>JAYWIR010000031.1:0-2719394 GCA_036172245.1 Raillietiella orientalis | reverse complement strand
TCTCCCGCTATCAGGTGAGCCTTCCGCACGTTCGTGTCCGCCAGCCAGTCGCGCTTCAGGGATTCCAGCAGCCTGGTGCGGTCGCTGTATCCCTGTTTACCGCTGGGGGCGTACACATTCGTGACGATCAGTTCGATCGAGTCGGACCAGCTGAGAATTAGCTGACCGACCCGACCGTCGTCAGCGAAGCGCACGCCCTTCACGGCAGCGTCGATGGCCGTCTTCACGAAGAACGCGACCCCGCAGGTGTTGCGGATGCCGCATTGCCAGTACAGCCGACTCCCCGCGATCGTCTCGATCTCCTGGACGTCTGCCGCGGTGATCACGTGGATCTCCTGCAACAGGGCCAGGTCGAACTCCCAGCAGGGTGTCGGCTGTATCTCGCCTGTTACCGTCGTCGCGCAGCCCGTTGACATTCCAACAGGCGGCGCGAATCCGACGGCGACTGGCGAGCCCAGGTGTTAGTCCAGAAAAAACGGCGATGCGGCGTACGCCACCTGCTGGGGCGGGACGCTAGGTAGAGGAGGAGGGTCAGGTGCTGAAGGCACCTGGTCCCCCTCCTCCATAGGAAACTGCGCGTCCAGCGGGTCACCCACAGGTGGGGTCGCGCCTACTTGTTCGCCCTCCTCCATGGGGGCGGGCTGTTCAGGGTCGGCGCCTGCAGGGGGGACTTCACCCCCCTGTTCACCCTCCTCCATGGGGGTGGCCTGCTCGACGGCTTCCGAGCGTGGGAATTCCTCCTCCGAATTTCCCACGCTGGCGACGGCTTCCGTCTTCTCCTCCTCACTGGTGGAGGGGAGGCGCCTCCTCGGCTTTTGGGACTTGCGTATCGTCTTCCGGGGGGGTGCCTCCGACGAGGAGGATGCACTTCCGGCCCCCAGGTCGCACTCACCTGCGCGCGGCTCACCCTCTGTGTAAACAGAGGGTTCGCCGTCGCGAATCTCGGGCGCGTCGGAAACGGCGAGGGGAGGCTCGTCGCCCCGAGTGGCAGCCTCGGGAACGACGATGCGTTCCAGTGCCACCGTGCACTCGCGCAGAGTTTTCGAGCGCGGACCGGGTTTTTTCGGCTTACCCACCGTCTTACGCTCTTTCTTCTCCGCGGATGGACCTTTCTTCGCCTTTCTGGCCTTAACAACCTGCAAGCCCTCTTTCCCTCCCACTACTTGGGAAGGCTTATCCTCCGGCTTTTGTGCCGGAGGTTGAGGTGCTGGCAGTTTCTGCCGGCCACTTTCTACTTTAGGTCTTGCGAGCTTTTTCTCCTTCTTCACCTGCGCCTTTTTGGCGGCAGGTGGCACCGGGGTGGGGCGCTTGAAGCACACGCGTTGAACGTGGCCCCGCTCCCCGCACAAGTGGCACTGTATATTCGGGCACCTTTTGCGGAGGTGTCCTACTGCATTACAGTACCCGCAGTAGCGGTGTTTCCCCACGAACCAGAGGTCCACCGGCTCTTGGTAGACCTCCAGCTTGTGAGGTAGCGCTCCACCCTCGTTCACGGTAACACGCGCGGCGGCCTGCCCCCTGAAAAGGCTATCATAGCCGTTAAAAATCGTGGGTTTAGGCCACAGCGCGTGCACCTCACCGTATTTTCTTAATTGTTCACCAACCGCAGACCGCGTCATGCGGCTGGTGATGCCAGTCAGATGGACCACTACGGAGCGGTCCATCGTGACTGGCAGGATCTTCGCCCGTTTATGTTCAGCGGGGTGGTGATTAGGCTTTGCGCCAAGGTAATGTCCTTACAGACAACCTCGACGCGCTGACCCCCGCTAAGCACGGAGAGACCGTCAAGGTCCTTTTCCAGAATATTGGCGTTCTGCAGCGCATTCGTGAAGGCGCGTGCAGTTCGCCCATCAAAGAGGTTGCCTACCTGATTAACTAGGCTGCGCTTGTTCCCAGCTACCCGGTAGGCAGCCATCTCGGCCATGGCCTCCCCGCTGGGCGCGGCCACCATGGCGCTCCAGCTCCTCGCCTTGGGCGGCGAGGTCGATTCTGGGGCGGACGCCTCTGATTCTGTAGGCTGTGGGGGTGGGCAAGCCTCCACCACTTCTACCTCCATCGTGGTGTCCTCAGGCAAGGATGCCATCGGACACCAACGATGTTCCACACAAAACGAACCAAGAGAAAGCGCCTTTTTTTCGACTCTCTCGGGAGCGAAGGAAAAACACGTCCGTCCCCAACGAGCTCTCAGGGTTGGGTCGCAATGCTCGCGAGCTTCCGTCGGCTTGGTAGCCTAAGGCTTCGCCGCGACGCGTTTTTCCATGTTTTTCTCCCCTTTTTTGTGGAGGGGAGAAAGAGTTTTCTGCGCATGCACGCTCGCGGTTTTAGCAACGCTCTCCGAAGTTTTGAGGTTTTTTCCCCTCCATTCGCGGCGCTTATTTCGCGATGCGATACGGGCTTCGTTCTGCGCTTTTCGTTTTTTAAAAGGAGCTCAGGGCACGTCTCTTTTGTGTGCCCGGGCTCGTGGCAGTAACGGCGAGCGGCCGAGGCACACTTCGTAAGGCGGTATCCCTCCTGCCCGCATTCCGCGCACATCAGCGTTTGCCCGCAAACCACAGGCGGACTGTCATTTCATCCACCTGCAATCTCGTGGGCATTGCCCGGCGATCCACCATCGTCACTCGCACTTGCGCGAGCCCGCTGTGATGGTCTTCGAAACCCTCAGCAGGGTTTGGCAACCTCCAAAGCGCGTGAACGGTGGCGAATTTTTCAAGGGCCTCCACGACCTGTCGGTCCGAAAGGCCCTTGCTCAGTCCACTCAGCCGGACAACGAACGACTGATCCGTAGTGGTGAAGAGTATTTCCTGCCCACGAATGAGCAGCGGCGTGTGCAGCAAACGCTGCGTAAGGAGAGCGTCCTTAGTGGACACCTCCCAGTAGCCGCACCCACTCATGGACATGATGAACTCCAGCTGGACTTTCTGAACTCCAATCCGTTGGAGTTCCTGGCCAAACTCGCGGCCAACCCGCTCAGGCTTAAGGACACTTACCTTATACCTGAGTGCAGGCGTGTAGCCATTTGCTACATATGCCTGCAGCTCAGGGCTGTCGGACGAAGGTCCCATAGTAGCGGCGAGGGCAGCGACCTGGGCGAACGTCCTCGCCGTCGGCGAGGACAGTGGCTCCTTGTTAGCAGCCGAAACCGCCATCTTAGGAGCAGGTACCGTTCCCTCCTTGCGGCTGATGTTCTTCTTTGCTCTCATTGCAGCGCAGAAGCACAGCAGAACAAAAACACACAAGAGTCAGCCTACCGCGGAGCGACGCAAAAGCATGTCCGTACGCGAACTGCTCTGATTCGGAAGACGGGAAATGTTCCCTCTTCTTTCCGCTCAGCAAGGGGACGGCTCCTGCCGAAAGGCGGGGATTTGCGCCGCCTCAACAACTGCCGTCCGATCACCTTGGTGACTTCGGACTTCAAGTTGTTCTCGAAACTTTGGGTCGCGCGGCTGGAGAGAATGTCTTTGGTAAGTCCGGAGCAGAAGTATGCTGTTCCGGGGCGGTCCATGGACGCGAATCTCTTCTTCGCCTGATCGTGGTTCTAGTTGCAGCAGCGCGTGGCTCAGCAGAGCCAGGCAGCCGAAATCGCCGCTGCCAAATGTAAGCGGCGGTGTTCAAGGCACGATGAAACGCCGAAGGCCTTAGCGGTCGCCTTCGATCTCTGCAAAGCGTTCGACAGCGTAAACCAGGACCTCCTGGAGCTTCTGGGACGCCTAGGCCTCCCGAAGCACCTCATCGCCTACATGCGCTACTGCTGGCGCCACGCGTTATGCTGTATCTCCTTCAGCGGGCGCCACGTGTACGGCATTCCCATACGGCGGGGTATCAGGCACGGAGACAGCTTAAGCCCCTTGTTCCTCAGCATCTTCTTTCAGTTAGTGCTGAGGGCGTACAGGCTGACGCTGGCCAACCTGCCGAGCTCCTGTCCGGGAACTCCGGCCGTGGCCGCCTATGCTGACGACCTTCCCCTGCTGCTGCCCATGTCCACCCTGGCGTCCAGGCTCGAGGACTTCTTCGAGCTCATTCGTCGGGGGGCGGGCCTGATCGTCAACAGGAGGAAATCAACCGTTGTACCGGTTGGCTCTAAGTGGGAGGGGCAGTCCGACTAGATCCCCCTGGGGATCCCCACGGGCAGGTGCTTTAAGTAAGTTGGTGTTCCCTTGGGCGCCTTCTGTTTAGCAGAAGCGTGGTCGGAATGCCTTCACAAGGTCGAGAATGCTCTGGGCCTGTTCCAAGGCGGCAGTTTCCTCCTTTCGGAACGAGCATTCATGTGGAACGAGCATTCATTCACCTTCGTTGCCGCCCTTCTCCGTTCCCTTTTTTTTTGTCCCCCTCCCTTCTCGGCTAAGCGCCGGGCGGAGCGCCTGTTGCGAAACGCCTTGTGGAAACCGGCGAGGTCCAGGATCCGCCTCAGGGACTTAGCGGCTCCTCGGTTTGTTGCTGGATTGGAAATACTGACCTGGAATTGCTAGTGCAGTTCCGCATCCTGGCTCTTCGTTCCTAGCTTTGGACTACTTTCTGGTGTGCTCCAGCGCGGCTGCTGCTACGGCGCTGCACGGGTGGCGACTGACAGCGTTGGTTGCACCAGCGCACGGAGTGCATTTTGGAAGGATTCGGCTACCCTTTGAAACAGCTCGCCTCGCTTCTGGGAAAGCATACGTGGATCTCCTTCCGGCCGACGAACCTCAACGCCTAGAGGCAGGAATCCTTATCGTCCTGGGCAGCGCAACCGGATGTGTCACGTTTGGAACTCCGTTGCGTGAACCTTTCCCCATACTGTCCAGTGGGAGAGGTGTTGGAAGACCAGAACCAGCGCACAAGCTTAGCCGCTACGCCTCTTGCCGAAGCACTGTGTGCACTGATGGTGCGAGACGACAGTGATTTACCGGAGAGGTGGAAGTTTGCTTGCGAAATTGCAGGCGAAACCCGACCGCTTGGCGACTGGCGGAGTTGCGAGCTGGTAGACGCTGCCCACACATCGCTTTCGTGCCAGGGGACATCTTCGGTGAAGCGAGCTCCTCGCGGTGCCCGAAGAACTTTTGGTCTTTTCTGCGTGTTTGCACTCGACTTTCTTCCTCCTTTGTTGGTAAGAGGGCGCATTTCTGCTGGTACATTGTGGTCTTTACTGCAACCAGCGCGCGCACCTGGTTTCCGGGGGATTTGCTTCCCCGAACTGTGCCAAATGCGGAGCGATGGAATCGCTTCCGCATTTGCTGTCTGAATGCGGTGCCCTCCAGGAGCTGCCGCGCCCGTCGCTTTTCCGGAAGAAGAGGAGGCCTCCTTTGGACAGTCTTTGGGGCAATGGAGGGTCCCGTGTGACTTAGAGACTTGTGCGCCCCACGCAAGGACGATGGACTTGGCCCACTTGCGCTGAAGCGCCGGGAACTGCCACTTCTCTTCAGGACTCTCACCCTTTAGGCGGCACTGTGGGACACTTCGTGGTGCTTTCCATCATGCCTCCTGGCCCAAAGAACCTCCGGATTCGGCGTGCTTTCGTCGTTTCTGTCAATGCACGACTGCTCACAAACGCGTTGCCTCTTTCAGCTGCGTCGCATGGCCTTTGTAGTCCGGGAGAACGCTTGGATCTCGTGCCTACCCGGTAACGACTCTGGATGGCTACACTAGTCAGTCTCCACGTGGAAAAGGTCCACGTTTTGGAAAGCACAATAAACACTTGCCTAAAAAGACGCCCCCTGGACGCTGCATGAGATCTTGCAGTCTCACGATAAGCTTTTAAGGGTTCTCATTACCCCATTTGCCCCAATGCTGCCCTTCCTTGAGAACTCCAGGGACAGCAGCGAGCTATAGAAATGGAAAGTGTTGTGTCCTGTCGTCCATGGTGCAAAAGTGAGAAAGGAATGGACATCTCGGCAGCTGAGACGGCGAGTGTAACGCCCAACGGAATTTTATGCTAGAACGAGCTACTCGGACTATCTCCGGAGGAGATGAAGTGGCCCTTAGCATCCTGGAACAGTGGTTCTCTCTTTTTGGAATGGCAGGAGGTGGCGTTGCTTGTTTTATATTGGGTTTACACTTCGAAGCACGCCTCTCTCACTGCACACGTGAGTCTGTGGTTCCACCTTACGATCTGTGTGGTAAAAAAGGAATATTTCCCTACCTTATTGTGGACTGCATCGCCTTCCGCCCGCTTTGAGTTCGTCATTCGACGATGCTGAACATTCCCGGAGGCAGCCGCAGGGACATCTTCACGCGCCTGTTCACGAGAGCCGACCTTCCTCCAGCCGCGTTTGTTGCAGTGCTATGCTGCATTTGCGCAATCGTGTCGACCTGGAACGCATCCAGGAGAAGAGGCCGAAATGGCAAGGATGCCATCCATCGGTCATGCATCTTTGTGAAGAACATTTCCAGGTAACCCAACTTGGACGCTAGCAGAACGCAGCTTGCTAGGATCCTAAACAGGAACAAAGGGACCCCTAGACGCGCACTGTGATTTCTTCCCCGCCCTCCGATACTCAAAATGCATTTGCCCTCTCCACGTTGGAACTATTTGTTTCTTTTTGTTTCCTTCTTCCTAGCCCCTCGCCACGGAAGGACCTCGCCGGTCGAACACCGGCAAGCAGCAGGCTGTCTTGATTTGGTGAGCCCTTGGGTTCACCATGCGAAAATTAACTGTATATTTATTTGAAAAAATAAATGGTCCGGCATATGCGGGTGCAAACGGAGAGGCTCAGTCGCGCGACAAGCTCGCCGGCAGCGAGGATGCGGCCTTCGAGTAGGCGGCGGAGGAGCTGGCAGCAACGCTCGGCGAGCGTCAGAACGCCTCGCGGAAGAAGGTGCGTAGGCTGGCACCGGCAAAAGTGGCCCCCGCAGGTGAGTCCGACCTGCAAGGCCGGAAGTTTGTTGTCCTCCTCGGAGGCACCTTCGCGGAAATCAGGATGGAAGTCCGAGAAGCCGAGGAGGTGCATTTCAGCTCCGAGCGTCGGGGATGAAATGGAAGCCGTGGACATACACGTCAGCGTGAGAGCACAAGACTTGGATCTCCCGCGCGCGAAAGCCGGCGAGCAGGAGATTCCCATAGTGAGGTGTGTGCAAGGGAGAGAAGCACTCCTGCATGCGCCGAGCTGAACAGTCCGCATCCATGGAGGTGGGCGTACAGGTTGGCGAAACATCACCTTCGTGCTAGGAGCCGGAGACGTCCGCACGTATGGAGGAGGGTAAGCAGATGGGCGAAAAGCCACCCCCTTCTAGAGTCCCGCCCCATCAGGTGACGGGAGCTACACCGCCAGGTTCCGATGCATAAAACCTGGACTCGCCTGTCCCCATCAGATCCGCGTGGCCTGTTGGAAAGTCAACGGGCTGCGCAACCATGGCAAGAGACGGCACACAGCCGTCATCCTGCGTGACTTCGACCTGGCGCTCCACCTGCAGGAGATCCACGAGATCATTGTAGCAGACGCCCAGGAGCTCGAAGCTATCGCGAGGGATTGGTTGCACTACCGCTGCGGCGCCCGGAACACCTGTGAGGTCGTGTTCTTTGTCGAGCCAGCCGTCGACGCTGCCGTGAAGGGCCCGCACTTTGAGGACGACAGTCGGGTCGGCCAACTGACTCACTCATGGTCCGACTCGATCGATCTCATCGTCACAAACGCTACCAGAGTCAGGCGGAGTTGCAATGATCGGAATGTGTTGCAGAAAACCTTTGATGGCGACTGGCTGGTGGATACGGACGTGCGGAAGACTCATCTGATAACAGGGGAATTCAATGTCCGCGCTCGAGGATTTCTTTGAGAGCGTGAATTGCGACGCTGTGGGACTAGCCTGCAGCTGAACGGAACGAAGTCGTTCATCCTTTTGTCGACTGCACGTGGGCTGGGTGGCTGGACGGAATCCGATTGGGGATCCTCACGGGCAGGTGCTTCAATTATGCTGGTATTTCGTTGATGGAGTTCGGCGCAGCAGGAGACTGATCCGACCGTCTCCAAAAGTCATCGTTGGCGTTTGATTCGTTGCACGAAGGCAGGTTTTAATTGCAGGAACGGGTGATGGTTTTAATCGCATTTCCGGTGTTCTTCTTCTGCTCCCTGCTTTTTGTTTGCCTACCCCTTACTTCATGGAAAGGAGAGCAGCGGTCCTTCTGTGAACAGTACTGTGGGGCAAAGGGAGTTCCCGCTTGCGGTTAAAAGACTTGCGTGCTCCACGAGGGGACGTAAGAATTCGCCTCCTCAGTTTCGAGCTCCAGAAGCTTTAGCTCCGATTCTGGACTCTTGCCCTTGCTCGGAATTATGGGACAAGCCTTGGTGCGACAAAGCAAGGCACTTATCGTAACGAGCCTCAGGATCCGGAGGACTTCCGCTTTTCTGAAGAAGCTCTGAGGCAGGCTCACCCAATGGGGACCGCAGCTGCAGCGAATGGAAGTTGCGTTTCGGGAGAACGCCTGAACCTTCGATCTTCCCGGAAACTACTCCGCATGGCTGTGGTAGTCAGTCTTCACGTGAGAAAAGATCCACGTCCCGAGCGATACAAGAAACAGTTGCCTGAGGGGGCACGCTCTCTAGACGCTGCAGTAATTCGTGCAATCCCGAAGCAAGCTTCTGTGGGAGCAGGTTATCCCTCATGTTCCAGTGCTGCCTTATTTAGTGTACTTTAAATACAGTAACAAGCAGTGAATTCGGAAAGTGTCCAGCTTCATGGTCACCGGGACTCCATCGATACAGGCGCGAGCATCTCTGCAGTTAGCGGAAGCTGCGAACCCGTGTGTCCCGCCCTATGAACTTTTACGTTGGGGCGAGCTACTCGCATTACCTCCGGAGGAGGTGAAGTGGCCCCGAGCGTGTTGGAACATTGGCTCCCTTCCGCCGAAGTCAGAGGAGATGATGTTACTCGTTTTGCACTGGAGATCACCCTGCAAAGTACGCCTCACCCACTGGACTAATGGAAATGGAGATGCCCTGTCTGCACGGTGCGGATACGAGGGAACTTTCCCCACTTTCTTGTGAACTGCATCGCTTTCTTCCTCCTCTGGGATGGCTTTGCTACGATCCTGAACATAGACGGAGGCATACCCAGGGACATTTTATGGCGACGTTCCTGATGTGCCTCCGTGTCCCGTTGCAAATTATCATGAAAACCTGATACATGGAATTTCGCGGCTTTCAATTATATAGCGAGTCTTTCAGAATTTCAAATGACTTGATTGCCCCTATGATTGGAGTAAACTTCTTTACCGGTCAATTGAGTTCAAGAGAGCACCACTTTTATACACCAGAGTAAAAACGAAATACATTTTCAATTCCACTATAATGCTCTCTAGTGTGTGGTGAGCTCTTTGAGGGAGCCGTTCGATGATTGGTCTTTACATCTTCGTGTAGTTATGCTTCAGAAACATCGACTTCTCGAATGAGACTTCTTCAGGCGGAACCCTTATCTCTGCGTAGGTGGCTCCTAACGTCTCCGGTTCCCACCAAGATTCGGACACTTTACAGTAGGCATCCTTTTGGTCAAGACTATTGTAGACGCGCAGGCAAAGCAATGGTATCTCTACAAAAGGTAAGGGTTGAATTTCGTATTATTCTATCACCATTAGGATTCTCATGACGCCTTGGGGGAGCCAATTTCAAAAATTGCTAATTGCATTGGAAAAATTGGATTCTTTTTCTTGCAAACGAATATTTTAAAGGCTGTGATTTTGTCTGTGTTTTCTTGGTAAAATGTTGAGGTCATCATTAAACCGTCACCTTGCACGACGAATAGTGACTTTCATTCATCAGCACGGCACAAGCAGCAAGTAGACATGAATCTTAACAGTATGTTTATTTTCAGTTCATTTCTTCACTACAAGCCAAAAAACATGAAAGGCTGTTTTCTCTACTCATGATTTTGGTTTTCTTGGATCTCAGCAGTTTTTATAAAATCCAAAAGGCAAAGGGAGTCTTTCCCAAACGTGCAATTGACATAAAATGGCGTTGGAACCACGATGACAGCTTTTCCATCCGAGTCCCTGAAAGATTGTGTTTAAGAAAAAAGGTTTCCTTGCGATTGCAAAGTGGTTGCGCATTTTCAATGTTGCTCACATTCCTGAAGGCTCATCGGCTCATTTTTGTGGGAAGGTTGCCCAAACCCTCTCATAGATTTGCGCATTTTGGAAGCAAAGTACAAGGGTTTTGAGCAGAAAACTGACAATTTCGGGAGACTAAGGTAGCGCTGGGAAATTAAAAATTTAGGTTCGATTGGTTTCCGAGTTTCGATGTTAGATGATGCAAATACGACCTAAGTCGAAACCGAGCGTATTGCTTTCATGCCTTATCAATTTGTGGCAGATGCTTCTATCCAGGCTGGCGGTTATGCCGTCATGGAAGCAGCAGAAAAAGCGGAAGTTTAAAGAGTAAGTGCATGTCCAAAGCATAAGGAAACACGGATGCGTTATTTATGCGGGAGGGAAGCTGATGTTGGAATGCTTAATTAGGAAGGTGTCTTACTCGAATTCAGGTGTCACTTTGCAAGTACATGGTCCTTTCAGGAAGTAAGGATAGATTGATACATTCAACGGAGCTCCATAAAACGACTAAGAAAAACGATGTAATCTTTCTGCATGTGCACTGCCTCCTTACCGTCACCGTCACTGAACAAGAGTGCGTTTGAGGTGTAGGCAACTTATCCGAACTCCATGCTACCTCGCACGGTCCCCATGGAGATACCGTCACTGGGGTGAATGAACACTTTCCTCTGGGATCCGCAAACGTGACTTCGTTAACAATCTGTCGTAACATCAATGGATTCCTCTCAGCGTTGTTTATTTTAAGGCAGAAAACTGCCATCACCATCAGCAGCCACTGAAACGTGAAATTTCTCAAAACGAAAACCTTCTACTATGTTGTGCATGGCGGGCAGAGGTCCAGATTGGAGGCTGGGAAAGTCAATCACTATTCTCGCCTCGATCTCAAATGCACATGGAAACTCTCGAAAAAAGGGAGTTGTGCTTCAACATAGCAGAAAGACCATTGCACAACGTGATTGCTTCAATACTCCCCGTATTCTAAATAACGCGTGTTGTATCTTTATCCTATTTGGCGTTTCCACCTTCAGTATGCAGAGATGAGTTTAATTTTTCAAGCTTCGAAGATTCTTTCCTCTGGAGCTACCTTGACAGTAATAAATGTGAAGCAAATATTTCCGTTGTTCCAATCCCCTGCTCTTGCATATCTATCACCGTACGAGTGTGTTTTCGACGATGTTGACATAAGGTAAAACCTCTCACTTGGTCAGCGTATACCTTACAGTTGCACCCATCGAGGAGAGGTACGAAACCGCAGAATGGGGCGGCATTTTGCAATACATCTTCGCCTTTGAATTCAGAAACACGAAAGAGCCATTCCTTCGCCAGCTTAGGAAGGGCGAATTTTCGTAAATCCTCGAGAGGGAGCGTTTCGCATGAGAGTAGGCCCTAGCGTGCATTTTTCAAGTTGCGGTATGCTTGCTGGTTTGCATTCGGTGTTTCGCGAACGTTCACCATCAAAACGCCCTACCCGCCCAACAGGTTGTCTGCATAATCATCAGACATTTCCTCCATAATAACTTCATTAGCACTTGAGAATTTGAAAGAAGCTAACCCCATACGCACATTTGGAAGCATCATTATGCCGAAATTCCTCTGCACTTCCTCTCTGAAGCAAAAAGAAGAACGCACTCAGATATTAGAAGAACTGAAGTTCCTTTCTTAGAATGTGGTGCGGAGTCGGTCAATTTATAGTTGATCGAGGGAGCACAACAGGCGAACCCCTTGCGTAAGTACCGCAATATGGTTGTTGTCAAAACACAAACACATCATCTCCATGCATGCTAGCAGATTTCTCAGAATTTTTTTTCTTCAGGATCGAAGAGAAAACTCAAGATTCCTCTTCATGAGCTGCGTACTCCTCTCATGCTTGTGAGCGCTTATGTATGTGTGGTCCGCTGCATCATTTCTTCCTGATGTTCGCGGAGAGCAGCAGCCAATTCGAAGCTGATGCGAAAGGTGGAATAACAAATGGGAGAACTCTTTTCTGGAACAGAAAGAAAGGTTTGACTGCAGCAATGGATGTTGCGAGCATCCTTCTGTGCGCTTCGTCCACTTTTCTCCCTCTCAATTCCTTATGCTCACTTTATCCGCTGAAACGAAGTTGGGAACAGAGAGAGGCATATCGGGAAGCCGTTGATCACTACTGCTACTATTAATATATGGAAAGTTTGTATGCGGAAATACTGCGTACTAATGAAAAGTGAGTTCGATTCAGGGAGGAGAAACCAGGGTTGAAAGGTGAAAACAAGCCTAAATGTGATTAATAGGAGCTTAAAGATATGGTACGTTGCTTAGCTGTTTGCTCAAGGTGTTTCGCTGAAGATTATCATAGGGATGCTTCCATGCTAAAGTAAGTAGTAAACCATTCAAATCCTTGGTGTCATTCTCCCAATTGAGAAGCGAGAGAAGTATAAAGGTGAGACTTCTTTCGAAAAGTATGCTTCGTTGCTTCGAGGATAAGGAACATTCCTATGACTGCGTTTATACTGGCAACTACTGTGGTTATGCTTTCTTCCGAGCTGCTTTTGCTGATGTCGGGTAAAAATCGGAAAGGACAAAAATGATAATAAGGAAGAAAATGAGGTCAAAGTCCTCGTGAACATTGAATGTTTTCTAGGGACTATCTGAAAATTTCAAGTAATTGCACTGAAAAGGAGAAAATGTTTTTCATTTAGAGCTAAGCAAAACCACAAATAAATCTTTGAGAATAATATTGTGAATTAAGTGATGTTCAAAATTCATGATAATGTATCGCATGATCGATCTGGATGACACGGTGTTGAGGACAGTAAATGGAATGGTTTTTTCGACAGTAACTTTAGAAAGAGTCTCATCCTTGTTCGCTCACTCAGTCGTTTATGCGAAATCTTAATCAGAGCAGTGGAAGGCAATCTGGGCAAAGTCCCAACCATAAAATCTTCATACCGATATACAATATTTCTCTACGACTCCCCAAACGAAGGAGAATCTTAGACTGAATAAACACGCTATTTAAAATATTCAGAGCGCCGGTAAAACAGCTGAGCAACATCGCCTCACAGGGAACGAAGCTCCAGACATGAAAAACACGTGGTGTTTTGGAATCCCACGAGACCTTTCTGCGTATCTTGACAGGCATATTCAGGGGTGTAAGCGCAGATTGAAATTAGTTTTGTTTTATTCATGAGCAGAAGGGAGGAACAACTCAACTTTCTGAGCGCTAGCGCTTGCACATTTGTTGTTCTGCTTCCGAGTTGCTAAACAGGTGGAAAAAGGCTAATACAAGAAGAAGAAGCTTTCATTTCTGCTGCCATAGATCCCATGCAGACTCTCTTGCAGGAAGGCCATACATGGGGCAAATGACATTTCCGGAATGCTGAGTCCGAATTCTCCAGCCGCGGTTCTTATGTATGCAGCAATACTGGATCTCAAGCAAGGCGAAAGACGGATGTCTTCTCTTATTGCAGCATTTGTCATTTGCCCATTGTCCTTCGGATCCATTGCTCTACCTTTGGAGTGCCTTTAATCGAGGAGAGCATTCACCCTGTATTGCAACCGGGACTAATGAATACGCAATCCATTGTATGCATCAATCATATCTTAATTTTCTTAAATTGTTTTCGAAATTCTTTCAAGGATTTTGAAGTTCAGCATTATGGAAAAAATTCGGTCAGCTTTCCACGGCATAACACGCGACACCTCAGCAGCTCCATTGACGAAGAAGCAAAATTTTCCTATACATCCATGTGCGCTGCAAAGGATGAATCATTTGCATCTTCATTCACAGCCTCTTGAAGAAGGAATGCTTACCGGCAAATGCGGCACCCTGGTGGTTTGAAAAAACTGCACACTCGCCAATGTGACCCTGCAACGATTCATCACAGGAATCTTCGGTGCGTTAGAGCGTCTTGCTCTGTTTACTGGTGCACACGAGCCTCAAGGTGCAAGAAGAGAGCTTTGATGAAAAACGTGGATGGTGGGAAAGAGCATACCAATGATACATGGAGCCACGAGCAAAACAAACTATCTGCCGTGGACATGGAAACTAAAGAGGAGGTTTGGATCTGTTTATCTCCTGACACCTGTGGAAATGGGGCAAGGCGTAATCCACCGTGTACACGGAACGCTTCTGGTGCAGGAGCAACACATGTAGGCCACATGAGCAGGAAATTCAGAAACGGTAAGACTTGCTTTTGGCAAGTCTTACAGTTCCTGAGTACGAATACAACAAACCAGATGTGTGTGCGAGATTTCCTGGGTAGGGCTCATGATTTTTGATTCTCAGAAAGCGAGCGAGTTTGCTCCTATGCAAACATGGATGCAATGAAATGGAAATCACGGTCGCTAGATGACCATGCATCTTAGTCTTGGGAGTCCTCAAGAGCATTTTTGCGCATGCAAGAAACACATACCACTATGCATCCACAATGCAAGGATGACCTTAGGAATATTTGGAAAAGGACACATGAAAAACCAAGTATGCTAATAAACCAAAGTAATTACTCTATGTGAGAAGGTTGAGTATTGTACTAGAGCGCCGGGCCAGCGATGCGCTTTCTTGCTCCTGCATTCAGATGATAACGTCTGAAAGTTCGCTGCATGCTTGAAGGCTGCTGCAATTATGGCCTCGTATGGAAACCCGCTATCGCAATGTCTTGTTTATCAAGATAGATAAAAGTATAGCTTCTAACAAAATTTACTGCAGCGGGACATCGAGAGTACAGATCTAAAACAGCAAAGAAATTTAGGAAATACAGCAGCTTCATAACAGATCCTCTATCCGCAACAGCGGAGACAGCGTGAATTTCTTCGATTAGAGAAACCAAAAGAACGGTTTTTTCTCAGGTTACACCGCTGCAGTTGTGCAACCCTCTAAGTCCTCAGTGGAAGATGTGTTTGAAGAACCACTAGAACGTCCAAGGTGACATTCCTAAACGAGGCATGGAAGTAACTGTTTTTCGTGGTTTTAGCGAATCTTCCCGAGATGCAAAAGCAGCATCCTGTAATTAGGATTGGGATTCAGATTTTGGCTCAGGCAGCTTGTGCTCTACTCACTACTGAAGTTCAGCTTATTAGGCTTCAAGGAAGGAAACTACCCACCTGGCAGGTTCAGGGCAACACCGAAGATGAGAAAACCGACGCAAGAAATGCTGTAGACAGGTACAAACATTGAGGAGAATGAAGTGCATGCGCTTATCTCGATCCAGCAGCTATTGCCTAGGCAACGGCAACAAAGCGCTTTCTCACTGTTGCTCCCGCACTTCGGTGAGATAGAGCTTCTCTCACAGGTGTGTCACAGGAATCTGGAATGTGCTCCTGCTGAATAGAGGCCCTCCTTAGGCGAAGCACTCTCCTAATGCTTTCATTCGCTCGCTGCATGCACGGGATGCCGAGATTTCCGGGACTCAGCCTGCCTCGCGCAATCCACAGTTGTGTTCTTGCCCACATTGCTGCCTCCCGCAGACTTTCTTTTGCTATCACGGGAATGCGATGAGTGCTACTGCATTACTAAACTGCGGTTTGTAGGGTGTCTCGGATTTGTAGCAATTCTGAAGTGTCCTTTTTGTTCGAAACTTTCAGCAAAATACACTTTGAAGAGCAGTAAGGAGCCGCGCTGTTGATTATATGGACGGTATCTTGAGGAGAAATGGTAGTTGACATGAATATCTCAGGAAACTGGGTAAGATTGTCATCAGCTTATTGCACTTTCCTGGACAGCGTTTTCGATTTGAAGTTTTTCGACTCCCGTCGCTTGGCAACATTGAGTTCAGTTCTTAAAATCCCCACCAGCAATACGGTATGGTCTTCGACGAATCCTTAACTGCGGGAAGTACATTTCTCTTGTACTTTGATAAAAGTATCTGTTGGTATTCTGTGCTCTGCAGCACATTCTTTGTGAAAGACTGTCTGTTTCCGCCTTTATATCTTCCGGATTACGAGCATTATGAAAATTAGGAGCAATTTGCTGGTAGAATGCAACGTGCAAGAGCTTTAGCGGATCATGCTATCATTCGCGAGGTCCTGGAATGATGGTGTGCTCGCTGTTGCCTTGTAGAAATTTGGTCTAGACCATGTAATCTGTTGAAGAAAAACTATTCTTTTCAATGAATTCCGATACCTAGAAATTTCTGCAAAGTTCAGGCAACGACCGTGAAGAATTAGAGGTTCAGTACACTTTCAAAGATGCAACCGCCTGCATTCAGGATAACTCCTTCCAATGAAGCAAACGTCCAGACTACATTTGCAAACTCCTCAGATGTAGAACGGGACCCAATAAGCTATCGATGTTTGACAAGTTCTCACCCATCTTCCAACCAAACCAACAACCCAGATCTGAGTAGCCAGCAATAACACGCAAACAATAACCATGCTAGCTCCCTCGTTTAACCCCCCTATCATGACATTTCTTTTATACCATATTACATCATAGTACCAAATAGATATTTATCAACTCATAACCCTGCACACCTTAATGCTAACAAAATAGAGCACTATTCCGTAGATGTTGTTATCGATTACATTCAGTAATTGCATTTTTCCAGCAATCAACCATACAACTGCAAACACTATTCAGCAGCCGACATGTTTCACCATCCCGCAGTTACAAATAAGAAATAAAGAAAAAAAAATAATCTTCCTTTTTCCATACAAGGATAACTTCATGCATGCCTTCATCGGATGATATGCAACTATAAAACAATAAGCATCCCACATGAAGAACATCTCCTGCTTTGACCATTCTAACGTCTGTGCGTAAATTCGGCTTTCGGTAGATCGAGGATGCTAAGGCTTATCTGATGTGACAATATAAAAACGGAAGATTAGTAATGAATGAATCCATTATTACAATTGTTCTCCTCGAAGTACTTCGCAATCACTCCCATCTCATGGAAACTTAAAGGATGCTGCATCCTTACATCGAACATTTGACATTCCATCTATTTCTCTGGGAAGTTTTCACCGTTGCCTCTTGGTCAGAACGCTAAAATACTCTTCTGAAGAACATCAAGCAGTCTTAACTTCAAAAATAAGTTGTGTTGCTTCGAGAATCTCATTTGAAAACAGAAATCCTACTTCTGGTTGCTGCTAACATGTGGTAGTCCTCTTCTTCAAATCCCAGTTATCGATGTTTCGTAATAGGCCGAAAAATTCAACTTTAAAAGCAATAGCTGAAACATTTTATGGATCTACTAATAAAATTTACAATTATCAGGAAATCCACATTCGGCAACGAAATACCGTGAGCTCATCCTCTTCCACAGAGGCAACCCCCGGAAGTCAGGACGTAAGGAGCCGAAGAGACCAATCCCACCACGCTGCGAGGCGAATGGGCCGGCAATTGAGGAGAAGAGGACAGCGTGCAAACCAATGACGCGAATCCACCACGCTCCAACGCCGCACCACAGGTTACCCCAGGGAGGAGGGTAAGCAGGTGAGTGACTCCCCGCTCCCACCATGCGGTCCTGCTGATCAGTCGATCCCATGGAAAAGCGAGAAGAGCTACAGGAAGCACATCCTCTTCCTTGTGCTCTAAAAGATCAGGAAACGAGAGCGGCCGTGCCACATTCCCAGGAATAATACCTAGATTCACCAGTCGCCTACAGATCCTCGTGGACTGTGGGAACGCAACGACATTAGCAGACGAGACACAGTCTCCACCCTGCGTGACTTCGACCTGGAGCATCGGCAGGAGATGCACGTAATCACTGCGAAAAACGTCCACGAGATCGAGGGGATCGCGGGAGAGCGACTGATTTGGCACGGCGGCGACCACAACACCTGTGGGGTCGCGTTTTTAATCAAGTTAGCCGTCGCCGGTCCCATGAAGGGCGTGTGCTTCGACATTGGCAGACAGGACACCCAGCTGATACTCAGGCGGAACCAAAACCTCAACCTCGTAGTTACTAACGTGTACTCTCCAATAGGAAACAAAAGGTACGCTGAACAAACTCAGTTCTGCCAGTACCTGAAACATGGTTGGCTGAGGAGTGCAGGAATGCGCAGAACCAACCTGATAGCTGTGAACTTCAACCTCCGCCTGTTGAAAGTTGCGTCCTGCACGCAGAATAACGCGCCCATCAACTTCTGTGCCCTTATGCGGGCGCGCAACTGGATGGAGGGAGATCTGGAAATCAAGTACAGCATCGACCGCGTCTACCTCGTCCACGACATGTGCGAACGTGAAGCGAAACGAGCAAGACTTTCGTCGACGCTTTGCGACCATTACCGTCTCGTATTCGACGTATGACCACGCGACGAGGGACCCCTGTCCAGAGCATGGCGCCTGTAGGGGGCTGCACGAAACTCCCAGATGAGGTCGAAGATCTCCACCAATTCCAGAGAGGCGTCAAGCTCCAGAGTCTCCGTTCAAACCCGGTTGCCCTGGGGCGTTTATTCTTGCAGACAAACATTTTTTAATCCAGTTTCCGGACCAGTAGTCCAGCCACGCCCTAGATACTATCAGCCTGAAGGGTTCCTGGTGCGCAGACCGGTGCAGTCGACCTCGCCAGCAGATGACAGGAAGCACGAAACAAAAAAAAACAAAAAATAAACAAAACTGTGGAGGGAACAGGAAGGGATCACTGTCTGCTGGAAGGGTACGTCATCCTCTGGAGGAAGCCGGGAAGCTGTTGCTTGGTACGTGGTTCTAGATGGGGCCATCGCTTCGCCTTCCTGAGGTAGCGGGAGGCGTATGCGGCGGCATCCCTATCGCTAGTTCGTCCCGTCGCTTTGCTCCATGCAGCGACGATCCCGCGTAGGCAGAACAGGGCTGCAAGCATGGCCTCTGGCGGCAGAGCATCACGGACGAAGAGCGGTCTCAAAGGGTCTCTGGGGTTGCTCCTGGAGATTCCATACGCCGCCACAAAGCGTTCCCATAGGGGCTGGAGTCCAACACAATCCAATAACAAGTGCGGGAGGTGTTCCGTCTCCCCTCACCTGACACAATTGGGCTTGCCACATCTTCGCGTCCAGTGGTGTCGGAGGATGGCAGAAATATTTGAATCCACCACTACAGAATGTCGAGGTGCGACAGTCAAACGTCCATCGTCCCCATGCAGGTGAGGGCATCAGCACCCGAAGCCTTGTCCACTGCGCCAGTTACCGACTACAGCGCCGTGGTCGCCGCGCCATCTACAGCGGGCATGGCCGAGGCCCAGACCTATGAGGCCCATAATTACAACCCCAGCCTGCTGTATAAAGTAGGCTGCGTGGTTGGTGACTGTGTGGCATGCTCTTTCGAGCAGGAGCTCCACCGTTTGATTGTATCTAAGAAAGAGCGGGACTCTCCATCCGCAGCGGGTGGCAGCACGTCGAGCTGACCTGCAAAGAGGCAGGTGTGCCGCAGACTGCTGCCCGTGAGTATCGAGGGCCGCCAGCTCTCCCCCGTTCCGGTGAACAACTCGATAGTTGTCCACCTTAGAGGAATCACCCAAAGGAGGTCGCCGAGCGCCGTCAGGGGTTAAATTAGCAAATTCGGCACCGTGCACGCACTATGCGACGAGCCCAATAGATTCCGTACCTACGACGGGCTCCTGAGCGGACTCTTCGCGGCGCTTATCACAGTCGCCAAGGATGTTGGGGTTCCCCACAAACTGGTAGGCGGCGGAGATTCTGTCGACATCGCTATCTGCGCGTTCTGTGATGCTAAGGGGCACGGAAAGAAACGCTGTTCCAACATCACCTGCCGCAAGTGGGAGGCAACGGGGCACATGGAAGAAGTGTGCCCCCAAAACAAATCGCGCGGACCGGCAGCAGCCGCGAGCGGCACGAACGCGAGCAACAAGAAGCCTGGTAAACCCAGTCCGACGTCCGAAAAACGGTTGACCCGGAGCCAGCCAAAAAGGCCGTGCCGACCACCCCGTCTGCGGTAAGGCAGGCAACCCAGGTGGAAGAAGAGCCTGACTGGCAAAAGTCCAGCCACAAGAAGGATAAAACAAAAAAGAACAATAAAGTCCCTCCAAAATCCACGAAACCTGCGAAAAAGCAGAGACTCAAAAAAAGCCACGAACGCACTGGTACGTATTGCAGACGCCGAAGTGCCGTGAGAACAGGCCGTTGCCGTGTGCAACAACGCCAACAGCCCCGTCGCTGTGCAAACAGGGTCCGAGGGCTGCGTCGAAAGAGAGAGCCTCAATGACGCGGACTTTGCGAAAGCCGCCGACGAGCTCTCCGCCGTTCCGCAGCAGCCCTCAAAGGCCGGAAAGATGGCCGTTCGACGTCCGGCCGAAAGGAGGGGGACTGGGACCTCGGACTCCGACCCGGAGGCCGGACACACACCATCCGCGTATGCACTCTCGAGGAAGTCTGGACGGAAGATCCGTAACCCGAGAAGGATCGTCTCCTCTGAGGAAGGAGAATCCTCCGGAAACGAGGTTGTGGCGATCGGTGGAGAAATGGATACGTGTCCTGAACTCCCATGCGCGGTCAAGGCGGAGCCGATGGAAGCGGAGGGAGGTGTCGAGGCGCCCCCATTGTAGAGCAGTCACATAGCATCCCGCCCGATGGGAGGCAGGAGACGCAGCATCACTTCCCCAGCAGTAATGCCGGGACTCGCCACCTGCCGTCAAACACACATCGCCAGTTGGAAGGTCAACTGGCATTTCGATGACGGCTGGAGACGAGACATAGCTGTCACTTTGCAAGCCTTCGAGCTCGTGCTGCTGCAGGAGATCCATCAGATCTCCGCAGAACATGCGCAGGAGATCGAGAGGATAGCAGATGGTCAGCTTATGTGGAGATGCGGTCACCGCGCGGGTCGCTTTCCTTCTTAAGCCTGCTCTACAGCGCGTGGTGCGGAAAGTCCGTTTCAATGAGAATGGTGGATTCTGGCAAATCACCTTCAGGTGGTCCTGCTCGATCGATCTCGTCGTCACGAGCGTGTACGCGCCGAGCGGCGGTCACGCGCGCGTGGCACGGACGGCATTCTTCCGTGCCCTGCAGCGCGACTGGCTGTCGGAGGCAAGCGCACGTACGGCGTACCGAAAGCCGACAATTTCAACGAGCAATGCGAAGTGTTTTTTCCTCGCTCTCCTAGACTAGCTTTCGTTCGCTTCTTTTTGGTGTTGTGCATTCCAAAGACGATGCCTTCCCATGCTGAAACCGTGAAGAACCAGCGTACGGATGTGCAACCGCGGAACCGACAGCCCCTTCCTCTTCGTCTGCCTCGCCAATGGCGAGAAGCTTCGCTGACGCTGCTGTTGCGGCAGCCATCAAAGGGGTACCCCCCAACGAGTAGGAGTTGCGGGCTTACGTAGCCCAGGGCTATAGCCCCGCTCTCCGATATAAGGTAAGTGGGTTTCTTTCTGCGCGTCAAGGAAATCGATTCAACGACTAACTGACCCGTATTGGCGTGCGGGACGAGGACCTTCTCGCCATTATGCCCGTACGGGACATGGGCTATTTTAAGGTGCGCTGCAAAGACGCTGCAGTTGTGCAACGCTTGCTGCGCACCCGTTAAGTTAGGTGGGAAGCCCATGCGATTCAGAAGCTCCAGGAGAAGCTCCTGGTCCACGCAATCGAACGCCTTATGGAGATCGACTGCGATCGCTAGGGCACCCTTGCCCGCCCGGCTGTCCCCACCCTGACCAGCGGTCACCCTTAAATTGGGGTTGCCGACAGATGCCTTTCGCTCTTTAACTTTGCATTGCACATGAAACCATGTGCTGTCGAAAAACAGGTTAGCCTCCATACTTCGCCCGGGAATAGCGTTAGTCTACTCCGAGCTAATTAAGGATTCGGCTACCTGTCCGATCCGCGCAGCCCACAGTTTCGCGACCAACTTGACGTCCGTGTTCACGACCAGGATCGGACGCCATTTGTTCGACTTACGGAGGTCTCCTCCCTTAGGAAGGAGCCTCATCCTAGCTGACCGGAACTTGACGGGAACATCGCCTTCTTCCCGGATCAGCTGTGTCAACCTGAGCACCAAGGGGGTCATTTCTGAAGCGAAGCCTTGAAAAAACTCCGCGGGAAGGCCGTCCTTCTCTGGTGCCTTACGACTCATGAGCCTTTTTATCGCGGTGATGATTTCAGCGGTCGGAAATGGCTCCTTAAGGCTTTCCCTCTCCTCCTCTCCTATTGCCGGGGCTCCATCCGGGAGCAGAAGTCGCGAGGCGTCCCGCTCGGGAGGCGCCCTGGAGTACAGGGAGCAATAAAATTCCCGCAGGATGTGTCGTATCGCGGCCGGGGCCGAGTGTTCACGGTCCTGGTCGTCCAGCATGGTGAGAGAACCGGACTGCCAGGCTTGGCGCTCAGCCCCGGTTCGGTACTCGGCCAGGCGACGGACGTTGGGAGTCCTCGCGTAACGACAGGCGTATAAATACGCCCTTTCGTTGCGAATATCTTCCCAAAACCCAGAGGGAAGGCGCCCCAGGGGAAACTCCTCACAGAACTCCCGGAACGAACGCTTGAAGTCCCAATCCTCGAGATTCCGGAGGGTGACGCCTCTGAGGAATTGGCGGAGATTATCCGCCGCACCTGGGAGCCTCGTCCAATCCCCTGGCAGGCGCCACGCCCTGGATGGGGGTCCCTTATCGCGTGGCCAAACATCCAATATCAGACGGAAATGCTCGGACAGAGTCGACGGGAGCCTTCCTCGTTTACCGACTCCTGAACACAGGTCGTGGTCGAGGAAAACGTCGTCGATGCTGTCCTCCATTTCCAAGTCGTCGAAACGAAAACCACGCACCGCTTCCGCCATTTTTCCTCTTACGTTTTCATCCGGTCAAGCCGGGGCGTTTATTGAAAAACTTTGGGTATTTGCGGTACAAGGCCCCGCTGCGGCCAATAAACATAGGGAGCTGCCGGGTTGTCTGTGCACAGACCGACTTGACACTCCACGTCAGAGGAGGGGGATGGGGAAAACAAAAATAAAAATAAAGGAAAACTGAAAAAGCAAAAAACCATAGTTCTTTGGAGGGTCGTGAAGGGATCACTGTCCGCTGCGTGGAGTTTCCTTCCTTTGCAGGATGCCGACGAGGTCCTTCTGCAGATTTCTCAGGTGGGGCCATCGGGTTGCTATTCGCAGAAAGAGAGCTGCATACTCCATGACATCCCTTCCGTTACCATCTTCTGCTTCGTCGGATCCTCTCCAAGCCGCCACAATACCGCGGATGCAGCTGGGCGTTGCTACGACAGCTTCTGGCTGCAGGGCGTCCCGCACGAAGAAAAGCCGAAAAACGTATCTGAGAGGGCTACCTTCCACGATCCATAGGATCGTACCGAAACGTTCCCAAAGGGGCCGGAGGCAACACAGTCAACTAAGAGGTGCGAGAGGAATTCCCGCTGCCCACACCTGGCACAGTTCGGATTCACCGCTCCCCGTGTCCAGTGGTGTCGGCGAACGTTGCAGGGGGGTCCCCAGTGCTGCAACAGGAGAGCCGACTCCTGCCATTTTAAGGGGAGGGTGGAGGTGTTCATAAGCACCGGGAGCAGGGCTTAGAGTGCTGTGGTGACGGCGCCTCTGCCAACCGTTACGGAGGAACAGCGGGCGTACGAGGCCGACGGCTACAACCCGGCCCTATTTTACAAGGTAGGCGTTTTTCATATTCCCTCGCAGTACTTTGCTTTTTTTCTCAGGAGCTTAAGAGGTAAACATACCTGAGGGTGAGGTAGTCGTCCTGTCGGTGGATAGCCAGGGCAGCTTATGGTGTTGAACTGGAAAAGTGCAGAGCTCACTCAACAGCTGCTGCGAACCACCATCACGATGAACGGACGCCGTGTATTCTTGCTCACAGTGGACCACTCGATAGTTGTCCACCTAACTGTCTTCACACTCCGCATGGATATATCCGCTGTGCGGAGTGAGTCATACTGCTTTGAAGTCTTCATCTAAATACAGTCAATTTAGGTGTGCCCTCAGTTGGGTATTCTGATGGATGTAGAGTCACCTGTCTTCCTGTCAGATTGGTCTGATCCAGACCAGTGTAATGCGGACAGTGCCACGCTTTGGACGCTACCCATCTTATCTGTACGATACCATCTTAATTAAACCAGGAGTTCTTTGTAAAGCATAGTGTTTTCCCTATGATGCGTGGATTAAGATCACAAATACTAAGGCTGCCCCCATTTATTGCACTCGTACCAGTGATATTGCAGATGTAGTTATCTTGTTTGAGCAATGTTTACGTATTTTCATGTTTCTTTCTAGAACTCTATGTGAAGTTTATGCCTCTCAGCAAAATGTTTTTATAGATTTAGAATTTACAAAGATTCCCAAGACTCAACCGTGACAAATATATGAATCTTGGAATCGAAAACAGCTAGTTTCCTGAATTTTCATGTAGTTGAGATTTTCATGAGGAAATAATGCGTAACACAGAGAAATATAGCATAACTAACAAGTTTTGAGACATATAATTGCCATGAATTCGGATTTCGATTACTTGATGTATTTGTGATAAAAAAAAGCTATGCATTTTCTGTAAATTGTAATCGGAACCGAATGAATAATGCATGCACTAATAACATCCAATATTCCATAATATGAACTATTAAACTTAAATTCACATCAATTGCAACAGTCAACAAAGGGATGCAAAATAAACATACATGTGTAGGACCATAGGCCCTACAACGTTACAAAACAAAATTGGAACTTGCCGAGTGACCGGCACGCAGTCCGAGCTCTTCGACCACTACAGGCTGGAGTTTGAGCTACTCCCGCCTGGCAAGGGCCCTCTGACGCACGTCTGGAGGCTGCCGGCCGACTGGCTGAGAAACCCGGTGGCTGCGAAGCACCTCCTCCAGCATCTCCGGGCTTGGTCGTTCGGGAGCTGATCTGAACCGATCTGAAAAGATCGGTCCGCGAGTTCTGCAGCCGGTTCCCCTTGGGCCTGATTCCCCGTGGCTTCGTTGAAGGTGTGGCCAACAGCAGAGTTTCTGCAGGCCCGCCAATTCTCTCGATGCTCGGACGTCCGGTACCTTGTGGAGTACAAGGCCAAGGCCGAGCGCCAGGTCTGGCAGTCAGGAGCGGCTTGTCTGCTCGATGACCAGGGCCTGGAGTGCTCGGGCGCGGCCGACGTTCGCCGCCTCCTAAGGCGCTACTACTCCTCGTTGTATGCTAGGGAGCCGACGGAACGCAGTCTCTCGGAGCTGCTTCTGCCGGCGGATTCCCCTGCGGTCGACGGAGGAACGCGCCACTCTAGACTTGCCCTTCACGGCGGAAGAAGTGTCTTCCGCCATAGCGGGCCTCAAGAAGCGCAAGGCGCTAGGTGAGGATGGTCTGCCTGCGTAGTTCCACCAGTGCTTCGTGGCGGAACTCGTCCCCCTGGTGCTCAGCCTTTCTACCCTGATGCGAGAGACGGGCAATGTCCCGGCCTCGTTTCGCTTAACTAGGGTGCGTATTCTGCCGAATAAATATGCGCCAATTAAACAACTGGCGTCCGATCACTTTAGTGAATTTGGACGTCAAGTTTTTTTCCAGGCTCTGGGTCGCGCGTCTAGGCAGGATCGCGGGAACCGTGGTAAGTCCGGAGCAGTCCGGAGCAGTCCTGCGCTGTTCCCGGACGGTCCATGGAGGCGAATCTGTTCTTCACACGCAAGTGGCTCGAGCTACAACGCTGCGTGGCGCACGACAGCCAGGTAACCGCACCCGCCGCTGTCGCGGCTAGGCGAAGGTGCATTCGGCCTGCGGAAACTACGTGTGCCTTGGCGGTTGCGGTCCATCTTCGCAAGGCTGCGTGAACCAGGAACTCCTTCTGGAGCCCCTGGAACGCCTTGGTCTTCCGGTGCACCTCGTGGCCTATTTGCGCGCTTGCTGGCGCCGCGCGCTGATCTCCATCTCTTTCAGCGGCTGCCACATTGCGGCGGGGTATCAGCCAGGGCAACAGTTTAAGTCCGTTGCTCTTCAGTATCTTCTTTGAGTTGGTGCCGAGGGCGTACAGGCTGACGCTGGCCAACCTGCCGAGCCTTTGTCCAGGAACGCCGTCCGTGGCGGCCTATGCTGACGACCTGCTTCTCCTCTTACCCATGACCACCCCGGCGTCCAGTCTCGAGGATTTCTTCGTACTGATTCGCCGGGGAGCGGGCATGAGCGTAAACCGGAGCAAGAGCGTGGTCATTCCTGTTGGTGCGGTGTGGGATAGGCAGTCCGACTGGATCCGTTTGGGGATCCCGACCTCTTCGTCTTTCAAGTACTTAGGCGTCCCGCTGGAGAACATCAGCCCAGTGGAAGTGTGGTCGGACTGCCTTCGGCAGGCTACGAGTACTTTAAGCCCGTTCCACCTCGGCAGGTTCCTCCTACCGGAGCGGGCTACCCTGTGGAACACCTTCATTGTCCCCCTCTTACGCCCCTGCTTTTTGTTTGTCCGCTTCCCTACTCGGCCAAGCTCCAGGCGCAAAGCCTGTTGAGGAACGCTCTGAGGTCCAGGATCCGCCTCAAAGACTTGGCGGCTCTGCGTCGGGATGCCGGCTTGGGCATCCTGACGCTGGAGAGAATCGAGCTGCAGGTGCAGCTTCGAATGTTGGCTCTGTGCGCCAACCTTTGGTCCACTCCGTGATGTTCTCCCGCGCGCCTGCTCCTGCGGCGATGCACCGGCAGCGATGGCCTTCTGTCGCTCCAGCTGCATACGGAGCGCGCCACGAGTAGCTTCGTTTTCCCCTTGAAACCCCTCTACCGGCCCTTGTTAGTCCAGGAATGGATCTCCTGCCGCCTAACAAACTTTGACGCCTGGCGGCAGGAGTCGTTGCATGCCTGGGCAAAGCACCAGGATGTTTCCCTCCTGGAACTTCTCCCCGTACTGCACGGTGGATGAGGTCTGCAATAGCCAGGAGAAGTAAACTCGCCTGGCCATCGCGCCCCTCGCCGACGCGCTGTCAACCCTCAGGGCACGTGATGACAGCTGCTCACTGGCGAGGTGGGAGGTCGCCTGCGCTATCTCAGGAGCAACACGACCCATAGGCGGCTGGAGGACTTGCGAGCTGGCAGACGCCGTCATGCCTCGCATCATCTCTAAGGGACTCCTTCGGTGGAGTGAACATTTGAGTGTGGTCCCTCCCTCCTGTTTAAACACTTCTGTGTTCCCTTTAACTCGGAAACAGGACCTCATCATGCTGGTGCATTGGGGTTTTCACTCCATCCAGCGGACGAACCGTGTTTCCGTATCTCCCCGAACTGTAAACAGTGCGAGGAAGTGGAAACGCTCCCTCACCTGCTCTTGGACTGCGGTGTCCTCCAAGGACTGTCGCGGAGGCTGGCCTCAGCTCTCCAGCACCAGGGGGACACCGCAAGAGACTTGATGCGCCGCTTCTTCACGCCAGGCGGCCTGTCCTTAGGTGCTGTCACCGCAACGGTCTGTTGCACCCGCGCCATCGACAAGGCCCACCAAGAGTTGGAGAAGCTGGCCATCCTTCGTCAACCCACCGGAATAGCCAGCGTAAACATGGCGTCGGCTGCCGAGTGGGCCCATCTTCCGGAAGACGTTAGGAGCGAGATCACCGGCATCCAGAACCGGTTCTTAAGGAAAGGAAGGGCCGATCCAAAGACCCCTGTCCCCTCTCCTCCCCATATCTTTATTTCTATTTTTTATATGTGTTTTTGTGGTCTTCTTTCTCCCGTTCCGGACTTTCGGTATACCGACCTGCATGTCGGGGATCCCCCTCCCCTTCGTTTCTTCTGTGTCCTTTGTCCGGGAACTCTGTTCCTGCATAGTTTAGGAGTAAACGCCCCGGCGCACCCGGGTGACAAACAGCATTCGAAATCCTCGCCGGAGCGGAGGACGAGTCCGTGGGGGCGCTTGCCCCCACTTTAGATGTTGTGGTGCCACCCTTGGGTGGCATGGACAGCTCCAAAGAGCTGCGGGAGCTGGCACGTGGCGGTTCTTGAGGTACTTGGAGAACAAAAAAAAAAAAGAACTTCATCCCCAAAAAGCTGGAAGGAAAAGTGCGACGACAGACGGAAAACTCAGAAGGCTTCCCATCATCCTTGCGAACGGACGTGTTGTTTGCTTGCTCCCGGCTGGTGGGTGTTTATTTAGTTAGCAAGTAAGTGTGGTGTGGGGATTCATGATGGAAAAGGAAGCAGTGCCTTACACTTCCACCAAGGAAGGCCTGAGGACGATGTCCACATAGCCCCCTGAAGCTATAGAAGTGGGGGCATTTGCCCCCACAGAATCGTCCCCCGCGCCAGCGAGGGCTTGGAACGCCGTGGCTGCGTCTCCGTCGCCTGCAGCCATGGCAAAACAAAAGGCCTACCTCGGACAGGAATTACAACCCTTCCCTCTTCTACAGGGTAGTCAACTTTATTCTGCGGAGAGCGCGGGCGCCTTTGGAAAGGCACTGAGCGCTCTCAACGTTTCCCAGAAGAAACTGCTTGCTTAGATGACTTGCTTGAAACTCTAAGTCTACAACTATGCCTGAGTCCTCTACTAGCAGCTCTCATTTGTTTGCTTCTTCCGCAAGCAGATAGAGCTCCCATCCACGACGACTGCCTTCATTTCATCTTCTAGAGGCTGCTCGTTCGCTACTCCGAATTGAATGTCCTTGATTCGGGGCAAGTGTGTTCGCTGCCTTTACAATGCCCAACGCTAACCTTCAGCATCAGTGTCAGTTATCTTATTGTTCCTTTCTCCATCCTCCAGGTGCTGGAAATCTTTCAAGAGGTGCTCTGACTTGGCAGTCTGGCTTGGCTTGTTTAGAGCGGCACATCGCGCGGTCGAAACTTGGCGTCTTCAGGGCTTTCGTCGTGTTGACTGGTGATGTTTTGGGTTCGAGGCCATGGGTTCGAAATTTAGTACCTCAAAAAGATGGAACGAGTCTTCTAGCAGGAGGTATCTTCTCCATTGATTTTCATTCAATATCGAACTGGCCGTCGTCCATCGCTCCATCGCCACAATCGATCCCAAGAGTGCTGCTCAGCCAAATTTTACCAGGTGCAGCAATTTCTGCAACTCCTTTCTTTTATCTTTGTGGCGTATGATGGCATCGTGCTGGGCGCTGACTAGGATTGTTCTTCGAGCTCCTTGGCTTCTTGATCCTTCGTAGAAACAGGGTCTTGCCTTGAAAAGAGCATTTTGAAAGCAACCAAAACTGCTATTGCTAGATTTGCTATTCATGTTTGATTCATAGTGGTATCACGTCCCTGAACAGCTGTCTGCACAGCGTCATGGAGTTTCAGCTTGGCAACCTGGATGCAAAGGATGGAATGTGTGCACTTGATGAAGCCTCTCGAACGTGCGGAAGAAGCTCAAATGGAGTCCTTATTGAAGTTGGCTGAAAATCGGTTCCGGCGGTCATTGAGGAAACCACTGCATAAAATGTGTCCTTGTTCCCATATAAAAACACGATGCTATACAAGAATATCGAGATTCAGAGTTAATGCTGCAATGCTATAACAAGATAGGTTTCTTGTTGCTCGTTGTGAATTTTTATCAACTGCTGCTTGATAAGAATCGTGTAGGGTGCGGCACCCCAGGAACAAAATTCCAAACGCCGAATGAAATGTTCTATTAATTTACAAAACATGAATGCGTAAACGGATGAATTCCTTATTGTTGCATCCTCAAAGCCATCTGTTATCATTCTTTCCATTCCATCTGAAAGCTTGAGTAGTCCTAGAGGCTTGGCCTTACACACGTCGCTCCATATAACTACTGTTGTTTTGCCGTGGGGCTTTCTTCCCGTGCGCATGACAAGCGAAATGATGCAAAATCAATTTGTAAAAATGCTTCCCAATCGGAAGCTCCCGTTTCGTTCAAGGGAGGAAATTCAATCTCATTACATAGTGAGGAAATTGTTTGCGTGTTTAGCTTTTATTTTGCTTGCTGTGCTTTAATACACTCAAAGGAAAACTTGGCAATTCTGCTTTCAGAAATGCGTCATTGTTGCCACCTCCGAGTGACCCATGTAAACACGGCGCTTCCACTGTTTTCTTCCCGGCATTCGCAGCTACAAACAGTGAAGATTATAGACACTGCGTATTCTATTCACCCGGGGCCTCAGAATGAATATGGACAGTGGTGTTATTTCAATAAATGATGAGGAATCGTTCCAAAGAGAGTTTCTTGCATCAGGGAAAAAGTTAATGATTCTTCATTTCTATGCTCATTGGTATTGTAAATTTTTCTATCTTCAGTGATTAGCTTGCATTCCCCATGCATAAAAACCTCGTTTAAATGTACCATCGATTATCATTCTGTTATGAACGCATTTAGTGTATTTACTTAAAAATGGAAATTGAGATTTTTCATGCATGTTGTCCTTATTAAATAAGTAGGATTTGCAGCTTCTTAGAAGACAAAGAAACAGAGTGAGTAGAACATTCTAATTCTAAGTAGAGCATTTTGTTCACAAGAAAGGGCGAAGAATCCTTGGAAATGTACATCAAATAAAAGAGATGGCAGAATAGACGTCTGATTTCATTTCTCTAGAACTGTTGGACTTCGAGCTTCTCATCAGGTTTTATTAATTACATGCATTTTTCAAGGCCAAGTTGCTACATGATGTTTTATTTTCATGATACAGTTAACGGCAATTGGCGAGAATGTAGAATTAGAGTGCATAATTATTGTAGCCGTTTTTTAAAACTCATGCTGTAGCACTTGCAGTTCAACACACAAACTGAATTAATACAAACATTTTCTAGTTGCTAGAAGATACCTTAGGTTTCGTGAGTTTTTGTAAGGCGCTGAGTCGATATTAAATGAGTTGGGATCTCTGGGAAGGAGGAATCCATGACAAGGACTTCTTAATGACTTGCTTGCTTCGTACTGGATAATCCCCGGAGGAGACGACCTTTTGTATTCATGCTGTCCTTTTAATCAGGGCTAAATGTTGTCAGTAAAGCAGGACTGTAAAGCTGTTACAAGGAAGGATGCAGCAATCCACGACAAATTGAGGATTCCGTCTTTGCATGAATGACCCACATTATTTGTATTTTCCATGAACTCCCAAGTGTATATGATTAAACTTCTGAAGAGTGTTCCGAGGGTCATGTTAGCTGAGTGCGGAGCTCCTTCTCTCTGAAGTGGAATTTGGTGTGACCTCTTGGAGGCGTGTAACAGCAGATACATGCAGTCAAAAACCGACAGTGGACCTCGAAAATATGTGATTTTCGAGGTCCATGACATTGGTGTTGACTATGGCACAATACAATGAATAAAATTCTATTTAAAGGTGATGTGAAACTCAAGTTTTTACTTCTTAATGAATGAAAAATAGGACTGCGCTTGTTCTTCAAGTACTTAGGTTAGACGCGTACGTAGAAATAGCTGTTGCATATTCTAATACGGAAACATCATTTCAACCTTTTTGGAATACAGATGTTAGGAGATTTTACGAAACGGTGTCCGAATTGGTAAGCATGAGGAAATGAGGGAATTACTGTTGTATTTATAGGATGAGGAGTTGAGCAGAAACTTTCTTTAAACATTTCTTCGTCATTTTTCCGGGAGTAACACGAAGTAGGCAGATCATTAACAGCTGCGTGCTGGGGCAGCGTGATAATTGATCAAAGAGTTTATTGGATAGTCCTGTACCGTGATGCTGACCTTGATATGGCAATCAAAAATATGCGGTGAACACGAAAGACTAGAAGACACCTGAGAACCATGCATTTTTTAGGTGCTCATGAAATGGGAGGGGAGATGATCACGCAATCCTCTCCGAGCTGGTAACGAAGGATAATAATCAACATGATTAGTAGATAAAGTGGCATGTGGTGTAACCGAAGAACGTAGGAAAGATTACCTAAGGGGTGACAACGCAATTGCTACGGAAGGTTCAAATGAACACGGAAGTCCGCGATCTCGAGTCTTCAGTCAAGATCTTTAAGGGACAGATTTGCAGTGGCAGTAGTCGACAGAAGAATGCTCCCTGGGCCAGCTCAAGTCGGATTGACTTCTGTCTTTGAACACCAAGTAAAAGCTCGTTGAACCAAAGTTTAAAATAGCTCAATTGTAAGGAAGACCGCTCAGGGATGTGTTGGATGAGAGAGCGCAATGGTTGTTCGCCTTAGGAGACTGTTGAGCGGATAGGTCTGTTTAGGATGCAGAAGGGAGAGTGATCCAGATAAGATGACTAGGAGATTCGTTCATCTCATGTAAGGAAGTTTTGCATTATTCCGGAAGCGATATTATGGATGCTAACAAAGTTGGGTACTGGATAGGACCTGCGATTTTGGCAAGGATAGAGAGACCAGTAGTTTGACTGGAGTTCTATGAGAGAATGCATGGACAGGTCTCATCTCGATGGCATGCCATTTGGGAGGGAGAAAGTCCCTGGTGTCTACATCAACATGAGCGAGAAATAGAAACTGTTGTTGTGTGGGGGAAATAGTCATGTGCTCTCTTATACAGTTCCTCCTATTATCATTTTAGTTGGAGAAAGGGTCTGTATTTGCGGCAGGAGTTGGCATAGGTAAGGAAGGTAGTTCTAGGAGATGTCTCAGGAGCTTTCTGAGGACTATTCGGACCTTCCGCAACATTGGAGCATAGATCCAGGACGTTTTCTTTCTTATTGTTGGTCCTGAACGAGGGTCCCTTGTGTGAAGAGGACTACTTAGTAGGTGGCGGCTTGTGGGAGACTGGGCAGAGGGACTTGAAGCTTCATTGTGGCGGTGCAGTTCTGTGGTTGCAGGGGATGGTTTCTTCACGATGAAACGGTGCTGGTGGCATGTCGGAAGGAGAAGGCAGGTAGCGGAGTGTTTCTCGATGTTGTCTCGGTACACGCTTGCTCCGGGTGCGAAATACAAGACGGCTCTGGGTTCCGTCGATGTTCGTGCTTCCAACTTCCTCCTTGGCTGCTTAAAATGGCTCCCTCGGGCTACTGCTGTCAGAGAAAAGGATGCGTCGGTATCTTTTTCAATGTTTTCCTTTGCAACCAGGTGCGGTCCTTCGAATAGGATCACTCCGGAATTCATCCAGCTTGCTAAGAAGTACCCGAATGCGATATTTCTGAAGCTGGATGCAGACAGATGTATGGACACTGTGCTGAGAGAAGGCATCATCCAGATGCCAACATTCATCCTCTACAAAGATCAAGTAAAGAGCGCGATAAGTTGTTTGCCGTGTCGGGACAGTGGGTAGGTCCGTGTGGACGTCGCCTACGGGACCAACGTTGAGCTTCTGGAAGACAAAATCAGGCAGCATTACTTGGAAGCTGCAGCGAAACCGGATCCTCCTCCCGATGGAGCTCGCCGGCGCACTTCGCCATGGAGAAGGTTCCTCAAGACATGCAAGTGCTGCACGTAGATCTCCTGGTCCATCCTTTCCTCCGTGATGCCAGACTTTGGCACGAAACAAAAAAAAAAAAAAAGCGAAATTCTTGCTTGGCTTTCCACGTATGGAGCGGGAGTTTTGGGGGCTATTTGGAGCCTCTCATGGACTCGAGGCCGCGGGCCATTTTCTGCTGCGAGGCAGGTTCGTTCTGCCCGGAGGATGGTGCTCGGAGGCATTCCGAGGGGGGCGAGGGACTGGGACAGGGAAGTTCATCGCCTCTGCCTGCTCCGGACAACGCTGTCCCGTTTCAAAAGGAGCACTAGAGGAGGAGAGGATGCGTTGGAAGGCGGTGAGAGTTGGGCCTGCTGCGGGGGCGAGGCACTGATGCCCTTGGGAATTCCAGGAACCCGCGCGATTCTCCCTCCCCCGGAGACGACGCGCTGAGCAGAGAACGTCTGGCCTTTGTGAAACCGCCCAATAGCCCGATAGGCGTCTTTGCGAAACGCCCGAAGGTGCTCGAAGAGTGGCGAAGGACCGTCACAAAGGAGAAGGAGCTGAGGATGCAGTGCCTCTCATTTTGTATCCAGAAGAAAGAAGGGGGCACAACCATGAGCTCCTGAAGCCAGACTAGAAATACCCCGTGGGCGGCTCTGAGGCAGCAGGTGATCTCTACTCCGCCTCCTGGAGAGGTCCGGAGGACGCCTACCTTTTGTCTTCCAGGAATTTCAGCTTCCCAGGAATCCGTCTCAGAAGAGCTGCTTCTCCGATCAGCGTTCCTCTGGGTTTTCCGAACGCCTTCCAGGTCTCTTCCTCCGCCGCATCCCTTCCACTCCACCCGTTCCTTCCCCTCGACCAACCTCGTGGGAAGCCAGGAGGAGGGTTGGAGAGGACTGGAGGTCCAGAGAGCAGGGAAGAAGCCTACCCGTGGTCGTTGAAGGAGGCTTAGAGCTGCAGCCACCCTTTCTTGAACCCAGAAGGGGAGGAGCTTCAGGCAACCACCTGAAAGCACGCAGCACGGGGCGGGACGCCTCATTCTCACCACGGGGTGCGCCTGGATCTCAGGCGGAAGATGCAAGGGTAGCTGGGAAACGAAAGAAGGAGGTGGGAAAAAAGGAGAGATGAGGAGGATCAAAACAGGGAGAGGAGGGAGTGGCGGAGGAGTGCGAGCAGAAGGGAGGAGGAGTTCCCCGCATCCTCACTCCCTCCTCTCTTTCCAACCGACCGCCTCCCTTCTGCTGCACGGAAGAGAGATACGGCTACGCCTGGAGCGTCTCCCGCACTTCCCTGGCCTGAGTGGAAAAGCAGTGGTTTAAAGTAAAGGGGGACTGGAAAAGAGGGGTCACGAATGAGGAGGAGGCGGAAGACCTCATGGGCACTCCGGGTTGCTCGTGTCGCGGCGGTTCGCCTATACTTTTGCTTCTGCTGCTGCTATTGCTATAGTGGTGCAGTCTTCCACCCGTCTAGAAAGAAATGGAAGAAGCGGGAGGAAGAAGGGAGTGCGCCTCGAACCCACAACCGCTGTTCTTCCCCTTTCACCTTCCTGATTTCTCCCGGCCGGGGCGCCGCCCGCCAGGACGCAGGAGAGGAGGAGAGGGACCCCTGCGCGGCGGGTACGCGTGACCCTCCGGGACTGCAGTCCGCAGCAGCAGCAGCAGCAGGAGGGTGTCCTTGCTTCATCCCTGGCACGGGAACCGATCCTTCCTCCCGCCGGAAGCGCACATGCGAGAAACGGGCGCAGAGGAACGAAGGCGGGCAGCGCCCTCCGCTCGACCACCTCGCGAACCGGGCGTGGACCGAAGTTCCTGCCGTAGTGCCGCTCCCGTCTCCCATGTGATGCCGGAAGACGTCCCGGGCATCGTACCGCCCGCCCACGGACCCAAAGACGCCAAACGCACAGGGAGGGAAAAGAGGTAAAGCAGAGTGCGGGGTTCGAGAAGCCGGCCAGCATTGCGATGCGACCTTGAGAGGCTAGTGGGGATGGAAGAAGAAGGAAAAAAATTATTTGGATTTGTTTTTGTACAAATTCAAAATAAAGATTCGATAAAATTTTTTAGTTTGCCTCGAAACATCTTTATTTTCACAAACTGGAATCGCGACGTCTGCAAAAAAGTCGTCAAAATGTAGTTGTGATTCCGATTATTCCGAAGTCTCGTACGTACCAACTTTGCGGAACCGAAGCTTCAAATATTGCTAACAAAGTTTAATAATAATATGCTTTCGGTTCCATTCATAATCATTCACTCACACTTGCTCTTGCTAATTATCCACGCATGCTGACTGCTGCTATCCTTCGATGGAATGCTGGACGAATGACACGTTATGAGAACCTCGTTCGAAATTTATTTATTGGAGGATGTCCCCCACCCCACTGAAATTAGTAAGACCACAGTTGCTGTTGAAAGATCAAAGTTTCGACCCCAGGGTGGGTCAAAAACGGGAATTTCACAAACAGTATTCGTGCATCCTTCGCAGATGATGGTGAAATGAGTGCCTTCATATATCCTTCATCTGCATTCCCGATTAATGGGGATCCACGGCTGGCCTTCCTGCCTCTCCCCTTCGTAGTCGCACCGTCGAGTTGCGGACGGTTCGATGGCGGCAGCCACAGTGCAACAACCAGCCGTCAAGGTTGTCGCATTTTGTTGCCATGCAATATAGCAAAAGGCACCTTTCAAGAAAAGTGGCATAAACACGAATGTGGTAGCCCACTGATGGGGCGTTTAGCAGCAGGGATTAACAAAGCGAATTTTTTGAAACAAACTTCCAATCTAAAGTGCAACGCGGCTATGGGGAGTATGCAAAAGAAAGCGGGTGTGTTGGTGCTGTTCTGCAAATTAAACCAAGATGTAAAGTTACTTTATACATTGCGATCTTATACACTAAGAAAACATAGAGGAGAAGTTAGTTTTCCCGGAGGAAATCCACATCCATGTGATTCATCTGCGGCCGCCACCGCCCTGCGGGAAACAGAAGAAGAAATAGGGATACAGAAAACAAACATAGATGTGTGGGGTGAATTGCCACCTGTTCCAACGAGAAGTGCCGGTTCACTTATAATTCCAGTAGTTGGAATGGTGAATTCATTTTCTCTGACTAACCTCAAAATGAATGCAGCTGAAGTGCAAGATGTATTCTGTGTTGCTGTAGAAGATTTATGTAATCCCCAGAACTTCAGGTACACTACTTTTAGACTTTCAAAAAGCACATATGATGCACCAGTGTATGTGAACCTCAAATACAAAATCTGGGGCATAAGTGCTATAATCACTCACGCTGTTTTAAACCTACTAATTCCTGATTGCTACAAAAATGATGTGAAAACACCTTACAGCATAATGAAACACTGAGGTGGATGCTTCTATCTTTTGGAGCAGTTGCCCAATTTATAGATCATTTTGTCTGGTTCTGTATATTTTATCATTTGGTATATAAGTGATTACACTTTGTTCCAATTTATTTCAACTACCAATCCAGCACACAGCAATACCACCACCCCAGTAAACTTCACAGACACAAAGGTTGTAACAAACCCAGGCTCAAATGAACTCAAAATTGTGAACCCCATGAATCATTTGATTACCTTTTACATCTAATGGTAAAAATCAGATGAAGCCCATCTTGTAAAAACAATGTAAAACACAAGTAACAAAGAGCCTCCTAATCCTATCAGGCTGAACATGCATTTATTACTTACATTTTGCACAGATTGAGATACACAAAAGAATGAAAATGACATGTGCACACATGTGTCTCCACAAAGTACATGATCACCATTTTTTTTATAAGTCTAAGTTGCAAAACAACCTTGCAAAAATTTGTTTATGGTACAAAATTTTTAACATTGGAATGTTTGGATTTTAATACAATTCCAAGACCTCTCTTTCAAAAAATGAATTATACATTCAACCCATACATTAAGTAATCATTTTTTACCGAATAAATTCATTTTTGAAAATAAACTTGAGCACACAATGTACATAATGAATTCTTCCTTATTGTTGTTCATAGAGATTCAAGGTGCACTTTTTGCTATCTTGGTATCAGAATGCTGAGAAATTTTTACTTTCATTATGCATGCTTGTCACAACTAAGAGTTGGATCTACATTTGCTCAGAGATTTGTCAGACAAAAACCACACAATATTTTAGCTTATGTCACATCTTCAGAACTTATGTCAATGGATTGAAACAGATATGTAAAAGTACTGCAATGCTTTTGTTCACAAACCCATTGGAAAACAAGTCCATTCTTAGTATGTGCTGCTTACTATACTTTTGGAGACTACATAGTTTTTTTGTTTGAAGAGGCTGATAATTCAGATTCTGTTTAATGCATTGAATTGTGCGATTTTATCTATTTAATTTAATGTACAAAAGAATCCAATAGTCCCCAAAACCTGCAAATTGTATGAGTAATGGATAGTTTGAAGAATAGAATCCACATCTCCTCGGAAAATTCATGAGATGTCTTCCCTGTGGTGTGCGTCAATTTTTCAAGCATACCACGAGAGATGAGACACTGGGGTACAAACTCATGCAGTCATGTGGAGTAGACTCATTTTGTAAAGAATTTAATTCACCAAATCAATGCTCTACTAGATATCACCTTACAATAAATAAAATTTTTTATTCTTCAAACCAAGTGAAGTTCTTTTACGGAGTCTTCTGACAGCTTCACGTAAATGTTTAGGTTGCACGGGACCAATATCACCTTGCTGTTCCATAACATCAAGAGCTAAAAGCTGTAATTAGTATCATGTAAAAGTCATACATTTGCACCTTCTTCCACTATTTCGCCCACATAAACTTTAGCAATGCCAGCCATAGCAATGACTACATTCTGAGAAACTGAGCAACCGGCTATGGTTTGTATCAGCTACTAAATACATTGAAAAAGCCAAATGAAAATTTTAAATACCCTTTTTATGGCCGCACGAGGAAAAGCTGATCTACGATACATCTCATATCTGTCCAACTGCTCTTCTGTGAAATTAGAAACCAACACTCTAGATTATATCATAATTGCAGTATTAGTGCGACTGTTAACCTACTGCATTTTCTCTCTTTCTTCTTCTTCCAATTCTTTTTTGCTTTTACCTAGTACTTGATTACCTTCTGCAGAATTTTCATTCTCAAGTTTTGATATTTGCAATTCTTCTTTGATATCAACAGCAAATTTACTCACATCAGTTTTCCCTTCATCTGCACTATAAGATTTGTCAGGTGCACTTCTTAAAGGAATTATAGCAGGTTCAAGACTGTCTTTGTCATCAAAGTTGTCATTCACTAATGAATCATCCACCTGTGATATGTTTTCGGTGTTTTCATCTTGTGAGTGTTCCAGAATATGTTCATCAAGTACATTGGATTCGCTATCGGAATCTGAATTTTCGCTATTAATCATGGTTCAAAACTGAGGATGATTTACTTTTTCTCCTGATCTTCTTTTATCAAAAAACCCTGTGTGGAAAATAGTACATATTGAAAAAGCACACGACTGGAATAGAAATGAAGCAACTTTATATTTCCAGTTTATTGTTTCTGTAAACTTCAATAAGTTGCATGCTTTTCGAACAGCATAACAAAATTCAACAAACTTGAACTATTTTCCTGGGAAAATGCAACTTACTTTTTCGCGAATCTTTTCAAGCGGGAAATACCTAATTTGCACATATTATGAAAATATTAGTCGCCTTTTGTAAATAAAGAAATTACTTATATGGCAGACATCTTTGACATTATTTTGTTTTGGAGTAATACAGGATATTTATGTACGTATACTCACTTTATCGCAAGAAGGATCATAAATTGGGATCGACAGCAGTACAAATGATCACTATCACATCTCTTGAAACATATACAGAGAGAAATCAATGGGCAGATTTGGCATGACTTTCAATATCACCATTTCTTACACACATCACTGAAAATCGTCCACTGCAAGAACACAAACGAAACAGACGCTTGAACGTTTGAGCCGCAAAACACCACTCGTTTTCCTACAGAGCTCCGAACCGAAGCCGCACTTCGAAATATTCGCGTTTTGAAACAAGGATGCCAATACCATTCGCGCGTGAAAAGTTTTTCAAGATTACAAAAGTATGTGAGGAAATAAAAGAGAACGAAATACCACTCTAACTTTCCCTGCAGATTTGTAAACTTGTGGTTTCATGAGAGTGATCTGTATGGTTAGATTCTCATTATCTTCATCATCTAATTCAATGCATCCGTCCAAACAAAGCAATTAGTTTGAGCAGTAACCACAATAAAATAGGATCTTATAAACTTCACAAACGTTTTTTTTTTTTTTCTCCTTTCCATGAATCATTAAGAGAGTAGCTTAGTCTTTCACTTTAACTACTTAATTAGCTGACCGAGCTCATTCAGATGGCTTGAAATAACTGCATGCTCGACCTCGAACTTTCTGATTCTCATGGAAAGATGTAATGATGCAAAATGAAGTATCAATGAAAACCATTGTTTAAACATTATGTATATAGCAAGACCTCCAGAATGCGTTGATGATTATAAATTGAGATAGATAGCAGCACAAATGATTACTACGGGATATACTGATGGCAGAAATAGTACTGCATTTATAAGCATAGGTGGGTTGACCACTGAGTGGTGGGAATGCTGTTGCCTGTCGGGGACAGCCTTTAAACAGCTGTCCCCGACAGTCTTCGTGTACTGCACAGGGTCGAGTACATGGTACAGACAGGACGAAGTTTGCACTAGTATAAGGAATGCAAATCAGTCTCTACGTATTTCCATTTACAGATGTGTGCTCTGATCTTCCCATTTTGACGCATACTACACACTAGTAATTTCACACGAGACTTTAAAGAAACTACAATTAGTGAAAAAAACATAAATTTTGAATCCAAGAAAACCGCATTCTTTCTTCTAACCATAAATAGCATAGATAGCAATCTGGAACTACAGCAAAAGTAAATAGGTATCATATTCAGGATTTTGATGATTGCTGAAATCGTGAATGCAGTAAATGTTTTAATATTCCATGCGAAAAATTACAACCTCTGTTTGTGATTCGTCATTCTGCCAAGACTGTGGACAGTCTCTATTATTTTCTTTAGTGGGGGACTCTCGAAGGGGAAAAACTCGAGTACTGTCTCCTAATTGGTACATTTCTAATTTGAAGAAACCTACCATCCCGCCAACAAAGTTTGATTTCATTTACTACAAATCACTTGATAGACTTACCGGCAGGAAAAAACCGGAGAATTGTGACAAAAAAAATCTCCCCACAGATCTAGCCTCTAAGAAATCACTTCGAAATCCACTTCTCCAAAGAATCTCCAATGCAAAAAAGTACACGAGGAGTCCATCTGACACCCGACCAACGAATGCATCAATCACTATTGGCGTCCAGTCACAGTTGCCATAGATTATGCTAGCTTTCGAAAGCGATTCGACTGATGCTAACCCCGAACAAGACAGTGGCAACGTAGGGCTTACTTCTGCACTTTGCTGATGGCAAAAGACAGAACGAATTAGTGTCCATTGTTGACCGGAAGCTATTTAGAAACGGAGGTGTTTTGTTGTTTGTTTACTTGGGTCACCCCGTAAACTCCCCGATTATTTTAGCATGAATTACAGAAGGAACAGAGATGCCAGTGGCAGTGATGAGTCTTCCAGCATCTCTGTTGATTCACTCGAGAGCCATGCAGATACCTCTAGGGGGACTGCATCCAGAATAGCTGCGGGGAATTCTCGAAGAAACGAAACAGAGAATCGTATTGATGGTAAATTTTCTGCTTTCGGTATGAAATCAGCAGAGTGGGAAGTTCATGGAAGCAACACACTTCAAGTGAGTAATATGCTCCTCAATAGATTTTGTGGGATGCGGCATCTATCTTCTCAACTTGTGAGATCTTGAATTCCGTCGACGCACAGCAGGCCGTAGAAGAAAGTTTAGGGACTGACGGGATTCGAATCCACTCAACCAATAAAGAATGCGGAAATCCCAAGTTTTCGATTACTGAGACAATTAGATGTGCTGTGGATTTAGTTGTGTGCTAAGATATGGACACAACATAATGTTCGTCGTAACTGATTGATTTTGATTCGGGAGCGGTTTGTTTTGAGCGCCATGAATGCTATAGCGTTAAGTTAAATGCGATTCGTCAATTCCAAAAATAAGACAAAGAGCTGGAATTTGTTTGAATTGCTTACGGATCATGAAGTGCAGCCAAAAATCAAAATCTCTCTATTGAGGGGGATGAGATTAGAGGAATAAGGTATGAAAAATGCTGAAGCAGCAATGTGTGTGCGTTTTTTTTCTTCCCTCGACCCCACTGAAAAGGTAGAAACATTTTTAGAATGACAAAGTTGCAGTAAATTTGATTGACAAAATATCTGTGTGGAGAATTATAGCCTTCAATTGAATCATTATTTCCAAGTGCAAATTTTCATATTCTTCGAGGTGCACATACGACGGTTAATCTGAAATCTAAAGATGCTCCTCATTGCCATCAGGATACCCTGTTGGGTCGTGTTGAACATGGAATCCACAAAAATGCAAAAATCAAGAAATATCAAGCAAGCATGATTTCATAGGTGAATTCTAGGTCTTTCGGACATATCAAAAGGAGCACTATCCAGTATTGAGACATGAGATCAGGGTAACTGAGCAAAAAAATCGGACAAAACGTGCATTCAAAAAGCACTGAGCAGAATAAAAATAAAATAAAATCACTGATGTGCCTCAGAATATCAGGAATATAATTCTGCGTCCACTGCTTAAGCAGCAAGCTCCATCTAGAAAAGATCACAATGCAGATTGGTAAACTCAAACCAAAGATCAAGTAGATGCGAGAAGCGATAACGGTATTCTGGTGCAGGAAAGCGTGCAATGAGAGCGCATTTTGAGCCCAAGAAATGACCAAAGCAAATAGAGGTGCTTGCTTGCATTTTGGAGACTGCAATTAAACTGAGGCAGATTTCATTTTAATTCGATGATCGATTTCGAAACAAGGCATTCAAATATCTGGAATCATCCAAGAAAAAGATTAAAGGTTGTTTGATCCTTATCAACTCATCAAAGGACTTGAAGAGGTTCTGAGGGTATGGAAAACCTCCATTTATTTAAAACAAGCTCTCTTATCAGGCCTTGTCTCCTTATCAACCTTAGGAAGATTTTTTGAAATGTGAATCTTGCTATGACTCCAGTCATTCAAGGTCAAGAACAACGCGAGGAGGTTGGCGGCTGAGACTGTACCATAGAGAAGTCTTGGAAATTATCTGCTTAGGAAGCGGATCTAATGATTTAATTTTAGCTTTAATGACGTATTTGCCAGATCCCATCATGGCGAGCGGCACAGTTACAATTTCAGGGACATCACATTCTTTCGGTATATTCCATGAAACCCTCATTGGCACTGCGACACTTCGTCGATTTCGCTCAAATCTAAGAAAGCGGAGGCTGCATGGAGATAAAACTAAAGTTCCGTCCTTGTTTTCAGGACTACTGGCATTTGAACTCCCGAAGGAAAGCGTCAAAAATTCCCATTTTGATGAGCCGAAGTCAAATCGCGCCAAGCTACCCGATTTTCAAACGGAACAACACTGAAAGTCTTTCCTTGTGGTCAGGGAATTCCGACTCTCAGAGTCGAGTAGTCAGGAGTCTCCATCGGATTTTTCCTCCCAGGGGAATTCCTCCTGTGAAACAGAAACCCCGTGAGAGGTTCGAATTGTGTACGCAGGGAACACATCTCACGGTTCTTAACACCCTCACATTAGTTCAGTGAAAAAGGAAAACAAATCCCTGGCTGTCACTGGTTGTTTTCCTTCTTCGGATCAGCAGGAAGGAATCCAGGTGCATCAACCATTTGAGAGAAAACTTACAGATAATAAGGTTTTTCATATGCCATTACAGAGATATCTTAGACGGCAGTATTCCTGTTCAGATATTCTGCTTTCATCCAAGTCAGTTAGCGGTATGTCGCATATTTCACTTGAAGTAATGGCTTCATTTCCCTTGGTCGTCTCAGATCTGAGTTTGCATGGCAACGGTGCATCTCCTTCTACCATCCAATGTACAAACGAAGAGAGCAAGATGAGCTGTAGTAGTTTCACCTCTTTAAGAAGCACTGGTTCCAATGCAAACATAAAGCCAGAGGTAAGGAAAGCGCTATTTTGCTTTGAAAAGAAAAGCATGCGATATTTTAAAGAGCGTCATTTACTGGAGAAAGATGTCATACGGAAATGCTGCTAGCAAAAGAAATGCCCTTGGCTGTTCCTCTGCTCGTTCTTTACTGAATGTCACAGTGTGCCCTCAGGAGAAACCGTCCAAAAGAAAAAGAGTATGATGGAAAATCAGATCAGATAATCTATTGGGAGAGCTACGTTCATCTCTTGATGTTACTCAAACGGAGCATTTGAGTGTTGCATGCCTTCGAGAATCGCATTTTCAATTTTGTGAACTTCACGTTTTCACCGATTTTGACTCGGCAAACTGATCACAGATTCTGTTGCTTAAGTAGTGTAACCACGAAAACAGCCGTGTCACTCTAAGTCCCGCGAGATAGGAATCAGCTTCCATTACCCGCCATCTGAATGTGGTCGAGCATTTGGATGACTGACTACATCCCCATCTGTCCTTCCAATAACCTTGATTTTTCTGAAATCGTAAAGGAATGCTTAAATGAATGATGGGTGAGCATCCTTCCTTAGTACGCACCTCTAGACCTTACTAGAAATTATATAACGTTCTCTTGAGAGACACCGAAAGAATCTTCTAATGGCAAAGAATTACCTGAGAGATGAATTGGATCGTTCACCTCCACCGCTTAGATGTTTTCCAAAGACATTTCCTTTAGGCATTCGTGTGGAACAACTTTAGGAGAAAAAAAAACAAAATGGAATACTCGACGCGTTCCCTTCTGTTCAAAGGAAAATTCTTGGCGGTGGAATCGTAGTGGATTCGCGACACGTTCTGACTTAAATGTGCAGCCTCCTTGCTCTCTTTGTGGTTTCTGTGCACCTGGGAGTCAATTTGACCTCCGCTACCGGAGGTTAACAAGAGTTTACAGGGTTCTTCTGTGAAGCGCTGAAGCAAAGTTGGAGTTTTCGTTGCATGCCGGCAGCATTCCTCACTGTTCACGAACGCGTACATTCGAGCATTCGAATTTGCACTTTTCTTCCTTCCTTTAACTCTAGTAATTTGGAAAGCGTGAGGGGAAGCTGGAGTCTCAAGCTCCGGCTTCCGCCTACGTGCTATTTCACGACGAGCGTGGATCCCGCCATGGATTTTCATCAGACTCATACGAGGCCGCCTGATCCAGAAGTGCGATTCATCGAAGATGCGAATCGAAAGGGTTTCCTCGCAAGGTGCTCCGGAACTGAAATAAATTACTGAGAGGATTCCATGAAAATGTAACCATGATGCATTTACATGAGTAAGCACTTCAAGCGGATTGATGATTTCTTGGTTGTTTGCGTCGATTGGTGATTCCAGCAGCGTCAGTCATGCACAGGAAAGAACTTTTCCGCAGGACGGCTGTGTTCCCAGAGTTCTGCAGCTTTGGATTGATATTGAATCTGCTCTTCCTTCCATATGAAGGAATTCCTGCTGTCTGTGCATTGGCGCTGGTTCCTTGGATTGCCAATTTCGCGATTTTCCCGCTGCATCTGCTTTTGGAAACCCATCTAGTGGCTAAAAATATTTCATCTCTCCGAGCGGGAATTCTAGTGGTTTTGAAATCACTGGGCCGCCGAAGTTTACGGGGTTTCCATGTTTTCAAAGAAAATTTTCAATTATGGATGTTGTAAACAGCCTTAAATAGAATTCCGGACATTTTATTCACCTCCGTTCCAATCTTGGAGGATGTAAAGTCACATTAATAAATTATGACATCGTTGATAAAGATTGTCGCGGACTTATTATTATGAAAATATTTTGATATTCAAATTTTGATTGTTGTAGTGCAGCAGCAAAAATTTGAGTATTTAATTGCAATTTACAGGCGTTTGCTTTTTTCTTTTTAAACCATAGGTATTAAGACAGACAGTGCGGCGCTCGCCTTACAAACGGATCGAATATGTGCATCAGTAGTTTAATAACATGTGATCAACAATTAATTGTTAGCTTGCATTTTATTTTTTCACTATAGAATCTGAAGGTTGAGTGGCATTCAATGATTTAACGATAATAATAATTTATTTCTGAGTATTGAAATCTGGAGCTTTTTTTTTTTTGAAAATAGCGGGCATTCAAAGGCCATCTAGCGGGATTCCATTGACTTCTGTTGGCAACCCTGTCGGTTCCTCCGCTCAGGTGGCAACGCCGGCTTCAGCTTAGTGGATGCTCCTTGTCACTGGGATCTTGGTAACGTGTGTCGCTGACCAAGGATACATTATAAATACATATTTATCACATATATAAACATACATAATAAACAAACACATAATTTATTTTTTATGATCCTACAGGATTTGATCGGGAGAGCACCGCCGGAAGTACCTGACCGTCCATTTCAGGAAGGAGGTCTTTCCTAGCGGGCATTCCAATTCGGAAAGAGACACTTTGGTGGATTCGCGCTTCCATCTGCTTGCTCCTTGACTCCGAGCTGCATCCGTTTTTTCACGCAACTCTTCGAGATGAAGAGTCAATTAGAATTGACGCTCATTAGCAAGCAGATGGAAGCGCGAATCCACCAAAGTGTCTCTTTCCGAATTGGAATGCCCGCTAGGAAAGACCTCCTTCCTGAAATGGACGGTCAGGTACTTCCGGCGGTGCTCTCCCGATCAAATCCTGTAGGATCATAAAAAATAAATTATGTGTTTGTTTATTATGTATGTTTATATATGTGATAAATATGTATTTATATTTAATAAGTACACGTTTATAAATAATAAATGTGTTTATACATATAATAAATATACTTTAAGTGGATAGGTAAATATCAAATTACAAACTTATACCTAGCAAACGATCAAAATCCCGAATATGCAATTTATCATTAACTGACAAAGTTCCATTCAATTAATAAAAATGATGAGAAAATGAAATGCAAAATTTCCTTTTTGTCTTTTTAATTCGTTGGCTCTTTTTTCTTCCATTTCAAATTGCCACCACTATTTTTCATTTCTTGAAATTCAATATTTATAAATTCCTTTAATATATATTTATCAAATGTGGAAATATATATAGTGAACTTATATGTTTATTTTTTACAATATTTAACATATATTTTTAAAATAAATAAATAGATGTTATTGATTTTATCATTAATATGCATGTTAATAAATATTGATGAATGTGTATGCTCAAATAATTATATGTTCAAATAATATACTTAATAAGAATATTTATTTATTCATTATAACCGTTCCAATATATATGATCCATGCATAAATATACATAATAAACACATGTATTTATTTCCAATGATCTTCCGGGATGCTGATCGTTCGGGATTTTGAACCCAACTCCCCAACAACAGTCTCCTTTCAAAGGGCATTCATCTCAGCTCGTTTTCCTGCTCTTTGCCTTCCCTTTCAAGCCGATTCGTTAGAATTTCCCATCGACGGTGATTCCTCCAGGGGATGGAGTACTGGAAGAGGTCAGCGAAGCTGGTGAGCAGAGGTCCTCCGAGAGGCGCGGCGGCGGAGGACGGTCGCAGGAGAAGCGAGCGTGCCCGTCCTGCTCCATCGGTCTCCACAAGTACCCTTCCTGAATATCCGGAGGATGGAACCTCAAGGGTGATCGTCGACTATTCCGAGACGCGCCAGATGCTGAGGAGACTGCAAGAGCAGCATGTTTTGGACAGGAGAAATCTGGAGGCTCTCCTCTCGAGGTGCAGCCTCCGGGGATCAAATAGAGCCAGCCGTTCCCCGTGAAAGTTTGCTGCAGCTTCCCGTCTCGCCTCGAGAACCCTTGAGACCCCTGTTCCAGAGGGTTTCAAGGGAGGGGAGCAGGCAGTGGCACATCGACCTTTAGCCATGACCGCTCCCTCTCAGGCTCATGCTCCCGTTCGAGACGCGTCCGTCCATTTTCTAAGTGGTCTGGAAAGTTCGTTGCTGCTCCCGATGCTCCGAGAGCAGCAGGAACACACACGCCGATTTTCCTCCCTATCCCCTACTCCCACCTCCCTTCTTCCTCTCGATACAATCACAAACAAAGAAACACCAGCGCGACAAATAAGTTCAGGGAGTCTCCAGTACGCCCCAGGCAGCGCACGCGAGGGTCCCAGCCGGAACGATAGGAGCAAGGTGTGGGAGAGCATTCCTTTTCGCGGATAATGGCTGGGCGTTTCCCAGGAACCGGTACTCCTTCTCCGATGTAAGATGAAGCCGATGTCTCTACGTGGGACCCCCTCAAGGAGAAGGGTGACCGTGACTCGAACGGAAAGAGACACTCTTTGTCCCTCCGAGAGGAAAATCACGCCTGATGGTCCTTTGCCCACGTTCCTGCAGGGAGCAAACTGTGAGCATGAACGGGATGCAGAGCAAAAAGGCATGAAACTCGAGGAAACTCGACGACATGAAACCATCAGCCGCTGCCTCTGAAATAGGAAGAGAGTAAAAGTGGTAAAAAAAAAAGGGAGCCCGTGGCGTCTCTGTCCATCCCGTAGTCCGGCTTCGGTACAGGAAAAAGCCTCGCCGCTCAGCCACCACACTGCGCAGGAGCGTTTCCCTGTCGAGGAACGGAGGCGAGGCGAGGCCAGCCAGCCGTACGCCGTCACCACCTGTCTTATCCGACCGAGTTAGAAAGAGGGGTGAAGGAGGGAAGGAGCTCTGGGAAGCTCTTTTCTCACCCAGCCGCTCAGATGGTCTCTCCCTCCCGAAACATCTTATCTAAGTAGTTTTTTTCCACCTCTTGCTCCTTGCATTTCTGAAAGGAGTCCCCGGGTTACCTAAGCTGAGTATCAAGGAAAGATTTCTCGGCCTCGAGCTGAGACCTTCCCTCGTATTTATCCCTCTCGACTCCTTGCTCATGTCGTCGCCCTCTGGAATGTAATCCTTCCTCTCTTTCCGCAACTGCCAATGCAGTCAAACACGCAACTCCAGGCTGAGAAGGGAAGACATCAGTTCGAGGATTGGCAGTGGTGGGAAAGGATCATGCCTTGAGGACACTCGGGCCTCTTTTTTAATCTCATGAGAGAGAAGGAAACAAAAAGAAATTTGTATTTGGGAGCAATCCGAGAAAGGAAAAGTGCCCGTGTCGGAGGCCTGCTAATCCAAATATTTTCTGCTAATCGTTTAATTTAAATTTCTGGACTATTTGAGAAGTAGGTTCTGTTGCGTATACTATTTCCGAAAGTTCAATAAAGTTATGTCATGTATATTTCTAATTGTCCCATTGACTGTTTCCATTCTATATGTGTCATATAAGAAAAAGTAAAAATGCTTATTTGATAAGAACTCCAATTACAAATAACTGAAATATGCATATTAAGGGTTTCCTTGAAATGGTTTTAACCTTAATGAATGCAGTAGTAAGAGATTGCTGCAGATGCTATATTTATGCGAATAAAGCTAATGTTCTGTAATCTGCTAAATAGCATCCCTGCAGTCATGCAGACACTTCATTTTTGACTTTTTTCATGCTTCATTAAAACTTTCATTACTTTTTTTATTTCGCAGCATTTACAAAATGGCAATGAATTTATTAATCACTGCAATCATGGAAATCGATATGTGGCGTATTAAGAAGGAAATCTCTTTAATCAACAGCATTGATACGGCTCATATCTAAGCAATTTTTCCATCCGTGTAATGCATTTCTCGTGTTTTGTTGTAATCATAGTCCGAATGCTTTTTGTTGGTTTGTTTTCTTTCGCATCATCTGCAAACGGATTTCCCATTGAGCTTCATGCAATGAAATTTCTCTGTATCTGTTGTTTCATGGGTATTTTGAACAACTGATTTTTCTGCTTCTCTGACTCAGTGTGAAGCAACTTTAAGAAATCTTGAATCAAAGCCCCAAACCAAGCCATATTTTCGTTTCCGATAAGTTCGTTTCCAATCACATTTTAAGAATCTATATGTACTTCGAAAATATTTCATTTCCTTTGCATGTTTCTTAAAGGAAAAATCACATTACAATATATATATATATATATTATTTTTCAATATGCGTTCTGCAAACGTAGTTCTTACCATTTCTTCAGTAAAGTTCCTAAAGTTTTGATTTCTGGGTCCAGTCAATGAACACCTGCACTCTCCTACACGACGAATTATCGGAATTTGGCTTCACATGGAGTCTGCCTTTTAATGCTACTATGTTTTCGAATTAATTTTCGACTATTGCTTCCATCTTATTGAAGGGCACAACACATACTGGTAGCAATGACTTAATCACAAGTTACACGAAAGCAGAGTATTGCCGCAACGCGAAGCCACGACGGTACGTTCAGGTCTACAAGATGGAAATCTTCAGTAGTGAGAGATTTTATTTGGTGAGTTTCACGTCAAGAACGATTTAAGCTTAGGTTTTTCAAGTGATCGCATTTAGCTGAAATCTGGCTTTGAAAATGCATCACTCGACCTCGGCGATATGGTTTGCCAGCGTTACTTTACATGGACTAAATTTAAATCTTTTGTCATTACTGGCGAGGGAAAAAAAATTGTGTAGTTTAACCAGAGAAAGCAGGAAAATTTGTGTTCTAGGATTATGCAGGTCAGAGGAGAGCAGAGAAAATTTTTCAAGTTGTTCTCGTGTGCTCTGGGGTACGGAACAAATGGTGTAAATGAATGCCGTGAACATCCTTCTTGTGTTGTAGGTTTTCGGATTTATCATAGGTTTCTACCTGCAACAGCTATCGTATACCATATATTGTTCGTTATTTGGCTTAGCACTTTCGAGTCTGGTGAGTAAAATCAGAATTTCTATTTGAAATGCATTAGCAAATGTGGAATATGCAGATTCGTTGAATTAACCTTTTCATTTTAGCTATCGTTACCACCTTGGCCTATATATAGGAAGAATCCCTTACCATGGCAAAGCTTGAAAAATAAGGACAAACATGACAGCAGTAGGAGTAGTAAAAAACGAAAATGAAAAAAATATATGCTATTTGGTAATACACTTGGTGCCACCTTTGAGTTCAGTGCTCATTACATTTAGAAATTTAAGTGAAAACAGCGATTGGTGTCATTCATGCATTTAAATTATGAGAACTTTGTTGAATGTACCTATTGCTAGTTGTAAATGAGAAAATAAAAAAACCTTTCAGTTTGGAAACTGTAATGATTGCAAGGGGATTCTCATTTATCTGCCATGCCAAAGTGCTTAAAGACTTTCTACCGAATTTCCTTGAGGCACAGAATGTGAGAATTGGCATTTGTCTTTCAGTTCCTGAAAAAACCAATTTTCCATTTAGCTGCATGCATATGCAATGAAATCTGATGAATCAAGTTATGAAATTCTGTCGTAATAAATAAAAACCTTATTGATATACAAAATTAATATGTACTTTTAGTCACAAATTATAATATAATTTTGGGCTAGGGATGATTTTCCTTACATAGTTAACACTACATAAATTTTGTTAGCAGCAGGGATATCTGCAAAGCACTTGACTATTGTTCAGGAAACATTTACAAAGAAGTTCCACCAAACACTAAAGCTAGTGCCATAATTTTCACATATATTATGCATGTAAAAATAAACAGATACATTTCTCCATATAAAAATTAATTACCATGAAGTCATGTTTACTAGCAAATCTCTTGAAGCAGTTCAGTAATAATGATTGAAGAATTGTGACGTGCATACTCTTACTGTTACACAACAAATATAATGATTCTGCAACATAATCATTGTGCATCACCATAAAACTTTCAACATTTCACTGTTCATAACCAAAATGAATGGTCAACTCAGTCTCATTTGAACACAATAAACTCATATGTTTATTTGATGATTTAACGTCCTAAATTATATCCGCAGTTTTAATTCCATCAGTTACTCTACATGAATTTTTTCCTACTTTATTTTCTGAGGAATTAATGCTTTTAATTTGAGAATTTTCTTGCAAACTTCTGGGAAAATATGGATGCATTTTATACTTATGGTCCACTTTCAGCAGAGGTCCAATTTTCCAAACAGCATTTGCAGATGAAAATTCTTCTATAGGACACTCATTATTTTCTGCTTGTGCAACAGCAAGCCATTTGTTCTCCAGTGAAAGAGTGACAGTGGGCCGGAATCTGCAATAATTCCCATGAAAAACCTAGATCTAAAAAACTACTAGGATTGTGCTTTTAATCTGCTATTCTAACAAACAAGGTGTGCGGTCATCTTCAAATGCTGTAAGAATTGTTGTAAACTACTTTTCACAATTTTTCTGTCCCTTAATAGATCATACATAATAGAACCATTAATGCTACATAATGTTCAAATTAAAATGGCAATTTAAGTGATCATAGAATCCGATTTGCACTCCTGCTCATGTAATTTGAGAAACAATGCTGCCTTAGTCTAAAACTGGCATCTTCATGCCATTATGATATTAATTGTTCCTTCAAGGTACATTTATGTTTTATATAAAATACCTGGGGTTCATGTTGAGGTGAGAATCAATAAAATGCTTAGCTTCATTACTGATTTCTTGAAAGACATCCTCTGGAAATGAGAAGTTTCTCGTAGTAATGTTACAATAAGTCTCTTGTTTGTCATCACCAGCAAAGGGAGAAAGGCCAGTGAGTAAAACGTAGGTGAGTACTCCAACAGACCTGAAACAATTGTTCAGTTAGTTGACAAAAACATGAGAAACAAATTTTCTCCCCAATTTTAATTGTTTGAACCATGGTCTTCCTAAACTCACCACATATCCGTGAAAAGGCCAATAGGATCAAAATTCAGTATTTCTGGGGCTAAAAATACAAACAACTGATAAACAGCTGAAGTTTTCCTCCAAAAGATAAAGAATTAAACAAACAATCATTGATTATACATCAGAAAACAACTTAATCCCATCTCTTAGTTTTTTTTTGAATGATAAAAATTTCAAGAGTGTTTTTAAGTTGCTTTTACTGATTAACAAATAAAGCAACTTGAGAATTGTTCGAAAATCTGTTTTAAAATGGTTACTGTTGAATGTAAAAGATGCACAGTTGCAGTGCAAAGATGGAACTGAAATTTTATGATACCACAGTGCTAAATTTAAAACCAAACACAGAACAGTGCCTACAGAAACAAAAGAAATAACTGGGAAGTATTTCAGATATGAATGTTAAACACTGCACGTAATAACAAAGAATACAAAATATAACATTGAAAATTCATTCAACAAACAAAAAATCTGAACACCTTTAATGATGTATAAACCAGTCAGTTTTGTTTAAGAAAGGTGATTTTATTTAATGATGGAAATGGAAAAATTTTCCACTGCATACTTATTCTTAATATATTTTATAAAATTATAAACTAATATGATTCAACAATGTTTAAAAATAAATGCTAAAAAAATTCAATTGTGACTGAACAAGATTCTAGGAAAGTCTATATCACAAGAAATCCTTTGACAAAAAGAAAATTGGTTTCCCTCAGGGAAACAACTGGACTAAACTAGACTGACCAGATCACTTAAGCTGGAAAACATTTACAACTAATTGAACAAAATTTGCATTTAATTCTAAACAGCTAAACCAAGGATATTTAGTTTCCAATCGGATTAAAAGAATGGGTAGAAACGGAAAATGCAAAATTTGCATCCAGCTTATAATGAAGTGACTCATAGTGGTTAGAGCCATAAATGAAGGAATCACTTCTTAAAAACTCCTTTGCTTCAGTACTGTTTTCATCACCAATACACATCTAGCAACAAAAAGATGTTACAATAAAAACGAAAACCATAGAAATGAACCTTTGTTGTGCATAAGCTTTTGTTGTGTAAAGTACGTTTTCGATTCATCCATTCATGAAAGTATCAATAGTATCTATTCGGATCTAATTCCTGTGCTATACTCATGATAGCTAATTAAAAAATATTTCTTCAAAATACGTCATTTCAATACAACTATTCACATAAATCACGAATTTTGAATCAACAGCACTGAGTTCTAAACTCTTGAAGTACTTATGTGCACTTCACAAAAAAGTTGAACAACACATTTATAAAACTGATATCCAAGCAAAACAAGCATCAGTAACAATTGCCAAAAAATGGTAAACTGATGTTAAAACTAAACAAATATTCACCGATTTTACTGTACACCTTTATCATGTATGAAATACAAAGTTCACTATCACTTCACATCATGCAGCCCATTCTAGATCTATTTATGAAACAGAAAACTTTAAATATTCTTACCTACATAGTCGGGAGTTCCAAAAATTTCTCTTATATCTGCACTCTGATCAATATATCGCGAGATTCCAAAGTCACACAATTTGACATCTCCATGAGGATGTGGATTAGTAAGAAGAATATTAAGTGGCTAAAACACGAAATAAACATACAACTTTTTATGAAAAAAATCCAACAAATCCGGCTAAATTATCGATTCATCCTAATTATATAACTATATACCTTAATATCCAAATGAGCGATTTTTTTGTCATGCAAGTACTGCAAACCTTTCAATACTTGTGATATGTACTTCTTAACATGTATTTCTTCGATTTTCTCTTCTTTGTCTATCAAACTTTGCAGCTCTCCACCTTGCATCCTTTGAAAACATGCGCTTAAAAATTACTCAAATTAAGTTGCTGCTTTACAATTCTAGAATGATTGCAATTTCTTTCGATGTCTGATATACTTCATGCATCTGCACGATGTAGGGGCAATGTAGTGATAATTGCAATATTGCAACTTCCTGATAGATATCCTTCGTAATGTCGCAACCTCTTTTAGTTTTCTTGATTATTTTTGCTGCAAATTCAGCTTTGCTGCTTTTATCGGTGACTTTTTTCACAATGGCAAATCTACTTCTGAAAAAAGTTAATTTACCAACACCGAACATAAAATGCCTATTGTTTATATACCTGCCTAAAGGTGACGAATCTATCTCGAATTTACATAATAATTCAGTTGTTGGCACATGATGGATTAAAGCATCTATCGATGGAGTCAGATAACCTGAATTCCCCTCTAGAAGTAGTGGAGGTACCATCGACTAACCACCGGAAATGAACCCCATAACTTTCATGTCACAACATAGTACTCTCGAACGCATCGTATTCATCACTGGGGCCTGAAGCACAACTCGGTTTGAAATCGTTACTTCACAACCGTTTAATTCCAAAATCAGGATGTACCAAGTCTTGTTTTTTTTTTTTCCCTTTTTTTTTTTTTTTTTGAAATTCACCCCTGAGTGTGCTTCATAATCGGAAGTGGTCTTTTCGGTAATTGCCTATCTTTGTAAGGTTAAATATAAAACCGGATTTAAAATTGATGACAAATAAAAAGGCTTTTTATAGAGAGGTAGAATTCTTTTGAAATGCGATGATAAGTCAAATGATGAAGACGATTTGCCATCATAAAAGGCAGGTGTCTACAAAATGTTTATAAATAATGTGAAAACGCATCTTTGAGGTAGACGACTCATAATTTATGTTTAATCTTATAATCTCGGAAAATCAAGATTGCTGTTGGTATTCGGTTGTATTCCAATCTTTCATGCCAAACTTATATTATTATCTATCTACAGTATGGATTTTAATTACTGTATTGAATTTAGTGGATCACCATTGCTTTCCTTTTCCACTACAAATCCAGTACAAGAATTTTTTACACAAAAGTATGTCGTATTTTTAGAACACTGTGAAGATATGTTGTTCTGTATTAAAGCAATTGGCAAAACTTAATCTTTCATAGCTATAAGTAGCTACAAACAGAATTTGTTAGGATCTGCAGATACCTCCCACTCGTGCAAACACGCAAATGTACACCGCGTTTGAATGAATGTGCATCTCGTGCAAATCATTCATATTATCATATTATCCTGTTGAGAATTAATCAATTAGCTATATGCACTTCTAACAGGCCGTGTACTTTCCGAGAATGAAGTACAGGAATTCGTTTTTTTCTAAAAAATTAACGAAGCAATGTAGAGACCTGCACGCACGCTGACTGTGTATATATTTGAATTAAATATCTTAAATCATGATACTCAACAGAGAAGCCAAAAGAATCAAACTTCTATAACTTATCGAGGAAACCCACTATGTTGAGTGACTGCCTGTTAAAATAGAGTCAATAATACACATAGCGAGTGAAACCAGTGTGTTTTATACGATAAACCCAATTGCATTCCATCAGAATTGGGCCGAATTGCATTTTGAAGGATGTAATAATGTTGTAAATGAATTCGAAAAAATATTTCAATTTTGGATATTTCTTTTCACTTTTATAGAGAATTTTTGACGATAAGTAACGTTGCAGTAATCGTTAATGCTTTCAATTGTAAAATTTTGACACCAAATTCTAAAACATACCTCTTGGTCTCCTGCAAATTATGTCAGCCCAGACGTTATCATAAGAATGCTTCCATTTGGTGTAAGAGAGACTGTTATTCTTGTGGTAATGGGCACTATGTATTATGTCTTGTACATAGTTTGGTATCTGCATGTATACTGATGAAAGGCAGCATTTATTTCATGAGCTTGCTTTATCGGAAACCTTTGTTTTTTCTTCCATATTGAATCAATGAAATCATTTTAAAATTAATTTTTCATTTATTTATCAAACATAACATCAGTTTCATACTCAAAAAAATCTGAAATTCTCAAGAGGATTTATTTGAGCAGTATAACTTAAGTAGGTTTTTAGGTCTATTAATAATATTCTGTGTTACACCTATTGAAATGAGTATGTCTTTGATTACTTGACTTAGCCCATTTCAAAGTATAAATATGTTTTATGGATCAATCCAGGAAATCATACGTTTCGTAACAAAAAAATCCTTATAAACGTGTAGAGCATGCGTTAAGCACATCTTACACAATCCTCCAATATGCAATATACTCAGTTGAGTATCTCTTTTGACTAAACATTAAATAGTTCATTCTAAATAACGCAAACTGGGATAGGACTGACAGATGTAGCATGAATGGTACAGGAAGCAAAGAACATTCACGACGAAACGTCACGGAGTTACGAGGCGGGTGATTTATAGGATCGGAGCTCAGTGATCCTGGAGTGCCCAAGGACACATCGACATCTGACCACCTAAGCACCACAACTAAACCATTCAGTTTTCCGTTTTCATGGGGAGGATTGACATGGAAAACAAATGCATTCAATTTTGCAGAAAACGCTGCAACAAAAGAACAAATCATTTTATTGGTTTGTCAACAAGTGTTTCGACAATTTACAAAATGTGCTCTTCTGATTCTCATATTAAATGGGGATCTAAAATTCAAGTACCTGCTTAACATTCGTGCTCATGAGGAACACCATTTCGTAGGAATATTCGCTCCCAATATTATAATCAATCGAAGTTCCACACTTGGGAGGCTGCAAAGGGCTAACATCAAAAGCAATCAGGAAGGGCACTAATTAGCTGGAATCTGCTCTTTGACTTCATCGAGTTTGCTGTTCAAGAACATTCTTGCAAACTATGGGAGCAAGTCAAAAAGTGAAAGCATACTTTTTGGGCGTTTCCTGCATGTGAGAACAAGAGCAACGTGATGCAATGAGACAAGACGAGATACTGATCGTAACTGATCTGCCATCATCGCTGTTGTTTGCGCACAAATGGATTGAGAGACTCCCCAAAGGGAAGAGTAGTGTGAAAAATGAGTGAAAAGGATGGTGGCAGTTACTCCAATATACTATAACAATTCCTTTCTTTTCATCGTCTGACAGAATCGACTTGCATCTTTTTATTTTGAGTATGGGGAGCTGTGGGACAAACAAAAAAATTTCTTGGTCTGGATGAGCAGCATAGTCACTGTCTACTCCAAGCGACGAAAAATTGCTGAAGCCTTTCTTGTGATTGCTGTGGAGGTGCCACTAACGGCATAAGGTTGACTTTCCGGACGACAAATTGCATCATTGCTATTTGGGAAATGAGTAAGGGAGTTTTTCCCATCAGCTTAGGTACGAATGGACATTCTGGAGAGTCATTTCAACCCATTCACCTCTTTTCTCTGAGTCTCGAAATTATTGCAAAGCCCAGTAGGAAAAAGCTGAGTTTCCTAACCAATCGCTCAGTATTCTATGGACTTAAAATGATCTCTTCAAAATCACGCTTATAAATCTTACAAGAATAATTAGTGGATCCATCTGCATACAAGATAGACTCGGTACACGGCTCTAGCACTTTTCAGAAGTGCCTCAAGGGTCTTCGTCGGATAAAACATTCCAGTACGGTTTTCCCTATGGTTTGTTCAAAAGTTTCCTTGAGGAAGATGCAATCGGAAACAACCTTTGAAAGGGATTCACTTGGTTGCAGAAGGTCATGATCGGACCGACTGTTTACTTTTGCTGCGCAAGTTTCGAGGGAGTCACACATACCTTCATCTCTTCACTCAGTCACTGAAGCTGCGTGAGCAGCCCATGCTTTACATGTAGTCATCGATCTCACTATAATCGAGTGCTAGGATCTGTAGATCCATCGTGCTGAAGAAAATCTGCCAGCCAAACTTTTCCAAGTCAAAACTTGAACGATTCAGTGGTAACCCCAACAAGATGCACAAATACGTGACAAAGATTTGGAAGAATTTTTATAGCCGACTGTGTCTGTCGCCCCACCAAACATCAAGATACTGCTTTGCTTTCATAGCTCCTGCTTTACTGACAGCTTGTAGTTGGACAACAAACATTAGTAGACCAATTATACATAACTGCAAATACTTTCGTAGTATTCGTGCGTTCGGTTGGTGGCAGACTGAAGGAGAAAGAAAAAATCATAACTTGGCTAGAGTGAAGCCGTGAGACCACGGATGTGAGCAATAGCGTACCAAAGGTGTTAAATTCATGAATCACCAGGTATTAAATACCAGGAAAATGAACAGCTGAAGAACACCGAATCACTCTAGGATTCGTAATTCTAAGGTACCAACTTCAATTTAGGAGACAAGAGAAAAAATCACAAAGTTTGAAGACCGTGATGACAATAATTTTGACTGTAGAGTTATCGTGGGAAGATTAATGGTGGTATATTCTGATTCAGAGATATGTTCAGTGCCCTCCATTCAGAGCAAGTGAAATTTCTAGAGAACCAAGAGAAAAAGAGAATAAACCGGGGAAATGCTTCCGTACAAACTCACCAAACTTGTCATTGGGTTACAGTAATTGAGATACTGCTCGAGGAAGACTTTTAAGAAACGAATAGGTTAGCTACAAAGTTCCAATTGGCAGCAACCTATAATACCCTTCAATTCATGGAAATTTCATCATTATTATGTGCGAAAAACTTATGCTACAAGCAACACTACCACAACCTGCATGAGATGTAAGTTGTCAGATCACATTCTTAAAACAGATCACTTGCCAATGAAAGGGCTGTTTTATAACAGCAAGAAAGAGCGCAGTGTGAAAATCATTTGTGATCAGCAGGTGGAAGTTGAAGCGGTACAAGATTTTTGTCTGAAACACATATCATTATTGGTTTCTTAAGATCATGCAAACCACAGGGGAAGACAACCAGAATGCATGAAAAGATTCTACGGATGAGTAAGGAAAGCAGTCGGATGAGAGGTTCGGCAGGAGACATGCAAAATACCTGCTGGTGTTCTGGGTTGGGTTTTCCTTCGCGTCTACCGAAGCAAAATAAACGGACACAGGAAAGCACTGGGCAATGGATGTTTGAGGGGGTTGGATTTACAGGAAGATGAGGGTCGTTTGCACACACACTCTGAAAGCAGCAACGCAAAAGAGCCCGATCCACACTGACAGGGTTGGGATAAGAAGTACATCTATAAGCATGGAGTCCCACAACTCTTTTACTCCGGGCAGCCGTACGTTAAGCAAGAAACGCATTTCATAATGAAGTTTACACGGAAACACCAACACATCCAAATGATCTGACCGAAAGTCGAAACAGATGATACAAAATTTGAAAAAGGCAAAGCAGATGCGTTCGAGGTTTAGAAGTGTCAAGAGGGATGCGCTGTTGGGAATCCTCCCAAACCACACGTTGGAAGGAACACTGCTGGGGAAGAAATTCATTAATCATTCATGCCAAGTGTACACAAAGGCTCATGTGGTTACATGCTGTGGACATCCTAACATGCCGACGCCCAGAGTTCTCGAAAACTCGCATTACACTCGTGCCCTTAGAAACTTTGATCTGCCATTAGCAACTTCTGGCCAATGACGAGACCTTCAGATCGATAAAGTTTTAATGAGGAAGGGAAGTACAGGAGGTAAGCCTACAGTCCAGTCATTTGCTCCCACAAAAACACTGGAGCATTCAATAAGCCTTAACATGGCCGATACTCTTCTGTTCGTCTCTTCGTCAACATCCGACAGAGGTTATTCGATTCCTTAAATCCAGTAATATCTCATGTTCTACCTTTCTGTTCTACTGTTTTCACACAGTACCAGTCCTATACGGAAAGAAGCAAATTCATGCCTTGCTTACGAGGACTGTGGGGACATATATGTCTCAAATGGTTTTTTCCCTTCTTTTCTTCGTTCTTTTATGGAAAATCTCGTCTCGACAGTCCTCGTAATTTTTGTAGCCATATTGTGCATGGAGATATTCGAAGACTATAGTCTCCAAACATAAATTCTTCAGGACGTTTGAAAACGCTTTTGTTTTCGAGTGCTTTGGAAAATAATAATAATAATAATAAAAAAAAACAAACTTCCACGATACCGTTTCAGTCTGACTTCAGTTCCTTTTCGTTTGTAAACCACTTCGCCTACGCAGACACACACAGGCTCAGATCGAACAAGCCACACACAGGTTCGTAAATGTGTGCAAGCAGCTAAAACTCACAATGCCAAAAAATCAAAAAAAGCTTGGTACGCCTTGTGTCTTCCCAACGACGCAACCTGCAGCAGCCTGTTAGAAAGGTGACACAGCACTGTTAAAAGGGCTTGCTTAAAAGCTTTACCGAGGATACAGCCCATTTCTGAAGTTCCTAATTAACATCTGGACACAGGAGACATCACTAGTTTCATAAAAACCACTTTATTCGTCATCTGTCATATTTAATTCGAAATTTCGCTGCTTTGCCGGTACGAGGGCAGGCTCTCCTGCAGGAAGCGGATGCGCGCTCGGTGACGCAGAGGTCTTGCACACGGCACGTTCGCTGCCACTGTTGCCGCGTTTCTGTTAGGCGTGCGCGAAGACGCAAAAAAAAAAAAAAACACACACACACACACACACACACCTCAACGAACACCGGAAAATGTTCTACGGGGCCCGTGCGAACAGCGGCGCCAAATGAACAGCTCGAAACCAATCTGCAGAGGATGGAAACAACAAACGGGAAACTGTGCTGCAACGAAAACCGAGCGTCTCTTCCCGCCCCCCCCCCCCTCCCCCCGGCGCTGGATCTGGACGGCGGCTGGACACGGCGCGTGAGTTTTCTCTCCTCCTATGATTCCATCCGCATCGATGCGCCTCAGCCCTGCAAGAGCACCCTAACGAACCGGGTAGGAACGCTACCATCACCACATAATAAGCAAAAGCCCCCCCCCCCTCCCCCCCGAATCGGGTGCTGATCTCCTCCCCCCTTTGGTGTCTGCCCGCTTGGACGTGCACCTTCCCTCGTCGCGTCGTGCACCAACACGCTTTCACGGTGCTTTCGCTGACGCAAAGGCGAGAACACGCGACACCCACGGAACAGTGGGGAACGAAACGACACTCGGAAGCACCTCAGCCTGAAAGTGTGCGTGTGTGTTCGCTTGACAGGTGCTGATTTTCGGCTAAAAATTCAAGTGCTTTCAAAATCCAGTCTTAAAATTAAAGTTTCAGTCTTTTATTTTTTACAACTAGTAAAAAGTTCTTTTGATAATTTGATAATGAGTAGTTTCAAAAATAGACTTTTCACATATATTTCTGGTTAAAGTAGATACCAATCTTCATCCCTGGAAATAAATGGCTGGATCACTAATAATAATAAGAATATAAAAGTAAATTATAACAAATAAACGTCTCTCCCGTTCTCATTGCATTTCTAAAACTTACAACATCAAAATCATTAAGTTCATGTACAATGAATGACCATAGATAGATATTCGCAGAATATGAACTAAATTTAAATTCACTCTCGTGGCAGTCTAAATCTCACTGCAATACGATTCTGTAAGTCAAAAAAATAAAAGATTCGAGTTTTAAGCAGCATTAAAGTTAAAATGTTCAGAATCTTATGGAAAATACTTCAGTATGCCTTTTCTCTGTTATGTCGATCCATGTTATTGAAAATTCCGGGTGGAAACACATTTTCTCTCATCCTTCGACCGCGACCAGTATTATCTCTTGTCCTTTCAAAATCAGTCTGAGATAAATTCTGATTGGATTCGAAATTACGATTATCAAATCCTAATAGTGGTCCACTGCAAGAAACACTTTCCCATCGAGAAATTCTTTTAGAAACACGATCGCAGTCATGACTTTCATTAACACCATTTTCGTTTCTCAGTTCTTCACCAACATTATTACACATCAAATCACAATCACTTTTTGTAATATTGACAAGAAGCATACTTTCTGAGGGTCTTTCTCCTAATAAACCTTGGCGGGGTGCATGCTGCTGAGCAGCTCTTGAAGCCTGAGCGTCTTTTCTTCCTCTCCAAGGTCCAAGTTTCATGACCCCTCCTCCCTTTGATCTGTGCCGTTTGGGATTCGAACTGGAAAAAAGAAAAGTTCATCAGCATCAGCATCACCACCATTCCAACATTCCGTCACCACAACACCGAGCCTTTGCAATTCACCCGTGAGCTGAATTCTTGGACCACAAACAAATTTCTTAGTTATATGGATGTGTGGAGTTCGGGCAATTTTATTTCTTCAAAAGACTCGCATTGAAGAACTTTCGGTAAATGCTTACTCCATTTATAGAACAGCCCACTTCAAAAAAAAAAAAAAAAAAAAAAAAAAAAAAAAAAAAAAAAAAAAAAAACCCACAAAAACAAGCACACGCTCTCATGTCTGCTCTTTTTCAAATTTCTCCGAATGTTGTTCTGCCTTTCGGATAGAGAATTCCCCGAATTGATACAATCCTGAATTTCATTTACTGTGGTTAATTTTATAGTTCCAATATGCATTGGATAAACGAAATAGAGGAATCGAGACATCAAAGCAATTTTTAAAATCTTCTGAGCTACTTCCGAGTTACTGGCATTGATAACCGAGCGATCTGCTTACAAACTGTGAGGTCACGGTAAAGGAATACCAGGAAAATACGTAATACATACGTCGGTCTTTAACGTATCTGAATACATAAAGAATGACACATACCCAAATTCGGAAGGAAATCGAACGGGTTATCGAAATAAATTTCAAGAATTCGGATCCAGAGAAGCTGAAAAGATTAAGAGAGAGGGAGAGAGAGAGAAAATCTCAACGGAGACCTTTCTGGAGATAAACGGATGTGTCACAACAGCATAATTATTCTAATTATACTCTCTCCAGCTATTTGAAAATTCAACACATCCGACTCATTCTGATCGGGAAAAGTCCCCCTCCGTAAGAGGTTCCAAAGTGATCCTCACACCATACAAGTTTACATACTCGACATTCCAGGCAAAGTACTCATCGTACAGCTATGAAAATCGGTATGATACACAAAGCAACCAACATAATAACCTTCATTACCAACAAATTACCTTCGTCACCATTGATTATACGCTCTGATCTGTGTGATCAATGGGCATAGTAGTGGAGCAAGCAATTAATGACTTTCGTGGTTCATGAATGATACAATTGGGTATTTTATTGCAGTCAGTACCACTGGCAATATAAAGGTGACTTTATGTACGTTTTTTTGTGGAAACATTCCTGATCCACAAATTCGATATTTCATCATTTCCTTGCATAATAAACAGATTTGCTTAATCAATGCAAACAACACGTGCTCAATGTGCATCCGGTTTAAATAAGGTGCTATACAAATACTTAAAAAGTACAAATAAATTTCGTTGTGCGAAAAAAATACCGAACCCAACTTTTCCTGCTAAATAACACGTACGTACAATCCCTGGCAAAACAAGTTGTTCAATGATCATCATGAAACGAGTCGAAATTGAAAGTGAAATTGGGAACAAATCAACTGAAGAAAGTCCACCACTGAAAAGTTACGACCAGCCGCTTATGAAGGCAAAACGGAGTTGTACGAGGCGGGTTGTACCAAGCCTCGCGTACAACCAGCGACCGCCTGCCCAGAAGGCGGAGAGGGTGAGCTGTGACTTCGGTTCTTGGCTTTCGTGTACTGACGAGGCTGTGATGGGTCAACACGACACAGCGTGCGTGTTTGGTTCAACAACTTGCGGGGAATGTACATTTGTGTTCGAACGAATGTACTGACGCAGTTCAACAAGAAGGACAACTTGTGGAAGCACGAGTGGCGATAGTTGGCTGCGAGATGACATGAGGTAAAATACAATCACTTATTACGTTCAAAATGCAGAACCATGCAAGGGGTAAAATACATAATCATCAATAACAACAAATTACAGTACCAAGTCAACGCTGATCATTATAAATACATCTGGTATTTAATTTTAAATAGTGAAAAATACTTTGGGCGAATATTCTGTTTTAAGAAAGTCTCAAATATTAATTCGTTATTAATGAGTTAAAAAAAAAAAAAAAAAAAAAAATGGAAATATGAAGATGGAGTATGTGTAATGCTCGGAGACAAAAAGAATTCGTATTACTTTCTTACTTTTCTTCGCCATCCTCTTCCTCATTCCCAAACCTGTGACGTTTTCCCCAATTCTTTTCGGAGCGCAGATCCAAATCTTTTATTCCGAGATCAATATCATCGGCTCTTGAGGGAACCATGCCGTGAAAATCACCAGAATCTTCAGCTGCTCCCCAGGAATGATCATGCTCCGCAAACTGATCTGCACGAGAACCAAGACTTTCAAAAATCTTTCCAATACGAGTTCACAGATCTCAATCGTAAAGCGTGTCCGAAGACAGAATGACGCCCATGCGGATATCATTCTTTCCTAATACATTTTTACACAGATCGTACACTTGAATAAAAACACGGCGAATATTCACAATTAAAAATCTAAAGTCGTTTCCTTTTGCCATGTGTACTGACGCATTCATTCGTGACACTCCGGGCGCTATCACACCCGGAGTGTTGCATTTTCGTAAGACGTGCATGGGATGCTGCAACTTAAACGAAGACGCAAGCGAACACATTCGGTGCAACGGATATCTCTGTTTCAGCCAACGCAGCCAAAGGCTGAGCGAACTCTGCGGCAAGCAGAAATCAGAATTCTGTTCTGCTCAAAACAGTGAAAAAGAATGGTCGAACTGTACCTGGTCGTGGAAGCAAAGCCTTTTTGGGAGCTTCATTCCACTGCTGCTGAAAACTCTTTGGAATAGGTTTCGCGTAAGGTACTTTCTTATGAGGCTTTTCATCCAAGGATGAAAAGTCTAAACCAGGAATAGGCATTTCACCATTCATCCCTTCTGAAGGCAATTTGTCGTCGGGGCCCATTCCAGGTATAGAAGCTGAGGGTTCTATTGAAAAGGCAGAGACTCGTTACAAGTGTGATTAGAAAAAAAGAAAAAAAAAACTTTGTTAACCAAATTGCAACAAAATCTTTTTGAACGTTTACTTTAAATATCAATGAAACTTACTCAAACTGGTGCACTTGCCAGCAATATCCAAAACGGCTGCATAAAAGATTTTATCATGTATGCTATGGCATCAAAATTATATTCTTATTTTTATTTTATTTTTATTTTATTTTTCTTTTAAAAAAAGAACATATTGATATTGAATAATGGCATTTTTAGAGCACCTGAACGTAGCTACTCTGCAGTTAAGGCTATGGTCGCAAATGAAAACACTGATGAATGAATCACACAACAACACGATAAATTAACATTGCCGTCACGAAGTTTGATGCCTACAGCTCATGATCCTAACATCAGTCAATATGATGGAGGATACCTGGGTGCTTGAATTGCAAACGGAATCCCTCAACCTTTCAAAGAGTTGCTTTAGAGATAGACAGCATGCACTTCTTCCGTGATGGACTGAAGTGCTCCCATGAAGAGTCGAATACCTGATTAACGAAACATACTACGTCAAACGATTTGGTGAACTTCCGAAAATCCTTTCAAGATGCCCTGAATAGCGGCAGCATCACACTGTTCTGCAGAAACGCAGTGGCTGGAATCTCCTGCCACAACCAATTATTCCATCCGCTCGTTCTAAACCAGCGGACCATGGATCAAGAAAACCTTTGGAGAAAAAGACAAAAAAAAAAACTGAAATCTGGACACATTTCTGGAGTGATCAATTTGATGCCAACAGCTGCTATGACATTCCAAATGGCCAAGAGTCGCCCATCCTTTCCAAAGAAGAGTTTGAAACAGAGATAGCAAAGACGTGAACTGAGCAATGAGAAAACGAAAACTGAGAAATACAAACATGGAATTAGAAAAAAAAAAAAAAAATCAAAGTACAAATTATAGATGCTGGCAAACAAACATTAGTTATCCTGGGCTTAAATCAAAAATCGTTCTTTTTTCACCAGCATTTCATGGTCTGTGCTATCACCACGTAAAAATCGAAACTGATCAGAGCTGTGATCCCTCTGCACAGAATACGTTTTGGTGGTCCAGATTTTGCGCATTCACAGTTTCGAAATCTTTACTTTTAACACACTTTAAATTCAAGATGTCGAGTTTGGGCAAAACGTGCACAGTAAAATAACGATTCAAAATGCATCTAACTGCGAACGATAATGCGTGTGGATGGATGAAGCTGCGAAACGCAGTGAAAAAGACCAAGAAGGTCATAATCCTTAAATCAGAAAGAAGATTTAACGATGCAACCAGTTGAATGATATGCAACTGAAAGGCTGGGCACCACAGTGGCAGATGAAATGAAAACATCCTTTGTGGACTTCATCAGATTCGTCGCCTTGTTTGGAAAGCGAATCAGCTTCTATTTTAAGGAGAATACTACGCAATCTTACTTTTTATGAAGACCGTTCAGTATCTTTACAACCTCCGTTGAATACCTTTAGAATGAGTTGCTTGGAAAAAGGTTTCATCTTCAGCGACAAACGAAGCTTCCAAAATAAGCACTCATCGAAAAATCCAAGCACCATTTTGAAAAAAAAAAAGAAAGAAAGAAAGACAAAGAGCCTCCTAAGTTGTTTTCAGATCTCGGAGAGACAGTCAGTTTGGGTACCTAAGGGTTCCAATGACGGCTAGAAGGCAATGTCACTCGCAATTATCATATCATGCTGAACTTCGTCGAACTTCCTTTGCTTTCTTTCCCTCTCCTTCTTTTCTTCAGCGTCAAGTTTTTTATCGTCATTATTATTATTTTAGAAATTATGGACAGGTGGAAATAAATTTTTAAAACAGTTCCGTTAACCCTTTTTCAAGTGCTATTAATTTGGACATTCAGAGTGCCATTCTCCGGGAATCAAACAAATAGCAAACAATCCCAAATGAAGGGGAAACCAATGGAAAACGTTTCAAAACATGAATTCTACCGTTAAGATTAGAATAATGTTTACCTTCATCGACATCATCACCACTTAAAAGGCCACCAGAAAGATTGTTCTGATTGTATTTGTCCCTCATTTTGTCGCCAGGTCTGTTCCTCGTCCAAAATTTGGATGTGTGGTCATTAGAACCAGAGCAAAGGATATGCCCAAGGGGATGCCACGCTAATGCCCAAATGATACTATCATGTGCTTGTTCAATGGCCCCCACTTCTTTATCTGCACTGTAAAACATTTTTATTTTCACAAGTTACAAATAAGTTGACTTCAAGCAGAATATAAACAAAATTATGTCGATATTTGACGATTACTTTCTTAACTGCACAAATATCGTAACGAAATGATATTTATGCAGTTGGGTACAGTAAAGAAACACGAATACAAAACAGCAGTTTTCGATTTTTGAAACAATTTTGTTGCCAATTATATCTGGAATCAAACTCCTGATGTGATTTGAGAGCATCCAGCAAAATGGTTGACTTATGCTATTCAATTAAGATGTTTTCAGCGGCCTGTGAGCTATCGATCTCCAAGTACCTAACGACACACAGCTACCTCTCATCATATACTTGTTCAGCGATGGTCATCCTCTGCCTATCTGATGCTTTCTGCAAAACCATAATCCTCCAGAGTGGAGTAGATCTTTCGCTGACCACGAGCTAGCTAAATACCGGAATATGACACGGCCTACAGCCACGCGATGATTTTAGAAAGATTTGCCGCAGCATCTCGTCCTGTCTTTCCATGACTGCACGTATCTCCATGTAGAATTTCGAAGTACAATAAAGGCAGAATAACGTTTTATAATAGGGGAACAAATTCGTTTATCGCTTCGACGTGCACTTCGTTCTCGTGATTGCTTGACCTACTGCTAATATTACTATCTGATAATACAAGGCAGAGTGTCGCATTAAGGAAAGGTAATAAAGTTCGGCGGGCAAATGCAATAGTTGCATTTGTGATAACACTGATGTCGTACAGAGGAAACTAATTGGCTTGACTGCATTCGCAAAGCTTTACTTGCATTCCATTTTGCAAATTTAACAGATAACCATGGGAAGCGTCAGATCAAAACATCAAATCAATAAAATCATTCAGCTAATATTATCCAAAACAGACAAAAGCGGACTCTATATAAGCATCACTTAATACAGGTTTGACTCCATACTCAATAGTGCCCGACCATGCGGTAATCAAAGATGGAAACGAAACAACAGACAAACATTGGTCCATTGGTCCACCGCAAAATGTTTGCAAGCGAATATTTGCTTAGGTAAAAAACAAACCGTGTTCTGTCACTTCACGTTGATGTCTAATTACTATACATCAACTAACCCAACATCTGTGACACTTTGAAACGAAAACAAAAAAAAGCTTTCGTGTTTGAGGCAATCTCCAACAGCAGAACTTCGTTCCCCTTAACTTGAATTGCAGAAGCTGCTTCATTGTACTCTTTCTCCCCTTGAGCAAAAACCTTAAAGCAGTGCAATGGTCAACTGAAAGTTCCAAAGCTTTGCTCAACAAAGTTCGTAGAACACGGCCGCCCAGAAGCGTAGGTGCGTAATTCACGTTTTCTTTCCAATTTATTACAGTAATTTATTGTTTTTAGTTTGCTGTTGTCCAGATCACAAGAACACGAAAGACGTGCCAGGCTATTATCAACGCTGCTCACAACGCGGACTCGTCCATTCATTCGTACCGTTTTCTGATCTGCATAACAGCAACCGTGTACACAACCACCAAACTCGAGAGAGCTCATACAAAACAAAACCAATCTTTAGAAGCGGATTTTTTTTCCCCTTCTTTCCTCTTCTCACGCCTAGAAATAAAAGCTGGTCGATGAGGCCATCACTTTGCAGAGGAACTTTGGCGGTGCAGGCGCTCCTTTCTCATTCTGTGCCACTTTTCAGTCCACTCCGCGAAAAGATTTACGGTTCTCATTGGGAACGATTCTTCCTGCTGGAAACTGTGCTCTCCTTGACCACACGGACAGCCCTATCAGTACGTGCGGATGCGTCATCCTGGAGAAACCAGGATGCTTTGTGCTTAACGTTTGCAAGCTCCTGAGGTGCAGCCTCTTGAGTTACCTGCCAGATCGAATCGGTACACTTGGGATTCTCATTTGTCCGTACTGCGAATATCATTGACAACTCATGTCTCATGTTGACGTTAAGACATTTTTAATTGTGTATTTTTAATTGCGTCTGTGGAGAATTGAATTATAATGGTTCATTATGATATTTTCTTTTACTCATTTTTTTAATTTACATTCCTGAAGGAATATCGCGTTCCATGATGACCTTTTTCACATGTCATGCGAATTATAATGATGCAAATTTCAATAAGCATAACCATAAATGGAAAACAATTATGGAACTGTCAACGAATTAATAATTTCCTTTTCCTAAAAACAGAAACCAGCAATGTGTGCATTAAATACATATGAAGAAATACTCCCTTAATTTTTTCTCGGTAATAACGAACGCTTCAATCGTCAATACCTGTACAAATTTAAGGGAAGAAAAATTCACAGACGCAACTGGGAACTCTAGCAAATAGGAGCGGGGAGGAGAGGGAGGGAACGATAGATAGCACCGATTTTTCATTACATCGTTAAAGCGGTTCATAATTTTACGAGATACTCAATGCGCATCGATATCCAAAGAAGAATAGAAAAATATCCATTCCTATAAGACGATACGCAATTGCCGGTAGAAAGAAAAAAAAAAACCCTGGCAACTGATCACTTACTCAGGGTCAGGTCAGATCACTTACTTATCTACATCTACATTACTCAGAAAACATTTACATGGACGTGTCTTCTCCAACATAAAATTTTGACTTATTCTCTATCATCTTTGATGTCAAACTGCCATACGCTACCACAACTTTGTTTGCAAAATTATAAAAGTAAAGCATTTTTATGAATTCTCAGAGATTCATTGATGGAAATGAATCTCACTGCATACGGCAGACGTCAAATACACAACATTATTATTTAAATAAACAGAGAAAAACGATTTCTACGATAGACAATAATGATGACGATGCGATTGTCTTTGTAGGTAAATTTAGGCTTTTAATTACGTGGCATATAAATATGGGCATAAACGATAAGGCATACTGCACTACATGTTCACAGATAAGCAAGAGTATTAATTCACTGCAGAGAGCCTTTGATACAAATCTTTATATCAATAAATTACCCTACTTGTCGAGGTCTTTCTATTCTAAATATTTTACATTGCTTACATGTAGTAATACCAAATTATTATGGAAAATCCTCCTGGTAAAATCAAAAATTATGATATTCCAAATAGCAATAATCTCATTTAGTTAATCAGAAATTTTGTATTCACCTCTTTCATGTAAATTCCAGGCTAATTGTGTCCTTTTTATTCAAGTTTTCCTGGATTTGAAACATTCAGAGAAACAGTTTCCTTGACACATGAAACAAACTTGTTTAGGGAGTTTCACACACATGAAACATAAAGACTCCACACTTTATCATCCTTCACAACAATTTAAATCGACCCAATGCACTTCTGCATTCTCTTTGATTATATTATATTATAACAGAACCATCATTGATTAAATCTATCGGATGAATGATGTGCAACTATCTCTAAAACAATTAAATATACCTAATTTTTAAGTATTGGTTGTTTTCTAAACCTCAATGGATTTATGAATCAAAAAATCACTAAAATTCAGTTCACTGTTACGCCCTAACATAACCCTCACACAAGATACACTATTATCGATTAACAATTAGGAATTCACAATTACTGGATTATCGGAATTTAAAGTTCGATTCTCTTTAGTAAATGCTCAACACCAGGAAAGTTAGGATAATGTTTCTTACCCAACATGCCAAAACATCAATGCACCATCAGAGCCACCACTACAAAATAAACTTTCATGCACAGGATGCCAGGCAACACTTGAAGCTTCTTTCTTGTGTCCTCTGAATATCTGAATTTCCCTCAACATACGAAGGTCAAATAATTTTAATAAATGATCCCTAGAGGCTGTGATAAGCCAGTTTCCATTCTGATTCCAACTGAGATCCATCACAGTACTTTTGTGAGCATGCCTAGAAATAAAAAGTGTCTATACAATCGAAATATTCTGCGAATCAGTATTGTAGACATTTAAAAAATTGCATGGGAGCTAGGTAGAGAAATAACACATGGTGGTATCTATCTATCACTAGGAATACAATCAGACTAAAAACACTTGAATGCACATATTAGGTTTTAAATTTCAAAGCATTAGAAACATTTCCGTAAAAATTTATCCATGCACTTTTTAGGTAATGTTTTTACCTAAAAAGTGCAAGAGTAAATTTTTTAAATTTTAATCAGATTCTATTTACCATTAAAAAACAACTCAAATATTTCACAGCAAATTATAAAATTGATATCTCTATCAATGCAACAAAGTAACATGATTCTCTGAAAAAAACTGCAAATTAATTACATAACATAATCTGTCATTAATAAGTAAGATAAAGTCCATCTTTGTAATGGATAAGCTATATTATACAATATTGTGATTTACAATCGTTACGACAAAAAAAAAATAAAGAAATAAAGAATTTCCCTTACAATGTAGCAATGTTCTGACCACTTTTGGGATCCCACAATTTAATAGGCTGTTGATTGTCCTTGCTTCCAGAAGCAACAAGACCTTTGTGAGGATGCCAGTCTACACACTTTACATCAGCTCCATGTCCTAAATAAGTATAAAATTAAATTGTAAATTCTTAGAACTTTAATAAAACTTTTGGACGTTACATAACATGGTAATCCTTATATTCCAACAATATTAGTGCAAACTACCCTTTGAAAAATTACAAAGATGCAAACTATTATCATCAGCTGTGCTAGCAGCACCACCCTAAACTAAAACTTCCAAAAAATTGATAAAAAAATAAAGCTTCACTATACAGTATAAAACTACTAGATAAAAATGCACAATTATCTTGACCCAAACAAATGAATCAACGAAAAATTCAATTAGGAACATGAAAGCACAAATACTCATTAATACTCAAAATTAATAATCGTACCAATAACTAATAACTACTACTAATTGATCCAGTAAAGAAAGATTACCACAACCTTGCAAATACAGCTAACAATAATCCAGTGCTGATTCTTTTTGTCTTTTCATTCTTTCACCATTCACGCACAGTTAAATTTTAGGATTCAAAAGACTCCTGAATTCAAAGAATTCTCATTCTGTATCATATAAAAAAATCTTTCCATTCTCACTGCATTATAATCCCAACTGCAAATTGAGAACCCACAATATGCTTTTCTATGCAAAGTATACTCATCTACCAAAGTTATTGCGGCATCACAAATCACTATAAACATATAAACACTGCATTAATGCCAAAAATATTTATGAAACGAAAAGGAAATTAAATGGTCCTCAAAAACTGACAGAGGGTTCTTTGAGGTGCTACCTAAAGCTCCATGTATTTCTCTTTTATTTCTGCAATGCATTAATATGGAAACATGTCATTTCATTGATGATAATCATTAGCACAATTTAGTTGAATACCTCAGACATTTTTGGTTATATTTTATCATGGAATCAGATTGTAAAATATGCTTATCAAGGTAAATTTTACTGTTCCCTTTCCAGATAGCACAATCAAAAATAATTTTAAATGCAATTCACAGATTGAGATCACATATTAGATCACAAAAAACACACTTGAAAATTATAACATTTTTTTTTTTTTAATCTCCTTGAAATGAATAAAAGGAGCCAAACAACAAAAAAGAAATTTGTAGTGAGCCTGAAACTTATGATATATATTTTCTTCATAACTACCTCTCATAATTCTTTCCTCATAACACCTTAAGAAATCCCAAATTCGTACTGTTCCATCATCTGAACACGTTGTAAACTTATGATCCGTGGGACTAAAACTAGAAAAAAAATACTAGCTCTTACTATGCACCATAAAATAAAATTAACATCCAATAACTAAATTTAAGTATTACAAATTGGTGCTCAACATTAAAAATTCAGTTAAATTAGCTCAATAGCATTGATGTTGCTGATTGTTTACTACAAAATAGATAACATATTCAAAAAATGTTTTATTAAATAAGGAATGAAAAACTTGAGCTGACACACATACCTCAAACCTCTCACAGCCTCTTTATGAGCTTGAAACATTTTAACATTATTCATATTACTTTGCCAGTATTTAATGTACCCTCCATGATCTCCAGTGATCATCCAGATATCACTATGAGACCAAACCATTGTTCTTACTGGGGTATCATGAGCCTATTTAAATCCTATAACCTTTTAGCTACAGCAGAGTCACTTACTTGTAAAATTGTTTCAAAATTAAAAGTTAACCCATTCCATAAAGTAAATTCACCACTGGATGCTCCAGTAACCAATCGCCGTCCTTCAGGAGTCCATGCCAAGCAAAATATTGGACACCTCATTTTATTAGTTGCTGAACGTACAAATTTTGTGGTTACTGCATTGATAGGATTTTCAGGAGTGAAAGCTGGTGTAACAAGTTCTGGATAATAGCACTGATCTGGTTGCAAAGCACGTTTGTCACGATGATCTCTTTGCCAAATTCTTTGCTATATAGGAAATTGATCCAAATTAATTAGAACATTCATAGCAAAAGTGCTACCTCCAAAACTTTTACAATGGATGCATTATAGTCCACAGTTTTTCTCATAACGCTTTTTCTGAGTCTTTTTCCATCATATTCCATTCCGAAATCTTGAACAGGTCGGAATAGAGTTTTTAACTGATAAGGTGATACAGGGTTTGGTTTTTGATATTGATTCTGTCCTGGAGAAAATTTCGGATTTGAATATTTTGCATTCTGGTTTGTAGCAAGATTTCCTTGAGGAGGATTAAGCATTTGCATTCTTATTGGTTTGAAGGGATCCGGAACTTCTCAATTTCTCATCTTTTTGCTGAAAATAAAACCACGAATCAACAGATCCTCTAAAAATAACCACTGAATTCTCTATCAAATGCAAAATTGCGACCAATGTATAGCACAGCTTAATCTCCTTTATAGTGGGATTAATATGAAAACCTTATAAACAATTTATTATTGCTGATTCACAAAAAATAAAGTCCTATGTACTGAACTCCGAAGAACTGTCGCAGGGACAATACTACAAAATTGTTCCAAGAAATCAACTTACAATCAAAAACAGACTTTACTTTCATAACCTGGAATACATTTTAATACTGGAGATTACTGTTTAAGACAACACCACCACTAAGTTTAAAAAACCACTCAAGGGAATTCTTAATACATTCTAAAAAGCCATGAGTCAAATTCATATATGTTAATGAATAGGTGTATACTTATAGCTGATTATATTATATGGTTAAAAATGAGCATTTTTCACTAAGATACATAGTTTGCGATGAAAATAAATCAAATACATAATTATTAATACCATTTATTTCAATAATCAACAATAGCATGACTTAGTATGCATAGTTTGTCTAACCTACTACTTAAATCGGAATCACCATCATTCCCTCCAATGTGGAAACTTGATATGCTACAATTTACGAGTTACTAAATTTTTGATACGACTCGGGATACTTAAACGACAAATAATCTGACGTTACATATTTAACACTTAGCACCATAAATCCTAATGAAATCTGAAAACAAACAGTTATTAAGAATTATCATACAAGACCTTTATTTATATAATAAGTTTGGTAAATTTAAAGTCTTTTAATAAAAAAAGCTTATCTTTTACATTTCTAGTAATAAAAAACTGTAAAAGTACTTTCAATACTATACGGACAAGCTACTCCATTATGCGATAATACCATTTCATTGGAATTAATTTTAACTACACAATTCATAGCTTTCATTTTGTTTTAAAGTACCCAACACGATGCATGTAGTGTATACACAAACTAAACTTCATGAATCTCCAAATGTATTTTTTTTTTTTTATTCCACTTGAATTGCACGATAAAACGACCCAAAATAAAATCCGTTCAGTATACCAAGTTCATTCATTACAATTTATTTGAATTATATATGAAATCCTCGCCTATACTAAAATTCAACCAATTGCACAATGATCAATCAATACATGTATAAAAACCACACAACCAAACGTTGATAACAGTTTTTATCATTTGTTTCAAAATTTATAGCTTTCGTGGCCGTGGGTTTCCAATCTTTACACAATCCGCCAAAGAATATATGGAAGCGATTAAGTATACATTTTTACACTATTTGGAGACTTCTCCATGGAACGCACAAGCCACATCGAGGTAAATATGGATATTTTTAAATAATGGGAATTTGTGGACAGTACGAATACATTACACAAGGCACAGAATTTAAAGTTTACGTTTGTTCCTTGAAAAGCTGAACAATGAATTCAAATACGTGTATAGAGCACACTCAACATTTATGTAACATATTTAATGTAGAAATTGCTTGATTTGAAAATTTGAATCTAATACATAATAAACTTAGTATCAAAACAAAAGTATATCAGCACGCTCTTTCAAACAAATGATTCATATCTTGAGTATCATACACCTGATGAAAACCATTCACGTACTTCATTTTATTGTGATCGTTCATCCAAGAGTTGTATCCAGATTCTTGAAGATCCATCAATGGTTTGCATAAAATTGATATGGATGTTGGTAAGTTATTTACTATCATTTATTAAAAGTAAATTGAAATAAACTATTAATTCACCAAGGAATAATATAAAGGAAGTTTATTTAAGTAAGCAAGCTGCAGATTGAAGTTTCGAAACAAAAATGGAATAAAAAATTTAGTACTTTATCATAAAATGACTTTAACTTCAAACACACATGTGCATAATTTTCGATCTCAATGTAACGGGTGCACATATGCTTGAGCCACATCTGTTCAGTGCATACAGGAACACGTGTATGTGCATATTAATAGTTATAAGCATATAGAATATGGATTGTATTATGCACGCGAAATCGCTCCATGATAAGTACTTGGATTTGGATAATTGCTCTATTATCTGATGTTTAAGCACTAGAATAAAAAACACACACAGAGACAGTACACTTATATAACTCCAAAAGCACTGGAAGATTTTCTTTTTTTTTTTTCATTTTTCATTTTCTGTTCTACGTTTGCTTATATCCTGCAACTGAAAATTTATATAAAGGAATCATCATTGCAAATCGATCAAGTAACTAACCTTAGAATAAGAATTCCATTATTTCTAAAGGTTGGATATATAGAGAACAACGAATTGTTTCTGGGTACATGTTGAAGGGCAGTGAGAGAGAGAAACATTGCTAGGAAGGAGATAAAGCTTGAAAATTAAAAACCTCAACTTTGAAATATAAAAAAGCTTTAATTACTCAAAACTGCTCTAGAATTATCAAGAAGCACTCAGCAGATTTTTCACCCCTCATTAGAAAACTTTATTCTAGACTACGGATCACATGTTTCCAGGAAATTATTTTTCCTCTTCAAAATATGACGCAACATTCGTTTCTTTAGTAAGCTGGTCTTACAAGAACAATTGTATCTCACATTCACACGTATTCCTTGTCATCATCACTAATTTTCCAGTTATCAGTCAGCTGATCAGGTTCTAAACTAGAGCTTTTTCTTTTAATTTTGATGACTCAGAATTATAGCAGTCAGTTATAACACCTAACAAGCAGGCATAAGCTGACAATACAAATTTCATTTTACAAGAGTTTGTTCTCACGTATTATAAAAAGAGATATCCAACATTTGTATTAATAGATATTTTGCTATTGCATTTTCACTCTGGTTTGCAGAAATGAGTCCCAGATTCCAGAGTCTCTACCGGTCTTTATAGTTCATTTGTCAAATTCTGTTTACATGTAGTAATGAAATAATTGTTTTTCATCTCTCAAATCGTTGCAAGAGATAATATAAATACTTTTCAACTCAATTAATCGAAAAACAGTGAGTAAAAAATTTCATACTTAACCGCTAATGACAAGAGATCCGTGACTCCAGGCAGATTTTGTTCCTAAATCTTATTTTTCCCCAGTCCCACAGGGGGTGTTCCTAAATCTTATTGTGCAGTTGATACAATTGATTGCAAATTAATGATGTGAAATATATCATTGCAAATAGCCCAGACTCATATAAAAGTAGCGCTTTTCTGGCAGTTTTTGACTCATATTTTTAACGTGAGGTTCCTAGAAATTTGGACTCATCGAACTTTTCATCCTCATTTTGTTTTTTGTTTTTTTCTTCTCATGTAAAAATTGGCATTCCCAGTTGCAGTTCGAAATCCAAATGGTGCTCAAGAACTTCCCTTAGATATTAGAACACTCTGTCCCTCTCTTGAGCTTCTCTCCCCTCTTTTAAAAAATCGCATTTAAAGAATATCAGTGCCTTCTTTTTGCTTCAAGCATCCCATTTACTTATCTTCATTCAACTGCATCGCTATTAAACGAGAGATGATGCTTTTTGCTAATGGGCATATATCTTGAAGGATGTAATACCACATCAATTTGACGGTTTTAAATATATTATTGTTAACTGATCCAACTATTAGCATAACTGCTGTTATCTTTGGATTCGTTATAATAAAGTTTTTAACGTTTGTTCGTATTTATTTTCGAATATTATAGAATAAAAAATTGATTTTTTATTTTCCTACATGAACTTATACAATTAGACAAGTTTTATCTTATGAAGTTAGAACCTGTTGTAATTTTCCCTTTTATAATACTTCTGCCGTCTGTATTCACAATCTTTTTATTACTAAGCCATCGAATTGCGATAAGAAATTAACTTTCACAATAAGATCAAAATAAATTATAAACAAAGAAATATTAATTTTTGCTTTTCGAAATTCCCTTTTCTCAATAATATCTCTGTTATAGATCATATCTTTTTCCTAAAGGGTAAGTGAGAATTCCATCTTCGTTAGGCTAGCGGAAATGCAAAGGATTCATATTCTGAATTGTTTACTAAAACATTCTCTAAAGAATACGTTGATTTAGACCATGAATGTTGGTGCCCTCATTCATACCGAGATTCTTTAGAGATTCGATATATGACAGCGATTTATGCAACTGTGCATTTAAGCCTTTTAAGCCAGTTGCATACATTGCTATCATGACGACATAGACCATTTCAAATTATTCATTGTAAATTTTCCTTGCTCTCAACTTTTGCTTTGAATTCTTTAAAGCATGAACTCAAGATCCAATTTTAGAAGTTTGAATTCTTTTATTGAGAGGAGGTCTTTGAATGCTTCAAGGATTTATGTCAAGCACTTATCTTATTTGTTCTAGAGTTTAAAGAAGAATGCTTTTCCTATGTAATCACCTGACTAGAATTTATTTATTTTGTTTCCTTTCAAATGAAATACTTCCGTGTAAATTTACTAGGTACAAAACCTTTTAGAAATGCGAGAAAACAAATTTCAAACTGCGATTTGCTAGTTCTGTCCTCACTATTTTTGCAGAATTTATGGAAGTGACTTCCATCTAGTTCTTGACGTCCTGCAAATCAATGGTATTGAAAAAGTGCACGAGTAGCTCTTTGTTTATTGTGAACAGCACTAAATGCTTCTTGCACAACCACTAACAAACCGATATTCTTTTCGTTACAAAGAACGGGAAGCATTAGCCGAAACACCGTAATGAAAATTGTTTCTGCCCGATTCAGGACACAGCCATAATAAAGGCCTTTCCCCAGCCCCACTAGGGTGGGGTCATTTTATTTCGTTTTTGCATTCACTCTACAAACTCATTCATTCCACTTCGAACAGTGTTCATTGTTATTTTTTCATTGAATTTTACTTCGATGAGTCACTGCACTAAGGTTCTGCACTAGGGTGTGTTTGGACATTGTCCCCAATCCTTTTCAGGATATATCGGTATGTCCATGCTGGTACTCTATCACAGTTCCATCTGACGGTCTCTTTTCGGATAATCCCTTTCAGGATTTCCATAAGAGATACGGCCGTTCCACTGGTCCTCATCTTCCACTATCCGACTAGGATGGCCGTAATAAACAGGGCAATGGTCGTCCTAACCATGAGACTGTAACAAAGGACGTTACTGGTTCCTTGAAACATCTTGGCCAGACTTCCGTCGGCAAATAGTTCTGCAGCCCTGTGACCCTTTTCAGAGCCTGCTGGTCTTAATCTGTTGTGGGGATATCCCCAAATGCTTTGCAGTCTCTGTCTTCTGCTGCTCCTGTGAAGTATTTCATCCTGGTCCCGCTCACGATTCCTCCATGATAGAACATCAGGAGGTTGCGCTGGGTGTCCGGCGGTTGGTTACTCCTCCAGGGCGTTGGCCCTATCGCCAACAGATTGAATGTGTCAGACCCGTAGCGATGGGCAGCTTCTTGGAGGGTACTGATGTCTTTATCTTGTTCCCGTATGATGGCGGCGTAGATTTTGTACTGTCATAATAAAGGCTGCCTGGCCAATGAAAAAAAGTGTTTCTGCATTGTAGTCAGATTTATCAATAAGGTAGCGATTTTATCCTGAACGAAAAGATTTAGCCTATCCTTTATTGAGAAGAGTCGATAATAAATGAAATGGTCTTCGAGAAAACATTTCATCTTTGTAAATAAAAATGAAGATGTTGGTACCGTGTCTACTCAGTTGAATGGAGTTTGTGAGCGTCCTTTATCTTCAGTGCTTCGAGTGTGAGAGGCATTTTGAAGCGTAGCTTACTTTGATAAATGCATAACTTTTATAAATGCTTCACTTTTATAGATGCATAATGCAACGCGAAACGTTATTGGATAAAAAGTCAGAAATTTTCAGAGAGTTGTATAAAGCATTGGAATTACTCTTGTTCACTTCCAAATATGATTGATAGGCTTGCTTTGTAACTCTTCCAGCTCTAACTCGATTTGAAAATAAAGGATTTTACCATTTCAAAATTTTTCGTTCTATCGAACATATTTTTTTTAAAAAGAAGTTTCTTCATTCTTCGTGAAGTAAAAAAGTACAAAAATAAATGACACAAGGAGTTAATTAGGGGACAGTAAGGAAATAGGGCATTTGATTCATTCATGTCTCTTTATAAGCTACATTTAAAGTAGAACTTCTGAGTGAAAACTATTTACCCTTCAGTAATGGGAACAAACATAGACAAACACAAAAATCAAAAAGCAGACTTCTGCGATCAATGCTGTAACATTAAAGTCTTCGCGATCCCTTATTCATCCAGTGCATATAATGAAGCACCTGATTCTAGTTCATATAACACCTCTTCAGAGATCCTCAAATGTAGATAATTTTGTCATGTTTTAGGCATTTTTTTTTTTTTTTAGAATTGCCTTTGTCTAATCCAACTAAGGTAACAAGATCGGGCATTACAAAACCACCAAACGTCTAGGAAAAGTTGGCATGGATAAAACAAGAGTAGGAAAAATCTTAATAAGCGCATTAAGTTTTATACACTCTCCAAGAAATTTGAAAAAAAATTCCCAGAGAGTATTGTGCTGTCGTGCTGTTTTTGTAAAGCTTTATACAGTTGTTGACTTGGTTCCACTGTGCTGTTGACATTTTTTTTTCAAATGTCAACGGCACAAAATTTTTGGAAAATCAATTTTCACAACATTTTACTCTTATACTTGTTGGCCCTCGGAAAGACGATATTTTCAGGTGTTTGATTCCTAACAACGGAATTAATTGAACTTCTATTTCAAATACCTTCAATGTTTGGAAAAACAGAAGATGGCTGCTGCTTCTACTTGCCTTCAAATATAGTGATGCATCACTTGTTTCAGTATATAGAATGCAGTTTCACTTAAAATTCGATTACATGCAGTCATAGCGAGAAAAAAAAAAAAATTAACATGGTATACGGATATTGTGCATAAACGTGTGATAAACTCCTTCAATATTAATAACTGTCCTCATCGATCATTTGAAACGTACTGTTTTACGTATCTGAGACACCTTGTTCATAATGCCAAATTCACACACGCGAAGTATTTGGACAGATTCGAATTTTGTGGATTAAACAGCTACTCGGTGTTTTTTGTAGGGGACCGACATTATATCAAAATCGTTTCTCCACAGGAAAAACAGACTATTTTAATTCGTTTAAATGAACACACTGAAAGTCATGAGTGTCGTTCAGACATTAAGAACATATGCTTCCTTGCTTTTATTATTTTCGTATGCCCCTTCTAAGACTGCTTTTTTCCTTTTTCACTCTGGGATTTGAGTAATTTGCATAAAAGTTTTATTATGAGTATTAACTTGCTCAAGTTATAAAATTAGTTGTTTTCCTGCAAGAAAATCTGAATGCTCCAGCGACATACATATCAAAAGTATGATTTATTAATTAAATTCCCTTAATGCTTTGAACGATCGGTGTGTGCTCAGGTTCTTCAATTGAATTGAATTGGTGAATTGGATTTCAAGCATTGATCACTGTTTGTGATTATCACAATAGTATTAGCTTATCAGTTTACAAAATTTTGGAATTTTCTTGCAGGCATGTTGGTTAGTGTGCTTTCAGGTTCAAGCATATTAACTTACCGTGAGATTTCAGTTTCCAGTTTCGATTCTTAGTTGGGCTGAAAACTTTTAATGTTTGCTACTGCAACAGTCCAGTTGACTGGATAAAAATTGATCATTCCTTTTTTGATTTTGAGATGCTGTAGTGTTTGAAATCACAGAAACATATCTTTCGAAATCTCATTGTGTTTTCATGTTGTCGTATGCTTGAACATTGTGTTCATTTGTTTTGATATCGTAATGCCTATTGAATACATGTATTCATTTCTTATAAAAAACATCAGTGTCGAAAATTCTTACGTTACGTCTCAACGGCAGAAATGTTTAGTTAATACAACAAAAAAAAAAAAAAAAAAAAAATCGGATGATGGCAATTTGGGCATTTCTAAAAGTTTCTCTATGAAAAAAGCTTAGATTAATAAGCTTTCGTTTAAAATTCCATTGACAAGTAGAAATTTGATTCAAGGTCGATTAAGCATTATGATTACGATAAACTTGTGCAAAAAAATGGAAACAGGATGGAGGAGATGTTGGAAGACGAAAAAAAAATTCATAGTTTCACTCCACATTTCGTGGCTTCCCACGTGCTTTCCAAAATCGGTTAGCGTTAAATCTATTTGATGAACAGCTTTGCTGAATTTAAAAATGAGCTTGCATGGTTGTTGATTCAATTGCATACTTCACAAAGTCCATTTAAGATAACATCACCGTAGTTTGATTTAATCCATTCAATTGTAGAGCAACTGTGTGAGCAAAACATAAGATTCAGTTCCGGCGAGTAGTTTAAGATTCCATTTTAAGATTTTGGATCACCCAAACTGTTCATTTCTCGCCGTATTTTTATTTGTTTAATTAAAGTTGTGTACCATGGTGGTCTTATCCCAGTTTCTTAAGCGGTTTGATATAACCAGAAGAAAAAAGTTTTATGCATATTTTACTTTTGGATTGACTACATGTGGGTTATGTTCCTATGTTGTTGTTCAGAATTTTTGTGTCGAAAGATACGTGAAGGCAATGAGTTTTTACAGGTAATTATTGTTCTATAGTACCACCTAATTATAAAATTGCTTTTGAGTAAAATAAAATTAGAATTTATTGATATTGAATGATTCAGTATTTGGTAAAAATCATTAGAGATTATCCAAAGAAGACACCATTAGTAAATCATAGTGATAGTTGAATTATGAAGTCGTTTCTTTTTTATAAAATGTGTTTCGCTTTTCCATTTATGTGTGATAGAGTGCATGTTCTGTCATCCACAAAATTGATTGTCATTTGCATAAGAGCACTGTTTCAAAAATGTGTGATGAAATAAGTTAAAGTTGGTTTTAATTCAGGACATTGACTTCTGAATTTCGTAATGTTATCGCATTTTATAAAAAGCATATTTCTAAGCAACATGAAATTCAGGCCTGATTTACTGATTTTGGTGGTAAAGAGTTTTAAATTTAGCGAAAATTCAAATGGCATCAAATTCGAAATCTGTAAATATTTTATGAAACGTATTCAAGAAGGCTAATGTTTGTGAGGGATACTTTCTTGAATTGAGAATTACGATTCCAAAATTAAGGGCAAAGAAGGTTCATGCAAGACTTAAGTAATGATTCCTTTTTTTCGTATCATGAAATCACTGTTATCAGTGAGATGAGTTGGACCGTAGTTACTTGATATATCAAATGTTCACACCGTCCCGGCCTTCTTAACATTCTAGTTGTAATGATTTTTAAGGTGGATGCAACCTTATCCTGTACCAGCCGATTTGCAGAGTTTGGCGGATTCTGTATTGCAAGATTATCCTCTGCAAGAATATAGAAAAAAGTTTGTTCATTTTTTCATGGTGTATGGCTTTGATACATTTTATGCTGGTTCAGTGAATCTAAATAATGGAGGATATGTTGGGCTTCCCATCAATTTCATTTTCAAATCGACTAATGATGTAGATTTAGAAAGAATTAATGTAAGTTTCTAATTAATTTTTTAAGTTTGTGTACATGTCATAAACATTGGTTTTATTGATGAGTATTTTTACTTAAGGCAAGTTATCACCCATGAGAATTTTCTACTGTGAATTATGTGCAGCATGTAATTGTTTTTATTGCATTTTGGGAGTAGTGATGGTATATGTGCAGCTGACTGTTCATGTATGTCATCTGTGCAAGTGTGCTAAAACAAAAGTCCTTTTTTTGTTTCAGATTAATTTTAAACCTGTACCATGGTCAAGTAAGCATGGGTCTGATCTTTGTGACTCCTTAGTTCTTTCTGAAGAAGCACAAAAATATGCCATTGCAAGAGAAATATATCATCTAACTTGCTCACATGTGTATTGGAAAGGTGGTCTTTGTGGCCTAAGCACAGTATTAACTTATATTATGGCACGGCAACTTAATATGAAAATGAACTTATATCACCGTCCAGTAAGCCTCAGAGCACTGGTCAACTCTCTAGTGATCTCTTTAGGGATTATTGTATTTTGGAGTATCAAGCATGAAATACAAAAGATATATAAAAAAAATGCAGACCGATTTGTAGCCAAACTTGGCAGAAGTTATGTGAATGGTGGAGTCGAATATTCTGATAAGATGATTAAACGTAATAATGCTTTTAAAGCAATTAGTACAATGCAAGGGAACTTCTGGAATCCCTTTATGCAAACGGATTCAAGTTTTCTCATTTGGTCAAAATCTTTTTTCATGTCTCAAAAAGAAACTACATCTTGAATCGAATCATTTCTTATCAGCTAGCATGATTTACTTTTTGGAAACTTTAAATTGTTTCCTGTTCAGTGTACTGAGTTGATTTATTCAACTCTTGCATTTAAGATTTTTATGCTGGCACTGAATTCATACTTGGAAGTAAAATAAAGTAATTCCTTGAGCATTAATTTTTAAAAGTTTATTTGAAATGGATGCATATTTAAGAATGAAGTATTCATTCTGAATTTTGTAAAATGTGAGAATCGTCTTATTTGTTTCCTTCAGAAAAATATTGCATTTTTCACGAAAAAAATATTAGGTTTCCCTTTGTGTATAATGATGAAAACTATATCTAAAAGCATTTTAATTTTTTGTGTGAAATTTTTCAGTCATTATTTGAAGAAGAAGAAGAAATAACAATTTGATCAATAACATGCCCGTTTCTATTTTTTTTTTCCTTGCTCGGAAAGGGTTCCTCCAGAATATTTTTTTTTTTTTTTCTGCTTCAGGTTCTTAAAAACCGCCTCATTACCCTGTGTGTGCATCGTAAATGCATTCGACGTCAAGTACTCAGAATATACGAAAAATGGGCATTTGAGATCACACGAATCCGTTTTATTGCCCGTATACATTGTGATACGTAATTTCATTGTATTTCGATTTTCTCGTTTTCAGCATTTGCTTGTTTATGTTCTTTCCGATTTATTAAAACCGTGCTGCTAAATGTTTGATGTTTTTCCAGGCAACAATCTAAAGAATAAGAGACATGTGACAAGTGTAACGAATCATGATTCTTTTTGCTCCATTGTTAATGTTCTTCGTTATGTGGACAAGGAGAACTTTCAGTGCATTTGATTTCAAGATCCCAGCAGTTTAAAATTACAAGGATAAACACCTATGAATTTTTCCAAGAAAATTTTCAATCTAGGAATATGAGTAAATTGTATGTAGGTAACCTGCCTGCGGATGTCAGTGAAACCACTCTACGGGAGCTTTTTCAAGATCATGGCCTCAGTTGTGTTAGTGTTTTAGTCAAACGAGGTGGTTATGCTTTTGTTGATTGCCCAGATCAAAGTGTGGCTGACAGATCGATCGATAAATTGAATGGTAATATTTAGTTGAAAATTCTGTGTGCCTTCTGTTAAACTCTTTGTGTGATTTCGTTTAAATTATCATTTAGACAGTTGTCGTCGATGATACGTCATTTAGCGTTGATGCATTTTGACGATAACATCATTGAAAAAAAAAAAAAAAAAGGAATAAGAAAAATTGGAGAATAGTTTCTCTTTCCAGGGTACCCTTTTATGGGTTCTTCTCTGATAGTGGAACCATCGGTTGCTGGAGGTTTTCCAAATCTTAGTAAACGGTATGCACTTCAACTTATTCATGTTGTGATGTGAAATGTTCGAACTAAGAAATTGCTGCTTTGGAATCGAATACGATCCAGCATTTTAAATGCACTTCATTTTCCGTATTGATTTATCGACAAGCACCTGGTGTAATTCTGGTTTTCTCGTTTTGCTCAATTTTAGGTTTAATTTCTTCCCCGAACCTCCATTGAGAGCGGCTAACGTGTTCGGCACTTTACGTGCAAATAGTAAAGTACGTTCTCGATCGAAAGCGTGGAAAAGAAAAGAAATGGGGGGTGGGGGAACTGTTCCCTCTCATCGTATGCCTTTAAAGTTTTGTTTTCGAGTTTACATTTTATCCACAAGTGCACAGCGTTCAGTATGTAGTTTTTTGACAAAAAAACCATTGCCAGTGCTATTCATTGTACAGTTTTTTTTTCGTCCAAGTCCCAACATCACTGGATGTTCTTAGTTGCAAAGTAAACAGTACTGTATGTATTTTGTTCGTAGCCAGCCATTCATATCCGGGACTGCAAAATTCGTTGTGGTTTGTAACCGGCGTGAATGATGGAAACTGCTTGTAAGCATCAAAGCTCGGGCCACCGGCTATGAACCAACTATGTGGTTTCCGAAAGTATTCTTCAGGTGATGGGGAACATTTTGCTACCACCTCAAGAGTGAACACCGAGCTGCCATGTTGGTGCTTGTCATTTGCAAGCATTTGATTGTTGAAGTCAGTGAGTGGATGCCACAGTGGATGGGGGGGCACCCGGGGTCATTCGGGGCATCAGTACGACCCATGAAAAGGTTCCTCCGAAAAAATGCGTACTCTACCGACCTATTAGCCTTCCAGGGATGAATGGTGGGAACTTACCTTTTGCTTTGGAACGAGGGTTCCTTTCCGATCTGGACCATAAATGTGCATTCATTTTTTTGTGTGTGCGTGTGCGCGTGTGTGTTGAATGTTAATTAAGTGTGCAAAAAAAAAAAAAATAAACTGTTACTACTCGTCCCCCCCCCCTCCCCCTTTTCTAAGTGAATCCTGTGAAAACTTTCCATCATAATGTGCTTTCGAACGATAGCTCGATCATATACGGATATCTTTTCGTTTTTCCATAACAGATTTACAAAATTTCGAAATCTGTGCCTCTCGAAGAAGAAGAGGCAGAAAACGCGACACTGACGAAAACGTGTTCTGCGTGTTGTCTCACTTCGAACGATATAATTTCGTATTTCTTTTCGGTTCCACTTTACTCTGAATATATCTACGCCGGACGGAGGAATGTCTTTGTCCGTAAATAAAAACAAAAAACGAAACAAAAACACACACACACACACACACACACACACAAAACTCTTATCATGCATGATTGGATTTCGTGCACGAAAACGGATAACGAACTGCGATATTGCAGTGTAATAAAATGAGTCATTGGTTGCATCCTGTGACCGTTCATATGCTTGTAGGGTACCAAGATGAGTAATTGAATTTCACTCATGGGCTGTACACTGTTCGATTGAGCCGGCACCATTCTCGTAAAGATTTAAACAGCCGTTAGTTGAAACATAATTGTATATTAATTTTCTAGTGTGGAACTCCCTGTATGAAAGAACTCAGTGTGTGAATAATTACTGTGAATGTGAATACAAATTGTCATCGAACATTCATACCTTGACGTAGAAATTGAAACGATAGAATGCATTTGTTTGGGGGCAACTTTTGATAGCCGTTAACGTCAGTGTATGCTGTAGCCGAATGCAGATCAGCACCAAAAGGTCTTGGAAATCACACACTGTTGATACATGTATTACTGCTTGCTCTAGAGCTAGTAATATATACTCATACTTGCATGATGTGTACGTATCTGTACTTCCATTTGCATATGAAACCTGTTGGTCGTAAAGATCATTCAAAGTCCTGGAGATGTTCATCTAAAGAAACTGTGTGCACACAATCTGTTGCAAGCTCTGAAGTTGCACGTTTTTTTTTTTTTTTTTTTTATAAGACAGTGTTTTTTAATTGGTAAATGTTCTGGGACCACATGTATGACATTTGCATGTGTTTTGAATATGTATAACCCTTAGTTTAGATTTTCAAGTTGTATTGCCCATGTTGTGTGTACATTATGTTTATTATTTGTTCTAGAAATAAAGTTAGCATTAGAGATATACCAACTCACGTCAGTCCAGAGGAATTCGAAAATCTTCTAGCAACTTTTGGCACAATTCAGCATATCGAAAAAGGACTAGGAAATTCAATAACAGTATGCTTTGAAACTCAAGAACAAGCACAACAGTAAGGCTTTGAGGTGCTCTTGTACGATTAGATTTTGTTGAGCTAACAAATTTTGATTCCTTTGTACGTGTAGCAAACGCAGCAAAATGTACCTCTTAATTTGTGTTTTTTTAAAAAAGTAGCGTGGTAGAACATGAGGTTTCCAAAGCAAGTTCACGTTTCGTGATGAGAGCATGTTTCCACTGTGTACTTAAATCTCGAGTGTCCTGTTTTAGCTGGCTGTTGGTGTGATTTGATGTTTGCGTTTTAAATCTCGACTTTTTGTAGAGATGAGATTTAAAATGAGCTCGCAATGCTAAGAAGGTTGATTAAGGTCCTCTGAGCAAAACTGTCGCAGTGCCTGGGGTTACGGTTTTTCCCAAACGTTCCCATGTAAACGTGGAAGGTGGTTACAGTTACTCCGTTTTCAGCAGTCAGGATGAGGAAGTAGTTTATGTAAGGAACCCTGATGGTCATCTTACGATTCGTTGTTTGCTGTTACAACTGTCAGCACAGGTTGCTGTCATTTGTCATAATGCGTTGCAGCTCTTTTAGGGAAGTTCAATAACTTTCCCAATTCCGTCAAATCGAAATTGGGAAAAGACTTTTTTTCTCGAAACTATTGTGTGATTGAATGAAAAGAGTAATGTTTATGCGCATGTCGCACTTGTGTGTATTTTCTCCATTTTGATCTTTTTTTTGTGTGCTTATTAACTAAACTTGGGAGTTTTTATGTTGAAGATTTGATACCAGTGCTTTTCATCCCAAGTACACGAATTTATCCATGCAACTCTTTCAGAAATCCACTCACTGAACAAACCCTTCGTTTAGTTAACAAATTGCTTGCAGCATTTTCAGAAGCTTTCTTCTCGACATTGGTGTTGATGGAAATTATAATTCAGACACCTTGTCAGATTACAGGATTTCTGTCATTTGAGATTGTTAACCAGTCATGTGAAATGACTGTGAAAGAAGCACGGCCCCCTAATTTCCGATGTCTTGCACTGTGGTGTTCGAAAACGTTTTGTTTTTACATCAAGAATTTCAATATGTGGAAAAGTCAGTTTTGAATGATGGCTGTTTCCAAAAAGTTGTAAAGGCATTTTTATCCGAATTTTACCAATTTTTTGTTTTTCCGTGTGTATGTTTGTGTGTGTTATTTGATTGCAGGGATACATAATAGTTTCAGTCAGTTCGGAGGGAAGTGTGAAAATTTTGGTTTCAGGGTAGTTGGTGACGTATTATTTTATGGATGAGAAACTGCATTGCTGAACGTACATGTGAGGCAGAATGGGCAGCTGCACAACGTTGTCGCTACATGCATCGTTTTCGTGTATAATTTTCAGAAAACTCTTTCAGGAAATAAGTGAAAAAAGAAAAATATTTGTACTATACTCTGTGCTTAGTTTGTAATCCGATTGATTGAAAGTAGATTCAGGAATACTCTGACGATGTCGCCATGAGTTCCATTCTAAATTCTCCAAAAATTGCGAACAAATTGTTTTTCCCTTTTTGTTGGTGAGGGAAGAAGGTGGCCAAACACAGTACAAAGAATCTGGTAGTTTATGGTTTCATTAAACTGCGAAAAGTGTACTCATTTGGAAGAGATCTTTTACAGCACCAAATTATGGGTCAAGTTTCCATAACTTCAATGCTTGTGTGCTTGTGTGGTGCGCAGAATCTGTGTAACCAATGTCACTGCCATGGCAGAATATGCTATAGTCCGATTTGACATGAACACATACTGACACCATGTAGTTTAATTGCTTTCATTGCTTTTAGAGCTGTTAATCACTTGAATGCAACCGAATACGAAGGTTCAACATTGAAAGTGGAACATGCTGTGGAACGACCTAATGGACGTGGGAGAGGCAAATCTCGATTTAATCCCAACACAAGTATATCCGGCCTGGCTCGACCCACAGATTTTCCTCTAAGGTAAATTGTAACCGTGTCTCGCGGAGTTATTCCGATGAAACGCAGAATTTTGGTGTTGAGCGACATGGTTGGAGCTATCATCGGTAGGCAGGGTAGCACCATTAGACAGATTACTCAACAGACACGTGCAAGGTGAGCATGGAACTCTCTATCTGTTGTGCATTTTTGTTTAGAGTTGATGTTCATCGCAAGGATAATGCTGGCTCGTTGGAAAAGGCCATCACAATATACGGAAATCCCGAAAATTGCAGCAATGCATGCATGAAAATTTTGGAAGTCATGCAGCAAGAAGCCGCCAATTCTAGCAGAACGTAAAGTGCCGTCCGTTTCTCCCATCATACGTCCATGTATTGTTTAGGGAGATTCCTTTGAAGATACTAGCACACAATAATCTAATCGGTCGCATCATAGGGAGAGGGGGAAACACCATCAAGCGCATCATGCAAGAAACGGATACCAAAATCACCGTCTCCAGGTACGTCAGCGCTGTTAACAGTGTGACATCGGACTCAGTATTAGCGATGTCAGCTCGTTTAACATGGAGCGCATCATCACTATACGCGGCTGTATCGAGAGCATTTCCAAAGCGGAAGCAATCATCAGCAATAAGCTTCGTCACAGTTACGAACAGGACTTAGACTTAATGGCGGTATGACATGTGTGCCAGACTTCTGATATGCTGATGTGACATAGCCCCAATCCATGATGTTCCCTGGCTTGCATCCAATGGCGATCATGTCCGCTTTTACAACATCCTCTGTGCCCCGGGGTCCGACTGCGTATCATAGTTATGTGCCTGGAAGTTCGTACTTGTTCCCACCTCTCACTTCCCAGTCATCCAACCAGGTTGGATTCTTTGATGTAATTGTATCATTATTGCTTTTAGGAAACTGTCTATTTATATATACCCAATTCAGCAGTGGGCGCAATAATCGGAGCTAAAGGATTTACTATCAAGACGATAATCAAAACTTCCAAAGCCACTATCAAAATTGCTCCCCTTCCTCCTGATTATTTGCAGGATCACCAGATAGAACGTAAGGTTACAGTAGTGGGTACCCCTGAAGCCCAGTGGCTGGTAAAGATCCCAAAGTGAAGTGACTCTTGACTATTTCGCAGATTTCATAGGCCCAATTCATGATATTTGAGAAGTTGCAAGAGGAAGGATTCGGAATGGGAGATGAAGTGCGCCTTACTGTGGAGATGATGATTCCGTCCATTCTAGTTGGTCGAATCATCGGAAAGGGAGGTCAGAATGTAAGGGATCTCCAAAGGGTAACGGGTGCCACCATTAAGCTGCCTGAGCAAGGGGCACAAATGAATGACGAAACTCCTGTGCATATTATCGGACCGTTTTTTGCCGTGCATGTAGGTGAGCCTTTTCTTTAGTTCCTTGATTTCTGTGTTCAGTCGGCACAGCGACGTATCCGCACCTTACTTGTTCAGTTGCCGCAAGGTGGCCGTCGAAGCAATCCATCGAAAAAAGGTCCCCCAGGAGATCAGTAGCCACACGTTTGTTCATCTCACAACTTGTAATTGTCTCTTACAAGTTTGTTCTGAAAAAATTTGTGCATTGCCCTCCATGTGGTTGGGACGTTCAAGACTGTAGTTTGCCATGGAATTAACAACTTTCTGAATGTGTTGTACCATATGTATTTGCGAACGTTGTGAGTATGCGTCAAAATGCATAGGTTTCGACGTGATCCCAACTGGTTCGTGATGGGTCCTCGTATGTACAAATTGATATACTCCATAGTGCATTGCCATCTATTGGAAACAGTTGTTTCGTATATATTGCATTTTTCATTTTGTGTTCAGCGACATTCAGAAACCGGACGTGTCTCAAGATTGGTAACCCATAAGGATTCGGTCCAAGTTCATTGTCTTGAAACATGCTTGTCACTACTCATTGCCATTGAATTTTTTCACTACTTGCTTACAATGTATTCATACCTTCATGTTGTGTGCCCACTAAAGTTTTTTCATCATTTCATTAATTAGTCTTTCTTTTTTGGATTCATCCTTCCGCACTTGAGTGCATAGCACGTTTTTCGAATTGAACACGCTCAGGAATTTTCAACCAGTCTTTTTAACATGGAAAAGTAATGCTGTAATGATGAAGGCGAAGAGAACAACAACAAACACAATAAGGAACTGTGTTTAAAATCCTCCTGTTTGTTACTTGTTTGTATTTGTTGATTGAAGAAAATATTTTTTATGTTAACATGAATTGTGCCATCCCAGCTTATCACCTTATCTGATTGAGAATTAAAACAGTTCAGACGAATGTAAGCGTTGTCCAGTTTCATCAAGCATGGGATAGTCATTTTTACGATGTCTCGAACATCGGAGAGAATTTATTTCTTGTGTGTACTGACTTCATTGTGACTCACCCCCAGTTCGAAATGTGTACCTGTACTCATTGCCTACAACTCTTAAAATCATTAATGTCGTGAGGAAGTCGCCGTCTGAATTGATTTCTGCCAAGTATTCGAGTTTTTTTTTTTTTTTTTCCTCCTTCTTCTTCTTCTTCTCTTTTTTCCTTTGTTCCTTTTCTTTCCTTTGAGCATTTGCATATTAATGTGCCGGTAGACACCAACTCAGCCTTGTGTTTCATTCCTCCAAAAAGAATGCTATTTTATTTATCTCATTTCGTTTTATTTTTTTTTTTGAAGCAACGTAATGTTGTGTGCAGGATAAACGCACTTTGTTTTCCTCGTTTGACTTGCAATTGTGTGAGTGTGTGTGTGTGTGTGTGTGTGTGTGTGTATCATCCTGTGTTTCCCATGCCCATGAAATATTTATTGGCTAAAGTTTTATATGTAATTCTAAGAGGTATAAATAAAATTACTAGTTTAATTCCCAGCATATCAGTGCTTTGGTCATTTCGAGTGTGGCGTTACGTCATCGCTGTCCCGTGTGTGTACAAGCGGGTGGGCACCTTCTGCTAACGACTTCTTCCCATTCGTTTAAGTCGGGCTGGTGGACGCTGACTTGTGTGTGTAGCATTTTTCATAGTTAATCCCAGATTAAGTTCCGTGTCCCTGTGTTTGTTAAAAGCACAAAATTGCCTTGAAAGTTCCTGTGCACATACATCATTTCATCTCTCTTTTACTTTTACTTTGCTTCCTGTTTGCGTAAAAAAGGAAAAATCTCTACGGAAGCTGTTTTGAAGGGAAGGGGAATCAATTCCAGCATTCCAGATATTGCAAACTCAGTGAAGGGCTTCGAGGAGAAAATTTATCGTGGCTCTAAATAATTTCGCAGAATGTGCGAATGGAGCGTTCCTCGCACAGATTCACACTTCAAAGATCGTGGAGCGTTGCAAAGATTTAATTTAGCTGTGCATTTGTCAAGACTCGACACACGAGAAGGTTCGGGAAAACTCTCGTCTCGCTTTGCTGGACCCGTTTTGCAGTTTATCCGATCGGAAGGTGGCAATTGTGCAGCTTCACTTGGCGACACTTTTTTTTCATTTCCAGAGCACGAAGTTTGCGGACTTTGTTCCCACTAACAAAATGAATGCAAATATGAAACCGATATTCCGACCGCGCCAACTGCCTCGTCTGCGTGCATCGAAGCAGTTGGAAAAATTGTGGTTCATCTTGTGCACAGCGAATGTTGACCACTAGCGGTTAAAAACCTGGGATTCGGCAGGAATCGAGGGGTCTTTGAATTTTTCTCACGCCCAGAGCCGACGTGGGCATTTCCTTTTTTCTTCCAGCTGGATCTTTGGATCTTGAGGATTGGATGGCGCGATCCGGAGGATTTGCTTCCGGCTCGGCATCCCATTTCACACCGTTTTTTAACCCCAGGCGCAGCGTGCGCAGATGCAGATGTCCAGAACCCGAATCGCAATCGATACTTAGTTTCCTCCATCTTTCTCTTTTGGTGAAATACCTTCGTGCTGGCTCGGGGATAATCGACAAGTGGTCTCGCCTTTCTGCTGAGACCCATCTTCAGAAGAAACGCACAAATCAACACGAGATTGTGCTGCTGTGCTTTGCTGCACCTGATTCAACCGAAGTCCCAACTCTATTGTACGATATGTGCTTCTTCTTCTTTTTTTTTTCTTTTTTTTGTTTTTAAACATGAACGAACGTATAAAGGAAACTCACCAAGCAGTTCTGACATGCAACAACAACAACAACATCAATCCATCATATGAACGAGAATCGTAAGGTGCACCTACTCTCCGATCGCATAGTAGGACACGAATGGCCCTGGAGATGGGCGAACACACCCTGACACAAAAGAGCAGCAGCCAAATCCTGACATTTCGCATCGGCGTCTTGCTTTCGTCATACCGCATTCAATTTTGCCTCCCATGTGAGGGCCCTTTGTTTTCTCGTGTCGTAAGTAAAGATGATTTCACAAGAAGGAAGGGCTGCGTCATACGTCAGCGGCTGCACGTTGTAAGAGTTGCAGTTCGTGCAGTTCTTCGTCGAAAAGAGGTGCGTCACAAGCAACACCCTTCGTTGCACCGACGACAGCCTGCCCTTACAGATGAGTCATATGTTATCAGCGATTTGGAGTTTCTGTTTCTTACCAAGCGGTCCTTCCTCACGAACCAGTCAGGAAAGAGGGGCGCGGTTCCCAAGCTTCCCGTCATCTCGTCGAGCATTCCAACATCCCATGCGAAGCAAAACTAATGCAGTAAAAAGTGAAATTGGGGACCGTAGGTTTCTCCCATGCAGATCAGATGTTTCGAGTCGCAAAAGAAATCAGTGGCAACAAGCGTTTTAGGCGCGGACATCGAAAGGAAACGTGGCCCCATTTTAAAATAGGGTGTAGCATGGAAACAGCGTTCGTAAGTAGTCGTCCGTGCTCCCGGTCATCCCGTTTCGGGGCAAGTGGATCCCGAAGGCTTCAGCCACCGCGCTCCCTTGCACAGCCCCGCAGCGCGGCACGGAAACGGACGCTGCAACCTCAGATGTTATCGGCAGCCTTTCATGCAATTTCGGTCAATTGGCTGCATAGGTCACGCGTTCAAACGAAGGGACGGCGCGTGCTAACCGTAAAGAACCGTAGAACTTTTTGAAAGGCGAGAACGCTGAGCCCAATGCGTAATCCACCGTCTGATCTCCAGTGACCAATAACAACTGCTTTTCTCCACGTGGGGTTTACCCGGTTCTTAAGGCAGGCGACGTGTGAAATCACAGGCTAGAAAAGTACGCTGCCTGCTCAAAGGGCGTCTCCCTAACAAATGACATTAAGGAATGTAATAGCGCTTTTGTAAACCGTCCCCTTATCAGGAAAAAAAAATGCCATTGGAATTCCGGACCTATGGTGCCCGATTTTTTTGCATCGTTATTCTTACTTATTTCACTCTTGTGAAGCGAATCATGTTTATTGCATCTGGAGCTTTCCCTGTTGAGGGTTTCGCTGATTTCTGCGCAGGTCACCATGGCTTCCCTGTGAGGTAAAATGGAGGATGAAGGAGTTGAAACCCACAGGATGAGCCGTGTGTGTGTGTGTGCTTTGCTCATTTCGCTGAAGAGCTTTCGAGAGAGAGATGGGGGGGGGGGGGGGATCGTCATGTGCACCCACTCTAGGCACGTAGGCAGGAGCGACGCCCGCTCTCCGTAATCTCTTTTCCGCTTACCTGTAACAAGCTGAAGGAAAAACACACCGCAAAAAAGGTGGAACGTAAAGAACGTGAAGCGCGACTTTTACGATTTCTTTTCAATCACAATTCTACCCCTTTGCAAAACAGCTTGCACCCGCCGTTAACAGGTGAGCCGCATTGGTGCCTGATTGGCACAACTGCGCTAAAGCAAAATGACATGCAAAAATCAACTGCCCTTCAGTCAGTTAATCATATAGGAAAACCGCGTGTCTGCTGTTGGATGCATGCTGCGCCTGCAACTGCTTCTGAATTCTGCTTCGCTGCTGCTCGCTCTGCTAAAACGCGAAGACTTCATCCGCAATGACCAGCAGTAAGAATGGCGGCCTGGAATTCCACGGCGCCTCTGCTAATGGAAATGAAGAGAGGATACCGAACAGCTATCGGCTTACAAGAAGAGTATGAAATGGATGCAAATGAGAACAAGAACGGCGGAAGAGAGATCGACAATGGCGTCATAAGTCTCGGAAAATGGTTCTCTTGGAAGAAGAAGAAGAAGAAGAAGAAAAAAAAGAAAAGAAAAGAAAACGAGCCTGCATCTTCCAACTCTTCAAGAGAAACCGGTGACGGTTTGGTAGGATTCATTGGCTGCACGGAGAGCTAAAGGAAACACGAGCGGCAAGCTGTTGAGCACATTCCCCATTTGGAAATCTACATGCAATCCATGTGTATCGCCTCCAGGGTGAAAATGGGGCCGTTTTGTTGCAAAATAAATCCCTTCACGTATTTCAGCAACGCATTAGAATATCAACATCAGCACTAAGGTACACATGAATCACTGTCATTGTCTTTTATTGCCAGAGAAGCAATGCAAGAATGCTGCATTTGTCGACGCAGGCGACTGTGCTCTTGTATTCGGATGATAATTCTTACAAGCGTCCTTCGAAAAGCGATCAAGAGGGTAGCTGTCGTGGGTGGAAAAGCTTAGGACGGCATTAGGAATCGCATCACCGCAGGATAAGCCTCTTTGCGAAACAAGCTAGCGATTCTGATGACCTGAACTGTTTGTTACAACCTTGCTTTGTCTTTCGCAAGTGCCTCGATTCAAGTGACCATGAAGGGGTGTTGTCGGCAACAACACCACACATCTCTTTGTGGAGAAACCTCGGCCATGGGCTTTTCGGTTCCAGTTTCTTTCTAAATACGGTTGGACGAAGTCTATGCGTTTGAACGGAACTCTAAAACTTGGAGCCAAGCCTCAGCCAAGTCTCATCGGTGCAGTGAAATATTTTCTCAGGAAGACTGTCGCAGCAGAATTCCAGCAGAGAGAGGGACGGAAGCAAGGAAAAGGACGTTCGGAACGGGCCCACGGAAACGCTGGTTACTCGTTTGTGGAGCTGCTCGAGGGTGGCGATTTGGTTTTGTTTTTCTTTTCTTTGTAGCGGTCCTCAAGAGCTCCACGGTGTTTGGCGTGCTGAGAGAACAGTTCGAATTTGAAGCGAGCGAGCCAACCTTTTAGCAGGGGCCGCCGCATGATGAGACAGCGAATGCCTATACACAGCTTCCATCTGCTTCCGACTCCATCAAGGACGTCTTAATCGAGTGGGCTCAGTGAACATCAAATAGGCCTTATTGGGAGGGTGCCACGATTTTTGATGGTGACTCTCTGTCCCAGAAAGCTCTGGCTGGCCCTCGAAGCTACCCAGAGCGCAACGGACCTCAACGGACCTTGTGTTCCCATCTGAATGATGGTTTTCATCCTTGAGTATTCGCAGGAACTTTCCAGAAAGGAGGAAAGAAGACGAAAACGACATGCAAGTCCGTGACGGCGATGCGGTCGTTCGATACTGGAGAGCTGGTTGACGTTTGTTCATACGTACGTCCAGATCCGGTGAATTCTTACGGTTCTTCTCTTTATTACCCATCTCCTTCTTCTCGCACACATAGCCCTGCTCCGATTGTGACGAGAGAAGCACTTTTGCTGGGGCGCGGGTCAGTTGCCTTCCTGGAAAGACCATCAGGCATCCGCCGTAAGGCGGAGAGAACCGTGATACTGACTCTGGAAAACACTGGATTCTGCTGTGGACCCTGGAAAGCAGCCTGGAAAAACCAAATCGTTCGTTCGTTGTTTCTGTAGCCTTGCTCGTGCCCGAATTCTGCATCCCGGTCCAAGCTGGTTCGATCGCTGACTTTGCGGACACCAGCACCGCCTCGGGACGTCGTTCCACACTTCAGCTCACGTCTTGGACGGGCTCAGAGGAACGTAGGTTGTACCCTCGCCAGCAAGAGTGGTTGCGTAGGAACGCGGAATCGCGTCGAATCCCGACCGAGCTGCGCCAGCGCATATCCTACTCCGTCGTTCTCTTACTCTTGCTGCAGATCAACCCGAATTCCGTTTGTTTTGTTGCTGCACTTTTCGCCATTACTGCTGTCCGCCAGGGAGCTCAGGAAGCAGGACTCTTCCTGTTCCTCGATCTCACATCCAGTTCCTTGGACGCATCGACCACGGCCCGCCAGCACGCACAGAGTCGACTGTCTTCCAATAGAGAAAAGTTTTTCTTCCCTCCCTCCCCCCCCCGCTTTCATCTTAGCCAGCTGCCTTTTCAGCCTGCTGCCCAGATCAGGCAGCAGCAGCAAGCGGCTTGCCCCGCACGACCTCTGAAGAAACAGATGCCGATCAAAAATCCCGGAAGATCATAAGAAAGAAAGACATGTATTTATTGTATATGTGCTAATATGTATATTATGCTAATATGCAGATTACTGGAGAGGGTGGTTGACATTTGTTCACACATTATAAAAATTATACATTATAAAAGTGATTAAGGAATAAATACATATGTTTATGATGTGTGCTAATATAATTAATAATATGTTTATTATATACAGATATATGATTATAATGTTTATATGTTCATTATATATACGTTATGAAGATTATAAAAATAAACATTGTGCACATTGATATGTAGATAGATTACTATAAAATTTTATTGTAGCATACACATCTATTGATATAATTAATAGTATGCATTAGCATACATGCAGTAAATATGTGTTTCAGGAATATGTAGATATCGAATTCTAAACATATGCATTCATCAAACGATCAAATTCCCGGAAATGCAGTTCACCGTTTACCGAGCTGCATTTCTTGAGTGTTATTTAGAATGATGGGAAAATGAAATACAAAATTCCCTTTTTATTTTTATTTTTTCCACTATTTTTAATTGCTACCGCTATTTTTCATTTTTTATAGTTCGATATTTATATATTTACTTAATATACATTTATTATATATATATAATACATGAAAAGCACATATATATCTATTTTTCGTAATCTTCAATATATATGTTAATAATATGTTAATGCACCTTATTATTTATATCAATTGTTTGTATCTTAATAAATGTTGATAAATACGTATGTTAAAATACATTTACGTATTAATCTACGTATAAATGTATATGCGAATATATGTGTGTATTTTTCTTGATCCTTACAATATATAATAATCTCTATATTAACCTACATATAAATATGCATATTAACAAACACGTGTATTTGTTTTGTGAGATTCCTTGGTGCTTTGAACCGAACCCGAACAAAGAAGAGGCACTGCTGCATTTCCAGGGCACGTCAGGGCGGTGTCCACATAGAGAGGCTCTTTGAGGAACTTCGCGGGCATTCTTGCTCTTCTGCGTGGGAAGCTGCGGTGGTCGGTGGCGGACGCTGCAGCGATCATCGCGTCAGATGCCCCTTCCGAACCCCGGTCCCCCTTTCCGAGCGTGGCGCCCAGGAATTCTCAGCTCTCAGACGACCTTCCAGTCGACCTCTATACGGCCTACGCATCGCACCAGATGCTCTGCAAGCGCCACCCGTGACCGGGGAACACCGTGAGCGCGGATGGTGCCCTCAAGGGACTGTGCTGGGTGCTCTCGACAGAAGAAGATAATGTCCTTGAACTCCTCTCCGGGTACCGCCGTTTCTCACGAGCTGGTCATTCGGAGATCCGTGTGCATCAGGAGAGAGGACATCTCCGCCTGACGTGACTTTCCCTTTTCTTGCTCGAAGCGTTGGAGTCTGGGTGACACCCCTGCCTCTGCTGCTCGCCACCCGCCCCGGTGCCTCCTGGGGAAGGACGGCGGCTGCAAACGAGTTGGCGTGCGTTTCGACTGTTCCAAGAGGAGTGGAACCGCAGGCTACTCGAAGACGCCTTCCTCGTGAGACAGGGAAACAAGAGCAACAAGCAGAGAAAGAAGAGATCGATTGCCGCCTTCTCACGCCAGAGGAAGGCTCACTCAAGGGAAAGGGTACACAGATCGGAGGGGAGGAAGGCATCCAGCGAGAGTTTCCCCTTCCTGGATTTGAGGTGTTATCAGTCCTCACTCCTCTTTGGGGAAGAAGAATTGTGTCACACACACCCTCAGGTACTGCCAACACGTACCGTGGCATGCACGGTGAGGATTACTTCAGCAGTCCATTGCTAACCTGGCTTCGAGGAAGAAGAGACACGTGCTCGTCTTCAGGCGGAGAGAGTCACTCCTTGATTGCCGCAGGGTTGCCCTTCCCCCTGGGAGAAAGAATTCATTTGCCTTGCTGGTGAGTCCCGGTCCCACGAGGCACGGCGTCTTTTGCTTCCCTGCCTGACCTGCTCAGATTCAGAGGAGCCGAATTTGGAACCCCGACCTCGTTCTGAATCCCGCTCGAAGAATCGAACAGACAGCTTCTGTATTTCCACTGTATTTTCCTCCGACTGGCGATGGACGCTTCTCCAAGGGAGACGAAGGAGTGACGTTCTTGCCTCCTCTTCAGCTGCCGTGGCTCGAGGAGAAGATGACCGGAGAGCCACAGCAGTGGATGGCAGCGCTTCGGAGCGCCTCCAATCATAAGACGACAGGTTCGTGCAGGCCCTCTGACGGCAGGTTTGCCGTTGCCCTGGTGGTCGGCAACGAGAGACACTTCCTCTGCAACTTCCTCTGCAAAAGAAAGTGTCCTGTGGCTGGAGGAGTTGTCCTTTTGTGGTGATCCAATGTCCCTTCATAAGATGGCCATAGGGGTTTCACCGTGGAACAGCCTCGATGCCATCCGCCCACCCGCTCCCCTGGCCATAGTGTGAGAACATAGTGTTACGAGTTGCGACGAGCCCAGCTTGCTGACACAGAGGTCCATGCTACAGCTTCCGGATCGCAGAGGGGGATCGCCGTTACTGGCGAGTGGAAGGAATGGCTGGATCTCCCTACCAAGCCAGGTGTCCGAAGGTCGTAATGAGGTGGAGGAGAGAGCCCTTGCACTGAGAAGACGCGCTGCATCGAGGATCCTCGTGGGCGGCACATGTGACGGCTTCTCTCTGGCTGTTGGGACGGTGGGTCGCCTCCCAGCTGACCTGGAGCAGGACGAGAGGGCCAGCTCGATGCCTGCTCTGGTCCCCAGAGAGCAACCCTGGCCTGGAGCGGAAGCGGGAGAGGTCCGATCGATCTCGATGCACTTCCGCAGGAGAGAGGGGATGGTCCACCTCGGGGCTGTCCGGTGTGCAGTCTACCCTTCTTGGAAGGACGTCCATCTGGCCACCGTACGGTAGCGGGCACCGCCCTCGTTTCGGGCCCCCTGTTGGCCGGTCGACGACCTGGAAGGAGGCAGGGAACCGCGCCCGCGACGGCCCTCTGCACTGAACGAAGTCGCCTCCGGGTCCACATATGGATGCTTCGTGGGGCCTTGACTCGCTCCCGAAGAGACTGGACGCTTCCCAAGCATCCGAACCGGTCTCGGGGGGTCTCCTGCCTAGACTGACGGAATCCCGTGGGTTTTTCCTTCCAGCTTCTTTTTGCGCCCCGCTTGATGTTCGAGAACCAATGTTTCATCCTATGGGAGCATCGGAACCAGCCCTGCGACGACGACGCACTGTCGCGACTCCCGAGGGTGCATGTGACGCAGTTGGAAGAAAAGGACCCGAAGGGACCAGCCCACGAATACCTAGGAAGGACCATGGGGATGCAGTTTTCCTCCTGTTCATCCCTTTGGAGGGGAACCCCGGAGGGAACCGGCATCGTTTTTTTCCCCCTCCATCCCCATCCGGTGGCGCCCACGAGCCGCACCCAGAGGGTTGGCGAGCGAGTTTCCTGAGGGGAGAAGGGCAGATGGGAGGGACGCTCCCGAAAGAAGGACGGGAAGGGGTCACCTTTCGGTATTTCACCATCTCGGCCTTCCAGTTTCGTCTTGTGATCTTCGCAGGTGGCTCTCTTGTCCCGTTCGGCGTCGGCACTTCGAGCGCAGGGCATTCTTCGAGTTCCGGCAAAGAGGACGCGAAGGAGGTCCGTTGCCCGCCCACATCTGTCGCGAAGGTCCTTTCATAGCCGAACCCACAGGATCCCAGGGTTTCCTGGGTTATCCGCTGAGGATATTTTCGCTCCCCCAGGTTTCGCAGCGGCACTGCGCAGGGATAACCTCAGGAGCTCTGCAGAGCGCGGTGGGTGTTGGCAGACTGTTGGGTCTTCTTCGTCTCAAGCAGACTCCTCGTTCTTGGTCCCCGGCGCGAGAAGGTTGCCTCTATCCTGAGCTGCCGACCACCACCCAAAGAACGAGGAGGAGGAGGAGGGAGCAGACCGGGGTCCAACCCGTCCTCCCCGGTGGTGGCTCCGACCACCCTGTCGTTTAGGAGGAGCAGCGGGAGGGAGGACGGGGAGCAACGAGGCAGGTCTGACCTCCAGGGAGCGCGCAGCGGGAGGCTTGGGAGCAGCAGCCGTTTCCTTCCTCACGAGTAGCCCAGTTCTCAGAGCCACCGCCAACAAGGGGTGAGAGCTGGCGCCGCAGCTGCTGAGGAGAAGCGCGCGCCCGTGGTCGTCTCCTGCTGGTACCGGCACCGGCTGGCGCCCCTCCCCAGGAGCGTCTTGTTTCATCTTCCACTCCCCTTTGCTTGTTCCCCGGACAAGGAAGCTTCTTCTCCCTCCTTTCCAGCTTCCTCGTTCTCGGAGAGCGTCCCCAGGTCTTCCAGCTGCTTCCAGACTAGTAAGCCGGGGAATGCTGCTCCAGAGCCGTGCTTGTCTTATGCTCTTCCGCCGCTCCTCTGGTTTCTGCGACGGTGCAAAGGGACAAACAGGACTCGGAATACAGGAAGCTTTTTTATTCGCTTGATGCTGGAGAAGGGGAAAGGGGCCCGAGGAGACTTGGGATGCTGGGGACTCTGGCCCGGGGAGGGAGGTGCACGAAACACGGGATGGGCGGCGAGTTTTTCCTCGCATCCGGGCGCGTCCCGCGGCCAGACGGGATGCGAGTGACTAGACGCTGACTATGCAGGAGGCGTGGGGCCAGGGTTATTTCCAGTCGGATGTCTTTCCCGTCCCCTCCCTGGAAAGGGCTGTTGCCTCCGGAACGGGCCCTTCCTTGTCCGTCTCCTCCCGTCTCCACGGGGCGATGCACCAGTGGCTGCGGTTTCGACTGACCCGCGAGCCTTCGGCGAGAGCGACTGAATGCCCCGTTCCGCTGCGGGCGACTCCGACGCCGGCTCGAAAGGCACGGGGAGGGTGGGGGGAGTCCGCACGGTGCTCAGCAGCTGTCGTTCTTCGAGTAGTTCCTCGAGGAGTCCAGGTCGATGGAAGAGTGGGAGATCTCCAGGGACGAGATGCATCCCGAAAATCCGGGATAGCGGTGCATGGGCGTTCCCGGAGGGAACTCGGAGAATCCTCCTGAAGAAAAGAACCATCTCGCTGCTGCCAGAATCCTGGAACGCCGCGGAGGCGCACCCGGCGCAGCTCCCGGGACCCTTCCCAGAAAGAAAGGGCGCTACCTCTCCTTTCTCTCCCCCACCTTGAAAGGGAGTTCTCAAGGGCACTGGCGACGCCGACGGAGTTGGGGGGCAGACGGAGGTCCGCTCCGAGCAGGAAGCGGGACGACGCGTTCCGCGCGGAGCTGCCCGAGACTCCGCCGTAAGGCGCTGAGGGCCGGCCGCAAGGGCCGACGCGCGCGATTCCTGAGAGTTGGACGTTCTTCCCCCCCTCCCTTGCTCCGTGAGAAATCCGGGAACAATGTTCTTCTTCCTTTCCCGCGAGGGAATACAGGAAAGGAAGACATCATCCAGCGCTCCATACCGGGAAGGCGTCTTCCCCCTCCCGGTACGGGATCAGAAGGATGAGAAGGTGAGGAGAGGAAGCTCAGCTGTGGGACGCGCAGGGAAGCTGTGTGAACCGACGCCTCCGCGTCCCCCCTTTACCGCTTACCTATCCACACTTTGCCGTCCGTCCTGAGGATGCCCGACCCCCTCGACGAGACGCCCCTGTCTGGGAGACCTCCGTCCACGCTGATGGACCCCAGCCGTCGGTCCCTCTTGATGATGGCCTGGTGCCACCGGCCGTCGCTGACCCTCACCTGGGCACGAGTACGCCCAATATTGCGGTCCGGCCCTCCTCTCAACGACCTACCCGCGACCGCAAGGCGAAGTGGCCCCTATCCTCCCCCTTGCCGAGATCGTAGGAGAGCTCCAGGTGGCCGCGGGCGACGTAGATGGCCAAGAAGTTGCTCCTCTGTCGGGACGTGTCTCCTGCCCACACCAACATCCCGGAGTCCTTCCTGGTCCGGAAGGTGATAGAGAAGTGGTTCCTCTTCTCCCGGTATTTGCTGAGGGAAAAAGGAAACTCGTCACAGCGGACGGTCGCCAACGCTCGATCCTTTCTTCCCGCCCCCCTCCCTTCCTTTCCCAAGGAGAGTAGGCCTCTAGCACTGCCCCTGACCTCTCTGCTTCCTCGCTATCCCCGCGAAAACCCGGTGGCATCTTTTCTTAGGGACGCTGGTGCACTGGAGGCGCCGTCCCTCGCGCTCGCGTGACGTCACGGCGATCGCTTCGTCTCCTTGCGGTCGGAATTCCTCCGAGAGCTGTGGCGGCCGCGAGCGCAAACTCCCAGCCGAGTTGCCCCTCTGGCTTTCGTATGGGAAAGACTGACTTCCTGGCCACGCCCCCGGGCTAGCTGAGGAGCTCCCTCGCTTCTCGGACTGGCGCGCGTACTCGGCAGACGCGCTCCACACGTCCCAGGGGCGTAAGGTGCGCCCTGGGACATCTGCAGTCAGCAAAGGGAGAAACGAAGAGCGAGCGGCCACCCCCTGCCCTGGGTCTCTCAGCAACGTCCCGGCCGGGAGTTTCCGCGCCTTAGGGGGCGAACGGCTACGTCTCCTCAGCTGTTCGTCGTCCGGGACGCGTGACCGAGCGGTAGCATCGGCTTCCCATCCAGAGATGGCAGATGGCGGGACCCGACTGGTCGGTTACCTCGGAGGGCACCACTAGCAACCCCGATGCGGGAGAGGTTCGTCTGCTCCTGGCTGGAGCTGCCACGGCGCCAGCAGGGCTACTGACCGATTTCACGCCGTCGGTCCTGTACCGACGCGGTTGCACGCAGGGCTGAGCGCTCTCGCCCTCAAGAGCAGTCCTCCAAATTCACGTCACTGCCACTAGGCGGCAGGCAAGAGGCACTCCGATCCCAATCAAAATCCCGAAAGATAGTGAAAAACAAACAGATGCATAAAATATGTTCATTATATGCATCAATATTTATGGCACCTATAAATTCTGATGCATGTAATAAGTACATATTTACTTTTATAATCTTTAATTTATATCAACAATGCAATCAACTTATTAATTATATTTATTAAATCTATGTCAATGAATGTTAATAAATATATTGCATTTAAACAATATTACTTTTAATAAGGATCACGCTAATAAATGTGAATAACTATGTATATTAAAATAAATGTGGATATTTAACTCCGTAGAATAAGCATGCATGTTCACTTTTCATGATTTTTCGGGGTTTTCAGGCATGCCCAAACGATTTGGTCAGCACGAGGCGAGCCGAAAGATCAGTGGAAAAAGCCGGCGCGACGTGTTCTTGGTGGCTTTCCTGGAGCACCTCGCACTTGGTTGTCCGTGGCCAGGGTCGTTGTGACCACGCAAGCAGGTCGCTCGGCCAAGCAAGCTTAACCCCCACTTGCGCGGACTTCGACAGCCATTTCCCACCGGCGCATCCTCTCGCGCCACCAACACGCGGTGGCGCGCGCTTTTCTCTCAGGAATTCCATGAGCTCCCGACGTGCACGAGCGCGGCGGCGCCAGAGAAAAAGGCCGCTGCTGACGGCAACCGGGCAAACAAAGCGGCCCTGCCCACTGTCGCGCGTTTGGTGCTTTTCGAGAGGCCACGGCACGCGGATGCAAGCACACAGCCGGTTGGAGCCAAAGGTCACAGAGATCAAGCGAGTCGCTCTCTCTCTTTGGGACGCCAGAGGCGACGCGTGGCGTCGCACCTGGCTCCAGCGCTTTCAGCCTCGCTGCGCGGTAGGTGGTCGCACGTAAAGGAGCGCCCGGTTTTCTCCTTGCCTCTGGTTTCGGCTTCCTCTTCCGTGGATCCGCCGACACCTCTCCCATCGAGCGTCCGCAACTGCCGCAAGGTTCTTTCCTGAGCTCGAGCCGCGGGCCAGGAAGGCGCGTCGCTCCCGAGGAGCGACAACCGTCTGCCCCGCGGAGCGCTCGGTCCGCAAGAGCCCGGGCAGGGAACGCACGGGACCGAGGGGCTGACCAGCGGTGCACAGGACCCCGGAACCCATTCCGTACTCACACGGCGGCAAGAAAAGTGGGGGACTTACATCCCAGCATTCCTGTTCGGGAAACCAAAGTACGTCGAACCACGGAAGCGAGTCCCTCTTCTTTTGGACAGCAGGGGTTTCTCTGGAACGAAAGCATCATCAGGCATCGGTCAGCGAAGGGTCAGATTTTAAGGGTGGAAACTCGACGAGGAAGAAGGAGGAAGAGGAAGAAATGGCCTCATCGTTTGTATTCTCGCAGGTCTAGCTGAAGTGCGGGAACGGCACCGTGAGCCAAAGGACGAAGGGCGGTTCTCTTTGGGTCAGAGACAACCCCTGAGGGAATGTCTCTGGAGATGCTTCCAGAAGGGATGTGCCGGGGCTTCCCTGGTCGGATTTTTTCCGTGTGGACGTGGGGTTCCCATGGCTCCCGAAATCCGCGTCGGGAGAACCCCTTTGAATGCTGCGGGGAGAACGTCCATCGGGCTCCTGCCAGCATGTCCGCAGAGGCTGCTCCTTTGAGAGGGGACCCGGCAGGGCTAGCGGAACCAAGCGGAAGAGCTGGACTCTTCGCTTGGTTCCAGTCAGTCATTCCAGAGGATCTCATCCTCCTTGGTCATCCCTTCTCAGCCCTTGGATCCCCCTTTTTCCTCTTCTTTCCACCCTTTAGGCTGCGAGGGTGCAGGACTCCCGCACCCCTCTACTCCGAGGGCAGACGAAGTCTGCGGACGACTGCTGGCTCCATCTTGTTCGGCAAAGACGCAGGGGATCCCATCATTTGTCCGGTCTGTCATGCTATCGAAAGGGTGGGAGGTGGAAGGATGGCTCGCAGTTCGTTCAGGATTGCGGGGTGCCCCACCGGTGGTAGATAGCAGAGCGGAAAGGCGCCAAGTCACGCAGGGAAGGTGGCAGCGCCAGAGACTTCCTTCAACCTCCTCAGCGAAAGGGAGCGGCCACCGTGTAAACAAAGGCAGGGCAAACTCAAGGATGACCGTGGGCGCCGTTGAGAGTTTACACGCCACGCCCTGCTGAGCGAACCAAAGAAGAAAGGAGGAAAAAGAAGAGGAGGACAAGAGGAGCGCGGCAGTCTGACTAAATCTGCCGAGGATGCCTGAGGGAGGAAAGAGGGAGGCACGCGACAGTTGCCTGCTGTCGGCTCAGCTTCCACCCACCGGCGAGGATTTTGAGCTCAGGCTACGAGGTACCCCAGTGAGGAGGCAGAAAAAAAAGAGGAGGATAGAAGGAAGAGAGGAAGGGAGAGGGAGGCGGAGGAGTGTTGGCGCTGGAGACGGCAACAGCGACACACCTACGTATCTGCGTCATCTCCGCTGCGTTGGTCCAGAAATGCCTTCTGAGCGCGCGGTCGTTATCTACTCGAGGAGTGGGTCACGCCCTCTCATTCTTTGGGGTTCTCCTTGGAGGTTGCAGCCCCCACAAGCGTGCGCCTATACGGCCGGTTGAAGCTGCCGCTTCCCGCGCGACTGTCCCTTCGGGCGTGCCAAATTGTGTAGCCGACCTCGACTTCGACAACTTCTGGAGAACGTGGTTTGCGGGGGATCGGGTGAGAAGGAAGGAACAAGGTGGTGAAAGGGGTGCAGTTCAGCACCTGTTGAGCGAGTCGAGGGACCAGCCAGAACGCAGGTTCCGAAGCCGAGATGAGCTCAGGGGAAGAATCTGGAGTCTCCACAGCACTTTGCGTGGCCTCGGTAGGGGCGGAAACCGGCAAGGCGCCCTCCTCCTCCCTCCCTGAGAGGAGCTGCTGCCCACTTTTCCGTGCCCGGGGTGCTTCCACCGAGGCCGCGGCTCTCTCGGTCCAGAGGCCGGAGACGCTCGCCTAAGCTCTTCGCAGGATTCTTGCTTCTTGCTCCAGGAGTGCATAGAGTGATCGCGTCCGCAGGGGCACTCTGGGGCGGGGCTCGCTCACCGGGAAAGGAAGGGGGAAAGGCCCTTGCGTCGCATCCGTGACGAGGAAAAGCCGCTGCAAGCAACAGAAAGCACTTGGAGAGGAGGAGGAGGAGGAGGTGGGAGAGGGATGCAGGATGGAGGGAATGGGGGATGCAGACCGGACTGCTCCTGAGAAGGAGGATCAAAGAGAGAAGAGCTACCTAGGCATTCCCGGGAGCGGAACCCTCAAACGGAAAGAGAGTTTGCTGCCTGTGGAGTGTGTCCCCCAGCCGTGAAGCAGCCGCCTTTGACAAGTCGTCCCTTCCCTACTCGGTGGCGTGCGGGGGCGTTTTCCCTGCGCACAGGGCCTCTCAACAGCACTCTGGCAGCGTTCCGAAGGCTTTCGCTCTAGATGCAGACCCTTGTCCTTGAGGATCAACCAGAAAGCGGGCCCTCCGAGATTGTGGGTGCCTCCATCTTAGCTCACGTCTTTGGTGATCCCAAGATGGCCCCGTCCCCCGTCGTTGTGGACGCCGAGCCGTCTTTCCCCCATCTAATCTCCTTTTGGAAGGAGAGGGAATTTTCCTTCTCTGCCCTTTTTTTCCTGGAACCCTTGATACTCCTCGACATCGGCCTCTGCCCTGTTGCCGTCTCAGAACGCCTCCTCGGTGGGCCGGATCCTTCCCGGCGGCCCCCGATGACGTCAGAACCGGCAACGTCAGGTTCAAGAAAGGGGGAGAAGACGGGAAGAACTCCGCAGCTCTCTACCAGAGTGTCGGGTTCTTCCCACAGGCGGTAGCTGGGCAAGCGGTGACCACGGAGGATTTGCTGCGCGTTTGTGCTCAAGTGAGGACAGGGTTTTTGGAGAGAAAGAGACAGGATGCGTTTCTCCCACGGCCTCCGCATTTCGGGGCTCCGTCGCAACGATGCGCCGGCGGCGGCGGAGAGGAGGAGATGACTCTGGCTTGGAACCGGACTGGAGAAAGTCGGACGGGTCATACGAAGTTCCAAATCCGGCAGGAGGACCGATCGATGACACCGGAAGATGGATGGGCGAATGCCAGGCAACCCTTGCCAACTGACTCTTCTCTGTTTTTTCATTTGTTTGTGCTTTTCCTTCTTGCTGGGGGCTCTCTCCCCGAGGGATTGACAGACTGGTTCCCCAGCAAGGCACCTCGTAGGCGCGAGCTCCGTCGGTTATTTCGGTCCGATTCCAGAAAGAAGAGCCCTCTTCTCCAATGCCAAGAGGTCAGCTCCAGAGCTCACGCAGCCATCCCTAACGGACCGAAAGAGCGGTGTCCGGAGAGCGCCCACCTTCTCAGGTGGCCTTCTGTCCGCTTGGCGTAATGAAGACGTTGGGACTGACTGCGAGCGGAGATTTGTTCTACGCGCGGCGCCGGCGGCGCGTGAGACCTATTCGAAGGAGGAGGAGCTTTCCTCACCCGCTTGATTTTGCTTCTTTTTTCCACCTCTTCCTTTCCCCCCTTATTCTTCGTCTTACTCCTCCTCACTTCCTCTTCCTTTCCTCCTCCCCCCTTCTTTCCAGCTCTTCCTTAGATAAGAAGAGACATCTCTGCATTCTTGAGATGCATGCGGGAGGGAGCGGCAGAGGAGGCAGCAAAAAAGCGGAAGGAGCGACAGAAAGAAGGAAAAAGGCCATCGCTCGGCGCCGTTCCTGTCTGCGTGGTCCGAAGGAGCGAAGACAGAAATTTTCCCGATCAGAGGGAACCACCGTCCTTCCCTCCGGGAGTGAGCGCAAGAAGGTGCAACGCGATCCATCATCACGACCCGCACGTATGACAGTGCCGCGGGGGGGGCTGCCCACGCGCTTCGTGTCTCAACTCGCCCGGGAACCTATCGCCCTACCCGCGGTTCAGGCTGGTCTTTCTGGGAGGTGGGCGCGTCCGGCTCCTTCCGTTCTGAGCGCGTCGGGCGGCGCTCCATGACCCAGCAGCGCGGAACTGCGGCGCCGCGGTTCGTCCGATGCCGGTCTCGTTGAGGTGACCCTTCCCTGATGTCTCGTGGAGGGTCAGTGAGCTTCCTCTCCCCCTTCGCATTGCTCTGCCTGCAGCGACCACCGCTTTCTGCACATACATGAGCAGACCCGGGATCGTGGGTGCGAGGCGAGGGTGCGGGTTTATCAAGGAAAGAAGCTGTTGCCTGTCTCCTTGGCCGGCTTTCGCTCCTCCCCTTCCTCTTTCTCCGGGCTTCTTTCGCGGGCTCGTCGAGTTTTTCCGGGAGGATCGCGGGCTACCAGGAAAGGGTCGAGTGCACCTCGAGAGAACGGGGGCCGGGACCGATACTCCCGTGTCCAGGACCGAACACGCTCCTCCCTTCCCTTCCTCTCCTATTTGGCACGTGCGGACTCACCTTTCTCGCACTGCCTGCCGAGAAACCCCCTTCTGCACTGGCACTCGTGCTCCGAGTCAGCAGGCCTCTTCCTGCAGGTGCCCCCGTTCCTGCAGCCGGTGCTCAGGCAGTCGTGGCGCCTGGTGACGTTTTCCTGGCGAACCGCCGCGCCGAGCAGGTCTGCGTACCTCTTTCCGTTGATGGACAGGGACCTGATCATCCCGTGGAATCCGTTTAGCAGGTACGAGTCGGGAAGAAGAGTCTTCCTGGGGAGAGAAAGGAAGAGTCGGTTACTCCAGAAACGACGCGACGGCAGGGGACCCCGCGTCCTTCTGCCGATCGACCCTTGCTGTGCTCAGAGGTCTGGGCACTGTCGTCGCAATGCGCGCTGGAGAGGGACCTCCTTCCCCTTTGTCTGCCGATCTAACTCGAGAGCGTCTCTTCATCCGCCTTCTGCTCCCGTGAAGGGCAGCGGTGGCGCTGCACAGGAACACCCTTCCTGGAGGCCCCTGCGCTCCCGGATGCCAGAGTTGCCCGGGAACAGAAGACAGAGAAGGAGGAGGGGAAAGGAAAGTCTCCAGTCTCGGTGTGCTGACCTTGGGCCAGCAGCAATCGGTCACAATCATGGAGTGCGCTGGCTCCTCCATAAGGGAAGAGGACAGAAAGCGGAGCTCCAGGCGGCGCCTCGCGCCCCTCTGCCCTCCTTCTCACAGAAAGGAGATCGCTCGGGCAGAGTCAGTCGCTTTCCGGGACCCCCTTCCGCCTCCCTCACCATTGGGGTCGGGTCCAGTGGTATAAGGGAGGAAGCAGGTTATCCCGTCAGGATGGAGGAGCGGGCGAGTGGTCCCCGGTAGATAGCCGACGAGAAGCAGGGGCAGGCAGCTCGTCAGAGAAGCCTCGGCCTACTCCCCGCGATGCCACCCTCTCCCAAGGGTCGGCGAGGAGTCTTCTTGGACCACAGAAAAGTCTGCGACCCGAGAGTGGAGCAGATGGAGTCTTTCGCCCGAGGGAGGGCGAGGGAGCTCTCCCTGCTGCTGACAGCGATCTCTGTTTCCCCACCCTCCCCTTTCGCAACTGATTGCTTTGCATACGGCCGCGAGAAGCAGCCTGGGAGAAGGCAGCAGAAGGCAGGGTACCGACCCGAGGCGCAGCATCCGCTTCTCTGGAGCAGCGGCGGCGCCTGATCACGTCAGGATGGAGAACCCTTTAGACATTCAGCCTCCAGAGCATCAGCTTGTCCACCCGTCACCACCTTCCCTCAGGCGCCCTCCTGGCATTTCCAAGGAACCTCCTTTTTTCCTCTTTCTCCTCCTTCCCACCTTCTCCTTATTCTTTCCGCCTCCTCAAGAAGGAGAGGAAAAGGGGAGGAGGAGGAGAAATGGAAGTAAGAGGGGAAGAGAAGGATCTTCTCCTCTCTTCTCTCGCTCTCCGTACTGCCTCCGCGGTTTCCTCTCTCCGGCGTTGTCTCCGACAGAGCTTCCCTGTCTCCCCTTCTCTCCCCAAGGGTCGGTGTTCTCCTGAGGAGGGAGACGAGGAGGCATCAACTCGATCGGATGCCTGAGGATCTCCGGTCCGTCAGCTCGGGTGGGCCACCCCGACCTGCGCTCCGCGACTGCTGGCGAACGATCCCTTGAGGGCAGTTGCCGCTCCTCCTGCTCGAAGTCTCCCTCCCTCCCCTTTCCGATCTGGAGGAATTCGTTGCTCTGACAGACTGCCAACCGGGAAGGTGACCGGACCGAAGCTGCGTGGAAAACTCTCGCCTGGAGAGCATTCCTCTGGGGACTGGGCCTCAGATGGGACCATCCAGGCTGTCAGAGAAGGCTAAGTCCCAATGGTTTTGCCTCAGAGGGCGAAGAGCGGCGGTCCCTCCCCAGCACTTTGCGACGCCAGAGTCTCCGCTTCCTCTCGAGGTGCTCCCTCTTGAGGCAAACTCCAAGTCCCCTCACCCTTCCTCACCCCAGGCCTCCGACGAAGATGCTCTTCGGTAAGTTGAGTTCCGTCAGGGGGGGCAGGGAGTACCCGTGGACAGGTTCTCCATCGTCCAGCTGCAGCGTCCCCCTGCGGCCGACGCATCCTGCCCTGATGTGGTGCCAGCTGCCCATCTTCACCTTTTCGGTGGTCCTGGAAAGCCGCGGTGATGAGAGACCTCCACGCACTCTTGCGGTAGGTGCCGGAGGCGAGGTAGAGGGAAGAAGAACGGCTCTTCACGACGACGGCCGATCCCCGGTCGCCTGCCGGGACGAGCTCGACACCACTCACAGGAGGTCCGCGATGCCGCTGCCCAGGTCGAAGCGGAACTGGATGTGACCGTTCAGGACGTTCAGGTTGATAAAATCGCTGGTGATCCTCGTCCTCTCGCCGCTGTACAGCAGAATCCCGTTGAGGCTCAGAGGCTTCATCCACATCTGGAAGATGGGGTGGATAAGGAGAGTGGGACTCAGACTGGCGAGCAGCAGCATCTTTATCGTTGCGGCCACTCTCTCTGCTGCGCATCGTAATGAGTCCGTCCCCTTCCTCCTCCTCCTGAGAGAAGTCTGAGCCTGGCAAGGATCCCCCAACGGAACACGAGCCGGGGCCCAGCCCTCCTCCACGTACATGTTTCCAGGGAGGTGCATCGGGGTGTGTTCCCACACCCCGATGCACCTGCCTTCCTCTTACAGAGGAGCCGCAAGCCCAAAGCTCACCCAACGCACCACCCGCTACAATCGCATTTCATCCACATCCCTTCATCAGAGGGTGGTCTCTCGAGAAGTGCGGAGGACGAACCTGTGAGTGTCTCTTTCTGCGGGCAGGTGTGCGCGCATCATGCTGCATTCTTCAGTATCGCCTCCTCCTCCTCCCTTCCTCTTCTCTTCTCCCTTCTTTATTCCTTACTCCTCTCTTTCCCCTCTCTTCCATCCTTCTTCCTCTCTTCCTCATCCCTTCCTTCTCCTCATTCTGCCGTCTACCGGCTCCCTCTTGTAGGCGTCCTGTCTCTTCCAAGCCAACCCAAGGGGTACGCGTCTATTTGGGAGCTCTCAAGGAGTGAAAGGCGAGCACCGCGAGGGAGGCTGCAGAAGAGGGAATGAGGCAGGATGGAAGCGCGGCATCATCTGCAGTGATTGTTTCTCCCTCCATCGTCAACAGGGCTCAACTTCCTGAGAATGCTTTTCCGAGGTGAGGAAGGGTGGTTCACCCCAGAGTCTTCCACAAGCGCTGTAGGTTTTCTCTCCATGACAGAAGCTGCTCTTTCATCCGAAGCAGCAGCGTCAGCAGTCATGATGCCTGTCCCCTCCCCTCGCGCGAATTGCCCGCTAAAACTCTTCTCCTCCTAGAGATCAATCTGAAGCTAGCAGTCTAGAAGGGATTCTCTTTCGTGGCTGCGAGGGGGCAGCCTCTGGATGCGGGTGTCTCCTCGAGTTTTCCTCTTTCCCAGGACCCAGGGTGGTCCATGTCGGAAAGTCGGCCCTTCCAGCAGTCCTCTCTTTCGGTTCCTCGCCTGATCTCAGCATGGTCGAGGCAACCGCGATTTGTTCTACTGGTACGTGAGGTCGCGGGGAAGCTCCGAAGGGAGTTCTCTTCCTTTTCTTCCGCCCTGCGGTGTTTTCCGGGATGGGATCTCCGGTTCCCCAGGAGGATCGTTTCGATGGAGTCTGCTGAATGCGGATCGCCTAACGGAGGCGAACGGACACAGAAGCACGGGATGCGGAGGCGGAGCATGGGAGAGCAGGAAGGGCGGATGGCGAGAGACGGAGGAAGAGGGTGGCTCGAAAACCCTACCCATGCGTGGCTCACGAGTTCGATCTGGAGTTACCCTTCCCGCGCCGGGGGACTAACACGGGAGGAAGTGACCAACTTACGAGTCCCTCGCGCCAAAGAGGAGCGGCCTCTCAGCGACCCCGGCTCGCTTGACCGACTCGGAAGTCGGGACGGGCAGCGCCACGAGAGCAAGGTGGTTCGGCCAAGGAGCTAAGGCGCACCTCGGAGGCTGTCCCAGACGGGACGCACACACGACTCCTGAGGGCTCGACCCCTCTTGAAGTGGCTGCCAAGGGGTGAGGGGGGATCGCAGTTTCGTTGGGAGTTCCGCTGCTCGATCTGGAAACCGTTCGAAGGGGCAAGAGATGACTTCCATCTGCACCATCTCGGAGGAAGCCTTTCGTCGGGCTCCGTAGTCCTCACTGCCTCCCCTATCCCTCTTTGAACGGGGAATGTCGAAATGGCTTCTCTCGGGGAGCGCGTCCATCGGAGTCGCGCCGAACGGAAACTCTGAGCTTCCTCCTTCCTCCTCCTCCTTTGATCTCAAATCTCCTGTTCTTCTTCTCGCGCATCTGAATGTCATTTTGCCCCCGTGATATCTTTACGGAGATCCGATCCATGCGGCCGTTATCCTTCGAGTGCGACCAGTCGGAAAGTCCTGGCCGTAGCTTTGAGACTGCCTCGTTGCCCAAGCAACGGGTGGCCCTAGGAATGCCACGTAGTCTGGAGGTCACTGAGATTCGGAGGGGATTCGAAAGAGCGAAAGCGCGAATATCTCGCGTTCGAAGGATTGGAACGAGGCGAGCGCATCTGGACTGCACATTGCACTCTCGAGGTAACTGCCAAAGTGAGACGAAGAGGAAGATGCCCAATGGAAAGATTCAAGACAGCCTCGTGTCATGCTTCCTAGATGCAACTTCCCTTCGTCAAAGAGGAGAGAGTTCTTCCATCCAAGAACGAGAGGGAATAGGAAGGAGGACGGGAGAGCGGGAACCCAGAGAGAATTTCCCGGCCCGCGGATCATGGTCCCTGAAGGAGGCGCTTGGTCTGCGATCCTCTTCCTCTGAGCCATTCCTTCCGGAGAAATCTCCTCCCCTCGCTCTTTCGGCTCCGGGCTTGGATTCCATCGGGAGAAATGCCTGGACGAGTTACTGCAAGCTGCTGTTGCAGCGAGCAAAGTGCTGCAGCAGCAGGAGCTTGCGGTAAAGCAAAGAGCAGCCAAGGGAGCGGAAGAACGGAGGTTCACGAACCACCATCAGTGCGCAAAGGGAAGCGCACTCGGAGGGCGCATTCGAGACATTGAGGGTACGACCGATGCACACAGTCATCGCAAAGATATGGGACGCGGAGCGCAAGTCATCGTGTCGGCGCTGCTGGCCCATTCCTGGTATCCCGGTGACAAGATCTTTGCCCTGCGAACGGGTCCGCTTTCCTGGGGTTCGGTTCAAAATTCCCTACGCCCCAATCTCGAACGACCAAAATCTCGAAAGATCATAAAAAATAAACAGATCTATTTATTGTAAACCTTGTCTATCTATCTAACCATCTATCGAACTGTTGTCTATCGAACCATCTGACGAATCTCCTATCGAAGAGTCTATCAATATATCTGTGAAATCGTCTGTCGAAGCGTCTGTCGAATCATATATATTATGAAAATATGCATGTGCTTATTATTTATATTAATATACATATTTATATATACATTAATATACAAATGCATTTTAATATAACTATTTGTTAACATTTATTGATCTGCATATCATTAATAGTAACATATGCAGATCAATAAGTGTAAACAATCAATAAATAATCATTAATAGTGACATTATTTTTATATTTATGTGCATTTGTTTTTTATCTCTATAATGTAAATTAATCTATATAGAAATATAAATATCTCAATATACATAATAAACACATACATGTTTGTAATATTTATAATACATTTTGATCTCTCTATATATAATAAACATATTATTAAATATATCAACATATATGATAAGCATATGTGTTTTGATCGTTCGGGATTTTGATCAGCAGCATCAGTTTTGCTGAAACTCCGCTGCCCGTAGGCAGTTTTCCTGCAACCTCGCTCGCGAACCAGGGATCTTTCCATGCTTCCCGCTTCCTGTTGCACTCTGTTCACTTCCTGCCTTTTCCTGGAGAAGCGCGTGACCAGAGGTAACTTTGCCATGGGAATCACCTTCTCCGCATGCGGAACGGCAGGCATCTTCCCAAGATGTCGGGTGCTCAGCCGTCGGCAAGGAGCGGGTGACCAGAAGCAGAGGAAGGGACTGGGAATTCGGTCTCGTTTTGCGGGGCGGAACCAAAGGCGTTCCTCGAGACGGAGCGATCTCCGTCCCAACTCCATGAGAGGTGGACCGGTCTCGGTGGTTAAGGAGAAAGGAATCTCTCCCCGGCCTCGGGCGTGTCGGTCCGGAAGAGCGGGCCCGCGTGCGATCCTGGGTCGGATTCCGACAATCGAGAGGGACGCGAAAGGGAGAGCGAAACTGGCGGCCAACCGCCAGAAGACGGAGCTCCCGCCGCGTGCCGGCGACACGGAGCGCGACTTCCCCTTTGCAAACGCGGGGGCTCCGCGAAACTCTTGGCCCTGCTTTACCCCACTACCCTCTTCCATCAATTGGAACAATCAAGATGAGAGCATCAGTGATTATAATGATTACCTCAATTTTCAGGATGCTGCTGACCTGAAACGGGTGCTCGAGCTCCATGAAAGAGTAACCGTTGAAGAAGGCGATGCTTGTTGTGTTGAAGCCTGGAAAAGAAACGCATTCTTGAGATGGTCGTCTCCAGGAAGCAACGTCTCCTTGACCGGCACAGGAGGAAACCGGAGACCGCTTCCCGTTCCCTTCGCTTCTGGACGGTAAGGGTGTTCGGGTGCCGACCTCTCGGCACTTTCGGAGTCTGGACCGAGTTTGTCCCGATCGGCAGACAAACGCGTTCTCCTGGGAGGCAACGCGAGAGAGCAAGCAAACGCCTTGTGCTTCCAGGAAGAGGAGAAGGTAGACCCCCCCCCCTTCCTCCCGGTGCCGTGGGCTGCGGCGACTAGTCGAACCTGCGTGTGGCCCCGAGTTCTACGCGAACGCGAACACCGCTGCCTGGCGCGTGAAGAGCGCGCACGACCTGCGTCGGGTCCGAAGCGCCCGTCGAACCGGGGCGACCGGGGCTACTGGTCGAAACCTTGAGCGATAGGCAAGCGATCGGAATGACCTTGAAAGAACCTTTCGCTCCGTCGTGGCGGCGTGCAAGAAGTGGAAGTTTCAGATGGCGACCGAAAGACAACCCAGAACGCGGGGTGTGAGCTGCGGCCGGGGCTCCTCATCTGCCTACGAGGAAGTGGGGATGTGCCCTGGTCCAAGCTCTCAGCGCCTCCTCTCCCGAATGATCGGCCGCGGGAGGATGCCTTCCGTGCCTTTTCCGCTGGCACGTCTGCTTTCGCAGCCCCCCTCCCCATGAGCGCAGACTGCGCGAGCAACTCGACGACCGGAACCGCTTAACCTGAAAGTCATGTGCCGGAGGGAACGCAATTAGCATCCGTGAGAGCGGAAAGGGAAAGTATTTTGGAAGCGCATCCTCGCTTGTACACACGTGCAGCACGCGTGCACGGTCGCGACTTTCCGTCGCGACGCTCAACGCCGCCCCGGAGCGAGATGCGATCGGCCGCTGTGATATCCCATCCAGTCTGCTTCGCCCCCGACCAGTTCAAGTCCCGTTGCCACAGGAAACGAACGGACCCCAATCGGATGTGATTCATTTCCCCACTTCCCGCCCGTGACCCGCACCTCGATCGGAACTCCTGATTGCCCTCCATTATTCGCCCCTCAGGTGTCTGAATCCGGGCGAGGAGACCCGAGTTCCTCGGCAGCCATCATCTCAAGAAGAAATTTCCCTGGTAATATCCGCCATCGGAAGATCATTTATGGATGCCCAGCTTTCCCCCCCCCCCCTCTTCCCATTTCGCGCTTATCCTTCGCCCAGTAAGAGAAAGCCATCTTGTCTCCCCGCTCTGGAATTTCTCTTCGTCAGCTCACGCTCACGAGGTGTTCGCTCCGACGCACTCGGAAAACAGCCGAACCTCCGGCGGGGCTCTGACGGCGCGCGCCAGCGCCCGCATCGGGAGGAGGAGACGAGTTGGGCCAGAGCGACGAGCGACGCTTCGCAGCATCACGGCAGGATCAAGCGACACGTGCCCCTCGTCAAAGTGCCCTCTCCGCGCCACCGGCGCCAGAAGGGGATCAAAAGGAAGGCAACCGGAAGCGGAGGACGTGCGCTCTCGTAGCGTGACGGAGAGCATAGTCCCGCCTCGGCGCGCAGAGGCCAGGAGGGATATTCAGGAAGATCTACCCCTTGGCTTGTGGGAAAAAAGACCGCGTTAGAGGCCACGTGGTTGTGGCTGCCATGCGCAGCACCGAGCATCTCTGGTTCGAATCCGTCCCGGGGAAGGATCGATGCCGAGAACGGGGGATGCATCGTGGGTTTCGAGTTCATCCCTACAGGATGATGCTGGTTGGGTCTATTCGAGTGCGGCGCTGGTGGAAGCCGGAAACTTCTGGATAACCCCATTGACTGGCCGGGATTGGAAGTCGACGCTGCGGGGTCCTTCCAGGAATCAAGGAGCTATTTGGAGTTGCCCTCCGATTGTGAGAACGGGGCCGTCCTCCATCTCGTATCACCTCTGATGTTTGCTGCTGATGTCTCGGATGGGTCCCTTCGAGGTTCCCTCCCAAGAGTAAGAGAAGAATGGACTCCTTCCTCGGGAGCCCGAACTCGATTTTATAGCGTGGTCCCTTCCTGCAGTTCCCTATAACTTGGAAAGTCGCACGCGCCCTCGGGTGGCGTGGACGGCGTTCAAGAGTCCAAGAGCCTCCAGGCAAACGATCCTTGAGTGCTCAGAACGCCAGGAAAAAGATTCCTCCCCCCCCCCTTCCCCCAAAAACTGGAAGGAAGGCGGCGAAACAGGGAAGAACCCAGAAGGATTCCATTGAGAATGCCCCGCAACCGCCCATCCTAGCCCGTCTTTTCCTGTCCGACTTCCAAGGTGGAATCTGGAGGTCCGCCCGAGAGAAAATCACATCCGACTAACAAGGTGGATCCCGTCCACCGACACGTGGAGCTTTGCTCGTGAAGCGTCTGGTCCGACCCGAGCAACGGGGTCACTCAGACAGGAACCAAGCCTTCTTCGAACAAGCCCCCGAGGAACACGCGCCCTCGTCACCCCCTTTGATAAGTCCCGCTCTCCGGGTGGCTCACCTGATCGCGCCTCGTAGGCACCAGCCCCGGGAATGTTCCTGAGGATGAGGCGGCGCTCCGTCTTCACGGGAGCCCGGCCGACGCGCAGGCTGCAGTTCTTCCCTGGGGAGAAGACGGCATCCTTAGGCCACGTGCACGCCGCTTTTCAGAGGCGTTTCCCGCTCCCGCTTCCCCACAGGAGGTCATCGATTGCCGGAGAATGGTGACTTCGCACGAAGGAGTGAGTGGGGTCCACGCCGCCAAGATGGACATGTCCACCTTCCCGGGACGATGGGCGGGCGCAAACCCGCCTGCGCCTGCGCGCGGTTGGAGGATGCTTCTCCTGGATGTCGGCCCCCCGGGAAAGGGAGCCTGCTCAGGAAGGAGGTGAGGGACAGGATGTCCTGTCCCCTACCCTCGCTGAGGCGCGCACGCACAGCAGAGGCGGCTACCTCTGTAATCCTTGGGGCACCGACAGAGGAAGTCCCAGCCGGAAGGGGTGCAGGTGCCGCCGTTAAGGCAAGGCTGCCTCTCGCAGGCGCCAGCGCCCTCTCCTCCGTCCTCGCACTCGCCGACGGCTTCTCCCACACGGACGTCCAGGGAGCGCGGAAACGATAGGTCCACGGGGCGGGAGTCGATGACCAGGTTCCGCAGGCAGCCCTGGAAGCCTTCTCCAACCCTGGCGTTCGCCTGTGCCCTGAGGAAAGGGACGCGTCAGTGCCTCCCTTCGGGGCCACGGATGCGAGACCTCTTACTCCTGCCCGGGAACCCGAGGTACAGAGAAAGATGGAGGTCTAGGGAGTTCAGGGGTCCCGGAGACCTCCCGGTGGCCACCTGCTGGCCGTCGATCTGCAGCAACCCGTCACGGAGGTACCTCTTCACAGACACGTGGTGCCATGAGCCCATTCTCGTGGCTCGTGGTGACCGAATGACCACGGGACCACTCCCCAAGTCGTAGCGCAGCTCCACATGCCTGAAAGAGAAGCCGATCTATCGCCTGCGGGGGTAGGGACAGGGGACGGGGTTCACCGTTCCTTGCGTGCTCCTAGGGAAAACGGAGGGGAGCGGAGGAACGCTCTGAGGCAGAAGGAAGCGCCAGCGGAGCCGCCTCTGTGACCTCGCCACTGGTCTTGACCTTTCCCCGCATGGGCCCAAGGACAGATATTTCCGGCTTGTCTTTGGGCTGGCTGTCGCGGCAGTGGGAACACCAGAAGGCGGCCAAAGGAGCGGTCGGAACGGAAGGGCCCGCGAATGAAGGTGCCGGTGGTTAGGGTGGGTTGGGGTGCGGGAAAGAGTCCGGTGAAGTCGCAGGGAAGCGACGAAATTCTTTTTGCGACCGGTCATCCTCTCGGGGAGTTGCCCTTTTTGGTCAGCTGCTCTCTCTGCCGTGCACCAAGGAGGTAGCAAGAGGGTAGGGCAGAGGGAGGAGAAGTTCGGTCCAGGAAAAGAGTGACTTCACACGGACTCTTTGAGAATTTGGGAGGGGAGGATCCTTTCCGATCACGGGGTCATCCGGCCAGCGGGCCGATGGCTTCCAGAAGCGATCGCGAGGTTACGAGCCCTGCGTGAACTCAGGCAGGGATCAGCAGGGAGGAGGAGGAAGGAGGGATTGAACAGTTTTCTCCTGGCGTGGATGCGCAGGAGCAGGAGGTGGCTGCTGGGAAAAGGGTCGGCAAGAACGGAGGGACCGTCAGGGATGCCAACTGCTGCTGATGAGAGGCAAAAGGCGGATAGGGGGGGGGGGGATTTGGCAGCAATGTCCACAACGGACAAGGAGGATTGGGATTGGTGGAATTGGCATTTGAGGTCGAAGGCGAACGGTTCGCTCGCGAAGGGCTGGGGAGGCCGTGCACGAGAAGGTGGCGAGGATTCTTCCAAAGCGTACGGGGAAGAAGATGAAGGAGCGTCAGAAGAAGGATGAGGGAGGGAATGAGGTTATGGAGGAGGAAGGGGGTGAGTGGGAGCGAAAGAGCAGTTGCCTCCAGATGGTAGCAGGAGCAGAATGGTCGCAGGCGAAATGAGAATAGTCGCCACGTAAGATAGAGCAGAGATGTCTGAAGGGAAGATGGCAATTCTGGTGCTCGATTTACGCTCAGGACTGTCCTGGAAAGTCCTGCAAGGGGGGAGGGGTAATTCGAGGGCGTGATAGAATTCACACGTAGCAGGATGTGGGCGAGACCCGTGCTTCTTGTCGCCTACCCGGCTTCCTCCCTCATCACCAACACCAACCAGCACCACCACCATCATCGTCAGCGTCGTCGTGGTCATCATCATCATCATCATTACCGTCCCCATCGTCAATTATCATCACCGTCGTCGTCGTCGTTATCATCATCATCGTTATCACCACTATCATCATCGTCATCGCCGCCATCACCATGATTACGACCGCCACCATTATCATCACCATCACCACCATCAGCATCGTCGCCTCCCTTCCGTTCGCACCTCCCAGGAATATTTTTACGGCTGCCGCAGATCCGGGCCGGGTGCACGCTTGGATGAGATGACAGATACGCACTCCTTCGAGCACCTTCTGCGATAGGGGATGAGGAAAAGAGAAAGGGTAGTCTTTCGGGAGAGCTGCTGACCCAGGACCTGACTCGTTCCGAAGCACTCCTACAGCCCAGGAGGAAAGAAGAGCAGGGGGCGCGACGGCTCGTCGAGGTGGAGCAGCTCCACAAGAGTATGGGCACGCCGTAGTGGGAGGAGAAGCAGCTCTCACGGTCCCCGTCTGCGCTTCTGACCCCCCACCCCCACCCCTTCAGCGCAGTGCATCTTACCCATTCGACAGGGCGAGAGAGATGAAGTCCCCGCGCCTGTCCTCGTTCTGCTCGCTGTAGAGTATAATCCCGGTAGGGGACACAGGACGCAGGTCGAGGTCCACGGTCGTCTTCTTCCTGCTCTGGAGAGTACTTAGCTGGAGGTACGAATCTCCGAAGAAGCGTGGGCTCCTCACCCCTTCTCCCGGAAAAGGGAATGAGTGAGGGAAGTTCCGGGACGATAACAGACCTTTCTCGCATGTGCTCCCGGTAGCAGGAGGCTCGCAGGTGCAGACAGGATGCCCTCCCGAGCTAAGGACGCACTTCCCTCCGCCAAGGCACGGGTTCGGGACACAGTGGGGGGAGAAGGAAGAAGGAGCAGGAAGAGGAGGGGAAGAAGCAGAGGAGAAGGCAATGCGGGCGGGAGAAGAGGAAGAAGAGGGAAGGAGGGAAGTCGCCGGAAGGAGGACGGAGGAGGAGTTGACGGAATCCTCGTCGTCAAACAATCGGAATGTGATGTTCGTGTCCACTGGAACTTCTGGCACCACCGGAGAATACAGAAAAGACTTCCTGGACGTCAGCAGGGAGCCTGGAGAAAGAGGAATTTGCGGAGCAGCGAAACCGAAAGCAGAAGGCCTTTTCGTGCCAGTCGGCCGCCCAGCGAGGAGAAGAAGGAGGAAGAGGAGGGTGGTGAGCACCGCGCGAAGAACTTCCACCTTCCACCTGGACTGGCATGGAAAGAAAAGGAAGCCGGGACGGAGGAGGAGGAATTACTGAAGTCGCATCCCTTGACCGAGACGGGGATGGGACTGCGGAGCGTCGCGACTAGTCGGCAACCCACCCTCGCGCTTGCTCCTTTTGTTGCGGTCTAGCACTAGAGAGGGAGGGAGGGAGGGTGGCGTTCGTTTTCCGCGTGTGGGAAGGGAGAGGGGGCGTAGGGAGCTCCCCGCACCTGAATCAGATACCATCTCCTGGTGGATGCCAGTCCAGACCGAAGGTGAAGCCTGGCAGGGTACATTTCCGAGCCCGACAAGCCTCGATTCCACCCCTCGGGATTCCTCGACTTCCAGCTGGTTCCTGAGGAACGGAAGGGGGAAAACAGGGTTCTGTGGCAAGCGGAGGCAGAGAGCCAACCTGCTCATGCCTCATTGAACTTTTCCCGAGCATCCTCTTCGTCCACTCCCTCCCTCACCACTCAGGTGCTTATGCGGCAGAATCACCGCCTGGCCAATTTCTCTGAGCTCTCGCTCCACGACGATGAGCTCGGCAAAGCTGACTCTCGAAAGACCAGAAGTGCACTTCGACCGGTCGTCTCTGAGCTTGGACCGCCATCGGAACGAGCGCTAAATTTTCCCTTGCACGCGGTCGTCCGAGAGACATCCTTTCTACCCTTCCTAAGCCCTAAACAGGATGAGGACTCCGGTATTCCCTCCAAAGGGTTCGGCTTTCCTGATGATGAATCCCCTGTAGATGTGCCATCAGGCCGGCAAGTTTTCCGACGCTTGGAGGCAGGGAACTGTGGATACCGCATCTGGGAGACCATCCCGAGTCCTCAAAGACAGATCACAACCACCTGGACCCGTTCAACACCCCGAGGGAGTTCCTCTGAAGGTGGTCAGGCGGAACTCCAAGAAATAAGCATGCTCTGTATAAGCGTCCCCTGCGCCTTAGCACAATATCCTCTACGAGAGCACGGAGGTGACCTACTTACTAGCTGCCAAGAGAGGAAGGGACCCGTGAGAGGTTGGGCAGCGAATGGACAGTCGGACTCCTCATCTCCGTGCGTAAGGACCGTTCTGGTGATAAACAACATCTTGGCATCTCTCGGATGAACGGGTGGTGGTCCTCACACCATCCTTCCGAACAGCACGGCATGTTTCCTGCCGCTTGCATACCGCGCGGCGACATATCCTTCTTGAACTGGAGTCTCCTGCGCATCCGGTGTCTGGCAAAACGCGTCTCTGAGCTGCGACAGGTCGGCTCGCTCCTGCATCCGTCCTCGGACAGCCCTCCGAAGTGATTCCATGGCAGGACACGAAGGAGCACTCTTAGAACCCTTGCTGCCATTCGTAGCGCCTCAGGGACTTCCGAGCGATGGACCATCGGAGATGCCACGTTGCTTCCGGGAAGCTGTCTCGACCCTCCTCCAGGCAGAGGTACCAGCAGTGTTGGAGGAAATCCGAGAGGGAGCTGCCTGCATGCAAAGGCGAGGAGGACTGCAGCGAGAAAGACGGCCTCCGGTGACCCTTTCCTCTTCCCCCTTGCCTAGCCGAGGTACGACTCGATCTGGTTCACAGAGAATCCGCCCGTAGCCTTTCCGGTTTATCCACGCACTTGGGGCAAGTCTGTCGGCTCGCTAGCTCCTCGCCCGTCCCCAACGTGCCGCACTCATCGCTGCGCGTCCTCGGAGGCGGCGCCGACCGAAAGGACTTGTGTAAGGAACCCACAGAAGTGGAATCCCCCCTCCTTCTGGTCGCGCGAACTCCAAACACTGCCCTGTCGCCAGGCCGCGGTCGACGGCGTCAAGGGGAGAGAATTCTTCCGCTTCGTTTTCCTCCTCTCCTTGCCTCCCGCGTTCAAGGGCGTCCACCTGACAGTGTCGCCTTGAGTGTCTGAGGGAGGGGAGAAGGAATTAAGGGGAGGGGGGAGGGGAAGAGGTAGAAAATGATGCATGGGTTCTAGTGGCGGAGGAGTTTGTAGGCATGCAGCGTCTCTCTCTCCTCGGTGGGTGGGTGGTCGTGAGCTCAGTGCTGCTCCCTTCAAGGAAAGGCCTGGCTAGCTTGCACCAAGGAGCTGCGCCTTCTCCGGGCGTTCCTGGAGAAGGCACGGCTCCAGGAAGCCCCTACGCGCGCGTATCCTGCCACTGATCCTCACAGCTCCTTCGCTCCCCCCCCTCCAAGTGAGACTACGGCCGTGGACCTTTCCGTCGCTCTCCTCGCATCGAAACGACGCCTGACCACGGCGGTCTCCTTCCAGAGGGGAAGTTGGCCAGCTGTGCTCCCAGGCAACACTCTGCACGTCTCCGGACCGCTCGCACGCGGAGGATTCCTCCAGGGGGGCGGCCTTCGGGGAACCTTCCCGCGTCGCTCCAGGCAGCGGCAGCGAGAGCGATCTCCTGCGAGGACAGCGGCGAAACCACGGCGAAGCTTCCGATCGTCCTCCTCGCCTCTGTCTTCGATGCCCATGATGCGTCTTCCTCGGAAGACGGCACCTTTCCCTCCGCAACCGCTCACCCGCTCGAAGGCAACCTCCTCTTCCCTCTCTCGAAATGCAAACACTGCATTCTTTCTTTCCCTTTCGTCCCCTCTCAGCTCTCTCGTGCGCGTTGCTGGTCCCGACGAATTCTTCCCCGAGGGAGGAGAAGCAGGAGTGGAATGAAAATCCAGCAGAGGAGGAAGGTTCACCAAGCAGCACGCGATCGCTCCCGAGACTTTGATGGGTTCCAGAGTAGGGAGAAGCCACGTTTCCATTTCCCTGATCCCGATCTTCCGGCAATGAAAGAGCGTCGAGTCGATGAAATACGGCTAATGAAACGCTCCCAAGAGGGGCTGCGTTGTTTTCTTGGAGGAGGAGGAGGAAGAGTGTGGAAGAGAGCCTTTGGAGAGCCACCGCTTCGGGCGCGCGAGACTATCCCAGGATCGAGGAGCGCTGCAGATTTCTCTGCCTTCCTTCGATCGAACCTTCCCGTAGAAGCACAGTGGTGCAGAGGAACAAAAGCGGTTCCCCAGGTGCCCGTCCTTTCCATATCGGGGCGCGGATGAAAGCGCCGATAAATCTCCCCGAATTAACACGATTGCCATTGTGTCGAGGGTGACAGGGCGCTTGCGCAAAAGGCGCTCGAGTCGTTCCTGCGTACCTTGTAATGGTGATTCCTGAGATCAGCAGACTGCCGACCGCCTCGTGGATCGCGTCTCCTCCCCTCTCTCTCGGTTTATTTTCGCTCACGTAATTGCACACACATGTGATCAAAACCCCTCGTTCCGTTCGGTATCTCCAAAAGATCCGTCGTTGTGCGGAATATATCAGATGATCCGAGTGTGAAATGAGGTTCGGAAGTGATCATCGCGCCGGGATCGCGCTTCTCGGAGCCGTTTAAATCCCATGTGTTCCGTGTTTTCCTTGGGACGAAGTAGGTGAGTTTAGCAGCTCGAATACCAATGTATCAAGATCGAGAAGCACTTTTCCACCACGATTCCGAGAGGGAGAAGGAGAGAGGGAGAGAAAGAGAGAGGGAAAATAAAATAAAATTAAAAAAGAGGAAGAAGGATGCTTTCTGATACGTGAACGTTTCACTTCACCTGAGGATGATGTGCGTGGGGGTAGCTGCACCATCCGGCTAGAAAGCAGAATTGTGCATTCCTGTCATGGGCGCAATTTAGCCGCTTTCAAACGGGCGCCGTCGTTTAAAATTAAATCAAATTCGCCTATGAATCACGCAGGCCTCGGGCGTCCATTCTTAGCAGCAAAATGGTCATTACAAGCCTATCTGTTTCGTGTACGCCAGCCGTACATCTGCGCTTTCTTTAATTTCTTTAATTCCTCCATGTGGACTCGAAAAACAAAAAAAACAAACAAAAAAAAGGCAATTGGACTAGCTCTTTGTTCGATTGTGAAATTCAAATCCTAAGGAAATATCTGACACGGAAAAAAAAAAACAAAAAACAAAACCGGCATGTGGGACTCCTGCAATTGTTTAGAGGCACGCGGAGGGTCCATCCGAGCAAGCACAAAAACTTGCGGAGAAATGGCTCACTTTGTGTTCCCATCGTTATGCAAGTGGTTCTGCAATTCTGCAATCCTAGATTCTTCTTCTTCTTCTTCTTCCCTCTTCCCTCCCTCCCCTTTTTTTCTTCTTTATCTGATCGCGAATTTTGGACGAATGACAAATTTATTGAGACACTTTCCCTCCTACGAAGTTTATTAAAGGCCGAAATCACTCTGGAGATAATTAATGAAAAGGATAGCAGGAATCAGACGGCGATTGCTTTCGAAAAGGCAAAACAAGGGACGCGGAGGTGAGCACCACAAGATTATGGGTTTTCTCCTGTGGGATGATGGCTTGCGTCGAGGTTGAGTTGTTGTTTCTTGGAAACCTGTCGCCATAAAGATGCTGCCTGCGGAAGAGCGCTTCCTCTTTCGGGAGTGCTTCTGGGAGAATGCGAGATGCCTTTTGACCAAAGTCCACCTCGGGATGCCTCGTTTCAGTACAACTCGCGGAAAAATCAAGGCAAAAGCCTCGCGCCTGTGATCCCACGGAAGGGGAGCGGTCTTAGGGAGGAGGGGTGCGTAAGAGCCGCGCCGAAAGGAACAAGCGCCTCCGGGAAAACCGAGTCTCCCCGAATGTTTCTACATGCTGTAGGGAAGACCTACCTTTGACGCTGGCTCTGATTTGGTTCAGGTTGGCTACTGTTATCCTGAGAAGGCCGGAGTCCAGGTAGAGGCGATGCTCGGATACCTGGCGCACGAAAAATATCCAAATGTCCCTGACTTTGGGAGGTGTGCTGCACAGGCGAGGGTTGCCTATCCCTTTGATCAGCAGGGATTGCCCTCTCCGCAGCCTGTGTCCTTTCAGGACCCTGCGGATTTCCACGACAGCTTGGGTGGGGTGGTGGGAACTGTTGGCGGCGCTCCTGAGCTCCAGGATCTTCCCGGCGAACACGAAATCAACACGCTTCACTCTCTTATCTATGGGCAAAGGATTGCACTGGAGGTGGCCATATCGGAAGGGTGCACAGGTCCCTTTGATAACGATAAACAGCACAGCCCAACGCACGGCCGCTTTCATAACAGTTGGTTTTCGCCCCGATTTGGCTCGAAGAAACTCGCCTTCTGCTCTTAGCCGGACGGTAGGGAGAGCAGAGAGAGATTTCGCCTAAGGAATAACAGATCGTTTGGAGCGTCCTAAGCGATGTGTCGTTTCCATGATTTTAGAGAAGCCGTTTCCAGCCAGAAAAAAAAAAAAAAGGAAAGAAAGAAAGAAAAAAAAAAAGAAAAGAAAAAAAAAAAGAAAAGAAAGGTGATTGGGCGTGACACTGGATAAGCAGCATTGCCTTTTAATGAAATCTATTACCCGGCTTTTCTGAAAAAGGGAACTTGGAAGAAACTTGACAGCTTTTACATTGCGCCATTTTCTCTCCCATGTAACAGAAGGAAATTGAAAGAGTATCTCGCGGTCTCTCGGCAGCTCTTATGGCAACGGATCTTAATTCCCACAGAGGCAGATCTTTCCGGCTTTTAGCCCCCGCCCAAGAACGCCTTCTGCTCCAGGTTCTGCAGGATGCTGGAATGATCATGCAAAGGAATAAATGAACTAAGTAGAAAACAGAGGGAGCAGACGGTTCGTCGTCGTCGTGCAGAGTTTTTGTTGATCTGCAAAACTTGATCGATATTATCCTGGCTTCGCTAGGAAACGCAGAATCTCGCGCGATTCTGCAGAGGATCAGTCCGGTTGAGGTTGGGGCCTTCTTGTTTTCGAGTGGCCCGGCTGCGACCGCAACGCGAAATCACTTCCCCGAGTCCATTTTTCCATGCTCTTGTTCGGGAGCGGACTTTGGTGGGAGAAACAATTTCGCCTGATGAATCCTCAAGGAGGGAACAGTCATGCGAACAAGCTCTGAATGCGAAAACCCGATGCGCAGGAATTGGTCACCCCACGGTCAGCTGCTTTGATCACTCGGACGGAACCAAGGGGATATTGCGTTGTGCTCTCCCCCCCCCCCCCTCCCCTTTCCACTCCTGAGAATCTTGAATACGTGAATATGGAGCCCGGGATTCATCTTGCATTCAGGAACGAGCACTGCCGCGCAAGATGCTGCACTCGAGTTACCCGATTTATTCATCCAGACCCAAGAAAATTGACTTTTCCAAGGGATGCTCGAAACATTCGGGGGGTTTCATTTCTATTTACTTCTTGATTTGGAATTCAGGAGTGTTTACGAAAAGAAAAGGGAACTTCGATGCAAACGGTTCTGTTTCGATTATCTTCCTGTTCCGAAAATGATTTATTGGTGTTTGTTCGATTGCATCCCCGAAAATCTCATCGAAATCTCGTTTTAAGCCGCGTCCGTGAAACGGCAATGCCTGCCGTCCAAGAGGTTATTGAAACGATTTTCCGCATTTCCGTCGCCAAGGGAACAGAAGCTCTCTGGAACGATCGCCAGCAGCTTTCGGCTCGAGTGCTTACAGATGCATGTACGTACAGGCATTTTTTTAACACGTAAGCGCGTTTCAGTCGATCCGAAAAGGATCGGTGCCGTGTGCACCCTCGCCGAAAGCGCTTCAAGTACCTTTCTCAAGGTTCGATTTCTCCCAATGCTGGGTCACGGTCGTCGTTCGGACCCACACGTCCCTGCCCCCGTGGCAGGGGCCCCTTCGGAGAGCGGAATGCTGGAAACGTGAGCGGAAGAGAAGCGGGGATTCCACTCCATGACCGCACGGAAATTTTTTTTGAGCGAGCGATAACGCGCGGTGGAAATTTCGCGCGAGTCGATTCCTAATGATCATCTCTCTTCGGCCCCCATCAGATTTGGAATCTCGGAAATCGCACCGTCCTTGTGTCCCTTCGGTCCCGGCACGGAACCCAATCTCAGAAGGCAGCGGTGCGGCCGATCGGGCAGAAAAGTGGTTCCAGGTAAAAAGATAAATAAACCTGGGAGGTAACAAATCACCCGGTGGCAAAAAGAAACTGCACGAACACGCTGCTCGAATGGATTCAGTTTCGAATCCATCAACCTCCTGGATGCAAGCGGTCGCCTGACACATTTGATTAATCAATCATTTAGTCAAGTATCCAAATTCGCTGAAGCACTTCTACCTTCAGAAAACAGCATCTCTGAGGGAGAGAGAGGAAGAGAGGAGCAAGCGTTCCAAAGAAGTGTGCAGGGAAAGCATTAATATCTCCTGCAGCATCCATTGAGTCGAGTGGTTTAAAACGCGTTCTCTTCAACCTCTGAAACGAATTCCCTCGGAATCAATCATTCATATACACACCAGGTGACGGGACGGAATCATTTTTCAGCCTCCGAAAAATTGGATCTTGAAGATCCACTTAGCTCTCGTGCGGTTCTTGCATCTGGAGATTCTGTTCTCGGAATACATTGCCAAGACTTGAATCTCCCTGTCGAATGGCTGGGTGGGTGGGATTAGGGACCAGCGAGAAGCAGCATCAACAAGACCGGAGGGTTCGCCGGCTTCACCTCTGCAAGACTGGAACTGCAAAAGATCGTCAGCGAGTCCATGCGGGCGGTTTTGACCTTTTCTTCTTCCTTTTTCTTACTTGCAACCATTTCGGCGAGGACTCCATAGAGATCTTGGTGGTTCAAAGGCACAACCGATGTGATGATCAATCGCTCGAAGGTCGTTGATAACAGAAGGACGGGAAATCACTCTAAGTGGACCTGCCTCTCCGACGTGTACGGGGATCGTAGTCCGAACGATAAAAGACTACATTGAAAGGTCAAGCTCATTGACAAGTTTGGGAAATCTGAAAGCCAGAAAAAACGAGGTGAAGAACAAGCTATTCCCAAGGAAATCCCTACTGCTGAGCAACTGTTGCTTCCAAATCTGGCTCTTTACTGGAGGGTCAGAGCGGACCAAACCTCGCTGATGGTGAGCGCGAACGGAAAGCAGAGACCAGGCTACCGGTTCAGAGGACTTTCCAGAATGTTGTGCCGATGTGTTTACGGAAAAAATCCTCAGCCGTGAGAATTTACCGCTGCACTTTCCCCACTTGAATTGTTCATCTAAAAGGAAAGGGGTGGCCGCCGCTTGGTTTCGTGACCACTAGCTCGCAGTTGGTAGCTCGACTCACGCACTTTCCATAAACTTGGACGTTCGTCGGTGGACAGCCAAAGGGGGAAGCTGCAGAATCTTCGGCCAATTTCAACAAAGTTCGAGTCTGCCATTTGGAAGTGACATGGCGTGCTGGAGAACTGTGTCCTTGGTTCACGAGAAAACTCCTTGACAGGCGAGATCCGCGTTCGCAGATTTATGCATGCAAATACTGAAGCCGCTTCTTGCGAGAAATCGAAGAACTCTTCCGGAATCTGCACTGCAAATGACCAGTAAGATGGTCAGGTGCCATTTCAAAACTCGGCTGCTATGCTGGTTCCAGAATGAATACCTGTGTCTGCCTGACGAATAGCATCAAACGAACACGAACTTTAGTGCTCCGATTGCCCCTGACAAATTCCAAAGGGGATTGTTTCTTATTTGTTTCCTTATTTGGATTGACCTATTTTCAACAAACTATGATCTCTCTCCTACAACAAAAGAACAAATGTCTTGAGGAGCTCCCCTCGGAGATTTCCGGACGACAAAGACTTCCGGCTTTCTCACGAAACGACACCAGCGTTGCGGTTCAAATCTCCACGTGAAAGATCGACTCCGAGAAATGGGGGCCGCGTTGCAGGTTCAGGGTCCCCCCCGCAAGATGACGCTGGTTGCCCACGGGTTTCATGTGCGGCGCTAATGGAAAACGGACCGGATGACCGACCCCGTTGACTAACTGGGATTGGAAGCTGACCTTCCAGGGGTCTTTCTAGGAATCAAGGAGGTGGTTCCCTTCGAGGTTCTCCTCTAGTTTTGAAAGTGGAGCCATCGTCCCCTAGGGAGCGCACCCTCCATCGCGTACCATGGAGCTGGCTAACACCCTTCTAGGGGGGTCGCCTCTCCAGAGTGGAAGAAGCGTGCTGCCTCCTTCGGGGAGAGCCCTACACAGAAATTGGGAAGCATCCTTTCCGGGTTCCCCTTCGGAGAAGAAACCAGATCCCCACAAACCGGGGGGGTTCCACCGGAAAGAATAAGGAAGAAATGGTTCCCTTCGGAGACAACCAGGGCGAGAGTTACGTTGTTTCGAGGTTTCCCTCCCAAGAGTAAGAGGAACGGACTCTCGCCGGGGCCTTCCTGGATTCAAAGGATGGTCCCTTTCTGGGGCACCCCCTATAACCTGAAGAGTTACACGCACCCTTGGGTGGCATGAACAGTGTCTGAAAAGCTCTGTGAGCCCCATCCTCTAAGTTCTTCAGCACTTGGAGAACCAAAAAGAGGAAGAAGAAAAATCTGGAAGGAAAGCAGCGAAAACAGAACCCCAAAGGATTTTCAACAGTTTCAAAGGGTTGTCTTGACATATGCAACGCTTTTAAAGTTCCTCTAAACTGAACTTCATTATGTTCTGTCGGTTGTGTACGATGAAATGTGCGAAAACCTCTCCCATTTCCAAGTCTTTTAACTGATCTGAAATGTCCCTCCCATGTTACACCCATTGGACCTTTTCACGATCTTAAACTCTAAGCTTGGTTCATGGTGTTTCAGAGATGAGTCTCTGCAGATCTTCAGCTGAAAAAACGCGGTCGCAATTTAAAAGTAAGGAGTCAGTTTGGACTGGATCAGGAAGATATTGGAGCACTGAAATAAGTCAACATTTTAAGTATCCCCTGCTCCACTTCATTTAGTCTCACAGAGATGTGTGAGACACGAATAGGCACTCTAAGGTCAATGGGTCAAGTTGTGACACTGGCCACAGCTTTAACCATTGGGACCTCGAGAAAAATAAGTTGATTTTTTTTTTTTTTCAAGATGAGAAGGTAACTAAATAGCAGAGGTTCCATCCCTCTCGTCTCTTTTGAGAGTTCCTGATTCGTTTCTAGGATTTCGTGCACACCTCTTCCTCAGATTCGGAGGGAAATGTACTGGTCTGCTACTTGGAGGCAGCACCATCGTTTCCCCGTCAGAAAAATTCTGCCCGTCAGCATTCCGGGAATAAAATCCTTTCTGAATGGCTGATCTGGGCCTCGTCTCGTTGTCTTGTCGGAAGCACTTTGCTGTTACATGGCTTCGGCGTGAAGGTGCTAATTCAGAGTCCTCCTGCGGTGTTCCTCGGTGCTTTCAGTTTCCCGACGGAGATCCGGCTTTCGTTTCTCCAGCTTGCCCACCGACGGAAGCTGTCGCTACTTTTCCTCTCATGCGAACAGCCTCCATGCGAATCCGGTGCCCAGTCGCGTCTTTGGAGGTTGCGCTCGATGGATCCTCTCGACTCCGGTGGCAGAGCTCGGAGTATTCTCCACTCGCTCGCGTCATCCTTGACGAAGTGCCAGACTGTGGCTGCTCTTTCGAACGGGAACGGCACTTTCCGCGGCATTTCAGATCCGCGCACCAGCATCACGAGTGAGTGGACACCTGCTGCGGCCGCTTTCAAAGGACGAAGAACCTCGAACTGGGCTTTGCCACAGTCTTTTGCTACACCGCGTATTGCAACTTTCCGGAACCGTATCGTAGTGCCTGATGGAGGCGCAGCGAAACAGAGGTTGTGCTTCCACAGCAGATGCGAGACCTCTTCCTCTTTCGCGGAATGCGGGACGGCTTATGATGCCCCACATCCGATATGTCGAACGTCTCTGCCTGCCAATTCCGTGTCTGGAACAGCTCGCTGACTGACTCCCGTCTCCCAGCCCTCGAATTTTGGAGCCACGCTTCGGCACGTGACAGATCGTGACAAGCAACGGAGCTGGGTGCCACCTTGGATTCGTCTCTGCTCCTCCTCCTCCGCATTTTCGTCAGGTTCTCGCCCCTCGATTTTTGCACCAGGTCGCCATGGTCACCTCCATCCTCTCTTGTAAATCTAGGTTTCACTTCGAGTGTTGATTTTGGCAATTCGAGAGCTGTGCACACAGAACCTTTGACGGTCCTCTCTGCCTGCAAGATGACCCGGGCTCCTTTGCGGTGCTCCATGACAACTTGCAGAAGGGGATGACTTTGAAGGGGCCGCCACCAGTTTTTCAAGAGCTCCGTTTCCTCGGCCTGACGGCCGGTAGGAGAGATCGTGCGGAGGGGCGGATCGCTTTCCCAGCGGGTGGCTGCAAAGATGCGCTGGCGTATTCGCTCGTTCTCTTAGCAGTCGAGACGAGCAGAGAGATGCGAAGACAGATGCTGCCAATTCGGCCGGCTACCGGCTGGCCTGGATCGTTCGAATGGGTCGGTGAAAGACGTCCGACATCACGCAGCTGCCGGAGGAGATGAATGGCTGATAAACGGCTAGGCGGAAGGAAGGAAGGAGTTCCGAACGGAAGCAGAAAAGAGCTCCTTCGAATTCGGCGAAGCCAGTGCATTTATCAGGCATTTATCTCCGATAAGAAGGAGGTAGAAGATGAGAGAAGGAAGAGGAGAAAAAGGAAGAAAAGTGGAGGAGGAAGGAGGGAGAAGGGAAAAAGGAGTTGGAGGAAGGCTTCGGCAGAATCGGTTCTTTCGAGTGGAATATGGATTTGGGGATGAATTCTCCCGGTGAGACGCCGGCGCCGCAACCCATAAGAGAGTCTACTAGTCACGGCCTCTACCAGGACGAACGAGTACAGAGTCCTTTCATATTGACTCCAGTACCTCCTTGGATCAACGATTTCTCCTCCTCTGAGTCCCCCTGGGCTTGCAGAATCGGAATCTTTGTCGAGAAGGTGAGAGTAAGAAGACTTTTCCGCGAGCGAAAAACGGGGGGAACGGGGGGGATGGGGAGAGGAAGAAAGGTGACAGTTCTTTGCTGACAACCACAAAGAACAGGCTCCACTTCTTCTCAACGCCGAGGCCACGTTACACAATACAAGGATGAAAGGAAAAGGAAGCGAAAAGGCAGCTCATCTTGACATAGAGAATGAGAATGAGACGTCGATTGATGGGGAAGCTTCTTTTAGCTGAGCCTCATCCCTACTTGGTTTTTTGTTTTTTTGATTTTTTCATGAGAACAACAGTGATTAGCGAAAGCAGTGATTAGCGGAGATCCCATACGTTCCCTCCTTTCTGCTTTCGCTTTCCTTGCAATAGTTAAATCGGTTGAAGGTCATCCTGCATTGCACCAGGGACAAAACTCGAGTAGCTTCGGCGCTCTGGTACAAACACTCCTGTATTTTCCTCCTTTCTTTCCTTTCTTCCTTGCTCTCTTTGGTTGTTGGTTCGTTCCTCCTCTTCTGCACCAAGAAGAGCGTGAAGGGTGGAGGGACTGACGCTAAGAGTCAGCCGCTAAAGCGGGCGGCTGAATCCCGAAGGATGTCTCACCTGAGAAGATCGCCCACATTCTCTAGATCTGGTACTCCGCAGACAGAAACGGCTTTGTCGGCTAAGAAACCGCAGCAGCGTGTGACCCTACTCGCCGATTTCTCTTCTCTTGGCGAGACAGCAGGAAGCATCTCACTGCAAGGTCTGGGCTCTCTTTAGCCTTTCTGCACTCCCACTGTCCTACCTCGAGTCATCCAAAGGATGGGTGGGCCAAACGGGATCTCCGGCGCCCAGTCACGTTGCGTTCGTCTCCTACTGCCTGGAAGAGGGAGGAAATGGGAGGCTGCAGCTACTTTAATTGGTCCTTCCCTCCATCGACCATCCTTCGATGGAAGTGGTCCGCTGAACCTCTGTGACTCTGTGGCTGGGAAACCAAGGAGGACTCCTCCATCATGGGGAGGGAACCGAACTGCGGCCGGTCCGGTCGCGCGGTCCCACCGACATGTAGCATCCCTTCTTCCCTTCATCTTCAGCAGGGAGGTTTCCCTCCGAAGCAGCGAAAGGTGGGGTAGGGCATCTGGTAACATACGTGTGCGCTCCCAGAATCGACACGGAAAGAGAGCGAGCAGGCTCTCCCCTTCCAAAACCTTGGAATATCTGAAGATTTGGGAACTCAGGCTGAATTCTCACCCCATCCAAACCCAAAGGCAGACGCCCCAAATCCCACCGGTTCGACCTTCCTGCAACCACCATCCCAAGCCGAAAGCTCCTAGCCTTAGCAGATATCTCAGCATTCTCCCTTTGAAATGGAATCTTTACTACTCTTCAGAGAGCGTGCCAACGTCCCCAGGACTTCCTAGGTGAGTGGATGATCTTCAATAGGTGGATTAACGCTTGGTCCCGATCAAAATGCCGAAAGATCACAAGAGAGAGAGTGTTAGTTCTGGGCTTATTCTACATGGATTAATAAACACATTTTTCTCAATATACATGTGATATATACAATATAGATTTCAACATACAGTTGATGTATATCTGTTGGGGCATTTTGTTATATTGTAGGTTTTATTTGTTGTAGTGAGGAGGGGGTGTAGTAATGGTGAGAATGGGTAATTAGTATAATTGGGTAACAAGAATTAGTTTATGAGAATATTAATTTTGGATATCAAAGGATTATTTCTTGATGGTGTGGTGTGGTGAGGGTTGAATTTTGCCTTTAATTTACTCAATTAAATCCGATTAAATCAAAGATAAGCTAAATAAGCTGATGGACTCATACCCCATTTATGACTCGTCTCTTTGTTCCTTTCATCTTCAATTTTTCTACCTCTAATATTTCTTAGAACATTAGTTACATTATCAACTAATAATTGACTAATAATCTGATTAAGATTAGAAATCAATACAATTTCCATATGTCCCATCATCTCAACCCTACCTACTCTATAGTTATTCGTATTTATTAACATACATATAATTAATATATTATTGATATGTATATATGTGAATGATTATAAAAATAAATATATATTCTCATTATATATGTATTTATATAAAGACTAACATATAAATTAATGTATATATTACAAAGATTATAATAAAGATTATAGAAATATATAGAGAGAAATGTAAATACACACACACACACACACACACATGTATATATATATATATACATTCATACATACATACATACATACATACATACATACATGTATATATATATATATATGTGTGTGTGTGTGTGTGTGTGTGTATTTATAGTTTATGATCTTTCGGGATTTTGAACCGAAACCCTCAACCCGCTCCGTCTCAGGAGATCTCGTTTCCTGAACACTTAAGGGAGCACCCGAGGTGGCTGAGCAGCAAGCGTCTCCACGTTTGTCCCGGAAGGAACGATGGTGGCAGGAAAGAGGAAAAAAGAAAGGAAGTAGAAGTCCCTGACTTTGGTGTTATGGAGCGGAAGCCTCGGGGAGCTTCTCAGATAAAGCCTGAGGAGGCTGGAGACCGGGAAGCCATCTCTCGAGGAAGCGCCTTCCTGTCCGTGGACCTCTTCCTCCTCTTCCATCTTGCGTTGGAGGTAGGGATGCTCCCTCGGATCCCCACAGAGGAACGCCGCCGGCCGCACTGAGCGAGCGCTCCTCCACCTCATGACGCCCGATCACCGACGCGTGCACGTGCCCAGACGAGGTTCCGCCTCTCCGCTCCAAGGAAGAGGAGCAGCTGGGAGTGCATCCAGTCCTGCATCCGCAGTCTTCCTTCCCACTTTCCTGCGAAGCTGCTGGAAGGCTGCAAAGGGCCGATATGTACTCTTAATCCCCTCTGGTCATCTCCCACTATATCGCTTACCATCATCTTCACCCCCTTATCCTAGCGGATATGTCATTGCAGGGGGCGACTAAGCGAATGCAGCAGCTGCGGTTCCCCGCTCAGAGTCCCACCGCTGACTGAGTACTACTACCCTTGGACGTCTCGGAGGCAGAAAATCTGGAGTCTACTCCTGGAATTCTCTCCGAAGTTGGATGGTGCTCCAGAGGAAGCCGTGAGACCTCCTGGATGCTTCGCACTCAAGGAGAAGCGCTCCTTGGTCCAGAAAGCGAGTCTCGACGGAACATATGCCCTGAAAGTGCTCTTTTGAGCTGTCAGAGTGTGCCTTCCTGAGGTCGTTTCCTCCGCCTGGGGACGGCCTCAGGAAATTCTTCGGAAAACCTCGACCTCTTAGAGCTTCTTGGAGGATGGAGGGACGGACACCGCTGCCACCCATAACTTGTCAGTGTCTCGCTGACTTCTCCGTTTCGAGGGACCGCTTGATCTCTCGCCTTCCGATGTTCCCGAGCTGCATCAGCTGCGCAGCTACAGCTTCATCCACCTTGCTCGCCCTGTACTCCCACTGTGGTCGTCCGAGTGACACTGTCAGTAGCAATGGATTCCGACGACCATGTATCAGACAGCAAGTCTACTGAGCAACAGTCGCACAGCGACTCGATCTTGCCGATCCATGGAGGTCTCGTGTTCTCCGTACATCTACTCCTCTTCCTTCTTCCGTCTTTTCCGTTGTGGCTTCGTTCGCGTGAGTGAGAATGGGAGGTCTAGCTGATAGGGTAGCTGAAAATGGAAATCCTGGGCAAAAATGCCTTGAGGGGGGGAAGGGGAAAGGAAGAGATTTAAATAGAACCAGGGGGCACAGCACCTCCCAGGACGAGAGGTCCCTGGATTTGCCACCGCAGGGAGGAAGGAAGCTTCCATGGAGTGCCGAGTTTCGTTGAACGAAAACTAGTACCGCATCTCCTGGCTTTTTCTTCCCTGCTTCGATCCCTGCTTGCAACCCCGGAGCCGACATCGAACTTTGTAAGATGACTTCCGCCTGTTGCTGACAGTGATACTGTTGCACAGTTGCCATCTTCTCCCCATCTCATTTTTGCTAAGCCAATAGGGACAAAAGGACAAATCGGTTCCCTATATTTACGATATCAATGCAGAGTACAAACTGGGTTCATGTTTGGCTAGAAAGTTCGAATTTTAAAAATGAAAGTTTGAAACAGAAATCCCCTAGATTACAATTGGTGACTCCGTGCTCTTTGTGCATATACGCAAGAAAATCACTTGCAGACCATCCACAATTCAACTCGAGGAAGCATGGAACTCCCTTATTACAAAGCGTTCAGATCAAGGAAGACCATGCCCGGCGTATGAAAGCATCGCGTTGCAGCATCTATTTAACAGCATACACCTTTGGTTCGCAAATTTCAGAACTGCCGCATGAGGCGCCACTCAAACTTCTCGCCTGTGCCTTCATCATCCACCACAGATGATGTGAGACCACAGAAAAAGCAGATAATGAAAAAAGTCACTTGCTCACATCCTTAGCATCTGCTTCAACAGCCAGACGAGGAGTATGGAGAGGTAAAATGATCTGGTGACCCAGATAGTTCACTTGAAACATTGGGAGTTGACGACCCCCATAGAGCCATTCTGGGAACACATTCAAAGACAGCTATTCAGGATAAATATGCCTTTTCTTCTTCTATTAGTGCATCCATAAGCACGCTTATGTTTGCAAAGAATCCTTGCTCTCGGGCTTCCAGCGGAGGGATCTCCGTCAAGATCCCCTCATCCAGCGCGCGTCCACTTTGGCCATGATCCTCCTCCGAAGTGACTTCTTCGGAAATGAATTCTTCGGGATTCTAAGGAAGACCGCCCGCGGAGGTGAGAGCAACCTTCGTAAGGTCTCTGGGGGCCTTGGGATCCGGGAAGTGATGAAGCGACGGGAGGATGGAAGGAGGAGCGTCCCAGAGAGATAATGGTTTGCTCGAACATTCAGTATCTCTGCGATGGATACATCGGCTGGACCGCTGCCCACAAAGAAGGAATGTTCGAAGCCCCAGGAGATCCCTTGAGGAAAAGAGTTTCACCTGCCTCTCAAATATGTTTTTTCTGCGTGGCGTACGGGCGCTGCCGGTAAACAGCAGTACTGCCCCCAGAAGCGTATTCAGGTGTTTTCGAACTCAGGGACCTTAATGAGAGGCATCATGAATTAAGAAGATCTGTGCAACAGCAGGAGTTCAAAGCATTGGAAATATGCTTTGCATCTTGAGTATACGAATCAGGTTCAAAAAACGAAGTGACCTTAAAGATTTCTAAAGTTTGTGTAATGTTTCCCACAAAAATGTCAAAACATGTGATATTTACAGTGTTTTGTGTTATGTGTGTTCTGGTTCTAATGTGGATTAATTGTAAAATTAGTGTGCGGTTATCGGATCGTTTTGGGGAGCTGTCAGGTTTGCATCCCAATACCAAGGTGAGATGTTTTGATTGATATAAGCCAAACAGTGAATCACTGAATAATTTAGTTTGAAAACTGCATTTTTCAAATTTTACTTAGAATGAACCAGAATTCAAATTTCATTGTAATTCGCCTACACAAAATGTTATTTGTATGCTTAAATAACAAACCATTTACAAAAACTGCCTGGTCCCAGCATCATAATGGGAATGCACTAATGCTTACCAAAATTAGCATGCATTAGAGTATCCCAAGTTTTCAGGATTCCATATCTTACGAGAGTGAGGGATTAGAAGAAACAGATTAGATTGCAATAGACTCCCATTTCCTTACTAATGCAGTATTTATGTAATTATTTTAAATGCACGATTTCATTCACTTGACAGCCACATCCACTTTCAACCATTTAGGTAGCAGAGCAATTCCTCATATTTTGAACTATTCACATTCTTGATCTGGAAGCTTTAGCTGTTCTGGAGTTTATTGCTTTCACATTATTCTCCTAAAGCAAGATTTGATCCTATCCACTCTTTTTAGCCCATGGGACATGCTGTCTCTAAGAAAACAGGAAATGTGAAACACTTTCAGTCAAGCAAGCCCAAGGAAGTATTGAATGCTAGCATATATAAATGCAACATTAACGGAGATTATGATATTCCTTGTTTATTGAGATCTTCGGATGTATATTTTCCATTTTCATTCATCAAAAAATATTTTGGGGTAATAATTCTTTCGCCTTTTTTTTTTTTCTTTTGAGATTCTAAAATTCTGAAGACACAGTAAGTGTTTTTAAAATACGGTCAACTTTGTATGGAGAGTAAAGTTATCAAAGTACTTTCGAAATAATAAAGTTATTGAATTATTCTATTTCTCATTTGTATTTGAATATTTTCTAATGTGAATTTTTAATAAGGTTTCCGGTAAGTTTGAAGCTGAAACAGGAAAATTTCGGTTCTCCCATGCACATTGTAAAGTGTATGCTCCTGAGACAACATATAGTTCTCTGGGAAGGTACATGAATTTCGAATATTTTTCAGTAGAAGCAAGAAATAGAGTGAAACTTATAAGTGGTATAGAAGGTAATTTACCCAACAAAGTGTACCTAAGTGAATGCATTTTGAAATCAAATTTTATGAATTAAGAAATATTTTATTTTAAGGTGTACCATTAAGTACTCAGTGGAGTCCAACAGGATACTATTATCCAACACAAATAGCCCAGTATGGACTGAGTCATTATAGTAAACACATAGCAAATCATGAGTCACATGTAGTTCTGTTGGAAGATGCAAATAAGATTAAGGCTACATGGAACCTTTTAAACACAGGAAGCAAACTCAGTTACACCTATTCAGAAGAGAAGGCTTCACACGTGCTTATGTTTGATGGTAACTTCAAATTCTAAGCAAAATCAAGTTTTTCTAATCATAGGTAACATGTATGTTCACAAGAGTCAATTACACCAATTTCGAAACATGCCACATGTGGTATTGTTGGCTGATATAAGGTTCAAGAAAAATGGAAGCTTAATAATTACTCTGAAATGTGCGAATAATAATGAATTGTTCTTGCTTCATTATGTTTCATCTGACCAGCTTATGTGGACCCAGGTAATCTGTGTTAACAAAATGTCCATAATTGTTCTGCTTTCAGAAAAACCATGTATTTTATGGGATTGGAACAAGCACAGAATGGAAGCACATTGTTCGTGATTTAATAATTGATCTCACAAAAGGGCTGTCTTCATATTTTAGTGGTGATAAAATAGGTTTCCAAAATTGTTGGTTGTCTTCTATTTCATTAAATGGACTTGGTTTTGTTGATAATGTAACAATTGCTAGTTCTGCTCATAGTGATATGTTTCTTGCTGCTACTGACTGGTTTGTTCGTCATCAGGATGAAAAAGGTGGTTGGCCTATTGTGATTTCTAAAAAGCTACACGAGTTTGAATTACAACCAGGATGGTATTCTTCCATGGGTCAAGGATTAGCAATATCAGTCCTGATGCGAGCATATATCACCACTGGTAAAGAGCAGTATTTTAATGCAGCTAAAAGAGCTCTTAACATTTTTCAAGTAAATGTTACTAAGGGAGGAATCCGTTCGTACTTAATGGGAAGATATGTGTGGTATGAAGAATATCCATTTAATCCTGGACATTTTGTTTTAAATGGGTTTATATATTCATTGTTTGGATTAATCGATTTTATCAATCTAGCAGCCGTAAATCAGATTTCTCTTGCACAACAGTTACTTCAAAGTGGCATGGAAACTCTCAGGAAAGTGTTACCTCTGTTTGATACAGGATCTGGTTCATTCTATGATTTGCGGCATTTTGTGTTTCTTACAAATCCAAATGTTGCACGTTGGGATTATCATTGTACTCATGTGACACAGCTATTAACACTTAATACAATTTATAATGACACAGAAATAAAGGACATCGCATTAAGGTGGTTATCATATATGAAAGGAAAACGAGCTTTTCAAAATTGAACAGCAAAAACTGATCCAGTAAGCTTCGAATCCTTAATGTTATAGGGTATTTCTGTTCATGTCTATTGTTCTTGTAATGTTTTTCTGTCTTTGTGTAACATACGCAGAAGTAAACCCTCTCCAGTCACGAAATGTATTTTCCCACCCCTGATGTATACCTTTAACAGGTGTTCTCTAATGTATCAGTTGCCAGATGTGGTATAGGCCCCAAGTAAATTATCAAAGTGTGAGCGATTCAAAAAACGTTGGTCCTATTATTACCGGGTTAAGTTTTATGAATATATTTTTTGATGAAATGAGATTTTTAATGAAAAGTATTTTGAGATGAATTCATTCGTTTCAGAAAAATAAATTCGCCTTGCTTATTTAGCAGTGTTGCGGCTTTTATTTTATAACTGCTATATCTTATGGTCTATGTACTGCGTACATGACAGCAAATACAATGACTTGTTTGTGTGAGTGAACCCATGAAGATGTACATATTCGTAAGTTTTGTTCTGTAAGTGTTATCAGTTATTTGTCTTTGGTCGTTATATTCTGTAGATTGTTTGCTGTGGTAGAACTCATTTGTGTGGCCTATTTGTTGTTTACTTGTTCCATTGACTTCCGGGACTTTTTGTTACGTAAATTTCCACGATTTGTTTTGCTTCTTGTGCAAATTATGGTCCATATTGGAGAACTCTTATGATTCTGTATTTCTTTGCAGACTTGTGCGATTCTCATTTGTGCAAGTAAGTGGAGCTCTTTCAAAAATTAATTAAATCTCTTCTACCTTCTTGCCAAAGCTGTATTTCATTTTGGGGAATATTAAAGATCATTTTTCGATGACCTTGTTTTTAAAATAATGGACTGATTATAGAGACTGCAGTTTTGTTTAGGAAATTTATCGCAGGACTCGAGCTGCACCGGAGATCATGCGTCCACGTTGTTTTGTGTACTATGCAAACAACTGAATGGTTGTCGTATTCGTTCACGTTGTCCTTCCATCCTAGGTATCAATTCTAATAGTTTATTTATTAAAACTGAAGTCGTTAAGTTCCAATGATTCGTTTCTTAAGTCGTAAAGCACTTTATGTAAACACAAGCTGCATCACGTTGCCTGCTGAGTTCCCTCAAATTGTATCCTACATTTTTCCCTAGTGTACTCTCCCTTTCAAGTGTTTTACAACCATTTTTCCATTTTGCAACCGCTTTAAAGGTAATCAGTCATTCACCCTCGAACTTCTGTGCCAGTTTGCCCATTATACTACTCGAAAGCTTTCTACGTTTGCTGTTTACAGTGCTCCTGATTTGAAGTTTCTTTTGTCTTAAGCGTAATGGGGGAGTGCACTCGCCTAGTTGTAATGACTAAGCACACGTTGGTTAAATACTGTCTTCGTTTCACCCTTCTTAAAGGTTTCTTGATTCTTCTGTCTTGAAACCCTTCCCCCTGGTACGCAACATTTGACCACAGTTTCGTTTTCCTCGATCGAGAGTTCCTTAGTGTGAATACCTTATTACCATAAATATGTTCATCTGGTTACGAATTTCGAGGAAAGAACATCGGGCTTATATTTAGTCAGCAGTCTGTCTCGTGTGCTTTCCCTACATGGAATGCTATCTGAAACTGATATCTACAAGAATCGTACAGTTTCTCAAATATTCTGCAGCCATAACAGTTAAGTGTGATGAACTCATTTTATGACACTCTGTATGTCCAGTCTGAAATATTCATCAGCAGTATTTGCAGAGATTTAACCGGATGGCAGTAATAATCGCTTCCTCTTTCAATATAGTGCTTCTTAGTTATCAGAAGCTGCTGACCCTATCTCTTGGAATGATTTCTCCAGCCGTTCCGAGGCCTATTGAGAACTACATTTGAGCACATTTTTTGTGAAGCGAACGTGGGCAAGAAGAAAAGTTTGAGTGTTCTCTTCGTCGTTTGCATGAAAATGTTTCTTTGCATTTTCGATGGAATCGATCTTCACGGAAAATTCTAAGGAATGTTTAGATTATGAGTTTGATGCTAGAAATATTTGGAAAACAGCATGATTCATTCCCCTCCATCCTTTCTTAGAGAGACTTTTGAATGTGACCGTTGGCTTTTTAATATTTCTTCATATTTTGTGCACATTTATGCCATTGGTCGCTTCCAAATGATTACTCCGTTCATCTGCTGCTTTCAAGTTGATGGCCGGGCACGCCTTGGCAATCGCAGATTCTCTTTTCATCTATAGATGTCTCAGAACTTTCTCACAAAACGGAAAAAATGTTAGTGGGCTCATGGCTCTCAAATGAAAAATTACAGGTGAAAAACATCAGATCATAGGAGACCAGCTTTGCATGATTTCTAATATTTGAATCACGTTTCAAGTGGACGTCTTAATTCTTGTACTAATTGCCGCCAATTTTAATTTCTCAGAAGCGAGCATTAAATGTACCGCTTTTCTCAGTTATTTCTGTTATTCGGCTATCTATGATGTTCGTTAACTAATTTTTATTCTTATTTCAAGATTTTGAAGATTGTTGTGATCATTCAAGACGGATGTTCCACTTTCCTATGTTTCTATTCTTATGTATCATAGCGTCGAAATTTGTTTGCACCATTCTTAGTTTCTTGATTGACATTTACATTACTAAAAGCTTTTGTGCTTATTTCTTCCATTTTGATTTTGGAGATTCGGAGTTTGAAAGCGGGTATGCAGTCCACAAAAACGATTTTTCACCGAATCAAGTTGATGAATATGGAATTCAGAAAACCAGTTAACGAATTCCTCACTAAAACTAAGTTGAAGGCGTTGGTCAACTATGATTGGTCAACGCCTTCAACTTAGTTTTCAGTTTTGATCCGTGATCTGAAAACAATAACCACTAAGAGCGAATATATCCTATAAAGATAAAAGGATAAAATGTAGCTTTCAAGACTTCATGGCAAGAATGAAAATTCGGATCATTGTGCAAACTATGGAATCTGCTTGTCCCTAGCTTTGTAAAGCAAAATCTGCTATCAGGTAAAATGAATTTGTTGACAATTGCGTTTTTTTATTATTTGGAAGATATTTCACCATGTCAGGGGCCAGCGGTTTTTTCCCAGGTCCGACAAGCGATGGGGTGAATTTCTTTAACGATATTGAATCGACAGTTACAATAATACACTTTTGCAGACACTTTCCCAAGTGCTCCTGCACACGACGCTTCAGATCAGCAATTGTCACATTCTACATTCGCTTTGGAAAAATATTTCTCTCTGTTGGGGGAGGGGGCACGAGGGTCTGCTGGGCAGTCCACTCACTTGAGCCACTTCCGCCACCATTTTCAAGATGTAGAGGGTATCCTGCCGCAGTTCCTGATCCCTATCTCCTTCTTGATGACTCCTTGGACGATAGTAGTGGCAGGAGCTGTCGCTCCGGTGTTCCTCATCTTTGCTTTTCTTATCACGATGCTCGTGACGAAGAGGGCGATGGTGGTGTGAACCATGGTATTGTATCGGGGAACGTTCCCTTCCCCTTCAAACATTACTCTATGATCTCCATCTTCGTACTCATCTGCAGGCCAGTCACCACCTTCAGCCTCGCCGGATTCTGGCACAGCGTCAGGCAGGTGAAAACGTGGAGCTGGGTTTCCCTGTCTACACAGGTCTTGCAGAGCTCCTCTTGACTGCTGCCAGTCCAGTGTTTCGGGAGTCACTCAGGTTGCCTCCGTGGTCAAGTCTGGTTTCACTATGCTACATACCAACGGTACATTTAATGCTAAAACGCGAAATATACGGAGTTATGCTTAGGATCCAAGGCATGTGTTGAGACATTTTTATTTGTTTCTTTAAGCATACAGATGCCAAATTCATTTCCTCGCTCAAAACATCTTAAGACACATAAAATGGTCGTCTGAAACCATATGAATGCCCACCCTAAAGGACATTCAAAGTATTTTAGAGTAATGTTTTTATAAAGTACCTCAACACTTGAATTCTTCTGAGGAAACTTTGCTGACTGGCAATACAGCAGCTAGACTGATCATTGTCATCAATTCTTATTGCATTGTACTTTATTTTCTAATTCCTGGAAGTACAGACAATTCAGCTAGAAGTGTTTAATCATCAAATTGATTTGAGTTAATCTCTTAATTGGCTTTATATCAGGAATGAATCGTTGATGCTTTAAGTCAGTATGTTTTGATTCTCAGCGAAAATTCAGTTTAAAATTTAGTTCAACTTTAGTTCAATCACTTGGTCCAAAGTGATGTGTCACAGAACAGTCTAGATGTAGACAAAATGAAGTGATTGCATTATCCCTAATTTTTCCGTACAAATGGACCCAAGTATCTGTGTTACAGATGATTATATCTTTTATCCGTTAAAGCGATTTTGATTTATGGAACCTTCAGTTTGACACTAAAGTGATATTTTTTTATTTTAATGGTTTTCTTTGTATTATCCTGTTAATTATTGTGCCTAAAATGTGATCCGTGCAATCTATTTTCTGCACATGCAACGTCACTTTTCTCAGAAAACTTGGCAAAGTAATTTTATTGGCATACTTGAATGTTGAATCTTGGGCAGTTAAAGCAAAACAAAAAAAATATTGATTTTGCTCCCAAATAAGATTTTGGATCCAAAAAATGTTATTTGTATATTCTTATTTGCATTCTTAGGATATTCTTAGGATCAAAGAAAGTTCGAATTGCTCTTAGAACAAATATAAGAGATGCTTGGTTTTTTTGGCAATATTAAATAGAAAGTACCGGTGATTGAGGTATATATTTATTTGGCTTTGTTTTTATATCCATTGATTAGCTTACTTGGCTAATTAGTCGGTTTAGTCCCCACTTTTTTTTTTGTTTTGTACTCAGGATAAGCACTATCGTAGAAATGAAGTTCTTATTTCTACTAGTTTTTATATGAGCTCTTTTGACTTTAGCTTCAATATACTCCGGCAAAGCTGGCCCTTGAACCTCACCTTAGTAACAAAACTATCAAAAAAATGGACACTATAAATTTGTTTTTATTGTCAAAACCATAATTTAAACAAGTGCACATAATTGAGAATTTTAATCAATTATCGATACTTTTTAGAAGATATTCGAGGTTATTCATTTTTGTGATTAGTTCTTCGACGTAGAATATGGACTATTTGGTGTTATTTATGTTGTGATTCTGTAGTCTTTGAATGGATTGAAGTGTGAGTTGGAAATTTGTATTGATGGAATTACAAAAGTCTTCATTGATGACGACTTCTCTCATATTACTTATTAAGTTCAAAACTCGAGAACTGACAGATGTTAGACATAGCAATAATATTTCCACGTTGCGTAAATACTGCAAAAATTATTTTTCGTGCTGAAAATCCTGTGCTGTCCCTAGCTCGTTCGAATGGGGCAAGGTTTTTCCAACATGCTTCCTAGCATGTGGAAGTAAAATCTGCATGGGCAAAGGTTTTTCTCGTTAGAAAATTTCCGGAACAGTCCTGTAGATTTGTGTTTTTTTTCCCCGGGTGTTCACAGACCATGTAATTCATATTATTAATGGCAATTTCCATATGGAGTGTTCGTAAGGATGTGGTTTAAAATATTGTGATTCGTTGAAGTACGTTTAATGAATATGGATAATGGTGGTGTTATTCTCAGAAGAAACCTCCCTGGAACGAAGGCACAAGTGAGTGGTTTTCACATTTTAGATGAACGTTTTATTTCGGTCATGCCCTGTGTTACCTGAAGTGCGAGATGTTTTCGTTGTACAAACATATTTGTTGTCATTTTAATTCACCAGATACAACATTTAATTTATGCAGTATCTTACTGTGATTCCGCGAATCCACAGCTGATTTTATGTAAAGGATGTTTACCTCTAATAATTCTTGTTAATGATTTCTTGGTACTTTACACTTCATTGCTTAGAAAGGAGTATTATTGCAGGATTTTTGGAAATGGCCAGATCTATTATTTGATGAAATGGATTCAACTCTTGCAGTTCAGCAGTATATTCAACAGAGCATCAGAAAAGATTTCACAAATGTACGTGTTATTTTAACACCACCAGAATCCCAAGATGAAGGTGTATGGAAGTATGAACACCTTAGGTATTAAATGTTTCATTTAATACAGGATTCATACATATGTTTACATAATCTTTAAGTGTCTTTTATTATTGGAAACATATAAAATTGGAAGCCTTGCAGCCAGTGTTTGCAAGTTCTTCAGTTAATCAGTTTTCTTGGTATTCTACACTCTTGCAATCAGCTCATGAAAAAACGTAATACTAATCAAAAATTACTGCATTATGGGGTTAGATTGATTTTCATTAGTACGCAGAAGGGACCTGAGTAAATGTTGAATTCGGAGGTAACAAAACTCATCATATGTACTTTGAAAAAACAACTGGAATGTTTAATGAATTCTAGACTTGAAAAGAAGTCACTTAATTATATGAAATAAACAATTAAAAAGCCTTAAATAGCTGTTTGTTGTTTTATCAGTCTTTAGGGGCTTTATGTGCACTTTTTTAATCTTTGTTTATGAAACTGCCCATGTCTTTTCTTAACATTGGTGCATGTTGAAATGATTGATGCATGCTTTGGTGAGTGCATGATGACTGTTCTTAAGGTAATTGATTCAAGTAACCCGTTCTGTTTTTGCAAGTGTTGCTTCCTTGTTTGCATATGTTTGTTTAGAAACCTTTTTTAACTCTTAAGTAAATGGACTGTTTTCTTAGCCATTAAAGTTTCTTAGACTTGTGGTCCTCAAAAAAAATTTCAGGGAAATGTTAATTATATTAGCATGTATGTTTTATTTATAGGTGTCCCCCAAAACACTGATAGCCAGAGGATCTTATTCCTGTTGCATGATGTTTTATAGAATTATTATCCAATTTCATGTACTCATCACAATTTTTTCTGCGCTGGAACACTTTGGTGAATGCTGTGTTTTAATTATCCTGACAGTGCATTCATTATGATTTCTTCTATTCCTCCACATTTTTCATAAATACTTTTTTTTTTTTTGTTCCTAAGAGTATTCTAAAATATCTTATGGTTGGAGACTTCTCAGCTCTATCAATAAACTTTGTTGTGTGAAAATACAAAGGAAGTCCGTGTGTTCTATTTAGTTAGTTATAATGTAATTACAGACAAACAACAGGATGGAAGTTGTATTATTTCTACCATAAATTTACAGTATGCTTCTTAGTAATGACTTTTATGCAAGTATTTTAGTGGCTACTTTTGTAACCCTGTTATGAAGGATTACGTACTTTCATTTTTATTTTATGGATTTCATGAAGTCTTTTGCTTTGTTATGTATTATTCTGTGCAGATTGCTTTTGTTATTCTAGTTAAAGATAGATGATTTTTGTATTTACTTTTGTAAGGAAGTTGTAATTTCGTATTTGTTATTTATTGTTTTATAATTCAACTGAGTAACCTTCATTTTATGAACTCTTGTTTCTTTACACAGCACAAGATACCTCTAATCATGTGTTTTTTTGAACACCATGCATAAAGCATACATAAGTAAAATTGGCTTTGCTATAATTTCATTTGATAAACAGTATGCATGATTTCATAAATCATCCAGGCATTTTCTTTTTTTATTCATTACTGCAATCCGTTGGGCTCCATGAAATCAGTTAGGTACTTAAAGTAATAGAAAGCAATGAAGACTGTGTTGGCATTATGAATTTCAGATTAGGTTAGTTATTAATTTAAGTATAATTTGCTAATTTGTACATTTGGTTAGTTTACGTTTTTTAAGTAGTAATTTAGACTGCAAGTTTGAAGTAATTTTTCCTTTTTTTACAAATCACAATAGACAGTTTTGCATGGACCTAAATCGCCTAGCTGTGAAGCTGCAAGCAGAATGTAATCCAGAAATTTGCACCCAAATGACTGCAACTGAACAATGGATATTCCTTTGTGCAGCCCATAAAACTCCAAAGGAATGTTCTGCTATTGATTATACTCGTCATACTCTAGAGGGAGCGGCATGTCTTCTGAATAGCAATAAATATTTTCCCAGCAGGTAAAACGAGATTTTTTCATATTTCAAATTAACCCAGATATCCATGAGGAATAGAGTGAGCATTAAAGATTCCTCAGTTGGAAAATTAGCATCTGTGTGTAGAAGAGTATACCGGATATTTTCCCATGCTTTTTATCATCACAGAAATATTTTTGATGAATTTGAGGTAATCAGTTGCACTACTTTTAATAGTTTATTCATTTGTTAGAGCAAAACGCTTTTATGCAAGAGATTCACAGTCTTTGTCATCAAATACAACTTAATGTCAAGGGACAACATAATAGTACCTTTGCTGAAAGATGGTGAAGAAGAGGAACTACTTTAAATAATTCATGAATTGTACTGTGGAGTTTGGTTTCAGGTTTTTAATCATGCTCTTGAAACCAGTGTCTAAAGATGTAGAATTTATTGTATGTAAATGGATGTAAGTGATTCAGTATCTTATTAATAAAGTACTGTTCACGATCATGAATATGTTTTTCTTAAGTACTTGCAGAATTCTATCGCAGAATCATCAATTCAGAATTTTATATTAGTTGTGGATCTATGGTTATTTGATGTGTGATTAAAGAGAGCTTCCATTCCAGAAAAAACTCTCCACTTAATGTTTTGGGAATTCTCTTTTCTTTTATCACAATCACTGATTTCAGGAATGATATTTCTGGAAGCTACTGAAAGTTGCTCTGCACTCATTGAGTGGATGCTGCTTTCCACTCTATCCATGTTCTATCTTGACCGTGTGCAGTCTTACTAATCTCAGTGTGTAACAATAAATGAGTATGGATGCAACTCTACACCAACACAATCACTGTTTCTGGTTTGATATTATCTATTAGTAGCTAGTGCCTTGCTTAGCTACTAATCAGATAATGGATTAGAGATAGTACTAAGAGATAATATCAAACCAGAAACAGTGATTGCTGGCTTGATATCTGTTAGTAGCTAACCCAAGGCAATGGATGGAAGCAGGTCATTGGAGTTTCCCTGAGGAATGGTTATATTTGATAAATGACTTCATAATGTGTTCATACCTGACACGTGCTTGCTTTATTTTCTCTCAATAACGCAGGTAGAAGGGATAAAGTCCTCCAAGATCTCATGCTGTAGTTGTCTCCCAAATTGTCAGCATCACTGCCAGCAGCAGCACTTGGTATCTTGTGCTGTTTGAGTGGCGTCACAATCTTCATACAAGTGAGTGCAAAGTAAGCAAATGTGGAGGTAACCCTCCTTGTTTGCCGTGGCAATCATGTAGCAGCCAATGCAGCAGCCCTGACTAAGACTCATTGCCTAGGGATTGTGCACACCTTGTAGAATTCTTCGGGAATCACTGCCTCCCTCCTTTCTCCTTCTTTACCCAGATCTCAGGAGCCACCCATAATGAGCCAAATCCAATCTAATTTATTCATTATTATGCTGTTCTCCCTTGTGCTTTGCTTTCTACCTTGAGGAACCAAGTGTAAAAACTTCTTTCAGAAATGTGGCTTCAGGTTCCTGGGTTCATGAACGCAGGTCTCAGTATTAGTGTATGTATTCAAGTATGTTAATAAACGGCTTGAAATTACGAGGATGGAAACAGTTGTTGAAGGATGGTCGATAGGTGAATGGAAACTTGGAACTTTTTGCGGTTTCAGCATATAAGCTGTTAGTCAGTCCGGTATCTAGGCAGTAGACATCCAATTGGATCGCCCCAGGCGTCGGGAAGGAATGAAGGAACCTATGAGATGAACGAGTCGGTCGGAACGGTGACTCGGGAATCGAAAGAAAGTTTACTGCTGCCCTCTGCACGCATGCACCACATGGCAGCAGAACACTGCATGTTGACAAATACGTTAGATGACTGCTTAGTAGTAACGTCTTGGTTCTGGCCCGATTCCGTGCCCGTTTTATTAGGGTCACTTTGTTTGTCTCAGCGAAGCCGATAGTCTGCAGTAACTCCGCGAAGAGCGCGTGCCATTGGAAGAAATAGCATACGAAGAGCATCGAGGCGTTTGCCCACCCTACGGCATTCATGGGTTTCGAAGTTTGACGGTCTTTAAAGCTCCCTTCGGTGCATGGCACGTGGCAATGACAGAGATGCCGTGTTCATACGATCACTGTTCTCGATTCTCGGTGTCTTTGGGAAATTGAAGCATTCGGAAATCCTGTTTCGAAGAAAAATGACCATTTGTTTGTTTGTTTCTTTCTTAGGGTTTTAACTTCCCAATTTTGTTTGAGGCACTTGCAGCATCAGCATGTGCATGGTGCAAGTTTACGATCGAATCTGAATGCTTCCATCTCGGATTTTGAAACGGAAACATCTGCAATTTATTTTTTTTTTGCAAGACCAATGAATTGGTTGATGTGATTCGCAACCAAATCTCTAAAACGAAATAGATGAAATCTAAAGATGAACTCTAGATGTAGCGATCAAGAATTCGAGGAGCTCTCTCATTTGGGATCAGTCGTTTTCTTGCAAACTTATGCATTTGCCCTTCAAAGAGTGTAACGAACTGCGAATCGGAATAGCAGACGTCTCCAAACAAAAATGGCAAGGAACTGCATTTTCTAAACGTCTTTACCGTGCCCCTCCGGCGTTTCAGCGGACCCAAGCAGGTGGAACATCTCTACCAAGTTAGTAGGTTAGGGAAGCAAAGCTTTGGAGAGTTTCTTTGGAGAGAGGAAAAACTTTTCGATTCCAAATAGCGAAAAAAAATACGCGTGCATCTTGTTGATACATCAGCAGTTTGCACGGAATCTCCGAGCACGGAAGGCACACGAACCGAAGCTTCAATCAGCTGTGTGATGGGGCATCAACCACATGTCCATCAACATCCCCACGAGGATGACCACATCACTGCTTGAGGCAGATACTATTACTCTTCGTCAGGGACGCCGATTTAGGTAGCCTGCCATGACGCTGTGATGCATCAGAAATTCGGGCATCACTTGAGATAGAATGGTCTTCCAGCTGAAAGGTGGGAGAAGCGGCATTTGCAGTCCATCATTTCCAACAACTCCGAAGCTTCTGAGAGGAATAACTGTTTTGTAAGAAATTCGAAAACTGTTAGAAATCGCAAGCTTCCAGCGGCATTGACAACACGTTCTTGCTCAAGCTACTGACAAGGGTATTTGGACACTTTAGAGCTGGATTATCTTTTTAGGCAAGGGACAAAAAATGAATTGCAAGAAAAATCGTGTCGTTCGGCTTTTGCTCTCCATGTCTGCTATGTTTCCATCTATTTCTCTATTTAACGTGAATAAATAGGCTGGCACATTCGAAAGCGGAAGTCACGAAGGTTGTCCCTTGACCTGCTTCGTTGGTTCTCTCCCTGCTACTAGCGTGAACTTGCTGGCAGGAAGGCACCGAGCTCATCTGGAAGGCACGCTCAACAGCTTCTGGCAGTGGAGACCACAGACCGAAGGACGCAAGCGAACGCGGATAATTCCAAAGAGCAAATGAGAAACAAGTTCGCTCGGTCACGCTTGCTTCTGTCCGAGGAAACCAATCTGACAAAAGCATCGGGGTATCACGAATAGTGTAGAGGTCAGTCATTCGGATCTTTACCGAAGGCGCCGTTTCGGCCTTCAAATGTCCACAAATGAACTGAGGTCGCCGCCGATTCCTGTCAGCCTCGATGGGAATGAAGATGTGCGAACTGGCTGTTTTCAATGTCGATCATTTATTTTCCTCTCGTTTCTCCAGAATGCATTCTGCTGTCAAATCTTCATTCGTCATGGAGAAATTCGAAGACGTTGAACTCATCACTCGTGGAGCACAGTATTCTGCGTGGACCAACACGACTTTAACAACGCACAGTCTTTTACGACAAGAGATCAAGATGATCAAGAACCAATCGGTCGTACAACAAGGATAAGAAACGAATTTCGGAGCACATGCAAAAACCTGCATGTGATGAGACGGGCCGGGCCGGCCGGAGCAGGAACAACAGGGAAGGCCCTAATTCTTAGCTCTAATTCTTCTGACAAAATGATTTCGAAATGATTGCGATTCTTTCTTCCCTGTGAGCTGAGAAAACAGAATAACAGAATGCTGCCTTGGAAACACCGCTCACTGCAGTGTGCCCCGAGTGCACACCGCAACGAAAGCACACTGACAATCGGAGATCGGCTGTGTTCCAAATATCAAGCGCAGCCGAGAGCCAAAAAGTGATGGATGAAACGTCGGTGGTTGACAAAGCAGGCGTTCGCCACACAGGTGGAATGCAGGTCGCAAAATCAACCCTGAACTGGACTCAGATACTGGTCAACTGGGATGTGTTTGGGGGATGCAAAACAGAATATGATCGGCTTGCCCGTTGGGGATCTTTCGAAGGAGCGATGCCGATTTTGCCTGCCGCTCCGTGTATTGGCGCTCTTCCCGGGAGAAATTTCATCCTGTGACGTGTGTGACCTGCTTTCAGGATCTCGGAAGCAGTTCGGGAGCACGTAGAAAAACGCTCGTGCAAACTTCCGTTGCCGGTGGTGGCCGATCTTTCGCTGGAGGAGGTGCCGAATTCTCACCTACCAGAAATTCCGAAGTATCGGAAAAGAGTGTTTCCGAGATATCGAACTGTTCCGGCTGAGAGACATTATCTGCTTGTCGAATCCGTTGCTCAGTATGTATCACTGCCACTTTTCTGCCGCCATTTGCAGCATGGCACATGCAGGATAACATGGCCGTCTTTTATTGCCTTCGATGGAGGTGGGAGTTTCCCGCAAGGATCAAGCAGCGCGTCTGCCACAGTCAGCAGGAGGCCGAACTCGGTAGGTTTGGGTGAAAACGAAAAATAACAAGGAATAATATGACAGTTCGGTTCCCAGTCTATAGATGGCTGAGTGGCATCAAGAAATGGCGTGTGGTTATTGAGGCCTTCGGCGAAGCGCTCCAGCTCTGGTAAACACCGAGCTTACAGAAACTCCGTGCAATTTTCGGCTGTGACACAAAACACAACGCGTGTGATGATGAACGTTCAAAGCCAATAATCCCAAGATTTCAATAGAAAATACCCATGGGAAGAATCGCCCCTAGTTTCACACACTTGTTCACGAACAGATGTGTGCTGCTCTAGAATGCTCATGAAGTTACCTCACTTCAGGAGGATGAGCGAGGGAGCCTTTATCTTCCGTGCAAGTGTTTGAGCGTGTCCCGATCCGTTTGGTTTGTTCTGGTGGATTCAGTTTCCCTGCCATTCGGGAGCTGCTTCCAGAAAAATCCAGAACGAAGCAAACATTCTTGGAAGACGATGAACCATTTTTCCTGCTTGTATTCTTACTGTACTCCTTGCACCAGGGCCCGTAAATGTGCTGATTGGGAATGGATGGTCTGGAACTGTGGGAATCTCTCATTCTTTCTCCATACACATCGCTGCTTCTTCAGATGTCTTGCTTCCCAGCATGAGCTCAAGAACAAGCACTACAAGATTTTCCAATTGTGCGAAAGAGATTTCTCGTTCGTTTAGCAAAAAAAAGGACGGACAGCCAAGCTGATCTTGCAATTAGGGTTGGGTCGGTCATAGGATCACACGAGTCTCCTTGGTAACGCAGGCGTTTCGTCTGGGAAGTCCCTTCCTCACATAAGGAGGAACAAAAAAGATCTCCAAACACGTATTTCTGAGGAGGAGCAAGTGCGCTGATGTAACACTCTTGGGGGAAGGGAGGCGGACGGGTCGGATTCAACGGACGACTTTTCTTTCCTGTGTTTAGCGATGTCCCCACCATTTTATTTCATCTTATTTTTTTTTGGCCTGGCTTCTGAAAGGTCACCTCTAGAATTCATCTTTATAGCTGGGAATTCTTTCGGTAGTTCACTAATCAGACAACCAGAAATGCAGGTAGGGAGGCAGCTCTGCTACTCGCTACAAAGGGGAACAGTAATGATGGGACAGTGAATGAATAATCTGAGGGACCCTACCCCCTCCCCCTCCCAAAACCAAAAAAAAAAAACAGCAAAAAATCAGAAAAAAAAAAGAGGAACGACAATATAAGGGAACGCTTAGAGATGCAGATGTATTTGGGAGATGCCCGTGAGTTTCGGGCTGTGCACGCTTGAGGAGTGAGAAGGATGCAGGAATGATTCCGTCCGATTGGTTCGAAATCTCGACGCGCGAGTGATCTCTGGGTGCAGACGTCGTGAGCGGGGGTGGGAAACGTCCGTTGGTTTCGCGCGCGAAACTGCCGGCCCCAAGGTCGAATCGCCGACTTCCGTAACGGAGTGCCTAGGGAATCGGGAATCTTCTGAAATGAAAACCGAAGAGGAGGTTTCTGGAAACTCCTCGAAAAGGAGAAGTCTCTTTCCGGACGCAGCATCCGCTTACCAAAGCTGCTTTCGTGGTCTCGGAACCGGAACGCGGCGTTCGGAAATGGAAGCTGCGAAGAGGAACTTTGGTTTGTGGCCGCGAAAATTTTCGGCGTGCTAGACAAGATGCCAATTCAGGAGTCAAAGAGAGCAAGGTGGAGATGCTTGAAGGAGGATAGGGGAGCAACACGAACCTTGATCAGAAACGAAAGGGAGCTGTCGAGAGATGATAAAGCAGTTCCGCAACTCCGGCATACCAGTCCATAAATTCAAATCCAACCATAACGACCATTTGTAAGAAAACTATCCATCTCAAATAACAAAATACGAAATACACTATAAATATTTACTTTCTAACACATTATAAACAATGGCCTTCTTCCTAAGAACATGAACCACCCTACATACCATACATCCCCTCACTCCATCTATCCTTTATCAACCATTTCTCTAATTATACTAATCCTCATCAATCAATTTCTTACTACAAGTCTTCTTATCAACTTCAACCTCATAACTGCTATCATCACGTTTCTTCAACTCTTCACCAGTAAATTTACCACCTTCATCATCAACAAACCAACAAATACTCCCCCAATTGCCACATATTTCTCCATGATAGACAATATGAATCTTTCAATTTTCTCCACAATTATACCACTTCCCATCACCACTATAAAACTAAAACCATCAATAAAACACAATACCTATTACTTAGCCCAACATCCCCCTCCACACTATCACTAACGGTCGGTGGTCTGATGCCAATGGAAGAAGAGCTGAAATCAAGAATGCCTTGGTGCTCCTGGTTTCGGCGATGGAGTTGGTCCTTGCAGAGATGGAAGGCGTGTGACTGGATGACGTTTCAAAAGAGGTTCCAAGGAATGGAAGAAATTGGTTCAGACAGATGCTTGGTGAGGTTCCATGTTGGATATTAAAAGATTTTTTTTGGGAAGGACACATTTAATGATAACGGAAGCTGAGCTTTTGGGCCAGCACTCTTGATCCAAAAACCTTGGTAACGCCCTAGGGGTGACAGACTCCATTGGTAGTTTACTTCTCTCGGAGCTTGCATCTGACCTCACCACATGGAATCGGAAAACAGACCAGAGGGACAATAAATAAAAAAAACAATCTGGAAGGAAGAAAAGAAATCTTTACGCGCCGCTGGAGACTTGAAAAGAACAAAGAGAAGAAAAATTTTCTCTTCAGATGGGTCTGGTTCAACTGAGTACTGGAAGTGGGAGGACCAGCAAAAATCGACATTAAAAAGTAAGAGAGCCTGAAAGAACAGAATTTCTTGAACTCATGATGATTGCATCACCAAACCACAGCTCATACTTCTGTTGAAGCACTGACAGTCAGGTCTGCGTTCCAGCAGGCCGTAGTCTGCATATCTTCATATGAAGAAGGACTGAAAGCGAGGGCTCCCTGCAGAAGCAAACGATGCCCGGATTAATCTGCGCCAAACAGCAAGCAGCGCTTGGACCACCCCAGCGCGACTATGAAAGCAGCGCTCAAATTTCGCAAAGAACTTCTTCGCTGGTGAGCTCTTTCGGTCGGTTAACTTTGCTGTTCAACTTTGTTGAATAACAGCATCCTCCAGAGACTCTCCTTCGCAACAGTGGGGGAGAGCTCAAGAAGATGCTGCTAAACCGGAAACCCATGCTCTTCCTCAAGGAAACTCGAGGAGAAACTCGCTACACGAGCGCCCAATGCGGAACTCCACAAAGGGGTGGATTTTCACCCAGTGGCGCCGGGACGTTTCCTTGAGAAAAAGAGACGGACGAATTGGGAAAAACTGCTCCCGAAACAAAACCAAAGCATCGTCAGGAAACCGAAGAAGTTCAAGGGGAGGGCGCACCGACACGCAGGTGGACGTTGCTAAAGTCCTAGACGGGAGGAAAGGGACAAGAAGTGAATAAAAAAAAGGGGAGGCTGGGGACGAGGGTATCCGGTTTGTCTCGTTGTCTTGTTGAAAAACCAAAACTCCGGAACGATCTGGAAAGGGAAAATTAAAAAAATAATAAATAAAGGGAGGGTAGGGTTACCGGTGTCGGTCGTTCCTTTCTTTCAGAGCCGGCTCTGGGTGACAGCGATGTCCTTCTTGACTTCCCGTTGTTATGCCTGAAATCCCAACAAATGGCGGGCTGAGACGATAGAGAGGATGCAGCGTGTCCTCGCAACCGCAGTGTCCGTCGCGACTCCATCACTTGCGGAGAATCGCCTCAGCAAGTCCTCCTCGGCGGTGTCCTCAGCGCGCAGGAGCGCTGAGGCCAGCCTCCTCTGAAGGGATTTCAAGAGATCGACGGATGGATAGCGGGCAGTGGCAAGGAAAGTACCTTGCCGGCAGCTTTTTCCACTAACGTACAATTCTGGCGCTCTACGGGAACGCAAGCACGTATGTGAGGAACTGGGAGATTTCTTCTGTGTGACCATCTGGTGCAAAGAAGAGCTTCTGCTCACCTCTCAGATGACCTTAAATAAGAAAAAAGGGCCCCCGGGTTTTTGCCTTATATGAGGATTAAGAACCATCACCAGATTTTCATCCGCCATCTTCCGCAGGTGGACAGACCAGGAGGCGAGGAGACTCCTTGGCAGGTGGTCTGCTCAGTGGCAAGGATGACCCAGTCCCTTCGCGCGACCCAATTCCTTGGATGAAGTTGGTGCTTCGCTCCCGACGTTGCGTGAGCTTCCGTCCGGGGCACGCCTCTCTCGCAGCCTTTTTTTTGGTTCGCTGAGTACCTCAAGAGCTGCCTGGTGGCTTACGCAGCTCTTTAACGCTGTTCCACGCCATCTGAAGGTGCGTGTAATTCTTCAAGATAGGGGATATCCCGGGAGAGAACCGCCCTATGAATCCAGGAAGGGTTCTGAGAGTCCGTTCCTTTCAAGCTTGGGGAGGAGAGAACCTTCACCCTGGTTGTCTTCGAAGGGGATTTCTAATGAAACCTCTTTATTCTCTCTGGAGGGATCCTCGGAGAGGTCCTCTCCATTTTTCTTCTCCGAAGGGTACGTGGAAAGGATCTGATAGTGAGAATTTCTTCGGAAAGTTTATTCTAATCAATAAATGCCCCGACGCGACCGGGTGACAACTCCAGAGGGAGTTCGCAAGAGAACCGCTCCTTTTTACTCCTCCGCGGAGAATCCTGAAGGGACATTTCCGAAATTCAGAAGGGTGCGCCTCGAAAGGAGCGGCACGCTTCTCTGCACTCTCTAGAGAGGTGGTAACACATTAACTCCATGGTACGATACGGAGGATCCCCCTCGAAGAAGAGGTCTGCTCAACCGAAGGGGAAAAAGGACCCTGGAGGGTCGACTCCCAATTCCGGCCACTGATCGGGGACATCCAGTTTTAGCCTCTACCAGTGCCTCATCCGAATGAAGTCAACTTTTCGGATGCGCAGGAATCCCCGCTTCACTTCTCCCCGGGAACTTCCCTTTTCGAACCCACAATATTCCACAAGATGCTCCGGGGACAACGCGGACGACCTCCTTCCACCAACTCTCGCTTGCTTGAGCACCTGAAAGTCGGACTTCTTCCCCTCGTGCAGCTCTTCCGCCCCGAGGGTGGCAGCCCCAGTAATGCCGGCGACCAAATTCCCGGTGTCCACTCGCGGTCGGCGGGACCTTCGGTGCGAGGGAGGCCGCGAGCCGCTCCGATTTCCGTGCTGCGCGCTCCTCCTGCAGACACCACTCACCTAACAGACTTGTTTGTGACTACGCCCGCTGTTCGCTTCGGAAGATCCTAGAGGGTCAGCATTCAGCGCTCAGCATTAGCGTGGGCGGAGCAGACCTCCCCCTGATACAGCGCTGCCTTCCCTGAGGAAGACAACCGGCAGCGTCCAACCAGCGAGGTGGGAAGTCTCCCGCGAGATCACTAGCAGGAGAAAGACAATGAGTGGGTGAACCATGGGCAGCCGGCACCCCAAGTGCTTTTCCGTAGGAACTGCATTTCTGGGGCGAGCTGCTTGGCATTACTAGAGGTGACCTGAAGTGTCCCCCAGAGCTCAAGAACAGCAGCACCCTTCCCATGGAATGGCAGGAGTCGGCACTGCTGCTGTAGCACTGGGATTTCCTCTGCAGCGCACGCCGACACCACTGAACGCTGGAGAGAGTGATTCCGGACTGTGCCAGGTGTGGGGAACGGGAATCCCATCCTCACCTGCTAGTGGATTGTGTTACCCTCCTGCCCCTTTAGGAACGCTTTTCTGCGAGTCCTCTAGGAACCCTCGACAGCAACCTTTAGGGACGTTTTATGGCTCCTTTTTGTGCAGCTCAATAGCAGCACTTTGCTGCATCCACGGAATTGCGTTCTCAGGAAGATTCGCGGCCAGTGGATAACGCCCTTTCTTTCCTCGTTCCAGGCTGCCTTGATTCCGCGGACACAGCAGAGAAGTGCTAGAGGACGCGGTTGACTGCAGAGCGACCCGCACGAAGAGACTCTTGAAAATGTCCAGCACATTCTAACAGCAGGTTCATGAGGGTTGCTTTCTTCCCGCACCTGTCGCAATGTGAGCCCACGCTCCCCTGTCTCCAATAGTGAAGGTGGGCTTTGCAAGGGATTCGCACACGCAACAACAGCAAACGCCAACTCCTGCCACTTGAGGGGATGAGTGGCACTGTTACCAGCACGCTGGAGGCCAATCCAGGTCCTCTGGAAGGATGTCGAGCAGGTCGCCCCAGCGTACAAGTCCTTGGAGTGGGACACTCGGGATAGCAGCGTCCTGACGTTTGAATGATGGAAATCCTTCACCGACTTGCAATGCAAAATGGTGTGCAAGGTCGGAGGCTGCAATCTACTCCAGAGATAGATGGAAATCCTTTGGGGTTCTTTCGTTCCCACTGCTTTCTTTCCGGCTTTTCATTTTTGGTTATCAAGGAATGCTGAAGAACCGTTCGCCTTCGAAGGGGGGCTCATGAAACTCTTTAAATACGCCCACGCCAACCGAGAGTGCACGTAACTCTTCAGGCTAGGAGGTAACCCCAGATGGTAACTTTGTGGATCCAGAAAGACTTCGAAGGAAGAAGTTCGTTCTTCTGCTACTCCTAGGAGTTAGCCTCGAAGAGAATCTCTTCCTTATTCTCTCCGGAGGGACTATCCTGTTTGCGGGGGCCGCTCCTCATTTTCTTTTCCGGAGGGAATCCAGAATCCGGAGAAGATGCTCCTCTGAAGAGAACCCCGAAAGGACAATTCCTCATTTCTCCGAAGAGCGTTCCCCGAAGCGAGTAGCCCGCTTTTTGCACTGTAAAGAGACAAACCACCCGAGGAAGGTATCAACCAACTCCATGATATGGCTGCACGTCCACAACAGGAGGGCAACATCGGAGGACTCCTTGATTCCTGAAAAGATCCGAGAGGTTCAATTTCCAATCCTGGCCATTCAGTGGGGGCATTCGGGGGTTTCCGGCATTCACCAGTGTAGCACCCGAATAGGCCAACCAGAGTCATCCTGCGTGGGGAATTCGAAACCCACGACGCACCTTCCATTTCTCGGCGTCGATTCTTCCTCGGGTCGGATTCGAACCCGCAACTCTCGGTGCCATGTGTAGAGACCGCAGCCACACGGCCACCTTGAGAGATTCAAGAACAGAATCCTCCGGGAGAGGCTGGAGATTGACGTCGCCTCATGCGACGCACAGAGCACCGCTGAACTCTCTTCCAAGGCGGCGCAAAGCGGTCCAAAGGATGCATGGAGAAAGAGAAGGATCAAGTTGCGACTATCGGCTGATAGAATTGGGCAGGAAACCCTTTCTTGCTCTTGCTCTTCATTCCTTTCATTACAGGAGCTTATTCGAGCAGCTTTGAGAGCATCCGAAGCGAAGGTCGCTTGGAAACATCGAGGAGTCTGCTTCCCTGCTAAGTGAGCCCGAAAGCAGAGCACAGAAGACATCATCCATCAATACGAAGGCAAAGACCGAGCGTTTTGAAGGTCCCCCGTCCGTGATGCATGTCTTTCTCCGAAATCACCGTGATCAGGGGGATGGGAACGGGGACGGTTCGCGGCCACTCGACCGGGAGAGTTTAGAGCGACGGTAGACGCCCGGCAGCCACTTTTTGGCTGAAAGCCAGAAGTGCGTTGCGTTTGACGCAGGCAGCTGCCGCGCGCACTCCCTAAGAGAGGAGTTTGCTGTTTCATGCGCCCCGTGCGAGGGGAGCGCCAGGGATCGCGCGATTTTCTGCGCGGCTACAGCATTCCGAAAGGACGAGGCGCAAGCTGAAGACAGCTCGCGTGTCTTCCATGCAAAAGGACGTCCACGAAGACCAGTTCAAGCCACACGCGCCGCACACGGCCCGTTTAAGGTACACCGGAGATCCAAGTCCACTGGAGCCCCGGGAAACCACAGGAAAGTCTGCGCCTAGAGCAAGGTCAAGCCAACATGCCACAGGCAGGTCATGCACTGAGCTTAAACGCGCGCAACGGTCATCCCAGACCGCTAACAAGTGGGATAGGTTCGACACCTCCCAGGTGGAAGTTTCTGTCAACATCAAGAACGGTGCACAAATCTGTAGCAGCTTTGCATTGATCATCTTTGTTTAGTAGCCGACTTGACCTTTGACCAAAGCTGAGGAACACCGGAGCGACAGCTCCTGCCACTACTATCGTCCAAGGAGTCATCAAGAGAGAGATAGGGATCAGGAACTGCGGCAGGATACCCTCTACATCTTGAAAATGGTGGCGGAAGTGGCTCAAGTGAGTGGACTGCCCAGCAGACCCTCGTGCCCCCTCCCCCAACAGAGAGAAATATTTTTCCAAAGCGAATGCAGAATGTGACAATTCTGATCTGAAGCGTCGTGTGCAGGAGCACTTGGGAAAGTGTCTGCAAAAGTGTGTTACTGTAACTGTCGATTCAATGTCGTTAAAGAAATTCACCCATTCCCCGCTTGTCGGGAAAAACCGATTGACGTTTGTTCTCCTGAAAGCTTTCTGTCAGGTGGTGATTGGAAAATTCCTGATGACTCCGGCGAGTTGCCATATGGGGCTTCTTTGAAGCGGTCGGAATTGCCCATGTCTCAGAAACCGGGACAACGAGGAAGATTCCGGGAAGAATACCAGGAACTCTCTGGCGATTCCTTTGCATTCCATGCACATTAAAAGCACGCACCTGTGTGACCACACCGTCTTTGGAGTGTACGAGCTGCTGTGTGTATTGTCACGCACCTTAGGGCGCTTGCGCCTGAAAAACATCAAGCCACGGCCTCAGGGGAAAGGCGAAACGAAGAGAGCGTGAGTCGATTGCTGGCATGCTGCAAGCATCACCATCCCTTGGATCACAATACGAGAAGGGCGTTTGCAGATATCCAGATGCCTGAGACTGGGATTCAGCCGGCTGCAATGGAAAAGCGGGATGGAATGCAACGCATCCTCCAAATAGCGAACCGAAAAGTCCCGATTTTGTTCCAATTGGAGACGGAAAGAAACGGAAAAGAGGACCGAAACGGGAGGCAAAAAATGATGAGCGCAGTGAAAATTCGGTGCAGTTTCCTGGAGTTAATCTGTTCGACAGTGGATAGCTTCTGAAGCACCTAAGGAAACGGAAACGAGCATTCGCAAGGGGGGAATCTGGTCCCTTGGGTTGCGCAACTTTGGTCTTGGACGGCCCTCTTGGCTAGACTGGTTCATTGATGTCTGGAGCGCCCCAGACGGAAACACATCCCAGCTTCCCCGTGCCCTTGTAAGGGCGGCTGGCAGCATTCTTCTTGGCCGTATCGGAATTCAAAGGGTGAAGTTGGAAGACCGCTTCCGTGACATCTGCAGCTCCAGCTGCCTCTCGTGGGAGTGTAGCAACGTCGCGTCAATTACTCCAGGCAGACGCTTGCGCCCGCTTAGCACGTCTCCTCCACTTCCAATCTAGGTCAAAGGCACATTTCCTTGATGACGCCAGGAACCGTTCGGTTTGGATCGATGCGCACAGAAGCACGGCCACGTCTCAGAGGATGAAAGCAAAAGAAAGTCAAAGGAATTCCCTTGGATGCTTGAAAATTCCTGCCGTTTTCCAGTTTTCCCGGGGATGAAAGGCCGATTTTTTGCACCTTTTTTTTTTTTTGGCTTTGCCCACGCCTGTTGTTGCAGCCAACAGGAATCCGTGGAACCTTTGAAAGAATTGCGTAGCATCCGTGTGTATTCACCCTCAGTTTCCGGAGTAAGTGTGCACATCTGAAGCACCTCGCACTATTTTCGGCACGTCAGCATTGGTGCGATTGTGGCACTCTCTGTGCGAATGGCTGTTCGCAAATTTCAAGATTCTTCGGAAAGCATTTGCCGTTCCACTGTATTCAACTTTGTCATTGGGAGGGGTGGCGGCAAATACAAAACATTCCTTTCGACAAATTCAAATTCCCTGATGGATTTTTATTCTCGAGAGTTCGGCGTGCTACCATTTCAACAGTTGGTTTCCTCTTCCTGTCTCTCTTCAGCGTGAACACAAAAGACCTTTGCGGATGAGTTTTCACCATTCCCATCTGTTTACGTTTTGCGGAGCAGTGGCTGGTTTTTATGTTTCCTCGTATGTGTTCACCCTTCTGTTTCTCACAAGAAGCCAATGAGGAATCCTCACCGTGTCTGCGCATACGTCATCGTATGGAATTATTATAGTTCTGTAAATTCAGCAGGTTCGGGTGAAAGCCTCGTCGAGGCAGAAAGCTGCAGAGGCAACCTGTCACCTCGATCAGGGACTTTCGGGTGGTTTTTGCACCCCGGTTCCCGAACGTGATGCCAACCGTACAGGGGTCGTGCGCGCCTTAGCAGTTCTGTACGCTTCCTTCATTTTTTTTTTTTTTTTCTGCAAGAGGCTTTTTACTTGCAAGAAGGTTTTCGTTGGAAGCATTAGCGAAACGCAGTCTTGGAAACTTTTTTTTTTCAAAGTTCCTGCAGTTCGCCGGTCGCCCGCCGCTGGCCGACCGGGGGAGAGCCACGCTTCGGATGAGGAGGACCGTTTCCTCCCCCTTCCCCCAAACCCAGCGGCAGCCCCCCTTTAATTGAGCACTTCCCCGCCAGATGGAAGGTTTCCGCGCGTGAATAACGCGCAGGTGTGCCACAAGCATTTGAAACGGTGCAACGAAAACTGAACGTGTTATGTAACGTGCAAGGGGAATTTTCGGTAACCATTTTTCTGTGTACGTGTTTCTGCATACGTGACGACTGTTCAGCTTGTGAGAGTTCTTTTCGTTTGCTTGGCATGAATCGGATCCGAGGACGATACGGGTTTTGTCTCGAGAATGATGGTTCACGCTGCAAGTAAAAAGTTTTGCCGCCGAAGGATGAAAGTCACTGTGTCATCAAATTGAAGTGAAGGGTGCTCACCAAAGGTGGGGGGCCAGTTTTTGAAAAAAATTCGTTTCGTTCCTGTGCGCATTGAACTGGGCCCTCAATGCAGGTTGGGAAATGAGTGACTTTAAAAAAAAAAAAAAAAAAAGGCCCTACTTTTCGATAGTCGGGAACGTGTGTGAAGAAAGTCTCTTCAGCTCGTTCCCTATTTCGCATATTTGGTCTGCAATTCGGTCTGAAGAAGCCCAGTGAGATACGAAGAAAATACAGTGTGTTTAAGATGAATGATAGCTTCTCGGCCTTTTTGGTTAAGGTCAAAGTGTGTAGAAATCAAATCTTGAGGCGTTTTTTTTTTTTTCCTTCCTTCTTCATACTGCCCTTTTCATTTACTTGTGGTTGTTACCAAACGTTTCGAGAGTTCAAGCCGATATTTGCATGCAGTACTTCATAGTTTCAGCGTCTCCCCCCCCCTCCCCCCTCCCCCCCAAATTACATGATAACTCGTGAGTGAAGACACGTGTGCAGCTGCAGCCTTTGCTCTTTTGCAGCACCTCTTTCAGTTTACTGAGAGCTTCCCCCCCCCTCCCCTCCCCCTTTGAAATAGATCGAGAGCTTCCTGTTGATCATGCATTAACGAAGAACGGAAGGAGGAGGACATCTCAATTTTTTTCCGTTTTAGGTTTCCGTTAACACCTGAAGAGTCGTTATCAAAGATGGCATCCTTCATCGACGATGTTGGGATTGGAGACTTTGTTCTCTTAGACGAGATAACGATTGAAAAATTCATAGACAATTTAAAGCAGAGGTGAGAGTTTTCGCTGTTGGATTTCATTTTTAAGATTTGAAACACTTGGAGATTTCGAGATTCGTTTCTCCCCCCCCCCCCATCCGTTTCCATGGGCGCATGCCTTCGGTGTGGCGTGGTAATCGCCACGCAGTCTGTGGGGGGGGGGGAGGGGAGGAGAGGAGGGTTGATGGCATCGGGTAACCAAAAACGTAATGTCTGCTTGACATCTTTTAAAGCACTCTCGGAAATCTTCGGCTCAATGTTCACGACCTCGCTTCGTTCTCGCCATTATTTTTTCACCCTCCTCCCTCCGGTCCGGGTTCACCCTCTTTTCCGACAGCATCCATCCATGATTTCTTGGCAGTATTTGCTGCCGTCGACAGGCGGCAGCTCCCCAGGCTTCCTTCCCTTCGAAACGTAGACGGTTGTCAGCAGCCGGTTTCATTTTATCCCTGACCCCAGCGTGAACTTACGGGCACCCGTAAGCACCGAAATGGCCGTTTCCGTGTCCGGCACTTTTGCCGGGCTGCGCAAAACGCCTCGTCTTTCTGAATTGCGTTACAGCGAGTCCTTCGTGGTCACGAAAATTTCGAAACAGTCCTCCTTGCTGCAGCGGTCCATTGGAATTCATTCCCGATCTGTGATTCGTGTCAGGGAAAACACCGTTCAGTCGAGCCGGGGTGTCGCCTGTGCTGCGTGTTCCGTCCAAAGAAAGCGCTGCGTACGATGGTCTGCCATTACGGCTCTGTCGGTGATTATCCATTACTGGCGTGGGGAGGGTTCCACCCCACTCTCTGCTGCCGGGGTGTGTCCCTGTCGGCCTGGCAAAATTTCCTGGCGGCGCCATCTCGCATGTTTCCGACGATTGCGGCCTTTACCGGGAACCCCACGAGTGCGCGCTCCCCATCGCCGGCGCCTCCGGCACGCAGGGAGTGTCCTTGCAGCACGCCGGCAAAGGTTCCACGAACGGGGGGAGCAGAGGGACCCATCGGGACCGGATCGCGGCCACGCTTTAAGGGAAAGCGCGTACCCCTTCACGACTGTTCCTTCCAAGGGGTTGTTCCCAGAACGACCTCTTGGGATCGAACAGCCTCTTGACCTCGAGGGTGAATTTCGGTCGTTTGGTGGCGTCGCGTGGAGAGGGAACGTGAAAATTTTGATGCACATCGTTTTTGTTCCAAGCGTTCCATGCCGTCCGTGTGACCTCGTGATCCGTGTTGCCTTTTCTGGAGGCATAAACTCCAAATGACCAAAGGTATCAAACATGAAAGCTGAGCGGCAGCTTTCGCCCAATACTTGACGGCATCATTTCATTTCGGATGTATAATTATGGACCATGGTTAGCGGTTTATTCTGGTTGTCAACGAGGTAGTTAAGCTTGCTGCTTGTCAGCCAGAGACCTCGTTTTGCACTAACCATGCATTCGATGCACTTTGATCTGATGGGCTGCTGATGCACAGAAACCAGATCTTGCAGCTTCAGGGTCCGCAGTCGACATCGTATGAAAAAGTGACCGTACAGTGTGCTTCCTCGTATTTCAAACATTCCTGAGCACTTCATACTTCGTATATATATTCCGTCCAACCTCAGGGGTAACGCCGTTATATGTAGCATTCTATGCTAATTCCATCAGCTGTTAATTGCATCTGGATGTGGGAAAACGTGGAAGGAAAGACTCCAAACATTTTCGGCTTGAATTTTCCCATCTCAACGTCTTGAGAGTTTCTCGGAATGGATAATGGGCGATTTCTAGTTTGCTTTAGCGTCGACCGTACTTTGCTGTACCAAAGCTTTTTTCTATTCCCAGCACGTTATCTAACGTTGAGGATGCTTTTGGTTAGGAGTGAGGTTTTGACCGATCACACACCTTTATCAAAGTGGATGCTGTCGGAAATGTCAGCTAAACCGAAAAATGCAGTAACTTCACATCTGCTTCTCCGCAAGTGCCCTATTCTTCATGTTTCTTAGTAGCTCCATCTCGAAACCCATAAACGTTCATAAGCCTTTTGCTAAAAATACCTTTCTTCGTCTAATAAATCTCGTATTCTGATTCGGAAAACTCCATGCCAGTTCTTCCAACTGCTTACTGTCCCCCCCCCCCCCTTAAAAAAAAAAGGAAAAGAAGTTATCATGAATAGTCAGTATTTGCTGCCGTCGATAGACGGGAGCTCCCTATGCTTCCTCCCCTTCGAAATGCAGACGGTCGTCAGCAACAGGTTTCATTTTATCTTCGCCGGGGTGAATCCCTGACCCCTACTGAGTGTACTACTGAGTGTTTCTAATGAATCCTCGCCCATCTTTCACTTGAACATTGAGTTCTTGGATGGAATCAGCAGATGGGAATTTGGTTCCTGATCAAAGCAGTATGAGTCCCTTTCGTAACTGCACCACAGCCGGGTCTCCACTGGTAGCGAGCTCATTTGATTTTTCGGCGGTCAAGAGAAGATCATTCATCACTGGCTTGAATTCCGCAGCGGGATCCGTACTGGTTTTGTGCATTGGTCTTAATGAACATACCGTATCTTCTGGAACGGGATAACCAGCGCTAACCGTGAAGCCTTTCGAACTCCACCGCAGCACTTCCAGTGACACCGGAACATCTCAACCGTGTCTCGGGAGCAATCCACCGCTGTCCTTTGTGATGCTCGCTCTGTCTTCATGGTTTCCTTTTCTCCAGGACAAAAAATTCAGGCCGTTTGGGATCAATCCAGCTTGCTTGCCCAATGTTTCCTTTGTGAATTCCAGAGCTTGGAATCGTTCATAAATCCGTGCTTGCATATCGAGAATTCAGCACGGACTGTTGCCTTGTTTGCTTGGTCTCAAAACGAGCGCGTACAGATAAACGTATACGGCGTTCTCGTCGCGCGCGTTCTCTTGGCTGCAGGCGGTCTCCAACGGAAGGTGACTCCAGTAAGAGCGGAGCGGAGCGCGGTCATCCCGAGAGGGGGAGCGGTCCCGCTCTCGGGATGCAGCAGCATCTTGGCCTCGTGACGCTTTCTCTTTTCCTCCCAGTTTCACCCATGGCAAGCAGTCGCGAATAAACATACGCAAATCAGGGGACTCAGGCACGAGCGAGCCGCAAGGGCTGTCTCGAGCGTGTCTCGATTTTTCTACAGAAGCACTCACTTTCATACAGAGCGGTTTTGCAAAAGGAAAGGAAGGTGGTCATTTGCCGACAACGATCCGCAAAATTCCGGCTGTGTGTCCCACGGAGAGAGTATCAAGAAATGCACTTGGGGACGTGCGACCAACAAATCTTCTTCAGATTTCTTAGTGTCCGAGCATACATACGTTTCGTCTCTCTCTCCCCCTCTCTCTCTCCTTCTGTGTTTTCTTCGCCTGAGTATCTTCTCAGCTGATGATGAATCGCAGGCAGAGCAAAGCCGATGGTCCGCTGTGAATGGTCGCTGCTATTATGCAACTCCTTGGTGCAATCCATGAGAGGGAAGCTTCGTGGCGTCGTGAGCCCTACTGAGTGCACGGGGCATTGCGCTGTTGCCCAGCGGCAACATCAGACTCTCCACTGGTTTGCTGATTCTTCTGATGCATACCGGAGATCGGTTCCTTGAAAGAGAAAACGTTTCCGGCGAATGCACAGAGTCCATGTCACTGATAGCTTGTGAGATGAAATACGTATGTATTGCCTCCTCCTTCCTCGCATCTATTTTCTTCTTTTTCGTTCTGTTCTGCGAAATGCGTTCCTTTTTAACTGACACACTGTGGCGGTATTCAAAGTGCAAGAGGTCTTCAGGATCAGCCTTTATTCATTTTCATCGTGCTTATAGACAAAGTGTCCACTAACGGAGATGATTTCGTTCCTTGAAATTTGCATGTACCAACATTCCTTTCCACGTTTCCTCCTGTTTCTTGATCTGGTTAGGCAAGCAGCTTCGTTTTAAGGGCTCCCTTCAGTAGTAGGGCTGCGATCCAATGAGAATTAATGGACAGCACACAGAGATCGAGACCACTCCAGATGATCGCTTCGGGGTAGGTGAAATGGAAAGCAATCGTAATCGCATTTTCCTGCGTTTCTTTAAATCGAAACACTGGACTCTGGCTCTGGCATGCGATTCTGTCTACATCGTGCATCTCCCTCTTCGACAACCGGTTTGTTTTGGCATTTCCTAGTCACCACGTTTTGACAAGTCATTTGGAGTGCTTTAAGAGAGGTTTTACAATATTCTTCGTCCTTTTCTGCCACCTGCAGAGGGGAGGGTATGCGGACGGGGGGTACATACAGATTTGCTGCATCGCTCGGTTGCGAACGTCTTCACGTTCTTCCGCGAACAGACTCACTTCTTTAAATCGATTTTCTTTAAATCGATTTCATCAGCAGATTGCTGAAGGAGGAAGGAGCAATATCTGGGAACTGAAGATGATGGAAAAAAAAAAAAATCATTTCCATGCATACATATCTTTTCGATAAGAATCGCAGCATCTCAGTATCTTGAATTTGGTAATTGCTGAGAAAATGTGCGTTTCGCGAAGGAAATGCACCCATGGAACGTGCATTCGCGTTTATGGTTAGTGACTCATTGCCCCCCTGCATTTGGAAAATAGTTGCATGCAGTTGTACGTTCGAAATCAACTTGTTCTGTGGAAAGGTTATTCGTGATGCCTTGTACAGTCTTTTTTTTTTTTTTCCTTTTTTTTTCTCTTGGGATTTTTGCTAAGGAATTGGGACAAAAACTTTTTTTTCTTTGCATTTTTTGTACTAAGAATTATTCATCACGTTTGATTTTTTAACCAATTCTAGGTATGAAAATGGAAGGATATACACATACATAGGAGAAGTATGTGTTTCCGTGAATCCGTACCGTACCCTTGATTTATACGACCAGTCGTATGTCGGTCGGTATAGAGGTAAGCTCGAAATGTCCATTACTCAACCCATTTTTCCGTTCTGCTTGCGTTATGAAGAAACGTGCACGAGGCGTAAATCCATGAATAGCGAAAACCCCATTTCCCCCCCCCCCCCTTCCCTTTTTCTTTAGAGGGAAATCTTCCTTTTGAGGATTCAGATAACAAATGCGGAAGTGTCTCAGATGGAAAACAGTTAGGTGCGCAAGCTGGATTCAGGCATGGGACGAAACCAACGTGCTTAATGAAGATGCATTCCAGCAGCATGCCATTATAACCCTTTTCGTGCATTCGAAAAAAAGAATACACACACACACACACACACACAAAAAAAAAGAAAACAAAAACAGTGACGGACTATCCGTTTCAAGATTTGATTTTCTCCATGATAAATGATGATTTCATTTTTCAGTACAAGAATCACATGTAGAAATCGTGAGCTCATGACTGAACCATCACGGTGAAGAAAGATGCTGAAGAAGATAGATACGAAGTGATTTCATTGGTTTCTTCGTAAACATTTTTTTTTTTTTTTTTACTACTGTTGGTTGTTCAGCTTGAATCGGTGTCTACCCCGTTTAAAATTTCTCTGCCTGTGAAACTTCTCAGAGGGGGTTCTGGAGAGAAACTGCCACCTAGCACAGAGCTACTGTGAGCAAAAGAACTTTGAAGTTGATCTCTGGAAAACAGAACTGGAAGCTCTCAAGATCAAAAGCACACAACAGCAGGTTGTTCCCACGATAAATCAGAGCATTAATCTTGGAAATAATAACTGCATTTTGAAAAATTCATATAATAATCTGAACGTCGTTATCATCTCAAGGACGAAGAATTCAACTCTCACACAAAAATGCTGGGAATTTGAAAATGCGCTGCTGCAAAACTTTACGAATAACTTCCAAGAATCTTAGCATTAGCCAACATTGGGCCACATTGTCAGTATGGTCCGATCTTGGTCCAGATGACGTTTTCCGAAAGATTCAACAAGGAAAAACCTTTCTGCATTGGATCACCTTTGATTCCGCTAGAAACGGTGTCTGGTAGGAAGGAGATACCTCACTTAATCAAAACGTTAATTGGACCGAACAGATCAAATGCAAACTAAGCAGAACTTTTTTGGATCGGTGATCCTCTTACGGAGCACTGCTATTCCACTAAAGCATCATTAGTGACAGGACGAGGAGGTTTAAGAGGCTTTCCAGAGAAAATTGGAAATCACTGGGTCGCGGACCACATGGGAAATGTAATTTAAGTGCTTACAAAAGAATGAACGCCTCAGTGATCAGCGTGGATTTTAGAAGCTCTCTAGGAACTACCTAAACTTGTAAAAACGGAAGGCAGGGTAGCCGAATCAAAATATCTCGGATGTGAAAGAAGTAATTTTTTTCGGAAACTGAAGAAAGCATGGTTGGTTCATCAGAATCAATAGGAAACTTGTAATTAGGATCCAGAATAACTCTTTCTACTCAGAATGCCAGATAAGGTCCTTTTTCGAGAATGCAATCAGGCATGTTTAAAAGTCCGAGGCGAGACTCACTGTGACGTATGTCCTGCGGCAATACAAAGCTTTTTACAGCAGGTCAAAGTTTGACTACAGGCAGTTCACTTCGTGTTTGTAATTACGAGCTAATTCGAGGCGACAGCCAATTTTCCGGAAGGGTCTGGAGAAGCTTTGACCTCTGGACTGTTTGTGGTTTTCTCGCAGGAACGAGGTGTGCCTGCCTACGTACGAAGGCGTTAATACACCGTACGTACACCTCCTTTCTCTCGTCCCGCCGTTAATCGAACAGAATTTCGAGAAATTTCCGTTGCTCCATTGTGGCAAGGATTCGCGCCCAGAGCATACATCTGCAATCAAAAGAGCTCATACTGGGAAGAACTTGCGCTGCACCAACTTTCACCCTTCTGAAAGGCAAATTGTGCTGATTGTAAGGACCGACGTAAACACACTGGGTAGTCAACAAAAGGTCACTTGGAAGCGGCAGAGAACAGTATGGAGGCTTGGTCGCAGCGTCGCTGGTTCCCAGAATTCGCAAAAACTGGGAAGCAAACAAACGAGAAGTGTATTTTAAACGATCAGCAATGAAAAAAAAAAAAAATTCGAGATCGCAAATTTGCAAGAATCATTTTATTGGAAATTATCGGAAAGTTATACAAATGCACTCCTGAAATCATCTCTTTCAGGGCTATGGCATAAAGAGAGCATCATCGTTTTAGTGGCAATTCCGAGCCAGATAATTATCACGAGTTTGTTCCTTTGAATTCCATCCTTTGCTACTGCAGCTTGAGTGTTCTTGCAAGCAGCATCTTTCCGTGAATCCACATGCAACTGACTATCGTTTCTTGTTCGGATCTCACCTGCAATCTAGTGATCGACTGACCTCTTGGAAACAAAGGTCAATCTGCAATTTCCGCCTCGCTTCTGAGCAAACGAGTACATCTTACGAACAAATGGAAAACGAAAGATTTAGAAATGCTTCTCCCCCTCCCCCCAGCTATAGGAGCAAACGTAAAATGAACGTTTCATATTAAAGTGTGCACAAAATGCATGCGATCTTTGTATTCTAGAACTTATACAAATAATCATTTCCAGGTTTGCCTTATGTTTTCGAGATTCAGTAGTTCTTATTGGTAGCGTTTTTCAGCATTTTTTAAGCACCTCATGTGTCTTGATATTGGCTCTGTGGGCCATCTCAGTCCGAAGAAGGTGCCGCCCTATCAAAAGGACACATATACATTTCCTGGCCCTGTTCACACCTGAAATCGTTACTGCCCTCATTCCATGTTTGGTGTGGAGATTCGTTTCGGATGGCCTGCACTTTTCCCCCTGATCCTTCTTTTCCCTCTTGCCTATTCCTTGTCGCTTTCCGAGAATTACCCCATCGCAGTTTCGTTTCCATGTGAACAGCTTCATATCTCATTTTGCGAACCAATAGATGATTGGAATCCAAATGATACATTTCAAGAGACTAATACAAGGGTGACAGCCAAACCGGAAGTCACTTTTGCTCACTACTGCTCTCTGTGGTGATATCCCTTGGATTTTTACATAATTCTATCCACATTTGTTCTTATCATTCACGTCCGGTACTGCCCACTGATCATTTCAGAAATGAAATCGTTAGGTTGTTTCCCGCTCTCCAGATAATACGGCAAGTGCTGATTTTTCAAGCCAAGTCTCATTCTGAGGTTCCATAGAGATCCACCGCTGTGCCTAAGGTTTCGTTTTTGTTATTTGTGCAGATTCAGATCCTCGGATTGATTTAGGATTCTCTTCCCTATTTCTCTCTATGACGATGCATGCTTTTATCTCGTTCATGAGGAAAAATTTTGATTGCTATCTTTCTTAAGCAAGTTCTCCTCCACCCAAGGTTGAGACTCCCCACGTTTTCCGTTTTTCAAAACTGGGAAGTTGCTTATTAGCCGCAGGGCAATTTGAAATGCACGTGTCTCTAATTCCGGATGCAGTAGGGAAATTTTTTTGCAAGGGAGCCCTCTGGCGTTTCCGAGTAATCCCAACAAATTTTGAAAAAAAAAAAAAAAAAACATATATATTTCGATCCTTTAGCAGTACAATATTTCTCAAATTGCCGGTCATTTTATTAACTGTTGTTAATAAGATGCTTTCATTCAAGAGATATCCATGCAATGGAGGCATTCCACGCTTTCACTCTGTTTTGTCAAAAGTGCAATAACCTGAACGAATTCACCATCCATTTATGGAGCACCAAACCTTACAAATTTTCTTAGTGTCCTTTTTGAGGATTGCTCATGCAACTAATTAGAGCTTCCGAGTATTTATCCTCTCAATGAGAATTCTGTAATGGCAGGTGAGTTTCACTTCCGATGTTTCTCCATGAGGTTCACTTCTGGGCGAATATGCGGCATGAATACCAGAGCACACAGGAAAGGTGGAAACATTTTGGATGATATTTTAGATTTGTGCAAGGCTGAAACACAAAAGAACTTCCATATACAAATTTCCTTCAGTTCTGTTCAATAATAGTGAATCAGTAGCTGATCCAATTAGTTGATGTTTCGTTTTCTTTTGCAGGTTGCAATTTACATTACATTATGAAATGAAACTGTAGTCTAATAATTTAAAGATATTGTGTCCGTATAAAGTTCGCCATTTCTTAGCTCATGCTGTTCAACATCTCATATATCCTTCTTTGCAAACATCAACATCAAAGAGTCTTTGTAGCTGTTTATAGGGTGGGTAATCATCCTTTTTCGTTTCTTGAAGATCTTTCTTAGTTCCATTTTCAGGTCATCCACTATTCGAATTCTATTACATAGAATACGTTGTCCATGTTATGGTCGCCCTCATACATTTTTCCTACATGCAATCTTCTGCAAGTAGTTCTCAGGATATGTAGACATGATTTCAATGTGACATTCAGTTACTACGATGAAGCAGATTTTCAAAGCTCGGACGCAGAGTCACTGACCACTAACGAATCGAGCCGTCGCATGTCCATGTCGGAATTCGAATCCTTTACTGACGAAGAGGTCAAGTCTGTTGCTTGTTGGCACTTTGTTCTTTTTGGTACTGCGTCGAGCGGACGAGGTCTTCTCCCACTGAGACAGCATGGGGTCCGTGCTTCGTGTCCTCTTCTGCAGAAGAGAACTTCTGCAGAACGCTCTTCTGGGTTTGCAGTCGGAATTTCGAATGTTTCAGCAGTGTTCACACAGTGGTTGCCTTCATGCGCTCATTACATCTAAGAGTGATTTGGTCGGTATTCTGAAGTCATTTTCAATTTTTGGGTGACCAGGCAACTCTCTCAAGTTCTGTCGATCGCCTCAGTGACGAAAACTCTGATGCGTCTTTGTGTACGGAAATATCGGTACGCTCCGTGCTCCACACTCGCAGCATTAGAACGGCTTAAAGGATTGGTTCTTATGATAGATTGAAATTAATGAGTGTGTTTTGTAACTTCAAAGGTGATATAGCACGTCCCACACCTCACGTCTTCTCACAGAACATCAGTGTTTCACTTCCTGGTGTGCTCAAGCAAACAACTTGCGGAAGCTGTTTTCTTAAGAACTGTTCCGTTTCGTCGTCATCAGGAGGAATGAACCTACCAAGTTGGTTGTCCTACCAAGTTTTGTTTCTACTTGTGATTATAGTGACTTCGTTCGAGGTCAATATCCCCCCCCCCCCCCCCTGCTTACTGGACTCCTTGAGTGAGATACTACAGATCCCCCTTCTGACCACTCAAAAAATAAAATAAAATACAGTTATTATTAGTCTGTGAAAATTTTTTTGGATGGAAAAGATTCTTTCACGCACTCATTAGGAACGCGGACTTTTCTCATTTTTATGATTTTTCTTTGGTTTTCTCGATTCCTGTCGAATAGGAGAAAGGGCGGTTTCTTGACCTTAATCTCCACGTTACGAAACTCAAGTCATTAGCGTCGTCATCTTTGTCGCTCATTGTTCCTTCTTCAGCTTGAGCAAGAAGGCCACCATTCCTGTTGCATTTATTCGTTTTATTGCAAATCATTGTAATTATTGTTTTCGCAAACTTCAGCATTTTGTGCTGAAGTTTTCGACGCGCCAGTGCTTTCTTCCTTTGACTCGTGAAGGTGACCCAATCCACTGGAACCTGCCGTCCCTGCACTCTATGTGTGCATTTCATCTCGATACATTGAAATACATTGAAAATCTGGCTCACAGCAAGAACAAGTGGATTTCTAGAGTCTCTCATATGCCAAGAAATGTGCTATGTGAAGTACGGCATTTTTTCAAGTCAATGCAGTCATGTTAAACAGTCCATAAATGTATGTTCCGGAAAAGCTGCTTCATTGGAAATTTTCGTGCTCTTGGGTCCGGCATAAGAAGCACTGGACCTCGGGAAGATGACAATCTGGAAAAAAGAGAATCGAATCTGCTAACTGTTTCTCGGGGTGCCGTTTTAGAGTGGCATTTGTCGAGGCATTCGTCGTCGTCTTCTTGCTGCTGTGCCATTTCACACCAGTAAAATGCATTTGTACGACCTTTGTCCCCTTTACTTTGCTTGCAACGAAATGTGCTCGGATCCATTCACCGTGTTCAGTTCTTGTCGCAGTGCATTACGTGCATTAAGTTTCAGCTTTATTCTGATATTTGGTATAGCAAAGTCGGTCAGAAACGTACGGAGTTCTTTTCCGTGAAGGTTCATGTCAGGCCCTAATGGAAACAGCTATGAGGAAAACGCTCCTCATGGCGTTCGAAGGAGCAATTTTAAAGCAACTTGCGGAAGATGTTGCAAATTCTTCTTTGCAGAAGAATTTGCAACATTTCACGAAAGATTTCCTGACTGTCTTTCCGACAAGAGATGCGCCTGAAATTTCGCGTTTCCCAGGTCCCAGGCGCACTGATCCCCCGAATTTCCATTTCTTGCATTGATGCCACGGCATATCTATTGAAAATTATTGACTGAATATTGTTTTGGAGTGTCAAAAAAGTTGCAATCGGAATTTCGTGTATCACTAAAATGCTTTTTATTGAACATCTTTTTTCTTCTCCCTCTGAAGGAAGAGAAATGTTCGAACATCCTCCCCACATTTTCGCATTGACTGATGCTGCTTATAAGTTGATGAAACGTTACCGACAAGACACGTGCGTTGTGATTTCTGGAGAGAGTGGCAGTGGGAAAACAGAAGCCTCAAAAATTATAATGAAGTACATTGCATCGATTACCAATGTTACAGGGCAAATAGAAATCGAACGGTTGGTATCGAACGGTCAGTTTCACTGCCCACTCCACATCAATTTTATCTCATTTTATTTTATTTTTTTCACCATTTGTGCAAGCATCTTTCTGTTTGAGTTTTTTTTTTTTTTTTTTCCCCGCCCCCTTTTGGTTTCTCTTGGTTTCCTTGGAAACTAAAAATTATTCCTGCTCGTAACCATGTTAGAAAAACGAAGTGCTGATCATCATTCGGATGCTTTGTAATTCGCTTTCCTTTCTCTGAACCGTCATCCCATTTCTTCAATCTTTTGTCCCATGAACAAAGGGAAATCCAAGTAGTCCCTGCATCCCTTAAGAGATTTATCTTAAAATGCCATTGCTGCACAAAGATACCTCTTTTGTGTAATTTCACTTGCTGCCGAGAGCATCAAGTCAAATTAGTCATTTCGATCAGTTTGTTTTGAGATTTTGAAAATTTTCGGCGCATGCATTAACTGATTGCTCTCTGTGTAATCTCGAAAGAGCTCTTGAGCTCCCTTTACCAGAACTCCTTAAGAAGCGTTCTTTCTGTGTGTTTTCTACGAGGGCTTTTTCTGATGCGCTTAATTTGCTGACTTCCACGAACTTTCAAGCTGTGATCGGGCGAGTCACCAAATTGATTTCCACAGCTGCTTCGGAGTCTGTCTTCATCTCTCAACGTTCTTTGAAGCAACCCCTGTGGCTTTCTCGAAATGGATGGAACGCCTCAATAAATCTACAAATGACATGTTTACTGCTTCATTACGCGCTTCATCTTAGTTTGCTCAATTAACGTATGTACATATCAATGTACTTAACGTATGTACATCTGCGTATGTTAAGAATGTATGCAGTCAAATGCCAGATTGTTCGTTTGTGCATAGTTCATTCTTCTCAGATCATTTAGGTGTGCATCACATTAATACAACGATGGAGGATGCATAAAATGATACAATGCTTGCGAAAAAAGTCTCCATGGTCCCCAGGTTTCAAGTTTCTCTTCTCAGGAGATCCTCCGCTACTTCATTCCGCTCTTGTTTCACTTCTTCAGCTGTTGCGTATTTTTCTGTTCCCTTTTCACTTTCCAGGGTTCTTCTTTAATCGTATTTTATACATTTCGGTCCATGCTAACCAAATCCCTTGATGCATTCTGTCTCACGTTTTTGGTTCCATCACACCACGGCCTTGAAGATTCTTCAGTTGAAAATTCGAATCCAGACATGAGCGAACCTGCATTTCACAAGCACGATGTGTACAAATGATGAATACAAACGATGTCCATGCAATCATTCCCATTACCAGAGTAGTTTCTTTGAATCAACCGTTTCGGTTTTCTTTTCACTGAAAGATCAGCTTCACTCTATCTTTAATTTTTGCTTTCTTCTTCCTAATAGCTTCAAACGCACGCTTTTTCTGCAAGATGAACTAGATAGATGGAGGAAAAACAAAGTAGAGTAGACCATCAACTTGGAGTTGCAATTTGAATTTGCTGTCTACAAATATCCTTTGTCACACTATCTTTTCTTATTCCGTTTATGGATAGATAGATCTTCCCTGTTTCCTCATATCTGGGAATTCTTGTGAAGCGAAATTCATCCAACTTCATTGCAGTCCATTCATGGCCTGGAAAACTGCTTCTTCCTGCGATGTTGTCTCATGTGAAAATTTGGTTTGCTTTCTACCTGCTTACTTTATGGAAGAGTTTAGACTTTTTTTTTTTTTTTTTTTTTAGAAATGTTTAGAATTTTTTTTCAATTACGACTTTTCCAGGAACCACTTTTTGAACTGAATTTATTTGAATTTACCGTAAGTTGGTAAATCTTGGTGCTTCGAGGAGCATAGTCTGTCGACAAAGTGCTAACAGTATATATGATTAATGTTTCCTTTTAATATATAATTCTGCCTTAGAGGTATGCCATATGTAATCCTGGAACCGTGCATTCGGAACGAAAGCACACTTCTCGGAAAAGCCCTCCACTTGACTAAAGTCCTACGGCCCATTCCTTTAACTTAAATAATTCTGTCTGCGTGTATCTGAATGACCGTATCGATCCTTTTTGTGATTAAGGGAAATTGAATCGTAATGCAAGTTGGAAACTTTTGCCTTCCCCTGTCGAATAGAAACATCATGAAAGAGAGCTGTATGGATTACTCATTAATTTGCATATCTCTCCTTGCTAAACCGATCCTCAAGGCATTCAGCATTGCAGTTTCGGTCTTTTCATTTGGGCATCTAAAAACATCTGCATGAAGTTCTGTGCTGAAATAAAAGACGACGGAGTCTTTGGAAAGCTTCGAATAATTTAGCCTTCGAGTTGTACATAAGTACATTGGGGACACTTGCAAAGTCTCGACCACGACAACGTATTCACAGTACAGGTAAGAGAGAAATTATCAAACCATGCTAGAAGGTCCGGAAGCATTTTTCTGGCATTTTGATCAATCCCCTTATATATTTGATAGAAACATTCCATCAACAAATTCAGAGTTAGACCGAAATGATCGCCTGCCATGATTTGTTTTCTCATGGGATGCTTTCTCTATCATCATTTGCTTTGCCCTGTCGTGCCCTCTTACCGATTTGCATTTTGTGCATGCTCCCGATTGACTTGTGCTCCCTAGTTTTTTTTTTTTTTCTGTTTCCATTCCCTTTTTCTTCAATGTTAAAAGATCGGTGTTGCTGTTTTTCCCGTTATTCAAGAGCTTTCAGTTTTTGTTTCGTTCACTCGAAACTTTTGAATCCTTCTTTGCATAGTGACCTCGTTAATTGGAACGACTAAAGTTTTCCACCGTTAGGAGGGATTCCGATTAATTTGCCTTTTTCTTTTTTCTTCCACCGAAAAATTCCGAGTACCCCAATTTATGTTCACCCCTTGAAGGGGTAATTCTGTCTCTCTTGAGCAGGCCTTGAAGCTGATTTTTGGTATATGTATATACATGTGAAAAAAAAAAGAAATCACGCATTGAAGACTGGATTTCCAATAAATAATGAATATGTGTGTTTTACTGATGTTAAGCATGAGTTGCATAAAACTTATTAAAAAACCACTGAACCGTCGGTTTATTCACTGGTCGATTCACTTACTGTGCGTTTGTGACTCCGGCTCTGCGATAGGGTCTACCCATAACCTATGATTTTAGCCAGATGGAATATAATTTAAATTCAGTGATACATAATTTCGTAGCTTCCTAAAAACGGTCGGATTTTGAAGTTCAATTTAAATAAAAAAATTGGATCGAAAGATTCAAAAGGAATGTACCAGTCTTATGAAATTTTTTTTTTTTAAATAACTGCATAACAAGATCGGGACTTTTCCCTAAGTTTGCTGATTTGATCTTATTCAGTGCATCCCATCCCTGAAGATGTCGAGCATTTCTTTCTCTAACTTTCACCTCCTCCAAGCCACCTTCTAGCGCCGGTTTTAAACCACCTTCCTAGTGAAGGCCATGAACTTCACCCGCATTTTTCAAAATCCCTGCAAGTTCCAGAAATGCGACCGAATCCAGGCGTTTCGGATGTTTACGTTCCCAGACATTTTTCCGCAAGGTGCATTTTAAAGATAAGAAGCCGCTGGTATTCACAACGTCTCAAATGCATTTCATAGGTGAGAGAACAGAGAGTGTACAACGCTGTTTTGAAAACGGAGGAAAGTCACTCACTTTTCATCTCCTCGCAAACACGTTGGAAAACTCAAACCTTCCAGCACCATATGCATTAATTACTTTTAATGATGTGGCCGGAATGAATGACTGGAAATTGTGTTTTGCACCCATCGCTTTCGTTCCTGATCGGTTCTTCTTTGATCACAAACATCATTCTTAGTTCTTTATTCAGCTGCTTTGAAGGATTTGTTGAAACTTCTGCTTCAATCTATTGCAATCCCCATTTTAGAGTGAAAAATGTGCTTCTTCAGTCGAACGTAATCCTGGAGTCCTTTGGCAATGCGAAAACTAACAGAAATGATAACTCATCCAGATTTGGAAAGTACATGGACATTAACTTTGACTTCAAAGGAGACCCCGTTGGCGGTCACATCAATAATTATCTGTTAGAGAAATCCAGGGTGGTAACCCAGCAGCAAGGTGAAAGGAATTTTCATTCTTTCTATCAGGTAGAAAACGGAATTTTCCTTTGCAATCGATCGTATGATTATGCAGATGCTGTTCGGTGCCAGCCAAAAGGAGTTGGAGAGCCTATTCCTCAAGAACGATCCCGCAAAATTTGCCTACATGGGCAAGGGGAGCTGTCTGCCTGCGGACATATCGACTGACCGTGCAAACTACAAAGCCGTCCAGAGTGCCTTCCGGGTTCTCAATTTCTCTTCCTGCTTGTCAGACACCATCTGGCGCATAGTTGCTGCCATCCTGCATCTCGTGAGTGGTTTTCAATTCGAGAACAGAGTTGTGGCGTTCACCTCTTTCGACTTTTGGCCCCCATCCTCGGGTTTCTGTGACCGAAACCCGTGAAAGCGTGTACTGTGTGAAATATTGTATGCCATGTATAGGCTCGTACTTTTCATTGAAGTCGGTTGTTTTCAAATGGCGTCTTACGCAGTATAAAGATCTGTTGATGAATACATCGTAATCTATCGTAAGTCGAGGTCATGAACATTTTACATGAAGGAAGGTAAAGTTCATATAGTCCTTTGAGTATTTTAATGGATAATTTGCGTACATGCATATTAGGCACGTCATTCTGTCTAACATGTCCGACTTCGTTTTCCTCACTTATTTGGGTGTATTTCCTTTCCATTCCCTTATCCATTGAACTGTGGAACACCGTGCTACAGAGTGCTTTTCGTTTATTTACTTAGTTTTAGCTAACCAAATTTCTTTAAAATTACACAGCATAGAATGAATCCAGTCGAATAAATTAAAATGAATTGACAGATTTCCGTCTGTTTCAGTCAGTAAAATATTCTTCTTGAGATTCAATGTGCTTCACGGAATTATGCGTCACAATCAAACTGTATACTGTGTACCTTACATCAAGAGGCAACATTTCCGAATGATGTAAAAATTATGACCACAATTTGCCAGTTTTTCATTAGCATCTGTTCGTTATCATCGAGTCTTCACGCTGTTTCGTGAGCCGTCATTTCAGTCTGTTTCCAGTACGCGTATGTACAATCCATGCAACATATGTATGTCGAAAATTACACGGAATCGTTGCCTTATTAGGATGTGTGAGACAGCGTGCAGAAGCAGCCCGAATCAGTAATTTTCAAGTGTTCCTTAAACATCTGCTGTTTCAACTCTTGTAGCGCTTGGCACTACTGTCTTTTTTTCTTTTTTTTTTTTTTAATATTATTCCTATTACTGTATCGATAGCATTTATCACTGGTGAAATCAACTGGATTGACGTAGTATCCGTGCTGTCGGTTTCCAGGCATCCTTTCCTTCCAACCTTATTGTCCTTATTTCTCTGCTGTGTTCGGTTCGTATTGTCCTCATTTCGCAACCTTAATTTCGCTGTCCTTCGACGTGCCTCGTGCTGTCGCTGACTTCGCGGGTCGGTCGTATGCACTCCGTTTGCTTCCTTCTTTCGGGTTACCCTGTGCCTCAGCATCCAGCACCCCTCCGACCCCTGAACATCCCTGCGTTGTACAGCCTCTGGCGATGGGTGCTTCTCGCTCATCCGCCGCTGTTGCGGACGATGGGCAATCTCAATCAATGGCGCGTTTTTAACGTGAGTTGGTGCCATTCCGCAGACCATAATTTCCAAATTATTCAAAATATTTACTTTCTCAATATGAAGATTGTGTGTGTGTGTGTGTGTGTGTGTGTGTTTTTTCCCGTGTGTGTGTATTTCGTTGCTACTTTGTCCAGCGTCATTCCGCAGAAATAGCCTAGGACTTTTTTTTTCTTTCGTTTTCTCTCTCTCTCTCTCTCTTTTTTTTTCTATGGATTTTGCATTTATCAAGCCACGTTTGTTTGCCTGGAGTTCTCAGTCTGCTTCCTTTTCGAAATTTCATGTAGAGATGAATCAGCTCTCTTCGGTCGTTTCACGTGTTACGAGAGCCATGCAACTTGTCGATCTGGAGATGTTTGTTCGTTTCCATCGAAGCGATCGCAGTCCTCAGAACGGGGCACCTTGCCTCGTTTCCGCGGTCACGAGTCTCAGGTTTCTTGGAAACCTCTGCAGAATCCCTCTACTTGTTGCAACGGATCGGAAATCCCTGGGCGGTGTGGATTTCGTGCGATGCTGCGCAGCTTCATCCCATTGAGCTTTGATCGCATTTTTGAATACTCTTTTTGTTTCTCAACTCCGTGTCGCCGTGTTGCATTTGCCTTTTGTGTTGTTCCTCGTTTTGTCAAAAGGATGAGTATTTGAGGAATTTGGAGAATTTCTCTCGTTTTCCTGCTTTCTGTTCAGAAAATTCCACCTCCCCTTTTTTTTTGGTTTTACCGTTAACGAATTCCTTGCTTTCTGTTCAGAAAATCCCCCCCCCTTTTTTTTTGTTGGGGGGGGGGGGGTTACCGTTAACGAATTCCTGGCGCCTCGGTTAGAACCAGGTATTCTCTGCTCTAGAATTTCACTTCCCGCCAAGTTCTTGTTACTATTTGATTTGTGCGTGTGTTCATGGGGCCTCCAAAGCTGTTGGTTGTGGTCACACTTTCTTGAAATTCAAGGCCATGTATTGCCGACCATAGTGTTCCGAGAATGAACGTAGTATGAAGTGAAAACAGTGGAAAATCAGTGAAAGAGCATTCCTCTGATCCCAAATTGTTCTGTAAATCGGCACATCTAGAGTGAAGGAAAAAGAAATTTTTTTCCTCCCATGATGACCTTTACACGAAGTATCGATCTTGAGGCATCACTACTAATTGGTCTCTTATGTAGCCGTCACCTATCTGTCTTTGGAACTTTTGTGGAAGTCGCTGTTGGAGGAGTTGATTTTCATGAAAATCGCTGCTCTGTTAGATCGCTGTTAGATCCGTGATATGCATCTGCCCGAAGACTTCTCTGCTTCGTGTTGGAGCTCTTCAGAACGATCGCATTCTTCATACCGATCGGATTCTCATCTTCTACGAATCTCATGAAACAGCAACCTCGAAATTTCATTTTTCCAGGCCGCACTTAAAAATTTCATTGTGCTCCCTGTGCTTCCGGATGGTCATCCAGAGAAACGATTCGCGTGCCTGAAAGACTAATCGCTATTAGTAATTTATTGATTAATTTTCAATCGCTAGTATTTGCAAAAGACTCCTGTGGTGAACCAAATCATGAATTTTTTGCCTGAATAATAATAAGAAGAAGAAGAAGAAAAAAAAAGAAAAACAGGTTGGAATGACCTGTTTGATCTCGAATTCGAGTTACTGCCTAATGGGCCTTTACGTTCACGAGAAATACGTTCGCTATCCTACGGAACGAAAGAAATGCGAGAGGGACGCCAGACTTCACTTTCGATCTTTCTGGAGTTTTCCTCCATCTTCCTGGGATTTCCAGTCCTCCTCTGTGGAGCATCCACGTCCGCATTCCTTTTCCAAAAGTGCTTTCAGCTGACTGGTTCCGCCAAGTGTTTTGCTTTCTTTTCAGGGGAACATAGAGTTTGCTTCGGAAAATGACAAAACGCTCGTAAAGAATGAGCAGGAACTGCATTGGGTGTCCCTGCTCCTGGATGTGTGCGAGGATGCTCTTGCGACGGCCTTGTGCTCCAGAGTTATTGCTGCAAGAGGAGACATTGTCGAGAAAGAGCACACTTTAAATGAGGCGTACTATGCCAAAGATGCATTTGCAAAGGTAACTCTTCCCATGCCCGTGGGCCGGGATCGCGACTTGGATGTTTCTGAGGCTATGGGAATGTTAACTTTTCGAGGAATCTAAAAGGTCCATTTCTGCTGAGTGGACTCTGTCGGCTCTCCGCTGGGCATCTGTAATGCCGGGTTTGACTTTTTGAAAAAGGCGCCTTCCGTTTTCGGAAGTTCGACGCGTATGGCGTCTTCATTCACATTCTCCAAAGATTCGATTCGAAAATAATTTAGAGCTAAATCGTTTCCAAATGAACCTCGGGTTCCTGTCCATGGTACGTCGTGATTTCATACGTCGTACAGACGGAAGCCGCCGGTTCTTTCTTTCCAGCGTGTCCAACTTTCTAAACGCTTGTTTCGATGGAAAATCACCTTTCCAGTGTTCTGTACACATTTCATTCAGTCCTTTATTGCAGGCCATTTACGATCGTTTATTCACTCACATCGTCTCTCAAATAAACGATGTCATTCATGCTTCCGATCGTGATTCTCATGGAGACACTATCATTGGAGTCCTGGACATCTACGGGTTTGAGATCTTCGAGCATAATAGTTTTGAGCAGTTTTGCATAAATTACTGCAATGAAAAACTGCAGCAACTTTTCATCGGTAAGCCATTTTTTTTTTTGCTATGCATCGCTTGCTGCTGATCACAAGTTAGCCTTTGTATTTCACCAAAAATTTTCATTTTCGGTGAAACGTACGAATCAAAAGATACCTTTTTTTTTCTTTTTTTTCCCTTTTTACTGAGCTGACTTTGTTTTTGTTTGGGGGCAAAATAAGCGATTCATATTTTATATGCTGAAATTGCTTGCTCTCTGAGTTTACGGTCATCTCTGTGCTCATCAAAGTGCTCTTAAATTACTTTGATTGGTACTCTAGAAAATCGAAAAAAAGAAAAAAAGAAAGAAAAGATCCTGCTTGTGTCTACAAGAAAACAAAAGCGTGTTTCGTGATACATCCTCATCAAGGATCCTATGTAAAGATCGGTATTTTTTCCAAGGATCGACTAAGAAATTTTGAATTCTGCTTTGTATTACTATTTCAATGGGATGTGTTTTAAAGATGGAATGGTTGAGTCTTGTATTTTCCTTGTGATTTTCCTTGGAATATTTCCGATATTTATCATCCTGTCGTTTCGAATCTCGAAATGTGTTCCATGTGCGTTCCGTTCACCAAAATTTTCGGAGCACCGTTTTGTGGGTCATCCAAATTCGACGATTGATCTTTGGTCTGAATCTTCACTTAATTCATAAGAAGCTCAAGCTCTTTCTTGACGAGTTTCATTCCAAGCTGGGAAGTCCAGTGGCCGTACATACGATCAAGTAGACCCCGGTAAGGCTTTCGTGAGGCATATATCCACAAAACACGTAAGCGTTCTTGCATCTCTTCAAGTTGTCGTGCCATGTTGAGGAAGATCAGCAGAACGAGTGTGCCCATCCGAGAGTTGCGTGCAGCGAACACCTATCTCCAACCCTTTTTAATCTCTTCCAGCGGAAACGTACTTCGTAAATTTTGCCTAACTCCAATTTCCAACGAACCCTTCTAGTGAACGAATATGATCTGTACTAACGGTGCTGCACTGATATCGCACACCCATCATTTCTATAGAAGAGTGTCATAATAGTGGAAAATGCAATTCGTCCTCACTCTGCGATGCGGAGCCACGATCGATTGTATTTTCCAAGTTCAATCTTTTTAGGTGAGTTTACAAACAGAAATTTTTACGTATGTTTCTTTGAAAACATGGCTTCCAATTTCCATTTGAATGTTACCCTGTGATGCCTTGCGAATCTCTCACAGCATCTGATTCGATTCTTGTAAGCACAGATGCCTCCTATGATCTGTACCACGGCGGATACGGAGAGAACTAAGATAACCTAACTTAAGAAATTTGGAATTGCACTTTGCCTTTGAGAAAATACGAATTGTGCTCGCAATTCATCATTTTTTAATCGGACACAACAGAAAATTAAGTAATTTGTTCATCATCAACACGCACCCCCCGCATGACATGGAACTGTTGAGGGAGCTTCGCGAACCCTTAGGCGATCGGCTCTTGAGTAGCCAACTCTAGAAAATCGAAGAAAGCTCGAGAAAAGAAAAGGAGAAGAAGCTGGAAGGAAATCTAACGAAAGAGTAAAGAACTCAAAGGAATTCCCATCATCCTTTTGGGTATGATTGAATAAGAAATGGACTATTTATTTCCTATGTCCTTGCCCAGTTTGATGAAAGTCCGGAATGAGAAACAGCCTGGAATAATGAAGATCCATTTTTCACTGCGAAAACTCAACAACAGAGATTTACTATCTTCATCGATGATGAGGATAACAAGTAGAATAAAAGGTGCGCAATTTTATTGAAAACATTAAAAGTCAGTCCTGGCTGCACATTTCAATGTCCGAACAGTGAACACATACACAGGGCAATCGGAATTCTCACGTTCACACTATTTTGTTTACACTTATTTGTCAGATATGTATGTACACAGCAGAATGAGAATGCGATTACGGATGGCCTGAAATCTCCATCAATGAGAACTTTGAGAAAAACTGCAAACATTTTATACACTGATACATTGTAACCATTTTATACTTTCACATGAGAAAATGGCATTGATTAACCTCTGATTGGATTCAAAATGTTTCGGAATTTATTTTGCTTTTTTTTTTTTTTTCCAATTTGTGGTAGTTCCTTACTATTGTGAAGGAAGAAAAGAAAGAAAAGTATGCATCTGAAATTTTATCTTCCACCTAGAACTCGTTTTGAAACAAGAGCAAGAAGAGTACAAGAAGGAAGGAATAGCTTGGACCCCGATCGAGTATTTTAATAACCAAATCATCTGTGATCTTGTGGAACAGCCTCATAAAGGAATGCTGGCCATCATGGACGAGGCGTGCTTGAATGTGGGCAAAGTCACGGACACGGTAACCACCCTGTCATTTGTTGTCAGTGGTCAACAGTCTATTCTGTGTTCTCACGGATGCAGATGCTTTTGGAATCTTTCGACCAGAAGTTAAGTTCCCACAAACATTATAGCAGTCGAAGGACAAATCCCACAGATAAAGAAGTTAAGCACTCAGTTGAGTTCCGCATCAAGTGAGAGTCTGTTTTGTCCATATTAATATCCTTATTCAGAGATGTTCTGCAGGCATTATGCTGGGGACGTCATATACAACATAACAGGATTCTTAGACAAAAACAAGGATATGCTGTTCCAGGATTTTAAAAGACTTTTGTACAACTCTGAGAATGGAGAACTTCGTGTTATGTGGCCAGAAGGGGCCATGGAAAAAACTGAGGTAAAGCATCATAGGACAAATTGCTATGAAGTCAGATTGTAGACCACAAAGAGGCCGCTTACAGCCGGTACTCTTTTCAAAAATTCAATGATGTCTTTGGTCAGAAACCTGGCTTCCAAGCAGCCCTTTTATATCCGTTGCATAAAACCGAATGAATACAAATCGCCTTCGCTGTTCAACAAGGAGCGTGTTATACATCAGGTGAATTATTTAGGATTACTGGAGAATGTGAGAGTACGAAGAGCAGGCTTTGCCTACCGCCAGAGTTACGAGAGATTTTTGCAAAGGTAATCAGCATATTCTCAAGTCACACTACACCATATGCTTTCCTGCTTCCTTTTCCCGATGTCACGGGTCGGTATCTCGAGAGGCGGACCAAACCTGCATGGGCTTCTTTCATTCTTCTTCTTTTCTAATGCATCCTTTGAAGTTTTTCTCAACCATGGCTGCTAAACTCAGCAGGGTATTCCTCATTAAAAAATCACTCAGTTTTGTACCGATATCTTTTGTGATGTGGGGATATTTCATCACGGTGCCAATTTCCATTCGAATTCTGCTACATGCTTCTTTCTTAGCTCATATCTAATTAATCAGAGAGCTTGTCTACTTACAACTTGTATGAGGTGATCCCGTTTCATGATCGTCTGCGATGCATTTGGGAATGCTGTCTCTCATTCAGCTGGGACCCTCTTGAATAAGAGGGACTGCTTTCTTTCTGCATCACATCCGGCAGTCGAATCTTGAAACTCTTTCCACTTTTGCAGCTTTTTGCCCTACTCACCTCAATACCTAAGAATGCTTACGATGCTCTCGCAGATCATCTCCCACGATGGTTCATTTCCTGCAACATTCATTCTTAATTGTACTTGACAACTCTTGCGTTTAACTAATGATGCACTGCTGTTTGCAGGTACAAGATGCTCTCTAAGAGAACCTGGCCTGTCTTCCACGGTGAGCAAAAGTACGGAGTTCAAACCATACTTAAGGAGCGCAATATGGAGAAAGATACAGAGTACGGAAGAACGAAGATATTTTTCCGCTCTCCACGGACTGTGTTTGCCTTAGAGCAAGTGAGGCACCGGAATGTGTTTTGGAAATGAAGATCTTATTTTTGGGTGCTAGGAGCGCTCGGACAGGATACCTTTCGTCGTGACCTTGCTCCAGAAGATGTGGAGAGGAACGCTATGCAGAGTTCGTTATCGCAAGATCTTGGCCTCTTTAACTATAGAAGCATATTACAAAAAATACAAACTACGGTCCTACATAGAAGAGCTGATCAGAAAGTTCCGGTAAGCTTTCGTCGAAATGATAACACGAGACGGTCGATGTTGTTTCAGAGGTGTGCACCAAATGCCTGACTACGGCAAATCTTTGAAATGGCCATTGCCACCAGCTTTCCTTATTCCAACGGTTCGTCTTTTGAAGTCTGCTTACCGAAGATGGTGGGCTTATATGATTCTGAACAAATTTCCCAAAGACAAACTCTCCGAAATGCGCTTGAAGGCAATGTCAACCCCCTCTGGATCTCTAATCTTGAATGTTCTTCGACAGGTTTTTGCTGCCGATGCCCTCAAGGGTCGCAGGTTATGTTGGGGATACGGATCAGATTGGCATGGCAATTATTTAGCACTTCCTAAAGAGAATGCAGAGTACGCATCTTTCTTGTCCTCCGTCAATGAACTGAAGAAGGCAGAACATTTTCACAGCATCCTATTCTCTGGTCTTATACGAAAATTCAATCATTACAACAGATGTGCAGAAAGAGCCATTCTGATCACAGATTGTTTTCTTTATAAACTGGACTCGAGAAAGTTCCATTCTCTCAAACCAGGAATTTCCTTCAGCAAGGTTGAAAGAGAAAGAAAGAAGATCGCTTGATTCTCTGATCATTTTAACAGGTAACAGGGATAAGTGCCAGTCCAGGTCAGGATCAGTTGGTCATCATCCATATGGAGCAAAACACTGGTGACTTGGTTATGTCTTTGCACACACCTTTGCTTACAGATCGTGTTGGCGAACTGATTGGGATCATGTGCTCACAATATTACACGTAAGTAGGTTTACTGTTTTCGAGTTGGTGGCAGCGGTAAACTTTTGTACACAGTTACAACAAGCAGCAGCTGCCTGTAGCGATCGGCACTCGCCTTCGCTGCAAAATCGGCAACAAGAACCGTACCATTTTGGTTGAAACAAGCCCTCATGCCTCCTTTCCCGCATTTCGCAAAGCCCATGGATCCGATTTGATGTACACATGGCCGCAAACCATGAGACTTGAAAACAACGTGAAATGATTCGAGCACTCGCTGCCTCTTCCAAGAACCGAACCTAGTGTTTCCGCCTTGTGCAAAAGATTCCTGTTTCCTGATTTTCTGACTTGTCTGTTTCGTAAACATTCCCCTCGCAGCATTGCTTTCATATGATTCGCGTCAGGATGGACCGTTCCCTCGTTCCATCCACGGGAGCTCTTTCGATTCGAAAGAACCAGAACACTTCTGTGCGTTGGTGCCTGACCTCCTCACACATGTGATCTTAGAAAACTGGAAACGCACATCCTCAAGAATGTATCCCCATCTCCATATTTTTGGAAAAAACAATAAAAAAAAAAAAAGGCATGTGCAATGGAAATGTTTTAGGTTTGTCGATGGCTTCAACAGAAAGGGGAAAGAAAAAGAATCGGTGACGTTCTTTCATAGAATTTAATTCGTATTTCAGGTATAATTTGTGAATCAGCCGATTCGTCGTCATTTCTGTTCCATCTTCGCCAGAAGAAAAAACAAACAAACAAACCTGGGTTAAATCCAAAGAGATCGAATTTCTTTCTCTTTCGTCTGCACATTTAGCAGAAAATGGATGTTGTGAAAAATTCATTTCCAGTTGGTTGCAAAAATCCTTTTCGAGCCATTCTCATTTAGTTGGCACAGAAACCAAAGAGAGTTTCTGCTGCTACCCTGCTCTATCTGGTTCGCACCTGTTCCACGAGGAATTTTCATTTCCTTTTTTTTTTTCCTCTCAAACTGGCGCTTTCAAATAATCGTCAGGAGTTCCTTCTTTTCAACTGATTAAGCTAGCTTTCTAGGGGATCCTAGCCCATGGAAAAAACTGAGGTAAAATATCACGGGACAAACTGCGATGAAGTCGGAATGTGGACCCTTCGTTTTCCTTAGCCATAAGCAACTTTTGTTGCATTCAACTGAATCACCTTCTTTGGAATCACAAGTGGCCATCAATTCGGTGGAAGATTTCCTTTTCCCCAGTCCGACTTGCAGGGGGGATTGATTTATTTGCAACTTTCATTCATACATGCGTTGGTCAGTGTCACCTGTTTTCACTGTTTTTCACTTTCGGGATAGGTCTTAGGGAATCCAGTCTCTCATTTTGTGTGGGTATTCACTCATGAGACAACGTTCCTGAATCCCTCGCAAGATGTAACAGTATGTCCAAGTGGGAATAAGTCAACAGCTTCTGATCCCAATTTCCCTTTCCACTAAACCTTTCAGGATTTCCACAGCTGGCATACTGTTCATTCGGGTCCTCATATTTGCTCTTCTCACCACGATGCTCGTGATAAAGAGGGCGATGGTGATGCAGGCCATTGCGTTGTATGGAGGAACGTTGCTGTTCCCTTCAAACATCTCTTCCAGGATGTCCATCTTGTCCATCATCTGCAGGCCTGTCACCTCCTTCAGCTTGGCCCAGCCCCGGCTCAGCGTCGGGCAGGTGAGCACGTGGAGTTGTGTTTCTCTGGCTCCATCGGTCTTGCGCATTTCGTCTTGCGCGTTCCCTGACCAGTGTCTCGTCCTCGTGTCGCTCAGCATGCCTTCGTGATAAAACATCAAGAGGTCATCTTGAGTGTCGGTGGTAAATCGCTCGTCGAGACCGTGGTTCCAACCGCCACCAGGTTCATGGATCCGTAACGTCTGGCGTCCAGGGAGCCAGCGGCTACGGATGCCACCAGGTGTCTATAGTATATCTTATTATTGAAATAGCTTCATCTACTAGGGATTCAGTTCACACTAAATTTAGGTTTTATAAGACAAAGTTTTTGCTTTTACAATGACTTTCAGCTTTATTTATTTATTTTTTTGCACTTCAACTGTGTTTTACTCTAGCTTGCCACGAAGGCAGCCTTCGTGGCAAGTTCTAATTTTATATTTCCAAGATTGTTCTCATCTTTAAATTATATAAGATAATTTTGTACTATAACTATTTCCTAGTAGACAGTTGCAATGGAAAATTTCTAAAAAGCATTTTCATGGAGTCAAACCATTGGTTGGCGTGTTGCAAAACGAAACTACAAGCACAATTTGAGTTCTATTTTAAATCATAATTTTCATGTAGCCTTGTACGTAGAGGAACACCACTAGTAGGATACCAGGCAACAGACAGTAGACAGATTCAGGGACAAAAGACAAAAGAAATCAAAAGCAGTACCAAATTAGGAGCAAGAAGAGAACTTCCCTCATCACTCTTCCCAAGTGGAGATTTGAATTTCGAAATGCATGATGTGTGAAAAGTTTTTGTAAGAGACTACAAAAAGTTAATAAACTTAAGAAGCAGTGCATAGTTTTAACTTAGACATCGAAAGTATTGAAGAAAAATTATGCAAAACAGCATAGATTTCATATGAAAGCGGAAATTTTCTTAAGCATTGAAATACATCTGGATACTAATCATAAGATGTAGCGCGCCATTTATTTCACTCATTACTTAATTACAGTGAATCCAGGATGAGTAATCGTGAAAGTTCAGTTGAACCATAAGCATCGCGAAACCAGGAAGCATGCAAAACGAAAACCTTCAACATGAAATTTCTCTCAGGTAAGACTTTCCAAACAAAAATTTCAACAATTGCAATGCCACGTAGAGGAAGATAATGAGATATTAAGAACAGGAAGCCAATTTTTATTAGAAAGGTATGATGAGAATGTTGAAGAAGTAGAGGTACAGGAACTGCTCCCAACCAAAACTTATGCTGGAACCCTAAAGCGTAACTTTAGATGAGCAGATGGTAAGTACGATTATCAAACTTCCAAACGTCCAATAATCCCATCAGCCTGTGAAAGTCCTCCAAAGAAATCATGTGTAGAGGAGGCAAGAGATGTTTCTCTGGTGACATTGTATGCTCTGCAGAAAAAGGAAGCGGAACGTTTACGAACGAAAATAGGGGCTGCTGCTTTGAGCTTCCTGCAAAACCCTGAAGAAAAGGTAATAATATGTTGCATGGATTGATTGGATAAATTTGTTATTTAGATACAAAATTTGATTTTTTTGGTGCAGCAATTAAATTCCAAGGAAGGTGGTCTTGTCATAAAAAAATTGGTTGCTTTATCTTTGCTGGAGGTCTTCAAAGATGTCATTCCAGGATACAAATTATGCTTTCAAAAAAATATTCCAGAAAACGAAAATGTAAGATCAGAATGTGCGGATGTTATGTCATTATGATATAGTAAGGAAGGAAACGAAGAAGATACAGGCCTATGAGCACACTTTGTTATCCCAGTATCAAGTATATTTGTTGCAATTGGAAAAATGGGCAAGGCTGCTTCATGACAAACACTGTATGCCTGCACTGAAAAAGCTAGGCATGCTATCATTAGATTGTATGGGTCAACTGCTACTTGCCAATCCTCATTTTAACCTGGCTCCCAGCATTGCTACCTGTCTTATTGTGTTTGTTAACTCTTCTGTGGAAGGGATTTCTACTCGAGTAAGCAGTGTATTTCAGAAGCTCTTATCAGAGAATTGTGAAGCTGATCTAGTTCTGCAAGTAAGAAAGAGCAGCATTGTGATACATTGGTATCTAACTGTAGCCCTCTGCACAGGTGGTTCGTAAAATTTGCCAGTACATTCGCTGCAAAAAGGAGCGTGTTCGTCCCCAGGTTTTGAGCCTTTTATTGTCTTTGCACTTCTCAGAATTTCTGATCCAAAATGCTAAAAAGGAAGCACTTGTCAAGAGAGAATTTCTTTCCTGTAAAGAAAAAAAGGTAGTGAGAAGATTTTTTATAGTTATTCTGATACAATTGATTTTGACACAATTTTATGGTTTGTGATTTTTCGTAGTACAGATTTCGTTCTTGGGTTCAGTATTTGCTTTCTCCTTCAGCTTAAAAAACAACATGCATGTATTCAAAGAGAAGTACAAGTTGCCCAAACAGAAGAGGATCACAGGCATTTCTTGAAACAACAGACAGAGCTACTTCACCAAATTTTCACCATATATTTTCGTGTGCTTAAAGGTCCTCAAGGAAATCGATTGTTGGGTCCTACTTTAGAAGGGCTTGCCAAGTAATTTACAAATTTTGTTATTTCTAACAATAGTTTTTTTCTTTGCCATAGATTTTCTCATCTCATCGACATAGAATACTTGAATGATCTGTTAAATGTATTGCATGTGATGCTTAATACCAATTCCTTGCCTTTTGTCCAACAAGTGCATTGCATACAAGCTGCTTTTCAAATACTGTGTGGTCCAGGAGAAGCACTTGCAGTGGACCCTTCTAAATTTGCTGAAGTATCTTATGCCATGTTAGCACTACCTGCTGCACAAAATCATATGTCTGTTTTACTCCCCATGCTGGAAACAATGTTATTGCGACGTAATTGTCAGATGGCATGGGGGATGAGTGAAGACCACTTCACTTGGTGGGGTCTTCACTCATCCTTAGGGGAGCAATCCTGCAAGTTGCATATGGACTCTCGTTTGCTGAGATTGAGAGTTACAACTTTAAGAGTGACAACACTTAAGGACATGATTGAAGAAATTGACTATTCTAGGAACTAGCTTTCAGCAACTTCTGCTCTTGGTTCAACAAACCTATTGGACACTTCAAATCCAAAGCTTTGATTCAAAGTGGCCATTATGTTTGCTCTTAACACAATTCAAGGGTGGACGAAATTGCATTCAAACTGCTTTTCCGAAATTCTTTTTATGAGCAAGTGGTCTTGGAATTGCTCTAGGAAGTGTTGCATGTCTAAAGTGACCACTTAGCCTTTCTCCAAGCAGTGCTACCTGCTTAAGAATGGCATCACATCCAGCTGGATAGCTGTAGCTATACATCACGGCCCCTTTCTTTAAAGCCTAGAGGACTGTGATTTATTCTGGTTCCAATCAGTAAGTTTTCACCCCCCTACTATCTGAGCTCCCAGTGAGGGATTCACTTTGCTGCAGGAATCTGCTTGGAAGGATAGTTGTTGTCTTGTGCCTCTCCCAGATCCTACTTCTGAAGTCTGCTGCAAGTTGTTCTAGCCGAAAGACACTCCCAAGTATATCCAGAGGGCACTGCAGTTTCCTCATTGTGTCTATAGGAAGTGTGATGAAAACTGCCCTCACTCAACATGGCAGCTATCCTTGGAAATGGAGCTAAAACTTTTTCATTTCACATCTTCTTGTATGATTCAGTTTTCATGAAGTTTTCAACAATTCATTATTGAATTGGTTCCATAATAAATTGTTGAAAACGTATTCCATACATATTACATAGAATTTAATAAAATCTATCTGGTGTAACCACCATGCTCCAAACCCTACATCACACACAGAATCACACACGGCAGAATACAAACATCACACACATCCATTGAAATATTCTTTCCGTTTCTTACATATCCAAACAAAAATAGGAGCAGCATGACTTATGTCGAGATGCTTCAATCTTGTCATCAATTAAGAAAGCTATTGATTCGTTCGATTCTTTAAGAAAATGTTGACTGGTTATTGGATTAGCACACGAGTGTGTTGACGAAACTTATGTTACTCACTACTGTATAATCGTTACTTGGGTTCTTTGAAGATTAGCATGAAGATAGGATTCGTAGTGATTCTACATCGCGAACATGAATTTGAACGGACAACTTTCAAGAAATCCTGCGAAGAATCAGCGGCAGTTTCGGCAAGACAGATATCAAGTTGCATTAAGATACGAGAAGGAACCGGAAAACGGGAAGATATTTTCAACAGGCTGCACATCTGACTCCGACTTAATTAGAAAAATCGATGCTTTCGCATTCAAACATGAAAACGGCATAGATTTGAAGTCTGAACTCAACACGCGTTGAAAGGCGACTTTTGTGAAGGACAGCCAAAGAACACACAGCAGTCGAGGGAAATACGTTGCGAGGTTGCAAACCAAAGCTCGGATTACCAATCTCCACATGACCTCCCCTTTCTCGATCCAATGCCTTCTCCCGGTGATGGCTCACCTGATGGAGAAATTAGTAACTGAAAACGAAATCTTCCTAGCAGATGGACCTTCAGGGTCCGGAATGCTAATATCCTATTTGCAGTCATCTTCCGGTGGACCTTGCAAGAATCGCAACCAATGTCTGGTTTGGAAATTGACTTGGAAAAAGTACTTCGTTCCATACTGCTGCCTACGATGGGAATTTGTTAGAGAATAAACGAAGAGGGGTGCACATATCATTTGCATCGACGGCTGAAAAGTTCCATCTACATAGGAGACCAGCCCCACATGCCAACACATGGCTTTGGAAGCAAAATAGAAAGAACGCTGTCTTCTTTCTGACACAGAGTTATTGATTAATCATGAAATACTGCTGCCCTGCGTCAAACAAATGCAAATTTTAAAATTCGATGAAGGTTTGAATAGGAGGAGAAGCTGCTCTCCGATATTCTTACTTAGAAGAATCACACAAGCCCTGGACTTGCTTTGCGAACAAATTATGATTCGATGACTAAAGCTGCCAAAATTGCACTGCAAAAGAAACCATCTTTTCAAAGGGAATACTGGAGAAGAAGTCGCATGTCAGGGAAGTTCCAGGCACTCGGGCAGTGTTTGAAATTCCACGTTGCTTTGCGATTGCAGCAGGCGGCCTGTAGGATGAAAAAGGGAAAAGGTCCTTGCCGAAAGTTGTTGTCACCCGGAAGTTCCACACGCTGGAGTTTGCTTGGCCATGCTGTTCTGCCGTTACTCATTCGACCACTTCCTTATTAGGAAGGAAAGTCAAGAGAATTACGAACGACGAGCATTTGGGCATATCCCAAGTCGAAATTTTATGCCTCAGAAAGGTGTTCTTTTCATCTACCAGTGTATTATTCCATCCATCCTGAGAGGTTTCCGTTCTTAATCCCTATGATGAAATCTCCCTTGACATTCCTCTTTCTCCCAGAAAGACTTCTAACGTTCGGAACGTTTGGAAATTCTTTTCTGACGACTACGTGCCTGAGAAGAAGGAAGCCTTTTCCCTCCAACTTGCTATAACAATTTCCAAACGGTGCTCAATGTTGTCGTGAATTTCCAACTGACGCCAGAATCCACTTCAATGTTCCGAATCCCATTTGGGGTGCCACCGACCGACCAAGAATCCACCGTCAATCGGAAATTGGAACTTTTGTCTGCTTAGCAGTTTGCGTTCGAGCAAGAAGGAAAGTTCCCGGAAAGTTCTCACTTGGTTGCATATGCTGCGTGGAAATTCATCAGTGATGGACATAAACTGTTCATTTTGCTGTACTAACTCGGAAGTATAAGAAGGCTGTGGCTGCTAGATCGGACAACGGAGCACGCAGGCGCGCTAGCCACGCGCTCGTCCGAGCGAGCAAGGAAAGCTGAGGCTTCCTCAAGATGGACGACTGGCCTTCGGCGACGCGGTCTTCCCGTTCGTGGACTTGCGGTGGGGACCTGCGGGGTCGAGGATCCACCTCAAAGGCTTGGTGGCTCCACATCGGGATGCCAGCTTTGGCATCCTGACGTTGGGCAGAATGAGACTGCAAGTGTACTTACGAATGTGAGCCAAGCTGTGGACTTGCCCGTTGTGAGCTCCTGCACGCACTGTTCTACGGAGATGCGCAGCCACTCACATTGGGGCGGCTGCCAGGTGGCCTCGCCTGACAGAAGGAGCAAAAGTGGAGATCATCGACATCCACCGCCGGTTGATGGACGGTTTGGAAGGCGAATTTGGTGATCCTTGTCCACTCTCTCCCTTTGTTTACTTTTTTCCAATCCTCCGTTCCCTTACGCTCCGTAACTTTCTTGGTGCTTTTTGTTTATATTCCGGTGATTGCGGAGCTTCACCAAAGATCCGTACCCCTTCGTTCCCGTTTTATTTTGTTTTTTGTTGTTGTTGTCCTCCTGTTCTTCCCCTGTTCCGGAATTTCCGTTTTCCCGGCCTTTTCCCAAGTTTCTTTCTTCTTTTGCTCGCGGACTTTGTTCCCGACTTGTTTATTTAATAAACGCCCGGCGTGACCGGGTGATAAACTTCCGGTCTCCTTCATCACAAGAACGATGTTATAGTCAGGACGACCGCCAACATGGTTTCCACGTGGAACGATCTGACAACGGATTGGAATTTTTGGCATTCGACGAGGAGCTGCCGTCACCATTAAGTAGGCATCCTTGGTCTACGTTAAGGTTGGAGTGTTTTGGTTCTGTCGGTGCTAGCTGTGGAAGCAAGGAGTCCGAACACCCACACAGAGTCCCCTTCCTTCCGTTCGCTCCGTTCCCGATCGCATTCGGCACGCTCGCCCTGACATCGCAAAAGACGCTTGCACGCAGAGGAGCTCCCGCTCCGCCAACCTACTGCTCCTGGGTACTATTGCTACTGACGTGTTTTCTTCCCTCTCATCTTCTTTCTTCACCGCTGCTTCTTGGGTGTTTTCTTCTTGGCTTTCTTCTCAAAGTATTATAATGAATAGCACTTACAAGGACACCATGTTCTGTCGGTTGTCAGATTGCAGCCTCCCAGCTCCTTCATTCTGAACCGGATGTTTGACAGACCTTTTCTTGAAAAAAAAGCCAGCGGGAAAGTTCCGAAACGACCAACAGAAATCCACATTGAGGTGAAAAAAGGGAAAATCTCGTGTAATGCCCCATCAGAGACATGCAGTTACCTAGGGAAACACATCGATGTTGAGGTATTTCACCTGCGTCCGTCCAAGGAGGACATTTGCCAGAAAGCGAGTGCCATCTTAGATAGTAAACTATCGGGATGGCAGAAGATGGATGCAATCACAACTTATTTCTTCTCTTGCCTAGCCCTCTACGAGAGACTGGAAACTCTCCGAAAGAAAGTGTGGCACTAAATAGATGGAAATATGACGCCAAGACAAGGTCTTGCATCCCCCATCCTGGGCAGCCAATGAATACCTCTACGGAGAAGAAAGCAAAGGCTGCGTAGGACTGAATAAGGTAGCTAACGGGTCGGTCATGTTTAGCTTGGACAGCTGCTTCAAGATGCTCACCTTGCCGGACAATGCAGTAAAAAGGTTAGCTCATGACACTCTAGGCAAGTGGTTCAAAAAGAATCCCCAAAGCCCCCAAAGATAAAAATCTCGGTAATTCTTGACGGCGATTACATATAGAAATAAAACAAAATACGGAAACAACCTAAAGAACCATTGGACGAAAGGAGGAAAGGCCTCCAGAAGAAGAAAAGGACAGTGAATTTCAAAGAAGGAGAAGTGAGTATAACGGGCGAGAGCCTCATCTTCACCAGCGGCACGAGAAGAAGGTTTACCTTCGTCGTGAGTATACTGTATAGGGAACACGTCTTGCATCTTTTGATCCAAAATCACATTAGTCAAAGGAAAGCCGTTCAGTGCGTAGGCATGCATCACGCTTCAAGCTTTTTCCACACTAATGGATACCACATGAGATTCCAGGATTAGAAATTTATTCACGCAGTGAAACTCAATGTAGCACCAAACAACGCCGGGTTAAGAGGAAACCAGAAGAACGCATATGTCGGCTTTGCGGAACATTGTCCTACATACTAAACAGATGCAAGGGACTCGTTCCTCTCTCCATCGCAGGCCACGACGTGGCTCGGATCCTCAGAAGACTGCAGTGGATGGAGCAAACTGGAGTCTTGAGCCAAGAAACCAGAGAGTACCAAGAACAATCTTCACCCCAAAACCAAATCTGTTCATGGGAAAAGGAAACTGGAAACGTGCGCTCGACGTCTCTTGCCCCCACGAAAATGGAAAGAAAACGTTCAGCACAGCAAAGAAGATCGAAGAAGGAAAATACGAGGGCGTAGCCCTACAGCTAGGAAAAGACGGAAAGCAAAGCAAAGATCCCGCGTTCATCGTGGGCTCTCTGGAGGATTCCTTTTTTTATATCTCTTGGGCGAGAAGGGTGAGTGCTGTGAGAATGGTTTTCCACCCGAGTGCGTCGGGCTGTTGCTTTTAGAAAAATACACACTTGCAATCTGTGTGGTTGGAATGGTGGTCCAACCACGTTCATTTCTCATGGATGCTACTTGATTGCGGGTGCGCTGACCTTCGAGCTTCAGCTCGGAAGCAGAGGGGAGGCTCAAACAAAAAGAAAAAAGGAAAAAAACAAGAAAATGAATAAAAATAAACTTGAGAGAATGCAGGAGGGGATCACGTTCTGCTGGGAGCTGTGCTCCATCTTCTATCGGGATGCTGGTAATTCTCTCTTCTCGCTACGTAGAATTCAAGTAGTGCAATCTTGGTGCCCTCCTTCAAAAACGTAGGGTGAAGTGGATGCGTCCTAGTCGTTTCCCCCCCCCCCCCCTCTGGCGTGGCTCTAGGACTCCACAGTCTTGCAGATGCAGCAAAGTGATGCTGCTTGGGCATGATTCGGCTGCATGCAGGGCCAAGTAGAACCGGAAATCATCTCTGGGAGTGTCATTTGGGATCCGTACGATCGTTTTCAGAAGCATTCATAGGGACTCGTCAGTGCATCCTCGGGAGAGGTCAGACGGGAGTGACCAGGTCGAGGAGCAGGAGAGGAAGTTGTCGTTCCTCTTCATCGACCCCGCCCAAGCAGAATTGAGCTTCGCACACCTTCTGTTCCTTTTTCCTGCTTGCCTTCCCTTGCATTGGGAAAAGACATGGTGGCTCTCTACTCAGTTGCGGACCTTTCAGACTACTCCGTTTCGACCCATCGTCGCATTCCCACCTGCTTGCCGCCCAGTGAACTGGAATGCCTGCTTGCCGGAGGCGCTGCGCGGACCACCTGGATATGCGCTGGATAAGCTGGGACTTCGGCGACCGGTCCTGACAACCAGCTAAAGGAGAAAACAGGTTACTCGCTGATAAATAAAACAAACTCTGTAGCAATCGGAGGATTCAATTCGGTTGCCTCGAACTGCAGATTGGGAAGAGGAATGAGGAAAGGTGGGGCAGCCACACCTCAACATGGATGACGTTTGCTGAACACGTAAGCATCCAACCTGAATGGAGAAATGACTGGACTCGTCTTCATAAGGAGAAACAAGGGCACCACTGAGAATCTATAATGGCTAATGTTACTAGGAAGAAGATCGTGTCGAGAAGGTGAGCGATGACGATAAACTTGACAGGGTATGGAAAATGCGGATGTTATAAACGAATGCCAAACTCCAGGGAAGTGTCGAATTGGATTCTCAAGATGCGCCTATCTTTTGAGGTTTCTGAAGAAATATTGAGGTTTAATGCTGTTACAAGATGCTAAGTCTCGAACTTTCAGGGGAGATTGTGCACATCATTCACCTGAGTCTTTCACGAAGTGATGCAAGGTACCATCATAATCGGAGGTACCGCAGCAAGGTAACTGTTAAGTGAAATAGCTGCGAAGAGGGGTGGATTGCGAATCTTATCCGTAATTCACTCTCCTGCAATGAAGTGTTAATGATCAGTCGAAAGAGTGGCAAGTCGCTTTCCCTGGCAGCCACATTTTTAAGGCCAGGAATGAGAGACGGAACATCTGATCGTTCCAAGCTTTCGAACGAAAGAATAGGGAGCGAAGAAAATGGCATTGCTTGGGGACAGAGGAGAGTGCAAGCAGAAGAAGGATGTAAATCGACCACTTTAGATGAAGTGTTCATTTTGTTTCTGCAGGACACTTGCTACTGCAAAACGAGACAAAAGAATATCGAGGAAGTTTGGCATTCCGAAAGAAAGGAAGGTCCACACTACATCGTCCGTCATTTTGCCTAACTGCAAGATTCTGCACGGAAGCACTCTTTCAGTGTACAATTTCGGTTTCCGAGTAACCCAAGTTTGCGGTGAAGGAAGAGGTCTGCCCGGACCGAAGCAAGGATCAAGCCTCGCTCTGGTACCACTACCCTTCTGACCGTAGAGTACACGAAGCTATGTAAGTATCAAATTCTTAGCTGTCTCTGAAGCTGTTGCAAGTCTGGACTTTCCTCTTGGAGCATTCGCAAACTTTCACCATGAATACCACTTCATTTGAAACTCCTCCTTTCATTTATTCCTTCTCCTTCGAAGTCCGCTCCGGATGGCAGCAAGAGTATGCGTTTTCTTATCATGGCCTTCCCACGAAAACTGCTGTGGAGTACAAGAATCGAAAGATGCTGTATCCAAATGAGAAATACCAAAATCAGGGACTTAAAACCTCAGCTACACTATGTAGAATCTCTGAAAGATTTCAATGTAGGTGTTGGGAAAGTCCCCGTTGTGTTAGAAGAAATGGTTTTCGAAACAAGTACCTGCCACACCAGACCTCGTTTGTCAAGAATTTGCAGAGTGTTTCATTTCTGAGTTTATGAGAGGCACAATTCTTAGTCAGCTGGCAGTTGCTGACATTCAGATTAAGCAGGTTGCAAGTTATAACTAGTTATAGCATAAGTCGAAATCAATAAATTATGATTTTTTTTTTTTTTTTTCTTAAAAAAAGTATGAAACGCTAGAGAAAAATCCCCGAGTCACCATTTTCCTCAAAAAAGGCTCCATCAGTGATGCCGACATGTATTGGTCCAACGAAAAGCGGACTCGCACTACTTTCCCAATCCCTGGAAGGGTTTCTCAAAATGGAAACACGGTAATGCATGGAAAAAAATTTTCGTTTGTCATCTCTCAACCTCTTTGTGGAACTTCCTGAATTCCTGAAAGTGACACGAATCACCGTAGAGTCTCAATTCCTTCGAAGAAGAAGCATTACTTTTGTTCAAATCGTTTTACAAGAGACGCTTGCTCTGAGAGTACCATGCAAAAATACTCCTGCTTCAAAGTTCAGAGCAGAGTCCTGGAATCTGAGGAAGGAAAATGGGCCAAACCCTTCTTTGCGAGCTATCCGTTCCCCTTCTTGGCACCCCACAACCATCAATCCTCCCCGTCCACTAGGGACGATCTTCGCATTGCCTTCTATTGGGTTCCTGGATCTTAAAGTTTCTCTTGAAGAGTCGCTTCAGTTGGCCAACTAAATCTTGTAGGAACATCGCGACGAAGATCTCGCACGCACGACGCTCGCCCCGCGAGCCACCTTTCCCCCCGAGAGAGCTCCCGGACGCAGGACCGTGAGGCGCTCTTCTACCTTTTCCCCGCTCCCGAGTTGCATTTGGCGTGCCAAGTGATCTGGTTACTGACGTCAGTACGTTCGACTACCCAGCAATGAAATTCACAGTTTCTGGATGCGCTGCTCGATCCTTCGGCACGTGCCACTGCCAAAGTGACTCTCCCCTTCGCGGTTGAGGCGCTGCATCCCCCGGCAACCCTTTTCCTGCGTCCGGTTGAGCTCAGCGCGCTCTACCGCCGAGCGGGCCTGTTGCTCTAAAGCGAGCTTTTCCTTCCTGCTTCTGGAGCTCCGCAGCGAGGAAACTTCCCCTCCTTGGAGGGACGCACTTCCCTTCTCTCTCACCCCACTGTTCGTTCTCTGAAGCGTGGTAGTGGAAGCGTTCTGGATGTGTGGATGTAGTTGCGGTCGGCCGAGTTGCCCCGACGATTCCGCCCGTCGCCCGTGGGCCGCCCTGGCCTACGGTCTTTGCGCGTGCGATGCCTCGCTTTGTGTTGTCACACGTTTCCCTTGAAGAATCGCTTCAGTTGGCCAACCAACTTTGATTGCAACGTCGCGACGAGCCTCTTCTTCTGGGCACGACGATCGCCCTGGGAGCCACCCTTCCCCCCGAGGAAGCTCCCGGACGTTGGACCGTGACGCTCATTTCTCCCCTTTCCCACCTACCGAGTTGCACTTGGCGTGCCAAGTGGACTGTTTTCTCACGTCAGTCCACTCGACTACCCAGCATTGGATCCACTGTTTCTGGATGCGTGACATTGAAATCGTTGCAGTGCGACGGGCCGTAGGTCCCGCTGGTCGAGGTGCACCGACGATTCCTCGCGTCGTCCGTGGGCTGACAAGGTCGACGGGCAGTCCGCTCGCCGGAGGCCGTCAATCTTGGAGACCACCTTCTGTGCCAAGGGGTGGCGATCGTTGTGGGTGCCTGCCTTCCTTTTTTGATGCTTTTCAATGCTTTGCTGCTTTGCTTTCTTCTCCTTTGCATTGGACGTTTTGTTTTGACTGGTGGTTTGTTTGTTCTGCAGTGGTGTCTGCTGTGTGCCTTTGTTCTCGGGTTTTACCTGGGTTTGTCCTGGTTGATTGCGTTTTCGATGTTCTTTTGTGTGTGTGTCTAAGCACAGCGCGCAGGGTGATTTATTTTGTTTTTCGTTTTGACCCCCTGAATCTTTTGCGGGTTTCGGTGATATGCCCATGGTGGGTGTGCATTTGTTCTCCTTTGGTTCTCCTGTGAATATGATTTTGTGATAGAAAACAAGAAAATATCTGCTATTGTGGGAAGTGGGAGTATTTCGAAGGAATCATAATCATCTGTAGTGTACTCCATTTTGCTGCGGGACTTTGTTTTGTTCAAAATTTCCTTCCTAGGAACTGTGGGCAGTGGATTGGTCCAAGTTACTGATTCTTTCTGTGTTCCTCACAATGAAGCAGAAGAAGAGGTACCAAATTGATTCATAGAAGAAGTGTGAACAGAGATGATGCTGAGGTTGTAATGGGAATTGACTTTGCAAAAGAAATGTTTGATCTGTATCATAAAGTCAACCCATCAGAAGGAATCGTTGGTTGGCATGGCACAAGTGCTTATGTGAGTGAACATTCGATGCTGATTACTTTTCAAGAGATTGCAATGAGTCTATCTATTGAACTGTGGGCACCTTTTTGAAGAATATGCGAATGGGCATAAAGGCATATGTTGGGTAAGGTGATTTGAAATGTTGAGAATCTTAATCAGCTGTATCTCATTTTCATTAGTGTTCCAATGGGTGCACCCAATTGTACACAAGGCATATGTTTACGCCTATTGCTGTTTGAATATGAGCTTTGGGGAAGCTTTGGAGTTAGTAGGAAGCTTTTTCCTACATTTTAACTTGATGTTCAAAAATGATAATTAATGGAGACTCATTTAGTAATGAAGTGTAAACTCGGAACTCACGGTTATTAAACTGAAGATGTGAAACTGTTACACAGTTTCATGGTATTTTATTTGAAATTTCCTTTGAATTTGGCTGAAACTGTAGGTGTTGCTGTGTATCTCTATTCAGAATGTATTATTTTTTTCTGCTCAATATATCGTTATTTTTTATCTTCTTGGTATTGAGCTGCAGAGATAATGCAAAATGAAGATGAAAATTATAGCAAAGAAATAGTAAAAAAATAAATGCTATTTAAAAGTCAAATATAGTTTATCAATTTTTTTTATACTCTTGACATAATTTCGTGTTTTCAAGCAATATATTTTGAAATTCTTTCAGTGGGTCAGGTCTCATAGCACATTCAGAAAGATTAGTCACTGCAGTTTTCACTTTAATTTTCTATCCGTGAAACGATTATTGTATTCATCATTGAATATTCATTACTCTTGTTTACGTATTGATAGTTTTCGTTTTCTGTTTTTCGAAACCAAGGAGTTCTAATAAAGGGAAAGAGTAATGAATTGTAATGAATTGCGTTGAACTCTGTGCTCAAAAACGTTGATTTGTCTCTGTCTACTCTTTTCACAGTTCAAGCAGCACAGAAAACCAAATGCTCCTCTGGGAGGACAACTAAATGCCAGCCAGAGTTGACCCAGGTTGGCACGTGTCACAGGATCCTTGGAAATTCTTCTATACATAGTGCTCAATTGTATGGAACAAGTTGTCTCAGGAAATGCTACGCCAGATAATAAAGTTGGGAGATTGCTTCTCAAACTCAGGAATTCTGTACCTAAACTGAATCCAAAAGAATTCGAGGAGATGGTGAACCCCAATGTCAAGGTCAGGAAACGAAAAATAAATAGTCTTTATCTTATTTTAATCAGGATTTGCTGATGGATCTGTCTCAGTTGTGTAGAACTCCAGTGTTGATCAATGAAAGCTGTGTTTACTAAATGCGGAAACATGAATGAATTCTTTACAACAGTCTTGGTGTACAAAGTTTTTTTTATTGAAGAGTGATATACAATTCAAGTCGGTAGCATTTTCATTTTTTAAACAGATAAAGCTACGTATGCATGAGGAAACATACAAAGAAAAGTTTTTGACAAGAATTCAAGTATCAGCTTGTGACAGAACTTTAGAAAACAACGTGTCGCTGGGACTTGAAACGTCAGTATGCTTGATGGTCACAATCTCCTCGTCCGAAAGTCTCCACAATTGCTGACTGCATGGTTTTGCAGGAGTAATGTTTTCGTGTTGGGAAACTTACTTATTACGGTCACAATCTGATGACGACCTGCTTTTTTTCGTGACTCCTCGAGCATCCATGTGTCTTTCCTGTCAGTTCAGGCGTGTGTATCCGATGTGCCCCGTGCATGACTGGAATCTGTCCTTTTTTCCATGTTGCAAAAGCTAAGGATGAACTGGATGCTGTGGATGACAGGAACATGTAGAAACAATTGTGCTGTTTCAAAAACTCACAAAGAGCAAGAGAGGATTGCTTCAGGAGCGTGGAGAATTCTCACTGGAATCTTGTTTAGAAAGATTGAATGGAAACTTTCTTGGAGATTTCCATGGTCAAGGTAGGCAATAATTCAGCACCATGGTTTTCATTCAACGAGTAAATGCTTAGAGCAGTGGCATGAGAAATACCATTCTTAGTTGACATTGGTTCCAATAGATCTTCAGTGCAATAAGGGATGATGCAGCGGTCGCTTGACATTTTCTCGTAGTCGGTGTCCATGCTGGAGAAGATGATGACGCGAGGTGGATCGTATAATTTAACGTGACCTCGATGTTAAGTGGAGCGCGATATTCCGTTTTTTCGGCTTTCTATAATTCCGTAGTTGATGTGGTCATGTGAGGTGCAGCATGATGATTTCCTCTCCCTTCCGCATGTGGGCGTCGCGCTCTTGTACGATTGGTGCGTGGTATTTGATATAGATACGTTTAGCTATTCTGGTTTTTCACGAGTTACCTTGGTAGTCGGTGTACGAATGTACATCTCGGTCGTTAGGTTCTTTTTGTGTGAGTTTGGTAGGGTTCTTAGCCATAGTTGTGATCTTTCGAGGATCACTGGATGGTTTGTAGAGTAGGATTTCCCGAGTCTTATGCTGTCGATGTTGAAGGCTTTCCGTTTTTCGTATGAAAAACAGTTCTGTGAAAACTGTTTTTCTGTGTTTTCCTTCTTTTATGTATGCGATGATCTGGAATGAATTGTGTTCATCTGTGTTTGTAATCGATGTACTTGTTCTCGTATAGTAGGAGGTTTGTCGTTTGTCGGTCTGCTTCTTTCGCGTGGTTGTTGGTCTTCTTGTGTTGAGGATTTACTTCAGCGCTTTCGACGGGAGCTCTTGAGAAACCTTGCATTCGTTTTAGTTGAGGTATCGTGCAGGTATTGCTGTTTAGAAGGATCCCTGGAGATGCGTGGTTACTGTTGAGCTTCCTTCTTCACCGATGATTGCGTGTTTTTTTTCTTTTTGAAGTAACCTTCCCTGTGTACTTGCTTCTTCTGCGGTTGCCCGGTTGTTTGAAGTGAAGCGCCACTGCGTGCACTTTCTGTATGGCATGTTGTAGCTGTGTGTGTTACGGTTTTCTATGGTTTTGAAAGTGCAGAGGTCAGAGTTGCCCTCTGCACTTTCCAAGTGGTGGTTGCGTAGTCGGTGTCCGATTCCTGGGATGTGAGGGTCAGGGGGTTCTTATTATCTCTGTTGTCTTTTTATTGGAATCCTTCAGGATACAAGAGGTTGCGGTGTGAGGATGCCTGTTCTCACGTACACGTACACGTTGTCGTGCTTATCTCAAGGAATGTTTATTTACGTACACAGACGTTGTGTATTGCATTTTCGTGGTAATTATCGTAAACGTAATTACAGGAGAAGGTGTGCTGATTATCGTCGTAATTTTGGACGTGCTTCCTCTTGGATTGGGAAGATGTTGTGTTCTGGAGCGCGTATTAGGTTTAGCTACTTTGATTCTACGGAGGGTGCTGATACTGTTAGTCAAGAGCTGAGGCTTGTTCGCAGTGAAGGTTATTATGTTGGTTGCTTTGTGTACCATACCGATTTTCGTAACTGCATGGTGAGTGCGTTGCTTGGATTATTAGATCTGACTAGAATATCGAGTATGTTTGAGTATGTAAAGTTGTATGGTGTGAGCATAACTTTCGAACTTCTTACGGAAACTTTTTCTCGTCAAAATAAGACGGATGTGTTGAATTTTCAAATAGCTGGAGAGTATAATTATAATACTTATGACACATCCAGAGAGAAGAGGAAGATTTCGCGAATATTAAAAATGGTGATTCTGCCCAAATCTGGAAGCAGCTTACTTGGCAGCAAAACAGATCACCTGTGTGTTATCAATTTGAAAACAGAACTGCATGTGTGTATGTGAACTACGTATTCAGCACGAGATGCTGCATCTGACTGGTGCTACATCGACACCCCGAATGTATGGCTCAGTAAACGTAATTCACTGTACCCTTCATCATTTCACCGACATCCGAACAGTGGGCTCAACTCACACAAATTATAGGGGACATAAGAATGAAGAAATGGATTCACGAGTTGTGTACGGGATTTAATATTTTGTGTGTACAATTTAATTGATAGTCCAGGATTCCCACCCTTAATGTCGGGCACTAAGCATAAACCTTGCCGTGATTTGTTGTACGGGCTTTACAAAACCAACACATTCTAGATTTCTCATTCTGAAGCATTCTTCTGTATCTTGTGGTCCCTAGACCTTGATTTCGAGATTATGATCACGACTGAGTCCTCCAGAGTGATGCTCGGTCGTTGCACCAAAGGCTGACCCCCTACGAGGGCCCTAAACCCCATTACTGGAAAGCGTAATTTTCATCTTGAGACTAACTAGGTGGAAACTACGAAAGTGTAAATCAGGGCAGTTTTTCTGCTGTTTGTGTTACTGGATCTCGGTGAACTTTACATCCTCCACACTTCCATGTAGTGAAGAATGGACAGTGCCTGTCAATGCAGAGGACTTCATGAGACACACTCCCAGAGTGAGACAGCCCAGAGCTGCGATAGAGGTGAGCCAGCCAAAGCATCATACATATGGTTAGGCACGTAAACGCGCCTTCAGGAGCAGGAAGCAGCGTTCCACGCGAAAGTGGCCGTAGCTGCCCCAAATAAGGTCAACGGTCGCGTTCCTAGGGCAAAGGCAATTGAAAGCGTGAGTGAAATTCAAAACGAGCCCCGATCGAACCCTGAAGTTATCTTTAAAGGAATCAAAAACACTGCAGTGCGAAACATGCATATATATATCACTATACAGCAAATGTGGATTTGGAGGGGGCGATATTCCTGCTCTTTATTTGCGCAGACTGTGATCATACAGCAGTGCTCCATGGTCCTGTCAATGACGGTATCTCCCGAAGCGTTGCTTGTTGAAGGAAATGAACGAAAGGAGTGCGGGTCGCGCGCCGTCCCTCGCAGCGATTCCCGTCTCCCATCCCGGCCTTGCGTGGGATTCCGACCCGCATGCATTCTGCCCCGGTCGGCAGTCGCCGTTTTCTTCTGGGCTCGCGGCCGGCCGCTCTGGCCCCGGAGCATTTCGGCCGGCATGCAGCGATCGACTCAGAACTGGCACGGACAAGAGGAATCCGACTGTCGAATTAAAACAAAGAATCGCGATGGCTGTTGCCGGTGTTGACGCGAATGTCAAAGTGAAGAGATTCAGCCAAGCGCCAGTAAACGGCGGGATTAACTTTAGTGATGCCACGATTGAATGTTATGTGATATGAATATACCCTGGGATGGAAAGTACACTGGGGATCAGAGCATTGCGTTGATCCTTAACGAGTTTTTTCACAACTGAATAAGGTCCTTCAAAGCGTCACTGCACCAAGATACGTGCGGAGCTGCAGCCAGATGGTTGATACGATCAGACGATGGTCTGGTGTTTATGTGGTCAAAGTATATGTTTCTAGCTGCACGGATGACCGAGCACACAGTTCTCGGGCGAATAGCCTTTATTTCGTGTGTACTCAGACCGATGCAGCTTAGAACCGCACCGTTGTTCGGATGCCAGCCACCAGACGATCCGACAACGCGTGCGTCAACTTTAACTCGATAACCCTGATTTTGGTACTCTCCACAGATACCTTTATACTTGTCGATCTTCTGGTTCCTTGCTATATCCATAAACTCCTTCCGATTTTCAAATGGAGTGACGACATCAGTGATGAGCATGCGCTGACCGGCGAGAGCGACGATGTCCGGGCGTAGGGAACTGTTTATGGCAGGGTCCGATCGATCAATAGTGAAATGACTCCACTCGGGCCGAGCAGATCGCTCTATGATGTCCAGAATTGCATTATGTCCGGCTAAGATTTTCGTCCCTAAATGTTTGATGCAGTGGCACAGCACATAAAGTGTTTCTCTGGGATAGGGGCAATGACGACATGCCTCATGAAAGCCAGGTCGCTTTGGATTTCCGTTCAGGAACAGTTCAGTGAGGCGAGCACGATGGATAAAGTGCCAATCGCGAAAGCGAATCAAATCTGGGCGTTCCATAAAAGTCATAGAGTCTGGATGAAGAGCAACGCAATTTATGATGCGTCCCTGATCAATTTTAGCCAAAAGAGCATTGCTTAGGATAAGGCGGTTCAGTCTGCGGATAGAACGAGCAACCATTTTTCGATCGCCTTCCCGTATGGTCTTGCTAGCTAACTCAGTGGAGATATGGCTAGACATAGTATACCACTTCAATTTAAGCCTTTTTGAGGCTTCACGAGCTCGTGACCAGTAGTCGGCGAGATCTCCAGACGGTTGATCAAATGGAGGATCAGTAGTTCCACTAAGGTAACCCGATATATGGGTGTCAGTGGGTTCTCGTCGCACTTTTCTGCGAACTGTTTCTTTTAAGGATACCCAGGCCATTTTACGAATTATTTGATCCGAGCAAGAAAAGTTTAAAAGTGGAGTCAGCAGCCTATTATATCGGCTTCCTCCGCCAGTAGCACAAGACCTAAACTACCTCTTGCCAAGGTACCACACAGGTACTCTGAAGATGAGGCTTGTGTGAGGGAGAAGATTTCTTCCTTTAACGCCTTTTTTATGCTGTTATCAAGCCCACTCCAGAAGGTTTTGGGTTTCGATCCCATGCGCATGGCATGCACAAAGGATGGAAAAATAAATGTTTTTACGTCATCGATTTTCTGCCAAGGTGCTAAGGGCGCACCTAGAATTTTAGCGACACTGAAGAGAATGTCCGTGTCCAGTGTACCGCTGTGTATCGCATCAAAGCCCACGGGTTTCCCCAAGTAGCTGTCAGTACCACCATCCGTGAGGGCAGGCATGAGCTCACCTGCCACTCGAAATCGATAAGTACGTATAGTTCGTGGGGTGTGCGGATCATACTGGAACGATGCGCATTATTTGGCATTCATCGATAGTCCAAGTCGCAGAGCCATTGTGCTTGCACAATCAAGTGCTTTTTCAAGGGGGGTAGCATCTTTGGCTAGGACGACCGAGTCGTCAGTATAGGCCAAGATGTTTGCTCAGGAACCTGATGTTTAACATACGTACAAAGAGGCTCCAGAGTGATGTTGAAAAGTAGTCCCGATAGTGGAAAACCTTGTTTCACTCGCCTTGCAACAGGGATTGGTGGTGTTAGCTTCTATGTAACGACCCGAGTGGTATTCTCAGAATACATGTGGCAGATGAGCTCAATATCTGCCATATCGCCAGCATCTGCTCCTAGGAGTGCACTCAGCAATTCAGAATGTTATATATGGATGCAAACGCATCTTTTAAGTCTAGCCAAGCCACGCACAGTGGTTGATGGTGGCGCTTAGAGAAATCCATATGGTGCCGGAGCATAAGATTATGCTCAATACACCATCATATAGAAGGAAGCGCTTCTGATGTAGTCCAAGTATGCGATTGCGAAAAATTTAATCACATAGTCTACGGGCAAGGCATTTGGCAAATATTTTGCCCATTGTTCGGCTGATTGCTATAGGGCGGAACTGCGATAGGTCTTCTAGTTGTTCAGCCTGCGCTTTGGGGATAAGCGTCGTCCTAGATTCCTTCCGTGATGGGGGATGCGTCGGTGGGCTAGACAGATGTTAAATGTCGCTTTGAGAAAGCGACGCTCAGGATCTAGACGTCGAAACGCGGAGTAAGGAATTCCGTCCGCACCAGGGGCAGTGCCTTCGCATTTCCGTAAACAGATAGCGATCTCGCGAGGGACGAGGGGGACATATCAAATTGTTCTTGCATCGAACTACTCACAGGGTCCCAGGATACGGGGTGGAAGTCTGGTTTGGCAGCAAAGAGCTCTGTAAAGGATTCTCTTGTTTTTTGAAGGCTAGCTTGACACCTTACTGGAGCGCCATCGAGGATCAATCGGACGGCTCGACGACGATTCCTACTGTAAAGTCTCTGTATGCCCCTTGGAGACATGTTTGCGGTTTCAGAGTTGTTCACGGAGAGACGAAAAGGGCGTAGGTTAACGGCGTTCCGTGAAGTGTCATACGCTGAATTTAGCTCCCGCATGGCCAGGCCCCAACGCTCCACCGAGGGTGTTCGCAACTCCAATTCTTCTAACTTCCGAGTTGCTTCTCTAAGTGATTCAGCGGAGGCTCTCCTCATGTTTCTTTCAGCTCTTGGACGTGTTGTCTCCGCACGTGTGGATATTTGCGTAGCGGTAGGATTATTGGGTAAGTTCCCAACTTCGTCATTTTGCTCATTATTCAAGACAGCATATCGAGAACTGAGGGCAAGGAATTCGCTCTTGGCAGGGTGTTTCCACGATTATGATTTGTCTTTTTAGAACGCCAGTCACTTCGAGAGCTAGCAGTGCGATGACGAGAGGGTACTATTTGCCATTCCATGGTGTGGTCAGGAGCCAACAGTGGGGTGGTGCTTTCTGAAGAACGGTACGGTGAGCGTGGGACGGAAGCTCGATCAATAGTATGCGACTGAGGGAATTCGATGATAAGTCGAGGATGTGGGTTGGGCTATCTGCTGTCCTTGCATATAATTCCTTCCATTCGTCTTATGGTATCATGCCAACGAGCATGATTAGCCAGGGCCTTCCGGTTATGGAAGCGCTGGTCGCAGCTTTGTTCCGGGCGGAGAAGAGGGGCTGATTCAGTAGCACGTATTATTCGTGGTCCGCATCGGTGTCCCCAAACCGGGATCGGTACTCGCGTATCGCACCGACTACATACCAGGTAAGAATCACGTACCGGTATCCAATGTGCTGACTTCAGGCGCCGCCGCAGAGATCCAAGCGTACTTTTTGTTTCTTGAGTTAAAGTCTTCCATCTACACCTCGGCAGCGGGCAAGCCAGGCAGTTCGCGATCGGTAATTACACTATTAAGACGTTCTGTTCAGTTAAAGCAGCTGGTGTAGCACCCGGCAATGGTTGTGCATCCATTCCCGACGTCCTACTTCCCTTGGGATCCATCGCAGCAAATGACACTGTTACCTCTCTCGAAGCTCCCTTTCTATTCCCATTTGCGTAGGCGACGCAACTGTTAGGGTTGAGCGGCTAGAGTTGCGAGAGGAATGAACTTCTACAGTCTCGTCCAAAGGGGGGCTAACAGCTGATGCTGGGAGAAGAAATTTCTCAATTTCCACTTGTGGTAATGTAGAGACGAATTCTTTTGACTGTGGTCGAACAAGCGGTTCATTCGGAATGGTATCGTTCGGCCTCACTATTACCGGGGATAGAATTACCTTTGAGCTTGATTCGTACATTGCTTCAGTTATTTCCTCATCGAGCAGCGACTCTGCTAGCACTATACCTCCTTCTGGAAGCGGAGCACTAAACCAACTACCAACTCGCTGAGTCGTTTCGGCGAGACTGGCAGGGGCGTCCAGGGAATCGTCCTCGTCGTCCCACGAGTCCGGCAGCTCGGGGCAAGGCCCGCAGTCTTCGTGTGCTTCGTTTGCAGCGCCCCTGGCATGGTTTATGTTTAAGTGCTTCCTCTTATGGTGTGACTTCCGGAGGGCGGGGCTTGCAAAGGAAGCGCAGCACTGCGGGCACTGATACCGAAGGCTCAACATGGCCACAGGCAGCGATAGGGGGGGATCGCAACAGACATGACTGTCTAGCGAGTGGCTAGACAGTCATGTCTGTGGCATGCCTGTGGCAACACGTGCAGTATAAGTATATTGTAGAGATATGTAAGCCGTGTATACGGTTAGGATGTACCTTGATGTTACGTACGCGATTATGTGCATCTGCCGCAGTCGTGGCAAATACATACATACTCTAATAACGGGCAGCGAACAGGAGGATCTGTAGATCCTGAGCTCACGTAAGCACGACGATCCACTGTCTCGGCCTCAGCTCTGAGATGCACCAAAACACCGTCGGGGAACACCTCTTTGTGCGTGGAAATCGAAGCAAGAGAGAAACTTGCTCGGGGACACCTCGGGTGAGGCGCTTGTCAAGATCAAAGGACACTCCACTACCCAGATTGCTGGCATCGCGCAACCTCGCAGGACCTTCCAGTCATGATGGGAAGCAGTCCCTACCTTTGTCTTGGAAGCAGGAACTTCAGACATCGAGTAAATGCATGTGCAACTGCATGCTGCAACAAATGCAGCCATCCACGGAATGGCTGCACAATATCGGGGTATCCAAAGCTCGAACGTAAAAAACACCTGCAATGGTCAGAATACGCAAACAACGGACGGTATGGAGTAGTCGATCTTGAAAAGGGCATCAAATCTTAGGAGATAACTGGAAACCCAAATGTACTTACGGAAGGGGGGGGCACTGGATGCGGAAAAGTTAAAAAGTCATGCGAAAACCTGAGGATAGTGAAAGGAGGAAAGAGGTAGAGCAAACAAAACTTAACCCTCCCCCACCCAAAATAAAAAAAAAAAACATAAAGCAAACAGAAAAAGGTATGACGAAGGACAAAAAACACACAATCCAGCTTGCAGAACTCAGCTGTCGGCAGAATTTGCTGCGCTGCATTGCATCCTTGGTGTCCTCACTTTACCCGATCCCACTTCGGAAATCTCATACCTCTCCCGTCACTTCTCGACCCATTAGAATACAAGTTCGAGGGGATTACACTTAAAATGACATACATCACTTTTGTTCCAAATATCTGCACCGCAGATTGAAAGCAAAGAATCTCCTTCTTTGCATTACTGCACCGTCTTTTGCATGAGGCATGCATTTTACATATAGAATGCCTTACTGTCCGTAACTCCTTTCTTCCTTCAGTGAAAAGCAGCAAATTTGCGTGTCTCTTTACTAAAAATTCGCTCCTGCATGCATTCGGAAAGTGTGCACACGCACACTTATTGCTTATGTGATCGTACACTACTTCTATCCTCTGCAAGCGAAATGTCTGCTGTAAAAGATAAGCAGTTCCAATGAAGGCTCCTCTACCACATGTCTTTGAACCTCTAGCGCAACGACAAGCACTCTGCAGGGAACAGTCTGCAGCCTCCATGAAAGAATCGTGAGCAGCCCTTCGTTTGGTCGGGGGGGTCTTGAACGAACACAACGGGCAGTGCCTCCTTGGATACATGACATCCAGTGCACCATCAACTGTTTGCGCTGGTGTATGAGGTTATGGCGTTCAGTAGACTTTTGGCATCACTGTAGTTGGTATCCCAGAGAAGAATCTGTCCCTTTGAGAGTTCGACTGGGACTCGTCCCGAAGCTGCAGGAGTCACGACGGGCTCTTTCTGCCAGCATCTCGTGTTCCCAAATGCCTCAGAGCGGAAGAGCGCTCTCCTCTTTGAGACATTTCGGTCCCTTGTAGGTTTCTGTGTTTTTTTGAGTGTTCGCGCGTAGATTCGCAGATGGATTGCAAGGTCTTCTAATTTCATCTTTCCGTACGCATGGAAGCAATCTCTGTTGTTTGTTATAGCGATCTGAACTTTTCTACCCTCAGTCCCTGTATCCCTCATCCAACAGCCCTATGCATTTGGACATGCGCGTCCTCAAGTAACACTATTTGCCTGGATCTGGTAAGTAGCAAACGCTTTCGAATCATCTGTCCGGGTTCGTTCTGCTTGGAGAATCAGGTTTGAAGATGCTAGGAAGGTATGCGCGTATTCCAGGTGTTCGGGAGTTGTCCACGCTCAACAGATTGCTGGTTCCATCCACAAAGCCGCTCCAATCGTCTGCACGCAAGACTTTAGTTTTCCGTATTGGCATTCCTTGCCGTCCACTGTTCATGCTCGCACCACATCCCTCAAGGAGGCTATGCTGTTCTTCACAGCAGATCCGATCGTCGTACGTTATCCTCCTCACTTTGCAAAGCCCTACTTTCACCTCCAATCTCGAAGAAAAAAATCACCCATCTGATTTTCCTCTCTCAAAGGGCAAACTGAAAGAGGCCGATCGTTGGTAGCCGTCATCAACCAGCGTGCTCCTCAGCATACTCACCTCCTCTACTCACAGGAAGTTGATTTCCGTTGTTCGATCATCCATCAGCTGCAGGCCGAAATTCACACTTAAGATCCGTGGAGTGGAAAGGTAGAGCGTTCAGATGGGGATGCTGTGCAGATAGGCGACGCACAGTGAGGAATAGGTAAGATTAGAGGGTATTGGTTTCAAGTCGGGGTCAGCCTGGGGTGAATTCTCAATGATTTAGTCTGAAGGGAATCCTAAGTGGCAAGGGGCATGGCTCGCTTCGTTGCAAAAAAGTCTTCTTGTGCTTCCGGTTCGACTACGGAGCGTGGGAAAATAGACATCTCCCTTTTGAAATTCAGTGCCTTCAAGAGTTCAGCGAATTTGCGAGTGCACCCTAGTTTGTGAGCAGGTCGGTATACGGACCAGATGCGGAATGGGTGAAATTCGTACTGATGCCAATTCGAACCATCGCTATGCGTCTTGATGTTATGTGCAATTTGCAGATGATGATGGAAGGAATGCGAATATAATTTCACGGTGCATGGGAATTCCTGTCGTAACATGGGCAGGAGCAGGTGCACCACGAGAAGGGCGCATCTCACACATCACAAAGAGAAACTTATGATCCCCTGAAGGCGATCAAAGTCCACGTTGGCCTTGAAGAAGGCCAACGTGGACCGGATGTTATTAAACCGGATCAGTCCGGTTTTGAACAGAATCGGCTTAGATGTCGGGCTGATCCGAACAATCGGCTCCTTACATCTGGTGATGCTCCCGCTTTCAGGCTTTCCGAATTTCCTATTTGGCTGGGCACTGGCCTGGCCCGCCGCCACCACCGCGTACGAGAATGGCTGCCCCGCCGCAGCCAAGAAAGATGGAGTCGCATCTCGCACGCCGTGCACCGCGTGGACGCCCGCGGGTCCCGCCCGGAACGCCGCCTCTGCGGGCGCCACCCTTGGCATCGCCGCCGCTTCGCCACTGCCGTACGTTACCTCCATTTCCATGGGGGACATCGGCCACCTCGCTGCTCCTCCTGTCGGTGCCTGCATCCTCGCGGCTGGCACTGCCGCTGAGGGGGTTGGCAGGGCTTCCACCGTGGATCCGTCGGCGCTGCTGCTGCAGGTGTAGGGAATGATCCTCGGCTCCTCCGTCAGTCCACACTCACTAATCCACTAATTTGACCTCTCGAGGCAATCAAAAATTGCCGCGGCAGTGAGGTCAGTCACTGCTTTGGCGGGGTATTGGGTATAGTTTTCAAATAGCAATAACCGCGCCTTCCTTTCGTTCAGCGGCGGCGACACTGAAGCACGTTGGATAGCTGGACTGCAAGTAACGTGCAGTCGCACCAAAAATCCGGAAGAGTCCATAAATACTGATGTAACAAATACACAAAAAGTTTTAGAACGAGATGATGACAGGGATTTCCGCGTTCGTCCGTTCCCTCCAAGCGGATCCGGCGATGGATAACGAACATGTAGCTGATCGCTCATTTCTTCTGGGAGTTAATGCTGCCTGGCAGCCTTCGTCATGTGGAATTCAGCGAAAGAAGTGGCGTCTCGAAGAACCGCCCGAGACTCCTGCTGGTGGAGGGACGGGAATGGAATGCAACGCCTCCTTACGATGAGCGCATCTAACGAAAAGCTGCCAGGCGTGAAGAAGCGGCGCTTCCAAATTCTTGCGGTGTCCCCCTGGAGCAGGAGTACGGAAGCCGGCCTGCGCCACGTTCTTTGCAGGTCGCCGCAGTGGAGCAAAAGATGCAGGATCGTTTCCGCACCTTGCACACTTTGAAGACGCAGCTTGCCCGCAGACAATGTTAGCGCGCTGAATTGCAAGCTCCAATGCACCAGCAGAAGCGCGCCATCGGAGCGGGAACACACACTCGTCCACGCACGAACGAGAGTCCACAAGTTGTTCTGGTGGCACACTAAAGAGTTCACAGCAGCGAAGGACTGCTTTGGAAACATGACCAGGCGTGGCAGCTTCTGCCAGCTCGCTCGGACTCCAGTCGCCCATGGGACGACTTGATCGAGCGATCGGCAGGGCGCCCTCACATCCCGTCGGTAGGCAACTGTCCACTAAAGCAGAAAGCGCTGCCGCAAGGGGCGTGGAGAGCCCACTTGTGCTGGTCCTGCAGCACTTCCTCCACTGGACACGATGGGGAAAGGTGCACGCAACAAAGTTCCAAAACGACCACTTGCCTCGCGACGGTACCGGCGCGTGTCCCGGTTCGTCGGGCGGCAGGGGAATCAAGAGTGGGCTGCCAGGGACGAGCACGAGCTGCCCGAAGGGGAGCTCAAGAAGCCTCTCGTGGTGGCGCGCTGGGCATGCGGCAGCAACGAAAGCAGCAACTGGGGATGACCGAGAGCTTCAGGAAAACTCTTCATGAGCTCGTACACCGAGTGGATTCGCAATACTCCTAGATACCGTGCAGCATCGAACGTTTATTGGAACAGGTGCGCTCATCCGCCTGAGAATGGAAAATGAGATGCCTTTCAAGTTGATCCCGACGCTGGTACGGGATGTATGCGAAGGGCCGGTGCACAAGTGCGAAGTACCTGCGGATGTTTCAGGGAACGGACACGCACGCCCTGGATGGTCACAACGTACAAACGACGAAAGACTGCCGCTAGACGGAACGAGAAAAGAGGAAAGCAACGAACAAGCCGAATTGTTCCCGAGAATGGGGAACAGCGAAGATCGAGCCAAAGTGGGAGCGTGAGCGTGCGAGAAACGCTCCCGTTTCCCTTCCTTCGCACTTTTCTGAGCATGAGCGTGCACCGAACCAGGATGAAGTGGCACTCGCCAAAGGCATTGCTCGAGCGTCGGTTGTGTGACGTCAGCACGGCCACCTCTCACTTCGACAACGATTCCCGTTGCTTAGCAAAGGAGATTTTTCCTGACGGAAGAATTTGCTGTGTGCTGCTTGCGAATTCGGTTGTCGGATCGACTCGCGCATTTCGTGGAAGAGATCGCAACTCGGAGTATCGTACTGCTGCGTAATCCAGCGCTTATCTACTTGTGCGTCTACTTGTGAATTCGGAAGTTCGTAGCGGATAGCGAATCCATCCCAACCGGAAGTAATTCGCATCCCTGCGAATCCGGAACTTCGGATTCGGTTCCGAAACCAAACGGAAAGCGAGTCTTGTCGCTCGTGACCCCGGAAAAAAAAACATCTCGCCTATCCTGCCGCCGAGGTATCCAGGAAGGATTACCGTACTGCCAACTTAGAAAAGCCAGTGGCTGTAAGGTAGCAGGAAAACAGATCCAGAAACAAAGCTGAGCACCGGTAAGATGAATGCAAGGTCCGTGAGAATGTGGGAAATCAATCCTGTGGTGCACGTGTGACGCAGGAAGTGATTCGAGGCTTGTGCACGACTTCCAGGTGGAGTCCCTCGCAATTGGGAAATGTGCTCAGCCTGGGTTGGCACGTCGTCCTTGCGTTTCGGGAAGAAGGAGTCCGAATCGCCGAAGCAAAAAGCTTCGTTTCGGACCGCAGAAACTGAGAGTCTGTTCGCGAAGGCATCCTCTGCTACCGTGTCTTCTCCGAGAATCCAGAAGCAAACGGAAGAGGAGTGGCCACCGGAGAGCAGCAGTGAGCCTTCCCGCACGAAACCCAAGCCGAAGAGATGGCTTTGGAAGAAAGGCAAGGGCAAGATGAACGGAGCGGAGGAAGCGGGGAGCGGACCAGCCGAGACAGTATCTGTTGCGAACGGCTCCCCGACTACCGACAAAAGCTGCAAGAAGCTCGTGAAAGCAACCTCGTTCTTCAAAGGCAACCTCAATCCACAAGAGAAGGAGAGCAAGGAATGCAGAAAGAGGGGAAAAAAAGCCAGCAAGGAAGCACGAAGCGAGACAAGAAACTGAAAGATGAACAGAAGAAGAAGAGAAACGAGGAGGAGAGACAGAAAGCGAAAGAGAAACAGGAGGAAGATCGGGAATGCAAGAAGAAATCCGGCAACAAACGGAATCGGTTGGTGCTGAAGAAGGTAGAAGTTCAGGAGCAACAGGAGACGAAGGAACGCGTGCCTGCGAGTCGCAAAAGGCAAATGGTTCCGGGTGACGACAAGGAGGCGGCCGAAACGATTGCTTCCAAGCAGGAGCATGGAAACGGCGAACGAACGAAGACCACCAACGAAAAGGCGAAGAAAGGAAAAACGCTAGCTTGCTTCCGGTTCTCCTTCCCCTGTGCCTTCTCCGGTTCTCCAAGCACAGGGGAAGGAGAACCGGAGAAGATGCGACCCTGGCAACGTCCTTGCCAGGGAACGAACCTACGAAACGCGAAGTCTCGAGCAAACTGAGAGGCAAAGACGGAGGCGGCGACGTAGCCAGGGAGCAGGAAGAGCATTCCCTGCGGATGCTGCTCACGGAGCCGAAGCGGAACGAAGGAAGCGACTGCCGCCATTCCCGTGTCTGGGGAGTCGATGGCGCCGAACTGCCCTCGGCAGCTGTGGATGGGTGCGCAGGCACACATAGCCTCGAACTGCGAAGAAGAAAGCAGACCTCTCCAGATGGGTGGCTGGTCAGCCGCAGCGTTCCGTGCGACTACGGAGATTTTTGCCGAGAAGGTTGGTGGAACGGGTTCTGCATTCCGGCCACTGCACACGCGTCTGCTCCCGTTCGGTGCCCCGGGTGGAGTTTGCGGATGCGCGTCGCTCGCTCTGCACGTTCGCGCACGAACGTACGCGTACGTGTGCGTGGCTCGTGTGGAGCTCGCAACGCGTTTGCATGCGTTTGGTCGAGAAACTTGCTTTTTGTTCGCTTGTGCGCGAAACAAGGAAGGACGGAAAAGAAGAAGAGCCGTTGCACGTGTTCTTGACCGGAAGCCGGTAGAAGGGGTGCGCATTTCGGAAAAGTGCAGGCTTGTCTGGAAAGAGCGCCGCTGCGTTGCCTTCGGGAATTTCACAGGCGCGCTTTGTTCTTCAAACTCTTTCCGGAACAAGGTGGCCATTTATCCGAGTGCAAGCGGCTGCGTGAGCATTTTGTCGAGCCGAGCGTTCCGGAAGCAAGGCAATTGCACTTGGGATGCGAAGAAAAGCAATGATAATTTCCCTTCGCACGAACGTTTCGTGTGCTTCTCTCATGGCAGCGTTTCGACGTGATGGCGGTGGCGGGAGCGGTGCGCCGACGGCTTGCGAGGCACGCGTGTTGCCGTCGCGTTGTCCGATCGGTTGAATGCATGAAAAATGCTAATGAGACGCTTCTTGTTTTTCCCAAAGGGCAAATCGAGTGCGTGGTCCCGGCACTGGAATCCTTGATAACGCGATTGGAGATAGTAGCCACGGCGCTGGAAGCTGCGGCAACGGAGGCCGAACTTGGCGTGGAGCAGTCGGATGGCTTCGGTAATTGCGACTGTCCGCGTGCAATGGCTTGCTGCTTGCCCGCAAGTCCGATGTGCACGTCCGCGCTGCCTGGAATAGCCGAAATCGGCAGAGCGACGCGTGCAGCGAAGATGAGCTCCAGCAGCCATTCTCGCTTTCTGTCGACCTAACACGGCTTGGCTCATCAACTCACAAACGGGCTGCTAACAGCTCGCAATGAAGAAACAGTGTGCCTTCCATCGTCCAGAATGTCGATACCATGTTTTCCGCCGTTTCCAGAGATCAGCAATCCTTGGCTCGAAGATTACGCCAAAATTGGGAAGGGATCTTTGGCCGTCCACCGCAATCTGTCGGCCAAGATCTCGGAAGCGGTTCGCAAGCACTCGGACATGGTGCTGAAAGCATTCAAGTAAGCGCTTGGTGTTCATAAGGCCACGATGGAAGGTTCCCTCTCCTCGGTTTCTCCAGTTGCTAACCATCTTTCTTTCCTGTTGCAGGATCCAGGGGCGTTTGATGCAACTCATATGCTGCTCGCAGGAACCCGACGACTCGAAAGTGCTCGACCTCCTTCAACCGCTTTCCGAGTGCATCGTGCAGATCGAGGCATTCGAGCAAAGTCAGCGCGACACCGAGACGCATGTTCACCTGTGTGTGATCAGCCAGAGTGTGGCAGCCATCCTTTGGGTGACCATGGTAGGTGTTCGGGCACGCATCCGCAAACTTTCTTTCCTTTTCGTAGAGCCCCTATCCCGCGGATGCTGTTGAAGATATGATGTTTTTATGCCGACTCCCCGTGAAGCGCGTCCTCCAAGAATGGGAGGAAAAGTGAGTTTCCGGGTCGAAGGGAAGATCGGGAAAAGATGGTGCTTGCTCGTTTCTTTCAGCGATGATCATGTGTGTTGGGTGAAGTCATGGATGGCCGTATTGTCCGAGTTGCACAGTTTGGCGAAAACCCATCACACGACGTGGGTCCCATGGCACGCAAAAGGTGCCAGCGTTGAGGAGCACACCCCACCACAACCCCACCTCCACCCTTGCCGACCTCTTCCCACTCTCCTACGCCCCGGTGACCCGGAAGGCCTGCTTTGCTTGCACGTTCGAATGCAGGCAAAGCAGTCACAATAAATACGTGTCGAATTTCGAATGATCTTTCAGTTCTTGGATGGTCCACGACTGCCAAGTCGCCCATTCCACATTACCGAGAGTTCGGCACCATGCGACGGCACCAACCAAGTTGTGCAGAATGCTCAGCCACTTTTCAGCGTTGTTTTCCTTTTCTTCCGTTCCCTCGTACATTTTGGCAACACGAATGTGTGAGCGCTAAAATGTAAAATGAAAACAACAAGCAGAAAACAACCATAAAAGATCAAAGTCGACTTCGAAACTGCGATTTCCACTGCACCCACTGAATATCGACACACATTGGAATGGGACGCTCCTTTTCCGCTTCCAATTTCAACACGCACCCTGCGCGGTCAAGAGAGAGCCAACTCTCGTGAAACCACTTCTCTGCAAAGTACCAAAGATAAAGTTTCAGCCACAGCGGATTCCACCCAAACCTGGCTAAGGCAGCAACCGTCAGCAGATTGGATGGTGCCGCGTTCCACGTCCATATTGAGAATCCAAACCGGCATGCCATCCACACATTCCGTTTTCCACTTTTTCCTCACGAAAAGGGAACTCGTTCGCATTAGTGGCACAGCCACAACATCCCTTCGCACCGCAGTGGGAAGACTATGTCCGCTGATAGTGAGACGTTTCGTATGATTCGAAAGAGGAGATTGCGACTCATCTTGTGGTTTCTGCCTGAATTTCCTGTTCCCTGTTGCACGCAGCATCCAGCTGCTAACCGAATTCGCTTCAGTCGTCATGATGTCGGTCGACTCGAGACGACATGCAAATCCCCTGGGAAACCGAAACTTGTCTGGCTCCCGGATTCGTGCACGCTACCCACACTGGTGCAAGACCTGCAGAGCCGCGAGAACAACTGTGTCTGAATTACCATGCGCTTTTGCTTGGCCGATGCTCTCTCCGTAGTGTACTTCAGATTGGTTCCCCTACAGAAGCCGCATTTAAAGCATGAACAATCGACCACTATCCACCAACAGCCTCTCCTTGCTGTGGGAAGCAAACTGAAGCCTTCCGTAGCCGGTCCATGAGAATGCTACTTCCACTCGGCTTTGGAAGCGAGCGTCCATCTTGATTCCTTAGAATGTCTCTAATCTGTACATATGCATTTGACCTTCTCAGTAGAGACAAATGGTTTCTGGTTATCTGCCAGACGTAATTTGGCCAGCGTAGACGCTCCCAGAGGCCGTAGAGCTGGAAGTTGAACAAGTGAGCGTTCGTGTTGTGATGGGAAACTGTAAAAAACATTCTGCGCGGATCTTTGTTGAAACCAATAGTTCACTCGCGTCCGGAAAAGAGGGACGGCAAGCGGTAAGGTTGGCTGACGAGGGGAACGTATTCGGAGCTCAGTCGTGACCGAATAATAAAGAATCACAAGAGGAAGAAAGTAATGAAGATCTGTATGAATGAGATGAGTCTTCATTTGGGTTCGTGTTCTGCGTTTTTTCACAGATGTGGTGGCAATTGTGGCAAATTGGCAGTCCTGAATTGCCCACCTGGACCAATACGAACCTCTTAACGAACGGGGAACAAAAAGTTGGAAACAAATAAGCAATCCAAAGTGCAACCAGCTTCTTTCGCAGAAAGTACAAGATTCTTCGTATTGATGAGAATGTGGTCCAACCAACTGGGTAGTACTGTCACCTATTTATGTCAACTTGAACTGGTGCAAAGGATGGAGTGCATGTGTGCATAGGCTGGTATATGTATATAATAGTGAGAATCGTCACTGCTAATGATTTCTATTGTAAAGCCAGAGCCTAAGTATTCATCTCCACATTTTGTGGGTTTCTGTTAGCACGATTCTGCGTTGACTTGTTTTTTGTGAACAGCTGCCTTCTTGTTCTCCCTGCAAAGGTCTCCAAAATATACAACTCTTCCACGGAAGAAACACAGAATTCTCCATTATTACCGAGAGCTTCATTCCATTTCGTATTCACCAATTGGGAAAGGGAGAAACGCAGACTGAGAACGTGGTGCCTTTTCCTGGCCTAATCTTCCATTAACCCGTTTCTGAAAGCAGTCAGAGTTCAAAGTGGCATTGTGAGCCTTCATGATGACGGACATGTCGCTGGAGCCACAGTTGTAGTGTGAAACAGATTCAGCTTGTATGAGAGGCTCATGGCGTCATCACTGAGCAGAAGTTGGGAATGACTCCCTGCTGCTTGTTGCTTCCGGTTATTGGAACACAGACTGCGATGTTGGTTGCTCAGATAGATGATGGACGTTCTCAAAGGATGATGATATTGATCATGTATTCCTGCTGTCACAGCACGTTTGTGACCGACTTGCGTGGTGCAGAATTTTGCTGCAACATCTAGGAGGAAGCTGTTTTCTGAAAGCTATCGTGGTACTCATTCATGCGTGTAGATGGGAAAGCTTGCCAGCAGTATCCAAAGCATTGGGATATTCAGTGTTTTGAATAGGGGTCGATTTCAAATACATATTCGAAAGGAAAAGGTGTCTCGTCCAGATCTCGGGTTGAGATCCCTTACTTTATTTACAGTGTTGCCATGATCAGTGTGCATTTATTTGTCCATGTTGGAAAATCAGTTAGAATTACATCAAGAGAAGGATTAAATGGAAGTACACGAATTAAAAGTGCTGCATAAGTGTGGATGCCTAATTGAATGATTCACACAGTCAGCTCACTTCCAATTTGTTTGAGTGGCCAAGTGGTGCTATCAATATTCTACTCATACACTTGGAATGTGTAATTTTTTTTGGAATCGAGATAGTGTGATCAGACTTATTTAATGCATATACTAGACTGGATTGATTTCATTGTAGGATCAGCATTCAAACTTTGAATTCAAACTCCTAGGGGCTTTAGAAATCGCGTGAACTTGAAGCGAATGGAAGAGCAGAAGAAAGAAAGCCAAATGCTCAGAGATGCGATCAGTGAGAGCCACAATTCCATGGGAGTGAACTCCCCGTGAAGAGCCTTCATCTATGTGCGAGCCTGGAAGCTGCCTGACGCGGATACAAATGGCACGGGGAGCGCGCGGGAGCGCTTCCCGGCAACTGGCACACGGACGGGATAAGAGGAGCACGACGACTTGGCGAAGAGAAAGCACGTTTGCGGGGGGTAAAGGTGGCAGGGTGGGGCGGCGTGGCATGTGCCACCCTGCTCGAAGTGCTCCGCGCCAACCAATCAGCGGGCGATTGTCGCGAAGCTTTTGCGCGGATTCGAACGTGGCAAGGAGGCGAGAGAAGCGTTGGGAAGACGCCCTTGCCGATGGGCGCGTCCAGCGAGAGCAAATTTACGAAGAGGCAGGCAATCTCGCTTCCGACCTAACAAAGTCCACGAATCACGAGAAAGGAGCAAGAAAAGCGATCATGTAAGTAAGCACTGAGCTCTCGATATGTCTTGCATGCTGTTGGGTGAGACCGCCGCTTGAAGCCTGCGGGCATCAGTCCACTGCCTGTGTTTTCTCTCGTACACTTCATGTGGTGGGCACTCCTCACCAACCTTGCCGCTATTCCTACCAGCAGCAAGGCTCCAGGATCACTTTGCAGTCCATTAAGAATCTCGTCTTATTGCATCTTGTTTCGGTGAGAATCCTTGGTTATACAGGCGGTCCTGATTCTTGTTCAGGTGCAGCATCGATAACGATGTAATGTTCTGCTTGTTATTTCCCATCTTTCTTTGAGTTCTGGTTGCATTCCGCATCCATGAGGCACATCCTTACATGACAGATGTTAACATACTGTAAACATCTTGTCAGTTTTCTGCTTCTTGACAATCTTGGAAGTTTTAAGGGATCCAAATTTGCACGTGTTTCTTTCTGACTGTTGCTAATTCTACATTTAGGTTAAGTATGTTGTTTCTGCTCCAGGAGGTGCATTCTGTTTCTCCGTTTGTTATTGGTTTCATAATTTCATACGAACAAGCAACAAGAACTAGTAGTTTTGCAGGATACATTCACAAATTGCACACTCATGCGTTTGCAGAGATGTTTGATGCTTTCTCTTGTTTCGTTTTTCCATTTGCTGCATGTGGTTCATTTCATCTTTGACGTTGACCTCCCAGTGCTGCTATCATGAGAGCACTAGCTTGCATGCAGTCACCTCGTTGCTACCACTTGAAGAATTTGGTTGCGCAGTTGGGTTGTGAGCTTCTGTTTCTGTTTGTGCAAAAAAAGTTCCGCACTTTATAACCACCTTTGTTTTTAACTTCAATCCACAACATCCAACTGTTATTTCGGCCTTGTCATCTGTATTGGGCACTTTAGTTGCCTGGCACTTTCCTTCAAGAAAAATCTGTCCTTGAAATCATGCCAACACGCAATTTTATCAGTCTGCAATATTTACTGAGCGATGCAGTGGAACACTTCTATCTGGTTTGTATATGGAAACATATTTTTGGGTAATCGAGCTTTCGAACTGTATCCATTGGAGTTTCAATAGAATCAAGGATTCTGTTTCATGATGAATGCTTTTCTTGATTGGGTTTCCTTAGTACTTCAGGTAAGATGCAAAGTTGATAGTTTGACGTTTTCCTTTTGAATTTCTTGTAAGCTCCCAGCTTGCTCGAAAAAATCCTCTACGCTTGATGTGCGATCAGCTTTTTTCTGGGGTCTCTTTCCTGCGTATTCCTTTCCACGGGAAGGATGGAGCATTCCATTTCTGCCATTGTGATGCATTTCCGCGGAATCGCAAGGGGCAATCCGTGCACCACCCCTGCAATTTGGAGGCACCAAATTGCCTCCTTCTTTTTTGCCGACTCTTCGGGTTCCTTTTGAATACTCTTCCGTTTTTGTTTATCCTGAGACAAAGAAAGAAACGGCTTTCCCACAACAAGAAACGATGAGATGGCAGCAAAATTTCCATACACATTTCTCGAGGAAATCCTTTACGTCTGCAGTGCGTTCGCTTTCTCCGGGGACTCGAGTACAGGAAAAGTCTTTTCTCGGGTCAACAGGAACGCAAAACATTTGGATCCTTCCGAGTCCATGGAATGTCTCGACTGGCGGCACTGTGCAACATCTGCACAAGGATGCACCATTCCGTTTGGTGTGCAAACCTTGTTGCTGCATGCAAGCTGGGAAATTTGTGACAGGATAGCAAAAGACAAAACAGCATTTTCGTAAACTTTATTCCCTCCTTCCCCTCGTCCCAGACACTGCGCAACCTGCTCCTACGTCATGCATGCCTGGACACGCCACTGCTTTGCCGTCATAGGACACATGCAGTGAGCACAACATGCTCCATAAAACCGCTCTGAAATGCTGCTTGTGCTTCCTTCTTGCATTTTGCCCCACCCCACTGGTTTCATTCCTTGGTTCCTTCGCAATGAGACCAGGACCACATCTTCCATCATTTTCTTCTGCTTTGAAAATGGGAAGCAAGCCATGCTTCTCCGTGATTTGACCTTTTTGTTTAGGACCTTGCTTTGTTCAGCATCTTTGTGCTCTTTCTTAAAAGTACTGGTTTCTGCAGATTTCAAGGATAGAAGTGGCCCAATCTTGAAGACATGTACAAACCATTAAGTACTATCTCTGACACATTTGCACCAGACAATTTGACACGAATTCGGAAATATTGCATCCATCTTACTTTTGCTTGGACTTCCTAGTGGATACTCTTTGCTTCCCTAGCTGCCCAACTTTCTATTCAAGTTGATACCGAAACCCTTCAGAAATTCCTTCGGGATGCGATAGTGAGTGTTTGGGATTCACAGAAATCAGAATCGCTTTCGGATTGGCTTCCGAGGCGAATCGCGAGTCTCAGATTCACAGGGATCCGAGTCACTTCTGGATTGGATTCAGTATCACGTAGGAGGTTGCTCGCTCTCCGAACGAGTTTATCTGAAATCAAAAAACATCGATCTTTTACGTAACTCTTTGCTTCCATTCCAATCTGTCGGCAATGCAGCCGTATCAGCTGATGGGAGTGTGGCAGAGGAGAAAGTGGTCGTGATGGGTGCAAGTATGGGTGTCCTGATGAGCTCGTAAACGCTGCCGCCCTCAGCCTTCGAGCTCAGAATTGTTCATTCATACGTTTGCACAAATGTGTGCAAGTCGCATAGCACACTCCCCTACGAACTGACCCATGAGACATGCTCATCCCTGAAAACAAGAAATAAATTTTCGGTTCTCCCTTTGTCCCAAAGAATTACTTTGCTTAGCTAGGGTACTGACGTCACACACCCCTTTTCTTGGCATGCCATGGTCAACTTTGGATTTCGGGCGGGAAGGAAGGGCGACACGATTCTGCATCCGGGAGCGTCCTCGGGGAGGAGGGTGGCGCTCGGGACGATGGTCGTGTGCTCCAGGAGAGGATGCTGGCGATGTTCCTTTCGAGGTGGGCTGACCTTTCGTGAGAACAAATCTCTGTTGCTAAAGCTTGATAGTATGTATAACTTCTGCGGCAGCTAAGTGGTCCAGTACTTTTTTGCATTCACGAACAATCTTACGAACTTCAATCAAAACACAGATGTAATGAAGTTGCCTTTTGTAAGAACCCTCTGGATCCTCCTATGAGCTTTTCTCTAGAGCAGCATAGAATATATCCAACGGAATTACTCGCACCTAGCGACTTGAGAATGTGTATCGGATTTCAGCAGCAGGAACTCTTCCAGAAGTCTCGATGCATTCCTTACTCTTTGTAATGACATGGGCATATCTTGCCTAAGGATACTATCATCGCTACCACTGATTGTTTCCTTGTCAACCTAAGAAACGGAAGTAAATACATCAAGAGCACGAACAAATTCGAGAGTACCTTCACGAGGTTGGTTACAGCCTTACGGACCTAATGCACAGGTCTCTCAAGATTCGGCATCGACTGCCATCTTCCGCTTCATCATGTAAACTCATCGGTCGAGACCCATCGAAAATGGCGACTGGAGTTGGCTTGCTTTTTAATGGCACCCAGGCAAAAAATCATGGTGGAAGTCTCCCTTTTCGTGTTCTGACAGTGGTGTATGACTCGAATCTTTTCGTTTTTCCGTCTTTTAAAACTATCTGCAGAAGTTGTACGTACGAATAAGGATTGCCAAACCCACGTAAACTCCGTGGTGCAGCAGTCTCCTTCGAATCTTATCCCAACATTGTTCACAAATCAACTAATTTTTGCATATTCCTTTCCTCCGATGAAACTCTTTCAATGTATTCGGATAGAAGCAGAAAAAAAAAAACAATCTCGCAGTCGTATCGTACCTGTTGCCACCTGTTCGCCTGGATTGGCATGTGGAAGCAAGGCAGGCGTTTCAGGTGAAGGGAACGTGGGAGAGTGGAGAGAGGTCTGTCAGATGGGAGCTGGTTCCGTGCTGCTTAACGTTGGAACCCTTTGCGTGCCAGGGAATCGACGTCGCTCGATGCGTTTTCACCAAACTAGGCAACTCAGAGGAGACCGTCATCCATGAGTTTACCCAACAGACGTGAACATCGCTGAAAGCGAATTTTCCATCTTCCCTCCGACCCGGAAACTTACTGAAACAGAAACTCACTCGTTTTCCATTCTTTAAGGACTCGACTCTCAGGGACTGGGGCTAAAAACACCATATGCTTCACAGCTTCTGCAGCAACGGGGCTCCACGGAAAGCAAGAACACTTTCCAAGTGCGTGCCCAACACCTTCCCTTTGTACCCAAGGCATCGCTACAACACTCTGATCACACAGAGATGATCATGGGTCGCGGTGTCGTGCTTTCTTTGAATGCTTGGATGTCCTGAATGCATTCGGAAAGCGGCCATAGTAGATGGACCACTTGGGAGTCATCGTGATCCTGGCCGCAGGATACCAGATGCACCAAACGCCCCTGGATTCTGCAACAGGAAAAAAAGATGATTACAAACTGAAAACCACACAAAAGAAACCTTCCATTCTGGCCTTACGAATACCAAGGTCTTCCTTCAACGCTTTGAGCACCATTACCGAGAGCTAGCGATCGGATGAGGAGATCGCCTACAGATTGTGGTAGACGGCCAAAGGTCCTTTCCTAATTTTGGCGTGGTCCTAAAACCACAGATTGGTAATCTCTAAAAACATGGACAAACATGGAATCGCAATTGTCGACAATTTAGCAAACTTATTCCCAATTCCAGCTGTTAGCAAATTGTTTGTCTGAAGCAGCTAGCCCGCTGGGCAGGGGTCCACGTCCGTTCACTTCGGCAATGTGATCACGCCACGCCCTTGTCAAATTAATTAATTAATATAAATACATTTTAGTATAAATTTACATAATTTTAATATTATTATGTAAAATGAAAATACTTGTATACATAATTCTTGGGTTCAACGATTTGTTTACTTAATTTTATTTTGTTCAAAGCTCTCAACAGAATAAAGTGTCTACTGTTCACTGCTTACTGTTTACTCTATCATTATGCCTGATTTCCGCACCAACATTATCTCGTTATGCAATGAATTATCATACTTCCAAGTTCCTGAAACAAATATCTATGATTCTTTGCCTGCACTTTAGCTGTCGAAGTTTATTTCAGCATATTTATTTTAGCAGCTTGCCACTTGTTAAATGAACGCAGGGCAAACGGGAACCTCCTCAAAATCCATCATACGATCCTCGGTTTCTTCACTTTGCGCTAAGGAAAAGTCACCAAATTTCAGAATACCCGAAGGCAATCTTTGTATAGCTGGGCTAAATTCACGATAAAAATAAAGCTCGTTACTCAGTTTACACAAAAGATCGCAAGTGCTAATTGTCCATTCAATGACGTACTAAAATACTCGAGTTGTCTGCTGTCTGGTTATCCAAATTCTTCACAGCAGTTTTTGGTGAATGTTTTCCTATTGACTACAACGCTAGTGTGCAAACAAGTTCAAGGGATATAGTGATTCGAGCAGTGTAAGTGACGACCATGGAGAACACAAGTGGTTACACTGCTATAAAATAAGGAATGCCGTATCCAAAACCAGAGATCTGTACGGGACACCTTTTCCTTTCGAACGTGTATTTGAAATCGATCCCTATTCAAAACACTGAATATCCCAATATTTTGAATACTGCTGGCAAGCTTTCCCATCTACACGCATGAATGAGTACCATGATAGCTTGCAGAAAACAGCTTCCTCCTACAAGATTAGCCCAAACGGAGACATTCTGGGTCATTCACTGGTGCGTCCAAGCCAGCATGAGATCGTGCAATCCCCAGACAAACTTGTGGACGCAGACTACACCCCTTGCTCCAGTGCTGCCCTACCTGGTGTACTGTAGGGACGGCAACAAGCAGGGAACTTGGAAAGTGTTCTGTATCCTGGATGGCAGGACCCGACCGCTAAAGGCTGGACATCTCGGCAGCTAGCGGACACTGCGACCCCGATTGTCCCACCCAATGGACTCTTACTTTGAGCCGTGCTACTCACAACACCTCTCGAGGAGGTGAAGTGGCCCCCAGCGTGTTGGAACAGTGGCTTTCTCCTCATGAGGTGGCAGGAAGTGGCGTTACTCGTCTTGCATTGGGCACTCCCATGCAAGGCACGCCTGATTTACTGGACTCGTGGAAGTGTGGATGCCGTTTCTGACCGGTGCGGGGAAAAAGAGACATTTCCCCACCTTCTTATGGACTGCAATCGCCCTCCGTCCCCTCTGTGATCGTCTTGCTACGATCTTGAACATTGGCGGAGGCACACCCAGGGAGAGTTTCACGCGCCTCTAGTGCCTCCTTGACCCCGGCCGCATCTTTAGCAGTGCTGTGCTGCATTCGCGGAATCGTGGAGGCATGGAACGCGTCCAGAAGACGCAGGAATGGCAGGGATGCCATCCACTGGACGCGAATTTTCGTTCGAAAAATCTCCATGTGATCCTACCTTGGCGCAAACAGGATTCAGCTCAGTAGCAACCTAAACAGGATCTAGAGGACCAATCCACGCGCAATTTGATCCCTTCCTGATCCTCCTCACTCCCATACCTTTGTGCCCTTCCTACGTTCCACCTTTTGTTTGTTTTTTTGTTCCTTTATTCCTACCCCTGCGCGTTAAATAGACCTCCCCGGTTTTTGCACCGGTAGCTAGCTTGCTGTTGTGGAGTGGTGAGCACTTGGGTTGACCACAAGAAAGTAGAATGGACTTTTATTTGATACACATGAATGCTTAGGCATATCCGGGTGATAAACTGCTTTATGTTTGGGCGTGTCGCGGTTCCCGACGTTCCCGAACGCTGCGAGCAAGAACTTGCCGCTACCGAGGTTTCCTTATTATTCATTTATTCCTTATGCGGCCTTCTCCTCGGACGAGTAGGCACTCTGGCGAAAGAGAATGCTTGGATGATCTGCAGCCCCGTCAAGTCCAGCGCATGGCTGGATGAAACAGTTGGCACGTGGGCTGTAGTGAATAAGAGGAGCCACGTGACATGGACTAGCCTGCGACGCGGCCGATACGCCCGCTGCACTCTACTCGAAATGCGGAGTGTCCAGCCAGAAGCACTTGGGCAGAGACGACCTGCCTGGAGACGGTGCTACCCTTCCTACGTAGGGCAATCGTCAGCAGCCCGACGCCGAGGTGGCAAGTCGCTTGCCGTATCGCAGGCAGCGAAAAACTGTTGAGCGGTTGGACAATGGGACAGCTGGCAAACGCCACAACCCATGGCGTCCTTCCGCAAGGAATAAAAAAATGGGGCGAGCTGCTCGGCATCACGACTGATGACCTGAACTGGCCCCCAGTAATAACTGAAACCAGGATCCTTCCCCTAAAATGGCAGGATTCGGCGCTGATGCTGTTCCACTGGGGACTGCCCTGCAATGCACGCCGTCATCTCTGGACACGGGGAAGTTTTCACCCGGTTACGCCGGGGCGTTTATTAAAAAACACAGTACATCTGCGGTACTAGGCCCCGCTGTGGCCAATAGTTCCTGGAACCTGCCGGGAAGCTGGTTCGCAGACCGCCTTGATTCTCCTCGGCAGCAAGGGGGGGATTAAAACAAAAAGAAAAATAAATGAAATAACAAAAAGAAACTATTTGGGGGGCCGGGAAGGAATCACAACCCGCTAGAGGAAGAGACTATCCTTTCCAGGATGCTCTCGAGGTCCCTCGTCATAGCTCCCAGATGGGACCAGCCGATCGCGATTCGCAGGTAGCGACCCGCGTGTACGATGGGGTCCCTATCGCTGCTTCCTCTGTTGGCTGCGATCCAGGCGGCCACAATCCCTCGGAGGCAGCAGAGCGCTGCCAGGTTTGAGGCTGGTGGCAGGGCGTCTCGCACAACGTCTCTGGGGGGACTGCCGACCGGCATCCGGAGGGTCGTAGCAAAACGTTCCCACAAGGGCCGGAGGGCAGCGCAGTCCACTAACAGATGGGGGAGGGATTCCTTCTCCCCGCACACTGCACAGTTCTGTCCCACGTTCCCCAACGTCCAGTGGTGGCGGCGCGCGTTGCAGGAAAGACCCCAGTGCAACAACAGCGCCGTTTCCTGCCACTTGAGGAAGAGGGTGGATGCGTCTCTAAATAACGGGGGCCACTCTAGGTCATCCGCCGGGCTGCCAAGCAGCTTGCTCCATCTCCGTATTCCATGCGGGTGAACGCTTGTGGTTGCGGCGTCTGCCAGCTCCCTCATGGTCCACCCAATTAGATCCTTCTCCTTGCCCGCTATCCGGCAGGAGACTTGCCATCTCGGCTTCCGGCTGTTTTGAAGCGCCCTTCGTGGGAAGGGCAGCGCCGTGGCCAGTGGGGTCATCTCCGCCCAACTGCTTCTGGCGGGACACACGATCATGTTTCGCAGCGTGCAGCGGGTGTGGATGCCGGTGCGCAGGCGGTTGCAGGATTCTCCACTGATGTGTTTCAACTTTGCCCACATTCCAACTGTTTCCTCCAGCCATGCGCTAAAGTTGGCGGGGCTGCAGTCCATCCACCCGTTCTACTTTGCCAGGGTGGCCATGCGTTCCAGGAGAAGTCCTCATCTTCTTATTTTCCGGCAGGGGCACAGAAGAAAAGACGAGAGTCCTTCAGTCCCCGACACACGTCTGGCGAGAGGGTGGGCTGGAACGCACCAAGGGTTGTTCCACATTTTCGCTGCGATGGCTAGAGTACGCCACCGCAGCTGTGTTTCCATTCGCTCCATCGTCAGGACGCTAAGACCTCCGTCCCGACGTGGAGCGCACAAATCCTTCAAAGGCACACGAGGCCTCCCGCCGCTCCACAGGGCGATGCGTAGGAGGTCCTTTGTTGTTTTATACAGTTAACGGGGTACGGGGCAAACAAAAAGCAGAGGGCGAAGGAGGGGGGCCGCGAACGCGTTTTACACCGCGGCCCGTTCCGGCAAGTGAAGCTTGCCTTCCAGGAACGGGCCGATCGCTGACTCCACATTTTGGAGACGACCTGACCAGGCTTCTGACTGGCAAAAGTCCCCCAATGGAACGTCGAGGTACTTCAAGTACCTCTCCGTGGGGATCCCCAGGAGAATCCAATCAGGTCGTCCTGCCCACTTTGCACCAACCGCAACCAGCGACGACTTCGTTCTGCTCACCCGTAGTCCTGTCCTACAGCTCGGCAAGTCGAAGAAATCTTCGACTGCCAAAGCCGGGCGGACATGGGCAGCAGGAGCAAAAGATCGTCATCATACGCCGACACGGCCGGCGTAACTGGACACGAGCTTGGCAGGGCAGCCAATGTCACCCTGTATGCTCTCAGCTCCAGTTCGAAATAGGTGCTAAAGAGCAGGGGACTCAGGCTGTCGCCCTGCCGGATGCCGCGCCTCACCGGCACGCCGAACACGTGCTGTCCTCTGAAAAACAAGTTGATGATCGCATTGCGCCAGCAGGCGCGCAGGTAGACCGTTAAGGTGTCCGGAAAGCCCATGCGATCCAGGAGCTCCAGAAGGAGTTCCTGGTCCACGCAATCGAACGCTTTTGCAGATTGACTGCGATCGCTAGAGCCCCCTTTCCTTCCCGGTCGTCCCTTACTTGCTGCGCTGGCGCCCCCAAATCAGGTTTGTCGACATTCCGTTCTTTTTCCAAATTTTTCTCGCGTTGCACATGGAACCAAGTGCTGGCGAAGAATAGGTTCGCTTTCATGCTTCGTCCGGGAACAGCGTACGTCTGTTCTGGGCTGAAGAAGCTGTCAGCTACCTGCCCCAGTCGCGCAGCCCACAGTCCAGCAAGAAGCTTGGCGTCCGTGTTCACAATCGTGATCGGACGCCAGTTGCATAATTTTCTGAGGTCTCCTCCCTTAGGAAGGAGCCTCACCCCGGCTGACCGAAACGAGGCGGGAACATCGCCTTCGTTTCGGATCAGCCGTGTCAATTGGAGCACCAGGGGGGTCAGCTCTTTCGCGAAGCTCTGAAAGAACTCCGCCGGCAGGCCGTCCTCCCCTGGCGCCTTACGCCTCTTGAGCCTTTTAATAGCGGAGATGATTTCACCGGTCGTAAGAGGCTCGTCGAATCTTTCTTTCTCCTCCTCCCCTATAGCCGTGGCTATATCTGGGAGCAAGCGCCGCGAGAAGTCTCACTCCTCAGGTACCCTGGCGTAAAGATAGGAGTGAAATCCACGCACGAGGCGACGTATCGATGCCGGGTCCGAGTATTCCTGGTCCAGGTCGCCCAGCACGCTGGGCGGCCCGGATTGCCAGGCTTGACGTTCGGCCCCGGCTTTGTACTCGGTCAAGCGACGGATGTCAGGGGTCCTCGCGATACGACGGGCGTGCAAATACGGCCTTTCGTTACGGAAGGACGTGTTTTTCCGTTGCTCCGTCAACAAGTACCGGGAAGCGTTTCTTCTTGGGAAGTGTGTGTTTTTTCACATCGTTGGTGTCCCATGGCATCGCTGCCAGAGGACACCACGATGGAGGTAGGCGTGGGGGAGGCTAGTCCCCCCCCACGGCCTACTGGATCAGGGGCATCCGCCCCGGAATCATCCCCGGCAACGCCGAGGACGTGGAGCGCCATGGTGGCAGCGCCGAGCGCGGAAACCTTGGCGGAGCAAGCGCCTTACAGGGCCTCAGGATATAAACCATCTCTGGTTTATAAGTAGGACCCCTGTTTGATGGTCGCATCGCCCGTGCTTTTAACAAGGCACTACAGGACTTTCCTGTAAGAGAAGAGGATCTTGACGGCCTCTCCGTACTCAGCGGGGGGCAGCGAGTGGAGGTCGTCTGCAAAGACGTAGCCTTAGCACAGCGCCTGATAAACACCCCGCTGAATGTGGATGGCCGGAAAATCCTACCGGTTAGCATGGACCGCTCCGTAGTGGTCCGTCTGACCGGATGACGCGCTCGGCGGTCAATTCCGAGTTGATGAAATACGGCGAGGTACACGCGTTGTGGCCAAAGCCCACCATCTTCGAAGGCTTTCATAGCCATTTCGAAGGCCAGGCTTCAGCGTGTCACTGTCAATGAGGGTGCTGGGTTGCCCCACAAACTGAAGGTCGCGACGGAATCCGGCGACCTCTGGTACGTGGGGAAACCCCGCTATTGTGGCTACTGCAATGCAGTAGGGCACTTGCGCAAGCGGTGCCCGAACATTGAGTGCCACTTGTGCGGGGTTAAGGGACACGTGCGTCGTGCGTGCCCTAAATGCCCCACTCCGGTGCCACCTGCTGCCAAAAAGGAGCAGGCCAAACAAATGAACAAGGTCGAAAGACCTAAGCGAGAAACTAGCTGGCCCCAGCCGCCATCTCCTCTTCCTCTCACGCAGGCGTCGGAGGATAAGACTGCGGAAGACGCGGGAGTGGAGTAGGGATGGAACTGGTAAAGGCCAGGAAGGAGAAACAAGTGGTGAAAGAACCACTGAAGAAAACGGAGAAAAAGAACACAGCCGGCAAAAAGAATAAAGCCGCGCCGCTGTCAAAAAAACTCCGCGAGTGCTCGGTAGCACTGGATCGCGTAAGCGTTCCTCAGGCTGCCTCCCGGGGCGACGAGAATCCCCTCGCCGTTTCCACCGCGCCCGAGGTTCGCGACGACGAACCCTCTGTCTACACAGAGGGTGAGCCGCGCGACGCGCGCCGACGGCGAGGACGCCGCCTTCGCGAAGGCGGCGGAGGAGCTCGCGGTCACGCTGGCCGAGCGTGAAAACCCCTCACGCAAGGCCGTGCGAAGGCCGGCTCCGGCAAAGAAGGCCCCCGCAGGTGAGTGCGACCTGGGGGCCGGAAGTGCATCCTCCTCGTCGGAGGCACCCCCTCGGAAGACGGGACGCAAGTCCCAAAAGCCGAGGAGGCGCCTCCCCTCCACGAGCGAGGAGGAGAAGCAGGAAACCGACGCCAGCGTGGGAAACCCGGAGGTGGAATTCCAACGCACGTAAGCCGTCGAGCAGGCCACCCCCATGGAGGAGGGGAAACTGGGGGGCGAAGTCTTCCCAGCAGTCGCCGAGCCTGAACAGGCCGCCCCCATGGATGAGGGCGAACAGGGAGGCGCGACCCCACCTGAGGGTGAACCGGCCGACGCGCCGTTACCAGTGGAGGAGGGGGACCAGGTGCCTTCAGCACCTGACCCTCCTCCTCCACCTAGCGTCCCGCCTAAACAGGTGGCGGATGCCGCATCGCCATCTTCCCAGGAATAACACCTGGGCTCGCCAGTCGCCGTCGGATTCGCGCCGCCTGTTGGAATGTCAACGGGCTGCGCGACGACGGCAACAGGCGAGACACAGCCGACCCACTGCGTGAGTTCAACCTGGCCTTGCTACAGGAGATCCACGTGATCTCCGCGGCGCACGTCCAGGAGATCGAGACGATCGCGGGGGGTCGGCTGTATTGGCGGTGCGGCCTCCGCAACACCTGCGGGGTCGCGTTCTTCGTGAAGCCGGCCATCGACGCTGCCGTGAAAAGCGTGCGCTTCGATGACGACGGTCGGGTCGGTCAGCTGATTCTCAGCTGGTCCGACTCGATCGAACTGATCGTCACGAATGTGTACGACGCCAGCGGTAAAAAGGGATACAGCGACCGCACCAGGCTGCTGGAATCCCTGAAGCGCGACTGGCTGGCAGACACGAACGTGCGGAAGGCTCACCTGATAGCGGGAGATTTCAATCTTCGTCTGCTAAAAGGTGAGCCAGAAACACAAGAAAACGCGATGAACGAGGTGTGCGCCGCCATGCGTGCGCGCAACTTGTTCGCGGGTGAGAGGGGAATGGTCTGCAGCATCGACCACGTCTTCCTCGACGCTGACCTGTGTTCACGGGTCGGCAAACGGGGGAAGCTTGCCTCGACGTTGTCGCACCATTCCCGGTTAATTTTCGAGATGCGGCCTCGTGAAAAGGGACCGCCATCCAGGGATTGGCGTCTGCCGGGGGACTGGACGCGACTCTCAGGTGCGAAGGAACCCCTTCGCGAATTCCAGAGAGGCGTCACGCTCCAGAATCTCTCGGATTGGGACCTTCTCAAGGCCTCGGTCCGGAAGTTAAGCGAACAGTTCCCCCTGGACCGCCTGCCCCCCGGATTCGGCGAGGATCCTCGCAACCATCGGGCCTATTTACAGGCTCGTAGGTACGAGAGAACCCCTAATGTCCGTCGCCTGGCCGAGTACCGCGCCGGGGAAGAACGCCAAGCCTGGCAATTCGGGTCGGCCAGCTTGCTGGACGACCAGGACCGGGAATGCTCGTCCCCGGCGTCGGTACGGCATCTCGTGCGGAGTTTTTATTCCTCCCTTTACGCCAGGCAGCTCCCGGATCGAAACGCCTCTCGGCGCTTGCTTCCGGATGGCGCCCCGGCAATAGGGGAGGAGGAGATGGAAAGCCTCGACGAGCCTTTTACCACCGGCGAAATTCTCGCCGGTATCAAAAGGCTCAAGAGGCGTAAAGCTCCAGGGGAAGACGGCTTGCCCGCGGAGTTCTTTCAGAGCTTCGCGGAAGAGCTGGCACCCCTGCTGCTCAAGTTGATCAGGCTGATCCGAGACGAAGGCGATGTTCCCGCCTCGTTTCGGTCAGCCAGAGTGAGGCTCCTTCCGAAAAGGGGAGACCTCAGGAATTTAAAGAACTGGCGTCCGATCACGATCGTGAATACGGACGCCAAGTTGATAGTTGCCACCCGGTCACGCCGGGATGTTTATTAAAAATTCTCTTTGATTCCTGGTACGAGGCCCCACTACGGCCAACTCAACTGGACCTGCCGGGTCGCCGGTACGCAGACCGGCGCGACTCTCCTCGGCAGCGGAAGGGGGTGGGGGAAAAAACAAAAAGAAAAATGAAACATAAAAACAAAAAGATTTGGGAGGGTTGGGGAGGGATCACTGACCACTGGGAGGAGGGTCCATCCTTCGCAGGATGCCCTCGAGGTCCGTCCGTATAATTCCCAGGTGGGGCCAACTGGTCACAATCCGCAGGTAGCGGACTGCAATTACGACGGCATCCCTGTCGTGGCTCGGTCTTCCGACGTTGCTCCAGCACGTCACAATCCCGCGTACGCAGCAAAGTGCAGCCAGGGTTGCGGCTGGACGCAGGGCATCGTGCACGAACAGCAGCCGAAAAACGTCTCTGGGCTGGCTGCCCTCCTGGATCCGTAGGGAGGCACGAAGACGTTCCCACAGGGGTCGGAGGGCAGCACAATCAACAAGGAGGTGGGGGAGAGTTTCCCGTTCCCCACACCTGATGCAGGTAGGATCTACTCGACCCCTGGTCCAGTGGTGGCGGCGTGCGTTGCAGGGTAGACCCCAATGCAGCAACAGAAGCGCCGACTTTTGCCACTTCAGGGGGAGGATCCTAGATCCAATTAATACCGGGGGCCACTTCAGGTCATCCGGCTGGATGCCGAGTAGCTCACCCCATCTCTGGAGTCCTCTCGGCTGGACGGTAGCGGTACTGGCGTCCGCCAGTTCACCCGTGGATACTGTAAGCTGCTCGGCCAGTCGATTAACGAGTGCGCCTAGCTGAAACGAAAGAGGAGGGAGAGAAACCTCCCCGCAACATCGCCGTCCGCGCCGACTCCATCCGCCCCGTCGTCGGAGAAGAAATCAGGCGCGAACGAGCATTCTCAGCGGAGAAGTGAAAAGTCCGCTTGCGCGGGCGATTCTCGGAGCAATGCTCCACAAAAACCCGCGCGAAAGGACAAGAAGCTTCTCCAGGCTGCTTCAGTAAAGCCCCGAGCGACCCAGCCCGCCGATAACATCGGGCAGGCTGCAAAACCACCGCCGCTTCCGTCCGCTCTCGCTCCGGAGCGAAATAGCGGTGGCACGCCCGGGAAGACCACCGGAGCGTCAAAAAAGGGGTCGCGCGCCCCTTTGCCCGCGACAGGTAAGCCGGCCACAGCGGGCCGAACGCCAGCAAAGGCTGAAAAGCCTCGCGCGACACCCGAGAATCCCGCCACTGTGCCCGCACCTCCCGGTAAGGAGGTGCAGAAGGCAGACGTGGCGAAGGAGACACTGGCCTCCATCGCCGTATCCGAGGCCTTGGAAAGGATGCGAAGGACCCTGGAAGCCCTCGCGCCCAACCGGGGCAAACAGGAAGGCGGCGAGGATGGCTGGACCTTCGTCGGGAGAAAGAAGGAGCGCAAACCGCGCGATCCTTCCCACTTCCCGATCCAAAAGGTAGGCGGGGTGAAGAGGCAACCCCGCGCGCCCAGAAAGGCGCAAGGAAAAGCCTCTGCTACCGCCGCGCGCGCCGCCGCAAACACCCGCGGCGAGAGGGGAGATGCCGAAGCCGTGACCCCGAAAGGGGGATCGGCGATGGAGGCACCCTCTAAGAGTGCTGGACCAGCTCCGGGCTGCCAGCAAACAAAGAGGCAGGCGAAACGCCCGCCGCGCGCGCGCAATCCGGACTCCGAGGTGGAGTCCGAGGGCAGCGCTAAGGCTCGCCAAGCCCCGGTCAAGGCCAGGGCTGCGCGCAAGCCAAAACTTGCCAGGCAAGAGCCTGATGCCGGGAACGGTTCCCGATGCTCCTCGGAGCCCGAGGCAATGGTCCTCGACTCCACCGAGCCGGCCGCGAGCGGCGCGGCGGGGACAGGAAGCGCTTGCGCTACCTCATCCGCCGTGCTCCCGGCTGGTGCCTCGCCGGACGGGGCGAGGAACGCACCTCCATGTCCGTAGCAGCAATGCGCGGTGTTGCTTTTTCCCGTCGCGTCCGAGTGGCCTGTTGGAACGCCAACGGGCTGCAGGACAACGAGAAGAGGCGATTGGTTGCCAACGTCTTGCGCGATTTCGATCTGGCCCTGCTGCAGGAGATTCACGCACTCTCCGAGCAGCAAGCGGCCGATCTGCAAGTTCGAGCAGGCGGGACGCTCCATTGGAGGTCAGGCTCCCAGAATACCTGCGGAGTCGCATTCCTTGTCCGGGGCAGGGTGGCGGGAGCGGTGCGGAGCGTTTGTTTCGACGAGGAAGGTCGTGTGGGCCAACTTGTTCTCAAGTGGTCCGAATCGATCAACCTTGTCGTCACGAACGTGTACGCGCCGAGCGGCTCCGCGCGTCACACCGAGAAACTGGAGTTTTTCGAGAGACTGCGCGACCGCTGGCTCAGCAACTCCGGCCCCGACGTGGCTCACCTCGTAGCCGGGGACTTCAACGTCCACGCGCTATCGGAGAAGTCTCACCGTCGCCGGGAGAAACGGCTGGTGAACGAGGTGTGCGCGTCGGTGCACGCCTCGAATTTGCTGGCCGACGATCCCGTAATGCGTGCTTTGCCGGACCATGTGTTCCTCGACGATCACCTGCATTGTCGGGTGGGTCGAAGAGGTCCCGTGCCGTCCGAGCTTTCCGACCACTACAGGCTGGAGTTTGAGCTACTCCCGCCTGGCAAGGGCCCTCCGACGCACGTCTGGAGGTTGCCGGCCGACTGGTTGAGAAATCCGGTGGCTGCGGAGCACCTCCGCCAGCATCTCCGGACCTTTGCCGTTCGAGAGCTCGTGGACTGGGACGATCTGAAAAGATCGGTCCGCGAGTTCTGCAGCCGGTTCCCCTTGCGCCTGCTTCCCCGTGGCTTCGGGGAAGGCGTGGCCAACAGCAGAGAGTTTCTGCAGGCCCGCCAATTCTTCCGATGCCCGGACGTCCGGTACCTTGCGGAGTACAAGGCCAAGGCCGAGCGCCAGGTCTGGCAGTCAGGAGCAGCTTGTCTGCTCGACGACCAGGGCCTGGAGTGCTCGGGCGCGGCCGAAGTTCGCCGCCTCCTAAAGCGCTATGACTCCTTGTTGTACGCTAGGGAGCCGACGGAACGCAGTCTCTCGGAGCTGCTTCTGCCGGCGGATTCCCCGGCGGTCGACGAGGAGGAACGCGCCACTCTTGACTTGCCCTTCACGGCGGAAGACGTGTCTTCCGCCATAGCGGGCCTCAAGAAGCGCAAGGCGCCAGGTGAGGATGGTCTGCCTGCGGAGTTCTTCCAGTGCTTCGCGGCGGAACTCATCCCCCTGGTGCTGAGGCTTTCTGCGCTGATGCGAGAGACGGGCAATGTCCCGGCCTCGTTTCGCTCAGCAAGGGTGCGTCTGTTGCCGAAAGGCGGAGACATGCACCATTTAAGCAACTGGCGTCCCATCACCTTGAAGAATGCGGACGTCAAGTTGTTCTCCAGGCTGTGGGTCGCGCGCCTGGGCAGGATCGCTGGATCCGTGGTAAGTCCGGAGCAGTCTTACGCTGTTCCCGGGCGGTCCATGGAGGCGAACCTGTTCTTCGCGCGCACGTGGCTCGAGCTGCAACGCTGCGTGGCGCACGACAGCCAGGGAACCGCGTGTGCGGCTGCCGAGGCTAGGCGTCGCTGCATTCGGCCTGGGGAAGCGCCGGGTGCCTTGGCGGTCGCGGTCGATCTCCGCAATGCGTTCGATTGCGTAAATCAGGATCTCCTGCTGGAGCTCCTGGAACTCCTCGGTTTCCCGGTGCACCTCGTGGCGTATTTGCGCGCTTGCTGGCGCCACGCGCTCATTTCCATTTCTTTTAGCGGCTGCCACGTGCACGGCGTGCCGGCGCGGCGGAGCATCAGGCAGGGCGACAGCTTAAGCCCCTTGCTCTTCAGCATCTTCTTGGAGTTGGTGCTGAGCGCGTACAGGCTAACGCTGGCCAACCTGCCGAGCTCTTGTCCAGGAACGCCGTCCGTGGCGGCCTATGCTGACGACCTGCGTCTCCTCTTACCCATGACCACCCCGGCGTCCAGTCTCGAGGATTTCTTCGAGCTGATTCGCCGGGGAGCGGGCATGAGCGTAAACCGGAGCAAGAGCGTGGTCGTACCTATTGGTGCGGCGTGGGTGGGGCAGGCCGACTGGATCCGCCTGGGGATCCCGACCGCTTCCTCCGTGCAATATCTGGGCGTTCCGCTGGGGAACATCAGCCCAGTGGAAGTGTGGTCGGACTGCCTTCGGAAGGCTTCGAATGCCCTGAGCCCGTTCCACCATGGCAGGTTCGTCCTGCCGGAGCGGGCCACGATATGGAACACCTTCGTTGCCCCCCTCTTGCGCCTCCTGCTTTTTGTTTGCCCGCCCCCCTACTCGGCCAAGCTCCAGGCGCACAGCCTGTTGAGGAACGCTCTGTGGGGACCTGCGAGGTCCAGGATCCGCCTCAAAGACTTGGCGGCTCCGCGTCGGGATGCTGGCTTAGGCATCCTGACGCTGGAGAGAATCGAGCTGCAGGTGCAGCTTCGGATGTTGGCCCTGTGCGCCAACCTTTGGTCCACTCCGTGGTGCGCTCCTGCGCGCCTGCTTCTGCGGCGCTGCACAGGCAGCGATGGACTTCTGTCGCTGCGGCCGCACACGGAGCGCGCCACGAGAAGCTTCGGTTTCCCCTTGAAACCGCTGTATCGGCTCCTGGAAGCCCAGGAATGGATCTCCTGCCGCCCAACGAACTTTGAAGCCTGGCGGCAGGAACCGTTATATGGCTGGGCAAAGCACCAGGATGTTTCCCTCCTGGAACTCCGTTGCGCTCACCTCTCCCCGTACTGCACGGTGGATGAGGTGTGCAACAGCCAGGAGAAGTGGACCCGCCTGGCCGTCACCCCCCTCGAAGACGCACTGTCAGCCCTCAGGGCAAGAGATGACAGTTGCGAACCGGCGAGATGGGAGGTCGCCTGCACCCTCGCAGGAACAACGCGACCTATTGGCGGCTGGAAGACTTGCGAGCTGGCGGACGCCGCCACACCTCGCCACGTTCCGAAGGGACTCCTTCGGTGGAGCGAACACTTGAGTGTGCCCCTTGAAGAACTTGTGGTTCCTCCCTCGTGTCTGAACACTTCTGTGTTCCCCCTTTCGTGGAAGCAGGACGTGAGTATGCTGGTGCATTGGAGTTTTCACTCCAACCAGCGCACGAACCTTGTTTCCGGGGGAGTCGTCTCCCCAAACTGTAAGAGGTGCGGGGAAGTGGAAACGCTCCCGCACCTCCTCCTGGACTGCGGTGCCCTTCTAGGACTCTGGCGGAGGCTGTCCTCAGCTCTCCTGCACCAGGGGGACACCGCGAGGGAGTTGATGCGCCGCTTCTTCACCCCAGGCGGCCTGTCATTGGGTGCTGTCGTTGCAACCGTGTGTTGCACCCGCGCCTTCGACTAGGCCCACCGAGAGTTGGAGAAGCTGGCCATCCTTCGTCAGCCCAACGGATTAGCCAGCGCAAACATGTCGTCGGCTGCCCAGTGGGCCCATCTGCCACAGGGCGTAAGGAGAGAGATCGCCGGCATCCATCGCCGGTTTTGAAAGGAAGGAACGGATTTACCAAAGACCCCTGTCCCCTGCCCTCCATATTTTTCTTTTATTTTTTTATATAGTAGTGTGTTTGTGGTCCCTTCCCTCCCGTTCCGGACTTTCGGCATACCGACCTGCGTGTCGGGGATCCCACCCCCTTCGTCTCTTGTTTTCCCCTTTGTCCGGGAACCCTGTTCCCGGATAGTTTATAATAAACGCCCCGGCGCAACCGGGTGACAAACAACCGATCTTCTGCGATCCTCTCGATCTCCTCGACGTCTCTTGCAGTGATCACGTGGATCTCCTGCATAAGCGTCAGTTCGAATTCTCGCAGGGTGTCGGCTGTATCTCGCCTGTTGCCGTCGTCGCGCAGCCCGTGTACATTCCAACAGGCCACGCGGATCCTTCGGCGACAGGCGAGCCCAGGGGTTATTCGTGGGAACGTGGCAGTACGGTTCCCGCCACCTTATCGGGCGGAACGGATGGAGGGGGTGCATCGCGCACCAGTTCTTCCTCCTCCGTCGAGGCCGATTCGGATACAGGCCTCGACGGAGGAGGAACCTCGGCCGTGCTGTACTTAGCAGTCCCTAATGCTGGAAGAGCAACGCCGTCTGCCAGTTCGACGGAAGGATGCCACTATCCCAACACGCTGGGGACCACTTCTCCTCCGGAGTTATTGTGAGCAGTTCTCCTCAGCACGCAAGTCCTCGAGGCGGGACGCTCGGGGTGGCAGCGTCCGTTAGCTCCCGATTCGTCCACGCCTTAAAAGGTTTTCTCCTGCCTCGCATGAGGCAGGACACTTCCCTCGATGCTACCTCGTTGTTGCTCCCAATGTTCTTCAGGTAGGACAGAACGGGGGCAAGGAGAATGAAAGAAGCCCACAGAAGCTTTCGCGGCTTGTTGATGATCTCCTGCAGGGGCTGTCTAGCTTTGGGTCCTCGACAGATGCACTTGTTATCCGCCTCGCTTGTGCCGTTGATCTTGGCCCACGCGTAAACTGACTCCTGAAGCCAGGCAGTGCAGTTCGCCGGTAGGCAGGAGATCCAGGTATTCTCCCTCATCAGAGCAACCATCTGAAGCAGATGAAAGCTGGTTGTTGAGGCTGCGCTGGTAGGCCACGAGGATCGAGGGCAATCCTCCGCAGCGTGTCGCTCTTCTGGCGAGGAGTCTCTTCCGAGGCGGGTGAGATGGACATGGGAGTTTCGGCCTTCTGAGGCCCCTGCGACACCTGTACGGTTTGTACCCCTTCAATGCCCTCCGTGTCTGAGCGTAGGATTCTCTCAGGCGACGAGTTCCGGGATTCGCCCACGCTAATGGCACCCTCGCTTCCGGAAGCCATGTCCTCCTCTTCGGCAAGGGAAAGGGTCTTCGGTGGATTGGTGGACCTTCGTCCAGCCTTCCTGCGGGGTGCCACGGGGATGGAAGCTGCGTTTGCGAACTCTGCCTCGGGCCCGCAAGTTACCGACTTCTGGGTAGAGACCAGACGCCTTACGCTTGGACACTGGGAAATGCACTTTGAAGAGGCAGTCCTAGTCCAGCGCCTGCTTGTCGGCCTCGAAACTGGCCGGCATAGAGATTGCCTACCTTGTTGAGGAGAGGAGTTATACTCGTCCTTTAAGTAGGCGTTCAATTCCGCCGCGGCTGCAGGCGTTGGCGCCGCTACGACGGCGCTCCACGCCCGTGCTGTATCGGGGACCGATTCGGTGGGAGTGGACGTCTCACCTCCATCGCCTCGTGGTCACGAACGTGTACGCGCCCAGCAGCAGCTGGGCGCTTCCCGGGAAATAGCGGAAGCTAGTACCCCGAGTGTCCCGCCGAACGGACTTTTACGCTGGGGAGCGCTGCTCGACGTACCTCCGGAGGAGGTGAAGTGGCCCCCAGATGCTCGGGATAATGGCACGATTCCCTGCAGTGGCAAGAGATGGCGTTGCTTCTGCTCCATTGGGTACTGTTATGCAGAGCACGCCTTTCTCACTGGACATCGGGGAATGTGGATGCCAACTGCACAGAGTGCGGGGAACGGGAGACCTTCGCCCACCTGATTCTAGTGTGTCGCCCTACGGGAGATGTGGGACCGACTCTCGTCGATCCTGAACATTCCGGTCGGCGACCCGAAAAACCTATTCAGATGCCTCCTGATGCGGGACGCCGTGCCAACTTGCGGGTGTGTAGCAGTGCTCTGTTGCATACGCGGAATCCTGGACAAGTGGACCGCGTCAAGGAGAGGACATAAGAGTCGGAATGCCACCCACTGGACAGCCATCTCCTTGGAGAAGGCCGGCCGTTGGAGCCGACTTGGAAAGCATTTGCAGGCACTCGTCCGCATCCGTGACCGGATGCAGAGGCCTCCTCACGGCGTACCGTGATCCCTTCCCTTCCCCCTTCTCCCAATGGACATTACCCCCAGGCGTTTTCTTTTTTTTTTTTCGTTTTGTTTTTCCCGCCCCCGCGTCAGTATGGAGGACCTTATCGGCCTGCGGGTCGGTAAGGACGAGTCCCTCAAGACAGTCGTTCCATGTGTTCCGATTGAAAAACAAGCAGAACAACGAAAAAATCAAGACTATTATGAAATTTTTTGTATTGTAAAAATTTTAATAATGAAAGCCCCGGCTCACCCGGGTGAAAAACCTCCACCGCCTCTTGAGACGTCTTTGCCGTCGCCCCCTGGCACTCACTGCGGTGGTGTCAGGCATTGCTGCCTGATCGATCAGCGAACCGCCGAACGCAAGCACTTAGGAAGGGTTCCTAGCACAGAGGAGCACCGAGAAAACACGCCCGCCCAGCGCGCATAAATCTTTGGACTGCGTTGTGGAAGTCTGTCCCGACCGTCTTCAAAAGTTGGAGTTGGCAATCGGTCCGTTCCGGAGCGTCAAGTTTTACTTGCAGGAGCGGGCGCGGCCTGTAAGGTGTTCGCGGCCCCTCTCTTCACTCTACTTTTTTTTTCCCGCTCCAACCCAATTAAAGAGTTGGACAAAGGGATACCTAAGGATAGCCCTGTAAGGCTCAAGGTGGTCCCACGTCTGACTAAAACAATTGTGCTCCCCACGCAGGGATGGAGGATTAGGCCTCCTGACATTGGAACGCATGGGGTCGTAGCTCCGAGCTGAGGCTCCATAACTCGCTCTTGCAGCGAGGTTATGGACAAAGCATTAGTGCGCTCCCTCACGCCTCCTTGCCAGTGAAGCAATGGATTGATATGTGGCAAACGAACGCAGTCTGAACCATTGTGGGTTTTTTCATTCCATTACAAAGCACCTCTCGAAAACATTTATCAATATGCTGATACTTAATATATAATTATAACATACAACGGAAATTCATGATATAGAATCTTATGATTGCTGCTTGACATTCAGCATGTTGTACTTAATAGAAAAAAAAAGTATCACTGCAGCGTTTGAATTGCGATACGGCTGTTGCCTTGTCATATGGTATTACTAGTATAACTGCGAAAATGAACAGTACAATGTACCCATGAAAACATGAATATAAATCAATTGTATCAGAATTTCACAGCAATATACCTGACTTGCATATCCCATGCATTCAATACGTTTTCATTTGAATCTTATTTATTTGTGGTTTCTTTAATACACATTAATTAATGTGATTGCCTTTTCCTGCAGCATTTCACCGTCTCTATCCCAATAGCGCTGACTTAGATATCCCTACTAACTGCGAAAACATGTTTTCTAGCTTGAAACCATCAGTCGAATCAGCCCTCAATCTTGTACGAAAACCTCCTAGCACTGCTTAAGTAAAAGGACTTCACAAAACAATAAAAGAGATTAAAAACAATGCAGAATTGCATTAGAAGAAATGCTTTCACAACATTCGTAGGTGAAATTTTTCGCAATAATATACAAAATTACGTTTTCATTACATTCGAAAAAGACGACGTGCTGGCGGATCAAAGTTTTTCCAATTACAACCAGTCCGTTGTCAACTAGCAGCGCCAGGGGAAAACCTAAGACACTGATAAACATCCAATGCCACCAAACGAGAGCAATTCTGCATCCGTTCCTCGATGCATCCTGTTATGACCACAGCTTGCAGGAATTAGAAACACAAAAGATCCAGAAAACAGATGCAAACTTAGACGTGTCTAGAGAGACGCAGAGGATCACTTACCATTCAACTGAAAATCAAAATAGATTACACTAAGAACCACGAGCCAATGCCAACCTCATTAACAGTGACTCTCCTCGAGAAAAATTATCTACATTGCAACTTTTTTTCGCCAATTAAATTCGCACAAGCCACAGATTTTGTTTGTGATACTACAAATCATTCTTCTTACATTGCTTTAGGAAACAATTCGATGTTTCTACAGTATCATTTCACCTATGATAATATAATCACAAATTCTAACAAAGAACGGCACAATAACGATAGAGCTTCTGTAGCCCTGCGAATGCTCAGGAAAAAAATACGGAAAAAAACAGAACAAGATACAAAACCACTGCAAATGGCAACTAGGGGATTCTTTTAGAACAAACGGAACGCCCTTCCTGAACTGAGCAACAACATCCTATTCGTGGAAAGACTAGAAAATACCTAGCAGAATAAAGAAAGGAAGAAAGCAAAGTACCCAGGTTAAATAGCTGTGATTTCCAAAAGGGCTGGATTACTGCTAAATGTTTACATCCTGACAGATTCTAGTCGAAACTGCTCACAGATCACTGGACTCCAAAGAACAACCTAACATATAATCCCACCGTTCGAAAGAAAGCCATGGAACACTAGATAGAGGTACATTACTTCACAAGCTGACTACCACATTCGACCAGCCCGGAGCAGATTGGGAATACAAACCACACTGAAGTGCTCAGTGGGTTCTTGCACATCAACTAATGTAACAAAAACGCCCTCAGGAAAGCATTTTCTGCGTTTCCTTTTCCGGAACGGGTAGCTCGACTGGAGAACATGAAGCCAGGCCGCTTCAAAATGCTTTGCAAATAATTAAAAATCTTGAAGTATTATAAAACTAATTGAAAATCTACCAAACTTTCCAGAAGTGCTGAGAAAGTAAAATGAAATCAAAATTACAAAGAAAAACACAGAGAGATTGAACGTTAGAACACAACCGAGGAGCCAAAACTGTACTTTTCAGTGATGACTACCGAATTAGGGAAACCAAACTAATCTGGGCTGCAGGTCACATAAAATCTCGGGATACACTTCCAAGTACTAAACTAAAGACTTCAAAGTTGGCTGAGAAATGAGAGCATGCCCTTACTTCAGTCCCGTGGGAAAACAAAATTGCTCCATGTCATAGATGAAAGCAAAAACCAATGACAAATACTTTCAACCGCCAAGACAATTCGTGCTTCGAAATCAAAGCAAGAAACCACTGGAATGCGCAACAGATGCAGAAGAGACGCACTCCCACAACCTTTTCAAGAGCAAAGATCATGCATTGAGGGTTCCCACATCTGGAAAGGTATTGGAGGTACGTGCGTACCGAAGCTCCCGGAGAGAATGTACAGGGATGGAATTGAAAGTTGTGCAAAACTGATCAGATTCGATTCAGATTCGTTTCGGAGCTCCCAACTCCTAAATTTATCACATGCACAGCCGAGAGTACGAATTCTGCAGCAGGGGAAAGGTATCGGCTGTCCCGTAATAACGACAAGAGCGCAATAACCACCCGAAGTATTCAAAGTAAAGCAGACATCTCAAGTGGAAAAAAAGAAAAACAGGTACAGATACAGAGGGTTCGTTCAAACTCCACGCTGCAAAACACCGCAGCTTGGAGTTTCGCATACCGCAGCTTCTTTGGTTCATCAGGAAATCGCGGAGACCCTCCATGCGCTATTCGTTTCGCTGATTTTTCTATGCAACAAATACATCATGACTTCTCCTTACGTAAATACTCAAAAAGCATGGCTAAGAATATTTTTACGGAATGCTGTTGTTTTGCTTCCGGAATGCATTGAAGACTATTATGAACACGCATTTTTTCTTTCCTCCTTAAAAAGTGACTCACCACTGTGTATCATTACTGTGTACAAAGGATTACCTAAAGAAACACGAGAAAATCTGCTGCGGTTTCGAAAACCTTGCCCAGATCCCAGTGTAATGCTCAAAAATTGAAGCAGTGGATTCGAACTAAGGAATTTCGAACATGTCAAATGAAAACCTGCATGAAAACAGTTCACATAGTAAACATCTATCATGTTGCATAGAATCAGAAATCACTTGCATTTATATGCGAAAGACGACACGAATCCCTTCAAACCTCAAATAGGCAATGATGTTGAATGAATTTGTGGAAATAAAAAGCCTCTTGAACTGAGTTGGAAAACGAGAATCCAGAAAACAGATTACTAAAACGTAAGTGGGGCAGCAAAAAAAAAAAACCAACAAACAATCAATTACATATCAGATTACAATGGAAAAAAAAAGGCAGTTCTGAAGGATCATCTACAGCCTACAAAGCATAGTCTATAAGCACCCCAGTTTGAAACGATCGTGATGTGCATGATTTGGTGATTGGCCAACAAAGATAGAAATGAGTTGCCATTCTGTTTTTGGAAAAGGAAACCACTCGTTTCCACGAAACATTCCGACCACAGAACCTTCAAAGAAAAGATGACTTTGCTCAAGAAGTCAGATCCAAACCACCAAGCGTACCATAACGTGGATCCAATAAAGTCTGGCAAAACCGTCAGCCGAACAAACTTACTGTTTGTACCGACGGAGAGCACGAGGAAAATTTTATTGAATTCCCGAAACGTCTTTGCTTTTTTTTTGTAACATGAAATACCCACACATTAATAAGAGTTTCCGGATAATTTTTTAACTAGTTCAATATTCAACTGGCTGCTTCGTTGGCACTCACTATTTCTCATAAACATGGAGAAATACTTCACATTCTGCAGAGGAATTTGAAAATAAACCCAATTACTCATCACTGGAACAAGTACGCTTTGTTCAACACTCACATTAGTAAGATTCTCTCCATACTCAAAGCAGACAATGCAACAGTACCATGAATCCATAGCTTACATTTATAAATTACGTGCATGAATTTGTAAATAACTTCAATACAAGTACCAGAACACAGACTTGCATTTCACATCAATAGCATCACACATGTGTGCATACTTACACTCAGACTGAAGACATGTGAGAAAAACAAAACAATCAAAACAATATCTGAATTTCAAGATGCCTGAATTAAAGACCCATAAGAAGTTATTCCTTATTTTCAATAACCAACTATAAGCAAACACTGCACAAGCTCCTACACTGTTTCCTTGCAGCATCCTTGAAAACTATATGTATTTTAAAAGCAAAAAAGGTATTTCAAGGATGATAAACACTCATCTATCTACAAGAGTAATGTCTGATGGTTCCACGTTTAATTGTTTCCTGGTGTATAGCTTTCAGCTTCTTGGTTACTTGACAGTTTGTGATAAAAACAGTCACATGTCCTTTAAAGATGTTAATTACTAGAACAATATTTAGATTTCTGACTTTTTCTTTTTTTCGTTTCACTGTATCACGTGCGCTGATACTTTTTGCTATTTGCTTTGAGTTGATTACTAAGTTGGGTGCAAATTTATGAAAACATAAATTCAGGTCAACTTGTTTTCATAACTGCACCTTTCATTGTTTCATTGTTTAATTTTAAAATACTACACAAATATCATACGATGTTTAGTTTTCATAAGCTAAAGGTTTCTTTCTTCTCAGCAAATGAAATCACAAAGGCGAGACCAACCTCTTGGATGGGATTTGTCAAATCATAGCTAGCAATGGATCTTGCTTTCTCATGACATAAAGAAACTCTGTAGAGAATACATAAATGTCTACACGATCCTTAATTTTTCTTTCTAAGAAGATTCGATCGTTTCCTTTCAATTCATCTTCATTTCATTCAACTCATTCTGCATTCATCTGGCAGTTCTGATAAAGTTGTCCTAGGACTCCTAAAGCTCCAAATTGAAAACAATTTTCAAATTTAGCTTTAGTTTTTTTTTTTTGATGGAAATCCTTCTTTTCTGTTTTCACAGTTCTTTGACATGGTTCCACACCACCCGAGGGTGGGTAATGCTTCAAGATAGGAGGCGCCCTGGAAGGGTCCACCCTATGAACTCAAGGAGAACTCGGAGCCCGTTCCTCTCATGCCTGGGGAGGGATCCTCGGAAATGGAGATCACCTCCACCCTGGTTGTCTCCAAAGGAGAATCCAAAAAGGAATCTCCTTCCTTATTCTCTCTGGAAGACCCCCAGGGGGGTACCCTCCATTCTTTCTTCTCTGAAGGGAATGCAGGAAAGGATGCACTCCTGGAATTTCTGCTCTGGAAGAATCCCCCACAAGGAATCCACTCCTGTTTTTACTCCTCTGAAGAGAACCCAGAAGGGATGCAGCTTCCCCGAAGGGACTGGTTCACTTCTCTGCAGTCTCTGGAGAGGTGGTGGCAACACACCTACACCATCAGTATGATGCAGAAGGTCCCCCAGCAATAGGGGGTCTGCCCCTTCACAACCAGAGGGGAACTCCCCACTCCATTATTCCTGGAAGGATCCGGAAGTCAACTATCATTTGTCCCAGTTTTAACCACTACCAGTGCCACACCCAGATGAATGTAGGCTGACCAGGAATTCAATTGACCATCTGTTGCAAAATTGTTTGCATAGTAATGTGCAATAAGTCTTCAACAAAACACTTCTGATAATACCTTATTCATGGACTTGAATTTTTATGATGAGAACAGTCCTGATATAGTGATGATGATAAATTTTCATCTCTCACAATAAAAGATCAGTCTCTTTAACCCTTTACCTTTCTTTATCTGCATTATATTACGCATCACTAAAAAGGGTGCATTATTTTTATTAAGATTCACTAGAAATGATAACAAACAAACATCCATGAAAGCTGCTTTCCAATTGACATACTTTAGCAGTTAATAAGTTAGTGTGTTTTCCAAGCACTGCCTCCTTCTATGACCCCATCTCTGATAAAACTGTTTTCAGGTATCTGGTTGGTAAATTTCTTTTCTCTTTGCTAATCAGTTTTCTTGCTCAGAGTGCATCAAGGAGAAAACCTTGCGAATTCCTTCATGTCTGACCACTACCCTACGACATGACCTTTAAGGGCCAACTAATGGAACATCCTACACAAGCTCTGCACTTGAAAGCAAACTGAAAACCAGTTATGTCTAGATAATGAAGTTGATATAAGAAACCTAGATCAAAAAATGAATGCGCAAAGAAAAAAACGGTCACCAATTAGCAATACAAATTTACTTTTGAATGTCGGTGCAAAAATCTGTTCATCTTTTCCAAATTAAAACAGTCTTCTCCTAAGATGTAGGCTTGTTATTTGGTTAACAATGCGGCAGTAGATATAGGAGATACCATATAAAGCTGATCAGACCCAGAGTTGAAAAGCATTGAGGTAAAACAAATGGCTATGTAGTTCAGAAATGAGTAAATGAACACATTCAAACTGTACACTACGGTAAGTAGAATTGATAATAAAAATAACATCCAAGGGCTGTCGAATTTTGCCATGAAGTAAACTATTCAAATAGGTTTATTCGGAAATTTCATTTAATGAGATTAATGGGCATTTCAGGAACCTGATTTTCCACTTACGTTTGCTATCTTTCCCAGAGTGTTTGCATCCAAGGGTGCAATTACCCCCACGTCGCACCAGTTGCGCAGATCAATGTGCAGAATCGGATCTCCTCTCTTCTCCCAAGTTTTCCATTCCAAATCATCTGTATAGATGCCATCCAGGCAGAAAAACTTTGCTGCGTTCACGGTGGCAACGACTTTTACATGAGCTGACAAACGTTCCTCAAGAGCCCGCACCAGTTCCGGGACTTTTATGCTTGCCACACTTCCGGTACACATTACAAGAACTTTCGGTTCACTGCCTTTTGAGTTCATTTTCACGCCCTTTCACCTTTTGCCGGTAAATTCCCAGCAAATTCCCCCAACAGCGTGCCAACCTCCCGCGCTTCGATTTTCAATTGAGAACCATTGGTGACAAACTGTCCAAAGTTCAAACCGTGCTCGATTTCAAGTGCTTACAACATAATAGGAACAACATTTTTATATGTTTACATATTGCTTACAAAATTTACATTTACCCGAGGAAAGTGCAGATTATTATCCACAGTTCTTATGGGATTGCAATTTTGCATATGCATCAATTTTCTGCACATACGAAATTCAGGCAATGATTTCGATTCAAAGTTTATGAATATTTGGGCTACTCCATGAGAACAAAGTTTTTTCGAAGTTTTGCTGATTTATGTTACAGTTTCAGACCTTAGAATTGCCTATATAAACTGAGGCACCTCTCGATTTTATCAGCATAAATACCTGCACACATTACAAATGCAAGATTCGGTACTTCTGTCTTCCCTTTTTATGAAACCTAATCACTGCTCTGCAGATTACAAGTCCTTATGAATGCACCAGCGATATTCTGAATGACACCTCCGTGGGACAGAATGTTTCCTATGATAGGGTTTGATTTTTTTATGGATAAAATAGGTTCGCTCTTGATTCTTGACTGTGTTTCTTCTTCCACCAGTGGTAAGAAACCAATGAAAAGAAGGCTCTCTAGCATGCCCTCACATTTGCTTCTTTGCAATTGACAGTCGGTCAGCATCCCTCAAGACGTACTCTTCCTTGAGTAGTGGCTGAAATTCCCGCAGCAGCGTAGCTCGACTTTGATTTGGGTGCAACTGATTTTCAGTAACCACCACCGAGCCTTCGAATTAGCCTTCGAATTCTTCATTCATTTCTTAATTTACTTGAGGACAGACAAGTGTTGTGTACTTTGAAGGGACTTTCATTGGTGTTTCTTTTAGTGGGGTCGGTGGGACTGCGCAGCAGCCGTGAAAGGTTATAAAAGTGACTTTTTATTGCCATCAGGCTGAAATGAAGTTGAGAAATATTGGAGGTGATTGTGAACGAAATCAGTCAGCTGAAATGAAACATGCTTGGAATGTATTTTCTCACATTATCGATCTCCTTTATGAAGGTATTACTTAAAACTTGAATGAGTATGGCTTCCTTTTCATTTCATTTCTCATTTTCAGTTTCCCATGATTTTACATTTTTCTTTCTTATTTTGCTCTGCACTTCCGATTTTATGGATTTCGTTCATTTCCTTTCTAAAGAACGAAATTTCTAATAGTTTTTTTCATATTGGTTTTGTTGTAATAGGTGGATCGGTGATGGGACTCCACACTGAGAAATGGGAAGGGAAGGCTGTGTGATTATCGGTAGAGAAATTTCGAGTTGATAGCAGAAGAAGATAGAGGATAATAGGAAGCAGTTCCTTTGTCAAACATCAATCTCTTGTTGGCTGGCCTTCCGTTTGCTAGTTGACCACTTGACCATTTAGACATCACTTGAAAGAGTGGAACTACGAAAAGGAGAGGAATGCACTAAACTGTCCGCATTCATGGACTTCTCAACAGATAATTAATACTTCTGGATCTAAAACATAAGTCATTGAATAGCTTCTTGATTTATGAGTCGAAATAAAGAAATGCTTACCGTGGGTATTAGGGAACGCAATCTAGGAAATGCCTCTTTACATCGTGTGCTCATGATTTTCTTCCTTTGCTGTTGTCATACATTACTTGGAATTGTTTCAGAAACTCAGAAAGTTCCCGCAAAAGACTGATACCTGACTAATGGCAGAGAACCCCTAAAAATTAAAAGAAGACACCAGTGAGTGATCCGCAGTCTCACCTAGAGTTGCAAAATCCAGAACGATGCCTGCACCTCCCTCTGATAGACGAAGAATAAGTTCAGGTGCTCGTCTTCGCAGGGGTAACCAAGTCTTGCAATCGCAGTTAGATCTGGAGAAGCCACACAGGGTTTGCTTCTTCAAGTCGGCGACATGACGGCTCATCCAGCTTTCAACAGGATGCTCGAAAAAAAGGGACCAAAAACGAGCACTGCAAAAATGTGCCACGCTGCTGCCCTCTTAAAAGGCAACATTCCCTTGTCGCCAAAGTGGTCCAGGCCACGTTGCCTTTTTCAAGCAGACGAATCATAGTTCTCCTGGGGAGAATGAACTCATGGTAAACCAAGGTAATGGAGGAACTTTCCCGCAAAAATTCTCAAGACCAGTTCGCGTCCCTGGCTACGCCAAAAGCCTGCGATTCATAGCGCTAGCAGAAGGAGCAATTCGTCAACGTTGGCCCGCTATTCCAGGCGTACTGGCACAGTCGCTCAGAGACAGTCTAGAGTGTGCGGTTGCGCGTTCAGCACCAGTTCAAAGATCAGTTCGAGCGGCATCGTCATCAAGCTGTCTCCCTTCATGATTTCACGTTTGACCTAAACCCCCTTGGTGAGAGGATAACTGAAAGCTTTCCAAATCTCTTCCCTGCATCATAGCTGGAGCAAGTTGCGGAGGAAACTGAGTGGAAAGCCAAGCCGTTTCCAGCATCCTGGGTAAAAACTCCTGAGGGAGGCAGTCCAAAATCTTTTCAAGGTCATCCGGGACCGCCAGTGCTCTTAAATTCTCGGGTGGGATCGTGCAGCTCTTGCTATTTTCGCAAGCAATCGCAGCCTCTTCGGGCAGCCTAAACCAGCCGTGGGCTGGTTTAGGCTGCCGTGGGTGTGGAGCATCTTGGCATCTATGATCTGGGTGGGCACCGGACTGATTAGGGATTCCGACAACTGACGAATCTGAGCTGTCCACACCTTGGAGAGCAACCTGACTCCGTGTTGATGATTGCAAGCGGACTCCAGATGCTCATGCTGCGCAGGTCTTTTCAATGTCATCTCCGACAGCCAGCAGACAGACCCTAGATGACTTCCAGGATTAGCTGCGTTGACTGATGCTCCATGGATGCTAGTTTTTCCTCAAAGTGTTTGAATGGATGAAGGGCCGTCCATCCGCACCATGGACAACTGTGGTTTGCAGCCCTCCAATAAGGGCAGCGCAGGGATGTCTATGATCATAAAGGGTCCATACGCACAAGTGGAAGTCAGTTTTTCGCTGTGCACGTCTTGTGAATTTCGGCGAGAAGTGCACTTGGCCTTCCGGGATTAGCAGGCTTACTGCATTTAGCTTCCAGAGGTCTCTCCCCAGTAAAGTACCGCATTCCACGAGTCATCTCGCAAAGAGCTGCCTGCCGAAAGTGCGCGCCTTTAGGAAGGCTTCGCTGCGCGCTCGCCCTTCTTTCAGCAAAACGTGCCAGTAGGAGAACCAGGGTCACTTTTGAAATTTTCCAGATCTCCGTCTCAAGGTTTTTTCCAAGAGTAACTAGATCAAGCTCGACCCAGGGATGTTCCGGTGAGGTAGACCGTGTTTGTCCTCGTCGTCTCACTTTCGATTAGAGGTGGTCGTCAAAAAATTGGCTATTGATGGAGTCGCACATCCCATATTCGTCTGCCAACAGGTTTGATGTGAGCCTCGCTGCAAGCATTTCGTTGAATTTCGAGCCCAGGCTCCGGAAGTGAGATTAGTTTGGGTACAGGCGGCCATCAAGCGTCTTTTGATGAGTGCGGTCTTAGAGTGCGCCGACTACAGCCGGTCTTGTTGCAGGTGCTTCGGAAAGTTTACTCGGTTCCGATAGGGTTGGTAGTCGCAGGACGCATAGACTTTTGTTATGACAAGGTCGATCGAGTCACAACACCAGAGTAGCAGCTGTATCACCCGACCACCTTTGTCGAAGCAAACGCGTTGCATCCTCTCCGCGTGTGGATCACGGGACTACTCGATTCCTCAAGTGAGTGCAGAGCCGCATTTCACATCGGTTCCTCCTAAGAACGGTTTGATCCCAAAATCATACGCGTGGGGAGCCTGTGCACCTCTTTCGAAAGCATGATGATGGAAACTCCTCGTTCCAAGCAGCCATGCGGTTTCTTCTGTCGCACCTGGGAAGATTCCAGCGTGCCCTCCTTCCTATGAGGCGGGTGTACCTCTCAGTCCTATGCACAGCTAGCGTTACTGTGGCTTCCTGGATGCATCGCGGTCATTTATTCCACCAGTAGACTATGCCTCTTGTCCTGCAAAGAGTCACGAAAATGCGTGTCCTGCACGCTTACTCCAGGGAGATTCCTTTTCCGACGTTTCCTCACTACGAATCCGTTCCTTCTTGGGAACCATGGAGCACCGCCGTCTCATTCTTCTTCGGAGTCGTCATCGCTGTCTATAGACTTTCGCGTCCGAGATGATTTGTTTCTCTTTTGGAGGGGGATAGGTTCTGGTTCACTTCGGAAGCGTCGGCTTGAGAAATTCGCGTTCAAGAGGGGTGCTCTCACTTGCCAGCCCATTCACCGCCTGCGCACTTCTATCTCTCGTGCACGCCTCGCCAGACGGGGTCTCTTCTCCCTCTTCGGTATTTCTTGAGAACTTTCGAGTCTCCGTTAGCCGTGCACTCGCCTTTTTCATCATAAAAGGGCGTGCTTACCAGGAGTTGTCCGGCCCTCAGGATGCGCCTGTTGCAGCGGTTGCACTTTCCGGCGCGTAGGACTGCCCTCACGAGGAAGCTCTTTAGTCTCTGTGTTTTTCCTTATTGGGGTGCCTTCTGTGCAACTTTTCTAGCTGTATCAGATTGTCATGTGGCTTGTGCGTGTCTGGATTATTGCAGCACATATATTCGACTTCCGGTCACACCCTTTCTAGGTGTCACGTGGTCTTAGAAAGCCCACAAAATCTGGGTTTGTCCACGTGCCACTTATCGACGATTTCGATTGAAAAAGAAAAACTTACGGTTATCTCATGGTGTATCGAATATTGGTAGAATATCGTTCCCTTCATATCCTTCCCAAACATGTGAAAAGCTTTATAAAACCTGCGCAGTCAATCATTCTTTAAGCGGACATGTAATGTATATTGAAGTAGCCGTTATTTTGTGATTTCTACTCTTCTTAATCACCGTATGTTGTCATGGTTGTTGTGACAAATTAGCCTCTACCACGTGTGGTTTTTCTGGGATGCTCGAGCTACTCTTCATGGTTGTGCTCGCTGAAGCTAGCCTGTTGAACCTTTAAAAGGCTCCAACATGGCATGATTTGGCGCCATAATGCATGAACAATGCAGAACTTTGATAGTTGGGTTATGCTTTCCAGAGAAACCACCATCGATTCCTACTTAGCGTTGGGGAAAGCCTTTCTCCCGTTGACGATTACTAGAAATATTAGCATGGGGCTCATCCACGCTACAATCTTTCGATCTACGTATCGCCATCAAGCGTCCTCGGTTCTCGGAAGTCACCAGGCGCATCCCGAATCGTTGAAATTGCTTCACGAACTCCAAAAAAACTTTCGACTTGCACACGGATCGTGGAAGTGGTGGTGCACGAAGTGCCGTCATAAATGCCTTCCTTTCTGAGGGAGATGGCGCTGAGCGGCATGTGCCACATTGGGGGTGCTTCGCCAATAACTAATCAGCCTATGCGCGGTTTATGCAAAGCCACGGTTTTTTGAGTTCGACCGAGGCACAGGAAAACATTTGGGGAATGTGCGTTGACAAGACGAGTTTCCCAGTGTGCACTTTGAGAGAATATACTCAGATCGATGTCACGGAGGAGCTGACCACTCTTCTCAAAACATGGGACAGATTCGGAATTGCAAAGTCCTCAAATCAAACTGGAGATGCAAGAAAAGCCTTATAATACTGGATGCTACCATGAATGTACGGAGCTTCCGATCGGTCTTCATTGTTCTTCTGTCAGAACACCAATTGCAAAACGCAAAGGTCCGTCTTTTCCCGGAAATTCATTTGATGCACTGCAACCAGTAGACAACAGGAACCAACTTACTTGCGTAGTCCTTTCCGAGGGAAGGATAAGCGATTACGCTCTGGCATTGCAATGTATTTCACCAAACCGTAAACGGTGATGTGTGCACTATCCCTGCAATCAGGGAGCCTTACTACTGACTCACTCTGTGGAATCCTCCAGAATGCCCCTTGGGTTTTTATTTCCGATGAGACAGAAAAGCGGAAGTATCCTCTAACCACAAAAAAGGCAGGATGAGTTGGCTGCAAAATTTCCGTATTTTTACACGGAGTAAATCGTACGTTGGGGTGCATATACCATCTCCGGGTCCTCGACTACAAGAAGAAGATCTTCCATGGGTCAACATGGAGGCCAAACATACGGATCTTAAGAGTACATGAAATTTCTTGACAGGCGGTACTGTGCAACATTTCCACAGGTGTGCATGATCCATTTGGTGCCCAAACCTTGTTGATACATGCAAGCTTGAAAGTTCACGACAGGATAGCAAATGAAAGAATAGCATTTCCGAAAAGTTCATTTCTCCCATTTCATCGTCTCAGACACTGTGCATCCTGCACCTTCGTGTGTGCCTGGAGACTTCACTGCTTTCCCGCCATCGAAGATATGCGGAGAGCCCAGCAAGAGGTAATGAAGCGACTCTGAAATCAAAAAACATCGAACCTTTACCTTACTCTTCGCTCCCATTCCAACCTGCTGGCAATGCAGCTGTATCAACCGGTGAGTCTGTGGCAGAGGAAAAGTGGTCGTGATGGGTGCAAGTAGGGGTGTCGTCACGAGCTCGCAAACGTTGTCGCCCTCAGCGTTCGAGCTCAGAATTGTTCATTCATACGTTTGCACAAATGTGTGCAAGTCGCACAGCACACTCCTCTACGGATTGACCCACGAGACGTGCTCATCCCTTAAAACAACGAATAACTTTTCGGTTCTCCCTTTGTCCCAAAGACTTAGTTTGCTTCTCACTCTTCAAGGGCGCGCCCAGCAAGTAACTCGGCCACATCATATCCTTCGCAGCGATAGCCGGAATAGGGCTCTGCGAAAATGCAAATTGCCAGATCCGTGTCCTTCTACTTACCCTCGGCAGCCAAGCAAGGTACGCAACGCTCTCGCTTATCACACAAAGATAAGAGTGAGTGGCATATGAGCTCTTGTTCTCTTTGAAAGTTTCGACCTGTGGAAGAAATTCTCAAAGGAACTCAAGTAGTTGGAGCACCATAAGGTAATTAGGCTGTTTGCAACAAAATCTTATAGCAATATCTATCCATCAATCTATCTGTCTACAGATATACAGACAGACGCATACACGTAGATTACAGAATATAGATGTCAATAGATGGATTCAAATAAAGAAGTAGATATATACATATGGATGTAGACGTAGAAGTAGATATAGATAGGTATATATATGTACACATAGAAATGCATTTACATATGGACATACAAATAAATATACTCATTGACATAAAGATACGTACACATATAGATGTAAATACCCATGTAGATATACAAAGAGGTACGGACAAACATATAGATACAGATGTAGATGTGTACATCTAAGGTTTTCGTATTTCTTGTGCGTGCACGGTAAACGTATCCGTTAATCGTTTTCATAATCCTAAATAAATGTATGAACGTGTATGCATAAATGCCTTTTTATGGTATTACTATAAGCAAAATGCATGTAAATATGTAGTAAATGTACCCGTGGTTCACAAGTGATGATGATGCACTTCTGGTTTCGTTTGTTGGTGTGTACATGTACATCAAACCGCGAACACCATCAGCCGTTTGCAATCGACAAAGTCATCTCTTGGTAACAGCTTCTAGGATGGAACTTTTACAATCATCAGACTAGTACGAGGGTGCGCTCGGACAGCCCCTGTAGGGAATTCTTTTGAAATTGGCTTTATCTTCACAAAAAAATGATTTCTCAAGCTACTTCTCCACTTTTCGCTTTTTCTCGTCGTCTGTCCGTCGCGTGTTGGAACGTGAACGGACTGCAGAACGGTGAGAAGAGGCGATTGATAGCGAAAACCCTGCGCCTCTTTGACCTCGCGCTCCTGAAGGAGATTCACGTAATCTCCGACGAGCAGGCAGCCGAAATCGAGGAGCGCGCAGGCGCAACGCTACATTGGCGGTGCGGCGGCGCACACACGTGCGGCGTCGCGTTCCTCGTAAGAGGAAAAATGGCGGAAGCGGTGCGTAGTGTTCGTTTCGATGACGACGGACGGATAGGCCAGCTTGTCATCAAGTGGTCCGAGTCCATCGATCTCGTCGTTACGAACGTCTACGCGCCGAGTGGCTCTCGCTACCTCGAAGAAAGAGTAGCTTTCTTTAGTGAGGTGCAGAGCCATTGGCTCAACAAATTTAGCCCCCAAGTGGCGCACCTCGTCGCGGGGTACTTCAACGTCCGCCTGCTGTCCGAGGATTGGAGCCTCCCGAGGGAGCAAACGCTGCCCAACAAGATTTGCGCGCCGGCGCACGCGGTCATCTTGATGTACAGCGAACCTGGAATGGAAAGATCGCAGGATCACGTTTTCCTTGATGGAAACCTGCATTCACGTGTTGGTAGGGGAGGAAGATTGTTGACTGGGCTTTCTGACCACCACAGGTTGGAGTTGAGCTCCTTCCGCCGGGCAAGAAGCCTCCGTTGAAAAACTGGAGGATGCAGGCGGATTTGCTCAGCCATCCAGGGGCTACGGAGCATTTCCGTGAACAACTTCGAGGCTTTACCATTGAAGAACTCGAGGACTGGGACGATCTCAGAAGATCCGATTGCGAGTTCTGCTGCGAATTCCCCTTGGACTGGCTTCCACGAGGTTTCGGGAAGGCGTGACCAACAGCAGAGACTTTCTGCAGGCCGCACGTTTGCTAGACGCGTGGATGTCAGGCGTCTCGCAGAGTACAAGGCGAGGGCTGATCGCCAGGTCTGGCAGTCTGGAGCAGCATGCCTGCTGAAAGACAAGCGCTAGCAATGCGCGACCCCAGCCGTAGTACGCCGCATTGTGAAACGCTACTACTCCTTTCTGTACGCGGAAATCCCGACGGAGGACATTCTCTCGGAGATACTCCTGTCACAGGAAGCTCCCGTTGTCAGCGAAGAGAAACGCCAACGTCTCAACGAGGAGTGCCCCCGTCTCCCTATGAATCCAGAAAGGACTCGGAGTCCATTCCTCTGCCGCTTGAGGAGCGATCCTCCCGGTCGGGGGATCGTACCTCCCACCCTGGTTGTCTCCAAAGGAGAACCCCAAATGGAGTCTTTTTCCTCATTCTCTGCGGAGGGGCACCCCCTGATGGGGGGTGGTCCTCTCCATTTCAACTTTTCCGAAGGGAACCCGGAAAGGATCCGTTTGTAGGAATTTCTTCTCCGGAGGGAACCCGCAAGGGAACCGCTTTTTTTCACTACTCTGAAGAGAACCCCGAAGGGACGCTTCCGAATTTCAGAAGAGGGGGTGAAGCTTCCCGCAGAAGGATCGCTCTCGCTTGCTTCCTTGAACACTTCTTGAGAGGCGACGACTAGGAGGGACCCCCCAACAAGGGGGTCCGTTCCATTGAACAGCTGGGGAGGTGTCTGTAAAGGTTCCTGCTCCATATTGAAACCGGAGGCGGTCCCCCGGTGACGGGGCCCGCTCTCCGTTGCACGACTGGAGATGGAACTCCCACTCCTTTTATTCCTGGGATGACCCGAAGGTCGACTTACATTGTTCGAGCCTTCATCGGGAGGTCTCCGGCTTTATCCACCGCCGGGGCCATGCCCGAATGTCTCGGCCAGCCATCGCCATCTTGCAGGAGACACTCGAACACAAACGACGCAGTGGCGTCACTTATCTGCCGAAGTATTCGAACCCGCGACTCATGGTGCCACGCGCGGAAGCCTTAACCACAAAGCCTTCGACGCGGGCGGAGTTGCTTTGAGAAGGAAGAGTTGGCCGCCAGCCCGTTTATTGATGGCCATTTTACTTTGCAGGAACGGGCGCTATCTGGAACACTTTTGTGTCCCCCTCCTCTGCCCTCTGTTTTTCACTTTGGAACCCCCCTACTCGTCGAAACAGCGGACTAAACGCCTGCTTAGGAACGCTCTCTGTAGACCGGCTAGAAAGAGGATTCGCGTGAAAGACTTGGCGGCTCCTCGTCGGGATGCTAGTTTGGGTATCCTGACAATAAAGCGAAACAAACTGCAGGCGCGGTTCCGACTGCTGGCACTGTGTGCTCAGCTTTTGACAGAACCTCTGTGTGCCTGCATGCATTCTCCTGCGGAGATGTGGAGGACTGCTTCTGCTTTGCCGGTCACTTAATACAGAAAGAGAGGTTTCGGCTATGAATTGCAGCAATTGGCCTCACATCTGGAAGCCCCCTCGCGGATCCCTTGACGTACAATGAACTTCGACGCTTGGCGGCACGAGTCTGTTGTATCCAGGGCGGCTTTCCAAACAATGCGCTTTAAAGTTCTTAGCCCCCTGCGCCATCTTCTTCGGCGACCTTTGGAAGAGGTAATGTAGGACGAGGTTAAGTTTTCCACCCTGGCTGCCACGCCTCTCGCCGCAGCGCTTTCTGCCCTCAAGGCAAGAAACGACAGTTGTCAACCGGCGAGGTGGAAGGTTTCCCGCATGATAGCAGGAAGAACGGAACTCCTGGGTGCCTGGAAGACGAGTGAGTTGGCGGATGCCGCCACTCCTCGTACTACTGCGAAGCGACTCCTTCGGTGGGGTGCGGAACTTGGTGTGAACCCCGAAGAAACAGTAGTACCTCCACAGTGTGTTGACAGTTCGCTGCTTCCGCTTGCTTGGAAAAAAGCCATACTGCTCTTTGTTCACTGGGGTTTTCAGTGCAAAGAGCGTTGGCAAGGTGTCTCCGGGGAAATTGCGTCTGCGGACTGCGTTCGGTGCGGGACGGCGGAGTCGATCCCGCACCTACTTCTGGACTGCAGCGTCCTCCAAGGACCCTGGTGGAGGCTAGCAACAGCATTCTCGCATTCCGTGGACACCGCAAGAGACTTGCTAAGACGATTCTTCATGCCAAGCGGGATATCTACAAGCGCAGGGATTGCAACCATCGGTTGCATACGCGCAATAGTTTCAGTCCGTCAGGAGCTGCTAATCAACGGGCAGCACCAAGAGGTAGCCTGCAAAGCATCCTCCTACATGAAAGAGGTCTCCAGATGGCCTCATCTGACAGCAGTCTAGAAGCGATCTCACCGACATCCACCGCTGGTCTACACACGTTCCGCTGCGCCCCATCTGGTGATCGTTGTCCCATCCTCCATGAATTTGTTTCTCTTTATTTTACACTCACATCCCAATAGACTTTGGAACTTTCCAGGTGCTGATTGTTTTAATCCGTGCGAGTACGGTGCCTAACCAATGACACGTTATCCTTTCGTCCCATGTTTGTTTTTTTCTTATCCCATTATGTTGCCATGTTGCAAACGGTTTGTTTACCCGACTTGAGTGAAGGTAGTTTCTCTTTTTTTTCTGTGGTTTTGTTGGTTGTGAACCTTTTTGCTGACCGGTTTATGAAAATAAACGTTTCGGCTTGACCAGCGGATAAATTTTAATCTCCGCCTGCTGTGTGTTGAACTCGAAGCAATGGAGCGCACGGCCAACGAGTTGTGCGCAGCCATGTACACACGCAGCATATTGGCGGACGTGGTAGGAATGGCCCTCAGCATCGATTGCGCTTTCCTCGATGACGACGTGTGCCCATGGATCCGCAAGATAGGTAAGCTTATGACGCAGCTGTCGGTTTAATCCAGGATAATTTTCCAGGTTTGTCCGAGCGATAAGGGTCCTTTATTCAGAGCATGACGTCTGCCAGGGGACTAGAGGCGACTCTCAGGTGCAAAAAATCACCTTCTCCATTCCCAAAGAGGCGTCAACTTCCGGAATCTCGACGACTGAGACCACAAGAAGGCATCGGTCCGCGAGTTCTGCGAAGAGTTCCCCTTGCAACGCCTGCCCTTCTTATTTGGAGAGGACAGACGCAAAGAGCTCTCGTATTTACACGCCTTCCGTTGCGAGAGTAACCCCAATGTCTGTCGGCTGGCCGAATATCTAGCCGGGACCTAGAGCCAATCCGGGTCGGCCATCTTGCTGGACGAATTCAGGAGGGAACGCCCTGCACCGCCCGCGACTACGCACCTCGTGCCGAGATTTTATTCCTTCCTCTATGCTAGGGCACCTCCCAGGAAAGACGCCTGACAGCTCCTGCATCCTCAAGGAACCCAGGAAAATAGAGAGATGAAGAGGAAAAGGCTCGAGTTTTCAAGTCTCCTGCAGTATCGCAGGCAGAGAGAAGATGATGAACGGCTGGTTTCACGGGAGAGCTGGCTCACGTTACGACCCCGAGCGTGCTGTCGCGGGGACTAACGATATGGGGCAAGCTGCTAGGAAGCAAGACGAATGACTTGAAAAGGCTCCTAGTGCTCAAGGGATCCAGGATTCTTCCCCTGAAGTGGCATTAGTAGGCGCTTTTGTTATTGCTTTGGGGTCTACCCTGCAACGCGCGGCTCTTCCACTGTATGCGGGGAAGTCCATACCCGGTCACGACGGGGCGTTGTTACGAAACACATTATATCTGCGGTACTGGGACCCACTACTGCCAATAGTGCATGCAACCAATCAGGAGGCCGGTGAGAAGACCGGCTTGCCTCTACTCGGCAGCGCAGAAGGATAGGAGAAAGAACAAAAAGAAAAATAAAGAAAACAAAAAACAAGAAAAAAAGAAAAAAAAGACACAACTTGAAGGGCTAGGAAGGGATCACTGTCCGCTGGAGGGAGCCCATCCTTTTCAGGAAGCACTCAAAGTTCCTTTGCATAGCCCCCAGATGGGACCAGCCGATCGCGATTCGCAGGTAGCGAACCCCGTGTACGATGGGGTCCTTATCGCCACTTCCTCTGCTAGCTGAGCTACACGCAGCCACAATCCCTCAGATGCAGCAGAGCTCTGCCAGGGCTGAGGCCGGTTCCAGGGGTCTCTCACAAAGGAGTCGCACATTGGGGCCCACTTTAGTTTATTCTGCGGCATGCCCAACAGCTCGCCTTATCTTTGAGTTCCTCGTGAAAAGACGCTTAAGGTCGCGGCGTCATCCAGTACCCTCATGGCCGAACCACTTGACAGCTTCTCCTTGCCCGCTATCCACCAGAAGACTTGCCACCTCGGTATCCGGCTGCTGCCGAGCGCCCTCCTGAGGAACGGCAGTGCCGTGGTCAGTGGGGTCGTCTCCGCCCACGTGCTCCTAGCGGGACATTCGATCATGTACTGCACTGTGCAGCAGGTATAGATGCTGGGACGCAGACGGTTCTATGATTCTCCACTAAGCTGGTTTAACCTTGCCCACGTGCCAACGATGTCTTCCAGCCATGCGCTGAAGTTGGCAAGGCTGCAGGTCATCCATCGATTCTCCTTTGCCAGGGTGGCCATGCATCCGAGAAGAAGGCCGCATCTTCTCATTTTCCGGCCGGAGCACAGAAATTTAAACTCGAGTCCTTCGGTCCCGGACACACGTCTGGCGAGGAGGCGGTGTGGAACGCATCAAGGGGTGCTCCACATCTTCGTCGCGTTGGCAAGGTTCGCCAACACAGATGAATTTACAGGCGCTCCCGCATCAGGAGACTATGACCGCCATCCCAACGCGGAGCGCACAAGTCCTTTAGAGGCAATCGGTGCCTCTTCTTGCTCCTAAGGTCGATGTGGACGAGGTTCATGGTCCTCTTCTTTACTACGACGGATACGAGGCAAACAAAAAGTAGGGGGCGCAGGATGGGGCCGTAAATTGCCGCGCCTGCTTATTAAAGATCGCAGGTGCTGTTCTAGGAACACGTGGTCCTCCATTCCCGGTTCACTGGCTAACAAATCACATGTATATAGCGCCGTGCACACCTCGTTGACCAAATCGCGTTCACGATTCGGCCCATCCTGTTTCAAGCGTACGTTAAAGTTTCTTACCCGTTCACGCCGAGAGGTTTATTTACATAAACCAGCTTTAAACAGTTGTTTTCAGACGACGACTGCGGAAAACCTGCAACGGAGATACAACATCGTAGCTTACGGTATTGCCTGGCTGCAGAAAACCGTTTGCACGTTGGCGACGACTCAGTAACAAGGTCCGCAACACGAGCGAATTGATATGTTCGAGCCACACGCTCACCGCACGCTTCGGGAAATAGTCAAAGATTCCGAAGAAGAGCATGAACAGAGAGAACTCTTTTTGCTGCTGTTCTGCCTACAATCCGGGACTATGTATGCAGCGACATCACGGCAGAATGGGATGTTACCATTAAGATATCTGAGACGGAAAAAAGGATCGGGTAATGGAGAAGGGTCCAGCTCACTTATTCTGCTACCGGAAGTGCCACTCCAAATGGACTGTTGCGCCGGTGGAAGCTACTGAATGTTCCGGAGGCAGATTTTAAGTAGTTCCTGGTGCTTATGAACTCACGCGCCCTTTCCACGTAGTAGCAACAGTCGCTCCAGGGTCTCCCTTACAATGCCCGCCGATACCATTGTACGCTGGGGGGTTTCAACCCGAATTGTGATGAGTGCGGGCAGAGAGAATATCTCCCCCTCCTGTTTGTGTATTGTGTTGCCCTCCGGCCCTTATAATAACACTTTGCTGCTGCCCTGAGATTCCCTCGGAGAAATCCCAGAGACGCTTCAAGACCCCTCTTTGTACGTGTTGCTTTGCCGCCAGCGGACTCGCTTGCAGTCCTGTGGTGCCCACGAGGCAACGTCGCTGCATGAAGCAAAGCAACAGCAGGAACCAGCGACAGGTCGCCGAATACGCCGCTCTCTTCCTCAGGTCAGCAACGCGATGGTTCCATCTGGAACATCACATACAGCAACAGCTTGCTGTCATCCTCTAGAGAATGACGGACACTCCCAGCAGACAGTGATTCCTTCCCGTTCCCTTCCTAGTTTCGTTTTTTTTTGTTTTCTTTTCATTTTGTGCCCGCTCTTCTATGCTGCCGAGGTGAACCGCATTCAACTGCGCAGCAGGTATCCTGCAGGCTGACAGTGTCTAATGTGAGGCTGATCCAATGGTTCAGTCACCGGATTAAAAAATGTTTGTTGGCAAGAAAGAACGTCCCAGGGCAACCGGGTTTCAATTGACGCTGGAGAGTTACGCCTCTCAGGAATTGGTGAAGATGTTCCGCCGTATCTGGTGATTTGTTGCAGTTCCCCGTAGGCGACACGTCCTGGACAGGGGTCCCTTTTCGTGTGAGCAGCCGCTGCATTCGAGCCGTTAATAGTCGGAGAGCGTCGACGAAAGTATTCCTCGTTTCCCTTCACGTTCGCACGTGTGCTGGACGAGGTAGTCGTGGTTGATTCTGTCCTGGATTTTCTGGTCTCCCTATATCAAGTTGTCTATGGCGCACATAGGGGAACAGAACTTGATGGGATCATTATTCTGCGTGAAGGACGCAACTTTCAACACGTGAAGGTGAAAGTCCCCAGCTATCAGGTGAGTCCTGGGCATTCCTGCATCCGTCAGCCAACCATGCTTCAGGTATTAGAAGTACTGAGTTCGTTGCGCGTAACTTTTGTTTTCGATGGTAGAGTACACGTTGGTAACGACGAGGTTGATGGTGTTGGTCCGGTGGGTATCAGCTGGGAGTCCTGACCGCCAATGTCGAAGCACAAACCCTTCACGGCAGCGTGGACGGCTGGCTTGACCAAAAACTCGACCGCAATAGTGTTGTGGTCGCGTAATGCCACATCAGTCGCTCTCCTGCGATCCTCTCGATCTCCGGAACGTTTTTCGCGGTGATCACGTGGATCCTCTGCAGAAGAGCAATGTCGAATTCACGCAGGGTGGAGGCCGTGACTCGTCTGCTGATTTCGTTGCACAGCCCGCTGATGTTCCAACAGTCCACGCGGATCTGTCATCAACTAGAGAATCCAGGTATTATTCCTGGAAGAGTGTCACGGCCACTTCCGCCCCCTGATCTGTCGGAGCTTAAAGAATAAATATGGGGATCTGTTTCGTGTAGCTGTTCTCGCTTTTCCACGGGATCGACTGATCAACATGGCCGCATGCAGGGAGTGGGGAGTCACTCACCTGCTTACATTCCTGCCTGGGGGTTACCTGCGGTGCGGCGTCGAAGCGTGGTGGATTCGCGTCCTTGGTTTGCACGCTGTCCTCTTTTTCTCAATTGCCGGCCCATTCGCCTCGTAGCGTGGTGAAATTGGTCTCTTCGGCTCCTGGGACTTTCGTCCTAACTTCCAAGGGTTGCCTCTGTTTAGGATGTTGAGTTCACGTCATTTTGTAGCCGCATGTGGATTAACCGATAATTCTAAATGTTACTAGTGGATGTCATAAAGGTTTCAGCTATTGTTTTTAAAGTGGAATTGGTTGACTTATTGCGTAACATGGAGAACAAGGATTTGAGGAACAAGACTAGAACATGTTAGCAGCAACCAGAAGTAGGATTTCTGTTTTCAAATGAAATTCTCAAAGCAACACTACTTATTTTCGATGTTCCCAAGAAGAGTATTTTAACGTTGTGACCACGAGGCAACTAAAAACTTCCGACATTAAACGATGGAATGATAAATGATAGGTAAGGATGCAGCAGCCCTTTAACTTCTCCATGAGATAAGAGTGATTGCGAATTACTTCGAGGAGAAGAGATGTATTAATGCATCCCTTCACTACTGATTCCCCGTTCCTATGGTGTCACATCAGATAAGTATTGGCATCCTCGATGTACCGAAAGCTGAATTTACGCACAGAAGTTAGAATAGTCGGAGCAGATGTCCTTCATGTGGGTTGCTTATTGTATTATGAGTAATGAATGTTTGTAATGAAATAATTTGATGATGATAGGGAATAACATTGACAAATAAGTGGAAAGTTGAATGGAATAGCGACTTGAGTTTGCACTTTCTTCACTGTAGAATCGATTCAGAATTCATATTCCCAAAATGAATCTTCATGACTCACTGGGTTGATGCTGTATGTGGAAAGTACTTTTCTGATCCATTGGTTGCTGATCTTCCGATTAAGGCATACTTAAAGTTATCTATGAATGAAATAAGGAAGATTAGTTGTTTTTCTTTATTTCTTATTTGTAACTGCGGGATGGTGAAACATGTCGGCTGCTGAATAGTGTTTGCAGTTGTATGGTTGATTGCTGGAAAAATGCAATTACTGAATGTAATCGATAACAACATCTACGGAATAGTGCTCTATTTTGTTAGCATTAAGGTGTGGAGGGTTATGAGTTGATAAATATCTATTTGGTACTATGATGTAATATGGTATAAAAGAAATGTCATGATAGGGGGGTTAAACGAGGGAGCTAGCATGGTTATTGTTTGCGTGTTATTGCTGGCTACTCAGATCTGGGTTGTTGGTTTGGTTGGAAGATGGGTGAGAACTTGTCAAACATCGATAGCTTATTGGGTCCCGTTCTACATCTGAGGAGTTTGCAAATGTAGTCTGGACGTTTGCTTCATTGGAAGGAGTTATCCTGAATGCAGGCGGTTGCATCTTTGAAAGTGTACTGAACCTCTAATTCTTCACGGTCGTTGCCTGAACTTTGCAGAAATTTCTAGGTTTCTCTTTAACAGATTGCACGGTTTGAAACAGAGCTCTGCAAGGCAACAGAGAGCACACCATCATTCCAGAACATCGCGCATGATAGCATGAATTCGCTGAAGCTCTTGCACGTTGCAATCTATCAGCAAAGTGCTCCTACGTTTTTTTATGCTTATATTCAGGATGATATAAAGCCAGAAGCAGAGATTCTCTCAGAAAGAGTGTACTGTAGAGGACAGAAAACGAACAGATACTTCTATCCGCGTACAAGAGAATTGTAATTTCCGCTGTTGAGGATTCGTCGAAGACCATGCCATCCTGTTAGTGGAGATTTCCAGAATTGAACCCAATGTCGGCGAACGACGGGACTCGAAAAACATCAGATGGAAACGGCGTCAAGGAAAGTGCGACGAGCTGATGACATTCGTACCCAGTTTTCTAAGATATTCATATGAGCAACGATTTCTTCTCAAGGTACCGTCCATATAATCAGCAGCGTGGCTTCTTACTGCTCTTCAAAGTGCTTTTCCTTAAAGTTTTGCACAGAAAGGACACTTCAAAAATGTTTTAACTCCAAGACTCACTACAAACAGCAGCTTAGTAATGCAGTTGCCCGCATAGATAGCAGACGAAAGTCTGCGGCAGGCAGTGATATCCACAAGAACACAGCTGTGGATTCCGAAAGGCAGGCTGTGTCCCGGAAATCTCGGCATTCATGTACACGCAGTGGTGTGAATGGAATCATTAGGCGAATACTACGCCAAAGGAAGACCTCTATTCAGCAGGAGCACATTCCAGCTTCCTGTGACATACGTGTGAGAGAATCTCTATTTCATCGAAGTGCGGGAGGAACAATGAGAAAGCGTTTGTTGCCGTTGCCTAGGCGATAGCTGCTGGAACGAGATAAGCGCATGCACTTCATTCTCCTCAATGTTTGTACCTGTCTACAGCATTTCTTGCGTCGGTTTTCTCATCTTCGGTGTTGCCCTGAACCTGCCAGGTGGGTAGTTTCCTTCCTTGAAGCCTAATAAGCTGAACTTCAGTAGTGAGTAGAGCACAAGCTGCCTGAGCCAAAATATGAATTTCAATCCTAATTACAGGATGCTGCTTTTGCATCTCGGGAAGATTCGCTAAAACCACGAAAAACAGTTACTTCCATGCCTCGTTTAGGAATGTCACCTTGGACGTTCTAGTGGTTCTTCAAACACATCTTCTACTGAGGACTCAGAGTGTTGCACAACTGCAGCCGTGTAACCTGAGAAAAAAACGTCTTTGTGGTTTCCCTAATCGAAGAAATTCACGTTCTCTCCGCTATTGGGGATAGAGGGTCTGTTATGAAGCTGCTGTATTTCCTAAATTTCTTTGCTGTTTTAAAGCTGTACTCTCGATGTCCCGTTGCCATAACTTTCGTTAAAACTTATATTTTCATCTATCTTGATAAACAAGACATTGAGATCGCGATTATCCATACGAGGCCGTAGTTGCAGCAGCCTCCAAGCATGCAGCGAACTGTCAGACGTTATCATCGGAATGCAGGAGCAAGAAAGCGTATTGCTAACTCAACTTTCACACCATTGCGTAACTATTTTGGTTTATTGGCATCCTTGCTGTTTCATGTGTCCTTATCCAAATATTCCTAAGCTCATACTTGCATGTACACGCATTATGGAATGTGTTTCTTGCATACATAAATCCTCTTGAAGATTCCCATGACTAAGATGCATGGTTATCTAGCGACGGTGATTTTCATTTCATTGCATCCATGTTTCCATAGGAGGAAACACTCACACTTGCAGAGAATCATAAATTATCAGCGCTGCCTATAAAATCTCGCATACACTTGGTTTGTTCTATTCGTATTCAGAAACGGTAAGACTTGCTTTTGGCAACATTCCTGCTCACGTGGCCTACACGTGTTGCACCTGCGCCAACAGCGTTCCGTGTACATGGGAGAGAACGCCTTGCCCCATTTTTACAGTTATCAGGAGATGCACAGATCTAAGCTTTATGTTTGGTTTCCATGTATACGGCAGATAGTTTGCCTCGCATGTTGCTCCACATATCATTGGTATGGTCTCTCCCACCGTCCACGTTTGTCATCAGAGCTCTCTTCTTGCACCTTGAAGCTTGTGTGCACCAGCAAACATAGCAAGACGTTCTAACGCATTCGCAAGAGTGCAAGTTTTTCAAAACACCAGGAGGCCGCGTTTTCAGCAAAGCACTCCTTTCTTTAAGAGGCTGTGAATGAACATGAAAATAATTGCATCTTTTGCAGCCCACATGGATTTTCAGCTCGCTGGACAAAATCTAGCTTCTTTATGAATGCAACTTCTGAGGTCTTACGTGCTATACCGTGGAAAGCTGACCCAAATTTTTTTCACAATGCAAAACTTCAAAATCCTGGAAAGAAGTTGGACAACAATTTAACCGACTTAAGAAATAATGGACGCATAAAATAAATTGCATATTCATTAGTCCCGGTTGCAATATAGGGTGGATGTTCCTCTTGATTATAGGTGCTCCAAAGGTCGAGAAATGGCCCCAAAGACAATAGTCAAGTGACAAATGGTGCAATAAAAGAAGACACCCGTCTTTCGCCTTGCATGAGATCCAGTAGTGCTGCATACTTAAGCATCGCGACTAGAGAATTCAGACTCAGCATTCCGGAAATGTAGTTTCCCCTTGTGTATCATTCTTTCAGCAAGAGAGGCCGAATTCTCTGTATGGGAACAGAAATGAAATCTTCTTCTTCTCTAAGCCTTTTTCCATTTGTTTAGCGATTTGAAAGCAGAACAAGAAACGTGCTAGCTCTAGCGCTTAAAAAGATCAGTTGTTCGTCCCTTCTGCTTATGAATGAAACAAAACTAATTTCAATCTGTGCTTGGATTCCTGATTACATTTGATAAGATACGCAGAATTTAATCGCAGGAATCCAAAATATCACGTGTTTTTCATGTCTGGAGCTCCATTCTCTGAGATGCGATGTTGCTTAGCTGTTTTGCCGGGAAAACGAGCTCTGAAGATTTTAAAAAGCGTGTTTATTCAGACTAAGATTTCTTTCCTTTTCTGGATTCGCAGAGAAAATTTGTACGTTAAAATGAAGATTTCATGGCTAAGAGTTTTCCCAGATTGCCTTCCACTGCGCTGAATGAGATTTTGCATAAACGATCGAGTGAGCGAACAAGCTGAAGACCCTTTCTGCGGTTAAACACGAGAAAACCATTTCACTTACCGTCGACAACACCGCCGAATCCATGTGGATCACTCGCTACATTATCAAGAATGTTGAACATCACCAAGTTCAGAATATCCTTCTGAGAGATTTATTTGTGGTTCTTCTTCGCTCTATGTAGCATAGACGATTTTCATCTTATTTTCTTCCTTATTATCATTTTTGTCCTTCCCAATTTTTTGCATACATTAGCTAAAGCAGCTCGGAAGTAAACAACCAAAGCAGTTGATTGTATAAACGCAATCATAAGATCGTTCTTCCCCTGCACTTATCCTCCAAGCAACCAAGTATGCTTTCCGAACGCAGTTTCACGTTTATACTTCTCTGCCTGCTCAAGTAGGGGAATCACACCATGGTTTTGCCTATTTCCTACTTGGTAAGAAAGCATCCCAATAATAATCCTTAGCCCAACTTCTTGAGCAAATAGCTAAGCGACATACCATATCTTGAGGTTCCTATTAATCACATTTAGGCTTGTTTTCACCTTTGAACCATGTTTTCTTCTCCCTGCATCGAACTCATTTTTCATCAGTACCCTTCATTTCCAAATTCAAACTTTTCAAATCTTAATAGTAGTAGTAGTGATCAACGGCTTTCCCAATATGCCTCTCTCTGTTGACAGCTTCTTTAAAGCGGATAAAGTGAGCCTAAGAAATTGAGAGGGAGAAAAGTGGACGAAGCGCACAGAAGGATGCTCGCAACATCCATTGCTGCAGTTAAACCTTTCTTTCTGTTCCAGAAAAGAGTTCTCTCATTTGTTATTCCACCTTTCACGGCAGCTCCTAATTGGCTGCTGCTCTCCGCGAACATCAGGGATAAATGATGCAGCGGACCACACATGCATAAGCGCTCAGAAGCAAGAGAAAAGTCTGCAGCTCATAGAAAAGAATCTTGAGATTTCTCTGCGATCCTGAAAAAAAAAATTTTGAAAAACTGCTGGCATGTATGGAGATGATGTGTCCATGTTTTGACAAGAACCATCTTGTGGCACTTACGCAAGGAGTTGGCCTGTTGTGCTCCCTCGATCAACTATAAATTGACCGACTCCGCACCACATTCTAAGAAAGGAACTTCAGTTCTTCTAATATCTGAGTGCGTTCTTCTTTTTGCTTCAGAGAGGAAGTGCAGAGGAATTTCGGCATAATGATGCTTCTAAATGTGCGTATGTGGTTAACTTCTTTGAAATTCTCAAGTGTTAACTGAGTTCCCATGGAGGAAATGTCTAATGGTTATGCAGACAACCTGTTGGGCGGGTAGGGCGTTTTGATGGTGAACGTTCGCGAAACACCGAATGCAAACCAGCATACCGCAACTTGAAAAATGCACGCTAGGGCCTACTCTCATGCGAAACGCTCCCTCTCGAGGATTTACGAAAATTCATCCTCCCTATGCTAACGAGGAAATGGCAGTTTCGTGTTTCGGAATTTAAATTCGAAGATGTATTGCAAAATGCCGCCCCATTCTGCGGTTTCGTACCTCTCCTCGATGGGTGCAACTGTAAGGTATACGCTGACCAAGTGAGAGGTTTTACCTTATGTCAACATCGTCGAAAACACACTCGTACGGTGATAGATATGCAAGAGCAGGGGATTGGAACAACGGAAATATTTGCTTCACATTTATTACTGTCAAGGTAGCTCCAGAGGAAAGAATCTTCGAAGCTTGAAAAATTAAACTCATCTCTGCATACTGAAGGTGGAAACGCCAAATAGGATAAAGATACAACACGCGTTATTTAGAATACGGGGAGTATTGAAGCAATCACGTTGTGCAATGGTCTTTCTGCTATGTTGAAGCACAACTCCCTTTTTTCGAGAGTTTCCATGTGCATTTGAGATGGAGGCGAGAATAGTGATTGACTTTCGCAGCCTTTAATTTTAAACACTGCCCACCATGCACAACATAGTAAAAGGCTTTCGTTTCGACAAATTTCACGTTTCAGTGGCTGCCGATGGTGATGGCAGTTCTCTGCCTTAAAATGAACAACGCTGATGTGAATGCATTGATGTTCCGACAGTTCATTAACGACATCAAGTTTGAGGATTCCACAGGAAAGTGTTCATTCATTCTTCTGACGCCACCCCTTGAGGAACCACGGAATTCGTGCAAGATAGCATGGACTACGAATAAGTTGCCTTCAACTCGTAGACAATCTTGCTCGGTGTTGGTTACGGTAAGGAGGCAATGCACATGCAAAAAATTACATCGTTTTCCTTAGTCTTTTTTTGGCGTTCCAGTGAATGTATTTTTAGATCTTAACTTCATAAGAGGACCATGTCATTGCTTAGTTTCACCGAATATCGAGTAAGATACCCTCCTATGTAAACTCTCAAACACCAGCCTCCCTTTTGCATGAATAACGCATCCGTGTTTACTTATGATCTGGAAAAGCACTCATTCTTTGAACATCCGCTTCTTTTCCTTTTCCATGACAACGTAATCGCCTACCTGGATACAAGCATCTGCCGTAAATTGGTGACGCACGAAAAAAATACGCTCAGTTTCTTCGATAGGTCGTAGTTGTATCATCTAGCATCAAAACTCGGAAACTAATCGAACCTTTTAAAAATTTCAAGTTCGTAGGGCGGCCTTTCTTAGTCTCCCGAAATTGCTACTTTTCTGGTCAAAACTCTTGTACCTCGAGCCCGAAATGCGGACGTCTGTGGGATGGTGTGGTCAAACCTCCTACAAGAATTATCCAATGAGACTTCAGAAACGTTACCAACATTGAAAGTGCGCGTCCACTTTTTAATCGCAAGGAAACCTTTTTCTTAAACTCAATCTTTCAGTGAGGAAGTAAGTGGAAACGAGGGCGTCGTGCTTCAAACCCCATTCAATGTGAATTGCACATTTGAAACAGGTTCCATATGCCTTTTGGAATTTTCGAGAGCTACTGAGCAACCAAAAAACCTTGACCATCTGTAGCGAAAACAGCCTTTGATGGGTTTTGACTTGTATCGAATTAATAAAGTGAAAATAAACTTCTTGCCAACATTCATATCCACTTCCCTCTTTCACCGTGCTGATGATTGAAGCAGTCATTATTCGCTGTGCAAGATGACTCGTCCTTTTGTTAATAACACATAGAAAAAATTAAAACCTTTGAAATGTTGGTTTGCAAGAAAAGGAATTCCATTTTTCTAGTGCAATAAGCAATTTTTTATTTTCTATTTTCAAATTTGCTACGCGGAGACGATATGAAAATTCTAGTGGTCATGAAATATGAAGAAATCTAACCCTTTCTTTTTGTAAAGATATCACTAATTTGCAAACGCGACTAGGATAGACTTTACCCAAAGAATGCCTACTGTAAAGTGACCGAATCTTGGTAGGTCACCGGTGACGTTAGGTGCCACCCACGCAGATATAGGGGTTCCGCCTAAAAAAGTACCTCACAGAAGTTCATGTTTCTGAAGAATAACTGTAACAGACGTAATGATGAGTCATTAAAGGGCTCCTTGAGAAAAGGGCTCATCACACACTAGAGAGTATTATAGTGGAATTGAAAATGTATTTCGTTGTGACTCTGGTGTATAAAAGTGATTCTCTTTTGAACTCAACTGTCCGGTAAAAAGTTTACTCGATTCATTAGGGCAATCAGTTCATCTGAAATTCTGAAAGATTCTCTGTGTAATCGAAAGCCGCAAAATTTCTTGAATCAGATTTTTATCAGGATTAGTGAAGAGGAGCGGAGGCACACGAGGAGCTTCGCCGGAACATGTTCCTGGGTATGCCTCCACCAATGTTCAGGATCGTAGAAAGACGATTCCAAAGGGAAAGGAAGGCAATGAAGTTCAGAAGTAGGTGAGGTAAGGTCCCATTCTCTCTGAAACGTGCAAAACGGCCATACACATTTACACGATTCCGGTGGGTGAGGCGAAATTTGCAAGGTCCCTTATGGAAAACGAGTAACACCATCTCCTGCCACATCAGAGGAAGGGAGCCACTCTTCCAAGACGCTGGGAGCCACTTTATCTCCTCCGGAGATGATTCGAGGACCCTGCTCCAGCGTAAAAGTCCATTATGAGGGCACTTGGAATCGCAGCGTCTGCGAAGTGACGAGATGTTCACGCCTTTATCGGTCGCGTCCTGTTGTCCATAACGCTAGACACTTTCCGTGTTCACTGCTTGTTACTGTCTGAAGTATACCAAAGAACATGAGGGGTAACCTGCTTCCACAGAAGTGTGTTTTGAAATTGCATGATCTCCTGCAGCGTCCAGCGAGTTTTCCTTCTCAGGCAACTAATCCTTGTATCCTTCGGGGTGTCTTTTTCCACGTGGATACTGACTTCCGCAGCCAAGCAGAGTAGTTCCCGGGAACGCAGGAGATCCAAAGTTTCTCTGAAACTGCAGCGGACATTCGACGCAGTCGAAGCACGCATCCGGTGTGCCTGTCGCAGCGCGTAGCCAGAAACGACGAAAGTCCGCCGAATCCTGAGGCTCGTCGTGCCAAGAGCCTTGCTTGCGCGCACTATGGCGTGTCTTATAATTCCGCGGATAGAGACAGAGTCCGAAATCTGAGCTCAAGCTCCATGCGCTGCAACGTTAGGAGGTCAAGTCCACCATCCCTACGTGAAGCACACAGATCTTTTAATAGCACATGGGAACTCCCTTTGCCCCACAGGGCTCTCCGTAGGAGGTCCTCTACACTTTTGCGAACAATTGCAGGGGTGAGAAAAACAAAAAGCAGGATGCAAAGGAGGGGGGCCGCAATTGAGTTCCATCCCGCGGCCGTTGCCGCAAGTAAAGCAAGTTCGTGCAACGGGTCCTTCGCCAACGATGTCTTTTGAAGACAGGCGGACCAGGCCTCTGACACGCAGAAGTCCCCCAACGGAACTCCAAGGTAGTTGAAACACCTGACCGCAAGGACCCCCAAGCGGATCCAGTCCGACCATCCAGCCCACGCCAAACCGACATGAACGATGGACAACTTCGCTTTTGCGCATTTCCAGCACGGTCCCGCGGTGTAAGAACTCATAAGTAATCCTCAATCACACACGCCGGAGTGGACCCAGGAAGCAGCAGAAAAAGATCATCCGCATAGAACCATACAGCAGGCGTGACGGCACACGAGCTCGGCAGGGTTGCCAGTGTTTCCCTTATGCTCTGAGCATCAACTCGAAGTAGCTGCTAAAGAGCAAGGGGCACAGACTGTCACCCTGCCGGATGACGCAGTTCACTGGCACGCTGTGTGCTTGCCGGCTGCTGAAACAACTATTGATTATCCCTTTGTGCCAGCAGGAGCGCAGGTAGGACTGCAGAACGGCCGGTAAACCTATGCATTGCAGGAGCTTTAGAAGGAGTTCCTGGTCGACGCCGTATTATGCTTTGTGAAAATCGACAGCAACGGCAAAAGCTGCCGACGAGTCCATCCCGCCGTCAACAAGTTGTTCCTCTCACAATGCCGTAGATGCATCTGAGGGCTGCCACAACAGCGCCTGGCAGCAGAGCATCCCTCACGAAGAGGAGCCGAAAAAATTTCCGGGAAGGGTACCTTCCAGGATTTCTTAAGGTCGTTCCGAAACGTTCCAACAGGGTCCGGAGAACAACACTTTCAACTAAGAGGTGTGGAAAGGATTCTCGTTCCCCGCACCTGGCTCAATCACGATTTGCTTCTACCTGCGAGCAGTGGAAGTAGCGCGCGTTGCAGTGTAGCCCCCAATGCAACAACAGAAGCCCCGACTATTAAAAATTCAGAGGAAGAATACTGGATCCGATAATCACTGCGTGCAACTTCAGATCATAAGTCGCGATGCCTAGCAACTCGCCCCATTTCGTTAGCTTCCGCGCAGGACTCTCGCGGTGGTGGCGTAAGCCAGCACTTTCACAGTCCAGCCTCTCATCATCATCTCTCTGCCTGCGATAGGGCAAGAGACTTGCCTCCTCGGTGTCCAACTGCTATAAAGCACCCTTCTCTGGAAGGGCGTGACCATGGCAAGGGGATCCCTCTCCACCCACGTGCAACTCACGGAAAAGTCCAGTATTTCCCGCAGAATGCGGCCAGCAAAGAAGGCGCTGGCACGCATTTTTAATGAGCTCCGCTAACCACGCGGACATTTGGTAATGCCATCCGTCGGACGGGATCAATCCAAGACGAGGAGATTCTGTGCTTCTCGGCACGGAGCGGCGGACAGTTCCCAGAACTCATTTTCAAAGTTGCAGCGCTCACACACAAACTGCTCTGAATGCCCTTTCCTTTGGAAGGAAGGAACCTCCTTCCACACACGGTGGATCACTTGATAGTGATTCACCTTACAGGAACAACGGTGCGGATAAACGAGCAAGACATCCGTATCGAAATCAATCAATTCGAGGAGAGTTTCGCGATGAGGAACAAGCCCAACGCTTTTAAATATAGAAATGCATATAGTGGGCGAGATGCCGTGCGTGTAACTCTCCGCGAAAACACAGAAACTCCTCACAAACTAGAGATCAACGACGAACTCGTTGATCTCTGGTACTTGGAGAAGCAAAAATACTGAGGGCTGTGCAACACGTTCGGTCATCTCGGAAAGCGATGCCTAGACGCCACATGTCCAAATTGCAGCGAGAGGGGACCCACTAGCGTCGTATGCCCGAAGAACGTCGCCCAAGAGCCGTCAACCCCGAAAATACAAGAGGGGAAGAAGGCGCAAAACAATAAACAACGCGACCTCCAGCCATCCTTAGAAGAAGTCGTGCATCAGAAGAACAATTGGAGAAGGAGACTTCTGAGCCATCTGCCGAAAAGGAAGGCTGGAAAACGGTTGTAAATATAAAATTAAAAGAAATTCAAAATGCAACCAAAAAAAACATGCAAATTAAATCAAATCAGAACGCAAGCGTTCAGAAAAACCCCGTGAATGGCAAAAACAAAATTTCGCCGCGCAAGAAATTAAAGGAATGCCGCAATACAGTCGGACGCGTCTTGTCAATCGAGCGTCAATCGGCGAACGCAAAATCGACAGTCGTTGCTGAAGGCGCGCAGCCGCCATCGGACGTGTTCTTTCGACGCTCCTGAGTGCATGCTTTTTTCTCTGCGTTTGTGTGTGGTGTGGGTGGTGGTTTAGGCAGCAATGCCTGATGCCACCACCAGTGAGGATCTGAGGCGATGAGGTCATTGCACCCGGAGGAGTTGGAAGTGGAGGCCCCGCCCCCACTGATGCGCCTTCGTCCCTACCCAGGGCTTCGAACGCCGTAGCTGCCGCACCTACGCCGGTGGCTATGGCGGAGATGAGCGCCTACCTGGAGGAGGGGTATAACCCACACCTCCTGTACAAGGTAGGTGATTTAAATTCACCCGGGAACGCGCGTACCTTTTCACAGACGATGCGCGCTCTCGGCGTTGAAAAAGAGGAGCTTCTGGCAATGTCCATCAGAAGCGGGGACAATTTGTCGGAGTCATCTGCAAGGAGGCAACTCTTGCGCACAGACTCCTCAGGACCCGTGTGCTGATGGGAAGCCGGAGGCTCTTCCCGATAACGAAGGATCGGTTTGTGATCGTGCACATGACCGGCATATCGTTCCGGATGACCAAAGAGGCCGTTCGGAACGAGCTCGAAGAATTCGCAACCGTGCACGCGCTTTGGGGTTTTCAACCGGGTGAGGCGGGGCTTTCACTATAAAAATTTTCACAAATACAAATTTCATAATAAAATCTTTTTCTTGTCAATGTTTTTGTTTCTGTTTTTTGTTTTTTCAGTCAACACACATATCCAAGCTGTCTTGGACCACTTGTACTTACCGACCCACAGACCGGTAAAGGCCACTTCAGAGGCCCCAAAGCGCAAAAAAACAAAAAGAACAAAAAAAAGACAAACGCCTGGGGGACAAGGTTTTTTGGGGAGGGGAGGAAAGGGAAGGGAACACGGTGCGCCGTTAGGCGGCCTCTGCATTGATATTTCGATGCAGACAAGTGCCGGCATATGCTGTCTGAGTCGGCGCTAATGGGAAGCCTTCTCCAAAGAGATGGTCGCCCAGTGAATGGCATTCCGACTGGTGCGGCCTCTCCTTGACGCGGTCCACTTCTTCAAGATCCCGTGTATGCAGCAAAGCACTGCCACACACTCCGAGGCTGGCATGTCATCTTACGTATGGAGGCGTCAAAAGATGTTCTTGGGGTCGCCCAGGAATGGTTAGGGTAGACGAGAGTCGATCCCACATCTGACGGAGAGCAACACAGTCCATGATTAAGTAAAGAAAGGTCTCCCTTTCTCCGCACTCTGAACGATGGGCATCTACGCTCCCTAAGGAGGAGCCCCTAGTCGACGCAGTCGCAAGTTTTACGCAAATCCACTGCGATCGCAGGGGTTCCAGCCATGTTTTCTCCCATTGGGCTTCCCTCCCCTCGGTCAGTGGAGAGTCCAGGACTCTTCCGACCTTGCTGAGCCTCGCGTTGTTACAAGTACCACCAGCTGCTGCCGAGGAAAAGGTTGACCTCCATGGTTCGTCCGGGGACAGCGTAAGACTGTTCCAGACTGACCACAGATTCCGCTACACTACCCAGTCGCTCAGCCCAGACTTTGGCAAGCAACACTGCATCCGCATTCACTATTGTGATGAGATGCCAGTGGCCTACGTTGTGGATGTCTCCTTGTTTAGGAAGGAGACGTAATTTGGCTGACCGGAACGACAGGGGGACATTCTCTTGCTCTCGAATCAGCGTGAATAGTTTGTGCACCAAGGGTACCAGCTCTGCCGCGAAGCGTTGGTAGAACTCCCTGGGCAGGCCACCTTCCCCTGTTGCTTTTTGTTTTCTGAAATTTCCAATGACAGATATGATCTCCATCATCGAGAAAGGCTTTTGAAGTTCTTGCTGTTCATCTGCCTGTAATGCGGGGGCGCCTTGCGGCAGCAAGCGCTGCGCAATGACGCACTGTTCGGTAGCCAGGCATCAGCGCGTGTCACTGTAAATGAGAGTGGTTGGCTCCCTAACAAACTAAAGGTCGCACAAAAGTGGGTCGACCTTTCGTACGTGGGGAAGCCTCGGTATTGCGTCCACTGCAATGCAGTAGGACACATTCGTAATTGGTGTCAGAACATTCAGTGCCACCTATGCGGCTTAAAGGGCTACGTTCGCAGTGTGTGCCATAAGCGCTCCAGCCCGGTTCCTCCTGCCGCCAAAATAGCACTGGCTAAACGGGCAACTAAGGTCGTAAGACCAACTTATAAAAATGGCCGGCACAAACTGCCAGCTCTTCAACCTTCGAAAAAGACGTTGAAGAAAAACATTCCGAAGTGGTAGAAGGCGAAGAGGGCTGGAAGCTAGTAAAGGCCAGGAAAGAGAATAAAGTCACACAGGGAGAAAAAGACGAACACGAACGCAGCCGGTAAAAAGAAAAAAGCCGCGCCGCGTTTCCATACATTTCGTGTGCGCACGGTGGCACCGGAGCTCGTCGTCGTTCCTGAAGCTGCCACTCTGAGCCCGGATCCTCCCCTCGCCATCTCCTCCGCGCCTGAGGTTCGCAATGGCGAACAATCTGTTTGCACAGTGAGCTGCGCGTCGCGTCCGCCGACAATGACGACGCCACTTTCGAGAAGGCAGCGTAGGAGCTCGCGGCAATGCTCGCAGAGCATGACAACCCGTAACGCAAGGCCTTGCGAAGGTCGGCTCCGATGAAGAAGGCCCTGCAGGTGAGTCCGACTTGTGGGATGAAAATTCATCCTCCTCAGCGGAGGTACCCACCAAGAAAGCGGGACGCAAGCTCCAACAGCCTGGAAGGCGCCTTCAGTCAACCAGCGAGGAGCAGAAGACGGAAACCGGCGGCAGCGTTAGAAGCCCGCAGGCAGATCTCCCACGCTCGACAGCAGAGGAAAAAGCGAACCCCATGTAGAAACGCGTGCAGGGAGGCGGAGCCCCGCCCTCATGCGCAAAACCAGAAAAGTCCGGCCCCGGCGAGGAGAAATACCAAGTATGCGCGCCCCACCTATGGACAACCCGACTAACGTTCCGGCAACAATGGAGAAGAGAGACAAGGTGCTCGGAGCACCCCTCTCCTCCTCCTAGCGTCCAGCTACAGAAGGTGGCGGACTCCGCACCGTCAATTTCCCATGAGTAACACCTCGACTCGCCTGTCGCATTCGGATTCGCGTGGCCTTTTGGAATGCCAACGGGCAGAGCGACGACGGCAACAGACGAGATGCGGCCAACAACCTGGGTGTCCTCGACCATGCCCTGCTGCAGAATGTCCACGTGATCGCCGCGGTGAACGTCCAGGAGATCCAGACGATCAGAAGAGGTCAACTGTTTGTCAGCCGGGTGCGCCGGGGCGTTTATTAGTAAACTATACGGGAACAGAGTTCCCGGACAAAGAATAAAAAAGAGACGAAGGGGGTGGAATCCCCAACACCCAGGTCGATATACGGAAAGTGCAAAACACGAGGGAGGGGACCACAAATACACCTGTGCAAAAATAAAAATAAAGATATGGAGGGTAGGGGAGAGGGGACTTCGGGAAGGCCGTTCCTTCCTTTCAGAACCGGCGATGGATGCCGGCGATCTCTCCCCAAACGCCCTCTAAAAGATGGGCCTACTCGGCAGCCGACGACATTTTTGCGCTAGCTAATCCGGTTGGCTGACGAAGGATGACCAGCATCTCCAACTCTCGGTGGGCCTTGTCGATGGCGCGGGTGCAACAGACCGTTGCGATGACAGCACCTAAAGACAGGCTGCCTGGCGTAAACAAACGACGCATCAAGTCGGTCGCGATGTCCCTCTGGTGCAAGAGAGCTCAAGCCAGCCTCCACAACAGTCCCAGGAGAACACCGCAGTCCAGAAGCGTTTCCAATTCCCCGCACCGCTTACAGTTTGGGGAGACAAATCCCCCGGAAATACGGTTCTCCGGTGGTTGGAGTGAAAACCCCAATGCACCAGCATGATGACCTCCTGCTTAGAAGAAAGGGGGAACACAGAAGTGTTCAAACAGGAGGAAGGGAACACAAGTTCTTCGGGTGGCACACTCAAATGTTTGCTCCACCAAAGGAGTCCCTTCTGGATGTGGCGAGGCGTGGCGGCGTCTGCTAGCTCGCAAGTCCTCCAGCCGTCAACGGGCCGTGTTGCTCCTGCGATGGTGCAGGCGACCTCTCATCTCGCCGGTTGGCAGCTGTTGTATCTTGCCGTGAGGGCTGACAGCGCGTCCTCGAGGGCCGTGACGGCCAGACGAGTCCACTTCTCCTGGCTGTTGCAGACCTCATCCACCGTGCAGTACGGGGAGAGGTGAGCGCAACAGAGTTCCAGAAGTGAAACATCCTGTTGCTTTGCCTAGGCATGCAACGGTTCCTGCCTCCAGGATTTAAAGTTCGGTGGGAGGCAGGAGATCCATTCCTGAGCTGCCAGGAGCCGCTAGAGCGGTTTCAAGTGGGAACCGAAGCTTCTAGTGGCGCGCTCGGGAGGCGGCCGGAGAGACAAAAGTCCATCGCTTCCGGTGCCGTGCCGATGGAGCATTCGCGCGGGAGCGCACCAGGGAGTGGACCAAAGATTGGCACACAGGGCCAACATCCGAAGCTGCATCTGCAGCTCGATTCTCTCCAGCGTCAGGATGTCTCAGCCGACATCCCTACGCGGAGTCTTTGAGGCGGATCCTGGACCTCACAGGACCCCACAGAGCGTACCTCAACAGGCTGTGCGCCTGGAGCTTTGCCGAGTAGGGGGGCGGGCAAACAAAAAACAGGGGGCGCAAGAGGGAAGCAACGAAGGTGATCCATATCGCGACCCGCTTCGGCAGGACGAACCTGCCATGGTGGAACGGGCTCAGAGCACTCGTAGCCTTCCGAAGGCAGTCCGACCACACTTCCACTGGGCTGAGTCTTTCCAGCGGAACGCTCAAGTATCAAAGGACGAAGCGATCGGGATCCCCAGGCGGATCCATTCGGACTGCCCCTCTCACGCCGTACCAATAGGATCGAGTACGCTCTTAATCCGAATTACGCTCACGCACGCTGCCCGGCGAATCAGCTCGAAGGAATCCTCGAGACTGGACGGCAGGGTGGTCATGAGTAAAGGGAATAGCAGGTGGTCACCATAGGAAGGCACGGATGGCGTTCCTGAACAAGAGCACGGCAGGTTGGCCAGCGTCTTCCTGTACGTACTCAGTATCAACTCAAAGAAGATGCTGCAGAGTAACGGACTTAAACTGTCACCCTGCCTCATACCCCGCCGCATCGAAACGCCGTACACCTGGCTGGCGCTGAAAGAGATCGAAATCAGTGCGTGGCACAAGCAAACGCGAAAATGGGCCAGGAGGTGCAACGGGAGAACGAGGCGTTCTAGGAGTTCTAGGTGGAGATCCTGATTCACGCAATCGATGAGATACTGCGTCCCAGATTACCACCCCTATTGGACTTTCACGCTTGGGCGAGAGGCTGGAGGTTCGTTAAGAACAACTTAGGTGGCCACCGGTGCTGATGAACACGTCCAACCTCCCCTTAAGGTGGCAGGAGTCAAGGTTACAGTTCCTGCATTGAGGACTCCATTGCAACGCCCACCGGCACTATTGGACCTAGATAGCAATGAACCCAAATTGTGTGAGGTGTGTGGAAAGGGAGTTTCTCCCCCACCTCCTTATGGATTGCGCTGCTCTTCGTTCCCTTTGGAACCACTTCGCCGCGGCAATCGGTATCCACTTAAAAACTTATGCGGTCCAGGAGCTCCAGAAGGAAATCCTGGTCGACGAAGCCGAATGCTTTACGCCCGTTAGGACGGACGTGTTTCCTCGGTGCACCTCGTGCCAGGAATCGTCCCTAGGTATAGGCTTCGTGTGTGGCGGTGGTCGATCAGGCAGCGCTCCCTGACACGACCAACAGTGCGTGTCAGGGGGCGGCGGCAACGTCGCCTCCTGAGAAGAAAGAGTGCCAAATGGCGGCAACAACGTCGTTCTCAGTGGCGAAGGAGGTGGGGGCATCCGCTTCTACAGAATCGGTCCCCGCTGCAGCGACGTCGTGTCTGCGCCATCGCCTGCAGCCGCGGCGGAATTATCTGCCTACGTGGAAGAGGGGTATTACGCCTCGCTGTTCTACAAGGTAGGCAATCTATATAGTTCTGACAGTGCGCACGCCTTTTCAAAGGGGATACGCGCTCTCGATGTTGAAGAAGAGGAGCTCTGCGCTATGAACATCCGTAGCTGGGGGCAGTACGTTCAGGTGATCTGCAAACACGCAGAACTGGCCTAACGTCTGCTCAAAACCCCCGTGGTGATGGGAACACGCAGGCTCCTTCCCATTACGGCGGACCACAGTATGTTGGTTTGCCTTCTAGGAGTGGCCGCTCGGATGCGGAAAGATCAAGTACGCGCCGCGTTGGGACAAGGCACGGTCCATGCAGTGTGGACTAAGCCTAGTCCTTTCGAGGACTACACTAAAGTTCAATGCGGCCTCACGGCTGCACGAGTGACCGTCCGCGAGGGCTCTACCATTTCCCACAAACTGGTGGTCGGTGGCGGAGGCGTCGAATTCTGTTAGAGGGGGAAGCCCAAATTCTGTAGCTTCTGCAACACGTCGGAACACCTCAGAAAAAGGTAACCCAACGTACAGTGCAAGGTATGCGGGACAATGGACCACGCGAGGAAGGTGTTTACAAGAGCGTGGTTTCCGCGAGGAACCAAAAAAAACGCGCCCGGCTACTGCAAAAAAGGCTGGCGGCGAAAGCTGCCGCTCAAGCTCTGCCACCCACACCCACGTTTGAGGCCTCAGCCAAGACCCCGTCAACAAACGCCGAAAGGATTGAGAGAAGTGGCCAAGAGCCTGAATGGCAGGCAGCAACAGTGGAAAAAAAAAAGTCGAAAAAAGAACGCCGACTCGAAAAAAAGCTCAAATACCAAAATAAAAAACAGGAGGGTAGCGAGAATTTAAAAGGATGAAGAGTCATCGTCAAACGCGTTAGCGCCGTTCGCGAACGCCTCAAGGTAGAACTCGCTGCTACCGACAAGCAATTCACTGTTGAAAATGTCAACAGCCTGGGGAGCGAACTGGCGGAAGCGTCCATCATCGAGACCGTGATCCTTGACGGCGCCTAAGAGCGTGGGGCAGAGGAGCTGGCTGCATCGTTACATCCATACCCCTCCAAGGCTGGCAAAAAAGCCGTTAGGCGTCCGGCCTCCACCGAGGAGTCGGTAACATCCAACCCCGAGGTGCAGGCCTGAAGCGCAGCTTCCATCTCCGCGGCAGCCCGACGGAAGGCTGGACTATATTCCAGCAAACCCAGGAAGACCCTAATTTACGTCGAAGGAGTGGAGATGACTTCCGAGAACGAGGGTGGCATGAGCGTGGGAGAATCCCAGGAATCGTCAGCCGAGAAATCATCACGCACGGACACGGAGGAGATGAAGGGGATGGACGCCGAAAAGGAACATGAGGTGCCTGAGGAGGCTGAAATCCTGATGGTCATCTCACCCGCCTCAAAAGAGGCGAAGGATGGGCGCCACGTGCCGAACTTGCTGAGTTCCTCCTGCACGCTCTTCGTCGACATGCGGAGGGTAACTCCCGTGAGGTGCGCCCCTACCGAGCGGTCCTCAGTTACAGGGAAGAGCTTTCTGCCTTCCAGCGTAATGGGGGTGTTCAGCAGGCGTTGAGCCATGCTTGCATCCTTACAAGTCAGCTTCACCCGCTGACCACCGCTTAACACTGAAAGACCTCCAACTCTTCTTTAACATTGAGCCGCTGCAACTCCCTCTCAAAGTTGCGAGTGGTATTTCCAACAAAGATATTGCCTACCTTATAGATGAGGGACGGCTTGTACCCTTGTTCTTTATAGGCTGTTTGTTCGGCCATGGCATCAGCGGATGGTGCTGCAGCCACGGCGCTCCAAGTCCTAGTCGTTGGCGAGGATGACTCCGAGGGCACGCTTGCACCCTTTTTCAAGGGAATCGATGCCCTCGCCTCCGTGGGGGCAATCACCCCACCACCATGGGTTGGGGAGAGGAACTAGCCTCTCCTACTCCAATCTCCATCGCGGTGTCCGCTGGCATTTCTTTCATGGGACACCGACGATGCGCCACACACTCTATCAAACGAAAAGAAATAAAGAAGACTTCCCAGACTGAAGCGGTAGGAGTGCAGGAAAAACACGTCCGTGCACTTTGACTAGGAAGGTCGAGTTGGGCAACTTGTCCTCAAGTGGTCGGACTCGATCGACCTCGTGGTCAAGAACGTGCACCCGCCCAGCAGCAGCCACAGGCGCGTGGAACGTACTGCGTTCTTCGAAGCCCTGCGGCGAGACTTGGCCGTAGCAGGCGTGCGGCGGGCGCATATGATAGCGGGAGACTTCAACGTCCGCCTGCTGTCGGAAGCGCCCGACATAAGGGCACAACTGGTCAACGAGTCGAGTGCGTCGATGCAAGCGCGAACTTGTTGGCAGATGAAGCCGACGTGAGACGCAGAATCGACCACGTGTTCCTCGATAACCACCTGTGCACGCGGGTGTGGACTCGAGGCGCACTTGCGTCGGAGCTGTTCGATCACCCTCGGCTAGTGTTCACCATCCATCCGCGCGACAGAGGTCCACCCTCCGAAGCGTGGCGCCTGCCAGGAGACTGGTTGCGACTCGCAGGAGCGCGCGAACATCTGCGTGCATTCCTGCGTGGTTGCGAACTGCAGAATCTCGCTGACTGGGACAAAATAAAACTCTCAGTCCGAGAGTTCTGCGACCAGTTTCCCCTCCATCAACTTCCTCCAGGATTCGGCGATGCCACCCGGATACGCCGGGACGTTTATTAAAAACATTTCAACAGTCAATACAGAACGTGGTACAAGGCCCCACTGACAGCCACGCAATACCGGAACTGCCGGGACACCAAGACGCAGCCCGGTGTGGCTCTCCTCGGCAGTGGAGGGGGATGGGGGAGAAAACAAAAAAAAAATAAAAAGAGAAAAACAAACAACAAAAGGAGTTTGGAGGGCTGGAAAGGGATCACACAAAACTGCTGGGAGGGCCCATCCTTTACAGGATGCCTTCTAGTTCCATTTTCAATTTTCCTAGATGGAGCCATCGGGTAGCTCTCTGCAGGAAGCGAGAAGCATACTCGATGACGTCCCTCACGATGCAATCTTTATCTTCGGCATAACTCCAGGCCGCCACGATACCACGAATGCCGCAAAGTGCTGCCAGGGCTGCGGCTGGACTGAGGGCGTCCCGCACGAAGACAAGACTGTAAACACATCCAACGGTGCCACCATCCGGTATCCCAAGGGCCGTTTCAAGACGATCTTAAAGAATCCGGACGGCAGGGCATTCAACTAAGAGGTGGGGGAGCGACTCTGCTCCCCACACCTGGCACACACTGGATTTACTCTTCCCCGCGTCCAGTGGAAGCGGCGCGCGTTGCAGGGTAGACCCCAATGCAGCCACAGAAGCGCCGATTCTTTCCACTTCAGGGTAAGAATTTTGGATCCAAGTAGAACCGGGGGCCACTTCAGGTCATCCAATCGAATGCCGAGCAGCTCGCCCATTTTCTTAATCCACGCGGCTGGAGACTAGGGGTCATTGCATCTGTCAACTCTCCCATGGTCCAGCCGCTCATCATCTTCTCTCTGCCTGCGATACCGCAGCAGACTTGCCACCTCGGCTTCCGGCTTTCGTGAAGCGCCCTTTGGAGGAAGGGCATCGCAGTAACAAGGGGTGTGCCTTCCGCCCACGTGCAACTCGGTGGAAATTCAAGAATTTCACGGAGAGTTCGGAGGGCGTAAAAGCCGACTCGCAGACAGTTCATCCGGTCTTCGCATCTCTGGTTCTGCTTGGACCAGGTGCCAGCAGTCTCCTCCAGCCAAGCGGAGGAGTTGGCGGGGCCATCCAGTCGTTCTCCTTTGCCAGGATTCCCATGCGGCCGAGCAGTAGACCGCATCTTCGAATCTTCCGGCCAGGACACAGAAGAAACGATGCGAGTCCTTCGCAGCGGGACACACGCCTAGCCAGGAGGCGGGCCGGAATGCACCAAGCGGTGCTCCACATCTTCGCTACGATGGCGAGGGTTCGCCATCGCAGCTGGATTTCCACGCGTTCCAGCGTCAGGATGCTGAGACCGCCGTCCCGACGCGGAGCGCACAAGTCCCTCAAAGGGACTCGGGGCCTCCCCTTGCCCCAAAGGGCTATGTGGAGGAGGTCCTTCGTCCTCTTTTTAGATTCCACGGGGGCGGGGCAAACAAAAAGCAAGGGGCGAAGGATGGGGGCCGCGAAGGCGTTCCAAACCGCGGCCCGTTCAGGCAAGTGAAACTTGCCTTCCAGGAACGGGCCGATCGTCGTCTTGACTTTTTGGAGGCAGCTGGACCACGCTTCCGCAGGGGAGAAGTCCCCCAACGGCACACCAGAGTACTTGATGCACCTCACCGTGGGGATCATTAGACGGACCCAGTCCTGCTGCCCTACTTACGCCGCTCCAACTGGCACCACCGACGACTTCGCCCTGTTAACCTGTAATCCGGCCCCACGGCTAAGCAGGTCGAAGAAATCTCCGACCGCCTTCCCCGGGGTGGACATAGGTAAGAGGAGCAGAAGATCGTCGCCATACGCCGCTACGGATGGCGTCCCGGGGCACGAGCTCGGCAAGGGGGCCAAAGTCACCCTGTACGCTCTCAGCATCAACTCAGCGTAGGTGCTAAAGAGCAGGGGGCTGAGGCTGTCGCCCTCCCTTATGCCCCGCCGCACCGGCACGCCATACACCTTTTGACCACTGGAAGTAATCGAGATTATCTCGTTCCGCCAGCAAGAGCGCAGGAAGGTAATCAAGGAGGGTGGGAAGCCTATGCGACCCAGGAGCTAAAAGAGGAGTTCCTGGTCAACACAGTCGAATGCCCTATGGAGGTCGACTGCGATCGCTAAGGCCCCCTTTCCCGCATGAGGGTCCCTACCCTGTCTCACTGGCGGCCCAAAAGGAGGGTTGCAAATTTTCCCTTTCCCTTCTTTCTTACTCCGCTGCGCGTGCATCCATGTGCTCGCGAAGAAGAGGTTGTCCTCCATACTTCGCCCGGGAACAGCGTATGTCTGCTCCGGGCTAATTATGGAATTCGACACCTGCCCCAATCGCGACGCCCACAGCCCGGCAGTCAACTTGGCGTCCGTGTTCACAATCGTGATGGGACGCCAGTTGCAAAGTTTCCTGAGGTCTCTTCCCTTCGGGAGGAGCCTCACCCTGGTTGACCGAAACGAGGCGGGAACATCGCCTTCGTCTCGGATTCGCCTTGTCAACTCGAGCACCAGGGGGGCCAGCTCTTTCGCGAAACTCTGAAAGAACTCCGCGGGCAAGCCGTCCTCCCCTGGCGCCTTACCCCTCTTAAGCCTTTTGATACCGGCGAGAATTTCACCGGTCGTGAAAGGCTCATCGACACTTTCTCTCTCCTCCTCCCCTATCGCCACGGAACCACTCATGAGCAATCGCCGCGAGGCGTCTTGTTCGGGTGGTGTTTTGGCGTAATGAGAGGAATAAAAACACCGCACGAGATTCCGTTCCGCAGTCGGGGACGAAAGTTCCCGGCCCAAGTCATCCAGCATGCTGGCTGACCCGAATTGCCAGGCTTGTCGCTCGGCTACGGCCCGGTATTCGGCCAGGCGATGGACATTGGGGTTCCTCTCGTGACGACGCGCGTGCAAATACGCGCGTTCGTTGCGAGCCCCTTAGCCAAATCCCTTGGCGAGTAGACGTGTTTTTCCTGCGCTCTTCAGTGAGTCGAGAGGAAGCGGTTTTTTCTTGTGCTGTTTTTGGTGTGGAACATCGTTGGTGTCCGATGGCAGCGATGCCTTGTGGGGAATTTCGACATTATCGCGGAAATTTACGCGAGCGGCAAGTCGCCCACTGAATGAGCCTCGATATGTGAAGGCGTTGGGCTTCCTCCACATCGCGTAAATCTCTGCGAACTTGTTAACTTCGGTGCGGATGGCTTCATCGGTCATCCGCACCGTTGTACCAGTGAGGTGGAGCACCATAGAGTGATCCACCGTGTGTGGGAGGAAATTCCGCCCTTCGAACGGAACGGGCGTGCAGAGCAGTTTGTGCGTGAGCGCTGCATCTCGGCAGATCAGCTCCGCGAACTGCCCGCCGCTCCGAACCAAGAAGCAAAGAATGTCGTCGTCAGAAATTCCCATCTTACGGATGGCATTACCAAATTTCCGCGTTGTATGCGGAGAATATAAGTTTCCTACCCTATAAGGGAGGGATGGGTTGTAGCCCTTTTTTATGTAGGCTTGCAATTCTGCAGCCACGTCCGGCGGAGCCGCCGCGGCCACCTTGTTCCACGCCGTCGCCGGGGTGGCGGGGGCTGATTTTGTGGTGGGGCACAACCCCACCGCCATGGGCTGGGGAGACGTGAGACTCACGTCTCCCGTCGCAGGTTTTTCACCCGGGGGAGCCGGGGCTTTTATTACTAAAATTTTTACAATAACAAAAATTCCATAATAAAGTCTAGTTTTTTTAAAATGTTTTTTGTTTTCAGGACGTCTATACGTTCATGGAAGTTCAGTGGCACTTGTCCTTACCGATCCTGAGGCCGATAAGGTCATTCACACTGGCGCAGGGGCGGGAAAAATAAATAGAAAACAAAAAAAAGAATAACTTATGGAGGGCAAGGTTTTTTGGGATTGGGGAGGGAGGGAGGGGATCACGGTGAGCCGTGAGGAGGCCTTTGCATCCCGTTTCGGATGCGAACAAGTGCCGCTAAATGTTTACCAAGTCGGCGCCAACGGCAGGCTTTCTCCAAAGAGATCGCTGCCCAGTGGATGGCACTCCGACTGGTTCTTCCTCTCCTTGACGCGGTCCACTTATCCAGGATACCGCGTATGCAGCAGAGCACTGCTACGCACCCGGAGGCTGGCAAGCCGTCTCGCGTCAGGAGGCGTCTGAATAGATGTTTTGGGTCGCCCACCGGAATGTTTAGGATCGACGAGAGTCGGTTCCACATCTCGCGGAGGGCAACGCATTCTATGATTAAGTGGAGGAAGGTTTCTCTTTCCCCGCACTCTGCACAACTAGCATCCACACTCCCCGATGTCAAGTGAGAAAGCCGAGCTCTGCTTAAAAGTTCCCACTGGAGCAGAAGCAACGCCGTCTCCTGCCACTGCAGGGGAAGGGTGCCGTTGTCCCATGACGCTGGGGGCCACTTCACCTCCTCCGGAGGTACTTCGAGCAGCGCGCCCCTGTGTGAAAGTCCGTTCGGCGGGACACTCGGGGTACTAGCGTCCGCTAGTTCCCGGGACGTCCACGCCTTCAATAATTTTTTCCTGCCTCCGATGAGGCAGGACACTTCCCACGATGCCTCCTGGCGGCTGTCCCGAAGTTCCCTGAGGGAGAACAGCACTGGGGCAAGGGGGTAAAGGAGGCCCACAGAAGCTTCTGTGGGTTGCTGACGATCTCCTGCAGTGGCTGTCCAGCGTGCCTGCCTCTACGGAGGCAGGAGAAGTCCTCATCGCTGGAGCCGTTGATTTTAGCCCATGCGGAAACGGATTCCTGGAGCCAGGTAGTCCAGTCCGCTGGGATGCAGGAGATCCACATATTGTCTCTCAACAGTGCAACCGATTCCCGTAGCTGGAAGCCACAGTGGTTAAGGCTGTGGTCGTTGGCTACTAGGATTGAGGTCAATCCATTGCAGCCGGTTGCCCTGTGAGCCAGGAGTCGTGAAGGTGCACACCAGGGTGCGGTCCAGTACTTTGCCACAAGGGCAAGTTTGCGGAATCGAAGCTGTCGCTCCATGCGTTCCAGCGTCAGGAGAACAAGTCCACCGTCCCTGCGTGGAGCACACAAGTCTTTAAGACGGACGCGGGGCCTCCGATTGTCCCAGAGGGCTTTTGTAATGAGGCCCCTTGTCCTTTGTCGAATTTGGGGAGGTATATGGAATACAAAAAGCACGGGGCCGAGGAGGGGGGCCGCAAAAGCGTTTCGCACCGCGGTCCGTTCCTGCAAGTAAAACTTGCCTTCCCGGAACGGGCCGATCGCCAACTCCGCCTTTTGTAGACGGTCGGACCAGGCTTCTGCAGCGCAAAAGTCCCCCAACGGAACGCCAAGGTACTTGATGTACCTACCCGTGGGGATCCCCAAGCGGATCCAGTCCGACCGTCCGGCCCGCGTCGAGTCCGTGAGAAGTAACGACAACTTCGTCCTGTTTACCGCGAGTCATGTCCCGCGGTGCAGCAACTCGGAGAAATCCTCGAGCGCCAATGCCGGGGTGGACCCGGGAAACAGGAGCAGAAGGTCCTCAACATAGGCCGACCCGGCAGGCGTGCCGGAACACGAGCTCGGCAGGGTTGCCAAAGTTTCCCTGTATGCTCTCAGCACCAACTCAAAATAGATGCTGAAGAGCAGGGGGCTGAGGCTGTCACCCTGCCGGATGCCGCGACGAACCGGCACGCCGCACACGTGTCGGCCGCTGAAATTGATGTTAATTAGCGCGAAGCGCCTGCAAGAGCGCAGGTACGCCAGGAAGACGGCCGGAAATCCCAAGCGTTCCAGGAGCTCCAGGAGGAGCCCCTGGTCGACGCAATCGAAAGCTTTACGCATATCGACTGCGACCGCAAGGGCTCCGGGCGCCGCATCCTCCCCTCGGCTTCCCTCTCTCCGGTCAGTGAAGAGTCCAGGACTCTCCCGACCTAGCTGAGCCTCGCGTTGTTGCAACTGCCAAAAGGTGCTGGCGAGGAACAGGTTGGCCTCCATGGTTCGTCCGGGAACAGCGTAAGTCTGTGTCGGGCTTAAGAAGATGTTGCCAACATCTTCTTAAGCCCGCGAGTTCTGCGAGCACGGATTCCGCTACCCGTTCCAGACGCTCTGCCCAAACCTTAGCCAGCAACTTGGCGTCCGCATTCACTATTGTGATGGTACGCCAGTTGTTCATGCTCCTCAGATCTCCTTCCTTAGGGAGGACCCGCACCTCTGCCGAACGAAACGAGGCGGGAACGTCACCTGTTTCGCGTATCAGCAAGGTGAGTTGCTGTACCAGGGGGGTAAGCTCAGCCGCGAAAGTTTGGTAAAACTCCGCGGGCAGGCCGTCCTCCCCTGGAGCCTTGCGCCTCTTGAGCTTTCCGATGGCCGAGAGGATCTCGTCCTCCGGTGGTAGGAGAGCTGCTGCTAGCCTTTGCCACAGTTCCTAGAGGGCATTGCAATCCATAACAATGTGCGGAAACGACTCCGTCGCCCCGCAACGGGCACAGTAGGGAGAAGCCACCCCACCGGAAACTCGGTGGCGCCGCTCCTTGTAGCGCAAGCCTCAGTGCAAGAAAAGCAAGACATCCTGCTTCGATGCAAGGGGAAACACCGGAATTTTCCAAAAATCAGGTAGAGATTATAAGTTAGTCGAGGGCAACAGCAAGAGCTTCTCCCCACCGAAGTAACCCCTTCGGTGTAGCACGAGAAGTGGCGGCATCCGCGAGCTTCCTCGTGGCCCATTCGCCAAATGGTTTTGTTCTTTCTGAAAAGGTGCAGGAGAACTCCCACCTTGCCGGCTGGCTCCTGTCATCTCGAACCTCGAGTGCAGACAGTGCTTCGGCGAGTGAAGTGGCGGCCAAGGATGAAAACTTCACCTCGTCCTGCATGACATCTTGGAGCGACCAAGGTTGGAATCTACGCAAGGGGCGAAGAACTTCACGGCTCATTCCTAACAATGCAGCCCAAGAATCCGTGGTTTCCAGCCTCCAGGCGTTGTAGTTCATCGGAGAGCATTAAATTTACGTATTGATGCGCGTAGGCGCACGCAGGGGAAGTCCATAGCTCGGCACACAGTGCGAGCATCCGGAACTGCACTTGCAGTCCGATTCTCTCCATCGTAAGCATACCAAGCCCAGCATCCCGACGTGGAGCAGTGAGGTCTTTCAGTTGGATCCTGGATCGCGCCGGTTCCCAGAGAGCGTTCCTTAGCAGGCGTTTTGCACGCTCTTTGGCCACGTAGGGGGGGTCCATCACAAAAAAGAGGGTTCGGAAGAGGCGCACCACGAAGGTGTTCCCAATAGCCACCCGTTCTGGCAAGGTAAACTTGCCGTTAATGAACTGGCTGGCGGCCAAATCAGCCTAATGAAAGCAGTCTCACCACGCCTCGGTAGCGCCGAGGTCGCCCAACGGAACGCCAAGGTACTTAAAGTACCTTGCCGTGGGGATCCCTATGCTGATCCAGTAGGACTGCCTCTCCCACGACGCACCTACAGGAACCACCACACTCTTCTTCCGGTTCACGCTCACGCCTGCTCCCCGTTGAAGCAGTTTGAAGAAATCTTCGACACTGGACGCCGGGGTGGACATGGGGAGAAGAAGAAGCAGGTCATCTGCATAGACAGCCACGGCAGGCGTTCCCGGGCAAGAGCTTCGCAAGAATTTCAGCGTCAGCCTGTACACCCTCAGCACCGACTCAAAGAAAATGCTGAAGAGCAACGGGCTTAAATTGTCACCGTGCCTGATGCCCCTGCGCAGGGGAATACTGTAAACGTTGCAGCCGCTGAAACAAATGCAAGTTAGCGCGTGGCGCCAGCATGCGCGCCAGTACTTTATGACTTGCGCCGGTAACCCATGCGTTCCAAGACCTACAATAGGAGTCCTTGATTCAAGCAATCGAACGCCTTGTGGAGGTCGACTGCGACCGCCAAGGCACCCAACGTACCTTCTTGCCGCTTCTGTCGATACTGTGTGCCTTTGGCAGCGGCCTTGCACACGGATCAGCTTCGCTGCGCTACCCGCTCCTGCAGCTGGATCCAGGTGCGGGCAAACCGGAGATTCTCGTCCATGGACCTCTTGGGAACAGCGTAAGTCTGCTCCGGGCTCACCAAGGACGGCGCGATTCTCCCAAGGCGCGCAACCCACACCTTGGAGAACAACTTGACGTCCGAGTTCACCAATTTAACCGGACGCCAGTTGTTCAGATGGCGTGCGTCTCCACCTTTAGGCAGGAGACGCACCCTCGCTGAGAGGAAGGATTTGGGGACATCCCCCGAAACCCTCGTCAGCGACGAGAGGCGAAGCACCAAGGACACGAACTCCACCGCGAAGCACTGGTAAAACTCCGCGGGCAGCCCATATTCGCCTGGCGCTTTTCGTCTCTCGAGCTTCGTGATTGCGGAGGAAATTTCCTCCGCAGTGAAGGACTCGTAGAGACGTGAGCGTTCCTGTTCTCGAACAGCGGGAGCATCCTGGGAAAGTAGTATCTTCGAAAAGATATTTTCCGTAGGTGCTTCCGCGTATAGCGAGGAGTAATAACTCCTTACGATGCGTCGAATATCGGCTGGTGTCGAGCATTCCAGGCCTTTTTCGCCGAGCAAGCAAGATGCGTCAGACTGCCAGACCTGGCGCTCGGCTCTCGCCTTGTATTCCGCAAGCCGACTGACATTAGCCCGTCTGAAAATGGTGCGCGCCTGCAGGAAAGTCCTGCTGTTGGCGACCCCTTCTCCAAATCCCCTCTGTGCAGAGAGGACGTGCTTTTCCTGCGCTCCGCCTGCGTAACAAGGCGAGTGGTTTTTTCTTAAGTGGTTTGTGCGTGCACATCGTCGGTGTCCGATGGCAGCGTTGCCAGAGGACACCGCGATGGGAGTAGGCGTGGGGGAGGCTTGTTCGTCCCCACAGCCTACTGGATCAGGGGCATCCGCCCCGAGATCGTCCCCGGCGACGCCGAGGTCATGGAGCGCCATGGTGGCCGCGCCTAGCGTGAAAGCCATGGCCGAGATGGAAGCCTACAAGAAAGCGGGGTATAAACCCTCGCTAGTCTACAAGGTAGACAACCTTTTTGATGGGCGAACTGCGCGCGCCTTTACGAAGGCGCTGCAGAACGCCAATATCTTCGAAAAAGATCTTGACGGCCTCTCCGTCCTCAGCGGCGGGCAGCGGGTCGAGGTGGTATGCAAAGATATCACCTTGGCCCGACGCCTGATCACCGACCCGCTGATCGTTGATGGTCGGAAGATCTTGCCGGTGACGATGGACCGCTCGGTGGTGGTCCATCTCACTGGGATCTCCAGTCGCATGACTAGGTCAGCGGTTCGAGAACAGCTACAAAAGCACGGAGAAGTGCACGCGTTGTGGCCGAAGTCCACGATTTTCCAAGGCTACAATAGCCTTTTTGGAGGTCAAGCTGCGGCGCGTATCACAGTAAAAGAGGGTGGTGCGCTTCCCCACAAGCTGGAGGCCTGCCAAGAAGCGGTGGACCTCTAGTACGTGGGGAAACGCCAATTTTGTGGCTACTGCAATGCAGTAGGGCATCTACGAAAAAGGTGCCCGAACATTGTGTGCCACCTATGCAGGGAAAAGGGTCACGTTCGGAGCGTGTGCCCCAAGCGCCCCACCCCGGTGCCCCCTGCCGCCAAAAAGGCGCAGGGAAAACGTGGAAAGCTGGTAGAAAGACCAGTTCGCGAAAATGGCCGTTCCCAACTGCCAGCCTCCTGTCCTCCCGTACAGGCGTCGAAGGAAAGAGCTCCCGTGGACGCGGAAATGGAGGAGGGTTGGCAGCTGGTTCAGGCCAGAAAACAAAAAAAAAAGAAAGCGATGGCAGAAGAAAAGTCGGAGAAGAAAACTGCCGGCAAAAAGAAAAAAGCCGCGCCGCTTTCAAAAAAACAACTCCGCGAATGCTCGGTGGCACTGGAACGCTTAGCCGTTCCTGCCGAGTCCGCCCGCGGCAATGTTCGCGAAACTGCTGATGCGGACGCGATGAATACTCGCGTGGACGAGCCCATTCTACGTTTAGAGAGTGAGACGCGAGACTCGCGCGCCGACAGCCAGGACGCCGCGCTCGATAAGGTCGCGGAGCAGCCCGCGGCAACGGTCGCCGCTGGCGAAGACGCGGCCTTCGAGAAAGCGGCGGAGGAGCTCGCAGCAACGCTCGCCGAGCGCGAAACCCCGTCGCGCAAGGGCGTACGCAGGTCGCCTCCGACGAAGAAGGCCCCCGCAGGTGAGTGCGACCTGGGGGCCGGAAGCACATCCTCCTCCTCGGAGGCACCCCCCAGGAAGTCGGGACGCAAGTCCCAGAAACCCAGGAGTCGCCTCCACTCCACCAGCGAGGAGGAGAAGCTGGAAGGAAGCGGCAGCGTGGGAATCCCGGAGGGGGAACACCCACGCCCGGAAGCCGTCGAGTTGGCCACCCCCATGGAGGAGGGTGAGCAGGAAGGGTGAAGTCCTCCCTGCAGTCGCCGAGCCTGAACAGCCCGCCCCCATGGAGGAGGGCCAACAGGTAGGCGCGAACCCACCTGAGGGTGACCCGCTCGACGCGCCGTTACCCATGGAGGAGGGGGACCAGGTGCACGCAGCGCCTGACCCTCCTCCTTTACCTAGCGTCCCGCCTCAACAGGTGGCGGACGCCGCATCGCCGTTTTCCCAGGACTAACACCTGGGCTCGCCAGTCGACGTCGGATTCGCGCGGCCTGTTGGAACGTGAACGGGCTGCGGGACGACGGCAACGGGCGAGATACAGCCGACACCCTGCGTGAGCTCGACCTGGCGCTGCTGCAGGAGATCCACGTGATCACCGCGGCAGACGCCCAGGAGATCGAGACGATCGCGGGGGGTCGGTTGTATTGGCGGTGCGGCCTCCGCAACACCTGCGGTGTCGCGTTCTTCGTGAAGACGGCCATCGACGCTGCCGTGAAGGGCGTGCGCTTCGATGACGACGGTCGGGTCGGTCAGCTGATTCTCAGCTGGTCCAACTCGATCGAACTGATCGTCACGAATGTGTACGCCCCCAGCGGTAAACAGGGATACAGCGACCGTACCAGGCTGCTGGATTCCCTGAAGCGCGACTGGCTGGCGGACACGAACGTGCGGAAGGCTCACCTGATAGCGGGAGATTTCAATCGAGTGCGGACGTGTTTTTCTTCGCTCTCGTCTCCGTGCTTTCATCCGCTTGATCTTGGCGTCGTACATTTTGACGACGATGTCGACCCAACTTGAAGCTACTGAAGTTGGAGGAACAGCATCCGGATCTGCAATCGCGGAACCAACGGCCGCCTCCACTTCGTCTTTCTCGCCAATGGAGAGGAGTTTTGCTGACGTTGCTGCCACAGCAGCCGTCAAAGGGAAACCACTCGACGAGTCGGAGTTGCGGGCATACGTAGCCCAAGGCTATAGACCGGCTCTCCGATATAAGGTGAGTGGCTTTCTTTCTGCGCGCGATGGGAATCAGTTCAACGATGAACTGACCCGTGTTGGCGTGCGGGAGGAGGCCCTCCTCGCCATTATGCCCGTAAAGGATATGGGCTATTTCAAGGTGCGTTGCAAAGACGCTGCACTTGTGCAACGCTTGCTGCGCACCCCGTTGTCGATCCGTGGCCAGAAGGTCTTCCCGGCCGCCATGGACGACTCATTTGTGGTGGAGATTTTCAACATCGAGTCGGAAATCTCCGATATTGATATTCGGAATGCGTTGGCGAAATTCGCCACGGTCCATGCGCTGTGGAGGGTGCGTAGCAACCTCAAGGACTTCCCGTCCATACACAGCGGAGTCGCTGGAGTCCGGCTTACAATGCCGGACCGCCGTCTGCTGCCCACCAAACTACAGGTGAAAGACACGGTGGTTCACCTGTGGTTCGTGGGCAAAGTAAAAACGTGCGAGCAATGCGGGAAGGAGGGGCATTGTTTGGATAAATGCCCCTCTGGAAAATGCCGTTATTGCAAACTATCCGGGCACCCATTGAAAAATTGCCCGGATCTTTTGCGAAAAAAGGCAGCCGCGGAGCTCCATCTTAAAAAACCAAGCGCGGATAAAAAGAAAAAATCTGCGAAAAACCTGGAGACCCCACGGCAGAAATTCTGAAAAAACGCGAGGCGGAATGTCGCCCCAAAGCAGCAGGAAACCTCGCACGCGAAGCCCTGCGCGCCCCCTCTCGCGGCAGGGGAGCCGCAAAAGAAAGGGTGCGGGGAATCCGGGGCAATGGTAAGTCCCCCTAGGCGCAATAGCTGTCCTTCCCAAGCACGCCCGGCTCTTTCGGAGTTCGAGCAACCGGCGAAGACGTCAATGGACAACGGCGGTAAGCACACTTCCAGTACCGTCAGATCCATTCCTTCACCTCCTGCAGTGGCTGAGAAGCCCAAATCGGGTAAGAAGGGTTGTGCCGTGTCGACTTCGAAAGTCGGCAAAAAAAAATCCGCGTCGCGATCAAACACCGCGAAAGCGGAGAAAAATCTCACGCCGTCGCAGTCGGAGAGCAAGCTCTCGACTGGCGCGGATGCCATGCCAACGAAGGGATTAAAAACCCTTCCGAAGGCAGCGTCCATGACGAGCGTGTTGGAGCCATCGAAACTGCTCCCGTCCAAAGACGCTGATGGCTTCAAAGATGGCAATGGAGCACAATCTCCATTTACGGCGCCACGCGAAGTGAGGAACCGTAATGAAGTAAAGAAGACTTCAGCAAAGGTCCCTCGTGCAACTGCGCGTGAGCACGCTGAAAACGCGCGCGCCGGGAAAGCAGCCGTCACCAAAAGCGATGCTCTGGTGACGGAAAACGAAAACCGGACAGCTGTCAATCCAGCAGAACCTGTCACTGCTTCGCGGAAGGCCGAAATCCGATCGAACATGCGCCGGTCGGACTCCGAAATGGATGCCGTTCTGATCATCGAGAAGAGGACAACTCGTTCGAAAGCGTGTGCGCGCCGATCAAAAGTAGGCAGCCAGGCAACGCTCGCCGCGAAGCAACGCGAAGTCTCCACGAAACCCGACGGGGTTCAGCCTGGCGTGGAGGCATTACATGCATGCAGCACGACAGAGGACGGTGGCGACCGTCCCCTCCAGCCAGTCGTGCTGCTCGCCGTCTGCTCGCCGGATAAAGCGAGCAAAAAGCCGCCACCTTCCCAGCAGTAAGGCGGGGAATCGCGTCTTCTCGTCGTCTGTCCGTAACGTGTTGGAACGTGAACGGACTACAGAACGACGAGAAGAGGCGATTAGTAGCCAACGCCCTGCGCCCCTTCGACCTCGCGCTCCTGCAGGAGATTCACGTAATCTCCGACGAGCAGGCAACCGAAATCGAGGAGCGCGCAGGCGGAACGCTACATTGGCGGTGCGGCGGCGCACACACGTGCGGCGTCGCGTTCCTCGTAAGAGGAAAAATGGCGGAAGCGGTGCGTAGTCTTCGTTTCGATGACGACGGACGGATAGGCCAACTTGTCATCAAGTGGTCCGAGTCCATCGATCTCGTCGTTACGAACGTCTACGCGCCGAGTGGGGATCCCCAGGCGGATCCAGTCGGACTGCCCCTCGCCAAAGAAAGCTACTCTTTCTTCGAGGTAGCTCTCGCTACCTCGAAGAAAGAGTAGCTTTCTTTGGTGAGGTGCAGAGCCAGTGGCTCAACAACTCCGGTTTCCAAGTGGCGCACCTCGTCGCTGGGGACTTCAACGTCCGCCTGCTCTCCGACGATTGGAGCCGCCCGAGGGAGCGCGCGCTGCCCATCGAGATGTGCGCGTCCGTGCACGCCGCCAACTTGATGGCCAGCGAACCTGGAATAAAAAGATCGCTCGATCACGTTTTCCTCGATGAAAACCTGCATTCCCGTGTGGGTAGGAGAGGAAGATTGTTGACTAAGCTTTCTGACCACCACAGGTTGGAGTTTGAGATCCTTCCGCCAGGCAGGGGGCCTCCGTCGCAAAGCTGGAGGATGCAGGCGGATTGGCTTAGCCAACCGGAGCCTGCGGAGCATCTACGTGGATACCTCCGAGGCTTTGCCATTCAAGAACTTGCGGACTGGGACGATCTCAAAAGATCTGTCCGCGAGTTCTGCTGCCAATTCCCCTTGCACCGGCTTCCACGCGGTTTCGGAGAGGGCGTGGCCAACAGTAGAGACTTTCTGCAGGCCCGCACGTTTTCGAGACGCGCGGATGTCGGGCGTCTCGACGAGTACAAGGCGAGGGCCGAGCGCCAGGTCTGGCAGTCCGGAGCAGCATGCCTGTTGGACGACAAGGGCCAGGAATGTTCGGCCCCAGCCGAAGTACGCCGCATTGTGAGACGCTACTACTTCTCGCTCTACGCGGAATCCCCGACGGAGGATATTCTTTCTGAGATACTCCTGTCTCAGGATGCTCGTGTTGTCGGCGAGGAGGAACGCGAACGTCTCGACGAGCCCTTCACGGCGGATGAATTTTCGTCCGCCATCGCTGGGCTGAAGAGACGAAAGGCGCCAGGCGAGGATGGGCTCTCTGCAGAGTTTTATCAGTGCTTTGCAGTGGAGCTCATTCCCTTGTTGCTGAAACTCGCGACGCTGATTAGTGAATCCGGGAATGTCCCGGATTCCTTCCGCTCAGCGAAGGTGCGTCTCCTGCCGAAAGGCGGAGACTTGCGCCAACTTAACAACTGGCGTCCGATCACCTTGGTGAACTCGGACGTCAAGTTGTCTTCCAAGCTGTGGGTCGCGCGGTTAGGAAGTATCGCGGAATCTGTGGTGAGTCCGGAACAAACCTACGCGGTTCCGGGACGATCCATGGAGGCGAACATCCTTTTCGCGCGTACATGGATGCAGCTGCAGGAAGTTGTGGCGCAGCAAAGCCAGGCTGCTGCGAAAGTCACTGCTGCAGGCAAAAAGAACAGGCGCCGACGGCAGGAGGGAACGCCAGGTGCCTTGGCGGTCGCGGTCGATCTCCACAAGGCGTTCGACTGCGTAAACCAGAAGCTGCTTTTGGAGCTTATGGAACGCCTTGGGTTCCCGGCGCAACTCCTGCTGTATTTGCGCGCGTGCTGGCGCCACGCGCTAACCTGCATCACTTTTAGCGGCTGCCGCGTGTCTGGTATTCCCGTTCGTAGGGGCATCCGACAGGGCGACAGCTTAAGCCCGTTGCTCTTCAGCATCTTCTTTGAGTTGGTGCTAAGAGCATACAGGCTGACGCTGTCTCACTTGCCAAGCTCCTGCCCGGGAACGCCTGCCGTGGCCGCCTACGCTGATGACCTGCTTCTTCTTCTCCCCATGTCCACCCCGGCGTCCAGTGTCGAGGATTTCTTCGACCTGATTCGTCGGGGAGCGGGCGTGAGCGTGAACAGAGAGAAGAGCGTGGTCGTTCCTGTGGGTACGTCGTGGGAGGGGCAGTCCGACTGAATCCGCCTGGGGATCCCCACGGGCGGGTACTTTAAGTACCTTGGCGTTCCGTTGAGCGCTTTCGGCGCAGCCGAAGCGTGGGCGGACTGTCTTCAGAAAGCAGAGTTGGCCATCAGCCCGTTCTTTAACGGCAAGTTTACCTTGCAGGAACGGGCGACTATTTGGAACACCTTTGTGGCCCCCCTCCTCCGTCCCCTGTTTTTTGTTTTGGACCCCCCCTATGCGGCGAAACAGCGGGCTGAGCGCCTGCTCAGGAACGCTCTCTGGGGTCCGGCGAGATCCAGGATCCGCCTTAAAGATTTGTTAGCTCCGCGTCGGGATGTTGGTTTGGGTATCCTGACAATGGAGCGAATCGGACTGCAGGTGCAGTTCCGACTGCTGGCACTGTGTGCCCAGCTATGGACATCCCCCCTGTGTGTGCCAGCCCGCATTCTCCTGCGGAGATGCGCCGGCAGCGGAGGATTTCTCTCGCTTTTGCCGGGCACTCAATACAGGAAGCGGGGTTTCGGGTTTCCATTGCGGCAGTTAACCGCACTTCTGGAAGCACACTCGTGTATCTCCTGCCGCCCAATGAACTTTGAAGCTTGGCGGCAGGAGTCTGTTAAATCCTGGGCGGCGTTCCAAGGAATACGCCCTGAAGATCTTCGCCCCCTGCGCCAATTTTTTCCACGATCCTTGGAAGAAGTACTGCAGGACGAGGTGAAGTTTTCTACCCTGGCTGCAACGCCTGTTGCCGCAGCGCTGTCTGCCCTCAGGGCAAGAAACGACAGTTACCAACCGGCGAGGTGGGAGGTTTCCTGCACGATAGCGGGAAAAACCAAACTCCTTGGCGCCTGGAAGACCAGTGAGTTGGCGGACGCCGCCACTCCTCGTGTTACTGCAAACGGACTCCTCCGGTGGGCAGAAGAACTTGCTGTCACCCCCGAAGAACTTGTAGTCCCTCCACAGTGTATTGACAGTTCGCTGCTCCCCCTTGCTTGGAAACAAGCCGTGCTGCTTTTCGTTCACTGGGGTTTTCAGTGCAACGAGCGTTGGCATCATGACTCCGGGGGACTTGCGTCTGCGAACTGCGTTCGGTGCGGATCGACGGAGTCGATTCCGCACCTACTTCTGGACTGCGTTGTCCTACAAGGACTGTGGCGTAGGCTGGCAACAGCACTGATGCATCCCGTGGACACCGCAAGAGACTTGCTGCGACGATTCTTCACGCCGAGCGGGCTGTCACTAAGCGCAAGGATTGCAACCATCAGTTGCATACGCGCGATAGTTTCCGTCCGCCAGGCGTTGGTAATCAACGGACAGCACCAAGAGGTAATCAGCAAAGCATCCTTCTACATGGGAGCATCCGCTAGATGGCCTCATTTGACAGAGGAGACAAAAAGGAATCTCGCCGCAATACACCGCCGGTTTACACACCCTCATCAGCGGCCAACCCGGTGATCATTGCCCTACCCTCCATAAACTAATTTTGTATTTTCTTTTTACACCCGCGTCCTCATAGGCTCCGGAACATTTCAGGTGCTCATCGTATAATTCCCCGTGAGTACGGAGCCTATCCAAAAACCCTTTTCCCTTCCCTCCAGTTTTTGATTTTTGTTTGTTTCCCCTCATTCCCCCCACGCTGCGAGCGGTTTGTTTACCAGGCCTGCGTGCCGGTAATTTTTCTATGTTCTCTGTCGTTCTGTTGGTTGGGAACATTGTCTCTGACCAGTTTATTATTATTAATAAACGCCCCGAAGTGACCGGGTGATAAATTTCAATCTCCGCCTGCTAACAGGTGAGCCGGAAACACAAGTGAACGCGATGAACGAGTTGTGCGCCGCCATGCGTGCGCGCAACTTGTTTGCGGGAGAGAGGGGAATGGTCCGCAGCATCGACCACGTCTTCCTCGACGCTGACCTGTGTTCACGGGTCGGCAAACGGGGGAAGATTGCCTCCACGCTGTCGGACCATTCCCGGCTAATTTTCGAGATGCGGCCTCGCGACAAGGGACCGCCATCCATGGACTGGCGTCTCCCCGGGGACTGGACGCAACTCGCAGGTGCAAAGGTACACCTTCGCGAATACCTGAGAAGCGTCACGCTCCGGAATCTCCAGGACTGGGACCTTTTTAAGGAATCGGTCCCCGAGTTCTGCGAGCAGTTCCCCCTGGATCGCCTGCCCCCCGGATTTGGCGAGGGTGCTCGCAACCATCGAGCCTATTTACAGGCCCGTCGTTACGAGAGAACCCCTAATGTCCGTCGCTTGGCCGAGTACCACGCCGGGGCCGAACGCCAAGCCTGGCAACCCGGGTCGGCCAGCTTGCTGGACGACCAGGGCCGGGAATGTTCGTCCCCGGCGTCGGTACGGCATCTCGTGCGAAGATTTTATTCATGCCTCTACGCCAGGGCGCCCCCGGACCAAGATGCCTCTCGACGCTTGCTTCCAAACGGTGCCCCGGCAATAGGGGAGGAGAAGAAGGAAAGCCTCGACGAGCCTTTTACCACCGGCGAAATTCTCGTCGGTATCAAAAGGCTCAAGAGGCGGAAAGCACCAGGGGAGGACGGCCTGCCTGCGGAGTTTTTTCAATGCTTCGCGGCAGAGTTGGCACCCCTGGTGCTTGAGTTGACAAGGCTGATCCGAGATGAAGGCGATGTACCCGCCTCGTTTCGGTCAGCCAGAGTGAGGCTCCTCCCGAAGGGAGGAGCCCTGAGATCCCTAGACAACTGGCGTCCGATCACAATTGTGAACACGGACGCCAAGTTGATCGCCGGACTGTGGGCTTCGCGTCTGGGGCAGGTGGCCAATTCCATAATTAGCCCGGAGCAGACTTACGCTGTTCCCGGGCGAAGTATGGAGGCCAACCTCTTCTTCGCGAGCACATGGTTTCATGTGCAGAGTAGTGAAGAAAAGGAAGAGGGAAGGATTGGCAGCCCCGCTTTGGGGGCGTCAGCCGTGCAGGGACAGGACTCTCAGGTGGGGAAGGGAGCCCTAGCGATCGCAGTCGATCTGCATAAAGCGTTTGACTGCGTGGACCAGGATCTCCTGCTGGAGCTCCTGGGACGCATGGGCTTCCCTCCCTCCCTACTGACCTACCTGCGCTCTTGCTGGCGCAGCGCGCTGATTAATATCTCTTTCAGAGGTCAAATGGCGTACGGCGTGCTGGTACTGCGGGGCATACGGCAGGGCGACAGCCTCAGTCCCCTGCTCTTTAGCACCTACTTTGAGTTGGTGCTGAGAGCGTACAGGGTGACTTTGGCCTCCTTGCCGAGCTCGTGTCCCGGCACGCCCGCCGTAGCAGCCTATGCCGACGACCTTCTGCTCCTGTTACCTATGTCCACCCCGGCGAAGGCGGTCGGAGATTTCTTCGACCTGCTCAACCGCGGGACCGGACTGCAGGTGAACAGGGCGAAGTCGTCGGTGGTGCCAGTTGGTGCGGCGTGGGCAGGGCAGCAGGACTGGTTACGCTCGGGGATCCCCACGGCGAGGTGCTTGAAGTACCTTGGTGTGCCGTTGGGGGACTACTCCCCTGCGGAAGCGTGGTCTGGCTGCCTCCAAAAAGTGGAAACGGCGATCGGCCCGTTCTTGGAAGACAAGTTTCTCCTTTTGGAACGGGCCGCGGTATGGAACGCGTTCGCGGCTCCTATCTTCCGCCCCCTTCTTTTTGTTTGCCCCGTCCCCAGAGAGTTGAAAAAACGGACGAAGGACCTCCTGCGAATTGCCCTTTGGGGAAGAGGGAGGCCCCGAGTCCCGTTGAAGGACTTGTGTGCTCCACGTCGGGATGGCGGTCTCTGCCTCTTGACGATGGAGCGAGTAGAGATTCAGCTACGGTGGCGAATCCTCGCCATCGCAGCGAAGTTATGTAGCACCCCTTGGTGCGTTCCGGCCCGACTCCTTGCCAGCCGTGTATCCGGGACGGAGGGTCTCGCGTCCTATCTTCTGTGCCGTGGCAGGAAGATCAAGAGATGCGGACTTCTCCTGGGACGCATGGCAACTCTGGCTAAGGAAAACGGCTGGATGGTATGCAGCCCCGCCAACTCCTCCGCATGGCTGCAGGAGACAGCTGGCACGTGGGCGAAGATAAACCAGAAGAACGGAGAGATGTGGAACTGCCTGCGACGCGGCGCCTATTCCCGCTGCACTCTGCGGAAGATACTCCAGTGTCCCGCGAGAAGCACGTGGGCAGAGACAACCCCCCTAGCTACGGCGATGCCCTTCCTGAGGAGGGCGCTCTCCAGCAGCCGCAAGCCTAGGTGGCAAGTCTCCTGCCGCATCGCAGGCAAGGAGAAGTTGATCAGCGGCTGTTCCACGGGTGAACTGGCGGACGCCAGTACCCCTAGTGTCCAGCCGAGAGGACTTCAGAGATGGGGCGAGCTACTCGGCATCCAGCCGGATGACCTGAAGTGGCCCCCGGTATTAATTGGATCTAGGATCCTCCCCCTGAAGTGGCAGGAGTCGGCGCTTCTGTTGTTGCATTGGGGTTTACCCTGCAGCGCACGCCGCCACCACTGGACCAGGGGTCGAGTAGATCCTACCTGCATCAGGTGTGGGGAACGGGAAACACTCCCCCACCTCCTTGTTGATTGTGCTGCCCTCCGACCCCTTTGGGAACGTCTTCGTGCCTCCCTACGGATCCAGGAGGGCAGCCAGCCCAGAGACGTTTTTCGGCTGCTGTTCGTGCACGATGCCCTGCGTCCAGCCGCAACCCTGGCTGCACTTTGCTGCGTACGCGGGATTGTGACGTGCTGGAGCAACGTCGGAAGACCGAGCCACGACAGGGATGCCGTCGTACTTGCAGTCCGCTACCTGCGGATTGTGACCAGATGGCCCCACCTGGGAATTATACGGACGGACCTCGAGGGCATCCTGCGAAGGATGACCTCCTCCCAGTGGTCAGTGATCCCTCCCCAACCCTCCCAAATCTTTTTGTTTTTTATGTTTTATTTTTCTTTTTGTTTTTTCCCCCACCCCCTTCCGCTGCCGAGGAGAGTCGCGCCGGTCTGCGTACCGGCGACCCGGCAGGTCCAGTTGAGTTGGCCGTAGTGGGGCCTCGTACCACGAATCAAAGAGAATTTTTAATAAACGCCCCGGCGTGACCGGGTGGCAACTACCGGCGAAATTCTCGCCGGTATCAACAGGCTCAAGAGACGTAAGGCGTCAGGGGAGGACGGCTTGCCCGCGGAGTTCTTTCAGTGCTTCGCGGAAGAGCTTGCCCCCCTGCTGCTCGTGTTGACAAGGCTGATCCGAGACGAAGGCGATGTTCCCGCCTCGTTTCGGTCAGCCAGAGTGAGGCTCCTTCCGAAAGGGGGAGACCTCAGGAAATTGCACAACTGGCGTCCGATCACCATCGTGAACACGGACGCCAAGTTGCTAGCAGGGTCATGGGCTTCGCGTTTGGGGCAGGTGGCAGAGTCCATAATTAGCCCGGAGCAGACCTATGCTGTTCCCGGGCGAAGTATGGACGCCAACCTCTTCTTCGCAAGCACGTGGATGCACCTGCAAAGGAGAGAAAAGAAAGGGAAAGGGAAAATCGGCAACCCCACATTGGGGCCACCAGCGGGGCTGGGAAGAGACACCGGGGCGGGGAAGGGAGCCCTAGCGATCGCAGTCGATCTCCATAAGGCGTTCGACTGTGTAGACCAGGAACTCCTCTTGGAGCTCCTGGGTCGCATGGGCTTCCCACCCTCCTTGATATCCTACCTGCGCTCTTGCTGGCGGATTGCGATGATTACCGTCTCTTTCAGCGGCCACAAGGTGTATGGCGTGCCGGTGCGGCGGGGCATAAGGCAGGGAGATAGCCTCAGCCCCCTGCTCTTTAGCACCCACTTTGAGTTGGTGCTGAGAGCCTACAGGGTGACTTTGGCCTCCTTGCCGAGCTCGTGTCCCGGCACGCCCGCCGTAGCAGCCTATGCCGACGACCTTCTGCTCCTGTTACCTATGTCCACCCCGGCGAAGGCGGTCGGAGATTTCTTCGACCTGCTCAACCGCGGGACCGGACTGCAGGTGAACAGGGCAAAGTCGTCGGTGGTGCCAGTTGGTGCGGCGTGGGCAGGGCAGCAGGACTGGGTCCGTTTGGGGATCCCCACGGCGAGGTGCATCAAGTACCTTGGTGTGCCGTTGGGGGACTTCTCCCCTGCGGAAGCGTGGTCCAGCTGCCTCCAAAAAGTCGAGACGGCGATCGGCCCGTTCCTGGAAGGCAAGTTTCACTTGCCGGAACGGGCCGCGGTTTGGAACGCCTTTGCGACCCCCATCCTCCGCCCCTTGCTTTTTGTTTGCCCCTCCCCAAGAGTTGTTAAAAAGAGGACGAAGGACCTTCTCCGCATCGCCCTTTGGGGCAAGGGGAGGCCCCGAGTCCCTTTGAAGGACCTTTGCGCTCCTCGTCGGGACGGCGGACTTAGCCTCCTGACGCTGGAGCGCGTGGAGAAACAGCTGCGATGGCGTACCCTCGCCATCGCAGCGAAGATGTGGAGCCCCACGTGGTGCATTCCGGCTCGCCTCCTCGCCAGTCGTGTGTCCCGGTGCGAGGGACTCGCGTCTTTTCTTCTGTGCCCCGGCCGGAAGATCAGAAGATGCGGCCTACAGCTCGGGCGCATGGCATCGTTGGCCATGGAGAACAGCTGGATGGTTTGCTGCCCCGCCGACTCCTCCGCCAGGCTGGAGGAGAATATTGGAACGTGGGCAGTGGTGAATCAGAAAAGCCACGTAACGTGGAATCGTCTCCGATGCAGCCCCTACGCCCGCTGCACTCTGAGGAATCTCCTGGAGAATCCAGCTAGAAGCACGTGGGCAGAGACAACCTGCCTGGCTACGGCGCTGCCCTTCCTGAGGAGGGCGCTTCACAGCAGTCGGACGCCAAGGTGGCAAGTCTCCTGCTGCATCGAGGGACATGAGAAGAGAATGAGCGGCTGGACCATGGGTCAACTGGCGGACGCCACGACCCCGAGCGTCCAGCCGCGAGGACTAAGAAGATGGGGCGAGCTGCTGGCCATCCCTATGGATGTGCTGAAGTGGCCCCCGGTGATAAAGGAATCCAGGATCCTGCCCCTCAAGTGGCAAGAGTCGGCGTTGCTCCTGTTGCACTGGGGTCTACCCTGCAACGCGCGCCGCTTCCACTGGACGAGGGGAGCTGTGGATCCTGCGTGTGCCAGGTGCGGGGAGCGGGAGTCGCTTCCCCACCTTATTCTGGATTGTGCTGCCCTCCGACCCCTTTGGGAACGGTTCGGGACGACCCTCGGTCTCCCTACGGGCAGTTCCCCTAGAGACGTTCTTCGGCCCCTCTTCGTGAAGGACGCCCTGCAGCCAGCCGCAGCCCTTGCAGCCTTGTGCTGCGTCCGAGGCATCGTGTCGGCATGGAGCGACACCAACAAGGAAGGAGTGGGTCAACACGCACGGGATGTCATCCCATATGCCCAACGCTTCTTGCGGAGAGCTGCTGGATGGCCCCAACTGGGGAATATACGGATGGACCTCGAGGGCTTCCTTCAACAAATGGGCACTCCTCTCAGCGAACAGTGATCCCTTCCCTGCCCTTCAACCTCTTTTGTTTGTTTGCGTTTTTGTTTTTATTTTTGTTTTTTCCCATCCTCTTTCGCTGCCGGGGAGTGCCACGCCGGGCTGCGTCTCGGCGTCCCGGTAGGTCCCGTGCATAAGGCCGTGAGCGGGGCCTGGTACCGCGATTGTAGAGTTTTCTTTATTATTAATAAACGCCTTGGGCGTACCCGGGTGGCAACTCCCGATGCCCGGACGTCCGGCGTCTGGCGGAGTACAAGGCCAGGGCCGAGCGCCAGGTTTGGCAGTCTGGAGCGGCTTGTCTGCTCGATGACGCTAGCCAGGAATGCTCGACTGCAGCCGAGGTACACCGGGAACTCAAGCGCTACTACTCCTCGTTGTACCCGGAGGAGCCCACGGAACGCAGTCTCTCCGAGCTGCTTCTTCCGACGGCAACCCTGCTATCGACGAGGAGGAACGCGCGAGATTGGATTGGCCGTCCACGGCGGAAGAAGTATCTTCCGCCATAGCGAGCCTGAAGAGGCGTAAGGCGCCTGGGGAGGATGGCCTGCCCGCGGAGTTCTTTCAGTGCTTCGCGGCGGAGCTCGTCCCCCTGGTGCTGAGCCTTTCCTCGCTGATGCGTGAGACGGGAGATGTTCCCGCTTCTTTCCGCTCAGCAAAGGTGCGGCTCCTGCCGAAAGGCGGGGATTTGCGCCACCTCAGCAACTGGCTTAAGATCACCTTGGTGAATTCGGACAAGTTGTTCTCCAAGCTATGGGTCGCGCGCCTGGGGAGAATCGCGGAGTCCTTGGTAAGTCCGGAGCAGACGTATGCTGTTCCGGGGCGGTCCATGGACGCGAATCTCTTCTTCGCGCAAACATGGTTCGAGTTGCAGCAGCGCGTGGCGCAGCAGAGCCAGGCAGCCGAAATCGCCGCTGCCAAAGGAAAGCGGCGGTGTTCAAGGCACGATGGAATGCCGGGAGCCTTAGCGTTCGCCGTCGATCTCTGCAAAGCGTTCGACAGCGTAAACCAGACCTCCTTCTGGAGCTTTTGAGACGCCTAGGCCTCTCGACGCACCTCATCGCCTACTTGCGCTCCTGCTGGCGCCACGCGTTATGCTGTATCTCTTTCAGAGGCCGCCACGTGTACGGCATTCCCATACGGCGGGGTATCAGGCAGGGAGACAGCTTAAGCCATCTGCTCTTCAGCATCTTCTTTGAGTTGGTTCTGAGGGCGTACAGGCTGACGCTGGCCAACCTTCCGAGCTCCTGCCCGGGAACACCGGCCGTGGCCGCCTATGCTGACGACCTTCCTCTGCTGCTGCCCATGTCCACCCCGGCGTCCAGTCTCGAGGACTTCTTCGAGCTCATTCGTCGGGGAGCGGGCCTGAGCGTAAACAGGACGAAATCAACCGTTGTGCCGGTTGGCTCTACGTGGGAGGGGCAGTCCGACTGGATCCCCCTGGGGATCTCCACGGGCAGGTGCTTTAAGTAAGTTGGTGTTCCCTTGGGCGCCTTCTGTCTAGCAGAAGCGTGGTCGGACTGCCTTCACAAGGCCGAGACTGCTCTGGGCCCGTTCCAAGGAGGCAGGTTTCTCCTGTAGGAACGGGCCTTCGTGTGGAACATTTTCGTTGCCCCCCTCCTCCGTCTCCTCTTTTTTGTTTGTCCCCTTTCCTACTCGGCTAAGCGCCGGGCGCAATGCCTGTTGCGGAACGCCCTGTGGGGACCGGCGAGGTCCAGGATACGCCTGAAGGACTTGGCGGCTCTTCGGCGGGATGCAGGATTGGGCATCCTGACGCTGGAGCGGATCGGACTGCTAGTGCAGTTCCGCATGCTGGCACTTTGTGCACAGCTCTGGACTACTCCCTGGTGTGCTCCAGCGCGGCTGCTGCTGCGGCGCAGCACGGGTGGCGACGGACTACGTTCGTTGCATCTGCGCACGGAGCGCGCCCAGAGAGGATTCGGCTTCCCTTTGAAGCAGCTCGCCACGCTTCTGGGAAAGCATGAGTGGATCTCCTGCCGGCCGACGAATTTCAACGCCTGGAGGCAGGAAACCTTATCGTCCTGGGCAGCGCAACAGGATGTGTCCCGTTTGGAACTCCGTTGCGTGAAACTTTCCCCATACTGTCCAGTGGGGGAGGTGCTGGAAGACCAGGACCAGTGGACACGCCTAGCCGCTACGCCACTCGCCAAAGCACTGTGTGCACTGATGGTGCGAGACGACAGTGACCTGCCGGCGAGGTGGGAGATCGCTTGCGAAATCGCAGGCGAAACCCGACTGCTGGGCGGCTGGCGGACTTGCGAAGTGGCAGACGCTGCCACACCTCGCCTTCGTGCCAAGGGACTTCTCCGGTAGAGTGAGCTCCTCGGTGTGCCCACCGATGAACTTGTGGTCCCTTCTGCGTGTTTGGACGCGACTCTCTTCCCCCTTCGGTGGAAGCAAGACGCTTTTCTGCTGGTGCATTGGGGTTTGTACTGCAACCAGCGGGCGCATCTGATTTTCGGGGGAGTTGCGTCCCCAAACTGTGCAAAATGCGGAGCAGTGGAATCGCTTCCTCCTTTGCTGTTTGAGTGCGGTGCCCTCCAGGAGCTGTGGCGGCGGCTGTCTTCAGCGCTCCTGCACCCTGGACACATCTCACTGGATTGGATGCGCCGCTTCTACACGCGTGGAGGACTTTCTCTTGGAGCGGTCGTCGCAATCATCTGCTGCTTCCGCGCCATTGTCAGGACCCACCACGTATTGCAGATGCGAGCAGTCCCAACATCGGTCCCCGACACCGCAGCCTGCAACCTGCAAATGGCTGCCGGGTGGCCACATCTTGGAGCAGAAGTGAGAACGGAGATCGGCGGCATTCACCGCAGGTTCTGAGAATAGGAACGGTTAGACTGAGTACCCCTGTCCCCGCCCTCCCACCCAATTTATTTATTTATTGTCCCCCCCTCTCCCGTTCCGAACTCTCAGTGTGCCCGGACTGCGTTCCGGGAAATCTACTCCCCATTTTCTGTTCCCCTTGCCTGGGAACACAGTTCCCAGTTGATATTATAATAAACGTCTCGGCGCAACCGGGTAATAAACGACAACTCTGCACGGACGTGTTCTGTGTTGCTACTCGAGCGCGATTCCTTTCCGTCTTCTTGTGTGTGGTGTGCCCGAGTGCTTCCACTGGGATGTTCACGAAGCCCCTGCAACAAAAGATGGATGTGGAGGCTGCTACTGGCAATAAAGTCTTCACTACGGATGCCCGGTCCACCTCTGATTCTTGTGTCACGCCACTGGCGAGAAGCTTCGCCGCCGTCGTCAAGGCGGCGGCAGCCAACGGAGCCCCGCCCGACGAAGCGGAGCTGCAGGCATATGCAGCCCATGGCTACAAGCCTGCGCTCTGCTATCCGGTGAGTGCTGCTATCTCCGACGTGGTCGGAGAAAATTTATGGGATGAGCTTTTGCGCGTCGGGGTCCGACAGGACGACCTCCTGGCCGTCATGCCGGTTAACGCGCTCGGACACCTGGAGGTGCACTGCAAAGATGCATCCCTAGTCCAGCGCCTTCTCCGCACTCCGCTAAACATACGCGGGAAGGACGTCGTCATGTCGGCCATGGACCAGTCGTTCGTGGTCCGATTGTCCGCCGTCTAGGTGGACACGCCCGATCGCTTGCTCGTCGGTGCACTTAGTGCATTCGCCAGGGTGCTCGCTCTGTGGAGAGCAGCAATTCGAGTCTTTGGGTTCGTATGCACCGGGATCAACATACAAGTACCGGCAATGCTACGAAACGAAAGGGAGAGGGGATCAGGAAAACAGAACAAAAACAAAACGAGAACGACATCGCCCCCGATGTTCATCTTGAATTTCGCTGTCCGGCGTATTCGTAGTCATAAGCCTTACGGGTGTAGCAAGGAGCCTGACCTTTCCGCTCTATCTCTGCGCGTTGCCCTCCATCATTTCCTCTTTTTTGTCCTCTTTCGTCCTGCAAATGCCAGGCCGTCTTTGCCAACGGAGTCGTCTGCCGTCCTTCCCCTGATCGTCACAAGCAGTCAAAATTGGCTCTGAGAAACTTCCTGGAAGGACAGGATGGCCGCCGCCTTTGTGAGCATGGCTGGTGGCAAGCGCGAGCTGCTCCGCTTGGACGTGTGCTTCTGCCTGCGCTGGTGCGCAACGGCGCAGGCGCGGTGGACTGCGTTCTTGACAAACACGCGCCTCCGGTCACGGGTGCGTGCCCTGCAGGCTCAGAAAGTCCGCACGTTCGCCTGCCAGGTACCGAGTTGCGTGCGCAGGCTGTACGCCCAGAGCGAACGCAAAGAGGTAGGTCGGTGCTCCTGTTCGCCTTCCGGAGGTGACTGTCGCCATCCAGCTGGCGCACCACAGCACACACGAGTATGCACCTGCCAGAGAAAGCACACGTTCGTGAAGTGCGTGGCAGGCACGGTTCCCAGTTGGCCACAACAGGCAAGCTTGCCCTCGAACCGGAAGGGTGCCTTCGCAACTCACTCGGACTCCGGGTTTCATGCGGAAAGATGCCTTTTTGTGTCTCCCGCAGGCAGATGCTCCATTGTCTGCCTCGAGCGGACGTGTTTTCCCTTTGTTCGGCACAGGTACGCTCAGGTGAAGTTGTGTGGGGTTTGTGGTAGTTTGAAGGCAGTAATGCTGGATAACGCCGCCTCGTTGGCGAAGGAAGACGATGGAAACATCTGAAAGTGGGGTCAAGCGCCCCCACGGAATCGTCTTCCGCTCCGATGAGGGCTTCGAGTGCTGTGGTGACGGCGCCTCCGCCTAACGTTGCGGCGGAACAGCGGGCGTACGAGGCCGACGGCTGCAACCCGTCCCTACTTTACAAGGTAGGCGTTTTATATTCCCTCGCAGCAATTTGCTTCTTTTCTCAGGAGCTTAAGAGGTAAACATACCTGAGGGTGAGGTAGTCGTCCTGTCGGTGGATAGCCAGGGCAGCTTATGGTGTTGAACTGGAAAAGTGCAGAGCTCACTCAACAGCTGCTGCGAACCACCATCACGATGAACGGACGCCGTGTATTCTTGCTCACAGTGGACCACTCGATAGTTGTCCACCTAACTGTCTTCACACTCCGCATGGATATATCCGCTGTGCGGAGTGAGTCATACTGCTTTGAAGTCTTCATCTAAATACAGTCAATTTAGGTGTGCCCTCAGTTGGGTATTCTGATGGATGTAGAGTCACCTGTCTTCCTGTCAGATTGGTCTGATCCAGACCAGTGTAATGCGGACAGTGCCACGCTTTGGACGCTACCCATCTTATCTGTACGATACCATCTTAATTAAACCAGGAGTTCTTTGTAAAGCATAGTGTTTTCCCTATGATGCGTGGATTAAGATCACAAATACTAAGGCTGCCACCATTTATTGCACTCGTACCAATGATATTGCACATGTAGTTATCTTATTTTCATGTTTCTTTCTAGGACTCCATGTGAAGTTTATGCCTCTCAGCAAAATGTTTTTACAGATTTGGAGTCTACAAAGATTCCCAAGACTGTCAACTGCAGCAACACTCAACATGCTACCAATCAACGCCGGGCTAAAAGAAAACCAGAAGAACTCATATGTCGGCGTTGCGAAAAGTTACCTCACGTACTAAATTGTTGCCAAGGACTCGTTCCTCTGCCCATGGCACGCCACAACATGGCCCAGATCATCAGAAAGACCGCAGTGGATGAAGCGAACTGGAGTCTTGTGTCAAGAAACCAGAGAGTACCAAGAACAATTTCCACCCAATAACCAGATCTGGTAATGCAGAAAGGAAACTGTAAACTGACGTAGGGCGCAAATATACTTGCGCCCTACGTCTTGTGCCCACGCGAAAATGGTAAACAAACGCTCAGCACAGCCAGGAAGATCGAAGAAGGAAAATACGAGGACGTAGCATCACAGCTAGGAAAAGACGGAAAGCAAAGCAAAGATCCCGCGTTCATCGTTGGCTCTCTGGAGGCGTGGTATTATCCTGGAAAGGAAGAAGTATCACAAGATATGGGGATACCAAAGAAGCTGGTGAAAATGAGGCACCGGATCGTGCCTGCGTTTACCCGATACTCATGTGATATCTTTGCATCCCACGTCGTAAAGAAAACTTCCAGCCAGCCTGGGAATCCAGACAATCTTGTCTCACCATAGGAAAGCCAGGAAGTGGAGGAAGCACCCTGAAGAATAATGAAGAGTGCCCCAAGTGAACAGAAAAGTAAGTGTGAAGGATAGTCCGGAGCCCTCCGGCAACGAGTTATAGCAGGAATAAACTTTATATCTTCGAGGTGGTCAAGCTGCGTAGAAGAAGTGCTGACCTCACTCATATTTCAGCCTGGGTTCAACTTATCGTAAAGGCCTTGTCCCATCCGTAGAGATGTTTTTTTTCTTTCGTTCGCTTTTCATTTTCGTGATTTCGCAAGTTGCATTGGCACACTTTTTACCAAGAGAACTGCCCTCGTTGCAATTGCAAATGTCAACACGCCCAGGGATTCGCCTTGTCGATCCGTTCACGAATTTTCGAGAGGTCGTTTTACTGTGAGGAATCCCTATTGGTGCAAGCTGCAATTCTGAAATCTCTTTCTTCTTTCTGCTTATGCTTTGCAAACATTCCAATACCTCTCACCGTGGCGTGCTGCAAACTGCAGTTTCAGTTCTCAGCATCTTACGATGCAGAATTCCTGTTTCCCCATTTACCGATTTCCTTTTTTTGTATCCATTTTGAAGCATTTCAAGAATATCCAATACTGCAGTGCGAAAACTCGTTGCCGGGGCTCCATTTACACGCCATCCACATGGCACGGAGCGGCGACCTTCACGATAGCTGGCAGCAAGTAGGGTGTCCTCTCGAGGCACGAACCAGGCAGGACCCGGTCGCAGAATGAGTGGATGCTGGGCAGTGTAATGAAGACATGAAGCTTGACAAGAGCGCATGGGTTGCCTTTCGTCTCCACAGTGATCGAGGGCATTTTCTTTTCCTTTATTTTTGGACTAGCCTCACGAATGCCGTTTCGTGACGACACATTAGCAGCCCATTGGCTCCCGTGCTTCTGAGGCGACTCGACAGTCATTCATCGACCCACTCGTGAGTGGCTAACCCAACCTAATTCCATTTCACCTGAACTGACTTCGAAAGGAAGTGGAAAAGTAGGATCATCTGCCTCACTGATACACGTCGGTGAAATTCTTTCATAAAACTAGAATCCGTACACCAAGTGGTCCACGCACCAAGTTCATGCTGACGAGCTTCCTTGTCGCAGGCAGGGGGATGCACATACCATCTTCCTCAGGAAACCACCTACTGCCCGAACTGATGCTGCGCAAATGAGATTCACGCGGAAGTCACGCACTCGCGGATTCGGATTCACGGAAATGGCGTTTCCTTCGTCACAGCATGCACCCACTCATCCGGAAGAAATGACGCTCACACATGTGCCATGCACATGTGGATCGTTCAGGAAGAGAGAAACGCGCGCTCTCGATGTTGCGTCTGTCGGTTGCCAGCGCATAGCGTACTGACTGAAGACCAATCTGTCGATTTACGGAACCAGGAAGAAGGAACACAAAACCAACGGGAGGAATCATTTCGGATCACATGGGGGGACTACAAGTACTGCAGTGTTCTGATTGGAAAAAAAGAATACTTTTTCCGTTACTCTGCATGTTTTCTTGTGTGTCACTTTGCAGCGCACAGGCAGGAACTTTCCCTTGATCAATGCACGGCTTGAGGCTCTTTTCACTGCACTGCGGTGCTTGCCTGATGTCACGACCGCAGCAGCGTGTCCGCTCCGCAACGATGCTTGTTGCTTAGCAACAGAGATTTGGAGGCGTTTATGGAGATGCACAATTCTCAGTCAGTTGAAAGTTGCTGGCATTCTAGATTAAGCAGGTTGCAAGTTATAACTAGTTAGAGCAAGAGTCGAAATCAATAACCTATGATTTGTTTTTTTAAATAAAAAGTATGAAACGCTAGAGAAAAATCCCAGAGTCGCGATTCTCCCTAAACAAAACTTTACCAGAGATGCTGACATGTATTGGCCCAACGAAAAGGGGAATCACACTACTTCCCCAAACTCCGGAATGTTTCCTCAAAATGAAAACACGGTATGAATGGACAAAAATTTCGTCTGTCATCTCCAAACCAGTTTGTGGAACTTCCTGGATTCCTGAAAGTGACAATCTGCACCGTGGAATCTCAATTCCTTCGAAAGATGAGCATTCCTGTTGTTCATCTCGTTTTACTGAATACGCTCGCTCTGAGAGTACCATGCAGAAATATTCTTGCACCCAAAGTTGCACCTGAGTCCAGAAATTTGGGGGAGGGAAATGCTCTAGATTGGATGTTGTGGAGCTGATGGGGGAATCAGTTCGGAAATACCCTTCTGGAGGTCAGCAGCGTTCACGTTATGAAGCTGCTATCAAACAAATTTCAACAAAACTGCTTCAACGAAATCAGCCATCTAGGCAAAGTGATGGTCAGCAGCAACCTTCTTTCGATGGAATCGAAAAGTGTTCCAAACTTTTCGGAGGACAAAACAAGGCTAGGCTTCTATTTTTCTAGAATGCGATGCTCCTGCAGAATAACTGAAGGTTTTCGCTTGACAGCTGCATTCTAAAGACTGTGTCCAGAGAAAATCCCATCTATAAATTACATGCTAGCGAGCAGGGAATGCTTAGCTGCATCGAGGGAAGCTTAAACAGCTACCAACAGCCTTGATGGACCATGCTCTTGTTCTTGATGAGAAAAGTGTACACCAAGTTCCAATATTCTCTGCATCAACTTTGAAGAAATGTCATGTCAGCGAAATTGGAAACTCCGATTGGACGGTGGTGTCTACAAGAAACATGCCAGTTTCTTACTAAACTGTCCAATAGCAAGGAAAAGACATTTCATACACACAGGATTGCAGTTATCTTGGCAACTTCTAGTGAATGCCACTCCTATGTACTTCCACAGTGCACTTTTGACGTACACAGGGTTTGTTCCCTTTGTACCTCTGAGGAATTCGTTGAAAGCTCAACGGGTTGAAAGCACCCGTCGTGCTTTCGAAAGGCAACACCTTCCATTTTTATTGATTCGTCTGTTTGCTAAGACGTGCTGGAAAAAAAAAAAGTTGGGAGCTCACAGAAAATTCGAAAGGAAAGCGTCACCATGACAGAACCACTTAACAGATGGAATCAACCACATGCAGCAAATGGAAAAACGAAACAAGACAAAGCATCGAACACTTCTGGAAACCCATGAGCATGCAATTTATGAATGTATCCTGCAAAACTACTACTTCTTGCTGCTATTACGCCTTGATATGAAATTATGAAAGCAACAACAAAGGGAGAAACAGAATGCACTTTTTGAAGCAAAAACGACGTTCTTAATCTGGATGTACAGTTAGCGAGAGTCGGAAAGAAACATATCCCAACTTGGATCCCCTGAAACTCCCAAGATTGCCAAGAAGCAGGAAAATTACAGGGTGTTCTCAGAACGCTGACACCTGCTATGCGAGGATGTGCCTCATGAAAACAAAATGCAGCAGAGCTGAAAGAAAGATGGCAAACAACAAGCAGAACGCGACATCATTATCCATCCTGCACCCAAAACATGAACCCAGACTGCATTTTCACAGAAACAAGTAAAAGAATATGCATTAAAACGAGATTCCTTTGTATTACAACAAGGAAAAAGAAATTCGGAATCGCAAATTCTCTATGGAAACCGATGGATTTAGCGTTTCCAAAACAAAACCTCATCCGACACTCCCAAAAGTGCATAAAGAACAGAAATGAAGGCAGTTACTGGGAAGACATTTTCAAATGATGACTGCAAATGGCCTCCAGCTGTTGGACCTATAAGGAATGCTCACTTTGATGTGCCATGAAGCATTCCAAATGCCTTCTTCTTCAACAGACATAGCATCCGCCAAATATACTCTGCGTGCCATCTGGTCATTCAACCAACCGGATTCCTGTTAAAACAATCTGAAAGGAGTCCATATTTGAAGGAAAAAATTTTTTTTTTTCTTTATTCATAGTATCGCTTCTGTATTGCAGTGGTGTATTTTTATATATGACAGAAAACAATGCCTGCTGTTTGATTTGTTAAATTAAATTTAGAACTCTTGGTAACACGAAAAGCTAATTGCAGATGGTGGATCAAGTTAGATATAAATAAATTCCAGATTCCAAAACTAAATGTTCATCTACCGTATGGTGAACAACATATTTCTGTCTATAAATATTCTAAAGACCATTTTTTCAAATGAACTTGCGTTAGTTGAGAACTCCACAAATCATTTTGTGCCCTTTTGGTTTGCCAGAAAACATTGCTGATGGGAAAGCAAATCATTGGTTTAACAAAAGAATGAAACCTCTTGGAGTAAGCAGAACAAATGTTGGTAGGAGATAGAGATTGCCTTCACAGATGCAAAAGGCTTTACATTTCAGTAGCATGGAAGAAGGTATTATGAAACACTTCTGACCAATTTCGTGAAGACATTTTTTTTTTTTGAAAAAAGGTTCCCATGCCCTAAGAAATTCTCAGGTCACACAATTCCCTTTAAGAACTGACTTCTACTAATATAAGCAAAAATGACGATTCTGGAGTCTGTTAGAAGCACAACTAAAGAGCAAGCAGGAATGTTTTGTCTATGAGATATATCACTAGGAATCATTATTTTGATAGAATCTGAGCGCTCTTTGGAAACCAGAAAGAGTAAGCACCGGAGTAAAGTAAAGAAAAAACTTACCAATTTTACATGGGATTGTTCCGACGTCGTTTTTGTCCAGGTCTGTGGGTTTGTACCACAACTACAGTTTCTGTGAAATTGTGACGTGGCATTTCAAATATGCAAAGCAGCTCATGACACAAAGAAGGTCTTTTTTTTTTCTCTTCTTCTTTTCTTTCCAACCAATATACAACCAAGCATTGACTTTTTGAACTGCCTGTGCGTTCAATGAATGAAATCATTCGAGTTGGGAATGGATTTCGACCGACTAAGCTTACGAAGGTCATGAGGGTCACGAACACGCGTCTGATCTCGCAAACCGTGGATGTTCGGATTTCACCATTGTGGTTTCTGCTATTCAACGTCAAGCACAGATCCAAATTGTTCGTTAGACTTCCCAGGAGTATGAGTGAGTGATAAAAGGAAAGCAGCGAGTTGGTCCGTGGGCTCGAGGCGTTTCGAAAACACCTGGTCAGGTGACCACGAGCTCACGAGAACTTCCGTGGCCAACGCAATCCGCGCGTTGAACGGTGGAGTGCGGGTCGTGGGCTGCTGCCAAAACACATGCAAATCCACTGGCAATGGGAAGAGCCTGTGGAACCACTAAATGATCCAGGAGATCCTGGTCCCGTCCGTCCACTCCCGGTGCTCCTGCCGGTGACCCTGCCGACAAAGGGATATTTTTAATAGTGCCGACGCTGCGCCTTGAAGAAGCGGTCAGTGCGTAACCCAAAACTTTACACGTGAAACTTCATTTGCCGATTACAGGAAACCTTTTACGGACTGATCAGTTATTTTCAACGAATTTCATTAATCTCTGCATTATGAAGAAAGTGGAAGTAATGCAGCAATGTTTTTTGACTGTTTAGGAAGTTTGCTCGATTTTGTTCGTTTTCAAACCTCAAGAAGGATATCAGAAGTTGTCATATGGGTTCATTAGGGATGAAATCCTTTTGTACGTTCTTGTGGCTCTTTTCGTGTATTTATGAGTCGCAGACCGTTGAAGTTGTTTATGCCATAAATGCAGGTGGTGGTGAACATGTCGATGTACACGGCATACACTATGATGCCGACCCGTTGCACAACAAAATTGGAATCGCCTCATCTTATGGAATGAATTTGCTGATAGCAAGAATACCACAGAATGATCAGATCTTGTACCAGACTGAAAGGTATCATCATTCAACATTCGGTTATGACATTCCAGTTAAAGAGGATGGATCGTATCTCTTAATTTTGAAATTCTCTGAGGTGTACTTTAAAGCTCCAGGCGAAAAGGTAAACAAAAACTTTTTATGATTTTGTATTTGAGGGATATTTAGGTATTTGATGTTGCATTAAACAGGAAGCACACAGTTGTGCCACAATTAGATATCTTTGATAACGTTGGATTTGGAGTTGCCCATGATGAATATATTGAATTCACGATAAAGGATGGAAAACTTATATATTATGATGAAGAATCCGAGGTTCATAATGGCAAAATCAGAATTGATTTCGTAAAGGGCTACAAAGATAATCCCAAAGTAAATGCTATTGTTCTGTTAAAAAGCACAGAGAATGGTAAAATGACATTGCTTTTAAGAAATTTAAGTGGTATTTTAGATCGCAGTTTGTTGGAAGATATTCCAAAGTTACCTTCTATCCCTGAAGCAGAAGAAGAGTCTGTCGAATTACAAGATGATCAGCAGCAATATTCGAATCCTGAAAAGCCTCGAAGAATAGGTGCATCTAGACAGCCAAATCCTTATTCTACACATAACTCATATATGTTCATCCCAATCCTTGTGACTTTAGCTGCCTTCATCCCTTTGGTGATTTGTCTTTGCAAAATGTAGATGCTTATTTTTGATAAGTATGTTAAAATTTGTCAATTGTGTTGATCATCAGTTTACTCTTTTTCAGCTCATAGCATATTACAAGTTTGTTTGAAACAAACTATCGATTTTTGAAAACTTTTAGCAAGAAGTTTCGGATAAGGCTGTGAATTTGAATATTAGTACCTTGTATGCATCTTGATTCCATTTTCAGCTAACATGGAAATTTCTCATATGCATTGCATGTCATGTTTAGAATGCATCAGAAAAAAAGTGTTTATTAACTTTTTTCCATGAGGCAGGTCATGTTTTCCTTGTTACTTGAATGAAGCTTCATTCTTATCTTTCTTGTGAAATTTTGTTGGCATTTTTTGGGATTTACTGGGATTTCCAGGAGTGAGGAATGCAGTTTGGTTGTTTAAGCTGTTGGAAGATTTAAGACGAGAAGCAAATAATTGTTTAGAAAATTTATGAGCTTATGTTTTTACTTGAAAAAAAAAATATGTAACTATGTTGTTGGAGTTCAATATTACATTGTAGCATTTAGCATGTTAATCGAGGCATACTTTTGAATATTGCCTCCTAAACTCTTTACTGGAATTTTTGTGTGTATTTCCTATGAGGGGTTTTGTGATGTACACCTTGTATTTCATTTTTATGGATAATTTATCTTGGAAATGGCATTAAAAATGTCATCCATTTTAACTTATGTTTTCACATGCATAATTTCAAAAATAAGTATTTCCTACTTACTGTTTGCAGATCTTGTATTAGCAGTATGGTTGAAAGGGTGTAAGAAATTCAAGAAAAGCACCTAAAATAATGAATGCGAGACTACATTTCATTGTTTGCCTTAATAAGTAAAGCAAGTAATGAGGTGAAGTCTTTATATGTTTTAATTTAATTGTATCCAGGTGATCATTAAGAACAATCAACTTGACTTTCGTCCATAATATCATCAGCTTCCACGAAGTGTACTATTTTTTAAAAGGATAATTTCAACAGATCTGTAAAATTAGCATTTCATTCGGCTACACTGGGATGTTATAATGAATATGCCATTGTAATGAGGATCTTGGTAGTATGTATATCTTTCTTGGAGTACTGATTTCTAGGATCATTGACATGTAGGTTGACTGCTTTCTAGAGTATACAATGGGCTTGGGGCATTCACAAAAAGCACATAAAAGAAAATAGTATATTGAGGAAAGAGAAGAGGCTTTCTGACTATCCTCCCCTCTTCCTCCATTAATTGAGCATTTCTGTGTGCCCTTTGCATCTTACTGGAGATGTGTTTAATGTCCTTAATTTTATTGTGCAGATAGGATCATTTCAAGACTCTTTATCATCGCTATTAAGCGGGAGGTGACTTGCATGCCCATTTCTGTATGGATGTGTGCCATTTTGATGCTTCAGCTGCAACAAAGGATTGCTATTTCCACAGCTGAAGTGTGTAGGCAGCTGACTGTGTGTAGAGTCAGTGCTTCAAGTCTCTCAATGTTTTCTAAATGCTGAATGGTCATCACTAGACATGCCCATCTGCTAGTAGGAGCATTGCACTCTAATAATAATAGTCTCTGCACCTGGTCCAGTTCAGAGGCATGCTCCCTCTTGTATAGTGATGACATCAAGGTGATATCAGCACGCTTCAACTGCGTGGTCGTGTATTTTTTCGTTCTGTTTGAAGGAAGAGCATCTAGGTGGTTTTCCTTTTCAGTAGTTTAGTGCTTGTCTGGTGTGAGGAATAGTGCTGTTGCAATGGCAGAAATGCCATTGAACATTGCTAACGAAAGAAAGGGTGAAGTAGGAACTTCATCAACCATTCCCATGGAGACGGAGGCAGCAGCTTCCGAAGATGTCCTCCTGGAAACGGGAGGACATCTTCGGAAGGACAGGATTTGGAGCCAAGCACCGTCGACGCCCGCTGCCTGAGCCCAAATTGCCAGAGGCCGCGTTAAAATATAAGGTAGGCCATCCTTGGACTGGCTTCGATTGCGCGCTCCTTTGAGGAAGGTCTGCGCAACCTAAACATGGAAAAGAGAGAGCTAGAAAGCCTGTTCGTGAAGAGTAGAGAGTAAGTAGTTGAGCTTACCTGCAGAGATGCAGAACTTGCTCAACGACTCCTGAATACCCTCATCAGCACTGGGGCCGGAAGGCTTCTGCTAGTCACTGCAGACCTGACCCCAGCATACAAAGATGGAGGGACCCCTGGATCCTTCCCTCTCTACTAGCGACCCGTTTCAGTTCGAAGAGGGAACCACGCTTCTCACCAGACTCCTCATCAGCAACGCCGATTGGTTCTATTGCGAACTGCCGTTCGGCATGTCGACGGAATTCTCAACTACTCAGGAAAGGCGATCCATGGCCGAAACCTCGAACCGCTTCGACCTCGCTCTTCTCCAAGAAGCCCACAAGATTTCCACGGCAGAAATCGAGGCACGCGCCCCGGGTAAGCCGCCCTGGCCTCGGCTGGTTCCTTATGCATGTGAGGAGTCGTGTCTTTCACGTACGCATACCTCCCGAACGCCAGACGCAGCGCGTCCGTTTCGACGACGTCGGTCGAGTGGACCCACTGATGCTTCAGTGGTCCGATCGCAATAGCGGTCCTGTCGCGACGAACGTCTACGCGCCATGCGGTCACAACGTGTACGCAGGAAAAACTTGGTTCTTCAGTGCGTTCGGGAGCCAATGGCTGAGCAGCACGGGTTGCAAAGTGGTGCGTCCGATGGCAGGAGGTTTCAGCCTCTGTGCGCCACAAAGTGGCACTCACTGGAAAGTGCATAGAGGGCAGGAGACGAATTGTGGGACTGACTTTGCTGCTCCCCAATGAGCCTGGAATGCACGTCTACCTCGGCGACCACCTGTGTTCCCAGGAGGGCAGAAGGGACGGAGTGAGATCGACCCTTTCGGACCATCCCAGGGTCGCTCCGGAGTTGCATCCGTCTGGGAAGGATCCTCCGGTGAATGTATGTGGCTACCGAGGGATCGACTCAGCCGTCCGGAAGACGCGGAGCAGCTCCATGCTTCTTTCTGTCGCTTTGCAGCCACCAGTATGGAGGACCGGAATTACTTCGAGGACTTGGGAGACTGCGTTTCTTTGTGAAAAATGGGGAAGCAGCAGGGAACTTCGTTCCTCGAGGGTCGAAAAGGAAACAGTTCATCTGGGAGGTCTTGACGACTCGCAGGGTCAGCTAAGGAAATTACTCGGAGCGTTGGCGGGGACAGGAGGACATACGAGTCAATAATGGAGAGTAGGGGATAGGGACATCGCCACTTTTTTTTGCAAAACTGCTGCACGGTGGCGTCGATCTTCCCGCCGGTTCCCAACTTCGGCAATGCACATGGCTTGGTCGTTGCACAGCAAAGTGGTCGACCCCGATCCCGCCGCCGCATTCCTAGCCAGAGGGCCAGTGACGACAGCTGTCAACAAGCGAGGTGGCAGTTTTCCTGCAGCAAAGACACAACTCCTCGGCTGCTGGAAGACGCGAGAGTTGGTGAATGCTCCTTCACTCCCGTGCGCTGTGTCGACGGGACTACTTCTGTGGAGTCAACTTCCGCGTGTTGTCCCCGAGGAATTTATGGTCCCTGTCCGAAAGTTTCTGCATTCCCCTGTCCTGGAAACAAGCCGTGCTGCTCTTTCTGCACTGGAGATTTCAGTGCGGCGAGAGGCGGCACCCTCGTTTCCGCAGGGGTTGCGTCCCCGATCAGTGCGGGGTGAGGGGAGTCGATCCCGCGCCTGCTTTTGGACCGCAATGCCCCCTTTCAAGAATACCTGAGCGGAGGTCTGCATCAGCGCTCCTGCACTAGGAGGACCTCGCCCGCGATCTGCTTCTGCGGCGGCTTTTCGCGTCGGGAAGAGTCTCAACGAGCGCGGTGATCTCACCCATCGGTCGCGTGCGCGAAATCGGCACGGTCAGCTATGTACTGGGGACGACAGTGCGGCGAAAGGAGGTCACCGCCTGTATGAAGACGACTGCAGGAGGAAGACAAGGAGAAGATCGCATTGCATTCGGTGCCAGTTCTGAAGTGAAGGAACGGCCAGCACCTCTGACCCTTGTTTACAGCCTTCCCTTTATTTTTTTTTCTCATTGTCCACTCCCTATCTCTCCACACCTTTCCCGGTTATATATTGATCCCAGTGCGTACAGAGCAAACCCAAGGACCCTTGCACGGTTCCCCCAGATTCTCTTTTTTTTTTTTTTGCGGTTCCCTCTTCCCTTTCCCGTTCCGGACGTTGGGATATCCCGACCTGCGCGTCGGTGGACCCTGCATCCGAGCTTCCTTTGTCTTCGGCTGGGAACCAGTGTGTTCCATACTGGTTCCTTTTTCTAAAATGAACGCTCCTGGGCGCTACCAGGTGGAAAACTGGTTGCCGTGGATGCGTCTGCAGCAGGCAGCGGGCCTTGCGACTGCTGCGGACTCAGCACAACGTTGCATGGTCGCGGCGGCGACGGACGGGAGACTCTTCCGGGAGAAGAAGCGACACAGCAGTGCAGTCGGTATTATCATTTTGAGGATGCAAGATGCCTGGAACCAATCGTTCCTACAGCCCACGGAAGTCGCCACAGCAGCTGATGAACGGGCGCGGACGCGATTCGGTGGCCCTGCGTATGCCACGCCCCTGTGGGTTCTCCACGTGGTGCATGATCTCGTTGCAAGGGAGACCCCATTGCAGGAGGAACACCTCACTTCCTGAGGGAGTACACGGAAATGTCTAGACACAGGTGAGGAGTGAACAGTTTTTCCAGGGGTACACTCAAAGTTTCCGCCCATCAGTGCATTCTCTTCACCTGAACGGAGGACGCAGCCATGTTGGAGGAACATCTGCGTAACATCCATTTAAGAGCTTCTCCACTCCTGCGATCGTGCGGGAGAACTCCCACCTTGCCGATTGGCAACTGTCATTTCTTTCCCATAGGGAAGACAGAGCTGCAGTCGAAGGTGTGGAGGATATGCGGTCCCATTTTTAGCTAGTATAAGCAGGGAAGGTTCTGGACTCATTTGTGGACTGTAAGTTCCTTTTTCTTGAGCGCTTTGCTAAACAGCTCTGTTGCCCCTTCCTCTGTGTTCTACTTTTTGTTTGTTCTCTGGATTTCACAACGGGGCGAGGGACCGATGGCCTCCTGCGGAATGTTCTTTAAATTTCCGGAAGGTCAGAAATCAGATGGAAAGGCACAAAGTTGAGATGCCAGTCTTGGAGTGCAGATGTTGGGGAGATTGCAACTGCAGCTGTGGTTCATAATTCTTTCTCTGATGACACAGCGATGGGACGCACATTGGTGTCTCCCAGCACGCTATGTCCTCAGGCGTGCGTTCGGCTGCGCGGGATTGGCGTTTCTTATTCCTCGCAACCGTCACAGGGAACGCCTTTGGACTCTCCGATACGGCAGGTTGCCTTCTGCCTTAGGATCTCCTACCTGCTTTCGAGTTGAAAATGAATGACTCCAGGGAGCCATAGACACCTGGTCTCGACTTAAAGGCATCAGCCTCGAAGGGTTTCGCTCGGCTGCTCGCTTCAGGAGAGAATTCCCCTCAAGCAGGTATGAGGGTCCCAAAGAAGTGGAGGCTCATTACTGATTTCCTCTCCGAAATTCTAATTTCACACTCTCAACCTCCCTCAGGGTAAGGGATAGTGGTTGGATTGCGGAAGTGACCAGACCAGATGTGTGACCTTTAGGTCTCCTAGCAGACGCAGCCACTCTGAATGTGCGAGTCAGGAGTGTAGTGGACTGGAAGGACCTTTTGGGGGTTCGATTCAAAATCCCGAGACTTTACATAAAGATATATATAATTAGCATGTATACTTTTTTAAATAATCTCCAATATATATTTATATCAGCAATATAATCAACAGCTTATTAATTATATTAGTCAATACCCCTGAATCTTAGTAAATATATCTGTTGCAATAATAATGCTGTCAATAACATCTGTTAATAAATATGAATGACCCTGTGTGCTAAAATAAATTTGCATATAGTATGTATTCGGGATTTTGATCGTTCGGGATTTCGGAGTTCGATACTTCGATCGGTACCCACTTTGGGTGTTCCCTATTCATGAACTGGTGGTCCTCCAAATTTGCATCGACAGCTGCCCTGCAGCACAGGACGACCCTATTTTTGAGCTGGGAATTCCCGTGCAATAAGCAACGTTGTCAGTAGACCTGTATGAGTTTCTCTCTGCACTGCCTAAGGTGTGTAAGAGCGAGAAGCTGCTGCACCTCTCGATGGAGTGCGATGCCTTTCTGTCGGGATGGATGAGGATAGCTACAGCTCTTCAGAACTATAACACCCTCCTGCTCTTGAGGAGACGTTTCACTCTTCTCCAGAGACTCTCCACGGCCGTGGTAATGGCGTCTGTGGCATCGCGGTTGCACGCCTGAGACGGAAGACACCTCAGGAAGAGAAGGAGGCCATAATCGAGATTTCTTATGGTGCGTGGAGTTGACAAGTAACTTCACTTCACAGGTTGACAGGGAAGAAGTCGCCTGCATCGTTCGAGGCCTTAGGTACTGAGCTTGGAACATCCCTTCCCCTCCTGGTATTCTTAGAATCATGTGATTTTTTTTTCTCCCCTCTATGTTGTTCGCGAGCTTTCTTCCTGATTGCATTCCTGCATGGCCATTGAAATGTCGGAAGGTATTTTGGGAGAAGGCTTGCTTGCTTCCTTCTTTTCTGCACGTTTCTTGTTCTGTAAATAAAGGTCCCTTTGTAACGAAGCGTGCGCTTTGAATAAAACATTCATCCTCCTTTCATGGAGTCGTATTTTCTTACATTCCTTGGTTTGCCTGCTGTTGCCGTTCTTTTCCGAAGGGACGCCGTCTAATTCGATCAAACGGGAACACATACGATGTGGATGCCTCAATACACAACGTGTTTTTACATCATTTCCAGTGGAAAGATTGAGAATAGGAACTGCAAAGATTGAACTCAATAAATCGCGAAACTCTGTGGTTATTTCTGATCTGTCGCGTGTTTTTTGCTTTTAATTTCAGCAAGGAAAAAAGGATACCCAGAGACTTCTGTTAGCAACCTTTGCACCAAACTGGATTTTTTTTTTTTTTTTTACTTCATATTCCAAAACAGTCTTTAAGTCTCAAATAGTGAAGAATATAGCTGTTTACATGACATATTTGCCTTTCTTGACCGTTTCCTACGAAGGCACGCCCTTCCATTGAGAATTAGAGATTTCAAAGATGATCAGCGTCCAAGCGCTTTTTGCTTCCGTCAGCAGGGTTGGTCCTTCCGCCGAGCAGTGGGCTTAACGATGGGTACCCAAAAGGATCCGCTAGTAGGAATTTCTTCTCCGGAGGGAACCCTCACGCGAATTGAAAGGCATTGAAAGCATGAAGAGGGTGACGAGTGACTCTGGATCTGATATGCATGCTCGTGAAAAAGCTGATGTCTGATTAACCCGCTCGATGCAGATTGGTGCCATGCTGGGAAACTGACTATCTTTAGGTGTCGTGCCCATTCTTATGTTTCCAGGATAAGTTTTTTTGTTACCAGAGTTAATCTTCTCCGTGATCATCATAATGGTAGATAAGTGTTTCTGCGCTTATCTTGTTCTGTCCTTCGCAAACGCGACATCAATCTTTTACAGGTCCTTGTTCCCACGGATAAAAATGGGTTCATCGGAAGGTCTACGCATGAGGATTCGTGCAAACATCTCTTTCAATATGCTGCAATAACCTTCCTGAAGAATTGAGCCAGCAATAATTCAAGATATGCACTGCAGCAAGGACGAAGGAAAGAAAAGAAGAAAAAAAAACGGCTATCTTTGATCGGAATAATAATTGCTCCCAATGCGATATTGAGGTTTGCCGATGTTTTCCAGAACCCACTTTTGCCAGGCAGAGTGCATCCTTTTATTAGATCAAGGCCGGAGTGGGTGGTGTTTGCGGCTGATTCACTGGCAATTCATTGACTACAGTCTACTGGCCAGCCGACAAATTACCTTTCAAGTCAAAGGGTTTTTGGTATCATGAAACCAGCACAAAACCTTTGAGAGCATGCGGTGGCATTGGGCTTTATTAAAGTGCGAGCGAGTGCTGGGCCGAGTCCATCGACGCGCAGAGGTGTTGTGGAATGCCAAATGCTTTCTTTCCGATTGTTCCATGGGTTTTCGGCAAGATTATGGGTGTTTGTGCATGCGTGTAAAGTCGAGCGTGTTGCTCGAGCAAGCATATGCGAAGTGCGTGGTGAGGAATTCAGCGACACCCTTGTTGTGGCTCCACTTAGCCTCTTTTGCAAGGTCTGTGGATACCTGCACTGGTGGACAAGTCACTGCACTGGTGAGCACCTCAAGCTGAAAAAGGATTTGCAAGTGAAGATCTATTCAGCGCAATTGTGTTTTCTTCTTCCCTCTCTTCCTTCGCAGCCGTTTCTGCATCATTCTCATCCAAGCATCATTCTCATCATTCGATCCAGTTTGCTTGGTGTTTGGGTGTTTTGCAATTGACGGAGGCATTTTCCCAGTTCCATTGTTCCGGGATCTCACACTCTACCCTGAGATTTGCGATTTATCAGTGGATTTGTGGAGCGCACTTTCAACGTCCAGCAGGAGAATCCACAGGCTCTGTGTTGTCGAAACGTGAATTCCAGCTCTGCGTGTGTACCTTAGGGATGAATGGATTTGCGTAATTCTACTTTCCCCTCATTAAATCATAGATAAGGAAGCTGCCTTTTCTCCGGGGAAACAGATGCACAGCACAAAGAAATCCGACCCCAAGAAACCTGGTTTCGATTAAAGGAATAGCCCATACGGGAGCTAAGATCGAACCTTCCGGTGCCCATCAAAACGTGCCATTTCCAAAGCATATTATCTTTTACTCTACTTTTCTGCTTCTACTAATTCTACGGAGCTTTTTCTTCAACCAGCCTGCTACAGGGAATCGACCGAAACAAATGCGCGAGTCGGCTTGCCTTTGGAAGAGTGCACTGAATGGTGACAGAGAACCGGAGGAGTGGACATGGAAGTGGACGGTAAACGCGGAAACTCCATGCCTATGCCTCCACTTAGCGTAGAATGGGTCCATCCTTCCAGGAAGTGCGGTCCCCGGACATTTTTGATGAATCATATTGATTGCTTACATTCGGAACCAAATTCTTGAGTTGGCGGCAGCGTGCCTGCAGCCTCCGCGCGCGGCACCGAACGTTGTGGGTTCGAATCCCCACGTGTAGGGTCGCCCCCTCGAGAAATGGGTGCGTCGTGGGATTCGATTCCACCCCGCAAGATGACGCTGACTGGCACGCGCGCTTCTGGTGCTGCACTGGTTGACGCCATGTCACTCTTGGCGTTTATTTATAAAGAATAAACATCACGCATCCTGCCACGTCCTTGGCAGGATGCGTGATCCTTCAGCATTACTTATAACTACGAGAAGGAACCTGCTGGGAACTCGCACGCAGGCCAGCTTGTTCGCCTCTGCAGCACAGGCGAAGAGGAGACAAAAATAAAATAAAATAAAACGAAAAACATGCAGTCAAAAAATGGGGGAGGTTCGGGAAGGGATCACTGTGTGCTGGAGGGTGTCTTCTGCATACCTGTAAGGATGCCTGCAATTTCCTGTTTCAAGACTCTCAGATGAGGCCATCTTGACTCTGTCCTCATGAAGAGGTTAGCAAATTAGATGGCGTCCTTGTCGTTCTGGCCCCCTCTGGCATTGCTCCATGCAGCCATGGTCCCGCCGCGTGGACAGGGTGGTGCTGCTATTGATGTGGTCGTCGTAAGGGCGTCGCGCAGGAAGAGGCTCTTTCAAACGTCTCTGAAGTTGCTGTTGGGGATTCCAAGGGTCGCGGCAAAGCGTCCCCAAAGGGGGCGGAGGGCAACACAGTCCACTAGGAGGTGTAAGAAGGATTCCTGCCCCCGCACCTTGCACAGTTCGGGTTCATTCCTCCCCTCCCGTGTCCAATGATGCCAGCGGACGTTGCACGGGAGGCCCCAGTGCAGCAGCATGAATGCTGACTCCTACCACTTCAAGGGAGGGAGGTGCGGGTGCAGCACCGGTGGAAGCCGGAAACCCCCGATGCCCCCTTTTCTGGCGTGAGAGGAACGGATTCCTTCCTCCGCCGTCCCTTCCTGAGGGTTGGAGGTCAATCCTTCCTGGATTCATAGGGTGGTCTCCTCCTGGGGCATTTTCTGACTTGAATGGTTGACACGCACCCTGGGGAGGGATGGAACAGTGTCAAAGAGCTTCGTGAATCTCCAAGCAAACCCCTTAGCGAACCTCTTTTCCTCCTTCCCCAACAACAACAACAACAAAATCCAATTCTTGTGGTTCCAAGAAAGTTGAGAAATTCCAGGGTCTCAGTTTCCAGATTCCAAGAAGTCTCAACAGCATCCAAAAATCTCGAGTATATGAGAAGATCATGACCGGCATCGACTCCCGTTTTAGTCTACTTCGGAAAGAAACAAAATGGACGCAAAAAAAAAAGAAAAAATGACGCCACTTCAGCGCAGCCGAAAATGCAGCTCTTCACTTGCGCTCATCCGTTTCTTCTGGTTAGAAAGCGGGACGATATCGGTTAATCGAGATCTTCCCGGATCGGCATAAAATTGCTGGCGGGCGCTCCACTCATTCATCCATCCACAGTTGGGCATTGCTTCCTAGTGTTTCTTTCGCGCTTGCGTCTCTTCCATTGGCTTTTGTGAGAAGGGAGGGCTGGGGACTCCCTGACGTGCCAGTGAAAAGCATTGTAGAGTAAGGTCTGATTCATCTTCTATCACCATATCCGACGTGATGGGCAAGGTGGGAAGTGACTTGCTGCATAGAAGCAAAGAGGAAACTTCTAAAGGCGTGGACAGCTCGGGAGTGACGGAGAGTCTGCGACCCGAGTGTCCCATCCTACCGACTTGTACGCTGGGGAGAGAAGCTCGGCATCCCTCTGGAGGAAGTGGAGCTGCACCCGGCGTGCTAGAATAGTGGCACTCTCCTCCTCGGGTGGCAGGAGTTGGCGTTGATGGTATTGGGATGGGGGATTCCATGCAAAGCGCGCCTTCACCACTGGCCATAGGGGAGTGGAAAGAGATTCCCCTGCACTGTCTGTTCGATCGTGCTGCCCTCCGATCCCTTTGGGGTGGCCTCACGACGATCCCCGGTATCACGGCGGGCAGCCCCAGAGACATATCCAGACGCCTCTTTGCGTGTGACGCGATGCACCGCCGCCCACGTTCCTCACAGTCCTCTGCTATTTTCGCGAGATCATAGCAGCTCAAAAGGCCAGAAGAGACTGAAACGTCAAGGACTCCATCCATTGGGCGCAGATCTTCCTAAGGACCACTTCGAAATCATCTCACTTGGGAGAGAACAAACGGGACTTGTCAGCATCCTGAACAGGATGCAGAGGACTACAGGAAGCGTACTGTGATCCCTTCCTCGATCCTTCTTTGTGTATAGTTTCCTCTCCCCTGTTTTGTGTGTTTATTTATTTATTTATTGTTTCCTCTTCCTCCGCGCTGCCGAAGAGGACCTCGCTGGTCTGAGCATCACTCTTCGGCAGGTTCATTGCCAACTGTAGAACCAAGGGTTCCACCAAAGGGTATTTTTATCACTTTACGTAATAAATGCCCCGTTATAACCTGGTGATAATCATCGTATCCGTGGCATCGCCATTTCTTCACCATGAGGGGGGAAGAAATATGTACTCGTGATGTGGTCACTCCACTCTAATCGAGCAGAGTAGATGAACCGGAAGAGTCGCACTTTCATGATTTTCCTCCCTCCACTCCCAAACTGCATAGGATGATGCTTTCCGTACCTCCTTCTCACAACCTGGGGCAAGTGCACCGTGTGCTACTGCGGTGGTGGCTGACCCAGAACGCAACTGAGGAGAAACCCTAGAGGCTTGGAGCTTTAAGGCACCATTTCGGAAAGTGGGGATCATCGTTGTCGAGAACGTCTTTGCTCCCTACTTTTTCCTCCCACCTCCCCTTCTTCCCGTTTTCTGAGTGTTGCTGTTCCCCGAAGCCCTCTAGTGGGGAATACAGAAGCAGCAGCAACAGTAGTAGAGAACGCTTCTTGCCGCTGACTCACGCCATGCGGAAACAGAGTCGTCAGGAAGCTACGCCTTGCCTCCCAACCCAAGGTGGCTCGTTTCTTGCTGCCAGACACCCAACTTGACCGGGATCTTGCAGAGAAGAGATGAGATCTGCTGCGAGACTACCCACTGGTTCTCCTTCACACGTCGCGCGACTAGCGCGCGCCGCAGTGTGTGGGGTAGTCGTTTCGCTTGCGAATGGGCACGGAGGTGATTCGAGAGGATGGCTTCGGGATTCTGCATCCCAGTGATGGATGACCTCCACGCCGAACGAGCGCTCCTGACGGCGGACCCGGGGAATTTGCGAACCTCAATCCCACACTGATCCCGGACAGCCACCTCCGGAGTCTGGCTCAGGGTAGTGTGCTTCTCGGAGAGGTTTCTTGAGGTTTGGGAGAAGGAGAGGAATCAGCCTCCGGCAGCCGGAAGTCGAAGCCGAACTCTTGTCCACGGATCCGCGGAAAGAATTCTTCTCCTTCCGCTTGCTAGGGAGGATCCTTTTCGGGTGGACGAGCTGCAGCTCTTTCGTCATCCCAGAAGGCAGTTTTTTAAAGCGAGGTGCGCAAACGCGCAGGTTTTCCGGTCGGATACCCTTCGATCGACTGGGGAAAAGTGGGGTGGAAGAAAAGTGGAGCGCGGCGAAATTCGAGCGCGATCCCATCTCCCCGACGTAATGAGGCCGAGCAGTAGTTAGAGGAAACGGTCATGGAGAGAGTAAGGGACGGACCCCTTCTGCTGATGAATCGCGTTGCACTTTGATTTGCTTGATTGCTCGCTTCCCTCTCGATGCGGAGGTTCTCATTAAACGGACCTCCTTGCCTAGAAAGGAAGAAGCCCTCCACCTGCGGACTGGCGGCAACGTAGGTGAGGTCCCGACCGAGAGCTACGGAGAGAATCTTTCTGGGAAGTGCAGAGCTTCCGAACGGTTCCACGGGGCGTAGGAAAAGCGTCATTAGGCAGTCGTTGCGAGTTGGCAAGCGTGTCGTTTGGGCAGCCTTTCCGAGGGGCGCGTTTTTCAGTGCCATATAGTGAAAATCGGCGGAGCTTGGTGGTGGGCGCTCCCTTCACTCAGTCCAGAAGTGTTCCCATTTTCTGATTCCCTGCTTCTGATTTGAAACCTTGCAGGGGTGTTCGAGCTACTGGAGAGCTTCTGCCTCGGCATTTCTCTGCCGGGGAAAACCGAGACGCTGATCCTCCTAATGTTAAGATCTCCCAATGGAAACGATCTTCTGATGCTACAAGACATCCTTCCTTCTATTATCAATTTTATTTCTTTTTTCCGTCACTGTGATGGTTCTTTCGCTCTTTCGTTCTTCCTGGCATTCATCAGTCAGTCGTACCGTCTGTGGCTACGTATGGTCTCCGGGAGTAATACCAATCGTTGCAGGTTCGAATCCCCACGTGGAGGATCGGCGCCGAGAATGAGAAATGCCTCGTGGGTAGCTGCAGGGAACGCTGGTTTGACCACAGGCTTTGGGTGCGGCACTGGTGGGGCCTGGAAACCCCTGGATGCTTCCGTGAACTGGTGCCGAGATTGGAAGTTAACCCTCCGGGGTTCCTTCCGGGGCATCAAGGAGCCCTTCGGTGGTTCACCTCCGGTTGTGAGAATGGGGCAATGGAGCCGTTTATCGAATACCGTGGAGCTGGTCGATACTCCCCCCTTCGGGGGGTCGCCTCTCCAGAGTGTAAGAAGCGCGCCTCTCCCTTCGGGGAGCGAACCTCCAGAGAAATTGGAAACCTCCCTTGGGGATTCTCTTCAGAGGATCAATCCCCTCCTAGGGGTCTCTCCAGAGAGAATAAAGAAGAGTTTCCCTTCGGGGTTCTTCTCCCAAACGTAACAGATTCTTTCCTCCGGAGCTTTTCTGGACTCGTAGAGAAGTCTCTCCGGGGCTACCCCAACTTGAACTTGATAGGGTGGGATGAAAATGGGGATTTGCATCTTGGAAATAGTGGTCTAGCGCTTCAGAAGTGCATCCAATCAGATAGAGCTCTTCAAGCCATACTTAGAAGATCCCGGTATATACGAAAAAGCGTTGTCCCCAGCCCCATCCTTTCGACGATCCGTCCAGCTGGACCGCTATTTCAAACCCGATATTCATTCAAAGCAAATGAACATGCATTCACGTACCCTGGAGGCACGGTTTGGAGAGCGCCGGCACGGGTAAATGGTTCCGCAGTGCGCCCTAATTCACCTCGCTGAGCACCCGAATGATCCAAATGACGCGCCTCCTTCCTGAGTGCCCTGGGCTGAGATGGGACGCAGCTCGGTGGCTTGGAGGGAGAGGAGAAAGAACGTGCTCAGTAAGGAATGATCGAGGGGTCAATTAAGAATAAATAAATAAACATATGATGTAGAGAAACATCTGGCGCAGGGCATTCGAAGTTTCCGGGAAATGGGAAGAGGTAATAACTGAATTTTCGTCCTGGATCATTCTCATGCCTTCTCCCGATCCAGGCGGCGCCTTCGTTAATTTTGAGACGGAGGTGTGAGCTTCCTTGGCAGCCTCCACGTCGAAGATGAGACGAAGCGACCAGCCGTCCACCTGCGCTGCCTCTGCTCGACCGCATGGTGGTTGGAGTAGCATTGACGAGCCCACGAGTCCTTGCGTAACGAAGGAACCGTCGTGGAAGCTGCCGAGGGGATTCCTCCGGATTCAGGAGGAAGTCCATGGCCACTCGCTGCCATCCACTTTGGAAAAACTCACTATCCGGAAGCAGGTGTAGGTCAACTTTCCCACACCTGGCACAGTTAGGGGACGCGTTCCCGCTCGTCCAGGGCTTCCGGCGCTGGTTTCACGGGAGCCCCTGGTTCAAGAAGAGCGGCTCGCTTGCCGCCACCCGGAGGGGAAGCAGTGAACAGTCCCGGAGGATGATGATGACCGCCAGTTCATCCAGGAGGATGTCAAGATTGTCTGCAGGCCTTCGCCGTTGCCGGCTAAGGGCTGGTCCGTGACAGGGGCTGTAGGGTAGGAATGAGAACTTTATTGGTCCGGTTCACCTCCACAGTTCAGCCTTTCGTTCTGCGCCGCGGATTTTTGCCGCTGGGCCAAGCCCGGTCGCTCGAGTTTTGTCCTTGCACGAGGCTGATGGTTAGTCTGGTCTTCCTCTGAAGAATCAACTACATAGAGGTGTGTTCGGTCATTTGAAAAAGGGTTGTGAGTTTAGTGTCCAGATATCTCACGGATACGTTCGGCATCAGAGGATGCCAGCAACTTGCTGAGCTTGTGTTTTCTTAGACTTTCTAGCTCTTTCAGTTCGTTCCTGGAAATCCAAGGTCTTAATGAACCAGGTCACCCAGGAGGATGTCAAGATTGTCTGCTCATCAGTGGGCGCTAACAACTGGCGCCACGAAGCTCGGAAGTTCACAGGCCACCCCTGCGAGCCGCCTATCGGTTTACTGACTCCTGCCGTGCAGCAGGCAGCCTTCCACCTAGCCGGTCAGCTGCTGTCATTCTCTCCCTAGGGAGGAGAGCGCTACAGCTAGGAAGTGAAGCGTGTCCACTCCCAAGGATCCTACCATATCACCAGCATGGGCACTCAGCCAAGATGTTGGATGGGACGGAGAAGTTCTGGGCTAGTAGGAAAGACCCATGCACTGCATCCGCAGCCTCTTGCCGCCGCGCGTTGCAATCCAGCCGCTGGCAAGAGATCCGCAGGTGCTTCCGCAGCCAGGAGGCCAATTCCTTTAGCCTGCTGCAGTTTTGCGGGACAAGAGATGCCATTTTCTCCTAGTCGACTGCTCACCGAAGAGCGTTCCTTGTAGGCTGGGAAGGGCACCATGGAGCTGGTGAATAGATACCTCTCCAGAGTGTCCAGAAATGAGCTGCTCTCTTCGGGGAGTGCCCTTTAGCGAGATTCGGAAGCATTCCTTCGGGGTTTTCTTCAGAGAAGGAGGAAACAAGCGGCGGTTTCCTTGCGGGTTCCCTTCGGAGACCACTATACGGTGAGGACGTGCTTTTTCAAGCTCCCTATAGCCTAAAGTTAGGGACTTTTTTTCCTTGGTGTTTGAGTATTGATGCATCGACAGCGTTCTCATGGCAGCGATGCCTGAAGAAATCAAGATGGATGTTGGAGGAGAGGAGACTGATTCCTTTCCCGAAGCAATAACAGCGTTTTTGGGCATGCTCCGGGAAACGAATCGATCTCCTCTCCCGAAACAATGGATGTGAGGACGTCCTTCCCCACGGAATCATCCTCTCTGGGAGCGAGAAAATGTAGTGGTCCATCGAACAGGCATCACGCTCCGCATGCCCAAAAACGGTGTTTTCCTTTCAGCTTTTGTTTGGCTTTGCTGAGTATTACCAGAACCTCCGCACACGCTCAACTGGTAGCCCTCGAGCTTTCATGCTGTTCCACGCCACCCTAGGGTGCGTGTATTCTTCAAGATAAGGGGTACCCCTGGAAGGGACCACTCTATGAATCCAGGAAGGGCTCCGGAGAAGGGAGTCGGTTCCTCTTAAGCTTGGGGAGGGATCATCGGAATAAAGATCACCTCCACTCTGGTTGTCTCGAAAGGGAACCCCGAAGAAGTACGATCCGTTTTTTCTTCTCCGGAGGGAGTCTTCAAGGGAACTGCTCCTGTTTACTTTTCTGAAAAGAATTCCAAATGGAAGCCTCTGAAATTTCTCACAAGGGCCCCCGAAGGGAGCGGCACGCTTCTGTGCATTTTGAAGAGGTACCACATCTACTCCGTGGTACGAGACGGAGGGTCTATCCACGAGGGGGAGGGACAGCTCCTTCGCACAACCGGAGGGGAACTACCCACTCCTTGTTCTTGTTCCCTGGAAGGATCCCGGAGGGTCGATTCCCAATCCCATCCACTCATTGGGGACATTAAGTTTGAACCGCTTCTCGTGTAGCACCCGAATAGAGGCCAACCAGCATCATCTTAAGGGAGGAACTCGGACCCACGACGCACCCCTCATCTCTTGACGTCGATTCTTTCGGAGTATTCGAACTCCAGACGCTTGGTACCACGCGCGGAGACCGCAACCACGTGACCTCGATGCGGGTCCAAGAACGCGGTGCATGTGGAGCTTGAAAAACATGGCACCGTGCACGCTCTCACCTTCGAGGGCTTTGGGAGGCTTTTCAGTGGGCTGGCCGCAGCGCACGTCACAGTGCGCAAAAACGGCAGACTCCTCCACAAGCCGAAGGTCGGCAATGAGCTGGTCTATCTTTGGTACGTGGGGAAGCTCAAGTACTGTGGCCACTGTGATGTCACAAGACATCTGCAAAAGAGGCCGCCTAACATCCAGTACCATCAATGCGGAAACAAGGGACACATTAGACAAGTGTATCCCCGGTCCTCAATGGCGCAGAAATCAGGAAAGGAAAGCGCGCTGTCAAACTGCAGGTGGAGGGAAAAAACAAAAGGACAAACGACATCAGCTGCCAAGGTCCCAACACGAGCAGCAGAAGTCCGAAACGCAAATTTCCGAAATAGCTGACATTAAAGAGGGCTGGCAGCTGGGGAAATCCAAAAAGAAAAAAATGGGGGGGGGGAGAAACGGAGAACTTCTTCTTTACCCGCATATAAAACCTTACGGCGCCAGTTGTTAGCGCCCACTGATGAGCAGACAATCTTGACATCCTCCTGGGTGAACTGGTCCATTAATACCTTGGATTTCCAGCCCTCTGTGCGACAAAATCCGAAAATGCAAGTTGGTCATCGAGAGCGTCCCGGCAATCGAAGCTGCCACCGCAAAAGAGACCGCACCCGCAGCCGAAATGCTCAAGAGCGAACGCTCTCTTCAAGAACAGGGTCAGCTGCTTTGACAGCGAGGGTGCCGCCTTTGTTCATGCAGCGGAGGTGCCGGCAGCCAGCCCAGGCCGTGAAAAAGCCCTTGAGGCGGTCCGCTGCCCCGAAGGGACGGCGAGGTTGGAAGCACGTCGAGGCACCCCCCATCCGGAAGTCGGAACGAAAGCCCAAGACCCCATGGCGGTATGTCCTCCCTCGCGAGGAGGAAGAGCTGGCACCCGAAGGGCAAGCCGGCATCATGGGAACGCGGGATGCCCGAGGTGAGAAAGTCGACGAGCAGGAAATCAGCGAGGATGAATGCGCAGAGGTGCTTCAAGCACTGGATATCTCTGTTCGCGCCCCACCCGAGCTCCAAGCTCCCCGGCTACAACTCCAACTTCCCAGGAATATAATATAGGCTTGCCTCCTGCCCCAGAATCAGCGTGGCCTTCTGGAACGCCAACGGGATGCGCGATGATGGCAGAAGACCACGTTGGTAGCCACCACGCTGCGAAAACTTCGACCCGGATGCTCCTGAAGGAGATCCACATGATCACGCAGAAGTCCAGGAAATCGAAAGAATCGCGGAGGGACGGCTACTGCGGCATTGGGGTTCCTGCAAATCCTGTGAGGTGGCCTACATTCTGAAGCCAACCATCTAAGCAACCATACAGAACGTGCGTTTCGACGTGTCACCCGGTCACGCCGGGCATTTATTATAAACTCGATAACAACTGCGGTACGAGGCCCCGTTACGGTCAACACATCAATGGACCCGCCGGGTTGTCGGTACGCAGACCGACGGGACTCACCTCAGCAGCGGAGGGGGATGAGGAGAAAACAAAAAGAAACATAAAATAAAAAGACAAATAAAAAACCACTTTAGAGGGAGGGGAAGGGATCACTTTTACTGGAGGCAGTGTCCATCCTTTGCAGGATCACGGCGAGGTCATTCTGCATGCTTCTCAGGCGGGGCAATCGGGTTGTTATCCGCAGGAAACGGAATGCATACTCAATGACATCCCTTTCGTCGTTTCCTTCTTCCTCGGCTTCGCTCCAGGCCACTACAATTCCGCGGATGCAGCAAAGTGCTGCTAAGGCTGCAGGGACTCCCGCACGAAAAGCAACCGGAAAACGTCCATGGGAGGCTGCTAACCGGGATCTGGAGGGTCGCTCGAAACGTTTCCACAGAGGCCGGAGCATCACAGCCGACTAGCAGCTACAGGGGGAATCCCTGTTCCCCGTACCTGCCACATTCCGGGCGCACCCTCCCCAGAGTCCAGTGATGTCGGCGGGCGTTGCAGGGGAGACCCCAGTGCAACAAAAGAGCCGCCTCCTGCCACTCCAGATTATCGGTCGGGATGCCGAGCAGCTCGCTCCAGCGCCGCAATCCTTGCGGAAGGACGCTCAGGGTCGCGACATCTGCCAGCTGTCCCATAGTCCAACCGCTTAACTTCTTCGTCCTGCCTGCAATCTCGCAGGTGACCTGCCACCTCGGCGTCTGGCTGGCACCAAGTGCCATCCTAAGGAAAGGCATCGCCGCAGCGAGGGGGGTCATCTCCACCCGCGTGCTCCTGGCTGGACGGAGCACGGTTCGCGGAGGCCACTGCGGACCACCAGCAGGTGCGGGAACGATTCGGTCTGGGCCTTGAGCGGTTTGGGGATGTAGCTCCTTCGGATACGATGTGGGAGCCACTTGCACGGAGAGCCCCAGTGCAAAAGCGGCGCCACGTCATTCTTGAGCCTCAATGTGGGAACCAGCCTCCGGACACAAAGGAAGAATCAGAAGTTCTTCGGGAAACACCCTCGAAAGCTCGTTCCTACGAAACAGCTCCTTCTCCCGAGAACGAGGAGTGGCGGAGTTCACCAGCTCGCACCAGAAGTTCCGTAACTCCTGCGATGGTGCTGAACAACTCCCACCCCCCGGTCGGCTGCTACCATCGCTTTCTCTCAGGGCCGGCTGCGCTGCGACAACGAGCGTACAAAAGCAACACCACCACTGGGAGATCCATCATCCCTGCAGGATCCAGGGGAGTCAGCAGTCTGAAGCAGCTTCCTGCAACGAAGCTGCCGAGTGGGTTGGGTGGGTGCTGAGACATCTGGTTGGTCGGCCGGCATATGCTCATCGTTGGCTGCCCTATCTGGTGAATCAGTGTGTTTCTGACGAGCTGCCTGATGCTGCTACGAACGTGTGTCCTGCCTTCCTAGGTATCCCTAGCCGTTGGCATTGCCCCAGGCCTGGAAACAAGAATGGTGTTGCACCCTTGTTGCACCATCCGGCGCAACAAGGGATGTCCTATTCTTCGTACGACTCGATGCAGAGGCTGCTAGGACATCTTCCAGATGACTGAGAGAATGAGACCCACGATGGTTGAGTCTCTGTCCAGGCGTGTTTCTCGTCTCCCCACAGCTGAAAGTTGGCACAAGATTTTTTTCAGAGTCGCTATTCTTCGGTCCGGGCTCGAGCCAAGCGACTCGAATACACTGCACGCTCTCCGATCGTTGACTTCGTTTCTGCGAGCCGCCCTCTGCTCTGAGGGGGTGCGGTGAAGTGCTCTGTGGCTTGTGTTCCGTGGGCACTGCGCTCGTGTGCTGTGTGGATCCACGTTGTCTCCTTCAAGGGAAGCCACCAGGAAGGAAGCTCGGGCAGTCCGGGGGACGTCACAGGACCGAGTCGTGGAACGGCGGCTACGCAAGTGACGCCATGTGGTGCCAGCTACAACCACCCGATGAGCGCTCTCCCCGTCGCGGAGCCATGGGCTTACGTCACGAACAGTTAAGGGGTAGGAGCTTGTACCCACTTCCGCTATCGGGTGAGTCATGTGAGCGCTGAAGAAGCATTGAGGAAGCCCGGAGGTGAGCTCGCGCGTCTGAGTAGAAGGAGGGAGCCTCATCTCCCTCATGCCTGCAAGAGGGAGCAGCACATAATCGATCCCTGCGCTGCGCCTGCTATGTGTTTATTATGTGATTTTTCAATTAGTTAATGTGAACATGGGTTAGCAATTTTAAAGTGTAGTAACATGTAATTTGGTAGTGATTATTAATGGGGAAGAGGTTTAGTATGGGTTGGATAGGGTGGAGTTACGAGATGGTTTGTTTGGTAAGCGATTTATAGAAAATTTTTTAATGTTTATGTAGTATTAATAAAATATATAACTATCAAACTTACTCTCCAAATAAATCCATAACTAAACACTACTATAACATAAAAATTTTAAATCCATTAACATTCCCTTTACACTATATTCCACTCACATCTCATCGCTCGTTAAATTAACCCATTCTCCAACAATTAAATTAATACTACATAAACATTAAAAAATTTTCTATAAATCGCTCACCAAACAAACCATCTCGTAACTCCACCCTATCCAACCCACACTAAACCTCTTCCCCATTAATAATCACTACCAAATTACATGGCACCCCGCCGGTCCTGGGAGAGCAGAAGGTCCTCCCATCGGCGGTGGATGACTGGCGCGTGATTCACCTCAGGGACATCCCGCTTCGGATCAAAGATCCGCAAATCACGGAATCCTTCGAACGTTCGCCGCCTGGCACAAGCCGAACCATTTGACAGCAGGGTTCGAAAACGCGCGTCTGGCGGACCTGCGGAAGGCGCGCACGGCGACGCGCGACAAAGCTGCGATTCCTCACACACTCCAGGTGGATGCCTCCCTCCCTTCCCTCAACCCTTTCCCCCCCCCCCCTCACTTCCCTGCGGCATGACGAGGAAGTAAAAGCAAGTTCGCGGCCTCTTCGGGGAAGTTGCCCCTCCGTCACGCACGCTCCGGCGACGTGTCCGCAAACGCCACACCCCTGCAGAGCGAGCGGGAGAAACGAGGAGAATGAAAGGTTGTTGAGGACTCAGGCAGCGAACGCACCCACAACCGCACCCGCAAGCACCACCAACCGAGATGACAAAAGCAGAGGAACAGGGAACGGATGACTGAGACGATGGAGCCCATCATGGCTGAGACGCACCATGGAGGGAACGGACGAGGTGAACGAAAGGGGAGAGGAAAGGGGAGCGAAAGACCACTCATACGCACACCGCTCGGAGGCAGAGACGGAGGGATCAGCCGTATCCCGCTGGCCCCTCGCGAGTTTGACCCGCCGCGGGATCTCCGGCTGCTGTGGAGGCGCGACACACCCGCACAGTCCTCCCGACGGCGGCTCGAGGAGTTTCTTCGGCGAAGAGAGCCCAATTCCGCGACCCCGGTTCCAGAAACTGAGACAGGAGAGAAGACCGTTCTTGAAGAGAAGGTCTCGCTCCATTTGTTCAGGAAGCGCCAGTCGAATGCACAAAAGCAAGACGCAGCGACATCCACAAAGGTCGTCGGCAGCATAACTGCTGGAGACGCAGACGTGCGCTGAGTCAAAGTTCTCTGACTGGAGGATGGGAGAGGAGATGCGAGTCCGGGAAGCGCCACTTTAGGGCGATTAAGGGGTAAAAACTCAGCCTTACCTTTCCTAGCCTCTCGGCAGTTAACTGTCGGGAGACTCACAGCAGTTTTACTTGCAGGAACGGACTGCGGTATAAAACGCGTTTGCGGCTCTTCTCCTCCGCCACCAACTTTTTGTTTTCCCCGTCCCACCCAACATCAGAAAACGAACCGAGAACTTCCTGCAGAAGCCCTGTGGGCCACAGGGAGGTCACCAGTTTGCTTAAAAGGCTTGTGTGCTCCGCGTAAGGATGGTGGACTGGACCTCCTTACTATGGAGCGGATGGAGAGACAGCTCCAATTCAGAAGATGCCCTTGCGGCGAAGTTTTGGACAACACCTTGGAGCGCGCCTGCACGCCTCCTCACCAGAAGAGCGACCGGCTGCGAAGGATGGACCTCGATCCTCGTGGCCAACGACACCACCCTGAGGCAATGTGACCATCATCTGCGTCGATTGGTTGCCTTGGTGCAGGGAAACACATGGATCTCCTGCCTGCCCGCGAACTGCACTGCCTGGCTTCAGGAGTCAGTTTCAGCACGGGGAAAGATCCACGGCTCGAGCGAGGCGGAGTACTCCTGCCTCCGGAAAGGGAGCCACGCCCGACAGCCCCCGCGGGAGATCGTGCAGAACCCACGCAAACTGCTGTGGGCCTCGTTCACTCCCCTTGTCCTAGTGCTGCCCTCCCTGAAAAACGCGGGGGACAGCAATCTACCGGCAAAGTGGGAAGTGTCCTCTGTATCGAAGGCAGGAAAAAACTTTCAAGTGCGTGGACAACTCGGCAGCCAGCGGATGCTGAGACCCCGAGTGTCCCGTCGAAGGGACTTTGACGCTGGGGCGAGCTGCTCACGATACCGGAGGAGGTGAAGTGGACCCCAGCGTGCTGGGACAGTGGCACCCTCCCCCTCAAGTGGCAAGAAGTGGCGCTACTGTTTTTGCATTGGGGAATCCCATGCAAAGCGCGCCTCCATCATTGGACACGGGGGAGTGTGAATCCCAATTGAGGAGGGAAAGAGACCTTCCCTCACCTGTGTCGCCCTCTGAACCCTTTGGGATCGACTCTCTTTGCTCCTTAAAATCACGGAAAGAGGCCCCAGGAGCATTTTCCGGCGCCTCTTCATGCGTGACGCCTGCCGCCAGCCGAATCTCCAGCAGCTCTCTGCTGTGTACGCGGAATCGTGGCAACCTGGAACGCAACAAGAAGAGTCCAAAAGGAGAGGGGTGCCACCCATTGGATGAGGATCTTTGTGAAGACCGCGTCGACATGGCTCCACCTGGGCAATGTGAAAACAGCACTTGTCAGCATCGTGCACAGGACTTTCCTGTGGAGTAGTATTTCCTTCCCCGCCCCCCTCTCCCCGAGAAACTTCTCCCTCCCTCCTTTTTTTTGTCTTTTTATTTGTTTTGTCCCTCCCCTTCGCCGCTGGAGAGGACCTCACCGGTCTGCGGACCGGTTTCGCGCGTGGTAGGACCAAGTGTTCTACCACAGAAATGAAACTAACGACTTTTATCAGAATTTTTTATGATAAATGTCCTGGAAACTCCGGGTGGCAAACAAGATATATCCTGAATATCTGCCGGTGATGCTCGCTGACGGCGTTCAAGGAGGCACGACGGGAGCAGAGCAGCCGGCGTCGAGGGTCGATCCTCCATTCCGCCTATGAAAGAGAGCGCTCAAGAACTTAATGTCGATGACTTCCGGAGTCTCGAGGCCGGAGAAATGGTAAATCCGCTAGGAGCAGGAGGGAAGCAAACGGCGAAAGGTGGGTGCTCTCGCGGTAGGGTCACCTTGCGCGCGGGACAAGGCCAGCGACAAGGTCCCGAGGGATCCCGTCCTTCCATATGCACGGCGAGACGACCAGCTGAACAAGGACACGGCCTCCAGTAGCATATAGCGGTTCCTTCCGATCTACGGGAGATGGGGGTGGGGTTTCCGATGGCTCTATCGTAGGTGATCTTCCGCCGGAAGATGACGGGAGGAGCTGCTTGAGAGAACCGTCGGAAGTGCAGAAAGTTTTCCTCCAGTAATTTGCTAACCTTCCCATGCATCTTTTGCTCGCTGAGGAAAAGATCGGCTTGCGAGCGCGGCACCGGGCATCGGGGGGTTTTGATTCTCGCCTCAGGATGACGCTGGCTGACCCACGGGCGCGGCGTCAGAATGGCGCTGGGAACGCGTCGGGGGCCAGGTGCCCCCGTCGCGACATAGTGTCCAGGAATCCCGGCTCCCTTCGAGATTTTCCTCCAGCTTGAGATCCCTCGGAACTGCTGAACGCGTGCTCCTAGAGGGGAAGCCCTCCAGGGAAGTAAACAAGGGAGACGCACAGAGGAGGGTTCCTTCCTCCATGCTCGTGGTCTTCCTTGCACCATTGAGGTTTCCCCCTGACCTGGTAGGGCGCGCTCTCGGGTGGCCCCGATTGCCGGTCCGTGCGCGCCCGGCGTGGCGGCATCGTCGGGCCTGCGAGGAGACCAACTGGTTTTTGAGCGCTTGGCGAACTGTCAAGGAAGGAAAAGTGAAGCAGCTGCCCACGAGGTTTCCGTCCTCCTTGGCCAGCGGTTGCAATCTCCTCGAGATCGCTGCTGACCTATCGAAGAAAAGGGAAAATCAAAGGATTCTGCTGGACGTGCGCTCGAAGCTCCGGATGTGTCCGAGATGGCGGAGCCCCTTCGGGAATTGCAGGGCTACCACAAGGCAGAGACAGGCGGGAGCGAGGGCGGAAACTCCGCTCCTCCATCGTCGGTTCTCATTCCCTCTTTTGTTTTCTTTTCTCCCTCGTGGGCACAGCTGGCACAAAATCCTTGGGTAAACCGAGCCGGTCCTCGCATCCTGTTGAAATTCCCAGCATATCCTCGTCCTTGGAATGCAAACGATGATCATGCGAGCCGCCGCTTCTGGAATCTTGGGGTCTTCGTCCCTGAGGGACAAAAGGGTGACTCTCGGGCTCCTGCGTTTTCCTCCTTTTCTTCAACGAGTGTTCTCGGACGCTGCCAGCGTGCCCTCAGATGGACATCAATCAAGAAGAGAGATGATCGGCACAGTTCTTGGCACTGATGCTGAAAACGACTGTCCATCATCAGGATGGCCTCCAAGAGGCATGCGAGCATCAGGGCGCACATGCATGATTCATTCGAAAGCCGGAAGGAACCCCTGAATCCGGAAGACCTGAAGCCCGAAGGCATGTCGTTCTGGACGCATCGGTGAAAAAGTCGTGACCAAAGGATATCTTCGGGAGACCTTCGACTCTCTAAGATACGAGAAAGGACCGTTCCAGTTTTGCGTCTGAACACTGGGAATCTCTGTGAGGGAATCGCATCTTCCGGGAGCACGGGGAGGAGTTCCAGTGGATGCAGTGCCCGTCATCAGACCCCGAATTCTTCAGCCAACTCCACACATGCCATCCGAACAGCGGAACGGTCCCGGTTTTTGCTGCTTTCTCACTGAGGTCCGTTCCGTTTTATAGGTATTGTCCATGGTGCCGTGCAGCCAGCCGCGTGCTGAAGGTTTGGGGCTCGATTTGACTTCAATTCTTCGAAGGCGCCAGCATCTTCTTAGCCCATCTCTGCTCGGGGCATCGCGAGTCACGGATTAAGAAGATAAATTCTACAACGCACCCCTCTTCGCTGCAGCCAAGCCTTCTTATCCCTACTTACACCTTCCCGTGCGGATCTTGCAATCATCCTCTTTCGGTTCTCCACGCCATCAGGTCATGTAAGAGAGAGGTCCTTCCCCTCTTTCCTAATTTCCGATGGCATGTCAACAGGAGTGGATGACTAGAGTCTTTCCTTTCCTTGCGGTGCGCTTCTGCATCCTCTGAAGAGACGGCCGAAGGTGGGTGGCAGAGAGCATCGGGAAGGAGTAGCAGCTGTAGTCGCTGCATAAGCTCAGAGGTAGCCGTACGACCTATCTCTTATGGTTCACCGCAACTCACTGCTGCCCGTAGCGAATCGCTCACAAGTAAAGGTGAGGATCACTCGCGCAGAAGATGAGCGGTGAGGAGGGCGAGGCGCATTCCCGGTCACTGATTGCGGGGTGCTGGTCTCATCATCAGCAGGTAGGCAGAGTCACGTTGAAGGAATGGAGGAAACTGGTGGGCTGCTGCCTGAAGAATGAGCGGTTCGAAACTGCATCCAGATGCCTGCTACTTTGGGAGAACAATCCAATCATTACAGGAAGAGCTCCGGTGCCGGTGGCAACTTCGGCATTGGGGAATTCCTGAGATCGAAGAACGACGAGGTTCCCCACAAGGCACACGAAGGCGATGCGCTCCAGGGGAAGGCATAGCCGATATGTCCTCCGGGAGCTTCGTCTGTGTCATCGACACCTAATGAAACCAAGGACATCCCCGACAACAGCAGGCCACCGCAACAAGCGGTGTCCCCTGTGTTCGGAGAGTGCACTTTGTCTCGTGTTTTCCCCAAAGTTCCTCATCGCCAGGTGTCAAGTTTCGAACGGCGTTCACCCCAATCATCTCACTCCTGATTCGACTCAGCGGCTGTCTAACGCTTCATTTCATTGGTGGGCGTGTCTTTCTGGCTCCCAGATTCTAATGAAGAATCTTTTTTCCAGAGGTGTGGAGTGGCTGCTAAAAAGAGTCGAAGACGTCTGCAAGAAAGTTCTAATTAGAATTTGCGAGCGCTAAGAAATGAGGAAAAGAAAATGACCTGGGAGAAGGTTAGAGGAATCAGAAGGGGATAAGGATATTCCTACGTCGATAGGTGCAGAGGTGAGGCGAATTTTACGTAGGAATAAGACAGTGGGCCAACGGGCAGGAAATCTGGATCAGAGTGACTGCTCTGTCTTGAGTATTTTAGTGATTGCGGGAATGGAATGATTCGCAAGGAATGATTAAGGAAATAAATTTATTGGAGAGTGGATCAGTCGCCACCCATAGCAGTTGAAACCAGATTGTTCTGGGATGACCTATGACGCTTCGGATGTTCGTTCGGCAGTCGAGTGGGGAGCCCATCTTTCGAGCTCTCCATCCTCCAACTGCAGTGAGTTTTAACGAGACGAAAAGCCGTGTTTGTCCTTCCTCCTCCTTGTCGCCAGCTCACGCAGGACAGGGGCCCAGAATCACTTGCATTATTCAATCTGAAAAATTCTAAGGTAACTTCTTGGCCACTTAAAACAAGAGCATCATTTTACATGGTGCTCTGGCAACGGAGTGACATTGGTCACGGGAACCAAATATCTGCTTTCCTGCCCGTGCATGATGCAGCATGACATCACTGGAAGTCACTGATCAGTACGGTGGAGAGTTGCCCATTCATCCTTCGCCTTAGTGATGATGAAGCAGATATTTTTTTGCACAGGATGGTAGCCATTGTAGATCTTCAAGTGTTCCAGCTGCGTAAAATACGAACTCTGAGGAGGAAAGCCGGCAAGAATAAAGTCGACTGAAAATGGAGGGGGGTCCGCGTTGGCGGTCGTGTAGCTACGGCGTGGCACCAAAGGTTGCAGGTTCGAATCCCCACGTGGAGGTCACCCCCTCGAGAAATGGGTGCGTTGTGGAATTCGATTCCACTCCGCAGGATGACTCTGACTAGCCCACGCGCTTCGGGTGCGCCACTGGATGACACCCGGTCACACCGGGGCGTTTATTTATAAAAAATAAAAATACTCGTCTGTGGAAGGACGTTTGATCCTGTCACGTTACTAATAACTACGAGAATCTCGTAGGAACCTGCTGGGAACTGGCACGCAGGCCGATGGGACTCGCCTCGACAGTACGTAGGAAGAGAGGACAAACAAAAAGAAAAAAAATAAAACAGAAAAACATAGTCAAAAAATAGGGGGGGTTGAGAAGGAATCACCGGATGCTGGAGGGTGTCCTCTGCATCCTTGTAAGGATGCCGGCAAGTTCCCGTTTCAAGACTCCCAGATGCAGCCATCCTGACGCTATCCTCACGAAGAGGACAGCAAAATAGATGTCGTCTCTATCGTCCTGATCTCTGGCATTGCTCCATGCATCTACGGTCCCGCCACGTGGGCAGCAAAGTGCTGCTGGGGATGTGGCTCGCGTGAGGGCTTCGCTCAGGAAGAGACGCTTTCAAACGTCTCTGGAGTTGTCTCCAAGAGTTCCAAGGGTCGCAGTAAAGCGTCCCCAAAGGGACCAGTGGGCAGCACAGTCCACTAAGAGGTGCGGGAAGGATTCTTGTTCCCCATACCTTGCACAGTTTGGATCCAAACACCCCCTTGTCCAAAGATGCCGGCAGGCGTTGCACGGGAGGCCCTAGTGCAGCAGCATCAACGCCGACTCCTGCCACTTCAAAGGGAGGGTGCAAGTGTTCATAAGTACCGGGGCCACTGCAGGTCTTCCTTCAGAATATCCAGTAGCATTCCCCAGCGCAAAAAGTCCATGAGATCGAGCAATCGGGATCGCAGCGTCAGTGAACTGGCCCATCGTCCACTCGTCCAGTCCTTTTCTGCTTCCGGAGATTTCCACAGTAAATTCCACCATTTTGCCGCGATTGCTGTCCATATGCTCTCTAAGGGAGAACAGTGTGGCGACGAGGGAGGTTCCACTCTCCCACGCACTCTTCACGGGATTTTCCAAGATCTCCCGGAGTGTTCGGTTGTTACGCGCGTACAGGAAAATTCGCAGCTGTTTCGCGCTTGGCTCCTGGATCCTCACCCGCGCGTGAACGGTTCCCTGCAGGCAGACACTACCGCTCGCGTGGCGTTACGAAATCCATGCGTTTTTCCTGGCTAGCGTGGCCACCTGCCGAAGGTACAGTCCACAGTGGATGAGATTGCTTGGAGGGCGCGCAAGGAATGACGCTAGTCCCACGCTCCCGGAAGACGTGCAGCACCGACGGGGGGTAGAAGTTGGAAACCCACGGATGGCCGGGATCGGGAGTTGACTCTTCTAGGTACTTCCAGAAATCGGGTGGCCGGTTCCTTTTGGCAGAGAAATTGGGGCCATGGAGATGGTTGATACCCCCTCGGGGTGTTGTCTCTCCAGAGTGTCAGAAGAGCTGCTCAAGCAAGGAGCAAGGAGCAGTTCCCTTCCTGGCTCCCTCTGGAGAAGAAATTCAGGAACGGAGACAATAGGTTTCCCCGGATATTTTTCGTCGGTGCGTAACTGATGATTCTTTAGCCGAGGATGAGTTGCAATGAGCCGAGACCTTCCGATCGTGTTGCGATCACTGCTGCAAGAGCTTCCGCAATTTCGTAAAATTCCTCATCGTGCCTTTACCGACAGTCAGCCTTGCGTATATCCACACTTCGGGTTGCGTGGGTGTAGATGAGCTGACGACCTGCAATACTCCGGCTAGTGGAATGGGCGCCTCTAATGAGGAAAGTCAAGGCTGTCCCCCCTCTGTTCGTGAATGCCCGCCGTTAACGATTCGTGTGTTTCAGTGCTTGGCAGATTGAGCAACCGAAGCACGCCTTCGATCTTGGCTTTCGAATTGCAGTTTTGGTTGCTGATCTGTTCCGCGGCCTTTGAGTTGGTTGCCAGCCTAAACTACTGGCTTCTGTACGCACGGATGCCTCCTCTGCTGTTCACTTTCGGTGCACCTCGTGGTTGCTACGTTCCCTGTCGTGAGCCACGAGTTGCTTGGATGCGAGATAACACATGCCTTATCTATATGTACTCACTGTCCCAGGCTGCTCAGCATGCTTACAAGTGCAGTTGTATGAGCACCCCGGGATGGTTGGTTTCGTGTATGGAATAGGCTGCACCCAAAAATCAAATTTTCAAAAGGAGACACCCTCCCGTCAATGCGACGGGTCTCGGAAATTGTGGTCAACACCTTCCGACGGATTCGCTTGGAAGCAGGTACAACTTGCTGTTCAAGACCCGAGTGCCCTCAAACGTACAAGAATAAAAAATCAGTAGTGATCGAGAACATGTAGTACTCCCAATCTCAACCGGACAAAGCTGAAACGAGACCGTTCCTCAAAATCTGCTCATAGGGACTCTTGTGCAGAGGGGTACCAGCTAATGATTCCTGGGGCGTGACGTTATGTAAGAACTCTGCCCCAGGAAAATGCAACTGACGGACGGATTTGCGAGCCTCGTGTGCTGCAAACCTGTCAGCAGCTCTATTGCGCTTTCTCTGACTCTCTCATGCGTGTCATTGAGCCACTGGGGGTACACCTGTCGTAAATCAAGGAGTAAAGTGAAAACGAAGATAACAGATGCAACACACTTTCGAATCGCTTACCTGGAAGAAGGCACTCTGGAGGCGATGAACATCATGTTTGGTTCGTCGAATGGTTTGTGTTCGTTCAGCATTTTCTCAGGACGTCCGTCGACAGCTTCATCTTGATTATTGCCTCACTGTCATCATAATGGCATCGATCTCGTTCCCAATTTCGGAACGGGAGTCTCAAGTTTAATGGGAATTAGAGCCAGATCAGAAAATAATCGGTGTTAGTGATTATCGAGTCAGCAAATTATCGTTATTCAATTTCGAGTATTTGGTCACGCCAGGACCTACGTTCCATCTTTCGGTCATTACCACTCCGTTCTGGGTCCTGGAATCAAACGACGTGGAAAATCTCCTGGAGCAGCACTTGTTATACGTTTCGGACTGTTCATTGAATAATTATAATGAGGATCTCAAAGTGGTAATTTAGTTAAGATCGAGCTGAGATTTCGTTGAGATTAGTTGGATTCTAAGAATGGGTTGGAAAGCAGCATCAGTGGCTTGCCTTGCCTATTTTGTTTTCCAGCGGATGCTCTGCCTTGTCTTCACGATTGCATCGGATACGAAGCAACGAAAAGAGAGCATTCGACTGGTGGCTTGGGCTGCAGCTATTCCTACTCGTGATTTCAGATTCTGTCGCTGGAGAGTTTCCAAACCATCTTCATCCTTCTTCGTCACGATTAATAAAAGTCGGGCAAAGTGCACACGAAAATTACAATCAATCTACTTTTGGTTCCATTAGTTTCATCACCATCGTTATACAATCTGGAGCCATCCGGCCGTAGCGTGCCCCAAGTCATTTGCGATACACGTCTTTTTCTGCATCCCGGCAGCTGTCGCTCATGCTTTACCGGTGCCTCGGCACACGACTATGCAAACACTTGGTTGCACAGGCAATGTGTCAAAGGTTGCAGCAGGTTTTGCCTTAAACACAAGGGGATCATTCCGGTGCTCGACACTGGAATCCAGGAATTTTAATTGCCAAGTGGGTACGAAAGCAGCCGGTCTTGCGTTAAAAGTTTCGGCGAGGCTGCATGAAAAATGGGTCGCAGTGTCGGAGCTCTGGCACGACAAGGAACACGGCGCTGGGATGCAGGAATACATTGCTGGACCACAACAGTCATTGAACCAACTGCTGCAGCCCGTGCTTCTGGTCTCGATGAGAGAGAGAGAGAAAAAAAAAAAAACATGGGCACACGAAAGTGGTATATGATCTTGGTGGTGGTACATCTGATGTTTCAATACTTGAAATCGGTGCTAGAGCTTTCGAGGCAAAGCTACAAATGGTGACACTTATTATATCTTGGAGGTGATAACGCACTAGTCAATTGTTTACTAGATGAATTCGAGAAAAGTAATGAGATTGATTTGAAAAACGATCCAATGGCTGTGCAAAGAATCAAAAAAGCTAAGGAAAACCCTGGAGCTGACAGTTTGAGGTGCCTCAACGTATTTCAGAGTGAACGGAACCACCCTGCATTCGATGTGCGTGGTGATTTTCAACACAATGCCTGGCATCCTCTTTTCCGTGGCCCCATGTTTGACCTTTAGGAATTCGGGATCCGCCGCCTGAATGAAGCGCTCTGATCACTTGGTATGATGGTACCTGCGATCATAACTGGTTCTCGGTGACTCCTTTCTAAAGCACCTGTGTTTGCGTTGTACTGAATTTTGCCCCTGTTGCTTTCTCCCTTTGGGGTACCAGAGACCCCTAGGGGGTCGTTTTTTTCTTTCCTGCTGCTTGCTATTCGGGAGGGAGGAACCAACTCTCCCAAGTGGCTCGCAAAATCGCTTTTCTTGCACAGTCACCAAACAGGAGGCACCCTGCCAGTGTCGTTTCTTCGCTCGTGTTCGCTCTGCGATCCCTTGCACGAAAGCCAGGACGGACTTCCCACATCAGGAGTGGAGTCTCTCATCGGGTGTTTGCTTGTTCGCTTCCATGCTCCATCGCAGTGACATTGCGGGACGCCTGCTTCCAGGTGCCGCGAAAAAGGTCCCTGCGGCGATCATAAGTGCGCGTCCTGCAAAAATGGAAAGATAGCTACTCTGCTTCGGAACACCATGTGGAACAGCAACGACGATCTAGCATCCCACACGTGACAACGAAAAAGGCCAACATCCCGTATGCCTCGGGGAGGCAATGCTACCAGTCGCGTCGACTGAAAATAGGGAGGGGGGACAAGAGGACTGCATTGGCAGCCATGTGGCTTCGGCGTGGCACCAAGCGTTGAGGGCTCGAATGCCCACGTGGAGAATCGATGCTGAGAGGTCGGTACGTCGTGGGTTTCGAGTCCCCCCCGCAGAATGACGGGGGTTGGCATATATTGGGGTGCAGCGCTGGTGGAAGCCGAAAACCCAAGGATGTCCCCTTTGACTGACAGGGATTGGAAGTTTCCTGGAAGTACCCCGAAGGGGTACTTCCAGGAATCAAGGAGTTAGTTCCCTCTGCTTGTGAAAATGGAGCCGTACTTCGCATCTCGTACCATGGAGCTGGTGGATCGATACCTCTCCAGAGTATCAAGAAATGCTCTGCTTCCATCGGGGAGAGCCCCTCGGAGAAAATAAAAGCGTCCCTTTCGTCTCCTTGTAACTCCTCTTCAGAGGAGTTACAAGGAGCGGATCCTTTTCGGGTTCCCTTTAAAGAAGAAACCCCCTCCGTGGGGTCTTTCGGAGAAAATAAGCAAGATTGCACAGTTTCTGGCGTCATGAGAACCGATCAGACTGCGTACAACAGTGTGGGATGAGGAAAGAAGCGGTTGGCCATCTTTCAAGATCATCGAGATTCAAGGGATGGCAATCGTCTTTGCTCTTCGGGAGGTTCAGTTTTGGCTTTTCGATGTGTTCCCGGAACGCATTCATTGCTTCTTCCCTGAGGCACGCTCCGACCCGTCAGTCCCAAGGGTGGCCATGGAATCCGCTAGGAATTGTGCAACGACCGGCCCTGGAAATGGATGGCGCTGGGGAGTTGCGACGGCGCTCAACTCCGGGACAGAGAGGTTTTTGCCGTCCGCCGTTCCGTCGTCGTGGGACGGCAGGAAGGTGCGTCGCGACGGTGTGCGCGCGTTGGCAGGGTTTGGTCCACCAACTCGCTTAGAGATCAGGACGCGGCGAAGATTTTGGTGGCGGCAGCAAGCGCTCTCGTGGGCTCCCGGAGGCAGGAAGGGTCAGGGCCAGGGTAGCCTTTCGGTTTGCGGTTCAGCAATCCATTCAGCGGATGAGTTTGTGGATGCAGACCCAGATGACGAAGCTCGGACCTGGCTCTGGAATTGGATGCACGTCCGTTCCGTTGCAGCTTCTGGAAAGGCTCCCTTCATATGAAGGAAAAAAAAGTCGTCTCGCAGCAGGTTCCTGGAACAGATAAGGTGCTTCCGAGTCATTCGCTGGAAGCAGGTACATCTTGGGGTCAGATGTGGCAGAAGGGCAGAAGCCTTTCCACCGCAGCTACTCGCCCGCCTACGGCTTCGCGTGCACGTGCGTCACTCTCCGGGCATGCCTTGGAAGTCGTTTCTCGTCCACGGATACATCAGAATCCCGCGAGCGAGTCCACTTGTTTTCTTCGCCAGCCCGTGGATCCGTTTCCCTCTCGGAGGCGATTCCCCAGCTGGTCACTTGTGAGGGCATATCGGCAGAAAGTGCAGAGGAGGCAGGTTGCGCCATGATGAATTCACGCACCGAGTGATCCTTGATGCAGGGTATCGATTTCTGGTGGGCGCCGACGATTGGCTCCGACGCGGTCACCTCCACCTCCCGTCCTTCTCGTAACTTTTAATGAGGAATTCCGATCTTCATGAACAGGGAGGAGCACATTGCCCCGATTCGCTCCCGCGTTTACTTTCCCGCGCTGGAATCCGGCAGACAGCGGGATCCTCCAGCCTTCCACTCGACGGCTCCGCGAAGGAGTCGTGCTGAATCGCTACCCCTGGGGACTGCTCCGTTGGCGGCAGCCTCCGCTGGAGCAAAGTGAACCAGCGGCTCGAAGCAGGCTGCTGAGGGATGGCTCGGAAGAGACACGTCATGCGGCATCTGGTTAGCAGGGTGGGCGGATTGGGGAAGGGGGGGGGGGCAAAATTGCTGCCGCCCTGGGCTCGTGGGGCCATACGGAGGACGATCGCCGCGCCCCGTCCTCCAAGTCTCCTGGGGAGTTGCGGAGCGAGCTTGCATGGAAGTCGGCTGGATCCCTCAGGCTCCAGCGGCGGGGGAACAGACCGCCCTCTCAGATCGGAGGCGAGATAGCATCCCGCCTCTCCCGGGTGCTCCACCCATCCCGTTGCGCTCGCTCTCGGGCTGAGGCGCGGGCGCGATCTCTCCATCATTCCCGGAGGGGCTTCGCGTCCGACTGCTCCGAGGCGCTTTCCGGCAAACGGGCCGCAGTGAACACGCGCTGTGAAGGGAAAGTCCAAGCAGGACGTTTGGTCCCGCCACATCCGGAGGCGATTCACAGCGGGAATTTCCCGCTGGAAAACCGGTTGCCTTGGCAGCAAGAGGAGCTGGGGAAACCCGCACGCACAAAAAGAAAGATGGATAGAAAGCAGCATCACGATTGCGTCAGGGGGAGCAGCGCAGATATCCCCATCCTCAGAGGAGGAGGGAGGGGAGCTCCCTCGCATCCTCGGCATCTGCTGGGAGCTGCTTCTCTCTTTCCCTTGGCCTTGCAGATGGGGTCGCGTCGGGGCTCTCCTCCCTGTCGTCGACAAAAGGAAGGAGACTTTCCCGTGTTGCCGTGGACGCTTCGTCTGGGTCCACACCGCAAGTACGGCCCAGAGCTGCTGGTCCACGAGACAACCGTTGGCATTGCGCCGCTCGCCTGCTTCCTGTGCATTCGCTCCTACGATGAGCGCCGTCCAGGCTCGGGAGGACCGCCGCTGCACGCGCCTCCACTCCTCGCAGCAGCCTAGCGAACGGGCACGGGATAGACTCGTTCCCTCCGGGGCCTGCTTGGCGAGATGCTGCCTCCCGTCCGATGTTCCTTCGCCGAACGAAGGTACGCATTGCTGAGCCATCGTCCTGCGGTCGGTCGACGGTGCCTGCGAAGGACGTCTGGAGCCCTCAGGACTCCCGAAAGCTGTGCCGAAGGGGAAAGCGTAGCTTCCGGCCACTCGAGGCCTGAGGCAAGGACTGCACCTTCCGCCGGCTCTCGAAGGATCCGTCCGCACCGTCTGAGGTCACGAGGCTGCTCGTCCCAGGAGTCAGAGGGTGCGCTCGGGGGGCAGCCTTCCGCCTCTTTCTCAACAGCGCTGCTCCCCTTTCGTCCCGCGCGCGAGCGCCCTCGTCCTCCCCCTTCCTCCTTACCCCCCAATCCAGGAGGACACCCGGATTCTTAGAAAGGAGGCGCCCTCAGCCTACCTACGATTGCAGGGGAGAGACTCTTTCCCTCTGCCTCCTCCAAAGGAGTCCGGGTCGCTCAGCCATCCCGGGAAAAGGCCTTTCCTCCCGGGCCCCAGTTCGATAAGGCAGAGGGAACTGCACTCTCCTTCGAAAGGAGGGAGGGGGCGCTTGGGCAACTCTGCCTCCTCCCCCCCACTGCATCCCTGGCTGCGGAGGGAGAGGAGATGGAGAGGAGATGCTCTGCGCTCCTGGCGAGAGGAAGGAAGGAGAGGGGAGGAGGAAGAGAAGCTCTGGAGCCAGACCTTTCTATCTTTTGTCCGCCTACTTCTCTTCGCCCCTGAACCTGATCCCTTCTCCACCGTCCTTCGGGACGCGCGGAGCGCTCGCGAGAGGGGAAGCGGAAGGAGGCGCCCCTAATAGCAGAGGGAGATAACAGAACTCGTCGCGCTCTCCCGGGTCCCTCGGGGGACGACTCTGCCGCTTGTTCGCCTTCCGTCTGCCTCTCCTCACTACCCCCTTCCCCTTTCTCCGCTGCAGCCTCTGGGATCTCCTGGGCGCTTCCCCCGGCAGCATCAATGGGCGAGCGGGTGCGCCCATCTCCCCGTTTGTGGGAAAAGCTCGAAGGGATTGAGGGTGTGTGGCCGCAGGGTTGCTACCAGAAATTCCAGGACGCTAGAACGCTTTTCCGAGGGGAGTGGCGCACGAGACGATCGGGGGTGGCGCGGACAGCCCCCTCCCTTCCAGAGCTCATTGCCCCCCGTGAGACGGCTAGAGGCTTTTGCGGGTCCGGGGACAAAAAGAAAAGGGAGTGCACCGCTTCTCTCGGGGGCGCATGCGCCCCCGGGATGGGAGGGAGAGGAACGGGAACCTTGCGGGTTCCCCCCTCTCCTCCTGGTAAACATTCCAAGACGTCCGCCGCTGCCTTGAAGGTGCATTGGGTACTTCTTCCCCCCCTCTTCATCAATCTCTGGGGACCTCTCGCCCCCGGTGAGCCCTGGGGGTCGGAAAGTGAGGGAAGAAAGGGAACAGCCTTCCCCACTGCTGCCCCGTCGCTCTCCAGAAGGGAATCTTCTGGAGCTTCTGCCCAGGGCTCGAGACTCCTCCCAATCCACCCTTTCCTCAGAGACTCCCCTGCCCGCCAGCAACGCGCGCCCCCCTGTGGACTCTTGAAGAACCACGGGGGTGCTTCTCATTCGGTCTTCAGTTCCCTTCTCAGTCCTCGAACCTGCGGGGAAATGGGAAAGCAGGGAGACCCTCTCAGCTCTCGCGTGGCGGGATGTCGTCCTGAAGGGAGGGCAATGCGTCTCTCTCGCCCTCCAGTCCCGGAAGAGGGAATGCCTCTCCCGGCCTGCTTCTCGCCCTTCGGGCAGCGAGGAGCCCTCGTGACCCACTCTCAGCCCCTCATCCTCCTTCCTCCTCGTCGCCATCGCCGTTTCCGCGGGGACCGCATCCTCCGCGGAGTCGTCGCTTGGCCGCTCAGAAGAAAGGCTGAGGGGTCCCGTGCGAAACCGGGTAGAACGGGGACTCCTCACGAGGGCACTTCCCGCATCACTCTCCCCTCCCCTCTCCTTTCTCGGCCTGTTCCTGGCCGCGCTGTCCGGGGACGGCCACGCGAACCGCGGAGGCCCGCAGGAGATTTCTCTCCCTCCCCCCCCTTTTTGGCGACGACGGAGTCACTTCTCCCACCTGGGTGTCTCTCAAGGACGGGGAAAAGCGCCGGTGACTCACGCGCGCGAGAGCCTTTCACTTTCTTCCCCCCCCCTGCTCCTGTTGCTCAGCTCCACGCGGGCTCGAGCGAGTGAGCGAAAGCCTCACGTGGGCTGAGTCGGAAGCTTGCGAGTGGCGAGATGTCCCTCTCAGGAAGCCCCCCCTCCCCTTCCCCAGGCGTGTCTGTGTGAGCGCCATTGCAAGAAGCGGAGGAAGGGCCGCCGAGACGAGCCTCTAGACGACCGCTGCTGGGTGCTCCCGTCTCCGGTGCAGGGGGAGCGGTGACCTGAAATGAGGGGAAGCAAGGACAGCGCTACCCGGGAGGAACGCGACCAGCTTCTCTCTTCCGTCCTCTCGGGAGCGAATTCATCTTTCCTCCCGATCCCACAACTCCCCTCCCCTTCCCACTCCTGCTCCTCTCGCTGGAAGGTCTGGGGCCGCCTCTCGATAAATATGGGTAGGAGAGCAGGACGCCGGGGGTGCCCCACCATCATTCCGAATCTTCGCCTCCCGTGGCTCCCAGCGCGCCTCACACGTCCCAAGAGCGGACGCGGGAGGATTCCCTCCTCTGCCCGCCTCGCGCGCACATGGGCAAGGGAGGAGAGACAGAGAGGCAAGCGGGACTCTCCCGCAGCAGCAGCCCAGAGAAACCGCTTGATCGTCCCTTCCTCCTCCATTCATCATCTCCCCCTCCTCTTCCTCTCCTTTCCTCCTCCTATTCCTCTCCTTCACTTCTCTCCTTTTCCCTTCTGCACTCGCGCAAAAGTCGAAGGAGTGGACCACGCTTCTCTCTTCCCTTGAGCGCACTCCTCGTAGGGCAACACTCCCCTTCGGCAGGGGAGATTTTTCCAAGGACGAGGGAGTTGGTCTGCCCTCCCTCTCTCCTTTCCCTCTTACCCTCCCCCCTCTCCCTGCAGAGGGTTGCTTGGGCAACGGTAACCTCCCCTTCCCCTCCTCCAGCGGAAACCCTAGGAGCGCGCACCTTTTCTGGTTTTGCGCAAATGGGCGAAATTCTCTGCTCCCGCCCCACGGCTTTCACCTCGGTCAACTGACCACACGAGAGGGATCCACCTCTCCACCTCTCTCGCTTTTCCTTTGCAGAGGTCCAGCTCTTCGCACGCTCCTGTTGGTCGCCGGAGTGCTTTGCGCAACCCTGCGGGCGAGCGCTGACCTTCTTGCTCCGGGCATCCCCCTGTCAGCGCGGAGGTAGCCTTTTCACCCTCTGGCGGCGGCGCTCGCGCTCCCTATCGATTGTGCTCGAGGCGCCCTCGGGAAGCCGAGGTTTCTTCCCTCACCGTCTGCGACCGGAGTGGCGAAGTAGCCGCTCGGAGGGCACCTGAAGGCTCCCTCGGGGTGGCTGCCCCGTCTCAGGGAGGGTAGCGCCCTTCCCTCTTCCCTTTGCCCTCCGACGGGGCGCAGTGGGGTAGGTAGCCCTCCTACGAAAGGAACGACGCCCCTCCTCCGTCCCGGATATCCTGCCCTGAGGGCCGCACGAACGAGACCCTCAGGGAAGATCAAAGAGATGGGGAAAGGGGGAGGGGAGCATCCCCCCTCGCCCGTTCCCCAGAAAAAAAGAAAAACAAAAAAACAAAAAGAAGAGGGAGAGGAAGGGGAGGGGGAGGAGGAAGTTACGGCGGGCGACCTGTTGGACAGCAAGGCAGGGCCCGACTTTCGCCCCGGGAGCATACGGAAGGGAGGTAGGACTTCGCTCTGGGTCGCTCGCTACCACGACCTTGGCGCGGTCCAGCCTGCTGGAGCGCAGCCTTGGCGGGGCGGCGGTCCACCGGTGAACTTGATCCGAGGTTGATAACGAGGTGCAGAGTCGGTAGGGCGGCGTCTGACTCCGGCTGCTCGGCGACGCATGCCTACGTCTCCCGCAGCCGCGTCCGGGCGAGGGCGAGCCTGCCTTCCTCCCCTCTCGGCGGGATCGAACTCGGAGGGAGGCTGCGAGCGCCGTCGTCTGCAGACCGACTCCCCTGGGAGGGAAGGGAAGAGAAGCAGGAGCAGGAGGGGGAGCTCTCCAGCCTCCCTCGATCCGCGCTCGCCGCACTCCTTCCGGATGCTCTGCCTCCTCCGCATCTTCTTGCCCGTGTGTCTGTGGAGCCTCGCCATCCAGCAGGGAATCGCTCTGGGCGGCCGGGAGCAACTGCGGATCCAGGAGCACCCCGTGACGTCTGTGACGTAAGTGGAAGGGGGAGAGCAAGGGAGAGAGTGAGGAGGGTGAGGAAACTGTTCGCGGGTCCTTGTCATAAGGATGCAAGAAAAAAACCTGCCCTGAGGCGGTCGGAGGCGCAGCGGGGCAGGTCGCAGCCTCCGTGCGACGTCAGCTAAACGGCGGGCGGGAGGATCCAGGGCGAAGAGCGGTGGGTATCACCCAGTCCCGCCCCTCTTGAAGCTGGATGCGGCGGCGGGAGGGAGAGGTCCGAGGGACCGCGTCTTCTCGGGGAGCGAGCTTCCCTGCTCGAAAGTCCATCCCCACCCCTCATTTGCCTGGGGGATGGGGAGGGGAGGGAAGGGCATGCCTCCCCCGTGGGGGTGTCCTTCCGGCGCGTGCGCACGATCCCGCTTTCCGGGGACGGAAGCCGCCGCCACTGAGGACGGATTGGGGTGGGTTCCGTCCCACCCAGAGGGCGGGATCGGTGCAGGGGGTCTTCGATTCCATCCCAGTGCATGAGAGCGCCTCTCGTTCCCTACAGCCGGCAAGTTTCCCGCATCGCGTGGTTTCCTGGGGCGATGGAGGAAGTTTCGCCATCTCCTTCTCTGTCCCTGGAGCCGCGGACGCGCGCCATCTCCGGCGATCGCTTGGCGTCCAGCCGCTCCTCCTCTGCTCTCCTCTCCGAGACGGCTCGAGCGGTCGATTTGTGCACGTGTGCTCGAGCGTCTGCCGGGAACGAAATTCCCTGGAAGGCGGGAAACGATCGTCAGCAATCTCTGGCGACTTTTGGGAAGGGAGGGGAGACAGCGGCGTGTTGAGATGAAAGAGGGCAGTCGCTAGACCCGCAGAGCAGAGTTCCGCGGAGTTCCGATCCCGGGCCTTCGGGACGGCGGGAAGAGTCCCTTCTGGTGCCCGAACGCCGAAACCAGAAGGGGAGGAACCAAAGCGGTGTCCTTCGCGTCCCAGAGCACGCAGGGGACATCCGACGCCTTCGGAGGAAGTTTCCGGGGCGACGGCAACTCGGCGACCCGTTCGAGCTTGCCAGAGTCCCCGAGCGGAGGAACCGCCTCGTGCCACGAGCTGGCCGATAGCGCTGCTCCCTTCGGGTAGTGCCCTTCAGGGAAATTGGGAAGCGTCCCTTCGAGGCTCTCTTTAGAGGAGCACCAACAAGGAGCGGTTCCCTTGCGGGTGCCCTCCGAGCAAGAAATCCGGGGGGAGCAGATCCTTCTTAGGTTCCCTTTGGAAGAGAAACAATGGTGTGGCTCCCTTCTGAGAGAATAAGAGAGAGGAGGTTCCTTTCGGGGTTTCCTTCGGAGACAACCAGTGCGAGGATTCCCTTCGGAGTCTCTCATAAGAGAAAGAGCAAGGGACTCTTTCCTTCGGAGCCCTTCCTAGATTCATAAGGTGGTCCCTCCTCCTCTTCCACTCCTCTTTTCCACCTCCTTATTTCCCTCCTCCTCTTCTCCTTTTTTCTTTCACTTCTCCTCTTCTGCTCTCCTCTCCTCTGTTTTTCCTTTTCCTCTTCCTCATCCTCCTTTCCTCTTCTCCTTCACTCCTTTTCTCCCTCTCCTCCTCTTAAGAGTTACTCCCTATAACTGAAAGAGTTGCACTCACCCTCGGGTGGAGTAGAACGCGTTAAAGAAAGGAGAAACCAAGGACTTAGGGATGGCGTAGGGACTGCAGACGCCCTGGCTCCGATCCGAGGGGAATCGGTTGAATTCCTGTCTGCCTCCTTCATGCTTGGCCCGGATCCTCGCTGGAGACGCCTAGAGAGCCTCTCGGCGAAACGGGCGCGGCCTGAGGGAGCCAAGGTGCCATCCTGATGCCGGCAGCGCACGTGTGGGACCTGCGGCCCTCCCTCAGGACCGCTGCGCCTCTCGAGCACGAGCTGTTCAGCAGGCACGTCCGGGATGCCCATGGTGGAGGGGAGAAAGGGTAAAGGTTCCGTGGAGTCTGTCTCTCCCGAGAAAAGGGCAAGAGGGACGGATGCTGCCCGCTCCGAGGCGGGTGTGCCGGGGAGGTCGGCCGCCACCCGGAGCCGCGTTTGGATGTTTCCCGCGCAACTCCCCCGCCACCCGTCTGCAGACGGTGAGTGAAGAAACTATGGATTGCCGAGGGCACCCCGGGCACCGTCGAGGGGGCAGCGCGGCCGCTGCTTCCAGGACCGCAGGACTGGGGAGAAACGGGGACCTAGGAGATCCTACCAGAGTTCCGTGGCTCGGGAGTGGGAAGGGCGTCGCTCCATGCGTCCTACGCCGTGATCCCATTTCGTCGGGAGGCACAGTTGACACGCATTCACTTGTGATCACCTCCAACCGAAAGAGCTGCCTGGAAGTCCCCTTTCTTCTCTGGGCTCATGCTCCTTGCTCCGCTGGGAAACCTAGAGCTCCTCCTTCTGCACCCCTCCATGTGAGGCCCTCACTCCGAAAGTTTACGTCCCCCTTTTTCCTCCTCCTCCCCCCGCCAAGGATTGCACTTGAGGAACCCAAGCAATCGCAGCTCTCAGATTCGAAAAGGGTCGACCTAGGATCGAAGCCCTCGAAGGGTGCGCCGAGGAACAAGGAGGAAGGAAAATGAGATTCCCAGCGAGGTCTGCTTGTCTCCCTTCCACCGTTCCTCCTCAGCGGCTCCCGGGAAGCTTCTTCGGCAAAAGAAACGTCGGAAAACACAGCTTCTTCGACCTCCGTCGCCAATAAACCGACGTCCACTTCACGCTCTCTTCCCGCCACTGAAAATGGGGCCTCCAGGAGAGGTCTTGGGCTAGCCTACCGCCTTACGCTAGACTTCCGAATCGCTTCGTCCGCCAGTAGGTTTCCACGGTGAACGACGACGCCAGGCGGTAAGCGTGTGAGTGAGTTCACCTGCTCTCAGCAGGGCGGAGTCTCTTCTCCGGCATGTGCATCGTTGACGGGGTCCCTTATTATTCCCGGTTACATTCGTATTTCCATTCTCTGGAGGGAAACCGCAGGGTAACCGCTCCCCGTTACCCCTCTGAAGAAAACCCCGAAAGGTTGCTCACCGAAGGGAGCAGTGCGCTTCTGACACTCTGGAGAGGCAACCCTCGAGGGGGGTATCAACCGACCAGCTTCATGGCACGGCTCTATTTTTACAAGCAGATGAGGGAACCCCGAAGGGAACCGGCTCCTAGATTCCTAGAAGGACCCCGGAGGGTCAACTCCCAGTCCCGGTCAATCAACGGGGAGACATCCGGTTCCCGGATTCCTCCAGTGTCGCACCCGAAGCCTGCCGTCCAATCAGCGACATACTAACCAGAGCCCGCGAAGCACCCATTTCTCGAGGGGGACGATTCCCCACGAGGGGATTCGAACCCGCAGCTCTTAGTATCACGCGCGGACTGTAGATTACGCAGACCAAAACCTCTTGTCCCCTTCTCATCCTGTACTCAGCAGGACGAACCCTCTCCTCCAGCATACTGCATCGTTGACGGCATCCCTCCTTATCCCCGGTTACGTTTGAAAGACCCCCCCAAACGCCAGAACGATGGAAGAGAGACTGCAGGAAGACGACGCATCCGAACCCCTTTCTGCGTCGAAAGTTCTGCTGGCGCCCAGCAGAACCGACGCGTATTTTCCAAGGCGATTCTGACGACGGAAACTCTTCGCCCACCATTGGGCGCAGAGGGAAAGAGAGGAGCCCCCATCTCTCTGTCCCACTCCGCCTCCGTGGTCTGGATCTTCGAATTCCTGGGTTCACCCCACCTACGGAGGTTGCGGAGGTGGTTGCGGAGGGCAAGAACCCAGGTCCCTTGGGAAGAGTGCTTACCGCGCACCTTTCCTCCGCCGTGGTCCCATGCGGAGATCGCTCTCCCACACCTCCGGTGTCTTAAGTGCGCATCCGTGAAATGGTGATGGAAACCCATCCCTCCTCAAACACTTAACACTTTGCGTCCTCATGCTCTCATGCTCGGCCGCCGACATCACTTTCGATCAATGGCAGGAACACCCCAAATGTGCCCATTTTCTCAAGGAGCACGAGTGCGTTCTCAACCGACCATAGTAACCACTGTCTGGTTGCCGGACGGCCTGACTGGTATGTTTCGCGAATGCACCTTGTGCTTCCCCTTCGCGCACTTTTCTTTGACTCGCTGGCATGCTGGTGTTCTTCCGAGAGCGTTCGGCTCCTTTGAACCCAAATGGTCAGAGCTCACTGTGCGTAGATGGTGAAACCGGAAAGCGGAGCTGCCACGGCGACACCTTTACTTCGAGTGCAGTAGCAGACAGTTTGGAGAGTGCCCCGACACGGGGTGTTAGGTGTGCACACAGCTGCAAGTCTCGGTAGGCACGAGCAGCTGTGGGTGGTTTGTCGAACTTTCCAAGAGAAGGTGTTCTGTACACAGAGTTCGAGGGGCACGTTGTTGACAGCGTATTCGAAACTTCTTCACAATCCATCATCAACGAAACGAGACAAACATGCACTACAGTGTACAGATGTGTTCTTGTCGCTAACAAAACTCAGTCCCGTATGCAGCGGGGAACCTCCTTTGGGAAGATTTCACTAAAAAGTTCTGAATGTCCTTTGACAAGTTCCTCCAATACCGTTTTATCTGGTAAATATGCAAGAAGCCTTCACACCGCATTTTCCTCTCAAGGATGCTGCTTTCATGAAGTAGCTCCTTGGATGACCACTCCCTTGTAAATGTAGGCCTTTAGGCCTGTACTTTCCTTCTACGGTTTTCTGTAGAGGAGCTACTCTTTAAACGGATTGTCTTTCAAGATGGACAAATTCCAAAAGAGGACATTATGGCGTAGACGAAAGGGGAAGAGAAAGAAGGCCTCGGAGAACTTGTTGGATTTCCGCTAGCAAACGGAAGATTTTCTTTTCCGTGCCTTTCTGTTTCTCTCCTCAAGTAAACAGAAGCTCCTTTGATAAGTAGAGAAGTGCAGCGGCGTTTTCAAGAGTTTTTTGTTTTTTTTTTTCTGCCCCTGCGAAACTTTCACTTTTTTTTTTCTTCAGGGGTTCCAAAGCACCTATGACATTTGGATCCAGGTGCAAGGTTTCAAAAGACAGAACAGCTCAAGAGCAAATTGGTTGAAGAGAAATATTCCGATATACGAATACCGTAGAGGAATAAAAGGAGCAAAGTCACAGAGCTGCTTCCGCAGCAGAACAGAAAGAAGGCAGCGAGTTGTTCTGATCTCGCTGCCTCCTTTGAAGAAGTGTTGCTTTTGTCTGGCAGCGAGCTCAGAAACATTGCAGACACAATACGATATGGAGTGACGTACGCATAGTCACCAAATGGAGAGCTCCCGACTATGCATAAATAATTATTTGTGCTGTAGTGAAGTATTTATTACTTTACGCGAACCAGACTACATGCAACTTTGTTTGGCAGGATACCTGAACAACTTTCACGACTACAAATGATTTTGCGTGCGATCTGCTCCCCCTCCCGGCATCCTCGGAACATTCTGAAACGCCACCGACGAATTCTGAACACGGCGGACCCGTCGACAAAACAGGATCCCGTTCCATCTCAAAACCGATGCGTTTGCCGCCACCACCATCCCCCCCGTTTCCTCTTCCCTTTTCCGTTTTTCAAACCGGGCCGCGATGAGGGGAGGGGATTCCGTGAGGCACGATCCTGGACTCCGTGTGTTTGCCAGCAAATCTTGCGGCCTTCGTTGCTGGTACCATCGATTGTATGTGTATATATATATATACAATGTATGTATGTTTGTATCTATGTAAAAAGCCAAGGAACGAGTGCCTTCGAGACGGACGCTTTCGCAAGAAATCTTTCCCTGGAACTATCCCTGTGCTTGTAGACATGAGGTAGCTGCCTATGCAAAAATAGACATTGCTTTTATTACATCAAGCATTTTCTGTCATCATCGCACCGCGTTGTTGAAATCATTTCTCTTAATTTCAGCTGTTATTAGAATCCTTTTTTTTCCTTTCCTTCTTTCTTTCTTTTGACGGGAAGGAGGTTTTTTTTTTTTTTTCCAGAGACACTGCAAATGGTGTACTGCCACCGTTTGGAGTTACATTGCTCCTCCGTTCTCTGGGTATTCGCTTCCAGTAATCCTTGCGGCTGTCAACTCGTATGCAAATTATCCTTCCCCATGAGCATAATTACGCGAAAGTGGTGGGAATAAGCATACAGAGAAAAAAGAATGGTGCGGACGACCTCATGGATGTTGGTAAACTATATTTCTTTCGATTGCTGCCAGACATTTTTCTTGAAGCTGCCGCTCGCAAGGATTTGCTCGAGGCATCAGCTGCTGAAGAAGAAAAAACCACGCCCATGTGCGGATCCGGCGAAAATAACGCAGTTTGTGAAGTCTGGTTTGTGAACGCGGGTCGTTTTGTTCTATGACTGAGCTGTTCCACACAAGACGCCAATCCATCCGGAAAGAGAGAACCTGGACTTCATATTTCTGTGGATCCAGGAAGAAGGGAAGGTTCTGGGATAGCTACCGAGACATGTGTTCAGAATGGGATGGCTTCCATCTGACTTTGTTTCCAAGATTGCATGGGTGCGCCTCTTCCGAAGAAAGGCGAGATCCGAACCGATGTGATAGCTGTTGATCAGCTGTCAGATCATTTTGCGAGCTGCTGCTAGCATTGAATCCTCATCTCGGAATCGAAGGTTCCACTAGAACCTCACTGCTACTGAACCTTCCTTGCCCTCTCACTGCTAAGACAGATTGCGCCTGCATGCGGGAAACCGTGTTTCCAGCAGCCAACGGGGAAGACTGCTTCTCTACGATTCATTAGCCAGGAAGCCTGCGTTTCTATGGATGGAATACGCTTAATGAAGCTTGGAGGAATCCTCCCATGGCAGCTTCGAGCATCAAGTTTTTGCGGTGCCTGGAGAATAGGATCCACTGGAGGGGCTAAACACCACTGTGACAGTTGAAGTAGAAGGGTTGCCCCTCCTGGCAGAACAAACTGCCACTGAAGTTCGGACTCCCATGTGTGTGTGCGTGCGCGAACCTATCTGCGAATTTCCAAGACGTCCTACTCGACGACATCCCGTAATTTCTCGACGGAAATCGTGATGAGCGGTATCTTGGGCTGCAGCGTCCAGGAAAGTCACTCGCTCCGAAGTCATCAACCTCCTGCTCCTTCCTCCTGCAACTCCTCTTTCCAGTTCCCTTCAGTCACACCTCAGCAAGTGATTCTGCCATAAAGTTCCCAATGTTTTCTGATTCCCTCGAATGTTCCCGATCTTTTGATGCATGATGAGAAGGGCACCCTTTTAACTTTCCACCTTCAGAAGATCTGGAATCACGTTCTTAGGACGGCGCTAATGGTTCTTCGGCAGCGTTTCCTGTGTGGAAACGATCTTGGGATGTTGCTTTATGACATTTAGTAAACGGCCTTCGTGGAACGATGATTTCAAGCACACGTCCAACAACGTGCAATACGGAAAGATTTCCTTCCTTGAATACAGGGAATATTCGTACACGCGAAAAAACCGAAGTCTCCCGGTCGGCGTCACGAACTCGAACGGGACTGCTTTTCGAACGGGCTCCTCATTCTTCTTCACGAGGTTACGCCCTCGTGGAAGCACCCGCGGGATGGTGCGTTGAATGCAGCACCGAATCCACTTGCAGCTCTGAAACCATTCTCAGTTGTGCATCCCATCAGTTCTTTCTGCCTCGATCTGCTTTTAGAAATGTGCCTTTTCTCGAAAAGGTTTTCTCTGAATACGATGGAGTTGAATATCTGACCACCACTTTCCGTGCTCAGATAGTTCACTGCAAGCTCAAAGTAAATAAATGCTCTCTCTCTCTCTCTCTCTCTCTCTCTCTATATATATATATATATATATATATATATATATATATATGTATTCATGTGTGATTATATGTTTTTCGCTTCTCGAAATTTGAATGGTTTCATGAATCGAATCCGGATAAGCCACCGGTTTCGTTTTCCGGGATGAATCCTGTTTGCCTGCTATGGGATATCTAGGGAATTACGAGGTATCACGAAATGGAGGAGGGCATGGATGAACTCTCGAGCTCTCAGGATGGAAGCTTGCAAGGAATTATTTTCCCGAGAAAATTCTGAAAATAGAAAAATGAAGATTCTTTTGCAGAGATACCGGACGTCAAGTTTCGGACGGTCTTAGCGAGCAGGTGGGTAGTCATTTGGTAACTACCAATGAAAAATTTCAAGAACTCCCGTGGGAAGACTAACATGCTTTCAACTGGCAGTGTGTTCCAAGTGGTTTCCTGTACTTTGCAAGCTCCAGACGCATCAAAACGATGGGCACAGCAGCATTCGATAAGTTTTGAGAAGGAATTTTCGGGAAAGAACTCTCTCATTTTCTATCTTGAGAAACCTTTTCAAGGATAAATTAAGTCGCAAATTTTTCACAGGTGATGACTAAAGTCTTTCTGGCTTTCAAACTGGTTTTGCACGAGCTATTTTTCACTATAGCTGGAAGCATCAATTGTGTGGATCAATGTTGATGTTCCACGAACGGCTTTTCAAGGAAACTTTACGCACCACAACGCGATAGAGCATCTGGAAGGGGAGGAAAAAAAAAAATCTTTGAAGAATTTGGATTTCTTGCATTAGAAAAGCAAAACGCGGGAGAATTCTTGTTCAGTGAGAATCTTCGCGTCGGGGAGATTTGCAAGATCAAGATTCCCTGACGTGAGGTTCGTGTTTACGTAAACCACTTGCCCAGAGACTGGTTTGGGTATGGTCAATATTTACTATATCACAGTTGGTGTTGAGGAAGCCCAAAGAAAGTGTACAGGGAATCTTTCCGAAGGGAAAAAGTCTTTTTCGCTTTTGCCCCGAACCGGTAACTGCAGCCATAAGAGAAGGTACTGTCATCAGTCTGGACGTTTCATGATCACGAGTGCATGCCGATGCAATGAAATGACACTATGCAGCCTCAAGCTGCGTTTCCCCGGGAGTCCCCATGCATTCCAGTAGCATCCAATATCCCAAGAGGCACTGCAATTCATGAAAAGGGAAAAAAGGCTGCTTTCTCGTTTATTGAAGAACCACTGTCTCAAATAATTCAACTTGAAGTTCCATTTGTACACCGGGGTGATTGTGAGCTATACATGCACTGTTGGTATAACAGCTTGTGCTTCGTTCTCCATAAATTTCAAAGCAATGGGCTCGCTGCCATGAATTTTGCTTATGGGGAGGATTGAACTTGAACCAAATTCAACGGCTAAGCGCAAGGTGAGTAAGTTGATTCCTCTGCAAAAAATGAAAGCAATCCTTCCGACTAGAACGAGGAACACACGAAACAAAGAAGCGATCTTTTTTATTTTTTTTTCCCCCCTCTCTTCATATGCACAGCTATTCGAATGCTGAAACGGCCATACGGATTGCGAACTCACACCAGAGGAAGGTTTTTTTTTTAAACGTTATGCCTTGTGAATTTCGATGACGGATTGCTTCACAGTTTGAGTCGCACCCTCTGAGACGGGATCCTGCGAAATACGCCGAAGACACTATTCGCTTGCCTTTGCCTATTCGCAGCGAAGATGTATCGTAGGGTCAGGATTCGAAAATGGAACCTGCCAGGAATAAAGTGTGCGAGGTTTAAAGCAGAAAGTCAGCAGCTGACCTTTTTCTGTTGAGATTTCAAAGTTGCGCTCAAATATTGCACAGTGCCTATATGTGAATAAAAGTGTATATATATTTAATAAGCATACGTCAAATTTCCTAGTGTATAGTGAGCAAAGAAATTCCCCATTACTTATGCTGGCTGCTTGTTTTCAGCAGCGTTGTTCTGACAATCCGAGTTTTACATGTAGGAAGGTCATGAATAACCTACTTAGATCGTTGTGTGGCACAGTCAATTCCGTTAGAGTCAGCCATCACTGTATGAATGTTTCAGTATATAGCAAAGGAAAAAAAGAAGGAAACGAAGCACTCATTGCGGATGCAACCACAGAATTCCGCCTTCGTCTTTTCTTAACGATGATGGAACACTTGACAGCAGCTGAAGACTGAGTACGCGTCTTTTTGATCCCAACGACTTATCGTATTTTCCATTTTCTCGATGGAGATGGTTCCCACTCGTTCAAGCATGCTCTTGAGGCTTCGGCAAGCAGCCCGTTCTGTACCAAAACGAACACGTAAAGTACGGAATTTCATGTACCAGACATAACTCTTGTATTTGCCATGCACACCGACGACGAATCAGCAGTTGCATTTGGAATAGTGGAAAGCATCATTACTATTACTTTATTACTGGTGGTTTCAGGCAGTGTTTGAGATGCGGAAAAATGGTACATTTCCACTGGATCAGACTCATTCGCACAGTACCGTCAGGTCTTAAATGAATACAAGAGATACGCAAACGTTCGGTAGAGCTGAGCAAGCAAAACAAATACCAGAGCGGTTGGCGTGCCAAAGTTGTTTCGGTTGAAACAATAAATAGTAATGAATGAACAAGGAAACAGCATGGAAGTAGAGCAAAGCATTTCAACCATTTGTGAGAGAATGCGTACATAATCACCCTTTAAAAAAACATCAATAAAATTCCTTTTTTTGTAGATCCATCTGAGTTGGTCAGCTTCTGTAAGATTCAGATTTTTAAAATTAAGTTGAAATGGAACTCACTCTTAATGAGAACAAAGGTTTTCCGCGCAAATTTTTATCCGCAGTGATTTTTTCGGATACGAAATAACACCAATCCAATAAGAAATATATGTTGGGGGTCACTGCAAGAGAACGTGGCTCTGGTTGAAAGTAGGAACCATTCTAGGGAACAGTGTGCCCAGCAAATCTTTCTTGAGGGGAAAGAAGACCAAGGTTCAGTCGCAAGAAGAAAAAAATTCCGAGTCCTTTTGTTTGCTATCCTCGACTTTTCAGCTTGGGAATGATGCGATACTTCCAAAATTCTAAAACTCTAGTTCTAGAATTTCATTCTTGTGTTTTGTGTCAGAATTCTTCCACTAGGCACCTATTCAGATTAATCTCTTATTGACTTGTTGTCACCTAAAGGTGGTGAGGCGTACGGTATGAATCTTGGATAAAACGGCTGCATTCATGGTACGTTCTGCTTTAGACTGATGCAGCTCTCCGAAAGGCAGGAACGAGCAAAGAGAGAGGCAGAGTCCAGGCAACTGGAGCGCCAGCATCGCAGCCTGGATTCTCTGATCCACGTAGCCACAGAACTTTCCGGAAAGGAACTGATTTTTCCAGGTAGGAAGATTCTTGTCCAACTTGCTAATGGAAAAAAAAATTGCCAATTAGGTACGAAATGGTGCGGTGCTGGAAATCGAGCTAGATCGTTCTACGACCTCGGTTACTACAGGCAGACGGATCGCTGCTGTCGCAATCACGATCAGTGCCCGGTAGTCCTGCGACCAGGACAGAGACTGGACAACATTACTAACCATACTTCTTACACCATGTATATCCATCACCAAAATGCATCCCACTATTTCGCTCTTAAAACTTCAAGGACCGGACTTTAAACACGAATTAAAGGACACTTTTTTTGCAGGTCAGAGTGTGCATGCGACATGGAGTTTCTTCGATGCCTCCTAAATTCCCATGATCTCATAAGTGACAAAGTCGGTGATCTCTTCTTCAACGTTTTGAAAGTGCCCTGCTTAAGCTACTTTTATCCGAGGACGAGATGCCTGAGGTAAGATCCGTATACCTGATATTTCCTTCATTTGTCCTGCGACTCCTTAGGTTTTCCTACTACAGAGGGTGCAGGCAATATGAATATGACACATTCGCATTTCCTCAATGGCAACTGTTTGATGCCGTGACGTTTCCGGCTGTGGCTAAGAAAAGTTTATCGAAATTTGTTGATGCAGCCATACATTTGTACAAGAGGTTCCAGATTTATTAGAGCACAGCTGCCACGTTGTGCAATTCGAACTTCGTAAACGATGCTGGCTGATGAGTACTCCAAACTCGCATTCAAAGCAGAAACTTCATCATTTGCACTTTTATACCTCGGATAGATGCATTTCTCTTTTCGCAGCACATGAAAACAAGTTCTTTTGCCTTGGGCCAAGTTTAGAAGTAGTCACAGAATCAAAGTTTAGAATAGAGTTTTCCCATGCCAGAAAATGAAATATATAAAATCTGATAGCGTCCTCAACCAAGCTGTCTTGAGCTTCTTTATCCATCATGATGAGGCCTGACTTTCAAGATGTCGGTGCAACCAAAACCAAACATTCAAGACCTCCGCTTCATGTTGTGCAACGGAAGGAGTATTTCCCTTAAAAGAGTCACCAGCCCGACGAAGCAGGGAGTTCTTCTTCTACTCCACTACCGGATATTTTGCACCAAACTTCGGTTTCCGTGGAATTGGGAAATGACTGCAGAGAATAACGAACGTCATGAAGTATTACGTGCGATTACACAGTGCAGGACACATTAGCACGATTACTACTGACATTGTAACTGTGCTCATGCGTCATTATCCGCACATTGCCAAAATACCTTTCTGATTATAAATCATTTCAAAGTGAAAACTCGAGAACACCTCAAAAGGGGACAGACTCAAGGGTGGTACCAAAGTGCTGCTTCAAGCAAAACGAATCTTCATCGCCAAGACCCAATTACGGAATGGAACATCCCGAAAGCACATATGAATATCAAAAACTCCATCACGTAGAAATTCGCACTCAATGGAATAGAGAGCATCGTTTAAAGGGAATTTCGCATCCGCTATCTGCGCCGTTTTCAATATGTATATTTTAATATTCACATATGTGGAAAAAAACTTACAAAACATGTTTCAGATTAGGATTAATTCGCATGCAAGATGGGAGAGTTGGAACGGGAGATTAAATGCAATCCCCGGTGCCTGACCAGTTTTCCTTACCGGAATGAACAACTACTCCGGAAATGAAAATCAGAATTTGGAAAAGATCTTCATGCTGGGAATAACGACGGAAGTATGGATCACACTGCCACATGCCTGAAGCATTCCGAAGCATGCAAGCTTTTCACCCATTCGCAAGTGCTTCCCCGTTCATGAAAATGTGAAGAGATCATCGTGCTCAGGTTACGTGTGACACTCTTTTAATCGAACATATGGAGTTTGTGGCAAAAATAGAAAACGCGCGGTCCAGCAAAAAGATCAGCAGACAGACAGACGAAAAAAGCAATCGAAGACTGCGTAAGCGCAATCCAAGGAACTTTGAAGCACAAAGGTAGAACGGCTTAAGGAGATGCTTCAAAAATTATCATTACCGAGGAATAGTAGAGTCTCCAGGATGACTGATTTCGAAAATAGGTGAATCATCACTTTACGGATTACTCGATACGCCACCGAGGATAAATAACTCCATCAAACATACCAACATCACACGGATCAATATTTACTTGGCCGCTCACATCACAGTCAGTCTAATGAAGATCAGCAGAGAGATAAAGGCCAATCTGAACGCACTGAAACAATTTTATTGGAGATACTTTTCATCTTTAGATGGCGGAGCTCGTTCATCAGTCCACAGGAGCCGCTCCTAAGTCGTGCTGAAAAAAATAAATTACGGACTTATAAACGAATGTGTAAGGAGCTTAAGTCGCTCATCCATTGAAGAGGAACGCTCATCACAGGATTACGCATGAGACGGTACTCACACAAAGCCTGAGGCGACATTCATTAATAACAAATCACTACGCCAAAAGGTGCTTTTTTCTTATGATCTTTGCAAACCATTGACGACTGTATTTCTAAACGATAACAAACTTAACAAAATCGATTTTCTCAAGCCTCAGGAGCCTGCAAGCCTACCAATTTTTTTAACTGCACATTCGAAAACTTTCGAGTTTCCTTGACAACCACAATTCGAATTTCGTTGGGAGTAATTCCAAGCTTTTGGGAATGGCGCTATCTCAAACCAGACATCACTGAAGCTGTTTCGAAGATAGCATGGACATTTTTTTCTTTCATTAGTAGATCACCTGGGGTTCGCTACTGCATTGGCACTATTAAGCAATATATGATTCAAGTCATCACTTTATTATAAGCAAATCCATCACATGAATCGTTATGGAAATCCATTTTCTGCAGAAATCTCAGAATGCATTTTCTTATATGTACATATACATATATACAAGAAGAGATGCTCTGTGTTGGACAGATCGATAGATATGTATGTGTGTGTGTGTGTGCATCAATACATTCCTTGTGCAGGCCTAAGGGAAAAAAAATTCTTCTCTGAAACCATCATCTCAGATAAGATGCAAAAGAACTCACAGATACACTGCAAGCATGGTTCAAGCTCTACCTTGATCCTTCCATGGAAAAGATTAGGAGACAAAACGCACATTGGAGTTTTTTGTACAAACTTAAATCACGAGATGCCATAATTACTCGCTTGTTTAAATTTTGGCACCTGTGGAGCCAACCGAACAGACTGGTGGGAATTAAACTTACCGCCTAAATATTTCACCAGTCGCAGAAAGTATAGTTTGCTTCGTTTCATGTACTTATACGGGTATGATCAATGAAGCAGTGAACACGTTGGTCAGAAAATAAGTGTGGGCAGGAAAGTAACCAACTTTACAGCAATATTGGAGGCAGCTTTTATCAAGCCAATGTCAATCGAAACCCATGCAACCGACGGCCGACAACCGATGGTGGGCATCAGAAGACGCTCTTCCCCGTGAAGATGTGTTTGCATGTGAGGAGAAACGCCAGGATAAGCAAACGGTTTCGGATGCAAGAGCGCAGAAGACGGAATCTTGGGAGCGTTTTTTGCAGCATCAGGAATGATTGTAAATTCTGCTTTCGCAACCGCGCAAAAAGCTGCTGCAGTGTTCGCTGCAAGATTTCTTGTTTGCTTTATCGGTTTCGTGCAGTGCTGTTAATGTAATCACCACGCATATGATGATAATGCAGGGCACGTTTTTCCTGTGGCTTCCGATCACCTCTGTGCAAATATCGTACGACGACGACTTTGCAATCCGGTTCCAGTTCCTGTGACCTGTTTGTTTCCCGAGTTTGCGAGAAACGGCCGAAAGGAGTACGGTAATTGCCACACGAATGCAGACTCCAAGGTACACCCGAAAGCTCTTTCAAACGTGATTTGGAACCGATCTTTGCGTCAGCGGGACCTCTTCCACACATAAGCCAAAGGCACCACTGTGCCCCAAGGAGCGTAGTGTTCACAGCAGGCAAGTGTTAGGGGGTACATGTACAGAGTGCAGAGAACTCAGTGTTACCACACTTAATACTTCAGAGCTAATATTACCTCGAGCGGTTGCAAACAGATACAGTGTTACGCAGTGGCTCTCCGTGCCCCAGACCCCATTTCCCAGAAGCTTCAAACGGTAAGGGAACGAGATAAAATCCCTGTAGGTGTCGTGCTGGAGGATTCTAGCTCAGAGACGTAAGAATCTCAAAGAAAATACTCAAAAAACTACGTGCTCAAACACTAATACAGGAGCGTGCACACCTCATACTACAGTGACCACGCACACACCACGAAACTGTGGTCGCACTGCAACTCTTTGTGGAAGATTAGCTTATTTGCCAAAATAGTTGAAGCACGAATAATACAACGATCAATCTGGACCGCTTACAGAAGTCTACACAGTCCTTAAAACAGAATGGCATCCAAACACCAAACTTGGATTTGCATCCCCTTTTACGCATCGGTTACAAAATTACCCTTTCGTTACAACGCCATACTTTTAATGCAACACAATGCTAACGTACACGTCTGAAGCTTTGGGAGATTCTTCAAGAATAATATCCAGAGTATCCACCGTTAACAGTGAACGAGCACTTTCCATCTTCATATTATTCTGGAAAACAGCTTCGTGAGGCTGTCAAGCACTCTTCTTCAAGTTTTGCTATGTTCTTTGAGTTTTGCTATGTTTTGCTATGTACAAAAACGAAATGCTTGAAATTGTAATCCGAAGATTAGGAAGGAAAAAAATTGCCACCAGCAAACTCTCAATTCCAAGCAAACCAATATAGGAGAGTCTCTCCGGTGCCTAAACCTTTGGTGTGATTTCCCTCGGCAGCTTTTGCAATAAAATGCGACAGAACACATTTTTATGAAGCACCCTCGACTGAATTTCACCGAATGCACTTCAGACTTTTAGTTGCTATAATGAACCCGAAGAACTGCATGGTTTACTTCCAGGGCAGTGCTTCAGGAACTGTCTTTTACAGACGCTGTTTTCATCTTCCCGAATTTTTCATCTATTCTTCCTGTTCCTCGTTTCTTCGTTTTCCGCCTCCGCTCGTTCAAATTTGTATTCGTGCGCGTTGCATTGCTGCCAAGTGTGGCCACGGATCGCATTCAATGTTCATACTGACGAAACCCCTCAACCGCTAAATAAATACACCTCTTCCAAAGCTTGGAGGATTAAAAAAAAAAAAAAAAAACATCGCCACAGAGATCCACCAAATCGACTTTTCCGTATTTCGGCCCGTATGATGTACAGAACTTATTTCTCACGATGGGGATGCCAACGGCGTCGTTCTTTCGCACGGCTTCTCTCGCGGCATTCGCCCATCCGTCTTCCGGGCAAAAATCGACTATGGGAAAACAACCAAACCGCAAGGCCTCGCGATATTTTCGTTGAAAAACTGAAATCCACTGCAAGGCTGAACATGCAACTGTATCATAAACCAGGTTCGTCAAACGCTAGAAAAAATGAATTTCTACGCATTCATCGAAATTATTTTTCTTACTTCTCGTGATGTTCTCCTCGATCCCAACAAAATCCAACGACCAATAACAGCACCACTATTAGACGCAAATTCATTTGTAGACTAATTTTCCATTGATATGTTCCCTCTCTGAGGTGGCCATTTTTTTTTTTATATACATCAGGGAAATTCATGGTGTTAACAGTGAACCACGCAGTTTTTTTAAAAGCCTGCTTGGCTGCTAAACACTTGAAAAAGAACGCTTTTCATACATCGAGTAAGGTGTGTTTACGGTGCCTGGTCTGAACATTGAACGAGTTCCCGTTTTCAAATTTCAGCACTCTTGCATGTAATCAATCAGCACATGTGTACAGTAAGTCTGTGCACCGAGGTCGACGAACCTGCTTAGATATAAACTTCCTGACTACTGCAGACAATCATCCCATTTGCTTCAGTAGTTGCTAATGTAACTTCATAGTGTGCAAGTCATTAACGCGGTCGCAGACGTGATACTTGCTCTCAAGAGTTACTGTATTCACAGAAACATCTTGCTTAAGCATGGTTCGATAAAATGATCGCTAAACTCCACTCTAGATAGACATTATCTACGGAGTTGACACCACTGTGAAACACTGCAAACACTTTCCCAGAACTGAAATCGTTGACAACCAATTTTAGCTACAATGAAAGGGCTTAATGCGATTTCGGAAAATAAGTTTGCACTGTCTATGCATGTTAACCCATACAATGAAAACTTTCAAGTCTATCAAATTTCACATCTTAGACATCTCTATTAAGAAAAACCTTGTATTCGTGCCTAACGGTCGCTTCTAGCATTTATGCAGCCTTTCTCTATCATTTGAGCAGGACGGTTTGCTGAAACTAGATCACTGATGAAAAACTTGATTCAGTCTCCTTAAGTCTATTCTCTTCCAGTTTCAGTTATCCAGCCCTTGTAAAATGATCTCTATTTGACACTAAGGTGTCTTTCCGAATGAGACATTATAAAAGCTCTCTTAATAATGTAATTCTCAAGTGCAAGAACATGCCTGAACAATTTTCCAATTTCCAAAATATATTAAGCATTAGAAAATTAAGCTTGAAAAGTTTGCCATCTCGCCTCCATCAACGGTGGCTGCAAACACAGTATAGTGTTGCCACCTCAATTCATACAAAACACAGTATGTCTGACTATAAATACCTAGCATGTTAGAAAATATGCTAGGTGTTATGTTCGACATTCGACACAACTTTGAAGGCCAGTATCCCAAACATGTATTATTTTTGTTCAGCATCACTCGTTCATCAATTCTTTATTGTTTGCTTGAAAAGTGCACGGTAAGAGGTATCCCTTGTTGGTGAGAGAACTTTGAGTGTATGTGCTGACTACGTTGCACGTGGTTTTCCAAGGAAGTAACCAATAAAAAACCAACGAGTAACATAGATCTGATTTTTTTGGTGGAATTGTCGTGACAACTTGACATGGCCATATCTAATTAATATAAGGCATGACAGGTTCCACTCATACCCTCATGTTCTTTCAATGTAACCATAAGCCTGCCTTCCTAGTTGCGGTTAAATAATCGATTGAGTTCAAATGCCACAAATTGAAACCCAAACTGCATCCATGAAGCTGAAACAATAATCATTACATAACGATATCAAATCTAGACTCTGATACTGATAAAAGCTACTCATGAAACAATAGAATTTCACAAGCACTATTAGCAAATTTTAAATGTATCTTCAGAATAAGCACAGGATGTTCTGGCATCATGTTGAGCGATGGAATACAAGAGTGGTCCATACAAGGCAAATCATTCAAGTTCAACCTGTGAAACAAAATCCACTACCTTATCTGATATACTTAATTATTTGTGGCCAAATTACTCATCTCACTGATTACAGTTCAGCTTTTGGATAATGCATACACTCTGAATATATTATTATCGATCCTGTTCTTGAATAACTTGAGGATTAATCTTTCATCTGATATCTTAACAACTAATTAAAAAAACACGCTTACTGATCATTGATGATTGAAACATTATATGCATCATATATATGCATTTCAAGAGCAAAAGATAAATGTTGATCCAATTCTCTTCATAAAACATCCACGCAGTTGCAGAGAAACTTGGATCAAAAGTCTATCCACCCAGAAGAGAAAACAAAATACACTGTATGCACAGCAATGCATTGAAGGCACCTTGCAAGAAATCAAATACTGGTTGCAACCCACTCTACAAAGAATATTAAAACGATGTGGGCTGATCATTCTCTTCAATTGCTGAAACAGAAATTAATGTATTCGAGAAACTCTTCTGGGCCCCAAACTCACATAATACGTTTGAACACGAACTAATTTCTACAACCGGAGTTCTGCTGCTCACACTATGGGAACTCACTTGATATAGTGGTGGATGAATGGATTTGTGGATTGTATATGAAACAGGGGCATGAAGGCCAGTTGTAGGTAGCTTGCTGAAACTTGTTACACTGCTACTTTCGAGACTCAAATCAACAGGTAAGGTACTTGTGTCTGAATGGGAGCGTTCATGGGAGACTAATGGAACTTGGTGTCTGCCTGATTTTGGAGATAACTGGGGAGATCGAGGGAAAGCAACTGCAACTGAAGTATGCTTTGGTGGCTGGTATGGTCTAGTTTTTGAAGGATCAGTGAGAGCTAGTAACTTGCGCACAGACTGGGGGGAATGAGCACCAAATTTTGTTCGCAGACCATCAGATGTGGAAGAATTACTGCTTGCAGTGCTAAGAGTAGGGGATGGATGGGTCCGACGAGGTGCACTCAATGAATTGGGATTGGGCTCACACTCAATTGATTTAATTCTAAGCACATCTTCATCTGTGATAATTTTGAGTTTTGCCAGATACGCTCGTACTTTTCGAACCATTTGAGCTTCCTCAAACATCTTCTTGGCATTGATCACAGTAAAACCTTTTCTTTTACGTTTCAAAGTTACACCACTGACAGGAGCACTTGCAGGTACTAATGCACCATTTAAAGATGAATCATTCACAATAAATAGTTCTGGCGATCCAGATGCCATTCTAATTAATGATCTAACCTCTTTGGCGATCATCCGTAGTTTTTCAAAATTAACTAGACCATCAATAACTGTGTCATTTCCCAAATGAATAAAAGTGAGGTCTTTCATCACTACTGGCCAGAAAGGAATGACAGGAAAACTGCTAACACGGCCAATCAGACGTCGATATTTCGACATATTCCGTGATGGATCCATGAGTTCTTGGAGATCGACAAACATTTTTGTGTATTTACTGGGAACCTTATCCCATGTTTGTTTTAATCGTACTACGGCTGCATGGCCCAAGCCAGACAAAATAGCAAACATGGAATTGAAATTGCGACATTCTCTACAATGCCCTGTAACTCAAATTACAAAACTGCAAAAATCAAATTCAGTGCATACTTGCCACTTTGATGAACTGCTTGATCAATCTCATACGTCTGACTAGACTATGTTCTTGGACTACCTCACTCACTACCCAAAACAATTCTCGATTAACAAGCTAACGTGGCAGTCATTATCATGATTTACAAGTTTATTAATAACCTGAGAGAAATGTTCCAGTTGAGGAGTTCCATATTTACTATCCAGTCCGAATAGCTCGTCTATGTACTCAGTGGCTTCAATATGACTAAATGAGTGATAATCTTGTAGCGTAAGCTGCATAGCCAATTCATGTGAATTCAACTGCAGCAGTAACACTTGATTTTCTTTGGCCAACTCCACTGCCAACTCGTCAGGGACTAAAGCTTCTGTGCTGGCATTGTTACGTAAGTAATAGCGGCTGCCTAAAACTAAATGTTCCGGAAGACCTCGCAAGGAATCTGGTAATCTCCTTTGCTTAATCAACCCTTCTTCAGTTACAGTAACTTCACAAAGACTGTAGCATGAACTAGGATCGGTGATACCAAATTCTGTGAGGGCAAGCATCACAACTTCATGAGCACTAGTCTCCTGGAAAGTTGGTAAACTATGACCCTTAAATTGAAACCTAACTTTGTGCACAAGAAGGTATTTAAAACTCTGATCAGCACGATACACCTTCAGAACATGCTCAGGGAAGTCGAAAGCACTGGCTTCACCAGAAATGTTGCTCAAGTCTGGATTTGAATGACTCTGATACAGTAAGTTGCAACTGGCACTCTGTGGAATGCGGATGAGAGAATCAGCACTATCTGCAAGGACCAAGTGAGTATCACTGAAAGTAAAGTGCCCTTTCAAAGTTTTCTGTCAACATTTTGGATGCCTGATGTCCTTACTTGAGCAGATGTTTTGTCAGATGGTTCACTTTCTCAAAAGCTTTCCTAAGACGTGTTCTATGTCCTAAAGTCATAAACCCCTTTTGACTGCTCACAGAATTCTTCCGCCTGTATGCAACTTTGTCCTTAGGTTTGCTACTATGGCTGCGTATCATCGGATCTGATGTCACGCGTATCTGCTCCGTATGACCAAACATAGAATCCGAATTGCGTCGCACATTTATCTTCACAGGAGTGGTTATGTTTCCCAAGAACTCCTTCAGTCCTAATAAATTGGACTTCACTGTCATGCAAATATGTGTATTGGCCCGCAACAGCTCCAGAGCTCGGGAATGACTAACGTGTTCTAAACTCTGCCCGTTCACTTCCAAAATTTGATCGCCTCGCCTCAAGCCTAGCGTTTCCTCTTTTGAAGCACTATCAACCTTCAAACAACCTTCCATCACAACTGCACAGCCAAGGGCTACCATGCTTACCGAAGACACATAGATACCAATATGTCTCGAGGCATTCAGCTCAACTCTTCCACCAACAATGGAAAATCGTAGAGCTTCTTCTCTAGAGGAACGTGTCAAAGTGATGGTCCGAGTGCGTGCTTTCGTAGAATACGCCAGATTGAGTAGCCGTAACTGAGAATACATATGTTCCTTTTCAAGAAAACTACCAAACATCTCCAAAGACGCCATCATCTGATTGTCTGTCTCAAAGTCAGTGAAATGATTGTTGACCCAAAGGAGCAAAATCCTTGTAACTTTATCACGTAGATTCTGCTCCTGGAACCAAGTTAGTAACTGCTGCATCAGCACAACAGCGGAGTTCAGAAATGTACGATGAGTAAGAAGAAAATCTTCAACATAACCAGGATCAATGTTTGTGGTCTCACTCTGCACCAACTGATTAACTAATTTTTGTGATGTACCCTGGTGGAACAAGGTTCGAGTTGTGTTACAAAACACCCAATCAAATCACCTGGATAACTACAGTGCCCTTCTTTCCGGAAGCATCGAGGATTCTTTCCTCCATTTTTAGTACCACTGAACCCTCCTCACATATTTTGATAATGCTTTCCTCCCCCTGATTGAGAATTCGATAATAATCTTCCTGGGTTACGCAGACAAACTGGCAGTCATCAACTTTAGTGCGCATAACACCCTTATGATATAATTTCTGCATGGTGGGAGTGATCCCGAAACTGAAAAAAAATTCCACAACATAACCAAAATTGCTTTTTATTACCTATCGCCAATTCCTAGCTCCTGGAATTGTCCATTGGGGGTTTCGATCTCTACCAACCCATTTACGATAACACTCCATGCATCAAGTTCTTCTCCATCATTCAGAACTATCATTCCGGCTTTCTGTACAACAGCAAAAACCTAAGGAAAAAATCCACACATGCGACATTGAAATACAAAGTTCAAACCATGACAGAGCACAAAGCTCTACGAACTGTGGATGTCATATTAGCAAAAGCCCTCAAATGCTGAATAAAATCCATCAAAAGATTAATATCATCCTCGGTTCTGTGGAGAGGTTCTTTATCTAGGCAGTCTCGTATCTCATCCCTGACACTAAGACTCTGGAAAGCATTCAAGATGTTATACGCATTTTTAATGAACGATTCAAAACCTCCATGCTTTCAGCCAGATCTTCATCTTCATCTGTATCAACATTGCCTTCTTCTAGTCCAGTTAGGTCTACATCATCAGCTTCAATGGAACTATGTACACTCCCTACAGTATCAGAACCACTGTACGCTGAACTTGTATCAGAATGGCGTCGATCATAAACAGATTCAAAATCATGACGATGATACGAATGGCAACTATCTTCATGCTAAAGAGAATTGCATTTTTAGCCGTCTTTTCAATCTTAAAGACTGTCAGTGACTATTCATCTTCGCTTTTATTCCCTCCGGGCGCTAAGATTGGTTTCAACTACCATCTTAACAAACGTTCCTTCAAGTCAAAGTACTAAAATTTTGTCAAAGAACCCAAGTCTAGCACTCCAAAAAATCAGTCGTTTCCGTTCTTTAATCGTAATCATTCAACTAATTTGAAGAATCCCCTAAAGTTAATGTTAGAATAAACAAGGAGCAGCTGCACTCTGTACCATAGCATGCAATCTCTCGAGGAACTTCAAGTTTCTCTCACCTTTTCTGGATTCCAGTTTTTTCCGATGTAAGAAAACACAAAATACTAAGGAATAGCGATTGCTTTATGCCGATAAAGTGATCGTTATTCCTTACTATTTTAATAACGATTACTTTAATCCCACCTGAAATCACAATCTTTCTAAAGGTGCCAATTCCAAGGAAGGTTTCAACGAATTGTTGACCTGAATTTAAAGTAATAAAAGAGCAATAACTTACTGAATCCATTTCCGCATAATCACAGAATTTCAACCAAGAGTAAGGACGTTTTTCTTCGATATCGTAGGTCTTTTCTTTGTTTCGGTAATCATGGTGATGGTGATGATGATGGGCAACATGCTTAGTAATTTGTACATCGGGATACTCAATCTATGAGAAAGCAAAACTTGTGCTGTTTACTCTTAAAGAGTATCGAGGACCGCTGATATTCCGTAAGAACATTAAAACAGTGCTTAATGAAACAATGGGTGACAGTCACATTTATAAGTGGATATCATCGATATACACGTACAAAAGTGTGTAATCCTCTGAATCAGGAAGGATTTTTGTTTTTGTTTTTGTAGATGAAGAAGTGACGTAAAGAGGACAACATATACTCACGACGATCATTTCTGAAGGTTCCAGTATAAGACACTCATTGGTGCGTCTTGCGCCTCGAGCAGAACGATTTCCAATGCTGTGGAAAAAAACGTACTGTGAATGCCTATACACTAACATCTGAATATTCCATATTCATGCTTTTCTGTTAGAGGACAAGCAGAAATTCAAATTGATGCTCCCAGCCAGGCGCGAATCGAATTCAAACACAACCACCGCGTGGCCAAATTCGAAGGAACACCAACAATTTCTATTCCTACCATGCCACGGAAAAATAGACGAGAAAACCTTCCCGTTAGCCACATAGAAAGTACGGATTCGCATGTCGCTTGAAGACAAAGTTTTACACGTGATTTTTGAATGGCACTTTCACGGCTAACAATAAATTCGACATCAACAGATAACACAAGATCGGAGATACATATAATAAATTGTGACAAAGATAATGAGGAATGCAATTACCTGGAAGGAGGCAGGAACATAATATCGTCGATGTACACAGAACCGGCCAACAGAATGTACCAGCAAGTAACTAAATCGCCCCGTCTAAAAATAAGTCACATTAATACAGTATAGAAAAAGTAAAAATAAAAAATAAAAGAGATAATTGGGAAGATAGCTAATAGGCAAGCAGCCAAGGGAGCTAAAATTTCACGCATACACAAAGTTATACGAGATACTTGTTCGCCTATGGCCAACTTCAGATTCGCAAACACATCGTTCCAATTCCTCAGTAATGATACCGACAAAAGATGATTTAAATACATTTACCGGTCACCGCATTGCTAATCATGAATAGTACACGACACAGTTTCCAGGCATCTTTTTCGTTTATTATTTGTTTATTATGGCACCATTAGGCAAACCGCGCACCGCACCATACAGTCATAAAAGATTTCAACCGACAAACAACAGAAATTGTGTTGGCACACTTCTAATAGCTTTACATGCATAATTAAGTCACAAAGAACGACTGTTTGTCAGAATGCAACACGAGCCCTGAATGCTTGAAATACATATTTGAGCACAAACCAATTTCATTTTCCATCTACTAGAATAAAGAATGCATTATATCAAATTACGAAAGCGCCGTGGCGGCACTGACAAACCAAGTCGATAGAAAAAAAACCAAAAAAAAAAAAAATCCGAATTTTGCAGGACATCGGCATGGGCGGGCGAAAAGGGCCGAACACTTTTTTCAAAGTGCAGCCGAATGCTTCTTGCAGGGCGAATTTACTCCGGGGCGGCGCGCAGTGTAAAGGACCCACGGGGTCTAATTGGTCTAATTGGTTTTGACGGAGGCGAAGTTGCTTCAGCGTGTGGTGGGAACAGGCAAGGGTCCACCACAGATGCGATTCGATTCCACGAAGTTTTTGCACGGCTTCTTCTTCCCTTCTGGCTGGGAACGTCGGTGGATCTGCGGGTCGGGAGAAGACGGCAGTACAGATTTCGGTGCTCCCTCGCAACTTGCTGGACCTTTTGCGTGTTTCACCAAATCAAAGTCGCACGGAAGGGGGAGGGGGGAGGGCTGCACCGAACAACGAACACGAATCTGGCATTTTTTTCGCAAACTCTGCGAATCGCATCTCTGAGCATCTTTGCCATGCGTGCGTCTGAAGAGGCAGCGGGAAACGCCAAACAGTAGAAAATCAACGAGGCGGCTGTGCCTGAAAAGTAGCGATGGGTGCAACAAACTGATCGCAACACACGGAAACCACTGTTTGTGAGATCCAAGATATACGCCATAATTTATCAGCGGCAAATCTTGAAATCTGAAGGGTGCGTGGAGTGACAACTGCCGAACTTGAAGCAGCAGAACATATCCAAGTAATGCTGCTGTCCTAACGACTACCAGTTATGCAATTTAGGCATTGAAATAGCTAACATGAAGTTTTTTTTTTTTTTTTTTTACAGAGAGACTTGAAATGTGGAGAACACATAAGCAGACTGCTTATGGTAACGTCTTTCTCCATTCCATTGCATGCTAAAACGAATAACGCATTCGGGATTCGCTACCGGCCAAGAGTTCTGAACAAATTAAGTAAAAATTGGATAACACAAGGACAAGGAAAAACGATGCGAGACTGTTGCTGCCATTTGGATGAGAATCACCGAAAACTGGGGCAACGCCCAACCGATGCGGTCTCACGAAGCACAAAGCATAACATGGAATTAAGAGGAAAAGGATAGCTACCACGTCGATTCATTTTCTCAAGAGAGCTTCTTAGAGGATATTTTTTGATTTGCATTCGAATGGGGAGATGGCATTCCTGGAAATACAAAAGAGCAGGGTTTCAAAAAAGATGCGAATTCTTCGAACACATAGTCGGTCCTCCGGCTTCGAATCGAACCCATATTTAGGAAGACATATTCGTACTACCATCTGCGGTCCACATCCTCAAACTATTCTTCGTCCAAAGGAACAATCTTCATGCTCTTGTTGCGGTAAATCGCGAATCTTCGTGCTCCTTAAACTCACTTTGAACGAAACGTTGAACAATAGCCAGTACACTATATGTTTCAAATGCTTCGGAACCATGGACCAGACTCCTTCATACCTCAACAAGGTGGTAAATTACTCTGACAAATGCAAAAACACCAAAGGCGAATTTGAAGCAATCCCGTTAAACAGGAGCATCACATTCTTCTGAATACGGTCTTGTATTTGAATTTTACTTCCCTTTTTACACAGTTTGTGCAGGCATAAGCGGAAAAAATGCACGAAAGGGAAAGAAAAACGCAAAACTCTTTACAAAACTACGCTTGAAGGTTAGCACTGCTTCAGCTCATGGTTTGACTTGCATTGGTATAATCACGAAGGAAATCGGAATGACTTTTGAAATATTAAGAGCACATCACCACACGATAAGGACATCATTTCATTTTATTTACAAATAAGCACAAGGCATCAACAGTGAAATCAAAGCATCCTGAAAGCCTGACTGCAAAGATTATACTGAAACGACAGCGATTACCAAATATCAGAGTTACGCCATTAATACACAAATGTGCATCAAACCATCCCAATGATGCTGCTGCTGCTGCTGAGGAATCAAGCCAACTCGCTTAAGGATACAATGAAACAATTCGAACGAACTGCAGAAAGGCAATTCATGATTCTTCTCTCAAAATGATTTATATCGTGTCCACAAATTCGAGAAATCAATTCAACAAAGGTATTGTGTGCACCTTCCTTTGGCATTCGAAGTTGTAAAACACAATAAACTTCGAATGAACACCAGAGGGCAATATGCTTCCATTAAAGGTATTAATAATGCATATTCAATTTATAAGTGTGCCTTCAACATAAATACTGTTTACACCACAAATTTCTCGCAGAAACGGGAAACGCTCAAGAGGCACGAAAGAATAGGAAGAAGCGTAATTTTGGTTCTCACGAAATTTCAACTGAGATGGATAGTGATCAGTGGACTGAACAAGGTCGTGCAACAAGGTTGTCGGTTAGGGCTTCTGTACTTCAGTGACGAATACGAAACGAGAATGTACATGAAACTAAAACATAAAAAATGGGAAACACTTACAGCAACCTGTAATTATCCCATGCGAACAGCGAACGGATAAAACCGTACTTTGAACTAAACTCGGTAAAACAACGAGGTTCCAATTCCGGAAAACCCCGAGCAAAATTTCAACCACAATGTACGAATAGCGTCCTCGGAACAGAATGTCTGGATATTACTGAGCCCTCGAAGATACGAATTCTCTCAAAATTGTGATCCAATCGCCTCAGCACTGAAACCTCACGGGATCTAGATTTTTCGAAAAATCAAGAGCGATGGGGATAAACGAGCTTTCAAGGAACGTGTCATTTCTCATACTTGACAAGTCACAGATTCTACGTGAAAGAGGATCAAAAAAACATGCATTCATGAAGGAATTCTTGTCTTTGAAAACGACCAAACTACTAAAAATTCCAATACTTTTGAATCTTATGAATCCTTATTATGGAGCAGGGGGAGGGGCCAATTGTGTTCTTGAAAGCATACATCAATTTTGATTTAAACAAGCTTATCTGATTCGACATTGTGGATTGAATGTGCAGGATCAGTACGTACCTGTATATATACCATGGTATTTACCTGTGGTCAGTTTTTTTTGTTTTTCAGATTTAACGATCAAAGAGATTCTATCTCAACTTTAGCTGACATATCAGAAATGCTAAAAGATCAGTGTACACACACACACACACACACACACACACACACACACACACACACACACACACACACACACAGCAAGCACAGCAACGACCATAAAAATGAGAATTTCCCGAGCTTGTCTATTAGAAATTCAAAAAAAAAAAAAAACCTCTCAGGAAAACAACTCGCTGCATTCCTCGCATTCTCACTCATTTACTGGCACTCTCATTAACACGTTGCATGCAAGTCGTTGGGCATCACGTCCAACTGCAAATTGCCAGTTAGGATAAACCTGAAGCAACGATTTCCGACGCTTTTGCACTGAGAAGCCCCACCTTGGAAACGATTACAGGCCAAAAGTAACGCACGTATATACTTTTATTGTGCTTATCACTTTTTTTCAGCAACCGATGGGCCCCACTCCCTGCAGAACAGCACGCAGAATAAAAGCAGCTTGAGGTGCGTCGCAAAACGAGCTGCTGCCGTAATTGCATTTAAAGAAGAATCATTTTCCCGGTGAAAGTGATATCGACATCCACGCATACGCAATGATCTTTCCCACGTTGACTGGATGATAGAATCCCACCTCATGTAACGAAATCGACACTCGGAGAATTTTACATTCGTATTATCATGTACATACATTCCTATCACCCATCACACCGACATGTTAATTTTTCATGACGTATGAATTTAAAAAATTACATAATCCGGAACTATTAATTAGACGTTCCTAGTTTTTCAACGATTCTACATTGCCTGTTTCTGAGCAACTTGGTTATGCAGTTATGCTTTGGACGTGGGAACGGTGTATGTTCTTGTGATGCAAACCGCTTCTTTCCTTACAAGACACTATCAACCAGTAAAACTTAAAAACCCAATGATACTTTTTTTTAGCAATACCCCTGAAAAACCGTAATACTCCCTTGAAGCAAAAAAAAATATATTTTTAAAAGAATGGGAATCCCTTTCTCATGACCACGCAAAACTACTACATTGAAAACATGAAATACACTATCTACTCTTGGATTCTGTATTGCTATGGAAACACTTTCCATCTGTTGTATGAATCCCATGAAATACACTATGTATACACTATTACTATTGTTGCATGAATCTCATGCTTTCGTAACGAAATGAAATCAATAAAAATAACTTATCCTCTGAAGATCATAACAGGTCTAGAAGTAGCTTTGGCATCGCGATGTAAAATTTCCATTACAAACTATTCTTTTAAATTTTCCGTCAAATTCAGATCAAACAGTCACGTTCGATTCCAAGAAAAACTCATAAAAACTACAAAATCTCATGGAGAAACACGAAACTTGCGACGAAAACTAAGGTTCCGAAATTGGTTCCTCTCGGCAATAAATTTCACTCAATGCCTTATGCGCAGCCCCGATACCATGCAATTATCATAGGATCCCAGCATCCTTGACCACAAAGAAGTTTCTCTATTAGTGCTGCTGATGAAAGCAAGAGACGGTTTCCAAAACACGAAGAGCGAAACACCTCGAACACTTCCCCAAGTCTCATTACGTTGCCCAGCAGGCGTTTACTCGCACATTCTTCCACTGCCATGCGGAAGGAACACCACCAACTTAAACAAAGTCAGACATAGTGGAAAAGAATGAGTGTTTCTATCATTACTATTCACGCAGAACCTCAGAGAATTTTCACATCCCTTCAGGTGCCGCTCGTGCAGCTTTGTTTTTGTTTTGCCTTTTACTTTTACCCAAATGTTCTCTTCCATCTCGCTGTGAGCGCGACCAAATACTCAATTTTGCAGTTTTCACTATCAACATCCGGAACTACTATTAGTATTATTTGTTGGAGATACTTTTTAATGGTTTCCTCATCTTTGCTTACTTTTCCATTCTCTTTGATTCTCGAAATTTTCATGCGCGACGCGATCGAAAATGATTTTTCGATTAAAGCTAAAGCTGCAGAGAATTCCCGCTTTAGATCAATTTAGTGCTAATTTTTTACTCACTAATCTTCAAATTAGCTTGAATCAAGGATGAACGTGCGATCGGCGCACAAACATTTATTCGAATGTGCACTAACATTCCTGAAACATGGCGTGACTTTCAAAGAGTTCCTAACACTGGTATTATATATATGTGTATGCATAACTGTAACTACATAATGTAATCAACTTTCTTAATTCTTTATGGTTTTTTAATTCTCAATTTCTGATTTAAGAGTGCCCATTCCTTGACTTATAGAAATAGATTTTGGAAACATGGCTTTCGAAATCCTTTTCCGAATCCCGAAACCCTTTGATTCACTTCACAAAAGTTCCTTCAATCATTCACGACGAACGAGGCTGCTGGAGCCCATGTTATGCGGATCTCCTGATTCTCCACGCTAGAAAGCAAAAAAAAGAAAAGGTCTGCGGACACCAAAAAAAAAAATGCAGTTTTGGCATGAAAAGTGGTGAAGTGGTGGCAACCTCTAAGACAGAGTTTACCCAAAGGTGAAATACTGAAGACAATCTTTCGAAATTCTCCCTGAGAAAGTGGATGGCAATCGCTTGGAAATGCGGTTTATCACGTTAGCTAGATTGATGATGGCGCAAAAAAAAAAATAAGATAAAATAATAAAGTCCGAGAGAATGTACACAAATAAAGGTGCAAAAACGTATGCATTACATTTCAGACTCCGGTTCGGTGAAAGACAATCTGCGTAACAAGTTGCTGCAAACCTGACGGTGATCGTGAAGAACAAGAAAAGAAAAGAAAAAGAAAAAGAAAAAGGGGGGGGGGGGAGGGAGGACCGCAGGCTTGCTCGCTGTTGCTCCTGAACAAGCCCTCGAGACCCAGAAGAACCACTTATGGTCCAAAAACGAAACCTGGGGCTGCAATGCAGTTCTGATGCATAACATTTCATTCCCGACGATCCACAGCGCAGATAACCACGAAATGGGACCACATCATCCCACATGGAAAAAAACCTTTGTTACTGAATGAGCAAAATTACTCGTTCGTATTCAACAGCACTGCAAGTAGGCATTGCTTGAAGGGCAAGGATCTCCCGGGCATGCTAGCAAAGAGAAACCTAATACAGCATTTTTTAAACACAAAGAATGCGGAAGACATCAGAATCCTTGAAGATCTATTCATGAGCCAGCACAGTTCAACGCAATAACCACGCATTATACAAATCAAGCAGTCCGACAGAATGACGCACACGCAGAAGTCTCAGTTTCTAAAAGCTGGTTTACAACGAATAACGAAGGGGGGGACAAAATCTGTTTGGTGAATGATTTCAAAATAACCACTACCAATTTGTAACAAAATCCCCCAATTACTGTTGCTGTGAATGTTGAATAGTGATAACGAAATCACACAAAGCACGAAAGTTCCTGAGCAGATGAATAACAGACTTGCTTCATTCGTGGAGAAAGCAAGTTTATAAAACTTGCACACAAACTCAGAAATGCTGCGGGACAACGGGCTTGCCATCTGTATCCGTATCCACATACTATGAAAAATGATGGAGCGAAAAGAAAATTACCTCCCCCCCTCCCCTCCCCCAATCTGATTCTCGCGGCTCGAGGTTCAACAAATCGTCCAACTAATTCGACCCCATTTCCAGATGGAGGAAAAAGGAACCGTCCGTGTACCATCCCCGTCTGCTTTCTCATTCGGAATTTTCGACAGACCAGAAGAAGACTTCCCCGACGCCGAAATGAAGCTGTGTGTGCTTCGGAACACGAACACGGGAGTTCATTGGTGCCTTCGCAATCATCATCATCGACAATCAGGCAGTTTGTTTGTTTGTTTTGGGCGGGGGAGGGGGGGGTATTCAGGAAAAATCTTTAGAGAGAATTGCAATTAACCCTGTCTCCGTTTAAAGACGACGAACCAAAATCAGCAAGAGTACGGCACAGCATACCTTAAAAAACGTCGACACTGTTATACTTTTCTTCAAATGACCAAAGGAACCTCAACAAAATTATGCACTGCCAACTTGGAATGTTGTCAGTGTGAAACTTCGTGCAGAGTGCAATCGCAGTTCATTCCTTAGCAAATGCATTATTCATCAGGTAACGGGTTTTACATACATATCGCAACATTGCAACTGAATGGACCGTTGGGGATGAGAGCCACACAACCACATGATGGAATGCCGAACGTGAAGTTTTGGAAGCTTAAAAATTTTGAAACAAAAGCTGAAGCACTCACATTTCATTCTTTAATGGGAATCTCACGAATCAATTTTGCTGCGGAGCATACGATCTCTCAACTCGAACGAGGAACTAAGATTCGTTTTAACGCTGATGTAAAACAAAACGGATCATACAATTACTCAACGAAAATGTCTCCGTTGCATTTGCCTTTCTGTACACACATGGGGATAATTTCCTTCATCAGTTCGCTAATTATGACATCGATTTCACGTTTCTCCCATATTTTCCAAACACTGGTGTTACAAAGTATGAACTTGATTACTTTGCTGCCCTGCAATCTTTTCCGGAACATCACCTAATGCGCATAATTATGTAAACAATACAGCAATAATCCAAAAGCCTACTATTCTCGTAATATTACTTTATTATGATAACATACGTACAATAATGTTAATTACATAAAGTATGAGATTCTCAAAACTCAAGATCCAGTTAACAATATTCATAACCGGACTTCTCCAATCACGAAAGGTGTAAAAAGCAAATCAGCCAAGACATGAGCCTAATTAAGTAATTCATCTTCACCTAGTAAATTTACGGGCAATTTTTGTGAAGTTTTCATCAACAGTTTGCTTAAAATCTCAATCAATTCGCTTCCATTATAAATATTTTTTCCTTACACGGAAAACGCTGGTACTCAGTTGTACATGTGTATGTTGACAAGGACACTCTAAGAACACAAAAGCGGTGCATTGCGGAAAAGAATAAACACGAAAATCAAGATGTGTTTGTTTCTTTTAAATGCTGGAATGTGCAAAGATTATTTATGAAAAACTCATTGACTTTTCAAACCAAGTTCTGGAAATTCTGAATAGCTAGTTCATTTAACTTGATGCTCATTAATAAGAATAATATGTGTAACTTATTTATCATACCAAACAATAATAGGGAATGCACAACTTTAGTTCGAAAATATTTTCCAACTAAACATTAAGGTATTTCAAATCTATCACTACATCCCCCTTGTATATTTTCACAATGTTTACAGAAGTATTTTTACAACAACACTACAGTGTATCATTCGATGATGATCAAAATGAATCTAAATGATTAAGTCATACTGAACAATACATTCACCCAGATTTTTGTTTACTAACGCACATAGCATGGCAAGAAAATATTACATAGGAAAAGACCAAAAACACCTTATGATAAGGTAAACTTACCGAAAAAGAATGTCATTGGCATCTGTATGAATGTAACGACCAGTCTTGCAAATAAATGTAAGTTCACTCTCTTTCAAATTCGATACTGAACTTAAATTCCTCAAATGAATATAAATAGTTGCTAAATCCTGCAAAATCACAATTCAGATAATGGCAAGATACATAACATCATTAAATATTTCTATTTACGAATTGAAACATGAATACATGTGTATGAAATAATTACTGATAATTGACTGTAACACTTCACAATGCTCCAACCATGAATGTAATTGGTTCACTGCAACAAGTTCCCCGATGAATGGAGTAAAACAGTAATATATATGCAGATATTTGTCCTCAGAACAAAAATTACGAAATATAGTAGTAACTAACATAAATATGACATGTAACATAAAATAATAGAAGAATAGGCTTTAAAAAAAACCGTTGATTATTTTGCATGGTTGATTATTTCCATACAAGGGAATCCAGATACAATTTGAAATTTTACTCACACTTGCATACACTTGTGCACATGTTTGTAAGTAATGCACATCATTTGACCTTGAAATTTGTAATAAAGCATGATATTTATTGTTATTGGAACCTGTTACTTTGAATTAGTAAAATTAAACAAAAGTAGAACAAGTGCATTATGGATTTACTCAAACTGCCAAAGCATGCAAATTTCACAAGGAAAATACCTCAAAAGTGATAATAATAGGATGCATTACAATGAATGCTTGCCAAAGATACTATTTTGCTTCCCCTCAAATGTGAATTTCTAACTGAAGTTAGCCAAACTTTATTTTAAAACTTGGAAATTTTTAACAGAGTTTCACACTTCTAAAAACTAGCACCTGATGCAAAAACAAAAACAAACTCAAAAAAATCACAAACAATATTCAAAATGAGAATATGTTTGTGTGCACGAAATCCCATTTCAAATGTTCATTTGCTAGTTCTTAAAGTACAAAGCATTATTATCAAGGAATTGCAAATTAACAGGCACATTTTACGATGCTCCCTATGAATGGTTAATTTTAGAAAATTAGAGAACCCATACCAAAAACTCATGGTTTCTCAGTGTATACATTTACTTAGTAGAATTAGCAATGTCAGTCACTTTAAAAGACAAGAACTACCTAGGGCTTTGATAAATCAATTCATCTCAAATCTATGTCTTTTGGTTCTACTTCTTGAATAAACTAAACACATTACTTAAAAAGCTAATAATTGAGCATTGTTTTAATCACAAATACTACTTACTGAGTTTTTCCAAGACTGGATCTCAATTCTACAACATTCCCAATAATTTTGCTTCCAGCTTACAGTTGCATCCTATCTTCTATTGAATCACCATTAATACATTATTACAATCCATTTCATTTCCAAAACAAACATATTTGACTGAATCTAATCAGATTTTTTGAAATCTTTTCCACAAATAAGTCCTAACTGCTCACTTAAATATATGTGTTCAATAAGGATATGTACTCATATTTATAGAATCACTTTCAACCATGAAAGAATGGAATCAAAAAAGAGGAAAAACGACAACAACAACGAATATGATTAACAAATGCCTCCAGATGCAAACAGTTAGCTTCAGTTACAGCTCTCCAAATGCAAAAACGATTACAGGACACGATCTTTATGCAACATGTACATATCTGAATTATATATAATAAAATTACCCAAATTGATAATTCTGACTAATTCACAATATTTGTAATCAATAAATAATTTTAATGAATCAATTTTTATTAATTAGGAAATAGCACACTCAACATAAAACCAAATCTATTAATCCATAATGCAAGCATGTATTTACATCTATAGGAAAACAAGGAGTGCACTTACAGCAACATGTGTTTGTAGCTTGAGCATCATATGTTTAATTTTAATATCTTAAATTTGAATTTCAAGTGTAACATATGTGTAAAGAATTTTTCAGTGAGCAAAAAAGATTTCAAATTTTTGAGTAAATAACAATGACTAAAAGCTTTTGCACTGATAACAAACACCACTGTAAATTTTCGTTCACAATTCACATCTTTCATTTCATGTTAATGCAAACAATTGGTAGTTTATAAACAAAAAATATCAGTTTAATTCGCATTCTTTATAAAGCAAAACATCTTCACTTTTTATTATTTGACTAGAATAATACAATGAATAAAAATTAATCAATCAAATTAATCAAATGATGGAATTCCTTGTATCATATCAAAACTCTCTCTTTCAAGGTGAGATGCAATGTACAAGTAATGCAAACCACATGCAATACTGAGATATGCAGGCATTAGAAATAGAAAAACTAGTCAATAATAAAACTAATTAGCACACAAAAGTCACTACAAAAAAAAGGAACAACCCTAAAAAGCATAAGATACAAACATCATACAACTTTGATGAAATGTGAACAAAAATACTGATCTCAAAAGAGTTCCAATTATTCAAGGAAAAACATTTACGATACATGAACGCATTAGTTTACAGTAAAAATGAACATGTGTACTATCAAGCAACAAGTATACTAACAAAGAAACAACAAAGACACATGGAACAAGCAATTCGTACAATTAACAATTTTTGCTTTCACTTTTGCAAGCCTATACATGTGAGGGTAAAAGGAATACTTTGCACCTTCCATGAATTAATAGTTATTACGAACCAGCGACAAGGAAACATATTAAGTTTCAAACTCAACTAAAAGTTGGAACTAAAAAAAAGTTGTTATTATTTAACAAACTTGCTTGGTACACTAAATTTGTATGCTAAATTTAAAATTCAATTTATTGTACGTTCTGTGAAAATGATAAATCCAGTTGAAGTCATCATGGTATATTGTGAGAAGCTACTGTGTATTGAGATGAAGCATTTTCTCAGGGCAAAAAACATTAATATTTATAAAGAGAACGCAAGCAAATTTGGCTCATTATCCACTAATCCCATTTGTGCCAATAAATATTTTGTTACAAACTGATTATGGAGACTAGTGTTTAAATGACTTTTGGTTGTGGTACCTGAATTTAAGGCTTTCTAATTTCCAAAAGATTGCACCATTTGGGAACACAACCCACTGGAATAAGTGTCAGTGTGTGATCAGAAGAGTATGCAATTTTCTGGAACAACGACAATTCAATAATACTAGTTATACAGGCGTGAAGTGCTTTGAATGTTTCATGGTTAACTTTGATTACAAATTAAGATTACGGGGCCAAGAAGACCTTTTGGAACCAGCGTCTTTAGAGCACTGAGAGAGTAGTGCTTATGCAGTACACGTTTTACACAAACATTAATAATTCACGTAATTCATTTCTGTTTCACGCAACAGGCATGCAAGCCTTCTAACAATAACTATGAAAATATTTACTACTGTGTGCCATACGCCAACCAACGCTGCATTCACAACAACAAAAAGCAAATCATGTTTTACTCTTGAAGGACGTGATTTAGCATCAACAGCACTTTGTTCATTACATAAAATTCCTAATAATGCTGCTGCTGTTACATAAAACGAACACACAACGGTTATCTTTGAACACCACACCAACGCAACGTGCACCTCGTTTTAAGCACGAATGACGTTCGAAAATACAAAAAGCAAGTTCACCTTTGTATTCCTATGCCTAGGATCTTTTTTGAGGGCTAAAAGGAGCAATGGGTCTTGATAATAGGTCATTACCCAATTTTATGTGCCTATGTCAACTGTGATCTTCCATTGTTGTGCAGCTACGAACACGCACACTGAACACGGCCGGGAAGCACAACTGACCGCAACTGATTACTCATCGCGTCTTCGCCGCCGCGTTCGGTTTGTTGTTTCTTCATTTACTCGCCTTGTCTTCTCCTCAACGGCCCTCCGGATCTCAGATGGGATGCTGCTCGCAGCTTCATTCCGGCTGTTTTGCCATTTCTGGTGCCAAAGGCAAACGTGTGCTTCGAAGGCAGTGAGTGTTCAGAGAAACACCTTCACTCTGGTCGTTTTCAGTGCAAGTAGGCGGTCAAACAGGAAACGGTCCTTGCTGTGATGGGAGGACACTCAACTTTTTACTTGAATTCCAGCCATCCGTGCAAGGATGAAACCACCTTTCGATGTCAAACATAATTATGTATTATATATATTCTGGTTACATAATTTTTAAATTAGTGTCACTACCAAAACTTCCCATTCTTTCTTAGATTTTATGTATATATATATATATATTCTTTTTGTGGCATGCTTCCTCCTTCTAACTTACTTAATACTTTTCTTCAACTATCTACAAACCACTTAACTCATCCATCTGTATCCTTAACTCATCTTCACCCTATATGAGATTTCTCAAGGCTTTCATAGTTTAGCAAACATTTAAAAGCTCAATTTCAAAATTTTGAGTGTTTCTACATCATTCAATTCTGATCTAGAGAAATCTAGAGAACACAGTTAAGATTTTCCCTTTGCATATACAATATTGATGAAGACAAAGACAAGATCTTTTCTGCAATGATATTTTGAAGCCACAAAGCGTTCGGCAGGTTGAGAGATGAATTCTACTTACAAAAGTCCTCCAATTGAAAATTATTATAAACCACAGATTTTGAAAGCGGAATTTGAATTCCCAAGGTTTCATAATAAAATGTTGTCATGTAGACTGCGATGTGTTAATAGCGTATTTGACATTTGCGAACAAAGTGGAGACTAGCATTTCGTGAGCTAGAAACTGATGTCAAGTTTAAAATTCATCTGAACCTGGTAATCCTTATAAAGGTAATTTAAGAGTGGTAGATATAAAGGTGGCAAGGTTTCGTAGTCATTGCTGCTCATTTTAATTGCAAGCTCTTGAGTACGCGCCTAACATACTTAGCAAATCACATTCATAAGGATGCTGCATTGCAATATTGAAACTCGACTGTAATGCTGAAACAATACCCACACACTGAACACTAAATTTCAGAATCAGATTTATGAATAAGTTTAAAAAATAGCTATCAGTTTAAATGAATCAAAATTGAATTGGAAAAAAGAAAAAAAAGCAGTAAATTTCCTTATTCCTGAAGCATTTCGTTTCACATGATGCTTTCAGACGGAGCCTCAAATTTGCTAAATAATTCAATAAATCGCTTCAGGTCGTTTGGTAACACGTTACTGAAAGCGCTGCATGATTTTTTGAGGAGTATGATGAATGTGAAAGTTTTTCGATAAACCTTCAATAGAAGCAATTGCAAACCTCTAAGGCCTGCAATCAAAGAGTATTGTATAGAAGAGCAATTTTTGTTGAATGAATCTATGGGAATGACTCATTAAAATTGAACTTTGAAACGGATGCTTACTTGAGATGGGCAAATACTTTACCACCACCTGAAATTCCTTTCCTGAGGATCTGCCACGCTAGCTTTTAGAAAATTTTCATTTGGCCTGTGAGATTTGTAAATGAAAACTCATTTAGTAGAAAGAAAGCTGGAAAGCATTCATACGCTTTTGGAACCACGAGGAGCGAATAGAGAGCGCCATGTTTTGATGTACTTGCTTTTCAAAGACAGGAAAATGGCCGGAGGATAAGTAGCTTATGTTCGGATGCTTGACTGAGAGAATCACTCGAAAGCATTTTGGTCACCTCAGTGGTTGAGATCGCTACGATCCGAGACTTCTCGAAGACCTCATTTGTAGATTTTGTAGATTTCATTCCGCATTCACTCTGTTTTATTTTCAAAGTTTCAAGGAGGTTCTGTTTCTCGTCAAAAGAGCATTAAGAATGGGATTCTGTCTGAATCAGAAGAATTAGAGAAGATCATTCCTTTTGTTTCTTCTGACAGCTCGAATTGATTTTCATGACTACACAGTTCTTAGATGAAAATCATTTAGTGGTCGATTCTTTCGAAAAACCAATGATTGCTAAAGACGGAGAATTTTTCAAGAATGGATGAAAGCAAAACTGTTTTGCATACAACTGAATTTCATAACCACACAGACACTTAAGAAGATTAAAATTTGCAATGCGTGTTGAAGATAGAGAAATAATTGGGTAACAGAATTGGGCACCGCTCGATAAAAACGTCAATAATTTATTATACGTAGTGTTATCACTTTCTTGATTTCTAAACGTATGGAAGTACCTCATGGTACTTAACATCGATAGACCAATAGAAGGCCACGGAAGTTCAAATCTTATCAGATGAGGAAATGGCTCTTAAGTACTGAATACTTTATTAATCTATGAAAGGAAGACAAGGTATTCGGTCTCTGCGACCAAGGGGCGAATGTGTTCCATCAGCAGCAAAATGTTCTGTGAAATGTTTCCCTCAAGATAAGCTGCAGTTTGCAAAGCGAAATGCTATATCCTGCAGCACCTGCAATCATTGAAGCCACGGTTCGAACTCGTCTGCGGTCGAAGAATCGTAATGAAGGATCCAAAGGTTGAAGAATAATCAGGATGAATCAATAGCACTGAGCCTGGGTAAGACTGATTATTGCTGCAATAAAGGAATTAATTGATACAGCCCTCTGTCGGGATTCAAGGTGTACGCAGCTTGGAGGCAAGGTAGGAGGAAAATGGCAGAGCTTCCAAGGAAAACCTGGATCCGTGGAATCTGTCGGATCAGTTCAATCCATAATTAGCACTTACACACATCTTCGATTCATGAGCCTAGATAGGTTCCGTCTTGGCAGTTCAGAAAGCGTGCATTCCGAGACTCTAATTAAACAAGTACCGCAGGATAGAAATAAAATGAAATCCGGTGTAGAAACAAGATAAAAGTGATTTAACATTCACCAAAGTGTGTGCGTTCATCGAAGAGGAAGTCCAGATTTCAAAATGGATGGGGAGGATTGACGCATGACCACAAAAACAATGGGGGGAAAAAAAGTGCAATCAGAGTTCATGATAAGCATGCCATTAGAAGGGAATTCCTGTTCCAAAAAACCATGCGAAGCACAAAAGGAAGGAAAGATAAGAATTTGAGGTATTAATAAGGGAGAGGTTAGGTGGAAACAGAAAACAGGGATGCATATTTAGCAGACATAGAAAGAAAGAGGAAAAGAGAAGATCTCAGGAAGATCATATGTCTAACTGTAGCCCATCCCACGGGAACTGAGAAGCACGGAGACGCCGCTGGACTTGTTAAAGGTTGTGAAAATCCCTTGTTTCTAGGTTCTGCAGAGATATCTGGAGACAAAGCTGTGTCTTTGCCTCGAAAGCATGCGTTTCATGCGTTCATTCCAGAATCGCAAGCAAAGCCATGGAATCGCTTTTCATCTCTGGTCCGCGGATCTGTCATCAACTCAAATACGCTCTGAGTCTTCAAGAAGCTACAAAATGGAAGCTAAAGTTTCCCTCCACAGATACATTTCATTTTTTTTTTTTTTCCTTCCAGAACTGTCGCATACGTTGGTTTTCGAGATTGTCGAATGCCGCCGCTGTTTCCACACCATGATCTGTTATTCGGAACCATAGCATGCGATGAGAAACCATCTCATAATTTATGAAGAGCACGGACGAGTCCCTGAGATTGAAATTTCCAAGCGATCAATCCCATAGAGACATGTAGCAGCTTCATCTGGGAGGGAATTCGTCAGGGTGGCTTTTCCTGGTCGTGCGTTCGTGATGCATATCTGTTCTTCAGCAGCAAGATCTGTCCATATGCTGCTGCTTACATGCATTCTCCAAAGATCTGTCTCTGTTTTCTGCGTGGGTGGAGGGAGACGTGCTTCTTTGGTTTCATTGAGGATAAAGATCAGCAGGCGCCACAAGCACCGAGGAGAGATTCGCGTGACGACGGACGCTGGAAAACGTGTCTGTTTCCAAGCAGTGGAAAACACCAGAGATTCTTTTGCCCAGACCAGTGATGTGGGCATTTCTTACTGATCAGCCCTGACCGGTGCAGAACGTGTGGTGTTTGTGCTCGGGCAACGCACAGTTTGAAACAGGAGTTCGGAGACGCCCACACGATAAGAATGCTGGAAATTTTTATTCTCGAAATCACTCATCATCGTGCATCGCAGGCTTCATTTCGCTGACGTAGATCGCCGTCAGGAGCTGCCGGCCCACGTTCCCAAATGTCTGTGCAGTCCGCGTTTGGAAGTCCTGTTTCAGGGGAACTCGTGGGCGCTTGCTGCCGAAGACCCGCGCCGCAGTCCGACAGCACGGCTGGTTCCGCACAGCAGGGGAATGACCGAGGCACTCTCTTCGCAACGCAAAGGGCCAATCCGCTGCTCCGTTTCCATGGTGAAGATGCAGCTCCTGGTTGTTCGTGTTCAATGATAAAGTCGATTTCGACGGGCAAAATCCACGTCCGTGGAATTCCTGGTGGGTTCTTGTGGCTCATTCGCTAGAGCACGCGTGTGAGCACGAGCACATGCATATCCGTACATCGTCTCTCGTGTTGCGGAAGACAAGAGCAATCAGAAATTTTCATCCCATCCGGATAACTCATCAGGAGGGACGGAAAGGTCGTCATCAAAGACATCGAAGTTGTGACTGTCGGTCGGTCCCCTTATCTAGGAATCCAAAGAGAGGGTCAGCAGCAGAGTATCGGAGGGACAGTCACCTCAGGGATGAGAGGAGGAGTCATCCGTCTTTCCCGAAGACCTTCCCAGTCAAATCCCTGGTACCAGCTGCGCGCGGGATGGTCCGAGTAAAGATTCAGCGGCGCCTTGGGAAGACTCACCGGTGCTTCCGGAAATCCGATATGCCGTTGGTACCATATCCCAACCTCTCCGTGGAAACGTGGGAGCAGCACTTGCTGATGAACAGGTAGGCGGCGCGCGATATGTGCCTGGGAAAAGTCACGCGGTCGATGCCTCCCAGAATGAGGCGATACGTCTTCATCGGGTCGTCCGACGTGAATGGAGGCCTGGGAAGGTAGGAGGGCTTTGAAAGGACCTTGATCTACCTGGGTCGGCACTCACGCTCCTGTCGAAAGTTCGAACACCAGGATGCCCAGCGACCAGTAGTCCACGGCCCTATCGTGACCCCTGTTCAAGATGGTTTCCGGAGCCACGTATTCGGGAGTGCCACAGAAAGTCCAGGTCTTGGTGCAGTCACCCAACTTCTTGCTGAAGCCGAAATCCACCTGGAAACGGGGGTCAGCTGTGAGTGCATCCGGTCGCCAGCACTGGAAAAAGGTGCATTCGATTGCTCCCTCCTTGCCGGACAACTTTGCTTGGAGTTCTTCGGCGGTATCGCAGAACACGGGTTCCACGCTAAAAACCCTGAGGCGACTTTGCTCTTGCACGGCTGCCGCTTTGGTGCCGGGTGAAGGGCACCCAAGGAAGAAAACGGAAAGGGAAAGGGGAGCGCCTTCGCGGGAGGTTCTTCCTCTTCTTGTTTCTGTTTCTCGCGCCAGTCGTCCGCTGCTCTACGCTGCCCCCGCTCCTAGCAATCGGCCTCCTCCCACTTCGAGACGGGAATCCCAGATCAAACGTGATGAGGGGAAAGGTCACCTCAAACACCGTGCAGACATCGCTCTGCTTCTGTCGAGTGCCACCGCCGCCGCTGGTCCGCTCTGCGTAGGCGTCACCTTTAACGTTTCCCCTCGAGGGCTCCGAATTCACGGAGGTGGGTCGCCACGAAGTCCGAGCGACTCCGAGAACAGGCAGAGACAATGAGAGCGGAGGTCACGACAGCCTTTCCTTGTCGGTCGCGGTCATTGCTCAACCCTTTCCCTCCCTCGCGCACTCAGAATTGGGGAGGGGAATAGAGCGCTCAGAATAGGATTAGGGACCTCCACGATCCAATGCCAGAAGGCACGGGAGCATAGCGAGTTTCCTGGAAGAAGCTCGAAAGAAGGGAGCAATCTACATGGCTCGGAGGGACAGGAATTTCCTCCTCTCAGTTGTCGAAAAGGGCTAGAAGGGCAGCACAAAGCGCGGTGAAATCCTAGGTTGCTGAGCTCCTGTGCGCGCGCGCTCCTCAGAGTCCACCTCCCTAAGCGAAGGTCATGACGACGGAGAAGGCGAAGGAAAAGGCAAATTTCTTCGCTCTCCCGTATCCCTCCGTCCTTCAGTCTCAGGACTGTCCTGCCGAGCGTCGACAAGAGAGAAAAAGGCGAAAGAACGCAGCGGCGAAGATCCAGGATTGTTACTGGAACGAAGTCGCGGAAAGCTGGAGGAGGTGAACGACGACGATGCTAATGTGCAGCATCTGCGTCTCCTTTTCCGTCGGGTCAGCATGCCTGAGGGCGCACAAACGGCATTCCTCCGCCCCACTGTCAGCGGCTGAGACGCAAGAAGGTGAAGGAGGAGGAAGGGGAGGAGCAGATCTTGCGCAGTCGCCGCACCTCAGACGAGATAATCCGCAAGGGAGCTGCCAGGATGCCGGAGAAGGGCAATGTTGACCTTGGCTGAACCGGCAGCTCTTCCCGGCTGAGCCCGATTTCAGTTCCCGCCGTCCACCGGCATCGGTCCCCGGGAACTCGGTCCACCGCGCTAGCCAGAGGCCTCAGTTCTCTTGATCACCGCCCCCCCCACCTGATGCGAAAGGGAAGGGGAGACCTTGCTCCGACCTGCCGCTTCCTACTCCGGCGCCTGAAGGGGGAACAGACGGAGGCTCAAGAGGGAAGGAGGAGGACGGCAGGACCTCCGTCTCTCGGGCCTGCTTACCATCTTCACATATCCCCTTGAGTCCAGGAGCAGGTTTTCGGGCTTCAAGTCCCGGTAGATGATGTTTCTCTCGTGGAGGTAGCCGAGGGCTTCGATGACGCACGCCGCGTAGAAGCGCGCGAAGGTTTCGTGGAAGAATCCCCGGTCTCGGAGGATGCTCCAGAGCTCTCCTCCGAGGCACGCCTCCATCAGCATGTACACACACTTGGCATCCCGGAAGGTCTTGTACATCCTGCAAGGCAGGGTTTCCCGTTGGGTCTTGCGGTGGACCTTGGGGGGCCCGTCCGGACTCGATCCGTCCGCTCCCTGGCCCCCTTCCTCCTCGTGCACCGTCCGGGCTGGCCGCAGCGGCGGCGGGAGCTTCTGCTCCTCCTCCACCCTCTGCCCCCGCCGCCGGTCTCACCAGAGCTCTCTGCAGCATCGCCATCCTTCCCTCTCACCTCGCGCTCGACCCGAAGCGCCTCCGCCCTCACCTCACGATGAACGGACATCTGCTCTCCATCATGATCTCCTTTTCGTTGTACAGATGCTGCATCTGCTGCGTGTCCAGTATGTGTTTCTTTTTGAGGATCTTGAGGGCGAACGTGACCTCGGGGTTGGCGACCAGCTGCACGAGCTCGACGCGACCGAACCCACCCACCCCCAGGGTGGACACGACCTTCAGGTCCTGCAGACGGATGCTGCTCGTCAGGATTGGGTCCTCTACGTCGTAGGCGTACCCCCTGGACACCTTCGATTCGTAGCGCCCGCAGGCGTGGAACTCCTCCAGCTGCCCCACCAGCCGCATGAAGCACCTGAGGGTGTGCGTGAGGGAGGGCAAAGAAGAGACGAAAAAAGAAAAAGAAAAGAAGGAAGGAAGGTCTACCCCGTCCCCCCTGTCACCCACCCACCCCTTTTGAAGAAGGGGGTGAGCGGGGAGAAGGGGGCGTCCTTCGACTCACTGCCTGTCCAGGGTGAGGCATTCCACCTCCGTGGAGGTCACTGCGCTGGCGGTACGCCTGTCCGTCGTCAGGAGCGCCTTCTCGCCGAAATAGTCGCCTGCCCCCAGGACGCGCAGGAGCTGCTGCTCGCCGCTCTCCTGCCTCTGCAGGATCCGCACTTCCCCAGATCGGATGATGTAGAAGGTGTCGCCGGGGTAACCTTGACGGACGATGAACGTCTCGGGAGGAAAGCTCTCCTGGAAACGGAGGGCGCCTTTCGATGGCCCCCAAGGAACGGTGGCCCTTCCTCGCGCGCCCCTTCTTGTGTGTTCCATGTGAGCATGTGGGTAGGGAGGATGCTCGGAGATGCCTCCAGGGTCTCTCCCGCTCCCCTACTCCTCCTCTCGGGAGCGTGCGCGTGCGCAGATAGTCGACGAGGAGAGTCATGCTACCCCTTTGGCGGGAGGAGGGGGAGCCGCCGACGCCCATGGAACCGGAAAAAAAGGGGATGGGTGGCAGCGTGGGAACGTGAAAATACCCTCATCCGCAGGGTCCTCAGCGCGCGGGAGAAGGAGTGAGCTTGCTGGGATTCCTCTTCCTAAGGATACCTGGCGGTGGTTATCCGGGAAGCCGCCGATTCGAAGGCCATCGATCTCTCGGTCATTGACGAGCTTGAATTCTTGATAGCACGGAAGGAGAGGATGAAGAAAGGACACGAGCAGAAGGGGGTGCTCCTGGTGCAGGCTCCCGCTGAAAGATGACGGCCAAGGAGAGTTGGCCTTCCGGTCAGGAAGCGACTCGATCTCTCTCGCGCGCTCCTCTGCGCTGAACAGCGTCCCTGCAGATACCGGTCATCCTGACAGGGAGAACTGTACGGGTCACGACGAGGCGAGGTCGTGTGGCAGCGCCTTCGCTCGAGTCCCTCCCTGCCGGCCGAGGCATCGAAGAGGATATGGGGAAAGTGCTCGCGTCAGCACCAGCTGCACAGCGCGCACTTAGCACTCTGCACGCAGTCCGCGTACGAAGCGAGCGGAAGTAGAAGCAGCTCTTCGCACATCCTGGAAGACTCTCCGGAAAGGAAAGGGAAGAGACGCTCTCGGCGGAGAGGAAAAGAATTTCCCTCGGATCCTGAAAGAGGTCAGAGGGACGCGGACGAGCCAGCAGGGACAGATCAGTGCTACCGGGAAGGAAGTGGCGCCAGGGGCAACGCGTCGGAAGTCGCATGGAGTAGTAGCGCACGCCCCCGTCCGCCGGCACCTCTCGAGGGTGGATGTTTCCGCCCTGACCCGGGCATCGCCCCACCCTCTTTCCGCTGCGGAATGTTAATGAGGGAGGGTGTGGTCGGGGACTCATGTGTCTACCCCACGGGGCAGGCGAAGAAGGACTAGACTCCCAGAATTTACCGCTTCGAGGACAGTCGCAATCTCACTGAGCCTCTGTGGGGAAAGCTCAGAGAACAGAGGGACGCTCCTCAGGAAGTGGATGTTGCCTTCCAGCTCCTTCAGGTTAGTGGTCATCATCACGTTCTGGAAGACCTTCCTGTTCAGGACCCACAATTTGGCGTCGGTCACGGCTGGAGCCAGAGCGTTTGACTGTCGGATGTCCGGCGCCGACGACAGAACGTTTACCTTTGACGGACGCCGTCCGGTTGCAGTTGTACAGAACGGCCAGTTCCCCAAAGACCATCCCGGCGTACAGGTTACCGAGAATGCTGCTGTTCCTTTGCACTTCCAAGACCCCCTTCGCGCACACGTAAAGTTCGTTTCCTGGAATCAGAGCTTGTGACAACTCCGTGAAGTCATCAACGGAAAAAGGCTGGAAGATCGCCGCGGCGGCCCGGGCGAGATACTGTGGATTCCTCTGAACACTGATCTCTTCCTCTCCTCCTCCCCCCGACGAGACCATTCTCTCCAGAGAGAAGCGTGAAAGAAGTCGCGGAGCCTGTTCGTCCCCCGAGGTTCCGAGACGCCCACCTTCTTGCGCGGCCACATGCATGCTGCGCTCTGGAAGAACCGTCTTTCGGGTTCCTTGGGACCACCATGCGATGTTTCCCCAGACCCATGGAGGAGCAGATAGAAAGGGAAGATCCATTCTTCCAAGTTTCTAGTCCTGCCCGGTGCACGGGAAGGAAATACGCCTGTGGGGAATTTTGCGTGTCCTGAGAAGGTCCAGCAGAACCACATTTCCCCCGCATGGATCCAGCCGTGGACGGACTGTTTCTCTGCGTGGCTTCTGAAGGACCCGCAAAAAACCGATGGCAACAAGAAGGACCGGTTTGCCTTGTATGAACCTCAGCCTACCACAGAGAACTCTTTTCGCATACTCTAGAGCACCTGCTTTCTTGGAGTTCTTCGTTCCGCAGAGGAAAGACGGGGGGTGGGATGGGGTGAGAAACGCTGCGTTGTTCGGGATCGGTCATTTGACGGATGAAACGGGAGGCAAGGAGTTCAAAATAAGAGATCCGTCTATGCGACAAGGTTCTGTCAACAGCCTTCAAAGTTCTCCTTTCCCTGAAGTTGAAAAAGACATCCGAAGCGGCCGACCTCACGGTGGATCGACAGAACAACCCGGAAGACTCGAACGCCATGGAAGCGGAGCTCACGGATTACCGATCTCAGTTCGCTCCGGGTAAAGCAAGAGCAAGGAGGAGTCGGAAAGGGTGGTGAAAACAGCACGTTCCCGAGAAAGCTCTCTGATTCCCTCCGGCTCCCGAGCAAAGAGATTTGCTGGTGAAAGAGCGCTTGCCACGGAAAGGAGGAAAGGAAAGGTTTCGAATCACGTGGGCGAGAGTCTCTCGCATTTAGCCAACAGTTCAGCATAAGCACCTGCCTGTGTCTTTTTCTATTTTTCCTTCACAGGCAGGCGCTGTGCTGTTACTAACAGATTCCTTCGTCGTTGTTGTTGTTCTTGTTTCATCTTTTTTACCTGGTTCGTTTTCCTGGATCACGTAGCTGCCGCTCTGGATCTCCGACGCATACATGGCGTCACTAATCTCTTCTAGTTGCGCGTACGAGAGGTGGCGAAGCAAATCGTTGTTCATAAATGCCTCTTTGATGCACGCCTTGGATCTGAAATGCAGATGTGGGGGGTCCAGATTCTGTGTCAAAGGGATGCAGCTCAAAGTTTTGGTAGAGAAGTGTCAGTGAGACCACGGAAGGGTCGCGGCCGCTACGGCCGAGAAGCAACGAACCGAAAAAGTCAGCTGTTTTGTTCCACGTGAAGAGAGTGCAAGAGACAGCAACGGCGAGTCGCACATCAATTTAGGAAGACGTGAGCGTGTCCGTGGGACAAGCGTCCACGGACTCATTCATCTCACATATTCTTCGCCAGACGTCGAAACAGAATCAAATGGATAAGTGCTCTATTTCGTGTGACAAAAGAGTTGGCGATACTACGGGACAGAGACTGATCCAGGAGCGGATCCACCTTTGATTGGCCCAGAGCTCTCACCAAAGAGTCCCGAGATCAGGAAGGTCAAAAGAAAACAAACCTAATAAAGAGACGAAGGAAGGTTGCCATAGGAAGCGGATTTGACTCTCATCTAAGGATAAAACGTTATTCTCACATGAAAGAGCAATTTTTCTTTTCCAGCATCTTGGATCTATTCAAATGTTCCGCTTATCACTGCAACCCCCTCAAACCATAGTGGTAAATTAGCTGATCTAGAGAATAGTGCTGGTGAGCTGGGAATGCAACCGTTCGCCTGATATCTGAAGTGATGTTGTGGGCCAGTTGAACTGGGGAATGCACTGCTTCTGTGATTCTAATTGGCCTATTGGTACGACTCTTCACTGTGCTTTTTTTGTTTGTACAACACGAAGAACACTCTTCCCCAACAGCTTTTGATCAGTTGCTCTCGAACACAACTTTCATCCCAAACTTTAGCAACGTCTTCCTGGAGAGAAACTTAAATCAAAGCAAACTCATGCCCATCCATGTTGATCAGGACCACAGTTCCTCCTCCTCCGTACCGCGAGCCAAGCCTCCCTTCTTGCACATTCGTATCGTTAATCGTTGGAGCGATGCAGCAGATTTCCGGAGCTTCTTCCCGTAAGCTCCTGAGAGCAAGCCAACATCATCGGGATTTCCTGCGCTCCTCATCACGGTACGGAAGAGATTACGATCCCGAGTGCCAGCCGTGTCGAGCGCTCGCTGACCAGCAGAGTTGTGTCCAATGTGCAGCCCAAGTTCGAAACTCGAGATTCAGTGTCGTGAAGCAGGAAGCGGATTCTTGCGTCTTCCTTCCAGGTTGCTTCAGCCTATTTGAGGCGCACGGTATGGTTTCGAGTATTTTCAACTTTCTTCTCGCAAATGCATTCTTGGTCATCTCCTGTAAGTAGCATCGTTTGAAATTCCCTGCTAATGGTTTGGACTAATTCGACATAGTGCTGACGTAAGGACGGAGGATGAGGAGACAAACACATCAAGATTTTAGGGAAATTATCGAGGTCCATTAAGGGAATGATGTTTGCTCTGTGGAGGAAAAACTCTCTGCTGTAATTAAGATTGATTCGTAGAATCTTTCCGGACATGTGAACGCACCCGACGTTTGTTTGCAGCTCAGTCTACCCCTTTCATGTAACTAAATGGACATGTTCCCATTACGAGGACCTCAGCAGATCCATCAATCCAGCCGAAAGCTATGGCTCTTTTCAGGCCGATATCCAGGATCATTTCATTCTGATGGATGCAATCCTAATTTTTTTTCCTCCTCCTGCAGTTTCTCACTGTTTCTGTTCCTTCTATTTTTCCTTCACATCTCTGTGCTTCTATCTTGTTTTCCTTTTCTCTTCTCCACTTTCGTTAGAGAAAAAATCCGGTTCGAAGGAGCATTTTTGCTCCTCTTTGGGGATCCCCTTCTTTCACTTTTTGGCGATTCACTGAGAGGGCTACCGAAGACGCCTCGAAAGCGGTTCATGAGCTCCATGGCGACGGAGCAATCAGGAAACATGCGGGTCCCTTACAGAGGTGTTCGTTCTATTCGTGCAGAAGTCGAGAACAGGTGCTTTTTGGTGCTCAGGTAGTTTTCCAGGGGTAACCCGTCGCTCGCTCTGTACCGCTAAAACAGCACTGGTGATTTCTTGCGGTGAAACAGATCGAGCAGAAGTCCCTCTTTGGCATGAAGAGCGTGTTCTGCGGCTGCGCGTCCGCACCTGGTCACTTCGCATTATTATGCTCGCGATCTTTCGAAAACGATTTTCGACGACAGTTTGTCGAGTCGAAAGAATCTCGAAAACATGGAAAGCATCCTTACGCTTCATCTTTAGGATAGTGGATGTACGGTAAGTTGTGGACTTCTTCGGTAGTAACCAAAGTGCTTTCTCCAGAGACTCCCTGCTTCTTCAACAGCCTCCTCTTGACGGTGGTTTCACTTGAGCACAGCTGGGATATAGATGGCACTTCAGACTGCACCCCGAGCTGATGCAGCACGCTCTGAAAAGAAGCGAGTCCCTCGGTGTCCAGGGTAAGTGTCCAGTCGAGCTCCTTACCCTGAATTTGTCCGCATCCCTGTTCAGGTTTTCGATGCACTCCTTTTGTTTGTTTATTGTTTCCTGCATTTCCTGCAAGCTCTGCTCCAGGTACTTCTCGCGGGCTTGCAGCTTCGTTATGAGGGCGTCCTTTTCCGTCACCTGCAGCCTGAGGTTTTCGAGAGCCCAGTTCAGGCGATCTTCGGGCAAGCAATCGCAGCAGCCGTCGAGGTTGGCCCCGGGGACGGCGTACGGTGCAGGTGCAGGTCGCAGGAGCGGGAACTCGCCACTCTTCGCGTCTATCATCTCGTTGGAGTTTCCTTCCAGTGCCGAGGAGGAGGGAACCGAAAGGTCCCTGGTCGGTCCAACGGAGGGAGGATGCGGGTCGCTAAGGCAGCAGCCGTTGACATCTGCTGACTCTTCCGACTTATGAGCGCAAGAAGAGGAGGAGCTCCTGGAGAATGCAGGGTACGACACGGACCAATGCGCGGAATATTCTGGATACTTGCTCACCCTGTCCAGGGGCACATTCTTCTTATCCATTACTAATGAAGAAAAACAAACAAACATTTAATCATTTATCTAAGAGCGTGTGGCAGCTCCGAAAAATGGAGTGCGTTTTTGGAATTCGCAGCTTAGAAGTCAAGCCAATCTTTCGAGATGAATTCCCAGAATTCCCTTCAAAGAAAAGATGAAAAAAGCATCTGCGACGTTCGACTGGAAAAACAGAGAATCAGGAAGAGAGTCTCGTTTCTCCTGTGACCTTGGAAAGGGCAGTCTGCATGCAAGATTGCCGAATGCCAACAGGAGTTTTGAAGGCACCGGAAGCGATGCCTCCTTGCAAGAAACCGAAACCGATTAACACCCACCGCTCGCTCATCCCCCTCATCCCGATGGGAGAATCCGCTCCGGTCTACGTTTTTACGCTCTTCAGCATAGCCCCAAGGGTCTTCTCACGCAACGTTTAGCCTCGCTTGGTCACAAGCTGGTTCTTCAAATGCGGAGTGTTTTCACGATCGTTTGCCAAAGACACCTATCCAGATACCCACCGGATCCCCATGGGGATCTACCATTTGTTGCGATTTTGCCGATGGCGAGCCGAGCCAAAGGAGAGGAGAGGGGGAGAAGAAGACCTAGACCCTAGGAAGCTGCGTGACCGTGCACGCAGTGCATCCCTTGCCCTTAGGCCACCCGGGGTTGACTACGGATGAGGACTCCGTGACCGGCTAACCGCTCGCGGTCCGAAACCCAAAACACCACAGCAGGAAAAAGGTCAGCAAACTTTGGTCTCGTTCGTCTTTGATACTAGAGTTACGGTGGCACGCCCCGTCGACCAGTCCCTTAACGGGGAGCCGTTTGCCCTTCCTCGATGCATGGGCATCCCGATTGTCAGGTTTTGCTCTCACAATCCGGACCGTTGACGAGGGACCCCCGCGTTCTCCAGAAGCTTTTTCTCCAGAAAATTCTCAGCAGCCCAGTGGCTGCGACCCGAGTAGCCCCAGAGAGTCGACCGCGGAGCAGCGATCACGAGGGGGAGAGAGAGAGGCAACGGGGAAAAAGGGAAAGGTATGCTCTTCCCTCGGCTGCATGGGGAATGATGAAAATCTTTTTTATCTGCCTGCCCGTTTTCTCTCCAGCTTTTTTTTTTTTGGTTCGCTGAGTGCCTCAAGAGCCGTCGTGCGGCTGGAGGCTCGCGCAACTCTTTGACGCTGTTCCACGCCACCCGGGGGTGCTTTTCATCCCTCAAGATAGGGGGTGCCCGGTACCATCCCTATGAATGAATCCATGAAGGGCTCCGTAGGAGGGAGTCCGTTCCTCTCGCTCCTGGGAGGGATTCCCGAAAGGAACTTCCACCTTGATTGTCTCCAAAGGGAACCTCGAAAGGAATCGTCTTCCTTATGCTCTCCAGAGCGAACATCGGAGGGGTCCTACCCATTTTTCTTCTCCTAAGGGAACCCGGAAAGGATCCGCTAGTAGGAATTTCTTCTTCAGAGGGAACCCGCAAGGAAACCGCTCCCTGTTTCTTCTTTCTCCGAAGAGTTCCCCGAAGGGATGCTTCCGAAATTTCTCAGAAGGGCGTTACCCGAAGGGAGCACACGCTTCTCTGAACTCTCTGGTGAGGTCCCGCACCTACTCCGTGGTATGAGACGGAGGGTCCATCCACGAGGGGGGAGGGACGGCTCCTTTGAACAACCGGAGGGTCAATGCACTCCGTCATTCCTGGAAGGACCCGAAGCTCGACTCCCATTATCCCGGCCCTCATCGGGAGCATCCGGTCTAAACCGCCACTGGTGCCGAACCCGAATGAATGTAAGCCAACCAGCGTCATCTTTCAGGAGGAACTCGAACCCATGACGCACTCATTTTCTCGGCGTCGATTCTTCTTGGGTGGGATTCGAATCCGCGACGCTTGGTGTCACGCACGGAATCCGTAATCACATGGCTTCCGACGCGGGCCTCTGTTTCGTGGATCGGGACACGGTCCACGAAACAGGTCACAAGCACCAAGCACTGTTCTGCCTCCCTCCGCCCCTTCCCTCCCGGTAAGAGGGAGCCGGGCGTGGCCGCAGAGACATGCATGAGAGTGGGGTGCGCGCTGCGCGAAGCACGTGATGAGGCAGACGCGCGCAACACGCGCGTTACCCTTCAGACTAGGGACCCTTTGTTGGAGGCAGCCGGCCCGCGCATAGCATGAAGGACGGGTGGGAGCACCGAGAGGTCAGAGGGCAGTCTATTCGCAATGCGAACGCCTTGTGTCCTCGAAGAGGCTTCGGCGGGGAGCGATGAGTCTCTGTAGAGCCTCACTGCTGGCCGAGGAAAAGGGAAAAAGGGAAAGAATATAACGGCGAGGAGCGCCGTTCTTTGAGGTCGGGTCTCTCTCTGTTTCTCGGGTCAGAACTGGAACTTTTCTCTCTTCCTTCCTTTTTGGGGACCAAACTGCGCTTCAGATCATCCGAAGGAAGAGATGGAGACACACCAACAACAACAACGAAAAAAAAAAAAAAAAAACAAAGAAGAAACACAAAGATGGGGAGTCAATATCGGGTGCACGAAGCCCACCCATCATGGACAAGGGACCCGACATGGGCATCTTCCCGTCTGAACGCGAAAGGTTCCAGGGAACAGAGGGCAGCTTCTCGCTAAGAAGAGTTTCTCCTCCAGATCCTCCTTCGGACCCTGAGATTTCCTCATCCTGAAACCCCCGAAGATGCCGGAGAAGAAGACCGGGGATGAGCTCGAGACAGGGGGTTCGTCTGAGATAGCGCAGAACTGAAGCAGAGATGCGATGCAAGAGAAACACGGCTGACCTCAAGAGGAAATGACGCTCGCTCGCAGCTCAGATGCCTGAGGGCTGGGCGGCGGCGAAGGGGAAGCGCAAGGTCCATCGCGGCAGAAACGGCAGCTTCGGAGCCAAGGACTCGCCCCCCACACGCGCGCGCCAGCTAGAGCTCCCTCCCGGCGACCGAGCGCGGACCTACGCCGTCACGGACCTTCGGGGCAAGAGCGAAGGCTTGCGGGCCTGAGCGATCAGAAGGCGCGACCTTCTGGTCGCTCAAGGACACCCAACCCCATGGCGAAAACTCCCGGCACCAAGAGGAAGACCGCAGGTTTGAATGCCGGAAGTGCGCCCACCCCTGCACTTTTCAAATTAGAGGGTACGCCGAGAGTAGACCACCCTATGAATCCAGAAAGCGCTTCGGAGGAAGGAGTTCGTTCCCCTTACGCTTGGGAAGGAAATCCCGAGGGGAACCCTTATTCTCTCTGGAAGAACCCCTCAAAAGGGTCTGCTCCTCACTTGCTCCTCGGAAAGGAATCCGGAAAGAAACCTCTCCTTGTTGCTGCTCCTCTCGATGGAACCCCGAAGAAAAGCTTCCCAATTTCTCTGAAGGGCGCTCCCCGGATGGAGCAGTGCGCTTCTGACACCCTGGAGAAGAAACCCCACGTAGGAGAGGGAGGGTATCAACCAGATCCATGGTATGACCCCCTTTTCACATCGGAGGGGAACCTCGAAGGACTCCTCGATTTCTCCTCGAATCCCGGCCAGTCAACGGGGAGGCATCCGGTTTCCAGCTTTCACCAGTCCCGCATCCGACCATGAAACAGGAACTTGCCGGCATCCTTACAAGGATGCAGAGGACGCCCTCCAGCACACAGTGGTCCCTTCCTGATCTCCCCCTCTTCTCCTCATTTTTTGGCTGCATTTTTTGTTTTATTTTCTTCTTTTTGTTTGTCTCCCCTTTCGCTATGCTACAGAGGCGAACCCTCCTGTCCTGCGTGCCAGATCCATGCAGGTTCCTGTTCGTATCCATAAGTAACGTGGCAGGATCAAACGTCCTGCCACAGACATGTAGGTTTATAAATGAACGCCTCGGCGTGATCGGGTGATCGAGTGTCAACCAGCTCCGCATCCGAAGAGCGTGGGCCAGACATCGCCATCCTGCGGAATGGGGGGGGGGGGGAAGAGAATCCAAATCCACGATGCGATCACGTGTCCGGAGGTCGATCGTTCCCCAGGTGGGATTCAAACCCGCAACGCTTGGTGCGACGCATGGCAACCGCAGCAGCACAGCCGGCAACGCGGGCAGGACCGTCCTCCGGACCGGAACGCTCGCCGTGTCTGAGAGAAGTCGAAGCCACGGCCCACGGGGCCGGTCGGAGGAGAGGGCTAGGTTCGGAAAGAAGGGACAGCACGGAACCCCACACCGACGGAACTCCTGTCCTCTTCCAACCTCTGCAGCGTCAGCGTTCGGGACTGGAGGGAGGAAGAGCGGTGGAAAAAGATGCTGACACGGCACCGCAAGGAGGCACGCTGGCACTTGCGGCATTCCACCGAGGTGCCGTGTGGCCCAGCGAAAACGGGAAGAAGGCCGTCATCGCTGATCTCCAGACGCGGGATAAAACACGCCGAGCTAAGACGAAGGACGGAGGATCCTCCTTTCCAGCTCTGTTCAAGAAAAGGACACATACACACACAAAAAGAGAATCGTGAGCTTGGGTGCCGTGTGACTTGGTCGTGGGTTGGTCCGTGACCAACCCCACGACCAAGTCACACGGGACTTAAGCTCTCCGAAAAGGTGCGCGTTCGAATCCAGCAGCAAACCAGTTCTCCGTAGCGAAGTTCGGTTAAAAGAACGGGGGGAGGGGGGCTCCATTTCGAGGGGAGTGGCAAGAGAGGCCTGCCTCAGCGGGGTCAGCTACTCCTTCGGAAGCTTCTTGAGCGTGGCCGCGGCGGCGAGCTCCCCAAACAGAGTGTCCCTCGGAGTGCGCCCGTCCCCGAACTCGAGGTCGGAGTTCACGCAGTTCCACGTGCAAGGAGAGTAGGCTACCGTCTCGGGGACGGGCGAAGAGGTTGCCGGAGCAGCGTCCGCTGGGTCCTGGAACGGGCACCGCGGAGCGGATCCTTCCCACGCGTTCGTCCTTTTTCGAATCGTTTCAGAAGCTCGGACTTTACCACGGCAGCGATGTTGGTCTGTGACTTCGCAGGTCAGAAAATGCTACGCGAAAGAGGGGTTCCCCTTGAAGGTCAGGGCCACTGACGAGGGCAACCCTCTCTCGGGAACGTCGAGGTCACCGCTGCTCAGAGAGGACCAATTGAAGCAGACAGGCCCGAAGAAGGCTATCTATTGCCAGGTTGCGCACCGTTTCACTTCCTCGGCGTGCTGATGCCTGCACACGTCCTTTCACAGCCCTTCGGCTCCTCAGGACGCTTCCTGCAAGCTGTTCCGCCTTCCTTGGGAAGTCGTGCTTTCCTAGTCCTCCCTGACGTGCCGGACATCTCTCTCTTCGCCCTCCGAACCTTGCTCTTCCCATTTCCGCTTGACCGGTAGCAAGAAAACCTTTCTTCCTGTGGACCCATTCTACTCCGACTGGCTTGTCCCGGTCGTGACAGGCAGCTTCCAAGGCACGTCTGCCCTGGTGTCCTCCTCACCAGCCGCGCAAATGTCCAGACGCTCACTCCTGTCACAGGAGAGTGGGTGGCGACCACGAGCAATGCAGCTCAGCAGGAGCGACCATCTTTTTGCATGTCTAGAGGCAGGGAGCCCGATTCGCCCGGGATTCCCGAGAATTGCGACCGGCAAGGATTCTTCCGAGATGCGGCTACAACCTCGGAGCGGACCGCGCATTGTGCGGCTTTCGCCTCGGAAGAGCCGACCGGTTTCCGGGAAACTTTTTTCTCTAGGAATCCGGGAATCCCCCAGAAGGCGCCGTCGCGATTTTCATCTTTCCGCCTTAGAGATCCGTCCGCGAACGAATCTCGCTGATTCCGCCGACAACCGCATGCCCGACTGTGCTCCTGAAAATTTCAATTGCACTCGCAGGTCTTTCCATGCAATGGAGGATAAAGGAAGGGGGGGGGGATACATATGAATTCCTTAAGATGCAGCAGTTGCAATCGTGGCTTCCTTTCGTTTGATTACCAGTATTTATTTAAAAAAATGCATTTCTATTGACATTTTCAGTAACTGTTAGTATATTATAGATTACGTGTTCATCGATTTTGTTTAAGCTTACAGCATCCATAGATCAAAGGGCCAAACAACATCTGAGGCATACTTATAGGACTCTCGGTGTAATATAGATATACTTAATTAAAGTATGTATTCAATTAATTAAACAATAATTAAATGAACATATCTGAATATCCATTTCGAAACAAAGTTAAAGGTTTATGTAAATTTAAAACACAAATATTAAATACTGTAAAATGGCATTCAAAACTACTTGCTTTCCTCTCATTCATCCTTAATTTAATTCACTGATTTTGTGATATGAGACACTGAATTTTTCTTACTACCAGCTCAAAGGAGTAGCTCATCTTCCGCCAGAATCCACCAAAAACAACGCATCTTTTTCAAATCTCCCAAGACAATTCTCAGCTTGGCAGCAGAGTACCAAAATCAACATCCCATTATGACGAATATACTGACGCGGTCAGGATTGCTAGTTGGACAGAAATGAAGCAGGGAAAGCGAAAGAGATGCAAAGAGAATCAAACATGGCTAGGTCTGTGGTTTGGCAAGGCTGAAGAATTTCGGTTTCGACTCCCCGACCCGTTGTCATCTACGGCTGCGCCCCAAATATTCATGGAAAAACGCAGGAAAAAAAGAAAGAAAGAGGAAGAAGGGGAAGCAAAAAAAAGGACATCAGGAAATCAAAGACGATGGAACAAACAAGTGGAGCAGTGAAAAATTTCCACTGCTCCGCCACCTCAGGAAGCAAGAGGAGAGGTCAAACTGGAGGAGAGGACAGGTCACCTGAAAGTCGAACTGTATGCAAGAATACGGTTTGAACCACCAAAGGTTCGAGGCCACCGACCGGATTCGGTGCTCTGGGGAGAGACTCTGATTTCCTTAAACACTAAGGGATTCGCTGTTATTGTGCTCTGGATGAGCGCCCCAGACCCATCGGCTGCACTTCACCGCAGACAGATACAGAGAGAAGGGAACACTCTGACAGATTAAAACAGGAACGCATTGCCGCGTGGTCACCATGAAGCGCTGCATGTGTATCGAAGGAACGGAAGAGCAACATAAGCACCAAGCTACCAACAAATCTCGGGTCACTCGAACTGTCAATAAAGGTGGCTGAAATGCGGCTGGCTCCCTCAACCGACTCGGTAGCATCGAGATGCACGGGTAGAACGAAACGCTTCTGCACTCAAGCATCCGTGTCGGTTTCTCCTTTTGAGACTTTTCAGCAGAGCTTCGATGGTGTCGACCGACGTCTGTTCTCAGGATGCGCGATTCGCTCCCGCCTGGCTGCTCCGAGGCCAACACCAGCATCGCGTGTCGCGCACACGAGAAACTCACGAGAGGTTGGTTGGTCCAGAATCCTCCTAAAGAGCTTTCGCCGAGTGATTTGGCATTTTGCAAAATCATGAGAGAATGGACCTCGATGAGAAGCACAGAGGACTTGCTCCAGCAAATCCGATGGAGACTTGCTGAAGCACTTCCTGTTCGAGCAGGCTGATCGGAGTGAAGATGAGAACCTTTGAGATGCGTCTGAGCTGTTCCCTTGAATTGCACCAGAGAGGATGAGAAAGAAGAGGTCTCTCCTGACTGAAAGTTCGAAAAGTGCTCCGAAATGAAATAAGCTTGATTTCTGTAAGGTCAGTTTCAGAGAAACCCAGGTTTCAGGAGCCTTTCGGTACAGCAGCTGAAACGTTCTGCTTCCCAAGACACTGGTTTCCTCTTTCCTCAAGCACAGAAGAAGAGGAAAGTGCATGGCGTTTCTACGAACTCTCGCAAGTGCATTTTGCAACAGACTAATGTTACTTTCAAGAGAGCGCAGCATGCATCCCAACGCAGGCTCGAACACAAAGCTAAGAAACAATGACCTTTGACCATTTTTCACGAGCTGCTTCCGCAGGCATCGCCAAGATGGAAAAACGTGTAGAGGCTGCCACCGAGCTGTGAAAAGTGTTTCAGTAGGCAGTTGGGCCGACATGCCTGTGAGGATGCCTTTGGAGAGAATTCCGTCAGCGAGAGGATCATTCCGCCCGCTATGCAAGGCAGCATCCGATGCCGATACCGAGATCATTCGATACCCATTTTCCCGTTCTCGATGTGAAAGAAACTTATAACGAGAAATCCGGAATGCTCGAAGATAAGCGGAGGTTTGCAACCACAGAGTTGGGCCTGGGAGGCGGGCATCCGCTTACGAGAAGTCTTTGGATTTAGCCGATGTGCAAACCAATCATAAATGCAAATCTCACAGAGGGACACATTGAGTTTGAAGCATTTGTTTATGAACGGAAGAGAAGGAAGGAAGACGCTTTTGACTCTCTCATTCCTCACTCGGCTCGGTTTTTCCACGTGACCATTTTCAACGAGCAGTTTCACGTAATTTGATGGCTTTCTTTTACATCTAGCGATCAACGATTTGCTTGATAAATGAAGGGTTTCTGGTGGAGTGGAGGCGTATCTTCTTCGTCTTGAATAGCTGATTTGAAGATTTTCGAAAATAAGCGCTGCAATCGCGAAGTTCGGGACGAAAGGAATCTCAAGCCTCCTAGTGAAGTCCCCAGCATTCACTATCATCTTCGGAAGGAAAAATGCCATTATGTCTTGGCAAATCGCTTTGTGCACTCAACAGAAGTCCAATGAAATGCACGGCACATCTCGAAAGGATGGACCCCAGCTTACTGCACGGATTATTTTCAGAAACTTGAAGAGGTTTGCAAATGGCGTTACCATAGAAGAAATTATGCATCTGTCTTGATGAACCTGTCACTCGGACGATGAGTACAAACATAGAGTGTAGGGAAACCGTGGAACGCTCCATGGATCGGTTGGCAACGATCAGTTGTGAGCGGTTACCGCGTACGTGACTTGTCGGAGACACCGTCCCGGAAGAGCGTATTCTCCCGAGGTGTCTCCGAGTGCGCATTTCTCGCACCACAGACCCAGGAAGCCCTACTACCGTCCCGAAGAGTATCGAAATCGACAAAGGGTAGTGGCAAGTGAGCCATGATTTAGGATGCTTCTGCTAAAGAAATGGATCATCAGCCTGTAAAGGTTCGCTTCGAACTGAAAATCGGAAATCGCCTGCTGCTCAAACTAGATGGGATTCTCAGGAATCTCCCTGGACAATCCAGGTACTCGACTAAAGGAAGGCAATGCTCACTCTTCAATCATCTGAGTCTCAGTTGTGCAAGAGAGCAAAACCCGTTGTCACCGAGAGCCACAGGAATGTACCAAGTTTACTGCTGCTCTCTCCAAAGCACTGTGGTTGTTAACGGACATCTAAGTATTCAGACTAGGGTAAGTTTATTTTTAGAATGACTGAGATCGAAGATCGAAGAAGAAAGCTCCCTAACAATAACTCAGTGGTAGATCTGATTTAATGCTACCAGAGAAACCTTGCCGCTGGAAGACGATCATCCAATAGAAACAACAACAGCACCTTCTTAGTAGAGAGGTACAACTCCAATATCAGATCATCAAGCGTGTTATGTCAGCTGATGACTCATGCAACAATCTGAAGAGGTCAGCTCTCGGCCTCCACAATCTTGAGTTTTATTTTTTGTTGTTGTTGTTGTTATTGTTCTTCTTCGGAACATCCTCTTTCCCTTCGTCTTCCCTCCATTCTCATACCGGTGATTGCGAGACGACCAACCGACTAAAGAAGATGCATCTTCGCGCCAAAGCCTAGTAATGTGGACTCCATGCCAGGAGCTGTGTGCCACCAGAGAAGAACTCTTGGGTCTTCCATGGATGGGAAGCAGAAAACCAGAACGTACTTGGAAGGGATTCCTCGCGCCCCCGTTGCCAAGGATAGCTTGCCTGCTACTCTTGGGTGCTTACGATTACAGAACCACCACTCCCTCCGGGATGCCAAGTGACAGTTGAAAAGCTCTTTTTTTTTTTTGAAGAGGACGCGTACCAGCAGCTCAATCTTCTGGCTGAGGGACTCTTGAAGCACAGACAGGAATACAAATACTGAATCTTTGTCGCTTGCAAAAAGCATGAAGATGAGGCATCAAAAGGCCATTACTATGATAGAGATGCTTCGGTCAAATGGATTCTGCAATCCAAGAGTCGGAAAAGCTCCCCTTTTTTATCCCTCTTTTTTTTTTGGTATGCTTTCTGTAGAACCAACCGAGTGTTCGAAGAAACTTCCTTATTCTCTTGAGAAACTTGCTCCGTCTTCAACTTGGTGCACCCGAGCACCACCATCAACAAGCAAACAAAAAAGGGCTCCGAATTGCTTTTCGCGATTTCGGGAACTAAGCAGGGAAATGGAAAAGCTTGAGAAAAGCAAGAACGAGATTGGAAGATTCCGTGCCGAAGAAGAAGATGACCATTCGAACAACAAAGACCAGCAGAAAGTATCCAAGAAGGGGGCGGAGGGGAGGGGAGAAGGAAGGGAAAAAGAAGAGGAAGAGAAGGAAGTGGGAACGAGGAGGGAACGATTCGAGCCCAAGGAAAAAGTGAAACAATTTAGAAAAGTACCAGGAAAGGAAATCCACGGCACGTGACTGCTTTGCGCTAAGCTGCCACAAGCAACCACCTGGGCCACTCAAAGCAGATGCTTCGCAGAAGTCGCACGGCCACAAAACAACCCTCTTCGTGAAGGCTTATCTCGACAAGCATGGAATTCTGAGGATGAAAAAAAATTACCAGCGGTGCATCGAATCGCCACCGATCTCAAAAGTCGGAGATTGGGGGCGCTACTCATTGAAAAAAAACAGATTTCTCCGGACGGAGGAATCTGCTTCTACATCCATCCCCATCCTACATATCCACTGCGTGAACGTATGACTGGAACCATCTGTCCAGAGGTCGTCTGTCCGTAAATATTCAGATTCCGCCGCATTCATGCCGCGGGCAGGGGGGCAGAATGTGTGTCACTCCCGGTGATTGTCTTCGCAAGCAAGGCGTGAAGAATAGGAGTAGCTCCTCCGAATCACTTTTCGGCGACGAAAACATTCCTGCGTGCTGTTATCCTTGCAGGCAACCCGACAATCTTCTATTCGTCGGAACGTGCCGACCTGGGTTTCGCTTCGAGCTGTGATGGCAACGCGTGCCGGGAAAGCAAAGCGTGAATGCATTCTGGACAGAAGATCATGAATGGAAGCCATTCGAAGAAGCGCAAGAAGCAACGCGGAGCGAAGGCACCCGGAGAATGCCGCTCCTCCGAAGCCGAAAGGAAACCAAAAAACAGAAAAACAAACGCAGAAGCCAGGAGTCACTTCGTTGCGCGTTTTCGCAGGATGCCCGTCCAGAAAATCTCTGGAGAGGAACCCTCGTAGGCGCGAATTCCTTCGCACGCAAAGCGCGGCGGAGCGCGAGGGGGGGACCCGCGGCCCGGGAAGTGCGCTACACGGCCTCCCAGGAAAAATGGGTGGAGACGTCTCGCCGATCATGACAAATTGAACGCGGAAAGAAGTTTCAAGATACTTACAGTCTCCATCCAAGAACGTATCTCTTGTAATAACAGCTAGCTTTCACAGACAATATAGCAAAGGCGACCTCAGGTTTTATTAACTTCTTTCGTGAGTTCATTTACTTGTTTACATTGAGGAGCCAACTGTGTGCAGGCGCCACACAACGCAGAACACTTGCTCCAGTAAAGGAGTTTGAAAGAGGGAGAGAAAGAGAGAGAAAACAGCATCCCAAACATATGTTTTACGCATTACAGTGATTCAGAAAAACTTAAACAAAATACTCCCCGCCTCGAAAAACATTTCTGTTTGTTAGCACCCGGAGAAATTTGTCGGGAAGAATACATCTTGAGGATGTAAAGCGAGCCTTCTTTCGTTCTCTCATTTTTGCAGAGCGCTCTACCTGGGATGAGAGAGCGCGACTCATCTCTTAGTCTTGCGAGTCAGTGTTCATTTTTTTCGACTCTATGCAACGAAGGGGCAAAACGCCCCCCTGATGGCTTCTCGGCATCTTGGAAACGAAAGCATTTTCACTCTCGAGACGGTTGGGTTACGTGCAGAGTGGATCACCTAGTGGCCGTGGCTGTGCCACACTGAGGGCTGCTTGGTGAGGAAGGCGGGCAGAGAGAACCCGATCGCAAGCAAGGCGACTCTGTGCGCCTGAAAGAGCACGTACCGGAAGCAGACAAAGGACAGAGCTCAAGTTCCTTTGAATAGAGGACAGACCGTTTGCCTGGACACAGACTTTTGAAATCAGATTCCTGGATTAGGGCAGTGTTTCAAGAAGGCCGCTGGCATTTACGAAAAAGCCATCCACGGAGATCAATCCAAGGTCTAACTTTGCTTACACAAGCACATTTTCGGTCAATAAAGCTCTCCGTGGATGAAGATCGTCAGCAGGTTCTCCGAGTGACTGCAACCAGCTGCACTTAAGCTTCATGGCGGGTAAACAAGAAGTTTACCAGAAAAAAAGGGAGACGAAAGTGCACCCTAGTAGCAGTCATGACACCTAAATAGTGGCTGTTGCTCATTTGTTTGCAATAAGTTTCAGCGAACATTACAAAATAATGGGCAGAGTTTGGCTAGCCGAGTTTTTTTTTTGTCTGTCTACACGGCAGACGCAGACGGGAGGGTTCCTGACGTACTGTTATCGGACGGAGATTCCAGTATCCTGAAGAGAAAACGTGACTGCAGCGCTCCGCTGTGGTATCCATCGAATTTCCACTCTGCTTTCGTGAAGATTCCATCAAAGGAGCGAATCACCGAAACGACACACCGCTGCACTGTCAATGGCAACCCTGTTACAGGCGATGAACGACGCGTGCGCTGAGGTCCGGTGGAAATTCGTGGGGCCAAGGCAGGAAGGAAGGCATTTTCAAGGAATTCGAGAGGGATGAGAAATTTCGTGTGCAGCCCGAGTGCTCGTGTACGGAAGCGCTCTTGCAACAACAGGACCTCTGGGGCTGTCCGCACTCTTCCAGAGATGGTTCGAGCGCCGTGTTCCCATGAACGGCGGGATCTCCGGTACAATTTCTACTGACATTTGAAGCGAAAAGTGCATTTGCTTCGAAAGAGATGTACCAAGCACGAAGCTCGCGTGGTTTACTTGATTAGAAGGAGTGTACAAGTACTGAGATCACACAAAGCTCTCACCGTCGCGTTTCAAGTTTCGATGAGTAAAGAATAAAACTGCAGAAGACCCTCCGCAATGCTTCCCAATTCACTCTGAGGATTGGCGAAGAAAAACAGACATTATTTGGAAATGTTTTCATCCCTGTCAGATATGAGGGACGAGTTCTTTTTCCTTCCTCTCCAAGTACGGGAATTCAAGCTTTAGTTGAAGCAGCCCCATGCTCTTAAAGGCATTCTCTGGAATGCGACAAGAAACGGAGACGAACACCACTGACAGAAAAACCGGTTTCTCGTGATGAGGGATCCAAAGATGCAAGCTGATGCGACTTCGGGAACTTCCTAGGCCAGCAAATCTTCGACGTCCATGTGCTCCTCCTGCAAAGCATGCAGAACTCTCAGCTGCCGATCTTGCGTCACCATGAAATCTGTTGAGAGTTCAGGAACCAGAGTGAATTTCCGACAGCGTCATCCTCGGTACGGTTTCCCTTCATAGTGGACTTTGCCGTTCAATTCCAGACACGCACAGAAAACCACTGCGCAACCAATTACCGATCCGTCAGCACGGAGATGGGAGAATTTCTCGAAATGCCTGTAGGTGCCCCTTGTTATGGAGGCGATTGCTTGACCAAGCGCTTTGAAAAGCAGGGCACCTCGAAGCCAAGCCAAGCCAGCCTGCATGCAAAAAAGTCAAGCCGGGCTGACCTGCACGTAATCAATCATGTAATCAACCGACGGTATGTTTGAAAAACCGGCCCCATCTGATCAAAACACGAATCTTCACAGCGTGATCAGAGCAGGAGGTGGCTAAGAGATGCCATTACCATTAACGGACGGTAACTCGCCCCCCAAATTTCAGCTATTTAGGGACTTCAGTTTCTCTGAAGCCGCGCCGTTCGTAGCTCTGCGAGATGATCCAAGAGTAAAGAGCGCTCGCAGTTTGTTTGCCGAGATGATACGCAGTTTCAGATGCGAAAGATATGCATCTATCCTTGCGGTGGCGCGTGATGCTATTCACACTTTAACGGTCTGCTCCCAGAACTACGTCGTAGCGGGTCACCTGCTACTTGGGCTGCTATCTGTTCCCAAAGCACTCGAGGCAGAGGTGACTACCAGGTGACACTCTCCGAAAAAGGTGCACTTGGGCACAGCTTCCGTAAAGGGGACGTGACTCTCCGGGATGCACCAAAGGGAGCGCCTCGATCACTTTGAGTCAAAGTCCTGGATTTTTTTCCATCATTTCTTTCGAAACGATTCAAATCGGAGAGGACGATTTGAATCTGAAAATTGTCCTCTCTGAGAAGAAAGACATGGAAGAGCGAATTGCGTGCAGAGTTCGCACTCGTGGAAGGAAGCTGAACGATCTGCTATTCGTCGCCAAGGAAAAACAGCCTTAGAGAGTCCTGGAAGGTTCGACGCAGAGGAGCGCGACACCAGACCGGAGTACAGGGAGGTCCCGAGCAGCACGCTCCGAAACGCAGAGGGTGATCGGGAAGATAAGGAACGGAAGAAGCGGGAAGGTGGATGGGATGAGGAAGAGGGGATTCACCGGCTGCTTCCAAGGCACTTTCCACAATGCCTGAGGTTACGAGCAGCACCGCTATTTCGAGGCGGTGTCACACCGCGTTCCAGAAGAGAATGCGCTGAAGATATTTATGGTCAGAGTCTTTTAGGAATCGCTAAGAAGACAAGAGAGGGATGGAGACCTCGCGAAGCGGCACAGTGAAAGGAATTGCGAAGAGGCGTTTTCCTCCCATTGTCTCCGAGCTCCGGTTCGGATTCCCAAAGAGCAGCGAACGTGAAAATCCCAGCAGCATCAGCTGCCTGGAACAGGAAGCTTTTTCGAGACGGCGTGCGGGAAAACGGTACTCGAGGCCATTGCTTCGAGATGAAGACGGCGCCCAGCGAAAAGCTCGCAAATGGCCTCCGAGCTAATGAAAAATTGAACAAAAGAATGGCGGCCGGGCTCGGAACGAAAGAAAGGCAATTTATTCTTCAAGAGTGGTTTTCTTCTGGTGCATGCTCTCCCGGAATCTCATTCAAGCGACGAAGAGTATACGCCGGGCGCATTGAAGATCCTGGCGTGGCTGAGGATTTGTTTCAGGAGCAAACAGCCACACGATTAGATGCTCTGGAATAATAGCTGTAAAAGTTTTGGGAAATCGCGATAAAATGGGATGACTGAGATGATTAACTTCTCGATACGTCGGGAGGATGGAAAAGCGAAGGAGGGGGACATGGAAACGAAGCCCGGTCGGCCCCCAAAATCGCGTCTGACGCTTGGGACTGTTCAAAGTGGAGGCAGTCCTCACGGTTTGGATTGCCACCAGCTGACCTTTGAAATCCTTCCTACCCATACGTGCAAGTATGACGATGGCTATCCCATATCTTCGTGCTGAAAACGTTTAGAAATTGGGTTTGCGCGTAGGCGTACGCTGGTCCACAATTACTCCGTGCAGTTATTGTTTTAAGAGCACTCCGATCTCTAATTAAAGGCTTCTCTGTTTGGAGCTTTCATTGCGTGGGCGAGAATCCTGCTGAGAAATCTGTACCAGTCTCCCTAAGATTCAAAAACGCTCAGCAGCTGACATTCACCAGTACCTTCCCTCATCACTAAAGCATCTTCATTACCACCTCTTCCCTGAAGTTCGATTACATTAAACCGAAGGTTGCATTTTTTGTAAGCAAACTCTCTGAAAATCTGCAATCCTAAAACATGATACTCGGCTGACACCGGACACCAAGCAACGCAGATGCGAAAGGAAGTTTCCTCTCCAGGTCTCGCTGTGAAGTGGATGTTATGCTGGAGCCCTAAACAAAGGAGTCTCTAAAGCAGTGCAGACCCGAAAGATTTTTCAAAAGCTGCAGTCAAAGGATCGATCCTGCAGAGATGGAAAAAAAAAAAACCCTAAGTCACAGCGACGGAAAAATGATACGAAGGCAGTGAGGAGGAATTCAGTGCTGTAGAATGACAGTGGAACTATCTGAAGCACCAGAAGCAGAAGTCCCGAGATTTCCTTTCGTGCCTTCATTTGCTTGCTGGAAGATCGCGAAGTGGGCGTAGCGCGAAAACACGTGAAGTTTTAATCGTTTGATAAATGGGCGAATGAGGAACTCAATGTTGTCTTCAAAGCGGACCTTTTTCCCGGAAGGCATGAGTGCACGGATTTTTAAGGGCACTAAACCGTCTGTAAGGAAATTCGCTGTCTATACGGATATTTGTACACGGTGCAGTGTATAAGCATTGTGAGTATTGGTTAGTCACGAACTGAACAGAGCACTACACACCCTTCATTCGTCGGGTATTTTACAAGGCGCGTCTCAAAAGTAAGCGCTTATCGGATATAAAGACAGAACAACAAACAAGAGGAACAAAGGTGTATTGGTGGTTCGAAACACGTACACCCCCGTGTCATTTTTCCACGCAGTCACCACCATTTTTTCCCCAAGCGCTTTTGATAACGTGGAAGAAGCTTTTTTAGAAATGAAATTCCTCTGCAAGAAATCTCGCCGCCTGGGAGTTCAGCAGCACTGCAGTTTTCCACTCCTCACTCTCCCCCTCGAATCGTTGAGCCACTTCTGGAGGTGCAGGAAGACTTGGTGGTCACTGGACAGGACTGTAGGGTGGATGATCAAAAAGTTTCCATTTGAATTTCCGAATTGTCTGGAATGGGTGAACGGCATGTGTTGCCAAGGCGCGCGTTGTCGTGGAGAAGAGCAATTGCTGATCTCAGCATTCCACGTCGTCGGCTCTGAGTGGCACTCCGCGGCTTTGAAGGTGAAACACCTTCAACGCTGCTTAGACTTGAGAAGTGGTGGTTGTCCCAGACCAAAAGCACACACCCTTTTGATCCCACGCACTGCTGTCCTCACATTCCAGACAATTCAGAAATTCAAATGGAAACTTTTTGATCATCCACCCTACAGTCCTGTCCAGTGACCACCAAGTCTTCCTGCAGCTTCAGAAGTGGCTCGACGATTCGAGGGGGAGAGTGAGGAGTTGAAAACTGCAGTGCTGCTGAACTCCCAGGCGACGGGATTTCATGCAGAGGGTTTCAAAAAGCTCGTTCTGCGGTGTCAAAAGCCTTTGGGCAAAAATGGTGGTGACTACGTGGAAAAATGACACGGGGGTGTACGTGTTTCGAAGCACCAATACACCTTTGTTCCTCTTGTTTCTTGCTCTGTCTTTATGTCCGATAAGCGCTTACTTTCGAGACGCGCCTCGTAATAAATGATTTTCATTCTGGCGCCTTGAGGCTTTGTGGGTTTCTTGTAAAAGGTGCTCCGATAGCAGACACGTTACATGCCTGCATGCAATGTTATATAGTTACGCACATGTTTAAGTGATAGAAGCGTTCATTGCTGGCATGCAGATGCCTGCAGCGAAATTTCAAGTGTGCATCACCACGAAAACTGAACCCAGCAATGGGGACACTTCCGTTTTCACTAGTCTTCATCTCGCCCAGTGACCTAACGTGGCGTTGCGTTTCAACATTCCCTCTGTTATCGTGATCCTTGGGCGAAATTAGGCACACCCACATACCAAGGCAGATTCCAGAAACACATCCTGTGTCTATTGGAGTTATTCTGTTGTTAGGATATTAGAGGCAGAACAGGGAACCTTGAAGACGTCTCGAGCTGATGAATGAGACTATCAGTCCCGAAAACTGATTCCGCAGCTGTTGTAAAATAGGGAATTCACGTCCTTCCCTACAGCGTGCGCCTTGACTCCATTTCCATGAGGTTTCAACACATTTGAAGAGTCTATCCTTCCGCCTCTCACGTATCAGTCACTTTATGCTCGTCTCTCCAAGCAAACGAAGTTTTCAGAGACAATCTTCTTTTTTTTTTTTTTTTTTCCAAAGATTCAAACCAGTGTTCATCACGTGCACCTTTAACGCTTGCACTTGTCTTATTAAACATCCCGATCACCACATTTCTCCGCCATCGCTAAGAAAATGAAGCAAATTCGGACGAGCCATTTCTAGATCCAAATCTTTCCAGAAGGACCACTAGAAAGGAAAACCAAGGAGAATTTTTTTTTTTTTTTGGTACTTTACTTGTGCATCTCTGTGTTTACAAGCTAAGATCTCTCCAAGGTGATCTTCAGGGAGAGCGACTGTTTTCAAAATGATCCCTTTTCTTGCTGATGGACCCCGTCGAAGCGTGATCGAAGCTTCGCTAGCGTTCCCCATACGTCTCAGAGGTTCTCTGTGTGTATTTTCTTTGACTACGGAATCCGAAGCAGATTAGGATCCGTGCCGCGTGCCTTATCTCAGGCATAGAAACGTCCCGGCACATCGGCCCGGCACACTCCGCTTCCCTGTCGATTTGGAAGACTTGAACGTGTTTGCAGGCCAACCACCACCGGTTCCACTTCGCCTTCGCACCTTTGTGCAACACTTGATCGCAGTGTTTCCTCGTTTTCATCCTTGTTTTCAATGAAACGCCTTAAGCAGTGATGAACTTTTTTGTCAATTTCTTGATTAATTTCTATTGGTGCATTAAGAAGGTCTGTTGGTTAGAAAATTACAGTGCCAGTTTCTAACGAACAGCCCGGGAGAATTTTTTTGTTTTTTTTCTTCCCGTCTTTTTGTGGCTGCTAGATGGACACAAACACCTAGTGTTACGCTCTTGCGGTATGCCTGCAGAAAATAACTCAGTGTTTCTCCTCCTCTTCCCCCCCCCCTCTCTCTCTCTCTCTTTCTCTACGCAGAACGGATCAGAACCACTTCTAAGCCGCACAGCTGCCACCGTGCCACTTGTAGAGAAAAAATCGTTCCTTTTGACACGTTTGCCGCATTAAGAAGGAAAAAAAAAATTACATTAATAAACAGGGAGGCAAAGAGCGGAGAAATGGACCTCGTCTCTTGATAAAGCTATCTTCATAGTCAAAACGGATCTGGGTCCTGGAGCATTCGATTTCTTCGGATACAGAGTAATCGACAAGAAGTGGAAGGTATCAATCGACCAGTTATTTACTCACAAGACTGCCACTTCCGCCGAGAGCGTGCTTACGTGTGCTCCCTCGCCCGACCCCAGCTGCATGGTCTGACGGGTAACCGAGGAGCTCTTCGAGTGTTAACACTGAAAGCGAGTGACGGTCACCAGTCTAAGGACAGAAAGACGTGCTCGACGTCCCACTAGCTCAGGTCTCGAGCTGTTCCTGAGACTGCAGGCTGTCCTTGAAGAGTGGCTGCTTGCTGAGATTTGCCGCTTTTTCCTTCTTCGGAGGCAAGAAATCCCGGTCCGACTCGTTTAGGCAGCTGCGTGAACGCAGGTCACGTGTCGCTGCGCGCCGAAAGGCCAAGAGACAAGAGATGCTTTGACGGGAGGCTTCGAAAGCAGTGTGACGAGAGTCGGGATGGCGCTGCTTGCTTGAAGAAGATCGGAAGATCCTCTGTGGATCAAAGAAATAAGACACGGGTGATGCTGCTTGACACCCCAAGGAAACTTCATCTCATGATGTCACAGGAAGTCTTTTTTTTTTTTTTTTTTTTACCAGATTCGTCTTTAATCCACACCCGGCGAGAATCCACCGTGGAATCATGCCTGTCTCCAGGGTGGACTCAGTGTTTGCAATCCACCTGGAATCGCTCCTGAGAAGTACTTTTCACTGTCAGTGTGTCTCGCTCCCCTTTTCCTCCCCCCCTTCTTCCGGGATGACGGATTCCCGAAGGGCTTGCCCGTCACCTCGTTCAGACTCTCCTACTTCAGGTTCTTTTTGGATGAACCTTCAGACATCATGGCGACCGGCAGAAAAGTAAGTGTCGTCAGGGTCGGTCGCTTTTCCTACCCACTCAACTAGAACCAGCACAGAGGACATTCCTCTCTGCCTCCTTCGATCAGCCACGCCGAGTTGCATGCCTCTTCCAAACAAACTCCATCGATGACCACACCGTCTTCAAGAAGAACGTGTTCGTCTCCAGAGAAGCTCCCTCCCTCTTTGTTTCCTTCCTCGAAATCGGGAAGAATCTCGTGCTCAAGATTCCAGGGTCAGTAGGAACAAGTCCTCCCCCTCTACCTGTACTCGAGAATCCGTCAACCGCATGCGAGCGCGCGTTTCTTCTTTCTCCAGAGACGAGGAGCGAGTTAGGGAGTCCGGGGTTCCGCGACTCGCTCGTCCACATCCAGGCGCCTGCGCCGAACGTCAGGGTTTCTCCACGTACTCCAGACTGCCTTCTCGACTTCCGCCGCTTACGACGACGGTTCCTTGGGTGCTCGCATCCGTTGAGTAGCAGCCACGCTTGTCTGCCTGCAGCGTGGCAACTTGCATCCCACCGGAACATCGCTGCCGGTTTCCAGGAGATCGCGAAAGCCGTGGCAACGTCCTGTTCCTTCCATCTCCAGATGCCGATGAGGAGAGGCCTGAGTGAAGGCCGAGCTCCTCGCGGAGTCCGGATCCTTTCTGCGGAAGGCCAGGGGAACACCCCCCCCCCCGCCTCTCTTGTCTGCTCACCAGCAGCTGAGCTGCGGGTGAGTGCGAGCAGCCAACCAAAGGAGGGTACAGACAAGGCCCGTCATCCTGCTCCCCGGCAGGCTCCATTCCCTTTCTGTTCCAGAAAGGAAGCCACATAAAGATTATGGCGTGCACGTACGACACGTCCAGATAGCAAGTGCCGCGTCGCACTTAACTCGAGTGCGCGCTGCACGGCACGCGGCGATGAACATCCCAGTCCCTTTTCGAGCTCCAGCCACCTCAAGGCGGCACAACCACCACATCGGGGGGGAAAAAGTGTCGACTGCGTGGGCGCCGTTCTTCTCCGCCTGCTGCCGCGTTTCCCGGGGAAGACAAGACAACGTTTCAAAGCCTCTAAAATCAGGAAAAGGTTGCGGGAAGTAAACGGGAGAGTGTGGCTTTTCCTCGCCGACTGAAACGTGGTCTTTCTCAACATTTTTTTTTTTTTTTTTTCACACGCGTCAGAAGAGCGAAAAAACAGGCTCGCGAACACCTCCGTTTCGAAATCTCCCCCTCCTCCAGGACTGAAGGAACCAGAAGAGGAACGAGCGAACGAGGGAAAAGATTCCAGTAGATTCCTGGTGTTTACACGCTTAGACCCCACGCAGTGCGCACACGCGTCTCCACCGTATCTTCTTCCCTTATCACAATGGACCACAAGTCCTCATCAAATGCATACGAGTGGGCTCCGTGGTTAGCGTTTCGCTTTGCTTCGCAGCAGTGCGCATGTTCGACGCCGCTGCTCAGACACGGGCATGCGTTGCCAAGGGGATGAGCGTTGCTCGAATGGAACGGTCAGGTGGTTCTTGGTACGAGCAGTTGCGCTCAGGAAGGAAGGGGGAAAAAATCGCCGCAGACGGAATGTATTTCGATCGAAAAGTCCAGCAACCACTTCGGAGATTCCTCCGATTCAAAGGGATACTGGGGCATCTTCCACAAAAGGTCGAAGAGGAAAGGAGAGATTTTCCTCCCCTTCCCCTTCCGCGGATGCGCTGTTGTCTGGCTGGAGGATTCGAGCCTCCCTGATCTCGGACTTCCGCGAAAACCAACCGTGATCTACGCCCGCGGGAGTGGGCAAAGAGTGTTGTGACCTCTTCCTCTCGGACAGTAAGCTTCCCACAAGAGCAGCCGGAATGCGGCGTGCTTGAAGGATGTCCAGCGATTCGGGGAACGATGAATGACTTTCTTCGTCGTCGCCACAAAAAGATGTGGGGGGGAGGGGGCTATCGCTCGAAAGATGCGTGTCCAGCCATTCCGGTAAGCGTAGCGTGCTTTTCAAAAGGTCTCACGGGAGAAGAATGGGGGCTCAAGCTCCCGCGTAGCTACTGATGCTCTTCCTTCCTCGGGCGGAGGGGGACGAACCTGAGAGAAAATATTCTTCATGGATCCTCTGAGTGGTTCCGGATCAGCAGAGCTCAGTGAGAAAACGGACGCGGAGAACCGGATGCTCAAAGTGGGACTTCCTCTCGTTGCCTTCGATCGGTCGAAGAAGCTGCATCCAAGGCGCCGTGGATGCGTGTAGGGAAAAGTTCGACAAACAAGAGTTTTCTGAAGAAATGCCCTCCGACCGATCGGAGGGAGGGTAGAGACGGGTGGCTTTGGATCGCTAGGAACGACACGGCAGGGAGATGACTGTGGTTCCCCTCCTCTCCCGCCTCGCTGTCGCCAAGTGTGCGCCACATGGAACGCAACCGCAGCCGCACGGCCGCCAACGAGGGTCGACAGTCGTACGCATACGGTCCACCCGCTCGTGGTGCCAAGTGCTGCGGATTCGAATCCTCACTTGGAGGAGGATCCATGCCAGAGAGATAGGTGCGTCGTGGGTTTCGAGTCCCCCCCTCCCCCGTAGGATGATGTTGCGGCGCCGCGGCACAGGTGGAATCCGGAAACCGGACGCCTTCCCGTTCACTGGCCGGGATTGGAAGTCGACAAAACTTCGGGGTCCATCCAGGAATCAAGGAGTCCTTCGGGGTTCCCCTCCGGTTGTGAAAATGGATCCATCTCCCTTTCGCGAGGGGAGACCAGGCCCACTCGGGGGTTGCCTCTCCAAAGTGTACGAAATCTGCTGCTACCTTCAGAGAGAAGTTGGGAAGCGTTCCTTCGAGGTTCTCTTCAGGAGAGGAAACAAGGAAGGAGAGAGTTCTTTCCGGGTTTCCCTTCGGAGAAGAAAAGGGGACTCCTCCTTCTACAGGGGACCAGTCCGGAGAGAGTAAGGAAGAGGTTCCCTTCGGAGTCCGCTTCGAAGACAACCAGGGCGGAGGTTCCGCCCACCAAGCTTAGATGGAACGCAACGTAGGTCTGTTGGGCGAACGGTAGCTATAGCGCCCTCACGCGGCCAAGCCACGAGACCTCTCCTTCGAAGCTCGCAGAAAGCAAGGCCACCGAAAAGATAGGTCTGTAGGACGCAACGAGCTAGGTCTCCAGCGCCCCGACGTCAGGATCGAACTCTTCAAGAGACGAAAAGCGCTCCGGCGAGGCCGGGACCTGCCCACTCTTATTTTCCCCCCCAACTCTCACGGTCTGTGCGGAGATCCCGAGAGGGTGCCCTCGCCGCTCATCGAAGGAAGCACGCGCCGCGAAGTCCTCTGAAAGGGCCTCCAAGAGTGCAGGTTCTACTGTTGGAAGTCCGTAAGGGTCGCTGCACTGAAGGTTAGAGACTTCGAGAGGACCCGAAAAAGCACTCGTGGAGAAGGCTTAGAGCAGCAGCAGAAGAGCTGCATGGATTCGACAGTCTCCCTCTGCTGGCGGGCGGGGAGCACCCCATTTTGAGTGATCCCCATTGCCCACAGTCAACAGGGGTCTCTGCAGGAGTCGGTGGGATTCAGCCGCCGTCGGGGGAGGGAGATCTTGGCTCTCTCAACTCCGAAAATCCGAATGAGGGCGGAGGATCGTAAGGTGCAGCGTAGGGGATTATCCAAACGAGAGCAGCTGCGAGTGGCAGGCGAGATGAAGACACCAGGGATGCAATCTGCTAGGCTGAACAAAAGCGCGATAGATCTCAAGAAACGAAACTTTCTGCTCATGTGATCAAGGTGGGTGGATCCTTTCTGGGAAGAGAGGAGTGCCGCGATTTTCGTTTCGTGATCTCGACGGGATCGGATCAGTGGAGCGGATGGACGATCCCCTCTGCGGGAGATTCTTTGTCGGTGCTCCACCACCAGCATGCAAACAGCACTGGCAGATGCACGGGAACGATGCAGCACTCGCAACCACATCTGAAACCTGATGGAACTGACATCTGCACGATAGAATGGTGGATTTCTGACAGGAATCTGCTGATCTTACAGTCTTTTGGCGGCAGCGAAACTCGGAAGTTGGAAAATGACGCTCCGAAGAACGTCAGAACTCCTGATCCTGACTCTGTAACTCACAAGAGCACCAGGGTGGGGACAAAAAAAAGCTTTCGCGGAACTGCTGACCTTGTTTGCCAAGATGATGACAGAGGATGGCTGATTGAACGAGAATGCACAACCTTGCAGAGAAGCACGCGATCACTCCGAAAGAAACTGCGGTTGTTGGGTAGCGCCGATAGGCCTTTAATGGATCAACAGAAACAGCAGCAATAGGTGAGTGGTAGGAAAACCGAGAATGGAAACCCACGGCAGGAATGGCTTTCGTGGAGGGGGAGCCACCTCGAAATCTCGAAAACCACCGTCTCAAAGCGAGGCTGTCGTGAGACGTCACGCTAGAGTGAGAACCCAAACCGTTCTTGACGCGTAAGCAGAAATTTCCTGGCGCAAAGGCACGACTTGAAAGCTGCGCCACCTGGATCGCCAAGCAGGAAAAAAAAGAGCGTGACCTGCTCGGCGAAGTCCTCAACGTGACCCTCCCACGTGGCGCCGCTCTAAGCTCTTTCGACATAAGGAAAAACACCCTCCTCACCCATTTTGTGAGTGTGGAACGGGATTTAACATGGCTGCGAAGAGGCATTCCCTTTGAGCCTCACTAACCGCGAACACATCAAGTCAGGGAAAGGCCTACCAGCGCCCCAATCGTCCAGATGTTAGGAAATAAAGGAAAAACGAGTCCCTCAAATTCCTTCCTTGCCCGGTCGTTCTCAGTTGACATCCATGTTGTGGAGCGACCAATGTTCTCACGATACCTCTGTCTCTCGAAATAGGTTGGATCAGTACGATACGGATAGGAAAGTTACGAACACCAAAATCTGTACTTAGACACGTACACATTAATCTGTACTTCTGTTTACCGCACTTTTTCGATCTTTTATAGCCTATTCTTTCACGCCAGTCCTGAATTTCCATACTCGGTATGAAGTCGCGTTCAGCTGTCACCTGAATGGAAGTTTGCCTCGAGTTCACGATGTTGTCCAAAAGTCCCAACACGCGTTTGATAAGTATTTTTCACCGAGTTTCATTGCTTCCCGACTTGCACGAAGTTCGAAGTGCCCGATGCCGTAGGCTGCCTGGAAAACCCGGACCCCCAAGCCGCCGCAAGCAATGAAGAACATGGTGCGAAATTTTTGCACCAGAAAGGAAATCGGCGACGTGCCGCATCCACACAAAGCGACCCTCGCTCGCATCAATCATTTGCATCCTCAGTTTCGTGTTTTCCGAGCAAGCAACACCACGTCGGATGCACGGCGTGCGTGGAAATGAGCCTCCACCTCCTCTGCCTCGACCGTGCATCTCCCAGTCTTAGACTCTCAGAGGGAGGTACCGCACCAAAGAGTGTCACAGCACCGTCGACTAACTGGAAATGCTGTTAACTCGGTTTCTGATCCCAATTAAGACAGGCAGTGAAGCCTCGGGGCTAAGAGGGAGCCAAGTCCGGAGCGCATCAATACAAAAACAGTGTTTTTACCTGCACGATGCAGCCAAGCGCAGCCACCGAAGATTCGCGACGGAATTCAGTGAAAGACACGGATTTGTCAGCAGCGCGCTGTGAAGGACATCCTCGAAACAGTGTAGCCAACTCGAAACCGGGAATTCGATTAATTATAGAATTCCGTTTACTCACGCTTTGACACTGCACTTTGCCTTCACGGAAAGCACACAGATAACACTTCTCTTGACAGATAAGTTCACAAACATATCGTGTTTTATTACGCTAGCGGAGGCGTGGCAAAAGCCGTGAGCAAACATTGCGCTTCGTCCATAAGGGTGCCACGACTTCCCGGTGTTCAGGCGAGGTTCGAGCGCTCCCCCCCCCCTCCTAAGGGTGCCTGCCTGCCTTTTTCTCCCTGCTGCCTTCTCCCCTTCCCCCTTCGTCAAAGGACACACTCGGAATCGCACCTCAAAGTGAGCGGCGAGGCGGTGGTGGTGTTTCCGCTGCTACCTCGTGGGGTCGGGACAACGCAGGAAGCCTCCGAGCGAGCTTCTTCTTGCTGGGACACCCCACTTCTGCGTAAGACTGGATGAGAGAGGCTGCTTGGTAAAGGCAAGTCTTTCGGGGATTCATCTTTCTGAGTGCCCTTCCCGCTGGGGCGGGGGGGGGGGGGGATCTGCCACGCACGTTTCGTTTGGTTTGGGGATGCTGCAAATGGAGCTGAAGATAAGGTCACTTACCAAGGGTCATGCCAAACTCCTCTCATGCTCTTTCTCTCACACGAGTTCAGCGACTTTGAAACCTCCGGGAAGCACTGGGATCACCGAAATCTACTGCTCACGAATCCTAGCATTTTTTTTTTTTTTATGCGTAACTATAAACGAGTATCAGCGTGATCGTGATTTTTGGTCCATTGCGACCATCCTTTTTCGACATGAATGTACGAACGAACGCACAGGAAAGACAGGATGGATGGATGGATGTGACCCTGCAACACAGAGTTTCCGCCACGAGCCTTTGGACTGCACGTTCAGCAAAACTCTCTCCAGACTCCGGATCTTCCTCGAGACGAGCTCAAGGGTTTCAAGCAACTCGAGGGAATCGTTCCCCCAACGAAAGGAAAAAATCCAGGACAGAATTCGGGATTTCAGCTGCCTCTGCCCCTTTTCCCTGCGACGCTGTGCGTGCATCCCCGCATCGCCACGGGAGACCCGTGAATCCTGCCGCCGGCGGAGACGGTTCTCACAGCACTCTCTCACTGCACCAGACCAGATGCCGAGATTCCTCGCGCGCACGGTCCTTCCAGCCACCCAACCACGCGGAGAGAGCCCGCGTGTGTCCGCGACCCCGCGGAGAGGTTCCCGGTCTTGCCAGCGTCTTAGCAACTGACCTGAGCGAGGCTTGTGGGATCTGCAGCCACAGCAGGAGCACCAGACATACGTCACGAGACTCCATCCGCGAACCAGTGCACTTTGGATCACTTCGCGAAAGTTCATGGGGGTGAACCCTCGCGACTTCTTTTGCACTTCGGACGTCCCGTTCGACGACGCCTCTTCCCGGGGATCGCCTTAACCTGTGACACGCACGCCTTCACAGAGAAACAAAACGAAACAGATTGCATCAATGGATCGGAGGAACTTGAAAACGGTTGCGCCACTGAGATCTATAAATAAAAAGAGATGGAGGAAAGTCTTCGCAGAGCCCGGCGATTTCGTGACCTTTAATTTCTCCCGTGAGAAAGGACACATCTTCAAGAGGGATTTTCCTCCGTGCTGCTGCACTGCACGCTATGGTAAGGAAGACGAAGCACCGCCGTCGGAAGCAGCTCGTCCGTTACAACCGCCACCACCACGGCCACCATTTTTCGCGCGTCGCGGTTGAAAAAGGAATCGGAATTCGGATGTGCTGTCTGGTCGAGGCGTGCGCGCTGCGTTCTTCCCAGAGAGGGAGCCCCCCCACCCCACCCCAGTCTTGCACAGTTCCAGGCGAACGGACGGAAACCGTGCCGGAGCTTGCCGGGACCCTTTCCTCCAGAACTGCTACTGCATGGCCTCGTCCGCCAGCGCTATTTTCCCAGGAGCAGCAGATAGCGGCGGCATTTCCGGAACCGCACGTGAATTTTATGGCGCCATGTTGTTTAACGAGGCAGAGAGTAGGCAAGGGAAATAAATAAATCCCGAAAGCACGGGGGCGCTCCCGAAAGTGCGGGAGGCGCACGGCTCGGAGGTTTCACTGCTGCGATGCGTGGGATCTTCCAGCGTCCCGACGAGCGCGCGCGCGGCCCCGCCATCTTTGCTGGGCTGCGACCCGCGTGCAGCAGCCGCAGCGTTTTCATTCCTTACCGGTTCCGCGATGCCGCGTCAGCATCCCATTCCGGTCGGCACCGGACGAGCCTGGCGGTCTCTCAGGGTGCCACCCGCGGGATTGGCGAACGACGGATCCGGTCAGTCACTTCCGAGAGTGCGCTCCACTGCCGCCTCCGTGCACCGGCGAACGAGAGCGGGGCTGCTGCACCGCGCGGCGCCAGAAGCCAAGGTTACCCGTGAGATCGCGTGTGCCAGTTAACACATGTTGATCGCTGACGCGTGTTCTGGAATCTTCAGACGGTCTATTTGCAGCTCTCTCGAAATTTAAGGCCCCGAACGATGCGGCAAGGGAGCGACGCTGGGGTCGCCCCGGATAAACACGCGTAGCGGGGGGAAAGTGCGCAGTGCGGTGGCGGAAGGCGAGGGTGAGCTCCCGGCGGGCAGGTGGACTCGCTCGGGAGGAGGGGTGTGCCGCGCAGGCGCCGTCGGAGCGCAGGCGGAGCCGGGCCCCCGCGCGCGCGCGCGCGTTCACGCGGGACGCGTGTGAGTAGGGGGACGGGCGCTGCGCAGCGGGGGAGGGTGCGGCTGCCGCGTTCCGCGCGGGCTCTGCGAGGATCGAATCGGAGGCTCTCCCGTGAGAGAAATCCTACAGGGAAGTGGTGGCTGGAGGGGGGAGAGAAGGGGAGGGAGACGCTAGCCACCACCTTCCGAGATCAAGGCCGATCCGGAAGAGCGCGTGATTTCCGCTGATCGTGGCGGGTTGCCACGAAATGCCCCCCCCCCCACCTCCGTCCTTTCTCTTCTGCTTTCGCCGTTTTTATGTTTTCATGTTATTTTATTTTAAAAATAGGAGCCTGCCGTTTGCGATTCGTTGAACGCGCGCCAAAAAACGGCGTCTCTGGAGGAGCAGCAGCGCAGACCACGGTTCCGTCTGTTCGCATCGGCACATCGGGAGGGGGGGGGGGGGAAGCGTGCCGCTGCCGATACGCGAAACCCGAATTCCCCCCTCCCCCCCCCGCTCGAAGCGTGCCGCCTCCCGTCGCCGCTCTTCGAGCTGCAGGCGGACCGAATCTCTTGCACGAATAACGCGCGGGGGGTCAGAACATGGGGACGGGCGTGCGGCTGGAAATGGAGGCTTCTCCGAGATGCTTTCCTGAAACGATCTGAGGGGTGGCCGCGAGGAGAAAAAGATCCGGGGGGGGGGGGGGATCCATGGAGACCTGCCTCCTCTGTGGGCTGATCTTACCAGCGCCGCTCCCCATCCGTTCCGGAGGCGACAAAAAGGGGCGCGTGCATCGGTGTTGGGGTTGAAAAGAACAGCCAAGAGGCAACATGCTGAGGAAAGCGTGGATTGAGGTGCGGTCCCGCAACAGTCACTAGGGGCTAGGGATGCGAACTGGGACACAGGAGAACATCCTGAAAGAGCAAGTGCGCCGCCATCTTCCGAGGGTCATGCAGATTGTCCTGGATGCGGTCCGGGAGAGGTTGTGGATTCCCAGAGTTCGAAGCAGAGAGGGGCTTTGACAAGTATGGCGGTTCTTGCCCGTTCTCGAGGAAGCTGCGAGCGTGCGAGCGACAGCAAGACAATGATCTCCCAGAGGGAAAGATCTGGCAGGGCATGCTTCCGGAAAGCGGTCCTCCAGATTAAGGAAGCATAGGAGAAAGTTCTGCTCATTTGCTTCACGGAGCTTCACAGACGGTCGGTCGCAGATCTGATGGGGAGGAAAGGCTCGTTTGCACTCCTCCCTGTGAGAGGGAACGAGTGATAGGTGGGGGCGCTGGCTGCAAAAAGCCGAAGCCGAGGCTGCCGGACCGGCTCCCTGCCCACGGTCCCTGCTATACTCTCGACCTTCCCAGAATAATACGGAGCAGTCCATCCGCATGTAGGCAGAGAGAAGTCCAGGGAACCCAGCCGTTAGGAAGTTTTCCCTGTCGGTGGCAGGCACGGGGGGATTTCTTGCTTGCTTGCTGCCGATCGCCTCCCCCTTCCCCCCGCCCCTCTGCGTCTCTTTCTCCCCCCTGTCGCACTGTACGTCTCTCCGTGTGCTCTTCTCCGTTTTGTTGTTGTTCATCAGAACAAAAATATGGAGGCAACCTGATAGCGAGGATAGCATTCGGCTGAATGTGAGCGCATTCGAGCAAGAAGGAATGCGACTGACAGGAACGAAGAGCAACAGCAGGGAAGATGCGCTCCGAATGTGGGCTGGTGGTTTGGGTACGGAGAGAGCTTTGCCTCGAGCGCGCCAGGCACACGGGATGATCGAATCTCTTCGAGCAAGCACCGGCTGCTCTCTTCGGCAGAGGAAGTCAGAGAGGCGATTTGTCAAAGAGAACGACGGGGAGCGCGAATCCCCAGGACTCCACTCCAGTTTCCGTGTTTCCCGTCGCTTTCCACAGTTTCCCCTGCGCAGTAGGTCCCCCAGACCTGCTGCGCCTCCACGCATCCGAGCACGTTTGTTACATTGGATTTCCCCAGGAAGATGAAAGCGTGCTCCTATAACACGGTTGCATAAGGATGCTGGCGCCCCATGCCAGAGCGTAAATCAAACATCAAAAATGCTTCTAGAACAGAGAATCTCACGGTCCCATTTCAGCTCTTGGAAGGTCTTCTCGCAGTTGTCGTTGTTGTTGTTTTTTCCCGGATTCGTTCCCCGAATTTCGCTAGCCTTGGGTTCGTACGCCACTCGGCTCCTGGTTTCACGTTTCCTGAAAAAGCTGATTGCTGAGGAGTGTTGCTCTTTCAGCAGGGGTGGGTATGGGTGCTCCCAGAGTCGCTCCTGTGATTCTGATCCAGTTACACGCCGCACTCAGGTTTCTCTCCCCGCCAGAAGTGATGTCGACGGAAGGGGCGCTTCCAACCCTTTGCTTGCATCCAGGGTGCACGTGATCTCTCCCAGGCGAGCGCTTTCGTTCTCACCCGGAAGCTTCGGGGACGTGTGCTTCCCCTCCTTGCAGCAGCGGATAGGGTTCAATACGTCGGTTGCCCCGGGCTGCGCGCATCACGCATCTGCCGCGAGTTTTCCCTTAGGCTGCAATTCCGCTCCTGCAGATACATCTTGCTGTTGCAGTCGCTGTTTCCACGCGGTGCATCAGGGCGCTTCGTACGTGTCGCGACAGATGAGCGTGTTCTCGTGCGATCCTGCCCCTTCCTTCGATTCTTCTGTTCCAGGAACACTGAAGATCAGGAAAACGTGACTGTAGACAGTGTGCCGCTGCAAAGGTGTCCCTGAACAGCTCACAGCGTTTCCACGCGCGTGAAAAGGACGCCGTTATTGCATGTTGTCAACGGTTCTCGGTTTAGCGTTCCGTCCATCTCATTGACCAAGATGCCTTCCGCATTGCCAGCATACCAGAATCCCAAGGTGTTGTGAAGTTCACTTCGTGACCTTGACGAAGAAAAAACCGTTTCCTGGCTGAAAATAGCAGGTTCGGGTGCGAGGGACACCCTCGCTGGTAACGACGGTGCAAGGGGGAGAATTAATGAATCCCGATAATGGCCATCTGGGAGGATCGTTCTCGTGGAAAAGCAAGTGGTACTCAGAAATTCCTGACTGAGTGGAACGGCTGATACATCCCGTCTTCTTCCCCGACGCATGCACATCCCAGGATTGGTTCACTCTTCGTGAAATCCTCACATTATTTACAATAAATTGGCAATACTGTTTACAGCGGAAAAGGCATCCTCTTATTTGTCATTTGTATCCTTCTTCCCTAACACGTTCCCATATTTGTTTTGGCTTTCACTTCGGGTGCGGGTTTTTCAATCTGCGGAGGAGGTACTGGTACGCCCACGCTAAGACGTTTCCCCACTTTCTCAGGGCTATTCCTCCTTTAAACTTCCTTTCAGAGATGTCTTTCTCAGCCTCCTGTATCCCTTCGATGATCTCGTCGGCACTGCCCGCAGCGAATAAGGCGAGGGAAATTTGGATCATTGGGCTGCACTTCTGAATTTCCTCTTTCCCTCCAAACAGTCCCTCCCGTGCACAATTCCTTCTTCGCCTTTCCTGGAATATCCACGGTTTGATCACTGAATACTTGAAGTCTTCAGGCAGCTGAAGAGGTGCCTTTTCGTTTCCACTTCGCTGCGAGCCGCTCGGAATTCATCTCCTGGGTCCTGGGACCAGTGCTTAGGTTTTTCCCTCTTGCGTCTCCCTCTGCCAACTGCTTTGTTTTAGCTGATCTTCGTAGTTTCATCCTCTCCTCCCTTCACTTTCGCCTCCGCGCACACAGCTACTGTCCTGGCTCTCGGCAGTCTTTTCAAGACCCACGGCTGACAGTATCTTACCTGGCAAGCGAAACCCCTTTGAGCCTTGCCTAAGTCTGGTTATCTGTAGGGTTAGGGATCCACTCGGTAGTGGAGGCGAAAACCACTCTTCTAGGGTTGCCGATACAAAGCGGCGGGAATCCATCGATCCTTCGATCGACGAAGTTTCTCGATTTCCAAGGACGGCTCGACCCCGCGACCTTTTTCGTTAGGCCTCTTCCTAAAGGGGAAGCACTTCTTCTGAACAAGAGGAATCCTTCCTACAGATCGCGCACTTCCGTTCTCCCACGGAGGAACCGACCTCACTCACAAATACCGCACATGCGCCGCTTTCTCCAGCCGAAACCTCTCCCTTCCCACTTTCCCTCTTCAGGACGCTTAATTTGGAGCACTCTTCCGTGCGGAAGAGTCCGGCGAATTCTGGCTGCACTGCCACGGCTTCTCGTATGCACTTGGAGAGACCTAACTCTAACAGGCAGGCGCCCTTTTTAATTAGAAAGTGCGAAGGACTGACTGGGAAAGGTGCGAGTCCCAAAGGATCGTTCTCGCGAACCGACCAAGCCGAGGGACACTAGGAAATTAGGGCATCCGAAAGTGGGATGGAGAAGGGAGAGGAACCGAAAGAGCAAGTGTGGAAAGAGCAGTGCTTCCAAGGAAGAAGGTACAGGGTTAGGATGATGGTAATCCTTTTGAGTTCTTTGCTGTCTTTGAAGTTTTCCTTCCAGCTTTTTCTTTTTCTTTAGGGTTTTTTTTTTTTTGGGGAGGGGGGCTCGCTGAGTACCTCAAGAGCCGTCGCGCACGCGCACCTGGCAGCCCACGAGTTCTTTCACGCTGTTCCACGCCACTCGAGGGTGCGTGGAATTCTTCAAGATAGGGGGTACCCCTGGAGGAAACAACTCTACGAATCCAGGGAGGGCTCCGGAGAAGGGAGTCCGTTCCTCTCATTCCTGGGAAAGGAACCGCTCCTTGTTTCCTCCTCTGAAGAGAACCCTAAAGGGTCGCTTCCGAAATTTCTCTGAAGAGAGCTCCTCGAAGGGAGCAGTGCGCTCCTTTGCACTCTGGAGAGGCATCATGGTGCGAGACGGAGAATCCATCCACGAGGGGGATGAGACGGCTCCTTTGCACAACCGGAGAGGAACTACCCACTCCTTGATTCTGTTTTCTGGAAGGACCCAGAGGACTTCCAATCCCGGCCGCTCATGGGGGGCATCCGGTTTGAACAGCTACCAGTGCGGCACCCGAAGGCAGGCTAACCAGAGTCATCTTGCTAGTGGAACTCGAACCCACCACGCTTGGTGCTACGCGCGGGGACCTCAACAGCCACACGGCCTCCGACGCGGGCGGTGAAGGTACAGGTCCAAGGACATCCCTGAACCTTCCGCGCGGCTACGAAAGCGACCAGATGATAGGGGCCTCCTTTCTACCGCCGCGTGACGAACCGGGAAAGTGGAAGCCCGGGTCGGTTTTGCTCCTCTGTCTACAAGCGTAGCCCTGGAGCTTCCTCCTCCGGTCCTCCAAGGAGGATAGAGTACGGACAGAAAGAAGACATCGTCTTTTTTGACTCGAGGAGGAAAGCATCTCGCAGTTTCTCGCATGCGAAGTCATCCCAGGGAAGCGCACGGATGCATGATCTTTTCGATATACCCTTTAATCACTTCCCAGATGGCCCCATCACAAAAGTAGGGAACCAGGCTGGGGACGCGTCAGAAACCGGACTGTCTTCCGGGCAGAAAAGGGCAGGAACCTATGGGTCTCTTCCGATTTGCATTCTCTCCAAAGTGGACCTCCCAAGAAAGAGAGCAACCCCGACGCAGATCTGGAACATCATCCGAGACATGCAGGCGCAGGGAGTTCAGCACCGTCACCCATCGACCTCTTTACTGAATCGTATTGGACTTTGCCACAAAGTGGAGGTAACGGGTCAAGAGCACCAGCCAAGGACCCTAACGATAGGAAAGTCACGATTTCGCCAAGGCTTACCATGGTTCTCGCATAGGATGGCCGTTGCTCTTGGTACCAGGCGCCCTCGACGCCAAAAGTCTGAAAGCATTGTCCCAAATTAAAAAGTTTTGTTAGTCGTAACAAATGCCCGACTCTTCTTACTCGCCTGTTACCTATCGTCATTCTTATTCTCCTTGTCAGGTGTTCAAGAAGGCACAGTAGATGGTCACCATCGAAGAAGGAACCAGCAGCAGGAGCAAAAGCAACTAAAAGAACGGCTTGAAACCTGGTTGGCGTCGCGATTCGAGTCACAACGAAAACCACCTAGGGATGAAGGACACAACACTAAGGCGGATGGTGACCGGAAAGAACAGAAGTGAGGAAGAACAAAACACCAATACGTCTTGGGTTTGAAACCGTTGATCTCTTCGCTGTGGCCAGCTGCCATAATTCGGAACGGCTATCAACCAAACTATCCCAACAAAGATCCCAACAAAGAGAACTGGACCTTCCGGAAGAAATGAGCCCGATGGATTTAGCTCGGTCGGAAGACATGGTAAGGCAATCCCTTGAATCGTTCCCCAGGTTGCTTCAATCCGAGACGGAAGTTCGAACTTGGCGCCACCCACTTCTTGTGAGCATTCCAAATGACTGAAATGCATCTCCCTCCATTGGTCTGATTCAGCGTTGCTTTGGTTCTGTGCACCGAGTGCAGTGATTTCAGGATGGGCAGTTGGCCAGGCGCGTGATTCAAGTCGGACATCTCAGAGTCTGCAAATCGGAGAAGTCGGGAGAAAAAAAAAAAAAAGCCGAAAAGCCAAACGCAAGAAAATTTGCACGCATGCTCGTGGCAACATGTGTGTAACCATCGTGCGTGTAACAGTCAGCCAACAGAAGAAAGAAGGGAATCGCAGTTTGCCTACGTATTCATGGAAACCGCCATTCTTCTTCGCACCGACGCCGTTCGAAATCACTGCAGCCCGGCGCTGTGCTCACAGAAAACACAGTTCACGACTGGGTGTTTAAGTAGGATGTCATGACGCCCTGCGGCAGGAAATTTCGCCGGTGCGTCTGTGCGTTGAAGATGTATGGGAAAGACTGATCCCTAAGTCCCATCTGCACTCACACACATACGCAACGTGTACGCCGTATATTCTTCCAGAACAGCATTCACTTGCCAAGTGTCATTTTCCCACCTTTGAAAGTGAATCTTCAGGATGCTTTTATTTCATTTTTTTTTTTTTTCCAGCTAAAGGGCATCCCAAGATTGAAATTCTTAATGCAAATAAAAAAAAAGCTTCTCCTATCCGTTCCAATGCTCCCACGACATAGCAGTCTTTCCCAGTTTTTGTTCTTGTTCCTGTATGCTACGCCAGCATTTCCGTTCACTCATGGGTGACATTGACCTTCACGGCAATGTGCCATCAGAGGACGGTATGTCCATATCCATAGTTTAGTAAGGACAATGAGTAGTGAAGGCAATCATGCAGCACTGTTTGTAATGTTTCCTTCGTCCGCGGCTCCCAGATTGGTAAAGTATCGGTAATGAATTGTAGTGGTAATTGGTAAAGAGTCATCAACTGACAGGAATTACCGACTTTCTCTTTCCGAGGAGACTCGCCTGCCTTCAAGAAATTTGGATTTGGATGACCGTTCGAGTGGGCGCGCTATTATTTGTTGAGAAGAATATCTGAGGCGGAAAGAGTTACCTGGAGGTGTTTCGTTAGCATTCCTTTCAGCTGCTTCAAATTGATGACCCGTTGTTGCTACAGGTCAAAAATGCAGCTTCATGCCAGATTTTGCTTTGCTTTTAATTACGGCAAGAGGGTTCAAAGCAAGTAAAAAAAATAAAATTGATCGCATCCTATAATAAAGTATGGAATAAACGCTGAGCTGCAAGAAAGAAGCAATCAGCTCTTGAAAGCGGAGTTTCGTTTTGCTGCAGACACTTCTTACGTCGCCCCGGCGTGACCGGGTGGCAACAGACTCTTCTTACGTGCGAAGAAGTGAAAAAAATGTCTCTTTCGAATGATCCGACCCTGGAACGTGACGATTTTGTGCATAAATGGTTACGTGGTGTCATATAGGACACCGATTGAAATGATAAAAACTTAATAATTTTTCATGAACATTTTATTTTGTTGATGAATTACAAATTATCTTTGCAAGTTATTTGCAAACTCACAGCATAATTCGGCGTTGGACGCACGTGACCTGTTCGCAACAGGCACACCTTTCCCTTCCTTTCCGGTCGACTGGAACGTGGGAACATTTCGCAGTGCCTCTGGACGGCTAGAGGTTCTTGGGGAACACTTTGTGGGACCTCAGATGAAATGATAGACAGATTTTTGCATTGTAACAGCCTTTCCATATGAGGTGCCACGAGCTGGTACTCTAAATTTTGAAGGGACATTTCTCTGGAAATCACTTTATGATTTGGATTTCCAGGGCAATGAACACCACCTGCGAGTTCATCCCAGTCCCGTCTAACATTCCATAAAAAAAACTCTCAATGGCCATCCACGTCACTTTCATCAGCTGAAAATTCGTCGTCTGGTACGCTCTTTGCTCCCGAATTTCCGTCGTCTAAATCCTGGTCTTCATCAGATGAAAGCTCTTCCCGATTCGTTCCCTCCCCCCCTCTCATTGCGTCCAGTCAACCCTTCCGGTTCATTTTGAGTGAAAATTTTATCATGAGAGGCCACGGCTACAAATTTTTTAGAATGTGCGACGTGAAATGTAAGACGTGGTCTCGTGTACGCGTACACAATCGGAGGTACGAAACGAAAACAAAACCAGAGCCAGTGTGCACGCCATCGCGACTGCAGGCACACGGAAGGCCTGGTTGGAGGTGGCTGCCCTCAACACTGACCAAGGCAGAGAGTGTGTACATTTTGGTTCCTGGGTGTTGTCGTATATGACGCCACCTTACCCTTCTAGGGTTAATGCCGAGAATCTTCTATCTGTGACATTTTTTTTTTTTTTTTTTTTAGAAGCGTTCCTTCTAATTGGAGGTCTAAAGGGTCGATTGTGGCGGCTGCCTTTCAAACAGAGCTCATTCATGCAGCTACGGGAAATATTTGTTGTCAGTCATGAACTTTGGTACTGACGACGACCCCATACGATACGACCATACTTATGAAAGTGTACCTTACGATGGAAACAAGCAGAAGTGCCAGCATATAATATCAGATTTTTTGTGACATTTCCAAAAACCGTTTCCTTACATTCATTGGAATAGGATCATGTAAAAAAGCCAAAGTCAACATCATCCGGGAGAAAAAATCCTGGCATTTATTTTTTCTGAAAAAAAAAAAAAAAGGAGGAGGAAGAGAGAAAGATAAGAATATGACGAAATTTCAAGAATTATAGCAAAAGACGTCTTCGAGGAATCTTTATATTCCAAACTTGATGTTGCAATTCCCACCGACTGACGAAATTTTCGGATGTCTTTGTCTGAATACGGCTGGATGCTCACTAAGAGGACTCACGTCTGACTGTTCGTGCTGGGAAAAAAAAAAAAAAAAAAATCAATCCTTACGATTCCCAATATAGAGTTCCAAATTCCTTGGTCTGGTGTAATGCATGCTCTCTTTGAAGCATTCCTTCCTTCCCTAACCCAATCTTCCGCGACTAACTTTCTGCGTGTTCCAGGAGGCGAGTAGCTCCAGCGGCGATGCGCGCACTCGCTATTGCTGAAGTTCTGGAGATGCTGCTCTTCGGTCTTTAAAGAACTTGTGGAATCAGTCATCCAGCTACCGACCAAGGCAGAAATACCCAAGCGCTTTCCGAGATGCGCAGTCGCTGGGAAGAAAGCCGGGAATTTTTTCGGTCAATTCCTTGTCTCGTGGTGATTTTGAGGATCTCCCTTTCAAACCCTTTAGGCGTTTTACCGGTGCGCTTATTTCCGGAAGGCTTTCGGACCTCAATTAACTTCCATCTTTGGAAATTCCCCACGAACTTCATCTTGAATGTGACCTCGGATGCCAGGACCAGCCGGGAGATATGCATAATTGCAAGCACAGTGGAAATGTCGCGGGTAAATGGCTGTAATTTGAATGTACGAGGAAAGCGCTTGTTGCAGAAGGTGTACTTCGTGTGACCTGTCAAGATCCCGTGTGGGACCGTGCAAGAGTGTTAGAGATGCGCCAGCGCTGGGATCTGCTGGAATCACTTCGAAAGGAAGAAGAAGAAGAGCGATAATGCCGGATTTCGAGCCATCTGGAACCGCTGTGCAGCGACGGAAGAGGCGCGGGCAGGTCCCCGGGGCTCTCCGGGATCGCAAGGAACGTGCAATGCAAGGAGGGCAGTTTTCTGGACCGGCAGTCGAACTCGCGCGCTCTTCCCAGCATCCGCCCTCCCGCCGAGCGCTCGTCCTCTGATTTTCCGCGATTCGGCGAGCGCAGTTGATTAAAAGATTAATATCCCCGATAATTGCTGTCATCGGCGCTGGACCCGACACTCGTCTGCGTCGATTGAGGCCGGAACCATCTCGAAACCCCACTGCTCTCCCGGATAGGGCGAAGAGATAACGGAGTGAACTATTCTGGGTGGATAAAAGTCCATAAAACGGTGAATAAAAAGGCACGTACAGGATTTTCAAGGTTGCCCCACGGTACGAAGAAGCGTTTCAGGCATTTTCCGCAGAGAATGCACAATGGGGGCATATTTTTGTCGAAGAATAATCATTACGCTCGCAAGTGTAAGAGTTGCATAACATTTGCTTAAAAATAGAAATGCTGCAGATATCATATAGGAAGAAAACGGCAGCTCACTCAAGTAATGAAGGTTTGGAAATTTATGGACGTTCACCGAGAATGCTTGATCTAAAAAAAAAAAAAAGACCTTCCAAAAACGGAAATTTTTTTTTATCCCTTGGGATCGGAAAAAATACTCGAAAGTGCGTCGCTTTGACTCCAGAAGTGTACATCTCCAAGAAGAGTTTGCTTTCATGGACACTCGATAAGGATTTTTACATGGAAGTAGAACGCGCGCAGATACGTAAAATGTCCATACTGAGATGATGAATGCGTACCATACGCAAAATATGTACTTTTTATTTTTTGTTGCTGTCTCGATTTTATTTGTGCAGCCTCTTTTCTTGAACTGTTGTTTTCTATGGAAATTCAAAGGAATGGTACTTACGGCTTTGAAGTGCACGCCATCTTTGAAGGCTTTGCATGATTTCTAAAATGCTGATATTCACTGCATGGAATCCGGGGGGTCGGCACCGGTGGTACTGGGAATGAGAACCATTTATTGATGGGGTGCTAGAAATCATTCCTCCCTATAGGAAACGTCCCCAACTTTGATAGAACAAGTACCCAAAGAGTAAGAACACCAACCATTCTTCGGTAGATACAGACAAAGATGTACTACCGGGAGAAAAAGCACACACACAGAGACTTCAAAAAGTTGTGAAAGTTCGAAAGGAAGAGATTCCGCGATTATCAGCGCATCTAAAAAACGTTTACGTATCTTCAGGGTATATCTTGCACGGGTTGGATAGCTCTCTCTACACTTGTTCTCTGGACTCACGAAACAGAATATTTATGGATGTGTTTATCTAAATAGTAATTAGGTTTTCCAAATATGCAGGCATACTCGTGGAAATTGAAATTTATGGGCTTCTGCACTGTGCAGGCTTCGCCTTCTAAAACATCGCACACCTCGCCTCACACGGTTCCCCCATCCTCCGCTGATGGCTTACCCCCAATCCACTTGATTAATCCAGGAACCGTGGCTTCCACTCTTGTGGCTCTCCTTCTGAATTCCGATTTGGACTTCTTTCAAGACTCCTGCAGAGAAAAGATGCAAGAAAGGTGCCATTGCTTCCACGGGCTGGTCTCGTTGATTTAGAATAGAGGGAATCACTGGATCCTGACTAACGGTAGATATTTACTAAACTGCTGCTATCTGATTTGCTAATGGTATAAAGCAGCAGTCTGATTTACTGACAGTTCGTTAATTAATGGGAACACTTTAAAAGAGGCATCTGATTGGAAGAGTGAGATGGACACACAGATAAGTGGACAATGCAAATTGCCCAATGACGTTTCCGACTTTCGCTGAAGATCAAAACTGGATTCATTTCAAGGGTTCTTCTGCAGCCTCTTGCCTACGGCGCTACCTATGAAATTCACGCTCTTGGCAATCTGCAGTTCGAAAGTTTAGAAGAATCTCTGGGATGTTCTGAAATACGTTTCCTTGAAAACATGGAAACATTGGAGCGATGATGGAATCCGTGAAAAGCCTCACAAACGTGGCTGTCACCACGCTTAATGAATCACATACGCGCATGCACGTGGCTATGCTTAGATAAAGGATGATTCATAAAGACACGGAGATACAGCGAGGCGATAAACTGGCGTAGGGTGCCTGAAAAAGAAAGCAAGAAAAATTTTCCCTCAGCCACATCCATGGCTAAGCGATGCCACGAACGCCGTCGAAACTTTTTCTCCAGCAGAAGAAGTGCAGCTGAGATCTCCAGATTTCGCCCGAAGATTTGCAATTCAGGATGGGCTCTGTGGCTTCCGTGTATGCACACTTCATGGCCCACCGTGCAGGCATAGCAAGCTGGTGAACGAGGTCCCGACGCAACACATCAGAGAACCTCACTTTCAAAGCACCATATCTCCATTTCCAGAATGATAGGGGTAAAAAATAAAAACAAAGTTTTCCTTTTTATGAGTTCTTCTGAATTTTCATTCGGCGGAGTTTTTGATAATTTTGTGAGCAAGAATTTTGTCCCTCCATTCGTTTCGATACCTCGAGTGCCTCTTTGCTTTTAAATTTTTCTCGAGGAGTTTCATCGCCTGCTCCAAAGCATTTTTCCTTTCATCTTTTCTCCTGTATGAGGAAAAGGCTTTCATCTGTAAGGATGATGCTCTGCATGTATCCTATTCATCTTCCCGGAAACACGCTTCCAGGGAGACGATGTGGTTTGCAGATAAGCATCTCGGGATCACATTGAAACGCATTCTTCAGAGGAGTGTATCGCAAAATGGGGACAACGAAGAAAAGAAAAAATGACTATATAAATTTTAGACCCCCGAGACACTGAGGAAACTTCTAAGCATCGGAGGAAACGCAAGCTTCAACCATGCGGCTAGAGAACCTGAGTAACAAACGTCTTGACATCTTCCTTGTGAACAGCTGAGCCAAAACTGCCTTCTCCCAGCTTTGCTTTCATCTCATAAGGCTCGCCCCAAGTAGTCGCAGCTTCCAGTTGATCGGGGTAACAAATAATGTGTCTGAGGATCATAAGTGGCATGAGCTTTCGCGATGATAAGCAGGGCGGAGTTCGGAAGTAGGGAAGCCTTGTGCCCAGAGATCGTTCCTGTTCCGTGGCAACGTGATGATCATGAGACCAGAGCGGCAGTGCCCCGTTGCAGCACCTCACCTGCGGCTTTCCGCCGCTGACACGTTCTCGGTTGAAATTCTCCAGATTACGTTCCTTAATCCAAAACTTATTCCACAGCATTCTGGTACTGTGGTCGGATACAAAGGCAAACTTCTCCCTTATTTAACTAAGATCCCTTTCGCCATTGCTTTCCCGAAGGAGCTCAGGAAGTGGCTTCCGTGGTAAAAAGAAAAAAAAGAACTATGATTACATTTGCAATTAAGCAGAGCAGGCGAAGGCTTATTGAATGAACAACAACTCTGTGTTCGTTGTTAACCGATCTCTTGAAATCTCACGTTCCAGACTCATCTGCTGCTAGGACATGGTTTTAGGAATATCTTCATTTTCGGGAATCGTCATCTCTCCCATGCAGTGAGTGTGTGTTTTGGTGTTTCCCCCCCCCCCCTTGCATATCATACACTTGCATCGGCTAAGAAGGACCCTTCTTGGATCACTTTGTCCGATGCAAATCCATTCAAGTGAATCCAAACGCATGCATGAAAGTGAAAATGAAAAGGTGTGCACTTTGATTCATCTGATCATTACTTCATTGTAGTGTCGCAGTGAATCCTACAAAACTCAACTTTCCAACTTTCTGGAACATGTGGAAGGCCATTTTGAGCAGGGCGTAGAATTTCCCTGTTCCCTAATCGAATGTATTGCATGCCTACAAAATCAAAACAGCTGTCCGTCTCTTCTGGAGGTATTCACAAAATTCTCATCCCACCAAAAGAGCCAATTAGAAATTTCGAAAGTATATTTTATTAAAGAACTGCTCAAGAAGGTATAACTGTTGGATTTGCTCAAATTTAATTGTACGATCCACTATATGAAGGACTATCCAGAGCTGCCAGTCAAACCATAAGGATGAATAACCCACTTGACCTCAGTAAGAGACAGCAATTAGCTTTCACACATAAAGCACGCCTCTCGTGGTGCTAAAAGAAAAAAAAGAAAGAGAGAGTGTGTGGCAAAAGTCCGGAATGGAATTCCCTCAAGCATGAGAGGCGCCCCAACTATGCCGTATAACCACGAGCCATCCCGAAGACGTGCAGTCTTGGCATAGCAGCAGCACTGCAAACAAACGCAGTGCACTTTCGATATTCGGTCACCGTGACAACGGGTGACCTTTAGCCGGAATCGAAATTTTAGAAGTGCTGTTGCCTTTGTAGAAGAATGGGGCTGATGGGTTATCGGAGAAAAAAAAAAAAAAAAAAGGAATCTCGGATAATCAAATAAAAGAAACCAAATTGTCGAACAGTAACACGAATTTCTATAATAATCAAATGAACGAATTTAGTAACATTACAAAAGTAAAAAATAATGTTAGCGTATGTGGTTAGATGATGACGATACGGCATAAAATTTCATCCGAGCTTCTTCCCGATTGCTTTTTCCCGTATTCTTCTTCTCAGGAGAAGAATGTCGCGAACACTTTCGGAACACTCAGCGGCTAAATGGAATGGGTGGCCAATAACTTTGCCAACATCAAATTTTGGAACATCGAAATCTTCTCTTCTGCGTGCTCCATAGGAGCGTTCATGACGGTGCCCAGATCATGGTTCGTTTTCTCCTTCCGCCCATTCCATCATCCCAGAGTCACTTGCTACATTTTCTCTTATGGAATCGAACGGTGTTGCAGTGGGTATATATGTATCATCTTCACCAGCAAAATAGCCGATCTTCCTTTTCAGACCTTTGTTCCCTTCTCGGCTTCACGGAAAAGATCCAAATTTTTATTCAAATAGGTTAACGAGTTTCCCTGATCCCCCCTCCCCCCTTCTTTAACGCGGTCGAGGGCTGCTCATGTCAAAAGTTTCTTCCATCAAAGGTGACTTCATCCAACGTGCTTCACGAGATACTTCACGGCCGTTCCGGGGCTCATGCGATTGCATCTCAGTAGGAGGGAACCGCACTATCTGGCAAAGCTTGCGTGGATCCCACTAAGGTTGTCTCAGATAAATCGGCCAAGTTCAAGTGGAATCGCGGTTTCCGTGGATACCTGACTCTCCAGCTTTCGTCGCGGTGCCTGCGCGTTCGCAATCCCACCAAGAAGCAGAAATGCCCGACTTTTTTGGCGCGCATTCGAATAAGAAAAATGCCGACTGCAAGCATTTCGCAAATTTGGGATCGGAGGACGGTGGAAGGGTTAAAGGGAGTCCGTTTCCTTGCCCTCAGGTGTTTTCGAGACAAACAAGCAAATGATGAGGGAGACCTCCTCTCTCTTCCACGGAAACGGAGAAAGAGTTGGAAAGAGTCCTCGGGAGCGAAAATTGTCTCAGTAAAGCAAGGCCGTGCAGGAACAGAAGCAAAGATCACAACCTTGAGTCAGCATCTCGCCGAAAGAGAGGCAGCCTCCCGGAAGCTTTGAAAAATCTTGACTCCTCTTCATGCAATCTGAAGCTCTTTCCATGGATGAATTTGACTGCGGTCCATTCGATGTTCCATTTCCAATTAGAAGTCAGGAGAAACTCTTCTCGAGCTGCCTGAAGAGTAAATTGGGCATCCCTAAGGATCCTTGGAACAAAATGTCAGAGCTTTATCATGTGAAAAACATGAAAGGTTTGAAGGATCATCTATTCATGAAGTCCATTTATTCATTAGTGGATCCAGAACAGCCGTCATCAATCGAATCCCTTTGCGTTTTCCACTCTGCATTTGTTTCCGAGCATCCCCAAAATAGATTTAAAAAGGATCAGTGACGCACCCTCTGGATTTCGAGCATAGCTGCGAGGGCAGCATCAACGTCTGAGACCTCGAAACACCTTGGCACCTTAAGGTGCATACGATCTGACTGGAAGGATCCACCAGAACGTGGTCCATCAAATCGAAGGCGAAAAAGATGATCGTTCATTCCATTTCTCTTTTCAAAAAAGAATAACGTATTTAAATATTCAAAATAATAAAGATGAGGAAAAAAAATTCCCCCTCCCCTATATTCATCACTGGATACGATATTATAATATACAGTGGATTATGATTATTTGGTCCACCGATTAACAGAGGCAGCCGTTCGGGACAGATCCTCAAGAACACAAAGATAGCCATGGTTACCTCAGCTAATTTGGAACGTCGTGCCTTTTCATCGGAGCGGGAGATTGTGGTATTGGACCATCACCCCAAGGGGCATGTGCAGCTGCGCACAAGGCTTTGCTAGCATCCTTCCTCTTCCTTCTTTCCCTTGGTTCCTCTCTATCTTAAATGCAGTGGATGCCTACGCCCATTTCGCACACTTGCAGCCCGAACAGCAGGGCAAAGCACACTGCATACATGCCTCTGCCATTGACTGTAGGAAGGAATAGCTGTAGAGTCAGCATGACCGTCATTATACGTTAAAGCATAGAATATTTTTCTCTAATTTGTTGCGTATTTCGTGTTTCGACAAGGGCTCTTTACGGAAAAACAGCCGTGTTCTCGTATGGGGAATTCGTGACCATGATGGAAAATGAGGGAAGACGGAAGCAGTACAACAGGAAGTTGGCTGCTTTGCTCCAATTTGTTTCGTGATTCCTCTGGATGCAGCAGCCCGAACTGTCCGTCTGTCCGTTTCGCATCTTTTTCCCTGTTCACGTGCAGCTCCCGCACGATTCGGGCAGCCGCCAGAGTGGCCCGACGTGTCCCAAACAACCGATGGAGGCACATGCAAGACACACTACCGACGCCCCTCTTCCATAAAATTCCCCAGTTTCTTCTTCAGATCCGACGCTCGTTTATATTTAGCTCGCTATTGAACTCCTATCGACAGAGCGCTCTCTCTTCCGGCGCCCGTTGCAGTGCCTGGCGGATGCAGATAATTAGAGGAGCGCGTTGATCTGTTAGGCGGTCGTCACCGGAAATTCGGAAAACTATGCTGAAGGAGCCAACGTCATGCGACGCATCCTGGTTCCTCCCGGTTGATAGCCAACGCAGGGACGGAAATACCCGCTGGAACCGGCTAGCAACGGTGGATGGAGGAACGATCCGAGGAGACAGCAGCGGAGCGAAGGTCTTTAGGGAAGCTGCGACGACCCGAATGCCTTGACAGCAATCTTGGAGGATACTCGCCCCCCCGATGAGCATTCCTGATTTTCCAGCAGGAACACACGCACAGTCACGGTCACGGAATTATTGAATGCGAATGGGCAGCCAGCGTGCACCTGGTTAACCGAAGAGGAACCGGGGCGAAAGTTGCCAAAGGAAGCGGACTTTCGCGGAGAGAAGAGACAGAGAGGAGAGGCAGCCACGGAGGGTGAAGCGTGCTGCGAGCTTCCGGAGAGCGGAATGTATGCGGTGGTGCTTACCCCGTGAAAATTTGCTCCCGGTCTGGGAGCTTGGATATCCTCGGAATGATAAAGTGCATCCTTGCCAGTACACAGGGAACAGCTTATGACGTCACCACCGGATGTTTGCTCTTGTCGTCAGCCTTTCAGTTTCCGCGGACTCCTTCCGGTGGCTCTGTGCTCTTCTTTCTCCCAGATAGGAAGCGTGGCTCGTCCTCGCGAATCCTGTCTGCCGTCTCCATGTGACCCGGCAAACCGGCTGTCAAGGATACGCTCGCCAGCATCCCTCGCTGCTGCTGAGAAGTCGGGAGGAGCACCGTAGTCACACTCCCGCGCTGGGGCCGTGTGACTGCGTTTATTTAAAATAAAATAAACATTTTACAGTTTTTGTGGTTGGACCAGCGGTCCAACCACGTTCTTTCTGTAGATACCCTGCCATGTTACCGGTTCGCAGACCGGTGAGGGCCACCACGACAGCAGAGGGGAGGGGCCAAACAAAAAGAAAAAGAAACAAAACAAAAATGAAACAATTCGAGGGGTGAGGATGTGGGAAGGGATCAGGTTCTGCCGGGGGCAGTTCTCTGCACCCTTTGGAGGATCCCTGCAAGGTCTTGCTGTCATCTGGGCTCTATCCGTAAAAAGTGGAGAGCGAATTGGATAGCGTCACTCCACGCCGCCACGATCCCACGAAGGTGGCAAAGTGCTGCAAGAGCTGCGGCTGGCTGCCGGGCGTCCCGCACAAAGGGGAGTCGCACAACGCCTCTAATGTTGCTGCCGGGGCTCAGACGGTCGCGGCAAAGAGTCCCCAAAGGGACCGGAGGGCAACGCAGTCCACTAGAAGGTGCGGGAGGGCTTCCTTCGCGGGTGGTGGTGATTTATTCGCCGTTTCCGGTACGCATCCTGAAACGATTTTTTATTCAGCCCATGCAAGATGCGCTGCAACGCCCAATGCGTATTTTGCGACCTGCCCAAGGGGGAGGGAGCCCTCCTCAGTCTCAGCAACACTGGGGGGAGCCGGAAACCGGGTGCCCCCGTAAACTGGCCGGTATTCGAAAGTTGAGCCTCCGGGGTCCTTCTAGGAACCAAGGAGTCGGTTCTCTTCGGGGTTTCCTTCCGAGACAACCAGGGCTGTTCCCTTTGCAATCGTCAGAGAGGAACGGACCCCTTCCTTCGGAATCTTCCTGGATTCACAGGGGGCTATCTTGAACAGTTGGCACTCACCCTCTGGTGGAAAATGCCCCCCTCCGCCGGAGGGTCTGTTTCTGGGAAGGAACCGTGGGGGAAGAGGACGATTTCTTGCAAGACCATCCTGAGCAAGGGAAGGGGAAACTGCTTCCTTGGAGTCTTGGCAACCCCGGTCCGAACCGAGTACCGTGGGGCGGTAAGTAGTGGGGGAGCTTAGTCTTAACGACGCTCTGATCTTAACTGCCAAACCTTTTTCGTGTTTCCTCCGTAGCCTTCCTTGCATTTCAGAAGGCCTCCCCCTGTGCATAGATGCTTTCCACGCAGGAACCGGAACGCTGGACGCGTCCAGTCCTGAGGAACTTCCTGAGAGTCTGGGGCCGGATCTGAAGAGCGGGAGGAGGGAGAGGAGACTGCACGAAGCACGTGCAGGCCCACATCCTCCCGCGGAAACTTTTCTTTGGGAGGCGGCGGCCGCCGCAGGCACCGGGCACTCCTCCAGCCGTGCTGTGCTCATGGTCGTGGCGGGAGGTCAACCTGGAAGGAACGAGCATGTGGGGTGCCCTGCTACGGTGCCCCGTCGGACGCAGCTTTCCCTTACCCTTCCCGTTTTCTGGTTTTCCTTTTCTTCCGTATCCTCTTCTCAACGTCGCTCTGTGTGTCGTTTTGCCTGCTCCGCGGGCGTGGCCGCTGCAAGAAATTCGTCTTGCGCATTTGCGCTCGCCCGCGGCTGCCTGCTCCTCTCGCTCTGCCCAGCGGAACGCGAGGGCTGCTGACATCCTGATGCATGGCGACTAATTGTTCTTGAGGTCGGGCGGATCCGATTCGTGGGGTCGCGCGTGGATAGGCAGCACAGGAAAAGAAGCGCTGTACTCTGCTGAAATGGTGCTTTCAGAAGTGGAAGACTTTCCACACGGGTTGGCCGGGGCGTTTATTTGTATAAAAATAAACTTACACAAGTCGGCGACTTGTAAGTTTATTTTGCCGAAAACCGGCACACAGACCGGCGAAGTTCGTCTTAGCAGCAGAGGGGAGGGGGGCAAACAAAAATGCAAATAAAATAAAAGTATGAAAATATACCAAAAAATCTGGAGGGTTCGGGAAGGGATCACGTCCTACTGGAGGGTGTCCTCCACATCCTTGCCATGATGCCGGAAAGTTCCTGCTTCATAATTCCCAGATGGGGCCATCTTGAAACGCTGTCCTCAAGAAGAGATCAGCGAAAGTTGTTCTGGCCTCCTCTGGAACTGCGTAGGCAGTACAGTGCTACAGTGCTGCTAGGGATGCGGCTGACGTGAGGGCATTGCGCAGAAAGAAGCACTTCAAAACGTCTCGGGCTGCTCTTGGGGATGCGTAGGGACACGGAAAAGCATTCCCACAGGGAGCAGAGAGCAACCCAATCCATTAACAGGTACGGGAGGAACTTTTTCTCGGCACCTGTTGCAGTTGGGGCTCGCACTCCTCCGGGTCCAGCGGTGTCACCGGGCGTCGCACGGGAGTCCCCAATGCAATAGCAGGATCTCCGACTCCTTCCATTTTAGGGGGAGGGCTGCACCGTTTCAACACGCTGGGGGCCACTTCACTCCTCCGGAGGAATTCTTAGCAGCTCTCCCCGGCGTAGCAGTCCTTTGGGTGGGACACTCCGAGTGGCCGCCGCCGAGTTGTCCACGCATCCAGATGTGTCCTCTTGCTGTCCATAATGCACCTTGTCGGAAGGTCGCTGTCCCTTGTCTACCGTAGGGAAGGGCGGCACCGGGGCAAGGGAGGATGAAGGAAACCCATAGAAGATTCCTGGTGCTACCCAGGATCTCCCGCAACGACTGACAAGCATATCTGCTGTTCCGTAGGCAGATGGATTCTGCCCCTCCCGTGCCGTTGACTTTACCGCATGGGGAAGATGACTCCTGCAGCCAGGCAGTCGAGTTCGTGGGGAGGACGGAGATCCAAGGATTCCTTTGCACCAAGGCAACCATTTGCCGAAGCTGAGAGCCAAGATGGCTTAAACTTCGCTCGGTGGCCACGACCGCCGAAGTCTGCTCCTCGCAGACGGCTGCTCTCTTGGCGAAGATTCGTGCCGGAGCGTACCAAGGTGTGGTTCACAGCTGGGACGCAAGGGTGAGTCTTCGGAATTGCTCCGTTCGCTCCAGAAGTGGAAGGACGGTCATCTCGTTTCGAAAGTCAGATGAGCGCGAGATCTTCAACGCACCACCAGAACCAGTGACCAAAAGCCTGCGCGCCGTCGGCTTGCGGATAGAGGACCACAGCGAACAGCCAATAGCGGGCTTATAGTTCAAGGAAAAGGTTTAAAAAAAAAGAGCGGTGAGAAGGACGGAGTGGGTCACGTAGTTGGTTTCGATAACTCCACCTCCGGCGATGAGATGAAAGGAGATACAAGCAGGATTCTCATTCTCTCTGACTCCGTTCCAGCACTTTCAGCCGCCCGAACCCCAACCGGATCTCTTAGCTGTTGCTTCGAGTCACCTGCTTAACAGAAATTTCCCAACGTTCGGGCATATTGACGGGGTGATGATTGCACCTCTGTCCCAGCCTTCTCTTTTAGATCGTGGATCCACCTTTACGTTTCTGCAGCCGGTAGTCGTTCGGAGCGAGGCCGGTCATCGATTTCGTCCCCGCTTGTCCCACGTCCTTGCAGTGCACTCTCCACGCGGCGGGATCGAAGGGGACATCCCGTTTAGAGGCATGCAGGATGAGGATCGCCGTGGAGGTTGGAAACCTCTTCCTCGAATTCGATGTCGGGGGGTCTCGTTCTGGGTCTGCCATCATGGAATGAGATGATCCGGACCACACCGGGGATTGGAAGGGAGAAAGGAAAGGAGAAAGGGAATCGTCATGAAATGAAGAGGTATGGGACGGACTGATCCCGCGCCCATGTCAGTTAGACATGCTTTCCGAGAACCCCTGCTCTCCACCCAGTCACTACTGGAAAACGACGAGATTGGGAGCAGCGTCGGTGGACATGAGCTCTTCCGATGCGCCGTTGAGGGAAGAGTCTTCTGGACTCTTCTGAGGTAGGAACGGGGAAGGCAATGGTAAGGCGGTAGGGAAGGAAAATGGCATGAATACTCTCATCCTCAACCGCTCAGAGTTCCCGCCGAGTAGGAAAGGAGGAAAATCGCTCTTCCACCAGGAATCAATGGAGGATTAGCCTCCTTGCGTGTGCTCCGCGTGGCCGCATGAAACGCCCGCGTCCAGTGAGAGACTCGAAGAGGCGTGCGACGATGGAACCTATCAGGACGTTCGACCTCATGCTCGACAGGAGATATGCAGAGTTTCTTTGCAGATGACCCATGAGAGCGAGACCTTCCCAGGAGGAAGGACTGGCGCTGAAATGCGGCCTCCACGCGCAGGCTCGCGTCTGTGCTCGATGGACTCTCACGACACTCGCGATGGGGAGTGTCCACTTAGACGCGGACCGTCAGATCGACCAGTGGTTCCGTTGTCAAAAACACGACACTCAAGGGTTCGAAGCAGTTGCTTCTCCCTATGACTCCACCAGCCCACTAGCCTTCCAGCCTCCCAGGGGTTTTGTTTTTCTTACAATGGTAGAGGACAACTCCCACCTCTCCGGTAGGCAACTGTCGTCACTTGCCCTTAGGGCAGGCAGCCCTGCGCTGTCGGTGTCGACGGGACCCCCCCCCTCTCCCGACGAACGGGACCATCTTTTTGATCCGGTCAAAGAACATTCTTCTGCGGTGAATCGCTAGACAGATGTCGCTCACTGCATTGTTGTTGGGGGTACCCATGGAGAAGGTTACGATGGTCACAATGGCGGAACCGTCTTCATCAGGTATTTCAATTCCAGGAGTTTGCCTTCTTCCGTGGTCGCCACGGACGCTTCGGGTGGCAAGGAGCGGCCACGGTTGCGTGTAACGCTGACGACCCCGGTGCCTTACTCGCTTTCGCAGTCGTCGAAGCCGCCTCTGTGTCGGCGGTCCGTCCTTCCCCGTTTTGCATTCGCCTCTCCACGGTCCCTATGCTCGCTGGAGTGGCAGGCGGAACTCTCTTTCCGCATGCCACCCTGGTGGGCGATACTTTCACTCTACCTTTGCTTTGTCACCAGCATCCGTCAGCAAGCCGGCCAAAGAGTCGTTTAAAGACCCGTTACCGCCCACGGATTTCTTCAGCTAAACGCGAAAGGGATCTGATGGAGAGAGAGAACCATGGCCGGAAATTGCATCAAACAAAACCGGCTTACTGCTGGAACCACTTTAGAAACCACGTCTTGCTCACTGCTTCACCGAGCTCTCCTCAAAGACCCTAATCAACCAAAAGCAGGATTCGGGGCGCAGCGCCTACGGGAAATTTTCGCTCGCTGCCTCGTCCGCGAGCGTTTTGCAAGCACCCTTTCTCGGCACGTGCGTCCCTTTCCACCCGGATGCACCCTCTCCTTAAGGAGGAAGTGTTTGTCGAATTGCCTGAAATGTTGCCTTGCGGTGCGCGCTCTGGGGCACAACTTGATGCCGGGACAAGTGCACCGTCGTCGCGGCGATCCAACCATGCGCAAGGGCCACCCTTGAAGTGGACTGCTCTGAACTCTGGACTTCGAGGCTGCCACGACCCAAACCGTCGGAGTGGGACCTCCAGCCGGGCTTACTGAGGGTCCCTAGCGATCCACGAGATTGCCTCCTCTATCGGAAGACTCAAAGAACAGGATCGCGCTCGGTGAGGAATAGGCGGAATGAATCATCTGGAGAGCTCTATAGACTCTTCGAGGAAGAACCACACCATTGGTTGCAAGTGCATTCTTCAGGTCAGCCAGAATTCGCGTCCCGATGGAGAAAGGAGACCCACACTGCCAGAGGCCATCACGCGCGCGAACGCGGGCACCAACTTCCTTTCGGGACCATGGGGCTCATAGCTAGGGCGCAAGACTGGAAATATACCTACGCTGCACCGGACCGTAGCACGGACGCCAACCTGCGTTCACGCTGCTCCAGACTTAGGAAAGGGAAGAAGAGTTTCGTTGCACAAGAGGGAGCAGGGACTGAGGGAAGGGTTTGCGCGACAGGCAGCCCCAGGGAACAGAGCAACGGTCTGTTGCAGTTGACCTGCAAAAGACTTTTAACTGTGTCGACCAGGAGCTCTTTTTCATGGTGTTGGAAGGTCTCGGGCCACCAAAAAGCCTTGCTGCCTACTTACGTTCCGGAAATCTATTCACCCAAGGCATGAAAGTCAAGCAGGGCGCCATATAGGGAGACAGACAGACTGGGTCCGATGCTGTTCCAGCACATTCTTCGAACTGGTCTTGAACGTGCAACAGCTCTATCCTGTCTTCCGTTCATCCCGAATGGAACGTCTGGCCGTGATGGTCTGAGCCGACCCAGTTCATTCTCTCCTGTTGTCCGCATGGACCTGGCAATTGCCATCTAAGCGTTCCGTTAAGGTGCACAAGGGAGACTGGTGTCTGGATAAGTAGTCGAAATTCGAAGACAGTGGCAGATCGTACATCACTGGATACTGAGTGATCTCTTCTTGAAAGTGCTTTCTTTCGACAGCTCTTTCTTACTTAGAAGCACCATGGATTCTTTCTCCAACGAAAGAGATCTGGTCTGCCTGCTTCGAGAAGATGCAACGTGTACTGACTTGTCGATAGCAGGTTCCCGCAACTGCGGAAACCCGCCTGAGAGAAGGCTGGGGCAGCGACTTGAGATGCCTTCCTCATTCCCATCTCCTTTTCCTCTCTCCTATTGGTCGCTTTCCATGCACCTGGGTGCGCAGGCAAGTCGCGCTGGTATGACAAGCCTTGTGGGATTTCGCCATACCCCCAAGTGCGGATAAAGGAAGCCTTGCCAAGATGCAGTCCTGGACTTATTCTCCTCTGAGGAGATGCAGTTGCCCCGTGGCGAGGCTATGGAATGCGTTCCATAGCCTCGCCACCGGCCTCTCTCCTTACGCACCCTGCTGAAGATAAGACTCCTTGTGACCGCCTCTTTCCGATACTCGCACAGAGCCAGGAGCGGACGAGGTTTCCGTTATTCTTTTCACCTATCCTCTGAAGAACCTCGAGCCCACTTGCAGTCCACTCTGCCTAGGAAAAACGTGACAGGAAGCACTGGACCCGTAGATCTGTCTGGAAATAATCATCCATCTCCAAAATTGGCACCCTTAGTCGCCTTGAGAACTCCTTACGAAAGCAGTAGCGCAGGAACGTACGCACGGTCTGCCAGCCCAGCTCCCACAAACCTGTGATGTCCTTTCGAGCGACGGGGAAGTGGCGCAGGCAACGACTTGGAACTGAGCCAAAGACACGGAAATGAGAGGACGGCACGACAATCAGACATCGACACGGAGATCAGTCGATGCCATGATGATCAGCCGAAGGCACCAAGATGAGCCGAAGACTCGAACATGCGCCAACGACACGACGATCATCCATGGACACGGTGATGAACCGGCCACACGATAAATGGCCAACGAGAGGGAGATGAGCTGAAGACCCGATGAGATGAGGAGACGACGTGGAGATCAGCCGACTCTATGATGGTCAGGCAGCGACACAGTGATGTGACGAAAACAGGGAGATGACCTGATACAATGATGAACCAGTGACACGATCATGAGCCGACGACCTGCCTGACCAATACAGCACTGTCGCTTGGGCAGGAAAAAAAAAAAAGATGCTGGCCAAGTCGGACGTTCTTCCTGGGACCGCATAGCGGAAGACGGACTCCACGAGCCCCCTCGACCCATCGTACCTTGGTAGGAAGAGGAAGAAGGGGATTTTTTGTAGGGTGGGAAGTATTGCCATGCTGTGGGGGATACGAAGTCGATCGTCCCGTGGGAAGCGATGAAACTGGTGGAGCAGCGATGCAGCCACATCCGAAAACCTCGCTCGATGTCCACAAAGGTGGATCGAGTATCTTGAAACTTCTCGAGAAAAACCCCAAGGCCTCGATCAAGGTCCTGATCGACGCTTCCGTCCTTGCTCTACAGACCGCTATGCTGATGGTGCACTGTGACCTCCTTCGAAAAGATGAACGTCACCTCTGCGGGGAAGATACCCATGGAATGGCACCCACCGAGGAGTAGCGGAAATCCTTCCTCGAGTGCTTTTGAGATGCTCCAGGAAGCATCAGGGATGGACGCTCATCACAGGGACAGCGCAACTTCCCGGTGATGCCCCGATTCCTGATTGGAAGAAAGTTCCACAACTTGTAGGAGATTATCATTTGTCTCTTCCCCCTAGGGCGGTCTGCTGCCACGTGTGAGTAGGGGTCACGGCTGAAATGCAAGGGTGTGGCCGCCGTCCAAGGGAGCTCTTTGCAATCCTCGCTGCCGGAGTTCGGAGGAATGAACCAAGCTGGGATGTGAAATAAAAGGAGGTCTTGGGCGTGCTGTGGCCAGGCTGGCTCAAAACTGTTGGCAACGCCCATTCTCACCCCTCCTCGTCTCAGCGCAACGCAAGCCCTCTTGTCCATCACCGCGAGACTAGCCTGGTTCATCATCCCTGTTTTGTTTATTTGCTTACTGACCAATTCTTTCCTGGACTCGCTTCCTAGTTCTCATTCTCAGTGACTTTTGTGGCCACCAAACCGTGGCACGGGTCCTACTTGGGATGGATATGTCCGAAAACGGTCGATAAACGCTCCTGGCACGGACCAGCGTCGCGCGCATATGCTCGCGGGGATGACCCTGGCAATGACTTTCGAGCTTCCCTTTCCCTGCACGCGGCTGACACTGTGAACGAAAGAATAAGAGATTAACGCTTTGAGTGGTATGGACGCATATATGCATTTGGCAAATTTTTTTAGTTTGTACACGCGACATAAGTTAGCATTATCCATGTTTGAGTTGCCTTAGCAACGACAGTGAAGAAAATTCTATTTGCATCGGCTGACTATTTTCGTTTTTCCTCGGTGTCGTATAGAATTCATTGTACTGTTTTTCATCTTTGTGGTATCTTGAAAATGTAGGTGAATCATTGATTTATTCGAATTATAATTATAATTTTTCAACGAATGCTATATGTTTGGGAAAAGTGAAAATGTTTTATTTAATGTGGTGTAAATAAGCAATTACAATAACTTCAATCAGCACTGTATACAGTCAGTCGGTACCTCCATGGAGTACGCGGTACGCGAAGAAGCAGTCCGTCCACAGAGGTCGCAACTGCGGCTCGCATGCCCTCAACACGGAATGTTTGAATCTGATGAGCTCCGCACCCAAAGAGTTAACCCCCACAACATCCTCCTTAGGGTCATCTTCCCCGCTCGCTAATTTCTTTTGGTTCCCTCCTAGCCCAGGAATCCGACCCTGACTCAGTGAGACCCCTGAGGTTTCACAGCCAGCGCCGCAGGTGCTGGCCGCCAACTTTCGCATTTCCTTGGAGCTCGGGAAACGCTCTGAGCGCGCCGCGCCGGATGAAAAGGAGGGGATTCCCGCTGGGAACCCAGCGTGACTTCCAGGAAAGGTAAACCCTTGAGGGAGCACCTGAGGCCGCACCAGCCAGAGTATTTCCTACATGAAAAATGAGTGCAAAACATCTTGTCATACTCCACAGTACCATGACATACTGATCCATCATGATCCAGTCTGCAGGGGTTACATCATGATGGTTGCATCTCTGGATCATGATGGTTCTCTGACTTGCCTCCCGCACAGGGCTTCCTTCATTTTATATATATATATATATATATATGTATGTATGTATGTATGTATATGTATATGTATATGTATATGTGTGTGTGTGTGTGTGTGTGCGCGCGCGCGTAAATAAATTAATATAATGAGGGAAGAAAGTTAGGGATTTTATATATGTATATATATACTACACTTTGATCAAGTGTATATATGTGTGTATGTGTATATATTTTCCGATGTATCCAGGGAGCTTTTGTTGCTGGGGAAAATTTGGGACTTTTACATCATTTAGGACAGTGATCTTTCCACAGCTTCCACTGACGACCTTTTCGACCTGAACACCGCACTCGACTCCAAACGCTGATGATGCAGGGCGGAGCACGAAAAGCTGCATTTCTTGGTGGGCGTGAGCATTTAAAAGCACCCCGGCGACTTCTCTCCACTTCAAGCTGGAGACGGATTTGGACTCTGGAGCAGGACTATCGTGCGACTCGGCACATCCCATCTTCGCCACCCCAAGCCAGAGCCGCTCACTCCGAAGGGAACCAGAGTTCCATACCTTTGCTCGCCTCCATCGAGGAGAGCATTGCAGAACAGCACTTTAAGGTGAGAAGACTGACCCAGTTGCCACGCAGGTCGTCGTTTTTACCTGGTGGGGCCGGGATATTTACCTGCAAGAACAAATACACAGAATTCTTGATCCTAGTGGGTAGGAGGCGAACAGAGTTCATTGCTGCAAATCAGTGGTCCCTAATGTGGGAGGGGGAATGAAAAAGGGAAAGAAAGATGGAAGTTATCGGGTTTCAGATGCCAGCCAATCTGTTGATGACTCTCCTCAGCTCTTCACAATTCCTCATCTCCGGATAGGTCCATTTTCGGGCTGCTCGGAGCATTTCCTTGAACATCGGGAGAACGTCCTTGCACAGATTGTGAGGTTCCAGGGAGTACCTAGTCACTACGATGGCACGAATGAAACAGACCATGGAGGCAGATTCTCTCGGCGGAAAAACCGACTGAATGGGTCTTTGGAGGGTCAGGTCTGGAAGGAACAAGCTGTGCGCCATTCGTCTCGGTCCCTGGCATTTGAACAAAGGAAGTTGATTTGCATCAGGTCTTTGCACCCGCGTATTTTTCTTTCGTCGGTGGTCTACTCTTCCCTGCAAGGCATGATGTGGGAGATCGTTTCTGGATGTGACCCAGGGCGTAGTCAGTGTCAACAAGTGTTGGACTTTATGAGTTGCTCAGGAGGCTTGTTAGAAAATGGGCGTAGCTTCCACTAAACTCTTGGGAGATCCAAGAGGTTCAACCTGCTCCTCAATCCTTCGGATGTTCTTTGTTGGGCTGCCGCCGCCACCCTGGGTTTGCAGTTCCCGAAGGGCAACTCCTTTTCTGCTGTTAGCCAGGTTGTTGCTGTTCATCTAGCAGGCTTTAGGGAGTCTTCCCTGTTCTACAGGTGGTGAGGATTTAAGAGAATCCCGTGCCTGTCCATTTTAGCCCTCTTCGGAGGTCGTGTGGCTGCGACCTCCGAGCGTGGCATCAAGCGTCGCGGGTTCAAATCCCACCCGGAGAAGCATCGATGCTAGAGTAATCTTCGGTGTTCCTTTCAGAAAAGGAAGAAACAAGGGGAGGTTCCCTTACAGGGTTCCCTCCGGGTAAGAAATTCCTACTGGAGGATCCTTTCCGGGTTCCCTTCAGAGAAGAAAAATGGAGCGGACCTCCCATTCTGGGGGTCCCTCCGGAGAAAATAAGGAATGAGATTTGTCTTCTGGGTCTCCCTTCGGAGACAACCAGGGTGGAGAGAGGTTCCCTTCGGGGCTCCCCACTCAGGCGTGAGAAGGACGGACTTTCCCTTTCCGAATGCATAAGGTGGTTCCCTCCCGGGGCGCCTCCCTTATCTTGAAGAATTACACGCACCCTCGGGTGGCGGGGAACGGCATCAAAGGGCTGCGTGAGCCGCCCACCAGGCGCGCGACGGTCGAACCCTCCTCCCCAAAAAGAAGAAAACCCTTAGCCGCAGAATCTTTGCTTCATCCATGCTCAAGTCTTGAAATTTGCGTAGGCGACGCTGAGCCTTGTGGACCTTCCTTTTTTTCTTATGCCAGGTCGGTCCACTGAGCTTCCAGCGTTGAACTTACGGGAGTTCCCCCTGACTTTGTTCCTTTGCGGTGGGATCCTCATCTTCCCGGCCAGCCGTGCTCTTGATGCTACGGGACAAACTCTTTACCCTGAAAGCGCTCCGCGTCCACCCGGCAGCTTCTGGAGATGCTCCCGCCACAGCATGAAGTCGCTTCCTGTCGTTTGCCCCGAACGAAGTTCTGGGACGGCGTCGGCAGCGAAACCAATCCCTGACGATCGGGGAAATCGTTTCCAAGGCGACTGCCGACAGTACCTTTAAGACACCATGCGAGGACCCCCGATAAGAAGGTCCAAAGCGAATGAGCTCAAGTGAGGGGCTGATCATGGAAATCGACCTCTTGCTTTGCTCCGCGTCTCAGACGATTCTTCGGTGGAAAACTTTGGAAAAGCCACCTCTTAATGACACGAGGCTCTTCATCGTGATTCAAAAGAAGAAGAAAAATGTTCTCCGGAGCAGGGCCAAGACAGAATCCCAGGCCAGTCACGCAATTAGCACTTTTGACTTCCGGTCCCCTGAGAGTGACTTCGAGAGACTGGACTCTTCTGTTCCCCCCTCCCCCCTTACGGATACGACCAAGCAGGAGCAAGTAAACTCTAGGTGGTCTCATGATGAATCATGGTGATCTTATAATCGCCAGAGGATGAAACAGGTCGGTCTGGTCCCGTTCTCTTCCTTCTACACCCTCCCGACAAGCACAGCTCCGACCAGGAAGAAGAAAAGTGCAGCAACCTGCTCTTCCGCGAACGCACATCAGAAGTCTGCCCAACCTTCTCTTTCAGCGTTATCAGCATAGGCTGACGTCATTTCATTATGCTTCTCACAGCTGATATCTGCGGTCTGATTCATGGGACGGCGGCTGATATCGGCCTTTTATTTTATTTTTTTCTCCTTTCCTGACCTCTCGTAGATGATGGTCCTTTTGCTTTTGAAGGGAGATAACCGGCAGATGTAAGCGAGAAAATCGCTTTACCCTTGCATCCGCCTATTATCCTTTTTTTTTTTTTGATCATCTTTATTTCAGAAAATAAGACTTTGACTCATAAAAAAGATGATGAGCCTCAGGACCGGTATCGGGTCCGATGTCTTCCTCCCGGCTTGAACATCTTCCCAATTTTACCGGCTTCAAAAAAATTAGATCCCTTCCTTTTCTTGCTGTTCCTTACTTCCCAGGATGTACGGATGGAAGTACCATTAAAACCGCTTCCCCCCATGCATTGTGGGGAAGGGGAGGGGAGAGAAGAAAAGGATGACTGTGGTTCTTCCGGAAAGAAAATTCTCTCCTTCCCGTCGTCCTCTTTCCATCGAGATCCCCCCCAACCTCTTTACGAAAACTTCTCCATCCTCCAAATCACCTACGGGGTGCGTGGAGTATTTCCAGCTTTGTCGCGGAGGAAGGAAGAAAAAAAAGAATAATAATAATAAAAAAAAAAATCCCTCCCGGAATCTTCTGAACGCCATGTTCGCCAGCATTTCCAGGATGGGTTTGCCTTCGGGCTGCGACGTTTGGATTCAGGAAGCTCTTCCTGTCCGGAGCTGCAGAGAAAGGAGAAGACGAAGGGGAAGCTGTTTTCTCACGCTTGAAATTCTGCACACGTGGCACGCAGAGAGGGATCCTTTCAGACGTGCGAGCGACATCATGCTGAACGTACGTGTTCCTGCATTCACGCTCATCTCGGGGCACGTGGGATGTCGTCAGGGAAACCTCCACGCTCTCGTTTCCTCTCTCAGAACTCCTTACGAAGCTTCCTGCTCCTGATTCCCATGCGCCGGACAGAACCCGATGGAGTCCTTCAGCGAAACTACCCGGTTCGCAACTTTCCCGTTTGGGGATACCGACGCGGTGCGCGGCACATCCGCGCGCGCGCACACACTCCGGTCCGCGGCATCGCACGCGCGCCGCACTCTGCTCTCGCGCCGGCCGCCGTCGAGTGCTTGCGCTTCCCGTTCCCTCTCCGAACCGCGCCGCGCTCTCAGTAGGTGCGTCCCGGGAGGACTGCACGAGCCCATGGGAGGTTGATGGTCGTGAGGAATCCTCGAGCCGTGCCACGAGGCGAGGCGTGCCTTCGCTCTCGTCCCATTCGGAGGTTTTCGTTCGCTCCTCCAGAGCAAAGCCTCCGAGAGAACTCCGGGTGCAGCAGGAAACCCCGATGGTGCGGAAGAAGGCCCAGGTCACCGCCGTTCCTGCGATGGGGCCAAGAGGAACGTCTCGGTTCTCCGATGTGGCGGAGGGAGGCAGCTAGAAGGCTGCGCATCACCAGCGTGCCCACTCCATCTCGTCCGCCACGATGCAAAGATGGAGAGTGAAGGTTCAATCTGCTCTCTCCCACTGTTCGGCACAGGTGCTCTTCTACGCTGGATGAGAAGGACCGGGACGAAGTCAGACGTGCGTTTGCGAAGGAGCAGGTTGCTGGACTTTGCTTCTTCCTTATAGAATGAAGATGGGACCAGACCTTCTTCATCCTCTGGCAATTAGATCGCCGAACACATCATGGGAGCACCTTGCGTTCACTCGCTTCTTCTTGGTCGATCCATAGGGGGAGGAAAAGGGGAGGGGGGACAGAGAAGTCCTGTCTCCTCGAGTCACTGTGCAAGCCATGTGATGGTTTCCTGAGCACTTGAAGTCCCGGAGCGCTGATGGGAGGAGCGGCGAGGTGTCTGGACTTCGTCGGCTAAGTGGTGACCCACGCAGCATATGGGCGGAAGTAACTAACCAGCGCCAGGGAAAATGCAAGAGGAATGGACCTTCGAAGGTGGTGGATTCAAAATAACAGCCGGAGCGTTCACCTTCCGAGCACCGAGGGCATTTGAAGAATCCACTGCTAAGGTAAACACGCCCCAAAGCAAGAGAACGAGGGAACATCTAGATCAGGGGCAGAGCCACATCCTGAATGGCTGGGAATCACAGCAGTGTGGCCACTTCTTTACAGGAAATCACCCGTGGTCCTCCGAATGCTCTCCGTGGTTCGATCCGCTGTCGGTGCGAGCTGCGGCAGCAGCAGCAGCACGGAGTGAGAATGTTCGGAAAGGCACTCGAAATCCGAAGTCTCCGACGCGCACCCTCAGTAGCAGGCTGCAGATTTCCAGCTTCGTTTCTGAAAGACATGGCCATCTGTCTAACCTCGTCTTCAAAAAGTGGGTGGGAGGGGTGTGGCTCTCGGCCCGTTCCAGAACGACAAGTTCTACTTGCAGGAGCGGACCGCGGTGTAAAACGCGTTTGCGGCTCTTCTCCTCCGCCACCAACTTTTTGTTTGCCCTGTCCCGCCCAACATCAGGAATAGAACCGAGGACTTCCTAAGGAAGCCCTATGGGCCACAGGGAGGTCACGAGTTTGCTTAAAAGGCTTGTGTGCTTTGCGTAAGGATGGTGGACTGGGCCTCCTTACTATGGAGCGGATGGAGAGACAGCTCCAATTCAGAAGATGCCCTTGCGGCGAAGTTTTGGACAACACCTTGGAGCGCGCCTGCACGCCTCCTCACCAGAAGAGCGACCGGCTGCGAAGGATGGACCTCGATCCTCGTGGCCAACGACACCACCCTGAGGCAATGTGACCATCATCTGCGTCGATTGGTTGCCTTGGTGCAGGGAAACACATGGATCTCCTGCCTGCCCGCGAACTGCACTGCCTGGCTTCAGGAGTCAGTTTCAGCACGGGGAAAGATCCACGGCTCGAGCGAGGCGGAGTACTCCTGCCTCCGGAAAGGGAGCCACTCCCGACAGCCCCCGCGGGAGATCGTGCAGAACCCACGCAAACTGCTGTGGGCCTCGTTCACTCCCCTTGTCCTAGTGCTGCCCTCCCTAAAAAACGCGGGGGACAGCAATCTACCGGCAAAGTGGGAAGTGTCCTCTGTATCGAAGGCAGGAAAAAACTTTCAAGTGCGTGGACAACTCGGCAGCCAGCGGATGCTGAGACCCCGAGTGTCCCGTCGAAGGGACTTTGACGCTGGGGCGAGCTGCTCACGATACCGGAGGAGGTGAAGTGGACCCCAGCGTGCTGGGACAGTGGCACCCTCCCCCTCAAGTGGCAAGAAGTGGCGCTACTGTTTTTGCATTGGGGAATCCCATGCAAAGCGCACCTCCATCATTGGACACGGGGGAGTGTGAATCCCAATTGAGGAGGGAAAGAGACCTTCCCTCACCTGTGTCGCCCTCTGAACCCTTTGGGATCGACTCTCTTTGCTCCTTAAAATCACGGAAGGAGGCCCCAGGAGTATTTTCCGGCGCCTCTTCATGCGTGACGCCTGCCGCCAGCCGCATCTCCAGCAGCTCTCTGCTGTGTACGCGGAATCGTGGCAACCTGGAACGCAACAAGAAGAGTCCAAAAGGAGAGGGGTGCCACCCATTGGATGAGGATCTTTGTGAAGACCGCGTCGACATGGCCCCACCTGGGCAATGTGAAAACAGCACTTGTCAGCGTCCTGCACAGGACTTTCCTGTGGAGTAGTATTTCCTTCCCCGCCCCCCTTTCCCCGAGAAACTTCTCCCTCCCTCCTTTTTTTGTCTTTTTGGTTGTTTTTTCCCCTTCGCCGCTGGAGCGGCCCTCACCGGTCTGCGTACCGATGTCGCGCGTGGTAGGACCAAGTGTTCTACCACAGAAATGAAACTAACGACTTTTATTAGAATTTTTTATGATAAATATCCTGGCAAATCCGGGTGGCAAACCACTGCAAGGTTAGCAGCGGCATAGTCGCCAAGCGCCGCGGACCAACTCGCTGGCGAGGCCGAAAGAATGACAGCAGAGTACGGGGAGACGCAGTCGGTCTCCGGACAGACTCCAGCCTCCGACCTGACCTGGCGCTACAGGACGAAGTGTGAGTGGACGACCCCGATATCGCTCGCCTTTCCGAAAGCCCAGAAGCATTGGGGAAGCGAGGCGGAGTCTGGCTGCGCATTGTGCCTCCAGGCGTGTGCCCGCGTATCCGGAATCCCTCCAAGCGCTGGATCTGGAAAACAGGATCCTCCGGCAAATTGAAACCCTACGAGGCGAACCGGACCTTGAAAAGGGAGATGACGAGCGGCAGCCAAGATCGAGACCTACTGGAACCACCAAACAGGCCAAGAATGCCACTTCATCAAGACCTTTGATGCACTTCTTGATGCTCTAGAGAGGTATCAATGAACCAGCTCCATGGTACTCGATGGAGGATTTCCCTGAGAATGGGGAGGGGAGGGGCGAAGGGAGCCGGCTCCTTGATTCCTGGAAGAACCCTAAAGGGTCAACTTCTCATCCCGGCCGGTCATCCCCACTGGTGCCGCACCCGAAGCCCGTGAACCAGCCCTGAGGGGGAACTCGAAACCCACGACACCCTTTTTTTTCTCTCGGCTTCGATCCTTCCTCAGGTGGGATTCGAACCCTCTGCACTTGTCACCGGGCGCGAAGATCGCAGCCACACGGCCGCCAACGCGGGCGGATCTTTGATACAGTTACCACGAAACTTCTCCAATAACAGACCAGTAGTCCTAAAGAATTCAGGCAATCGGAGGGGGCCGCGAAGGATGGGGGGGGGGGATCCCTCGACACTTTGCTCTCTCCCTGCCCCAGGCATTTACCTTAGCACGCTCTTCAAACTGGATAAGAAACCCTTCCGTCAGATGCCCGGATGGTGAAAACATTGGAGGATTCCTCCAAAGAACTCGTGTGGGTAAAAAAGAAAAAAAAACAGAGAAAAAAAAACCCACGAACCCGTCGGCCCGTCGGAGGGCATGTGGTTACGGTCTCCACGCGTGGCTCCAAGCGTCGAGTGATCGAATCCCACCCAGGAAGAATCGACTCTGAGAGAGGGAAGTGCTTCGTGGGTTCGAGTTCCTCCTGAAAAATGACGCTGGTTGGCCTACATTCATCCGGGTGAGGCACTGGTAGCGCTTCGAACCGGTTGCCCCCGAGGAGGGCCGGGACAATGGGAGTCGAACTTCGGGTCGTTCCAGGAATCAAGGAATGGGGGAGAGTTTCTACTCCGGTTGTGCAAAGGAGCGGATCCCCATTCCGAGGGTCCCTTTTCGGAGAATAAGGAAGATTTCCCTTCGGGGTTCCCTTCGGAGACAACCAGAATGGAAGTGATCTCTATTCCGGTGATCCCTCCCTAGGCGTGAGAGGAACGGATTACGAGCCTGTCCTGGATTTATAGCGAGGTCGTCTCTAGGGGCACCCCCTATCTTGAAGAATTACACGCACCTTCAGGTAGCGTGGAGCAGCGAGAAAGAGCTGCGTGAGCCGCCGCCAGGGGCGCGACGGCTCGTGAGCGAACCAAAAAAATGAAAACCCGAAAAAAAAAAAAAAAAACAAAGCTGGAAGAAAACAGCGAAGACAGAAAAAGAACACAGGATTATTTCCATCAGTCCTGATCTGCACTCGTTCCCTGATCTGCACGCTCTTCGCCAAAAGTTCAAGAGCGGCGTCCCTGAAAGCAGATCCCGACGCCTTCTCTCAGGAAATACCGCTCGGCTCTGAGCTGTGCGCGCGGCCACATGGAGCTCCCTACCATAGCATGGGCCGACGGGGTGATCAGCCACTCCACTGGACGCGAGAGCCAACAGCCCCGTCGGGCTATCAGCCACTTTCCGAGGTTCCGTCCGCGGCGCCAGCCGGAGGACGCGCGCGTGCGCAGGAAGCTGCCGTTGAAAAATCAGATGGCGTTGCTCCTAGAGAGCCAGGCGACGGGGGACACGGCGCCGCTGCCGCCTTCCCACGCGCGAGCAGCGCAACCAGATGGCGCTGCTGGCGACCAACCACCTTGCGCGTGACGAGCACCTTCGCGAGCTATATGAACTGCGCCAGGACACCAGGGCTTCGAAGGGCTGCAGCAGGCTGGTACCAGAGGGCGCATCCCATCAGGAGTGAGGAAGAGGTCTCGAGCGACGCCGCAGCTCCCCTGGAAGGTTCCTCTTGTGGCTTCGCTGCCCCCCTTCACGGAGCAGCCAGGCAGGCGTCCCGGAAGTCTATGCCGGAAGGGGACGCGCGACCGACACATTCCGTTCCTCTCCCGCCTGGAGAGTCGTCTCCAAGGTGAGCCGGGATCCAAGCAGTCACCCGGACCAGCGGACGAGGAGGAAACTCTTCACTCTTCGGAGCTGCAGGTAGGACGCGCTCCCTCCCTTCTAACCCCCCACTCTCCTCCTCGACGGAAGCGCGGGACTCCACGAGGGCCGGCAGCCTGGGTCAGGAGACCTTGACTGGTGTCGGTGGCCTTCTGTCAACCCATTCCCGGAACAAGATCGAACCTCCCACCGGATGACGACGCTCCAAGGTGACGAGGGAGGGGAGCAGCCGTGCCAAACGCCGCCTGCCATTACGAATCCCACGGAAACTCCGGAAGAGACCAGGTGATAGATACCACAGCAACGCGAGAAGGAAGCGAGCATCTGTTACCGTGGTCACGGGAAGTTCGCGACTAGACGCGCAGGGCATCTTCCCCTCTCCTCCCCTCCTGCGGTAGTGGGGAGAGGAAAAGGGGAAGAAAAGGAAAGCGAAGGAGGGTAGCGGTAATCCCCGCTTTCGAGCGGGAGCATCGAGAGATGCAGGGGGAACGACCAACGGGGAAGGGGGAAGCGACTTTCCTCAAGCCGAGGGACCGGGACCCGCTGCCCGGGGGTTCGACCTCTGCAGGCGTTCCTCCCTCGAAGGGCGCACCCGCCCGCGAGGAGACTTCCGACCGGCCCTGCTCGGCAGCCTCCCTGTTGCCCGGGAGCTAGACTGGAGTCTGATTCCATCCCTTGCGCTTCCGAGGGACGTTGCGGGGTGCGCGCGAGCGGACGGGAGAACGCGCTCGGGAAGGAACCCACCCTCTCCCCATTCCTCCCTCCGCGAGGGTGCTGCTGTCCATGACGGGAGCCAGCATGGAGCAGCTGCTACCTCGCTTCGGGGGAGACCTGGGCCCGCCTTCCTAAGGGCTCTCTCCTGCCTAACTTCCCTGTCCTGATGACGATGCGCATCCGGGAGGATGCCGCAGCGTCCCTCGTGGCTGCGGACCCCTGGAGCACTGCAGAGAGATTTCGGAGCGAAAAGGGGGAAAGTCGAGAGAGCCGGTGAGGCTGAGCGGGTGGAGGACCCCACCCGCTCCACCCTGCTCGCTCGAAAACCCTCGCCTGGGGACCTCCCCCCGCCCCTTCCTCCGCAAAGGAAAGGGCGAACGAAGAGTCCAGAGCTTCCAATTGCACGTGGCATCCCCTGCCCATGCGAAGAACGAAGGCGCCGACGGGTGGGCCGTCGGCCGTCAGAGACCGCGGATCTCCCGCGGCGGTCTTTCCCGTTGCTGCACCACCCAGAGCCACTGCCCTTCCCGGCGGAGACCATCGGACCTGACCACCCGACACCGCGCGCTCATAGGGATGTGGAACACGGAACCACCTTGGCGGGGCTCCCCAGCCACCCCGGATGCCCCCGGAACAGATCCTTCGCCGTCGCGTAGCACGTGGGGTGACGGCTGCGCGCACTCCCTGCTTTGCTCCCTCCCGGGAAGGCCCACGTACTGCCTTCTAGCGGCGGACGGGGAAGCCCCTGGATCCCCGCGCGCGTCGCGGGAAAGCGCCGACGGGCCAAAGAATCGCCGAGGAGGAGGAGACAGCGGCCGAAGGACACCCATTGGCGTTGCGGTCCGACTCCTCGCCTTGAGAAAAGGAGGGCATGCCGGACGCGTGCCTCCCCTTTCGGGAGGGCACCGGCAGAGCGCAGGAGGCTGCTGAAAAATGCATCCATCCTTCACACGTGACTTGCTGGGTGCGGCGACCGATGATGAGGAGATGCTGGACCGTCTTCACCTTCTGACTGCCTTCCGCTCGAGGTCTCGGTCTCATCTTGGGCGGCGGTCCATCCTGGGCTTCCAGTGCATCTGAGTGGGAAGGCGCGCGCTGGAGAAACCTGTTCCCTTCCTGGTGCATCCCCACGGTCGCTTTTAGGGGGCCGGGACGACCGCCTTGAGGGATGCTGGTGCTCCTCTATCGCCCAGGACGCAGCCCACCGTTCTCGCCCTTCCGCCTGGCCTCTTCCGGAGCTTTCGTGGGGAATTCTTAGGGGCAGGCGGAGTTTGCTGCTGCTGCTCCCCCCTTCCCGTCACCCTGGAGTGCGACGTCCGGTGGGAGTTTCGATCGTGTTCCGGGAACGGGGCTGACTGGAGACCACTGACACCGGGTCAAGGTCTCCTGACCCGGGATGCCGGCTCGTCAACGCGCCTCCCCCTCTTGGACGCAGTCGTTGCGGATGCGGACGCGGGACTCCTCCCGCGCCTCGCACGCGGTCGGCGCCATCTCCGGTGGGCGACGCCCATACAAATAAGAAATCGGGCCATTTCGCGCAAGTTGTCGGCAAGCATCCGAAAGCAGGTTCCGGAAGGTGCACAGCAGAGAAGAGGAGAGGTGTAGGAACCTCGCGCTGTGCATTTCGCTCTGTCCAAGGGACTTCCAGAGGTCCGCTGATCCAGCTCGGCATAACGACGGCGTCGTTCCACACCGAAACATCTATCGGATGCTCCTCTAGAACTCATTTCGAGCGACTGGGCACAGGTCTGTCTAGCCAAAGCCCTGGAAGGCTGAGGTTGACCTTTCTACCCGCGCGACGTGCGGAGTCAAGCAGGAAACAGAGAGGAAATCCCCGAATGAGAGAGCTGCAGGTTCGAGCGAGTGGGATGGGTCTGCACGACCTTTGCCTGCCTGCAACCGGCAAACTTGTGACCCTCACCAAACCCACAAGCAGCGTGGCTGAGCAGGCGGAATCACGGACTGGTGGCGAGCCTCGCGAGGCGGATCGCCCGCACACCGGCGATGGATGGTGGAAACCGATTCTTTTAAACTTCGTGGCGACGGTGACCCTTTTCCACGAATCGCGCCAGGCAACGCGGGGTTCGCTTTCAGGCAGCCTGCTGTTGCTCCTGAGTTGGAAAGCAAACGCGCCATCTTTCTCTTATCTCTGACTCTCTAGTGCAAGAGCAAAAGCAAAGAGGTCACTAGCGGAGGTAGGCACTCACAAACCAAGCTCGCTGCTGGATAGGTTTCCAGCCTGCGTGTCCTGAAGAACGGTCCGGCGGCCAAGGATGAAGGTTCACTTCATTCTCGCTCGAGAGTGTGAAGATCGACTGGCAAAACCTGCTCAGCTTGGAAGTTTCCCATTTGGTCACCACGAGCACAGTCCACAATAAAGGTCACTGAGACGACATTTATTTATTTTTTTGTCGTCTTCGTCGTTGTTGTTTTCGTCTTTCGTCTCCTCCAATGTCAGAGGCATCTTCGTCTCGGAGGGGGGACCCGAAATCGCTTCGGCGCCTGTTTCAGCCAGTCCTCGAATGGAGCCATCCATTTCTCAGGAGCGGATCGCTCTCTGAACTTCCAAAATTTCAAGAGGAGAGATTCCTCCGAGCCTCCGTGCCGTCAACTGGACAACACGTTTGCCGTGACTTTCCTCCCGTTTGGCAGCTCTTCGATCATCCGCTCGGGCAGCGCGGTGCCGCCGAAGGAGGAAAGAAAAAACCTCTGGATCTCACCGCGTCCCCAATGGAAACGTCTGCGCATCTTTGGGAAGCTTTCGGAAAGGACGCTTCTCCGGAAACGAGCAGCGGTCCACGTCTGCGGCTCGCCCCATCGCAAGCGTCCGGTTTAACCGCCTCTGCAGGAAGAAACGGAGGGAGAAAAGCACGGGCTGCAAAGAGGTCAAGACGCCTCTTTTCTTCTCCTTTCCCCCATCCCCACTTTCCCACGCAAATTTTCATCTTGGCTCCTTTGCAGTTAGGGGCTGCTTCTAGCCGACATCGCGGGAACACGCCGTCTCCTTTCCGTGGCCGTGGGATCTTCCATCCTCTCGGTTGCGCATCCAGGAACGCTCCCTGGGATGCGGGAAATCCAGGACAGTAAGGACCTCCTAAGACGAGTGCGCTCCCAGGGAGGTGGGGGATCCCTACGAGCGAGCCGGCGCCTCCGTGCCAAAGCTGCCGAGGAGCAGGAGGCTGCGCCCAGCTCGCCCGTTGTCTCGCAGCACCGCAGGTCGGGAGGGGGTGAGAAGCAGGGCGCCATCCACGGCCCCCCAATGCTTCCTGCTCAGTCTCCTTGGACCGTGGGGCCGTCTCGTCGCCCCCTAGCGGAGGCTGCGAGGAGAACCGGGGATGCGTGGGAGCGACCCTTCCCGCGCGTCCCAGTCCCGCGGGCGCACCTTCTGGGTGGATCTGCGATTTGCGGACCCGTTGCTCCCCCATCCTGGGTCCCGCATCCCGCACATCGCGCTCGCTCTTGCTGTGGCCGCTCGCCATCATCCGCCCCACCCACCTTCGTCCTGTCGCCGCCTGTTAAAAGCTGAAGCGAGATGAAAGAAACCTACAAGATATATGCAGGCGCTCCCCGCCCTCTCCTGCCTCTCGAACATCTCTCCGTCGTGCCTCGGAGGAAGCTGGGTTTCCTGAAGGCAACGACTCACCTTCCTCTTCGGGGTGTCTCCGCTTATGATTTCCCAGATGGAACTGGCGCTTGGAGTCTCCCGTCGCTACACGACGGATTCCACTGTGACTCGTGGAGAGTTCTTCTCATCCCCGAAACCGCCGCCTCTCAGTAGAAGCAGGGGCTCCTCCGTTGAGGACGGATCTTCTAGGGGATGAGGGGGAGTTCGATGCTCCTCCCGTCTCCGGAGGGCCGAAGGCGTCGCCATGGAAACTCGCGCCTGGATTCCGGGGTCCACAAATGCCTAAGAAACCGGACCAGCCACCGCTTGGACCCAGCGAAACGGGTCCATTCGCTCCCCGGGGTTCGCTTCGCGGAACCCGAAATACCCCTGGAGGAACAAGACCATGGAGATCTGGGACTGAGGTGCCGCGACCCGCCCGATTCGGCGGTTGCAAATGCCCGAACCGCGGGATGCCGCCTCGCAGACCAGGCGTCCATGGTCACGGGAGCCTTACCGGCCTCCTTGGACTGTGCCCCTGCGTTTTTCCGCTTCCGCTTCCTGGCTCCCCCTTTGCAGCACCTGCGAGCGCTTTCCTGATCCCGCAAGTCCGAAAAGAAAGGGTGAGAGAGCGAGAAGGGGTACGGGGGGCGAACGGGTCGTGCAAGGAGGAGGGGTTATCTCCTCGTCCTTCTCCTCCCTCCCCCTCCCGCGGTCCTCTTCGCGAAGGTCCGTCTCGGCCGCACGCGTCGGTCGGATCGCTTCTCCACCCCGCAGTTGCTCAGCATCCAGCTCCCCACGTTCTTCCCGCCTCCTCCCGTTCCCTCTCGCTTCCTCTGCTCTCTTCCCCGCGACAGCATCTCAGGCATCCGCCCCTGCCTCCTGCGTGGACACAACTCCATGACCCCCCAGGGGCGGAAGAGGCCACTCTCCAGTCCCGCCCCCGGAGGCCGGAACGGACGGCGCCGGAGAGAGAACGTCCGCGCGCGCCTCCTCCCTCGACGCACGGGCGCCTCCGAACGTCATCCCGGGAGCTCGGAGATTTCCCCACCTCTTCCCTGCTTTTCCAAGAAAGGGAAAAGTCAGATAGCCAGGAGATTTCCCTCCGCTCCGGGAGACAGGGAGCTGCTTGCTTCCCGTCCGCCCCGCGAGAGGCGCTGCCGAGCTGCCGTTCTCGGCCGGCGCGTCGCGTCTGGCCGACCCCCATCCCCTTGGCTTTCGCGCGTCTTCTTTGTCGCCGCCCGTCGCTTCCGCCCGAGCAGACTCACCGTCCCCGTCGACTCGAGGACCTCCTGTCGCCGTAGGTTCCTCCTCCTCCACCGACGAAGACGCGAAGGGCCGGAAGAGCGGACGCAAGGGGCGCTCGGGATCTTCCGTGCACCTTCGAGCTCCCGGCCCCGAGGGTTCTGGAGCCCTTCCCCGCCTCTCCCTCATCCCTCCCCCTCAACCCAGCGGGCGCCCTCGACGTGCCCTCTTCGCCATCACAGAGGGTGCCGAGCCTCTTCCTCCCCCAGCCCCACGGAGAGGGCGAGCGCAGTTTCCACCGGTTTCGCCGGGGGTGCTGTCCGTTCGAACACCAGCTGCCGCACTTCACCCAAGGTGGGGTGAGGGGTGGACGGACGAAGTTTTGAGAAGGGCTCAGCCTCCCTCCGGGCCCAGAAGCAGGGCCAACCCGCTGCGTTCTCGGTTGGCCTTCGTCGGGGGAGGAAGCGGAACGTTGCCGAGGGAGACAGGGGAGTATCCAGAGACGTTCTCGTGCGTGCAAATGGCGCTGCCGCTGTCCGGACTGGCGACGACTTGCAGTCGCAGCCGTCAAGCGCGCGTGGCGCCGGCAGCGGGGACTCTCGCCCGGACGGTGTCCTCCTCGGCCTGGTCTACGACGCCATCTTCCTGATCAGAGAACCGAAATCGGTCGTCCTGAAAGAAAGGGGGAGAAATCCTCTCCCCCCCCCCTTTCCCCCACCGCCTCTTTCCTCCCGCGCGATCCGACGGGAGGCAGGAGGTCCCATAACGACGCGGCTTTCCTTAGCAGAGAACCGGGTGACAGGAAGGGCGGTTCCTCCCACCTCTTCCTACTCCCGGAAGTGCCGGGACACGCGAGTCTCCCTACCCGATCTGCGTGATGCTCGCTCGTGCACTTCCCGTGCCGCGAGGGGATCGGCACCAACCGGCCTTTCGTTCTGGACGCGCTGTCTTCTTTCACTCCTACCCACCCGGGAGGAAGAGGAGGAGGAGGAGCAAGGTTCTCCCCCTCCTCTTGTGAACGCCTGGGAAAAGCAGGGAAATCTCCGAGCTCCCGGAATGACGTTCGGAGGCGCCCGTGCGTCGAGGGAGGAGGCGCGCGGGGCCCTCCCTCTGGAACCGTCCGTTCCGGCCTCCGAGGGCAGGGCTGGCGGATGGTATCCGCCATCCCTGGGGGGCTAGCGGAAGCGGGGGAGGCTGCTCGGGAAGCTATAGTGGGGAAGAGAGCTGAGGAGGAGGATGAGAAGAGGGGCCAAGCATCTGTTGCTTCGGAGCCCGGGCAACTGGAGGCTGTGGCGACTCCTCCCACCTCCCCTCTTCCCCCTCCTCCTGACATTCAAGACAGCTTCTGGCTGCGAAGTTGCAGTTCCTGCATTCGCAGTCCCGGGTGACGGCGGGTCAGGAGTCCCGCCGGCACTGAGTTTGCCCGCGGCGCGCTCGGAAGGCAGCGGAAGCACGCGGAGGACCGCACGGGAGGTGGTGTCCCACCCCCACCCCCATCGGCGAAGGGTGAGGCAAACGAGGGTTTTGTGGTGCCCCATCCGGTTACCCTGAGAAGGGTAGCCAGGTAGCCGGGGGCCGAGGAAGATGCGCTGCACAGTCGCCGCTTCCCGGGAGAAAAGGGGGAAGGGACGGAGGAGACGCGTTCTTCCGCACCCCTAGGGAAGAGTCATATGACAAGCGCACTCCGATCGCATCCCCAGCCGACCTACACCGCTGTCCCCAGCGGGGCGCAGACCGCTGCCCCGTTCCGGCTCCTGTGGAAACCTCTGCCCGGCCCCGCGGCTGCCTGCCCACCCCGCCATCTAGGCGGAACGCGTAGAGCAACCGCAGGCATCCCGCACCGTTCGAGAGGGCGCAGCCTCCGGCCCTTCCTCGAAGCATTCCCGCGAGGGCTTATCCTTGGGTCGGAACCGGAATGCCCATATCCGGGCGGGGGCCGCAGGGAAGGGCGAGGAGTAACCGAGGCAGACCGAAAGCCTTCACGTCCAGCTGACCTCCGCCCTCTCGCGGAAGACCTGCGGACTGCGCAGGACGGCTTCTTCCACTCAGAAAGGTCAGGCGACCCTCCCCCGGAGCACCGGAGGCGGAGGAACGAGCCCCACGGAAGGCCCCGGGTGCGTCCCCGCCCCACCATCCCTTTCTGCCTCCGGGTTCGCCGCCGCCGAGAAAAGCAACGCCGTCAAGAGACTCCCGCGACCTCGGCCGGAGGCAGCGGCATCCGTCTCCAGCCCGTTCTGGGATGCGGAGGGGAGATCACCCCCTGGGGACGAAAGGGAAGGAGGGCAGGGGGGGAAGGCAAGGAAGGGTTGGCTTCTGGCGCCACCCTGGGGCAACCGGGAGCAGCATACCTACTGGTTCGCCTCTTGGTTCCCTGGACCGTTTCTCCAGAGAGCTCGTGTCCCGTCCGCGCCCACGGGCCGAGATCCTGCAGGTGCAAACAGCGGCCCGCTAGAAGCTCCTGCCCGCGCACGAACTACCAGGAGCGCACCTGCGGCGACGCCGAGGTCCGCACTTAACGGTACAGCTCTCCGCGACGGTCGCCCTCCACCTCAGCAGAATACTAAACATCTTTCCGTCCAGGTCACGGAGCGGAAGTCACTGATTGGTCGTCTGATTAGCCCACGAAGGGAAGGAATGCAGAAGAGGCGGCCTGGCTCTGCCTTGGATACAGGGCGAATGATGTGGAATGGCAGTCAAGACAGGCTTTTTTCAAACGAACCCTCTGGCACAGGCGCTGACCAATGGCGAGCACCCCCTCACGCCACGTGCCGATACCCGAATGGGCTGATCCGAGGCGGCGACGGAATCTCGGCAGCGAGGGAGCTTCCGAGCAGTTCCGCAACGCGGCGCCGTCGTCTGGGAAGTACTGCGACCGGGCGAAGAGGTGCGTCTCACGATCTGGAATCCGAAAAACTCCCGTCCGACAGAAGCAGATCGAGGTAACGTGGTGCAGATATCCTTTCGAGGAAGAATTCGGACTGGGAGAGAGGCGGGAAGGAAGTTGGCCGTGCGTCGAGAGGAAAGGTGGTGGCGGTTCTTAGTTCACTGGGAAGTGTGCGCTTTGAAGCGCTCCCCAGCAGAGACACAAGCGAAGTTGCTTCTTAATTTTCTAGAATCCTCTCGAAAACCGACCCCCCACCCCCTGCCTCCTCGCTCCTCTTTTTTTTTTTCTTCTTTTTTTTCTTTTCATCTGCTTTTCAGCACTGTTTTCAACAAACACCGCTTTCGTGGGGGGGCGGCCTTGAAGAAAGGCGGTGGCATCAGAGTTCTTAAGTTTTCGCGGGAACCCTAAATCACCTGGAAACCGGTCCGCCGGCTACTCCCTCGAGCGACCCGCCGCCCCGATCCACCCGCGGGTCGGAATCGGCACGTTTGGAGTTCCCCTCGGCGGATCTCGTCGCGTTTCGCTCCGCGTGTCCCTTCCTGAACTCCGCCGGGCGGTCGCCTTCGTCCACGATCACCACGGACTCGCGGTCGGCCAGGACCGACGGCAGCTCGGGGTCCCGGTAGTCGTTCTGCCCGTCGCTGCCCTTCTCGTCAGTGACCACGATGGAATCAAGGTCGTCGTATATCAGAGGCTTGCTGTGGATGGAATTGTAGCCGCCGTTTTCGACCTCTTCGTCCTGAGCGACGCCGTCGTCTCCCTGAACGACCACAGACTCGGCGTCGTCGTGGACTCCGGATGGGTAGCCCCAATCGTCGTTTCTCCTCAGTATGGACCAGGGTGTGTTCTTGTTCGACGACGTTACAGGAACGACGATGTAGTAGAGCACTTTGTCGTTAGAGAAATATTGCAGCAGGTCGGATGCTCGATGACCCTGGGGCTTGGTCTCCGAGTCGCTAGCGGCATGAGTCTTGGACGAGTGCTCGCATCCTTGGGGAGGGACGTACGTTCGGATGCCATTGTTGGGAGTGTTCAGCTTCTTATAGTAGAACGAAAGGAGAGGGTTCATGGGGATGCTGACACCGAGGTGCGCCAGCCTGTTCCTTAGTAACACCTTCCTTCTTGGCTTCTTCGTGCTGGTTGCCACGACTCTTTTTATTCCGCTATAGAAATTCGTTTTTGAAGCTACCAATTCACCTGAAGAGTTCGTCGGGGCACTCTGCTCCTCGAAGGAGGCTTTGCCTTTAGAGCAGGGAATCTCCTGGATGGCATTTTGAGGGGTTAATCTCGAGGGAACTGAGTCCTTGAAAGGAATGGCGAGAGCATCCCACAACGGAAGAAGGATTGACTGAAATCAGACACGGAAATTTGCAAGGTCAGTCAAGGATTTCTGGATTTTTGCGGCACAGGCATCCAGCGTGCAAACAATCGAACGACATGCGAAGAGGGGAAAATCCGGATCTCCTCCTCTTCTTCCCCCACCCCCTTCCCCAGAAAAGCCCTCCCACCACCCGCATCACCACAAACTCGCACTCACGCAAAGACGCGAGCGAGCGGGACTGACGAAAGTCGAACGAGCGCGGAAGTGATTCCCCCTCCCCTCCCACCATCCCCCCTTCCTTCCCGAATTTCCGAAAATCCTTCCCTCCTCCTCCGGGAGTACGAGAGTCGTCATTTGCTTATCCATTTTTTTTCCCCCTGTTTTTCAAGGGGGAGGAGACACTCTGAGGCACGTTGAGATCCCGTCACACATCTGTCTGAAAGTCGGACCGAAGGCGTAGGACGGGTTTTGACCATCCGAAGAGAATTGGGAGGAGCAGCATTCGAAGCGAAGCGATGATAATGATGATGAAATCTGACGTTTCGCGGGCGCACCGAGCTGCGGGACTTTGTGGGCGACCGGGGATTCCGTGGACGGCTGGCGCCTTCCGAAGATCACGCGCAACACAAGGCCTCCGAGAGTTGCAGAAGGCAGAAGAAAAGGTTCAAAGCAAGAGACTTTCCGAAACGGGAAGCAAGTCCTTTTCGGGAACCCTCCCAAGTCCAAGACTGCTGCGCTCTTAGTGGTGGGACGGTTATGGCGGAGCAAATAAATAAGCATTATTAGTAGGGAGGTATCTTTCGTGAAGGGAAGATATTTCAGATCGGACGGATCATGAGTCTGAATTGCGGCTCACGCGTTCCAGATCCTGGTCTCCATTCTCGCTTCCATTCCTCAAACACACTTAGCATCTCTGATTTATTGCTCCTGACAGCTCTTGAAGCGAGCTGAGGATATCTTCTCACGGAATTCTTACCAGAACAGGGACAGCGCTTTCACACAGTTCCGGTGTTCCCCGGGCATTTTTAACGACAGGAAGACCTCGTAGTCCTCAGCTCCGTTTCTTAAGGAGGATTGGTGGATTTTCCAAATTGCAACCATTATAGCAAATTAACATGGCCGCTAGCAAGTGCAGAGATCGTGGTTTCGGACTCGGTATATACTGCGCTCGGGACTCCTCGAAATCGAAACGTGGAAAAAGGACCTCCGCATCGATGAACGGCATCCTTTGCCACCAGCACTCGCAGCCCTATTTCCCGAATACTTTCCACAAACCAGGGTCTGTCAATGATGTTTGGAGGTGCAAAGCAGTATGGGTTCTTCAGCAACATTGCAACCGAATCTTCCGAGTAAGCTCTTCTAAAATTTCATGCCGTACGAAGAACGTCATTTACTGATCGAAGGAACAGAATTTGACTGGCAGTAAAGATCCATCCATACGTTCGCCCCGGGAAATATACACCCTCCCCTCTAGGAGAGACAGAAAATTTGGACCACACCTTTTGAAAGCGCTTCCCAAGTGCTGGCCTTGTATATGAGAAGTTGCGTCACGGAATCTAAGTTGATATCATATATGCATATACATAATATATTTGGAGGGGGGGGTGCTTCTACATTTTTCGCAAGATTTCACAGAATTTTTTTGCAAGAGGTGTTTACGTATATATGCATATATATACATGTACGTAGACAGTTCAATGATGTATATATATATATATACATGCATGTATACGTAAACACCTCTTGCAAAAAAATTCTGTGCAATCTTGCGAAAAATGCAGATGGTGTTGTGATCGCCAAGAAAGCACACAGTATTCAACATCCATTCTTTCAAGAACGGGCAAGAAACACACATCTTAAAAAACTGCTGAAAATATCCGCTCTGGAGAAGTCGTAAATAAATACAACGGAGCTTACCAGAATTCTAAGGACGCATACATAATCCATTGCAAGAACACAACCACCAAACCAAATCTTCAGCGTATTCCTTAACAAGACAGTTTTCCTCCGTACCGAATACCAAGGTGTCAAGGTCAGATCATTGACTGCCGGATGCAACTTGAACTTTAGAAAAGAAACACAAACTGATAAACTAGTAGATGAGGATCTGCGCTATGCTAATGCCCTCTCAAGGAGTGCATAAAAATTGTGCGTCTGTACTCCAAGTCCGTTATAGTCGACTCTAGGGACACCTGTGGAAACGGACATCTTCCGGGAGCAAACCCCTGACCAACATACTGAAAAATGCCATCATTGAACTGTCTACGTACCAGCCTCGGGAGATCCGGTTCAGCAGAATTGTTTTCCAAATCATGACTTTTCTCTCTGCTCCGAAAGAGGGGCGTTGTGCTGTCTGAAATTTGTCGGTGATGATGCTGGAAACCAAGCAGGCGACAGAGTGCACCCGTGCACCGCCAGCGTGAGCCTGACAAAGAGCCCTCATTCATCTTTCAGTCCATGGACTTCTCTCCACCGAATTTCGAAGATCAGCAGCAGTTGGTCTGCTCCTTCCACATTCGTCTCCCCAGCAACTCATAATTTAGGGTTGTGGTGTCGAGCTAAGATAAAAAAGACTATCAAAAACACATCGACGTACCCTGACGGGATCCCTTCGAATGGGGGACGGGGTGTGGAAGTTTCGTTTTGCTTGCTTTTTCGCTGCTCGAGCTCTTGCGGCATTTGTTCCTTCTCTTGCGGAGAAAAAGAGATCGACTGTCCGACTGTTCTTGGCACGCACAAACAAAACATCTCAGTGAGGCCGGGATTTCGTTAAGCATGGAATTGCCTCCTCCTCCTCTTTTCCTCCTCTCCTCCTCCTCCCATAACCATCGTCATCGTCATCGTCATCATCATCGATCAGCTTCGAACTGCTCCTCCTGCTCATTCCAGCAGCACCAAGATGCTTCCCGTTCTTAACAGGACTCCAGGACCAGCGCGTGCACTCGCTCGTCCTTTCCTCATTGGATCCCAACCGCGCCCGAGTTCCCAGCTTGAGCTGACTCCTCCGATCTCTTCGATTCCTGCCGATCCCTGCCAAATTGCTCTCAGAAATCGGAAGTCTGGTAGGAGAAAGCCTTTTGGGATTGCACGTGGTGGACCCGGGAAGCAAGCGGCTCCTTCACTGCCGAACCAGATTCATCCGAGGCTTCCTGAACGCCTGGAGGACGAGGCGGACGGTGAAAGGGAGGGGAACAGAAGGACCGGGGTCTCAAGGAGAGTCTGCTGTCCAGCTCTGCAGCTCTTGGTTCCTAAGCCCCTAACACATCCCACGATGGTTTCCACCTGTCTTCTCTCGAAGAACGGTTCCCCACAAAACTTCGAGGGCTCGCAGCTCGACAGTCCGTGCCGTGTGCTCTCTGCGCCTAGCGGGTTGCAGCACATCAAGAGAGCCCTCAAAATGTGCTCATAAACAAGGTGCCTCGAAGGAGGCGGTTTTCTGGGGCACAGGCAGAGAAAGATTCCACCCTCCGTGATCCACGCGCTGCTTCGCTCCAGCGAGCGAACCGTAGCGGAACAAAGGCACGAGACGGGAAACAGTTATGCCCGAAGAGATGTGTCCCTGTCCCTCTTCCCTCAAAAAGTTTTTCCTTACTGCAAAAGAGAGGAACCACGACTGAATAAAATCAGCGAGCCAGGGTGATCTCCCCCTTCTGCTGCTGCGTGCCCTTTTGGTGCTCAGATGATTCGCATCCATAAACTCGAAGTCACAGAATGCATGGAGGTAACCGTCTTCCAGAATCACAGCCTTCAAATTTTCGCTCCTCCTGTTTACAGGATCCCAGGATCTCCTCCGCAATCTGGCTGCGGCCTCGCTTTTTTTTTTAAGCGTGGACGAGGGAATTCTGCACACCGTAAATTTCCTCCCGGGGTGCGAGCCTGTGTCCCCTTCTCGAGTATCCTTTTCTTCGAGACGCGTCGGAGGTCAGCTGATGGTTTCTAGGGCCCTTTCATTCCTTACCACTCTTAGTAGGCGGGTGCGAGGTCCTTGCGTCTCAGGTTTTCACATAGGGAGGTTGCTACTCACCTTCACTCGGGAAGTGAAGGTCATCAACAAGTGAGGCGTTCGGTGCTCCGCCTGCGATGAACAAAGGGAGGCTCTTGTCAAGAGGACACTAACTAGAAAGGACCGTCCTTATTTTTCGAGCAGCTGCAAAAGAGTTCAGGCGAAGATAACTCGTAAACTCCCATTTCGGGAGTAAACTTACCCACTCGTAAACTTATCCCGGGAGCGTAGTCTCTCGTAAGAAGCACCTCCCTCCAGAGCTCGAATAAACTGGAGGATGATGACAGATAAAAGCACAAAAAAAATTCTTCCAGAGGAATCTCAGGGAGAGAGAGAGAGAGAAAAAAGCAACAGCAAACGAATGCGGAAGCATGTGGAAGTTTTTGCTCCAGATGCACTTTTCGAAAGAATTTCGAAATTTCAATCGACTTCTGACGCATTCCCTAATAACATGCCAAAAGAATTTCCTGGAGCCAAAAGGGCGCATCATTTGATGATTGGTGGTGATTGCAGGCATCTCGGAAAGGTCAGATGCTGATCTACTGCAATGCATTTTTTTTTTTTTCTCCTTTGGAGGGGAAGCCGAAGTGTCCTGCTTTGGTGACGGTTCGTAAGAGTTCAGGGAAGATCAGCCGACTTTCCACCGGTCCTCCCTTTGGCACGATCGTTCCATCTGACATCGAATTATGTTTGAAATAGAAGTTCAGTGTTCCTCCGGAATGAAGTGTCTCCGGCGTGCACCAGATCGAGCTTTGGAACGACCTCATAGTGCGCGGACTGGAAATTCCTCTCGAATGATCAGGCATGGGCGGCTCCATGACAAGACGCCATTCGAGTGAGCACGAACTTCGGATCGTGCCTAGTGAGATGGAGTTGTTTCTTCTTCCAAAGAAACTGGTTTGTATCCGGGAGTTCCGCGGCTATTCTTGAGAGAGCCACCTGCAGTGTCTTTCGACTCGTGTTGCAGCTGCGGCTGCAGCTGTCAAAGAACAGAGAAATTTCTCCCATTCACCACATCTGGTTTTCAATTCGTTCCTTGGTTTCCGTCTAGAGGTTGGACTCCTTCAGATGCTTCAGCACTCGACTCTGAGGTGCTGTGGGCTGCCACTGGATTAGGAGGTCGTACAAACTTTGGCCTAAGGTCATCACATCTGGTCTAAGGTCTTGCAATAGGTCTTTTGGTGATTCCGAACTCTTCCTGTCCAACTGCAAGGCACAAATTCTTGCCTCTGTTCCGGAGGTTCTCCTGGAAGCCGAGTCCTCTCCCAAAATTTCCCTTTCCGAGGAAGAGAGGACGAAAGCGCGGCTGGTCGCGGGAGTTGCCTCGAGGATATTCAGAAAAGCAGGGAGATACGGGATGCTTGCAGGACGGGCTCGGATGTCCTTCCCGGGACGAACATTCCCTCGTGTGAGATGAGCTGAGACCAACTCGGCCTTGCCCAGCGGTCTCAGAGACCGAGGAAGTTGGTTCGTCCATCCTCCGCACTTAACATGCATGAGAGCGAACGGAAGATCCGCGTGGCACACGCGAAGGGACTTGACGGCATGGAGCTCGTTGGGATTGCCGGATGTTGCTGATGGATCGTCTTTCTGGGGCATTCCAGTCCCACCAGAGCTGAAATCGCTGGTACGACAGTCGGTGTTCTTCGTCGAGCATCGGTGGATGACCGGTATGTTTGCTTCGAAAGTCAGAGTGCTCACAGCAGGCGATAGAGCCAGTGATCTAAGGTCCCTTTCCGAGGAAGAGAGGAAATAACGTTGAATTCCTTACCCAGTCACGCCGGGACGCTTATCTAAAAATAAATGAATCACAATTTAGTTGCAAAAAAAAAAAGTCCGCTCGGGATGACCACCAGTCCTCAGACCGGCTTCTAAGGGAGTCAGGAGTGGTAGGAAGGGGACAATAAATGAAGGAAAAAAGGCGGGAGGGCAGGAATTTCGCCGAATGAACGAGAGGCAGTGGTTTCTGCGTGGTGTGGTAGTGAGCGTGGAATAGCAGTGGATGGGATGGTGGAACAGGATGTCGGTTTCGGAGTGGGTTAATTTGGAGCAGAAGGTGGCGTTCGTGTTGCGGAACGGAGGTGAAGAGTAGGGGAACGGGGTCTTTAGTTGCAGCTGCTCCTTTCTTACTAGAGTTGGTGCTGAATGCCGGGGATGTCCTCAGAGATTTCTGAGGATGAGGCCACCTCGTAGCCGTCCTCATCAAGGCGGCTGCCATTCGGGCGCCCTCCCTTCGCTGCGAACGAGATCCCATCACGGAGCGGGATGCGACGGTGGCGCGGATGCAGCATCTCGTTGCAATTACGGCACCCGAAGAGTTGGAAGTGCCCCCCGTGTTTATAGACAGAAAACTACTTCCCCTCAATTGGCAGCAATCGGAGCTACTGATACTTCACTGAGGTCTCCCGTGCAATGAGCAGCGGCACCACTGGACGAGGGGAAGTGCATCACCGAACTGTGCCAGGTGTGGCGAGAAAGAGACCTTCCCCACCTCATGATGCAGTGCGTCGCCTTCCGGGAACTGTGGGAAAGTTTCTCCGCGTCCCTTTCCCAGCCGTGGGCGATCCCAGAAACTCCTTGAGGCCCCTCTTCGTGTGGGACGCCATGACGCCCGCAGTCGCAATCGCAGCTCTGTGCTGCGTGCGGTGTCGTCGTGGAGAAGTGCGCCGAGGGAGGTCAGAGTGGCAGGGGGACTGTCCTGCATGCCATCCGCTTCCTGCAGATAGCTTTCAGATGACCCCACCTGGAAAGGGAGAAGGAGGAGCTCACAGGCATCCTTCAACGGATGCAGAGGTCTCGCCCATCACGAAATATGGCCCCTTCCCTTCCCCCCAATTAATTTTTGTTTTTGCTGTATAGTTTGTTTTCATTTTCTATTTTTGTTTCATTCCTCTTCCCCTTCGTGGACGTGATGGACCTCTCCGCCTCCCTCCCCCCCTTCTTTCTAGTGTAATAATTGGAATTGGTGGACCATCGGCTCCATCGATTCTTGTAAGAGAATAAACGCCCCGGCGCTCCTGTGTGTGAAATCATGGCACCTGCATGGAGCCCATCTTGCGTGGAAAACCTCCGCAGCAAGTCCGAAGCGATGCCCTTAGGGTGGAGGACTGCCGAGGCTGGTATCCGCCACATGTCCGCGAGGGCACCACAGTCCAGCTGGAGGTGCGAGAACGATTCGACCGCCTTACACAGTTGGAGGAGACATCTCCCCCTCTCCCCGGAAACCAAGTGACCACGTTGATTGCATTGGAATTCCTAGTTCAAAAGGGACGTTCACAGCACCAGGATTCCCATACGATCGCCCATCCAAGTGCTAACTGGGTGCGACGCTGCTTAATCTCGCCGATCGAATGAGAAGCGATGCTTTCAGTGTGGCGCGGCCGTGAACGTGGCATAACAGTGGATGGGATGGTGAAACAGGATGTCGGTTTCGAGATGAGATCATTACTAGCAGAAGGCGGAAGAGAGGACGTTTGTGCTGCAGAAAGGAGGAGGAAATTCTTGGATCAAGATGGCTCCCGCGGAAACATGCGCCGGGAACATTTTCTCTAATCAAGGAGGAAGACGTGCTTGGAGCTGGCTGGGGACCTGTTTCAACCACGATCGGCCCCGAGGCAGCAGCAATCCCTTTAGCACTGGAACCATCACCCGGCCAGTCAGCTTCCGGAAAGGCAAAACGTTTGTTTACCAGGGGAGTGCGATCGAGGATCGGAAGGAACCAGAAGGATCCGCCGCAAGGATGTGCAGGACGTAGGAGGATCACTTTGAACCCTCTAACTACTCATCCCAGCTTGAAAACATCGGGGTGCCTGGATGGAGTCATCGAAATCCATGTTCAAGGAATGCGTGCTCCGGCTTCCTGCGTTGACCATAAGGACGCTTCAAGGGAAACTACATGTGAATAGTGGGTCGTCTGGATGCGCATCCCATCCGTGGACCACCGTGCTCATCTTCTCCGGAGCTTGCACGATCCTCACGTTGCGTAGAGCATCGTCCTCTGCTGTGACTGAGTTCTCACGGGAGCCACTTTCGAAGCCTGTAACATGAACGGGAGAAGGTCTCGAGGTAAGCGAAGAGAGGGAAGAGGAGCACCTTTCGAAAGGGGAGCTGAGGAAGCTCTGGAATGACTTCTGGAAAGGGGTTTTCCAGCAAGCATGCTACCATGCGAGACTCTTGAAGTCGAGGACTGCCAACCCTTGCTCTGAGAGGTGGAAGAGGAGGGGACAGATGCTTCAAGAGGTTCGGTGGATCACTTGAGAGCGGTAGATGAGAAACCACCTGATTCCGTTTCCTGGAGGTGATCAACCAGTTTCCCGGAGTTATAGACCAAGGAAGAAAGAAAAAACTCGTTTCTTCCGCCCTTTCACGCAGCAAGAGCTTCACCGCAGCTCGGATACTCCGTTGCGCGTGCTGAGCTCTCGCTCGTTATGACCACCTCTGTCTCAACAGTTCGGGCCCTTCCGAAACTGACTTTTTTTATTTTTTGCTGGTTGGCTTAAATGTGATGTGCAGACTTTTTCTCGCTCTCCTTCCAACTTTCCGCCCCGCTGATCAGATCTGGACCGGATCTCTCTGTAGGTTGGTATCCTTAGTCTTCCGCGGTCGTCTGCTCAGAGACCTCGACCAGCACCACGGGGTATCCTCACCTAGCCTTCCGTTGACTCACGGTGGTCAGTTTTGGTTCTCCCTCTCCTGATACCCCTGTGGCGAGGAAGGGGGGGCTACTCGGGGTTGCTCCGCAACGCCTCAGGCTAGCAACGTGCGGTCCCTGTCCAAGCAGAAGACGCGAGGCTGCTCAGGAAGCGAGGCGGGTCGGGACGAGTGGAAAGGTCTCGTGAGGTTTGCTCCCAAGATTTTAGTCCGCATTTTACCATGTCCCTTCTCCCGCCACGGTCCTCCCTTTTCTATTGGATTTGCAGCTTCTTGCTGGGATTTCGCGAAGGTCGAGTCTCGGGCTGGAGGCCTTGTGGCTGAGATCTCCTCGCGACACCGAACTTTGAGGGTTCGAATTCCACTCGGGGGAAAGATTGATGCCGAGAAACAGGTGCGCCGTGGGTTTCGAGTCCCCCTCTCCTTCCTGCAGGGTGATGACGTTGGTTGGCCTATGTTGGAGTGTGGCACCGGTTGACACCCGGGGCGTTTATTTATAAAAAAAATAAACATACATGTCTGTGATAGGACGTTTAATCCTGCCACGTTACTTATAAATACGAGAAGAAACCTGCCAGGAACTGGCACGCAGGTCAGCAAGGTTCGCCTTGGCAGTACAGGGAAAGGGGAGACAAACAAAAAGAAAAAAAAAAAGGAAAACCTAGGGAGTTTGGGAAGGGATCACTGGATGCTGGAGGATGTCCTCTGCATTCTTGTAAGGATGCCGGCAAGTTCCTGTTTCGAGGCTCCCAGGTGGGGCCATCTTGACGCTCTCCTCATGAAGATGACAGCAAATTAGATGGCGTCCCTGTCATTCCGGTCTCCTCTGGCGTTGCTCCATGCCGCCAAGGTCCCTTCGGTGGGCAGCAAAGTGATGCTGAGGATGCGGCCGGCGTGAGAGCGTCGCGCAGGAAGAGGTGCTCTATAACGTCTCTGGTGTTGCCGCCTTGCTGCCCTCCCTTATGAAACACTTGGAGAGCAGTCTTACGGCTAGATGGGAGGTTACTGTGGAAACCTCCGGAAGGAGGAAAGGACTGGGCCAGCTCACTAACGCTGCGACCCCGAGTGCTCGACCTCGTGGACTTTTGCGCTGGGGCTTGCTACTGGAGATTCCGGATGAAGACGCGCAGTGACCCACGGTGCTCATGAACACCCTCACCCTCCCCTTGAAGTGGCAGGAATCGTCATTGATGCTGCTGCAGCTGGGGCTTCCCGTGCAACGGCCGTCGGCATCAATGGACACGGGCATTGTTGCCTCCGACCCCATTGGGGACGCCTTGCCGCGACCCTCGCTCAGTCCTTTCCTCCTTCCGGAGGTTTCCACAGTAACCTCTAATCTAGCCGTAAGGCTGCTCTCCAAGTGTTCCCTAAGGAGGGCAGGGAGGCGGCGAGGGAGGTTCTGCTCGCCTATGCAATCTTCACGGGATCTTCCAGGATCTCCCGGAGCGTGCAGTTGTTGGTGAGCGTGTACAGGAAACGTCGCACCTGTTTTGCACTTGGTTCCTGGATCCTCCTCCACGTACGACCAGTTCCCTGCAACCAGGCACTACCGTTCGCGGGAGGTACGAGATCCAACCGTTTCTTCTCGCAAGCGTGGCCACCTGCCGCAGGTGCAGTCCACCGTGGATGAGACTGCATGGACGGTGCGCAAGGAAGGACGCGAGCCCCTCGCTTCCGGTGGCTTGCTGAACGAGAAGACGTGCAGTTGGCACCAGGTGGTGCTCCATAATTTTTCCGCGAGGAACAGTGTTCGAAATCGGAGCTGCAGCTCCATCCGCTCCAGAAGACCTAGGCTGCGGTCCCGGCGCGGAGTACACGAGTCCTTGAGGCGGACTCAGGGCCTCTCTTTGCCCCAGGGGACGATCCGTAGAAGGTCCTTCGTCCACTTTCTGATGCTACATGGCGGGGAGCAAACAAAAAGCAAGGGGAGAAGGAGAAAGCCCCACGTGTTTCACACCGCGGCCCGTTCCAGCACTGGCGGAAGCCGGAAACCGGATGCCTCTCCGTTGACTGTCCGGGATTGGAGGTAGACCTGCTGGGGTTCTTCCAGGAATCAAGGAGGTTTCGGCATTCCCCTCCGGTTGTGAGGATGGAGTCGCCCATCGCGTACAATGGAGTTGGTTGATACCCTCCCCCAGGGTATCAACCAGCTCCAGGGTGTCAAAAGCGAGCTGCTCCCTTCGGAGAGCGACCCTTCATAGAAACTGGGAAGCGTCCCTTCGGGGTTTTCTTCAGAGAAACACCAAGTAGCGGTTCCCTTGAGGATTTTCTCTGAAAAAGAAATCCAGGAGAGGTTCCTTTCCGAGTTTCCTTCGGAGGAGAACATGAGGAGCGTCCCCCACCTCTGAGGGGTCCCTTCGGAGAGAATAAGGAAGAGGTGGCTCCCCTTGGGGTCCCCTTCGAGGACAATCAGGGCGAGGGTTCAATTCAGGGTAAGAGGAAGAGGAACGGACTCCTTTCTCTGGAGCCCTAGCTGGCTTTATAAGATAGTCCCTTCTCCTTTTCTTTTTTTCCTCCTCCCCTCTTCTCCTTCTCCTCCTCTTCGGATTTCCCCCTACAACTGGAAGAGGTAGACGCACCCTCGGGTGGCGTGGACCGCGTCAAAGAGCTCTGTGCTTCCCTCCCTTCGTGAGTAAAGACCCCTCTCGTCCGGCCTCGGTAGACGGTAAGCGGAACCGCCCGCCAGTGCTACCGGACGCAGCGGAGAACGGAAGCAGAGCAAGGATAGTTTCTCTTCCTCCCAGCCCCTCCGGGGATCCAGGGATCCGGGAGCAGCCAGCTGATCGCAGACGAGGCAGGGAGGCATATCGGCGCAGAGATGAAAGCCGCTGTTCAAGGAGGCGAAAACGAAAGGCTCCACCGCGAAAGAAACGAGAGATTCGCTGGAGGCACTCCCGGGGGGCGGGGGGAAGGGGGACTTCAACGCCGTGAGAAGGCAGCCGCGCAGCATCAGGTCGGAGAGCGCTCGGCAGAGGTCAGCCTGCAGCACCGCTCATCCGGCTAAGCAAGCACTCTGACGGATCTTCCCGGAAATCCGTCTCGTCGTCGTTTCAGTCGGACTCGGAGCGGAGCGGCCTTCGCGGTTGCATCTGCGAGACCTCACAGCCTCTACGCGCGCGGCGCCACGAGGGCGGTCCTCTCGGGGAACATTCCTGAGCCGCGCCCTTCCGTGACGTCACTGGCTGATGGCGGGGCATTCCGAACTCTGTCGCACGTGGATAGCTAGGGGCAACCCAGGACTTCCCGGAAATTAGCAGTTCGCATGAGGGAGCGGACCGGTTCGGCTTACTGCCCGCTTTCGGACGGATCCTCCCTATTCGACCCGTGCAGGTCGAATAGGGAGGATTTGGCTCAGTCTCGGGCTGGCGAGAGGGAAGGAACGGTGGCACGAAGGGGGGGAGCTCTAGTGCCATGAAAAAGCGGCGAGGTGTTCCGCACAGCATCAGGTCGGAGAGCGCTCCGCAGGGGTCAGCATGCAGCACCTCTGCAGCATCGCCTCGTCCGGCCAACCCTCGCCACCCGGCCTCGCGGCGCGCCTCAGAGAAAGGGAACTCACGCTGTCGCGCCAGAGAAACCCCGAAGGTTTTTTTGTTTTTTGCCCGCACTGCCCACAACGTCGTCTCCTGAGCGATCCTCGGTTTTGTTTGTCTCGGTTTGGTTTGTCTCAGGGGACGAGAAAGGGAAACTTGTTGAGACCCTTCAGTCGAAGCGGCGACCCTTGGGGGAAGAAAAACGAGACCTTCGGGAATCTCGTGCGGGAGGCTGTGACAGTTAAAAATGATCCCATTCTCAGAAAAGCTGCTTGGCTTCCTTGAAAGAGCCGGGAAAGCCTCTCCCGGGGAAGTCTGTCTCCTTGATAAGCGGTGCGTGCCTTCCCATCCGGGAATGCGGAGAGGACGAATTTCCGGCGGAACGCTTCGGCTTCGAGACCCGAATCTCTCTGGGAAGCTCGCGCGACCCAAAGAGAGTTTCTGGTTCGAATCAAACGCTCCTGTCTCGAGGCCCTTTTTTTAAAAAAAAAAAAAAAAAAACTGAAAAAAGGGCCCTTCCACTTCTTTTCTTTCAGTCATTCCTTTCTTCTAGCAAGGAGGAGGCAACCCAGAACCTTCCTCCCCTTCTGCTGATTTATGGTGGAACAAGCGCGAGCCGGAGAAGGCGGGAGGATTAAGCGCGCGACCATGGACTCGAATTCCGTGTCATTCAGGGGGGTCACATTCAGAGCGTCGCAAAGCTGCGAAGCCCAGGATCCCTCATTCTTTTTTTTTTCTTCTTTCCCTTCCTCCCGGAAGACGGGGGCGCGCCTCTTTCCGACGCTTTCCGAAAACGCGAGGAGTCCATGTCGCGAGGAATTGCGGTTGGGAAGAAAGGGGAAGGGAAGGGGGGGTCAAGGCGGAAGGATATCCGACAGGCGCGCGGGAGTGGAAATGAATCGACGAGGTGGGCGAAAAGATTCCGCGCGTGACTCCGCGAGTGGTCCTGCGCGCGCATCTCGGGTTGTGCCTCCTCGCTAACGGACTCCCCCCCACAAGGCAGTGGTAGCGGGCAGTAGGCGGTAGGAAATCTCCCTCGTTACTGCCTCGAGGAAGTGAATACAGTGACTCGCGCTGTCGAGGAATTCAGGAGACCGGGGAATACCCGAAGACGGCGTTCCCCGGTCGTTCTGCTTCAATAGGGAACGGGATCCTGGGACCCCCCCGCGTTTCGCTCCGAACGCCACGGTGTGCCGCAATGTGTCCGTGGCAGATCATTTGCAGAGGTCACCGGTGTTTGCTTCAAGAGTCAAGGATCACCTGGGCGTACCTGGCCATTTTGATTCCATGACAACTGTTCCTTTAGAAACCTTGAAAAAATCTGGAAACTTAAAATCTACTTAGGGTGAAGATTTTCTAAAAAAAAAAAAAAAAGGAGGTGTGGTCGGAAGGATGGCTGCCTGCGAAGAGCGGTGGATCGACCTCAGTTTCGTTCGCAGAAACATTCCGTTTACTGTGGAGAGAAACATCGAAGGTCACATGAAAATAGGGAATGCACTGTCACCTCCTGCTAACAGGGGAATGGACAACTGTCTCCTGACTGGGGTTCCAATAGGCAGCTTCCACAGAAGTCCAAAACATCACCTACGCACCAGTCTTGTGTCTTTTTTTGGTCTCAGCGACTGTACACCGGAGAAGTCCAGCTAAGAAAACAAGACCCACGACTGATGAGGCATAGTCTCGTGTGGTGGCTTGCGGAACCATCCTCAGAAAATTCTCAGAGCCCGTTCCCGGGGTCGGCTTTGTACACGTGGCTTGACTTAACCTGCGCTCGCTGGTATCGTTCACCGGGGATGGCTGCGATCTCATACGCAAGAGGTTCGTGTGGTTTGGGAGGAATCCCTAGGACACATCTTCAGCCACAGTGTCGGCAACAAAACCAGGCTTGCCCACAGACTGGCAACGCAGATCGAGGGGGCGGACCCGAAACGCTCGGAATCGGTGACCCCCTATTCATCCTGCCCAGGGAGAAGAATGCGAAGCCAGAGCCGGTGCTCCACGGCGAAAGGAAGGTCATCATGCTGGACGGCACTTGCTCTTATGCGCATTCAGCAACTGCTCCGGAAGAGGCAGGACATCGAGGACCGGCTTGCCACTATCCCTCGTAAGGAACGTTGGCACCAGCAGGAGCGTTCGTCGTAGGGGATGATCCGGATCGGGCAAACGACGCACTGTCGAAGGAATCGGAGACTCCGAAGCGGAGCGCATCTTAACGGAGATGGTGGGTTCGAACCTCCAGGGGCAGAGGATCCGAAATTGGATAGGTGGAGGTGCTGTCAAGAGGTGCCCCCACTGATTCTAATGAAAAGTCCTCCCAACGCGGAACGAGCATCGCCTAACCTATTCGAAGACACCCGATTAACTTAATAAAGGAAAAGTTGGGAGAAGGGAAGAAAGGAAGGAGATGAAAGCTCATCAAGTAGAGGAAGGAATCGGCAGGAATCTGACCACGAGCGCGGAAGTTGTTCTGCTTCATTCCGGTTTGGATCTCCATTCAGAAGAAATAGGTGGGTATGCGGAAAGAGAAATACCAAAGACCACAGATTCACAAGATATCCCAGACACGTTAACACACACAAAGCGCTTGGATCTCCCCGTGACCGTCCTCCTCCTTCGTGCGATTTGCTTTCTCGTTTCTTCAACTTATTCTTCATGATCGCGTCACTTCTTTTCCACGATGCACCTTTCTACTGACGTTCCTTTACAAGAATAGTAGAAAATAGAATTTCATGCAGCACAAGGTGCCAAGTGCCATACGGCTAGCCGCCGCCAAGGATCACTCCGTCACTGAAGTTGCTGGATTATGAGATCTGTTGCAAGATAGTTAGTTAATCCTCAAGCGTTTCACAGGAATCACGAGGTGTTCTTGAAGTCATCTTTCGAATCATCATTAGAATTAGAAGCCTAATCTCCAGCTAAGAAGCTGAGTACTGGGAGTCATCGGAACATTGGAAACTTCAGCTCTCAAATTTTCGTGAAGAACGTTTCGACTGGACTTTTAGGCAAAAATCCTTTCTCGATGGCTTTATTGAACCTTTACTCTGAAAGATCACATGCGTGATGAGAACGCATTGGTGGTATATAACGACTACCAGGTACCTTCTAAGGAATTTTCTTTTCCATTTCAGTTCGACAGCCGAACTCTTGGGAAGACGTTCTTCCCTAGTATTCCATGGAGGATGTAATTGAGTTTCGTGAAGCCAAGGTTCATGAAAATCGATTGCTTGCCTAGAGCATTCTCCTTCCTGAGATCCGGCAGGCAGCTTTTTGTAGAAAACCTAAATTCCACAGTCATTTGCTATGATGAATGCTAAAATTCCGAACCGTGCTGAGCACTTGGAACAGTTTCTTCTTCAAACAAAGACTTTTGCGAGCCATCATTGCTTCCTTGATGCTGATTACGAATCCATAAGACGAATTCGTCCTATGCTGACAAATGTCTTCATGTTTGGAAATGTCCGTGAGGTAGCTGAAATTGCGAATCGAAGTCTACGCTTTCAAGATTTTTGCCTTTCCCATTTTGACCGTCCCCTCAAAGAGACCATACCGCTACGTTAATTTTCCGGTTCGCTACAGCATCCTTGCTCCTGTATTGGAGAGACAACTGATGCTGGCAGGCTACCACTCGTTTTCTGGAATTCTTCCTCCAGCTGGTCATGTGGATGCTCGAACGCTGTCCATTTTCAGGGCCAGTTCTGTCGGCAGGAGAGTTGTCGCGCACTCTTTAGAGAACCTCGACTTCCATGGACACCGCCCTGCTTGCCTCAAGAAGTCCGGGGAAGCACATGTTGAAGCTTATCTTTCTCGTTGAAAGAGAACGGAAAGGGAGAGGGTCATCTGGGAATCTCTCGGAGCACTCGTGAAGATTCCTCGGCTACCATCCAGAAAAACCTGTCCCCTCTCCACCTTCCGAATAGGTAGTTGAGACACCTTAAGGATATATTCCTCTGTTTCCTCACCATTGTGAACTAGGCTACCAGTAGTGAACGTTTGCACTCTTATCCAAGCAGGCGGATCACTTGCATTCCTGGTTTCAGCAGCGCAGAGAGCCACACTCACTAAGGACGCAATCGCGTACGTAAAGAAATCATTTTTTCTTGACTTGTAAGGTCCTGAATTCCTTGCAAGGTCGTAATATCTTCTCAAGAATTTCAGCAGCCGTCTATTACTGATCCGTGTTTGCATCAGGGACCCTTTGTCAGGCATAAATCGATCGTGAGTGTTCTTTCTCGCTGTTTATCACCCGGGTGCTCTGGGGCGTTTATTAAAAAAACTATCCGGGAACAGAGTTCCTGGACAAAGGGGAAAACAAGAGACGAAGGGGGTGGGATCCCCGACACGCAGGTCGGTATGGCGAAAGTCCGGAACGGGAGGGAGGAGACCACAAATAGACTACTATAAAAAATAAAAATGAAAATATGGTGGGCAGGGGACAGGGGTCTTTGGTGAGTCCGTTCCTTCATTTCAAAACCGGCGATGGATGCCGGCGATCTCTCTCCTCACGCTCTCTGGTAGGTGGGCCCACTCGGCAGCCGACGACATGCTTGTGCTGGCTAATCCGGTGGGCTGACGAAGGATGGCCAGCTTCTCCAACTCTCGGTGGGCCTTGTGGATGGCGTGGGTGCAACACACGGTTGCAACGACAGCACCCAAAGACAGGCCGCCTGGCGTGAAGAAACGGCGCATCAGGTCCCTCGCGGTGTCCCCCTGGTGCAGGAGAGCTGAGGCCAGCCTCCGCCAGAGTCCTAGAAGGGCACCGCAGTCCAGGAGCAGGTGCGGGAGCGTTTCCACTTCCCCGCACCGCTTACAGTTTGGGGAGACAACTCCCCCGGAAACACGGTTCGTCCGCTGGTTGGTGTGGAAACCCCAATGCACCAGCATGATTCTTTCTCGCTGTTGTGTCGGTCGCTTAACCGAGGTACATAATGAGTCAAAAGGTCACAGAAACTTCGTGAGGGAAACTCACAAGAAAGTGGTGACGCTTGTTAACTGCACCCGAGGTGAAACCCTATCGGACCGTCTTTTGGTGCAAAACTTTCAAGTTTGCGTCTCTTCGTTTCAAGGTCTCTGCGGTCAGTTACGACCTGTGTTCCTTCTAGGTTTGTTTATCAAGACTTTTCCGACCATGTGTGTACGGCCCAGTGGTTCTGGTTGACCCTGCCACAAGGATGCAGGCATGGTCTTTGGGATCATCTTATAGGAAGTGATCATCAGAACAGAGCTGTTCTGCGTAGCCGGAAGATCAAAAGGAAAGGAATGCTCCTTTAGCTCTGATCAAGGATACGGCGAATGACACTTCTCTGAGCAGCCTCTGCGGTATCCAGTAAAAACACGGGGACGCCAGCATTCCCTGCAAGCGGACCGCTCGCCTGAATGAGCAGATGCTTTCCGTCTGAGACGGAAGAGTTGATCTGTTGCCTCCACCTTCCAGCTCTGTGAACCAGCATCCGGACCATGAGTCTCACAGTACCGACTGTTTCAGTAGGTCTAGTGACGAGCGTGTTCCAACAGCGCATCTACCAACCAACAGTCCTAAAAATAGGCGCATTCACGCCCACGAGACCCGACTTTGCTTTATGCACGAGCGGGAAGAAATCTTCTTTGGAAACAAACGTTAGAATGAAGATTCTAGAGGCATCCCCCTCCACTTCTTTCCTCCAAGTGGATAATTCTTTTTTCATATGGAAGGGAAACTTCATCCAGTATGGTATTTACATCCAGCATTTCCTCTTCCTTCTTTGGAAAAGAGATTCTATCATTCTCGTGCATTCCCGCTACATCAAGAGATAAGAAAGATTTTGGAGTTTCCGTCTCCTCTCTGGGATGCTGTTTCCATCCCAATAGGAAAGTCTCGATTCCCCGATCAGCAAGACCTTTCTTTTCAAGAAGGTTCACCTCTCACTTCTTCTGTGCCATTTTGCGCGGGCAAAGTGGCATACATGGAGGAGGTGGGTTGAAGTGCCCCATTTATTTTCTTCATGAGCAGCTGAACATTCGCACGACAGGCAAAGTCGAGCTGGAAGCTGGAAAAACGGCGGAACGGATACGAACCACCCAAAGAAAGCACCACTGCAGTTGAAAAATCGAGAGTTTCCAAATTTTCCTTTAGGAAAATATCAAAGATTTGTGTGACATTTTTTCTTCTTCATCTTCTTCTTCTTTTCCGTCCTTCCAAAATAACAAGATATCCTATTTTTAAGTACCGGAATTCGTTCCAACTTTCACTGCGCGTGAGCACACTCCCAATGCTTTAATATCTGAGTAAGATAGAAACCTGGAAAGCACGTGTAGACAAATTGCTGTCCACATAAAAGAAATACGGAACCTAAGAAGTGCTGCCGTTTCTTCCGTTTTCCGGTTCGTGATGTGTACCTCTTCACGTGATTATGTCACCGAGTACCCAATCGATGTCCACAAGCAATCGGAGCTCATTAAGGTAAGTTCCAGCTGAACGAAACAGCTTGCGGAAAATGACGAGGCTTTTGGAGCGGTTGTTTGCTAGAGAGAGTGAATGCTTCGAACGTCTTTTCCTGCCTTCGCGGCTGCTCCATGCTCGTGCAGCTCTTTAAATCGAGACCGTAGGGGTGAGGGCATCTTCCACGATGCGAGCCACAGGCGTCGCGAGAGATTGATCAGCATGGCAGGGTTGCCGTTCCCCCCCTTCAGTGGACCCCACGGTGTTCCCCATCCGTGCTCTTCTCTTTCTTGGGACAAGGCCCTTTGCAAAGCTGGAAACCGGTTGCTCCGCCTCCTCCTCCAAACTTATTTATTCTCTTAATCCGGAAATTCCCCGAAAACATGCAGAAGCGTGCCTTCCAAATTTGTTTTCCATTTGGTGTATGGGACTGATGGGGTGCGGCGTTTTCTTTTGTCTTGTGGACACCTCAAAACTGGGAGCGCACTGTAAAGTTGACCGTCAGCAGACGGGCGAAGAAGCGAGGAGTTCGAAATGCTTCAAGTACACCCAGGGAACGGAGGATTCAATGCAGGAATCCATTGTCCCTTCTTGGGAATCCAGTGTTGGGGTATCCTGAATGGGATCCCCGCCCTGCTGAAATTCCTGCGGTTCCAGGAAGCTTCTGCTAAAGCACCCGACGGGTTTTGGACGTTCTCCTGCGACCGACGTGGAAGACGCAAACTCGGAAGCAGCCAAACCGCTTGCTGTATTTCTCAGCGCACCTCTGCCGTCTTTGGAAGAGGATGAGAATGGACCAGGAATATGTTTTATCAACAGCATTTTAGCTGATCGCGCTGAAGCAAAAGGATGTGATCGTGTAAAAGGCACAAGAAAAATGATAGGAGGAAATAATGAGGGCATATGGATATCAATGAAACTTCGTTGTCGTACAAAAACATTCAATGAGAACAAATCAGTTTACCGAGTCGTTTTTTTTTTTTTTTTTTTTTTCTCCATGTTGAACGAATGCGTCATCCAATTGAGATGGAGGCAGAGGTGGAATAAAAAAATAGATCGACGCCCAATACCTTACGTTCATTCTCGTAAGCAAATGAACAAAGTAAGAGGGGGATGATGAGGAGGATGCTTCCCTCGGAAAATGATTTGGATGAGGCTCATGCATCCGCTTGAGTGGATCCGTTCGCGATCGCCGGATTCCCTGAAAATGGGCACCCACTGCGAATCTTCCGGGATCCATTTTCCTTCTGCAAGGTGTTGCTTGGTAATTTCTCGAGATGACCTTTGTGCATAGGACGTGCTCCGATTCGAAACGGCAACGAAGTCAGCGGTGGTGCTTCCGTCAAAATGACCTTTCGAAGAATGTAAAAATTTCGATCTCGTAAATTGCTCGAAAAATAGGTAGCGGATTCATCGGTCGGACTTCTCGTTTTCCGCCCCAGGAGATTTCCTTTTATCAAAATGCACATCCCAATCGCTAAATAATGTGGAAACGTCCGATAGGGAAAATCGTAAGCTTCCCCTCAACGTCCGCCGCTTTTTATGATGTGTTTCTCACGGGAAAATGATTTTATTTTGTTTTCTTACTTCCTCGAAGGCGGAGTGAAGCAAATAAAGTTCGTTCCAGAATGGTTTTGATATCAATCTCAGCAGAACCGTACCGATTTAGATAGTGGAACTCTGATTTAGAGAAGACCAGGGGCGTTACAGCGTAAAATCACCAATGTTTCTCGGCATGCTGAAATGTTTGTTTAAAAAAAAAAAAAAAAAAAACAGGATACGTACATTACGAAGGCCGGCACACGTCCACTGGCATTCAAGTACTACGAAGACCCTGGGGCATCAGTTTCCATGTGTAATTTTAGAGAGGGAAGCACTGATTAGGTTTGCAGGATTGCAATACCTGATTGATTAAATGTGAGGATCAGTATTTTCCATGTCTATCTAAATCATGGAAAATCCTCAATGAACTCACATAAAAAAAAGCTTGCTTAATAGTTGAACACGGTACTTGGCTCACCTGCTGATTTTACCACTCGTTTTGATTTCAAAGTATAATTGTTTTTTGAGTCCAATTAATTTTCGCGAACTTAATGGCATGCGACGATTCGGTTTCAAGCAGGGAATTCCAAGATCGAAATGCAAAGATGCAAAGACGAGCGAATCGATTCAGCAAAGTGGAAGTGGAATGAGTGAAATTCGTGCAGCAGCAGTTCGGTCTTCGGGAATTTTCCAGCCCAAAGTGCGCGATCGAGTCCGCACCCCCAACCGTGCTCTTTTCCCATATCACTCACTGACATTTTTTTTCGTGGTTGCTCAGTTGTTGCTCTGGAAATGGTGAGAGTGCGGTTGCATCCGTGCGAGGCAGGGATAGAGCACGGCGTCTGGAAAGTCTATGAAAAACCACCCATTCCCATACTGATGACGAAGGTTACAAGTGGAAGGAAATATGACATTGATATCAAGTTCGACTTCCGTAGATATGTTTGGTGACGGTTGAATATGTCCAAGTACACTGCTCCAACACATGTACATGGCATTCAAAGTCCAGTCAAGGGAGAGCATGAGTGTGCAAACATATCACGAGAGAGAGAGAGAGAGAAAGCATTAAGAAAAACCTTGGCCGTAGACGGACTTGAAGGAGATTTTCTTGAGATTCTGTGAAACAGTAGTAACTTCTGAAACCTTAAATCCGACCTCGTCACTACAACCGTCGGTGGTACTTGCGATTTCAATGATTTCACGTGCGAGTGATGCAGAAGCGTTCTCTCTTGCTACCTGCAGGTACAGGAGATAGATGCATCCCGTAATTACAGGAAACAGATGCACAGGGGGGAAGCTCGACCTATGCAACACCATTCGACCGGCTGACAAACAAAGTTCTGCATGCTCATAGTGATCGTCAACTACCGCCTTCTTCCGTGCAGCATGTCTGAGTGGTCCCTGGTCGCCACAGACTCACAGATGCATTGTCTCACATCATTGGCTGTTTTTGCAGCCAGCAGCGAACGGGATAGACTTTCCTCTCCGCGTCTCCCTAATGGGAAACACGTAAATTTGTTCCAAAGGATCCCAGAACTACAGAAAGGTATGAAACAGGATGCTTTCTCGATGACTGCTCGGTTCTTGGAACTGAACCCGACAGGTTCCCTTGCGAACAGGGAAACATCCTGCACATTTCCCTCTCTCATAGGCATTGTCGGTAAGCCATTACCAGCATCGAGGCTCAGCAGAGCATTTTCCTGGTGGACTGGTGCCAACCTGCCTTCCAAACACGCCGAAGGCTTATCGCATATCTATCCATGTCCGTAGGATTAAGGAGCTCAGGAAGCTGCTTTTCCCGATCGAATGGAAGCTCTGCCTATCGTGGACGAACATGCCGGGCCGCTCCGAAACGCGAAAGCAAGCGCCGCATTCTATGCCGACTCTCGTCAATGCTCCAGGGTACCATGGGAGGCAGGGGTCGCCCTGTCTCCCGCCGTATCGGGAAGGAGCCGCCGACGCTCGAAATCGAAGGAAACCGTCCCCCCCTTTCTGCATACAGCGAGCAACATGGCCGCCTTCAGAGCAAAGCACCCCTCCCGAACCATTCTCGTGGCTGGTGCCATCGAACGGGAGGGCGGCTGATGGATAGGACGAAAAGCGAATCTAAAAGCAGGGCTTCGAGTCGATGAGTAAGGTGCTACCAACTCTGGAGGTGCTTGCCATTTCCGGCCACCTTGAAAAGCCCGTTCCGTTTCCGCTGACGCAAGCAAAGGTCTCGCTCCAAAACTGCGCTGATATCGGAAAACGGATAACGTCCGCGGAGTGGGGAAACTGACAAAGAACCACATTCTTTTGCGAGCATCAGTACTTGATTGGGAGCATCATCCTATTTTTAGATCGTTTGCATTGCAGGATGATTCTGAGCATCGCTCTGAATCTCCGAAAGAGTTTGAATGCCTCGGCCTTCAGTGAAACTACGTTTCCGGGGAGGGAGAGAGAAAGAGAGAGAACAAAATGAATGGTTCGGGGTTTATTAGTGAGCATTTCGGAGTGACTCGTGTTATCCTTAAGGATAACTCTGTGACAAGTTTCTCATTTCCCACGCCTACATCACAAATCTACTGTTCGCCCCGAGTAAACGTCGAATCCAGAAGATGAATGGTACTTTAAATAAGCAAAACAAGACCCTCCACCAGCAATGCCCTCAATACAGTTTAAGTTTGAACCAACTGCTTTTTAGGGTCCCAGTCCATCCAGATATTCCCGATTGTTTCCGGGGACAAAATCAGGAAACTTTTTGCAATGCATCCATGACGATGTCTCGACGTTGTTAGAAACGATGAAAAAAGGAGCAAATCTGTCAGGTAGGGATCCCAAGTTATCCTCAGGGGCGAAAGTCCTTACAGCTTTGTGAATGGGAAGCCTTGGAATAAAGACGAGATCGTGAAATGAACGCTTGCGCGTGCATTTAGGGTGGGAGGCGCGTGCAATCCTCTTAAATTCACTTGTGATTCCGGAAGAAAGAGCTAAAACATCCCTCATCCAGGGATGGCTTTCTCCAAATGAGGGCCTCTGACTCGGGCAAGTGACGACGCAGTCGAGTCAGCTCTTATGAATGGAGGCGGTAGGTAGACGGTACAGATAAACCATTCCCACAGTACACATGTATTTTCTTCTTTGCATACAACATCTGAGAATACTTACAGCGTCACGCAATTGGGAGGAGTGTAATACCATATTTCACAAAAGAGCATGATGAATGTAATGCCATTCATCTGATGTATTCAGGCGACCTCAAATGAATGGCGATTCCCCAAACTCTTGAGTTTCAGGCACTCGAAAGTAACCATATCAGAACTGAATATTATTAAAGCAGTATTATGCTGACGGATGCTTTTTTTTTTTTTCTTTCCGTGAATCATTAGATTTCCTTGCATAATGGAGCATGGCATGCCTCAATTCGAAAAGAAAGCTTTCGAGCGAAAATCCCACCATCTAGGAACGGAAGCTGGAAAAGAGGAAATGGAAATCAATTTTGATAACCATGCAGACCCTCAAGGGTTGCACATGCACAAAAAAATATTCTCATTGGTATGATTCGTTCTTCCATTCGTGTTTGAGCAGTCTTCAAACACATTCCGGAAGCACTGAGCACTTGAGGTGAAAAGGGAGAGATGGAGGAGAAAGGTAACTGATCTCACCGCATCTTTAAAAAAAAAAAAAGAGGGTCAAGAAATGAGGAATGACGGAGGAGGATTCCTTCCTGCTTTGCTTTCGGCTTGCGCTCAGCTGATATTTGGTGGGCATGTGTATTACCAAACATACGAGTGCATTGCATATATTTTTTGAAATCGTACTATCTTCTATATTGCATCGTGAGCTATCTTTTTCGAGATTATACATAACTACAAACGGCCATCATTTTTCATCACTCCCTCCAACTTTGAGGAAAGCAAAACATCTGCCAGTAAACTTTGGTTTCGAAGACGTGCAAAATGTCGCTTCCCGGAAACACATAAGATGGCTACCAAGGATCCTCCATTGAGTACATATGCAAACGTATGTCACTGCTTTAGACTGAGGGGGGCATCTCAGAATATAGCTATGGCACTTTTCCTGTTTGGTATGGTCTCATCATTATACGCAAACTCTGAGCACTTCGAGACTTTGGCAGCAAAAGCTGGTTGCTTTCTATAGAGATGCAAGAATGCTCTTCCGTCCTCCACTCTCTGATCTTCCTTGTTATTATGTGCTGCGTAAACTCCGAAATCTGGGAGCAGGTGAGGAGGATCTGGCACAAGGCATGGTTTCAACTGCAAGAATGAAATCATCCAGTTCCGAAATGGATTCCCCCTTCCAGATGCTTTGCTGAGACCCGGGATCTCAGATCTGTTGGTTAATTAAGACTTGACCTTGCTGTTAGTCACGATGAACTACCACTTTTGCAACGGCTTTGGAACAATCGTCGTCGTGAAAAAGGTACAACTGGAGCTGCTGGACATCTCTATGGTAGCCATATCTACACGTATTTTGTTTTTTTCCTATCTTTAGCAAAATGATCGCGGTACATCTTAGAGATCTGTTACAGTCAAAGAGCCATTGCAGCATTTCTGGCTGAATCCATTTTTTAATCTCTCAGGTTCTCTATTGATGAGATGACAAAGGCTCTGAAACAGAGTACCTCATCTTAAGTCTGTGATCCCAATTTCAGCAGTACTTTTCGAGAGCCACCTCGGAATTCAATCATTGTTTTTGGTTTGGGAATCCAAACAGCTTTTATTCTGCGCAGACCTTATTTTCTAAGGAAGGAAGTGGATTTTTCATAGAAAAAAAAAAAAAAAGAGAGAGAGAGAGAAACACAATTCTGAAAGGCATGAAGTGATTAAAAGCGTCTACACAGATTACCGCAAGCTTCACCCTGACCCGTACCCTACGTATTCGAAATATTTTCTTCTCGAACTCAACTCAAATAACTAGGCTACTCTTACTCTTAGTTTATTGTGTGACGTGTCTTGCGCCTTGCCCTCACTCTTCCTGAGCTCCGCTTTATGGCACCCCAACTAGCTGAGGGTAAAACAATTCCTGATGCCATTTAGCAAAGGAAGAAAGGAAACCATCAAGACGGCCCATCGCGGAGGAAAGCACTTCGAGGCCGCGATCCTACGGCGATGTGAAATTATTTGCTTCGATGGCGATTCACGGACGATTCCGAAATGCAAACCATCAGCAAAACGAGAAATCGGGAGCACGTCTTTCGTCTCCTTGAACGCAGCGTGTCTGTTTTCGGTTGATGATGATGACGATGATGATGCGCCTGTTCCAGGGAATACGCAAGACTGTATTCGGGATGAGCAGCCTTAATCCCGGCTCGTGGAGTCGAATGAGAACCTCAAATTAATAACGAGTTGAATTCTGTTTGCGTTGGGAGCAAGAGGAGTTGACGCGCCATCATTTTCAACATGACGAACGCCACCGCCGTTTCAGGGATACAAACTCCCGTGAATGCTCGCGGATCGTACGCTCAGCAAGCGTCGCTTTTGCAACAGTCCCGCGCCTATGTGAATTCCTTGCATCTGCAGGGCGCGTAATAGTGATGTCTGCCTTGCAGATGCACCTTTTCGGCAACCAAGTTTCCCAAATGTCACTTCCAAACTCCAGAACGCGTTCCCATTCAGGTGCATCATCCTAACGCCAACTCGGAACGCTGTTCGCCAGCTGGCAAGAAACTCCTCTGGCCTTTCAATCGTCTATCTGTTCCTCTGCTTCTCCCAGCGGATTGCTGAGCACTCTGGGAGCTTACGGATACATCGAAAGGCAATGCTCATTGATTTTTTTTGGAGTGCCGAGGGGTGTCCTCAACCGAGTCCGTTTCTTCTATAGTGCATTAGTTAACTATAAGAAACAATAGACCTATCCCTGGTAATTACATAATGAAGATCTCATAACTCCGAGAACCGAGGAACTTTCACTCAGTAGCCGCACGGTCCGCGTTGGCGGCCGTGTGGCTACAGCGGTCGCCGCGCTTGGCGCCAAGCGTTGCGGGTTCGAATCCCCAAGCGGAGGATCACCGCCGAGAAATGTGGGGTGCATCGTGGGTTTCGAGTCCCTCAGCCCCCTGGTTGGCCTGTAAGATTCCGTGCGGAGGCACTGGTGAAAGCTCGAAACCCCCGTTGAGGGACCAGTCGACCCTCAGGGGTCCTTACAGGAATCTGGAAGCCGGTTCCCTTCGGGATTCATCTCCGGTTGTGAAGAGAGAGCAGTCTATCGAGTAGCGTGGAGCTGGTTAGCACCCTCCGTTCCCTCAGGGGGTTACCTCTCCAGAGTATAAGCGCGCTGCTCTTTTAGGGGGCGCCCTTCAGAGAAATTGGGAAGAGTCCCTTTTGGGTTCCCTTCCGAGGAGCACCAACAAGGAGCGGCTCCTTTGCGGGTTCCCTCCGGGGAAGAAATGAAGAGTAGCCTTCCCTACGGGGAGATCCCTCCTGAGAGAACAAGGGAGAGGTTCCCTTCCTGGAGAACCAGGGCTACGGTTCGCTACCAGGCGTAAGAGGAACGGACTCCTTCCTCCGGATCCCTTCCTGGATTCAAAGGATGGTCCCTACGTGATTGCTTCCCTAACTGAAGAGTCACGCACTCCCGGGTAGCGTGAGTGGTGTTTCAAGAGCTCTGTGAGTCCCCCTCCTCCCAAAGGAGGCGGTACTTAGCGAACCAAAAAAAGAGAGAGAGAGAAATCTGGAAGGAAAGCAGCGAAAACAGAAGAATCTAGAAGGACATCCATCACCACAAGAATTTCCATCGTTTCTCTTTGTCATCTTCGATGGATGCAGGAACGACTGTTTTTTTTTTTTGTCTGATTCTGTTCTTCAACACGATTTCTTTTCGTCGAGCACTCAACTTGGTCATTGTGCTCTGTGAAAGAGGAGGGGGTACTTCGCTTCTTCGGTGGGCTTTCACGAGGCTTAGGTGTGGGCGATGTACCACCAGCGCAGTGAGGCAAGCAGCTTGCGTGATCACAGGGCAGGTTCTCCCAGCTTCGCTCGGCGGAAAACAGAAGCGAAAATCCCCTCCTGGAAAAGGGCGTGTCGAATGCCCGGGATGTCTTACACGGGACCGGATTCGCAAGCAAGAATCTTGAAAAAAATTGTTTGCCGATGAGGATGGCGCCCTTCCGCTGTTGCGTGCATGACCTCCGCCCAGAAGCAGTTTTATTTCGAAAACGTGGATCTTTCCGGATACTTTCGCTTTCATTTGCCACTGCGACACGGCACCTGGGTTCTCCCAGGGGCAGACCGTGATCGCGTGAAGCGTCAGTGAGCAGCAATGATTGATTTGCAGAAAATTTTCCTCCTTCTTCTTGGCAGCTCCCTTCTCTTCAAGTCTTCCTGCAATTTCCGAAGGTTTTCCCGTTACGGACGGTGAGCCACCCGATCTTTCGAGCCCACGTCCAGGGAAAACTGTGAGCTCGAGCACACCATTCTGACGTTCTTCACCTGCTTCTTGAGAATGCCCAGCTCCCTCAGCAGCACCTCCATCGTTTTCCCGGATCCCGACATCCCAGAGATCTCACCTCCCTACAGTGTCTTCAGGAAGCAGGCAGAGCACGTCAGAAAAGAAGTGATGCGTTCCAGCGTGCAGAACCCTCGGGACGTCAGCTGGAAACTTTGAAGGATATTCACTCACCGCCTCTTACCGGAGGACCTTCGAGAATTGCGGCGAGAGCCGAAGACAGGAGGCAGACAAAGTAGATGCGGGAAACATCCCCCTTGCTGTGTCTGCATTCCCTTTCTTAACATCATTTCATGGACCGAAATTCGAAAAAATGTGATGGCGTTTTAACTCGGAAGCAAATGAGAAGGAAATTTCGAGCACTCGTAATAATCATTACCGATAAACTCTCCAACCGTCCCAGGAAAAGCTCATTTTGTGGAAATTTGCATTTATAGAAGTTTCGTTGATCTACATGCATGGGAATATGAGAACTTGGATCCAGAGAGGGCATCCCTCAGCGTGGGAGAAAGCAAAACCTTCCTCCTTCCACTCGCCGGGCACAGAAGACGAGGAGTAATGATTGAAACTCTGCGGTGAATGCGCCAAGGAAAGAACTTTCCAGAAGAGAGAGAGGAAAAGAAGGAAGAAAAAAAAAAAGGAAAAAGAGGATAAAGAGCAGAAATTAACATAATCGTGAGCATTCGGTAGTGCAAAAAAAAAAATATGCCGAGTATAATGGTTTCTGTGGTAACTGAAGCATGTTGATTTCGTTCTTTGAAACAGCCTATGCTCTTCGGGATTCCACTCGCAATTCAGGGATAAAAAGGAAGAAACAAATTGCTCAATTTGTAAGAAGATCCGTCTTCCTTTGTTTGCCTTCCTGGCTCTCAAGCTCCCTGAAAAAATAAAATGAAAAATGTGCAAGATATTCGTTCTAAATATGCACTCTCAAAAAAAAAAAAAAAAAAAAAAAAGGTGCACGAATAATCATCCTTGAATTCTTTTTTTCCTTTTTCTTTTTTTTTGACGCTCCAAGATACGTACGTATCATATAGACTTTCAGACTTTGTTTCGCGCCAGACTGTAATCGGTGATGCCACGTTTGGCAAGTTCAATCAAACAGAAGCTGACTGAATGGCTTGATGGATAGTCTTGCTGATATCGTTACTTCCATCGAAAACAAATGGAAGGAACACTGTCTTTTCGCTCCTGTTTTGAGTTCAGAAAAGAGAAGGAAAAAAAAAAAATGCAGCCTCAGTATAACACGGAGTGGAGTTTGTTTGCAATGCTACAACTGCCCGCTTTCAAAGTGACAACGCACCTTAGTTGACGTTGTTCACTTCAGGCTCACCGTCTCAGATCGAAATTCCCCAGCAACCTATCCACAAAGAACTGCGAAGCGAAGGACAGTAAAAGTCAAGAGTGAGGTGGAACGCACCAGAAAACTCACAGAGGATGCTACTGGGCGCTTGCGGATGGTGAGCCACCCGATCTTTCGAGCCCACGTCCAGGGAAAACTGTGCTTTCGGGCACGCCATCCTGACGCGCTTCACCTGCTTCTTGAGGATGCCCAGCTCCCCTAGCAGCACCTCCATCGTTTTCCCGGATCCCGACATCCCAGAGATCTCACTTCCCTACAGTGTCTTCGGGAAGCAGGCAGAGCACGTCAGCCGTGCAGCCAGTCGCAATCCCTAACCCTTTCTGCTCCTGATTTTCACACCTGATTCCGAGGTAGGCGAAACCGAACCCACCCGCTCCATCCGCCAACTTCTCAAAGTGGAAACGATGGACCAGCTGGTCGCGCGTAAAAGGAAGGCGGGAAGCCACTTTTGCTTTTGTCAAGTGCCCCGTCCCTAATCCGCAACTGCCTCCTGCAGATTCGTCGGAGCACTCGTAAAGCTGAACTCCCCGAACCATCGTCTCGGCGCCTTCAAGTTCTGAAGGTTCCACCTCTTTCGTGTGGTGGTTGTTCACGGCAGAACGTGAATTCCATTAGTTTCGAAACTGCATGCAGACTCGTACACATCTTTGTACCGATCTCCTTGCAAGATAAATCGTTCGAATCCTCGTCGGAAAAGCACGCGACGACCACTTTCAATGATGAGTCTTTTTTCGACGTTGAGTGTTCGAAATTCTCTTCATCCTTCTGGATGAATAAAGTGGAAGTGGGATCCCGTTTCAAGAACTGCAGGATGCTTTGGCAATAGTCATGCGTAATCTGCTGCCTGTCCTTGGAGTCCCTGAAGATCTGGGGAGCTCGAAGGCATACTCGGAAAAGTTCGAGCCATATTCGATAAACCTTCGAAAGCCAAGGAATTCCTCACAAGAGAAATAAGAAAGAACAGAAGGAGTGATCTAAAAGAAAGTGCTAACACGAAAAATGAATCGCACGTGCCAGTCATACTGCGGCTACGTGATAAAAAAGTTTGTAAACATGTTGTGGTTGAGGGACCAAAAATTATCCATTTGTTTTCATTCTGAACGAAAAGCGCTCCAACACATACTTATAGCCATTCTAAATCATCCGCCTTCTTCCTGGATTATTGTCTGCCACCTAATAAAACAAGTTCCTCGTTCTGAGCGAACTGCACATTAAATATGCTAATGGCCCTTGCCCTCTGGTTGAAATATTCTCCATCATCGAGTAAATAAACATCTTCATATTGTCTCATGATGTTTCAGATAATGGGCCTTGTCTTGGTTACAGGGACGGCAAAAATAAAGCTCAGTGGATCAGCTACAACGAAGTCTTGCTGAGGGCCAAAAATTTTGGAGCAGGCCTGGTGAGTCTAGGATTGAAGCCAGAAAACGAGACTTACGTTGGCGTTTGCGCTATCAACGCTCCAAACTGGGTGGTGACGGAGTACGCACTTTACCACTACTCCATGGTCCTGATACCGATACACGAACGGTTTAGCGCGGACTCCTGCAATTATATCATAAATGCAAGTAAGTTGATCTCTGGAGAACTTGCGGAGACGCATCGGAACGGTCACCATGTGGTCAATGAGTTGCTCCTTTCGTTGGTCCCGCGCTTCGATTCGGGACCCATCTAAGAGACCGCACCTCCTCGCCTCACCCGCCGCAAGAGGTGGAAACCGTTCCGTTTCAGGAAGAGAGGAGCGTTTGGTTTCTTTCGTGCGGAGCCGTAGAATTCGAATTGAATCGCTCTTCGTTCTCGCCAACACAGTTCGCTTGCGGAGCCACTTTGTGGAGACAAGCTCACGGGGGTTGGGGCAAACCGGGGACGTTCCATGCCAGAAAAGAGAGGGCCCCGGTTTCACTGGTAGCAGTTTTTCATCCGCCCCAGGGAGATAAACATGGCTGCCGCGCGGTTGTCACTGCCGCAGATGGATGAACTTGCGCGGACGGAAGTCGTTGCTGGGGACCGGGACTTGCGCGACCGGCAGAAGGCCAAAAAATCCAAGATGGCCGGCTCTCGCCGCAAGTCGCACGGAGATCTCGCATCCCAGCCCTGCCAGCAAAGAACTCCTGATTCGGCTCGGTCCACCAGCGAGACCAACGAAACCACGGGTCCTTGTTCTTCCTGAGCACTCTTCGCGAGTGGATCATCTTGTGCGGGACACGTCTCGAACAAGGAAGCGGAGCGCGGAAGCAGACCGCTCAGCGCTGGTGCCTGCGGTTGGCGCCGCATAAAAATCCAACGCGGAAATCGAAAGCGCAATATGCGAGAGTAGATTAATGGGCCAGCATGCTAAATACGGAACGCACGCCACGGTGTTTCTGGGAAATACGGGCACCAGATGGGAAACTGGTTCCTACGCAACGCTCGAACTTTAAGGAGGGGATTCAGCCACCAACTTGTAAACGCGCTGCATTAAGAGACCGAATTGGCGAAGGGAAGGACAGGCAGTACATAAAAAGTGAATAAATAAGGAAGAGAAGCTATGAGATTTCCGGTTAATCGCTCCTCATCTTTTGCGGACGTGTGCGTGAGATGCAGAGACAATCTTCCTGCTCCGTTCTCTGTTGCAAATGGAGCCACTTCGTCGCCTCTTCGTCTCGGGAAGGAGAGCGAAGCATACGATCTCCCGAGTGATCTTGGGCTGAGGCACCTCCCACGTGTGGGAGGGTAGCCACCATCCTTCCGGCGCGGGACTGGAATCCGGCACCCGGTAGGCAGGCGAGAAAGAGTCCTCTGTGCTCGACTCGCAAAGCACAGCTTCTCGGCACAGCTTCCTGGGGACGTCACCGGAGAGAAAGGAGGGAGGAGGAGATGCTACCTCCAGCCACCCTGAAGGCTCCACGGTCCACGAGCAGGCGCAAGGGCGTTTCCACTTCCTTCCATTCACCTGGCACGATTCCGGGAAGTTGGGGGATGCCGATGCTCTTTGCGCGAGGAGTCCCGACGCAAGATGAGCAGCGCCACGTGCTGCCACTTGAGGGAGAGCAAGCAAGAACCGGTGGAAATTGCGGTGGAAGAATAGGAGTCACCTTCGCCAAGCGATTCTATCGGGAGGAGCTTATTGTGCCGTACTGCGCTGTAACCCAAGTGATCCTGTTGCATCTCGTGGTAGAGGAGGCATGAAGCAGATTTTAAACAACAAGTAAAGGTCAAGAGACAAGCGAAAGCTTTCCCTTGGATTACTTGACCATTTAGGCTACCATTCAGGTCTTTCGAGCGACCATTTTCTCTCTCTCTCTCTCTCTCTCTTTTGAGTCCACTCCATTCTCAAAGTGGATTTCTCCGGTTGTGTCTCTGACGTGAATCGGACCCGTTGTTGTGGAAGATTTTTTCACGTATGACCAGCAACCCTAGTCAAATAGAAACTCGAAAAGACACACATCATCATTAGAAGAGATCAGGGAGGGTGAACGGGAAAACATGGACAAATGCAACCGTTACTTTATCCCATAGGATGCTTCGAACACAGGAGACAGAAAAGTTGGGGATGCCAACTTGCCAGTTTTATCGAAGCAGAAAGTTTTATCGGATGCTGAAAGATCTGGCTGGGGTCAGAAGAGTTTTTTCGCCGTCCTTGGACTACCATTCAGCAGTTCCATGAGCACGTGATGGGGTGTTAAGAAAAATCTCCTATGGTTCCTCTTCACCTTTTTGGCCGAATACGAAGCAGTTGTTGGCACTCCTTGACAATCTGTTGTCGTCCTTTGACGAAACACCGAGTGTTTGAGCACGGGAATTTTGTTTTTGAAATAATTTCTAAAACGTAAGCACGCCGATGCTATGGGTAAACAAGAGACGTAAAGAAATGAGTCCCGAATAGAGCGTCTAATCAAAGTATTGGATCCGCGTTCCCGAAGGAACACAATGGCAGCGAGTCCTGCGGAAGAGACTTCTAATGAGCACACAGAAAGTCTGTAATTGGAAGTAACCGGTACCTAGGGCTGTAGTGGCTAGTACATTTGCAGAACAAATTTCCCTCGAAGCCTTTTGAAGGAAAAATCGAAACGAAGCCGGCATGAAAATGGCGCCTCCCTCTTCCAGGCTTGCTCTTTGCCTGTTATCCGAAGAAAGAAAGCTTTCGGGGACAGGCTTTCAGAATTATTTATAAGTACGTGCTATGTTGGAAATAAAGGTGGAAGGGGGAGGGATCTCGTGTAAGAACGCGCCTTCCCCTTAAGCTATTTCAGATCAGCGATCCCCCCAGGGCCTTGATAAACGAGAACGAGTGCAGAAGAGACGCAACGGAAGCGGGCGAACGGAAGGCTAACATTCACAAATACTGACAGACTTCCGACTAGGAACCACACCCGGAGATCGGGACCTAAGAAGGAAAACTTCCCTGTCAGTCTGCTATCGCATTTCTACCCTTTTCCCTCTTTCTCTCCGAACCCTTAGAACCCAGACGATCCTGGTCTAAATAGAAAGGAACCAGCTCCCTGAAACAACTCTTCAATATTGATTGCTCGAACTTTGATTCTGAAAACTCTCTTTTGGACTTCGATTAGTGATATTTATGGGTGTCCGTCCCACTGGTTCGGCTTCTGCCCTCTTAACACTTAGTTTCCACTCCAGGGAACAGTAGCTGGCCATATTTGGGCTTGGCTACCATCTAGGCCTCCTTGTTCAAGTATTTTCAAGGTGGCACATCCGAAAGGGTGATGGTCGTCAGTTCAGAGATGCTGTCTCCGGTTCGATGAAGGCAGGCAACTGTGGGAATTTCCTTTTTCAGACATCTGACAATCACCATCCTGAGCATGGCCAGGAAATGCGGATCGCCTCCACGCAACATACAGCTCCTCCGACCGCCGCAGTTACGAAGGCGGCGCTCTTGTTCCTCCCGGTTTGAGAGCGCATAAAAACCCAACGAGCTCCGATCTGGGAGACGTGGCCTCCCTTTGACAAGCGGAACTCTATGATGCTTGACCTCTCTGCGAGGTCCACTCGAAACGCAGCGGTGCTGATGTTCGCAGTCTCGACACCCGCTACACGACCCTCCCGTTTCCTCGTTCGTGGCGGAGACCGCGTATTCCCATTTGTCTCTCGACCTGTGAGAGCACAGATTAAAGGACAGCCGAGAATCCGATTTTCTCGTCATCGCTCGCATGTGCAGAGACTCGTAGACGCTTCAGAGACGCTCAGGGCTTACAAACTGCATCTTTCTTCTCGCAGCAGCCCTTCGGATGCACCAGATTTGGAAGAGATCAAGAGCTTATCAATCCGCTCTCCTTCCGACCGAAGCTCAAGCGCTGTTCCCGAAAAATGGAGTGGCACTCTGTCCTTTCTTCTATCCCAGATCGGGAGTTTTGTCGTGGAAAAATTCGTCTGTTTTCTAGGAAAGAACAGAATTCTTCTTCCTGGAATTCCTTCCTTCCAGGTATTCGTAGCTGGCAGTCAAGAATTTAGGAATGGATCCCATTTTCCGTCGTCCCCGATTCTTTCTCTGAGAAACTCTTCAAGATGCAAGCTTTGAGCTGTCTCGTGGACGATTTTCTTCTAGAGGAATCCTAGATTGAAATTCATTCCTTTCAAAAGAAACCTTCCGTCTCTGGACCGAGGTCTTCGGATGCAGCTCACTTAATAACTACTTGCGATTCATTCGGATGAACAGTTGTAACAAAAGGAAACGCAAGCATTTCCGTCCCTTTTGTCTACTTTGGCTGAATTCCTCCTCGCGGCAACCGGTCGGAAACCTTTTCTTTGTGTCATTCAGTGACATCTACAGAGGGGCATGAATAGCGTCACTTGAAGATGTCTTAAAGCGTTTGCTAAAAAGTGTCAGCGCGTTCATTATGTAAATCGCTTTTAGATAAAGAAGGTAGTCGATGGTTATGCTAAAGATATGCTAATGGCATTCCTTGCTGGATCCTCAGTCTCCCTCTAGTTATTCCTGTCACCTAAGCATTCCGGTTTTTTGTTTGCTTTGTTCGAAGAGCGCACGTAGATTTCACTTCTGCTACCCAGAAGTTGCCCAACCAGTCAAGCATGCTCCTTTTCCGACAGTGTGACGAATTCCCTCACGAATCTTAGCTTGATCACTTTAATCAACTGGACATTGCTTTGCTCTATTTTTAGTTTCTAGGGCACACCCGACGAAAGATTATTCACGGAGATTCACAAGTGCACAACTTGTTCGGTTCTTCGGGATTAAGCTTCCAAAGGGAGGCTACCATCAGGAAACGAAAAGCTGTTTGTCCCTTTGCTATGGCTTTTCTCCCTGCTGCTATGCTCTCTTTGACATTCCATGTCTTTTTATTTCGTTCTGTTTTATTATTAACAGAGGGGAGCTACAAGTCGCCACTTCTCTCAGGGCAGCCCAGGAAGTGTGCGTTGAGAGGGCGTTTAGTATTTTAGTTGAGGAGTCACCCTTTAAGAAAAATGTCTCGCAGTCTATCCGCGAGACATACGCAGAACAGTGAAGCTTCGAGTGGTATTATTTTTTATTTGATCATATACGGACCTAAACACACACCCTGACCGATGTTTGTTTCCTCCTTGTGTTCTGAGTACTCACATCGAAAACAACCGTATTTGTATCGTACCTCTAAATTTTTTGGCAGAGATGGAAACGGACGCTTCTCACTGAAAATCCATTCGCCTCCATCTTTGAGAACGTAGGACGTGCGTTCACCTCGCGAAGATGTGCATCTTCGGTCAGAAACCCGGCTACACTGAGGTACTCCGTGTGAGCCAACCCACTAGGGGTTCGTTCTTTGCCTCCGTATGCGAAAATTTGTGGGCAGGGGACAGATCAGCAAGCTCGTAAACCGTTAAACACATCATTGGGCGATGTCACTCCTGGGACCTACTCCCGACGTGTGCCTCGTCGCACCTACGGCTTCGTAAAAAAAAAATTGAGTCACTCGTGGAAAGAGGCTCTACTTGAGGATTTCCGAGGTGCAGGTGGGAAAAACGTCAGCAGAAGCATTTGCAATGATTCATTGTGCCTCATAATAATGCTTCTTTTTGTCGCTGACTCCTTAGGGATAGGAGTGCACGAAGGATGAATCCCATGTGGAGTGGCCCTCTATTTCAGGAGGTGAGGGCGATTGCCTCGGCCGTCATGAGGGGTCGCATCAGCTTTTAATTGGTTTTCCTGGTGTGCTTTGTCGGTTCGGCCCAGCGACGAGCGGGGTCAATCACGTGCATCAGGATGACGAGAGACATCACGTTCTCGAACGCTCCGTCTCCGATCCCCCTCCATGCAAATAACCTCCGGCGTCAGTCTCCTGTGACTCTTTTTGCCTCGTGTCAGAATTTGAAACAAAAAAAAAAAAAAATGCCTCGAAAGGAGCACGGCAGTCCTCAGGGGAACTCTTGCACTGCGTACAGCGGCACAAGCAAACTCGAAACCCCCCTCGAAAGGAGACCTGGAATGGGCCTTCCGGGACAAGTGGACCGGGACAAGCGCGCTGCATTTCGATCCTGAGAATTTGAATCCGCATCTCTTATCCAAAGCTCGATGCTGTTTTCCGAAACTCACTGACTGGCTCTAATACCCTAAAAGGCAAAGCACCGTGGTTGCTTTCCGCATGTTGAGGGCGCGTCCACGTTCTTTGCTTTCGTCGCAACTTCAGGGACCGCCGCGTCGTCATTTCGGCGCGCCCCTCGAACCCCACTTGGCGCGCCTCCTCCGCGATGGCACCTCCGGAAGAAGATTCCGTTCGTTACTGGAAGTCGGGCAACGAACGAGCTTGGAACGAATGGGGCGATTCCACCGCTCCCCGACGCTGAACCGAGCGGAAGAACAAAGCGCCGAAGCCACCCCACGATGCCCAGCATTCGGACGCGCTGGAATTTTTCCTGCCCTCTTCCGCGATCTTCTCTTTGAAGTCAGGCGGAGCGCGTCGGGATCTGCGGTCTCTTCCTCGGCTCGCCTCATCCCCACCCGGATGGATAGCTCCTCAGTTTCCAAGGTGACTTCTCCGCTTCCTTCTTGTAGCTGCTTTCGTTGTCGAAAAATGGAAGTCTCTCACCGGTTATGAAACCCGGATTTCTCTCCACATGAAACCGTCCTCTGAAAGCATCTACTGATTGTAGCGTTTTCGCTTTTTGGTTTGCATTTTGCACGACGATCCTCCGTAATGTACGTCAATATTACACGGTTTTTCGGCAGTCCCATATCTTTTGGTAACTGTACATCAGCTCTCCACAGATAATCCTGTGCATTAAGAATTTCCATCGCTTCGAAAGACTGGATGGAACGTCTCACACAAAACTGATGCATTGATGGGAATTTGTTTTTGTTTTTTTTTTTTCGTTTTTTGTTAGCTTTGATGACTGCCATCATCGTTGACGATGACCGCAGAGCCTCAATTGTTCTCAGCCACCCTGCCAAAAACCTTCGCCTACTCATTTCTTTCACTCCACTGAGCCCGAAAATAATAGAACGATGCCAGCACGCTCACATAGAAACGTATCTCATGGCAGACATAGAAATAATGGGATCTGGTCAACCCGTGAAAGTGAAGGTAAGTCCTGGAATGCCTTTGCGTGATTCGGGAAAACATTTTGGAGCTGAGGGTACGAAGGTGCGAAGCAAAGGCAATGCTTGGTTCCGTTAGGCCGTTCCATTCTCTGAGTACAAGACAGACACGAGCACTTCTGGCTCACAGCCTCAAGGAGTGTCCATCGTTACTTACGCTGGAGTCTTGATCATTTGCTTGCTGTGAAGATCACTTTTCAAGTGCTCACCAGCTACTGTCTCCGAGTCTGGCTTGAAGATTCTTCTTTCACTGCTGTCCAGGAGCAAAAGTAGATTTTTCCGATTTCATTTGTTCCGAGCAGAGCTGAGGCATTCGAGTCTCAGACTTCACTTTGCGGCTTCCTGACCCCTGAAACCGATGGGAACGAACGCGAAGAATTCCAGTTGCGATTCACAATGAGCGATTGTCTCAGCCTTAGAAAGGACCAACGCGGAATGGAACACGCTGATGCTATTGTCTTTTGGATGTAGAACCTGAGGCCCGTTGAATGACAAAATGCCTTCAATCCCTCGGGATCATCATCCTCATCCTTTAAACGACAGATCCTCTGCCTCTCTTTAGAGGCTGCAAAACGCCATCTCCTCTGCAATTTTCCTCAAGTTTTGTTTGGCGTTCCTCTTCTTCAAGCGAGAACATTTCTGGAGCACTGTTGTCCCTACTTTCTTGTGAGAAGGATGAATTCTTTTTTCTGGATGCTAGGCATCTTGAGAGTTCCTAGCCTTTCTTTCGAGGGGAGTGAAACTTCGCCACACGAATTTGCCCAGCATTCCCAAGCAAATACCTGAGAGCCCTCGGTCGCGAGCGGCTGTTCCCTCTCCGTCGTGAAGCAAACCGGGCGATGTTCCCGGTCTTGTTGAAGGCTAGTGGTTAGCGTGAGCAAATCACGCAGCCGATCAGGAAACAAATGGAAACTGAAGATCATAAACAGGGGCCTTTCCCTGAAGACACCAAACAACGGAAAATACTTTCATGGCAATGACTTGGTGGTGTTCCTTGGTCTGTCTGCTGGTTGGTGTGGTTTTTCGACGCACATTTGGCGAATCAGTCGAGGAAGGAGATCAACACTTGATTTTGCATGCACCACAAAAATCGACCCCACCTTCGCTGCTTCGCTTAGGACATGTTTCCATGTTAAACATCTGAGCGGGTCTTCGGACAGTGAAAGGGTTCAGATGAACCCAAGATCCATTTTCCTCAGGTGGATTCCTCCGATGTCTCTCACACGATCCTTTGCTGGGAGCGAGAACTCATGAACGCCCAATTTCCTTGCAGCCTGCTGGACGTGACGACGTCGCTTTAGTGTGCTACACCTCTGGGACCATGGGGATGGCCAAAGGAGTCCTGCTGACGCATGCCAATGTCGTGGCTTCTGCTAGTTCGGTTTTGTTGCATCTTTCTAAAATGGGTCCACAAAAGAATGACGTTGCGATTTCTTATCTGCCTCTTGCTTTCATAATGGAGAGGATTGCACAGGTAAACATTTTTTCCTTCCTTCTTTGCGTGCATGTGCGTTTGCTCGGTGTGCGAGTCTCAAACCTTCGGAGCTCACAGGTGTCTGCTCCCTGATCGGTGGTAAACAAACTCCCAATCTGAATGCTTCGGTGCAAACCCCGAGTCCGTGGGGGACATGTGGACGTAGAAGAAAAAACTCGAAACGCTCTTCGGGAACTGGGCTCTCGATCCATCTTTTCTGGAATGCCGAGAGACGAAATTGTATCAAATATCCAAAATCCCGACACAGTAAAAAAAAGAAACAAGACACGAGATTCATCTTCCATGTAGTCGATAGAATTGCGAATGCGAAGTTATTCCATTCAAAGTCCATTGCAGCACTAATAAAAAAGTTAAGATTGACCTCATGTCCCCTAAGGCGCGTCTCCTACGTTTCGTTGATGAGTATCCAAGAAGGAAAGCAAAAAGAAGAAAAACTCCCTTTCAAAGCTAAGACCTCGGAAACAAAAAGCGTCCACCTTTGTGAACAAGACGAAATGAGAGAGTCATAAACGAGCAGTCTCCTCTAGTTCGTACACGACCGAGAATTTTCACAACTTTGATCCAGTAGGATACACGTCAGGCCCTCGATTCGTTTGTTCGAAGTGCCCTATTTTCATCCGCTGCATCCTTCTGCAAAGGAAACATCCTTAGTTCGTTTAATTGAGCTTTAGTTTCGAAATCTTGTGATACCGTCAGCATCCAGAGAAGGTGAGTGGAGGGACTGCTCCTCGAGCTGCTGTTCCGTGAGTGGACAGTGTTGCTAGGCAAAAATCATGCTTCAAGATCCATCCTTCTGTGTGGTCCAAGTGACCAACGGATCGATACCGACTGGCGAGACAGCATGCCGTTCTTTGCATTGTGCATTCACTCAGTGCTCCATTTACGCGGCGTACTTCCAGTGACTTTTTTCCTGATGCAGCCGAAATATCTTCTATGGCAATGTTTTGCGAAGACCGATCACAGGATTACTCGAAAGTCCCAAGCGCAGTCAGCAGACGGAAAAGAATACTTCCCAGAGAACCCTTATTCAGATTTTGCCACCCCTGTTCTTTCTTAGATGAAAAGCTGCTTTGCCGGAGACTGAAAGAACTGACAGCAGCACGCTTTTCAGAAGCGTAGAAAAAACTTCTCACAAGGACTCGGACTTGAAAAGCAAACGGGAACAACTCTTGGACCCGTCTTTCTGATTCGTCTAGCTGATCCTTGCCCGAGACTGCAGTTGGTATTTGTCGAAAAATGTCGGCAGGGGTGCCTTTTTGAGGAAGAATCACTGCCGAGGAGGTGAGGCCGCTGTAACTAGATGGTTTCCCATGTTATGGCAGCCCTGGTGTTATGAAAGACAAGTGAACGGAATGTTGACAATTGTTCGAAGACTCCTAGTAGAGGTTGATACAGTGCTCGCCGCGTCGGGTGCCTGAGAGTATCTTCCACGGGGGGACGGCGAAATGCAGCGATAATGCAAAGGGAGGGGATATGCAAGGAAGAGCGACAAAGAATACTCATCCAGGAAACCAAGTGGAACATTCGAGCCAAAAGGAAGAGATGGTGAAAGATATACGGGAGAAAGAAGAAGTTTTAGATTTCCGGTAGCACTTGTTTTTGAGCCGTGCTGATCCGAGAGCAGCATCTTCCACTTTCGGTGCAAAGCAGTGATGGAGATGAAATTATTAACAAGTGCCGTTCCACGAACGAGGCGTAGAGGAGTCTTCTTTCCAGAAAAAGAGCTGAAGAGAACGAAGTATCTTTAACTGGGAATGATGCTTGACCGGCAAGCAGCCTGAAGCAAACTTTCGTACGTGATGAAGACTGCCGTTTCCTCAGGGAGCCGGTCATTGGCATTGGAAACAGCGATCTTCGATCGAATCGGAAAGGAGTGAGGTGCGTGGCGTCGCTCCCCTCTGCGAAGGGAAGGCAAGGGAACCTCCTGCCACATAACCGGGATTCTGCGGCACATGGGGAAGCTGGGAACGAGCTAACCTCCTTGAAGGAAGCAAAGCTCTTCTAGCTCGCGGGGCTTGCTGTACCCTCGCCCTTCCTTCGGAAGGTGGCGTGAAGTCCACTCCACCCTCCATGTAGATTGTCAGAGAGTGGATCGCACATGAACTCGGAAACAACTTCAGCAGACTCTGCGGTGCGAAGAGAGTCGTCCGGAGAGGGAAGCAAAAGGAGCGCACTGGATTCCGAATGAGCACTCTCGTCTTGCGTGACTGACACGCGCGCTCCGCATGACCGCTTTTCTCGACTCCTCGAACAGCGTGAGGACAAGAGGAGGAGAACAAGCCCAACAAGGAATACTTTCCCAAGGAGCTCACTCGGGTTTACGAGGTAAGACACCGCCTTCCCAGCTGTGGTTGCGACGCAGTCCGCCGCCACGACTCTGAGCCGCAAGTTGGCTCATCAGGGTAGATGTGCTTTCGCGTCACGTGGAGGCTTCTGGGAGCGCTGCAAGGGAGACGAACAGCAGCCTAGGCTGCCTCTCAAGGACGAGGAAAAGGGAAAAGCAAGGATGCCCTCATCATTCATGAAGAAAACATGACACGTCCGTGCATTCTCAAGACGGAATTTTTTTTTTACACGGGACCCCGCACTGCTGTCTCAAGAGAGCAAACCGGCAAGATCTTCCCAGCTCAAAGAACGCCTTGACGATAGCGCGTGACTCCCCAACTGTCTGCCCCCGCGAGTCAGATTGTGCTTAGCCAGCTGACCTCCCAAAGAATGGAGCATTCGTTTGTTTATCGCTTGGACCCGCGGGAAAGTTCCGCCGAGACTTCCTGTCGGAGAGCGTGGCAATGGATCACTGCCACGGTCCGCGGATGCCGGGAACAAGGCGTCCAGCTCCGGGAGGGATGGCAGCGGGGAACGCCAGAGCCTTTTCCTCTGGTGCACGACGGCTCGCTTCCGCTCGGGGTCCGGCCGAGGACACGGTGAGGATCGCGCCCAACTCCATCCGGAGTGAGGGATCCTGGAGAAAGGAGTCGCAAGCACGTCCCTTCAAGCCCTCTTCGTAACGGCCTCAGCAGCAGCAGCTCGAAAGAGGGAGATTCCCAACTGCGAGGAGAATTCCTAGCAGGGCACGAGGGGGCAGGAGCACGGGTTCAGGAGTCCCTGTCTACTTGCCTCGGCACAAGGGGAATCCGGAGCGGGCAGAGGAGACGGTGCGCAGATGGGAAGCCCTCTGCGCAGGCCAGTCCGTCAGTCCTTCTAGCGGCCGCGTCATCCCTCCTCGTGCCTCGGAGGGATGGACCGCTGACCCGGGATGTCCTTTTCCCCTGCGCGCGCGTCCTCCATCCCGCAGAGCGCGTCTGACGGAGCTTCTCGAACTGTCCTCCAGGTGTGCATGTTTATGGTGGGAGGCTCCGTGGCCTTCTTCTCCGGCAGCATGAAGAGGTTCCCGGAGGACCTGGCGCTGTTCCGTCCCACCGTGCTTCCCGCCGTCCCCAAGGTGCTCAACCGCCTGCACGACGAGTTCCGAAAGGAGGTGTCCCGGTCCCGTTTCGACAGGATGAGGTACAAGGCACTGACGACGTCCAGGGCAAGGGAGACCCGAATAAGGTGAGGAGGGGTCGTCGCATGCATATGAGAGAGCTGGAGGGAGCTGCGGGCTTTCCCGAGCCGGTCAGAAGGCAAGGACGCCACACAGAAGGATACGATCCCTGCCTGTGGCGTCCAGACCCGGAGGCACTCCGGTCCAATTCTCAGCCCAGAGTCCTTTTCATCTTCCGACCGTTGATCATCATCCTGTACAGGACGAGGCATCCCAACCCGAAGAGGGAACCCACTCTTTCCTTTTCCCTCCCGTTCCAGCACCCAGGATCCAAAGGGACTTATCCTGGAGAGCAGGAGGGGAATCCGGAAGGACGCTCCATCCAGCGTGATGCGCGATGGGGAGAGCCGTTCCGGGCCGCCGAGAGCCCTGGATTCTCTGCTGAACGCGGGGAGGACTGGGAGAGGACATTCACACGCGCCCTTCGATCTCTCGGCTTCGACCGGCTTTGCCTTGCCGACTGGGGTTGTCCTTCTCCTCTTCTAGCTTCTTCACCCATGTCTGCACTTCGGCCCCCCTCCCGCTTTCGGAATTGCTCCTGGAACGAGCCCATGCTTCTCCGTGACTCCTGACTTTCCCAGCGTCCCCGGTCGTTGCCATGTGGCATTTACCATTCCCGGATCCTCTGAATGCTGCCTTGCCGAAGGAACGTGGGAGCGCGACGGAACCTCACAGTATGAGGGAATTCCCCCAGCTCCCACCTTTGCTTCACCCCTGATCTGGAGGAGAGGGAAAACAGCATCCAGAGGATCTGCTGGAAGGTGGGGCGGTTCAGCAGCTGAAGAGAAAAGCGGAAGGATGCGCGAAATTCTGTAGTAAGGGAGGGAGGAGTAAGGGAGGGCCTTTCGGATACGCAGCAGATCCTTGGAGGTTCGTGGGCGATAGCGCCCGCCTCTTCGAGTAGGGGGATAGCTGGCTGCTCTCGCCCGCCACTGCAGCGCGACCGCATGAGGGTGGAGTCCACTGCAGTGGCAGCTGGGGATGCCGCCTAAAAATGAAAGAGAGGGGCGGTTGTTGTCAGAGATCGCTCTCTCTTCCCTTTCTCCTTCTCCTCTTCCTCCATTCCTCCTCCTCCTTCTCTTCTTCCTTTCCCTTTCCTCCTCTTTCTCCTTCTTTCTTTTTTTCTCTCTTGCAGCCTCCCCGCCATCATCTCTGAAAGGCTCTTCACACTTATTTCTTGTCTGCTTTGTCCACAGAAACCCGTCGTGCCTGTCGTCCACCCTCGACAGGATCCTCTTCAGGAATCTCCGTCGCAGGATGGGCTCTCGCCTGAGGCTGATCGTAGTTGGGTCGGCGCCCATTTCTGAGAGCGTAGTGAGCTTCCTGCGCAGGGCCTTCGGATGCTTGGTGAGGAGGACAGGAGTGGGAATAGAGAGAGGAGAGGAAGGAAGGGTGAAAGTCTTCAGCCAGCTCTGATTCGCTTCCCCCACCCCTCCTTCCCCTCCTCGGGGTTCTGTGGCTCCTCCCGTCCGCGTTGTTGCCTGAAAAACGACAAACTTCCAGGTGCTGCAGAGCTACGGCCAGACCGAGGCCTCTGGTCCGGTCTCGATGACCATACCGACGGATCTGAGCGTCGACCACGTGGGACCTCCCCTCCCGTCTTGCCTCCTGAAGCTGGCCGACGTCCCCGAGATGGACTATTTCGTCGCCAGTGGGGAGGGGGAGATCTGCGTCAAGGGCTGCGTCGTGTTCCGGGTGAGTCTGTCTCCGCGGTCCGCGCGCTGCTGCTGCTCAGCGACTCGCGGCGGCCAACCCGCGACACTTTCCAGGGTTATCTGAAGACGGCGGAGGGTATCGAGGACTCCGTGGACTCCGAAGGGTGGCTCCACACGGGGGACATTGGAGAGTGGATGCAGGTGAGCACGAGGAGGGTGCGCGCAACCCCTTCTCACCGCGGGCGCTCCGCGTGCGTAGCCACAGGACCTTTGCCTTCCGCCTCCTTCCTGGAGGAGTCAGCCTTCCACCTTTCCTCTTCCGCCTCGCGGTCCTCTGATCCCGCAGCTTCCCTCCGGATCCGCCACTGCACGCTGCGTCGGGAGGGAAAGCATTCTCTGTTCCCCGGTTGCCGGGCGAACCCAGAGGAAGTTGTCTCAGGAGCCCTTCCTCCCGAGAAATTTGAACAAGGAGAAGGTGAGCACGTTTCCCCCTTCCTCCTCCTCCCACCCGCCCCTTCCCACCCTTTTCCTTCGCTCCCGTCCCTCCTTCTGCCACTCTCTTCTCCCCTCGCACCGCCGCCGCCAGCCTACGGGAATCCAAGCGCGTTGCCAAGCCAGCAGGTACGACGATGAGTATCGCGTGGCGTCCGTCTTTGGAGGGAGAAAGATGAAGGCGGAGAGACCAGAAAATGAAATGCGAGGGGCAGGGGGGAGGGAGGAGGCAGCTCAGAAAGAGCCACGGATGCGCCTCACGGACCAACCGGCAGGTGGCCGCCTCCTCGTCTGGCAGCACCCATGCGCCTCGCAGCTGCTCCGCTCACAGCGAAGAGACGTTCGCGAGGCGGCTCCGCGAGAGCTCCCTGGCAGCTATGGCCGCGGAGGAAAGCCGCAGAGGACGCGCGCAGCACGCCGAAGGGGAAAAGGGAAACGACCCAGACCCCTCGCGAGATCCCGCCCAGACCCCTCTTTTCTCCCGTCTGCGCTACGTGATTGTGTGTCCCCGTCAGGGAAAGAAGGAAGTGACCCGGAGCGGCCTCGCCACGTGGAGGAAAGGGATGTGCGGATTCATCTCTTCCCTCTGCACGGAGAGATGTCGGAGGTTTGCTTCTGGTTTGCTTCTCGATGCCGGAGGTCCGCTCAGCAAAGGGCAGACAGCCTCTTCTTCCTCTTCCGTTCGGTCTCCACTCCTCCGTCTTCGACCTTCCTCTGCATCGGAAGAGGCGGAGCGGGAGCCGCCTCCCCTCGGACGATCGGGGTGTGTGTACCGGACCACCGAGTCAGAGGTGGGGAAGCAAACGAGATGGCTGAACGCGATGGATCCCTCTCTTCTCCTCGCGGAGAAGAGGGAGACCACGTGACCACTGCTGCTACGCCACATTCACCATTTGCCGGAAGCAGCACCGGAAGCAGGGAGCTCGGCGCAAAAAAGATACGCTCTCCTGCTTCAGAAAAAAGTCTGACCCGCGCCCACCACTGAGGTTCGGGGACGGACGGAGGGCGGGAGGACAAGGCGCCACGCAGGTTCGCGGGAAGGGAGGAGGCGCACACGGTCGTCCGGCGCAGGGCAACCTGACTCCGGGTGCTCGGGAATTCATCGACGCTCTGAGCTCAGCCATGGAAAAGGAAAGCCTGCAGAAATCCTGCGCTCAGATCCGCGGCGCTCGCTCAGCGACGCATATGCATCTGTGCTCGGATGCTGCGAGAAAGCATCTGCCGCTGAATCACCGTATAAGCAGCGTTATCGAGGGGAAAAGGATGAAAGCGAAAAATGAGATAAAGAAACACGATGGAGATGAACACAGCAGTACGATGGGGAGGAATAGAGCGATATGAGAAGATGATCAGAGCACTGCAATGGAGAGACAGGATGGCTTTCCTGAGAAATACTCAGCTGCTCTTAAAGAGTATCTTTCAAGCAAGTTTCATGAAGATGCATCTCTAACGTAGGGGTGATAAGAACCCGAGCATGCTATCGCGAGCAGAAGGCAAGGATGCTGTCTGCAGCTGGCAGATGACCGCTCGCGCTGCATTAGGGCTCCCCAACATAGATCTTGGAAGCTTGCTTGCAGCCACAATGCGCAGCACTGGATGGGGTTACGTCGAAGCTGAAGCATCGCGTGAATTTCGCATGCGTGCCAACTCCACGTGCACCTTCACACACACAGCACGAGACCCGCACCTCCCACGCCCACCAACTCCCACCCACTTCTCCTTCGAGCTGGTCCCTTGGTCTTTGCAAGCGGCTGCGCATATCGCAAGGCAGCAAGTGCGTGGATCGCAAGCGGCGAGGTCATGCCACTGAAAGGAAGAAAAAAAAAAACAGGAACAACGAAGAGAGGATGTGCACGGAGTTTACGCGGCCGCCTGAAGGGGCACTGAGCCGAAGGTTTACAGGAACGCCAAAAGGAGGGTTCGTGAGACCCACTCGCCATCCATCGGGGGAGAAGAAGGGAAAGGAGGGAACCGCAGAGGTGGTCACCGGCGCGAAGCACCAAAGTCGTTTGACTTCCCCAACGCGTCAGCTGCGAAAGTTCACCCGCAAAGGGCGGCGGATCTGCGAATGGGCTGGTGAGGCGATCCCGAAGGAACGGAGATTCGAGAGCGAAGCGAAGTTCCAGACGTGACCTCGAGGAATCAGGAAGTCGCACACATGCACCTCCCTAGAGAAACTTCCGAGCTTTGGGGGGAAGGCGAGCAAAAAAGGACAAAGGACTCCTTGGACCCGTTCGTATCCTCCAAGGAAGCGAGCTTCCGTCGGCAAGGAGGCGGGCGTCGGGAAGATCTTGGGTAATGCCGGATGGCATCACGGACGATGAGAAGCTGCCATTCGTTCCCTGGTGGAGGCGCGTGGCAGCTCACGAGCGCGCACCCCTGCTCTTGACCTTCCGACCTGCCCAGAGGGAAAAGGGTGTCCTGCCTGAGAAGAAGAAGAGGCCCACAAGCCACGGGCTCTTGTGTGGGGGAGAGAGGAGACCTTCCTGCTCCCACAGGCCGGGTGCGCGCCCGGGAAGGTGGCGATCCAGACAGGGCGGCTCCCCCATCGCATGTGGGAGTGCAGAGGAACTCCCTCAACCGGGAAAGTCCCGCTCCGAGCGCACGTCCCGGGAATCCCCAGCCCACTTCCAAGGTCGAGAGCAGGAAGGAGGGGAGGAAGGTGTGGTTTCATCCCCCTCCTCCCGTGTTCCATCCATCTCCCTGAGCAATCTCGAACCAAACGCATCCGCCGAACACCCTCCCCTCTTCGATTGGGCCACACGAGAGAACTCTTCTTGCGCCTCCGGAACTTCCCAATCGAGCTCCACGAGGAAGGCGAAGGATGAGAAGTGAAGATGGAAGGAAATTGGAAGGTCCTCCGGGAACCCACGAGGACTATCCTGTTCGTTCTTTCATGCGCGGCAAGCTCTTGATGGTTCTTCGGGAACTCTGTACTCCACCTTCAGAGGGCTGTCCCGTTTTTCCGGTGAAAGAAGCGATCAAAACTTGCGGTGCCAACAAAGCTGAGAAGCCGAGGCGTTGTCTCCCTCACTCTATGTCCCTCTCCCTCCCTCCTCCCTTTCCTTCCCTCCCCCCTCCCCCTCCACACACACACGCTTACGTCGAGCACTTGTTTGTTATCATCCCCTCGCGTTCCTGATCGAACGGTCGGTCCAGCTGCGTGAACTCCTCGATAACTCTTCTGGCTGCCTACCGTTCCTTCAAGACAAGCGAGCGCGCGTTCCCGTGCCGCCGCAGCTGCGACACCGCCTTCCCACTCCGCCCGTTTCGATCCTGCTCCGATACCGGAAGATCCCTGCGCCTGTCGAAATGGACCACATAGGCGCCCGCTCTGGCGCCTGTGTGGCCCCTCGGACGCTGGGAATGCCGAAATCGGGAGCTCCCTCAGGCGTGTCCCTTGCTTTCACCGGCCGTTCCTCGAGTTCCTGATGGGATCACTCGCCAGATCCTGGGAGGAGCCACGAGCAGGTCCGGGTTCGATGCTTCCCAGGCAGCCCGCGCTGCAAGCGAGGTGCAACGTCTAGCGACCTCTTCCACGCATCCAACCTTCGCCCCTCTTGCGGGATGCACTGTGCCACCGTGATGAGGGAAGTCATCGTCCAAGTGCCCTGAGGCTACACTTTTGCACTCTTTGCTAGCAAAAGCGTCTCCATTCTCGCACGAATGAAATTCGGCATCATAGAATAGTGTTTACAAGTACCGAAAGTAAAGGGCCTGCAGTGAGATTCGGATGAAAGGGAAGAAGAGCTGAACGAAGTCCTCAGTGTTCCCATCGACGAAAAGTTCAAACATCCCTCCTCCACTTTCCTTCTATTTCCGCTCCACGTTCCTCTTTCTCACTCTCTTTTGTTCTTCTACTTGAACTTGTGGCGGTGTATTTATCTTGGCACTCTGTCATTTCCCTCGGCTTCTTCTGCAGAATCTGCTAGCTCAGGAGCGAGGAGAGCGACGGCAATGATGCTACAGCTCAGCAAAAAAGCTGAGAGGCAATTATGGCTTAGCCTTACTCTCCCGGAGATTCTGTGTGGTGTGGCTCGGGGCCTGGAAGAAGCTGCAAGCGAAACACATCAAGAAAGCCCCCCCCTCCCCTCGCCTCCCGACGTGAGCGGCGCACCGCTGCCTTCACATCTTGGGCTCATCAGAGATATTCTGGGAAGATGAAAGGAGTCCAAACTGCTGAAGAAATTCTGATAGGGAGGAAGAACAAGCGATTATGGATAAGGAACGATTTTAGAGTGCCCATTCAGCATCTTACGGGATCTCCTATCGGAAATCCCAGCTAGGCGAAACGATCGATTTGTAAAGTCCTCTGCACGAAGCAAAGGGAGCGCCGCAGAGAGCTGATTGCCGGGTTCGTTTTCCTGGTTATCCTTTCAAGAGGTGACCTGCTGATTCGAGGTTCTAATTTTCTGTGGTTCCCATGACACCTCTGGGTACTTACTGGTCGATTGGATCCGAAAGCACACAGGCTCTGTGGATCAGTTCGAACTTCTGTGGAGCTGCCTCTCCTGCCTGTCCGAAAGTTCGCACTTCCACGACAAAGCCTCGTGGATGCCTTCTTACATACGTCACGACTTTTCACACGCCCTTTTAAAGTCTGCAGTCCTCTCCGCTTCTGCAAGACTCGCTGGATGTCGACTTTCGCCTTTCTACCGCGTTTCGCCTTTGCCCTCCTATCTTCGTTTGTTCTTCGACAAGCTTTTCACATCCTACGATCTTCTAGATGCTGTTGCTATGCCTTCTTTGGCAAGTGAGACTCAGAACGGATCTTCAATCACTTGAAACCTTTGATTTTTTTTTTTTTTTTTTTCATTTCTTCCTTCTGCCCTTTCTCCCCTCAAAATGATTCTTAACTTGGAGTTTTTGCTGATCCTCCTTGCTGCGAAGAGTGGAGCCCGCTTCGTTCCAGAGCAGGATCTCTGGAACGAAGATTCCTTCAATGATTCCTTCCTCTGGTTTACATGCTTGTTGTTATCTCCTGCATGATGTCGAACCCACAAAGTACCAAGCAAAACTCTTCAAGAACTTTTCAAGAAAAAACACATCCAGAGACAAAGACGCAACGTGCACTCCTTCTCTGTAGCCATTTTTTTTTTTTTTTTTTTTCCAGTCAAAAAGAAATGAAAACAACGAAAAACTGTCACACTGGACCGGAAAGTCACTGATCCCCTGGTCTTGTAGCGATTGGCTGTGGTGCTCGTGAGGAGGGCTCTGCAAAGTGAGCAGAGCTTTGATGCCTCTCGAATCAAAGAGCTGCTGCCTCTTTACTCCACTGCCCGGTTAAAAATCTCCGATAATAAGTGACAACAACAGCACTCTTGAGAGGCTGTAGCCGGGGAAGAATGTTACGGAGGAGTTGAAGGTGCACCAGCTTCAGCTCCTGGAGCCTTTCGAAAGCTGTGGAATCTGTCCACGAGTTGCAACGAACGTATGAGATTTCATCTCCTGAAACTTCTTTTCCAGTTGCTCATTGCTGTTTGCTTCTTCAGTTCCTCGGAAACGAATAACAAAAAAAAAAAAAAAAAATAGAATGCGAAGTAGCAGAGCGGTTGTCGATAGATGTGTTTTGCCTTTTGCCAAAGTGTTCCGCTCTCGGCGGCAGAATGCCTTAGTTTGACAGTAGATCATTAAGGGGGCAACTATCATTGAGGTTGAAAAATTCGAACACACCGTGTTTGCGCGCGAAAGGGGGACGGTCATGTCCCAACGCACATGTCCACGAGTCGAAAGTTGAAAACGGTTGCGAGTTGAGGGAATAGAGAATTCCGTTACTAGGCACGACCAAGACAAGGGTGGAAAAGATTCGCGCAAGATCCGCGGTCACACCTGCATGAGACCTTTTCTTGTGATACCTGCTGCTTTCTTCTCGGGTAACTGCGTGCTGGGCAATTACATCTCTCGCTTTTTCTTTTTCTTTTTTTTTTTCTTTTAAATGTAGAATGGAGTTTTACGTATTGTCGATCGCAAGAAACCCATATTCAAGTTGTGCCACGGGGAATACGTGGAACCAGAGAAGGTGGAACAAATATACGGCAGGAGCAGATTCATCCACCAGTGTTTCGTCCACGGGGACAGCATACAGGTAAAGAAAACAGTAGCTCCGGAAATTCCATTCCTTGGGTACCGAAACAGGCATCCGTTGTAGGCATTGTGGTTCCCGACTCGAAGTTTCTGCTGATGTGGGCTGAGCAAAACGGTCTAGAAGGAACCTACACGCAGCTGTGTTACGATTCTAAAATCAAAGATGCACTTCTCGCCCATATGCACACTCTAGGTACGCAGGCTGGATTGCATTCTTACGAGCAGGTGAGTGTTCCGCCTTGTTCCTCCTTCCTCGTCACGGATGCACTGGATATCGAGAATGGCTGGTTGTTAAGTCGAGAAAAAAGGCACTCCATCGCGAACGGATGCCTTCATCCATGAACATCGTGCCTCTGAAGTTGGTTTCTCTTATCTGCCTCTTGCGCCGAACCCGCCGCTCACGTATTTAGAGAACAGCATATTTCTACTTGCGTTCGTTGGATGGAATCTCGACTGTTGACTGTCAGTCGCCTTCCTCTGCTTGTCTTATGCTCAACACTGACCTTAGTTCCTGGTGCTTCCCAGTGCTCGAACCTGCGCGGGTGTAGCTTCCCGCAACTACGAACCAAAGAGAACCTCGGTGAAAGCTGCAGAGCGGCTGAATGACTGGATCCTACTTTCCGTTCTCCTGAATTGATGCTCTCGGCATACGAAGAGTTCCCGGTCAACCGGAGTAGACGTGCAGCGACCTCGTGATTTCACCCAAGCAGCGGATTTTCGTGTGTGTGCTCATTGCCGCTTCGTCTCGTCCGGAACGGGAAGATCTTTCCGCCGCCCTCCGAGAACATCCCATTCATCTGACTGCATCTTTAGAGAAATCCGAAAGAGTGAAACAGGCACGTGACGCAGTCGGTACCGCTTTACGGAGTCCCCCTTACCCTCTGCCCAGTGATCCTTGCATCCAAGCAAAAAGGCTCGAGCAGCAGAAGTTCCCGTATCTCTTCTTTGGCTGCCTTCAGCAGAGTGGCTGACTCTTTTACACGCCCAACCCATTCCCACTTCGTGTTTCCTCTTCCTGCTCTTTTCTGATTGTTGGTGAAAAAATCGGATGACTTCCTCCCTGAACTTCGTGGAAATAGGATGGACATTGTGATTGTTTTCGTCATAGCATTGCTGGATCTGATCCTCCCAGGAGAAGAGGACGTGCCCCCTACGGTTGCTTAGCAGCCGCGCCAGAAGAGACACAGCTAAAGGAGAAGACCAAACGAAGAAAATCAGCTTCCCCATTTCTCTTCCGAGGGAGGAGTCTTTGCGAACTGAGCATTAATGGTCGTAGGATCTCTGGTATCTCGCGATCCACGAAGAGATGAGGGGATCGGGAGAACTCCGAATAAACTGACGGAGCACATCGGGTAGAAAATGGCGTGTGGGCATCCCGTAGAAATGCACTCCAGTCATCGAATGGACCACTTTTCATAATGGAAGAACCTTCAGGAATCACACACCCTCGTCAGGAGGGCAGGTCAGGCCGCGTTGACAGCCACAATCTCCGCGCGCGTGGCACCAAGCGTCGCGGGTTCAAATCCCTCCCGGGGAAAGGTCGACGCCGAGAAATAAGTTTTCGAGTCCCTCCCCCCACCCCACACAAACACAAAGGATGACGCTGGTTGACCCACGGGCTACGGTGAGGCACTGGTGGAAGCCAGATGCCCCCGCTGACTGACCAGGACTGAAAGTCGACCACCCTCCGGGGACCCTCCAGGAATCAAGGAGCACCGGTTCCCTTCGGAGTTTCCCCTCCTGTCGGGAAAATGGAGCCGGTTGATGCCTCTCCAGGGTGCAAGAAGAGCGCTGTCTCCTTTTGGGGAGCGGCCCTGCAGGGAATATTTGGAAGCATCCCTTCGGGGTTCTCTTACGAGGAAGCACAAACAAGGAGCGGTTTTCTTGCAGTTTTTCCCCGGAGAAGTTTTTTTTCCTGTCTGTCATCCCGACCTGTCCTTGTCAGGTCGAAGATCACAGACAGGCGGAGAAGATGGTAAAAGACTTCTTAAGATGACGCTACTGTACGTTTGTGGCCAGTATCCCTGCTTCCGACAAGTTTCAGCCCCCAAAGTCCTCCAGGATCCGTGCGATCCAAAGCATCCACAAGGAAAAAAAAACAGGATCTCACTTCCGTCAGAAGATTCTCAGTGCTGGAGGAGACCCCCTGATGAACTCATGGAAGACGTCGGCAGCCAAGATGTCTTCCGCATCTGGCCGGAAGAAGAAAGGAACCCCGGAATGCTCTTAGAGAAAATCTCGCTTCCTTTGAGGTGATGAAAACACCCTGGAATCTTGAGTCTTGCGCTAGTACGATCGACCTCCAGAAGGATGCTTGAACACTCACCCTTGTGGGGAAGTGGCCAGCGTCACAAAGGAGACGGTAAGGTGACCACTTTCTTTTTCCGAACGGGCAAGTGGATGAGGCCCAATGACGTGCTCTTCAGTGTGCCCGTTCTGAGAACCGCAAGCTTATCAGCAGCTTCATCAGCTACGCCTCCTCCTGCCGTCTCGTTTTCCACAGAAGCAAACCGGGCAGCAGTAGAGGATCTCCGCTGAAGCAGCAGCTTGTTTTTTGCGTCGTCAAGAGGAAATTAGTTTCTGCAGAACATGGGAGAGAAGATTCGGCTCTCCATCCAAGCTGACCGAGCTAACCGAGCATCAGCATCAGTAATCAACCAGATGATACCGGTTGATGGTTTTCGGACTCACGAAAACATACCGGAGAAGAAGAGAAAGCTCTCTTTCGAATGAGCTCTTTTTTCTTTTTTTTCTTTCTTGCTGCAGTTCTTTCGCTGAATTGGAGCGACGACCGGATGCTCCAGCCAGTCCTCTCTCGTCCGCATCGGAAGGCGTCGGTAAACTTTGCGTTCAATCGATGAGCTTTGGAATCTTCTTTCTCCGGGAGAAAATTGCTGCCGATTTTTTTTTTTCTTTTCTTTCTTTTTTTGTGCTTCCGCGGGAGGAAAGAAATGTGCAGAAAAGTAATCTCAGAGGTGCAGAGGCCTGCTGAAGCTCCAGCCACCACATCAAACCAAATGTAGGCGGCGTTTTTCTTAACTTGAGGTAACCTTTACCTGAGGAAAGCTTCGAACGGATGCTATTGGGCTGCGAACTGTCTTCACAAGGATCCATGCCCTCCATTAGGTAAGGATGGGTTGCTAGGAGGATCCACTGCAGCGAAGACCTCTGGCTTCGGAGAAAAATGGAACCCCTCAACCGGAAGGAGATCAAAATGCCCCAGGCTAGAAAATTGGCAGAATAGATTCTCAATGGATGGAAAATGGGAACCAAGCATTCCGAGCGCGAAAAAAAAGGAACACCGCAGCAAGAGAGCGCAATCCTTCCTCATCGATCCAGTCTGTGGAGTATTCTTCTCCGCATCCCGGACGATTTGAGAAGGGATCCCTGAACCTTTGATGCAAAAGGTTTGCGAATAAACCGCTAAGCAGGCAGAGGGGTCCCGCAACGTCTCCAGCCCCCCGTTGAGCAATTTGACCCGTCGGAGCGGAACCTTCAAACGCTCTCAACAGTGGAAATTCGCATCGACCAAAGAGCGTTTTGCTTCCATCCACCCCATCTCTCTCCTCCATCAGCGAGGCGACTCGGGGAGAGAGCGACGGCGCGAGCATCCCTTCGGGACAGCGGGTGCTGCTGGTACTGCTCGCTCGTTCCGGCAGAACAACCCCGTGTCTCGTGCCTCCTGAATGAGAGCAGACCGGTTTGGGACGTGACTTTTTGGGTTTAGCGAACTTCCCCCACCGGGCCCGGAAATGCCTTTTAGAAAAAAAAGGAAAAAGAGAAAGCTCTTCCTCGAAACTCTTCCTTGGAGCCTGCCATTCTCAGTCTTTCCACTGCGATCTTGCTTGTTCCAACACGATCTGTGCCCTCGGAGCTTGCCCTTGCATCTTGGCCTCTTCGCGGCCAAACACTGCGTGCGCGAAAAATCTCTTTGCCCACTGTTCGCCAAACACACCCTACATTCAGTGTTTACTTCCTTCTCGCGGGCGACGCGGGCACTGTCGCGGCCCGGCGAACACAGGGATGCCACACAAACGTACAGGAGTTCGAGTTTGTACTGGAAAAGTTGGCCAGCACCTGACCTACTGGCAAATAGGTTATGAGATCGAGTTCCGGATTGAGACCAGCGATGGCGCTGAACGGCTGGTTTGCTGCGAAGACTTCCAGCTGCTTCGAAGAGATGGGGGGGGAGCGAAGGGAAGGAACATTAGCAAGAGGGCAATTCCAGTTTCCCTTCCTCAGCGGTCCCATGCTGAAGGAGGGAGGAGGGGGTCCGGCCGTGCGTTCACCCTTCTCGGGATGGGGACTGAAAGACCTCCCGTTAGGAGGAGCAGGAATCGAGTGCCCTCGGCGGCGGAAAACAAGCGAAGACGGGATTACGGAAGAACCTGGAGACCCACCACGGGAACCAGAGCTGTTTCCTGAAATCGGCAGCGAGGATTGGAGACGGCCCCTGGGCAGCTTCACTGGGTTTGAAAGAATTCAGCTTGCGGCTCCGTTTCAAGAGTGCCAGCATACCTGGATTCGACAGGGGTGTCCAGGTGTGCCTCAGGGAAAAAGAAGCGACTTCGCTTCCTGCCGCTGCCTCCCTGCCGCTACATGTGACCGGACCGTAGTGAATCTTTTCCTGACGTCACCTCCGCCGTCATACTTGTGGAAAACTCTTCCCTCTCCTCTGGTCGTTGTTCCGGTTCCCAACCGGATCCATGGACTCGCTCGGGTCTCCGGTTTTCGGAGTCGCCTTTCGGATTCCCCTCCGGCCGTCTGCTACCACCAGACTCCTCCCTGTCCGGGTCTCCCGCGACTGCCACGTGACTTAGGCACCTCTCCCATAGAGAGCCACTTCCTGAGAGCACGTAGGGAGCGTCTCTCTCTATCCCCCCTTCTTCCCCTGCCTCTCTTCTCCGCCTGCCGAGAGCTGAACCCAAAGTGCAAGGCAAGAGAGGGACGGTGGCGTTCTAGCCTTTGCTGTGAACTCCGCGCGGCTTCCTCCCGCCCTTGTGCAGCAAGAAGGGCTCCCCCCCTCCCCTCGTTGTGCAGATCGTGACCGTCTAATCCATGGGGCGATCGGGGACGCCACCGCCTTGGGGGAAAATTCCCTGCGACCAGTGCGAAAATCCCGCGCGCAGAAAACCTTCCTGACCTCCGGACCTATCCCGCGCGGACTTCGAGCACCGATAACCTCCTATCTGCCTCGCCTCCGGCCGTTTCCCAGGACGGGAGCCCTTTGGGTGCCGGGCAGCTTCCGGCGCTCTCCTCCTTTTCGCCGCTCCCAGAGGCCGTTCGCGGACGTCCGAACCTTCCGGGTCAGCACGAATCCGCGGCGTTCCCGGGATACCGCCCCACCCAAGAGGAAGTGGGTAGAGCCTGGATCTTTGAGGAGGCATTGTGTAGCGAACGCGTACTGCTTCCCGGGTGGGTCTCCTCGCAGGCCCTTCCCCCGAAGTGCGGTTGTCCCTTCCTCTTTGGACGAGGAGGGGGAAGAGGAAAGAGTTTCCAAGGCGACGGAAGAACCGAGCCAGTGGTTGCATTTTCCGTAGCCTTCCCCCTCCCCTCCTCTCTCTCTCTCTTTCTCTCCACCCTTCCGATCCACCGGATATGGGAGCCACTTCTTCGCTTCCCTCCCCCCACCACACACCCTTCTCCCCATCCCGTTCCTAAGCCGTACGGGAATACCGCCGCCGGCGCCCGCTGCGTCGTCCCTTCCGACAGGCCAGCCCGAAAAGGCGGCAGATTTTCCAGAATGCGTAGCGGTAGCCTCCCGAGAGTGCCGACGCTGGATGACGGTCCGCTTCCATCTTTCAGGTGGCGGACATACACCTGCATCCGGACCCCTTCTCCATCCACAACGATCTCTTGACGCCGAACTGCAGATACAAGAGGTCACAGATCGCGAAATACTTCAAACCGCAGATCGAGGACATGTACGAGAACCTGAAGAGCGCCTCCCCGGCCCTGCCCAAAGTGGAGACCCCCAAAAAATCAATAAAAGAGAAAAAAAAGTGAACACGATTTATTTCCATTTTTCTCCGTGACGTCACAAGGAGGAAGGCGAGGAGCGGGCCGCACGCGCACCCGAGGGGTAGGGGAAGGGGGAGAGGGGGCATCCCCTGCCGGGCAGAACTGGTCGAAAGAGGAGGGGGAGAGAGGGAGAGATCCAGGGAGACCTCCGGGTGCGGACTCCCGGATTCTCGCGTTCTTTTCGGCTTCATCTTTTCGTTGCCGGTCTCTTTTCTCCCCTTTTGAATGCACCAACTCCAGCGCCATTCCGGGAGGAGGAGGAGGAGCAAAAGGAGGATAACGTTGGGAGGAAGGGAAACTGAGAGGGAACAGCACTGAGCCCGGTGCACCAAAGCAGCTCCAGAAAGAAAGCCAGGGGTTCTCACTTCAGACCGAACCGCTGCATTTGGTGGCTCCTCGAAGGGATGACTCCGCACGTTGGCACGCAAACGACGGAGCGTTTCTCTTGGGCACATTTCCTCTTCTGAGGAGGAGAAGAAGGAGGAGGAGGAAGGAAGAGGAGGGGAGGGAAGTAGAGATGAGAGAACCAGGTGGCCTCACTGCTTGGGATGGGCTCAAAGTTCTCATCCCTGCTCGCTGCGTCGGGTCGGACGGAGTCGGAGTCTCTCTCTGGATGATCACGTGGCTTCGCGTTTGGCATTCTGGTGGTCGTTCCGGAACACGTGTTCGCAGGGGCGCCAGTTTTCCTGACTCTGGCTTTGTTTTCTTTTCTTTTCTTTTTTATTTTCTATGTTTCTTCCCGACTTTTTCCCAGGACTTACGAGGGCGATGTCGTTGGAGAGCGGGGATGGAGAAGGAGGAAGACGGCGCAGCGATCTCAGCAGCAGCTTCTGGGTCGAAAGCCCCACAGCAGCCCCGCTTTTTTTTCTGCCCCCTTTTCCCCGTTCTTCCACGCGCGCTTCCACGGCTCTGGAGCTCACGCATCGGCGAACCGGGAGAGGGAAACGCGAAGCTCCCTTGGTGGATCGCGCCGCCGGAGACCTGTCTCCAGCCGCGGGGGCGCTTAAGTGGCGCAACCGCGACCAGTAAGCAGTCTGGCCTCTGCCTCCCTGGATCGAAAACGGAAAAGCACCTGTGGATTCGTGGATGCTAGGAAGGGGGGAAGGACAGCTTTTCCTGCTTTCTTGCCTTCGGTTTGGGTGGCAGGAAAGCGACCACGCACCCCGAAACCGCGAGTGGACGAGTAGGCGAGCGGCTCCAACCGGGAAGGCGCTCTGGAAAGGCGAACTCCTCTTATCCGGAAGGGCGGCTGGACCGAAAGGGAAAGAGACAGGATGGAAGAGCAGGCTTCCCCTCTCCGGAGAGCACTCCCGTAACGCGGAAAGGATTGCGGAATCCCCCGGCGGCAGGCGACCGCGCAGGCATCCTGGCTTTGCCCGCGACACGTCGGGCACCTTGCGACTGCTTCCCTCGGGTCCAGCTCTCTCCTCGGGAAAGCCGGAGAACGCCAGGAGCTACTTGACGGGCGCTTGCGCGTATCGTCAGCCATTTTGCTAAACACCCCCACGGTTCACGCCGGGTGCGACCCTTTTGCGGTGACAGAGCGTGCACATCGAACACCATGGAGCTGGTGGATCGATGTCTCTCCAGAGTGTGAAAGAAGCGCACTATTCCCTTCGGGGAGTGGATCCTTCAGAGAGATTTGGAAGCGCCCGTTCGGGGTTCTCTTCGGAGGAGGAAAAACAAGGAGCGATTCCCTCGCGGGTTCTAGACCGAGAAGAAACTCTGAGAGCGAAACTCCTTTCCGGGTTCCTTTCGCAAAAGAAACAAAGAGTGGACCCCTTCCGGGGGACCTCCAAGGAGAATAAGGGGGAGTTTTCCTTCGGGGTTCCCTCCCAAGCGTAAGAGGAAAGGACTCTTTCCTCCGCAGTCTTCCTGGATTCGTAGGGTGGTCCCCTCCCGGAGTGTTCCCCCTTCCCCTAACTTGAAGAGTTACACAGAGCGATTCGATCCAGAAATGAAAGAATGCAGAAATCCCGAGGTCAGTGAGAACGTACGGTGCCTCGCTGCCCAGACGTCTTCGCTGTTCATCCTGAGCTAGCTCGCGCATGCACGGCAAGCTCAAAATCCGGAAGCCCGACGTGCTCAAAGTGGATCAGGAGGGATTGCGCTCGCGCCTTGTCTTGGCTCAGGCCGCGATTAACCGAGGGGAGGGGGGAGGGAAGGTAGAGAGGCCAGCAGCTAGCTGCGCCGTGTGTATCCCTTTCCACTTCAAACGGCGGCCACTTCTTTGTTCCTGGACGGGCACCCCGTGAGCGGAGCTTCCGAGCCCTTTTCGCCGGCCCCTCCTCCTCGCCCGAGCTCGGACGCCGCCTTCGCCTGCTCCCACCGGAGTCCCCGCGCCTGCCGCCGCCAGGCGCTGCGTGCGTTCTCCGGAAGGCTGGCTCCAGGAATTTTTTCAGCAGACAACGGGGAAACAACCCACGCAGAGTTTGCCAGGGCAACGACAACAGCGATGCGCAGAGAAGCGCTGCGATAGCGCGCGGGCGCGCGTCGTCCGCCCGGGAAGCAGTTCCTCGCAGGGGCCGGGAACGCAAAGCGAAAATTCCGGATGCTGCGCTGCGCGGGACGAACATGGCGGTGGGGCACGTCCGGTTGCGACCTTTGTGTGCGCGCGCTTGTCTTCGGGGCCAGCCCCGTCCGCAGCGCACTCTGGCGTGCGGCTCCGGGAACCGCGCTCGGCCGCCGGGACGCGGACGGAAAGACGCGCAGCACGAACGACGCGGGTCTCCTCGAAAGCCAAACGCGGGCATTCCCATTTTCGCAGCCTGCTCCTAGAGGCGTTCGAACGTGGTCCCGGATCGAAAGCCCCGTCGCAAACGAGCGGTTTCCCTTGCGGCGATAGGTAATTAACGAAGGACGGCTAACTTTCGGAGGGGAACTTGCCGTCCGAGGATCCCGGAGAGATCGCCGGACGCTGGGAGGCGTTCGAGAGGGGAACGCGGGTCGCAACCCGGAGTGGAAGAGAACCCTGCCACTTTCCCGGCTCCTTAGTGAATTTTTCTTGTTCTGCACACGCCGTTGTCGTAAACGCGAAAAAGGAAAGGGGGGAAAAAAAGAAAAAAGCTTGGGATTACTGTCGGTCAGAATTCTTCGTGGAGAAAGACCCTAATCGTCGTGGTGAATGGTGTGATGGAGTCGGCCGTCGTGACTAATTTTAATGCACCGGGGCGTGCGATTAGGAATTTGCGTCCACTCCGAATCGCCATCTAAAAGTTGATAGTAGAAATTCTGTACTTATAAACGTGTACAGGCGATGTACGCTTTGTTCGACCGAAGGCTCGCGGTCTGTCAAAGGGAGGCATTGTTGGCAAAGAATTGGGTGCGATTTCTTCTTTTCTTTTCTTTTTTCGGTAAACACGCGGCGTGTTTCGAGAGGAGTGTCCGTGACGACATGGGAATCACACCCCGCCGCGTGTTGGACAGCAGTTTTTTCTTTTTTTCCTTCTTTTGTCTTCTCAAAGCTGCCTCACTTAGAGCGAAGGAACAGCGATAAAGCCAAAGAGCAAAGGGCAGGTCGACTGAATCCACTTTGTCGCCGCCCCCCGGGGTGCCCCTCCCCCCCCGTTCCTGCAGGATGCCGTGGGGAAGAATCGGAACACGAAGGACATCACGCCTCGCAGGATGTGGTGGGGATCCCAGGTAAGTTCCATCTGGAACTCGCGCCGGCGAGGAAGGACGAGGGGGGAGACCCAAGCAGGGAAAGGCGGCGCGCGGTTAACCGAAGCGTTCGAGAGGGCAGCAATCGGAACGAAAAACGTCTCGCCACTGCTCGGCCTCGGGACAATTTTCAAATGCGGACCACCAGAACAGAGCTGCGAGGCGATGTCTCCGCAAGATAAATTTAATTGTGGTGCATTTTGAAGACTCGTCCGGAGCTTTCGCTGAAGACGATAACGAGGATGATGGGAAGGAAACAGAGGAAGGACGCACGAATCCCATGTGTATGTACAAATGCTGCTCTCGATGCTGCTCAGGATTACCTCGAGATAAGTCGACCTTAATAGATGGACATCTCGATCGTCTGAGAGCTCTCGAGATAGGAGAATGGCTGCAGTTACTCAGTGGCTGGGACGATGCTCCTTTTGCCACACTCTTTCGGTGGTCTGACTTCCACGAGACAAGGGTGAACCTGGATCTTTCCGATAAGGCATTTCCTCTAGCTGCCGTGTCACGGAGTCCGTGCATTTTTTTTGCCATTGGTGCTTTTCCCGGGTACTTCAGACCAATTCCTGTCTTCTACGGTTTGGAGGAATCGCTAGACGAAAGAAGACTCGCTCGTGTGCTTAACCAAAGAGCGGTGGATTCGGCCGTGGGAGCGGGGATCAGGAAGACTTTCTGTTGGCACGCCTAGCAGACTTCACTTGGCCTCATCAGGCCAAGTGAAGTCTTGGCTTTCGTTCACTTCCATCCTATCCTTCTCGCTGGAGGGATCTCGGATCGAACCCTCCCCCAACTCCGCACTGTGGGTGGCACGTTTCGGCGCCGTCACTTCTTTCAGCGAAAAACTGATTCTTCCAGGAAAAAAACGAAAGCGAAAACGAAAATGGAAGCCAATGCTGAAAGGATGGCTTGGAGATGAAGGAACGCTTGAAAACAGTTCGCTCTCTCGCGCTCTGCCTTTTGGTGTTGCTCCCTTTGTCTTCCACAAGCCTTCGTGGTCCATCCCGCAGCCTCGTTTTCTCGGTCTTCTTGCCTTCTTTCTGTTGGTTTATTTGCTTGCCCTTCGTGTTCCTTTTCGAAACATGTCCTCTTCGGTCATTCAGAAGCCAAAGTAGGCCTCAAAACGAAACAGAAGCGACTCGCAAAGAGCAGCAGCCAATGTTGCTACAATTCGTTTCTGCCGAAGAATTCTCCTTGACATCCTCCTCCAAGACGTCTCCAAGACGGACAACTCTATTCTGGACCATTTGCGCTCCGGATGCTTCTCGCAGGAACAAGGCGGCAGCAAAGACGAGCCGGCAGAACGTGGCCTTCAACAACGTCCTCCTGCAAGCAAAGGTTTTGCCTGGGCAGCGATCCTCCGGTTTCCAACAGCACAGCCAACTCCTAGGTAAAAGCCAAGGGAGCGAGAGAGCAGGCGAGGGTGGAAGGGAAGCTGGAAAGCACGGCTCGGCTGCCATCGTTCACGCTCCCTACGAAGAATGCGTCCGAGCCAGGAACGATCCGTCCGATGCACAACCATCTGCTGCCAGCGAGAAGACGCGTCGTTGTAACCTCGAGGAATCTCTCTGCAGCTGATTCTGGATCTGTATGCCTTGAAAACACCCTCCGGAAAAGCGACGCATATGCGCGGTTCCAGATGTGGATCCCTCGCTAAGAAAAATCTTTGGTGTTCCCCGTGCAAAACGTTGCCTACGCGTACGGATTTGCATGTGATTGACCTGATGTTTGCTCTCCGCGCATGCGCGAGTGCGCGTACAGTCTGCGCGCAGCTTCAAACATGGAGGCAACTGGGGAGTCGCAAATGTTTGCTCTCGGAAGAAGAGCTTCTTCGTCTTCCTCTCCTCTCTCTCTCTCTCTCTCTCTCTCTCTCTCTCTCTCTCTCTCTCTCTCTCTCTCTCTCTCTTTCTCTTTCCTTTTTTTTTTTTTATCCACTCCCCCCCCCCTCCACCTCCTTTTTTAGCCGTTACGCCAAGATGAAATGCAAGGAGTCTCGAATCATCATCGCAAGCTGATTGAAAATCTGTATTTCTCAAGGAAAAGAAGTGTTTTCCCTCTGCAGCTGATTGAAGAAGGATTAATCAGTTGTGCGTCCTCAGGCTAAAAATATGACACAGGAATCGGCAGCAGAGAAGACGGCAAAGGGCAACGTAACGAACGATTACGAGCTCTCTGGAGGACTCTGTGCGAAACGTTGGTTTGTTCCTCATGGTAATGAGCCTTTCACGAGGACGTTTTTTTTCTTCTTCTTCTTCTTCTTCTTCTTCTTTTTGTTTCTTTTTTTCGTTTTTTCGGAGGGGAGGTAGGGGGGAGGAAGAGGAGAGATTTCTGATGCTGATCTCCCGGGAAAAGAATGGTTCGAAAATGAATCGCCGACCTTTGCCAGCACGTTTTTTGGCACTCTGAATCGCACATCCGACCGCAGAAATGGACTTCACCGCGAAGGATTAATGAACCGCAATCATTTTTTGTCTTTTTGTTGTTGTTGTTGTTGTTGTTGTTGGTGGTGGTGGTGGTGGTGGTGGTCAGCATGCCAATTGCGTGTCTTCCGACCTGTGCCTCATGGAAGTGCGTTCGGCATTTCCATCCAACTGCTCTGGCATTTATTTGTCGAGCAAAGGGTATCTGGTCAATAGAGATTTTTCCTCGATAGAGGTGCTTCGGATGTTTGCTGCTGCAGATGCACGCGCACGCACACATTCACGTTGCTGCGCCCCGCTGGAGCAGGCGGGCGCCTGCACAGAGCACGCTGAGTCGGACGGAGGAACTGATCCCCGGTTGCAGAACAGGAGTGCTCTCGGGAGGAAACGGCTTCGGGAAGGAGAGCCAGCAGCGGGCCTAACTGGATCCATTTCACCAAGATGCACCTCCACATGGATGTGCACTTGGGCACCCTCAAGTTGTCGAGGCCGTCCATTCGAGACTGGCTCGGTTCGAAAGAATGAGGGGGCAACCCGATCTTCCCAAAAATTCGTATCTATGCATTGATCACTTGAGTTTCGAATGGGTCAGTAGTAGATGGGACACTGGTGAAATTCTCAAACTATTCTAATGGTAATCTGTTAATATCAAATAGCTTCACAGACGTAAGTACTATGTACGATGTACCTCAAATTATCCGTGGGTTACTGGATATATACTCTACACTAAAGAACACCATGAAAGGTATATGTGTTGTTTAGGTAGTGAGCAAGAATTCCAAGTAAGCGTCGATTCAAAAAGGAAAGAAACACCCGTGGTTGTCTCTTACACGCAGTGTTCATTACCAACGTCCTGCTTGGATGAGCTCTCTATTCACCGAGTCAGCGGATTCCTTAAGAAAGAAACCGATAAAACGACTTATAAATAGGTTGTTCTAAATGAATAAAAGCTTCGGGACATTTTTTGGAATCGAGATTCAAACTCCGTGATGATTAGAGACTGTTTATGCAAATATGATCGTAACGGTGTGATCTCTCTCTCATGCTTCACCTTTTTGGCAGTCACCAAGACAGTTATCCAAGACACGCACACACGCGACTCTTTCGCTTGAGGGTCCATGTTTTCCTTCTTCCGGGGGGGGGGGGGGAACGAATAAATCGGGAAATTGAGGCTTCCGAATGAAAATCTCTTCTCTTCACGGTTGCTTGAAGTGGAATGAACAACCTTTTTTCGAAAAGAAAAATCCAAATTTGTTGAGAGCCCTTTCAGCAACATTCGTCGGCATGCGAATGCTTCGGAGCAATCGAAATGGGCTGCTCTGGATGGATATCCGTAGACTTTCGCTGACGTTCAAACACGAAAATTCAAGTTGCACCAAAACATGAAAATTGACTGATTTTTTTCGAGTGAAGCACCATTTCTGTATTGAATGCAGTGTTGAATCAGATTGGAATCACTGTTCCGTTAAAGTTCAATTTAGCTTCTATCGCAATTTCGATTCCCAAATGTTTAGATATATTCTGATGGATGACAGGGAATCACGACATGCTAATGGCACTTGCTTGCCTGTTTCCTCATTTAATTCTTCCTTATGAACATATAATAAATGAAAAATGCAACCTCCTAATTATTCATTTTCATTTGGGAGTGTGGGAAAGATAAGATAAAGATATCTCTGATAAAGCGTGGAGGTAGCCATTCAATCATTATAACCTTTAAATGTACCGTTGAAATAATTTTGCTTCAGCCTTCATAATTTCATTTTCTGGATTCGATTGCAAGTCATTGTCATCAACATTCTATAGAAGATCAAGATAGCCAGTCATAATCAAAATTCATTGTATTTTCTGACAAATAGATGTACTACGAGAGTCTTCTATTTAGTGTAAATAAATGCAAAATCAGGTACTCAGGTGCTTGTAATAATTTCTTGCATTGATATTTGAACTCATTTGTCACCAGCTAAAAACTCTTTGTTCTAATACGTCCGAGGTTTATTTCACTTTATTTTCAGTTGAGACCCTAGGGAAGCCTCTTGTTTGGGCTCTCTCTTGATTGAACTTCGAATAGTCTCATTAGTAAATATTTATGAAGATGTCACATATCGGTCTCAAAGACAGATGTCTAGGCTATACCTAATGTCATTCGGTATGAGTCCAGATCTATGGAAATTCTTGTCTTCGTAAAGAAATTATGCAGTAATGTATTTTAAAAACTGTATTTGGGAAGCACAATAAACGAAAAGTGAATAGAGTGAAACAAGAGAGTTGCTTGTGAAATTCGTGAGTATAGTTATGCTGTTTCTACTAGGGCATGAATGTTATGTTTTGTGTTTGTGCTTTAAGAGTCAATATCTAGAAGGAGATCTTATTCGATTTGCTTCTTCTCTCAGATGCAATAGTTGTACTCTTAATCACTGATAAAAGATATACTTATTTCCTGTAAGTAATTGCTTTCTTTTTCTACCTTATAATTCTCTTTTTACTGTCCTTCCTTTGCTCCTTTTATTTATTTATTTTTTTAATGTTGTACGGAATGTGTAATTAATGCTTCACTCACCCTTGTTGTTTTTACAGCCACAATTGGAAAAATATCGATCACTGATCAACATTATTACAATTTATGATCTTTTTCATTACTTGCATAAATGAACTCAACTAGGAAAATTTTCAAAGCTATTAAAAATTTTCATTATAGAACACAGCTTCGGTCACCTTAATGAAGCTGTCGTCGTAAAACAAATTAGGAATTTTGATTGAAAGTTCATTAAATTTATATTCCTTTTCTATTCTTGGAATATTATTATATATTCTATTATATATCCTAATATTCTTGGAAGACTCTTTCTGTATGCACTTTAGTTAGCTTTCATAAGCTTTTTAAATCTCTTATCATTCACGTTATATGAACATTGACATTAGCGTGTCCTTAACAATTATACGGAAGATTTATCACTTAATAGAATTATCAAGGGTTCGGTTAATTATATAAGGTTTTTCAAATTGCTATCTGTTTTCTCTTTCGAAACCACCTAAAACATATGTCATGATCATTTTGAATATTTGACATTTGTCTTTAAAAAAAATAGCTTCATCATTTACTTGTTTGAAATTAACTGAAATCGTGTCAGAAATCATTATTGCAAATTTCCCGTAACATTTTCTCTAGCTAGTTATTTGAAGTGGAGTCGATATTTTAATTATCATTTGTTGTATGTGATACAGCGTTCCCCTCCCCCCCCCCCATAGGAATCATATTGCAATGATATTAATTATTGGAGACCAAAAATTAGCTCTAATGTAATTGACATTTATTGTATAAATTCCTATATGAAAATATAGCTACCTATACGTTGATTAAAGATTAATACGGTATTTTGTTTGGAAACAATTCAATATTTTTTTTTTAGTAGTTACATGCACGTAAGTTAAGTTTATCCGGTAAGAATGGCGGCTTGTTTTGGCTAGCTTTGAAATGTGTAATGAAACGATAATCTTGTGATAAGCAAAAATTGCTGGTATTGTAATAGTGAGTTTAAACTTAAAATTAAAATATGCTTTGACTGAATTTGAGGTATATTAACCATCAGTTGAATAAAGCCGTAAATAGCAAAATGAGTTACTTGTGCTGTATTCCTGGTTGTCCAAATGAAAAGCATTTCGATAAATCTGTAACCTTATTTCCCTTCCCCGAAAATGATGAGTTAAAGAAGCAATGGATCCTTAGCATGAAACTTAATATTTATTCGGTAATTTTTTGATATTCTTTTTGTGTTACACTTTTTTGTATAATTAAACGCACGTATAATTGAATTGTGATTCGTTCTGTTTATTGTGTGACTGTCATCAAGCTTAAGATATCATTCAGTGTTAATGAACCGTAGCCTTCCATGATCCAAATGTAACTGATTCTTTAATTTGTTTTTGCAAATATATTTATAGATAGAAACCCCGTCACGCATTTGTGCACTGCATTTTACTGAAAACGATTTTCATCCCTGCATAAATGAAACAGGAAAAAAAATACTGAAAGAAAATTCAATACCTACAATACTTCCCACCCACACAAAAGAATTATGCCGGATTAATATGAGACATTCTCATATAAGGTTTGAGTTTCTATAATGAAATTATCAAATTTTTATTTGTTCTATAAGCCTAAGTCTGTTGTGAAATTTGTAACTTTGCTATAATTTTAATTTTCTTTTTCATGCTAAATGATTTGGTATTCACTTTCATAATGAAGTAATAATATGTGGATTGAAATGTGTTATCAGAATAAAATTATAAAATCTCCATAAATGTGATGTAAATATGCATATTTCTCCTTAAAGAATATTTCTTTAATACAGACAATCTGATGGAAGCTTGGTGACCCAAATGGAATTCAGTCATGGAAATTTTGATATAGTCTGTTTTGTTTGTGGAAAGACAATACCAAATAATGATAATGGGAGTTTTGAAGGTTTATGCATGTTGGGATCTAGAACAGCATGCACAAGTACAGTTTTTCTAAAATTTTTAAAGGAAGTACTTGTTGGCGTCTTCACTGAATTCCATCAAAGTGAATCGTATATTTGTGAAAGATGCCAAAACTTGATTGAAATGGTGGATTCGTTTGAAGTTAAAGTTGTACAAATCAAAAAAGAAATACGAAAATTATATCAAGATAAGTCTGTTGTAAAAAACAATGGTTCTTTCACTAATATTCAACCATTTGGGAAAAAACAAGCTGTGATATCGAAACTCTCAGATGTAGGATCATTGACAACAAATTATGAAAATATGCCATACTTTCCATTTGATCCTAACACAGTCAGACATACCAGTGCAATTCAAACATCGATCATTAATTATAGTGCTGTACATTTTAATCCGAATTCCAGTGATAATCGAGCTCTTGATGTCAGTAATCTTTGTAGGGTGGAATTACAAGAAGGAAATGCTGATCCTCAGAATGCTCTCAAGAGGTTATCATCATTGACTAACGTAGAAAACGAACTGCCTGCTAACTTGAATGCAAATTTATTTGTACAAAATTCGAATGTTTCATCAACACCAGTTAGTTGGATTTCTCAAATCTTAGATGACAATGTACTCTGTGGCAAGAAACCAAAAGGACAGGTAAGCTTTAAGTAAACATTGTCAGGTGTTGTTTTTAAGAACTCCGGGATTTTGAGAGTGTTGCTGTAAGTCCAAAATATGATTTAGTAGCACATACTGGTTTAATGCTCAAAATAAATTAAGTATTTGGCTTTTTTGATGTATTAAGGTGATTCATAGGCAGATTCATTCATGTTTATATGATCCATATGGTTGCAGTGCTTGCATGTATACCCAATGTACATAGATGTTTCAAAAATTCTTGAATTTTCATGCATACATTGCTTGAATTACTGTTGCTAAAAGTTATTGTTTGCATTGTTACTGGTCATGCTATATGTTTTGTATGTAGATCATCCTATATGTGTACACACATGTACAAATATGCTGTTTTTGTATCATGACAGTAATCATTTAACTTATTTGCAGTTGATTTCGTGACACTAGTATAGTTCCTTTTGAATTTTTCTATGAATCTGTGATCCTGAAATCCCATGCAGAAACCTTACTTTCCATACAAATATTTTATCGTATGGTGGTCATTTCTTAACTGTTTTTCTGTGTAAATTATCCAAGAAGTAGACTTGTTTAGCACTATTTTGCACCTATTACTGTACACAGAAGAAACAGTAAGCAATCTTAGAATTTTGGAATGCAGTGACTTTAAATTCTTCTATAGCATTGCTCAGCATGATGTAGCTTGTAAATTCAGATGATTAGAAAAGATAAACGTGATGGTATGGGTGAGCACTTTCTTTGAATGGTGATTTTTGAAAGTTCTATGAAGGTCCTTTTTTTCATTGTTGTGTAGACTTCGTTTATAATGTTTTGTATGATTTGAGGCATTCTAATTCAAAGAAAAGAAAATGCTAGGATCGAAAAATTGTTTTGAAAAAGGATTTTTGGGAATACTGTGGTCTAGAAAATGTGAGCCCATTATAAGTGTTTAGAATCTTGGCATTCCAAATAATAAATGTCAAGTGACAAACAAGGTAATATCTGCATGCATTTTGCTGATAGAGGAATAAAAATGATTTTTCTTGATAGGTGAAACAGGTAGATCTTTGATAAAATTGAGGGGGTCATCAAAAAAAATAAAACTTGCATTTCATTAAAATGATATTTAAAACATCAATTTTATTTACTAGTAAATCTACTTATGTATAATGTGGATCTTTTTTCCTCTCTCTCTCATATGATGAATTTATGTTTCTTCAGTGGGACAATAAAGCAGATGTCAATGACCTGAGATCTAATCCCAAGATGGATGGCGACTCCCAGTTAAATCCAAATCATTCTGTAGCCAATGGCTGTTCTGAAGCAAATGAGAAGACTTTCTCCATTTTAGAAAGTCATAATGGCAGATACAATTCATCTTTACCTGCATTTCCTCTGAACAGCAGCCTTTCCTTCCCCAAATCATACAACACTTCAGAATTAGTTGGTTTGAATGATACAATTTACTGTTGTCCGGAATCAGCATGTGAAGCTCATTTTAAGACACGTTCTGGCTTAATGAATCATATGCGTCATCATAGATCAGAAGGCCCACTGGAATGCCAACATTGCCATAAACAGTTTAATTGGTGGGCACATTTAGCTAGCCATGTCCAGTTAATACATGGAGACTTGGGACATATTCCTCCTCTCTATACTTGTGAAACATGTAAGTTGAAATTCAAAGATCTTGATGCATTTCGCCAGCACGTACATGTGCCCCAAACACAAAATGATCCCAATCAATACAAATGCAATTCATGTAGTGCAGGTTTTCCCACCTTATCTATGTTGAATGGCCACAAAATGAAGGAGCATTTAGAAGAAAACACATTTCAATGCCCAATGTGCGTTAAAACATTCCATCGCAAATACAATTTGCTTAGGCATTTGGAAAATCATGATAAGAATGAAGAACCTGAACATTACTACCAGTTTACTTGTCAGGTGTGTAGTGCAGTGTTTTATCGCAAAGATCATTTAAGCAGACATCTAAAGATCCATCAAAATATCAAGCCATATGAATGCAATATTTGTAAAAAGACATTTCGCAGAAATGATGGGTTGAACCGGCACCAAAAATTACATTGACATGTAGACATTCATGTTGTTATTCAATGCAGATTTATGCTGCATGAAAGTATGTAGTGTCTGACATACATATTGATGCCAGCTTACTTTTAGTATTTATTTTATGTAACTCTGAAAATTGCTAGTTTTTAATTTTTCATTTGTTTGCATATTTTTTATAAACCTTTATTTAGAAATAACTTGGAATTCATTTAGAAATACTGTATATACAGCATTTTGGAATTAATTCGTGGACAGTGAAATTATTTGAGAATTTAAACAGTCCATGTTTCATGATTTAATATGAATAGATTTTGAACTGAGTACTGATGTAGACACTTGAAGGATGTAAATTGCAATGTGTGCAGTTTAAAGTGATAAGCCAATTATCCCTTGTTATTTAAGAAACTGATGATTGTTGAATAACTGTTAATAGAATATGGTAAATGATAGAAAGATGTTAAGTACCTGAAACATTTTCATATCTCGGTTTAATATTGTGGCAATGATGAATCAAGAGAGCATAATTTTAAGTTTTAATCAGTCATTTAATGATAATGTTTCAAGCATTTAAATATCTTGAAATCATAAATAATTAATTTTGATATCTTTTTTCATCTCTGAGCTTTTGTATTATTTGATCAAGAGCTGTTATGGATGTTTATTTTTTATTTCTCTAATTCCACTTCATATTCTGTCTTTTTTTAGTTTTTATTTCTTCTAATAAAAATATTTTGATATCAGTAAACAACTGATTAATATTTTGATTTTAAATGTATAAAATTTTATGGAGTGTGCCCTTTCATTTCAACTTTTGTGTGTTAATTTCAAATCGGAAAGATGAAGAGAATGTGTCTAGTCCAGGTAAAATCAATTTGCAGAGTGATAGCCTTAACAGATTGCTGAGTGTAGATTATAAATGACTCCCCATGTGATTCCACTATTTTGTTCCAACTTTTCATTCATTGTGTTTTTCCTGCAGCATTATTTTTATCACATTTAGAAGTGAAAGTAAATTCATGTAAATTATTGATTACTGACGTTTTGATTCTTGGGTACTTTCTGTGGTATTTGCTAAATTTACACTGTCGAAATCATTTGCACAAAAAGCACTCACCATATATTAACATTTAGTACAACAGAATTTGCATGTATTTACTCTATCGTATCTAACACAGAGAACTTGTTTGTTACATGCAAAGGCTCTTCTGTTTGCTCCTCACCACTGCTGTCAGTTGTGGAGTTTAGTTCAGATGATTCAGCATTACCACCCACTTGATCTAGAAGTTCCAAGATGCTTCTTCTCTCTGGATGGTTTTCAAATTGTTCTGTAGGAAACCAAACTTATAAACAAATATTAGTGCTTCTCATTTACCCTGATTCTGATGAAAACCAGGAGGTTTGAAGCAAAAACTTAAATGACCTGCAAGGCTCATTCGTAATAAGTGATTGGCAGCTCGATTTACATCATCTTTTGCACCTTTGGTAGTTTTATAACCTTTCAACTCAGCCCAAGCTTCACAAATGTCCCACGGGGACTGACAAGTATTTTCCTCGTCCACTAACTTTAAGTGCAATAAAGATGTTAAAGAACAGCGTTCTGCCAAGTAACGTATTGATGAAAAAGGTTCTCGAAGTTGAGAAATTGGGTAGCTTCCTAAAAGAACCTGCAGTGGCCTAGGCACCAAAGAAGGAAACACCAATCCAGGGCAATCACACAGAACTACATTGGGAGTTACATAAATAGTTTGGAAGTGCTTGGTGTGTCCAGGAGTGCATGAAACACTTACTACCTGAAGCAAACTGAGTGCCTGACAAACAATTATTCAAGACTCACTTTCTGCCCCTGAATAGCATTTAACAATGCTGATTTTCCCACATTAGGATATCCTAATATACCAATAACCAAGAGAGCATCTTGAGATCTCTGACATGAGAAACTTGTATTGCTGCAATCAACAATGTTACATTTTTCCTGATATGTACAACTCATTTCTGTGTCACTGTCTCTTACATGTGCCACCTTTTGGTCCCACAAGCTTAAATCCACTAAATTACAAAGCATGTTGTTCACTGATTGAATTTCTCACCTTGCTTTTCAGCACTCTTACATAGTTGGATCAATTTCTTGATCGCTTGAGCTCTGCTTTTGTACCTTGAACAGTTGTCTAACACGAAAATTCCGCAGCATGATACTGTTCACTTACTATATGATTGATGTGAACGAGAAAATTTGGTAGAAACAAAAAACAAAGTATCTGCTAAAGGGAAGGTTTGCTTGAAATACTGTTGCCATGCCAAGGCGACAGTAACAGGAACCAAATCAACTTTGTTTAATACTATTATAAGTTTTTTGTTTAACTCTTCTACAATATATTTGTACATATAAGGAGGAAACAACACTGACTGGCAAGAACAAAAATTTTGCAAATTACTTGGAGAAATTACCGAGAAACGAATGTCCACAACAAACAGCAGGATATCAGACATTTCTGTCACTCTCCACATTTGTCGCCAAGTTTCCAAATTTAGTTCAAAATAGGAAATCTGTGATGGAAACTTGTGCAGAATAGAATCAACATACTCCTGAAAACAAATGACGTCATATGACTTGGCTTACAGCATAGAGAATGAAGTCACTTATCGTTCAAAGTTGAAATTAATGAAATCCGGGTTTGCCACATTTTCCCAAACATAGGTACAAATCATTCAATCACAAAAAAACATTTTGCATATTTCTAAAATATGCTGATCAATGCATAATGGCAAACTGGGCTTACAGCATGCATGGTTAGGTAGTATAAAGTTTAATTTCCAAAATTCCAAAGCATTGTTTACTTGCACTTAAAATACATGTCACACACTCATGGCTTACTTTGAAATATTTCTGTTCCCGAAGGTCAACCTCAGTCTTGGACATCTCATAATTCCATTCAGGTCTTTTGGGTACATCAAGTTCCTTCGGAAAATACCTATCAAACTCTATCTCTAGGTTTTCATCACTGACATAAATTAAAGGATTCTTGGCATTTGCTTTGCCAGCCTCAATGGCGGCTTTACTTTCATAAGGGAAAATTAATTTATACCTAAGGGCAAATAAAAGGGAAAAACAGTCAAAATACAAACAGCATTACCTGTCGGCTCTTGTTAGATCTCCTACTGATATATTACGCACACTTGACAATCCTTCAGACTTAAAATTATACTCATTTGGCACAAGCACTGGCTCACTGTCATGATCTAAAATATATAACATTCGTGGATTTCTACTGAAACTTTCAAAGCAATGTAAGAATGCAATAAAAGCCAGAAAGACGATTAAATACAAAATATTCAATTGTAAACAAACTCGTATTAGTAATATTTATTACCTTCCCTTCGTGTATGTGGAACCCTTTCTCTTTTTGTTCTCAGTTGCAATTTTTTTGCTTTTCCGCTATAAGCAATTTTTCGCCTACACAATGGCATATTGAGGTTTTTAAAACTGTTCCTGCACCTATCTAGCAGGCGCACATACTAAGTTCTGATGCGCCATTAGGATTTGTGAAGCTTCAAGGTGCTAACAAAAATAATGTTCACACATCACATGAGTAACTTGTGGCCTGAGAAGCACAAGGACAAGTTATAATTGTTACTAATTGTTCAGGCTTAAACAGCTATCAGCCTGTAAATATAATTCAGTTGTCTTTCATCTCCATTAAAAAAACATGTGAAAAAGCAGCGAACTTTCGTTACAGTCGTTGGCCGCCCAGTTACCTTATTCAATGTTTCTTTTCGTACCCGAGTGTACATGATCACAGCAGAGTCCACAAAACCCGTTTCATGAAGCACGCATACAAAAGACCTCGAATTCAAGTCTTCCGATATTAATTCCAAGTTTACTCCGGAACTTTGAGAAAGCTTCGGGAGGATAATGGAGGCCCACCTTTGTTAATAAGAGGAAAAATCATTTTTCATAAAAGGATCAGCGGCTTATAATTACAGCACCTGCCCATAATTGCCTTAAAAACCTTGCAATCTACATTTTCGTTCCAGTACATGCTAACTTTGGTTTATATAGTACTTTATTATGCACTCTTTTGAATTCCAACAAAGTTGAGGAATTGCCTTAAACGATGTTTACTCTTGTTTTTTAGTCTATGCATAGTCTCGTTACTCTTTATTACCCAACCCAATTCTCTCAATAAGGATACGGGAATGAACATTCATGACTGAAAAAATGACAACCAGAGCGAGTATTGGTGACGCTTTACCCAAATTAATGGCAGGATGTCCAACTCTTTTCCGGTGTTGAGGAATCCTGCAGATCCAGACGTTCGGCGTGTCTAGCGTCTTCTTTAAAAGGAACAGGTGGTAAGATTCGTTTTAAAGATGAATCTTACCACCTGGAAAGCTTGAAATTATTGAGGAAATTCGAGGAATGCAGTAAAACTATCCCCGCGCAACATGAGTACAGGCAATTTTAAAACCACTAATGTCTCATGTGTTCTAAATTGAATCTATGCAGAGATGGGATTCAGGAATGGGAAATCAGTGGCTACTTAAAAACAACGAGCACTCTGCGGAACTCTAGCAACAGAAATCGTAAAATTGGGTGTAAAAAATATATATTGATACAAATCTTGCAAGTTTTTCTGTACGCATTAAATAGCCCATGAAACCAGCCATCTATAGCTTCAAAACACCGCTTGCTTCCATCGTACTTTGGAAATCTTCTGCAGAGGAAAAAAAGGGAGACCCACAAAGAAACCTCAATAAAACAAAACATACGCGATTTCAGTGCAGATGCAACAGCTGTTTTTATTATAATTTCTGCAGTATGCATTCTCGTCTAACTTGCTTGACAAAAAATGAAATTCAGATCAATTTCCACATTACAGAGTTGACGAGGTGTGTATAATCGGAGTAGGAACCAAGTCAACCCCAATATCCACACAAGTGTCTTACGCTATGTCACATTAAAATAACACATAATAGTAAACGAGACGAACAAATGAAGTACAGTTAATTTAATTACATTTAGGGATTTTGCAATGTATTTCTGAACCACATCGGAAGCCACGTCACTGATAGTAAAGCTCGAGATTCATGCCATCATGTACTTCATCTACAAAATAATAGGAAACACCTTCCACAAACTGAACAAAGGATACAATCTTCCAATGTGATGTTATCCTTGTAGATGGTATACCATTTCTTTAGCACAATTTTCTCCCATTTAGTACCAGTTTGAGCAGCAATCAGTTTTTTAAGATCCTTGATTGTATCTTCTGGGTTACATTTCACACGGACTTTTTTTCCAAGACGATCGTTGCATGTGATTTCAATCATATTTTCTAATTAATTGCTTCTGAAACAGAGATAACAATACACTCTATTGACAGGATTAATCATGTGACCATTCCCCCTTCCCCATAAACAGTGCATTTTAGTTCTGGTATTTCTTTCACTTAATTTGTAAAGACTGTTTCCGATTATCGAATAGATATTTTTTGAAGTTAATTGTCAACTGCACTTCTTTGACAGATTCTTCGATTGCTTTGTTCCCTTTCTTTCTATTTACATCCAACAATGTTAAAGTGGACTCATGAAGACCCTCTAGAACAAGAAGTCACTTTGTATATTAAGAGAAATACTCACGGGGTATCCTAATTTTTACTTTCCCACTTTGTCCAAAGGCACTCTCAATGATTCCTTGTTCACCAGTCGATAGATGCACTTGCATACCCATAAATGGCTGCACATTGGTCTGTTTTTTGAACAGGTTCTTGCCAATGATTTCGTGAGGTCCACAGATTCGATCTACTAATCCTTGCTTCTGTTTGCATTTGTATATTTTAAGCGAAGAGAGTATCTTGGACTTATAACCAATTTCTGCAAATGTCTCCTTAAGTTGTCCTTTGAAAGCCAGTCTACAAGAATTTGGTGGAATGCTTCCATCTAAGCGTGATCCAATAAGGACACAATTAGGAACTACTATCACAGGTTGCTCAAATTCCATGAGAACAAATTGATAACCCTCGGAGCTGAGCTCCTCCTTGTACAAATACTCGCTATTCCAATTAAGATCCTCCTCACAACCCTCAAAAAAAGTGATCTGTGGTAAGGCTGTTGTGTAACCCATACTAACATGGATTCGACTTTTGCTCAATAAACTACTTGTAAAGTAAGGAATTTTTGTAATGGAGGCAATTGCTGCATAAGTGAACAAAAGGAACCCAGGGGTACAAACCAGGCCTCTCTCTAAGAGCTTAGCATCAAACTGAGTTACACATACACCAATGCGGTCTCCTTGTTGGGCAGATTCTTGAAACTCATGAAATATCTGAATGCTTTTGACCTTTTTTTTAAGCTTGAGAAATGCAATCTCCACCATCTGAAATTGATCCAGCATTTCAACCAAACTGTAACCAACTTACATCACCAACAGCAATGCAACCTTGTAGTACTGTGCCTGTCATCACAGTTCCTTGTCCACGAATGCTAAAACAGTGATCAACAGCAAACAAAAATGGGCCAGATGAATCTCTCTGTGGTATATATGTATGGCAACGAATAACATCCACCAGCTGATTCACATCTGCATCAGCACAACTGCATTACACATACTGCACTTCTTTAATCTCACCAACAGGAAGAAGATTTGACTCAGGACCACCAGGTTTTGCACTAATTGCTACAATTGGTGCTCCAGCAAAACATGTGACTTCTAGTGTTTTTTGTAGACGCTTTGTCATCTAGAAAAACAAACTACTACAGTTTTGCAAAACGGTCTTGCCTTTTTAACGGACCAAATTGCCAAAGCTTTTGCATAAGTTACATGCATGAAACATTTGAAATACATGAGACTCAAGTGTTTGAATAATGCAAATAACCTTACAGCGATTTTGTGCTACATTTCACATTGCACACTTTCACACCAATTTCTTTGATTAAAACAGGATTTTAAAAAAAAATTGAAATTTGGTTAACCAACATAGAAAATAAATAAGTTTTATGCACCTTGTGAATAGTCTCTGTAAGTTTACCTTCGGGAATCAGATCGATTTTATTCAGAACAACAATCATTTTGGGGCACGTAATTTCCCCAATTACAAGACATTCGGCAGTTTGTGTCTGAATACCTTTGGTTATGTCAAGAACTAAAAGCATCAGATCAATGATTTGGGATCCTGTGTGCAAAGCATAATCGTAATTATAGGTTTCGATTCACCTCGAATCAGAAAATATCAAACCTCCAATGATGGTTTTGATGAGTGAAGCATGTCCAGGACAATCTACTAATGTGTATTGAAGATCTGAAAATCCAGCATTTCTAATATGATCGGGGGGATTACAAGTGAAACTGCTAAATCCTAAATCTATTGTTATTCCTCTTTCTTTTGACTGGGGATTCTTGTCAAAACACGCTGTGCTTGCTATAGTACTAAGGCACTTTGCTAAGGAAGTTTTGCCTGAATCAACATGACCAAGAACACCGATATTAAAATTCAAAACTTTTCTCATTCTCAATCTAAAACACACAAAATCCTTCGTAATACTAGATGTGTTAATATTCGTCCACAAGAATGCCTCCACGTGCTAATATGTGAGCATGTTCCTCTGCAAGCATTAACCTTATCGTGGGCACAGTAAATACGATTGTGTCCACTCGGTGTGTAAGGTACCCACGTGAAAAACACCACTGAACCGCAAAGTAGTAGCATGACGTCACGGGTCTATTCTTTCACCTCGCAGAGAAATACGGGAAGTCTTTCTTATTCATGCTATTTGTATAGCAGATCGAAGACTTTAAGCAAGATCCTCGGTAGTATAGTGGTTAGTATCCCCGCCTGTCACGCGGGAGACCGGGGTTCGATTCCCCGCCGGGGAGGTCGTAAAAGTTTTGCACACGTGCATGTGTTTTGCACGTATGCAGGATCCGAGACTGAAGTTGATCCGTTGTGGTGACGTAAGTCTAGTAGTCGTTTTCAATTGTGCGGCCTACTTCAGCGACCAGCGTGGTAGAACCGAGTTTTCCACCACAATTCGAGACTTTATTATAAAATTTTTGCGTAAAAATTTTAATGATCATTGCCCCGCCATATCCAGATGACAAACTTCAGCAACCTCCTGAAACACTGCTTTCCACCCGGGTGCGCCGGGGCCTTTATTCCACAAAGAGAACAAACTATCCGGGAAGAGTTCCCAGACAAGGTGAAAAGAAGTTCGAGGGGAGCGCTGTCCGACACGCAGGTCGGTCACACGGAAAGTGCCGAACGGGAGGGAAGGAGCCACAAATATATATATATATATATATAAAATACAAAAAAAGACATGGTGGCTGGGGACTTTGGGCTCTGCCGTTCCCTCCTTTCAGAATCGCCGTTGGATGCCAGAGATCTCCTTCCCCCCTTCTTCCGTCAGATGAGGCCACCTGACAGCCGTCCTCATGTTGACGTCGGCGATTTCGGTGACCTTTTTAGGAACAGCCCGCGGCTCCAGCTGGCGGCGAGCCGTGACGATGGCGCGGATGCAACAAATCGTTGCGATGACTGCACCTTACTAAAGGCTGCCTCTCTTGAAGAAGCGGCGCATCACATTCCTTGTGGTGTCCCCCTGGTGCAGGAGCGCTGAAGGCAGCCTCCGCCACTGCCCCTGGTGCAGGGCACCGCAGTCAAAGAGCAGGTGCGGGAGCGTTTCCACGGCTCCGCACCTTCTACAGTTCGGGGGAGGCAACTCCCCCGGAAACAATCTTCGCGCGCTGATTGCCATGGAGGCTCCAATGCACCAGCAAGATCACGTCCTGTTTCCACAGAAGCGGCAACACAGAAGTGTCCGCACACGAGGGAGGGATCAGGAGTTCTCCGGGGGACACATGAAACAGCTCTCTCGTCCTCCAGCCGTCCATGGGTCGGGTTGCTCCTGAGATCGTGCAGGCTACCTCCCACCCTGCCGGTGGGCTGCCATCTCTTGCCCTTAGGGCAGACAGCGCTGCGGCAAGGGGAGTGGCAGCCAGGCTAGTCCACTTGACCTGGTCTTGCATCACATCCTCCAACGGAAGGTAGGGGGAGAGGTGCACGCAACGCCGAAAAACACTGCCTGCAAAGTGGATTTCCAGCCGGGGGCGCCCGGACGTGCTTGCAAATTGGGCGTGCGCACTCATGTTGTTGTTGTACACCTCTGTTTCGTATGCAACGGACAAATGCACACGTCGGGAGCTGCACAGGATCTCATCTCGTTCGGGAATTCCGAGCATCTCCATACGAGAAATGTTTTCATCATCTGCATGTTGTTGTAATCATGGAATATTTCGAAACAAACCCAGGAAGGGTTAGAAAAGGATGAGTGGAGGAGGAGCGCACACCACATGTGTTTCGTAGGTATCATTGCTACAAGCATCCATACTTGTTCAGTGCATCTGAACATGAACGAAAAAAAAAAATTTGAAAGTTCATTGTACTGAATCATTTTCTTAAAGCTTACTTGAAAAGGCTTTTCTTATAGCTCCATCTCTTTGATTCGGTATTTTCACCAGTCTTTTGGGCCAACTAGAGCTGGCAGTAAACGTGAAACTTTGTTCGCTCGGAGTTTTTTCTTCTTCTTCTTCTATCATTCTCGTCGTGATTAGGGGAGCCGCTACGAAATTTTCAATTGCATGAATTGAATTTCCATGCTGATAATACCATGCCTTTGGGGAAGTTTAGGTTCACTCGTCAACGGCTCTCCGCAGCACGTACAGTCAAGGGATCAATCAGAGATCCAAGCGGAAAAAAAAAAAAAAAAAAAAAGGAAACCTCTCTCCGGAATTAGGATTGAGAGTCCAGTGCAGCGAAAATGTTGTCGAGAATATATATGATGTTTTGAGAGTTTTTTTGGTGTATGAAGACGGAGGGTGATGTAATAAGCCACAAAACGCATCCCTGTATTTGACGTCCGTGCTTTGCTTTTTTAGCTCCCTTTGTGTGAAATCGTATTTTCCTCGGGAGATTCCGTAGGCACTTAAACTGAGAACGGCTAGTGAAACTGACGGCAAATATGGAAAAAAAAAAAAAACGCGGGAGACTAGGCGAGTTATGCTGGAGTACTTGAAAATAATAAGTGCCCTAATAATCAAACTATCGATAGTAAAGTTGTGGTTGCAAACATTTAAGCTCTGTGCATTATTGACCATTTCTTCCTGCTCCTCCTGGAAAACATTCACTGCTTCCGCTTGCCACACTGCAACTGCTTGGAAAATGGTCAGTTTACTCCGCGAGGAGTTTTCCCTACTATGACGCAATTTGGAATTTGGCACCCTCGCAGCGACCATTCCTACGCAAATGGAGGAAGCGGTGGATTGCGCGCACAGTGATGGAAGCTCCACTGTCCTTAGCACACGAGAACAGAACATGCAGTTGTACGAAATACATTTCCACAGTATCCCTTAAATTTTAAACAATGGCAGCTTTTGAGGACATGAATGAAATGTCATCAATAGACGATTGAAGTTTAGTGTTTTCTGAAAGATCATTCCGATATGGTTTGACTTTCCCAGTTTGCGGCCATGTTGAAAAGTGTTAGCTGTACTTATATGCGAGTGTAAATCGAAAAAGACATGATAGGATTTTTTTGGTTTTTCATTTAAAAAAAATAGAATAAAAGCAACTGTACTAATTTTCTATGCAATCAGTTCTTTTTCAATGGAATTGGCCTATCCCTCAACCAGGTCCTGTATTCGTATAGACAAAGACTGTATTCTAAAAATGTGGCACCACTGTTTCAATTCTTTGCAACTTGGGAAAGTATTGCTTGGTGAATTCACCCTTCACTAGTTGAAACAGGAATAGTCGCATTGGAACAAGGCTCCATGGGGAAGCTCTAATTCTTCTGAAAGCTGAATCGTGCTTTGAGAAGTGGGAACTTCACCAATGTCATGCAGGAAGATTAATCTCTCAGCGAGCTTACCTTGCCTTCTGCTTTTCTCTGGCTTCCTCCCTCCCCAAAGTATTTCCCTTAATTTTTCTTATTGTGGTTTCTTTAGGATGCAAATGGGGTTAGTACAGACCCATGAAAATCCCTGATCAACCTTTTTTACGGAATTCACTTGAGCTGAATTTTAGGGATTTCGACTATTGAGGATGTTTCACCCCATCAACTGTCCTTTGCTTTCTGGCAAGAAATGATGAATCCATTCTTGCATCACGAGTGACTATCCACTAGAAATCCTACTTCATTTCTGTATCTCTTTAATTGCTGTATGCATTCATGTTCATACTTCAAGTTAGGCTCTCTTGACAACTAATCTTGTACCCATCTTCATGCATCTTTTTATATCCCCATTTTATTATATTATTATATCCATAACGCGATTGAATTTGTTGACCCATAACTGATGCCAAGCTCCCAAGAACTTTCAGATAAAGCGCCTGTTGTTCCTGATCACGGCAGTATTTTCTGCTCCAGATGTCTGAGTTCGTTCGGGACGATCCCCACTTTCATCCATTTCTGAAACCATGTAAGCACTTAATCGCATTCCACCATTTCAAAACTCTTCCCGTCTTATGTCAACGCTCTTTCATAAACCTGTGCTTAGAATACTTCTTCAACTCATTTAAATCGCAATTCTAGTTCTAGTTTTGCTCTGTTCCATCTGATAAGCTTAGTTGAACACTCTACACAATGTCCTGCCCAAACAACGTAAAGCAATACGATATTTTTTTCTCGCCAAAACGGAGTACATAGTGAGACAGGAATAGTGTACAGAGGGCAGTGAAAAGTCACACTCCGGACACCGAACCAGGTCGATAGCCATTGTGTACAGTGCGTTGCAGAGCACATTGTTTTGTCAAATTTGGTCCAGTTACGCTAATCGTATCAGGACCACACCGTATGAACGAACCCAACATCGCCACGGTATTAATCTCCGGAGTGAAGCCGTCCTAAGTGGCAGCTCCCAACCATCTCCCACAATGGAGCTGCTGACAGGAAAGTATTTTGGTGATCACTCTGAGAGCCCGTAATCGGAAAATATACGTTCCATGAGCTTCCGCACGCTACTCTGGATGAACAGTCTTTGCTCGGAATTTACTACGAGTTGCATAACAAAAAGGTAAATTTGGAAGGAGCAGGCGCGATCTCCCCTTTCATCAAGAGTTTTCTACGTCTGAACAGAAAAGACAGAGCTCGTGGACGAACTGATGGATCAGAACCTCGTCGTGAACGGGAGGAATGTGCGCGAGACCGATGGTGCTTTGTTGTGACAGATTTTCAATAGCAACCTCCAAACCAGTGCTTAGGTCATCCAGAAGGCCTTCGTAAAATAAGATAATGTCATCAGGTTGTTTCGGAAGAACGTACAAGATGAGATCCTCTCGAGAGATATCTACTGAAGATCTTGTTATACATGGACGCTCACATCTGGAGTACACTCCAGATGGCACTCACGTCTCTGAAGTGCCACTCACAAAAAGTAGCTGCAGAAAGCATGAGTTTCTTGCATCTCAGGACCGCGTACCCAATCCGAAGGTGCACCAGGTACAGTAAGCAAGACCACCTCACCAACGCCGAGAGACATCATTAAGATGGTACTTTGCATGGCTCCTTAAGCAGCACCATGTGCAAGAGTCCCAAATAAATGGCCTGGAAGCAGTTGATAGGTGGCGTTCCCGACAAGCCACTCGAAGAGGGATAAAAGCAGGGACAACGGCCCAGACGTGGACATTCCTCCCAAACAAATCCTTGAGGAAATTTTAGAATCAGGCTGCTCGGGAAACCTCGCAAAGGAAAGAGGAAGAAGCTTGAGGATCTTTCTGTGGAGTAGCGCCTAAAGCGCCTCAGCGCCGGAGTCTCAGATAGAGATGGTGGCAAGCTCTTCAGTGAAGCTCAGGGTACCATCCAAAAAGGTCGAGCGCTGGAAGATTTCGCTTAACTACCCCACGCCGGCCAACAACACATGGTCGACAAGCAATAGAGAAGCTGGCCTGATCTACTCTCAAACTTCATAGAAAAGGACAGTTGGACGTACCAAATATAATGGTCACACTGGTAGAGAGTTGGGTGCAAAATTGAATTTACACCCTCCCAAGACTGTCACTAAGGTCTTCGAGGAGGCACACAAGACTGTCCTGGATAGAGGAAGACAAGGCTACATGTAACCAGGATCTTCACGATCTACCTTATTTGGAGAGACCAATGAAGTTGAAGTGTGTAGCAGCTGGGGAGATATTTACAGCATCTATAGGAAGTTTCACATACTGACAAAAGGGTTTGCCTATTCAGAGGAGCGCAAACTTTCTGCCTACCCAGCAATGGCAGTGCATTTGTCGCTGCAAAGAAAAAAAAAAGAAAAAAACTCAATTTCGCCTTATGGGGATCTGCAAAGCATCGAAGAATCATTCAGAGAATCAAACAATTCAGCATCGAGTGCCTGCAAGAGACTCAGAATTCTTTTGAGGAGATCATGAAGGAGAGCTGCAACGGCTCGTGAATGCTCAAGTCTTTAGTAGTCAGAGAATGCGACACACGACGAGGGGCGACGATCCACGTAAAGAATGAGCTCCCATCTTCTATTCTGGAAGATTTTATTCTGTGGGACAAACGTTTCATGTTAGGGTGAAAGCCTCGCAAATTTCCTGTTGGATTCCCTGGGGAACGTGTAAAGACCATACAAGAGAAAGCAGAGCTGCTTACTACTCCTCATGAGCAAGGAGGGGCCCGCATCAAAGGACTTTTTCATCCGGGAAAGCTATCTGAATGCCGATTTGAACAACCGCCTATGACCTATAACCTGACTGGAGATGAAGACTAACTGTCACCTAGAAGACGAGTTCTGAGCACAAACTCCAGCAGCATCGATCATGTTCTTTTATCTTCGAATTTTTGGAACCAGATTGGAGGAGGGTAATGGTCTCTCTGTGTTCGGTCGAAATGGTTCGGGATGGAGATCGAGAATCTCGGAATCCTGCTCTAGGAAGAGCTGATCTTTGAGCGAGATCTGTCCGATCCAATAGGACCTGTTCCACTTGACCTTTCGCTGCCACCATCCAGAAGGTCGATGATTGGGAGGTGCCTCAAACAAACAGTCCATCTCTTCCCGGAGATGGATCACGGAAATGTTCAGCTTTGACAACAAGCATACATTCAGATCTCTATACAACCAGATTCATAACATTCACCAGATTCATAACCAGATTCACCACGAATTCCAAGAAGAGTTCGTCAGCTCTCACGGGAAACGACGCGTGGGAGTACTCGAAAAGCCGAACGTTTATGACAGTTTCCAAATAGAGTGCGAAGTAGAACGTGTCAACGAAGATGACGCTCCAAAATTCAAGTACTACTAGGACAGACTCTACAGTTAGGATTCAGAGGAACTCACTCAGCAGGACACGATCTTATTCCTGGTCTGTAACCATCTCAACGATGAAGGTATCTAGACAGTGTTTTTTACGAGCATATAACCTGATGAAGAAAGTTGTATAGGTCCGTTTCGATCAATCTCCATTTAGTGCCTTAGGCACATCTTGATGTCTACGTAGTCCTGACTGAAAAACTAAGAATCCATGAGGAAGGAACATGCTCATCTTCCTTATGTCAAGGCTTCACGCTGCTATTCTAAAAGATGGAGACCTCGCCAAGGACTTTCACTGAGAGTCCATTTCCGGTCTCAGCATGTTGCCAGGTGGTTGGAAAAATCGTGCGAGAGAACCTCCTGAAGTGGGTAGCACATAAGATGGCAACTGTGACAGACGCATTTCATCCTAGGACGGTACATGTGAGAGAACATTTAATTTATTCCAAGTTGTCGTAAGTGCAACCAAAACACAGCACTGTTCCCCCCCACACACACACACACGGGCATGAAGAACTAGAACTACCTGGTTAAACTAGGGCTAGCTACAATTTTTTCTCTTGAGATATTTGCTCGATGACGCCTGTTTCATCATTTCAATGAGCAGCATGAGCTCAAATAAAATCAGAACGAAGCTAGGATTCAAAGAGGAAGTTGCAATGAATCTGTAGCTCTTCCTGATACACATGGGAGTAGCATTGGCGCTCACGGAGACCCCGAGGATTGTAAAGACTGGAAATCGGTGAGCAGTGGTTTCGACCCCCGGTCTGCTCATAGGATCTGGTGTTCCAGGCCGATATCTGCGACCAAAAAGTGATATTATAGAAAACATGGCATGATGCCTGGATGCGAACATCAACCTACAAGAATCGGATTTTCTGTATCTGGAAGAGGCAGGGGGGAGACCTCTTGCCATCCTCCCTCCTTCAGCGATTTCTACAGAGATGGTAATGCTGAAAAATTTGCATCTTAGCGTTATTTGTGCGATGGCTAGTACGATAACAATTATGTATAGGTTTCAAAGTACTTTAACGAGACCGCCGATTTTTGGTATCGTAGGTGGTGTTTGGCTTTGATTTATGTACGAGGACTAGATGGGGTGGTGGTTGTGAATGTGGGTTTGTGAGTTGTGTGTAAGGATCGAGTCATAGTATTAGAGGGGGTGATTCTGAGAGCGGGGGAGGGGGGCATTCGAATAAGGAATATTGTTTATTTTTTTGATCATAAATGTTTGCAATTAGCTTGGTATGCTCTCGTAGTATCTTTATTAGTTACGTTTCATAGTTGAGATTATATAGAATGAAGACAGAATAGCGTTTCAATGTTTTGTAGTTTTCATTTGTAGTGAGGATGGTATTATTAATTATAAGTAGAAGGGTAATGAGTAATGTTTTAGAATGAGATGGATTGGGGATTATTTTTTTATTGTCTACTGATTTGTAACACAAGTCGTGGTTCCAGTTGTAGAGCTTTGATTACGTTTTTGAGTGATCGTAGTGGGGATCGAATTTTGTTGATGGGTGTTGGAAGGATGGTATTCGAGGGTTCTTGAAATTATATGCTCTCTCCAAGGTTGGCAGTTGATATTTCTGTGTAGTTATATGAAGGAGAAGGACTACGAAGAGTAGGCACGAAATGGCGGTTGCCATTTCGTGCTTGATTACTCTGAAGCTGTGGCGGCACCTACGACGATATCTGCTTTGGTGTTCGTCCACTTTGGTTGCTGAGGGCATGCATTCAATGGAATGGGCATGATGGCTAACGCAATAATTAATATTGGCATAATGACGATAGTAGATAGTATGCTCTGGGATTATGGGAAGAATAGAAGTTGGTGTGAAAAAGATGAATTCCTGTTCGACGTTGAGTCAACGGGTATAATATTTATTGGGTTAGCATTTGCTATAGGGACATTGGTTTCAGATCACTTGCAGCTTCACGCCGCATTCGAGTCGTAGATATTGTTATGTGAGGGAATAGGAATTCATTTGCATGATGCGGGGGTAATCAGTGAGTAACGAGATCATCGCGATACTCGAAAGGATAGGTTTCCAGAAACAGGAAGAGATAAAGTACCTGGGAGTCTACCTCTTAGAAAGACAGAAACCTAGTGGAAAGAAGTGTGTGTGTTGACGCAAAAACCTCACAGTTACTGGTATGACTGTTTCCATGACGAAAGAACGAATCTCTAAAAGGGCTTCTTTTTTCCAAGATTTCTTACAGAGCGGAGCTCTTTCCAAGCATAGCACAGCATAAGAAGAAATTTCCAAAATCAAGCGGGGTCTAGGGTGAAGAGCCAAGAAGGTAAGGGTTAAGATGGAACGACTCAGTGAAGAATGAGGTACAAGAACGAAGGACTTTTTCCTTGCAAAAAATGGGACATATGAAACAACCATTGTGGATGGGTATCCCTATACAGTGCATAGAGAACAGTTCATAGGGTGAACAACTCCGAAGATCTGTTATATGCATCACAAGCATTGAAGGCACATGGAATGACCAATCTGAAAAAAGAAATAAACATTGCAACCCTTCCAGCTTATGATCATTTCCAGGAGCAAAGACACATGGAAAGAAAAAGTAGCAAGAACTCTTTTGGATTTGGTTCCAATTGCACACTCTTGTAGAGTGGCTGATTCACCGGCGACACTTGAAGATCGGGATTTGCGAGGCATTGTGGTAAGGAACGTCTTACGAAATATACCTTTACTACCTCAATAGAAAGTTCAAGGATGCTTCTCGCACAAGACGCGATAAGTCCGGATAGATCAATGGCAGTGCCATTGGAACAAGGTGACCCACAGAAGATACATAATGCAATCAGGGACAAGCACCTGACCAAACTTTGGAGAGGACGAGAAGGGCGAGATGGGGAGTTCAGAGATTAGGACCGTTTGCCATAGACACGGTGCCGTGGAAAGCAAGCCTACTAACTGACGTCCAGGATGACCTCCTGACCGTCTACCATGGAGATCTCTAGTGTGGCCCAAAACTCAAATAATAGACAAAAGAACCACCAGACAAGTTGTGAACGGCACGCGGAGAGTTGAAAACTGAGTTTTACATCTTCATCTTCCGAATGTTGGACTATGACTATAGCTCTATCAAGTAGATGATCTACATACTTACGAACTTCGCAGTGGAAATTCTGGCCGGAGATACTGAGGTGAAGGGATAATCGTACGATAGAATTCAATGGTCTTTTTTTTTCTCAAAGCCGTTTTATTCCTCTTGGTACATATGGTAAATGTTTGGTAGCATCCCCAAAGTTATCCAAAATTTCCATTAACTTGTTATCCCACTTACATTCCAGAATTAAGCATCACATTCTTAACCAATTACTATTCTGTCGAAAATGTGTTCCCAGTACATGTCCTGGCTTTTTCAAAGCGATGCTGATGAAGAGCACGCCGACGTTCAGGGAAGATGAGTGCCTATCTCTGACATCTTTCTGAGAAAGGCAATTAACATCAGATGTGAAGTTCTTCAGGAACCTACATTACCTAACACAGATTATACAATCAACCTGTGCAAGAGCAAAGCACAGCTAACAGCAACCAAATGAGAGGCGGACCTTGAACGGAAGAGAATCTAGTGTTGTCCACCTGAACTAATATCAGAAGTATCAAAGACAATAAGTAAATATTGTGTAAATAATGTAAGGCAAAACAATTTTGACGCAAAATAGATATGATGGGCACGAAGAAGCTTACAGATGTGGGGTGTGCAGGATCCCAGATTTCTTTGACGGGTGTATCGAGCAAAAGAAAATTCTTGCTTGCAGCAGCTGCCATGAGAATTTCTGATTATTAAGATATGGATGTGGACAAATATGAAATGTGATTCTTGAGTATCAAAGCAAATAATTTTTCTGCACTTTGTGAATACTCACTCAAAGTCCTTACCTTCGGAAAATGATGAAATCTATTAGTTTCGCTGATTGACGTAAATAAATTGACGTGATAAAAATCTTTTTGCATAATTTGATAAAATCATTAGACTACGTAACCCACTGTCGTACAACAGTTTGCAGGCAAACAAGTTGTATAAAAGGAACTGAAACGTTATAGTAAGTTCTTGTGCCTTTGTCGTATTTCTTTGCAGAATTAATTTCTCTGTAATTCCCCGAAATTGCTTTCAAAGTATTTGTTGTCTCTTACGTTGTACAGTATTTGTTGTACATCACTGAATTCTTAGCAGCTGATTGAAAACTGTGTAGGTAATCCATTGGTACCCGTGGTGCTTGGCATTATGGACCGAAACTTGGAAAATGTGCGGAAGGCATCTAGAAAAACTTTTAGTAGCAAAACTTGAATGGCCATGTTTTGGAGTATTTTAACGTATTTTGTATACTGGAGGCTTTAAATGTCTGCCAAGAAAAAAGTGAGTATGAATTAGTACGGAAGCTGCAACATGAGTGACAAATAAATCTATTTGGCTTCATGCAATCTTTTATTTGACTGTCAAAATGATGCTCTAGTTTCGTTAGATTTTGTTATTTCATGGATACAAGCAAAACGCCAAGATCTTCTATGAGAAAACAGGCGCATTTAGGAAAACTTTCAAGAATTCCCTTGAGTTCTTTTATGTGAATGCACCGAATCATATTGAAAACGAGTTCTTGGATATAAAAAATGTGAAAGGTATTGTTAACAAATCTAGCGCATGTTCATAATTAAAAAAAAAATAATCTCTTTCATCTCTCCATTCTAAGTAATTATATTTTTTACTTGATTGGAATTTTAAATTATGATGTGACTTTTTCATTTCAAAATTTGAAATAGAATCAGTAAATTACTACTCATGGTGGATGAATGCCCCAGGAAGCTTTGACCCCTGTGAATCTGCAGGAGACATCATTGGATATGAAGAAACTTTGAAAACGATAGAAAATTATTTTTGGGAATTCGGACCTTTTGATGGATTACTTGGCTTCAGTCAAGGAGCTTCATTGGTTGCTAACCTTTGTGGACTGCAAGAACAGAAGAGTAAGAAATCGATTGATTGTGCATTTTAAGAATTTCTTTTTACCCTGCTTGCATTTTGGGTTAGAATTCAAATATCCATTTCAGTTTGCAATATTAATATCAGGGTTTAAATCATGCAACCAATTGCACGAAAGTTGTTTTGAGAAAGTTATTTCTCTTCCAACATTACATATCTATGGTGAAAATGATTTCATCATACCAAAAGGTACGTTGAAGAATACAGTGATCTCCCAAATTATAAGTGTTTGTTTCTCCATTTGCTATAGAAATGAGTGAAGAATTAGAATGTTTATTTACAAATGCAAAAAGCATCAAACATGCAGGTGGTCATTACTTTCCATGCTCAGGGGACATAAAAAAAGCACTTGTAAACTTCCTCGCATGAACAAAAAAGTATTCCCATTTCATTCATGGGATGCAGTTAGGAAACTGTTTATCTGTGATGAATTCCGTGTTTTGTGGTTTACCAAAATTATGGTAAGCCATCGCTTACATTTTAATAAAACCTTTTTTGGAGGAGTTGCATTTGTTTTTGCTTCATTGAAAACATTCAGTGCATGAAATACGCATCAAATTTTGAGTGCAGATGAAAGGATACTTCAAGTAATCAAAAAAAGTTAAGGACTATGTATTATGCAGTGCATGAAGTCATAGCATGCTTATGATGCTTACAAATTAATGACAATAGGGAAAAATCAAAAACTGGTGTTAGTGCCTGCTTTATCTAATGAAATAATGAGCTCTTCAAGTCATTCTGCTTTAAATCGATTTGGTTGTTGAGAAATTTTGACTCGTTGTATGCTGGAGCATGCTTTTAGAAGTTTGAGAGCAAAAATTGGTACACTGATGTACACTAAAAAAATCTTTTGAGTGCTATTTAAGATTCAGACATGATGTTGGATGGTTCTTCTAGTCATTCATGAAGACAAAGCTACAGAGAAGTACTTTTGCATGACAATTAAAATAATAGATGCATTGGAAAAATGAATCTGAATAAACTGGTTAAATGACGATTATAATCAGTCGTATCAGTACTGACTGAGATTCAGTTGGGGTGCTTGAGTCTTAAAACATAAAAAGGACTAAATGCTTTTTGGACTACACAAAAGACTTTTGTGATACAGTGACAGAAAGAATCATTAGTTTGGAGACCTTTTCACTGCTGATTTTAATTATTGAATGAAATGGTAACTTTTCGATGAAAATCATTCTTGTGGTTGTATTTTAGATGGTCTCAAACAGGTTATTACAATTAGTCTTGTTATGCTCTAGCATGCTCAGCCAACTGAACACTTGGGACCCTACCAAAGTTTCTTAACCAAACTTCAAGAACGTTCTAGATCTACAGAAATTTAAGAGCATAGAGCTGTAAGATAAATTCCAAAAATAAGACTTGGGAAACCATCACAAACTGTAGTTGAAGGGAAAGAAATTTACCGTCATTCATCAGTATACTTGAAGAATTACTAATGATCAGGCAACCAATATCCTTCAGCACTTCGAGAAAAAAAATCTGTACCTTTGGTGATCATACCATGAATGTTGCAACTGAAGAAATTGATGGTATTCTGTCTCTTCTGTGCAATGACTGTGCTTATGTATAGCCTGTTCTATTAACTGTTTCTCAGTTTACTGTAAACCTGTTTCAAAAATAGTACAACAAAACTGTGTTCAATCTTTGGAACCTCTTTAATGCTAAATCATAAAATTTAGTGTTTTTTATCCAATTTTTTACATTCCAATGCTTCTATCAAGTCCTGTGCTGTTTTTTATTGAATGATGGAGGTTCAATTTTTCCATTGACTTGAGCTAGTGTAAAGCTTGAAACCATAAAACCTTGCTAGTACCATAAAGGAGACTACAGTATTTTGTCATTTCAGCCCATGATCTAGGCCTATATTAAAACTCTATGCAGAGATTTGAGAATTCCGAGTAAAGACAAAATCTCTCTCGTTAAAAATTGAAACAAATAAAAACGAAAACTATGAGAATGCATGGGGAATAATGGAGCATGGGGCAGGATCAAATGCTTGGCAAGCAGTTTAATGAACATCGTTTTATGATAAAAAGTGTTACTGAACGCCCAAATTCCAACAAAACTTTGTGAAAAAAGTAGTAGAACTCCATTATTCTCAGAAATAATGTTTCTATAACTGAAGGTTTTTTGTAGTACAGTTTGCAACCTGGTAAGATTCACCCATAATCACAGAAGACAAGTAATTACACTGGATATTTCTTTATTATCATAGCCAAATACTTAATGTCGATTTTGTAGACTAGCAGCTCTCATGCCAGACAAGCTGCTCATGAAATTCAGTACATGTAATATAGGGAGCAAGTAACTTGTAGCACAATTTACAGCATACAAAGTGTAAAGGGTAAACCAAATGAACTATCCAATACAAATAATTTTAATGGACTACACCTATGGTTTTCCAGTACTGCTTTGAAGTTTCATATGTTTATTACTTTGTATGTTTATTTTTTTAGACTAAGCAATTAAAACTTTAGTTTTAATCCTAGTTTTGGTAGATCATTGAATGAAATGAATCCTATCAATTATTAGAGATTTACCTAAATCTCAACCATAAGTTAAATATATTTAGCAACACTTACAACCGCATTTGGTACCTCTTTTGGCGTTTAAGCTTAGCAATTCCTTAGCAATGAACACAAAACATTTTCTCACTTGGCGTTTTTTTTGGAGTGAAGCAACTATTCCTCGTCGCAAATACTTCTGATTTCTGTAATGGGTCTTGTCAGAGTTATCGCTTTTTCGTCATCTCGATTCTAGTACAATAAATAAATATATATTTAAAGTCCTTGCGGACAATGAACAAAAAAAATGCCCCGAATCAAAATCGAATACTAGCAACAGCAATCATGGCTTTTAGCTGTAAGTAAACTTTGGGAATCGTGACAACACGCGCCAAATTCAAATGACAAAACGCTACGCCCCGTGGACTCTTTTTTGTACGACATTGAAAAGATCACAGATTGAAGGATACGCACTTTATTGTGTTAATTTTGCTGCACATGAGTTCCAATGTAATTTATGGTAATTCCATGGAGAATTCTTTACTCCCGAGTTATCCAACACGCAATCCCCCCCCCCCTCCACATCTACCGAGCAATCATATTTGCAGTTCTTTCGGTTATAGAAATGGCTGATTAACATAGCGTTCTTCTGATAGATGTTTGGAGTGATGAAGGCATTCTAACAATTCCTCATGCCTCTTCACGTTTAAAAAAAAGCAAGAGAGGGAGGGAAAGAGGAATTATGAAAGGCGGGGCATGCTTTGTGGGTTTTCAAGAAAGTGATGCCAGCGTTGCCTATGAAGCCAATACTGAACTGTACGGAAACAATTCTTGAGGCCTGAGGTCGAGTTGGAAGCAGTTTGTGAAAGCGGTTCTGTTAGACAAAGAGCGGCTCCGATAGACCCCACACTGATTTGCTTAAGACTTCGAGATGGGACCTCACATAACAAAGGTGGTTTCAGACTGTACGTACTAAACTGTTTGCAAAAGCTAGCAAGCTCGAAGATTTGGGACACTTGTTCAGAGAAAGAGAATGGAGAAGGGTTCTTTTATTCATGTGCTCTCTGCGAGACAAGAATCGATAGACTGCCTAAAAAGGTGGGACGTTGTGCATAAAAGTAAAAAACATAGCAATCGAGAGGAAGTCTCGAACACGGCCTAGCCGAAGAACATGTTCCGGTTTGCTGGGATGCAAGTCGATGGTTTACTTTCGAGCTCTCAAATCCAAGACTACATTACCACAGAAATGAACAGACAAAGAACTGATCGTCTCAGTTTCTATAGCCAAAAAGAGAGGAAGAAAAAAAACTTTCATAGAGAAATGGCAAAATCATAATGCGGTGAACCTTATAAGAAAACTAAACCGTGAAACTGCTCCACTTCGACTGCATTGCAACAGATTCATCAGAATTTCACATATCCTGCAAAATCATTAGAATGGCAAACGCAGGAGACATAAGGAGGATGGGAACGGTGCACCTACCAAGTACTTTGCACCAAACGCTGAAAACCATTCGGAGAGACCGTGAAATCCTTAAGCTAAATAGAAAGCAATTCTACAGAGTACTGGAAAGTATGGAACCGACAAAAGCAAATACGAGGCTTCCTTTTCTTCCAGTGTAAAATCAACACAAAAATGAAAAGTACAAAGATGCCTACTTTTTCACCGAATCGAGCGATTGGGCTCACACAGAAAAGCACTATTTGTGCCTTCACTCTTATTTCTCATTTCTCAGAAACGACGGATTTCTTACCGCTCTGTCCAAGTACTTGGAGTGAGTCTCTCTCTCTGTGTGTGTATACGTATATGTATACACATATTGAACCTTCACCCGTGAAGGTTCAATACTTGATGGCCATACTTTTGACCACGAAATTTTCCTTTTTAGTGTGAACCAAAATTATCCAGGAAACCAAATGTTTGGTACCTTTATCACATCGCTCCGATCAGAAAAACCTTGGGATAACAATCCTCAAATCCCAAGATCATGGGATAAGGGTCGCAGGCATACCTTCTTATTTTGGATATTATGGTACAGACAGGACTTTGCATCTGCCTCAACGTGGATCTTCGATCCTCTAAACGATGCAATCTGTGGTCGCACGGCATGCAGACACATCGCGCCCACTAATATTCACGGAAGAGATGGTCTCAGCAGATAGAGAGGATCCAGAATGACAAGGACCACTAGTATTCATACCACGGTTGTTTTCTAGATGCTGTAAGAGTTTTGAATTTTCAACAGGAGAGCACTTCCAATTGGACTCCAGCTTCCGCACCTCTAATTTGACTCCCACGCCATATTCTCAAAAACCTATATGAAGGAGGTTCAAAGTTTTCACCAAACAGTACAGAGCGGATCCTATGCCACTACAGCCGCGCTACGTTCCCGATGTTCGAAAAAAGCCCCGTTTGGATGCGAACAGGTAGAAAGATCCAAGGGCTGCTCTGGAGGAACAGAAAAACTCGGCTTCTTCTGGTGCCATCCACCAGATGGAAACGTCCCAATGTACTAAAGAGCAGCATGTCTCCATTTCGGTTCGAAACGAAAGCACGACAACATCCCTGTCCTGAATAAGGCCGATGCTTGCACAGAAAGGAAGACAGCATAAGCAAAATCCTGCTTTCGCGGATTATTCTCACAGAATGTTTTCGTCGACCTAGCTCGGCAGCTTGCCTTCTGGTTCCACTTTTTTTCTTCTTGCACAATGGTGAAGTAACAGAATTGGATCGAATTCGTACTACCTGCTGAGAATTATCAGCCGTTGTAGAGAAAGCGCCTACAGGCTTGTTAAATATTTAAGAATTACCAAAAGAAAACTCGAGGTACTCATAACGCTGTATTTTGTGAAGGCATTTCACCAAAAAGTCCATCAGTGAACATCAGATTTCCCAAATCAAGGAATTCCCGAAATTAAGAACTCGATTCGTAAATGCAAGTTGAAGGTCCTTAACAATTCTTGCAGTCCAAAGCACTCCTTTTTTTTTTTTTTCTTTCCTCCCCTTTTTGCTCTATCAGCAAATTTATGGCTTTCTTCGAACCGCATGTAACGAGCAGTGAGGAATGAGTTTTCTTCAAAACCCCATATGAGATGTGCTTTTCCACAATTCTCCATCATTCACAGGTTGGATCATCACATCAGTCACCCTCAGCCTTTTGCTAAAAACCCATTTTCCACGGTGTATGTGAAACGGAACGGCAGATTGTGCTCTGAAGAAGGAAAATCCAATTTAAACGCAAAGTGGAGCTCCTCGTGCCTTGCAGTTGGACTATTTTGTGGAATGCAGGAATGCCAGGTCCCCATTCTAGTTCTTTGTTCCTTTAATCTATTATGGCTTTCAAAAGCTTGGAGTTGAAACAGTCGATTAAGAAGTATGAATCGCCTCATTTTAAATCGTAATGTGAGAGACTGTAACATTTTCGTTTCTTTTTCTATTCCATTTCGAAGCTGCTTCCCATCGGAGGGAGGGGAGGGGATGAAAACAGGACACGTGTTTTTGTGGACAGGGAGTCTTCGACTTACGATGGGATTACGGCGTCGCCGTCGTAAGTCGGCTCTGACGTAAGTCGGGGACTTTTTTTTCCATTCTAGATTGGTTTGATTTCTATTCATGATTGGTTTTCAATGAACTTGAAATGGTTTTAAAAAAATGTGAATACTTACAGAAACATTTATAAATTATTCATTAGTGTACATGTAAGTACATAAAGATGTATAAAATTAAGAAAGGAAAATTTAAGAAAAAAAATACACATATCAAAAACGGTGCAAACATAAACAGAAAACTCACTAACGGTGTTTAATTAAATGATTTTCCAATAGAAACGATATGATCATTTTTCGCAATCCGGAGTAGTGTCTTTAATTAAAAAAATTAGCTAGTGCTGTCTGTTGTTGTTTTTTTCTTTTTTCTTCACATATTTCGTGATGGTAACATTTAAGTAAGTGCTTCGCGAATTTTCGACTTTGGAGAAGCGACCCGTGTCTCTTGATCCACGTTTTCGAGTGGCTGAAGTCCTTGATTTCGTCTAGTAAATCCTTTTACAGTACGATCCTTTTAACGATTTCTCTTTTTCATCTTCCTCCTCATTCTTCCCTTCTTCTTCTTCTTCTTCTTCTTCAACTCTTTCGTTTTGGAAATTCATTAATTGTTAATTAAATTTGGATCAGTAAGTTCACCTCCTTCGTGTTCTACCAATTCTTCCATGTCGGTAATCTTGATTTCTAGATCCATCTTTTTTTGCAATTTTTACGATCTCCTCATCAATTTGTTCCATGAAGATAGTATGTTCACTGTACTCTTCGAATGTCTGCTGTGAAAGAGCTGAACGCGATACTTTTCACGGACTTCTCCTTCCTTTATCATATGCTTTAATGACCTTCATTTTAACATCTAAGCTGAAAGCTTTCCTTGCCTTTTTTATCATGCTAGAATTTTCATCAGCAGCATCGTTTCTCTTGCCAAACGCAATAGCGTTACGACGAAACACAAAAACTGCAACGACCGTAATGAACACTTCCACTGCCGATGATCAATGAACGCGCCAAAAGCTGCAATAAGTTAGAAGAATCCCTGGAACTTTAGAATCCCCTCCAGCACTCCTCTAGCAAGCTCGGGGAATTCACCGGTACCAGCATCAGGAGAGGACCGAGACTGACATTACGCATGTATGTGCCGGAGGCAAAGTTAGAGGATTGGCCGTCGTAATTGCGAACCGTCGCAAGTCGAGGACTACCTGTATCTAATCGAAACCCAGATGGTGATTCAAGAAAAATCCCCGCCATAATTAATGCAACCACGAATCATTATGCCAAAAAAAAAAAAAAAAAAAAAAACCCTCTCATGCAAACTGCGAGAATAATCTCCGGATCGTTCACTACTTGGTATCAGAATTGCTACGACAGCAACGTAAATAAATTTTCAGGCTGCCTACTGAGTTCCGCAGACCATTACAAGTACGGATATTTTTCTCTAAGCAATTTTACTTCCCAGTTTCTAAGACTTGGAATGTGCAAGAGTTTACCTTTAAGACAGAGCAATACACTGAGTAAACAGAATCCGGATACATAATGACCTATGAGACTAAGAGTACCGCTCACACTAATAATGCGTTCCCAATTGGTATCTTTCTATCTTACGTTACACGTAGGCAAACCAGACTTATTTAACGTTTATTAAAATTGAAAATTTTCTATTACACTGGCGCAAGTAATAATAAGGGCTGAGAGTAAGAATGCAAGCTGCAGAACATTGCAAACACTGATACAGCAAACCAACTGCAAGGAAAATAAAAATGGCTACCTGAAGAAGGATCTCTCCTTCAAAGGTCACGAGGTCATGCTTGCGAGCTCTTAACAGGATGCCCACGCACTTGTTCGAAATCCTGCTGTATATCTAAGATCGAGAGCTGTTTTGATTGAATTCACTTGAGAAGGCATGCGTTCACCTGAAAGATTTCTTTGAATGGTATCACTGCGGTGCCATCATCAAACTGCTCTCCGTATTTGTAGATAATATCGCAGAGTAACTTCATTTCCTTTTTGACATGTGCAGATGCTTGCTTACCACGACGGTCTGTCTTCGAGCCTTCGACGGGTCTGAGGAAATTCACATTTTGCCACCGAAATCCAAAAACTAGGAATCGCACTTTCATATACAACTGCCTAAGACTAAATTTCCTTCATCTGAATAATAAGCAATAAAAAAAAAGGGGGGGGGGGGGTCGCAATAAAAAATACTGATTGTGATTAGGAAAAAAACACTGCTAGGGGTTTTATCCGCAATGGTAAACAGGAAGTCTACGCTGACGAAAACAAACTTAGTTTCCAAAAAGAAAAAAAAAAAAACCACACAGGTCACTGAAAAGAAAGCTGATCATTTTGGGGGGCCAAAAAATACAAGCAAACTAAAATTGCTCCGAAAATTAATTGAGATTCAAATTGATGTTTTCCAAGTTGAAGCACAGCTTTTTTTTTTTTTTGGAAAGGGTGTATTTGGATATATCTCAATGATTTCTTTTTCCAATTCACACCGAGAATCAATGGATGCCGTCAAAGACGTTCATCTTCGTACAGCATGAGGAATTCGATAGAAAGATGCAGTGCACAGCCAGAGCAAGGACCAAACACTTCCAACTCTTCGGGATGTGCGAACCCTGCAGGCTAACTGAAAGTGGTCCACAGCAGATCGTGCTAACCTCAAACTTCCACGAACGATCAACTTTTCGCCTATTAAGCATTCGCGAGCGTCACACTGCGAAAACTGCAACCACCACTGTGTTCCTCGCCATCCTGGATCCCTGTGATCACAATTCACAAAACACGGCGATGAGAAGGAGCAGCGATGACGACGATCCACAATCAGGAGGGATTCTCATCCGCTAATTAGACAGTCTGCAGGATCTTCTCCGTATCCGGTTTCCAAGAAGCAACAACATCTTAGCTGCATGTATCCCTATTCCTTTTGGAAATTCCTTGCGACCGCCGCCGCGATATTCATCCGGGATATTTCGAGTGTATCGGCTGTTCGAAGACGTGCAACGATTTTCGGATGAGAGATTCGACACACAAAACTTTGGATTCGGTCCTTTCTATGCATTCCGATTCCGAAGGGAAAGGAAAAATTGCTCTTCCCTGCAAAGCACGAAACAACGGTACCTGCCATAATCTTTTTCATCTTTCGAAAAGTGGGGCACTTCACGTTGAAATCGTCCTGAGAATGGGTTTTTCAGTTGCATCTGCTCGTGCTCGTCTATCTTTTGATTAAATAAGGCTACCCGCCTCGATATCCTGCTTGGTGATTCTGCATCTGACATTGCACACTGCGATTTGCGACCCTTTGCATTTGATTTTGTCTTCCATGAAGTTGAACCATTTCCAAATTTCCAAATTGGAACACAAAAACTGCTTGCACTGCGTAGTATGGCGGGGGGGAGGAGGGGAAAAAAAAAAAAAAAAAAAAAAACCACATTTAAAGGTGAAAAAATTCCCGTTATTGATCAGGGATTTTATACGATGTTCAGTTATTTTTGAAAAATGTATTATTGGTTTTTTTTTCTTTATAAATAGGAACTGTTGTTTTAAAAATCCATAGCGCACTTTATTTGAGGATTATTAATACTTCAATTTTTTGGGGGACTTTTTTTCTTTTTTTAACAAAGTTTTTTTTTAACAATTCATATCAATGAACACATATCTATTACGACTCATTTGAGTCAATTAAGGAAACTCGATTTCGATGCTCCCCGCCGCCCCCCCTTCTTACCACGATGAGATGCCGCATCTTTTGAGATTCTCTGCGCACAGAAAATCTCAAGGAAACCCCATCTTGGAGACCTCAATCATACTAAGCATCGGAAATGTGACTATCTTTATCGCTGCCGAGTTTATCAACTTACTTTGAGGAAAACAAAAATTTGGGGGGGGGGGGGGTCCAAAGAGAAATTGAGTGCTGTTTTTAAATTCTCCAAACGTATAGATGGAAACAGCGTCTTATTCCACAAGGGCGGCGTCGCTTCTTGATCTGCAAAGAACACATCTCCATCAGCTGAAAAAGCTTGCTACGGTAAGATGGTATACGAAACCACGATATTTGTACACACGTCCGCATCAACCTCGTTTTCAGCTCGACAAAAGCAAAAAAAAAAAGCAAAAAATGAGGAATTTTAAATCGTACTTGGTTACCAAGTCCTTTTCTGGTGCACGCTACTCGGCCTGTTCCCCTAATGGAAGTGCTAATCCAGGTTCCGGGGAACGCTTCTCACCTTCAGGCATATGGGAGTTTTTGTACCACCAAACCTCAGGCGGCCTCCGAGTGGAGACTATTTCGAATGGCAGCCTCGAAGGAACGATGGGGTCTTCTCCGTTCTTATTTTTTTGTTCAAACAACGCGAAAGAGAGGGATTGAGAAAAAGTGCAAACCACAGATTTGCTTCTTTTTTTTTTTTTTTTTTTTTTTCGCTTTGATAAAACGGAGTGAAGAAACATAAAACAGATACGTTCGTTTCTAAAAACCGATATGAATCGGAACTGAACTAACGTCAACGTAAAGTCCGGCGGAAAAGAACTTACCTACTTGGAGGAGGAGTGGCCGGTGGTTTGATTCCGATTGGAATCGTCAGCAGAGAAAACCAAGACGAGCTTTGAGCTGGTTCCGCCTCGAGCTACTCCACTTGAAAAATGGGATTAGCTTCACCATCTTCCTGAAAGCATTGCCATACCTTCCGTGGAGAGCCAGAACTCCGTCTTTCCGCAGATAAACCTTCGTTTTCCGGAATGCAACCGGCGGCGGCGGCACCACAGATGAGAGAGTTCCTAATTCGAACGATTTGCTCATCGTCAGTCACTCAGCACATTCGTCGTCGTGAACTGACGGGGATCAGCGGTGGTCAATTTAAACCAATAACAAATGAAAGTGAATGCAAAAACTGGAGGAAGAAAAAACAAAAAAAAAAAAAACACACTACTCCACAGAAACGCCAAGAATTCATTTCAATTTACACGTCCTTGGCAATCAAAATATATGGGATTTAAAGGGATTCGTGTCTACCTGGTTCTCCCTCCGGGGAAGGATCTTGAAAAGCGGCCGTGGCGGCTACAGTCGTTTACGACTCGTTATGCAATCAAAAGAAGAATGCACAGCAAAGCCATTTCTTATCACGTTTCTGCCAGTCACTCGGTCCTGCTGCTGCACCTTTACTCTCGCGCACCACTCGTGGTAAAGCCGAAGAGGTTTCAACGAATGATGCTCTCTGAATGAGCACCATAATGTACAGAGGAATCCCAAATCCGAACGGCATTCTCGTCACGCCTCGGTTCACCATTTACCACGCGTTTGCCGAGGTTTTCGATCGAAATGAGAGCAAAGATCCTCACAGCAAGGATCTCTCTCTCACATGTCTTTTGCGAAATTTTCAACGGCTTTGGCGGTTCTTTGGCGGCTTCAAGCTGGCCTGGTGCTGGGCTGTGTCTTCTTCAACGACTCCCCACTCCCTACAAGCCTCGCATCTCCACTGCAAAATCGTGCTTCACCAGGATCATTTGATAGAGTGCGATTACCACGAATCTCTACTGCACAACGCAGTGGAATCGAACTGATGGGGGGGGGGGGGGGGCAAGCAAAAAAATTCCGCCCGAGCATTCACTCTGAAAAACCGAGCTCCTCAAATTAGGAAAAAACCCCACTTCAGAATTTAATCAAAAGTAGCAGGAGAGAGTTGCTGCCTCCCCCCTCCCCTCCAAAGCACCATCTGAACAGATATTTACAAAATTCGTGCAATCTTGGAAAGGTTGAAAATAGCATGTCCAGATTTATTCATTTTCAATGAAACGCCTCTGAACCATTTCTAACCAGGAAGCGCCGGGCCTGACAAAAAAGTTCACGGCCATTCCAGGGTGTTTCGTACGTAGTTGCAGGAAGGGCTGGAGAGATTCGATCCTTTCATTGCAGCCCAAGCCCTTTTGCAAATTGGAATTCCTTCACTCCGAAGGTGTACACACGCGGGAAACATATGGGAGAGCGAAACAGATAGCAACGGCAATTGATAACTTCAAGCCATGCAATTTCGACTATTTCATGGCCATTTCAACAGCAGCAAAGTTCATGTAAAGAAGCACTCGGAACGACCGAAGCACGCAACAAAAATCTGTACGGATGACGGTAAATTTGGATTCAGCATGAGAGAATGTCATATTTTCCAAAAGCACAGTGATCGGCTGGGTTGCTATGTGTCGTCATCCCAGCCATGGAAACACATCTGAAAGCGCTTGGATTCTTTGGACTTGAAAGTAAGATACAGGTTTCTTGGCTTCGCCGGTTCGCTGATTTTTAAGTGTTTAATGTATGCCTAGAAAAAGAAAAAGTAAAAAAAAAAAAAGGGGGGGGGGGAACCAATTTTGAGTATCTTTATTCGTTACACACACACATACCTGAACAGATTTGTACGCCATTTTGATCTCAACATCACTACACTGAGAACCTAACCAAAGGAACACCGAAGACCCATTATCAAGAATCATAATGTCTTCGTCTTCCAAATCATCCTTGACAGCAAATTTGAGAAAATCAATAAGGCACGAAGGAAAATCCGAGAGATAATACCTGACAGAAATCCTGACATTTTTCGGAGATGGAAAAATAGCCTTTCTCGTTCGAACATCGAAACAAACGCAAGTGTTGGATAAAAGTGCCATCTTTTTCGTACTCCTGCTTGCCTCCCAAACCATGCCAAAAAAAATTCTCCGGCTCTTCCCCTTCGCAAACCAACTGAATGGAATACTACTGAGAATTCGTCATGACGACATTTCACATAAACACCTTTGGATAAAGCTTTAAGGCTATTTCTTCTGCTAATGCAACTTCATCCGGAATGGCTTTCTCTCCAATCCACACATACTTAATCCCATTTTCGATTTGGGAGTCGAAATGCACAATGAGAATGTAGCTACAAAACATTTCAAAAATTCTTAGCAGTGACACACAAAATTTTTCCCCTTTTCCTTTTCCAAATTGCACGTATTACGGTAAATTCCCCATTTCCAGGAATCAGTACACCCCGTCACAACTCCGCGGCTTTAAGGTACGGAAGCATTACAATCAAACCAATGACGGAAACTGTTAGAATGGGGTGGAAGGAGAAGAAGGCCCTTTCGGTGTCCCTTGGCGGGGGGCAGTCGAGGTGGTAGCAGTGAAAAGTGAAGGGAAAGCGTGAAAACAAAACATAAGTATATACCAGAAGGACGAATTCAGGAGACTTGCACTGGGTTTTATTTGAATACACCTTGTACATATAGGATTTCCATTCGTGCGGATGTGGAAGAACTCGACGTTTCCTTTCGCGTCACATCGTTTGCCTTTATGAATGATAAATTTACGGCGGAAGTGTGACATGAATTTCAGATTTTCCTGCTGCTGGCACATTTTTATGGTTTCTAATTTTCCGGGGAAGAGGGATTCGAACTTCTTCCACAGATTAAATTTGAATATTAGCCATCCCATTTTGGATGCGTGGCGACCTTGCCAAAAGTATATGATGCACTGAAAATCATCCTCCTGAGAAGGAACGTCCTCTTTACTCTCCGTGTTTGAACACTCTGACTGCAGCCAGTAGCGGCAGAGAAACACATAGCAATCCCCGCTGTGAAAATGACCTGTAAAGATTCAGTGTATTCCTCACAGCTTCCTCAACAGAGTACGTCTGGTCGAGTTTTAGAAAAGCAAATTTACACGAAATGGATCGGATGAATGGAACACGGATTCACTACCCAGCTGCCGTCGCAATCATTCGAAATCAATGGGCATTTGGACAGCACGGGAGGGGGGGGGAATGAAATTCTTGATGGAATTCTTACATAAACTCTGGCGATCGAATGTGGGAAACCGAAGTGCATCCAGGTATGAAATCGCGGGGAAACGCAAATATTTTCCGGGTCAAGTAAGGAAAATACAGGGTATCATCAATCCGTTATCTCAACATGGAAAAAACTGACATTTTCATTGAACTTCGGTCTCTTCCAAGCATTAGGGAAGACATCAGTGTACCCTGAATTTACATACAATTTTTGGCGCACGCAACTTATCCAACCATAAAGGCATACGGTTGGATAAGTTGCGGTTTCTCAAAAGGATGCATCAAATTACTTGCAAGATTCCTCAGTCCTTCAATGCAATTTACTGTCTCAACAACTAATGCAAGGGCAGTTCGTCATTTCTGCACCCCTGACTTGCAAATTTAATCGTTTGGAACCAATGATGATGAAACGTATAAACAGAACCGTCGACTCCGCATGAAAACTTCGTTCAATAGTAACTTTACTTCCGACATAAAGATCTTATTTAGAATGTATCAGTAAAATATGAAACCTCGGATTTCAATCTTTTGAGCTACACCTCCATACCTTCCACCGCACACGGGTTAAATTTATGCGTACGGTACACTGGTAAAACGCCGAACATGCCAGCTAAGACTAAAGAAGTAAACGGGGAAAGTGAACTGGCATGGAGCTGTTTGAAAATATTCCCTAATTTTTACGTTGGCTTCTAGCGATGCCGACAATTATGCAAATATACGCATGTAGATGATACAAACACACAAATGTATGATGTATACTGGAAAAATTTTCATAATACCCAATTCACTTTCTGGCAACCGAGCAAATTTCTTCCCTTCCAAAACATATGCATCCATAACCTCAAGATCTTCGTTCCATTCATCGGACAACTGAATCGCTTCTTCATACAGCATCACTTGTTGCATAGGCATGAACAGGGCAACCAGGTCCGCCTCAAGAACATAACGAACTATGAGAGCATGTCACATACATACCCCATACCTTCATCGGCTGATTTTCTGCCCATTTTTTCAAATCCACTCCCGTCCTTGCAACTGAATTCGCCGTTCGCGTGAAATCGACAGCAATAACATTATCCCATCCGGTGAATTTCGATTTGAACGCAACCGTCTCTGTTCCCTCTAATATCTTGTAGATCATGGAGTAACTGGGTCTTTCCAGCATCCGGAACAGCTCCTGTGCCAGTTTAAAGACTGCAGCTCGCAACAAGCGACTCGACTTCAAACCTATCCTATGAAATGATTAACGAAGTAGTTTGTTTGCATACACCGTTACAACATGATTAAGTGAGAAGACGGCATACATATACGATACACGGATATTTGATGCGTTCACGGATTTTACATGCTTTTCAATGCAACAACTAAAACAAACGTACTCAGTTTTAGAGTACTGTAATGACTAGTAAAAATGCTGGTGCATGAAGAAGACGGCACACGTCTAGTTTAGAGTTCAGTCAAATGCTCATGCTAATGGAATAGTTACTTGAAGTTTCAGACAGTTGAGAAGATCTAAACATATCAAATACAATCGCAATGCAGTCCAAGATGCCTGTAAAATAGTCTTGCGATCTCAGCACAAGCATGTCAATAGTGTCAAAAAACCAAAAGCCGAACTATATTCAACTGGATATGACAAAAATTATTAGCTCTCAAAATTACTAGCACTACAACACAAAGACATTTAACAAAAACACACACACACACGGACTCACGATCATCATTTACATTATCATTTACAATCGTTCGAAAATTTCAACAAAAAAGAAAAGAATTGAATTGCTCATGACAATGAAAACAGTGCATAATACCCTGAGATTTGATCATTTTATTTTGAGAATTTCAACCTGTGATTTATCTTCTGAAATAAATTATCCAATCATTATTGATAGTTGGCTTCTATGAGGAAAAATTTAATGAATAGAAAAAAAAAAGTACCATTGAAGTATTTTGAAGCACTGAAAGAACCATTACTAGTCATGTAATTAGTTACAGAACCAAATCAAAGTATTGGGAAAATGCTTGACATAAGGAAAGTAAAACCGAAGGAACAATGAATTCTGATTCAATTTGAAGATTTCATAATATGTTCATATTAAAATAAATACAGGAAAACTCACCAAACAAACATATCATTATGGCAGTCCAATATGTATGAGCCACTTGTGTGTAACAAAGACGGAATCAACCTTTTTCTGGAATTATCAATCTGCGTGAGTTCCAAATACCCTAATCCCAATCCAACTTCATATAAAATGGGCTTTGAAGTTATTGTATGACAAACAGCCTCCTATAGTGATCACAATAAATATCATACACTGCTAAACAAAATAAGATCATGCTGCTTTACATTCACAGCATCACTCTAAAACCAAGCCAATTACATTATTCCGCATAAATTATCGAGGGCTTTAATTTTCTAACTTCTAGAAGGGATCTTTCGCGTTTACACTAAAAACAAGGGTCCACAGGATTTGTAACTTTACAACATTACGTAAGGACTTAAAAGTTGAAAAAAGGGCTACATGCATTAATGAAAGGTGCACATATATACCCATACATTAAAAAGTTACCGCCATATAAAGCTATCCTTATTGTGATTACTATACATATAAACGCATAACGGCAAAACAGGCTCACTTGATGAGAATCCTTATCATCTAGAGTTAGGAAATCCCAGAAATCCGAATTCTGATTTTCCGAGCTTAACACCTGTATGTCTGAGGAACTTTTTTTTTCAACTTTGTTGATTTTTTCTGCCAGTAACCTAAATAATCCTTTGTGTTATATACATGGTTTGTAGAACCCACACCGTGTTTTAGATTGGTCCGTCTTTTTCGAGCATGCACCCATCCATAAATAAATGTTATTTTCAGTATCAAGCAGGTAACAAAAATGTTGATCCAGAGATTTGCGATGAAGCATAACAGATTCCATAAATACATTTATTCCACTGCAATGTATTTGATACAGGCGCAGAGGATATTCCTGAAAGAAAATTATTTTAAGATGTTTTCCACAACCATTAACAGGGCATGCTCACTGCTTTCAAAACATTTTTTTTATGATGAAAATTCAAGTCAATGTCTCTTCAAGCATTTAACACCAATTTTTACAAAACATCGCAAGTTACTTTTATTTCTAAGTTGTTGTAAACATCGTTAACAATACTTGCATGAACTGATTAATAATATGTATGCATTAATTTTTTTTCCTTCCACAACAGACAAATCAGTTCTCGAACTATGGTTCAAAAATTATCAAATAAGAAGTTCGTTTTCCTTTCCCATATAATCCATCCACATAAAAAATATTTGAAGAATCCACTTTTTAAAACAACTTCTAATATAACGATTCTATATTGAATACTGCGACTGAATTATTTTACAATTAACTATTGCAAAATGTGCAAAAATGAATTAACGAAAATGAAGTTATATCAACTGTAGAAAAAGTACCAGAAAACGTCCACACAATACTGTGAAGACCTATGTATGGCCGAAATTCATTCTTCGTTTTTAAATCAACACAACTAATGCATTCTCCACTTGGATCATTTACTTAGAATTCTGATATCTCAACACAGATAGAAAAGTCCTTAAACACATAACATATCAATTTTGAAAATGCTGTTGCATCCCTCTCTCGCTATTGAAGAAAATGTATACATGAAAATAATTTTTACATAATTATAAATATTTTTAAGGAACTACCAAGCCACAAATATATAGTGCAAATTAATTATGAATACTTCAACAACAAATAGTAATGATAGACTTCCAATTTAGATGCATGCTATGCTACACACACTGGAATAAAAATTACATCGAATACAGTAAATCATGGTTCAGCTGTTTAAGCTAAAATAAATACAGCAACACCATGAGTAGTGTTTCTTCTTATTTCTTGAATACCGTTGTTTACCGAATTTTGTAAACATCATAAACAAATACCTAAATGAATGAATCCATGAAATTAAAAATGGTCCATGAACATTCTCCATAATTTAATTCAGGAATATGTATACCTAGGTTTTCAGTGATTATCATACGCATTCACACAGGTCTATTCTTACCATCTGTAAAAGTTAGTGCACACAAATATTACTTGAAGAGTTATGATTCTTCTTATGGATATTTTCTTATAAAGTTTCGAATATTTATAAATAAGTTTTCAGAATAATAAAGAAATAGTTTATAGATGAATGAATTATGTTATACACTTTATACACTTAATGATTAGCAATGTTCACTTTGTGTTTGTTTTTACAAATTGCAATGAAATTCTGATAACCTTTGGTTAGTTTCAAGATCAAAGTATTTGATTTATTTGATCTTAAATCGCAAATCGTTTAAAATAAATTCATATCTTCACATCTAATATCGAAACAGATTTGCTGAAGAAGAGGATTAGAGATAAAAATCTAAAATCCTGATTTTATCATATTGTGTACAATTTGATCTTAATAAATTCTTCCAAGCTAAAGTTTGCAAGTAAACAGAAAGACTATTTTTCGAAATTACTCCATCCCCCTGCTGTTTATCAGAATATTTCATGAAATATATTTTCACTTCTAGAAACATTCGATCAATCATGGATTCAATGATATCAATAATTATAGATAAAATTCATTACAAACATAACTCACGGGTTTTTCCACAGTATAAAACCCACTAACTGTTCTGCTTCCCTGCAGCAAAATGAAATTCTCAAATAAACTCAAGAATTCGTTTGTTTCTTCTCCTTGTTCTATTCTTATGGTACGACATGTGCACCGAAGGTAATTCCTTAGATTAACAGCATGTATTGCAGAGCACGTCTTTTTATCAATCTAAAAATAACACGCTTGACAAATGCATTTATTAACTAACATGGATTTCAGTACAAAACCAAGTAAAACAAGCGAGCAAACTTTACTCATCTTTAATTCACTTTAAGCAAAACATGAAAATTGACTTTCAAAGATCTATCTTAATTTTGGTTCTATCAATTTTATGGGGAGGAAAAAAACACTTCTTTCATTCCCATAATCTGAAGTTAACATAGACCAGAGGAATTTTCCCCAATACGGAAATGGCTGACATAAAGGTGGCATGAAAAATACATGCTTATCAGGAAATATGACCACAGAAATGACTTCAGCTCAAAGTTTCTTGCAAGAAAAGATACTGCAAAAATTTTTTTTCAAGCCAAGCATACTTCTGTGTAAGCTGCTTATTTGAAAGATATGCAAATTTTTTGAACTCCCCTCGACACAAATAATATACTTTCCGATGCTTATGGCTGAATGCTCAAATTTCGTTCATTTCAAATTACTTGCTCTGGAAATTGCATTTTTCTTTGTTTTTTCAAATTTAAGCAAACTTTAAATTAGTTTGGCCAAGCAAAACTTTTTAAAAAAACGAATTTTAATCTTTAAATGAGTAACTACAAAATGTCCTATGAAAGCATCACTCTCCACGGATATTTCTCACACTTGCTAGCAATATTATATCAATGCAACAGACAATCAACTTAAGTGGGGGAGATTGGCTGCTTTACATATCTGCTACAGTTATCCACAGAATTCTGCATCATTCATCTTATAGAGCAATATTGCTATGAATTATTTAAAATTTTTGATTTTTCGGATTTACAATAACCAAAGAATAAATTATGTTATTTGTTTATTACGTATTTTACACATGGTCTGTAAATTTTGAGTTAATGAATCTTTGGTATCAATATTCCACATTTATACTTACAGTTGAATCACTCCCTATCCAAAAATAGATTTTCCATTCAAGATTATTTGCTTCATTAACAAATGTGCTGAGGATTATATAGCAATCACCACTATAGAAGTGTCCATGTAAACTATCGTCAATTTGACAGGGAAGAAAGTTTTCAATCTCCCAAATAGTAATTCCAGGAAGCTGACCAGTCTCTTCTTCAAAAAAATCGGAGTAATTAAGATTTGGTTTCTCTAAGGATTCGTCCCATTTTTTTGGTCTGCAATAAGAGATAATATGATAGTTTTCATCAATAAAAATCAATCCATTAGTTATTCAAAAATACAGAAATCTTTTCCAACGTTTAGACAAGCAGCAAAAATTTCATCCCTTTGAAATACTGAAAACTGATTAGACTCCTAAACTTGTATTTTAAGACACATAAATCTTCATATAAAAATTAAAAATGCATGCAAATCAAATAGAATTTGAAGAAACAAAATTACCTCAACAGATTGGGATCATTTTGACTTATATGACTTCCATATTTTTCATTGGTTACTTCTTTCATCCCCTAGATGAAAGGAAAAATATCAAGGCTTTCTCAGAAATACAGAAAATACTCAATATTAACTGAAACACGCAGAGAAATTTGTATAAACCATTATTATAAAAGATAAGCGGAATTTGATATGAACTCAAAGTATATATAATGTATGCACATAATGTGCACTTCAATTATTAAAACACTGCTTTCACTACTTTAAAGTGTGTTAAGGCTTAATGATTAAAACTAATAGATATAACATAACTAGTGAAAATAATAGAATTCTTCTTCTAAATGCTAATCAATATTGTTGAAAATGTAAAAAGTCCTAATGCAAAATTAAGCTGCCTACACATACAAGCAAAAGTAATTAAAAACATGGGAGATATCTGTCATTATTGAAAGCAATTACCTATTAAAGATGCAGAAATTGCATTTCCAGCTTATCCTTGACTTTCATGTCACACTTAGCATCTATGAAATAGTTGATTTGTAAAATGTTTTAAAGACAGAAGCACTAATGAGCCATATTAAGAAGCATTATAGCAACTACTTAGATAATAAAAAGAAACTTTAATGAATCAAGCTACTGCTGAAGAACAAACAGTATAATTTATGCTAGCACACAAGAACAACAAACAGATAAACCTTAGAGATGAAAAACAGCATGCATAAATGCATATATTAGTCACAGAAATTATTTGCAATTTTTATATGGCCACTTATATTGTTACTCTGTAAAGTTCCGATAAACATTCCCATCTTCAATCTTTCTCCTAAGAAACTTGGAGAAATTTCGAAATACTTGTTTATTTAATTGTTTGGAATTCACTCTTAAAGTATGTCAAAATATCATGGTCCCGAAAAAAAAGAAGAGAAAATTTGAGATCAATAACGAAAAAATCGACTTGTGCGACACTTTACATATGTGGTTTCCAAGCACAAATTCTAGGAATTGAACAGCCATGATAGGTTGTTTCAATAGGTAATCAGAATACCCAAGCATGTAAAATATTTTTTGCTTTTATATGATCACTAAAGTGAAATTCATAGACAATTGTGGTTTCCTGACTATTATTTAAGCACACTAATATGTTCATGAACAAAGACCTTACAACAAATATTTTAAAATACTTATGTTCTAAAAATAATCATCAAGTACTCATAAATGTTATATACTGGAAAGAAGTATTATTTTCATTACTTTCAGTATTTTCGCTTGATCTTTATCAGCTTGTTCATGATCTTTTCTAGATCGCCTCAAACGCAATTTTCGTGCAATTGTATCTTTCATGCAATCTAAAATCGACAACAAAACAACATTAGATTTTATTAAAAAACAATATATGCAGAATTCAATAACCAAAAGTTTTGCATGTTCACCCAATGCAGTCCTTGATTAAAATGGACATTTCTTCCTTGATAGTAATAACTGATCATTAATATTACAAACACAAAGTCTTTTTTTTGGAGCAAATCTCCCATTACTTAAATGAATATATTAGAACAATATTGAATTTAAAAGCAGAAATTATCAACCCCTTTCAGTGTACAAAAAAAGTGCTTTTAAAACCCCATTTAATTTTACTTTAGGAATCTCTGCATATTCTGTCAAAATATTTGGTACTTGATGCTCTTTCTTACAATATCCTTAATATTATCAAAGATTTAAATTTGCTGATACTGCTAAAATTTATGAATGTTCAAATGCAACCTTTAAATCAGAAAACAGATACATTTAAGAAGAAAATAAAATCAGAAAAACAAAACTACTGATGCTCACTCTCTTCATCATTAAAAATGGTTTCCTTTACATTGCTGTCTATCTCCTTTTCATTTAGCAATCCATTAATGGAAAAATTGGTTTCTTTAATTTTATTATCCGGCTTCCTAGGCATGACGAGATCAGGATTTCCACTCAAGTCCAAACATTTAATTTCAGTCAAATATATGGTATCCGGAACTGTCACAAGGCGATTGTTGGAAAGGATTAACTTTTTTAAAGAGCAGCATCTGAAAGCATCAATAATTATCTGAAAAACATCTGAAATCCTTTGATCGCATGTCAAAATTCTTCCACAAACAAATATACATGCACAAAACATGTATCAAACCAAACACAGAATTACTGATGCAAAAGAACATACAATTATGAGTTCCACAAGATCGAAATGATTCTATTTGAAGATTTCATTTTTACATGAAATCAAACCAACATTAATTATAAGCAACCAAAATGATGTAACAGTAATGGACAATAAAGATCACTGCAGACAATGCTAACAGCAGAAAGAAACCAAAGTATTCATGATACTGAAAATTCATGATGCTGTTCTGGATAGCATTATAAAAAAATAGCACATGGAGCTTATGTATATGATGAAAAATGATTTACAAGTTGCCACAGTCCTCAGAAATTCTTCTATCTAAATACATACATCAGCAAAATACTTAACAAGCAACAAATAAATAAATAACTACTCAAACAGTCTGCTATTCATGGAACATGTTTCTGCATCTGCTAGAAACAAAAAAGATACGAATTTAAAAGTACTGACTGTGTTAAAGTTCTGAACAAGAATAATAAACAAGTAACCACATTAGCATTACAAGTTAAATACAGATTCACTCAAGCCTTAGCATAATTCTAGAGTTATGGTTCTTGTTTTTTTTTACAAAATTCTTTCTCAATGTAATAAGTTTCATTTAAATGGAAACAATACTTATCACAAGATATGAATCACACTTATCACAAGTATTTGAATATCTTAACTTGCACCAACAAAAATGTCTTTATGCTTATTCTGGAAAAGGCATATGAATAGAATTTGATGTTATATGGAAAAAGCAATTATGTACAACTTGAATAGCACTTATGTACAACTTCATTTAAGAAAAATCGCACCACATTAATGAGAACACTTGATGATGTATTGCTAAATTTACCTACATATATATCATAGAGACACATAATATCATAAAATAATGACTACCGTAAAAGGCTTTCAGGGATCATTTCCAGGTTATTATCTGAAGCCATGAATACTTCTAAATTAGAAAGTTTTCCTACTCCTGAAGGAATTCCTTCAAAATTTAAATAATTATTGTTCGCATAGAAACATCTTAAATTTGACAATTTACAGAATGCAGTTGGGAGACTTGAGATCTTATTTCGACCAATATTTAATATTTCTAATTTTGTCCAAACACCTAAAAAGCAAAAAATATATTTGAAATTAATCAAAGTTAGATTGATAGCTAAAAGAATAAAAACAAATCAGAAAATAAACTATTTAACTTAAATACAATCAGAAAAATTATACACTGACATTTAAAAACAAAAATGGTACTAAAATGATATTTAATGTGACTAAAATGATTTTTTTTCAAAAAAAAAAAACATTTTAGTTTTTTAAAAACCTGGAACATATGATTTCTATAAGGGTTTTTCTAACATTTACATGAACATTCATCTGATGTAAAGTTATCTGGCAACTGACACTAGTAAACAACTTTTATTATGATACCTAATTAACAAGCTTCCTAATCATAAACTTAATAATAAAATGGTAATCAAAATTAGTTTACTTCTTATAAGTCATTAGAATTGGAAGATGAAATATTTAAAAACAATAGTTCGAATTGCATATTGATATTAATGAATGTATGGTTATCTTACTAATGGATGGTGGCAGCTCAGAAATGTCATTGTCACTTATATTTAAAATTTTCAAATTTTGCAAGCACAATAAACCCGGTGGTATTTTGCACAATTGGTTCTTGGAAAAATCAACTTCATTCAAATTGACTAGCATTTCTAAGTTATCTGGTATGTTTCTAATGTTCCTCTGAGTGTTTCTCATCTTGAGACATTGGATGCACAGAAGAGAAGGAAGTTGTCTAGGCACACATAAAAACATTAAAGCCATAAAAAAATGAAAATTACTGTTTCTCTTATATTTCAAAATTTCTCTCATATAAGAGATGTAACTTCACACAGATATGTAAGATGATATACCATACATACACAAAGATTTTAGGACATACCTTAACTGAAAATGAGTAAGAGGATTGTTGTCCAAGATCAATGTCTGTAATCCTGTTAGCCGCCTTAGCTGTGGGGGGAGGGTTTCTAATTTATTGTTGCTTGCATCAAAGTAAAGTAAATCTGTAAGATTCATAAATGTTTGATTGGGTATGGTTTCTAAACTAAAATTATATAAACAAAAAAACATAAACAATGAAATCAAATTAATTTTAGCACTCACTCATTAAAACTCAAATTCAATACCAGCAATCTTTTTGCCTTGTCAATCCCATCCGGCACTTTATTCAGGGAATTATGACTTAGGTCTACAATGCCCAATTCTTTAATGTTAAAGAACTCTGTGGGAATGCCAGATGATTTCAACTGATTATACTTTAGAATCACTGATCGGAGGCAATCAAGTTGGGTCAATTCTCCATGTATTTTTGTTATGTTATTATAAGATAATGATAACTGTTCCTAAAAATCAGTCACCTGTAGAGTAACAGGCTTCAAATTCATATTTGTATAAGAAAAAGATGAAATCAACATGATACTTTCTCAATAAATATTTCTTAAGCTTCCTAATCAAACACCAAAATATAATGGCATTCAATTGCATCTTACCATAAAATGCCTCTATGATTTCAGATATTAGATTTTCAAAGAAACAAGAATTACAAAATCTTAGCCTATAAAGTACTAATAAATTAATAAAAAGATATTGACTGATCTGTCTTGCTAATCATTATAAAGTTGGTTGCAATTAGTAAAGTAAATCAGTGTATCTCAAAACAATTCAATAAAGGTGCAATAAAGACAATTTAATAATGCAGCAATTAGGTACCGGGAGATTATCTTTGTTGATACACTCATCCAGCTTGGTATTCAATACAATTCATTTCAATTCTGAAACCTTGGTACTACATAATTACTTGTAATATGAGGCTCAACATCAATTACATTTATATGAGAAAGAAACTGTTCAGAGAATTTTGCATATCAAATATGGCTCTCAGGAATGTTTCCAGTAATTAATTTTGGAAAACACTTGAAGGTTTAGAAGTCAAACTAAACAACATGAACACACAAATATTGAAAATATTGAAGCATGTGTTATTTTTTAAACTGCATTGCATTTAATAGACTGGAAACTTTGCAACACAAATTAATAAAAGATGTAACATTTACCAAATTCCTTAATTTTCCAAGTTCTTCGGGAATATAAACCAAATTATTGCTGTTCAAATATAGCCATTTCAAGTTACTCATCTGAGGAAGATTTACAGGAAAACTTTTATTCTAAAACACAAAACAAATATTCCAATCTAATAACAAAAACCAAGTTTTTTTTTTTTTTTGAAACAGACCACCAAATTAAAACAATTATCGCAATCATGCAGTCAGAAATTTGTTCTTATATCAACTATAAATGTATACTATAAATTAAACTTTGTAATATCACTATTATAATTAATTTTAAAAGCTGAAATTTCAGTCAAACCTGAAAATCATTTCCAGACAAATCCACCCCTCTGATGAAGGGGAGAATACTGCTAGCATTTGGTTGCTGTTTCATTGTGAATCTTTCAAAATAATTAACTGTTCATTTTACATGTCCTACTCTCACAAACATTAATATCCATGCTGTATGCTTTACTTTTTGCAAGATAACTGCCAAGGCCACATGGCTGTTCTGAAATAATTTAAAACTTTTCATCTACATTAGACCCTCGTGATGAAAATTGCTTCAAGATTAAAAGAAAAACATGACACTTAAATGACAAAGCATACTGGTTTTATAATGCTACTTCACTTCCCACTGTAACCTCTTGAATTCTGAGTACTAGCAATCACACAATTCGTGGTTTCACAATCAGTCAAGGCGTTTGTTAATTCGGTTTGTTTTCCACTTAAGTACTGATATTAAATTGAGAAATAATTAAAAGACATAGCTTTAGGAATGTCAGCTATAAAGGTTAGTATTTGGTTGAAATGTGAGGTGATCATCAATTTCAAACCTCATATATGTATCTAAATAAAAAACTTTTGTTTTAAACAGAAACTTGATATAAAACACGTTTTTGGGAACACAGTAATATTATGGCAATTGTTAGCTCCTATTTTTGAACGTGCTTTATTAACCACATAAGATTGTTAAAAATATGCTTTCTTCACATAAAAAAATAAGTGCCAGCAGTCAGGCTTTCTGCAAATACTATAAATTCGATGTAGGGGTGCACACATCCATACAAATGCAGCAGTTTAAATAATCCATATCATTTATACATAAAAAGACAAGCAAAAGTGGATAGGATCCCCTTGGAAAAAAGGCATTCAGCAGGGGATACCACGATATATTAAGAACGTCAAAGAAGAATTACAAAAATTAGAGTTTTCATCCTAGATAAAATGTATTAATGTTGAAGAGTTGATAGTAATTCTGAAGAATTAAAAATTTAAGTGTTTTTTGATTCTATTTTAAAGTAATTTAGTAGTACACCATTAAGTCGAGATGTAAATGCAAAACTCGGCCAAAAACGTGCTCAACTATTCAATTCAACGTTGGTGGATACACGGAACGAGCCACTAACTTGCTTTAAAACTACAGAAAAAATACCCTGCTTAGTTCTGTGTTTTTTTCTGCAAAAAACAGTCGGCTATCCACTTTTTAAAATTTAATGTTGCCTTGTTAATAAATCAATATTAATCCTCACAATAAAGTAATTGGTTTCTTCTCATAAGGAAATGTTCTTCATTTTTACCAATGTTCTTTATTTTTCCATAGTCTTTTTTCAAGATCTCGGTTACTTTTGTATCAATTTCTAGAAAAAAGTGTTTTCTTGTTGCCGAAGCGAAAATCTTAGACTAAAGATTTTTCTCAAATTAGACACTTTTGGTTTTATTCAGAACTAAGTAAGATCACAGTTTTTTCAGTATTGAATTCTGCACAGATTTTTCAAACGAGATGATTCGTTCCAGAGAAATCTCTCACAGAGAAAATCTGTTTTCATCTTAAAAGGCCCGTATGAACGTTCAAAAGCATTCACTTTATTTTGAGGATCCCTGACAGCAATCTCTCATCAGAATATACGAAAATACACAAACATAACCCGTCAAAACCCATGAAATAATAACAAAAATAAAATATGAATAATAAGCAAGCAGTCAAAACATTGCCAATCGTTAAAATATTGCCATCTTTTTTAAAGATGAAGAAACATCAGAATGTTTATAATCCTGTGTCAGCAATTTCACATCAAAAATTTTTTTAAATAGGAAATGAACACAAATAGCATACTATTTAAAACAGAATTTATTTGGGAAATATGTGATCCTTTGAATCAAAAAATTCAAATCAATTGAAACATCAAAGTTGCGATTTTCCCCAAGTCCCACAAGGGGTGGGGTAAATTTATTTTCCATTTTTTAAAACACATTCATTCTACAATCACATTCATACAACATACCCACTTTACATCACTCTGAAGTCCTTGGGGGTATTACAAGTTCTGCTTTCAGGTTGGGTTTCCAGATGTTTGTTCCCGGGCGTCGTCTTCAATCCTCTTCAGGATGAATCGGTAGGTCCAGGCATGGATTCGCCCACAATTCCTGATGCCGATCTCCTTCTTGATGAGTCCTTGAAGGATCTCCATCGGAGGTGCGGCTCTCCTGGCTTTCCTCATCTTCCACCACCGCACAAGTATGGCGGTGATGAAGAGGGCAATGGTCGTCCTCACCATGGGAACATTAGCATCTCCCTGAAACATCCCGGCGAGGATCTCCATTGTGGAGCTGGTGGTGAGTCCAATGATCCTTTTCAGGATCAGCCAGTCGTGTAGCAATGTGGGACACGTCAAGACGTGAAGTCTCCTGTCGGTGTCGCCATATGCTGCGCAGTCTCGATCTTCCCGTCTTCCGGTGAAGTACTGAAGTACTGGACCCGCTTTGGATTCCTCCATGATAAAACATCAGGAGGTTGTCCTGCGTGTCCGGCGGAAGGTCACTCCTCCAGAGCGTAGTTCCGATCGCTAACAGGTTGATCCGGTCACTCCCGTAGCGATCGGCGGCTTCTTGGAGGGCACTGATGTCTCGGTCCTCTTTTTTGATGAGTCTTCGGAGGTTTATTTTGGTCCCCCTAGACCACGCGAGGTCGTTGTGGTTGATCCACACATCGCGGGTCATGTGGGTGAACCTTCCTAACATCATCTCTATATACCGAAGTATACGAGTGTGGTGTAGTTGCGATTTCATGACTTTTGTACATATTGCCTTCAGCGTCAGACTATTAGCCATTATATATGGACAAAACGAAGCAAGAATTCAACATAGACTTTCAAAACGCCAACAGGTACATTGATATCATAATGACTTAGAGCTTCCGGGCAAAAAAAAGAAAGTTACTGGTTAGGAAAATGAGTCTTTTTACGATGGAAAAATCCCGATTTCAGTTGATATGCATTTCGCATTCTGTTTACTTCTAATTAAAAAGTCTTCACTTCTACGAAATCATACAAAGCATACAACAGGATTAGATTTTAGGAATACATATACTAGAAATATATCTACGCAGAGGTTGACTATAATAGATATTTAATCAGAACACATGATCCAGGATTTTTTTCATTCAAATATAAACCTATATGAAAAACGATTATTTATTATGCATTCTTTAAAAAAATAATTTTCAACCTTCTGCATTTTGTCACTAATGTTTTTTTAGTTTTGACACTAATGATTTAACCCAAACCACTGTGGGGCTCTCAAGAGACGATGCAGTGAATTTTCTTGATTCCTGTAAAGAAAACAATATATTCGAAAAGATCCATTTGCAGTGCTCGACGTTGAAGGGGTAGCGCCATCAAGGAAACATAATGCTTGTAGTTCACCCGACATTTTCTACTGTCCAGCTGACAAACGGATGTAGGACTTTGGCATCATAATTTTGGCTCTTGCGATGGTACGAACAAAAAAATACGAATCATGCTACTTCCTCTTGGTCTATTCCAGTTTTAATGATTTTTATGTCCTGATTCATTATCTCTTTCATTGGTGTTTCGCTTGAGTGAGATATATTACCTTTTTTAAATGGACGCTTCCTATAGGCTCCATTCTGGAGTCAATAATGAAAACCTGATGAAACTTTTCTGGTGTATTTTTATAGTTGCGCAAAAATTCTGTCAACTGGTTTATTGTCCAATAATAAAACCTGTAGTTGCTAGTTATTGTACTCTTTATGCCAAAATTTGACGTTGGGTGATGTCTTGAACGCTTTATAAGCGCGTTTTGGCTTGTATAGGTAAAAACACGGAAATTTTATAAAGACATACGGTGCACACAGTGCAAAACAATAGTACAGCAAATACAAGGTTTCTTAGCTGGCTTGGCATTTTCTGTTCCAACGGTTAGCTCTTCAATAGAACCTTTGAAAATTAAGTTGGTTTACTTCCTACCCAATATGCCATCTAAATTGCTCTTTAAATAACATAATGTCTTTGCTTCGTACATAAACTTTTTTGCTGATAAATATATCACCTTTCTTTTTGCTGATGGAGAATTGACTATATGCCAAGCTATAGCATGCATTAGGTGTGATTTACCAAGTCCCACCCCATCATATAGAAATGAAGGGTTACTACCTAGTATTGGATCCACAGATTTTGCCACGCGCTTTTCCACTGTGAATACTATGGTAAAATGTAGGTAAAATTAAAGAATTTATTGGGAAATGTATTAGAGAGGTTCTTCTATGAATAGGGAGATTGCGTTATTTATTGCAATAAAATATTTTTTGTCATTTACTTTAGTTTACAGCCTATCTAGTACTAGTTTGTATTACTATAGCTTGGCCTGTTTTATACCTGGTTTAATGAGCGTTGTATTAACAATTTGTAATATGCAAAAGATAAGTGGTCTGTTTAAAGAAGTTCAGTAAAGGATCTTCCTATCATCAACCACATAAACAAACCAAAGTTTTATAAACATAGAAATCACATAGGATTTCTTTGGCTTTAAGGACGTATTCTTTTAAGTCGGATCTATTCAAAGAATTATTCACGTTCTGAGTGCATTCCGCATACCACTCGTATCTTTTGGAAAATTGCGCTGCCAAACGAAATAAACATATAACAGCGTTAGCAGTAAATGTATGTACATATCATAACTAGTCATCATTAGACGTCCTCGTAATGAAATTTAAATAGTGGGCTTTAATTCACACAAGGTTTAGTAACTGTTTTAGCAAAAAAGACCAACTGCTGTCTACCACCAAAATCTTAAAAGCAGTTAACGTTTGAAAGTTATTTGGTATCTTTCAGGGCAAGCTTCATTTAAAGAGAATAAAAAAATTTTAATTAAATAAGAGGATTGCATTAATTTTGATCTCAAGGCGGCACTATTTAATTCTGGAAAATAATTGGCTAATAACATCGAAAGCAGTTATAGCGAAAGTGGCTTTCTGAGATATTACGAATTCTGGAGATTCATCCTGAAAGCGTTACTGTTGGATTCACTGATTGGTTGAAAAATTATAAATAAAATTTCAGATGTTTCACTAAATGAATCAAAGCATTTAATTTCATTAAGTTTTCTGGCGTAAATAATGTTAGAAATTTAATAAGCAGTCGTTCTATACATTCACTGAAAATATTTGATAGCATTTAAGAAAGCGAACTTTCTATTTAAGATCATTTATTACATGCAAAGAAATTCAGTTTTGTGGAAATTCGCTCGTCTTTGGCTGCCGGTAATGACCACAGTTGAAGAAAGTGAGAATGAGATCCAAATAGAATTGTTTGTCGATCACAACTGATTATCTACAATAAACCGTTTAATTGGAGTACATTGTCAGCATGCTTTTCACATACGAAACATTCTGTGTTGTTGCAAAGTTGAACGTTTCATGCAAATTTTCGTAAGAGTAATTTGCACGTGTGTTTCAGTTCCCAACAAAAGCAAATCAAAAATGTGTGCTTGGAGAGATTTTTCATAGGTACTAACAGACATTGGGCGAATTGCAAGCAAGCATACAAAAGTGACCGGGCACAACAAAAGTGCAACAGATAACAAAACGGTCACAAGTGATCCATTTGATTTATTTGTTGTTCAAAATTGTATTGAAATGATAAACGACATAGATAATAACGAAACTGGAAACAGTGAAAACGAAATGGACGTGCAGGACAGTATGTTTACTTGACTTTTCGAGTTTTCGTTCCCCAAATTAGAATCTCACATTAAAATGATATTTTTGTGCAGTATTTAACATCGTTCTATATTCATCATTGCCACAGTGGTATTCTCGGTTTGCATAAAATAATATGTTGAACTATCGCAAAAAATTTTGTAAATTTATTCTCCCATTTGGTCCCAGACACTAAGTGTTGGTATATATAACATTCTTTAATATAATTGCTTTCATCGTTACGTTTTTTAATGATGTTTTAAAGCTAACTCTCGTAGCTTTCCTAATGAATGGTTAACAAGGAAAGATCTCTCATATCAGTTAATTATGGTGTACTTCTTATCTAGGTGAAGGTGTTCTCTTAAATTCAAGTAAAGCAGGAGGGGACAATAAAAATGAAAAGGATTTTCAACTGAATGGAAACCCGTTTTCCTGTCATGATCATCTGGATGCTGACAAAGAAGAAGGTAAGATTCATTTTGCATGCTTCATAAATTGGAGAGTAACACTGCTGCCTGAACTGCTGTCTTTACTATGATGTAAGCTTGTATATATATATATATTTGTTGTGGAATGATTCTATATACCTTTCATTTGAATTTGCTTAATGTGTAACAAAATACAATTATTTAGATGAGTCCAGGCCAGAAGCCACTTTTAGATTTACTGCAACAAATTTTAGCAAACTCAAAGAAACATCATTGTCACCTCCATGCTACATTAGAAATTTACCATGGAAAATAATGATCATGCCAAGGACCAATCAGGTGCATTAACTTTTTTTTCTGTTTCTGCCTCATAAATTCATAAAATTATCTTCATTTTGTTTTGGTTTCCATCACAATATGTTTTTCAACTTCTGTTTCATAAGTAATCAAGACTCAGAAGTGTAGATTTCATAAGAAAACTTTCGTTTTCGATGTATTGCATAAACTTGTTTCTTCTATATCAAAGGGTCAAGATCGGCAGCCTCAGAAAAGCCTTGGATTTTTTCTGCAGTGCAATGGCGAATCAGACTCTACATCATGGAGTTGCAATGCAACTGCTGATTTAAGATTATTGAGTATAAAAGAGAATCAAGAGCCATTTGTAAGAAGTTAGTTTTTTTTTTTTTTTTTTAAAGAAAAAAAACTGAGATATTTTGATTTCAGAAATTCTTTGAAATTCATTTTTTGTGTTGATATTCTATTCCTGTTCTATTCATTTTCTTTCTTCTCTTTTTTAGGTATCAACCATTTATTTTATAGTAAAGAAAATGACTGGGGGTTTAGTCACTTCATGGGATGGAGTGACATATTAGATCCTGAAAAAGGTTACATAAAGGATGACAGTATCACTCTTGAGGTATGGTTAATCAGTATTGTTCTTTCAGATTATATTGACATTAAATCGTTTTTTTTGTACATAAGATTTCAAAATGATATGATGCCAGCAATATTTTTTCATGATTTTCGTTTTTGATTGTGTGGATGAATTTCAGGATTTTGCCTTTTTTTTTTAAAATCAGTGTTTTTGTGTTACTTAGAGCAAATGTTTGGAGATCTTATGTTTTGTTTCATGATCAGTGCATTGGTAAGTTTTTTTTTTCTCTGAAGCATTGTTCAAGATGCTTTACTTTTTTTTTTTATGTGCTTATACTATGGTGCATAATTATGACCAGTTCATAATTGAATATGCTTAAAATACTTGAGAAATGGGGACTTCATATCTATTTCCGAAAAGTATTAAATATATTGAAATCCTCCTACAAATTGACCCTTATGTCTCTGATCATATTAAAATCATTTGATGCATTCTTTGATCCAAATTTTTTTCTTATTGATTTTTGCTATTGAGTTATATGAGATTGCATTATGTCTACTTATACCAATCTTAGTATGAGTCGTGACTGTTGTAGTGTGCATTGTGGCTGTTTTGTGCCTGACACTGCAATTTTCTTTATACCAGGTGTATGTTCAAGCTGACGCACCACATGGTGTAAGTTGGGATAGTAAAAAACACACAGGATGTGTAGGGTTGAAAAATCAAGGTGCTACCTGTTATATGAATTCTCTGTTACAAACTCTGTTTTTTACCAATCAGCTAAGAAAGGTATCAGTTTCCGCTGTTTTATTTCCTTGTGAATTTTGCTGATTCTTGTAGATTCTGTTGATTACAATTCTGTGTTTTTGTGGTGTGCAAACAGATGTGATGCATTTTTCTTTGTCAGGCTGTTTATAAAATGCCCACAGAAAGTGATGATTCAAGTCGTTCTGTAGCATTGGCATTGCAGCGAGTTTTTTATGAACTGCAATTTAGTGACAAACCTGTTGGGACAAAAAAGCTGACGAAGTCTTTTGGCTGGGAAACTTTGGATTCATTCATGCAGCATGATGTGCAGGAATTTTTGCGGGTGGTAATTGGTTCCCATGTTTTATTTCAATAGTTCATCAATGCTATTTTTTAAATTGATTCAATTCTTTAAGCCTTTAATAAACTTGGTCAAAAGAGTTAAGTGTATGACAAGGTTTTGGAAGAAATTGTTCTGTGAAAGTGGTTTTATTCCTGGCATTTTGCTATGCATTTTTATTAATTTTTTGTTTCATAATTTTAAAAATTGTTTTGGAGATTGCTTATAATCAAGCATTTATATATTGTTTTATGGGAGTGAACATGTTTGTGCATTATTTTCCATCATTTTATTCTCAGCTTTTAGATAATCTAGAGAGCAAAATGAAAGGGACATGTGTTGAGGGAACAATCCCAAAATTATTTGAAGGCAAGATGATCGTAAGTAATTTTTAGTGAAGTTCAAAATATTTTTATATCTCATAGTCATATGTACGATGTAAGTTTGTGGATTATACATCAACAAGAGTTGAACCTTTTTATGACATTCAATTAAACATTAAGGGAAAAAAAAATAGTAAGCCCGTAATAATATGTGTATGATTATATGTGTATGATTCTGTAGTTTATGAATCTTTCAAAGAATATATCACAGTGGAGACATTAGATGGGGAAAATAAGTATGATGCTGGAGAGCATGGCCTGCAAGAGGCTGAAAAAGGTTTTATGTTTGGCTCCTTCCCTCCAGTTCTTCATCTGCATCTTATGAGATTCCAATATGATCCATTAACAGATTCCAATGTAAAAATTAATGACCGGTAATTCATAGCGTACTTTAATTTATGATATTCATTTTAATTCTTGAAGTATCAGGTTTTTGCTTTTTTTATTGCAGAAAAGTATTTTGTAAAAGGGGTGAAAAATTTACAGTCAATAATTTGTGTAATAATTTTTTATTGATGCATGTTTAACTGTGATATGTGTACTTGGAAATATTTCTTTACATTTTGTTTTAGATTTGAGTTTCCAGAAAATTTAGATCTTGAAGAGTATCTTCAGCAACCAGAATCAGTACCTGCTTCTTATACTCTTCATGCAGTTCTTGTTCATTCAGGTGATAATCATGGTGGCCATTATGTTGTATTTATTAATCCAAAAGGTGAAGGCAAAGTAAGTCTGTTTTCATATATATATATATATATGTCAAGGCGAATGCACATATATATGAAGTATAAAGCACTGACAATATTATAAAGAAATTTTCTTATTGTGTACCCAAAAGATCTCAGAAGATTGAGCCACTATTTTCATGTCATATTTTTGTATTTTTTTGAAAAGTACAGGAACTTTGTTGCTGCAATTAGTAGTCAACAAAATAAACATATAGTTTTTCTTATATATACAAATCCAAATACCTTTATATAAATATGAAATATTTTGTGCACATTTTAAGAATTATGTAATAGAAAGTCCTGTAATAGAGCAAAGCATTTTTGTTTAAATGCAGTGCAAACAAAACAAATCATAATAGTTCTCGAGGTTTTGCATAATTTGGAAATTAAATCTGCATAGTAAGAGGCAAATAATCCCAAGATTTCAATGTGATAACTTTATATAATCAGCTTTGTTGTATAAATCATAGTTTCACCAAATATCTGCCACGAAACTGTAAATTTAAATTAAATCAGTGATTTTAAATGTTCATTATTATGTGTTTTTTTGTAAGATTATTGTGCCTCATTTTTTCATATTTAGCCAGAAGAAACTAGTATTAAGAATTTGTGCCTAAATATTGATTTTCTGACATTTGCAACACTGAGCACCTTCTGTTTCCGTGTATTGTAGTGTTTATGTGTTGATTTCAGTGGTGCAAATTTGATGATGATGTTGTTTCTAAATGTTCAAAGCAAGAAGCAATTGATCATAATTTTGGTGGCCTTGATGATGACATTAATGTGACAGTTAAACATTGTACTAATGCATACATGCTGGTGTATATTCGAGACAGTCACCTGAAAACTGTGTTGCAAGAAGTAAGAGAAGAGGACATACCAATTGAGGTGTGTATAAAACTAGATTTAACACATGCTTATGAAAAGTTAACATACATATTATGTCTGATCAGTTGCAGAATGCTTATTCATTTTTGAATTCTTCGATAAAATTTGGTTTTTTAATAATTAAAGAATTCTGAGTTGTTTTGAAATCCATTCATGGGTGTGTTTGATTCCTTAAAGACTATAGAGTAAATTTTTCAAATATTGTGATTTAATTGTGTTTGAGCAAGAGATTTTTGGTACACTATTCTTTGTTGACAGCTGTAAAGAGGTAAGTTATTTGCAGAATTTTTGATTAATGTATTGCTATGTTTTTAAAGATTAACTGATTGGGAGACTTGAAGCATTCGGACTCCAAATTTCATTCATACTTCTTTTCTTGATTTTTTTCGTAGAATGAAAACAAGAAATTTTTCACATCCAATGAATTTAAAAGAATAAAAGTGATTGGCTTAAGTGTGCTCCATCCCAGTATTGATTGATAGCAATGTTGAACATGTGATAAACAAATTTTTCTTTAATATTGCTAGTGTATTTCACTATTTCAAATGATGCTGTTTTTGGAAAGGAAACAATACGAATTATTTGATTAAAGATTAAACTTATTACTGGCAAAAATAAATATTATTCAAAATATTGCTTGCAATTTCAGTAAGCTATTAAAATGCTAATTCTTTTAAATAGCTTTTTGATTGGGCAACACTGATTTTCTGGGGTTTTTATTCTGGATGAAAAGTGAATATCAAGTTGTGGCTTACACAGGAAACATTACAAGATTACTGTATATAATCTCAATGAAGAACTTATATAATCTCAATGAATGAAGTGAAGTTATTCTTAAAAAAGATTCTAAATGTGCATCTCTCTTTTTGATGAAATTCTACATAATAGCAATTATTTAAATATGAATTAAAGTTAATGAATGTAATTAAAGTGCCGTTTACAAAAAAAGGCTTTAATGAAACATGTTTCTTGTGCAGTCAAATGATTTAGCGGTTTTTGGTGAAGGGTTATGGCTTAATGATTTATAACTAGAAAATCCTCTTTAAATGCTATACTTTGTTAGCTTAGTACAAACTCAAATACAAATACACAACATTTGGCAGGTGTGATTATCCTAAATCACGTGTTGTATTAGGGATTTTATTTTTGGCAATTGAGATTTTATCTTTTTCGTTAAGTACATGCTGTGCATGGGATCTAACAAAACTGTAGTTATTCTTATACACCTAATAACTGTCTGCTTAAGCATAAATATACATGTTTTTGCATTTAACCTATCTTATTCAAAAAGTTGGAAGAGTATTTAAACCATTGTAATTTTAAATTTTGTTGTCTTGGACTGGCTTTTAACTTTTAAATTGTCAATTTTAAAATCAAAAATTATAGTTAGATCACATTGTGACACTGATTATTATAACTGATATCTTGTTTGAAAAATGTCCGTATTTTTCCTTCACTACCGAAACTTATAGAGCTGTATGGAAATTTCATCCATTTTATTCTTCAAGATAACTGCATTCTTAACTTTTCATAAAGTGTTTAGATATGCATATGTTAATACTTGAAGCTCTTTGCATTTTTCTTTTCCAATTACTTTTGCATTTAAATTTAAGTTGACTATTTTTGTGTATATAAGTTAGTTTCTATGGCTTCTGCAAATGAGATTAAAAAATCGTTTAATGTGTTGCATGCATACATCAAATAAGTTGTATTGTTCCCTCTATAACTCACTGTGTCAGTTGGAATGCCTTTCATGTGATTTTCTGTTTTCAATCACATCATTATTATCCAGTGTTTTAGTTCATTTTCATTTCAAGCGATTCTTTTCTTAAATTTCAAACAATTAAACAATGATTGCTCATGCCTTTTAGAGTTTTTTTCTGGTCATTTAAAAGCACAAGATTAATTGAATGAAAGACTATAATTTACTTTTAGTACAATTTTTAATTTTATGCTTACAGTCTGATGAAAGTGCTAATGTTTTAATTTCATAGTTTTTCAAATGAATTGATTCAAATTCACATTCCCAACTGCATATGTACTGTTAATGTGCTATGATAGAACTTGTGTTCATTTTTATGTTCAAGCTGATTGAGAGACTACAAGAAGAAAAAAAGTTAGAAGCAATTCGACGTAAGGAAAGAAATGAAGCACCATTGTACCTGAATGTGCAAGTGCTCACTGAAGATAACTTCATTAACCATAATGGCCCTGACTTGTATGATCATGATAAAATCACATATCTGAGTTTCAAGATAAAGAAGCAGGCAACACTCAAAGAGCTTTTGGAAATGTTTGAAGCGAATTTGGTATGTGATACAGATTTCTGAACCTCAAATTTGCAGTAAAATTTCAATTCATTACATATTCTTTAAAAGTAGATATATTTTAATAAAACATAATAAAACTGGATAGTTGTTTTTAAAATATGTGAATTAGAGACGATATTTTCAATTATCTTGAAATTATAAGAATTAAGGTATTTTGAAAATACCATTTCTTAAATTTCATTTTTTGTTATATAATAATTGAGATACCATTGCTGTAATCATACCAAAGCAGGAATTTTCAAAAACATACTATAATAATGCTTTGAAAGTGTTTCTTTAGCTTAATTGTTAGTTGGTCATATTCTTGATAATTCATTTGCTAACAGTATAAGAGTTATAGATTACTAGCTGTCACTTCACTGCTCTTTCCCCCCACCCCACCTTGGTTTTTTTGCTTTCTAATCTGAGTGCTGTTATTCAGCACTAAAACTTCAGTTTGATTTGAAACTCAAATGAATTATTCAAAAAACCTTGAATAACCTTAACATGCATCAACCTATTTATTTGCTCCAACTGTTTATACTTAGTATTTCTATGTGTAGCATTGCTTAGTAATTATATATGTAATTGTATTTTTGTTTTCAAATGTCAAATGCTCTGCCTCTGTTGCATACGTTGTCAAGGATGTTTATGTAAGGCATGAGTGTGCAAAATTTCTTGAGGTATTTACACTTACATAACTCCAACAAATGATATTTTCTTTTCACCTTGATATTATGTCCCGATAAACAATAATAATACTTTCATTTTTAGTTATATACTTTTCTGTCATTTTTTATTAGTTTTCGGGTTTTTCATGCTGGCATTTCTTCTTATACTTAGATACATAGGCTTTATTGTATTGAGTATTACTTTACAATTTTAATTTCCTTTAATTTGCATATTAATGCAAACTTCGTCTATCGAACATTTTTCTCAAAACATTACGGATTGCCATGAATTTTTGTTTTCAATAAGTCTGAGCAAGCAGACATTCATTGCTCTACTTTAGCAACCTTCATGCTTTGGTTTCTTAATGCTTTGTAAGGCAACACATATATTAGAACATTTTCGCCATGGATCTTTGTTTTGTTTCTGAATTTCATATTCTTGCAGTTATTGTGAACATTTGATTAATCTAATGATTTGTATTTTTTGCGTGCATTTTTTTTTGTATATGCGCGACGTGAGTTCGAAGATTAATTATATAAAAAACAGTTTTTGGATTTTGATATTTACATCCATCAATTTGTTTTCCTGTGCATGAGTGTTGCATCTTGTCCATTGTTTCAAATGTAAGTTCATCTTCCATCCTAATTACTTAATTCTTTAAAAATTCATTTTAGTCACCGAAAACTTTAAAGTTTTGATATTTAAAGTGAATAATTTCCCATTTTTCTGATTATGTTGTATAGTCCCCATGTGTTTGCTATTTGGTTTAGAGTTTTCGTATGTGATTGTAGAAATATCCAGTTGACCACATTCGACCCTGGCCTTTCAATCAAAGGACCAGTCAGACTTTTCGCCCAGTTGTTTTAGACATTGAAAAGTCAATGCACAAATCAGTTATTGAGGTATAGCATTTGCTTTTTTGCTTATTTTTGGAATAATAGTTTCATTTTAAAGCTTTCCAATAATTGCAATCCCTGGACAATTTTCCTTGAAATTCTTAGTCCTGATTCTGGGTTAAATGCTTTGCCAAATTTTGATAAAGATTCGGATGTGTTGTTATTTTTTAAATTATATGAGCCAATGAAAAAAAAGCTATATTTCTTCGGCCATCATTATTTTTCCTTAGCTGATGACATTCGTAAGTATAGTTATATTCATTGTATACAGCTTAGTTAAATAGTCAACTTTGAAGAAAAACTGATTCCCTTATTGAACGAAATGGCTGGTTACCCATTAAATACAAGGTTATTGTTGTTTGAAGAAGTAAAACCTGGATGTATAGATCAGATAAACAATTTGGATAAATCCCTTGAGAAGGTACGTTCAAAATCATGTATGTATTTAAAGTTTGAATACTCTTACTCTGTGAAAACTTTAATTATATCTTTAAAAAGATATGTAATTCTTAGTGCTTCATTTCAATTTGATTCCAAAATTGTATTTAGCTTTCATTGTTTTGTACAAGCCAGATATCCCAGTATTTGGAATTTTTATAACTAGTAGCATGATAAATGATCATGGTTTGAATTTATCATTTTGTGCATTTGCAAAAATTCTTTGCCAACTTACTGTAGAGTTAAGGCATGAAGTCATTCTCTACACTTTTTACGTGATGAATTGAATTTGCTAGGAATACTTTATAATTTTGTTATTTTTAGATATCAGAATTAATGGATGGAGACATTATAGTCTTTCAGAAAGATGAAAAAGAATTCAGAAAATCGGATCTCCCTAATGCTGTTGAATACTACCAGTATGGTGATCTCTATTACTTAGGAAAGACATTGACAATCCATATCCATATCAGCCTTCTTTCCATATCTTTTTCTTCAGGGATCTGTATAATCGAGTAGAAATAACTTTCTGTGACAAACACATCCCAAATGACCCTGGATTCAAATTAGAACTATCACAACGTATGAGTTATTATCAGATGGCTGAAGCTGTTGCCAAACGACTAGGAACAGATCCATACTTACTGCAGTTTTTTAAACCACAAAGGTATCAGCATGGAAATAGTTTATGTTTATGCAGCTGTGTGCTTATTGTGTAGCAGTTTTTTTACATTTAAATTTGTTTTAGCTTTAGAGATGGCCCTGGCAATGCATTGCGTTGTAACTTTGATGAGACATTGAAAGAACTTTTAATATATTATAAGTCTAAGCAACAAAAAAGACTGTATTATCAACAACTCAGCATACGTATCAGTGAACTGGAGAATAAAAAGCAGATTAAGGTATTCACTGTGGCTTCCTTTATCGTTTTTAAATTCGTAGTTTATGGATAGGTACTCTGGACAGGTCCAAAATTAAAAGAAGAAAAAGAGTTGACTTTATATCCCAATAAGAACGGAACTGTGGCAGATTTACTGGAGGAAGCAAAAAAGCAGATTGTATTCTCTGAGGAATCTTCTGGAAAACTAAGGTTAATTTGCGAATTTTTCCGGAAAGCAACTTGTCTTCATAGCACTTAAAGTTAGACTGGATTTCTCCTCCTCCTCCTCCCCCTGTTTAGAACTGATTACCATAATAGTTTACACTACTTTTTAGGGGGGGCTATGGTTGTTCCACAGACATTGAAAAATTGTGGAAAAGCTCCATGTTTTCATATTAGTGTTGTTTTTCTAGTTTATTTTTTTGGTTAGACTCTTTTCAGAATGCTCTTCATTCACATCACCTTTAAGTCAATTTCGCTGTTTAAGTAAACTTTCATATTTGAAAACCGGTAATTTTGGTAGCATTGGTTTTTACTGGACATGAATCTGGAAATATTTTTCCGTTCGTATTGCTATGTTTATTTTGGTGGTCATCATAATTTTAAACATATGAATAGTTTCTAGCTGTTGGAAATTTGTTGTTTTTTCTATTAAATATCATGCTCATTTTTCGAGAACTGAATAAGGGAAAAATGCTATGTTTTGGAAATTGTATTAGCTAAGAAACAGTAAGCACATCCCCCAACCCCACCTCATGTTTGCCAATCAAAACTTCTGATGGATATCTTCTTTGCTTTGTCTAGGGATCTATAAAATTTACTTGTAAAATTTTTAAAAAACTAAAATGTTTTTACTAAAATTAATTTCTAGGTTACTTGAAATCAGCAATTGTAAAATTAATTGCATTCAAAAAGAAGAATTTTATTTGGATAGTCTGAATGTTCAAGCCAATAAAACATATCGGTATATTTTGAGTGTGTGTGTGTGTCAGTTAATAATAGTGATTTTTTTCAAGTGTGGAAGAAATTCTCCAAGATGAATTAGTTCTTGGTGATGATGAACTGTTGGTACCTGTAGCCCATTTTCATAAAGAAGCATTTTCCACCTTTGGCATACCATTTCTTATAAAAATCAAAGATGGTATTCCATTTACCAAAGTAAAAGAACATTTACAGAAAAAATTGGAAGTTACAGATAAAGAATTTCAAAAATATCGATTTGCAATAATAACAATGGGAAGGTCTCAGTTTCTTGAAAATGACTATACTGTAGATATCTCTCATTTTAAACCTGTTACTAGTCAAGGTATTTTAATGAGTATTCATAGCATTTTTTAATGTATTTTGTGTCTTCAGGACTCAATATGATATCCAGACCTTGGTTAGGTTTAGAACATGTTAATAAAACATCACGCCGTGCAAGATACAGTTATCCTGAAAAAGCTATCAAAATACATAATTAAATTTATTTACAAAATAAATTGTTTTTTAAGGCATTTTGAAATTTAAATGCTTCCTTTTGGTTTTCCTAATTATTTTCTTACCAGTGAAACGTTCTGTTGTATTTGAAACCTAACTTGCAGTGGAATCACTATGGAAGGTACCATCCTGATTATGAATAAGAAGCATGCTTTTAAAAGTATTTTAAAATAAATGTATAATTCATAAGAATAGTCGTACTTGAGTTAATTAAACATATCAGTTAATATTTAATTAGGCTGAATGTAAGAAATAAATACAAATAATGTGGATCACAAAAGGAAAATGCTTATTGTGGGATAAGTAAACTGTGGTGTGTCTAAATGTGGAAGTGACAAAGCGTAAACTTTCTATGTAGTTGGATAACAATATAAACCAAATTTTATTAACACCAGATACTTAGACAGGTCAATAATGCACAAAAAATTTGATGGTCTGGGAGATAAGTGAAGTATGTAAGTTCCCCATCATTTATTCCAAATCAAAAATAATCGTTTGTAGGTTATGAGCATACAAAGGAATACTCTCACTCTTATCTGGATAACATGAAGAATATAGAATGGTAAAGTGACAACTACGATTCATTTGCTGCCAGGATTTATGTAAAGATGGAGTCCACACAATGGAAGAAATTCTACAATATAAACCTGAAAGATTGATTTAAAGCATATATAACATGAAACGGGATTAAGAAATCCACAGAAGTGTCTCCTACAATGATCATAAATGTACAAATGAAAACTCATTTTATGTTAATACAGTATCACCATTCAGCTGTAGTATTAAAAATATATAACTTTCAAGTTTTACCAATAACGTTAGGCTTTCTCTAATTATTGCTTATAGTATACATGTTAAAGGAGTGTCCACATAAAAAATAACAATTTAATTTTAACGGAAAAAGTGTTTTGCTACATTTTAACATACTGGCATAGAGCAGGAGTCCGAGCTCTGTATTTTACATGACGAGCGCTTAAATCAATTCATCTACGTACATTTTGGTGCTACTTAACCACAACCTTGTGGATTGATCTGTAAATCCCACAAATATTACAGAACTTTTTCATTTTATTCAAGATGTACGGTCTGAATAATGCTGAAACTAGACAGAGGAGTAAATCTGCTTCCATCAGATAACATTCTGTAAGTATCTTAAAGCATATTGCCATCATTAAAAAAAATTCGTAAACTCAGCCTTAGTGATGACACATGCAATAGAAACTTTATCCGCCTTGAAGTGGCCACTGCTAATTAATCAAAAAGGCACATCAGTAACAACAGTTCACAATCAAAAAGGCACATCAGTTCACAACGAAGATGCATGCACCGGTTCTGTACAACGTCCATCATCAAGCAAGATACCCACTCGTACAATGCATATCGCCTACATGTAATTTCAAAATTCGAAAAAGAAATAAACGTAAGTACGACCAATAAATTTTAGCTTTTTTTAGGTTCGTTCGTAACTTCATTTCCCAAACGTTGAACACAAAGGAGGTAAACGCTATAGGCCAATTGAGTTAAGCGAGTCGGCTGAGTCTTTCCGATGTATTATCAAAATAAAAATCAAATGTTTTATGCGAACATTTTAAAATTACTTGATTTCACAAAGAAACATCTGAGACATGCAATTTGTGAGGAATTTAAGGGAACCATTACACAAAAATAATCCGAAAGTAGATTGCATCATGAATCGTGGAAGCACGAAGCCAAAATAAATTTCCGCTTAATTATTCATGATTTTCAGACGTACTGAAATTTCAGCGAATATTATTTAACTATTTATCTACGCTGCTGTTTCATGCAATAGTTATATCAAGTAAAGTAAACACTCTACATAAAGATATCAGTACTTTGAAATTAATGTTACTCGGCAAGCTTGTTTTATCTGAAGGGAAAAAAATATTGTATTAATTCGAGTCCTCTTTTGCCCATATTTGCCAGAAGTTCAGTTTTGCTTCATAAATCCACGCCACTCCCAGAAGTTGTAGATAAGGGTGTCCACCTCCTTAAAACGGAAAAACAAGCCAACGATGGAGCATTTGAAATTACTCCCACCTGAAGAATGACATTGGAGATAATACTGTAATTACAGAAGTCGGGACTTGGCACTTCCTGGTAGCTCTTTGGTGCGGGACCAAGCGTGCGTTGCATTGAGGTACCTCGGACCCGACGTTAGCGTTGTCGTAATCGCACGGTAATAAAAAAGCAACAGCAGGTATGCCCAGGCAAATAGGTGGTGCAAGAATGCAATACCCGTTTGCCATGTAAATTCGGCATGTTTATTCTGACGTCTAAGTTTATAAAATAACAAACAACTTTTATTTTCTTATTTATAACTAAACTTTGAAATGATTACTGAAGGACTACTTCAGTTTGATTGAAGTGTCAGTTCGTTGCGTCATGCAGGCGGAACTCTTCCAGTGTGAAAGAGAACAATCCAAAAGGAAGAAGGACGGAAATGAAGCAAAAAAAAATTAGTAAAGCTGAGTTATAAGGAAAGCTGAAGATAGGAAAGGGGAAAAAAAAAAAAAAAAAAAGGCATCAGCATTAGAAAACAGCGTTCTGGTTTTGTAGTTTTCATCAGTCCTCAGCCCTTTTCATTTTAGTAGGGCGCTAAGAGAAAATGGACGACATTTCTGCACTCGCAATGTCTTTGCTAGTTCCCCGATTCTATGTGAACAGTAATTGCTCATAAATGTAGAACAGTAATACGGAAAAAGTTCCTCTATGACCTAACTATAATTTTCAAGCACATTAGTTGGCATGTAGTTACAACAGACAGTACAGCTAATCAGATGAAAAGAAACTTGAAACTCAGCTCGGACACGAAAGCTCAAAGGTAATATAAAATCTGAACGAAAAAAAAGTAGTTAATGGTAACGACCCCTTAAAAAGAGTTTATTCTCACATTTTTGGGGTACACATTTCAGACATGACAAAATTTGTTTGAGCTTACATAATCTATAATTAATTTATCAGATAATTACTGATACCTCTAATATTGCTAGTTAATGGTAAACTTCGTTTTTAATTTAGTAAATTGACTGTGCTCGTAAGCTCCAAATAATAAGTACATCAATACTCACAATAAGAAACACTCGTAATTCTATACTTATATGACTTTATGGGCTCCATCTTTGATGATAAGTATTGATTTTTTATGCCATCAATTCCATAGCAGTCATTTATTTTATTTTCAATAAAATTATCACTCTATTCTGAAGATCTGCCTTGGGCTGGTAATTTGTGAAGATGATGCTCACTTCAATTTGGGCTATGATTTATCATCCATGTAGTATCTCAAACTCACTGAAAGGCAAACCTCTCGAAAGCTGGATAAATATGATTGTTTCTTATCTTTTTTTAAGCAAGTTACATATTTTTGTATTCATAGGTTTTTTACAAGTATTTGACTGGTTAATATCAACACAAAAACAAAATAAAAATGTGTCTACAGAATAGGTAAATTCAATGCATTTTCGATGTGTCGTGTATCGAAAATAATATTGTATATTACATACAAGTGACATCCAGGCATACATCAAAGGAAGAATTTTTTTTTTACAGATTTTAAGGATGCCATTTTTAGATTGAAAACACTTTTCTCGAAGGAATTTAGAGGATAACGTGTTCTCAAAGATAAAGAGGAAGACATCATGGAAATGGGAAGAAAAACAACGTTCCTTTTTGTAAAAACAAGGAGCTCTAAAACGAGAGTGCTAAAAATTCAAGTTTGCTTTTCATAAAAAAAAAAAATCCACTTTCCCAAAACTGATTCCTGGGTAACAGGAAAGACAAACTGAAATTATTTTTTTAATCCCTGCATCCATCGTGTAATAATTTTTACCTTGTAATATTTACTATTTAGATACACAGTAATACGAACAGTTACAAAATTCTCAAAGAAACCTTTTTCCATAATCATTTACTCAATCTACATTTGATGGAAATTAATTGATCAAAGTAAAACAATTTCGAAATTCTCATCTCTGAAGGTCCAACTTTATTTTTCTATGTGTTGTGTTTATATGGATGCATACACTCTATGAATCTTATTGAATCCAGTATTCAATATGGATTAACTCTGGAATAGTTATTGATGTTTTGTTGGTGAACCACTAAAATCAGTAAAAATTGATGTAGGACTTGAAATAGTTAGTCTTAACACCATGCACTATGAAGTCGAAAGAGTTGTCAATGTCAAAGTCAATCTAAAGCAATCACAGTCTGATCAGTTAGCCATCTGTTACTTTGATGAAATTCTGATTTAGGAATTCCCAAGGATTAAGAATACTTTAAACGAGAAAGGATGCTAGAATCTGAGTGTTCTGGAAAAGGAACTTGAATGATGAATCAAGCAAATACATGATTTCATTCAAAATAGATTTGAAATATTTTTCAGCTCATCAGATGAATTTCATCCCCGCTAAGCATCTTGGTCGTTGTATGTGACTCGGAAAATTGTGTAAAAAAAAATATTATTTCATTAAAAAGTTCTTTGGGACTTATTCTTGTGAGACACATGTTCTACTTGTATCATTATAGTATATGGGAACTCGAAAAATTTCGAAGACTGAATAACGTTCGAAAAACCTTGAATGCATTTCACCTACAGAATAGCACTGCATGATGGGAAGTCACTGATTTCTTTTATAATAATTAAAATCACGGTGATTGCGAAGCACTGAGCTTTCTACAAGACGATGCTAAGAGCATTAGTTTGAGGGTTCAAAGAATCCTTATACCCACTGGTCTTCATAAGGAAAGCTAGTGTGCCACACAACGTCATATACGTAGCGATGGTTTGATATGATATGAATCCTAGTTATGATTACAGCAATATTGAGAAACACAATCAGAAAATTTCATGGCAGTTCCAGATGTAATGATAGGAATAGCAATGGAGGATGCAAATATATCATTGATGGTTACTACAGTCATAATAGCCAAAATATCGAACTTCAAAATAACTTTATGGGAAACATGTTGCTGCTTCCAAATTTCATCGATTATGAAGAAGAGAAAAGCTTGATGAATGAGCTTGAAGGGTCATTCAAAAAAATTAGGTACGAGTATGATCACTGGGATAATGTACGTATGCAAATTTGTCGGTAGTCAAACGTGTAAGTTGTGTCCTCATTAAGGCGATACATGGTTACAGAGAAATACAGAAAGCAAAGTGGAATCCTGAAAATGAACTGATCCTGAATAAAATGCAAAAAGCTGCTTTTCCTAAAGATACATTCATTTTAGAGTTTGCCCATGTGCTTGATTTAGACAAGAATGGCTACATTAAACCGCATATAGACAACGCAGATGTAAGGAGCTATTAAAGTTTATGTTATTTTCTTATAATATTTTATAAAAGTACTGTGGTGATACAATTTGTGGATTGTCCATGCTGTCAACTGCAGTAATGAGGTTTACACATCAAAATGACAAATTTGTGACTGACGTCTTGCTTGAAAGATATTCTTTGTACATAATGAGGTAAATACGAATGTATTCATTTAAGTTACCTATAGAGAACTGGTAGAAATAATGTGAGGTATGAATACACACATGAAATTTTGAAAAACGAAGATTCCTTGTGGAAGCAAAAACCCATCCCAAGAGAAAGACGAATTTCTATATTGCTCCGTAGTTTTCCTCATCAATAATTTACATATATTTACTGAATGTATAAAGTATATTTAACAAGATATGTTTTCTGTCAAAACAGGTTTTAGATGATAATTATTTAAAATCAGCTTTTTTCAACTTGTTTTGCTTCATGTTTACAAACAGCATGATATGCGTTACGCACTAATGCATATGGGAAACAAGATTCCAAGAGATCCATGGTTAAAAATGATGATTCCTTAACAATCTATATGCAAAATGATAATAACTTAATTTTTAGCACAAACACGTAACTCACTTCATCTAAGACCAAATATATGGATTCACGGCACTTTGTTGCATCCTTATCTGCTTCTTGTCCAATATGCAACAAAGTTGATGATGCCAGCTAAAAATTAAATACACATTACCTGAATTCACAAAATCTGCAAGACGGAATTTTACAAATTACTTACTGCTAAAAATTCTTTAAGTCTACTGGTCACATCATTATGTTCGTGCATTGTGAAGAGATTAGTAAAAATCTGATTAATTGCAATGCCCAAACAGTGAATGTTATTTGTATGAGCTTCCAAATGGGGCCGGTATACTGAATTGTCATTTCTGGCCAGTCTTGGCAATGACACTGCTACAAATACTAATAGCAGACAAGAAAGAAAATAATCTTCTTCAGAATCCGCTGGCAGTTAAGGACTTATTATTCTTTCATTACTGGCAATTGTACATACCTTCATTCTGTTGCAGTGCATTAATTAGACTAGGATAAATTTTGCATTGAAAACCAGTTGCAGAACACAATTCTTGAAGTACCTACAAATCAGTAAACACTTATAAGCAATGTGTTATCTACAGTACTAACCATATTTCCTCCAGTATCCAGCTGAAGCCAAAAATCCTCCACCGAGCACATCAAGAACGGAATTTGGTTAGTGAGAACATAATTCAGTGAATCTTGGATCAGCTGGTGAAAATGAAGGATAACTCCAATAATTGTCATCCTTTGTAGTACATCATCAACAGCTGTAAATTCATATATTTAGATATCAATTCAAATATTCTTATTCTTACAGCACAATCTCTTCGAAAGCTCTCTCATTATATTTGGTTTTTCAAAATTGGTTCTCATGTTTATAAGATGGTCTCTATTTTGCTTTGCAAGTTTCTAAATACGCGAAATTAGATGTTAAATAATTCGATTTTAAATGTATACTTTCAATTCCTGGACTTGACCAGCTATTTGCCACATTAGAGTTTCACACAATAATTTAATTCCATAGGGGCCCAATAAATGAACCAATGCACGCATCTCATTGACATCTGTGAATTCCTCTGCAGTGAATAAGAAATTACCATCGTTATTCAGATTAACAAATGCATGTTGACTTGGAGAGTACACTATATTTCCAATACTAACACGTCTCAAAAAAGTTTCAGAATACCTAAAGCAAATGAACCAGAAATCATATCAATTTCCCCATACCCTCATCATCATACCAGGATGTGTACAAAGATGCAATGGTTTTTTCTCCATTACTATCGTATTGTTGTGTTTGTTGCAATAAGACACAATTAAAAACTCTTGTTATGTCAATATGTACTAAAAAAATTGATAAAATGTCTTTTATGTTTAAATGAATTGCTTTCTTACCATAATTTTCAAGGCTTTGGAAAACGTCCATGTATGACCTGACATTCATGAGTAAGTCACAAGGCTTTGCAATCTCTTTGGTTTCATTGTTATATTTCAACATACCTATCAGTGCTTTAGAAAAGCGATTTTCTAAATGCTGTGTCAAATATTCTCTTGGAGAAAATACATAATCCCATACTGTAACAGTAGGACAATAATTTATCGCGAAACACAATTCAGTCAAAGCCATATGCAATTTATCCATCCTATAAATTAGATAGTGAAAATTTGATAATAAAAGTAAAGCAGTCATTTGCTTACAGATTACAAATTTTTGTAAATAGATGGTTTGATTAAAATTTAACTAGAATTCCTGTTTATACAAATAGATAACTGAATCTAACAAATCTATCTAACTAATGTCTAATAAATCTACTGTCTAAATCATGGATTTACTATTGGGAAAATGTTTTTGGTGGCGTAATTCGTAAAAATGTTTCAAGATCATACTCACATTTATTAATTAATGTAACTTCATCCAAAAATAGAAATGAGAATGCTTACCTAGTCAGTTGTTCTCGAGTTTTCCTATAACTTTCAATACCAGGTTTATCAGAATCAACATGTTTCCTTGATTTTTCTTTTTTATGTCTAATTAATACTAAATCAATACTATGCTTTGGCATTAACTAGAAAAATGAAACTAATATTATATAATTATTTCCCCGAGAAATTACTTTATCATTCATTAAGCAATGTTCATTGCATATAGCAGTGATAATATTTTTGGCTTCCTGAGCCAGTTCATCTAAGAAACTATTAGCAAGATAGACACTTCTGTCTCGAATCTGCTGCATCTGTAAATTCCAAACATATAATTGTTATCATATTAGTTAACTGGCCTCCTCTGGGCAGAGTTCATGTACACAATTTTGAAAATGTGCACAAATTAAAGGAAATGCTATAATATAACGATTTTGGGCAGGAAATTCTAAACACATACGAAAGTTTGCCTCAAACATGTTGTTATAGAAACTGGAAAAATATGCAAATTTCACATGGCTAATATCTAACTGTTACCAGAAAGATGATAAATCCGAAGTCAGAAGAAACATTTCATCCAAACCATCTATCATGTGTAAATGAAACACAATAGTATTCATAATATCAGCCAAACTTTTATTTTCACTCAATTTTAGGGCACTTTTATTGAGTGAAGTATATGATTGCAATCGAAACCAATCTAACTTGATGCTTTGGAAATCCAATGTTTCTTTTGCTTGAACTGAAATAAACATTTTAAACAATATATGCCCTCCAAACATACATAGGTTTCCCTACATAAGAGTAGAATTCTTACCTTGTTCTATATTAAGAGAAGAAATCTCATTATGAATTGAAGAAAGAATTATGCTATCATCTTCAGGAATATTCCCCATTTGCTGAATAACTTGATTAAGTATAACAGAATCCTGTCCCGACAAAAACTGCACATAATAAAACTGTAAGATTATATTATATTTCTTCAATAATGCTAAAAAGGAAAAAAAAATATATAAAATAACCAATTATTGAATCTTCACCTCGAAGTTCTTCCATGTAAAATAAAATTTCAGGTAAAAGTCTATCAACCAAATCTTCTGCAGATTTCAGTTTACAGTTTCTTCTTTGAGAATGTTCACTGTGACGAAGCAACCACATAACTTCATATTGTGCTGTTGATAGTGCAACAAACACAAGCAAAGCTTTAGGTCCTAGAAGACCTGGCTGATCTAGAAATAGCAAACTCAGTTCTCGCAAGGCAATTCGTAGAAATTTTCTTCTTTCTCTGTGGAGATGAGGCCTGAAATACATGGTTTTTAAAAATGGAATAGATTTACTTATTTATTATTCAAGTGAAATTGCAAGTAATAGGTAATGTCATAAGGAGATATAATGCCAGAATTTCTTACGCATTTTGAATGGCAAAATTATAAAGCTCCTTGATTTCTGATGATTTTTTGGCAAATCCTTTAAGACTCTCGAAAAAATTTGAAATTCCATTATGGATGCATATAGTTTCATCGCGAAACAGTGTCACAAACCAGCTGTTTTGAAGCACTTTTGTCCACATCTCACTAGCTTTTGAATCTCTCAAACGGTTTGGACATAACAAAAATCCAACTGAAGTGTTAATTGTAAAAAATATCAATTGAGGATGTTATCTTCAAGAAAAAACTTCAAATTTAATATTGAAGCAAAAATTTAAAATCATTGCAAATGCTCTAAAAATTATGATTAGAATACAAAAGTGATAAAGATGAAATTGAACACTTAAAAAATACTGAAGATCTGGGATGCATTTAAAATGCAACTGACATGAAAAATATTTAAAGATATTTAAAGACTTAATGAATTAGTACCAAATCAACATGAGAAATAAGATGATGAAACAACCATTTTGCTTATGCAGTTTCCCAATCTAGCAGAGTACTCCAATGACTGAAAGCTCACAACAATTCATGATAAAAAGACGTATCAAAGGTTAGAACCAATCAAATCAGCACTTTTGTGAAGTCACAAAAGAAAAGATTCATAAAGGAATTGAATACAAAGATAACTGATGAAATCAAGGCAGAATTCTTGCCAAAAAGCTAGTTGCCAAATAAAAAATCCTGAACAATGCAGATAAAATAGAAATAACTTATGAAAATCAAAATGAAGTTTGCCTGATGACTACATGCTAATTGCATTGCATCCATTAATCAGCATGTCAAAAAAAAAACACACACAATAACAATGCAAAATTTGTGATAAAAATTGTATTTTGTATCATGCAAAAATACAATAGTGATAAAGGGAATCGTGATTACATAAACATACAATTACCAACATTACATGTACACTTAAAAATTCGAAAGGTCTCAAAGACAATGATGGATACTGGTGTAAAAAGAATTTTATTTGTTTGTTCAGAATCATTTACCATGCTATGTACTGGATACCATTTACAGTTACAACTTATTTGAGATAAGAAGGCAGTACTTTTCAGATTCAGAAGTTGAATATTTTATTATTTCAAGTAACATCTTTTCAGTTCATTACAGACTCACAGTAAGAACTAAATTATAGAACATAATTTAAAATGGTGTTTCAGTACAATCACTTACATATGATCCATTTCTCAAAAGTTTCTTGAGAAAGATATTCACATGCTACAGCTGGGAAAATAGTGTTTCTATCTGGTGTTAAAATCTGCTGTGAATTAAGTGTCACCGATAAAAATGAAGAATTCCTGATGAGAAGGAAGAAAAAAATCAAATACATCCTATAACATATTCTAACAGTTCGAAATTTTAAATGAAATATGATATAAATAATAAGAAAAAGGAAAAGAAATAAAAATAATAAAATAAAGACATGCAATTCTCTTACCTCCAGCTGTCTAAGATCTTAATTCTGTTCATGTAAACATCATACAATGAAAACAATGCAACATTTAATACTTGAGAATGTGGAGCAAATTCTTCAACAAGTTTCTTAAATGGTTGCTCATAATCAACAATCATTTTACCCATACGATAATAATTAGGATCACTAAAAATAATAACCCTTATAATAAATATTAAAAACATGTTGGTTATTGTTTTACGTTTGATGATTGTTCATTTCATAAGCTGCATTATATAATCCCAAAGCAATCTTCCTATCTTCAACTTTGGAAATAAGTAAGACAAGGATTGTATATAAGACAACAAGATCCAAATAATTTTTTGTGAGATCATAGTTTAGATTCTATGGTATACTTGTTTATAATTATTCTGCCTTCAAATATACTTACAATATCAAGAATTGGCTGACATATGTCAATTAATGTCAGCAGTTCTGCAACATTATCTTTAAAATCTAATATGTCAACAAATGTATTGTAGTAAACAGATAAAGATTTCATAATATCTATTCTATATTCAGCAACAGGTTGTAGCTAAAACAAATTAATAATTAACTAGTGAATCATCTAAGATGCCTGCAAAATCTACACTTTCAACTGTCCACATACTGACTTACTATCAAAATTACTTTTGGAATAACAAATGCAGTGATTCCTTATAACTGAATGAAACTCTGTCATCAATATCATGACATGAATCAAATAGTTAATGCAACTTTTTGTTCACAATAAGCAAGAAAATTTGATTTCAAAATGAAAAGCACTCAAAAACAATAATTATAAAGTTATGATTTAAAAAAAAAACTACTTTGGTGAATATTAATAATTCAATATGAAACAACTTACAGCCTTAATATCAATATTGGGAAATTTCTTATTAATGTACTTGATTGATGATTCCAGTTTTTTCTCAGATAAGAACTTGGGCTTGGAGCTTGGATCCACACATGCCTGAAAGAGATATATACTCTTAAAAGAGGGCAAAATCATCACTAAAGGAAAATATTTAAATGTCAAGACAAAGGACCACAAATTATTTCAATTAAACTACATAGCCAAAAATAAAACTGGTCACAAGTACTTGAAGAAAGTAAGTATCAAATAAAACGGAGAATCTCATTTGTACAATAATTTCTAGAAAACGCAAAATATATAAAATATATATTTCGGATTCCATGTAATATAATGTATTGAATCAAAACAAACCTTTTTAATGTTATATATCCTTGTAAGCATACCAATGCCTCTATGATTCAAAATAGTTAACTTTTCGGCAATTTTTTGCTGGCTTGGATTGAATGGAAGCATCTCTTAGCAGAAGTTTTTGCTTTGAAAATACAATGAATTTTTGCTGTTTTTCTCTCTTTGAATCAAAAATTAGTAATATGTCTATAGGATTCTACAAGCACTACAATCATTGCGTGAGATTTTTAATGCAACTCCTTTAGTCAAAACCAAACTTTGGCAATATTCGTGGGGAATACACCCGAATCTTGAAGATCCTATTCAAATCCACACTTTAAATGCTTCCAATGACCGTCAAAACATGTACTCACCAATATAAACTTCTCGATGCATTCATTTATTCGTGACTATTTTCTATGACTATGACTTAAGCATAGTTTGGAAACCACCTGAATAGTCACGTAAATATTAATAACACGAATGAATAAACATCCGTACTGGGTTCAAATATCCACTTGTTTAGAATTCTTCAACTCGAGGAAACAATCACAACCGAAACAATAATGGCAAAGATTAGTAACGAGCAATGTCCTAATTTGACGTAAGTATATAATTTAGTAATCCCAAATGATATTGCACACACATTAATACTCCAAATATGATTGCACTTGCAGTTATAGGGATTCCAAAGTTGCTCTTAAAATCTCGTAGCAATGTTATCACAAGTACAATCAACTTTGAGAGCTACCTGAATTCCAAATTTTAAAGAACTCCACCTCCAAGCATAATTTTTGTATCAGACTTTAACTACTTGAAATATGTAGCCAATTTCGTTTCACAATTTCATTCGTAGATGTCAAAAAGGAACGAAAATCTCAATTCTGGAAATTTGTAGATGAATAAATATGCATCATAAAGCAAATTCATTGAGGAAATAGGACGACATCGAAAAATAGTCTTCTTAATGTCCCAAGTCGATTTTTAAAAAATAAGAAAAAAAATTAAACATCGTTCCAAAAAAACTGATTGAATCTGCATGCATTTATTGTCCTTACTAAATTCATGAAGTCTGAAATGCTTTACTCATTAGTTTTAATTTCATTAAATTTTCGAGTTCATAAGAGAAAACATGCGATTGTGTTAAATATATTTCACGTTTTGGTGTGCTCTTTTTAAATTCAGTTATCAAATTCACTTGAAAAATTATTTATTTGTGATATTGCGATTATATCCCGCTCTCATACAAATATATACATAAGCACTATATCTATTACGAAAGTACTCAAGAAATCAAAGGAAGTATTTGTGCTCATACACTATGCACATTTTGTTTCATTTCTCAAAGAAGGCATTAACAACTTCTGGAGATGAATTCTTGTTTACAACTTGGCTGATTCTTGAGCAAGACGGATTTACGAAGTTTTACTTTTGACTCATACTAATAATGTGAAATAACAGTGGCAGTCAATACTGAAGAGGTTTCCTTTGAATACGTATTGTGGAATGCATTACAGAATAAACTCTTATGTTTATATCTGCAGTAAAATCTTTTCAACATGGGCACCTCAGATGTAATCGTTATTAATTTAACCATTAGTGTATTTCTTTAATGGCATGCTCAATTGTTTTTAAATATACATTATAATGTCATTATTACAATACGATACATGTTTCGCTTAAGAGAACATTTTCTCAAAAGTAAATTTGAAAAGAACTGCAAATGCAGGCGTATGGAAATGTACTTTCGTTTTTGACTACTAAGAAGCGAATTTTCCACTATTTAGATCATGCAGTAGCAATTCTGTTTGAAAATGCGGGAAATTCATAGGTGGGTTTAAAAGAGCCAAATGATGGTGGAATAAAAAAGCTCCCAGAATAATGGTGGAATAAGAGTTAGTAAGGATAATCATAGAATGGAAAGTGAAGAAAGCATTGGAGGACTTGAGTGTGAGTCATTTGAAAACGGAGAGGATGACGAACTGCTGGTGGATATACCGAAAGCTCCTCCACGGTATCAGGAAACGGGTCAGATGCTGATTATAAAATGTATCGAGAATACCAATTTTAAAAGCTACTTTGGAAAGCATGTATTGGGACCATTTCATGAGGTAAGTCATTTGTGGGAAACTTGTTATAGTTTACTTGTTTGTGATTTAGGGCATAGTATTGTATGATCCCATCTACATAACTCGGGTTGTTGTGTGATTTGTGAAATTTTCCATGGGGTTTCAATAATCTTCTGTATGGTGGAAGAAACATTAAGCTAGGTCTTGTAATTGAAGAAACCGAAATTCTCCCCCACTAGCAATAAAGTTAATTATATTGATTGCAGAAGTATTTTCCGTAATTGTATTTTTACTCAATTTGAAATATTTCATCAACGAGCCTTATGGGTTCACTTATAAGTGTATCTATTATATGCATATGTATATATCTATTAATAATTTTTAGAAATTTTCATCCATAATTGGACCCAATGGTAGTGGGAAAAGCAATGTCATCGATTCAATGCTTTTTGTATTTGGATACCGAGCTCAGAAGATAAGATCTAAAAAGCTTTCTGTTGTAATTCATTCTTCAGATGCTCATCCCAATCTCAATTTTTGTACTGTTGCAGTTCATTTTCAAGTACTTCATAGATTGGTATGATGACTTTTTTTCACCATATCTTTCATGGCTTAAGTTTTGATGTACCTGTTATTAATTTATGATTGAAAGAAATTGGATACTTGTGTTAAACAATGTTTCCTGTATCTACAATTGTCATTATTGCAGATATGTATGGCATACTGCATATTCAGTTTTGGAATCATGGGTTTTTGTATGCAAAATTGTTCAGATAATCTGAACCCCGAAAATTGTTTTAATTTAGAGATTAGAAAGTGGTTTTTCAATAAGAAATGCAACTGATGTTAATGCATTGCATGGCATGTTTATTTATGTACTGAGTAAATAATTCCTGCTTGACTTTTTCACATCCTAGTGCATTCACTGCTGCTAATTTGTATGGAAGTTGGACTTCTTCTGTTACATGGCTTTCAAATTTCTTGATTATCAAGATGATGCATGCTGCCAAAAAAAAAAATTATGCAAATCATAGACATGGAGCCTTTTGCTATTATTATCATCATTATAGTTTATAGGGAAGCATGGTGTACTAGTCACCGACCTTTTAATTGTTAAGTTTTCTAATGTGCATACAGTATTTACGGTGATGAGATTTTTCTTTTCAATTTGCGATTTGAATTTGCAATTTGTATGCAGTATAGCAAATGCACATATGTTATAAGTGTGTTTTTATTAGTTGTGATCACTGCTTCCACCATTTTGTGTATTTTAATATTAAATGTTCGACATTGCTATTTTTGCTTTATGATTTTTGTTTGAAAGTCTGTCAAATCACAACTTTTCTTGTTGGCTGTAGGAAAATCAAGCATACTGAGCACATATTTGTAAACATGAGTTTTATTTTATCCAAAGCATTCACAGAAGTTACACTTATGTCCATGTCCGTATAATTGCTGTGGGAATTCGATTTTATGTATAAATATAATGTAAGTTTTACAGAGTATTAGTTTGTTTTTATGTGGAAGCCATTTAGAATAACTACTGTTTTTAAGGGCTTATTATGAAAATTGAATTTTAAAAATATTGATTTTACGTTGTACTTTGTGCTTATTTAAATGTTACACACTGGTTGCTGTTTAGTTTTTGCACTGTTCTGTTCTATTAAGTCATTTTATGATGGAAAAAAAAGGTATTTTTCTACCTAATCAAAATGTTTAATAATATATGAGATCTATTGTTAGTCATTTAATTTATATCTTCTGAATCTCTTGTCTTGTTAATTTTATATTATAGCCTATGCATATTGTTACCTAAAATACATCCTGGATTATCTTGAAGTATTGACTTGTGCAAAGTTTGAATTATCATCGTATTTTTCTCTGTAGACCAGTAGTCCATCAAATGAAGATCAGCATTCAGGTTTTGTCATTTCAAGAACTGTATTCAAGGATAATTCTTCTTATTATCAAATAGACGGAAAGAAAGCTCTTTTTAAAGAAGTATCGAATCTGCTGAATTCCTTCGGGATAGATTTGGTTCACAATCGTTTTTTAATTTTACAGGTAATTAGTTTACATATTTAGTGATCAGAAGAAATGGTCTTTGTTTTACAGGGAGAAGTTGAACATATTTCTCAGATGAAACCAAAGTCTCAAAGTGAGCATGAGTCTGGAATGCTTGAATATTTAGAAGATGTGATTGGTTCTTGTAGATTTAAGGTGTGTGTTAAAAGTTACAAAGTCTGTGCAATCTTAATACTTTGCTGCACTTTTTGAAAAATAATCATTTTAAATGCACTGTGATTTATTGTAGTAAGGATGAGAAGTGAATAAATAAATAATATTGTGTAGGAGAGTGAGTCAAAATTAGAATAGTGATTCATACTTGAATGTAAATTACAGAATTTGAAAGTGTGAGATTGTAAGAAGTTCCAGCATTGAGTTCGCTATTGTTTATGCATATTGTGCCAATCTTCACATAAATTCAAATGCATGATGAGTGTCTGTTTGATTACTGCTTTATGATTTTGTAAAACTGGGGAAAAAAAAAAAATTTCCATGATATCTCAGTGGGAAACTTTCACTTTGTAATGCATTTCTAGAGATTCTTGGAAATGTTGTTTTTGCATTTGACTCTCATGCAACTGTAGACTGTGTAGTGTATTTTTGTGTGACTGCTTTTCTTTTCAAGGAAATTAGTCAGGTACATGCAAGAATGGTTATCATGGTTGTCTTGGGTAAGCTTTGGTTCTGATTGCTTCAGCTTGTTTGAATGCTATTTGTCTTCCAGTATTCCACTGAAAAAACACTAATAGTCCCTAGTTAATGCCACACGGACTGTTATATTAATTTGACTAATTCAACAGTCCCGATGTGCATTATTGTTTTCTTGCTTCTAGAATGTTTTTTTTTTTTTTTTTTGTACAACTCTTATTTATTTGGCAGCAACCATATTAATGCTCACTCAGGTCTCTCTATAGTTTGCATGAGTAGTTTTTTGGAAGTGGAAATATACTCGTATAATTTTATTCATATCTAGAATCTGACTTAACCTCAGAATTTATTTTGACTTCTTGCAGTTTCTGTAGTACAAAATTGAAAAAGAAAAAAATGAGCATGTTTCAAAAGTAAGGTAGTGTTTATTCATTGAGAAAGGTTTATTCTAAAATTTCACTCTTCAAATTATTGTTAAATTCAATTATTATATCTGAATTTCTGCTCAGTGAGATTCATTCAGCACCTTATATAACTCCACAATATATAGTCATTATAATAGAGCATATTTTTTAAAAATATTTTTTGCAACTTACATCCAACACTCACTTTTACTTTCACATTTCTTATCTTGTATTTAACAAATATGGAATGGATAACAACTATGTGATGAAAATTTAAAACTTGACTTGTTGGAAATACAGTACATAGTAAATGTGCAATTTCATATTGGTTATGATGAGATTTCAGAAGACTTTGTAATTGTTGATAGATGGGGAAAGATCCTAAATGAACTTTTAATTGCTCGAATAATTGTAATCCTTGGGGAACACAACTTAGAGGCAAGTACCAGCGAGTATGGATGCCCTGTGCAATCCATATCATACGTGGTTTTATCTGGTAGTTATCAGAATGAGAAATGTCATCACTACTTCTGTTACACAGTCCCAACATTTCATAGTCAATTTTGAATTTATCAATAAACTTGTATTCAAAATATTTGAAAGCATTTTTAAATAATATGAAAGAGGAGCATAAGATGTATTTACTCTAAATTGCCTTTTAATCAGGTCTGTATTGATCTTGTTCTTATAAAGCTCCAATTCTTTCTTGATGCCAATTTTCATTCTGAATAATGTTTTCCCACATAATAGATATAATTAAAGTATGAAAACAGCAAAGTTTTCCCACAATGTTTTTAGAATACAGATTGGACAAGTAAAGAATGACTGGGTGATATAGTATTATCAATAGCTTATTTTAAAATGTTTCGTTTTGTTGCAAATGATTTTGTTCCTAAAGTCAAATTATGCTGATAAATATTCATTGAATGCATTGAATGCACATATGCTTTTGCATGAATTTTCAATTTGCACAAAACTTGTGATATTGGATTTCTTTAATAGTGAAGAATATGCTTTTAATTGTTTTTTATTGTAAAGGCTTCTATAGAGAAACTAACACTGAATATAGAAGAATTGTCTGAAAAAAGACAGGAAAAACTGAACAGAGTAAAAATAATTGAAAATGAGAAAATAGAACTTGAAGGGTCCAAAAATGCTGCAGTGAGCTATCTGAAGAAAATGAATGAGATTGTGTATAAAAAAAACATTCTGTTTCAATGTTATATGTATGTTTTGTATGAGTGCTGTATGATTTTATTGAAATATTAGAGATCAGTGTCAGCACCAAATTGAAGAATCAAATGCACAAAAAAAAGAAATAATCAGTAAAGCTACTGGCATCAAATCAGAATTATCTGAAGCTTCTAAATTGAAAGTAGACAAGGACTCTGAAATAAACAAATTAAACAAGTAAGTAATTTTATAATCAGTACTTGCTGCAGTATTTTGATTTTTGTGATCCCATGTTGGGATCATTAGGATCGTCATGGTATGAAAAAGCTTTTTGATTAGAATGGAATGAAACTTAATGTAGTAATTTCGGGAGGAGTCATTCTGTTCAATTCTTTTTTTTTTTTTGACTATAATCCTAACATCTACAATTCATGCTTTACACTGATGAATCAGGTTTCTTGCACTCAAAGTACAACTTTTTAGAAATCTAATTCTTTGTAATTCTGTGTAACTACATTTATCAGTATTTTGCTTTGCGTACACTGTTTGTATGTTTGCATTTAACAGTGTTTAATAATTCATGATTCCGAGTTGCGGCCCCATTGTATTATTTTTAAAATCATTAATAGCATGCTTTTTTTAGAACTTGTTCTTCATTATCCAAAAGAAATGAAATTTTGTCTGAGAACTTCAAAACACTTGAGCAGGAAGATATGAAATTAAATGAGAGCCTGAAACATAGTTATGTAACTCTTAAAAGATTAGATAATAACTGCAAATTGGAGAAAGAGAAGGTTTGCAATTTATGCCCATCGTCAATTTTTGAGTTTATAACTGGATTTTTAGATTCATGAATTTGAACTTGTGCCATCACAGAATGAACAGAAAATTAAAAAACTTTCTTCTTTAACAATAGATTTGGAAACGAAAAAGCAAAAATTAGAGAAAGATTTCTCTGATGCTCTGGAACTAGTAAGATTAGAAACTAATCCTCTTCAGGATGAAAAAGAAGCATACCAAAACGATCTCATTAAGTTAACAAGAAAAAGAGATGAAGCAAAATCAAATGTTAGTGTAATTTAGAATTAAGAGAACATTGAGTACATATAAATTATCTGGAGAACCAATTTTTACAGTAATAAATGAACTTTTGTTTAAGCTATCTTAGGTGATTTCTAAAATATCAGCTATTTACTCGAGATGAATTTCAGGTCGATATTATTAGATCTAAGCTTGACTTATTGAAAAGTGCAGAAAAAAAAGAAATGCTGAAAGTGGATAAACTATCAAATGAACTGCAGAATGTATCAGAAGAATATGAGAAAACAAAAAGGTTTGTGAATTTTTTTTTTAATGTTTTCAGATTTATTGAATAATTGTTTAGGAGTTATGATGATTTAAACAAAGACTTGTCTCAGAAACAAACAGAATTACAAGAGTGTCTCCCCATTATTTCAAAATATGAAAATGATGAACAAGATTTACATTCGCACTTGAGAAATTTGAGGATGGTTTTAAGTGAAAAGCAATCCAATTTACAAGTAATGAAATCTAAGAACAAAGTACTTAGTGCCCTATTACGCCAAAAAGAATTAGGAAGCATCCCTGGAATTTATGGACGCTTGGTTAGTACGAGAGTGTTTATGCTATCATGTTTTTCTGTATATGAAGAGTTGTGTTGTTTATTTTAATTTAATGCTAACTGAATTCCCTATTTACATTGGATGTTCATAATCTCTAATTTTCAGATTTCTTTATAGCACAGAAAATTGCTTAAGTGTATTAAGTGTATTTGTGTATTAAGTTTAATCATTAATGTATATGCATTTATTTATAATCCAAATGCAAACTCATAGAAATGTAAAGTTTATTTGAGAATTGAATTGGATTAAAGAACCATAAATTGAATTAAGCAAATTTAGTTATTTAATTTTTTAATAGCAAGAGAAGATAAATGCGTGGCGTTGTTTTGAACATTTCTTTATCATGTCACTTTTAATTTTGAGTTTCTAACTATTCATTTACTGAATTTGAATATTACATCTATTACTCTGAATTTAAAAAACTTTTATGTTAGGTATTTTGATCTTTATAAAGGTTCATTAAAGTTAAAACAGTGATACTAGGTTTCATTTTTCTGCTTATATTTACCTTTTCTCAAACTGGTTCATTTGCAGTTTGGATAAAAGCATTGTTGACATCTTAGCACCTGAACATTTGGTTACATTACTGTGAGTCTTTGTTAAAAATAATGTCCATGTGATGTAATTGCCTATATGTAACATGATGGTTGAACTACAACCTTCCTCTTTTCTGCAATAAAGCATTTGTACTTCATTGTATCAAAGACTAATTATTTATTATTATTTATTTATACATATGAGTTGCTCTCATTTTTATATTAGAGTGAAATAACAGTTGAACTAATATTTTAACTTAAGTCATAACACTTGTCATATCCTCAATGCTGCCCTCTAGTCTTCTTCAAAGTTTAACCTCTGTCTGATTTATTTATGGAGCTTTTCTCCTGAATGTTTTAGGGCGATTTAGGAACTATTGATTCTAAATATGATGTTGCCATATCTACTGCTTGTGCAGCTTTAGATAACATTGTTGTTGATTCAATTATGACTGCTCAGAAGTGTATTGCTTATTTAAAAGAAAATAGCATTGGCTGTGCAACATTTATAGCACTTGAGAAACAGAAGAAATGGGAAAGCCTGTCTTCACAGAGAATGCAAACGTAAATATGCTTCCAGTGTGATCTCATTAAAATTTTAGACCAGATAATGTTTCTCGACTTTTTGATTTAGTCAAAGTAAAAGATAAAAAGTTTAAAACAGCATTTTATTTTGCTTTGAGAGATACACTAGTCGCAAATAATTTGGAACATGGAGTAAAAATAGCATATGGGCCTAAAAGACACAGAGTTGTTACACTCAAGGGTGATTTAATTGAAATGTCAGGTAAATAGTAATTTTATTTAAGTTGTGCAAAACAGTTAGTTAATAATTAGTCGACGAAAAAATCCGTTTATTCTTCTGCCATAAGGATTTTTAAAAAATATACTTATGTGTTTAAGCTTTCTGTGTTGTTTAATTATCTCTTTGAATTGGTATTTTTTCACCTACTTTTTGAGGAAATAAAAATCTTTATACAATTTTTTATTGCATTTATTGGAGGAATCACATCATTCCTCAGATTAATAAATATATTCAATGATTACCGAAACTTCATACTGTGTGCTTTCAAAAACCTGTGATTGAAATTTAAAATAGTAACAAGTAAATTGCTTTTCTTAGACATTCTAAGTAAATTTTGCCTTATGCCGAACAGCAGAAATTTAAAAAGAAATTAACTGCAAAATAGACTTGATTGCTGTTTTATCTTTGAAAGTGCATGAACATTGAATCTGATATGTTTCATGTACTTTAGTATAGTTCACAGTGAATCTTTGTAATTGTTTGAAACTAAAGTCTTCTACTAGTAGTATAAGTATTGTTTGTTGTTCAAAGAATGTAATTTTGTGATTGCGCGTTTTTCAGTTGTCAGCACTAAATAGTCAGTAGAACTTCCTAGCATCAAAAAGAATTTCAAACCAAGGTTGTTATAAAATTCGTTTTAAATATATTTTAAGTACTTAGGATCAAAAATAATTCACTTTATTTCTTTATAGTTCAATGGAGTGCATGTGTTCAAACTTTATTGTATTTCAGGGATAATGAGTGGAGGAGGTAAAACTGTATTGTCTGGTCGAATGAGTAGTTCTGACAAATCCACAACTGAATCTGCTAGTTCACTGGATCACATTCAGGAAGAGGCTACACAAATTTCGAAAAAATTAGAAGAGATAGTAAAGAACTTAGAGTTAGAGAGAAAGCATTGTTCAGAACTAAAGTTGCAAATCACACAGTTCACACAAAATAAAGCAAAATTTGTTCAAAAAATCCAGGTGTCGTATAGTAGGTTCTTGAAATTTTTGTAAATTTAAATTTAGATATTTATTCTTATTTTAAGTTGAATTATAAAAAGGAAGTGGTCATGTAACTAGTCTGAGTTATCTTATATATCAACTGTGCATTCTTTTTTATTTTTATGAAGGCTCTGGAAGAAGAAAAGACTTCATTAGCAACTCATCTTGAAAAACAGAAAGAAAAGGCCAGAGAAAGCATTCCAGATGTGAAAGAAATCAAAAAACTTGAAGAAGAATTGTCACTCAAGCTGAAAGGTTTGATTTTAATTTTATGGATAAAAAATTGATGGGAAAGTTTCTTAATTTTAGTTTTTGAAAGTGAAAGCTCAAAAACCAAAGACATCGAGGTCCTTGTTGGTGAATTAAATGAGAAAATTACAGCATTAATAGATAAAAAGACATCTGGTCTAAAGAAACACATTCAACAGCTTGATCAAGACATTCAGAACTATTCTTCACAGATCACTCAACTTACAGTTGCTATTAAAACTAGTGAAAGGTGTGTATATTATTAAATATGCATGTTGCAGTTCATTCGCAATCGTTCTCATGTTTTTACTGAATGAAAAAGAATGTTGAAGAACGTGTTTAAAAAAAAGAAATTCTTTCTTTGCATACGATTTTTCCTCAATAAACATAGTTCATACGTATTTTGTTTGCCATACACAACATGCTATTATATACTGGAATGCAAAATACATCTACAGTCAATTATAAAGGAATGCATAATATGGTAAAGTTTATTTTATGAACTGAAAAATTCAACCCAATGATGATTTGCGGATGTGATGGATTGTTTGTTATTTTTTAAATTTTGATAGATTCACATTTTTGTGAAGCCTTCTATCAAAATATTCTTGTGATCTGTATTTTACAATAGAAATTCCTCCTATACTTCAGGTATATGGAATGCTGAAATAGATCCCCTCCCCCCCTCACCTCACAAAAAAATATCCAAAATTATAGCTGTAAACAAATAACATTAAGCAGGAAATGCTCTTTTCGTTGCTATGCAATTGATGAGAAGAAAATTAATTGTTCCATTATTAGAGCAGAGGCATAAAATCAAAAAATAGATAGTAGATAGTGATTTAAATTTAAAGTCAGTTATTTATTTTTCAATTTAAGAGCTACCATTATAATTCATCATTTATTTTGGTCTTAAAGTAGCCAGACTACTTGTGGAATTAAAGCAAATCATGAATTGGATTTGAATGTTGCATTCTTCATTTTATTTTCAAGAGCTTTGTCTCAATGTATGGATGAGTGTCAGTTGTTTACTGTTTGCTCCGTTTTCGGAAATGCATTAACTGAATTGTAAAGTGATTAATTTTTATCCAGAAATCTGAAGAAAAGTAAAGATCAAGTGGCATCTTTAGAACAAGAAAGAAATGATCTTATCGCACAGCAAGAAACAATAAGAGTTAGCAAACAAGAAATAGAAAAAAAAGCTGCACTCATATTAGAAGAAATGAACCAGTTGAAAGTATGCATTTTTGGGATTACTATTAAACTTGTGATCTATATCAGATCTATTTACAAAATGATTTTGTTCAATTTATGTTAACATTTCCTTATAAATGCACATTGTGAGAGAAATTGCCAAGTTTTTTGAAATAGGTTTATAAATTTTTTGTTTTGCGAAACATGGCATTTTATCATAAGCTAATAGCAGTGATAGTAGCACTAATACACAAATGACATTGATATGTAGTTAATTTATTTGGTAAATATTAGAAATAAAATAAATTACAGTATATGCTGCATATTATCATTGAGAATTGAATTTTTTTTAAATAATTAGTATTAGTATTTAATTACTAATAGTACTTATTTTTTAAATCATTATTTAATTACTATTTTTAATTTTCTTATAAAGATAGAACTTAAAGAAGAAGAAATAAATCTAAAAACTATGAAAATTGATTTAGAGGAACTTATACAGAAGGAAAATGAATTGAAAATATTAAAAATAGATCTAGATCAAGAGGCCGAAAAATGTGAGAGTGTCATAAAAGAAAATAAAAGCAAACTTGCCCATTGGAAGAAAGAGGTAGCATTTCACATTTTTTCTTATTTATGGGGTATTGTCTTAAGATTTCAACATTAAAATTAGAATTCTTATATGGAGAAATACAGGAGCCATTAAAGACGTTTACACCAGAAGAAATTTTACAATTTGTTCCTCAAACAATAAAATACGACCTAACACTTTTGGAAGCAAAATTAGAAGCAGAAAATCCGAATTTAAATGCAATTGAAGAGTACAGGAAAAAGGTAATTTGTGATTTAATGTATATGTTTCCAGCATGTGCAGTTGCTATGTAAGTGACAACTTGTTCTTTCTCCTTTTCAAGGAAGAAATATATTTGGAAAGAGTTGCTGAGTTAGAGGCAGTCACACAACAACGTGATCAATACAAAAGCCTACTAGACAAGTTTCAGAAGCAGCGATTGAATGAATTTATGGAGGGTTTCAATTGTATAACCACAAAGCTCAAAGAGATGTATCAAATGATTACTTTAGGTGGTGATGCTGAATTAGAATTATTAGATTCCTTGGATCCCTTTAGTGAAGGTGTTGTGTTCAGGTATTTTACTTATACACATATATTCCTGTGAGATTTTTTATAGTAATTGATGGTTTAATTTAGAATAAGACTTATTCAGGAATGCTTTCTTTTATTCCTAAGCACTTCCCCAGAAATTTAACTATCTGCTCTTTACCATTCTTGGCATGCAGAAAAGGTGTTTTCTCATCACGATTATTTACATTATAAAACATGGAAATGCATTCTAAAATCATATGAATTTATTGCCTAGAGTTGAGTGACAATGTAAGATATCTCCCTTTTTTTTTTTTTTTTTTCCACGAAAATTTTAAGGAATTATAATGAGAGATTATTACCATTTTTCCCAAAGTGATTTGAAGTTCCAGATTTGTCTTATCTTTACCATTCGCAGAATTCACATTTGAGACACTATTTGTAATTTTTATGATTAGCTTAGTTGTAATGTCTGCAGTGACTTTTATCTCTTGAAATTTGCACCTTCAATAATCCTAGTACATAGGTTAGGTATCTTGCATTGACCAACAATCCTGTCTTGTCCAAAATGTATCATAATTCCTATTGTTTTGACTTAATACTCAGATTTGTCACAAGCTTTAGTATTCAGTAGTGTCTAATATTTTCATCTTATGTTCAAACTGCAATGCATTATTTTATGCATAGGTATTTTCATTTGCACAGGTATATTTAATTCATAGCATCCATTTACTTTGGAGGATATATTCCACTTTTAGTTGAAATGTGATTTTGACATTTGAAAATAAGATGCATTTTTAATTGAACACAGAACTCTAGTTAAACATCAGAGCACTTTCAAACCTGGTCTTATTAATTATTAAGTTAGCTTTTCATGTTATTTGATTCTCAGGTGTACTTCACATTGTAATTGAGCTGCTTTTGCAATTGAATATAATTGAATAGGAATCATCTTGCTGAAATATTTTGGATGGAATCTCCAGAGGCTGCATCTCACATCTTGATTATAATTAAAAATGGGTTTTTGTAAATTTTGTTGTTAATTTACAATCACCCTTTAGAACAGCTCTCTCCGATGTGCATGTGCACATTTATCTATAGACTTTAAAAAGAAATGATTCGTTACATTTGCCTTTAAGGAAAAGTTTACTTTGCAGGTGCATACATCTTCATGTCTATTTAAATTACCAGAACATGTTATTTCATTTGGAGTATAACATGTCCATTATTTTTGTTTCATTCATATTTGATGATATGAACATTTTTTGCATTAGATAACAAAATAACATTGTATCTCAAGTGTTAGACCACCAAAGAAATCATGGAAAACAATATCAAATCTGTCTGGAGGTGAAAAGACACTTTCATCTCTTGCTTTAGTATTTGCCCTCCATCATTTTCGTCCAACACCCCTCTACGTAATGGATGAAATTGATGCTGCATTGGATTACAAAAATGTTTCTATTATAGCTAACTATATAAAGGTAAAACCAATTAAATGCAAATATTTTTAAAAAATGTATATCTTTATAGGAACGCACATCAAATGCTCAATTCATTGTCATTTCTCTTCGACCACAGATGTTTGAATTAGCAAACTTTCTTATTGGTATCTACAAAACAAATAACTGCACAAAATCAGTGACTATAAATCCAGATGCTATTCTCTCTTTAGTTCAGGAGAAACCTGATGTTACTACTAATGTGAATCATCGGAAGCGCAAGGCATCATTACAAGCATAAATGCAAATTGTATGAAATGAATTAAATTAAAAATGTAAATTTTTTTTGGTGCCACGTAACACATTTGTTAATAATAAATAGGTTTATTATTTAGTAAGAAAAATGAATGCTTTGCTTAGAAGCTTAAGTGAAGTGCACTTTTGATCTATATGGCCTTTAATGTTTCTTTCATTCTAAATATAGGCGAAACTGAACATTCAAAAGGAATGTTCCGGCTTTTCTTTGTAGAATACGTAATTTCAAAACTTTTTTGAAATTTTGTACATGATGAAATGATAGAATGAAGCAAACATGTGATGTAATCAAATTTTAAATGAACTAGCCTGATTTTTTAACCAGTGTTGTCTACATAAGTTTAACTAGCAAACTAGGAAATCTTATTCCAAGGTACTGCTTATGACATCAAGTGTAACAGAGCGCACAATTTGAGGAACGAATTGCATAAATGTTCGAGCAATTGCCAAAGTAACTTTTGCCCCAATAAGCTCCATAATTACTGCAAATTTTGAAAAATTTTCAGAAGCATTAAATTGGGTTCTTTAATCCCACAGGATAGCCTGTAATACTGAGAGCATGTACATGACTGATTATCAGCATAATATTGATCACACTCAAGTCTTTGGATTTTCATATATGTCCCATTAGTTCACCGATTCTGGAAAACGAAAACTGCATTATGCACTACTGCAGTTTGATATGTACGCAAGTTATCTGAAAACTGAAGAATTCTCTGTGTAATCGCATGGCAATACAATCCCATTATTGCTCTCAATGCTTGTGTTGAACGTAAAAAATATCCACAATAAGTGAATGCAGTACATATCCACAATTGAAAAAAAGTCTTTATGCAAATTGAATTAATTTTTCTTCTCTGTTTCGAATTATGCAAACTACAATGCGTGGATATTCAGATTTCTTTTTCCATTCCTATTCCTAAAAACAGTAGGTCTTTCGATGAAGTCACTGGTAATTTGAACAGCTTTTACATTACGAATTCCACTTTAATCTGTACATATTATGACCTATCTCTTAAGAACACTGAGGATAACGCTTCTAAGGAGGAATTCGATAACAGCTGAACACGTCCACAGTCAAATTCATGTGTACGAATTACATTACCAGAGACACGCAAAGTATTGCACTACACTAACGAGGATACTCCGATACGCGTCAAGTGCTACGCAAAGATGCATTTCAAAAAAGTGAGGTAATGTTGCCAGGTGTCGTCGCCAAAGATTTTAAAAGTAATATTTTCAGTTCAAAAGTAATATTTTCACTTGAAATTTTTGCAGGTAAATGGTATAGCCGATTTTTCTTTCTTTCTAGACGAATCAGTTCTTTACGCTACCGGTAGCAAGATCCATCAATTCAGTTCCATCACCAAGAAGAACAAATAAATACATCAAATAAGCAAAGTAGAAAGCATTTGTGACCAATCATAAAGCCCACTTTTCTAATCTATGATTCCATTTGCACTAGAATACAAATGGCGATATATGATATGCTGTGAATGAAATCCTCATTGTCACTTCTGTGAAAAATCTCAGTAGAATAGGTCCACGAATTTCAAGCATAAATCTCACTTTACTTCCTGTTAATAGTAAACATAGTGAGACAAGGTCTCTGAAGTTTATATGCTTACATGAAATTGTCATAATTCATGCAAACTAGTATTTGAATTCCACTTAAAGAACTAATATTACAAAGTCTATTTTCTAATATTCCAGATTCTTGGCATCAGAGAAGCATCGATTCTGCGATCATAGGAAGATAGAAAGGAATAAAAATTAATAATCGGTGGTAAGACGTATAAGAATCTCTTAATCAAAAAGCTCATTCACATTATTATAATTGTAGTGTACTAAAATAAATATCCATATGTTTATTTGATAGCTATCTACATTTAGCAAGTATCCCTTAAATCATTTCTGCGCACACTGTTCCCTAATAGAGATGTCCTCACGTTGATGTTCTAATTGCACATTGTCCTATGATCGTTCGAACGCTGATTCAAAAGTCAAAAGAAATTTTCTTCTTTTTAAAAAAATGTAATGGTGATCAAATTGGAATCCGTCATGCACTATAGGTTTGCAATGTATGAAGCAGTTAAACAGTGCTTGAAAAACTATAACACTGAGATGAAAAATTGAATTTGAAATTGCTGTTAAGCGTTTTATTCCGTTCAATTTTTGAAATACTATTTCAGAAAAGCCTGCAGTGTTTTCTAAACATCCGTATGCTTTAAAATGATTAGGGAATCCATGCTATTGCATTAAATACTTGTTTATCATGCACGAGTTTGGTATTTTCCATTTAGTCTGTGGTTTGTCTTTACTTATCGTACTGTATTGTATAATACTTATAACCTGATTCAAAAACTCATTCATTCCATGGTATGCTGGGTAAAAACAATCCTTTGTGTGCAAAGTTCTAAAAAACCATTTTTGTCCTCATTTATCTGACAAACTTATCCAGGGAAATTTTGGTGGGCTAGTATTTTAATACTGCTCACCCGATGTTTAATAGGTATTCATTGCTTGCTTATTATATTTGCACTTTTTTCTCACTACTTGTTACAGATTCTTGGAACCTGCGTGAATGCAATATTTATAATACTTGGAGTGAATAGTAAGTCTGTCCTCAGATAAATGGTTAACATTTACTTGTATTTTTGCAAACATGAGAGATTCAAAATACCTGATACTTTATGGGACTGTAGGCATTTGAAGCAGTGCGAAAATTTTGGAGCAGATTTGTGCTGTCCTCTCCTTAATGCATGCGCTGACCAATGTTTTTGTATGGCTGCTCATGTATCCTGTTCTTTTATGTGGGTTTAGAAAATCTTTTATAGCACTCTTGGCCTCCTGTAGACGACACATTACATTGAAAATTCAAAGAGCCTATTTCGCAAGTTTATGTAGACCTATGTAACAAACCCGATTCATAAATCACATTATGCCACATGCTTGTACAGTCATGGGAGTATGTTAATGAATGTATCCATTTAAGTGCATGCTTTGATGGAAAGTTGGCATGTCAATTTATTTCGGAGTTCATACTGCTCGGTTTTCGAATGAATGAACCTTTATTTCGAATTTGGAGTGGGACGATGCAAATCAGGATAGCGTAACTTTCCTGGAATACTTTACGTAGGAAATTTCCCAATTTTTCGCAGAATCTGCTACCATATGTTTATTATTCATTTTTTTTTCAGAACATTGTTGTTTAATTTCACAAATATTCTAAAAGTAATCAGTGTTTTGCTTAAAATAGATCGAGGAAGATGCTGGAGATCTTCCAATATTTTGCAAATAATTCACGTATCACGTTTCATGGAAGCATTTTGTAATGCCGACTCGTTTATGAATTGGAGAACATTAAATGTTGTACAGAGCAGACTGAAGCAAAAAAATTGCCAAATATTCAGGAATTGGAAATGCTCTTTAAGTTGACTTGAGTGTAGTTTTAGTGCAGCATGAAACTTTAAAATAGTTTCTGAGTTCATTTCGGTGTAAAAATTACAAGGAATTGACCATGAAACCATCCCATAAATCTGAATAACAAGTGCATTTCAAATGCAGGTGAAATCCTCTGATCATTCAAGATCACTGTCAGCACAATGTAAAATCTTAAAACATCTTAATGTCAAATGTATAATTATTTTTTAGCATATTCAAAAAATGCTGTGAGTAAGAGGAATTTGCATCACGTTTATAAATCTTATGATGATGACAATATTGTAGATTTTGAAGAACGCCACCATTTATTCGGAAATTTATGGGAGAAATTACTTGAGCTTCAAAAAAAAGTTTGCTGATTGTTAATTAGTATTGCTTAAAGTTTGCAAATAAAGTTTCAGGTTGCATTGAAATATCTGAGTGATGTAATCAATAAGGAGACAATTGAACAATTAGCTGGGAGTGTGTCAATTATTTTAGATATTCTTCTACGTATTCAGCAGCTCTTGGAGCCATGTACTAACTTACCAAAGTATGAGTTTTTAAGAAATTTATAGTTGTTGAGTCATTTCTTAGAAATTGGTGTGATAATCTCAACAGCTGCACTGCAGCACTGTTGCAATGTTGTGATGGCATTTTACTGTTTGGCAAAGATGGTGCATTGTTTGAAGAAGCAAGTGGAATCATCACTAATCTGTATCAAGCATTGGCTGTAAGTTTTTCACTTGTTAGGTGAAGTCTGGTTAATGCTTTTAAAGGGTATAGTACACCTGGTTAAAATGCATATTTCTCCACAAGAAGGTGTCGAGCTCTTGAGAGATAATACAGAACAAAAATTACGATTTTCATTGATTCCATCTGCTAGTCATTGCCCAAGAAATTCTTTGTCTGAATTAAGTGAGCCTTCTCACCATAGTGATCATGATTGCTGGCAGAATTCAGAGATGATGCTTCATAGCATCTTAGAAGACACCCTGAATCTCGAGTCGCAACAGAGAATGAAAATGGATCAGTGGACCTCAAATCATGTGTCTCAGTCAGCATCGTAAGTGTTTGACAAAATTGTCCAGACTCTCCTATTTGTAGAACTGACACTGATGTGGCTCCACCAGTGCCACCTAAACAGCACCACATGCATTCTAGGGATGCCTCCCCTACAGCAATAAAATTCTGGCATCCTCTCTCAAGACTTTCAGTGGTAGAAACTTGCTGTTGCTGTGCAGAAGTAGCTTCCCATGAGTGGAAAGTTGCTCCTTCTCTTATAGATAGTGTTTGGTATGACAGTAATTTAAATGTGTCTGTGGAAGTTACCAGTCACATGGATCTCTATTGGAGAGTTGCAGACATGACTGTAGAGGAGGATTCAGGATTTCATTCATTGAATTGCAGTCATGATCATTCTTACTCTTCTTTGATGTTGCACAGTGCTGAAAGAGAATCACCTTCACCTGTGATACCTTATAGGAGAGAGAGATCAAACTCTCAATATGACAATGTGCCTAACTCCTATAATTCAAAATTTGGCAGTTCATCTGTACCTGTTGAAACTTCTTTGTTGAAACCTTGTGTGGATGGAAAGCCACCTATACCTCCCAAAAAGAAGCACAGTAAGAACAAGTGACAGTTCAGATTATAATCTATACTTTTGCTTTCAGTCATGACATATGTGCAAATGCTAGGCAGTTATCATCCTGATGCATGCATGTCTAAACTTGAAGACAACACTATGCAAGATAATGCACGTAATTTAACCGAAAAAACATCTAACAAACTGGTTTTACATCCAGTCCATGAAGATAATTCATTTTTCAGTCATGGAAACAGGTGATATAAAGATAAATCTTGGAGGATTTTGTTGTGTCGATTAGTACAGTATTGGAGAGCTTAGATGTGCATCATCTCCTACATGTTAAAATGGAATCATCAAACCTGGAGATCCGAGGAGGAGATATAGATGTCCTTGTGGTGCATGCTACTTTTCAAGACAGAAACAATGGTAGGACAAGCTTCACAACTATGCTAACCTGAATAGATGAATTCCAAGAAGCTTTTCTGACTACCTATCGCACCTTCATAGCTCCAGAGCTATTAATTCTTAAGCTGCTTTCCCGGTACCAATCATTAGTCTTCAAGTATGATAAACCTTCCCAAAGAGCTGCTCGGCATACTTTTTCTTTGTTGATGAGGATTGTAGGAGAATTGGCGTGAGAGCATGCAAGTCTTTCTAAAAGTGGCTCATTATACTTTTTCAGGCTACCAGATTTGGAGCTCTCTTTATTAAAAACAGTTAGCAATTTTATTCTCGAATTAGTTTGTCAAGGACATCTTAGTTTCGCACAAGCTTTGCGTCGTGTGTTGTTGGATAAAATAGAAATGCGACAGCACCAGTTGGTGTGCCCTGCCATTACATGGTTATGCCTGAGGTTAAGAAATGTAGTTTTTAAAATTTTATTGGTTGATGATTGCAGACCTCTACTTGGATGTAAGCAGCACACTATAGTGGATTTCAAATCTGAATTATTGGCTGAACAAATGACTTTGTTGGATGCAGCTTTGTTTCAACGCATAGAGATTTCTGAAGTTTTGTTGTGGGCATGTGATCAGAATGAAGAAAAGAGTCCTAATCTTACCCGGTTCACAGAACATTTCAACAAGATGTCATATTGGTCAGTTTCAGTTATGTCTCAACACAATCCATCAACTTTTCAAAGGGTTCGGTCTCGTATTTTGGAACAGCCTGAAGCCAAAGAGCGGGAACATTACCTGGCAAAATTCATTAAAATTATGAAAAATTTACGTCGGCTCAGTAATTTTAATTCTTATCTTGCCATCCTGTCAGCCTTAGACTCTGCACCCATCAGACGTTTAGAATGGCAACGCCATATAACTGATAGTCTTGCTGAATTTTGCCAGTTAATCGACAGTTCATCAAGTTTTCGAGCATACCGACAAGTGCTATCAGAAATCCACCCTCCTTGCATTCCTTACATGTGAGTTTCAGGAAACAAGTATTTAATTGATTTATTCTTTTATGAATAGAGGTCTTGTTCTTCAGGATTTAACTTTTGTGCACATAGGTAATGCAGATTTTCTTCCTGATGGAAAAATCAATTTTTCCAAACATTGGCAGCAGCATCATATACTGCAGAACATTAAACGATTCAAATCTTGGTGAGATTATTATGACTTTATATTTCAAAGTAATTGTTTTGGAGTTTTTTTCACATCAGATGATTGTGTGTGTTATGCTTCAATGAATTTTAGATTTTTGTTTATGTAACCATTTTTGTAATTTGGAAAACTGTTCTTTGTACCAATGCATTTAAATGCAGAATTGCACAAGTTGCACTCTTTGAGGAGAGATTGCTATCGTATTTCCCTCTTTTTTGTTTCTCTGTTAGAAGATGTACAATTTATTCAAGGAGACCATTTCAGTGTATTGTATAAAAATGAAGGCTTTTCAAGTATTCTTCATAGCTCTTTTTTAAACTGAATCTCTTGCTTGCAATTACTGATTGGTGCAGTATTCAGTATTTTTTGTGCAAACTGTTTTACGTTAAATCATAAAATGTAGTTTATAGGAGAATTATAGTTATCAACCAATGATGCTAATAACTTTTTCTGGGTTTAAGAGAACAATTATATAACATTTTTAAAATAGATCTCGAAAGGATGTGTACCATAATTACATTTGGAGATGTGTAGATGTTCTAGTGTGTTAAATGGCAACTTTGAGTAGATGCTTTAACATTCTCTTTATTGGGTCAGTTGGTTGTCTTGGGTGGTCTGGGATGAATTATGAAATTATGGATAGCATTGCAGAAATGGTTCATTCTTATTTCAAAATTCAAATGGAAACGAATTCGATTTTAATTTTTTAAACTAACTCTAAACAAGTCTGAGGAAGACCACTTTAGGATGGATCAAAGTGTGCAGTATGCAGGACACTTGTGTTGGTGAAATTAATTACCATCAGTTAGACAGAGCTAGTATTTTTGCCTTCCATACGTGTTACTCAAGTTATCTCACGAAGCTTTAGTGTCATCTTAAGATGCTCATGCAGTATTTCATTAGGAACTAAAATAATCAAAAGCTCTTGATTCTAATTGCCAAAAAAAATTAACAGGTTATATAGGGAATACACGGAATGAGAGGAATTCGTAATGTAATTAGACATGAACAAATTTGAAAGCGTATTTTGATCCATTCAAACAGATGTATCCATAAGATCAGGTTAGGATGTTTGCAATCTCATTTTCTACATTCATTTCTGTTTTAATTTTTTTTAAGACCTCAGGCTGAATAGAAGATGCTCTTAGGGAATGGAAACCAAATTTGTAGCACAAGGCATGTAATGAAATTAATTTAACAATTAAAAATCAGGTTCGTTCTTGCAATCTTGTTGTGCAAAGGACTGAACATGCAGCATTTTACATGCATGCACTTGGCTAACTATTGTCTGATTATAAATTTTGCAAATATTCCCTTGTAAATTTGCTGCATGATTACCACATACCTCTTGAAATATCAAGAGCCATAAGCTGTATATGTTGGATTTTGTTCTTATTGCTAATATGACGCATATTCTTTCCATCAGTCAGTATGGGTTTAAAAAAAACGAGAAGATTCTGGCCATGTTTGGTGGTTTTGATGCCCATCTCAATGAAGAAGAATTGTGGCAAATATCGGAAGCAATCAAGCCCAGAGGAAGCCGTTCCAAATGACACACCACATCTAGTCACTACTTTATTATGATTTGTTGTTAATAGAAATACAAATAATCTAACATTTGGAAATTCAGGTATTCAAAAAATGACAAATATTCGGGAATCGAATTGGATCATAATTGGGATCAGCACACACACGTTCTTTAACCATATCACGAAGCAAACAGCGATAACTATACTGGAGCTCCATGTTATTGATTGCATTGCTTACAGAAAGAACATTAACAGGAGCTGAAACTTTCTCAACAGCACGGGTTAACAGTTGACTAAAGCACTGTGTCATATCAGTACTCAATTTGCATTCTTGTAGCAAACGGCGTCGCTTGCTGGGAAGCACACTTAAATATGCATCACTAAATGGTGTTGTTGCAGGAGCTCTCCTTTGTCGTTCTATATCAGCGCGAATAATAGGGATCCATTCAAGTGGTACAATATCCTCCCATCGTTCTGATGAAATCAATCTTGGAGTTACCTCACTTACATCCATAGCCTAAAACAATATAGGGGACACTATTTTGTTTGAATATGCCTTACTTCTGGCACAGTAGTAGCTGCTTCATTCTCTGTAGATGAACACACAGTGTGAGCAACATATGTTGATATCTCTTCCATTCTTTGATCAGATGTCATTAGTGCACACATACCCCGAAACAGGATATCATCATACAAGGGTAGCATAGCAGGATACACTTTTTTCTTTAAAGCTTCCTGATAAGTAAAATTTCAAAACTATGTTCAAATATCCAATGCCTTTCTTACTTGCACATCTTTCCAAAAACACTGTAGAAGACTGTGCTGATTTTGGAAATAATGTAAGCAAAGATGCAGAAATTGATCAACTACATTTCTAAATTGTGTCAGTAGTGTCCTGCCAAAAACTGCGTTATCCGTTTCATGTATCAACAGCAAGAAGAAACTCGATAGATGGGAGCTAATAAAATTAAAGAAGGTTTGCCGTACATCAATGTCTGTGGTTGAATTTCCAGCCACTTTCTTTGCACATTCCTGCTATTCAAATAAAACCAGCTTACAGCCAACCATTACAAACCGCAATAATTTCCACGTTTGATCTACAGCACTCCAAGAAGAAATGTTTGGCACCCTCTAAAGTATCTCCATCAATATGCCCCACATAGCTTTTAATACAGTTTACAAGTGGTTCCTTTAGTTTGTTTAGTAAAATTAAATCTGTCAGAAGTCTGTCTTCAATCTTCTGATCCTCCAATACTGCATGGAGACGTACATAGCGGATCTGCAATAAAAAAACATCAATCATCAAACTCTTATCTCATTTCCCATTAGTACTGACAGCTTCTATGAGCAACCTAGAAAGAAAATCTTCCCCATGGGTGGTCAAACTATCTAAGTTGTTTACAAGAGTATCCAGTTCTCTCCAGAGAGATTCATTGTTGGTTTCCTGAAAAAGAAATACAAGTCTCTTACAATGTATTATACTTGCTGCCAACCTGTCTTGTACTAGCACTAGGAACACTAACAATTGATGCATTGATAATAGGAGAAACAAATGAATTCAGGGGAGCAGCTGAAGGTGTCTGACAAATGATGTGCTGAGGAAATTTCTTATCTTGTTCTCCTACTTACAATTCTAGGCTCTCTTCTAATAATATTGCCTTGTTGTCTTCGGCTTCGATACCAATGATGTGACGAACACTGCAGGAAAGGATCATGGATGGAGCCTGTTACTGAAAAAAATAACAGTATAAAGACTCCCTCCCTAAAGAGAGAACAACAAAAAAGAAAAGAAAAACAAAACTGTGACATACAAGGAAGAACAGAGCTGGTTGGCATCTGCTCTGGTTGCCTACTGCTATCCCCCTGCTGCATAACTTGCATTTGAGGTAATCCAACTTCCAAAAGATCATCAAGCATTCCTAAGATATGTTTATGTCACTCTCAACAATTGCTTTCTTACTGCGCAAAATAGGATCATCCAAATGATCTGACAATCGATAAGAGTTGCTTGGAGCATCTGTGACATTAAACCCTGCTACCATTATTGGCTGACCAGATCTACTCTCTGTTGTGGGAGGACCATCTCTGTTTGCCTGTAGCTGAGCTATAGGCACAAGAGAAGGAGGATGATCACTGTTTACATTTAGGTTAGGTCTTGTGTTCAATTCTGATTCTCTATTCTGCTCTGCAACTGGAGTTTCTTCTGCAGTTGAATTCATGGATGTTACAGGTGTCACTGGTGGAACTGATGAATTTGAAGACACACTGGGTACTTCCACCGAAGCTGAAGCTGCATTTGAAGATGTCTGCCCACCAGAAACCACACTCTGATTGTTCTGATTATCTGAAAGATTGATATGTGCCTGAAAAACAAATGGCAAAAAAATCAGAACCACAAACAGCCTAGTGTGCTTTACTTGCAGCATTGCCGGTTGTTGCAATACAAAAGGTCGTGCTCGTAATTCTCGTGGCGGAGCTTGGCTAAAATCACACATGATATCACTAAGAGCATGATAACCATGTGACAAAAAGTGAAATACTTCAGAAACTTTGTTGAAGATTTTCTGTGATGTATCAACTTCCTGAGACTTTAGGAAAGTATAAGGAGATGAAAAGAACACTATCACCTCTGTGCTAAATACAGGATCATTTTTTATCAACTGATAGTACTGATTAAGAAATGGCTGCAGACGCTGATGTATACTGCTCATCTGATCTAGGACCTGCATAAGATCTGTTGTCGGTGGATGTCTGCATGTACATCATAAAAATATTATTATGTTAGTCATTTATATACTCTGGAACTCTAGGCAACTGCTGCTGACGAGCAGAACTCGGTTCATGATTTCCAGAAGTTTCTGGATGCACTTCATTTGCTGAATTTGTTGAAGTCTGCGATGTGTTGACAGTTGCATTCTGATTGGAATTATCTGCTGATGAACTAACTTCTCTTGATACCGCTTCTAACAAACAATTAGGTAGCTATCAAACAAATAGTGTTCATAAATAAAACAAAAAACACACACAAAACACAATTATAACTTGTGCACTATGCAGAGATCAATTTCTTAAAAAAATTGTTCTAAGGGACAAATTTATATCAACAATAAATAAAATATTAGTACTATCCAAAAAAGCCAGGAGAGCAAAAAACAAAATTCGCCAAAGTACACTATGCTATTTTACTCTAGTATCAGTCTGTTAAACTATTTCCAAATTCAAATCCCTATTTTCTCTTTAATGCTAATTAAGCTAACATACTAACAAATGCTAATCTAAAATGCGCTTCCCAAATCCCCAAAATGAGAAGAAAACCAAACTCAATTCTCAATTAGTTAAGGTATGTTTAGCATGTTTACAGAAACACTAACAGCTGCAATAAAACATGCAAAAAAAAATGAATAAACGGGAATATACAAAATGAGCCCTGTATGAACGTCACATGGCAATCCACAATGAAATAATAAAACCTATCCAATATCATCAAACATACTACATCAAAATACTCAAAAAGCATCTTTTTTAACAGGAATTTCAAACATTCTGATCAACATTGAAGACAAATACATCTCCTATAGAGATGTATTTGCATCATGAACACTATGATAATAAAACTGTCTTATTGTTGTAACCAGGGCAATGGTCATGTACCTTGTGTGTCTTGTCCACCAGTAACTGGATTAATGTCGACCCGAACCTGCATCAATTGAATTTCGCCTTCCCAAGGGAATACCACAGATTGGGCTGAAGAATCATTTTTGAAATACACAGCATTAAATAATTCATAACTATAAAAACAGCTTACGTTGCATTACTGAGATTCCAGCAAGGCTTTCAAGGCCAACAGATTGTGTTGCTGCTGCTAAAGCAGCCTCATGAGCAGCATTAATTATCTGCAAAGTGGTGGATCCTAAAGCATCCTGATTAAGATAAGCACTTTCAACATTAGATGCACTAGCAGCATTGGCATTAACAGATGGAGTGCTTTCTTCAGTCTCAGTTTCAGAAACATCCGATGGAGAAGATGTAGATTGAGCATGCTCAGCATTATTACTGATGGATTCAAGCTGATCAATTACTTGGGAGGCTTTCTGAAACATGTTACGGGCCACACTCAATCGCACTGAGGCAGATGATGGACCAATTCCAGGAATAGTGAAACCAGCATCTATACAAAAAAATTGCATGTAAGTGAAAAATAACAAAAAAAAACAAACCAAATCAAAACAAAAAAAAATCATGCTTTTACCAGGAACTGAAATGGTTCCCAAATAAATGGGATTCCCACTACGACGCTGACGAGTAAATCTCCATCTCTGCTCATTACTTGGGTTTTGTTGCTCACTCTGATTATTCAATACTTCAGGAGGTGGCCGTTGAACCAAATGAATTACTTTGCCATGAACATCTTTACAAAAAATTAAAATCACCACACTGTTTGTTAGATCTCATTGATGCATAATCATATGAATTAATTTTCAAAACTTTCACATAAAAACATATAGTTACTACAGCTTTTTATAATATTTACCTTGTTTTCATAAGAGCATAAAGCAAATCACAAAGCAGTTAAAAACCAATACAACCAAATGAGCGCCAGTTTTATTAAAAACAATTTGCTACAGAAGAACGTGAAAAGAAGCATAAAAATACTTTTATGCCTTGCTCATCACAATATAAGGAAATAGAAAAAGATGAATCATAAACAAAAAATGAATAACAACATTAATAATTTTTGCAAGAACTAAAAAGAAATTCATACCAAGAGTTGTCTGACTGATTGGTTTTGCATTCACATATGATTTTTACTAATCAATCAATGGTTTCTAAGCTTCCATCTATAATGTTTTCTGTTTTGTGTTTTCCCTGATCTGAATTATAATCACACTTTTTCCAATTCTTTCACAATTGTTTTTGCTTCTTTATTTTTCTCTTTAAGTGATCATCTTGGTCAAAGCTTATTCCCACATTAAATAAATGATCTAACATAATCTACATTAATCCCAAAACTTTTTTACAGCATTATTTACTTTTCCTATCAATTCCTATTACAGCCCAGTAATATATTTGCTTGCTAAAAAACAATCAAGAAGACCAAGGAGCAAAATTTATTTGTTTCAAAGAAGCATGCACTTCAATAGCAGAAAGTTCATTTATTAGCTTAGGAGTATAACTAAAATCACCAAAATAAAACTCAGACTAAGGACATTATTGCTGCAAAGAATCATCACTTAAAAAAACAAAAAAAATGCATTAGAAAAAGAAACTTGCTGCAGGATGCAATGTAACTATATGAAGAAAAAACTTTCTATTTTAGAATCCTGCAGATCATGCTTTCATTAATCTATTAATTTCACATGAAAATTTTATTCTTTCATATTAAAAACTTCAAGGTTCCAATCAGTTGTTTCAACTTCAATTGATCTTCTGACAAAACTTTTTGCCCGCAATTCTGTTTAATACTCCCCTGTTCCTCTTGAGGCACTTGCAAATTTCATTTACCAAAATTCATATTTTGCACTAATCCACTTAAATTTTGCAGTTTCTCCTTTTATTCTACGTGTTATGAAAACTGCAGCCATCAATGTTACAATACCACATTTATGATTCTAAAAATTGATTAAGGCCAACTCCAATCAGTGGACAAAATTCTTGAGTAACAGCAAACAGATGTATTCACAATAGATCCTTTAAAACTCAGACAACTAAATAAAGCAATCTTATAGAAAAGAATAACTGCATGATTTTTAGAAAGAGTTCGACCCAGAAAATAGAAAACGAAAACCTAATTACGCTTCATCCATACTCAAAAATCTAAACAAAATGAATAAAAATCAGTAGTCAAGAAAAATTTTGAAGTGCTACTCATGAATAAAAACTATCTGATAAAAGTTTGATTGTAACTTTTGATTTAGAAGAATTTTTTAAATTCTTTTGATGCAAAACAAAAATTATATAGCTTCAAGGAAAAACACTTTGCACCTTGCATTGGAGCATAAAATGAAAAAAGAACTTGACATAAGGGAAAAAAAATTCCAAAGTATCAAATTCTCTGAAAGAAAACTACACTTATCACTAAGAATAAACATGAGGTAGGAAATTTGCAAAATTCTACACATTACTGGTGAGGCAAAGTAAACTGATTTCAGAAGTGGGCATTTGTATTTTCGAATTTCGAAAAAAACGCATACCACAAATACAAACAAAAAAGCTTCGAGTTAGCTTCGAGTGGGATGCAAAACTGATATTCTTTATGCTCCAAACGAAATACAGTTTTCCTTGTCTGGAGGCTTACTGGTTAGAACTGGGGCATACTTAGAGAAGTTCAAATCATTTTATTGTATTTTCGTATCAGCAAACAAACTATAAAGTACACAAAACTTAAATCTCACCATATTCATTTAACTTCTTTGTGTCCTGTAATACTCTGCCACAATAAATAAGCCTCTGCCTTTCGCTTGGAATTCCAACTGACCCAGCGATTTTTACCTTGAATTCTTGTACAGTTATCTAAATAAAAAAAAATGAGCAAATCCAAATTACCGAATCCATGATTCCAATACCACTTAAACACACAAACAAATACAATGAATCAATATTTCATTACACTCAACATAACAGTTGCTACATTACTAACACATAATACACTAATATGCAATATATACGACGAAATAGCATACATCTATCTATTACAGATAATAAGAAATCATGTACCTCGTCAGAAACTTCAAAATGATGATTTTGTGAATCTAAGGTTTTTATTGTGACATCCAACATATCGTAACCCAAAAATTTACTTCAGGAATGAAGCTTAAGCCCACCACTTCACCTACGCTTACAACACAAGAGCAAAAGCGTCACCTACAACTCCATTGCAGCCACGACCATTAGCAATTAGCAATTTTCCAGGTGTTACCATATTATATTTCGATACTGAATAGAATCCCGGGTTTATATGATGCGGAAACGACAAAATATTCCCAAAGACAATAACATTGATCAAGGTATTGATTTTGAAAGCATAAAATAGAAATTTATGCTAGTTTTGAGAAGACTAGATGGATTTTCAAAATTCATATCCCTCATCAGGAAACGAAATAATCATACGCTCACTGTATACTGAAGCTGGAAAATGTGGGAAGAATCTATATTTGAGGACTTATCCTGAGGAATAAATACAATATTTACATATAAATGTAAACTACCACAAACTTCTACAAATACATCTTGAAAATATTGTGCTCACGAGAATTAGAAGCAAATGATGCAAATGTCGATTGCATCCTAAGCATGAGTAAAAGATAATAAGTGAGAGAATAAACACGAAGGATTTACATTCTCATCATTTTCAAGAAATTAAGGGTACATATTCATTCTAGCAAACTGGTGGTCAAAACTGTTCGAATAACAATCCACAACTGAAGGAAGCTGTACAGCAGTTGATTATTTGATTCATAGTTGTGTTCTTCAAACTATTATTTGATTGAAAGCTTAAAAAGAATCCAACCACATTAATTTTCAGCATGTAAACTTTAATATAATGGTGACGTGGAAATCATATAGTGCTTTAAGGAATTATTGATAGGAAATATTTTCAGAAAAGAGTAGATAAAACAGACTATAAGATGCTAACATTAAGGATTGATCTCATTGAAATAGCAAAAGTCATCGACATTATTCTTAACGGTTGTCGTTATTCTTATTTTCTCAACTCACAATGTACTGAAAACAAGTTGTGCATATTTTTATTGTAACAGATTATGCATGAAATAGCGCTTGAAGAATAACACGATACTGCAAAAAATTAATCGCGAAATACTTATCATTGGTATCTTTCCGTTACTACACAACAATCAGACAAATATCATAACACAAATATTTCACAAAGTTTCAAATAAATATTGTTTTGAACGAATGTTTCCAAAAAAAAAAACAGATGTTGTGTATGAGAATATAACAGAACTAAAAGTGATAAAAATAAGCAGAAGACTAAAATTGACTAGTTTAGTTTCTGTAAAGAAGGCTAGGATAAAATTGTGTTAGTGAATAAATACAGTTCTTGCTGATCTGCAAACAGGTAAATTATGTTAAAAAGAATAGGCTAAATAAAAGAATGTCTAAATTTTAAATGAAATAAAGAATAATTGTAAATTGATCTTCCATAAATTTAATGATGAGGACTCCTTAGTGTTCGCTTCACATTTGAAATCAACAGTTGCAGTTGAGATTAGCTCAAATGATTTCCAAGCGTAATACTAAATATACACTTTGTGGATTGAAAATGCATGTTTATTGTAAGAAACTGGAATTATTATATGGCACTAACCCTTTACGTGCATATTTGAAGATTAGTTAGCTCAGTAGGCTTGCATACACATCACATACAGAAAGAGCAATTTTAGAAATGCTATTTTCCCATCTGAGGATATCTCCCCTCACAAGAAACAAATTGGTGATCATTGGAGAACAAATGAATTTAGTTTTTCGCCTCATACAAAAGCATTCAAATATCGTGAGATAGTGACACGAAAAACACGGATTATTTATAACTGTTCTGGCTCTAGAACCAGCAAACCTTTGTGTTCCTGCGAACCCTTGCAAAGTTACGAGAACTTGCGTAGCAAATGCTGTGTACTACATCACCTGTTTGAAGGATAATTGTGCATTCGTTCTCTAACTTTTGCAGTGGTGTTTTTCACCTCTTTGCCTTTACCGATGTACTTAAGACACGAAGTCTGCTAAAAGTTTGGGCTTCTTCACGAAAATCTTGTGAATGGATACTCTGTAAAGCATTCTCACGTTATGTGTTCATCTGCCATGTGTTATATGAAAGGTGCACTCTCCTAGCAATACCGTTCTACTATATCTTTCAAACTTGCTGGCATACTCATTTAGGTTACACCCTTTAGATTTCCTTCACTTAAGCATTGAACTTTACTTCAGCCTTAATACCAGTAAAAATTATGCTTTTAAGTATTGTCAAGTAAGGAAATCAAAAACAAAAATTGCAAGGAATCGAAACAAAGGAAACCAAAGCAACTTTGCAATTTCAAGGTTAAATAATGTTTCTTATAGCGATTGTAAGCAAAAAATCTGTTGAACTTAAAAAAACCGATGAACTTTTCAAACATAAATATCTGTGTACATGGAAAGAACAAAAGTTCTGATCGACTACGTATGGAACATGCTATACGCAAGCGAATACGAATTGGTCATTTTAGTGGGGAAAGTCACTATTTCAGATGTTTTAAATTGTACAAGGAAGCCATGAAAAAATGGATTTTTAAACCGTAAAACAGTTGCTTATAAAGAAGTAACTGAATGTCTTGACAGGTGCACAATGATAGTTTAAGCACAGTATTTTCGGTTTGGGGCCAGTGCCCACTATTGCTGCCCCCAAAGCCCAAAAGGGCAGCAATGAGTTTGAAGTGTCGAACGGAATGCTAAATCCCCTCATGATATCATGCACCATCTTTAATGTTTTTTTGTATTGCAGGGGTTTGCCCTAATTTAAGAACTTATACAAATTTGCAGTATCTGCAGGAATGAAAAAAAAACAAATAAATGGAACATCCGCAAATTATTTTTTGTATTACTGTTTTCCTGGATTAAAACTTAAATTCTTTATATTTTTTGGCTTGCTTATTATCTTGCTGCTGTTGCTGCTGCTGCTGTTGACGTTTTCGTTTGTTCTTTTGTTTTGCAGCATGCTCTGCTACCATATCAGATAAATCTTCTTTTGCCAACTGATTTTGCTGTTCACGAACTGTCTGCTCATAGCGAGCTGCCATGGCTTCAGTATCCATTAAATCAAGCTCTGAGGGATCAAGGGCCACTTCAATACCCTGCATGGTTTTAACCTGGGTAATATCATAAGTATGTGTGGAGGCCATTAAGGAGCGAGCCATGTTATCTGCCTTCCTTTCTGGTAGTACTGCATATAAGGCAGGAGTTTCTCCCCTATCATATGATAATGAGATGATCAGCATCAAGACTTATTCTTACCCTTCCATTTCAGATTCAATTCGGCGTTTACGCAGTTCTATCATTTCTGGTGTTTCCATTCCTGCAGAAATTGATGTTATTCCAGATGGAGTGACAAGGCCACCTTCTGCAGGAGTAATCAGTCCTGTCTGATCCAGCAGTCCTTCAGCCTGGAAATCTTCCATCTCTTCTTCCTCCTCCTCTTCACTGGATTCTTCACTTTCAGATTCCAGTTCACCCCACAAATTACGATCAACATCATCATCCACTGTGGGAGCCTGACTCCTGATTAGAACTTCTGGTTGGACACTGTCTAACTTACATGACTTTCTGTATTTGCAACACCAAAGACATCTCCATACAGAGGTCGGCCAAGTTCATCTACAGGTGGCTTCCCCCATCCACCTGCATGATAACCAAAGCTACAATTATCTGGAATGGGAGCATTCAATCCTGGTATTTTCAGATTGGGATAGGAGGGAGGAGGACCATAGCGTTGCATGGCAATGAGCCATGGGGGTGGCACTTTATGTGCACTTGGGCCAATAGGCATGCCTAATGCAATACGTAGTTCATCAGACAATTCTCCTGGCTTCTTCTCTTTGAGTCGGGTTTCAAATTCTTTACCCTCATAGTACAAATCTCCATGAAGGCTCATCCTTGGCTTGGTCTGCCATCTATAAGATATAAATATATAAGTTCTCTATAAATGAGCTTCCATGTACTTGAAAAAGGCATCATGCAGCTTCTGATAATCAATATCAATTTTTCCCATTTTTGGACGGATACGTTCTCGCATTTTAACTTTCATACTCTTTTGGTCTTCTTTATCTTGCAAAGCTTGGCGCATTTCCATTATGCCTGTACGCCGAATGAAGTCTGGAAGCATGAAAGGAGGTTTTTCAAAACCTCTTTTTCCTTGCAGATACTGAATCACATGTAACATCACGCATTTTTGAAAAGAAGAAGAAAAAAAAAAAACATTACTTTTCTCTTAAAACACCAGTGCCTTGGGACTGGCACAGTGTTTCTTGTAGATTTCAGGAGAACGAGAAGCCGTGGATCACGAGCTGTGATGTCATGCATCTCAACCACATCAGGTCTCTGAACCAACTGTTTCAGCTCTGCTACAGTTAATCGCGTTAATTTCTTCATCTTTCTTTTGGAAAGTTTTGGCTTATCTTCTTCTTTTTTCTATTAAAAGTGGTTGTCTAACATACATGAAGAACATACAAACCTCATCAAGAGGTTCCTCTTCCAACAATTTTGGAACTTTCTTCAAATCCATATCTAGATGAGGCTGATCTCTTTGAAATTCTCTTCTTTCATCACCACCTTCTTTCTCAACAATTTTGAACGCCTCGAAAATTCGATTGAAGTAGCGAGACATGGGATCTGTGGGATCCAGTCGGATTGTTTCAGGAACATACCTAGAAACACACAGTTTCTTTCACTACATTATCATCTGCTCACTCAATCTGCACGTCGGTTTTATTCCGATCTTTCTTCTTGCTTTCTTCTCTTTTAGAAGGAAGATCCAATTCCTTTTTAGGAGCATGTTTTTTCTTTCGTTTCTTATGCTTCTTCTTTTTCCTAGATTTCTCTTTTTGTGCTTGGTTTATTTTGTTTTCCTTGTTTTCATCTAAATCAGAAACAAAAATGGCTGGTGGAGGTGGTTCTGGACCAAGATCTTCAATCTCCTGATGGAAACCTTCATGTTCTTTTTTGGATGTCATTGGATGTATGATTAGTCTTAATTGTGATAATCAAATAACTACTTACCAATTTTGCTAATGTCTTCCGGATGAAGTCCCAGTAATCTTGCTCGCTCTTGTTTGAAAGCCAGTACTTGCTCTAAAGCCTGTGGTAGGGGCATTTCTTTTGCCAGCATAGACATTTCCATCATAGGAGACTGAAGCATAACTGTTTGTGATAATGCATCTTCTGCACTTAACATCACTGCTGGTACCACTGGGGCTAAAACACCTGCAGCCAAGCTTGCAGAATAGTCATTTCCAAATGCAGCATGCTAAAAGATTAAATAACACCAAGGTTTCAATTCTTAACACACTCAATAAAGATAACTTATCCTAAACAACATGAAAGTATCACGCATCAATTCATAAGTCATTTAATGAAATGTTTTATTAACTGATTGCAAAATGACAAATGTAGATGTACATTTTCTTTGAAACTGCACAAAAAACTTTCAACTACATGATCACTCAACTTTTTACGTCAACAATCATGATTAACAAATTGTTACTTTATTCTCGATGCCATATAAGTTAACAAAATATTTGTATCCGGGCAGAGGTTCATTATCGGATGACAGAACATTAGGTTCTGACTAACGACCAATGCTGAACAGGAAAAAAAGAAATGTAACATGGATTCCATATTGAGAACGAATAATAACAAAACCAATTTTGATCAACTTAATTTACCTGTTGCAACCTGAGAAGTTCCTCTTCGGCTTCGTTCATCATGACAAAAGCATTAAATCACAGGAAAACTATGAAAGTTACACTTGACATCGGCTACAGGCACATTATCATCTGAAAATACAGATACGATGAAAACCGGATTGCCAATCTTTTCAAGATCATAATCCGAAAAATATATTGAATTATGGAAAACCAAAAAATCAGTTACATTTATTATTGATATTCGCAAACATAGCCATCTGATGCTTTCACATCTCTCAATATAATATAAAAATATTATATATGTTCTCAATTTTACTTGAAAGTTGAGTGATGTAACAAAAGCACTTCAAAGCACAAGATGATGTCAGATACAAAAGCTATCAACAAATGTATAATATGATATGATAAAAATTGTATTTTGCTGATTTATAAGCTCAATATAAAAATTTATCCTATAAAGGGAAGTGTTTTTTCCTAAAAAAAGCGCAGTTCAGAATCAAAATTAACCGCAAACTATTCAGTAGATACGAAAAAGGTTTTCACTCTTTTCCTGATTCATATGGATGCACAGTAAAAGAGCCCCTAATTTTCTGATCTAATTTCAACTTAATTTATGTATTATGGTAGATTTTTATAATTTTCTCTTTTCAGTGTAATTAGCATCTTTAAATTCAGCGAAAGATGATTATTTAGGTAAGTGTTCATTGGAAGGATGAAATTTCGTCAAGCATACATCAAAGTGTAATTACTTTCAAAAAAAAGGAAACAATGCATAGTCAAAAAGCAGAAGAACATGAATCATCATTAAACCAAGATAAAACTTACACGATGGTGAATCAGGTTGAATAACGTGAAAGACGGAATGCTTCAACGAACCATTAGCAGTACTAAAATATCGCTCATAACTTACACATCCCGCGAGGAGCTCCTATGTTACATGCATGAATTCGAAATCTTTCCAATGTGCACAAATATTTAGCAATTTCAACCTCAACTGCCACATTGGTTCAGACTGAAATGGTGAATGTTATTAATGTTTGTAGTCAGTAGAAAAAGACACAAAACCAACAATATTGCTTTTCTTTCAGAAAATGCTGAGTTATAAACTACGAACGAAAACCTATATTGCTTTTCCTTCAGAAAAGCAATATAGTTCTTTCTTTTTTTCTTACCTTTTTTTTCTTTTTTGTCAATATTGTTCTGGCACAGTGACTTTCATGGGTACTGTCATGTTAATTTAATCTTTACGTTTAACCGCTACTGCTGGCACGCATATTAGCAAAATTTTACTTATAAAATAAAAGGGTGAATCTTTAACAAAAGTATATGCTCCAAAACTTCTTAAGGATTCATGTGAACTCTATAAGAAACGTGGACAAACAGGTATCCTTTCACTAGATTCTTTTACGATACAGTCTTTAGGGTGCCGGCTACTCAATCTTTGAAAGAGCAGCAATCAGTAGTAGTTAAATAAAACTACGAGTGAATTGCAAAGCAGCGTCGTAGTGTGATAGTCTCATGTTATCAAGGAAGCTCCTCTCTGAGGAAGAAGCAAATTTAGAGATGTCATATTGCATCAAGGGAATAAATATATTGTACAATAGCTCATTCGGTTTTTATTTTTCTTTTATTCAAGCGATAATTGTATACATTAGCACGATATCATTATCATCATTGTTTCTCAGCAGAAACATTCAAAATCCGTAAATAATGGATTTTTTTTTTAAAAAAAAAATTCAGTCTGCTTTGTGGTGACATTAAGGTTGCCAAAACTATGACCTGCAAAAAATGAAGTAAGGTGAGGTCAGCAATCTTAAATCGCATTTAGGATTAGCAAATTAAGTTTTGGATATAAATTATGTGCTCATGATTTGAAACAAGAAGCAGAACACAAATCAACTAATACATGCAATCGACTTGTCATTATGTTTAAAATAAGTATTTTAAGCACAATACCAAATCCATTTGGAAATTTTTTAAAAGTATGCGGCAAAATTATGTTTAAATCAAAGTCAGTATGGATGGAAAATGAGGAGATCTTCCAGCATCATTGTCAATGAAAGTGCTCTTCCCGATGCTTGTGTTTTTTTTAAACCAAGAGAATATATCCTTCTCTGACAGCAGACCATAAAAAACAACAGCTAAAGAATTTTTATCGTTTCAGCATTTTCGGAGACAGCATTGATCCTGTTGATCACAAGAGCTTAGGAGATTACGAGTAACTAAGATCCTCGATCAGTCAATGCAATGAGCATAGAAATCCCAAATTCTTAGAACATCGACCACCCATATTGGGAACAGTATTCGTGTCTATTTCGGCACATCCATTTTTCGAAACGTGACGATGTTTTTTTTGCAGCGCCTTGCTCTTTAAGTGGATTTTTCTTTTTCTTTTTTTTTTCTTCTCTCGCTCTCCCCCTTTTTTTCCCCTTCCTTGATCAGTCCATGCAATGAGCATTACAATAAGTCTACAATGTCATTAAAATATGTTTTTAACGTTTTACTTCGAATTAAGGCGAGCAGCGTGCACTCATAAAAAGCGATCCGCGGGATGGCGCGCACCGTAGCGTGCAGTCGAGCAGCAAAGCATGGAACATAATTTTTGCACTTATTGCATTACATGTTAAAATAATTAAAGTGTATTCTTTTCAAAAGATTTGGGAACTCCGTGTAGTTTACAACTTTTCAAGGTTTCACTTTCGTTTTGGCTCTTTTGGATAAGTAATAAGCTTGAATTGGGTGCAGAAGGGGCTGCGGTATAAAAATTGCCATCAGTTGCCCCTGCAGCAAGGCAGGTTTTTACTGGGTCTCGTATTTCCGAAGCATAAAGGGAAACGGTAGCTAAAATGTCAACGCCACTGTTTGCGGGTCACCTCCAGTCTGTTGCCGAATCTCAAGAACCTTTATCGCCTCCATTGGTTTGTCTTTAAGACAGATGTTTTGTTTGGCTTGGTCTGTAACATTCCAAGATCCATCTTACTTGTCAGGGGCTCTCACTGTCCAGCGGTCTTTGACTAAGCGCCGTGGAAACCCGGGTTTCCGGAACACCTCTTGTGAATGCAATCCTCCGTGCGTCGAGCCAAGTGCTTTCCCATTCCAAGTGTTCTTCTGTGGGGCAAAACGTGCCTACGCGTTTTCCCTGAATCCGATTCCCCCTTTTGCGATCAATGTCTTTTGGAAAATGATTTGGAAAGTAAAACGTGATTGCTGCTGACGATTTCTCGACGAGAGAATTGTATGAGTGACTGTCAGGATGAGGATTAAAAATAAACAAACAAAATAATTCCGATAGACTTCCAAACCGTTGAGTGGAAACATGAAGGAGGCTGCAATCCTTTGAACGTCGCGTCCCTGAAAACCGGAAACCTTCGCTAAGCCGTGAAAGGATGTTTTCCGTAGAAACACATAGACTACCCACTTGCCGATTCACAGCTATTTCGAATGTTCAGAATAAAACGAGCAAGCGCTCCAGAGCACGAGTCCACTCCGCTGGGATAACACATTGGTTTCCCAGAGTGGGTTTCCGGTTGAAACGGCAAATGCGATGCTGACCTATCCATTTCTTTTTATTTCTGAACAGATAAAAGTACGGGTGCAAACACCGATGAAATCACATGAATCCTTTTAGTGCTGGTAAGGTTTCGGTGCAACTTCGTAAACAGTATGTACCAAAGCAAAGTTAGTGTTTCAGAGGCTCTGTACACTCCTGTTTGTGTTCGAACCAATGCAGTTTTTGACATTCTGGACTGCAGTACATTGCGGAGTGGCAACGGGAACATCGCTTTAAAGAATCTGTGTTATTACAGGCTCTGCAGCATTCCTTGTCTGACATGGATCGCTGTCCATTGATTGCTGACACAATGAGATTGAAAACTGGCCCTTCTGATTCATATTCTTTAGAAAGTTGCAAAAGTATTTGCTTTAATAATGGACTGTGCTGATGCGGGAAGCTGCACAAGACTTGGCGGAAAAACTGATTCTGATATTTCAAAACCCCATTTGTTGATCCTGTACACAGCAGGCGTTTCAGGAATGATTTGCCACCTTTTTCCTTTTCTTGTTCCTTCTTAAAGCTTTTCAGCAAATAGCTAATGTAATGGAGCTTAAGAGCCAGTGGTTCATTACCATCAGGCCATTTCTCAATCATTTCTTGTGTGCTTAACTTATCTAATATGGAACTTACGAGGTCACATTTTTCCAACAAACTGGGATGCTTAGCTACATATTGCAGAATAGCAACTGGATGTAGATTGAGCTACAAGAGTGTGTGCTAACATGACACAAGAGCGATGGTTTTATTACCTGCTGTAACAACTGATGAAGCAAAAGAATGCATGAAGATGAAGCAATATGATCTGAGCTTCTGGCAACTGCCTTGTAGCACTCTTGTAGATCTTGTAGAGAAACGTAATTATTTATAATGGCTGCACAATCAGGAGAACCTTTCAAACATAAGAGTTAACATATAATGTGATAAAGATATTAAAACACCTGTGAAAGAAGCTAGCTGAGCAGCTGTTTTGCTGATATTGTTGGTAGCTTCAGGGTTAGCACCATTATCTAGTAGCAGCAAACACACTTTAGGCTGCCCAGATAGTGCAGCAAAGTGAAGAGACTTATAACCATGATAATGTTTTTGGAGATTTGGATCTGCTCCCTAAAAGCATTAGCAATTAATAATAAATTCGTTTACACTTTTATAAAGGTTCTTACAAAGCACCAGGGAAAGCTGGATTATGGTATTATCAATAACAGGATTCTAGTGTAAACAACAAACTTTGATACAGTAAGTTATTCTATGGAATGAAGCAACTTTCAGTCACAGACATGGTGCTAGAAAGATCACATTTAACCAACAGTTTTAACAAGTTAGGAAAAACATGCAAAGCTATTTTTTTTTTATGGTTTACAACCATAGGGCCAGAAGAGGAAACAAATGTCTCAACTGATGACTGTTTGTGCTCTCAACAGAAAAGAAGCTTTTATGAGGTTCATGCAGCTCAGTTTGTCCAAGGCCATGCCGTGGGTGATGTAATAGATTACTGATTCATTTGGAAACTAATACAACAGAAATTTGACATAATATGGATGCTTCTCTGAGATGTGAAAGAATGTATTATACAAACCAGATTTATTAATGTTCTGCATAAATTATGGTTTCCTTTATAGGCTGCATGTTGTAATGGAGACATACCATGATCATCAACGAAATCAATATTGTCTTGGATTTCTGGTAAAGATATCAACGTATGGATAACTTCTTCGTTGCCACTCGATATGGCAGTTAAAAATTTTTCTTGAGCTTCACTCATTTGTTTCATTGTGATAAAATTTTTGAACGTGTAATTCTACTAGGCAATGAGGATCACATTTTCCGTAAACTTCTAATCAAGCATTAACACATACTGCACCTTTACGTGACACCTGAAATATTGATTGATACCATGCAGGAATACCAAGAATTACCTCTTGAACTTGAATTATTTATAAAAAGAATAATGCAACACTTAAGATTTGCTGACAGAAATTTATTGCATCGTAAATTTAGAATTGTCATATAGTCAGTATATTGTGCAAAGTGTCACTGAGAATCGCGTTCAAAAGTGTCAGTAATCCTAATGCTTTCAGAAAGTCATAAAGTAATAGATTTAAATTACCTCATTAAATTACCATTTTCCAAAAACACGTTACACTGACATTGATCACATATGGTAATTGAGAATTTAACAGGAATTACCCAAGATAACAATCAACCATCAAGAAGAAAACAAAGTTATTCACTACAGAATGAGCAATATACATATCCTATTAACATATATTCCATAATATATATATATCATTTGCAGAGTTCTAGTTATACAAATTATAGACTCTCACATCAACGGGATATCTATTCCAAAGAAGCAACATGTACTTTACATGATGCAGATCTCGATTGTACTCACTGCAATCAAATTTGATGCAATCTAGCGATAGTAGTTGTATTAGTCTTTGGCGCTGTTAATGTGTCGCATTTCACGGCATTACTTTCTCAAAATTTTGTATACAATTTTCGATTCGTACTATTATTCTTATTTTCTGTAAATGAAACATATTGTCTTGGATTTTAAATAAACAGGAAGCGTTGCTGTAAAAAGAACAACCAAATTCAAAACGTTGATTATGAAGTGCTCCGAAAAGTGTTGCTTTCTAAGCATCTCTCATCACTATTTCCTTGTTTGGTTTTTTACTGATGATTGTTTACAGAAATTTTGAAGGTGGGAAAACTCGAAGTACTCTTTATTCATGAAATTGCAGATGCACAACGTGGACAAATACAGATTACAGTTGCAAATATTATCCGTCAAATAATGAACATCTAATCACACTGCTTAATTACGTGCTTATTGATACATCGAATCGAAAACGATTTCACGAAAAGAACTTAATGTTAAGAGTTATTGCATTTGTAAGTTTGCTGCTGTGATGAAATTCTTTGAGGAAAGTGTGCACTCTGAAGTAGGGATTCTGGATTTTCTGCCTTATGCAGCCAACTGTGACGCACGAGTTGGCTTGGCAATTTTTTTTTTTTTTTTCTCTTAAATCTTGACATTTTCTCAACATTCAATGAAGGCAGCACTGTTGAGGATATGAGGAAAAATCGTTTCCGATTCCCTCATCTTTTTGAATGGAAACTGCTTCTGAGGGTACTCCACAATTTTGGGTTTGGCATTCAAAGTGCTTGATATGCCTCATCAAAATTTTCCAGTCTTCCTCGAAAAATGTCGCGATTTAAGATCCGGGTGCTGTTTACAGCTTTAAGTGAGAGTGACATTCACGGGGTTTTATTCTTCTATTAAGAGGGATGTATGAGGGTGAAATAATTCATTTGCACTGATGAACGAAACACTTTATGCTAATACGTAGTTCGCTAATATTATCAGCACAGAGTAACTCATCTCAGGCATCATGCTGTTTACTTTGTCCAGTTTCTTGTTCAGTGAGGAATTAAATAAACAAATTTCTATTACTCCATAAAAATAACTAATCCAACTTACTACTCAAACAAACCTAACCCTTACAATCTCAATTATTACTACAACACAAAGATTACCACTACCCACCTAAACCCCTCTCAACTAACATTTAAAATTAAAATTTCCTAACAAATCATACACTCCAACATTTACCACCCCCAATCTCCTACACCAACCATAATAAATCTAAACGCTTTCTCAATCTCAGATCAATATAACCAACTACTACTCAATACATCTCCTAATACTAAATAAATATACAACCACAAGAATAATTACCTACAATCAATTCCTCTTGTACCATATCTCTCTCTAAGGTCACACTTGATAATTAGCATGGCCGCAAATAACTTTTCCTCCTGCTTTTACTTTTGAAATGGTAAATATCCTTTCAGGAAACCAATGTGTTAATTCCGTGTTTTCTCGTTTTCATTCCATTCGGTCCACTGTGATGAAATAACAGGAATTGGTCGTCCCTGAGGACTGCTTATCATGTCCGGGTTAGAGTTGACCCCAAATTCAGGATTTTATCATTCTTGATAGCCTTACTATCCCCATACAGCTTTCAGAAATAGTTCTTTTTTGTTGTTGTTGCTGTATCATCTTATTTGCTTATCAGGAAAGGGATTTTGATTCCACGGAACACCCCAAATATGTTTCGTAGCCGTCGTCCAGGGCATACGCCGATTGCTCGGTATGGATCTCATTGCGATTAGAAGGTTGAAGTCCGAAGAATTTTCCCTTCGGTGCTTCAACCTTATGGGAAAGGAGAAAACTGCCTCTATCAACGGTGCGTGAACCGGGCATTCCAAGATGACAACACACACTAACTAAAGAGCAATTTTCTCTTAAAAAGGCTACAACACACATATGAATCGTAATGAACCTCAAAGATATCTGGCAATCTGTGTGAGAACAGTTCCATAATTAATGCGTTCGGTGCTTCGTGGATCCATTAGCTCTTTCACACGATGAGATACATTTCGAAAAATTATCTGCAGGACTGTACTGATAATTTGCTAGAGCTTCAGGTGTCGCACTCTTTCATACCATCGCATTTGTATCTTCAGGATATCTACCATTTCTCGTGCTCAGTTTAGGAACATTTCGAAACGCAGTTTTTTCGGGGAATTCGAAATAGGGATCGGTCATGATCCAGTGGCAGTGGCGCTGAAATTTCTCTCGCTGCAGTTTTCGACACTGGCTTCTGGAAGCTTCCTGTTCCCTCTTCGAGCAGGGACTTTTCGTTGTGACGATTATTTCTGTATTCCGTCTTGTAATGCGGTAGCAGCGGTCATCTGTAGGTTGCTCTTCTTTCATTCAGCAAATGTCCCGTGAAGTCTTGAGATCTTTTTCTTACGGTTGATCCTTGGACGTCAACTGTATTGCTAGCCTTACTCGATTTTTCTTTTCCATCATTCTTTCCCAGTGGAAAAGTCAAGGCTGCGAACGATTCCTGCCATCTTTCCTTTCTTACTGAACGCAAGGGAAGACGCACAACTGTCAGCATCCTTGCTTCCCTTTTTCAAAAAAACAAAACTCACCATAAGTGATCTGATCATAGGGTGATTTCGAATCAAATGATTGTCGGATCTCCGAATGCTCAGGAAAGAAATCCTCTCTTGGAGGAATGGGACTTTACGTTCGATGCCCATTCACAGGATGGGTCTATTGGAGGATCGGCTTTCGCAACGCTGGTGCAGTGCTTGCCACATGCCGAAGATGCGGTGCAGGGCTGCAGTTGCGATGGCGGTCGGGTCTGAAACTGTCCAGCTGCTCCAGAAGAACCATCTTAGCTGCTTCTCAGGGTCTACCCGGCTGCGGGTGCGGTAGGAACCCGGCAGGGTCCAGCGTAAAGGGAATCACACACCAGCTGCTGGCAAGCGCTGGATTCCTCCATCCCACACCACTGAAATGGAAATTTACGTTAGATGTCGTTAGATCCACAGGGTGGGTCCATTGGAGGATGCCAGGTCCCAGTGTTTCAGAGTAACTTTTTTGATGTGGCTCACCAACTCGCAACGTTTTTCTCTGGCCTTGGTCTGACCGTCGGCGCATCGATGACTTCATTTCCGATGTAATTTTAAGTAAGAAAAAAAACCTTACGGCCCCGCAAAGGTGAAGAAACCGAGCTACGTGTCAAGTTTGTGCTGTGCCAAGAGCTGCTGGTTCCAACAGCGCTCACACAAAAAATCTCTCTCTCCCTTCATCACTTGAAAGGAGGGACAGGTTTCACTCCCTATACCTTCTTCTGGTGCACAGAAGAACACGTGTTGAGGAGCGACACAAAACGTGCTCTTCGATACACCCAAAACCTTGGGCAAGCAAAAGCTCAAAGCACGAGGCATTCCCTGGACCTGCGAGAAGGACTTCCGGTGGGCACCCGATCCGAAGCACGAAGCACTCGATCAAGGGAGATGAAAGCCTTAACGAGTTTTCTTATACTCCTGGGAGTAAGAGAGACAAGGAGTCCCTTCTCCCTTCTTTCTTAATTAGTTTTAGAATGGTTCCCAAACAATGACATGAAGAACTTGCACTTACGGAGTCACGTCATCGAGGGGATGATGACCAGGGTCGCATTAGGCTCGGCACCTTCTCCAGCGAATCCAAAATCCAAAGGAAATCCATTCGCGACAAGCAGCCGCCATCTTCGTCCCCCCCCCCCCCATTTTTTTTGTTCAGTGGATTCCGATCCGGTCGGTAAAACGCTCTCAGAAGCGGAACTTTGCTTCCGACAAGGTGCGTCTCCTGAAGGACCAGGATTGTTCTGTAGGAACCATCCTACAGAACAATCCTGGTCCTTCAGGATGATTATCACCTGGTTATGCTGGGGCATTCATTACGTTAAGTAATGAAAACACATGTTTCTGGTAGAACCGTTGGCTCTACCATGAGCAATGAACCTGCCGAAGAGCGGTACGCAGACCGGCAAGGTCCGCTCGGGCAGCGTGGGGGAAGGGAAAAGAAAAGCCAAAAAAAGTAAACAAACCAAACAGAGGATGAGGATTTATACACTGGGAGGGGAGGAACTGAGGAAGGGATCACGGTAGACTGCCAGCAGTCTCCTGCATCCTGTTCAGGATGCTTTCAAGTTCTGTCCGGATAGGGCCCAGGTGGGGCCATCTCGAGACGGTCCTCAGGAAGATCCACACCTAGTGGATGGCATCCCTGCCATTCTGGCCTCTTCTTTCCGCGTTCCAGGCCACCGTGATTCCGTGAAGACAAGAGACGACCTAACAAGGCTGCCCTCCCCGCTCCCCTCGTGGCTGCAGCCTCACTCCCCCACCTCCTCCTCAGGGTTTTCTAGCCTCGAGCCCCAGAAGCCCACGATCACTTGCCGTCGCATGACCGCGCGTGAGTCCAGAGCTCGCGATTGCCCGCGGCACCCAACTACCACCCCCTGACCCCCAAGACCGTCCTTCGGTCCATCTCCGGTCAAGTGGGCAGAGAGGATCCCCACTCAACTTGAACGAAAGGATCATCCCCTGCCCACGGGAAGAACGAGGGCGCAGACGGGTGGGGACGCCGGCCGGCGGAGACCATGGATCTCCCACGGAAGTCTTCCCCGTTGCTGCGCCGCCCAGAGCCACTGTCCTTCCCGGAGGGAGTCTTCGGAACTGGCCACCCCGACACCGCGCTCTCCGGAGACCGAGGAAGACGATCGCTTGCTCGTCGCTGCCATCCCGAGTGCTGCCGGGGGTCCTCCCAAGCCACTCCTGCCGGAGACGGGACCGCCCTTGGCGGGTGCTCTCCAGCCACCCCGGATGCTCCTGGAACAGATCCTTCCCCGTCGCGTGGCACCTTGGGGTGACGGCTGCGCGCACTCCCTGCTTTGCTCCCTCCCGGGAAGGCACACGTACTGCCTTCTAGCGGCGGACGGGGAAGCCCCTGTATCCCCGCGCGCGTCGCGGGAAAGCGCCGACGGGCCAAAGAATCGCCAAGGAGGAGGAGACAGCGGCCGAGGGACACCCATTGGCGTTGTGGCCCGACTCCTCGCTTTGAGAAAAGGAGGGCATGCTGGACGCGTGATTCCCCTGTCGGGAGGGCACCGGCAGAGAGCAGGAGGGCGCTGAAGGATGCATTCATCCTTCACACGTGACTTGCCGGGTGCGGCCACCGATGATAAGGAGATGTTGGACTGTCTTCACCGTCTGACTGCCCTCCTCTCGAGATCTCGGTCACATCTCGGGCGGCAGTCCACCCTGAGCTCCCAGTGCATCTCCGTGGGGAGGAGCGCGCTGGAGAAACCCGTTCCCTTCCTGGTGCACTCCCACGGTTCTCTTAGAGGACCAGGACGACCGCCTTGAGGGATGCTGGTGCTCCTCTGTCGCCTAGGACGCAGACCACTGTGTCCGTCCTTCCGCCTGGCTTCTTCCGGAGTTTCTGTGGGGAATTCGTAGGGGCAAGCGGCATTTGCCGTGGCTGCTTCCTCCTTCACCACGCACACGTTCACCCATTTCCGAACGAGGTAGAAAGCAAAACAAAGTAAGAGCACCACAAAACTCTTTTCGGTTTAAAGATTTACTTCTCTAATTGAAACAATGGTTTCCATGGCATGAAGCCCGAATACAATCCGCATCACCCAAATGATATCTGTTTCAGAAGATGGCTACCAATATGACACGAGAAACTGGAATTCAGTACGAGAATCGTTATTTTCAATCTGTAATGAAGAGGTACAGTCGCATCCGACGATTAGCAATCTACAGCATGATGGGAACGGCTGCCATCCCTATGAGTGCTTAGGAGAAGGCTAAACAAAGTGAGAGGGATCCCCGGAATGGACATCACTTCCACCCTAGTTGTCTCTGAAGGGAACCCCGAAGAGAAATCTCCTTCCTTATTCTCTCTGGAGGAACCCCAGAAAGGTCCGCTCCATTTTTTCTTCTCCGAAAGGAACCAGGAAAGGATCAGCTATTAGGAATTTCTTCTCCAAAGGGACCCTCCGGGGAAGGGAGCTGCTCCTGTTTACTCCTCCTCTGAAGGGAGCATCGAAGGGACGCTTCTCTGGAGGGTCGCTCCCCGAAGGGATCGGCTCGCTTCTCTGCGCTCTCTGGAGAGGTGGCGACACACCGACTCCATCAGTACGACGCGGAGGATCTCCCTGGGATGGGAGGTCCGCTCCTTTGAGCAACCGGAAGGATCAACCCACTCGTCGATTCCTGGAAGAACCCGAAGGTTGACTCCCATTGTCCTGGTCCTCCTCGGGAGCATCCGGTTCGGACCGCTACCAATGCCGCATCCGAATGAATGTAGGCCAACCAGCGTCATCTTGCGGGAAGAAGTCGAGTCGTTTCATTTCGGACGGATTCGTTTTCAACCCGCGACGCTTGGTGGTGCTCCACACGGAGACCACAGCAGCCACACGGCCTCCGACGCCAAAGAAATGGGTGCCTCGTGGGATCGAGTTCTTCCCGCAAGATTACGCTGGTGGGCCTACATTCATTCGGGTGCGGCACCGGTGTTGGCTCAAACCGAATGCCCCAGATGAGTGTCCGGGATTGGGAGTCGACCGCAGCGTCCTGTGGGACTTTCGACAGTGTTCCAGAAACGGGGCTGACCGGAGGCCACCGACACTGGGTCAAGGCCTCCTGACCCGGACTGCCGGCTCGTCGCCGCGCCTCCTGGCGATCGCTTCCCCCTTCCGGAAGCAGCCGTTGCGGATGCGGAGGGACTCCTCCCGCGACATGCGCCTGCACGCACGGTCGGCGCCGTCTCCGGCGGGAGTGGCTTGGGAGGACCGCCGGCAGCGCTCGGGACGGCAGCGACGAGCAAGCGATCGTCTTCCTCGATCTCCGGCGTCCGGTCGCTGAGGTTTCCCGCGCGCTAACTCGAATGAGGATGGACCGGGGGGGGGGAGCCCCGGCCTATTCTTCCTGGTGCCTGTCGACAGACGGAAGCCCGCGACCGAGCGGAAGGCTGGCCTTAGGCGTCTTGCCTCAGGACCAACAACCCGGTCCGACGAGGCAGATGCCACGCCGCCACCGCGCGCCTCGGGAACCTTCCAAGGACTCCCGGAGCAGCAGTGTCCTTTTCCTTTCAGGAGGCGGCTTCCCGACCGCCCGGCAAGGGACGGTGGCTATGCGTGCCCGATGCCCAAGGGCAGAGAGCTTTCCCGAGCTCGGTCGTTGTCGGGACCGCGCGTGGGAGGAACGGCAAAATTTCTTTTTTTTCCGTTCCTGCTCTTCTGCGCCGCCGCCGAGATGCCCTTCGGGAGGGAATGGCACCCTTCAGGGCCACGTGCCCTTCTTTCGCCCCCCTTGCAGTGGGCTGCGCGGCGATTGGCCGCCCTTTCGAGAGGGCCGAGACGGCGGCGCCGCACTCGTCGTCGTCGCCCGAGGGACCGTGCGCACGCCGACCGCGGACGCGCTGCCGAAGAGGGGACATCGCGTGCTTCCTTGCCGGGGGAGTCCCCGCTCCTGCCGAGAGATCCCGACTACGGAGGGGAGGAAACCGTCGCCAGTGAGGCGGAGAGGAGCTGCCTTGCCCGGACGATTCCATCCTTCCCTGCTTCCCCCCCTCCCCCCTTCCGGAAGAAGTCGATCGTCCTGCTTCCCATCCCCCCTTTTTCTTGCTTCCTTTCTTTCTTTTTTTGTATTCAAGCCCAGGAAGGGCCGACGGAACGCTGAGCACGCTTGTGCGGCGCTTCACTATGGCGACGCACCGCCAGCCAATGATGGGGAGGGGGGGAGGAAGGCGTTCCTGCTGGAGCGTTCCGGCCCCCAGTCAGACCCGGGAGCGCCCTGGCGACCCCCTCGGAAGCCGCCGGAGAGAGTGCCTCGAGGAAGGGACGCTCGGTGCGCCGCCCGCGGTCGGAAGGAGAAGCTCGCGGCGCGTTTTCTGCCCAGCTGGAAGGGTGGGGAAGGGAACGGTGGGGCACCGAAAGCAAGGCGACGCCGAAGAGGTTCCGGATTCCTCGCCCCCGGAAGCAGGGTCCGGCAGGAGGAAACGGGGAGGGGGGGGGGATCGGGAAACCGACGGCGGCGGAGCAAAACGTGACGTCAGCGAGGACTGGGAGCGAGCAATAGCAACAAACGGTGGTGGCGGCATTGCCCTCTTCCTGGCCGTCGCACCTTACGCGCGCGCGAGAGAGATGGCGTCGCGATTAGCGAGCAGAGGAACCGGATGGTGGACTCCGCAACTCGCGCCAGGGCAGCTAGAGTCGCGCCGTTTCTCTCCTTCCTTTCGTACTCCCTGGAACGGTGCCCCGGGAGGGATTGTACGCGCGCGCCGTCGCGGGTGCTTTTCGTGATGACCGACGAGGGCAGCACTGGACTTGCCGGGGCTTCGGAACCTTTCGTGCCTAGGAAACTGAGTCCCTGCTCCGCAAGCGGAACCAGCACACCGTCTCGTGGCAACCACTGAAAGATAGGAATGTTCCCCGTGCTTTTGGTCGCCGGAAATTGCTTGAGCGGTTGCCGGAAACGGCTGAAGAATATTCCGCTCGGAAGGATGGGCAATCCGCTTCCGGCAAACTCTTCTTCCCAGCTCGTGGCCTGCAGCAAGAATAGGTGAGCGGAAGGAAGGCACTTCCTTAAGAATGGGGACTTCCCTGTGACTCATCCACCTTCCCGCGCTGCGTTCTCCCGGGCGCCCCTGGAAGGCACACGTGCTGCCTTCTAGCGGCGGACGCGAAGTCCCTGGATCCCCGCGCGCGTCAAGGGAAAGCACGGACAGGCAAAAGAATCGCCAAGGAGGAGGCGACAGCGGCGTCCCTTGAATGCTCGACTTGCACAAAAGGGGCATCCCCTACCCACGAGAAGAACGGGGGGCTGCTTCTGCGCGGAAGGGTCCGCGTCAGCCGGGCTGGCAGCACGTCGACATGTGGGGTCGCCGACCGGAGGAGACCACGACGGTCTTCCTCGTTGCTGCGCCGCCCGGAGCGACTGTCCTTCCCGGAGGGAAGCTGAGAAGCGTCCGCACTTCCACCTCTGTCGTGGACTGCGCGGCCGGCTTGCGGGGGTGGCGCGTGCGCCCCTTGAGCCGAGCGAGCGCAGCGCTGCCGGATGAGGGATTTTTTTTCCCTCGGCCCTACCCGGACGAGGGCAAGGAGGACCTTCCTCCAGCTCCAAACAAGGGGAGGAAAGACCAACAGGGGAGCCACTCCATCCCCCTCCTGCGGCGACGTAGGGGCAGGGCGCCGATCCTCCTCAGGGCGGCTGCTCCGTCACCTTCCGCTGCTTCCTCGCCGTCTCTCCTCATCTCCTTCCCTCCCCCTCCCTCACCAGGCTGCTCCACCGTGGGAGAAAGCCGGAGTGGGGCCGAGCGGTCAGACCCAAGCGATCCGGAGGGATCGCCACTGTCAAGCGGCTCCCCACTCTACCTCCTTCGGCGGCGTTCCCGGTCGCTAAGGAGGGTGGGATAGATGGACAGAGGAGAGCCACATCCCCGTGCGCCTCGCCCCTGCAGCTGCTGGCCTCGAGATGGGCGTGGGGCGCTCTCCTGGGAGACAGGCGGGGGGAGGGGAGGGAAGGGCAGGTTCCTTGCCTTCCGCCTCGAATTCCCCCGTCCTCTTCCCGGCGTGTTCTTCAAGTGGCTCGTTTCCGGGGCAAACCCCTCCTCTTTCAAGAGTCTTTGCGCGCCCTCGTTGGAGGCGAGGTCACGGGGCCGCCGGAGGCCCCGATTTTTCGTCGGGCAGCGGACCTCCTCCTCTTTGGATACAGAGATGCCTTTCGGGAACAGCTGGAAGACCTTACAGAGGGGTTGGAGTATCCTTTCTTTCCGAAGGTCCGAGCTCTTCTTTCTTGTGGCCTCAAGAGCTCGGGAGCCAGTGGTGCTCGTTTTGTTGGTCTTTGCGTTCATAGATGACGCGTCGCTCGCCGTCCGATCCAGGACCGCGTTCGCTTCTCCTTCCTCGAGGCCCGGGAAGAATCCCGAGCCTCGAGCTCGCGGGAGTCGAAAGAAGCTCGGGACGGGACTAGCTCCCTCCCCGCAGGTCCTGCCCGCCCTTCGGTTCCTTCGCTCTGCATCTCTCAACGGCCATCTGTAGCGCGCGCGCGTGGAAGGTGCGGTGCTCGCCAGTCGTCTGGCTGCCTCAGTGCCGTCATTGAGGGCTGCCACAGTGCGCCCCCTCGAGAGGCGAAGGGACCTAAAGCTCGGTGCTCAGTGGGGGAGAAGAGGGGGAGGGGGCGAATCCTCTCCAAGCGGCACGGAACGCGCGCTCCTCGGTGCAGCGAGAGCCGGCTGCCTCGTGACGTCATTGGCCACCTCGGTGGGTGCTGCCTATCCCCAGCGAGGGCGCCTCCGCTTTCTCCCGACATGGGAAGGGGGCACTCGCGAGCTGCGCGGGGACGAAAGGGGAGGCGGTGGTCCCAGAGTTTCCTCCGGGGAGTCCGCACCGGCACCTCCCGCAGAGAGGTTTGGTTGAGTGAACGGAAGAGAGGAGGAGGCGAGAAGGGGACAGCTCCGCCACTGCCTTTTGCCCGCGGACGGGTGCCCAGCGGATCTTCCCGAAGCGAGAGGAGCCTTGGAGGGAGGGTGTCCGCACGCCTTCTCCGCGCGGGATACCTGGTGACCCTCGGGGGCTGCGCCCCGAGGCAGAGCGCCTGCACTCTGGAGCTCGAGGAGCACCACGAGCTCGAAGGTCGCCGCCTCCACTTCCAGCGATCCACCATCCTCGGTGTTGGTGGTTCAGGGGGTCGCTTCGCCCCCCCCCCCACTTGCACCCTCTCGCACCTGTTTGGAGTATCACCCGGGAAAGAGGAGCGTCTCGCCCCGAGGAATGGAGTCTCCGGTCGTTCTTCGCCCCCTGCTCCGTCGGGGACAGCAGCGTGCGGGAGGAGCACCCAGATCGGAACGGATCTACGCGGGCGGACCGGAGCCGGGACACTGGGCCAGAAGGATGATGGGAACTCAAACAGAGAGAAGGTCACCCAGGGAACAGAGAGGTTCGTCTGGAGGCAGGCAAAGAGCACGCGCGCGAGCCGCAGATGCGATCGCGGCGCCCCGACCCTACGGCAGCCAGGCGCTTTGCGGGAGCGGATCGGCACCGGAAGCGACGTTCCCACGGCGGCGGCCGACCGCGTTCTTGAGGGCCGGGGCTCCGGCACCTCTCCCTCCGAACAATGAAGAGCGCATCCGGCCCCATCCGTCGGACTCGCCTGCTGGGAAGGAAGGGGGGGGAAGCGGCAAGTTGGCCGCGCTCTTCTCGTCGGCCCACTGTCGTCCTTCGAACGTGCTTTTGCGTGTGCCTGACGTCGGGCGCCGTGTCATCCGGGAGAGCCGGTGCCAACTTCCGCTGGAACCGGCTCCCGTTTTTCCCCGCCGCACGAGCTGCGACCCTCGCGTATCGCACCATGGCGTGCCTTTCCATTCCAAGAGCAGCTCCCGGTTCCTCTCTGCCTCGAATTCTCACGCGATGGCGTTCGAAAAAACCGACGGGGTGAAATCCTTGAAGTCATGGAAGCCGAAGCGCAGCGTGCCCTTCGCGTGCACGCGGAGCGAACGCGTGCACCGTTCGTTCCGAGGAACGGCAAGCGAGCGTCCACGCTCTGCGACGAGAGGCGTGGCTGTGGATTCGTTCTTTCCTTTTCCTTCCTTCCTTCCTTCTACTTTTCGAGGCTGCGAGCGGGTCGCAGTTTTGACCTCGGCCCAAGAGAGAGAGAGGGAGAGACGCGGACTGGCTGCACCATCCCCTCCTCTCGTGCGCGGACCCCAGCCGAACAACAATCTTCTGGAAAATGGGAACCCAATTAAGAGAAAGCTCTCTGGTTAATTGCCAGTGTCAGTTCGATGCTGCAGGTAGCGGACGAAAGACACGCTGGATTCCCGATGCATCAATGATTAAAACGCCTGGAAATCCTAACGGGAATAACAAAAAATCACTCGTACGAAAGGTCCCTGCATAATTCTTATAGCCGAAACAACGGATCGGATCTTACTCTTTCCACGCGGACTGATTCGGAGAAACTTTCCTCTCTACGGAGACAATTTAAATGGATAGGAGCTAGGAAATCAGGATACTTTCACGTCGCTTGGCTTCATAAATGCACTTCTTCAAAAGCAACACGATAAACTTTATATGCAAATTTTAGGAAAAAAGCGTTTCCCTATGGCAGGAAGGGAGTAGAAAGGGTCACACGAGGAGATATTCCCAGGCCGGGAGACAAAAATTTCAGATGGGAAACACGCACAAAAAAAAAAAAAAATTGCATTCGGAAATCCAGAAATGGAATTTCTGCTGCTGCTTTTTCGTTATTTCTGGATCCGTTCCTCCTGAGCTTTTGCACCACGGGCAGCAGCTACCGACGATGGCACCCTCGACTCGCAGTCGAACCACCAGGACTTGAGGTGGAACGAAACTGAGCAACTCTGCTCGCCCCTTCGGCATGACCTTTCCCGTCCATGTTCGGAGGAACCGGCTGGGTGGTCATCATCATCACCTGGTTCGGTCGGAGCCAAACTGGGGGGTTGGTGGCGTAGAAAAAGCAACCAAGGAAGGGTGGTGCCCGAGAAGTGGTTTTCCTAACGCTTGGTGGAAACACACAAAACGGAAGGAAGTGAAACACCAACGACGGAAGCATGCTCTGGGCCCTATTCCGTGATTACGATTTTTTTTCGGTTTGTCTTCAACGCCTTAGGGGTTCCGCGCTCCCTCCAGACGCAACAATGCCTCGCGAACCGGAACGTGCGAAATGGGAGCTGCAAACGTGCCTATCCATTGTTGACCGCGAGCCAAAAATAACTCTGCAGCAGTTGATTCGAGTCGGAGTAGGGGAATGACAAGGGATATCGAACACAAAGCGGAACCCACCGAAATGGCATGTGGATCGAGAATTCTCGGCGGAGAGATACACATGGAAAAGAAAAATCTGCTTTTTTTTTTTTTTTTTTTTTAGCCGAACTCAGACGTATGTTCATAGCATTCAATCTCTCCCATTTCCATTATATTAATCCGCAATTCTTCGTAACAAGGACTCCGGATTTAAAGCGTTAAAAAACGCATTGGGCTTCAAGCAAGGAGCTTGGTGTGTTCGAGATTCAAGCAACGAAAATTTGCGATGGGTACCAAACAACGATCATGGGAATGGGAATCCGGTGCTGCAAGAAATCGCGATTCGTGAAATCTCCGTTCTTCTCGTTTACAAACTGGGAAGCTGGACAGTCGGTTGCTACGATTCCGCGAATCGAGATAGGGATTTACTTCGCAAGAAGCAATGTACGAATCCCAACGTAGACGAGTTGAGAGTAGCGGGTGGTCGGGTGATCGACTGCTTGACCCTTGAGACCAAAACTATCGTAGGATGCGAAAAAGTTCTGGCAGGAGACGCAGCATCTCCGACGAGGGATCCGGGACGCCGAAGACGAAGCTAAGTAGACACGAAAACGCCTGGGTTTCCAACAGAGCGGCAGTTGGGACAGAGATGACGGGAGAAGTTAATAGAGAGTCCGGGGTTGCTTGGGATGGAATTCTTCACCAAGTTGAAGGTCACGCCTTACTCTCGCCCGGATTGGAACTGAAAGATTGGGTGGCGCCGCTACGGGATGCATCCTGATCATCCACAGGATCGGACTGCAGGTGCAGTCGTGGACCTGCCACTAATGTGCTCCGGCACGCCACATCCTCCGGCGATGCTCTGGAAGCGCAGGGCTTCTTTTGCTGCTGCCGCGCAACCTACGTAAGGGGGATGAATTCGGCTACCCAGCGAGGCACCTTACCTCACTTCTAGTAGATCACCTGTGGCTCTTCTGTTGCCCTCAAAACTGGAACTCCTGGAGGCAGGAGGAGACACTGGATTCCTGGGTTGCAACTGTGGAAGTGTGCCCAGAGGAACTGCGTCTGCTGCAGAACCCCCTATGCAAGCCGCCGGGACATCTCCTGCAGAACTGGACGCAGCGGTCCCGGATAGCAGCCGCTCCCCCGGCCGCAGCGCCGTGAGTTCTCAGGGCAAACGGTGGCGGCCTGCGACATTGCGGGGATCGAGAAACTCCTCGACGGCTGCAAGGCGAGCGAGTAGGTTGAACGCCGCCACTGCTCGTATCCGGGCTCCCTCGGTGGGGTGACCTGCTCGGTGTGTCTCCCGAAGAACCCGCGGCCCCTTCTCTGTGTGCGGACCGCTTCCCTGTGTGCCTTTGTGCGGTGGAAGCGGATGTCCTGCTGTGCCTGCATTGAGGATTGCCGCTGCAGCCAGCCAGCAGAGTTGCCTCCTCCAACTGTTGAAGGTGCGGGGAGGTGGGGTCGTTTCCTCACCTCCTGTTGGACCGCACCGACCTGGGGGACATGCAGCAGAGACTCGCTTCGGCTCTCCGTCATCTGCAGGACCCCCTCGCTTCGGGCATGCTGCGGCGTTTCTTCACACAAGGCGGGCTGACGACAGAGCCGTGATTTCACACCCGGGTGAGCCGGGCGTTTATTTCTCTTAGAGTGATCAATGAAACCAAAAGGCTCACTGATCCCAATTATTACACTAAAACTAAGGTCCATCACATCCACGAAGGGGAGGAGGGATAAAACAAAACTAGAGAAAAAGAAGAGAAACAAATTATAGCAAACAATAAAAACTAACAACAAAAAAAAGAGATTAGTTGAGGGGGAGGGAAGGGATTCACATTTCTTGGTGGGTGAGACCTTTGCATCCGTCGAAGGATGCCGGCGACTCCTCCTTCTCCCTTTCCAGGTGGGGCCACCTCAAATCCATCTGCAGGAAGCGGATGGCGTGCAGGACAGCCCCCCCGTCGCTCCGGCCTTCCTCGGCGTCGCACTTCGCCGCAACGATACTGCGCACGCAGCACAGCTCTGAGTTGGTGGCTGCGGGCATCATGGCGTCCCACACGAAGAGGGGTCTCAAAGAGTCTCTGGGATCGCCCACGGGGTGGGAAAGGGACGCAGAAAAACGTTCTCACCGTTCCCGGAGGGCGACGCACTGCACATGAAGTGGGGGAAAGTCTCCTTCCCTCAATCCCTGGCTCAGTTCGGCGATGCGCTTCCCCTCGTCCAGTGGTGCCGGCGCGCATTGCACGGGAGACCGCAGTGCAGTATTAGCAGCGCCGATTGCTGCCACCTGAGGGGAAGCAGATTCCTGTCTATAAACACGGGAAGCACTTCCAACTCTTCGGGCCGAATGGAGAAGAGTTCGCCCTAACGTTCCAGTCCTTTGGAGGCGGTTGTTGCCGCGTCAGCGAGCTCACGAAGAGTCCAGCCACCGATATGCTTCCTGCGGGCCGAGATTTGGTAGGCAGGTGCCATGTACCACTATAGCGTAGGACACCGCTACGGCGAAGGTGGTGGCTGCTGTGTAGGCCAACATGGTCAGCCCACCACCCACCACCTCCAGTGTTCTTCCGCTGTTCTGAAACTCTCGGCAGCGGGTGAATTCCGACGGGGCTCGGGCGAGCTGGGCCCACGTCTTCACTTTCTTCTGCCGCCATGCCGGAGTGTTCGCAGGGCGGCAGCAAATCCACGTGGTTGCTTTCAACAGAGCAGCGACGCACCGGAGAGGGAAGCCGCAGGATGGGAGGCGGCGGTGATGACATGCAAACAGGGTTGCGAGTCCTTCGCCACTGCCCCCTAGCTAGGAAAGCAAACGTGCAAGGGCGCACCACTGGGTGGTCCAGTTCTGTGCCACGAAGGCCAGTCGGAAGTTCAACTGAAATTCCATGCGATCCAAAGTTAGGAGTCCAAGTCCTCCGTAGCGACGAGGTCGGACGGACACCGTGAACGCAACGGTCTGTCATAGTGGCAGTTCACCCATGTGCTGGAGTCTTGTTCGCAACGGAATGTGCACACCAGCATGGCAGCCGCCTTTATGAGGACGGCTGCAAAGTGACCCCATACGCGAAAAGAATTCATCAGTGAGATCGACATCATACACTGCCGCTTCTAGACAGGAAGGAACCACTAAAACCAAAGACCCCTGTCCCCACCAGCTTTTAAAAAAAATTCATTTGTAACTGCTCCCTCCGTCCCGAACTTCCGTAGAAGCCGGCCTGCATGCTGGGGGTCATCCCCAATGAACTTCTTTTTTTGCGGGGCGGGGAATTTCTTGTATCCAGGGGATGCTGTTCCTCTCTGGCTTGTGGTTTGTTTCTGAAATAAGCCTCCTGGCGTGACCGGGTAAAAACCGACTATTCCCGGGAGACCTCTGAAGGTTAGACCGTCGTCGGCTGGAACGCCGCAGGGGGAATCCGCTGCATGAGGTGGTCGCAGCAAAGTCCGCGCCTTAGCCCAGGGGAAGCGAAACTGCGGATCCCCATCTCCGAGAAGCCTTTCCAGGCGGGGGTCGAGCGAGTCTCTCGACAGTGACAGAAGGGCGAGGGTCCGGTAGCCGGCGAAGCCATCACGAAGGTACTGTCAGTAGGGGCGGCCTCCGAAACGTGGTATCGGTGCCGGGGACGGAAAACGTTCCATGCCGCTCGCCATCTCTTCGATCAGCGGCAGCGATCAGGATGCTGGAGGAGAAAATTCCTTCCTCCCCGCCTCTATTTCTTACGTCGCTACCACTTTTTTTTTTTTGGTTTTCCCGTCCCCTTCGCCCGTGGAGAGGACCTCACCGGCCTGCGGGTCGGTAAGGACAAGTGCAAAAAGACAGCCAGAAACGAGTGTTCTGACTGAAGCAATGCACAAAAGACTAGATTCAATTTTAACATATCATGTTGTATTTTAAAAATAAAAGCCCCGGCTTATCCGGGTGAAAAATTTCTTACGTCGCTACCACCACACCGAATTATCTCCAGTCCCCACATTCCGTCGCTGTCCCAACTTGTCCGTTCACCCCTAGTAAACAACAACAGCAACAAAAAAGTGTCAAAAATAGTAGGTCAATGCGGATGAAGGCCTCCTCTTCCTAATCACGATCTCTCTCCTAGCACGCTTGCCTGTCAAGACTCCCTCGCCCGCCCGCGCCGTCGTACCTTTTGTGCCCCTGCCGGACGGTGAGAAGATGCGGCCTCCTCCTCGGACGCATGGCCACCTTGGGGAAGGAGAGCGGCTGGATGTCCTGCTGCTCCGCCAACTCGAGCGTCTGGCTAGAGGAAACAGCTGGCTCGTGGGCGAATATGGAGTCCAGCTCCGAGGAATGCAACCGCCTGAGACTCGGCATCTGAGCCCGCTGCGGAAGATCTCGAGGATTCCTGCATGAGCGCGTGAGCGCAGTGGATCCTCCTCGCTGCAATGACGCCCTTGCTAAGAAGGGCGCTTGGCAGAAGGCCACCGTTGAGGTGGAAAATCTTCCGAGAGATCGCAGACAAGAGGGAGCTGATGAGTGTATAGACCATGGGACAGCTGGAGGATGCTGCGACCCCGAGTGCCCTTCCACGAGCTGGCTACAGCGTCGGGACGAGCTGCTCGGTATTCCTAGAGGTGGCACCCAGTGCTCAAGAACAGCAGCGCCCTCAGACGATTTGAAGTGACAGAGTCGGTAGCACTTCTGCTGTTGCACTAAGATCTTCCCTGCAAAGCACGCCGACACCACTGGACATGGGGAGGGTGATGCCGGACTGTCTCAGGTTCGGGGAATGGGAATCCCCCATCCCACACCTGCTTGTGGGCTGTGCTGCCCTCCGGTCCCTATGAGAGAGTTTTGGAACACCCTCCGGATTGGTTGGAACCTCCAGGGACGTTATAAAACCCCTCTTCGCGAGCATTCTCATGCGGGATGCCCTGAAACCAGTCGCAGCCCCAGCAGCCCTTTGCTGCATCGACGGGATTGTGGGGGTCTGGAGCGAAGCCAACGAGGAAGAAACGGGAGACGCCGTCCAGCTAGCAGTTCGCTTTCCGCGGATAACGGTCAGATTGCCCCACCTGGGACCTATTCAGACGGACCTAGCTGGCATTCTGGAAAGGATGCAGACTCCCTCCAGTGGGAAGTGATCCCTTCCCGACCCTTCCGAAGATGTTTATTTATTTTTATTTGTTCTTTGTTTTCTTTTTCTTTTCGTTTTCTCCCTTCCCCTTCCGCTGCCAAGGTGACCCCCGCCGGTCTGCGCATCAGCGACCCGGCAGGTCAGCTGCAGAATTGACTGTGGCGGGGCTTCGTACCCCACCACAATTGTTGTGAGTTCATTTGAATCAACACACGCCCCGGCGTGACCGCTGGCAACGCCCCTCCGCGCACTACCGTCGCCAGGGGGAGTCGGTCTCGACAAGGCGGTGCCCTCACCGTGCAGGACCAACTTTCTGCAAAATCCTATGCGACGCGTCTCCCAGTGCATCTTACGAGTCCGCCACCACCAGGATCTTCAGGCACGCTGGCACCGGGTTGCGCCTTGCTCCACTTTGCTGAAGGACCCGAATTCCGCCTGTGCGCAGCGGTGGACCGACCTTGGTATCACGGCGGCGGTCCAGAGGATCCAGCTTCCTGAGGAATGCCATCAACAGAACGCTAGCTTTTAGCTGAAAGGCGGGGCAGCGTACGGAGGGTGGGAGGTGGGGGGGAATCCCGCGGCTGAAGCTGCCGCCGCAACCCCATCGAGGAAAGGCGAGTCCGAGGCACCTCAAGAGTTTCCTCCTCCCGTCGCGTTCGGACTTCTCCGGGCTCACTGAGGGAACGTGAGAAGATACCGCAGTGAGTCCGCAGTCCTGGTATCATTCTTTCCTTCTTTGGTTCGCCAAATACCTCAAGAATCGCCAGAGAGGGAGCTGCTCTCGTTCCATCTCCCGCGGCAAGGGGGCGGCGGATCTTCCATTGCCGGTCGCACGCAGGCGCGCCCTCTCAACCCCGAGTGGACCTCCTTAGGGTCGCCCTTTGGGGCACAAGGAGGTCCCGAGTCCGGCTAGAGGACGCATGTGCTCCGCGTCGGGACGGCAACCTCGGCCTCTTGACGCTGGAGTGGATGTAGCTGCAGCTCCAGTTCGGGATCCTCGCCCTCGTGGCGACGTCGTGGAGAGCCACTGGAGCCACCCTGCGCACCTCATCGTCCAGCAGGCCATCGGCAGTGTAAGACTCGCACCCTTCCTTGCGCACCATCGTCGCAACGCTGCGGACTGCGGCTCCAGCGGGTGGCTACGCTGACCAAGACGAACGAATGGATCTCCTGACTCCCCGCGAATGGTAGTGCCTGGCTAAGGAAAACCATCCGCACGCGGGAGAGGAACCAGGAGCGATGCCCGGGATAAAGATTCTATTGACAGAAGCTGCTCGCTCAGGGTGATCCTTGAACACCCCGGGAAGAGTGCGTGGGAAGGAGTAACCTCCCTTGACCAGCGCTGCCCACTCTGAGGGAACATACGGCCAGCAGCATTCCGGCAAGATGAGAGGTATCCATAGAGATCTCCGCCAGGAGAAAAGGACTGGGAAAGTGGACGATGGACCAGCTTACAGACGCTGCGACCTCGTGGGTCCCACTCCGAGGACTTCTGCGCTGGGGCGAGCTGCTGACCTGCCCGGAAAGACCTGCAGTGATCCCCCGCGCTCTTGGACACCCACACCCTCCCCCCCAAAGCGGCAGGAGTCGGCGCTGCTGCACTGGGGTCTCTCGTGCAGCTCCCGCCGGCATCACTGGACGCGGGGGTTTGTGGACCCGAACTGTGTCAGGTGCGGGGAGCGTGAATCCCTTCCTCACCTGCTAGTGGACTGTGTTGCTTTCCGGCCCTTCTAGGAAGAGTCCTTCGCCGTGATCCCCGGTGGCAACTCCGGGGACTTCTAAAGGCTCCTCCTCCTACGCGAAGCCCTTCGGCCAGCAGCCCCGTTAGCCGCTCTCTGCTGCCTATGCGGAATGTTTGCTGCATGGAGCAAAGCAACAGGAGCACTCAGCGATAGGGATGCCATCCACGTCGCCGTCCGCTTCATCAGGATGGCAACAAGATAGCCCCAACTGGAAAAAACATCCAGCAAGAGCTTGCCGGCATCCTACAGAGACGCCGAGGACCGCCCCCAGCAGACCGTGATCCCTTCCCGCACCCTCCCAAGTTTATTTATTTATTTTATCTTTTTATTTTTGTTTGCCCCCTCCCCCTCTACTGCCGGGGCTAAACTCGCCGGTCTGCGTACCGGTAACACGGCGGCAGGTTCCCTCCATGAGGACGGGACTGAATGCGGCGGACTCCATCATTCTTAGGATCCCAATGATCCTAACACTCCCACTATAATGGCACGGACATCGACCTTGATTCCTCCTCGGGAAAGTAAGTGCGCAATTGGTTGGTATTTTTCTTCTTTCTCCCGCCTGGCAGTGAGAAATGCTTCCTCTCCATTCTCAAAGGGACAGGAGACATACAAAACCACCATTCTGTTATCTTTCTGGAGGCCGAGATCTGGTCGCAATGGAGATTCCACACCCGGGACTTGCTGGTTCGCAGAGATCAGCCTCCATCCAGCTGTTGAGATGGAGGCTTTTTTCATCCTATCCACGATGACATTATGCCGTTGTTGGTACAGGGGGAATGCCTCATGCAGTGGTTCAGTGCATGAGGAAAAGTTTCATCCCCTGTACCACAACGACGGCAAAGCCGATCCTGTTCTGATCTTCTTAATATTCCTCGAATCGGCAAGAGATTTAACCTTGCCGAGTGGATAGAACGGAAATCCGCTAAACGCAGGTAGGCATCACTTGTTAGACAGAAGCTGGAGACTTGATGGAAACCAACGCATCGCATGGCTTTTCCTTGGGTGCTTATTAGGGAAAGCTATGCTGACTCCCGCTGGAGACTCCGAATTGTCGAAGCAACATTCTTCCTGTGGGTAACATCGATAATCACCTCCGAAATACTGATCCTGTGGTCACCATCAACCCATTCCCATGATGCGGACAGCCTTCTTGAGGCCTGTCTTCCCACCGTCCATAGGCTTCTTACATCGCCACCATTACGGAATGAGTATCCGCCGACAAATATTGCAAGATCCTCGTCCATTGGTGATGAAAGAGTTTTCTTCCAAACCACCTCTGGGAGAGAATCCATAGCAAGCGTGGCATCCGGCGAAGTAAGGAGCTTAAAGCAAGAGTCCAGAATGAAGGTCTCTTCATTCGACAGCTTCATCATGCCTAAGCAGCCCTTCTTCCTATCACCGTAGATGTACTCATTGGCCGCTCTTGGGGGAAGATGAAGTACCTCCTTCGTCATCCGTAGAATTTCCTTATCGAGATAAGCCCAGTCACCCTTCGGATGCGTTCCCAGTCTTTCAAAGCGTACGAGACTGGCACGTTCCCTTTGAAATGGGCTTTGTTTGAATCACTGATGCTGCCATAGAAACTGTGAATGTCCATTTTTATACCAAATAAACGTCACGGAGCACCCGGGTCACAACTCAGACCCGAGCCGCGGCGCTCCGGAAGACTCTCGCGCCTGCGCGCGCTAACTCCTCCCGCCAAAAAAGGAGACGAAGAGGGGAGCACGTCCGCTGCTGCAGCGCAAGGACGCAGCCGAAGAGACGGAGATGAGCCCCTCGAAGGGCGAACCCGTCCGCGGGCGCAGCAAAGGGGAAGAGCAGCCTTGCGCCGACCGACCGATGCGAGGTCGCTTCGGTCGACGGTGCCGACACTCCCGTCGTTGCCGGGGAGACTGCGGAGAACACGCGGGACGACGAGGCGGTTGCCAAGGAGCGTGCGCGCGCTGCATTCCGTGCGGCGGCGGCGGTGCATGCAGCAGCACCTCCGGAGAGATCGGGAAGAGAAGAACGGGATCGATGGGGGGGACGGGGAGAGGAAGGGGTTCATGGTGCGCGCTTCCTCGAAACCTGCGCGAGAGAGGCGCCGGCGAAGTCCTCGGTCTTCGGCCGACCCCGGAAAGCTCGGCGCGCCCCGATGCGTCCCGTCGCGAGGCGAGGGAGCTTCCGGTTTCGAGGTTCTCCGCGGGCGCGCGCGAAAGGCGGCGCAGGCGACGAGCCCGTCGGGGAAGAAAGGGGGAAACGCGCTTTTTGCACGTTTCGCGCCAAATTCATCCGGGGGCGGAAGCGTGGCCGAGGTCACTCACTAGACCTGGCCGCGACAGACTGACGCGAAGTCTTCGCTCGTGTGCTTCCAGCCCCCGGTTCGGATTTCCCAGACAACCACTCCAAACTGTGGCATGGCGCCCGGCAACAGAAGCGCCGCGGGGGCGCGCCAGCCCGTGGACGATGGCTGGGACGGGACGTGGGGTGAGCAACAAACGATAAATGAATGAATAAATACATAATAAATAGGCAGATAGAGACGTAAGTTAATACATAAGTAAATGAGGAAAGAAACGAATACACACATAAATAAATAAAAGAATAAATAGATAAGATGCGATGGACGCGAACAGATGGATAAACGAATGAATAAGCGAATAAATAAATATACGAGTCCATCGGTACATCAATGAATAAATGAAAGGATGGGAATAAATAAAGGGAAGCGCGGAGGGGCTCCTATCGAGATGCGGGATCTGCGGCGAGGAAGACCTCGGAAAGATGCGCTCCCGAGAGTCCTTTCCGTGGTTTCTCTCGGAACGGGCGCGCAGACCGGTGCACGGGCGGGGACGCAACCTCAGCGGGCCGACCCGGAGCCCTGCAACATCCGGGAGGAAAAACACCCTGGCGCGAAGGGTGGGGGCAGAGGGCGGGCACACTGCCTCGTGACCCTTAGACTCTCCGCCGGCGGTACGTGAGGTTCGGTGCGGCCCGACGTTCCCGAAAGAGGGCGGATCCTCCCGCCGCCGCCACCGCCACGCGGGCAGCACGCGCGTCACGGGGGGCCAGAGAGGCAAAAGGAAGGAAACAAAGATGGCAGCGGAGATCGGGGAGGAGGGATGGGGGCTGGGGAGGAGAGCACCTGCGTGCGCACCACGCTCTCATCCAAAGGAGCCCACGAGCAACGCCGAGAAAGACGCCGCCGACGGGGGTGCGTCAAGGAAGAAGGTCATGAACTTCAGGACGGCGTCTGAAGCAAGGCTCGGGGGGGAGAGAAGCGTGTGGTCCACGAGAGAGGGGAAACCACTGCAATCGGTACAGGAGCTGGATACGTACGGTACTTGCCTGTCACGCACGAGGCAGGAAACGCAAAAAAGGAGGACAGGCCCGGGATCGATGACGACGATACCGATTGCAGCTCCGTCGTGCGGGCAGAGCTGACCTTTGCCCCAGGCCAAGCAGGATTGCGAAAGGACTGCGAGGCCAAGGGCGCCGCCAGTAGTCCTCGGCACTTTCCAATGTGGGGCGTGCCTCCAGGGCCGAAGAAGTACGAGGCGAGTCGGCGGTAGGCTCGCGCCGCCGCAATGGACGCCTTCCTGCCAAGTACTGAAGAACCATTCGCCCCCTTCGGGGAGAGGGTGGTGGTGGCTCACGAAGCTCTTCGACCTTGTTCACGCCACCCGAGGGTGCGTGTCAACTCTTCAATTTAGGGGGTCACCCCATAGGGATCTCCCTATGAATCCAGCAAGGACTCCAGAGGAAGGAGTCCGTTCCCCTTCCTCTTACCCCAAAGCGAATCCTCGCCCTGGTTGTCTTCGAAGGGAACCTCTTCCTGACGCCCCCGAAGGGGATGTGGAGAAGAGCGGCCCCCTTTGGGGTCGCTCCTCATTTTCTTCTTCGAAGGGAACCTGGAAAGGATCCGCTCCTGGAATTTCTTCTCCGGAGCGAACCCGCAAGGGAACTGCTCCTTGTTGGTGCTCCTCTGAAGGGAACCCCGAAGGGACGCTTCCTCGTTTCTCTGAAAGGTCCTCTCCGCTCCCCGAAGGGAGCAACATGCTCCTGACACCCTGGAGAGGAAACCTCCCGTAGGGGGGGGTATCAACCGGTTCCATGGTACGCGATGGCTGGCTCCATTTTCACAACCAGAGAGGAAACCCCGAAGGACTCCTTGATTCCTGGAAGGACCCTCGATGGTCAACTTCCAATCCCGGCCAGTCAAAGAGGGCATTGGATTTCCACCAGTGCTGCACCCCAATCTCGTGGGCCAACCAGCGTCGTCCTGCAGAGGGATTCGAAACCCCACGACACGCCCATTTCTCGGCGTTAATCCTCTCACGTGAGGATTCGAACTCGCAACGCTTGGTACCGCGCGCGGGGACCGCTGTAGCCACGCGTCCGCCCAACGCAGTACCTCCCGCTGGTTACGTCGCTTGCCTCCCGACAAAGATTGCTGACCCATAGGACGACTTCCGATAGGGTTTGCTCCACCTATTTCTCCCCTCTCGTTGGTTCCCTGTCGCAGGGACACCGATCAGCATCTGCCTTTTCGGGACCAGCCAGCTCTTCACCGGAGGCCCCTGCATCCACCTGGCCACCCGTGACCCTTTCGCTCGCTCGGAACCAGCCGTGCACCTCCCTCCTCCCTTTTTCCCCATTCTTCCACGGATGAGCCAGTCCGGTCCGCCGTCTTCCTGCCCGAGCGGTGCCCTTACGCCCAGGCGTCCCGTCCGTTCGTTCGCCAGCGCCCACCTCGTCCAGCCGAAGAGACGAGCGCAGGACCTTGACTGCCAGCCCCGTGTCCACGTGACCGGTTCGGACTGTTCCTGGACGACGGCCATCGAATTTCCCGCCAGCGCTCTTTCGCGGGAGCGGCCCCTCCTCTCCTTCCCTCGGACGGGTGCCTGGACAGTCTCCCTGAGATCCACGTCCCGAACCGGCACCAGGCGTCTCCCATGGCTTTCCGTTGCACTCGCTGCCACAGATGCGTTCGCCACGGGACGCGCGCACCATCTAGCGGGTTCCCTCGTTGTGAGCCATGAAAACCCAGGGTATCCGCCTAACGGTACTGAGCTTACCCTACGGGATGCCGGTCGCATCGGGAGACAATACCAGTGCGTCTTTTAACACGACCTCTCGAGGTCGAGTCAGACGACCGGCGGACCTGCTCCGCCGGCGGTGCTCTTTCTTACGGTGAAAGGAATCCACCCCATGAGGCGGTTGAGAGGAAGAAAACGCACGCGGAAGAGCAAAGGTGGTGCCCACCTGAAGACGGGGTTGTGGGAGGCCTCTGCGGCGGAACGGAACGAAAAAGGAGGCGGCTGCAAGGTTGCCCCATGTGGCCACAGGAGGTTGAATCTGCCGATGACTCACGCCAGATTCCCGAAGGATGGACACCAAGGAAGGATAGTGAGAAAACCGACGAGGTTATCCTCAATACGGCAGGAAACCAGGAACGCTGAGAGATGCTGAGAAGGAAGTTTTATTTCTCGAGTAGCAAGGATTTTCTCCTCTGTTGACTGAGGAAGATGGGGGGGGGGGGGCAGTGTTTTCCGCCCACAGAGAGGGCGTGACGGCTTGTCCCTCGATCTTTCTTCCCCCACCCCCCACCCCCTTCCTCCGTCCCGCACCGGGACATGCAACGCAGATCTCGTCTGAGGGATCACTTCGATGCAGTTGCTCGTAACGAAGCTCCCCGGCAAGTGAGTCGTCTTCCCGGTAGGTATGGAAACATCTCTAACACCTTCAGATCTCAACAACAGCGCTTCGTCCAGAGATTCGTGGACACCTCGGAGCATCCAGCACTTCTCGCTTGGAGAGCTGGAACACTGCGGGTTCCTCCGGGCCTCCAGGTCAAATGATCTTTTACTGGGCGAGGAGCCCTGCGGCCACAGAAACCGAAGTTCGGCAAGTGCTTTTTTCGGTGTCGCCCAATCATTCTCAAAGATGCTGCCGCCTGAAGCAAGAAACAAAATATGAAAACGGGCAGAAACGGGGAGAGGTCGCAGTCGGAATTCAAGCGACAGTCGGAGGCAGAGAGAATCGATCCCAATCAGCCCTTGCATCTTCGGTTCCCAGTACTCTCCGCAGGCCGAAGCCGCTTGGCGACGCTTGAGCACCGCGTCTTCCCTGGACAGTGCGGGAACCACGCCTCTGATCCAGAGAAAACACGGCACTGACCTCAGCCGAAAGCTATGCAAACGCAAAGCTTTTCTCGGGCTTGAAGTCACTTCACTCCTCCAAGGCCAACCTTGCCCACCATCAAACGGGCTGACCCTCTTGCTGTCCTTTTTTCTGACCGATCGGCTAAACGGGTCAACGGCTACCAAAACCTTTCCGTGAAGCCTTTTCATTACGCTGGAAGACTCAAACAGAATCGAATCTCAGGGTGACCAAGTACCATCCTCACAGCCACGCTTCAAGTGTCCTTCTTTTGACTCCATACATTTTTTTTTCTTCCTTCAATTCAGGCGCGTCGTTTCTGGGATGCACGTACCGGTTGCTCGATTGATGTCCACACCTAAATGATGCACGCTCAATCACTGTTGCTACCGAGGCATGCCCAAAAGCACCAAACAAAACGAATGGCCAAACCCACAGTAAACGTACAAGCAGAAATTTTCGTTCCAAATTTATTAGTGTATCATCTGGTGATTATAGATGTATATATTTTTCATATATATGTATATATATATATGAATATATATAGCACTGTTGGCGCTCTGTAGCAAGGTTCCATTCAAGTGGTTTCGGACTTGACGAAGGCAAATTTACTTGAGCAATTTTAAGAAGAACTGGCTTGACTAATACTGGTGTAGAGAACTGTTTCCCAATGGGTCCTGCAGAAACGATCTCCCACAGCTTCTGTGTACCGCTCGCTAAGAGGGACACGGCGGCACTCAAGTAGGCGGGAAGAAAAAACGGAGGAGTCTGTGCTTCACACTTAGCAGTAACCTGGAATACAAATAGGGGTGAGGAGACTTGGCCAATGCTGTGCAAACCGAATCATTTTCTTTCTTCTTTCGTAGGCAAACACGGCATTCGTTTTCTGCCGAAAGGGGGAAAACAGCAGTGCGCTCCCGGCCCGAATCGGAGGGGGAAGGCGGGCTGATTACCGCGGGAACGAACGCGCACGAGCTGGTGGGGGGGTGGACATCATCAGTCGAGGCGATCATCAATCGGCTGGTTCCGTGCTCATGTGCATGAGCACGGCACACTTTGCACGGGAGGCTGCTGGAGGCAAAGGAGAAGCGCGGGGAAGGGATTGGGGATGGGGAGGACGCGGCCCATTTTGATCATTTGCCGCCAAAGAGCCCACAATGGTGAGGGCAACTCCGAATACGGTTCTTCGAATCATGGAGAGAATTCTATTCGTGAAAACGAGAAGCAAAGACGAATGAGTTTGCATATTCTTCGTTCCGTGGGCTGCGGTTCCTGGGGTGTCTACGCTGAAGAGACGAGAAGGCGAAGACAAACAGCTAATTTAACGAAACGAGGGAAAAAAAAAAAAAAAAAGACTTCCTGAACGGAGGAAGCACATTTACCAAAGTCTCTCAAAGGCAGAAGATGAAAACAGGATCCTTTCAGGAAATATTGATCCCGACGCAGCCAATCTGATTTAAGAAACCCACGACGTAGCCCTCCATCCTTTCACTTTTTACTAAATCGACGCAGTGCCTGGAATCAGTGCCTCTACGTGGTTACAAGAAAAACACAAGATCTATGGGTGCTCTCCGTGGTTCTGCAGAACAAATCAAGAAACAAGAAAGAGAGCTTCCGTGCGGTTTCTTTTGTAAATGAGCGCAAGTTACCGTCTTCCTTGAGACAGGATCAGGCAGACAGAATAATGGTCCAGTAGGGGACTGGGAAAACACCACCACCACCAACACAAAGGAACAACAAGGCAAGGTCCGTACGAAACGGCGGTTATGCAACTCTTGATTACACCGCACACAATTCCCAGTATGGTCCATTCTCAGTGCAGACAAATGGGAACAACGAAGCTTAGCAAAAATCGACGCATCGCAAGCAAGATCGGTGCCAACTCTTACGGTCCGCGACCCAACCGACTTTTCAACAAGCAGGCAGTGATGATTGCACCCGTGCTAAGTTACAAGAATACATCCCGAATAGAAAAAGGCGAAGAGAAACGCAAACAAAAAAAGGTCAACACAACGCTGCACAAAGTGCCGAAGAATCACGGATTCTTGACTGACCATCAAAACGCTACCAGCAATCTTAGACTTGAGAGCTCTTCTTCCGTGACGGTCTCGAACGCGCCTTTCGCGGACCGACGGAGGCCGGTGTCACTTTTCTGGCCAGCTCAACCAGGCTTCCAGATTCCACTCTACCAAATCCCTACCGCAGTTATCATCATCTCGCCACTCTCAAAAGAGTCCACCCGACGATGCAAGAAATGCGTCGGCGAATTGCAGCTCTCGAGCTGAGAAGCGGCGTTCTTCAGGGTTCATCTTGATGGTCTCCGAAACGCGCACACGCATCTCCAGCTGAGGAGGTGTTCACGTTCAAGTTCGCATTCTCCGGGCACCGCACCACCACCGGCTCCGCATCCATGGCTTCGGACCACTTTTGCACTGAGGTTCCACTTCCGGGAATCGCCGCTTCAAGCGAAGGGGCTTTGCAAAGCGCTCGTACAACATCTGCAATCCCCAAGAAAACCCATTCCTTATCACACTCGCGTTGCTCTTGTTTTCGAGTGGGACTGCTTCCACAAAGTCTCATCATTTAATTACTTTCGCGAAAAAAAAAAAGGAAAGGAAACATAAGGAAATGCGCACACGGAAGAATCCAACTCTGGAGGAACATTCGGTGGACCCTGCTTTGCTCCGTAAAGAGCAACACGAACGCGATCAGCAGACCAGTTGTCCACTGCACTTTCAGTGTTGCCTACGTGTTGATTACGGGAAGCGGTCGTGTTTGCATATCTGGAGTTTTCCCACCTACTGTGATTGGGGGAACGCGCCGGGGAATTTTCCACGTCTTTGGGAGGTTGGCATCACGTCGCAATCCACTTCGATCGGCGAGGCAGGGAAAAAACACACACACACACACACAAAACGAAAGTCCTCAAAATGTGCATCATCGGGCTAAAGCATTTGCGTTTCGTCCAGGGGGGTCCGGCAGACATCACCACCACTACCGACAACAAAGAACGAGCTTCCACAAAGGACTGGAAGTTTCTCTCCTTCCGGAAGAGATCGGCGCCGCCGCGCTGCTTCGGCCGAAGAGAGTCCGTTTTCCTCCCGTTTTCTAGTGCTCCTAGTGCTCGCCAGAATCCCGGCACCCAGGTCTCCAGGGAAGATGCACCATGGAATCTGGCGTTTCGGCAGCGGCGTGCAAGAAGTGGCCGAGCACGAGGGCGCGAGGGAGCAGCAAGAGGAGTTGGCAAAGACTCCGTTCTTCGTGCGGGTCAAATCGAACGGGAGGAGCGGCGCGGCTGAAAGCGATACAGGTCGTCTCCGGGAAACGTTCCCCTTCTTCACAAGGGAATCCGACAAGACGGTCTTCAGTGCAGGACCTTGCAAGAAATAACGCGAGGACACCTCCCCCAAGCACCCATGAAGGCGGAGGAATGCTCAATGAAGTGGTCTGCGGGGAGGGGGGCTACGCACACATTTTCCTGCAGGGAATGCGAAGTGCTGAGCTGTAGACAGACAGCATTGTCCTTTCGTACTTCTTCCGCTCTCTCGCTTTCTGGTAGCCCCCATACCGCCAGAGTACCTACGCAGAAGATTCTGCAGAGGTAATCAGGTGGATGGGAAGGCCATGAAAGTCTGTGACGCAAGCGACTTTTCTGGTACCTTTGAAGACTTCCGGAACACGACGGAAGCCTCCCGTCAGACGAGAGAGTGAAAACAGGAAGAGCTCGCGCACACGCGAGAGGTTTCGTCAAGCTGGAAAATTCAGGAACGACCTCGGTGGTTCCAGCACCACGCAGTCGTTCGCGGAGAGCCACGTCGTCATCTCCTCGCACCCAATCAAACGAACGCGCGGATTTGTTCGCAAACGAGGTCCTTCCCAAAGCATCAGTTCTTGCACATTCGCGAAGGTGGCAGCTGAATCTGAGGTCCCTGCCTCGTTTGGCACACGCCGGCCGGCATCGAGCCTCACCGCGGCTCGCGTCTGTCAACTAATCGGGAGTGCAGGAATGCTATTAGGAGCAAAGCCTCAGGAACAGATGATGTGTTTTCCTCCTCTTCCGGCTGGCGGAGCGTCGGGAAGTGGCAAGGGCTGGGGCTGGAGCTTTCTCGCTCCTCGCGGGAACCACCACGTACGCACACATCCGCCGACACCTCTGCAGTCGCCAACATATTACGCGGGAAACATCGGCACGCGCAATAAGCAACGGAGTATGCGTTCCCGCAGCTGAGGAGCTGCGTGTGCACGAACATGCTGTGTTGCGCGCGTGCATTACGTGCATCTCGACCAGCTCGACATCCCTTGCCCCAAACACGTCGCTCGACACGCAGGGGATGCCACTGGACACACTGAAAAGACATCGGGAATCGTGGGGAGATGCAACAACACCACGTCGGCGTGACACCCGGCGGCTCTGTATTTCGAAAACCAGTGGTACTCGGGCTGGAAGGATCGATCGGGTTTTCGAGCCTGGGAAGCTGAGAATCGAGATCAGGGGCAAGTGCAGCGAGCACCACAGAAAGCCGTGAACCCCCGCACTCCGAACTCTTCTCAATCCATGCGTCGCAAAGTACTTCGACGTCCCGAAGAAACGGGAACCAAAGATTCCGCATTACGCAGGCACGGGGGCAGAGACTGAAGGACTTCCCGTAGCTTGAAGGCGCGGGCGAGCCGAGCATTCTTGGGAACCTAACACAAAACGCCTCTGGGACTCGTCGTGGCACGGCAGAATTATCAATTACAGGTGCCCCCCCTTTTTCTTTCGTTTTTATTCTGGAAACTTGATAAGACGGATTAAGGTCTTCTCAGCTTTCCTTTCTCAAGTTCTTTGGGAAACACCTTGAAAAACATTAGACGGCACAGATGGAGGCGCAAATCGGTTTGTCGCTGATTCACACTCGAACAACGAAGACGACGCACACACGAAAAATGCACGCATGCCCTGCGGGGTGGAGCACCTCCCCGGAACCCTTCTGCTTTTCCCGCAAGAAAATTCGTCCGTCGTGAAATCCGCGGTACGAACCGGCGCGGACAGAAAGGCAATGCTCGCAACTCGACCGTGTTCTTCATCGAGCCCGAACCCGCAAGGCGAGATTGGAAAAGGCACCAGAGACGCAGTCCACCGCATCAACAAGAGGCACACAGATTTCTGGAAACAGGGCAGATCGACAAACTGACCACTTGCAGGAATATCGTAGTCCGTACTAAGAGAGCCAATTTCAGAAGAGACCGATATCGGTACTTTTAATTGATCCTAGAAATACGAAACACGATGTACGATAAAAAGATGGAGATGCTGGGGAATTGCGAACACCAGTATCCACAAAGTTTTCCAGCTTCTCTCATGTTTCAGATGGACCCAGGCAAGAGCACCTAAACGTAACGAAAGACGGAGTGACCCAAGTGACCAAAAGAATTTCATGTCTGGATAGAGTTTGCCTGTATAAGTGTTGAGGGATCCGGGAACAATCGTGTTGTACGAAGTGTGAGCAATCCGTTTGATGGTTTCCATTCGGCTGAAGCGTAGGGTCCTCCCGTAGGAGTTTCATCCTTGAAATGGAGATCCTGAAATCCATGGGTGGCGAACGCACACAAGCAATTGTGTTTCCGCACTGCTATCCTCGCAAAAATTCTTTAAGCGAGCACCCTCAAAGAAATTTCTCCTTGCTGAGTCAGGCAGGAGCACACAGTTCTTCAGCTGTGTGGCTGACGCTGACCGGAAATGCATTTGGCGAAGGAAACGCGAGGGAGAGAAAAATGGTCTTTGTGAAGCCCCAAGCATTTACAAAGGTGAAGAGGCCGTCTCTCCACAAAGGTTGCATTTTCTGGACTCCCAATAAGAACGAATCCCGCGCAAGCCAAGGGTTTACACCCCCGCAACGGGGCAACAACACGTTCATCAAGTTTGTATTCCTCGAGTGGGATTTGTGAACAGTGCAGCCGCTTTCTGGTGATGTAAGCGGGTATCAAGAGGTCGGTTTGCGGTCAAGCAATCGACCTGGAGCGATGAGACACGACACCTATTTTCCAAGCACTAGGAAAGGAAAAAAAAAAAAAAAACATTTCCAGACAAAGAATGGCAGCAAATCAGTGGAACTGTTCGGCTTCCACAGCTGGAGCTAAGGTGTTTCAATGGACGCAATCCTTGGAGCCAGTGATCACAAAAAGTGAAGTTACAGAAGGATGTGCGAAGCTTTCATTCTCTCCAAGTGAGAATGTGCGCCCCACTTTTTAACAGCAACTTTCCGCATGCACATTTTGTCACTTTTTCAAAGGAATTTCATTCCCTTCACCTTCCCTCTTCATTACTCTTATTATCTCCCCACCAATCATATTCATTAAGCCTACTCTGCCACCTAACTACAACGCTTCATCCCCCTTCGAATGTGGATTCGATCCCAAAACCAGTGCACGTTTCCCATTCTGCATCCAATTCTTCGTAATCGTTATTACTTTCTTAATCTTTGACACTGAGCTAGCTATCCTCCTCCTCCTCCTATCTCTCTTCCCGTTTTCAACTCATTTTCCATAGCTACTTCAGCATTATCACGAATTCTCTTTCTAATCTCAAGATTAAAATAGGAACTACATCTATTTCACGGTACTAGAATATTCCCAAGTGATCACACAGTTGGTTTCGACCTAATCTTTAACCCACGTTCCTTTTCAAATGACCAATCATTTAAAATTTAATGATTGCAAAAAAAAAAAAAATAACGAGTCATTCAATCCCCGATCGACTTCCACGAGATATTACTCAACATAGAATTGAAAATTTCACTTGCAAATACCAACAACCATCGACCACTAAGAGCATATACAACTTCGAGAGCCTTTCCGCACCGCTCACATCCAGCAACCATCAACGAAATTCTATCTCCGGCACGATTACTCAAAAAACAGGATCATGCCCACTACCGTCAAAGCTACGACTTTTGTGCAAAAATTACCGAACAACGTAGAATCATCCCAACCCATCTCACCTTAAAATCACAGCACCCTCCCAACAGTAATTAATAACAACGGTACACTTATTGCAAACCAAAATAACCAAAACACAACGCGCTCCTTTATTCATTCCACGGATTCCCAACTATAAAGCACAACCACCGAAGATGACATCTGCAGGGATACCCTGGTCACAAAAGATTCCCAATTTGCTGAAGTGACGTCAAGGTGCTCGTTTCAGCAAATAACACAATATGCTTTTCACATCTGCAAACAACCACGTGCGCTTTGATTTCGAACATGCGCCGTAGGAGGGGAAGGAAAAAAAAAAAAAAAAAAAAAAAAAAAATCATCCCTGCTACAAACAAACTGCACATCGCCAGGAACTCTCGCGTAAAATCCAGATATGAATGCACACGTTAATGAGTCCCGAATCAGGCCAAATCAGGAAAACAAGGCACGAGAGGGACTTGGATAATGATTTTCTTGATGCACGCGACAACTGCGCATCAGCTGGTGAGCAGAACAAGGTCGGAAGGCCGAGCCCGAAGGCGGCTGCAATGAACAGAACGCACCGGAGAAGCTTTGGGGTCCGTTCCAGAGATCAGAGAGGTGCCCCTTTTCGCGGCGTTGGAAACACGGAAGGGCAAAAGCAAGCAGAGAAGAACATTTCCGCGATTCCCTCTGAAGACGAACGGAACCGCTTCTTCTCAAGGCGGTACACGGCCCCCCTCCCCCCCTCAAGCTGGCGACTGGAACGAAAACAAAAACGAAGTTCAACGAAACCACTGCCCGGGCCCGCAAGTCCCTCAGCCCAACGAAAGTCTGCGGGGGCGCCGCTTCCCACTTTCCGTTTCGCTTGGGCGTTCTGGCGCCAACGTGAATATCCGTGCAGCTGTTCGGTCAAAGATGCGATGCTTTAAACGGGAAGAGCAAAACGCTTCCGATTCGGCCGCACTGAAAGTGCGGAATGCAGCATTTCCTGAAACTGATTTTCTAAAACAGCTGACGAAGGTTCTGGCTGCCGGGAGGACGTCTGACCCGCTCGAAAGTGCAATCTCATTAGGTTACGTTATAATGGCGCAGAGCTGCAATCGTCCACACAACGTGTCCCCAAGTCCACGATCCTTACTTTCGTATTTTTCATTTTTCAAAACCCGAGCTACAGCTGCGTGGAAGAATTCACGAACAGCAGTCCAGTGACGACCAAGACATCTGCACAATGGGAACAAAATGTTTCGGGAGATTTTATACAATGCTCGCATTAGGTTTCCGCCTACACTCCTGGAAGTTTCATCTTGTTGTTTGCGAGCCATTTCTGGCTTGAAAAGTGCACACCCCGAAAGCCACCACCTCGTGTCACCTTTTTCTGAAGTCATTTTTTTTTTTTTAAGGGGGGAGGGGGGCCTTTAGAACTTGGACCATGATACGCAATCCAACTTATCCCCACGCAGAAATGAATTCTTTGCTGCGTGTTCACATCGATGCACCGGCTCTGACCTGTACAAACGGCTCCAATTCTTCAGGTCCAGGGTGTTCTGCTCGAAGTGTGTCAATGCAACACAACACAATACGAACGCACAACGATCCTCTCCATTTCCGGAAACGGCGTTCAAATGATGACAGTCGCAAAGGTAAAAAATCTCTTTCACGCTAACAGCCGCTATCACAACGCGACCTTTCGGCAGCTCTGCTTCGGAAAGAAATTTTCTAAACAGTTCAGAAGACGGCAGTCGGCAGATAACACGAAAGGAAGAACGAGAAGCAAAAAGAAGCTGGGACAAAGTAACCTTTAGGAGATGTCATAAGCGAATTTTCTTGGACCTTTTTTTTGTTTTTTTTAGATCGTCTGCTTTGACCGACCACCAACGAGAGTGCAATCTGAAAGCAGGGAAAGCTAGCACGAACAACGCCGGATGCATGGTGTTTCCAGGACGATGGAGCACGCAGCGGCAGGAGGAGGCGCCAATAACGAAATCCTGGTACGACGGATGTTCCGGGATTCTTGGGCATTTACACGATATTGCGAAGGCGACGACAAAAAAAAAGATCTTCCTCTGCCGGCCCGGGCACCGCCCTCTCGGTGCTGCAGCGGAATGGCAGCCTACCCGGCGGGAGCGGGGGAACCGCTCCAGCCGGAGAGAACGGAACCCATCTCGTTCGCTTTCCACGACTCGAAGATGGGCAGGAACGCGCGCGAACCACGTGGCGGCGAGCAAACTGCCGGGCACCAACCCACTCGGGAACACTTTCGTACATTCAATCGCAATCCTCATCGAATATCACCCGCAATTCGCTTTCCGTATCCGCCAGCAGCTTTCGGTTTCATCTTTCGCTGCTTGACGCTACTGATCGCATCATCCGGCTCGAGTTTCGCGTCAGTCCGATGAGTTTGCCAAACGCTTCTTCTTCTTTTGATTCTTTAGCAGAAATAAAATGCGACCTCGGGATCAGTTTTGTTTTGTTTTGCTGCTCAAGATTCACTTCCGACGGCCTGGGGGACCCAAGGCACATCTCTGAAAAAAATTCCGTCTAGAAGCGCGGCTAACAACCCTGACGGTTTTTATTTTATTTTATTTTTATTTTATTTCTTTATTTATTTTAAAGCAAAAAGGCGCCGAAAAAGAACTCGATGGCACCATAAAAAGGGGACAGCATTTGTGCTTCCTATTTGAAAACAAATTACCAGGAGAATTCATATACGTATGAGTTCCATGGATTCAAACAACTGACACCTTCTGTTCAAAATTAGAAAAAAAGGGAAGGATAATTAGAAAAGAGGAAGACACTTGCCTACAAATAAGTGACACGAGAGAAACACTGAAAACCAAACACAACCTTTTCTTTTTTTAATTATCCAAGTTTCCCCTGAAGGTATTTCTTCAGGCAAAGATCTAACTTCAAAAACTGTATCATGAATGAAAATCTCACGATGCCACAAGCTGTCCTGCAAACGTGTCTTTTGAAACGAAAGCTCAAGCGGAGATCCCTGACTGTTGTCTGAAAAAGGTACAGAGATTCTGTGTGACAAATAAACTTATCTGGTAAATTAGTTCCTTTGCAGCTTCTGTTACAAGATCACGTGAACGGACAAAGTAGGCGATTAATGAATGAAAAGGATGCGATAAAATAGTGATTTGAAACATCATCACTCCTTCTTTGAATTAAGATTTAAATTAACTTTCACAGATAACATCTGTTGAGGAGATTAACGGAAAAAGGGAGGGAGATCCTTTCGTTGCTCTGAAAAGCAGATGGAATGAAAATTCCTACCAAAGGATAATTCTTCAAAGGCTCACTAAGAGCTGCGCGCGCATCGGAGAGACGGATCCATAGACAAGAATGGAACCTTTGTTCCGAAAAAGATCTGAAAGAGAAGTTCATCAGGGAAGAGGCTCCATTCTTCGTCTAGGCTTTCTCGTGCTCCTCGCGCACTCAAATTTTCGCGACGGGAGCGGAACCCACACGCCAGTTGCATCCACAGACCGCCCTGGGTCCACACGTGTGGCGACAACATGCACGGCAAGCAAGTGCTGGAAACCGGTTCTGAACCTTCCGGGACATTCCGAAAATCCGAGCCCACCCAGGCACGGTGATGGGTTCGGAGGCATCCCCGTTCGCTTGCCCGTGCACTAGATGAGTGCCACAGAAGACTTTCCGATAAGAATGCAATTTTTTCCCTCTTCTTTCGATCACGTGCGTGTTCATCTTATTTCCACAGAGTCATTTGGAGGAACCGTTCGACGGCTGATACTACTTGTGCTTCGACATGGTTATCGATTTTATTCTTCCCACACTTCCTGACACATCACACTGGTCTCCTCCCCCCCCCCCCCCCCCCAAGTGCAAACCTAGTTTAAATTTCTGGAGTCAATAACACCACCCAGCATCACTGCTTTGCTCCTTCGAGCACTTGGCTTCCATGCCGAGATGACTATTTTATGTGCTCAAATCAATACGAAAAATCATGCCCGGAAGTACTAATAGTTAATGACATTACAAAAAAAGTGAAACGACAGCGCTGACCATCACAGAGGTATAAAAAAAAAAAAAAAATCAATCAGTTTGTCATGTGAGGTGAGTTCGATCTCCAACGGATCGGAAAAGGTTTTAAGGGTGACAAGCATTTAGCGCAAAACGCACGCACACTTGAAAAGTACTTTTTTGTTCGTTCTCAGATGCCATCCACAGCTACCCTCACAGAAGGAAAATATTTTTCCGCATGCAGCTAGCGAGCGAGCTATCGATATGGGAAACACTCGCGGGATGCTGTTCCACGGATAGCATTTCATTTCATATCTATTCATTTAATGCTAGCAAACTCATATCATCCCATTACAGGATGCGGAAATCTAATTACCGTAATGGGATCGGAAAATTAAAACAATCTAGTTTATTTTTCATTTCCAAATTGCCAATTTTCAAAATGGAAGCTTGGAATTAAATCCAATCCATTAAAAGCTCAAGCAAATGAGATCTTTCAGCTGTATAAGACAATAACGCATAATCCAAGGATTGCCAGGACGTCGTCTACCTGGGAGTGCCGATAAGCGAATACGAATTTTGTGAATCGCAAAAACTGTAGAGGAAAAAATCTTTTTGTTGGAGTTTTCTTTTTCTTCCTTCTTTCTTTCTCTTTTTACAACACTGGAGGGGATGACGTCGAGAGCATCTTCTAAACAAATGGACCATCCTGTGTATGTGTGTGAGGGGGGGGGGGGGGACGAAAGAACGAAAGAAAACAAAAAAAAGGACAGGAACTTTGAATGTGACAATCATGAGGGTCAGCGACGGGCAACCATCCAAAGCTCACGGCTACCACAACCTCTCAGAAAGCGCTGGTGGTGCGCTTGCAACAACGAGAAGGGCCGCTGCCCACGGTTCGCCCCGGGACGGAAATTCGTCACTCGAGGTGCCACCACTCTTGCAGGTGCTGAGAGGCGGAAGTCCTTGGGATGCAACCACACCCGCCGGGGACTGGACACCACAAGAGGAGCCGCCACCAAACGCGCGCGAACACGCGTGCCCTTCGTCCCACGGAGGAATCCCTCGGAGGGATCTGCAAGATTCCTCTCTCCCGCCTCCTTGTAACTAGAAATTTTCATTTCCGCAGGGAAGAAACGAGTACACGTGGAAGTCATAACATGTACGTTGGTACGTGTGTACGCGCGCATGCACGCAAGCGGCTCCAGAACAAGGCAAGACATGCAAGTTGCCATTTATGAATTATGCCCACGTCTCTTAAAGAGTGGGGAAGACCATGCTGCAAACACGCGGCACAGCAACTCTCGCAACTCTGGATGGGGTTGCCACAGGGAGGGGGAAGGGACAAAAAATAAAATAAAATAAAAGCTTGAAGAGGTTGGAGAAGCACCCCTCGTTTCACGATGAGAACTGATTTAATCACGCGCATGTTTTTAATTTCTTTTCTTGTGAATCCTGGGAAGCCCAGCATTTTCGAGTGCTACTGTTCCGAACAGGAATGCCAGATACTTGAGGCAGAGGGCAGGCGCTGGAATCGCAAAATCTGCATTTGGGAAGCGCGTGGGAAGAACCCAAAGGCTCGAAGAGAGAGAAACTCACAAGCCAGGGGCGAAGCGGGAAGCTCTCGAGACGAGACTCTGGAGGGGGAAACCAGAGTCCCGGAACGCTCCCATCGCAAAGAGGCCTCGGCATTCAAGTAACTCGGGCGAAGCTCTTCTTAAGGTTGGTGAGTCGAGCACCGGCCAAAGAGGCAGCTGCCAAGGCTGATCCGAGAAAACGCTCGTCACACGCACGTTCAGAAAGGGACGCACCACCGCGCGAACCTCCTCTATCCTCCCGACCGGGCAAGGAAGAAGCAGCAGCTGCCTCGGGCTGCAAATCTTAGAAAATCTTCGGTTCGGAATCTCAGTTCTCCCAGTTCCCGTGTGGATCTCGAGGCACTGTACGATTTGGGTTTGGGAAATAGAGGGGAAATGCTATAGCCGAAACCAGCACGCCATCCCTGTGTTTTTCGACAGCGCATGCTCGGCGGAAGCTCGCGAGGTTCGCGTGCGATAAGCCGCTTCATCTTTGCGCCCGTAGCGCTTCGAACCCTCGGGCAAGGCATCACCACGTTCTGGGGAAGAGGGTGATGGGTAGGCAATTTGGAAATTCCTTCTTTTCCTCGGCAAACCCTGTGATCACGTGAGCATTCCCGTTGTTAGTGAACTCCAGCAACGAGAATGGATGGGCGCGCACGCATTCACGCACATGCACGAGTTCCTTGCAAGGAGTCCCCGTCTTCAATGGAGTCCCCTGAAGAAATTCTCCTTCCTCCCCTCCCCCTCGAGCATCCTGAAAGGACAGAACCGTCGTTTCGTGAGGTGGCTGCGATCCTGCTCACCTCGCTTGCCTCACATACAGTTTTTGCACGATCTGTAAAGATGACAAGAAAAGAAAAGAACAGAAAGAAAAGAAAACGACGTACGAGGAGCGCAGGGGCAGATTGGCGGGAGGCGAAGGTTTCAGATTTCAAAAAGGAGTTCGCCATTTTCCCAATTCGTAATCCGAGCAAGCGATCGTCTCAAAGGAATTCCGACGTAGCCAGAATAATGAGTGTGGCGACGATGTTGGCCACAGGATAAATGGCACAGCAGCTGCGCACGTGTTCTGTCGAGCAAAAGGCGGCGGCGGCCTGCATGTGTGTAAACAGTTGGGACCCCAAAGCCGACCGATCGGATTGGTGCTCCTCTAGAGCAAGGGTACGAATTCTTCTACATCTACGACATCTTCGAACGCCTCGGTTCCGGAAGGAATGGAAGCGTTCACGGCTGTTCAAAGAGGGAATTAAAGCCGCCAAATGCAAAGCAGCTGTACAGGCAGTGGGGGACAAGACGAGAAACCCTCAATAAACCCACACGACACATGATGATGATGGTTTCCACTACCAACTTCGTCCCGTCTGCAAGGTCAGCGGCACGTAAAGAGAGAAGAGTACAGTGGAAGGGCGTACAAATTTCTGCACTGCGCTTAGCAATGACGCGGAAACATGGAGGCCGTCAGTATCGAAGAAATTTGCAGACACCCGCAAAGTTTGGCGTGTCTTCCTCGCGGGGCTACGGCGAGCAACGCGAGCACATGGACAACCCAAGATCAGGTTCTTGAAAGGTGAAGGGCGTGGGTAGACAGTTAATCGGGGTAAAGGGGCTCCCCATGTCGCCAACTCCTCTTTTGCACATATTATCAGCACACCACCAAGCAATGTGAGTTTGCAATGTCTCGTGTGTTTCCACCTTGCGGTCCAAGGATCGAATAACCTGCGACCTTGAATACCTAAAAGCAGTGAGATCTATCTCCCACCGTCGCCTATTGGGCAGACACCAACAAAAAGACCGTCAACACGAGATTTTTATTATTCGTATTCGTGTTTTTGATCCACCATCATTAGCCAAGCTGGGATAATAGCCGTGAGACCTTTGCAGAAGTTTTCCACACTCTGTAAAAGATTTAAACTCGATAATGCGGAGTAGAATCCTCTATAGGAGAAGGGTACGGGGATCGACAACTTGAGAGGACTGAACTGGGGGCAGTGCGAAGCTGAGCTCAACTGATGCCAGCAGGAACTGAACAGTGATACTGGCGTATCCTGGCCTAAAGACTCCCAAGTTTCAAAAGGCATCGCCGCTCTGCAGCCAAAGAATAAGCAGAAAGAAAAGCACCATGGCATTCGTGCTCCGGGGATAAATCACGGACTGCTTACGCAACAGAAACGCACATTCAGCAGCTGCACACACTCAAGATGAGGATGAATTCGAGACCTTCGTAACACTCCAATTCCCGAAATCAATCGAACAGATTGAAAACCGGAGGCTACTTCAGAGAACCACCTCTCCCCTATACAACCCTGGGCCGTACTTTCTTCATCTCCCACCTCAGCTTCGGACTTCTCAGACTGGGAATGGAAACTTGCACGATTTTCTGCTGCTTCTTTTGTTTTGCACGTTTTACGAATCGGTAGTGAGCCAGTCGTATCCGCGAGGCAAAGCAAGCTCCTTTTTTGCTGTCGTTGCGAAGGCCTTTCAGGAGCGAAAGACAAAATCCAGGGACACGGAGATCACCAGGAACATGAATTCGAAAAGTACATCAAGGTGAAAACTGACGGAACAGCATCACACGGAGACGATGAGTCGAGCCTGTGACCCAAATCCTATTCCTACGGCTCTGCACTTGGTGCACCACTGCAAAAAAAAAAAAAAAAAAGCGGGCGGCGTTTTGCTTCAAGGAAGTCCAACTTCCTCAGTCAATCCGAGTTAACAGGTGCGCTATTTGAAAAGAGTCCAGGCGGAACAAGAGAGGAAAAAGATGATGATGAAAATGCAACAAAGTAATCGAAAAGAGAAACATTTTTTTTTGTTTCGCGTATTTTTTTTCATAGAAGTTTGGTGGGTTCTCTCTGTCTTTTGAAAATCTGCATCGTTTTGACTTTTTGCGAACCGTTTTTTCGCAATCCTTCACATGAAGGAATTCGATGCTACCTCAAAGGCATCTTTGTATCTTCATCAGCAAACCGAGTGAATGAATAGGAGAACAAGAACCAAACAGTAGCGATTTATTGCCTAAACGTGAGTACCGAAGAAGACTCGACTCAAGTAGATTTCTGTCTACAGAGTTCGTCCTCAAAAACAGACAGACAGACAAAAAAAGGATGAGGAAGAAGAAAATAAAAGAAAGGAAAAGAAAAAAAACAAATGAAACCGAAATGATGAAATTGCTGTACTGGCTGATGCACGCGTGCGTTCCCAACATGAAGCTTTTCCCATGCGTTCTTGGATAATCAGGAGCCAAGTGACGGACAAGACTCGCTCATATTCCGACTGGACACGGATAATTTTCCCGGGACAGTTTTTGGGAGGTGCTTTCAACGTTCCTCTGCATTTGCTAAAGTACATAAAAAAAGGAGAAGTGGATATGGTTCCAATGAAGATCAAAGCTCTCATGCCGAGGACCCTCAATCATCGACACCCACCCATCCCAGCGAAACACTTAAGGACAAAGATCCGGACATCTCCCAAGACAATCATCTGGTTCACAAAGAAGGCCAATGAAACGTATCCGTCGTTGCAGACCTTACGTAAGGAAAGCAACCACCAGAGTTTGTCCTTGCTTTCCCCCAATGCCGGTCCCTCTGGAGGCCGGAAGATTGTTCACCGCTACAGTAGAGACGCAGCGCACCCCGTCTCTTCTTTTGAGTCAGTTCACTGGCAGCAAGAAGCAGATTCGAATACGACGGTTTTAGCATGGCGTGGACAGATGGTACGGTGCTCGCGCTTCCTTCTAGGCTTCAGGATGCGATGAGCTTTCCGCTTACTTCCTCTACTAATCCCTCGGTCGTCGAAGTTAGACATTCTCTGTTATCGACTGCTAGCAGCTGCCTCACTATCAAATTTTGTCGACGGATTTTCCCTACATTTTGCTCTCGACCGATGGTTTTCAGCTCGCGACGACGGATTTGCGATCTCGCTGCTTGTTCCGGTGCAACAGCTCCCTTTATGTTTTATCGCACCACTCTCGGATTCCCTCTTTGTTTCTGTCCACTGATCAGACGCAGGCCAGCAGCCATGTAAGCCGCCGACTAAAATCTTAGGGGGAAGGCATCTGCATCTTCGTTAGCAGCACCCAGATACAAGCGGGCATCAAGCTTTTCATTCGATTCTTTTGAATGAAGTCCCCCCTGCTTCATGAACCTTGAACGGAACTGCGAGGAAGGAAGTTCAAACAAAGAGTAAAAACGATGGGTAGCAGTAGAGTGGCTTTGAAAGGAATCTTCCGATATGGTAACCTTCCAAACAAAGAACACCCTGACTGACAAGGACACGCGCAAGAGCACTTGCATCTCTTGAGGGTTGGTTTCAGTGCTTAAGTGCATAGCACAAGTGCGCCACGAAAAATCTGGATTTGAGGCAGCGCTCTCTCTTCTTTTGCTTCCGGAATGCATTCGAACCGAGTTATCATTGTGGTCTCAGAAAGAGAGAGAGACCCGCTCTGCGAGGCGGTTGGAGTGCGAGCGGCGCGGGTGAGGAGGAAGGGTACTTACTGTCCTGAATCGTTAGACACGCACGGCGCATCCACCAGAACAATGCGCTGCAGCGCACCGCTGCGCTGCAGGCTCTCGGGAAGATGAAGCAGCCGCGAAGGAATCCCAGTCAGCACCAGAGTTCCAGAAAGGCGGTGCTGCACCGTTTCGCACGAGGGCGTGCGTCTGCGCAAACGTTCTTGGCTCATCCGAAGGAAGCACGAGCGACGAGAAAGCGAGCCAGCGGAACCGAGTCCTCTCCGACGACGACACCGAAAAAACTGCGCAAGAGGACTGTCCTCCGTCGATAGGACTTGAAAAAAGATACCTCGACAAACACCATCTGTACGCAGAAACACCTTATTTACACACATTTTCTCGTTTGCGGTTCACGTGACAGGAAAACAGGAAACAATCGCATCTCGCGGAAGCTGAAGGTACAGCGACTGGCGCGACGAGAAAAAGCATCGGACGAAGGGGGCCATCGACACAAGATGAGAGCCGCTTACGAGGCGATGCAAGAAGAAGAAAAAGGAAGACGGGTTAGAAATCCAGAACACGAAGCACGAAACGAATGCTCTTGTTCATCGATGTGGGCAGCGGGGTTCGAACCGAGTTCGTCTTCCGGGAGAAGTGAATCCTGCTTCCAGATTCTGGATTTCATCTCGAGGGGGGTTCCCCTTCCTAGGGGTTTCCTTGGAAGTGGTGAGACAAACTCTCCGCAAACCCTAAGGATTTGGGCTTCACTCTTGCACTCGTTTCCGCCAAGCGACGCCCGGCGTGCCACCGTTCCGCGAGCGAAACCCTCCACGGTTACGAAAGGCCGCGACCCGTGTACGTGCCGAGGATCGCCAGCTTCAAAGATGCATCAATGCAAGCCTGCCTGGCTGCCCACTGTGCTCCCTGAGGAAATCCCGCTTGGGCATGGCAGCGCCCGAGACAAGTTTTTCTGCTGGCGGAGGCTGCCATGCAACGTCCCGCAAGAGCGAGACGCGTATGAAGACGGAGCGACGTGATCGCCGTCGTGTTCATGCCCCAGCGATTCACGTCACTTGTCTAACATCCAGATATCCTACAGGGCCACACTGATTCACCTTTAGATCGAGTTTCCCTTGTAATACACTGATGCGATTTTTTAAAAAAAGGTGGGAGGGAGTCAGCTGAGAAGAGAAAATATCGCGTGGCCACGTGGAGAGTTCTGCTGCGCAGACGGGGATCGAAAACAGGAAGATGCGTCCAACGGGGGTCCACCAGCATCCGAACGACGGGCTTTCACGACAATGCATTCGGTCCCGCTGCGCATTTGCAAACATCCACAAGGGCTGTGCTCCCCTTCTGTCTCAGGCGTCACGGTCTTCGATGGGTACACCGACCGTTATCGGCTCATCTCTTGCAGTGTCATGAAATTTTTACCAAACATGGGAACCTCCTTTCAAGATCGAGCGAAAAGCTGTGTGTGGGCTCGGTACCAAGCGACGAGATGAATCTGTGAGCGAGGGGAACAGACGCACGTGGAGGTACGGGTGGACCAACAGATTTTCAAGACAGGATTTGCAAGTGCGGGACCCTCGGTTCATTCCCCGGAAAATCGGGGAGTTTTCGCACTCGGCGAAGATCCCCTGCAGCAGGAGGCATGCTGGACGAGACGCAGGTCGGCGGATACGACAAGATGGCGTGTTGAGCGTGCACTGGGCTTAGAGCGGTTGTCTGCCCGTCTCGCTCCTTTCGGCACAACTCCGGACCCCCAAAACAAAAAAAAGTTGCCACTGTTGATTTACCGGAGCCGAGACACGTGATCAGAAATGCTCCCGATCCTGCTCTGGAGTTCTCCATCTCTTCAGCTCCTACCGGCCTGAAGTGGTTCTACAAGTTCCAGATTTCTCTGAAATCCATCCCACGCTGGATGACTTCGGTCTTCTGGATTCCTGCGCGCCAGCTTGAACAACCGAGTGTTCCCTTTGTGGCATCCCTTCCTTCTAATGTGGAGGGCGGTTGCGGCCTCATCTTTCCGTGGACAAGATTCGTTGCTGAGTACAGCTGATGCGTTCAAGCGCTAGTCGTGCAATATGAAAGAATGGGTGTCATCCGGAAGCCACGGGTCTGATTCTGCCTTGCTGAAGGGAGGAGGGCGGAGTCCGGCCTCCCGATCGCAAGCCTGGGAGCGAGGAATTTCAAGAAAGGGGAACGAGCGGTCCACCTGCACGACCACGAGCGTCAACCCGCGGTGAGGGCGAAAAACGGCGTCCATGTAGTGTGCAAAAAAAAAAAAAAAATAGTCAGTGGTTAGTGGAGGCGAGCGCAGGGGCAGGCTGAGCTCGTGTCCAGCAGAAGCGGCGGCGAGGAACGGTAAGATCTGCTGCACGGTTTGCTGTACTTTGAATCTTGGAAGATGCGGGTTGCAAGCGAGACTGCTCTCGGAAAAACGTGGGTGGGGGAAGAGCCCTACGTCTCCGATGCCCGCAATACCGGAGAGGCGACTCAGAAGGGGAAAAGACCTCCATCGCTGGGACAGTGAAGAAAAAACGCACACGTCTTCCTCGGACGTCGAAGCGCTCATCTGCTTTACTCCTTTTGACACCAGTGCAATCTGATCACATCGCAGACACCTACAGATGGTTTTGTTGCGGCTGCCATGAGCAATGTAATTATATTTTGCACAACAAGCAATGGTAACGGCTGTTGCGAACGCTTGGGTTCAAGGTCGTTTAAAAGAACAAATGTACTAAAAATTTCGGTTCAATACACACACGCCAGGAAAGAAACTGCAATCCAAGAGGTACCTATACAGAAAACACTTTATACTCACGGACGGAAAAATCAACAACAAAGTGTGTGTTGCTGAGAATCACTCTCTTGTCTTCTTCGGTCGACCCACTCTGCCTTTCTTGTTGTACTTTTCACTGCTTTTTCCTAAAGCTTGAGCCATCTTCATGAAGTGCCTGGCACACATGATACTATTGTTCACAACTTTGTAACGGTCCCCGGGCTCGAGTAACAGATCACACCACGAGCACATGAAACACTTGAGATGGTAAGCCTGTCCCAAACCAGATCTGAGCACGTATTCTTTGGGAGGAATGACTTGTCCACATCTACCACACTCACGACCAGTTGCAAAGATCCTGGAATGAGATGCGTATGAATGTAAATGCCCAGAAATTACGATTTCTTGTTTTGAAAAATCAACCACCGGTACTACCACAAGCGTTCTTGTTTTGCAATTGCGTTCGTGTAAAGAATGCGGTACATTATGCAAAACAAAGAGTGGTAAGAAGACCCAAAACCAACGCTGATTCTTCAAGCAGCCTCGTTTTTAGTACGTCGTCTTGAAAATAGATGGCGCAATAGGAAAACAGAAAAAAAATCGAATACTTTGCTTTTTTTTTGATCACGGTTTAAAACTGGTAAACAAAAACAACACCGGTAGAAGACATCAAAGTTCTACGACCACATTCTATGAGCGTCATGCTACCTAATGCCCTCTATCGCATCATTCAGGCGCCTGGAAAAAAAAAAAAAAAAAAAAAACGGCACTAAACTTGAACCTTGCACGATTTGCTTGCAGAGTATTGCAGCAAGGTCGAAAAAAAATCCAACGTCAAATGATTCTCAGCAACAAACTTGCAGGAAGGACTTGAACATGGGTGATAAGGATCTTCATCTTTCCTCTCTCTCTAGCGGTGGTACTTCAAATGCTTTACGGCAGTTCCTGTATGTCGCACCGTGACCGCTTAACAGACGAAGCGCGAAAGAAAATGCTGATATGTAATTTAAAAAAAAAAAAAATTGTAGATAAATATGAATTTTAAGTAATACAGGTAGCACCTCGACGACGTGAGAAGGAGAAGCGAACGCACAAAGCTCAGAAAACAGGGTTTTGGTTCGGAAAGGGTTTTTTCCTTTTTCTCGCTCCGAAATGCAGCTTAAACGGCACGAGGTCGGCTTATTCATCCCGAATTAAACCCATTTGCTGTTGGGAGAGTGAAAGACCAGGAACACTCCATTTGTTTGTAGATGGCTATTTTTCTTTTCTTTTTCCGTAGCACGCACCACGTCTGAGCGGCAACTCGGGGGCAATCCAGTAGAACGTTTCGATGTATTTGAAGAAAGAAGAAAGGAAGAAGAAGAAAAAAATCGCAAGGAATTCTAAATTCGATGAGGAGGAGGAGGAAGGTTGCATGATAGCATGCAGGTATTACGAACACCTGGAGGCTCCCGCGAAATCCAAAGCTGAACAAAGCGCCAGGGCGCCAGCTTGGCAGCGCCATTCTTCAACTCTGCCTCCGACTGCACATCGCGAGACAGCCTTTTGGATGGAAGAAAAAAAAGGAAGAAAAAAATTGAGTCAAAAAAAGCAAGATGGAGCTGACAACAACCTGAAAATGCGGTTCGAGGTTTCCTCACATGCAGTTATGTGCGGAAGTGACGTATGTGTTCGCTATTACCCGACCATTATGAGCACAAACGCAGCATTCCTTTTGGATTCAAGTAAGGGTCGACCGTGGAGAGGTCAGATTTCTCTTTGTCTGAGCACAAACCAACACCCGCACACAAGCAGCCATTACCGAAAAATTTTTTAGCAGCTGAAAAGCTCTGTAAACGATTTAAGGATAGAAGACCTCGTAACGTGCGTGTTACTCGGTTTCTATCATTCGAAACACAGACTTTGTGTGTGATCATTTTTTTTTTTTTTTTTGATGCTCCGGAGATCGAATCGCTCGATGGTAAAAATGGATACAAACTAACGATCAAGATAGATAAACAAATAAAACCGGGAGACCTGCAAGAAGAATAACCAATGGTCACACAGCAGTAACTTCTTGCTGGAATGTGGGATTCACATCAGAGCTGCCCACGATTAAAGGAATGGGGGGGGGGAGGGCGGCGGCGGAAACGCCTCGCGAAAATGGACATCGCATACATCCACACCACATTTCTGTATACACACACCCACGCTCATTTCAAGGATTTCAAATCAGCACACGGGAAACATACACACACGAAGTATGCCATTGGAGTTTTCATTACACTTGATTTTGTTTATTTCCACGTGAAGCACGTGCGCTGCGAGGCGTTTTGATTTTGCCGATTTATCGGCAACCTTACGAAAGCAATTTTCGGTTTTCAGTCCCCGATTTCCGCGTTGTGCAAATCGACTTTTGATTTTATAACGTGACCTCAAATTCATGCGGCAGCACGGATACTCTCGACCAAGACGTTCTTCTCCATGCAAATCCATTAAGCCGCACCACATCTGAAAACACCCGCGAAAAAGGTTGGAGGAACATTCTTCTCGTTTTCTTCTTTCTTTCTTTCCTTTTTTTTTTTTTTTCCTTCTTCTGCAGGCACTTGCCAGCATTAGCAGGCCAAGAGAATCCCGGCAAACCTATTTCGAAAATTCCAAGGCTGATTAAAACGAAATCGACGCTCTTCAAAGCCAACGAGATCACTGTGTAATAACGTGAAGAAATACGCAGGAACGATGCCGCCCAACGCAGGAAGACGTTTCACTTACGTGCTTTTTTTACATGGCACTCACGAGCCGACATTTCGCTTAGCTTTATTGAGTTTTTATAGAAAGGGTATGACTAATGATGCTCAAAAATGAAGCCATAAAAACATCTTCTAATGAACCATCCGAGAACCTGAACGGGTGATTCGATGCCCACATTCCAGAACCTACGATAACATACCAAAGAGAATTAGAAGGAGAGGAACAAGCAATGAGCTATTACATATCGCAGGGTAGAGGAAGCTGAACACGAGAATGGAATCTGTCGGAAAGAAGGCTGAGGGAATGAGGTGCCTGGAAGAGAGAGAGAGATCTCGGGAAGATCATGTTCTTTCCCGCTTACGGTTCCGCAACTGTATCTACACAAAAAAGGTGAAGATAAACATGCACGAAAATTGCAGAAAAAGCAAAGAACGGATTTCCACCTGCCTACCTAAACCATTCCAGCTTTGCTTTCTCTATAAGCTGTAAACAAAAGCAGTGAGTAACGATACCTCAAGGAGGAGATTTAGAACTACGATCTCTCGTGAAAAAAACCGCAAGAGTGGTCACTTCGTTGCGCGCGTTCACTTCAAGTCGAGGAAAGTAAACTCGACCAACGTAATGGGGTTCTGAGAAGGCTTTCTCTCGCCTCCTCTGCTAATAAACAGGGATTAGATGAGAATTTCCACCTGAAACAAGATCGGCTGGCCTGGATTACTCATTGCTTGTAACATTTTTCTTCACGACGACAAGCAATTCAATTTCCATGCTCCCGGCAATGGAGTTGGGGATTCCTGCGAGCCACCTTGAGGAGAGCCACGATCAGTTTTTGGCAGGAGCAACCCATCGGTTTGGTTTACCCTCATTTGCTTACCGTCGCATCGAAAGCGGGCCCCCCTTCACCGGTAATTCTCCCAATAAGCAAAAAAGTTCGTTTCCAGCGGGAAGAAAAGGTTTAAAACGGGAGAAAATGACACGTGACACCCCGCAGATTGCACCCATTCGTCATCCGCTCCCGAAGATTATCGAAGAGAATCCTTCAACGACCGAACTTCAAAGACACGGAGGTTTTCGAATCTTTGTTTCAAAGAAATGCACACAACATGCTGATTGTGACCTTGTGGAGATTTTTTTTTTTTTTTTTTCCCGGGTAAACCTTTCTATGGAGGTGCATGTGGTAACGCAGAAAGATGCCGTGCATATTTTACACGATCACGGTTGCACAGGTATGTGGTGGGGAGCACGGAGAGATCGTTTGAAATACTTCGCTCTCCCTACTATCCCCCCTAGGAAGTGAGCGCACAATACACTTTCAAGTAATTGACGACTTGCAGGAAAGAGTTGGCGCAGGAGAATCTTTGGCGCCATTTTCACAAATAGTTACAAGCATAAATACACTTTTTCCTTTTTTGAGGCTCCAATGACTCTTGCATAAGAAACGAGCAAAAAAAGAAAGGAAGGAAGGAAGAAAAAACGAGGAATTTGAAGGGGGGAAAAAAAAACTGCGCTCCCGTTTTTTTTTTTTTTTAAAAAAAAACATCGTCATTCTTTTCATCACCTTTCGAAAATTTGACTGGCAGTTTTCTCTTTCATTTATCATCTCTAGACCTTAAGAACTTCTTGTCCGAGTTCTTTTGACTTGTACACGGAGGTACATTTGCGAGTGTGTGTTTTCACAAAAATTCACACATTCGAAAAACGCCCAAACGAGTTCGATTAATGTACATGGATCGTAAGAAAAAAACAAAATAAACAAAAAAGAAACGGCTGTACAGAAGGGGGATGAAGGACCTCAGACGATGAGTGTTTCCTCGGTCTTTCAAAGAACGAACTGTCCACGGTGGGCAAATACAAGGTCGCAGAAACCTAAAACGAATGCAGGCTGCATCCACAATGACTAGCGTGAGAACTTAGGAATTCATAATTCCCATCCCAGAAATCGAGAGCCTCCCCTCCCAGGAAAGTGGACTAGAAGGCACCTATTTCTCAAACCTAAGACTAGAACGAAAACCGACGGGAGATAAATTTCAGGCTACGTGTCCGAAAAATTCACTTCCTCTGCTGTGATCTGCTCTGTAGGATGAGAATACGACTCAGTTCGTAGGGAGCTGGCCGCTTCCATCGCACCCGACAGAACCACTGCTCCATCAAATTCTCTTGTCATCCTCTTGTCCTCTTCATTATCCATCCTCTCCGTTCCACCGCATTCCAGATACGCAGCTACCAAAACTCTTCCAGTGCTAATAACAACATGCTTTCTCATTTTCACTTGCTTAAGAACTCAGCCTCACAGCCAATTCCATCACCACTCACTAAGAATACCCAGCTTCTGTTCTCTCCACTTGATCCTCTAGAAACTTCACACTTCTTTCTTTACCAACACTTCGTAACCCACCGAACTGCCATAACTGAAGGCCAACTCACTTCACTTTCAATCTATAGCTAATTTGTCGGGGAAAACAAAAATGCTGGCTCTGAAGCAAGTTTGGAAAATTTCACATATTCGCCATTACTGGAAAGGAAAGCAAACCAGAAGGGAGCGGAAAGCACAGAGGTGACCGCAGCGATGGAAGACTGGGCGCGCGAATGCATACGGGCACCTGGATGCAGCGGAAGACATTCTCTCAACCTGCACAATGATGGATCAGAAACGCAAACGCACTTGCAAAAAGCGACAAGAACTGCCCTTGATCTTTCAGAGCCACAGAACAAGTGACAGAACGTTCCGGAAAACCGCACTGTGGTCTTAGGATGAGCTATGCGCTTTGATGTTCCGTCTTTCGTTATCCTTTCTCAGGTCAAGAGTTTTCAACGAACTTTGTGACGACTTGCACCAATAACGCATAGTTTAAACGTCAACTGCAGTGCGGGAGAACTTATTCGAAACCAGTGGCGACGATTTGCTGCTCTTCTAATGAATGCATGCTCGCAGGACAGATTCCTGCGCGTGTCCACATAAGAAAGACTCGGCACATTAACTCACTTTCAAATGAATGCCTTGAAATTTGCATTGGATACCCGGAAACAAAGTGACTATGCAGTTTGTCACAAAAGTCAGCAAAAATTTTTTTTTTTTTCTTTTTCCTTTCCCTTTCTTACCGACTCTTCTACGTGCTTCTTCCGCTACTACCCTGATTTTGTCTTGTTAATGTGGATTTCTCGTAATGGCAAACGAGAACACTTGAATCTTAAAGTGCAGTTATTTCTTTGGAGTTCTGATTTACGGGATGCATTTTTTTTTTTTTTTTACATTCGTTGGCATACTCTACCTGCTGTGGCTTCTACTTGCTTTCGTGGAATCGAAACATTTTTTTTTTTTCCTTGTTACGAGTACTTTGTCTATCTCTACATTCTCTGTCAAGAACCACATCTTTCACCCTCCTTTCACCTTAAGGGTGCTCTTAGTTTCCGAAATTCGTCTGAGGGAAAATATTTTTTCCCATATGCAACTCGGTACCTGGATCTCAATATTTGACATACACCTCGAAGTTGTCTAGCAAAACTTAATAACACAATAGCCGAAGTAATTCAAGAATGCCTTTCTAAAGCGAAGAAGAAGAAACAAAGAGCCCTAAAAAATAAATATTAGCAAAAGAAAAAAATACAACTCAATGTTCACACACACACACATACACACACGAAAAACAAAAAACAAAATTCGTTGGAGTCATAATTTTATTTCATTTACTAAATATTAATGCAATTATCCTCTTTATCCAATTTTGTTTATTTATTACGTACTCCCGGGAAACATCTGGGAATTCCAAAAACATAATTTCCAAACAGGTCCGTTAACTCTTTTGTTTACATTCTGCTATGTTTTCGAGGCAGCGTGCGAAAAATGCTCATGCAACCATGGACTTTGTGCTTGCAAGAGGGCAGCAACCAATGGCATTGGAGGCTGCCGGGTTCATTAAGAATTCTAGACAACCGTCTGTAGAATGAAACGGTAATCTGAGTCATTTCTGAGCTCTGACTTCCATCAGCAGAACTTTCGAACAATACCAAAATGTAGCAGACAAGAACAAGTGACAAGACAAACGATGCGGTTATCGTTCACTCGCATCTCTGCCTTGAGAAAAGGGGATGGGACTTCTGGTACACACTGTTTACAAATTATCATCTGGTCATGCGCTTATTAATAATGCGGATAATTGCATCCCACGTTACAGATCAAAAGATACCACGGCTTTATGCTGTCGCGTCTTATGATCTGAAGAAATGATTACGACGACTTTACGTTTACCTTGCGTTTCGATTGAACCACGAGACGAAGAGGTTGACGTATACTGCCTCTGCCTTCCGCAAGAAGAATGGACACACTGCCATTAGCAATATCAAGCGTACTTAATATCCCCCAAAGACGAGCTCAAAGTTCCGAGTAATTTTCCAATTCACTTCTCTTTGAGCAACCTCCCTACCAGGAAAGCAGCTGAAGTTTTAACACTTTAAATGTAAAGGCTCTGCCGCCAAATGAGAAAAATCCTGGAACACTCACTCGTCAGAAACGTTCCCAGAACCGCGCGGTGAAGATCGTCTTCCACACGACACGAGCAGCGCAACGGCACTCGAGTACGTGAGAGATTCGTGTCCCTCTAGGCAAAAGAAGAAGGTCTTGTCACTGTGTGTCAATAAAATGATTTTTTTCCCGTTCCGCACTGCACTGAATAAGGATGCCCGGTTTATCTACAGAATGAAGGCAGGAATAACGTCCGGTAATGGGCACGTTGAGGCAGTAACGGAACACGAATGGCACCTGAATCGGTTCGAACCTTTCTTGCATGGTCCGATGAAAGCATTTGGCGGATGGATAACAGCGCAACGTCCAACTCGAAATCATTTTCTTGAAATCATCTTAGCCAATTCGTGAGGATAAGGGCTATGATTCCTCCTCAAAAAAGGCAACACCTCACATCCAGTTTCGAAGCATAGGTACAGAGGCAGACTCTCCAACTAAGTTCAGTCACGTACTACAATGTAATCAGTCAACGATGCAGGGAATGAAGAAGATTCCAGGCGATTTGTCGGTGGGAGCACATTTCATAGCACTTGGGCTCTTTGGGCACAGGTTTCCCTAAATACTAGTTTAAACGGCTGATGCTGGGAAGGGCACTGTCTTCGGTCGCAAGAAATTAAAAAAAAAAAAAAGTTTTTATTCCTTTCAACTTTGTCCTTTGCTTATTGTCTCCATGAGTTTGTTGTCAGACAAACGGTGTCACTCGGGGAAAAAGAACTAGCAAAATATGGAAACCACGTACGTTAAAGACTGTCCTCGGGTTTTGTGCCATAAAAAACAAATTAAAACAAAACTGAATTTACGAGAGCTTTCTGTCTCAAGAGTTCATTGTGGATCATTTAAGGAAAAAAAAAACTACGGTGGCACCGGTGATGTCTGGACAGCAAACAAAAAGCAAATGGTACATAGAAGCAGTCACGCACAGTTTCATCTGAACTTTCGCTGGCTTTCCATCAAAAAAGTACTGCTATGAAGGACGCACGCGGCTTAAAACTTTTTTTTTCCTTTCACAACCGAAGACATAAACACGTAGAAATCCGTGCGCGAAGATGAACTCGAATTTCTGTGCTCGCTGAAATTTCAGCAGACAACAAGAGAGGACCAACACTGTGATGAAAGAAAAAAGCGAGATGTAACTCAACTTGAGCTTCCCAAATGAGGAGTATATAATTCGATACTACTTTCCCTTTTCGGAAAAGTACTCTTTTCCTGGAAATTCATTCTGACGATCTATCTAACGTTTAGCAGCCCGAATGAAAGGACTACCGCACCGTCGTTCCCCTTTTGCCACACGCGGCTGCTATCCTAAACGGAAGCAGTCCCTGCTGTTTTCTTGAAGAGCAGAATTCTTCCGGTACTAGAAGCTGGCTAGTTTTACGAATTCAACGTAGCAATGTTAAATTCGTGGAGCTACTGCGCTTTTGGCTAAGACCTCGGGACTCCAAAAAACAACCACTTATGGCTGTAAGGCGGCTATGGAGTTTATTACCTGCTATGGTGCAACCCGTCATAGCAAAAACCATGTGCTTCCAGATTCGGCTAATCATGCAATCTCAAGAAGGAATCGAATTCCAGCAAAGCAGCAGATTTCTTGGGTCTCCGAAGTAGGCAGACTTCTGATAAATGGTACGAGGGGTTTTATACACTCTCCATGGTTGCAGACACTGCAATGTGCCGAAGGAAACAAACAAGCACATGAAGCCACGAATCAGATTCAGACTTTTCGAATTTCTCTTGGAAGGCAATCGGAAGTAAAAAATTATCCTGTGACAAGTCAATAGACAGAATCCTTGAAGCTCGCTGTTTGCTACCGTGGGCACTCTCCTTGTTTCATCGGCCTTATTGTGTTTTGTTTTTCTTTTTCTTTCTTTCTTTTCTGATGAAGGAATTCCAAGATGAGATTCCAAGGAACTTTTGATGTTTACTCTGCCACATGCATCGGTCATTCCCTCCAATTAAACCCCAACTGAATTCGTAATGGGAAGATAAACAGAATTCAAACACACACACACACACATGCAGCACATAAAAACATGTAAAAGCGGCGGCCACCAGAAAGAAATGCTGTTGTTTATCGTCCATTTTGAAGCCTCTCGATGGTTTGGGTGTGAAAAAACAAAACAAAACAAGAACACTCCGTTCCTACTGCACGGTAAACGTGTTCACAGGAAGAACAAACTATGAGAACACTGCTCAGACCCCACAGAAGAGACAACGATTCTCAAAGAAAATCACTCTGCTGCTGCTGGATCAACTGAACGTTCCTGTCCTGTGTTAACCAACTCCTCATTGAAAAAAAAAAATTTTTTTTTTTTTTTTAAATTCACTTTCGCAGCATATGTAAGAATACAGATTGCCGCATCTCAGAAAACGAGCACTAACAAGCATGGATGATGTGGAAAAAGCACATCTTTACGGTCCGTGCTTATGTGGATAAGCTACAGATTCCTCCAGCATTGTGCAACTTACTATCATGAACACTATGGAACAACCCAGGAGCCACAAGCCATTCAGCATGCTGCTTAAGCAGTTGTGTTCCGGGTTCGATAGGCAGCAAAGGAAAAGTGAAGAACAGTATAAAAAAAAAAACATGTAAGTTAGGCACACTGCAACTGAGCAAAATTTGGCGTTTGAAACGGTTACCTCGGTGCAGCTAAGGTCCACCGGAAAGAGAAAACACGAATCCGGGAGGATGAAGGCGAATTCCAGCTTTCAATCGTGGTATTAATACTTTGAAATTACTACCCTACACCAGTTGCAAACGAGTATCATCTAAGCCTGTCCGAAGAAGAAGAAGAAACCTTTCACTTTTTAATTCCATGATCGTTAACTGTAAACCGCCCTCCTCCAAATAAACGCACCAGTTTATCTAAAAGGTCCTTTTTATCATAAACTTTGGGATTTGACGCAATTAAATTTTGCACAGAGAGAGATTTTCGCTCGTTAACGATAATTTACATCTCAAAATGACGTGCGCGATAATTAAGGCATGGGTAAGAAATAACGCTCATTAGTCACAGAAGAGTAAGGTGAGATGCGTTCAAAGGAAGAAAAAAAAAAATCGGAAAATAAATGTCAGATGCTGAAGAAATGCCTGCTGAGATTGCTATACGAGTACGGAAACAAAAACAATGGAATACAAATAAACTTGTACAGAAAGAGGGAGGGAGGGAGGGGGGGGGGGGAGATTCAAACCTTGAATCAAAACAAAAACCAATAAGTTGGTCGTGTGCTAAGAGCAGTAGTGAAAACGCAGATGCAAAAATGAGAAAATGGGATGAAACGCGCTTTCCCGAAGGAGGGAATGTGTGGCACGAGGACCGCGTGCATCGCTTCGCCCCACGTCAGGACATCGCGGGAATCACTCGGCACTGCTGCATGGGAACGTGATTTTTTTTTTTTTTTCCTTCTTTCCTTTTCGCAATTGCTCTTTTGACGAGCATCCTCGCAGCATCAAACTGGCTGCAGTTGCTGGTGCGAACGGTTGAACAGAAAGCGCTGGCTGAACAGAATGGAAAACGCAGCAATGGAAAGGCGTGGAGGAGAGGAAATCACGCGAGATGCGTGATATGGAAAATGATGATCCACATGTCGCATCAAATAAGCTTGCTCGGAGCTCGCTCCGAGGCAAAAGGAAGACGAAGAAGAGGAAAAGAAAAGGCAGATGCTGAGGGTCCGAACGCGGGACCCTGGGAAAGAGTTCGATGGGGATGGAATGAGAACTGCTCGGCAAGTACATGTGTAGCTCTCTCTCTCTCTCTCTCTCGCAGGAAAAAAAAAAAAAAGTTGGCGCTGAAATATGTACAAGAAGTCTCAGTGTGACAATAAAACGCAAGAAAAACAACGCGGAAGCTTTTGATTACATGGGTTTCGGGAGCTGCATCGTTCTTTTCGACACGCTACTCGCGAATCCCTTGGTACTGCATTTGAGGATGAAATGGAATTGCCACTCGCGATCAAGATGAAACTGCAGATTCAATATTGGATTCAAGCAAATATTTCCCCCCCGAGATCCATTCTGCATACGCGAAATCCATCACAAAAATCATCAATAGATCATGTGCTCCAAACAGATCGAAGTAACTTACTTACTGACCATAAACTGCCATCAACCTATTCCGATTTGCCATTTACATTAACATGGTGCATCAGCAGTAGGTGCGTCCGCACCAACTTCCACAATTTCATTAAAACTGCTTAAGCAGCACCCGAAGAACGAACACCACCGTCCCCCGTGATGGGGGACAGAAGGGGGCGAAGGAGCTGCTTTTCCTTGCTCTCTTTCTTTCTTTTTTTCCGAGACGGATTTTCAAGACAAATTACACGCAAAACGCTTTACTGTTTCCCGTCTCTGGGAGATTTGGATCTGACCATGAGAATTACCTTTTGGCAGCAGCTGGCTGAGAATAGTAGTGTGTTCGGACAAAAAACACCCAGATTCGTCACAATCAAAACGGCACACTGGGAAGTTTTCCATCCTACCGAATCATAAGATGAACACACAAACCTATATAAAATCCACGACACTTTCCGTGCTCACACATGCACCGTTTCCCCCCCCCCCTAAAAAAAAGGGGGTGGGGGGTGGGGGTGGGGGAAAAAGAAGGAAACAATCACTAAATCCAATCAGCAGCCACCACCTTCATAAGCCCTACTCTGCTTGCACCTCCTTTACCCGATTTAAAGGAAAAGGAAAAACAAAAAAACTTACGATAAAGATGTTTACGAACAACATAAAAAACCCGACCAGCATTCAAGCGACCATTTGAACCATTCTTTCTGGTCGTCTGTACCGCAGACGGGAGAATCAACGTGTGCATCACAAGGTGTCAAATTCGATAGACGGTCTAACCTTATATAATCTGCGCGGCACAGCACCATTTCGGCTCTTTCGAAATACGAAGTTCCTATGTGGGCAAGTAGGACTCCACAGCAAGAGCACTTGAGGCAGCCTTCATGCCAGTATTTATGAGGTGAATACAACAAAAAACGATCAGCAATTTTAGCACCACATCCGGCACACGAAGGTGGGTGTCCAAAAACTGCACGTTTGCCGGTTTCAGAATCAATGGCGGAAGGTCCAAGTCTGCTGATTGGATATCGATCAGATGATATTGATGGGTACTGTCCGTTTGTCAACAAGGAACGCTGGAACGCAACATCTTCTGGTGAATCGCCTTCCACCACTTCTGGGTAGGCGGAAAAGCCAGCATCCATCATCATTAAGCTGGAAAAAGAAGGAAAAGAGTTTTTAATTCACAACTGTGTGATACACCATTTAAGAAACATATCTCTTTACTTCCCACCTACGCCCGAAGTCTCGGAATCGAGGAAGCCGTTGGGAACCTCGAAAGCACAAGAAGTTACGTGGGTACTACTGATCGCACAACGAGACGTGGAGATGCGAAGCGGAACGTTGCGTGCCGTTCTTTCACAATCCGAAGCCACGAAAACAAAAACAAAGAAAAAAAAAAAAAAAAAAAACACGTGCTCTAGAGTGCGGACACATCCTTCGGAACACGGACAGCTCAGATTTATTACACGCATGATCACTAATTTGAGTCACTAAATCAGTTCGGCAAGAGATGAAACTGAATGGCTTTGCTGGCGCCGTTAACCGTTAGGCACACGTAAGCATCTAGGAGAACTGCTACGCTGAAGCATCCAGATCACGAGAGAAGCTCAGCTGCAACTGCTCAGCACCCGATCACTTCGCGAGAGCCATCCAACTGCAGGCCGTGTTTCAGGAAGCGTTGTCCTAAGGATGCTTCCAACATTCACAAGGCGGCAGGCGACTTCAACGGCTCTTCTTTATATGCTTTCGTTCCAGTAAGACGGGGTGGTCAGAAAAACATTCCGCCTTCCTGGAATGATGGCTTCTACAGATTCTACAGATACCCAGCACATGGGGAAATCCCAACGACACGGGGGGGGGGGCATGGCCTCTCACTAACAACGGAGGAACGAACATCTGTTTCGATTTTTGGTCCTTGGTACGATAAAAAAAAAAAAAAAAAAAAAAGGGGGACAATCGAGGATCGACTTTCCGTGTGCAGCCGTGCTGTGTGTGCTTTCACAAGTCACAGCAGCAGTTGCTGCTTTCGAGAGTTTTTGCCCACGGCGAAAAGATACTACGAAGGAAATTCAGCGCCGAAAAGCTCGATTTTTTTCGCTGTAAGGAAAACAATTTAACTACGTATTCACACTGAAATAGCACGAAGGAAGGAGCAGCAGAAGAAAAAGTCTCCACGTTCACATTTCGCTCAGGTAGACTGACAAGGTACCACGGTACCAAAATAGCGACTACAGAAAAATCACCCAAAAGGAAACCCAAGAGTTTCAAGTGCAATTCTGATTATTCGTTTTCGAGCGTTGCAGGCAAAAAAAAAAAAAAAAAAAAAAGTACACCGGGATCATTTTTTCTTTTCTTTTCTTTTTTTTTTTTTTTTTTTATGGATTCCCGCTTTTTCGTTTCTCGGTTGCACGCAAATCTAGCGCGCGTGTTACTCCACATATTACATTATCCACAAACTTTTATGTGAGCTGCCTGACACTGCCTGCATGCTGGTACCTCAGTATAAGACAGCTTTGAGCATCGTTTTCCAGGAACCTCCAAGGGTTGCAAGCACCTTGGCAAAAACTATCCCATGCTGTTTTCATCTTCAAGAATCTGATTTTTATTTTTATTTGATTTTGCTCCCACCAACGACCGTGATGCGGGTTTTCGGTGGCTTCTCAATCTGAGGATTCGAAGTTCCAGGGCGCAGTCTAACAACCATGTAACAAACCACGCTGGCTTGGCAACGCATCTTGAAACCGGCGGGAACGCGACTCGATCTTCTGATGCTCGTAGGGGAGGGTTTTTACCGCCCTGAACCGCGTAAATCAGATGACAGCCTCGCGTTTCATTTTCAAGGAAAGACTCTCTCCAATTTATGCAGATGACTTCCGGTTCCCCTTGCCGGCTCATCCGTTCACTGATTTACTTTCTCACCCCCCACTACAGTTATATTCGGCTGGCAATTATTCGTTTTGGTCCAACGCGCACCTGGACAACTGGTGCCCTCCTGACAGCTCTGATTATCGCCATAAAGTGACAACATGAAAAGAGGCAACCCCAAGTACCATACGCGAGGATGATAAGCTGATGGATTTCAAATTACTCGCTACTCAATGAATACATGACGAGAAGTTTTCTGGGTGCGATAGCTGCACCGCAAAATGTTCTATTTATACCGGCGAACTGCAAGACTCAAGATATTCGCGCAAGGTGAAATCTGCAAACTATCAGGGAGACAGCAAGCGGTCTCCAGGCAACACTCCCACAACGCATCGTTCCAACAAGTACTGATGAGGATGCCCGAGATGGATACGGCAAAAACCCAAGAAAATTCCTCGCTAAACTATTGCCAAAAGCCAATGTTTCCTTTTCTTTCTTTCTTCCTCTGCAAATGATTCGACTCACGTAAATGGCGATGAGCACATCATAAACTTATCCGCGTAAATGGACGCTGCGACAGAAAGCCAAGGTCTTCGAATATTTACACACAGATCTTGCTTGGGACCGCGCAGCATTCGAAACAGAATCGGCCTGTGGATCATTCTGGAACCCTGCTCTGCGCCGAACACGTCGTACTTACACGTGCGATAACACCAAAAAAAAGGAAGGATGTTCGTACAGAACGTCCAACACGCCAGCAACGGGAGCACTAACGTACGATACGAACAGCTAGATACCAATATTTATTTTAACTGTGCTCGAAGATTACATTACGTGATTGCGTTGCCCTATGAAACGTTGCCCAATTATCGAAACGACAGGGCACGTACTTATTAGAACAGAACCTAATAAAACGCAAAAATTCAAAATTCAATAGAAAAGAAATGGAAGCAAGTGAGCCCCGTCGCCATTACAGGATGCAAAAGTGCAGCTGCAGCCTCTCTGGAGCGGACCGAAACCGGAACCTCGTTCCACGTAACAGATCCATTTATTTCAAAGTCATTACTACACCTTGGATGTCTTACACACAAAACTACTTTGAAAGCATCGGAACACACACGAATACGCGCGCTCTGCGAAGTGATGAAATTCTTCCTCGGCGGAGGCAAATCGCATCTCCCTAAAGGAGCGCCCGAGGAAATTTCGCACGCGTTCCCACCACCCCCTTGCGCACGGGAGCGTCATGCTCTTGATGAAGATCCCCATCGAAAAAAGCGGCCTCGTCGAAGAAACGCTCCTTTTTCGAAATTAAAGATACCTGCTAATTGCAATGGTAAAAAATTGACGTGCGGGAGGAAGGCGGCCTAGCGCAGCTGCTATTCTTTTTCGCAAGCTGCTTCGAACATCCTAGTTAGCTACTCCTGCACGCCTGTCTTGGGATCGGCTCTCTATGCCACTGCACATATGGAACAGAACAGAACTGCAACACGGCGGTGGTGACGCACCTACATCGCTTACGCGCTAGAAAATAAACACATGGTAAAATTTCTTCGCTTCTACCACACAGACATGCTGCCGCAGTCGAGTTCGCACGCTCAACTGCGCTTTCACTAAGAACGAACTGCACACACACACACACACACACACACACAGAAAAAATCGAAAAGACAAAGCAAAAAAGTGGACGGATGGGGAAAAGTAAAAAAAAAAAAAAGAGGAGCTCTTATTCTTGTGCACGGTGGTGGTACGTGCTCTTTGGTAGTGAGGAGGAGTGTTCTCGTGAGACTGGTCCTAGCTGGATGCTGGATGCACGGCGAACGGAGGGATGGGCAACGGATCGTCTCAAAGTCTCAGAGATTCCGGTTGCAGCGCCGTGGCGATTGGCTGTGTGTGGACGAAACCTGCACGGGAGAAAAACCGAAACCTCAAGAATGTGTGCATCTCGAGACGAAATTCGACACCAACACGTTCCGTTTTTTTTTTTTTTTTTTTTTTTTTTATTACCGGCTGTGACTCTAACAGTAATTCCAATTAGAAACGAACGGGATATATCAGCGATTCTTCTTCTCCTCCTCTTATTCCCCGCCGATTCACGCTAGGCTTTTGGACTCTTTTGCAAAAGTCGATCCGTCGACGCTCTGCTGATTGCACGTTGCGGTGATACGGCGGGGTCCACCCCATCCTCCTCGGAAAAACAGTCGGGAAGAATCACGGCTGCACATTTCCAACAACAGTTATCTCTTGTCTTTTGTCAACGTGGAACAAACGGCTGATTAGTCTTCGGAAGATTTATTCCGTTCTCGCTCCATGGAAACTCGACCGGCTCCGCAAGTGCTGTCTTTCCGACTTACATATTGAGTGCGATCTGACGTATGCTCGGGGAACACACGTCGCTCGATAGGTGTTCTGAAGGCGAACAAACTGTGATGAGAGCGTTAAGCCCCATTGGAATGACGAGAAAATTCAGCGGAGATGGCACCAGAATTTGAATTCTTTTTCACGGAAGAGAGAGATGCACGAACACTTTCTTTGATTCTCGGGTTGAAAAATGGGAGAAGAAACTGACGTTAATGGAAATTCTGATATTGGATATCTTTCGATTTTCTGCTGAAATTAGGGTATGGAAGAAGAATCTGTGTGAAAAAAGAGGGGGGAAAGGAAGGGAGAGAGGGGGGGGGGGAGGGGGAAGCATCCCAACTCGGGGATCTGCAGCCACGATCTCAAATCTGCGGTCATCTACCGTGTAGCCTCTCACCCCAGCCAGACGACATGCGCTGCGGACTACAAAGAGCAACACACCCAGACTCGTCTTTGCGAAAGATTCCAACGAGTTAGGGAACCAATAAATTTCCGGCAGCGAGAAAGGTGAGCACCGCCAGGAAGAGCGAAATGGCTGAGGATCACAGCGCAGCTCTAAATCATCCTAATCTTCTTGCAATTTTGTTTAAAAAGACTGCAGCAGTATGAGCAGCAGCAGGAGCAGCAGGACGCAGAGTTTCAACCCTTGAGAGTTTTAATGTCTGCCTGTCTGTCCGTACGTAGCCCTTCATTTGCTGAAAGTATTTGGAGTTGCCCTTGGTCCGCAGAAGCTGCCTCTATTTCAAGCCTTCCATGATGAATTCTGACGTGTACTGCATTCATAGAGCTTACAGCGGCGCGCGTGAAGCGTGTTGCGTCTCGGGAATTTTTATTTTTTTTTTCAAAAAAAAAGAAATATAAATCCCACATTAAAAATTCCTATTCGAAAACAATGACACTGATAAATGAATATCTCCAAAGATCACTTTTTATGTATTTTTTAAATTACAGCCCGAATCCGATTACGAGACGGTTGCATGACAACCTCACTAATCAGACACACACACACACACACACAGAACGTCCATGGGTTCGTTGAAGACCTCACCAGACGTACACGCACCGGCAATCCACACGAACACTAGGAGCAAGAAGAAGAAGAAGAAGAAGAAGCCGGTGCACAGAAAAGCTTCCCGAATCATAAGCACCAGTACAATTCTGTCGAGAGTTTGCGAAGAAAGCTGTACACGTGTTTATGAACGCTTTGGGAGCTACACTTTTATGGGTGGGCTTCCCGGGCGTAGATAATTATTTTACTGCGTTGTTCGTACTGAGACCATCTCGACGGGAACGTTATAAACCACTTGCAAGAAGTTCCCGAGTTCTGATACAACATTCTCCCCATTCACGTTCTCGTAAAGATTACTTACTGCGAAATTGCATCCTGCAACGCTGCCACCAGGACTTCCTCCCCCCTTCCCCCCCCCCCCAAATTAGCAGGCACGCCGGCTGCAATCGGAAAATAATCCGAAAAAGATTCGCTGCATCCGAATCGCTGACCTTGAACGCGGCGCCAAAACGTTCCCGTGTGATGATCTCGAAAGCGAATCATTAACAAAGAAAGCTCAAGAATGTTGCTACGCGGCTGACGCCGAGGTTTCTGGAGGAGCGGATCGGGAGGTGGCGCGCGCGTTCCCTGACGAACGAAACCCGTGGGAAAACGAAGTGACCACGCGCAGATTTTTCGAGCACGCAGCGTTTTTCCCCTCCGGGAAACCGTCCGGGTTCCGGGAGTGCTGCGCAGAGCTTGCTTTCGGGTTCCCTTTCGACTGGACGTCTCGGGAGACTGGTTCACGGTCACCGGGATTCGCCGGAGAGGCACCCTTCGGTCGGTTTGGACCGGGCCGAGTTGACCCGCCCCCCTAGAGGGAGGGCCCTCCCACGGGGGAGCGACTCCTTTGCCTGAGAAGGAAAAGAACCATCGAGAACGGAAGATTACCCGGGAACACGCCACGGCTTTCCGTACCCTCATCCGCGGGAAGAGTTGCGCCGGAATGCCGCCGTGCGCACCCTAGCTCTGGGCGGCAGTGGTGGGCGCTGCAGATGCTTCTAGGCGGCGACGGGTCAATCGACCCGCAGCTTTCGAAAGTGCAGTGTGGCCTTGTGGGGCGGAAATTATTCCCCCAACCGCGCTGCCTTCGCTTTCGCGCGAACCACCATCGGCAAGCAGCCGTAAGAGTCCCCCCGTTCCGTTAGCTTCCGGGGAAGGCGAGGTGGCGGAGGCGCTCCCGCCAAGAGCAACGCGCTGGCGATGGCGAACGGGATCTTCTGAAGTGCCCTGGACGCTGAGAGGAGAGGAGAGGTCCGCACGTTGGGTTTCGAGGAACAAAAGCGACCGGCCACACGTGCTGAGGTGTGACAGCGTGGAGCACACCACGTGGTGCCACTGCTGATTCGATGGCGCCCCGTCGCAGGTCGGTGCCGACAACCAGCAGGAAAGCCAATACTAGTGTGCAGCGGCGGCCGTAAATCAACACACACACACTTGGGGGAAAGGGGAAAGGAGCGTACTCCCCCTCGGGAGAAGCGCGCGGTCATACCCGCATACACGACCGAGCTGGAACACGGTCCCCCATCCTTTCGGCCGCCGCTTCGCGGACTGCGCATGTGAACTGCTGGGAAAAGACAAAAAAAAAAAGGAAAAGGAAAAAAGGAGGGGGAGGGGGGGGGGACGAATTCACTGCCGTGCGTTCGCCACCAAGAGCAGGGTCTGTTGCCAACGCAGAGGCTCCGACCATCTTCGACCTCTGAGGAATGCGGAGTTCTTCTCCGCACTCGCCTGGTACAGCATCATCACGGCGGCAAGCAGCAACTCGCTGTACCCCGCGCAGTCCGCGGGCAGGAGGCGAAAGAACCAGAGAGAAATGAAAAGTGCACGATGATGCTGACAGAAAATCCGCAAGGATGGAAGAAGTTACCCCGTGCAAGCCACACCGCGTTGCGCGCAGGCGCTTTTTTCCCGCTGGACGGGAATCTGATTGGATGCCTGGCGGCGGCGCGGAGCGATAGGCAGGGGGGGGGGGAGAATCAACAATGGCCGACGATTCGTTCCCTTCCTGCGAGACGTCCCGTCGATTCGTGTTTCGAGGCAAAACGACAAGAAACGCACCGATGTCCCGCGTGTCCGCGGACCCACGGGAGGTGGGGTGGCGAGAACCCCCGCGTTTCCGCGGCGCGCAGGTGTGTGCGCATGCGCACGCGCGAGAGGAAGCGGGCGGGATGCACACGGGAACGAGGAGGGAGAAGGCGGGAGACCGAAGCAACACACACACTGTTGCTGAGCAGCTTCCGGTCTCCTGCATCTCGTTTTTTTTTTTTTTTTTTTTCAACAACGGTCTTCGCGCTTTGCCTTTCGCGACCTCTGTTTTTGTGTCTCGCCGAAGATGGCCAAACTTTGCTCCATGGACGGGGGGAGAGGCAAAGAGGACGAGAACGGGAAACGCCTCGAGATGTTCTCCCCACGGCAGCGAGCGGTCGAGGGGACTGGGGTAGGGAACAGTGCGAAGGCACGCACGCACGGTCGCCACCGACGCTCCGCGAAAGGGTGGATGGCTGCAGCAGATAGGGCGGCAGTTTCGAAGCGCTACTAACGGGACAGCGGAGAGAGCGTTCTCCGCGAGAGGACGCTGGGAGGAAACGTCGTCCCTTGAGCGCGCGCGGGAAAAGGGAACGAAACCAAGGCAACGGATGGGGGGTGCCGGAGAGCGGACGAAGGCGGGCAACGGAGAAGCAGGCAGAGTCCGTCCTCCAGGAGCCAACCGAGAAGACGACAAAAAGTAGAGGCCGGCGAAGACACCAGGGAGTCGCGGAAGACCTTCGGGAACGGGAGAAAGAGAGACCGCGGACACAAACAAGCCGAAGCAACGCCCGCGGGCAAAACTGGGCGGGCAAACAAAAAAAAAGAAAAAATAAAAGGCGCGGTGCTGGCGGGCTCCACCCGGCGGTGATTTCAGACGTTCAGGAGACGGGCGAGCCGCTTTTGTGGCACACAGGTCATCCGAGGTGAAGCCAGCCGGACGGCGTGAAATTTCCGGGAGGAGGGGAAGGGGAAAGTGGAAGAAAAGGAGGGGAGGGGGAGGGGGGGGGAGAAAAAGAAGGATCGGGAACGAGCTGAGACCGCCCGTTTGAAAACGAGCACTGCGATTTGAGGCACACTTGGTGGGCATCACGGACGCATGCATCACACACCTGGAAACGAGTGAAAGAGAAGCGACCGCGCGGGGCTCGGAGGCGGAAGGGTCGAGACCGCTCTCGGAGCACCGAAACGGAAACGGCGCCTCCCGGCGGCATACCGGCGAACTGCGACGTTTTCCCACGCACGCGAGGAGCACAGAGCTGCGCGCGCGAGCGTTCCCTCGAAGACACGCGACCTTCCATCCACACACCCTCCGGTGTTGCGATGCCGGCGTGCGTGCCGCCGTTGCCACCCCCTCATCCCGAAACGGAGAAAACAGACCAGGCGAGGCAGGTCGCCTGCTTCGCCTGCGCAAGGAACACCGCTGCAGGCGCGCGCAACCGCCACGGCGGATCGCGCGCGGCAGGAGCCTCGCGGGACTCGCGGAGGACAGACGGGTACTTCCTCGCCTGCCTGGGACGTCAGTAGGCACCTCTCCCGTCCCGGCGAACGCGGCCGAAGGTGGTCGCAGGTCAGCTTCGCTCTTTTCGCAGCCCGCAGGGAATCCACGCCCTCCGTGCGGGCTGCCTCCGCGCAGGGCCTGGAAGTTACGCGCGGTTCTCGCCAGACGTTTGCTCCCAGAACTTGCGGCGCGCTCCCCCCCCCCCCCCCCTTCCTACGCTGACTCCAGCACGCCCGGGCGCGCAATCGACCTGCTCGCCAGGGCCACGTCTTCTTTTGTTCGCGCCTGCACGACCGAACGCCGCTGACTGCCGCGCAAGGCAGCCGAGGCCTCCCACGCCAAGCTGCGCCCTTTCCCCGCGCCACTCACCGAGTCCCGCCGGAGACAGAAAGCGAACCCGTCGCCTCACCGATTCCAAGGGCGCAGGACGCTCAGGTACCCTTCTTCGTGCAGGATACTCGAGCGAGGCCGTGCGGGGACAGAGCTCGACGCGGCGCCACAGCCATCGCGCAGGAGCAGTCTGACCGACCCGAGCGGCAGCTGCCCTGTGCTCCACGGCGAGCGGCGGCAGACGGCCGCACCAGGACGCAAGCGGCGGTCGGGTTCCCGCCTTCCTGACTTCCTCGGGATGGTCGACGGCGAAGCTGCCTTCCTCCGTCAAAGGGAACCCTCCTCCTCCTCCTCCTCCCACTCGACAGGGGGAGGGAAGAGACGTGGGGAGTATACTGCCGAGCTTCCAGCCGGCGTTCACGGAGCGGCGTGGCGATCGCACAGCTCCCTGTCGCGCACGCAGTCTGCGTCTGCCCGCTGCCTCTCTTCGAGCATTTCAGCTCTCCGCGCGAACCACAAACAGCCTCAAGGACCGCCTCGCGTCGTCGCAGCGGGCCACGTTGGCGCGTTCGGCCACCACCATCGCGTGCAGCCACCCAGAGAATCCGCTTCTAGGGGGAGAGGCCGCTCCGCGCCACCTAGAGTCCGGATGGTGCGTTGTGTGAAATGCTTTCGGGACGCCGGACAAGCTTCAAGAAAGGCAACAGCGCCAATAGATGGGAGGCGAGGACCACGGGAAAATGCAACTTTTTTTTTTTTTTCAATGTATTTATTTATCCACTCGGAGATGTGCATGCAAGAAGGAAGCCGCTCAGGAGAAACACCACGCGAGTCCCTGGGCCGTCGGCAGGGAGCCCAGCGCTCAGGGAACGAGTGCGTGTTCAAGCAGGCGAAGATTCTCCTTGTTCCCTCCCTCCCTCCCCTCCCTCCCCCAGCCGCAAGGCGTCGCACGCGAACAAACGCAACATTTCGCAAACGAAAACTCTGGACACTTTTTAACTGTTGCAATCCATGCAAACTTGAGTTACGGATCGCCGCCGCCATGTTCCACGAGGACACGGATCGGATCTGCGATGGGATCATTAAGTCAGGTACCGCGACACGCTGCGCTGCTCCTGCTGCAACCCGCGAGGTCACGAGACTTCTGCCGAGAACGGAGCGATTCCCGCTCGTTAGGCAGAACAGGAAGTCAGGGGAGCGCGGCTCTTTTCCAACAACGTGGATGCGGCAGGACCAGCGCAGAGGAAACACTTCCCCAACACTATCCAGGTGTTCTCATCCCGACTCGCAACCGGCCAAATGGATCTGTCGGTCCCCCTGACCCCCCCTCCCTCCCTCAAGACGGAAGCGGTAACCGACCTAAACTCACGGTTTCCATACAGCCGTATATAACCTAACGTAGGATTCTCTGGAGAGTACAGTATGGAAGACTTCACTCTTTTTCGGGAAACAAACAAACGATGAGCTTTATTTTTCTGCATGTTCTGCAAGGAGGGGGGGGGGGACTCGTGCTTTAATCAGCCAGCTACACGTATCCCCCCTCCCCTCCCTCCCGGACACATGCACACACACACACACGGAAAGTATGGATAAAAGAACAACGTATGCTTGGAGGCACACTCGTGGAGATGCTCCACGGGATGGAAGGATCTCTACAACACACACACACACACCGCACACACTTATCTTCTGAACTCTACGACGAAGGTTACACCGGCGGAGAAGACGGACGAAGGGCAACCGCGCCCCCCCCCCTCCAATGAAAGATGCATTTCCTGATAACTGTTAATGATGGAGGGATGTTAAAATCACGGGCGATTGTTGCTCTCCCGCCGCGGATGGAAATCCTCCGGAGATAGCCTGGACCATTGTTTGCTAATGGTGTCGATTCTTTCGTTTTCCACCGGAGCTTTCGCATCGTCCATTACTCCACAACGCAGAGAGTTCTACAAATAGGGTCCGTGGACCGAAATGAGGACCGAATGGTCGACTCTCAAAACGGGAACAAACAATACCACCGTTCCGGTGCCATAATGCAGAAGTACCTGGGAAGAGGAGGAAGAGGAGGAGGATTCAATGCCCCGTTGCCGAGGAGGGTTGGTTGTTTTCTCTCTCTCTTCTTCTTTTTCTTTTTTCTTTTCTTTTCTTTTCTTTTTTTTTTTTTTTTTTTTTTAACTGGTGGCTCGTCCAGGAACATGGAGAGAAAGAAGAACGTGCGTTCGATAAAACAGGATGGTGATGAGAAAAGAGTAGGAAGACCGAGAGGAAATCGCAGGCGCGCAGATTGCTGTCGAGATTATCATTAGTCCTTCATTTGAAAGAAAACAAGTTCTGGTGATTACGCGTAATACAGGCCATAAAGCAATTCTCGCCTCGGAGGAAACTTTGTCTAATCAATCTTAGTTTGCTTGTCATTGTTTGCCTACCTTTGGTTAGATTAAAGCTTTTCAATAACACTCCTTCGTTAGCAGACTTTGGTGTCATTGAACAAAGCAGCCCTTCGCCCTCCAACCTTACGCTGTTTCACCGTTGGGGCTGCGCACACGGGCAGCCGTTCCCACTCACCCGGAATGCAGACAATCAAAATATGTTGGGATCACCTGAACACTCTCGCTCTCACCTTCTCCTCCTTCCTCTTCTTCGGTCGGGAGGACGCTTTCCCTTCGGGTTGACAAAGGTGCGATACTCATTCGCCTACTTTCGAACCGGACCCGCTCCTTTACGGCTACGAAATCCCCACCACCACCACCACCACCGCCACCATCTTGCATGTGGAAAGAAACGCGTGAAAAAAAAAAAAAAAAAAAAAAAACTCCCCCACCCCTCTCGCGAAAAACTATCAGCCGAGAGTACGAAACGTGCGGAAGCTCTTGCGACGGGAGCGGCAAAAGACTTTTGGGCCGCGGTTCGGGAAGCATGGTTTCTATTTCTGGAAAACCGTTCCCGAGGAATGCAAAAAAAAGGATACACCTATTTGTTTTTGTTTTTATTTTATTTTTTTTATTGCCCCCTCCCCCCCTCTCCTCCTGCCTCTCTCTCGCCACAACGCCTGTGCTCTCTGGACGAGATGCGTCTTCGCGCAAACGTGTGGCAAGGGTGTGCGGGCAGACAAAGCTGGCAACCCTGGGGTCAGCTCCGCGGGCAGACGAGCGCGCGCATTCCCGAACAATCTCGAGCGAAACGGAGGGGCCTCCCCCCCCCTTCCTCCCTCCATTGTTACGACATCGGCGCGGATGCTCCCAACGCTGCCATTTATTGAATTCTCGAAATGCGGGGGGAAGAAGAAGAGGAAAAAAAAAAAAGAAAAAGGCACGGGAGGGAGGGGGGGGAGAGAGAGAGAGGGAGGGAGGGAGGGAGAGGGGGGGGGAGAAAAAACGTGGAAATACCTCGAGATTGCCCCCTTAATTACAGTTAACAGGAGAATCGATGATTAATGAAATTCCCGACAGATGCTACAAAACTTCAATAAGGGCATCTCCCTCGTTTCCACCGTTCGGAGCGCACGTCGCTCCCCCGAACATTCGATTTCCGACACTACCAAAATACACCTTCACGTGTTCTCGAAATGGAATTCCTGCCGGTTGAAATTCGAGCATGCAACAGAAGATAGATGCGTGACACACACTAACAGTTCACATGAGGAAGAAAAAGGGAAATAATAAGAAAAAAAAAAAAAAAAAAAATCGATATGTATATTAATGTGGATGAGAATGCAGGGCTGGGAGAAGTTCCTTCGGTCGCTCCGTTAATTCGCAGCAAACGTCGGGATTTTCACATCACCGCGCGGAGGACTCCTTGGATTCGCGGGGGACGATGAATAAATCGAACAAGACGGAACGGACCGGCAGCACGGATGTATTATTTTCGATTTTCACTTCACGGGGGATTAGTAAAAAAAAAAAGGGAAAAAACGAAAACAGGAGGAGGAGGAGGAGGAGGAGGGGAGGATCACAAACAAGCAAGTACGAACGTCCGACGACGGACGGGAGAGTGTACGGATGGCTTCCACCTCGCAAAACACACATACATCAACGGAACGAAATCAGATATGCAAAGCAGATATTTCAAAGAAACATAAAACTCGATACCTTTGTTATGTCGCTCCATGGAATGATGAAAATGAGATACTTTAAATGAAACACGTGGCTTTACAACAGCGGAGCAAATGACGAAACCCTCACATTCACAAGCGTCGCTTAAACCTAATACGGATACAGCGCTTAACGCGGCTTAATACATCATTACCCTAAATACAAAAGCGAAGTAGCATGCTCGGAGGCGGAGTCTGCAGACGTGATGAGTAGTTCGACAGTTGCTCGAATGGGGGCACACCGGTAAAGCTCCGTATTCGCGTCGGAGCCGCCGCTCGGCCTGCAGCGCAGCCTCCCCGCTCGCAGCCCCCGCGGATGCGCCGGATGCTGCCGGTGGGCGGCGTCCTGGAGCGGAGACCGGCCCCCCGGATCACGACGCTGCCGACGACCAGCATGACGACGACGACGACGACGATGATGATCGCCCGTACGTGGTGGTGGTGGTGGTGGTGGTGGTGGTGGTGGTGCTGCTGCGAAACAGGGATCTGCCCAGTCGCAGGCACGCAGACGGACGACGAGTGCAATGATCGTCAGGAATGTGAAAAATCGGCTTTGCGCGCGTCGGGAGAGACGCAAAGGTTTTCGTGTGCGGTTTGCTTGACCGTGATGGATCGCGAAGGAACAAAAAACACACGCAAAAAAAGGAAAGGAGTATGGAAACTTGGGAAGCTGCACCCTGCCATTCGTAGGAGTCGATTCTTTTCTTTCTTTCCATTTTTTTTTTTTTGCTCTTGTTTGAGTTGGGAGGGAGGAAGGGAAGGAGGAGAACCGTAGGTACCGTCCGGTGATGCGTTCTGCGACACGGATGCAGCGGGCCACCCCTTGAGGTAGAGGTGGGCTGCACCCGGAACGGGAACGAACGCTTCCGTCTGAATGCATCGCTGCTGCTGTCCGTCGTTGTTTGATTTCCAGACAGCTACATTCCCCCCCCAACAAACACACACACCAATATCTGTCTCCCATTCCCCCTCACCACTCCCTTCACGTCCTTTTTTGAATCCAGCCGTCGTGCGAGGAACCTTCATTGCCACGCGCGGATGGTCAGCAGCAGCGCTCCCTTTCTTTTCCTCACCCCTTCTCTTCTCTCTTTGCAACCCGCGAGATCACGAGACTTCTGCAGAGAACGGAGCGCTTCCCGCTCGTTAAGCAGAACGAGAAGCAAGAGGAGCGGCTCTTTTTTCTTCTTTCTCCCGGTGCGGCGAGGAGGTGCATCCGCACGTTAAAGGCCGGATGCAGAGTCCTTTCCTCTGCATCCCTAGAGCGAAGGAAGCCCAGGTGGTGCCCGTCGGAGAATCATCTTCTCCGTACCGCCTTGTCCCTCTCTGCAGAGTGGGCAAGAGCGCCGCCGCCTTCCAGGGTGCGAGCGACAACGCGCGCGGAGCCGCCCGGATTCCCCGCCGTTCTACGCCGGTGGACCGAGGCCGAGGGAGCTCGTGCGGGTGCCAGGCCTCTTTCAGACAGGAGGTGCTCCTCTTCTTTTTCTTCAGCCTCCGCGGGCTGCTATCGCCCGCGTGCCTCGGAGAGAACTTCCGTCACTGGCTCGCGCTGGTCCAAAGCAGCATCCTCCCGAGGCCGCGTTCGCGGACGCCGCCTACCCCGGCTTCGTTCCTGCGTGCGGCAGCTCACGACTCGGTAGAGCGCCCGCCCGCGCGGTGGCAACCCGGCGCCCTCCTTCGCCCGCGGGCCGGCCGTCCAGCGACCGACCTGCTCGATGCCGGCGATCCGGCGGCGCAGTACGCGTCTGTCGCTCCTGGCGCAATGGTGGCCTGCTCCAGCTAGGAGTGCATGACACGCACGCAGCGCACGGGAGTTCCAAGCACCAGGGCAACAGCAACCGAATCCTCTTTTCCATGCAGCATCAGCATAAAATTAGGAAGAGCTTAGTGTGTCCTCTTCCTCCTTTCCTCCTCCCCTCCTATTTTTCCTTCCTCTTCCTCTTCCTTTCCTACCTTCCTTCTCCTACACACTCCTCTTCCCACACTTTCTTGTTTGCCTTCCACGCGGCCGACGGCAACCTCCGACTGGAAAGGGGAAAGCGTTACGGGAAGACGAAGGTGGAAGGAAGAAAGAGCGCACTTTTGGAAAGGACGTGGGTTGCCCTCGCCATTTCGTCACAGCAGCCGGACTCTGGAGACGTTGTCCTTCCTCCCGCAGTGTAAGGATTCTCCACCGCCAACTAGGGGCGAGGGAACTTTTGGTCCCTTGGCACGCCTCCCTCTATCTCCGCGACCGTCTTTCGGAAACCGGCAAGAAGGGACTTCCTCCGGAGGACTCGACCACTCGTGCGACACTTCACGCGCTAAGGAGCAGGAGACGAGGCTTGGGCGAGCAAGAGCTGACGGAGAGAGGGGGAGATTGGGGACGCCAGCGTGTCATTACCAGACGGCTGCGGGGCCCCGGAGGCTCGGGAGTGCAGGGAAAGGCTGAGCGTCTTCCCCGAGCTCCAGCGATGAGACGGCAGGCGACACCAGTGGTCCCCTCCCTCTGCAGGCCGGATTCGTCGCCACCTCCTTCCAGAGATCGCGACGTTCCTGGGCACGTCCGGGAAGCGGAGAGGACAGGGAGGGCAGCTGTTCATCTCCGAGGGGCACCCACAGGAGGTGCCCGGGCCGCCCTTCGTCAGGAGGTGCCCGACAAACAGGCTCCCGAGAGTTTCCAGGAGAGAATCCAGACGCGTGAAAGAGAAGAGAGGGAGGGTCGCATATCCGTCCACCGTCCCTCCCTCCTCTCCTGCTTTTTATTCTCCGCTCCTCCTCCTGGAAACGAGAGGTCCGCCTGCCAGTCTGCTAACCGTCTGCGCAACGAGGGACGGCATGAGGGCGGAGTCGCTGGATTCACAGGATAGCAGAGCTCCCCTCCTTGCTTCGGAGGAGACTCGAGGATCCAGGACACAGGAATGGGAAAGCAGGAGAGGAATGAACGGAAGGGAAGGATGCCTGTGGGAGTCCGTCACGAGGGTCCTCAGGCGAGTCACACAGGAAGGGGGGTTCGGGAAGCCACTTGGGGGCATCGCGGCTCCAGACTTTCGACTGCGACCTCCCGCTGAAAGCGCTGCTTCCAGAAAGGAAGAAAGGAAGGGAGGGAGGTTACGTTCTTCCTCGCCGATGGAAGAGGCTAGGGGAGGGGAAGCGATGGCTTCTCCGTGGTTCTCTCGGAGGCACCACATTCCGCTGGCCGGCACGGTCATCGGGAGTGCGTCAATTCGGCGAAGAATGTGGTGCCGCCGTCACCAGACGGGAGTCAGAGGCGGCAGCAGCTCTGGAGGGAAAGAGCAGTAATAGGAATCTGCGCTCTTCCTGCTACGGGAAGGTCAGGGAACGGGGAGGCAGAAATTTGGGATCTGCCCACTCCTTTCCCGACCTGGCGCTTCCCTTCCCTCCTCCTCCTTTCCCTCCTTCCTTCCTTCCTCCCTTCCTACTCCTCATTCTCCGCTGCCGCCGTGTCGGCGACGACCCACCTCGGCGCGGAATGAGATGACCGCCGGAGGCGCGTCTGCCGCGGTTGCCAAGGTATTCCCTCCCCGGCGATCCCACGCAGCGTTGCTCTCCGTCAGCGCTCAGGAGGTGACGGCGGCGGCGACGGACAAGCGCGCGCATGCGCTCGGGATGTGGTAGCAGGGCCCGCCTACTCCCTTGGGGCGCCAGCAAGGAAAGCAGCGTCCCTCCACTCTTCTACCGACGGTCTCTTCCAGGAAGAGGAATGAGGGCTTTGTCCTGGCGCTCGGGCTGCTGTTGGCAGGCTGGAGGTGTTCCAGTGCCCCGGGGAATAAGCAGGACGGACTCGCACACGCAGCAGGACGAGGCAGAGATGCGCAGGCGCAGGCGCACGAGCGCGGGAGGGAAGGAGGAAAGAGTGGATTGCCTGGTAACTTTTCCTCCCTTCGTGCAGCGCTCTCCCCTCCTGTTGCGGCTGGCGAGGGTGCGGATCCTCCCCCCGCACTCCCTTTCCGGACGATTTCGGCGCGCTTCCGAAGGGGAACGGCGTCACCGTCCCGGCGCGTTCGTGACGACGACGTCGCGGAAGGGGACAGACGGGAGCGGCCCACGGGACTTGCAGAGACATCCCCATGAAGATCGAGCAGCGTCTCCTCCTCTTCCCCTCCCCCGGGGCACTCGCGCCCTCTCCTTGGCGGGGAGGAGGCGCAGCAGGGCGCAGCAACCCCTTCCGTGGGGGCGGCGCACTTCCTCCCATCCCCGGCAGCCGACGGTCCCTGCGCGCTTCCCGCCTCCAACGGCACGTGCCGGCTCGCCCTCCGCGACGGAGGATGCGCCATCGATCTCGTCTCTGCAGCTCCCGGTTTTACTTCCTGGTGCCGCGGAGGCCTTCGCATTCGGAGCTTCCCGGCTTCGTCCCATGGGCCTGCCTTCTGCTCCTTCGTGCCTGCGGCGTCTCCGCGAGTCGCCTCGAGACGAAGGTCTCCTCAGCCTTCGCGACAGGATGCGATGCTCCCGGCGCCGGAACTCCCGGGCGACTCCCTTCTCGGCATCCCTGGAGGCCGGGAACTGCCTCGGGGCTGGCGCGGTCGTTGGCATCCCGGGAGATGGCGCCGTCCGCCAGCGGAAGGATACCCGCTGACTCGACCTCTGAACCCTCCACGCCGCGCTGCAGCAGGGAGCACCGCGGCGCTGCTCCATGTGGCCCTCCTGCCCGCGGGAGCGTGGTTACCCGGCTGGCCGGGAGACCCCCGAGCTGCACGAGGCGCCTCTCTTTCCTCTGGATCGCTGCGGGACCACCCGCGCCTTTCCTCAGGGAAGGTCGGGGCGAGAGGGACCTCCCTGACCCGCCTCTAGGCTGCCCCACGGGCGCGGTCCGGTGGCGTCTCCGCCGGAGGCGATCCGATCGCAGGCGCCGCGTCAGCGCCGTCGTGCTGGCCTTTCCCGCAAGGGGGCGCTGGCAGTTGCGGGCGGCGGCTCTGCAGCAATGGCGGGACGGGGAACACCTCCTCCCCGGCCCGCCACTCTGTGAAGAGTGCGCCGCAGCGCCCACGCAGCGGGGTCGATTCCCTCGTGACGCCCGCCGGCTCTCAGGCTGAGCTGAGAGGAAGCGCGCGACCTCTCCGTCCGCAGTCTCCCCGCCTTCTGGGTGTCCAGAGGCGCCATGAAGGAGAGGCGAAGGGAGGGAAGTGGGCTGGGGATGCGGGTGGGGGATAAGAGAGGAAGGTCTTCTTCTTAGGGGGACGACCCTTGCAGGGCGCGCCCTGCAGCCGGAACGTTATGAGGCAGCGCCCATCTCTTTGTCCGTGAGAGAGAAAGGGAACAGCGGCCTTGCGAAGGAGAGCACGCCGGTGGCGCACCAGCACGGGCAGGCCCCATCTCAGGGCATCTGGGAAGGACTCAGACTGTCGAGGGTCATCGTCCTGGAAACGACCCCCTCCCTCCCCTCACCCCACCCTTTCCCTGGAGAATGTGCTCGTCCCGAACGCCAGCATCTTCGAAATGGATCCAAAGGCGGGATGGCGCGCGCACTTTCCCTTGCTCGCCCCCTCCTTCCCCGGGAACGCTCTCTCGCTCCACGTATACTGGCGTCCGCACGGGTGCGAGGAAGCACGCAGAGGCTCCAGCGAGATATAGCCTCCCGGATGCGCCTCCCCTTTCTCCTTCCAGATGGCAGTGGTCGGCGTGTGGCATGGGATTTCTTCTCCCACCTCTCCTTCCCCCAGTTTTCCCGTCCTGGAGCGCTCGCACCTCGGACCACCACCGGCTCCAGCACGCAAAAGGCGGCAGTCGCCCTTGACGACGGCGACCCTCCGCTCTCGTCGCCCGCTGGCCCGGCCTTAGGCGATGCAGCAGCGTCCTCGCGGCCTGGAGGCGGCTGTGAGCGTTCCGCCGCGGGCTCGAGGAGGGGTGGTGGGCGGGCACGACGTGACGTCCCTTCTCTTCCCCTTCCTCCACAAGGGAGAACGTCCGAGTGCCGAGCGCTGAGCGCGCATTGGCCCGTCTGGTCCCGCAGGCAGAGGCGTGCTTCTTCCGCCCCTCGCTGCTTCCCCCTTCCCGGCACCTGCGGCCGGAGGGGGTCGCTTTCCAGGAAGTCGCGCCCCCCGGGAAAACCAGGTGCCCGAGGAGGTGCTGCTACTGCGACCTTGCGGCTGAACCCGTGACGGCTGCGCACCCGGAGCTCTCCCGACTCACCCTTGGAGCAGGGACGCTGGAAAGCGCGGGCGGCTGCGCATATGGAGCAAAAAGCGAGGGATAGGGGGGAAGCGCAGGGGCACCTGAAGGTCGCCCTCGGTACAGGTCACGCCTTTCTCTTCCCCTCCTTCGGGAAAAAAAAGGAAGGAGCAACGTGACCTTACCTCCCCTCTGGGAAACAGGGGGCGCGCGCAGTGCCTCCTGGAGGGAGCGACGGGATGCAGAGCAACAGTCTCGAGGGACCTCCGAAGGGGATGGAGAGGGGTTCTAAGCGTCACTGTCACGTCGCTCCCCTCCCATTCGCCCCCCCCCCCCCTTCCCAGGAGAGGAAGGGAGGCCGCGTTCCTTCCTTCCTTTTATCCTCCGAGGGGAGGCGATACCGCCCACACCGGAGGGTTCCGTCCCAAGAACGGTCCGGGATTGCTCGGTAAGCGCGCGCAGGGGAGCGACCCAGCCGGGTGGAGCGAGCAGGAGAAAAGGGGGAGGAAATTCCCCTTTCCCTCCCTCCCTCGGTCTTCCCGGGAGAGGCATGTTCGGTTGGGAGAAGCGCGAGGAGAGGGAGTCAGCTCGAGGTCGCCGCCGCCGCGGGCAAGAGAAGCAGTTGGGAATGGGGGCTGACGCAGCTGGCCGGAGGGCTGGGAACGCGCGCTTCCCTCCCTCCCTCCCCCTTTTGCGCGCGCGCGCGGGGCGCGGAGTCCCGAACGGGCTATTCCTTTTGTCCGCTCTCTGTTTCCCCGCCGTTCCTCGGGACGGCGGCGAAGCGGAAAGAAGGGGGGAATCCCGCTGCGGGGGAGGGAGAAGGGAGGGAACGAAGGGGAGGGGGAGGAAGCGTGGAAGTCCTTTCGGCAGGGGTCCCGGCCGCTCAGGGAAGAGGCGGCGGTAGCCGGGATGCCTCGGGCGGCGCGCGCGCGTGAGGACTCAATATTCTGTGGATGCTGGTCGCCAGTTGCCGCTGCCAGCCGGGAGCGCGCCACAGTCCCCTCCGAAGGAGTCTGGAAGGGCACAGCTGGGAAGTTCCTGTCCGCCACGGCTTACCTTCCTTTCCGTTGGTCGGGAGACGAGGGAGGGAAGAAAACCCATGAGGATGCGGAGGGGAAGGCTCGCTTGAGCCTAGAGAACGGGACCGTTCCCGTAATGGAAAGGTAAACATCTCGCCGCAAACACGGGACGCGTGCACAGCGTGCATCTTATTAAGGACGAGAGCTGATCCGCGGAGGATTCGGAATTTCTATATTTAGATCCTCGTGGCACCGTTAACGGACCCGCCGGCAGCAACCATCAGCGCGCTGTCAATATGGAGCGCCGGTACTGCTCACACGCAACTGCTCTCTCTGTTTAGTCAGCGAAGCCTCCGCGGACGGCTGCTGCCACTTCGCGGTCGCCCCGTGAGCCTGGCGCGTCTCTTTCGGTCTGCGGCTGCGCGCGCAGATGGGACCAAGGGGGCGACCTTCTCGAAGGAAAAGGAGCTCTCGGAGGAGTCGCCGTGGAATTGGAGGGGCGAGCTCTCAGCTCGACGGGAACCTCGGCCGCTCCTGGCAGAGGTGGAATACTGGCCGGAACACGGGGAGCATCTGGGGGACAGAAGACGTTCGCCGTGCTGCTTTTTCCGCAGGGGGAGGATGCAATGTATCAGACCGGGGAGATCCGCGGTCCCGCCGCCGATCGGTCCCGGCCATTCGGCGGGGACGGCGAGCCGGGAAGTTTTTTCCCCGGCCCTTTGCGTCTCTCCCCTTGATGCGATCCTCCAGGGAGGCTCCTGATTTTTCGGCGCTCGAATTCTTGGTTGAAAGGGAAACCACACGAAAGGGAAAATTGACATCCCTAGGACAAGGGGGAGATTCACGAGGCGTCCCAGCTATCTGAGTTCTCCCACCGCTTCTGGATTCCCATTGTCTTCTGGCAGAAACTCGTCGGAGCAGAGAAGAGAGTAGCGAGCCTGTTAAGGCGGTCTATATGCCGCAACGAGGTGCGGATCGTTGCTCGTTTGTCAACAATGCATTCTGCTAGGGCAACCACGCAGCAGCTGCCGTGCTGTCCGTCTCCCAGGGAGACCATTGTTGACTGTGCGTAAAATCTAGAAAAACGCATTGTTGACGGATTCTTCGTCACGTTTTAGCTGTTCTCAGTGAACGTTCCTAGCAACAAACAGTGGAGCAGACAACGCCTGAGCGACTGAGTAGATTGCCGACCAGCAGCGGCAGATGCGTTCCCACATGCTGTGTAGACACCACCGACCTTACGCCTCTCAACACGCAGCCGTGAAAAAAGGAAAAAAAAGAAAACTAGCATTCTCGAGTTTCAAAACGGCGAGGCTCGCTATTTCAATCAAGTACACTAGACGAATAGTACACACTCTTGTACTCATGTTCCGTGTTCTAGGTAATCCCGAAACTCTCGTGGAGGAAGGGGAGAGAGGAATTTCCAAACCGATAGCAAAAAACAAGGGTGCTGAAGGAAGAGGAGGTTCCCACCTTGAGAAAGGAAGAGAATACGGTACGGGTGCGACGAAAAGGGAGAAAGCGGGACTTCCATTCCCGGACAGTTCGATACCAGGATCACCAGGAATACTCGAAAAATTCGAGACCGTCGACTTAGTAACCGAATCGCCGTCTAAATTATTAATCTAATTACTAAACAAGTTCAGTGAAAATAATCTGTCCCGTGGAAAGGCGGATCCAGCCATTCGTTAACCGGGACGTAATCGGGTTAAAAGCTCGTTGCGATGAATAATTCAGCTAGGGACGGCGCAGACACCAGAACTCCAGGCGCCGCTTCCAGTATTTCGAAAATTAGAAGAGCAGAGAAAGATACATATTTTAATTTCAATTAAATTTGCACGACGCCTCGCCCGAGATGCTTGAAAGTCTGCCGGGTTCGGCTGGCCCGGGTAAGAAGAGGACACCCAGGCGAGGCATCCGCGAGCCAGGGAGAGCGTTCATCCCCGCTCCTTGAACGCTGCTCAGACCACTGTTGGGGGAAAACAAACAAACAAACAGGCAACCGAAAACAAAGGACCGACTGACAGGTGCCTCGCTGCGGACGCGCGGTGCCGAGTGCTCGCGTGGATCTTGCGAAAAAGAGCAGTGGAGTTCTGAATCATCAATCATGAATCATTAAAGAAGCATCATGAATATTTCGTAGGTTGCACAGCCCTTTGGAGGGAGGAGGAGGGGAAGTTGGGATGGATGCATGTCGGCATGTGCGCGCGTTCCTCCACTCCGTGTGTGATTTGTGCTGCATGTTTGTGTGTGTGTGTGTGTGTGTGTGTGTATTCCATAGGTGCGTGCGTTGTCGCATGAGGCAGCGCCAATGGCAACGGATTTTTTAATTAGAGGTCTCGGATCACCGCACCCCGTATGGCGGGGGGAAAAGCCGCCATTGCCGCCGCCGCCGTCGGAGGGCCGGGAGAAAGCGGCAGCAGTGCTCCGCGCTCTGCCCTGCGGTGAGCGGGAAAGAGCGAGCAACACGCTGCTCCGGAGAGCTAGCGGGAGGCGCAAGGACGACTAGCCTACCCCTCCCCCCCCTTCCCCCTCCAGCTGGGGGGATAGAAACCGCGCCCAAACGGATGCGGAGGAACCTCCATCTCTCTCTTTCTCTCTCGTTCCCCCCTCCGCCCTTTCCCCTCCGCATCTGCCGCCGGGCTCACCGCGCCCGCTCCTGTGTGGGAATCATGGAGCTACATCTCGCGGAGGAGGCGGCAATTTCCCTCTGCGTGGGTGTGTTACTTCCCTCCCAATGAAAGGAGTACGAAAAAAAAAAAAAGGAAACGAAAGAGAGTGGGATGGAGAGAGGGGGAAGGGGGAAATGCAGCCTGCTGCGCTTGCGTCATGGAGCTCGGTTTCTAGGGAGCTGTCGGGAATAGCGCGGCTTCGCGGCCAGAGACGACTCGCGGGCATTCTTGTCTTGCTGCTTTTGGAGCATTTTCCCCTCCCAGTCCTAACTCCTCCTCCTCCTCTTCTTGTCCTCCGTCGTCAAGGATGCGCCTCCCAATGGAGGAAAGGGTCCTCTCCCTCTTCCGGTTTTCCCGCCTCTCCTCCTCCAACGTCCCGGTTTATTTCGAGATGCGCTCCCCGCGCTCCTATTTTCCTGCACGAACGCCGACGGGGAGTCCTGCTGAAGGGCGGGAGAAACGGGTGCGGGGAGGACGCTCTGGTCGGATTCCGCGTCGGAAGAGGGGTGGTCCCAATGGACCGCCCCTTCTCCTCGCTGACCCGAACGGGAACCCTGCGGGGAAAAACTTTGGCCGACTTCCTCCTTAGGAGGAAGAAGACTCGAGAAGGGAAGGGGCGAGGCGGGCCCGAAGCAGCGGGTGCGTGGGCGGAAGGCGGACGACCCTCGCCTGTGGGATGTTGCTCTCCTGCGGTCGCCCTGGGGGACGGCAGCAGGATATCCGCTCGGTAGCACTCTAGAGTGGTGCCCTCGCCAGGCACCAAGGACTGGCGCAACCATCGGGTGGTTTCCTCCGAGACCGAGCTCTGGAGCCCTTCGGTTCTCTTCTCCTCAGCCCTCGTTCGGACCGATACACTGATCTTCCCCTCCACCCACCCACCCCGCCCGGACCTTCTTTCGGCCCCGTCAGACGAACCACTTTTTCATGAGAAGAGGCAGAGCCGGCCCTGCCTCGAGGAATGCGGGAGGAGAAGCACCTAGGGGAGGATGCTGGGTCGCCCTCTACGCGGTCCTTGCGCTCGATCTGCAGTTGCCGGTCCATGATGCCAGTCCCTCCTCCTCGGCAGTCAACCCCTTTGAAAGATGCACCCCCTCCCCTTCCCCCTTCCATTCCGGTCCGGTTCTCCACAACTCCGGGACGGGGAAACTCGGGAGGCAGAAAGGAAAGGGAGAAAAGAAGGAAAGAGCAGGGAATCGAACTCCCGGGAAATTTCTCTTGGATATGCTCCTTCCGGTCCGCGTGTGCATCCTGCCGGCTTCCCTTGAGCACGAAGGAGGAGGCAGCGGCAGTCCGAAGGGGCCGGCGCTCGCCGTTCCGGTGGCTTCTCGAAGCCGTCCATATGACCTCGGAGCAAGTGCCGGGTCCTGCCCCTTCCCTTCGTTCCCGGAAGGCATCAGCTGACGCATGCTCCTGGTCGCGCGGCACCAGCGCCGCCTGCGCTCGCCGCACTCTGCCGCGCGAGCGGTCGGCACAGTTCCCGCAGGTGTTCCGGTGCGGAGCGCGCGCTGTCGGAGTTCCTTCGCGCACCTCTTCTTCCTCTTCTCATCACTCATGAGGTCGGATGGGAGGGTGGACCACCACTGCTCCGTGAGCTCGCGGTGCTCACTGCAATCACCGGGAACCTCGTCGAATCTTTCTCCAATGGGAAACCTCGGGAAGAGGAGGAGGAAGGGGGGGGAAGAGAAGGAGGAGGGGGAAAGGAGGAGAAGAAGGAGAAAGGAAGGAAGGAAGAGGAAGGGAGGGGAAGAAAGGGAGGAGGAGAAGGAGGAAGAAGAAGGGAGGAGGAGGAGGATGAAAACAGGGGAAAGAGAAGGAGGTAGAGGAGAAAGGAAGGGAGGAGGAGGGACGAGGAGAAGGAGGATGAAGAAAGGAGGAGGAGGAAGAGGGAGGGAGATGCCACAGCCCGGTTTGCCACGTGGTAGGTGGAGATCAGGTCCAGCGTTGCAGTGAGCGGACGGCCAGCCACCTTTTCTCCTCCTTTCTCGGAAAGCGGCAACGCAGCCCCCTAAGGGCATGGGAGGCGCTGGCAAGCAGGCAGGTGCGAGTAACCCGTGACGTCGAATCCAATCCCATTCGATCGGAAAGGACGCGATCGTCCTCCTCCACATCGAGGAGGAGATCAGGAAGAGAGGCGCCTTCTCTGAGGTGGCCATGGCGACCGGTTGGTTCCACTCAATTGTGCTCCCTGGGTTCGAGCGTCTCGCGGCGAGCATTCCTTTCGGGAAGGGCATCACTTCCTTGCAAGACCCCTGTGCGGTCTTTGCTGCATGTTTCTGCGGACGAGGGTCTCCCTCCCCTTCCCCCTTGACGGACCGTGACGATCCTTTTTTTTTTCTTCTGCAGAAAGAAGGAGCTGCAGAGGGTGAGGGGTGACAGCAGAGATTTCATCCTTCAATCCATCTTTCCGCTTTGCTGGTTAGGGAAGTCACCTATCGGCCTCAGGATCCATGCAGATATGTGGCACCGATAGCCAGATCCTCATCCCGTTGGCACCTGGGTGATTCCTGCCCGTCATGCCGCACGCGGGCGGAAGGACCGCGACTCTCCTGGTAGCTGAATTTTAGCGACTATCCCTCTCGGTCTCCTAGTCCATGTAATCCCCGGGACCGAACGGCGGTTCAGGTCTCCCAGTCGGGAATGGTGACCCCTTCTTCTCGCTGGATCGCTTTCTCACGGCAGGGTGGTCACCGGATCCTCCGTACGGGATTGGACCGTTCCTCAGGACGCTCCGAAAGGCCGTGGCGCCCCGTACGCCATCTCTCGGTTCCCGTCAGGTCACCTCGGACATTCTGGAGAGACAGCTCTTCCTCTCTCCGCGCCACAGAGGGTTCTTTCTTTCTCAGAGGGACTTTCTCCCTGTGTGCGCTCTCTGGTGAGGGGGGAAGGGAGGAGAAGAGGGGGAGACCCCCGCTGTTGTCTAGGTCGTCTCCTTGCGCCTACTGCTGAGGACCTGCTGGGGATGGGGCTTGGAGCGAAAAGCCTCTCCCTGAAGAGCCGACCCGGGGAAAAGTCTCATCGTCGCCTTGGACAGCTCGCCTCACGGCGTGCGCTCCTACACCTGACTTCCAGGGAAGCTGCAGGTCATCACCGCTTCCTTCCATTTGTACCCTCATAGCAGCACGAGCGCCCCGGAGCACCGAAGACCTTCGACCCCGCTCCGGCGTGGGTAGCCCGTCGCGTGCCGTTCCCGCGTCGCGTGCGTGCGGCGTGTTTCGTGCGAAACGGTCGCCTCTTCAGTGCCTCGGGCAGCTGTGGCAAGACGTCTTCGTGACCCCGCCTTTTCCGTGCCACATACACTCCACCAGCCGGCGGTGCATCCAGGTCGGAGGATTTTTCTGGCAAACTCGCCGGCTCAGTTGGCGACTGCGAGACCCTGCAGCGTCTACGGCGGATCGCTCGTGACCTCCGCGACCTTTCCCGCGCATTCCTTCCGCGCTGTGCAAGAAGAGGAGGCTGAGAGATGTCTCCTCCGCTGCCAGGCTCTCTCGGGCACATGCAGACGCGCGCCCCTGCTCCGGGACACGCCTTTTTGGCGGCACACTTGATTCGCCAGTCTCACAGGCAGACGGATCCCTGCCGGGACTGTGGACGGCGACGCCTCGTCAGGACTGACGTCCCGCGGTCTCCTGGACTCTGCGCATCCAGGGGAAGGTCCAAAACTTGGGATACATGCTCCTTCGTTTGCTAACAAATTCCAGTGTTTCCCTGACGACCGTAAGTGATCATCGTCCTCATGAGCTTCGCCTGACCAAAGGAGGCACCTTCACGGTCACAGCAGGCATCCTCCACAGAAACTCTTGTCTTTTCTTCCTCTTCAACCGATTTTTCTTTTTATCTTTCCTTTTCACACTAGAAAAGATTCTAACTTTGGAATCCAAAGCTACAAAAATATATTTTAAAAAAATGAATTTATTTCCCACCATTGTTCTCGTTACTCCATTGAAACAGAGCCGACTCCCTCTTGGCTGGTCAGCCCCGTCGTCGTGCGACAAAACGCATACGCTAAGGGAAGACTGCCGTGTCTGCGCTAGGCGGCAGAACGAGCGAGTACTCCCGATTTCGGGAACACAGAGAGGTCCATGAGCCGCGCCTCAGCACCCTCCCTGCGAGAGAGTCTGCGCTCATCGAGGGCGCAGAGGGTGGTCTCTCAGGGATGCCTGTGACGCATTTTCAATCACTGATAGGGTAGTTATCATTGGAAGATGTGGACAGCCCAATTCGAGAGAACCACCCTGAGATGCCGAGACCCGGTGCAGTCCGATCCAGAGAACACTCTCAGAGGCTCAAGCCAGACCTAATGCTCCAGACCAGAAGGGGGACTCATCCTGGGCGTCTCTTTCCCCTTTGGAAATTCGGCAGCAGGAGGCAGAGTCAGCATCGAGGGGTGGACCTTCGTTTAGCCATCCAAGAAGCACCCGCAACAGCAAGAGCGTTCGCGGTAAGGGCTTCTGGGATCTCAGGATTCAACAAACGACGAAGCGGCAAGGAAGCTGAAGATTCTGGAGAGGAATGGGGAAGCACACTAGGAACGAAATGGTGTTCTGGAACATTCGGTACACCCGGGATGTATATTGGAATCTCCAGGTGAGTTGCCCTCAATGTAAGCATCCGCGAGAACTCCAGCCCCGCCATGGCTGACGAGCTGGAGGAAACAGTCTGACTGAGAAGATGACAGAATCCTTTCCTCCCTTGCATTTGTTTACATCCCCTATTCGAGCATCACTGCAAGCAATAAATGTGAATGACATTACACCTCGAGCATCCTTGTCAGTTATAGCTTTTAACAGGATGAGGTCGGGACCTCTGCGACAGCATCGTGCATGTTCCTCCTTTCCGTGCATGTTCTTTTTGCAGCACATGCTAGTCTAAAAATCAGATCTGCAGACGCCAGACTCTAGACGGGGGACCCGGAACCAACAGGCATGACGGGGAGTTCTTTCCACACACTCTAGGAGAAAATTCGGTGTTGTCTCGAACGCAGTCGGGTACTTCACAGTCCTGACGTAAATACGGGTTACGTCTGCGTCTGCGTCTGCGGGTGCTGTATGGTCTCAGAGGTGAGAGCCGTCGCTAGGGTGATTTACCTCTCTCTCTCTCTCTCTCTCTCTCTGCGTAACCTAAAATCGTGTGCACATTTCTGCGCATAAGTACCCTTAGATATCTCATCTACACGGTGGTACTTTTGCTGGATTTCCGTACTGTGCAGCATCGGGACGTGCTCTTCGTCACCCGATGTTGCGTCCAGGTTCACGGTCGCAGATACACTGCACACCTCGTCGCCAACGTGCACACATCTGCAGCCCGTGTGGTGCGCAGATGCTGTGTAGCAAGCGGAGCTGCAACATCCCAATTAGCTAGAAACGGCGAGGACAGATTCGGTCATGGGGGTTTAGGACGGAGTAGGGGTAGCTGCCATCATCGCGTATAGACTCTCATCAAACTTTCATTTTCCCCCCTCCTCCTCTGGACCTTTCTTTCGCTTGTGAAATTCTTCCTTGTCTCAGCGGGAAAAGCTTTTTCCCGGAGCCCAAGGAAATGGAAAATCCCCCAAGATCAAAGGAATCGAAAACCCATGCTGTTGTTTCAATCATCAGAAGTGGGATTTCTGTCTGGATTAAAAGGTAATGGGAAGGGGCGGGATTCACTTCCGTCGCCCCGACCAATCCTTAAGGGAAAACCCGAGCTCTTGAACTTTCATCTATCGTTCCTTTCAGCAGGAAGAAAGCCCACGTCTGTGGGAGAGAGAGAGGCTGGTGAGGCCGGTTGCTTTGTGTTCTCCTCAGAGATGCTCCTAGAAAGGATATGCAAGGAGAGCTGGCGGAAGACCTTCCCTTGACCAGGAGACATGGCGTTTCCGTGTCGGATGTTTTTTTTCCCTTTTTTCAGAACAAGTTGCGACTTTCCCCGAGGTTCTCCCCCCTTGCCCTCCCCCTTCCTCCCTGTTTGTGAGAAGGACGCGACCCTCCTCGGCTCCACGTTCCATTCGGAGGTCCGGGCCCCGGAGGGAGCAAGGGCAGGAGACAGCGGGAGGGGGAGGAACGCCCGCAGCAGAGGAGTCAACGGGAGGCGGCGGTGGCCTGTGCGTTCCCCATCGGGGACGGGGAGATGCGGAGAGAAGAAAGGAAGGAAGCAAGAGAAGGAAGAAGGATGGGAAGGAGGAAGAGGATGAGAACGAGGAAGAAGAGGACGAGGAAGGGAGGATTAGGAAGAGGAAAGGAGGGAGGAAAGAGCTGGCGGATGATCCAGCCTTGACCAGGAAGCAGGGAGTCTCCATGTTGGGTGTTTTCTCCTTTTGCTTTTTTTCGGCCAAATTGCGACAGCGCCAAACAGAGACAACACATTCTGGCACTTCTGCCTTGCAGCATCAGCTCTTAGTTCCAGTGTAATCGGGATCTCAGTGATCTCAGGGACACCTCGGTAGCGCACGCGCACGAAACCGTGCTTTGAAAGGCAAATAGCTCCCTACAGGTCGTACAGATGGTCCCCCAATGTTTGCCGATGGCGGGTCACCTCTTTGCGTCTTGATTTCCTGTCATTCCGAGAATCTAGAAATTCCCGGGACTCTCTCCGTGTTTCCGGCTGAGACGGTCAGAACCTTGAGGGATCTCTCGGTGCTGACGCGGTACCAGCAATGGGTGGGTGAACGGGAAGAGATCTTTCTCGACTTGATGTTTCCATACCGAAAGCGCGGAAGGAGGGCCCAGGCGACCACGGTCCACACTCAGGAAGTTCCTCAGCCTTTTGTGTGCACGTGTGTTCGTCTATCTCGCAAAAACACCTTCTCCCCCCCTCCCCGTTTTGTTGCTTGAAGCGCAAGGACGTTGGAAGCCGCGCGAAAAAAAAGACCCCTTCCCCCGTGCACTACCTCCCCGGGAAAGTAAAAACTAATAGCACTTACTGACTTCTTAACGAAAGGACAAAATCAATCTTCCAGCTTAAAGTCGGCATCCTGGAGACGCTCGGTTCCCATTGTGTGCCGAAGAGTCTCAGGAAATCAACCGCATTATTCCGCGGTGATTTATGATGACAAAAGCAACCAAACTGAAAAAGTTGTTGTTCCATGGTCGCAGTAACTTCCACTAAATAGCATCAAAATAAATTTGTTCTTCGGTATCCAGGAAAAATACACCAGTCGCCCAAATCAAGCAGATTAATCAACAGCAATCTTTTGTGCAAAGATCTTTTATCAATCTCGAAGTTTTGTTTTGTTTCGTTTCTTCTTCTTCTGCTTCTTCTTCTTCAGGCTCTGAGAAACGCAAGACGAAGATTAATAAAATGATTCATCCCTCGGCGTCCTCGTTCATATCAGAGATTGGCGGTGCATTTGTCTTTGTCAAGACGCGGAAGAAGAAAATAATCCTGCAACCCGAAGGTAGGCAGGGAGGACAGGAAGAAAAAAGTGTGAAAGGGGTATGCGGAAACTCAGGTCTTCTTCGCGTCTCTCCCCCAATCCTCATTGGTGACACGCATGAGTTGAGCGAACGAAAGCAGATCCATCGAGAAGATGCCCAATAACCGACTGATCCAATAACCGATGGAATGGAAACCATCGGTCATCTTCGATAAGTGCCTGCACGTTAAACGGAGAAAGGTCAATCTTCACCAAAGGGATGAAAACATTTGTATCAGCAGCTGCTTGCAAGAGTGATCCACGTAAACCTGGATTTCGAAGTGAGATGGAACTTTGGGAAGAGCAACCTTCCCGGCAGCACTTGCAAGGGAAAAATGAACGTGAAGTCATCATCTCTTCGTCGAAGGCCCGATTGGCCAAGCAGTCCGAGTCCTGAAGACGAGGTACGCCTTTCCCCCTCCAGCTTATAAACCACGTCAACAGCAGCAACAGCAACTCTTTTCTTGCACAGGGAGTGCTCTAGAAAGCAAGTCCAGATGCAGTGCGGATCCTCCCTCCCGCAAGTCTACCACAATTTGTTCGTTGCTAAGGGAACGCCTCCTCTGGGTGTGCCCTGGCTGACGAAGGAGACGTGGGTCCCGTCGACGACTTGACTCGGAGCTCCTGGTCGAAAGTGGAGCTCACGACCGCGGTCCGCGAGCAAAGTGCGTGCGAGTGATGTGACCCGATTCCGAGGTGAGGGAAGCCCTTCCTGTTGCGGAGGAGGAGGAAAGGAGAAGTTATCTCGCAACCTTTCTGTTGAGGGAGAACTCGATTGCGGCGGAGGTGCGAGTAGAGAACCACCACGTTTGCGGCCGATGGGTTCCTTTATTTTATTCTCCTTTCTTTCTTTGACAGTTGCGGAGTGCCCGTCGAGAGCGGTGCTAACACTGCCGACGACAAGAGCAGCAATGGTGAACGAGGTGAGTGGAGATCGGAGTGCTCCTTGGAGGCAGGTCGTGCCTACCGGGTGATAATGAACTGCGGCTTTCTAAGCCATAGCCGCTTTCTCGAGCCACCTCCACGACATCTCTTTGCGAAGGAAGTGCCGACGATTCCAAAATCTCTACGGAAGAGTCCATTTTCAAAAATAAATAAATACATTTTGGCTTTCAACAACCCATCTCTGTGTGGTAGCCACTTAAAACCGGCCCCACTCAAGTACTAAAGTGTCTGAGTGGGACCGGTTTTAAGTGGCTCAAGCTGTATTTCCGGTGTGGGTTGTCCTTGGAACGATGTTGGCGCATCTCGGGATGCCATGTTTCCGACGGCAACTCGCTCCACGTTTCTGCCCCGAGTATGCTCGTCCACGGGGAGATGTAGTGGATCTTCAATCCTCAGCGCATGTCGAGAGACCGGATCACGAATGCTTCTCGGAAGGCCAACGTCCCCTGAGTGGTGTTGGTCCCTGAGGGAGCTGGAAGCTCGAAACGGCCGACGGCGTCCCACACGCCAGCTCCAGCTCCTCCTCTCTTCCCTCGCCACAACTCTGCCTTTCTCCTGGGGCAGCGGTGAACCTGAAGATTCTCGCCTCCTCGAGAGAATGCCCCAAGACGGAGGGCATTTTGCCCTCGTCCGGCGGGATCGTGAACAAACTGACGCTTCGCCCCCTACCGAAAATCCCGAATGTGCCTAAAAAGGAAAAAAAATCAGAGGAGAGAAAGCGAGGAAAGAGTAACTCTAGACCCGTCTAGCTCCTCTGGGATCCGCTCCGTCTCCGGAGTGGCGGTTGGACGCGGCGACCTTTCCCTTCCTGCTACTTCCTTGCCAACCTTCCCTCTCGGATCCCATTCTAGGAAGGCGGGCCGGCAGGCTCCTGAAGGGCTGACGGGGCTTTCCCTAGCGGGCTGCCCACTCACGAGCGGAGGAACGTTGCGGGAGTGAGAGATCTTCTCTGCCCCCAATCCTGGAAAGAGGGAAACATGGAATCCCTTTCCTTTCCGGAGTGGACTGCCCCCCCCCTGCAACCCTGAGACGAACCCCTCCGCGAAGCAACCCCGAATCGATCCCGAACCCGTTCCCCTTACGTCCCTGATTTCGACTGCCTATCGGGGCTGTCCCTCCCCCGCCCTTGTTCGGAGGAATGCGTGACCACGACTACAGAGGCCGTCGTCGCCCGCTCGCTTCCCCATTTGGATTCATGGAAGCTGCTGCTATCCTCACCTTGATCTTCACCACCGTCCGGAGGTCCTCATCCTTTTGTCCCACGATTTCCACCCTCAGGCAACGTGCCAAAGCCCCTCGAATTTCTGGAGTCTGCCTCTCCCCTGTTAACGGACGGCGAAAATCAGAGACGGCAGCGTCGCGTCAGAGCCAGTGATCCACGTAGCGCCCATCTTGAAGAATCCACGAGCCGCACGGGACGTGACGCACGCGCGCCACACACACACATTCACGGGGGGGTGGGAGTGGAGATGGCGGAAAAGACAGGTAAACCGGAACGGAGATTACTGTCCACCTGCTCATCTGATGGGGATGAATGCCGCTTATGAGAGCGGGGAAACCGAGAGGGGCGAGAGAGTGCGGCTTGCGTGGTAGAGCGCTCCAAAGGGATCGCTCTTTCGGGAGCACATCGAGCTGGACGCGCCCTTCAGGCGCTTCTGCCGAGGTGACCCTCTGCCAAGTGGGCTTCTCACACCACTGTCTCCAACAAAGCAAAGAGAGTAGGCAGAGTAGAGTAGGCATGCCTTGCACAGAGTGGGCTACTTATAATCTGCCCGCTGGCAGTGCCTCTGAGCCTCGCCCCATGACCGGACTCGAGATGGGCCGGTTTGAAATCGCTCGTTCTGTACGGAAATATAAACACCGTTGCATTGTACCATTCCATATGATACTAGCAGGTTCTAAGGCTTTTCAGATTCCAACCTTACCTGAGCATATTATAGAACACTATGTATCCATTAATATTCTGAATATTTAGATAAGATGAGCAGCTTGAAAAATTGCACGTACCGAAGAGGCTCTTGCATGGATACCTGCTTCTCGGGATTACGCTGCGGCAGGGGACGAGGGAATGGCAGATGTCGGTGGTCAGGGTGCCTCCCGCCACTGCCTTTCCGGTGGCTCGCACCCTGACGGAAAAGCTGTCCATCGGCTGTGCCGATGGCGCCCTTCGGATACGGAGTTCATCTCGATCCCGGAAACGGCAGAAATGACTCGGCAAGGAGGGAGGAGGTAGTCCCCCAAGGCGAAGATGCAGAGGTCAGGAACCCTCCCTCAGCTGGTAAGCTGCTGCAGCCGCTCCAGGAGCGATGGCAGAAGCATTCATCCAAGACGTGCAGAAGAAGACGCAGGTCCGCCATGCACCTAATGAGAAGCTGTTGGTTCGAAGGGCTTCCAAGGCCCCCCCATCGAAAGAGATGAGGTTGCCGACCGCGCCGGACACCTGGATGCGGACGTGTGGCTGGTTCCTTCCTAAAGAAGGAAAGAGACATCATCGAAAGCATCCACGTATCTGCTAAAGATGGCCTCTCTCTAGGGGATGATTCGGGAAGCGGATGGTCGGCGGAGTCTTCTTCTGGTGAGACCAACATCTACATCACCCGAGAGTTCCAAAGAGACGTGTCCGAATGATGCTCCAGCTTCTAGGGTTGCGGACGGTCCGACTGGAGAGGGAAACGCTGAAAGACATCGCCGCTTCGTGCGTGCTACAGAAGGGGTAATCCTGAAAGAAGTGAGGAGACCCTGGAGGAGGAGGAAAGGAGGAGGAAGAGGAGGACGGTGCATCATCCTACCTCCATGCCCTTCCTCTTTTCCTCTTCCGAAAGGAAGCGCCCACCACTGCCCCGCGACAGGGACACCGTGGCTCGATGGTAGTATTAGTGGCGGCGGAGCTGAGACCCGCCCACGGAGAGAGGAGCGAACAACAGCCTCCGCCGCTTGCTGGGGGCGGCACTCGCCGCTGCCATGATAATTCGGAAGTGGGGCGCTTCCTCCTGCCCTGAAGCTTGCGGCGAAAGTGAGGAGAGGGTGGAACGCACCCCTCCTCGCCTGCCGGCCCGCAGCACCTGGCATACCGCCGCCCCCGCCTTCCTGCCAGAGGACTCCTCCGAGCATGAGCCCCTCCTGGTGGCCCCCTCGGGCACGAGAAGGGCAGCGGGGGCGGTGAAAGGGGGAACGTGGAGGGGAGCCGTCTCTCACGGCGCACTTCCGCAAATGTCAGGAGGCGTCTCTCCGCCTCGGTCCCGCGAGCCCAGAGGAGGATAAGCGGCGGCGGAGCGGCGGGGCTGCTACGGATCGAAGATCCTGGACCAGACGAGGATGGCGAGAGCCCCGCCCCGCCTCCTTCCCGTGGATTGCAGCGGCTCCAGAACGGAACTGCCGCTCATCTCCCTCCGAGATCGAAGGACCCGGCGCGCAGAGCCGCCGGCAATGCCCGAGACGAAGCACCGGCAGCCTCGCGGCGCCGAGGGAGGGGACGCTGAGATTCACAGGACCGGAGCCGAGAAGGCAGCCTCCGCCCAGATGAGCGCCCGGAGCGACGAATCCAGCCTCCACAGCCTCTCTCTCTTCTCTTCCCTCTCTGTCTCGCCCCGCCTTCCAGCGTTGCTCGACCCTGGACGTGCGGCCGGCCTGAGTTTCCATGGAATCGTCCCTACGGCAGCTCTCCTTCCCTCTCCCCACCCTCCGAAACTCCCCTGTGGTGAGAGACACGACGGGAGTCCTCCTGGTCGCTTCCTTAGGGGAATTCCCGGCCGGAGGAGGTCGGAGAGGCTGAGGATTCCGTCTTTGCGTCCGCTACAGGAAGCTGTGCCGGAGCTGCGATCGGGGCGCGGGTCTTGTCTTCACCTGTCTCCCCCGGCTCAGCAGCCGCAGCAGCGGTGGCGCTTCGGACTACCTTCCTCGAGTCACATCCGATGCTCCTCCGGAGAGAAGCCATCTCGCCTCCCGGTCCAGGTCCACGTCCAGTCCCTTCCGCCCGATCTCTGAAAAAAAAAAAACCCTCCTGTGCTCCAGGGACGCCCCTCTTGGGCCGGCTTCAGTGCCCTCGGAGAATCGGCTGGAAGTCAGGTCAAGGCAGAGTGGCTTGGTACGCAGGGTTCATCTACTTCTGGAATCTGATCGATCATCGTGTCTCTTCCCGGAGGGCAAGGAAGACCCTGAATAAGGGGGGGGGGGGAGAGTCTCCTGTGTCCTCGAGCCAGCCTTCAGTCTGGACCAGCCATCAGGAACTACGATGAATTCACCCCGAGACTTACGATGAATTCTCGGGGTGTGGCACCCCTGCTTCTCCCTCCTTCTCTGGCGTGGGAAGGCGGCGAGGGTGGTGCACGCATCCCGCGCCCAGCATTCTCTCCCTCGAACTCGCGGGCGCATCCCCGCCGATGTCGGAGTAGGTGGCCAGCTCGGAGACGCCCTCTCTCTCTCTCTCTCTCGCTCTCTTCCAGCGATCCCCGAAGGTCGAAGGGTCGGAAAGGTCCAAGGCTTCCGGGTCTCGGAGCCGGCAACGGAGGCTGCGCCACTCGGAGCACCGGAACCGCAGGTGCCGCCGCGGCGCGGCAGCCGAACTTTCGGATCGGAAGAGCAGCAGCCGCAAGCAAGCCAGGAGCTCCTCCCCAGCCTCCTGCCCCTTCCCCCTTCCCTGCCACGTCGAAGGGGGGCCAGAACCTACCCCGGCAGGGGCTGGTGGGACGCGTCGATGACTCCCGCTCACCCTCGAGAGGGCAAGGGCAGCCCTGCCGTCCACTGGATCCCCGACCCTCGCCGACTCCTACCCTGCCTTCTCGCTGCCCGAGCTCCCGGAAGCTTTCCCTCACCTCCCCCCTCTTCTTCCAGAAGGGCTGTAGAGGGACGCGTGTGCGTCTTCTCCCGCCCGCCTATCGCGACCGGTTCGGTTCCCCGCAAGGGAGAGCCCCGTCTCGCAAGAGGGAGATGACGGCGTGCCCCCCTCTCCTCTCCCCTCCCCCCTCGACCGCCGCGGAGCACACTGTCGGGCTGCAATCAGCCGGAATGGGTTCCGTGATTTCAGCCAAGAAGATGCTGCTGCTGAGATACGTCATTCAAATTCAATAAGATGCCCCGTCTCGTCCGGGACTCATCTCTCTTCTGGGGAACATAAAAGCGAAATGAAGAGCAGATCTTCCAGGATTCCTCCCTGAGACGGGGAGTGAGGGGGGGGGGGAGAGAAGAAGAAGCTGTCAGACGCGCTCTGCTCAGGACCTTCCACTCTGCCCTCTCCCGGTGAAAAATGAAGTCTTCCATGATGCCGGGGTTCCGTTCGCATCAGGGAAGAGGAAGCTCGGAGCTGGTCCATGTCACCTTTCGTTCGGTCCACCTGGACACTCAGCCCTTCCTCCTTCTCCTCTGCAGCTCTCGAGGACCGGTGGGTGCTCCTTAAGGTTCCAGGGGAACGAGGAAAGTGGGCGCTCGGCCATGCTCGCCTCCTCCTCCTCGCGTCCGTCGGCCCGCAGCACGCCCATTGCGGCTCTAGGAGTTCTCCAGGAGACGAGGCAGTTGCTGCAAGAAGAGGAGGAGGTTTCCGCGCAGCCCCGGTTCCGCCGGTGAGAGGCGGACGAGCAGGAGTGCGCCTCTCGTCCGCCTTCCCCCGCCCGCATGTTCTTAAGCTCCACTGCAGTCTCTGCTGTCGCCGCCATGGCCACCGCCGTCACCGCCACCATCGTCCCCCCCCCTCGCCCTGATAGTGCGGGCGACGTGCCCCCTGTATGTCTGCCGCGGATTCTGCGCCCGGGAGACCCCCGCTCCGGAGCTCGCAAGGCCTGAAAGCAGGAGCGGAGCGCCGCCCTCTTCGATCGTCGCTGTTCTTTTGAGCCTCCACTACCCCGTGTCCACCCTCCTCTGGTTCAGATGCAGATGCTCACGGTCTGTTGGCCTCCTCTGCAGATAGATGCGCGCTTCTCCCATTTCGGGTGAACGCGAGAGCGCTCCGGGAGCAGCATCTGCAGCAGCGACCTCCCGAGCCGATGCTCGCACGCGCACCGACTTCCTGCTTCTCTTCCTCCCCTTCCCCTCCTCAAGCGCGTATATGAAGGAGTCGGAGAAGAGAACCCCTCATAAGCGGCACCGGAGAGCGAAGAGTTCTATTCCCCTGATGCCGAGAATCCTCTAATTCTTGTGCCAGATCACTCCGTCGTTGCCAGGAAAGATGGCTCTGGGTCAGGTGCTCTGGCATGGAATCTTCGGGGAAATCTTTTTTTTCTTTTTTTCGTTCTTATTAATAGCATTTAGCGACAGTTCGTGGCAGTGGATCCGCAAGACACAGCACCAGCAACACCAAATACACACGCACGCAAAGAGGAGGGATGCATTATTTGAATCTTTTTTTAATGGTTGATGGAGATGCAATCGCCTTCTTATGTGCAGAGCATCCATAAAGTGCGGCCTGCCCAGCTAACGAACGTATTTCGGAAAATATGAGAACCCATCTGGCAGCTTAAAGATGTAATGCCCTTCGGCGAAGAGAGCATTTCATCTGTAACAAATAGGAGTCTTTCCTAGCTATGGTCGCTGCTTAAGAAGCAACGTTTACTCAATTCTAGTTAAGAGAAATGACCTGAGAGCATTCTCAAAGAAGGAGAAACGCAATGCGGGTTGAACCCGGTTGCCATCACCCGAAATGGAGGAAGGTTCTGATGCCCCCGTGCATTCCGTGCTGCCGGCGTTTGCTGAGCAGGAAAGGAAGCGAAATTCACACGCAGTAGCGGACCACTGTCCACCCATCTCGATGCTGGAACTTGGAATACTCCAGCGACAGCAGTTGGTCCATCCCCCAGCTTTCCTGAGCAGTCATTTTCCTTGATAGTCCCATCCTCTTTTGAAGCAGGTGCATGCCACGAATCAGGAGAGCCGCTTGATCCGAGGTGCAACCGCAACTATGGAGACGTGGTCAAACATGGATTCCGAGATGCCTCACAGAAATGATCCAGCGACAACAGCCGAAATGATGCTAACAACAGTGGAAAGGGTTGCCCGTTACTGCTTATGGTCGAAAAATCTCGGGAAACGTCACGAATCGAGAAGAAGAGACGGATGGGTGTGCAGAACTTGTGCGGCAGATACATCACAGGGGCGGGGAGCACATTCTGCATCCCACCCTATATCTGGGACTGCACACGCAGATTTGGTTGCAAAGGACACCAGTTTGCTCTCGTTGGATACTTCCCGACAACTGTTTCCCAGGTAACAATGAGATATCACAGACGAAACTTCTGATAGCTCCTCTGAGTGCGCTATGCAGAGGAACCTTCGAAGACGATGACCTCTTCTTTTTTTTCCTGAAGAATACGGTCCAAGCAGCCATTTCTTCGCACGTGGTGTGTCCCTTTGTTAGTAGGTGTCTGTGGATCCTGCTAAGCGCAGAACCCATCCTTCTCTTAAATCCATGTAGCGCAGCGCTTCGCTGAAGGTAGCAGGTGCGGGGCAGCGATCACCACATTCTGCCTAGTTTTGTCAGGGATGATGGCTCCTGAGGGCCTTGGTACCTACGTATCGAAGTTACGAAGGCAAGGGAGCGGAACGCAAAGATGGAAGTGCTTTTACTTCAGCGGTATTTGAACATCGAGGAACGGACCTTTATGTCCGGGATCTGGATTTTGGGGAGACGCTGTGAAGGAGCTCGTGGAACAAGGCTACACGGGTCGATGAATCTGAACGCTCCCGGGAAAACTGCAAGGAGACCAAGGGAAAGGCAGAAAGGGATTGCCCCACGAGGCCACCAGCGAGGCATCTTTGGCAGATGAGACTTAAGAAGGAGAGAGTCCTCGCGATACGAAAAGGCAGAAGAGGGTTGGCCTGGCCAACACTCGGAAAGGAGTGGGCGGTCATGTTAAGCGAAGTGCGTCCTCATCGCATGCCGAAAGTTCAGGGCTAGGGGCAACAGGCGGGCCTGGTTTGGAGCCGTGTGGTCGAACACCAAAATAGGAAGCCGCGTGTGCTTTTCTCTCAGCATCCTTTCCCAGCTAATGGGAACAAGGTCTTTTCCCAGAGCACTTGCAGACACTTCCGCCCAGCTCAGAACACAACCTATCCGAACCGGACCTATCTCACAGGTAGTCGTGGAGGAATGAGTCACATATGGCGGAACAGTCACATCAACCAATTAATCAAAGTCCGCGGACTGAGCGTGATAACTGGTTATGCCCAAAGTTTGCTGCTTGAGTCAGCTTTGCATGAGTCAGCGGGGTAGGATATCCTGGAGATATTGATTGGTGGGTCCCTGTGGGTGTTTGGTGGTAAACCCATAATCCGTGAGTCTGCCCTTTTTGCCTTGCCAGGAACCAGAAAAATGTCCGCGGCTGGCATGTTTCCGAGCTGTTCTTGAATGAGGAGGCGCCAAAAGCTCCAGTGCCCTCAAAGAGTGAACGAGGGTCCTCAAGGTGGAGCAGACAAGATAGAATTCAGATACGAATCAGCCTGCATTCCACCCTGGGACCTGGAACGAAAGGGCCGAAATTTTCTGGTCCGTTCTCTTTCTGGTTTTAGGGCTTTCGAACGGTGGTCCGAGTGCCATTTCGTGCGATTTATCTTCACGCGTTCTCTTTTGGCCAAGCAAGGCGATGAGGCGGCGGCCGCCGCGCGGTGCCCACTTCGAGCACGAACACTCTGGTCAACGCTTCCGTGCTTTCCAAACCTTGGTCGGTTCGCCGGGTCTTGGTCGACTCCAGACAGTCCACTACCGATGCTCGCACTCTCTGGAGGCGAAAGGGTAAAACGGACCCTCCCCCGGGTGTTTACTCCGACTCTCATATGCCGCATTTCCTCCGTTAATATCCCCACTTCTCACAGGGGCTCGGAAGCACTAGGGCTTGGGTCGATCCTCGAGGTCGACCGATTGAGTATCGTTACATGAGGTCTCTTTTAGCTCATCAAATAAAGTTACAGCTGTCCATTACAGCTGTCCGTTTAAAGCCTCCAAATCTATCATGAGCAGGGGCTGAAGCACCTCTCGTCTCGGGACGATCGCAAGCGTGCTATGGTGCGGCAGGTGGGATCTGTTCTCGAAGATGTCGCTCGCGAAGCTGCTCCCGGAACGTGCTCAAGATGCCCGCATCCGGGCACATCTGCTTCAACCCTCTGTAGATGTGAACCCGCGTCCTTCCATTTGAGCCTTTTCTCCTTGCCTCCTTCCGCGACGCTCTTCTGATCTTCACCAGCCCTCTTCACCGCGCTTCCCCCTACCAGACTTGGGAGTCTTCCTGTACTTACCATGTGCACCTTTTTCCCTAGACAGACGCTACGCAGGCGATGACACACCTGGTAACGCTCAACAGGAACCTTATTTAAGAAAGCCCGGTTCCCGGTCTTCGGTGACGGGTTGTCAGGGATCCGGTCAGTGCCCTTCTTGTCGCCGTGCGAGGAAAACGTCTGAAAGTAGCCTGCTCTGTGGGACGCAACAGCTCGAAGAATCCCGGAGAATCTCCATGGATGCACGCTGGAGAGTTTTCGTGGTAGAAAATCTCAAACCCCCTGCCATTGTACGCTTCGTATCGGAGAGTTCCAGAGATTCGGATATCCACGGCAGAGCACTTTTGTGCATCCGAGCTCTGGATCCCTGCCAAATGCATGTTCATTCGATAGGAGGAGAGAGTCAGTCCCAAGATGAAAGCCAAAAAGACAAAAGGAAACACCCTTTAGAAGAAAAAAAAGAAAAAAAATCACGAGGAGAGACGAGCCCATCTTACAACACCATCAACTTGGTTTTTTGCGCGTGTGGATTGCGATGAGATACTGTGAACGGTTTGTGGTTAGGGCGCGAGAGGGTCTAAGGACCCCCAGCTCAGAGAGCAGGGACACCCACACTTTGCAATCGAAACGCTCTGACAGTGCGTTGCCCTGTGTCACGCTTCCCCAGGCGTTTTCCGAGTTTCCCGCGCACCAAACGTTCGATCAGCAGCGATTCCCAGGAGAGCGAACGTGGACCTAGGAAATCCCGGAGATGGTGTGCATGGGCAATCCTTTTCCTTGATGCGCGAGCTCTGTGTGCACCTGTGGAGCCAGGGAGAAACCTGTGTATTGGTCTGCTTCCCACTAACGGAGGTCGATTTTCTTTAGCTGCTGGCGTCTACGAAACGAGTAAGAAAGACACGCCTTTTCTCTTTCAGTGAACGAGAGAGAGAACGAAAAAAATCAAGAAAACTTCATTAAAAGATGCAGCATCCAAGAAATCACGACCTCCCCGTTTTGTTCTCCGTGCTCGCTAGCCCTGGCCAAAAAGACATGGCGCTGTGTTAAGAGTCAACTGGAGCAGGCCTGCATCTCTTACAGGCTACAGTTACGCCCTCATTCCATTCACAGAGGAACAAATTTTGGTACGCCTCGTCTCGAGGAAGAATAAAAAAAAAGAAGGCAGATACCATTCGGATTGCATTTTTGGGGCCATGACCCATTTGAGATGGGGATTTTCCTTTATTACGCAGCAGATATTCCTATTCGGGAGTTTATCACTCCAACTGATGCATTTTGAATTCTGGAAGCGGGATGGAAAATTTTTAGCACTTAGTGCCGTCACAGCTGATTGAAGCCATTAAAATTCCGTTTGGACCGTTAAGCGAGAAAGGCCTGCTCGGGTACATCTCTCCGTGAAAAGTTAGCAGCCACTTTGCTTCTAGTGGGAACGCCACGCTTTGTCTGCCGCTGATTCACGTGCGTCTCCCTCCACCGAGGGGACTCGGGTCAGGTACGAGGCACGCAGGACGCAGCTCTTCGATGAGCCGGGCGCCGGAACGAAAACCGGACGCTGCACTTCTGGGCTGATGACCACCCCACCCTGGGTCTTGACCCGCTTCGGCGCGACGGTTAGCCGCCGTTGCTAGCTGGAGTTGCGTTCGAGGGTTTCGATGTGACCACGGGACGTGGGTCGTCGCTTCCGATTTTCGAGATTCGACAAAGTGACCCCCTCCAAATGTGACATCCTGAAAGTTTTTCGGGGGAACTTTGAGGGTAGCGCAGGGAATCGTGCACAGGGAGGTACCTTCCCTTGTTAGAAACCAGTGGGGGAGCAAGCTGGGGTTGCGACTAACGTCGAAAACCAGATTTTCGTTGTAAATAACGAAAGTTGCTGATTTTCTTTTCTCTCTTTTTTTATTTCGGAATACGCGAGGGATAAAACAGCTCGAAATAATACTACAAAAGTATCTCAAAGAATAAATAACTTCTAAAAGAAAGGGCGCAGGGGCTTGAGATCTGCTGGAGCATGGGGTTAGTTGGGGGAATGGATGAAAGAATAAGCAATAAGAAATCAGAAGGGTGAGTCATAAAGGCCCGAAGTAACAGAATGTTACACAGAAAGCATTTGCATATCAACGGTGGAAAGAGATCTCGAACTTATTATCCCCAACGTCATCTCGCTGACATCTCATGATTCCAGAAAATTGCATTTTGAAAGACTGGGAGAGACAGCAAAGCGAGCAGCTCAGGAGTTGATGCTGCACGGCGGAGCAGCAGCGGAAAAGGCGGTCAGTTCTTTCTGGGGCAGCCAGGTCGCTGCGATTGCCCATTCTTCCCTGATTAACAAAACGAAAGAGTTGCAGCGAATCGTTTGTCGGGAGTGCGGGATTGTGGACCGTGAAATAATAATAAAAAGAGAATGCTTACATCTCAAGTCGCTTCTAGGCAAAAAGATATTTTGATTTCAATTCTTCCCTCGTTCGATGTGTGTGTGTTTTTTTTTGTGTGAGACGGTTTCTCCTTGACGAAGTCAAGGAGAAACCGTCTCTTATTCTAAATTCTTAAGTCTTTTGAGCTTCGGATGGCTTCAGCTCACGGAAACTCACCATAAACTCTTCTGAAGCATACAAATGCCTTTCTATAAAGGAGGGAAAGCACTTTTTTTTTTTTCTAATACTTCTGTGTAAAAGAGGAAAGATGTACAACAAGCGCACACACATATGATTAGAAAGCCAAACGACCGTCGTCAGAAAATCGGTGGAGGAAATTCATTCAGAGATTCGGCTTCAATGGAGTTCTTATCGGAGTGACCAACCTTCAGAAAGGCATCTTTGCTGACTCGTGGTGAAAGATCAGAGCTTCGGCCATTAAAATCGAGCTTAGCGTTCATTTCAGAACTCGGGGGACGAGGCTTTTAAACAGCAGAAGCGTGCATCATTGGAAAACACCTTTTCGGAAGGACGGAGGCCACTCGGCACGCGGCGCTGAAACTCCAATCAGACTTGTTAGGCACCCTGGGCTGGGAAAGATGTTTCTAGATGGCGTGTTTTCAAGTTCTTCAGGAGCAATCCACGTGGATCTCTTGAGAAATTGAGATGGACGGGAACTTGGCAACGTGAACCGCATTTCCTGCTCTTCTGCCTGGACATGCGTCAGTTACAGCAGTCACGGCACCGGCTGAAGAGCGGCAACCCGGGAAAGTTTGTATACGAAGAAGGATGATCCAAGGGACTTACAGGATACTGAACAACAGGTAATCATTTGTCCATACATGCGCTCCGCTCACTTCGAAGGGACGCACTGAAAAGTATGCGATGAACCTACGACAAGCAATCGTAATATGGCTAGGGAGGTGTTGCTGCCCCCAAAGTCTTTTCTCGAAGTCTTGAATCAAAGGGTCACACACTTTTTGCAGGAGGAAACGTTCAATTTCGGTTGGATTCGATTCTCGGAACGCAGCCTAGATGAAAATTTTGATAACCCTTCGTCTAGCATTTAGAACCTTGGCGCAGGAAGATTAGCTCTATCAAGGATTCGTAGACTTTCATTCTATTGGGTACTTGATGATAAGCTCTCTACTAGTCTGTGTTTCCAAAAGATGCCTCTATATTGTGTTCAGTGGCGGAGCATTGGTGGTGATCACAAAGAAGCTGCTTGTGTGTAAACAAGCCATCTGTCTTAAGGGTGTCCGGGAGCGGATATCCACTTCATGAAGTTGGAACGACGTTCTTCCTTCAACGTTACCTGGAATTTTAGAGCAACAGGGAACCGAGGATAGAGCAACCTCACCGCAAGCAGCTTTCAACAAGTTTCGGAATTTCCGACATCCGTTGAAAGTGAGTTCTGCAACGTCACAGAGGCGGATGCCGTGTGCGATTCTCGCCCAGCATCCCAGTAGCTTGTTGTTGCAAGTAGACGTGGTTAGACAGTTTGCTCTATGTGCCCGAGTCGGCATCGCCTTCTTTTCGATCCCAACAGGGGCAAGAACGAGTTGCTGTTCCCTGGGTGGGGAAGCTCTTGAAAGCCAACCACGCAGGGAATGAACGGAAATGCGAGCAAAAGAAAGAACAACATGGGAATGGCAATCGAGTGGATTCATCAAGGGCGTGCAGCATTCGAAGGGAGCACTGTAGCCCACGAAACATTTAGGAGTTACTAAAAATAGAGGAAGACGATCTTCCCGAAGGAGGCGCATACTCGAAGAACGTGTGGATGTGTGGAAAGGTTCGGGCGCGATTCTTGATGCCATCACGGAAATGGCAGCAGACGAACTGGGAAAAGATGAAAAGATGGGCACCCTCGGGAAAGCACCCTCGCCCTGCAGGCAAAGTGTGCAGGTTCAAGATCACGGCGAGATGCAGGTAGGTGGACTTGGTTGACTGCTCCACTGCCACCTGATCACGCCGAGAGTTTACTGAAGGAACAATAAACTCACAAAAGGTAGTGGTATGGGACACGTGGTCCTACCACGCTCGTCTGTGAGGTCTGAACCTGCGAAGGTGCTGGTGCGCGGACCAGCCAGGTTCGCCCCGGCAGCAGAGGGGAACAAACAAAGAAGACAAAGGCAAAAGAACAAAAAGCGAAATAAAAGTGGCTGATGGCTCCCTGTCAAAGCCGCTATTCGTAGCTATCGATTTTGTGGATGCCAAAGTGATCAGCGCAAAATCTCCCCGGTGTTTAGCGAGCAGCAGCCGAGTTGAACAGTCAGTTGGTGGAAACCTCGTTTCCTTCCGCAGACATCTTCTTCACGTATCATCTGTTGCCGCTGCGTCATCACAAGATGCGCTTTGGTACGCGCTTGTATCATGCAGTGCAGTCTGAACCAAGCTCATCTGCAAGTGTTTGTGTACTGTTATGAATTACTTTCGTGTACAAGAGCGTCATATGTTGAACTGGTAAGAGAAGAGCTGGTAAAGAAAGGTTCGTAAGCGGTGCAACAAACAGCGGCGGTCTCTTTCCAATCGTCGGGATTTACTGCCATCGGGTCATTCCAGACGGAGGCCCACACAGATGGGGGGTCGCAGATATCGGAGGTAGGGTCGGATTCCTCCTTCAGCCAACGGAGGCGAGGCACTGAGTTCTCTACTCGTGACTGATCTCCAGAGGCAGCGGATCCTCATGCCGGAATGCAGGAAGTAGCTCTGACCCGCCCCCTGGGGTATCACAAGCACTAGGTGTCCCTGCTGCATGGAATGTCAGAAGGCGGCACGAGGACGGTGGCGCAAGGACATCTCGGCGTTTGCTTTCCTCCTCTTCAAGGCTTTTCGCGTATACAGCTGCCCGTGATTTCAAAGGAGCACTAAACATCCAGGATAATCACCCGACTGTCCTTCTGCGACGCCGGACCAGGATGGTTAACAACAGGAGTCAATTGGCTGAAGTCCTCTTGGTTGCAGGCTCCCAGCTCCCACCTCCCGCTCGTTGTCTTTAATCGTCCCACCGGGGTGGCCTGCCGTCTGGACTGCATAGCTGTCCCTGCATAGCTGCATAGCAATGATTTGACGTCCTTTATTTATGCTCCTGTTTTTACGATCAGTGTCGGCAGGAGAAGGGGGAGTCTTTCACAATGTCCTCCATATTTTATTTTTTTTTTGGCCGTGAAAAGCACGCATGCAGCTGTTCATTCTGGCGGTGACCCAAAATGCAGATATTATAAATGATAAACAACGTGATTATTATGCATAGTCATAATAAGCGCATATGACTGAGGAGCATTCATATAGATATTTATATGTAGATTACTATGCAAATTTATTTTAACATATATGGTTATTAATATTTATTAACATCCATGTCATTAATAGTAAGCATGCTTATTATGTATATTAATATATGGATTTAAAAACATGTATGTATACACAATATTACTATTAACAATATGTGTATTAAGTTCGATCCTGAACGATTTTGAAATATTAATAAATACGTATGTACAAAATAAAGGAGAATAATGCAAATTGTTTTTGTACATAAGTACAAAGATGATATACACAAACAAGTTCGTGTATTAATCTACATGTAAATACGTACATCCATGTACATAATATGCATATGTATTTATTTTTATAATATACATAGTATATATTAATCTATACATTAATCGATATATCAATTTACATCTTAAGCATAGTATTTTGATGATCGTTCGGGATTTTGATTCGCACCGCCTGGATGACCATTATCCTCTTCATGTTCGCCTACTGTGTGTGAGGGTCCCCGACGATCCTAGAGCGACAGGATCTTCTGTTGCTTCTACCGAGGTCGCTACTCCTTTGTACACGAACAGGAGGAGAGGATCACAGTCCCGCACGCGGTGCCTTCCCTCCAGCGCTTTTGCCGCGCGCTCGCGTGGGCAGGCAGCGTCTAGCACGATGACCCGACCCGACCCTCGCCCTGGAGGGGCACCAGGTCCGGCTGCCAGAGTCCTGACTTGGCCCCCCTCCCTGTATCGGCTGTCCCCGGGGACCACCAGCTCCCTCCCTCGATGCAACGGATCAGGTGGTCACGCCCCTCAGCGGGTGAGCTGGAACCTCGCCCGCCACCATTCAGGATGCCCCCTTCCCGTGACATGCGCCCCCTGCACGTTCGAGCCGGCGGCCGCCGCTTCCTGCTGGAGGCCGCCGGCCCGCACGGTCATCCGAACAGCGCAACGGCGAGCGAGCTGGAGCGAGCAGGAGATCCCCGGCGTGCAAGGATCGGAAGCAGGGAAGGGGTCTCCCCTGATCTGCTTGCCGACCTCCGCGGTGTCTCCTGCGTCCATCGCGTGCAAACTCCCTCGGCTGCTATTCCGGGTCTTCGGATGTCCGGTGGTCATGCCCGTCAGCAAGGAAGCTGGAAGCTCGCGCGTCGCGATTGAGGCTGTTTGCGTCAAGGGTGCTCTCTTGGTCCGGATGCTTCCGTGCGAGGGGATGCCGTACTCCCTGAATCTCATCCCATATCCGGAGTCCTGTGCAAGAAACGATCTCTTCCCTTCTTGCAGCTCCTCCTATCGAGAGGAGGAGATCCAGTAAGCATAAGCCGGAATAACACGCGTGATTCATGACAATGGATGTGATATGTGATAGTGGATGTGATATGGAAATGTAATGTACTCGGTATAGCACTCACGATCTTGTCTTGGATCTTCGAGGACTTTCAAAAACCGGAAAATTTGTTTTGGGTCCGTGTGTGTGTGGGGAGGGGGGGGGTTCACACACACACACACACACACACACACACACACACACACTTTGGGAGGCACGGTAGATCGTACGAGGCTCCTGCGGGCCGAAAGGAGTGTGTGGTGGGTGGCTAAGGAGTGGTGCGTGCAAGTTTTTTTTTTTTGTCCCTCATCCCGAGCAATGGGCACGGAAACGCATGAGCGGACTCATCTCTCATGCTCGAAATGCGACTACGCTGCGTGGAGTTGCGAAGCATCGCGTCCACGTGGAGTCCACGTGGACGGCTGCTTCCTAGACGGACCAACTCCTCAACGTTGTCTCAAGTAAGCCAATGTTTCGAGCGCCCCTGAAAGCCTCAATTAATGGACTGTTGTCACGGCTGGATGTGTGTTCGTTTCTTGTAGGGAGCGACGGTTCCATTGGTAAACTTTCCGGATTGCGTCGCCATAGAAATGGTGCTTAAAAAGGTCGAAGAGCAAACAACAATCTGACTAATGACATTTTTTTCTCTTTCTTTCTTTCTTTCTTTCTTTTTTTTTTTTTGAAATCTTTTCCCACAGAATAACTGGATTCATCCGGCAGATATCTTTCGGCAATATTGCTCCTCTAATCTTAATCCGATTTCCGAAGAGCCGAGTCCGAAGAGCAATTCAATTTGCTTATTAAGGAGCATTCAAACCAAACATATGTGAAAATGGGGTCTTCGGAACGGGAGGGGATGTGCGGGGGGGGGGAAGGGTTCACAGAAAGCTCTTCGCTTTTCGTAGCTTTGGTGTGCTTTTTCCAGAGTGATTATTATTCTGGGGAATATCATGGCAGTCCACGCTTCCAGGAGTTCCAGAAAAAATAAAAATAAAAATACTCATACAAAGGATATTCTCCTTCTCGTTTCAACAACGGATGAAGCTCTGCTATGTATTCGTCAGTCTGCATCTTCACCACGGACTGATTTTCAATAAGTAACCGAATAAAAAACTTCGTTTCCACGATAACCGAACTCCCACGTCCACGTGCGATTCCGAAAACAGCAAAGCTGCGATTTTTAGGTGCCCAATTGCTCTTCTCTTCGAAATTTGGATGAATCGTGCGATTTTGTGGTCCTCATCAGGAAATGTCTTCAGGCTGCGTCCCCACGTCCGACTTCCTTTGCTTTTGGCTTGATCTGATCTTCTGCACGGATTTGCAAACGTGTTTAACCCTGCGTTGCCGATCCCATCTCCGGGTCCCCCGTTTTTTTTCTTCCTCTTTCCGAAGGGGTCCCTGAAAACATCTTTACGATTATTGCAGCTCTGCAGCTTTCGTCCATTCCCTGCTTCTGTTGGGCATAATGGGTTCTTTTTTTGGTCTCTTTTATATATATATATATATATATATAAAACGTGAAAGAGAGATGCTGTGCTCGTGAATCAAGTTGGCTGTGGCTAATGCCACTTGACATTTCAAATTTTCAAGGCCATCCATGAGATGACGTTGTGCGCAAAGCACACGGGGATTTCGAATTCCGCGAGAGGTCAGGAGAGTCAAAATCGCTCCTTCCACTGAATCTGCCGCTTCCCAGTGTTCGTGTTCTAGTCGACACTTCCCAACTCTTCATCCCAAAGTTCTATCCGAGATTTGCAATTATCTCTTCCGAGGTTTTAGGAGCTTGGCATCCTGCGCCAGGAATCGCTGGAATCTGGTAAGCTCATAAATATGTCTGACCAAATTAACTACTTTGATGGATGCTGCTGTTCGTTAATCTTAATAAGGCCTGGGTTTCTGCTTCAGCATTTGGCTCAGTTAGTTAAAGGTGCGGAACAGAACGCAGCCGAATTCCACGTGGCACAACAGGCATGCAGGTCCAAAGAGCTCGAAGCAGGAGGCTAAAGGAAGTTGGACCGTTCTCTGGATTCTCAAGCAGGGAAGCCACCCACCCAGATGTTGTGATTTTCGGTCTCCGTCCGTTGCTGCATCCCGAGCCGTCATAGCAGCTGCTACGAAAGACAAAGCAGCCCTCAAAGCAATTCCTGCCTTCAGGATAATGAAACGTAAATCTCCCTCCGTTCCAGGCAACCATCATTATCCTTTTTGTTTCGGAAGCATCCGTTCGGCAGAGCGTTTTTGTCCTCGGCGAAGATCATTTTTTTTTTTTTTTTTTTACCTTTCGTGCTTTCGTCCACTTTAATTAGCGTTCCTGCTGTACACTTTTTTTTGAAAGCCGTTTATTACGCGCGCGATCGTGGCTCGTTTTGCCGCAAGCGCGATAGCGCGCAGACCTTTCCTCCTTCCCATTTTTCCTCTTTCCCTCGTGCCATCGCAACCAGCCATTTGCTTGAGGGTCGCCCCTTCTTCGTAGACCTGTGTTTTTTTTTTTTTTTTTGATTTTTGCCTTTTGAGCTTTGCTCCAGGAGGAAGTACTTTTTTGAGCGCGGGTCGTCTTTTCGCTGCCCCGGCGTGCATCCCCCGCGAAGCAAGCCGGGCAAAATTTTTTTTCCCGGGATTTCGAGTTGCTGCGAAGACGTCGAAGACCTAGTGGGCGAACCAGCTGCGACCCTTGGGGGCGTCTGCTCCAAAGCAAGCGCGTCTTCCGGTTCGGGAATCCCGAACCGAAGACCGCGTCCCGGCATCGGATGGGAAGGACGAAAGTCGCCACCGAAACGGTGAACTCTGGAGCGCCTGGAATTCCCCGTCCGCATCTGCAGTCCATTCCGAAGGTCCGAGTACGGGAAACACTTCCCTAATGAATCCTGCCTTTAGTTCCACACCATTTTTCCCGTGTCCCGTGCCTCCTCCTCATTTCCCCGCCCTCGCTGCCGCTGCTCCTGGAGGAAGAAATCTCTCCGATTCGGTTGTGAAGCTCCATTCGTGGGAAGCTTTGCATATATCTGCATATGTGCCTGTGCGTGTGTTTAAAATTTCACCCTCACCCCTTCCTCCTCTTCGCCGAAACGGGTGCGATTTCAATCCACATACCGGTGCTACTAGGATGCACCACCGCCGTCCACAGCCACCGAGTTCCCTGGTTACCAAAGGTGCACTCCGACTCATCAGTGCCCTGTCGACGAAGCTACGGTCCAGAGCAAAACCCGAATCCTTTCGAAATTGCTATGCATCCTTGCTCTCCCCCTTCTAGAGGGATTTGACACGATAAAGCCTTCAAGACACCCACTAGGACAACACGGATGATGAAAATCCTTGTGGGTTCTTTTCTGCTTCGCCGTTTCCTTTCCAGCCTTTTTTTTTTTTTTCGGGGTTTCTTTTGGAGGGGAGGGGAGGTCTCGCCAAGTACTGAGGAATCTTCGCCTGGAGGCCTGCGAAACTTTTCAGTGCTGTCCACGCCACCCGAGGGTGCGTGTCAAGTCTTACAGATAGGGGGGGTATCCACAGGAGGAGACCACCCTATGAGCCCAGGAAGGCTCCGGAGGAAGGACTCCTTGGTAGTGGAACTCCTACAGGAACCTCTTCCTTATTTTCTCCAGAGGGACCTCCCGGTGGGGGTCGCTCCATTGTTTCTTCTCCGAAGGGAACGCGCAAGGGTATCGCTCCCTGCAGGTGCTCCTCTGAAGAGAACCCCGGAAGGAAAGGAGCAGTGCGCTTCTGACACTCTGCATAGGCAACCTCCGTAGAGGAGGGGGGAGGGAACGGTTCCATTTTCACTATCAGAGGGGAACCCCGAAGGACTCCTTGCCTCCTGGAAGGACCCCGGAGGGTGTCTGCTTCCAGTCCCGGCCAGGGGCACACGGTTTCCACCAGTGCCGTAACCGAAGCGTATAAGGCCAGCCAGAGTCATCTTGCCGGGGGAACGAAAAACCCACGACGACCCCCCCCCCCCCATTTCTCGTGGAGGAAGGGGTGAGGCTATCCTCCCACATGGGGATTCCAACTCACAACGCTTGGCACCGAGACCGCAGACACGCGGCCGGCCACCAGTGCGGGCAGGTTTGAGACGTCAGGTCGGAGATCGTAATGACACCATTAGCTGATCCTCAGGCATCGAGAAACTCCCGATTCACAGTTTCTTGCCTTTTTTTTTTGTTAGGAGCTCCATTTTCGCTTACGTTTGCATCTTAAGCAAGAAGAATCTCGGGAGGAAAATCTTCACCCGATGTTTCCATTGATATCGGTGCTTGCTTCTCATGAAGAATGGCCACGCAGCTTTCCATTTTTCAAGATGGAATTTCGGAGTTTTCCGCTTTCCTAGGAGAAGGAAATCTCCCTTCCCTTCGGACTCACCGGCGCCGCTGCCATAAATGGCCAAATGAGTCTAGCATGCCTGCTGCATGGAACGAGCGGGAATTCTTGCATTGCTTCGGGAGGAAGGAATCAGGAATGAGGGGAGGGCAGGGAAAATGGGAGTTGGTGGCTCCAGGATCAACCCAAGACCTGGTGCTTTCAAGAGAGGGTCCAGCCATCCTATTCGATCTTCCTGCCCCTGTCGGGAGTTCGGGATAATAACGGAAGAAACGCTGCATGGGGGGATTAGGAGTAACTACCCGGGGAAGGGACTGTTTCAATCTTTCACCTCCAGAGAGTGCGAGCATCGGTAGTGGACTGTCTGGAGTCCCCGGGACCTGAAGAGCGGACGAGGTGCCGAGGAGAGTCCAAAAAGTCCCTTCGGAGCAGACGGAGAGAACCCGAGGCGAAGCACGGCACAGGAAGGGCTCAACACCGCCTGGACGCTCGAGCGAGCTCAGGTTTCGGACCACCAGCGAGTAAGAGCAGCATCCACGGAGACCACGATCGCAGCATCGTTCTTTCGACCGGATGACCGGGAAAGCTGCAAACCTCGGGGAGTCCACCTTTGGCTTCCATTTCGAAAAGTCCCGAGCGCAACTGATGGCTACAGGAAAAGAGGTTGCCAACTGTCAGACATGACGGTCCTCTTCCAGGATAAAGATCAAGGACGTCTTCCTGGTCGCGCCTAACACTGGTTGCGTCTAGCATGGCCTGCTGCATGGAACGAGCGGGAATTCTTGTATTGCTTCGAGAGGAGGGGATGAGGGGAGGGCAGGGAAAATCATGGATTCAGAAGAGGCCAGTGCAATCCGAGGAATGGCCGCGGACGCGGATGGTTCGTATGACATCACGTTTCGCGTAAAACTTTGTTATACATCTTCAATTTGCTTCGATGCGATCATCCGAGTTCCACTGCTGCGACCTCAGTAAGCGCAACCGATCCGAGGCGAGAACGAAAAGTACGAGCCGTGGCGGGGTGAACTTGCTACCGCTCAGCCGTGGAAGCTCAGTGACTCTCGAGGATAGACAGACAAACAAAGAAGAAGAAAAGGAAGTCCTGAAAGAGATGATGGAATTCCGAAAGAGATGAGGGCATTCGTGTGTTCTGCTTTTCCACGTCCTTCCGGCATTTTGTTTTTTTCGGTTTTCCTTTTTTGGAGTTCTCCAAGTACCTAAGAACGGTTGCTTCACTCCATGGGAAGCATCGGACGGCTTGACAACACCTCCACATGGGGGCTCTCACAAGGCTGTTTGGGACCTTGCGTGGGAGCGGATGAAGCGGAACCAGAAGGCAACCATCCCGATTCCCGGACTGCCAGTCGACGGGGCATCGGGTCGCGAAGGCGAGAGCGTCCCGTCGATGCTCACCCGAAGCCTGGAGCCATCTTAGCGCCGTCATGCGGAGACCTCGAAACCCGCGATGCATTGAACTCTTCGCCGATCTCCTCGTAGGGATCCCTTAGGTTCGAACCCGCGACGCGAGGTGTCCGTGGGCGGAAACGCCGTGGTCGCACGTTCGCCAACGCTGGCCTGGCTGGCTGAAGGAGAGTGCGGAGCATCGACTTTGACCGCATGTGTCTGTCACGTTTTGCCTGCTTTTGAAACGAGCGCTCTCCTCCTCACGGACGAAATGCCATCATCCATCACAAAAAACTCTAGTCCTCGTCTGAGGTAATGGATACTTTCTAGTAAAATCTTGATGGAAACGGCTGCTGCAGGCCATGCATGCTGATCCAAGCGTTCGGCTCATACCTCTTCCGGAGTTTGATGCCAACAACTCTGCTGATGGGTGCTTCGAAGAAAAGATCTTTCCTCAACTTGACTTGTTGCCGCAGAGATCAGACGTGAAAACGTAATTCACTCCCGAATGTAACTTGCCTCTTTTTCGACATTTAGGCGTGTCTAGGAAACCAACACTTCACGTTATATACGAGGCGCATCTCAACAGTAAGAGCCAATCGGATGTAAAGAAAGAACAAAAGCTCGGTCAAAAAGCAAAGGTCAAAAAGCTCCTCTTTGACTTTCTGAATGGTCTGGAATGTGCGGACAGCAGTGCGTGGGACCAAAAGGGTGTGTGCCTTTGGTGGACTTTATGGAGCCTGGAACAGCCAACACTTCGCAAGTCCACCGTGAAACACTTTCAACACTGCAGCGGACCATCCAGCCGAACCAACCACGTGGGATGCTGAGATCGAGAATTGTTCTTCTTCATGACAACGTGCGCCTTGGCAACACATGCTGTTCGCACATTCCAAACAATGAGAAACTCAAATGGGAACTTTTTCATCACCCAGTCCTGACCTCGCCCCCGGTGACTACCACGTCTTCCTGCACCTCCAGAAGTGGCTCAACGATTCGAGGGGGAAAGTGAGAAGTTGAAAACTGCAGTGGCTGCTGAACTGGCTGAGCTTCCAGGCGACGGAATTTCATGCAGAGGGTTTGAAAAAGCTTCTTCCACGGTGTTAAAGTGTTTGGAAAAAAATGGTGATTCCGTAGAAAAATGACATGAAGGTGTACGTGTTTCTAACCACCAATACATTTTTGTTTCTCTCCTTTGTTCTTTCTTTATATCCGATCCGCCCTTACTTTTGAAATGCGCCATATATATATGCTCATGTATGTATATATGAAGCAGTGCAAAGAGAATGAACACATTTTTATCCGAGTTTCAACAACACTTGTAAACACTTCGTTTTGCACTGAAGCCCACACTGAATGTCGCATTCCGGTGTTCTGTCCTAACTCTGTTTACTTGTCGCTCATCTCTTTTGGGAGAGTAGGGAGGAGTATTGCTCCTGTTTTGCACTCATCAGCTCATCTGCAGATTCTGCAGGATGCACCTGAGTGTCCACGCAGGCACCTTCCTGCAACTGAGGACCGCGATGTCCTTCTTCGGCAGTCCCAGCGAGATGAGCGCAAGGTGACCTTTGCCGGCACTTTTTTCCTCTTGAGGGAGCTACCATCTTCTCACCCGGATGCTGGTGATGAAGAAGGCTAAGGTCGCCCGCACCTAGCGGGCGGCCTGGAGTCCCGCGGCCTGAAGAACGGGACGAAGTGCCGAGGAAAGTCGGGAAAGTCCCTCTGGAGCAGGCAGAGAGAACTCGAGAAGGACGGCGCGGGAAGAGCGCAGCACTGTCTGGACGCTCAAATGAGCTCGGGTTCGGAGCCACCAGCGAGCAAGAGCAGCAACCACAGCGAGGACGATCAGATGAAGAAAATGAATCCCACATCTCGTTATATTAAACAAACGTCAAAAGCACAAGAAAAAGAAACGGTCGTCCCATGCAGCATCGCATTCTCCTGTGATGTTTGAAACTACTGGAAGCCAAGGAAGGAAGATCTGTGTAAAAGAAAGGCAGGACGAAGCGAATCCCACAGGAAGCCAAAGGACTATCTAAGGGACTGGCTGGGATCATCATTATCCGGGTTCGTGAATGGCTCGAACTTCCCAGAGAGCAGGGGTACCGTGATGGCATAGCGACGTACCTTGCCAAATGATGATCCGTCATCGTCGAGACGGCGTCATTCCGAACGGCAAAACTTCCGTCGATCTCTGTGCCATCTGCACTGTCACCATGAGGTTATTCATTAGACTGAGGAGAGCGCATGGGAACGAACGAGTTGTTCCAGAGGAAAATATCCCAAGTGATGTCGAAATTGAAAAATCCAAGTGTCTGCGCGCTGTTACAGATGAATACCCGGATCAAATATTCGGTTCTTCTTTCCTTGAGGAAGTTATTGAAAATCCGAAGTCTCCCGGAACGTCTTCTGACACTCACATGCATGGAGCGGGGGTTCCCGGTTCGAGCAAAAGATTTATTTATTTTTTTTCCTCCGCTTTCCTCGAATTTTCCCGATTTGAAGAAACCCATTTTTTTCCGGAATTCCTGCCAAGCAGCGCTCGTGAGGTTCCAGGAGGTCATCTGATGGTTCAGAACGCATGCATTTCTTGCGGGCGTGTGGTTTGTGCTCTGGGAAGCAGACTAGATGCTCGACTTCATCACCAGGGCCGGGCAGACTCCGCTCTTATCGGGACCTACACGAAGAGCGAACGAACCTCGGCAGCCTCGCCACTCCATCACCTGCTCTTCACCACACAAAAGAGCTCCGGCCTCGCCCGCAGTCTGCAAAGGTTGTGAAACGGAAAGGACCGAGGACCTGCCATTTCTTTGTTTACTCGTCTGGCTAATTTCAACGGCTCCAGATGCTCATTATTTCACTCAAGGGTGAAGCGCGGGACGAGCAAGGTCGTTCTGAAATCAGATCGTTCGGATCGAAGAGACCGCGCGAATCGAGCCTTGGGTTTAGGCGACTGCGGATGACGCTCGTCAGAGAGCGCCGGTGGCGTTGAGGAACTCCGAAGGAGCAGGAAGGAAGCGCCCAGCCTGGATCGTGGGCCTCGACGGAACTGCGCTTTTCTTTTCGTTCCTTCGTCCTTTCTTCCTAACCTGGAGAGCGGGACGTGATCCGTTCTTTGACTCAGGGTATCAGGAACGTAGGTTCTCCTACGGTAGGTTTTGTCGAACGTGTCTCGGACAGAGATGGACCAACTGCGGAGGGATACGTGTGCTTGACTGAACCTACCCCCTGTGTCCGGGGAGTTGCCTCCCCGAGCTGTTCCAGGTGCGGGGCGACGGAATCGCTCCCGTACCTTTTGTTGGACTTCAGTTCCCTCGATGACTTGGGGTGCAGCTCGCTTCGGCGCTCCGTCGATCGCAGGACACTGCTAAGGACTTTCTGCGACGCTTCTTCATAGAAAGAGGACCTGCCCCCTTTGTTCCCGTGCTGCGTCCCTGCGGAACCCCAAGGGCAATCCCGAAGATGTTCTGAAGCCCCTCTTCCTGTGCGACGCCCTCATGCCGGCGCACCCCTAGCAGCCCTGTGCTGCCTACGCGGGATCGTGGCTGCATGGAGCAGCAAAGCAAGAGGAGGCGAGAACCACAGGGACGCCATCTATTTTGCCATCCTCTTCACGAGGATAGCGTCAAGATGGCCCCATCTGGGGACCGTCGGCATCCTTACAAGGATGCAGAGGACGCCCTCTAGCACCCGGTGATCTTTTCTCGAGCCCTCTCAATTTTTTCGTAGATATTTTTTTGTTTTATGTTTCTTTTTGTTTGTTTGCCCTTCCCCTCTGCTGCCGAGGCGAACCTCTCTGGTCTGCTCTCTGGTTCTCGGCAGGTTCCTTTTTGTATACAAATGTAACGTGGCAGGACCATGTGTCCTGCCATTGACTTTGTATGTTTATTTTATAAATAAACGCTCCGGCGCAACCGGGTGTCAAACCAGAAAGCCGACTGAAGAAGGGCGCTCTGATCGTAACCATCTGTTGCATCGGCGCCATAGTGACAGTCCGCCACGTGTTGGAGTCAGGTTCGCAGCAACAAAGTGGTCTCATCTGCCAGAAGTCGCCAGGGAGATCGCCACCATCCAGAGGCTCTTTTAAGAAATAAGGAACGTCTCACACCAAAGACCACCTTCCCGTCTTTTTATTTATTTGTTTTTTTTGTCCCCTGACTCTGTTCCCTACTTTCTGGAAGCCGGTTTGCGGACCGGTTGTCAACCTGAACGACTTTTTCGGGGGGCATTTCTTGTTTTAGAGGGGATGCCCTTCTTCCCCTCCTCCTTGCAGTTTGCTTTGTTTTTTTCAAAATAAACGTCCTGACGCAACCGGGAGCTGTGCGAGCATCGCGCCTACCAGAGTTTAGGGTTGAGCGAATCCACAGACGACGGGAAGAATGCAAAGGATACTTGCAACAAAATCCTTCTTCACCCCATCCATACACGACCCTCAATCCTGACTTAGAGGATTCCAACCAGCTGCCATACGATGATCTCCGGATCATCCACAGACGAGATTGCGCTACAGGTCAAGCGTGTGGACCTTCAGACAGTGTGGACTTCCAGCCAGATCATCTGCAGGAACCTTAGGGTCGGCCGTGGTCACCGTAGACGGCACGGTGTGTCCTCACGGACGCCAAGCTGAAGGCAATGGAAGGCGCGAGGCGGAACAAAAGGAACACATACGGAAGACTGGCACCAATACCCACAATTGCCAACCGTTTTGTCTCGAAAGGAGTCCCGTTTACAGGAAAGGCAGGAGTCCCAGGGACCCTTGAGATCGTGGCATCCAAGAGAAGGACGAGGTGCGAACCCCCAACCGACAGACAACGTGGAGAAGGATGTGTTGTCTGCACTTGCATGTAGAATTGTGGGGGTGGGGGCAGGTACCGGAAGGAGAGCACGGGTCACCGACCAAATCGAGCCCGTCTTCCCCGCGGGCTCCGTTCGGAGGACGAACGGGGCCAAGCAGCTTGGCTGATCTCGTCCCTCCGCTCCCACCTTCCATCGAACGTCGCGTCGTGATCGACGAGGTTTCGAAGGAAGTTGCCGGAAGGAGGGAGAGTCCTTTTCTGGCCACTTCCCAACGGCGGAGGATCACAAGGGAAGCCTGGGACAGGAGAGAGGAGGCGACCACTCCTGGCCCAAATGGGAAGCTCCTCGACCAGCGACGGGAAGGCGGCGTTTCCCGGAACAGGTTCTTTCCTTACTGGCCATGAGGACAGAAAGCCCAGCTGCTTGAGGAGCAAGAACTCATTTCTTCCACGTCCGGGCACCTCCAGGAGCATCTGAAGAAAACGCATCCAGGAACAGATGCATGCCAACGCACTGCTGCAAGCACGAACTGTGCATCCCATGAGCAGAAGAAACTGGCACAAGAATGACAAACGCCTCCCACGTCACGCAGGTGTTTCATCTCTTCAGCCGTGTTTGGGCAATGCAAAAGCTGGCTTCTGAGCATTCCGTTCTGCTGCCGGAGCAATGATGCTCCTTGCAGATGCGCGCGTATTCCTTGGATTTGCGAAAAACTCGAAGTTATCCCAATTAGGGCTGCGCTGTTTGCTTTCGAGTCGGTTTGTTTCCGCGAACGCCAAGTTGTGTTTTCCTTCCTCGTGAGCTCCGGTGTTTCAAGGTGAGCGGGAGCCGGGAGACGTCTCTCAAGCAGAATGCAAGGAGCCGATGATGAAGAGGCGCGTTCCCCCCCCCCCCCCCTCCCCTCTCCCCCGTCCCGCAATGCAATCGTGCGCGCCCTCGTATTTCGAGGAAGGTCGGGCGGAATCGGCGCGGAAAGAGCTGCATGGCGACGGCGGACGCCTGTGCTCACGTGGTTTCATGTTCGGCGCGCTTCCGTTCCAGGCGATTGTTGGCCGTCGGCATGGAGACGGGGAAGTGTCGGGCGCGCGCGCGCGCGCGCTCGTTCGAGTCTCGCCGGCGCTGGGCAACGACCGTCTATTCTCGCGGTCGGGCGGGAAGAGCCCAGAACCGTCTCGGAGGGGAAAATCCGGGCCGCTCACCGTCACGGGAAGCTCAGCGTCCGGAGCGCACGGCCTGTGAGAGAGTTTCCATTCCTCTGCTGAGCTGCACGTTTTCACCGGTCGGGACAGGAAGTGCCCCGTTGCAAAGGGAGCAAGGGGAAGAACGCGAGTCAAAGGAGATAAGGAGTCGAAGCTAATTTGGAAGGTGAACTGAGGGAGTTGGCGGGGGTGGGGGGAGGACGCGAAAAACACGTTTCGGCCTCAACCTGAGGAAGCTTTGGTTCGAACATTCCCATGCAACCCGAGAAGGCCCACCCTTTGTACGCTTCTGATCCTCTGCCCCAGCCCAAGTGAAGACCGAGAGTGGCTCTGTCTTATTTTACCTCTTTGTTTGCCCAAAGATTATCAGGGAGGCAGGGGGGGGGGGGGAGGGCCGGCTTACGTCGTTGCTACGAGATAATTAGCTGCGCACAAACGCGCTTTCTGGCTGTGATGATTTCTGCTCATTTCATAAAGACAATCCAAACTTCTCATTAAATCTCATGCCACAGGGTCAAAGAGTGTACGGCCTAATGAAGAATCGATCCACGGATCACGTCATGAAGGCCAAAAAAGGAAATGCCAGTGGTGCTTACCAAATATTCCGCAGCGAGCAATAGGGCGGCGATCTCTAATAGAACGGATCTATTAGACAACGTCACGTCTGGTCCTTCCTTCGGATGTGCAGCATGGAAGAATGCAAGAGAATGATGATGTAAATCATTTTCACGAAACGCATTCGCCGATGATTGCCCCGACTCGACTGGTCGATGCGGTGACCTGAAATGATCCGGAAGATGCTTATGCTTTCCCGTTCCTTTCTCTTGGATTCCGGCTGCAAATGAAGACACTCTATCTTGGAGTGTTTGAATAAGAATGGCAACATTTGCACAGCGTGCACGATACACGCACTCGCTTTGTGCAAGCGGTGTCTCCCATGCAAACAGGAAGGTCGCCTATCCGCAGGACATCCAGATAATGAAACGAGGGAAGCCATCACGGTCTTCAGAAAGCAAAATTTATCCATGGTTAATCCTGGATAGGTTCCTCCTCCTCACCATGGCTGTTTTACCGTTGGTCCGCCGCAAAGCCGAAGATCGCCTGAAAAAGTTCGCCACTTCGACTGCTGCCCATCTCGACATGCCATTCCCTGCCAGAGTCTGGCCCACGTTCTTACAGGAAGCACGCACAAATTTTTACTAAATTCAAATACTGATAGTGCATCTCCTTGTTCGTTAAAGCCCTGTAAATTAATGGCTTCGGCAGCGCTTTGAATTTCCAAGCTTATGCTGGCATTCCTTGCTAATAAGACAGAGCCTTTGACTCCTTCGGACACAGAAGAGGCATATCAATTAGGTGTTTCTTATTCAAGGGAAAAGAAAAGGGATTCCCATTTCTGATGGAACGGATAAAAAGGAACGGGTCCCGCCACGAAACACAGGATTTAGACAAGATTCCCTGACGCGAGGCTCGAGTGATCTCGGAGCGGCTGGGAATTTGTGTTCCTCTACTTCTTGCTCAGCTGAGCTACCAAGCAAAACAGGACGAAGGCTGCAGAAATCGGAACGTCTCCAGTTCTGGCTTCCTTGCAGCACTGCGTTCAAGTCGGTGGTGGGGATTCCTCAGGAAGGCTTTGTGTGGAAACCAAAGTGTGTCGGTGGCATCCCACGTTGCTGATCTTCGGGACTCAAACCGACTGCACACAGGAAAATGGCCGGTTAGAGAATCTTCGTTGCAGGGGTTCTTGTATTCATGATTGATACGAACAGAGGATGGAAGCTGCGGTGTTGTGGCCAGTTGTCATTCCCCTGAACCAGCCTGCATCGATAAAGAAGGTGCAAACCGAGGGTATTCCACCCCACCGCACTTCTTGCCAAGACGCTTGCTCCTCCAGTAGTGCATTTCCATCTGTGCATTCCCTCGATCAGAAATCTGCAACTCCTGGTATCTGGAACTCGGGATTCTGGTAGCACGGAATGTCCTGTGTCTTGAGACTTTTTCGGTCCTGTAGACCCGAACCATTGGATGGCTTCCACATCGACGACCTTCGGAAGAGTTCTTTCAGAGCACGGGGGCCTCTTTTTCCTCACGGTGCACGCGTGCCATGCAGGATGATCATCGCCGCTTGGTTTGCCTGGAACACCCTTGGCACCGCTCGCTTGTGAGTCCCCTCAACGCCATTGCCAGGTCCGACTCGTTTGGAAATCTCCCAATGTTTCAACCCTTCCCGTTTTACTTGTGGAGGTGCGCAAAGGGAGACCAAGAATGCTTGGCACAGTTGCTCTTCAGGTGATGGTTTCCTCTTTCAGTTCAATTACAGTTCTTTCCTGCTACTCTTTTCTTTTTGGTTCGCTAAGTACCTCAAGAGCCGGTCGCGTGCCTCGCGGCGCACGTGGCTCTCTAACACGGTTCCACGTCACCCGCGGAGAATGCGTGTTGTTCTTCAAGATAGGGGCACCCCGGAAGGGGGGTTCCACCCTATGAATCCAGGAAGGACTCGGAGTCCGTTCCTCTCACGTTTGGGGAGGGGGATCGCACTCTGGTTGTCTTCGAAGGGGACCCCAGAAGGGAATCTCCTTCCTCATTCTCTCCGGAGGGCCCCCTCTGGAACGTCCTCTCCATTTCATCTTCTCCGGAGGGAACCCGGAAAGGATCCGCTAGTGGGAATTTCTTCTCCGGAGGGAACCCGCAAGGGAAACGCTCCTGTTCACTCCTCTGAAGAGAACCCGAAGGGATGCTTCCGAAATTCAGAAGAGGCGTTGTAGATTCCCGCAGGGGAATCGCTCTCGCTTGCTTCCTTGCACTCTGTGAAGAGGCGACGACTCGGAGGGTCCCTCCCGCAACAGGGGGGTCCGCTCCTTTGAACAACTGGAGAGGTGCCTGTGAAGGCTCCTGCTCCATCTTGAAACCGGAAGGGTCCCCCCGATGTGGGGGGTCCGCTCTCCGTTGTACGACCGGAGGGGGAACTCCCCACTCCTTGATTCCTGGAAGGACTCGAAGGTCGACTCCGACTGTTCGGGCCTTCAGCAGGGGCCTCCGGCTTAAAGCACCACCGGTGCCACGCCCGAATGATTAAGCCAATCAGCGCCATTGCAGGAGAAACTCGGAACCCAACGACGCAGTGGCGTCAGTTATCTGCCGAAGTATTCGAACCCGCGACGCATGGTGCCACGCGCGGAAACCTTAACCACAAAGCCTCCGACGCGGGCTAATCTTGTCCTGCTGCTAATCATCCCTTCGCCGTATATAATGGAAAGACACCATCTTCGCCCTACGGGAGATGATGGTAGACGATGATGGCTCATGGCGAGGAACGTACCGCGTGCTTCACGCGGGATAGTCCTCTGCAGAAGTCCCCAAATGGCCATCTAGTAAGAGATAAATAGCAGTCGTCCGTTAGAAGCTTTGGAAATCTGAAAAACCATCTCCAGATTGCGAAAAAAAGCGACTCCCTTCCCTTGCGAGTGACCACGTGCGTCCGCTGGCGCCACAGAAAGAGCGCACGCAGCGCGAGGCTTTCTCGAGCATCCCCGTGGGCCAATTGCTGGCTTGGCACGTTCCCAGCGGAAAGCAGACTCCAGCCGACAGATTAGCAGTTGTCGGCAGAGGGGGTCGACTTTGTGCTTTGGGGCGCACGACTTTGCCAGGTAATCGCGGGGAGAGGAGAACGCACCTCGCGCCTCATGTTCGCGCGACGACGGCCAGTGCAACCCGGCGAAGCCAGCAAACGGGAACTGCCGCCGTCCCTCGCTCCTGCCTCGTGATCCCTGTCTACTCCCCACCCCTCCTCTGGAACCCGAGCTCCCTCCCTCGCATCGTCGCTAAGCGGCGCGGAGCGAACCATCACCTCGTCTCCCGGTTGTTCTTCTGCGGAGTCGTCGTCTCCTGCTCGCGAGGCACCGGCAGCTTCTCCCCCTGCGTTAAGCAGGCGGCGAGCGCACGCGCTCGCAGGAAGAGAGAGGGTTCACGAGGCGGAGGTTCCGGAGTGCAGCGTGTGTAGGTGGGTGCACAGCTGGTTCCGGAAGCGTCTGCGAACCGAGAAGAGAAGACGACGCCAACCAAGAGAGGTCGAATCTCCCGGACCTCGGAACAAGAAGAAAGAAAGAGACTGGCAGAACTGTGCGTGTGTTTTTTTTTTGCCCACCGGATATTTTCCTGAACGTGCAGTTCACGAAGATGACTGATGATGGGCGTTCCGAACGCTGGAAATCTCTTCGCGACTTCTGTCATCTCTTTCGTGCAGGGGAGGAGGTGAGAAAAAAAGGGAAGAAGAAGAAGAAGAAAAAAAACGACAGACAAAAGACGAAAGAAATCTCGTCCGGAAAGAGTAATCACCTCCCCCCCCCTCCCCTTTCAAACAATCTCTTCTCTTCCTGTGCTGCTACTCACTCAGCATCCTCTATGTAATGAGTTGTCACAAATGTCTGCGTCCACTCCGTCAAGTTGCTGACTGCATGGGAAAGAGGAAATTCCCTACTACATCCACTGAGCATCTCTAATTTGTTGGGGGAAGCCCAGATGGGGAAGGGGGGAGGGAATACCACCCTCGTAACCGAAACAGATGAAGTTGGGAACCCTGGAAAGAGAACTTTGAGCAGAAGTTGCCGCGCGACGAGACTCGTCTTGGCGATTGAGAAAGGGGAAGAAATGTCAGGAATTCCGCTCCCCCCTTCCTTCCTTTCTTCTTCTGCAGAGAAGGAGTGAGCACCACATCACTATTAGGATCTTCGTTGGTGCTTAACGGCACGAGGATGGGCTGACGCTGCCGCCCTCGAACGCGCGTTCGAGCACGCAGGGGCACGAGCGCGCGTCTCTGCGCCCGAGAGCAGAACACTCACCCCCATGCGGTCCGTGCGATCATCTGTGCACTGGCCTCTCGCTGGCAGGGGGGTTCGTGGACAGACACCTCGCCCTCCCCCTTACCCCCCCTTCCTAAAAAAAACCACGTGCCTGCCTTCCGTTCCCACCCAGTGGATGGCTGTCTCCGGCCAGAGGACCTCCCCCTTCCGCCCTTCAGAAAAAGTCCGCGCGAGCCGGAAAGCTCGGTTGCGCGGGTGGCGGTAGGCAAGCGTCCCCGTTGGGCATTCTGAGCGCGGCCAAGCTCGGGGGCGGGCAGGGTCTTCTCGCCCAAGAGCTCCATTTCCCAACAAACGGCGCGCGGTGCAGAAACTGCGCTTCCCAAGCCTCTCCCGGAGTACTTGGCGGCGCACAGGAAGCGAAGGGAGTTCCTCACAGCAGAGGGAATGCGCGCGGGAGCTCCAGGATGTTCGCGGGTCGGCGTGCGCCGAGCTTCCCTGCCTCCCCCGCCGAAGCGCGGACGGGACGGATCCTGTGGGAAGAATCCCGAGCGAAGCGCCCCCCACCTCCCCCCGAAGGGATGCTGGATTTCCGGAGGCATTCAGGCGGGGAACTGAGTGGCGCAGCAGCAGCTTCGTCGGCGGCACCGCTCCGTGGCCACGAGCAACTCTTTTCAGGATCGAATGGCACGGATGCGCGCGAGATGGCAGGGTCGCCCACCTCAACCTCTAGGAAGAACGAGCTCGAGGGGACAACGCTGCGGATGCGTTCGGACGAGTCCATTTTTCAAGCGGTCCCCGCGTGTCCTTGACTCTGCCCCCACGCGGATCTGCGGCTGCAGGCGTGGAGGCGCTCCGAGGAGAGCCGGTCACGAGGGTCAGCACCGGCCGGCTAGGGTCAGGCGGCATGCCGGCGGCGGAGACGCAGGGCTCTGACTGCCTCTGAAGGGCAGGGCGTGCGCCGGTCCAGGACTTTGAAGTTGCGCGCGCAGGTTGTTCGCTCTAGAAGGAGCTACTCCAGACCCGCCTCCTGTCACCCCGGGGCTTGAACGAATGGGGGGACCTCGCGGTCCTGCAGTAGGGAGAAGCAGCTATCCACATGGGTGAAAGGGGAAAGGGACGTTAATGAGCGGGGTCAGGACGGAATGAGGGAATCCTCCCCCACCGCCTTGAAGGATTTTTCCCATCACGAAAATCCATGGAAACCTGCCCGACGTGACGAACGGCCTGGTGTGCCTACCTCACTGACTCACGTGGTTCATCAGCCGTTGCGCGGCAGCGGGGGATGCGTCCCATCCTTTCCTCCCCAGTGTCCGGAGCCTCTCCTGTACAACCTGCTTCGTGCGATCGGAGGTTGCGGAAGAGAGACACCCATCCTGAGATTTCTGCCACGGTGTGTCCCGGAGTTCCTCTGACCTCTTTCCGGTTTCCCGGAACCCCCACGAATGCTCCCCTGAGGACTCCACCGTCCATCTGCCCGCCGCCCTGGACCGCTGCCTCTCCCTCGGTTCCATCCCCGGGAAGGTCAGAGTGGACGATCACGGAGCACTGTCCCAACATCTCGTCTTCCCTCTCCGTTCCTCCCCGCCCTCCAGGGAGCGTGGCGCGACCTGTCACTCCGGCCCCATTGCTGTGGCTTTCGTCTATCTCCCCCGCTTTCCACACCCAAGAGGGCGCTTAGTCTGGAGGGAGGAAGTCCCCCCCCTTATTCCAAGGTTCATCGAGACACATCTTGGGGGCGCTGCTGCGAACAGCATCCGGAGTGGCAGCCTTGATCTTATGGAAGGGATTACATTCCCAGTTGCTTGCCCCTCCTCTTCCCCTTTCCAGCAGGGTCTCCCGGGGAGGGTTGAGGAGAGATTCCGGGATAGAAAGGGGGGGAGGGGAGGACGGGAGGGATGATGATGATGAGAAGGAGGAGAAGGAAGGGACAGAAAGGACGACAAGATGGGGAGGTTGGGATGGTGGTGATGGAGGGGAGAGGCATAAGTATAGGGACAAGAGGCGTAGAAAGGAGGAGGGTGAGGGTGAGGCGCGAAAGGTCAGCGGCAACCCCTGAGACCACGGCGACGCGGTCGTGCCTTCCCGAACCAGTCGGGTCCAGGTCAGACGGTGCCTTCGCCTCCCATCCGCACTGGAAACTCCGACCTCCCGCGGGTGGCGAAGGGTCGCGTGGACAGCAGTCGCTCCCGGCTCTCCCGCAAAAGGGTCGGAAGGTGGGGCACCGGAATGGGGGGGAGAAGGGAACCTCCTGAACCTTGGCTGGAGGGGGGCAGGAGTTGGGTGGGACCCCCACTGGCACCGTAGGAAGGCCCAGAGGTCACAGCGGTGCCGGATGGGACGGGTGAGCCCTGCAGGTGACTTTCGGCAAAGAGATCCCACGGGTGCATGGCGGCCCTTCGCGGGGGTCGCGGCCTCTGGATGGCCGTGGGAGGAGGAGAGGAGGAACCAGGGCGGCGCCTCTCTCGTTGCCAGGGCGGCGGGCTCCATCTCCAGGAGTCCCTCCCGTCTCGCTCCCGGCCACTTCCTCTCTGGAGCCTTCCGCTCTCTCCCGCCGCAGGTAGCAGGCGAGTCAGGCGATCCCCCTCCTCCCTCCTCTCCCCTCGCTCCCTCCTCCTTTGCGATCCCTCCTGGGAAGTCTGGCGACGGCCTCCCCTTCCTGGCCTGCGGGGCGCGGAGCACGCAATTCCCCCGGGAGAGGCGGCAGCGGTGGCTCGCGGGGGCGAGCGGGAGAACGGAGGCTGCGTCTCTCCCCGCGCGTTTCCGCGGCAACAACCGCGGGGCAGGGGGAGGAGGGGAGGGGAGGAAGGAATCGAAGGCGGCCATCGCGTGCCGCACGCACACTCGCACTCGCGGTTCCTCCCCCGTGATGGGCGGCAGCCGCCTAGGGGGAGAGCTGGAAGCCGCGTCTCCAGGGAGATGGGCGCATCCCCCCTGACTTGCTCTCCCCCTCTCTCCCGCCTCTGTACCCTCTGCCGAAGTCGTTATGGGAGGCGCCCGTCCTGGGAGTCCCCCCTTTAAATATTGGCGGGATGAAATGCCCTCTTGGCGGACGGCACGCCGTCTAGGGCGCCCTCGTTCGCGGGTGTTCAGTCGGCGACCCCGAGGATGACCTCCGAGGGCGGTGGTTAGCGCGGAGCAGCCGGCTGCTCCGCGATGGAGGCGCCCACGCGCGCGCTCCGAAGGGCGCCGCCGTCTTCCGTGGGTGCCTGCCTCATGGCAGCGCAGGGGGCGGCGTCTTTCGAACGCCCTCGGGGACCGAGCGCCTCCCAGAGTGGGCGCCTCTTCCGACACCGCCTGCCCGAAGGGACCGACCGACGCCCGGATCCGCCCCATACGGGGCTGGGGAGGAAGGCCGAAGAGGAGGTTACTGAAAGTGGCACCTCCTCGCAGTCCGGGGCTCCATCCCGCCGCATGATTTTGGGGGCGGCTGCGGCGGGGACGCTCCCGTCCTTCCCGTGGGATCCCTCAGGGACGATCCTGTGGGATTCTGCCGCCCGCCGCGATGGGGAATCCCGCAGCCAGCGTCTCCCCGTGGCCGCTGCCCTCCTCCCGACGCTTCGCGTCGAGGAGGCACTCGCTCCGTCCGCCGTCGACTCGCCGGGTCCCGGGGAGTTTCGGACGCCCGCTCAGTCCTCCCTTCCAGGATCCCGGTCCGCTCACGGCAGCCTGGTCGGCTTCCGGGTTTCCCTCCGTTCTCTTTTCCCTTGTCCTGGGTTGCGTACCTCAGGACATCGCCCCGCGAGAGAGGTACAGACCTCCCTCTGCTCCACGGCTCCGAAGCGGGGAGGACGCTGTCATGGGAAAGCTGGAGGCTCTTTCCCTGGGGAGGGGGCGAGGGAGGGAAAATTCGCCTCCTGGAGGTTCCCGAAGTTTTCCTTAAGCTCCCGTCTCCGGCTTGACCTCCGCCTCCCGACCCTCCCGCCTTCGGAGAGACGTCGGATGTTGCGTGCTTGCGCTTCGCGCCCGAGCAGCATCCAGGGCCCTCACTTCGCACCCCATCCGAATCTCCCTTCTTCCGGGGAATTCGCTTCGGGCGTGAGCGCGCATGGGCAAAGGGTGAGGCAGGAAGGCACTTCAGTGGCCGCGGGAGAAGAAAGAGGAAGGGAGGGGGAAGGGGAAGGGAGGCCAATCGCTGAAGGCCAATCTCCCCAAGCAATTTCACGACGGCCTCCGGAGGCGGCATCTTCCACTCTCCCCTCTTCCTCCTCTTCCGCTTCCTCTCTTCTTCGTCCTCACTCGCCGAGGAGCGGCCTGTGGCGTCGCTGGCTTCAGCAGCGCGATCGCGGGAAGGGGGGAGGCGAGAAGGAGGAGCCTCCCGTAACAGGTGGTCATCCGGGAGGGGACAGCAGCGAGCTGCGGCAACGAGCGTCTCGTACGGCGGCGGCAGGCGGGGTCCCGGGTGCGCGGAGGGGAAGCGGGGGGAGGAGGAGGGGGACAGACTCCCCACATCCGCGGCTAATGAGGAAATTGGGTCCGGAGCCGAGGGGTTGCCTAGCGCCATCTGATAAGCGGCGAGGAGCCGCGCCAATTTGCAAGGGGACATCAGATAAAGCGGCGTCTGTCGGCAGCGTGCGCCGGCCGGCGGCGCAACCCGAAACGGGGAAGGGAGGGGGAGGGCAGGGAGAAGGAGCCGCGGGTCTTGATTGCGCGGATATGGGAGGGGAGAGCGAGAGGCCGACTGCGCCGCGGACAGCTCTCGGGCCGACGGGCCCGCGAGCGGCGGCGACCGCCGGGGGCGGTCCTCGTGCCAGCCGAGGGCAGGTCAGTTGCAGGGCGCCCTGCCGGCCTCGCAGCCTCCTCCTCCCAGTTCAGGAGGTCCTCGGCCGGTTTTGGGGCGACTTGGAGGGACGACGGACGTTCGTTCGGCCGCCTCTGGGGTTCCTACCAGGGACGCAGGGGACGGGGAGAAGACATCGCGCGTCTCGAGTGATGGCCTTCCTCGTAGCGGAGTGCGCCGATGGGGGTGCGCAGGGAGGGGCTTTCGGGGGGGGCAGGCGTCGGTGCCGGAGGAGCGTCGGCCGACCCTCCTCCCCCATCGAGTCAGCTGGGCGCCATGTTCGTGGAATCGATGCTGAGGGTAGAGCAGGCTCCAGACTGACCGCACCTGCTGCCTTCCAGGACTCGCTCAAGGCTGTCGCTCAAGGCTGCCTTCCTTGTGCGCCGAGGACAACAGTGTACCTGTCCGACTCTCGATTTTAAGGGTCAGCGAAGGTCTGCATTGGGCAAGTGTTTCTTTGCTTGTGAAAGGGCGGGCACGTACCATGGAAGGTGGCCTCCCGCCAGAGGACCACCGGCATTCCAGGCGAGAAGGCGCCTCCGGCGTGGGAGGCTACAAATTCCCCGTCTACGAACAGCGACGGCCTGGCGCCCCGCGCCCAGATGCCGGGCCGGTTGGCACTCCAGACCCAGGGCATTCCCCAGTTTCCAACCTCCGGACTGTCACTGCGATTCCTCCGGACGGTGAAAGCGGAACTCCTGCAGCTCTGCCCAGCATCCAAGGAGGCGCAGATAAATCCGTGAGCTCTGTGGGGCAATGTAGGGCTCGAATTGAACACCCGAGGTGAAGGGCAAAACTGACTCTGCCTTCCCACCTTACAGCGTGCCCTTCTCCGCGGGAAGGGAGGAGGGGAGGAGGGACGCTTCCTCCAGACGGTTCCCCGACACGGCTTTCGCAACCGGCGGAGCTCCCCCGAGCTGAGCAGGGCTCTTTTCTTGCTCCCCGCTTCCCCATCCTGGGTCGCCATGGAGATCTCTCTCCGCACTTCCGTGTCCGCCTCGATGCGGCGTCCTCCCTTGCGCTGCTCGTTTCCGCTCCTTTCCCCCCTCCCTCCCCCCTTTTTCGGTTCTTTCTGCCGCGTTCGATGCCTGCCGCGCCATCTTCTTCCGGTATAGGTCACTGCCCTTCCCTCCTGGTCCATTTCCAGAGTTCATTCCCGAGTCTCCGATTTCCGCGCTCCCTCTGAAGAAACTCATCACGATGCCCGTAGGGATTGGTTGCGAAGGTGCTCCCGGAGTTCAGAGTGGAAAAAGGAAGGCACTCACCAAGCGGTGGCCGCATGTCCAGGCTGCTGCCGTCCCTGGAGCCGAGAGGCGGCCCCAGCTGCTTCGGACGGACCTCCCCCACGGACTGCGGAAACGACAAGAAGGGGTGCATGGAAACAGACCCAGTAGGCCACCTTCAAGCGCTCCGCGAGGTCCCGGATCCCTGGAAAAACGGGATCCCTGCGGGCCTCGTCGCTGCCGGAACCGACGAGGGGGCGGCCCGGGTGCACGCGGCTGCGCTTTTCGTGTTCCGGCGTGTTGCAGGCAGCACGCTGAGCGTCTCCGAGCTCCCGCACGGATGGTGAGGTCCCGCCGGACCTGCCTGGGCGGGATGCGGGGAATCGGGCAAACTAGCAGTCAGCTCCTCTCAAGGTTCCAGGATCACCTGCCTCAGGGAACGTTCCATCTGCCTGCGATCTTTTCGGATTCGGAAGGATGCCGCGGAGTCATCCAGGGGACGCTGGAGGGCGGACGTGGCGGTTGTTCGCCTGCGCACCCGGGCGCCACCGCCGTGTCCCGTCAACTGCAGCGTCCCCCTCCCCCCGTCAGCGCTTCCGGATACGGAGGAAGGCGCTCCCATCCCGTCGCAACGAGTCTCCTCTTTGCCACGGGGACACTTCCACCTCCCAGGCGGCTTCCATCCCAGAGACCTGCGGCTCCAGAGAGATGCAGAGGACTCGGGAAGGAAGGAACAGAGAGGGAAGAAGACTGGAGTGCCTAAGGCAGAGACGGCAGTGCAGCTGGTGACACCGGGAAGGGGAGGAGGAGGGATGCATTTTCCTTCCTCCTCCTGCCCGATCCTGCGCGGCTGAAGAAGGAGGAGGAGCTCGGAGCCACGGGAAGAGTGGTCCCACGGGGGTCTGCAATACGTAGAGAAGGAGCTTCGCCCACCCGGGTTACATCAAGAGCAACGGCTTGCGGAAGGCATCCTCCTGGGTCGGGAGAAGGAAGGTGGCTGCGGTCACGCTGGGCTCCCAGGCTGGCGCGCAAACCGGAAGGCTACCCTGCAGGAAAGTATGTGCGAACTGGGACGCCCGCCCGCAGAGGAACGTGGCCCCGCGGATGCACCTCCCGGAGGCGCAGTGGGTTCGGCGTCCTTGCGGCCACTCGCATCGCTCTCCAGCGGAAGCCATGTGGGTCCACCTCGCGTCTTTGAGCAGCGCGAAGGAATTGCCCAGGAGGCGGCGGACAAACGCGTGGGAACAGCTCAAGCCTGGAGTCCTCTCGCTGCCGCCGGATGGTGACTGTTGGGGGACGCTCTCGGACGGCTTCTGGTCCTGAGAACTCGTTCGCATCGCCTCCGCAGTTTCCGCGTGACGCATCCAAGATCCGGAGTTCAGCTGGGATCGCAGGGAGACCGAAGGAAAGAAGGAGCACCAGCAGGATCTCATCGATATTTTCAGGGCGAAGGGGGCCGTCAAAAGGCAAGTTAAGTCAACAGGGAAACCAGTGCAAACTGAGGGAGGGATTGCAGCTGCTAGGAAATCGGGACGGCGGCATCGCATGCTGCATCGCTACTGCTGCTCTCTTTCGGGATATACCAATCTCCAGTACGAATGTGTGTGCTACCATCAAGCCTGGTGCTGAATCCTCAAGGTGCTTCTGCTGAAGACCGTTCCAGTGTCTAAAGGTTCAGGCTTCAAGGTCACTGAGACTGCGGTGCCGGTACATCTGATGTGACTAAGCAGGAGCAAGCAAGTGCTATTTCCTTCTCGCCCCTTCCCCAGCTCTTTCTCCTGACCTTTTCGTACTTTCATCACCATCGTGAGACCTTGGCACAGCTTTCCTGGATCGGTCATCTCGGGGCTGCAGCGGCAGGCCACGCGCATGCGGACTAGGTCCTCTTGGAACGACGCTCTAAGACTCCAAAGGGTCTGAAGTCGAACGGTCTAAAGGGAAGCCACCATTTCGGAGCGCGCCTCGAATCGTAACGGAATTTGCCGCTGGTTCACCTCCAGCAACGGGGCTGAAACTCCGCTGCAAGCGGTCACGGAGGGGCCTCGAAACCATCCCTTGCTGCGACACCGTCCGGGATGCCTATAGTGGGGTCTCCTGCCCTTATCAACTCTTTCCTGGCTAACCCCACCATTCCCTAGGAAAGAGCGAAGACACATTTCACTCTCCGCAGACTGTGAGGAGGGCTCCCTCGTATCATCCTTGTTCGCCTTCCGTCCGTTTTGGGGTGTTTCTTGTCCAGGCTAGATCGTTGACATCCACCCTTTTTGGTTGCTCCCCTTCCAGTTCTCTTTGCGTATCTCTTGGATGCTTCCGTGTGTAGCAGCGAAGGCATCTCATCCGCGTCTTCAGTAGGCACTTCATCAGTTCGACCGCTCCACTCCAAGCGATCCCTAGGGACGACGAACTCCCGCGTTTCTGGAATGGGATCCCGCCTAAGCATCCGCGCTCTTCAGCCGTTCTCCAGAACTACCAAAGAAGCCTTCGGAACTACCTGATTATATCCAGCATCCTGACCATTCTGGACCTAATCATGGGGACACCTAACACTCAACAGATCGGCCGTACGCCGTTTCTGTGGTCTCAAAGGTTGCGGTTGATCCGAGCCAATGAGCATCCTGCAGACGGCTCTCCCACACCTGTATCGGAGTTCAAGTCGAATGATCGGTTCGTCGAAGCGTCCAGACGACCCGAGGGCTTCCGGTCAGTGATTCTGATCCCGCGGCATCGATGGCAATCCAGGATCCCGAGTTTTGGAGCACTCCTGCATGTGCCTCCAGAGATTGTGAACCTGAAGCTGCCATCAAGCGTACGAGATCAGCGACCGAGGGCGCTGCGCAGCAACTGCACAGAGCAGCGCCCACGTTGCCAAAAATCGAACCCTAAGAGGCGTCCGTTCGGCACGGACACGGGATCTCCGGCGCACCACCGTGCCAGCTAATGCGCTATCAGAAGGACTTTCGGTTCAAGGAGGTCAGGCCAGAAGACATCAGCAGCTCGGACGGCAACTTCCCCCAGGGAGGCAAAAGTCCACGTGTGGCCGCCGCCAGGTTTGAACTTCCCGGGACCCGTTAAATCAGCAACTTTCCAATGCGCCATGGAGCGCTGAATCCTCACAGCATTGCAACAGTGTGAATTCTTCCGGGAGCAGCAGCACTCCATGCGCGAGCAGCTGAATCTCACTCCTTAATTCCGCAAACTCTGCTCACAAGGGACATTGCTTGTGTTGCCAATCGAAGAAGCAGGTGGTTGCATTGACGACATAATTGAGAGATTTTCAGAAATCATGGATTCCCGTGGTTCTTCTTACTGGGATGATATCATGGCCTCTGATAGGGAGGAATTGGTTAACCGAGACGGGGCATGAGATCCTCAAGAGAGATGGCTGTTCTTGGCTTCCAGATCGAGAGCCATGTTTGCATACCAAGGATTCAGAACAAGACCCGCTCTCAAGATGCTGATGAAGCACAAGAAAGCATACGATTCCTGCATGAAGGAAGGACAAATAATGCAGTCAAAGTAACCACGAGGTGATCGTAGGAGACAAAGATCTTGCCTGCGCTGACGACGAGGAAATGAAAGAAGATATCAAGCTGCTTCTCTGTCCATTCCCGGGGATGGACCCTACTCCCAACAAATACAAGAACATTGCTTATGACCAACATGGGTTGGTAGCTAAGGAAGTACAGCATCAGAATCGCATCCAACCGAGCCCACGCTTCTTTGGATAGAGATATACAGTCCCGGTTCCCCAACATTCTTACATGTTTCCCTCCCAAAGTGCGTGAAAAAGGGTGTGGGAACACTCTTGCAAGCTCAAGTGATCTAGGCGTGAGTAGCCCAAGCAACATCAATAGAATCATTATGTCGCTTCTTCCCATCTCGAATCCCTGGATCAGCAACCAGGGATAGACCAGGAGCTTTTTAGTGCGTGCTACACAGGATGATGCAACAAATCGCAAAGGGAACTGACGACTTGAAACGAATGTTCTCGTATTGAAAAGCAAACTTTGTGTGTGATGCAACACCCGAATCAATGAGACAAACCTTCCGTACGCATTTTGAATTGCAAACATTTGGACTGAGTTCTTTGCAGGAATAATGGATACAGCTCACACTTGTAAGGAAGAGATTAAAAAGAGAAGGCCCAAAAATCCCGACACGAACTCTGTGCCGGAGGATCCCGCAAACCCAAGAGAATGAACAAGAGTTCTATCCAGGAGGAAATCTCTCACTTGTGCTCCTTTATGTAATTGCGAATCGAAATGAACCAATAGTATTACCAACGCAGAAAATGTTAATCAACAACAATTAAGTCATTATTAAAACATGGGGGAAGAAAATCGCATTCTGGAGTCTCTTTGGGATAATATTTAAGGCATCGGGAAATTCGTCTCTTATTAATGATGTGGGGTCAACTTGTTTTTGTCATACGCACACACACTCAAAACAAACTTTGTTAGAAACGGACGAGGTGTGACCAGGGCAAGCCAAGTCCGTGGTCTCGATGCTCCTCTCCCTCACGTGACAGCAGATCCATCGCCGGTGATCACGGAAGAGAGCACCAAACGGAATTACAGTGGGGCTATTTATTAGCCATCTTTTTCGAGTTCATGAAACGTGTCCTGGGGAAATTCAGAGATTTGGATGGTTCTTATCTGAAGCTTATCGAAGCATTTTCAGAAGGAAACGACTACACTGACGTTCAACCTTCTCTAGGCGATAAAAGCACAGTGGTCATCGGTACTCGTCGGTAATTCATTTCGGACCTCGTGATGAGTGCCGAAACCGACGAATACCGAACGAGTTCCTTTCTAGGTTCATGGTATCCTTTTTAGGACCCACGATTAACGCTTAAAATGCACAAATTTCTGTGCTTAAAGCGTACAGAGAGCACAGAAAAAGGAACGATTCGGGAGGCACTCTACGGAAGTGTTCGGCACTGTTCGCGAGCTACCATGACACTAAAGCGCTCACTCGTTTCATCATGAGAGTGGGGCGTCGAGTACCGAGCACGCGCCGAGTGTCGAAACTTCGTCAAAATGCGGCGAGTACTGAGGGATGCGTTCCGACGCCGTCGAGTACCGAAGTACCACTGTACCTCTTCTTGTGACTTCCTTTTCAAGCAACCTTGCTTCACGTTTGGGGCGTACACCGAACCAGTGGATCAAGAAGTGGGATCAAGAAGCACGAGGAAGCGATGGTGGCGAGCCAAAATTCAGTTTCACGCCGAGATTCGCTGGACAATTCGTGTCCCATCAAGATGCTTCCCGCCTGGTTTCGGAGCAGACGAAACGCAGTGGCTCGGGAATTCTGGCAGGCGAGGGTTGAGATGGTGACACAGATTCCCGAATAACCAGGACCTCGAATTCGTGCATTTCCTCCCCTTCTCAAGGAGGTAACAACAGCTTCTTCATTTCGACCATTCCATCGGTAGCGAAGAGACAAGCGGAAGTCTCCAGGCCGAAGGCCACGATCTTCGTGAAGAAATTGGGATTTTCGAGGTGCTTTCTTCCTGGATGTGCACATCGGGGATGCACTCTATGCGAACCCTCTGAGCCAAATTGCAAATGCGTATCGGACGGAACGAGTAACATGGCAGCCGATGATTTATGAACATTGCACGTAGGCTCTTCGTGTGCCAGCTGCTGCAGAGTCCCTGGATGCAAATGAAACGGGGATGGAGCAGTCGTCGAACGGGACTTCTAGAGAGTCGGCATGAGGTGAACTGTAAGAAGGAAGAGGGTGCAGTCGAGCAGCGCTCTTTTCCCTCGTGGGATGGCACGGAAATGCCGTGTTTCACAGTCCGGTGTTGAAGGTGCCTTTTTGATCGGCAGCCGAAAACACCCTTCGGCTATCGGAAACGAGGAATTGGCAGCAACGGGAGTGAGCAGGAAGCGTTTGGCTCCTTCATCGTTGCGAGGATCGGTCTCATTCTTTGCGCAGACGCGGACTTCGTTCGGAGGACATCATCAGTCCAGGTCGTTTTCTCTCATGCGGCCGATCAGTGCCAACTGAAAATTTCTCGCAGCCTCTTTCTCTTTTTTGAGGACAAGAAATCACCAGAAGAACGAATCAGCAACGGTTCTTACCGATAAGAGGCTCATCTCGAGACAGCGACTTGAAATCACAAGGACATGCTGAGAAGAACTGTAGGTAATTTCGGTGGGTGACCTAGGGAGAAGGGTGGGCAAATTACGTCAGCTGCCTGGTATCTTCATCGATGCGCTGCGAGTCCAGCCTGCGGGAACAGGAGAATTCTGGACATTCTCGGAATCGCCAGAATTAAGGAAATCAGGAGGATGTGAGGCAAGAATCAATCTGATATACGGAACCATCACTCAAACAGAGCACTGGGAGACACCCCAGCAGTAGACAAACCGAGGTAAATTCCGGGTATGCATCGGTTTTATCAGGCGTGAAATCATCTGGGCGCCGGCCACTTGGAACAGAGTGCAAAGGGCGCTGTTGCAGTTGCACGTGACTTCCTCAGGAAGGGTTTCAAAGGAGAGAATGTCCAGCACCATTTTTCGATCAAAATAGGACGCTTCGACCGAAGCGGTGGGGCATCCCTCAGAAGTCCCTAGTCGTCACCAGAAGTATGGAGAGTTTCAAGCTGCGGCAGTGCCACGCGATCGGTGTAAGAGCAGCAAGAACACATCGGAAGGCACGGGAATGGTTGCAGGCATCCCGTTCGAGGGAGCGCCCCCAAGCCCTTTGCTGCGGTTCGAATCTGGCGATGAGGGAGCAGGCACGGATCCGCGAAGATCCGAGAATGATTCCGGGAGCAAGAGAATACGCAGATGCCCACGCAAACATCCGCTTTCCTTTGAACGCAGTTCGCCCAAAGCTTCCATCTCGTGCGATTAACGGAGGGGAGGAGGAAGAAAAAGGTACAGATGTTCCACCCTTTCCAGAGAAGCGAAACCGGAAATGGGGGATCCTCAGGGAGGCCGCGGAGAAGAGGACACTTTGTTGGTAAAAGCATGGCGTGGGTGTGAACAAGACTCTCTAAAGTACCGCCGACAAAACCTCAATCCCCGTGTGGGAAGGAAATTCCGCTTCAAGTCTGAAGACGAGGCGAAACAAGTCTTTGCAATTAGCATCGTTTCAGCAAAGTGGCTGCTCTTCCTGGAAAATGTGGATGAAGGAACTGCTTCTCAGTAAGAAGCAGGGAAAAAATACAGCATTCGCTGCGGAGGTATTTGAAAGGAAGGCGTGTCTTCATCTGTTTTTCTGGAAAGAGCGAATAAGTAAGAAGGAGAAGAATTCTGTGGATGCCCATTCCAAAGAGCACCGATGGTGATTTGCCGAGAAACACAAGAACCGGTTAGTTTTGCGATCAACCGGGAACCTCGAATCAAGCGGCTGCAAGAGTGGAGGCAGAGAACTGGTGCGAACATGGATCCGTGCTTCGTATAGTGTCATCAAGAGTAATCATTCCGTCATCAAGAGTATTATGCATATCTTTATGCTGGCAGCGTCACTCCAATGTTCATTCGGGGCTTCTAAGGCTGACGTGTCGCAATGGGTCGCAAGTCGATGCGTTTCTCTGAGGTTCAGCAGTGTCATTGATGCTTACGAAGCACATCAGCATGCCTGGTTTCAGTTCCTCAAGACATTCCTACTAATCAGCAATAATGTAGGCTTCCACGATCAGGTCACCATGATATTCTAGGATCTTGTCCCCCCCCCCCCCTAGAAGCTCTTCCAGGACTTCAACATAGCTTCAAAGTTTAGAATTTCCATTCGAAAAAAAAATGCAGAACTGCGGCTCGTTGTGGTTGGAATGTGCATCTGCCACACGTGGGTCCCTCGAAGCCGTGCAACCAACAGGCATACGCGGTGGTTACTCGTTCTCGGCCCACGAACAACGAGGAGCTTCGCAGGTCGTCTCCGTCGCCATCTTTCTAAACGCGTTGCATCTGTGGAAACGGAGACGATCGAAACGTGCTGACCGTCGTAAGCAGGAATTCCGTCGTGTGCAAATGTACACACGCGTATCTGTTTTTACACGCTTGCCTGTACGGGAAAAAAGTATACGCACGTCCGCTTACGCGCATGCGCATGATTTTTCCATGGGGATTTTTCGCCTGCTTGCTGCGCGGCGTTTCCGATCGAGAGAGGCGCCACGCGCATGCGCAAAAATGCCGCCGTTGAGGGAACGAATGCGGTTGCGCGCGCGTGCAGTGCACCGAAACTTCGGCGCCGCACTTCGACGTGCAGGAGGTTTGGGGATCCAGAATCGCGTACGCGAAGGGGTCACCCGCACTTGTCCGACGAGGAGACCACCCTGGGTCACCTTTGCCGCCCGTCTCGACCGGGCCCTCTCCGGTGACGAAACCGCCCTCCTGCCACGAGACCGGAAGCTCTGGACCTCGGAAGTGGGCAACCTTTCTGTCGCCCTATGGCTTCCTTTGCAAAACGATTCGCGGAAATTTCACGGGACTTTTGTGTCCGGCGTCCTCAAAATCTTTGGTTTGCTTGCGCTGTCTGCTAAAAGTCACGTCCGTTTCCACGTAGTTTCCATCTCACTTTCTGTTCGATACGGATGCGACGCCGTCCCTGTTCCTGCTCGAGTGACCATGCGGCGAAAAACTTCATCAAGTGCTGCGTACAAGAATGATGCAATAAGAGTACCTGCGTGTTTGCCCTTTAGAGTCCAAGATGACGTCCAAGATGACTTGCAACAGCTGCAAACATTCTATGATGACCTACGTGATATGATGCTGATCAAAAGTGGAACCAATTCCTCGTTAGGATCCATCCTTAGAAGACAACGTTTCGTGGCAACTCATGACCCATATGATCTCTCTGGTTCTCATCTGATTACATTATAATAATATTATCATTGCTTCTGAATTAGCAATGACATCTCGAAAGCATCTGAGAGGAAGATTGCCTTTCTGATTCCCGGGAGACGGGGTTTTCATCTTCTCTATGGTTTCTGCTCGTGTCACCATCAGTGCATTAAGACAGTAAGAGTGTTTTTTCCCTTTGTTGCCATAATGCAATCAGAGACGGCAGGGGAGAAGATAAAACAGGAAATCGAAATCCTGCCGTAGAAGGTGAATTCGAGGAAAACGAGTCTATCCAACGTTTTTTTTTGTGGAGGTTTGAGTGGTCCAGTGGGAATATCTTGTTTGGGTCTGGATCTGAGCTTAAATGCAGAAGCGAAATCCATCGCTCCAAAATGAGCTCTTATCAAGAGATCGTTGCTTTACTTTTGTGCTGCTTAAAACAGGGAGGAATTCCGGATGTGTTTTTAAATGCAGTCTCCAATACATCGCTTCGTCTGAGTCGATGTAATCGTTCGAATTCCAGGGGGAAAAAAAATAAATAAACGAAAAACTTTAGTCAAAGTCTAAAATGCGGTCGTTTCTGCTGAGATGAAACCACCGGTTCATGGATTCTCAAGATCAGTGCCTCAGAGTAATCATAGTTTTCCTGCTTCTGAAGAAGCAAGCAGCTGACCTCAAGAAGCAGATGGTTTGGTACATTCCCACCAAGTCAATCCGACGTAAACAGGGTATTGGAATGCATCAGAGTTAATCACCCATAATTTATTTCAAGTTCCGGTGGCGGTTTTACAGTGCGTACACTCCGTGGCTTCGGTACAAAGGAAGTTTCTTTTCATTTTGGAGACCTTAAACTTCAGTTTCTAAGAGAAATAAAGAAAGTTCATCAAAATCATTTACCCAGAAAGAAAAAAAAAAGGAAGAAGAAGGAGGCCTCCTGCCACGAGAAGCGAACTTATGGAAATAGAGCAAAAAATTAGCATAAGAGGACCCTAAAGAATTAGTCCTTTAGTTTCCTCTTGATTTAATGGGAACAGGTTGCTTCGAGCATCACCCGGTTTCCGCGGAAACACACGAGGTTTTTATTCATCCCTCACTTTATATAGGAAGAGCAGTGTCTTTCCTGTTCTGGCACAGTTCTGGATGGAGGAACCTCATCCGCCGCGATTTTTGATCTGGCGCCTGGATCTCTGAGGAGCTCCGTAGCCAGGCGAGTGCGGCTGCAGAGTTCCTCGCAGTGACCCACATGCCCTTGCGATCTGTTCGCCTTGTCTCAGCGGAGACGCTTTCCCTTTCTCCTCCTGGCTGTTCTTGTTCATTTTGCCTCCGACGAAAACGGGAAGATGAAGACTCCTGTTCCACTGTCACGGGGAATTCGATCTCACCTGTTCTTTCGGCATTTCGATGCTGCTGCATTTTCATCTGCCCCACAGTTTCTTTGCAAGAACAGCACCGTGTTGAATGGTTTATCGACGACGTGTTCTATCGATAGAGGAATGTGTTAATTATGATGATGTCTTATGCTGTGTCTTTCGTGAAACACTGAATGAATGATCCGATTCAAAACTTGGATTTCCAAATCCCCATCTGAAAGCCAAAGCGCCACGGGCTTTTTCCTTTGTCCGTTTGATCGCAGGCAGTCTGTGGGGAAGACAACCAGGGATGGAAGATTCCCTTTCAAACCGTGTGCGACTTCCATGTCGACGCATATTTGAGATGCGTTTGTTATTAGAACACGGCTTTTGCTCCTGTGATTCACTCGCATCCCAAAAAACCGAAGTTTTCCCCAATGAGTTGTAGATCTTCTTGAGCTCCTTGGAGCATATTTATGAGCCTTCCGTTTCATTGAGGCTGCCTTCATAATTTTTCAAAGTCTTTTTTAGTTTTCCTCTTTTTCAGAGGTCAAAGGCTTTTTCAGGAAAAAATTCCCTTTTTTAATGGAAAATTGACTGAGTTTATGGATATTAGCGAAAAGGAACCCCCTTTCCCTGTATAATGAGATGTGTGCAACGCTTTGCATTTTAAACTGCCTGTTTTTCCAAGAAGGCCAAGTCTGTTTCCAGGCGTTGCTCGCAGTTTCGTTTCAGCAGTCATCTGTTCCTGGGGTCCATTGAAGGTGCCTCTGCAAGCTACCTTGGAAACCACACATCAAAAAGTAATGCATGATGGCGGTGGCGGGCTTCAGCTCTTTGCGCTTGGAATTTTCCATCCTTTGAATGCATCAGCAAGTGGCCTCGATCCACTGGGCTTTTTCGGTCTCGCTTGCATTTCATCCTTTCCATCCTTGTTATCCAAACCGTCCTTCCTGTCGTAAAATCTGTTGTGCATCTGCCAGCTTCCTCGTCGCTGCCTTGGTCTCCGTATATCGTGGGCCATGCCGATGGTATACGCATGAGCTCCAATAAAGGTTCATAGGGTTTGGCGACTCACGATGACGTCCGGCTAAAAGTCGAGCAGGGGTCACTCAAAAAGAGGAGTCCCACCATGCCAGCTGCACTCGGAGAGAAGCTCTCTCATTCCTTGGCGAAATTCTTCGACGTCGAAAGGAAGGCGGGCGGTGCTCTTGCGCGATTCCCACCTACTCGCACGGCACCTTTGTGGTGCAGAGTCTGCCTGCTGGAGCAGAGAGAGGAATATACGTCTGCAGGGGTATTCACTCGTTTCCTACGATATGCAGCGTGGACTCCAGGATGTTCGCTTTCGACATCCCAGAATAAACGATGCTGCTTCCGGATGTATGCATCTATACGGAAGCAGCGTCCAATCTTGCTGAATCTCTCTAGTATCAGTTGCAGGTACGAAAATTTTTGACATTTTCCCAAATTCCCATTTCCAAAGTTTTGGAGGGTTTGTCTTAAGGTACTCCCACGGACCTATTTGTTGGAATCATTCGCTCTGGAAGGAAGTTATTGGGAGTTCCACCCAATGCTTCTTCCGTTCCCGCTGAAAGTGTTTGCCATTTTTAGATGCAATGGTGGCAGCAGTCATGTAGGAGCTCTTCCCAGGCTGCAGCCGAGTGATCGAATCCTTGCTGAGGAGAAATCAAAAACCGAAGAACGAGGCTTCTCGGGGGAATCTCGAAAAGGGAACAGAGGAACTATGCACGCAGGGGGCAACGCCAAACGGCTTGGCTACCAGAAGTGTAAGGAACACAGAAGTGGTTTAAACGATGGCTTCCTTAAGCATCAGCTGGAAGAGGGAAGGGAGAAGCCGTGGAAAGAACCCAAACTAGGTCATATGGTGAAGACCTGCAGGCCGGGACGGGAGCGGATGGGCAGAATAGGAGTGGGATTCTTGTTTTCGCTTCCAGCAGATGGACAGACGACGAAGTCGCCGAGAGAGAACGAGCTTCTCGGAGTGCTTTAGCTCCACTGGTTTCGAAGGCAACCAGGCTTCTAAGGGGGATGTGACCATTTTCGGTCTTCCTGCATCCAAGCGCAAAACGGTTTCCTTGCTCACGTCCTCTATGCAAAGGGAACCCTTTCATGTGGGATAGCGACATCCCAATTTGACGTATCACGATGATCGATCGCTCCATTCGAAGGAGGCGCGTCAAACCGCTCAAGTTCTGGTGCTCGAGTGCATCGCAAAAGATCCGTTCTTGAGGAGAGTGGACGCACGAGAATCCTGGTCTGCTCACTAAAGTGTGGCCAGAGGAACCACCACCCTGCATCATCAAGTGGTTTCGAGAACAGAACATCGGGAAATTTTTCCTTTTTCCCCCTCAAATCGCGAGATAATTCAAAGATCCATCAAGGAATCCATTGATCTTGAATGAGTTCGTCCATCGTTGAACCAGCTTCCAGAAGAACATCCACTATAAGTTCCGTCTCATGCTGGTGTTCGAATTTTGAGGAGACTTCATTCAAAGAGGTCGATGTCATTTGCCGTTGCTTTGGAACTCATACAGGGTCTTTTCGAAAGCTCTGGAAAGAAGAAGCGAACCTCGGAACCTTCTGAAACCATTGAAGAATCCTCTTCTGTTCGCATCTGTATTGTTTCTTTCATTTGATGAGTTCCTCTTCCCAACAAGAGCCCTGCGGTTCCACAAGTTATGGGGTTCTTCAACTCTCCCTGTGGAAAATTGTGTGTGTGGCGCATGTATCTGTGGTGGAAGATTCCGGTTTTATCCGAGGCACGCAGTGCGTTGAAGGCTACGGAAGCATCGGTACAGAGATTTAAGAGCCGCGTTGTGGAGGGAGCTGGGAGTCCACGGGAATCGGTTTGGCTTTGTGGTTCCAAGGGCGCCCTGAAATGAGTCATGCAACGGGAGTGTCATCACCTGGAAACCATCCCTGTGGACGCACCAACGTGAGAATGCCTTTGAGATATGTTTTGGATGGAAGACATTTCGCTCTACTCGTGGGTTTGTCCAAATGCGCTGCTGATACCCTTAGACTTATCAACTCCGCGTCAGTGTTTTTGTTAAGTGCAGAATGCACCCGACAGAAGGTTCGTGATTCCATACGACACACTGCTCATTAAATTTCTCGTTGCAACGGAAGAGCGAAAACACGCCGAAGGAAGGAGCCCTTTAAGCTCACCTGCTCGTGACATCACGGTGTTTTTGAGTAAAGGTTTCATTCTTTGTTCCATTAATTTTGTCTTCTACCGTTCAGCAGTGCGGTGCACGATGCAGATGCCAATACCACCACCGAGGTTTCGTGTTGAATTTTTTTCTCATACTTGAAAATTGTTCCGAGTTCCAACTCGCCACTTCACAAGACAACGTGATCTCCTCACGAAATTAAGCTGTTCCAAAAGAGAGAGAGAGAGAGAGAAAGTAGAGAAAGGAAGAAGCGATGAACTTTTGCTTTTGGGTTTCGGAATTCTTGCAAAGGGGACAAAGACGGGAGAGATCGACGAAAGTACCCCCGCAAACTGCGACCGTACTTTCTTGACCGCTGGCCACTATGATTCACCAGAATAGAAAGCACCGCGTGCGTGCTTCCAATCAAAAATCTATATGCTTCCGCGGGTTCTCGTGCAACCGGAAGATTGTTGTTCCTCAGGAAGATCATTTCTCTCCATCCGAACAGTTTGCTTGTTCTTCCCGTGACACGGAAGGGCTTCCAAACTCGGTCGCTCCCCACCACGATCGAAACAAATTCAGCAAGGCCATTTAGCTCAAGCAGCAACCCCTACCTTGGTCTGTTCGGATGGTTGTTCACTTGGATGCTGAAGCTGAGTGAATAACAACGCAACAGGTGTTCCCTACAATTGGTTTGTTCGGACAGTTGTTCTGCTGGAACACCTGTTGTGTTGTTATTCACTAAGCACTTCATGATCTCTCGCTGGCTCTTTGGAAACAGTGATGGACGCCATGAGAATGCACTTAGCCCTCCTAGTCAAAGGGAGTAATTGGATCACGTAAGCATGCTCAAACGGGCGCTCTACATATCGATGAGCGGTTCTGCAACACCAACCCAGTACATACGTGTGCGTGTCTGAAATGTCACGCGTAGATCTATATTCATACGTTTACATCCAGAGTGTGTATGCATTAATGTATCACACAGTACGAGACATCGTGTGCCCGAACCCAGACATCAGGGCTATGCACGCACGTTCGTTAGGACGTGGAGGCGCAACCTTGCAAGGATGCAACATCTGTGCAGTACAAGAAGTCAACTGGTTGCATCTTGATCAGCCGATCAACCGATGATCACTGATGATTTTGCTTCGCTTCCAGCAAGCAGTTTCTATTTCTCCCCTTAGGATGGAGAGACCGCAAGTGCGCTCATGCTTTTAGAACGTTTCATGATCTGCTATCTTTGAAGACATAATAGTCTCAGCATTTCGAGAAGCAGCTTCCAGCCTTCCTATCTTTGCTCTTTGTTTTTTTTTACAAAGAAAGAAAAAAAAAAAAAGAGGCCATCATTCACCTCTTATAAACTAACCTCTTACAATCAAGAAAGAAGGCGCTGCCTTTGAAGTGACGTAGGAAAGAGTCTCACTCGGGTCAGTTCGCAAGACTGCCTGTTTGGTTGGGCATTGATTGGTCCGGAGAAACCCACACCCATTTGCAGCCAAAGTGACCAGCCGGAAATGCTGGAGCGTGTCTGACTCGGCGATCGTCTGATGCGTGCGCTTCCGAACTCTCTTGAGCGAAAGGGCTGCAGGCTGCTCGTTTCCTAGGCATGGTCAGCAACTGTCGTCCTTCAGGTCGCCAGATCCACCAAACGAAGCAGAAGCTTGGAAGCTTGGAAATCACGGAGTAGTGGCGACTTCCTCCATGGCCTTATGAAAACGCGCGCCATCTATGATGGAGCTCGGGGGCTCCTGAGTGAAAGTGTTGAACGCATTGCTCCCAGAAATCAGCGGTCGTGTCACATTAACGCCACGTAGGTCTCTGCAGACTCTCGAACAATCTTCCTCCTTGCATCCCACCACTCGAACTTCAATCAAAAGTTCTATTTGCATAACTCAGAGGAACATCGTTTGTGCAAATCGAATCCTTGGATTGTGCGGACTGTTGGATTGTTTTTCTTAGGATGTGTCCGTCGGAAACCTTGAGACGCTGCTCCAGAAAAAAAAAAAAATTCATTTATGGATATCGCAGGGAATGCCAGTGGTTGCCAACGGCCGTTTCGACGCTGGGACGGAACTTTTGATTCTCCGGAGGCCCTGATCATAAGTTGCTGATGATTTATGGTATTTCACGCTCCTGGAGGCACACATGGAGGGCGATGAGTAGCTGAAGGCGCTAGGCGGGGGCGGGGGCGTACCACGTCCTCGGCGGTCGAATTGGGACTCTGGGAAACCTTTAGCTCGCCTCTTTCGAGGTCAGCTGACCCGATGCGACAGCAGCGGCTTCGTGGTGTTCTTTGCGCGACAGATTTTGTACCGTGCAGAAAGGTGACTTTTTCTCTCCTCCTTGCTTTCCCTAAAACGCACGAATAAATAAATAAATAGGCAACAAGTGAACGCCATCACCACTGCATTTCCGAGATACGGTCACAGTCATGGTACGGAAGCCTGAAGCCAGCCTTTTGGTTAGGAAATTCAGGTCCACGAAAAAAGCTTGGGCTTGCAAAACAAAGGGAAGTGCTTTCGGCAGCGAGTTCAGGGATAAACGCAAGGATTCACACTACATTATTTTCTCTTTCTTTCTTTTTCCTTTTTTTTTTCTTCAAGGGACGAAAACAGATTAGAAAGGAGGAAAGGGTGCCATGCTGCGGTGCAGTCCTCGGATCGATGGAAATGCATATCGGGAGATTTAAATTCTTCCCTGAATGTCCTTGCAGAGACTGCTGCCCGAATCGAAGAAGACCGAATCGGCTCATCATCACTGTGTCATCACCAGGAATGGGATTATCTTCCCATCAACTCGAACGGGATTCCGCGCCGCAAAAGCGCTCGCATTTCGGCAATTGCGCCCTCGACTTCTCATCTTTCAGCTGGAAAAGGGGCAAAGTGCCTCCTGCGGGAACGAAACTGGTCGGACAAAGAACACCACGAAGCCGCTGCTGTCGGATCGGATCAGCTGACCTCGAAAGAGGAGGGAATTTCGGAAACCTCTCGACCGCCGCGAAAGAAGCGATCAAAAGGTCTCCCAGATTCCCAATTCGGCCGCCGAGGACGTGGTACGCCCCCGCCACCGCCTAGCGCCTTCAGCTACTCGTCGCCCCCCGTGTGTGCCTCCAGGAGCGTGAAATACCACAAACCATGAGGAACTTGTAGCCAGGGACTCCGGAGGATCGAAAGTTCCTTCTTATTAGCTAACGGAAAACCGAAAACTTCCCATGCATCTGAAGATACTCTGTTAAGGAAAACTGCATAAAATTGAAAGTCCGAATTCTCTCGGACGGTTCCAAGTACGGAGAAAAATCCATGGGAACCAGGAGCGATATGCTTCGTGCAGAGCACGTCGGTGGTTTAGGGAGGGTGCCTTTGCAGGCGGAAGAATGGGTGCTTTTAAACATTTCGTGTTTGCAAATCCAAGATGAATCCACAGTTCATTTGATATCATCGGTCGTTCGTGAAATTCAAAAATTTAGAAACACGGGAATCCTTTGCTTGATTTTCAGAAGTGATCTTGCGACTTTGAGCAGAAAAATCTCTCCCTTTTTTTTCTCCAAACGAAGCGAAGACCTGGGGAAATCATGCAACTAAGGCGTGATTCGAGGAATCAAACAGAGGATCATTTTCAGAAATACCAACCGGGGATCATCGATGCTAAATAAGTGAAAGTTCGAGGCAGCAAATGTGGATTCCGAGATGAAGAATGAAGACATAATCAGTGGCGGAAACAGCTGAACAAGGACAGTTTCTTATTTCGCGCTCTCATTTCCCTGCAGTATGAGGAATACTGCATTAGTTAATCAGAAAAGATTGATCCGGTGCTGCAACGGCGTCACCAACAGCAACGACAAAATACTAGACTAAACCCGGGTCTAATTTCAGCAGCAAACCTCATGAGTGGATGCTCTCGTCTGCAGACTCCGGAGGAAGGATGCCGAATGATGTAGCGGTTCGTCACTAGAGGGTACTGGGATCGTTTGGCCCCGTCGCTTGCTCTGAAAGTTTCTCGATGCACTTTGGAACCAGCGAGTATTTGCTAAAGTGACCTCTCTTTGTATCGGGTCGTACCCCTGATTCTACGTGCAGCATCACACATAGGAACATCTTTTCAGCAAATCAACATCTCCTGCCTGTTCGATGATTCTCAAGACGATACTAATCTGGTGTTTGTGTTTTGCTGTCCGCGTTTGCATGCTTTAAGGCGCCAGTTATTCGCGTCTCTTCAGAAAATGCGCGCACTCTTTTGTGTGAACGCAGCAGCGATTCCTGAATAACGGGTACATGGTTTCTCTTTGTTTCGGTTCAAATCCTCACGGCTTTTGAAGGTCGCTGAAGGCACGTCAGGTCTCGTGCAAAGCTGGTAGGGATCGGCCTCTAGGAACCGAATCTCGTACTAAAATTTTTCTGCATCCGAAAGGTTGCATTTCAGTTACTTCTACTTTTGTTACTTGCATCTTTACTTTCGACCATTTTTTCGACTTGAAGAGCTTCATGGACGACATAGCTCTTCAGTCTTGTTGATACATTTCTTCCCGTTGAGGGCAACCGGGAGTTTTCACGTAACAACAACAGCAAATTACTAGGGCATCAATTAGAGGAAGAAGAGAGTTGCAAAGTTCGAGAGAGGGCATTCGAAAAAATAGAAAGGAATGACTCCTCCGACATCCGCGACAGGAGCAAAGAGATGCATTTTTTCCTCTTTCCGAAAAAGATGCCCGTCGAATGCAGGTGACACTGTGATGCTCAGACTTCCCTACCGAGGTCACACCTCCCAGTGCTGCTACCAGCTTTCTTTACGTTCGTCATCGAGTAAATTCTTCAACTCCAGATCCCGTTTCGTAGCTGAGGGCGACGAGAACACTCCAGAAAGAAGGAAGGTCGCCTTTCCCCTCTTGGAAAGAAATGAAAAATTAGCACTTAAATGGGACCAAATTGGTAAATTAAGGAAGATCTGGGATCTTATGCAACCCAATGGGAAACCGAACCGATGAGAGCCGTGCATGCCAACAGCTTGTTGCTCGGAAACAAACTTCCCCTCCCCTCTCCAGTTCCCTTCTGGGAATGATGACGAAGTGTGCACGAGAAGACAGTAGAAGAAAGCGGTGTGAAAGAGGACACGACTCGATGGGGAAGTTGCAGAAAATCTCTTAACAGACGGTGCAGCCCGGATGTAAGCTCTGTGCTAGAGAGGGAAGCGAATTTTCCTCCATGGTGGATCTCCCAGGTCCACACGAAGTGAAAGAGTTCAGTTTAGAGGTTCCCAGGACGAACAATCCCATCCTTAATGCAAGATCTGAAAAGAGGGCAGCTCTTCTGATGGTGAGATCAGATCTGGGACTGTCTTAGCTGAGTTCTGAATTCCGATCCCGCGTCCACTCCTCTGAAGCGAGGAGATCTTCTCAGAGCATCGATTGAAGGTCTTTTGCATCTCCAAAGAGATCTCCGTCTGCTGGACACGGGGCCATCCTAAGACGTGTCTCTGGTAGGAGGAATAGGTGATGGTGCGTGAACAGCGAGGTGGAAGCACGGCATGAGAAACTGACTGAAGATGGGATTTTCGTCCCATGGAGGTCATTTCCGGGATGAAAAAAGTTTTCCTTGGATGATCAAAGAGCGCACAGTGTCATCCTAAAGCGTACAGTAACAGCTCTCGTCATTAGTTGGCACGTACCATCACCTGACCGAATCTCCATGAGTGACTTCCCTCGTCTTATTCTACCACAGGTGGTGCAAACTATCCATGCTTTGCCCACTACGAGCCTGCCCAAAGAGAATCCGACCTCCCCCAAGGTCTTTGGAGAGGTTCCAAAACAGAGGAATGATTCCATCGTTCCTCTATCTTGGAACACTGTCTTTGAAAAATAAGGAAAAAAGAGATAAAAAGATGAAAACAAAGCCCACCACTCGTGAGACTCACGTGGTCTATCCTTTCCTCGAGAGCTCGCATGCTGGGCGATGTGGCATGCGAACCAGCGGCAGCAGCCTCTGGTTCCCACGCCTAATAGAAGGAGAGAGAGGCATCTTTGGAGGGTTCCCGGAACTTCACAGGGCTCCTTTTCTGGCCTGCTCCCACAGTTTGTCCGAGAAATCTGGCCGCCACCACCGAAAGCGAAGGAAGCACCCTCCATTGCCAACAACAGAAAGACCATCTCCGTCCCAGACGAGGTGACTCTTGGTTTCACGGATGCCTCCAGGAGATGGCAAGCCTTTCCGCGCAAGCCAGCATCTTTGCACGGATGAAGACTTCTGCTAGAAGTCGTCGGAACGAGCGGAAGTCCGAAGCGAGCCCTGGAGTCCCTGAGAAAGTGATCACCGGACACCACCACCCCAAAGGTAGAGGCATCTCGCCGGTTCGCCCTAAGGGTCTGATTTAAGGGGGCAGGGGGTAGTGGAGGGTCGCAGAACGAGATGCATCTTAAGATGTTCGCCAAGAATCCCACGAAATCTGCTCTCCCCTGAGCCGAAAACTCTTCATGGCGGTGTACCCTCGCCGGACCTGGCGCAAGGGTGCTTCAACTTTTTCTCCGGAGAGAACTTCGCTTTCCGTCGGTAAATGCTGGGAAAACTCTTGCGGTGAGCCGAGGAAGGCCTTCAAGGCCACTTGTACGCAAGAGCTGCGTGCAACAAGCGAACAACTGGAGGACTCCCTGCAAGAGAAAGTGGCAAAGATCTGCTGTTTCACTTGCCGAGAGGATTGCGCTAAGGTAACACGGCAACCGTCTTTCATTTGGCGGGGTGGTTGAAAGACCGCATTGGGTGCTCGGAAGATTGCCCCACTTTCTGCTTTGGCATTTGAGGCTGCATTGGGTTTGGGGCACGAGAAGGACCCTTCACAGCTTGCGAAGTTCAGAGAAATGGGAATGAGCTGTGATTTTAGGGCGATGTAGCCTGGGGAGCGCAATGAAGGGTGGATCTTGACGCCTGAGGGTTTAGCTATGAAATAGTGGTCATCCTGGCACGAAGAAAAAGCTGCCTAAGGGATAGCAGGGCGATTCTCGGGGAGGCTTCAAGCTCACTTGGAAGTCTGATATCGATGGAGTTTGACCTTGGCCTCGACGTTGAAGGCGATCTCGACCTCAAAGGCAGCATGTCTGGTGTCCTCCCCCCCGATGTGATCTCCTGATCCATGGAGCAAAAAGGGATCTGTCTTTTTCGGGAGTGCCTGCGCCTTGTCCACTTCAGCAAGGTCTGCTCTCTGCTTCCCTGAGGGAGGCCAAGCGCCCTTCGACCTTTTCGACCTCGAGAGCTAAGCTTCGGGCGGAGATCACGACGGGATCCCAGGGAATTCCCATCGACCAATTCGTGGTGAACTCTGCAGGAGCGGCGTCTCGCCACGGGAAATCCTCCGTCGATCCGGACGCGCGCCGATGGTCACGCCGAGAGAAGTGGAACTGCCCGATCCTCTTTGCTCCTACATGGGAGTCAGCGGGCTTCGATTCGTCTCCCTGGGAAGCTGCCGCCGGAGTCCGTGCCGCCAGGAATCCGTGACTTCCTGGATGATATGCCTCTAGGATGTCGGCGACCTCGGGATATCTTCAAGGTGGACCACCGTTTTCCTCGTTCTCATCGCGTCCCGCTTGGCGCGTCCTTGACGAGGGGGTCATTTCCTCGTGATGGGGCCGCGTGGTCACCGCGGTAGAAGCGAGTGGATTTCCACCTTCGACGGGAAGAGTCTCTTCCGTTGCGCCCTACTTTTTCCGCTGGAGCTGCTCTTCCTTCTTTTTCTCCTCTTTCTTTCATCCCTACGTCCCGCTCACGAGAGAGTGGGGGGGTCTTGGGGACTGGAGCTGCTGTCCTAACTGAGGGAAAATTCCGGCGGAGACGCTGGCGCGTCGGTCCCGGAACAACCGGTTTTCTGAATTCACGCTGAATCCTGCCCATCCCCTTCCTTCTCGCCCCTACATCTCGGAAACTCACACCTGGGACCCTGACCCGAATTCTCTTCGTCCATGCATCAGCTCCCCCCTTTTCCCACCACGCTTCCTTTTCCCGCATCTTTCCGAAGAAGCTGCAGCTCAGTGCTGGCCGGTGCACGGTGTGGTCGCCCTACGGCGCCCACCGAATCTGCGTGGCCGGAACGACGGAGGGAGGGCGTGCAAGGGGTGCACGCGGGAGGGAGGCTCCTCGCGATAATGGAGGGAATGGGGGGGAGGAAAGGGGATCCGTGCCCGCGTGTCGCACTTCGTCGAACCAGAAGGGCTTTCCTGGATGGGGAAGGTTCCGTCGGAGAGGAGGTGACAGAAGGCTCTCTCTTCCCGGTCCCCCGTCAAGGGAAGCACCTCCCCGCAACCGCGCGGCGCCTGCCCGCCGTTCCCGTGAGAGTTTCTCTCGTTCCTGGGCGTCTATGTGCTTCCGTCGGCTTCCCGCGCTTTGGGCGGTCTGGGCAGAGCGTGTCTGTGGGTCGCTCCATCCCTGTCCCCCCTCTCTTCCCAGATAACGAGCCAAGGAGCTCAGGAGTATCTTGGGAGGTGGTGACCGCTTCCGGACGTCTCGCCACGGCGGGAACCAGGAGCAACTCATTCCCAACCCTCTGATCTGTGTCTGCCGCCGTTCCCCGCACGTGCTGCGGGCGAGCTAACTCGCGGGCGTTGCGGATGCGAAGGTGCAAGCGCGGAAGACAAAAGGGAGGGAGGAGGCGCCGGACGAAAGGAACCCTGAGGGCAGGCCGAGAGGTGCACGAGACGTGACGAGGATGCTGCGTGCGACCAGGGCAGCACCGGACATCGGTCTGCCGTCTGAGCGGTCCCTCTCCCGCGTGGACTCGACGCCTTCCCGCCTTGTCACCGAGCCAGCGCGCTTCCCTCCGAGGACGTTAAATGACCCCGCTCCGAGCCCCACGGCTCAGTCTCGTCCCCTTCGCTCGAGTGCGCGCCCTCCCATTCCGAGGTGTAGCTTTTCCACCACCATCCCGTCGGTACTTTCGGGATTTTCGAGCCGGAGGCGAATCCTGGAGCAGCCGTCGAGATTACGGAGGTTCCCGCCAACGAGGGAGCCCGGAAGGAATCCGGAAGGGGTGGTCCTCTGACCGGGTCGCGCGGAGGCGAGGAACCGTCAAGCGGACGGCGGCACTCATCCTGCCTCATACCCCTTCATCTCGACCTTTTTTCCCGCCGCTTGGAGGCCGCACGGACCGGAAGGAATCCGACGAATCGAATGACGGGAAACTTCTTCCTGCGAGGGACTGCATCGCCGAGGGCGCTGGCGTCCACTGGGTGAGTCTTCGCGCTCAATAAACGACCTCTCGGCCGCTGCACCCCCACAGAGATCGGACTCGGCGAGGTTCAGACGATCCTTCCTTGGTCTCGGACTAGACGACCTTGACCGTCTGCACGTGCCAGCATCGTTCGCCAGAGAAGACGCCGAGCGCATGTGCAGAAGAGACGGAAGGTGAGGAAGAATCGCAGCATCACTCACTCGATAGATGCGCCAGCAGCCAGACCATGACCGCGGAGAGTCTCGAGCCACGACCAAGACGGCTACCGTGGACCACTGGATGCTCTCGTGACCTCTTCCACTCCGGGAGCAGTTTTGAGGTCTGGGTCGGACCTTGTGCTCCAGGGCGAGAGGAAGGTCCTACTGGACGTCTCCTGCCCCCCCTCTGATACGCAGCAACGGCAAGACGTCATTCCCAAGGCGGTATCCACAGATTCTTTCGGAATCTACAAGCGCCCTGGCTCGGTAGGTCATGCGGTCGCCCTCGGCGAGAGAGTCAGCTTATTCGTTTGCTCTCCTTGCATGATTCTGATGCTGAATTGCTGAACCTTTGGGTGTTCTGGGAATTCCGAGCATCCACGTGGATGCCCTCGTCTCACTCAAATACTTTCATCATCTGGATTCCAGTCGTCGCAAGATTTCTCTCAGGTTTACTGTTCAGCATAGGTAAGCTTTCCTGCGGGTTCCGGGTGGTCATCTCTCTCGTTTCCAAGACAGCCACTGTTCCGCACCCCCCCTCCACCTCCTGACCTCGAGAGCCCCGGGATACAGCAGGCATTCCTTCTACTGCGGAAAATTGCTTGGAGCCGAAAAGCCACATCAATCCTCTTCAGCGTTCATCCGTTTCTTCGATGGGGGGGGGGGGGGGAGTGGATGCCTCCATGATCTCAGGTTGGTTTCCTGTGACGTTTCCTTCCTTCAGGAAATCGGGAGACGTGGTTTTGCTCAATTTCTTGCGAGATTCACGCCGTGCTCGTCACATCACGCGTGAAGAACTCCAAGAAAGAACCTCCGAAATCAAAGTTCCAGACGCACATCCTATCGTTACCCTGGTGGATGAGAAGAGGATGCATTCCTCATGAGAAGTGGATGCACTTCTCATGAGGGACGGCTCTTGAAGAGCTCGTTCTTGCTGATGCCATCTCGAGTGAGCCATTGCATCGCAGTGACGTGCAGTGGAAGGAAGGAAGACTTGAGAAGGAGGCAAGCGGGGACCAGCCCACACAGAAAGACTCTCTCCAAGTGGAATCGCACCACGCAACGCAGGCCTTCAGGATCGTGCCAGGAAGGCACTGGACCTTCAAGGTTCCCAGGATCCTGGGAACCTTGAAGTTCGGTCTGCACCACGAGGGGTCGCAAGACCCCGATCCGAAACGCTCCTTCTATGGAAGCTCGTCGACAAGTCCTTCGAGACAACTTCGGAAGAAGGGTTTGGATTCCTCGTGATGGCTTGCATTCGCTCCTCGTGAAGTTTCTCTCGGATCTTCTTCCTTCAGCTTTCACGTTTCCACAAGAATTCTTCCTCTTCTCTGCATGGCTCTGCGCACGGGCGATGTCACAGTCGAGACGCCATTCTCGCTGGCTGGAAACTGCCCCCCTTCTCCGCCCAGGAAACGTGCAGAGCAAAATTCTAAACCTGAATTTATGTAGATCCTTCTATCGCTCCACATGAGCTCATGAGGGCAACTCGTGCTCTTTCCTTCGTGATTGCTCGATAATGAGACAGATGATTGTTCCTTCTTCCCTACTCGATGCTGCGTAGATGTTGTGGGGGCGTTTTGATTTGTGAGAGTTCTGATCAGCGATCCCGCTGAGTTTTCGAAAGTCTGCGTCATTAAAGATTTATTAAAGATTCCTGATTATCATTAATTGTCATTAATTTTCCTCTCTCCTGCCTGCTTCTGGATACCATCTTTTTTCGATTTGGCGACGTTGCTACGATTATCCACGTGACTGGCAAGGCACCCTGACATGCATACTTCGATGACCTCAGCTTTGGGAACCACAAGGAAAGGCTGCTGAGGAAGTTGCCTTATTTTTCCTTCTTGCTTGACTCAGTTTCCCACCCTCCTCCTCAATTGTAGCTGCATTCTGCAGAATCACTAAGAACTGTGGAACTTATTTCAACTTCCTGTTCGTTTTGGAAAATCCCCTTCACAACCCGTTGAGCACAACGACAACGACGCCTCTGTTGTCGCTTCCAGGCTTTACAGTTGAAAAAAAAAAAAAAACTTCCATCAACTTTCAAAATGCGCTATTTTTTCCGATCTGCAATTCAGTTTTCTAACTGCATTCTCGGAAGGATGGTCAGATTACTCTACACTTTTCTTGGATTTCCTTCCTCTATCATCACGTCCAACGATGCTGAAAGAAACGGCCTCCAAATTATTCCCGGATGGTCAGCTCTAAATGAAGGACGCATGCACAGATCAGCAGCTATACGCAAACTCTAACTTGATCGAACTTGACCCCTCCTTGACGAAGAAAGCACGAACCAAGATGCCAATGATCACAGTTCTCACCCTCTCCTGAACAGCAATCTCTTGGGGATGTTGACACGTCCTTGTGGATCGCCTAAGAAGCAAACCATTTAGCAACAGTGCAATATGCTGCCTTCCTTCGGCCATTCTTCCTTTCTGTTTGTTCGTTTGCCTCTCCTTCCAGCCACCTGTGGTTTCTAGTAACCTGGAGAGAGACTAATTTTTGGAAAACCAAGCCCTGTCTATCTCTTCCGTTTTCGATGTCCATCGGGAAGAATCACAGCATTCTCTGTTCTTTCCTCTGTCCAACTTCTTGCCACTCACTGTAAATTTGAATTTTGAAAGTTGAATTCTGTATATTCTTGCAAACCGCTCGGAAAAAGTACCCATTAAAACCCCAATTAAAAGTACCCATTCTTTTTTTTTTTTTTTTTTAAAAAAAAAAAAAAAAAACGAGACCTACGTTGGCTGCTGCATGCAACAACTCATTCCCGAAGTCTTTGCTTAGTGCTCGCCGGTTTTCCTACTTAAGTTGTGAAGTGCTGAGCAAAAATCATGTCCAAATCGTCATTCCATTCCAAAAGCACATGAAAGTGATCTCTTTTACTGTCTGAGGTTTTATGCGTACCAAGGCAAGACGCTGGAACACATGCAGGGAAACAGTCACGTCACATCTCTTTACAGCCAGATATTCTTGATAACACGTATAGACAATGTACACATCTCATACACGAATTATCTTTGTCAAACAGATTATCTTTTCGTCCATGCATGTCTCTCGTTTGAACAAATATCCATGTCTGTGTACATGCACAATACGCTGCTAATCAGATGCAATCCAATTCGAATCCTCGTGTACAGTGGAAGGAAGATCTTCCTGAAGAAGTGCACGAGTTCTCGGTGCAAGCAGTGGACCTACCCGAGCAAGGACACGCCGTCGCACAGGAGCAAGGTCCCATCTTCTATTAAGCGCCAACGGCTCCATTTCTATTTCAGGTATCCCAGCAAGCAGCATCGCGATCCCTTTGTTTTCATTCGATCGAGATCGTAAACTGCCCTCTGTCCGAGTTCCATGCCTTTCTTTGGGAAGGAAAAAAAGTGGAGCAAATGTTTTTCACCTCTCAACTCTTCGTGAGGCCTGCGATTCAAAATATTTTCCCATATTGCGTTTCCTTACCGAGGGAAGATGGTGAGGAACGCAGCAGCCAGTTTCTTCGTTGGTCTATCGCTTTGCTTACGGAGACTTTCACTCTAGTGCATCCTGGTTCTTGCAGCAAAAGTCTCACTCCAGAAACTCCATCATGCGCTCGCAGTAATGAAGAGCCGGGAATCGATGGAAATTCATTGGACGGAAAGACTAATCAAATGAGATGAATTCGGGGAAAAAATCATGCACGCATAAAAGGCATCGGAGATGAGAATGGCAGCACGAGAAGATGGCCAAGATGACCCCATAAGCGCTCGGCTTCGAAGGAACGCGTTTTCCTTTTTTTTTGTCTTCTTTTACGCGCGCGAGGAAGGACTGATAGAAGGCTCTCCAGCGCAACCTGGACGACTATCACCTTGGTTCCCCTGGCTCCGCTGTCCGCCTCAGGATAGAACGTGCAGGAAACAATTTCGGCCCTTTCCAGGAAACTCGTAACTCGTCGCGAGAAAGCACTAGCTGTCTCTACGGGACTGCAAGCCCCATTCCCTTTAAAGCTCCATCTCCGGGAGAGCGAGCCACTGATATTGCGATTATTAATGTCCTGAAAATCGATCAATAGTAAAAAAAAAACCCTCGCGTGCTATTTTCGTTGTCCTAAGAGTTTCCAAAGATCCTTAGCAGCAGGACAGAAACGTGCTTACGCTACACGAGCATTCAACATGTCGGAACCATTGCACTCCACTTTTGATTCTTGCTCCAGAATCGATGATGGTCAAAAATGACTCTGCGGTCACCTCAGGCTGCTTTATTGACGGGGGATGGGCCGTCCCTTTTTTCGCTAATGCATGAGAAAGGGTCAGATCTGGCAGCACAGATGGATGAGAGTGAGGTGAGGAGAATTCGCGCAGCGGAAGCTTGCTTCCAGCATCCAGTGTGTTCACGCCGCTCACGAAATGTTCATTCACTTGCATCAGAGCAAAGTCCCCGAAGCAAAGTCGTCCTCTCAGATGAGACGAGAAAGCGTTCCTTGGTGCAGTCTTCATTATTCAGGTGGGACCACGGCGGGCTGGTTCATCGCATGGCGAAGAGTGACCTATTCTTTCTTCTTTACACTCATGTTGTGAATCCCCGGGTTCTTTTCCAGATTCTTCCGACCCAGTGGGATAAAACACATGCCCATAGCATAAATCGCAAACACGACATATCCGATTATAATATATTTAATAAAATCATAGTATTATGTATACTCTGTTGCAGAGAATACTGACACGAGTGGGGCATTCGGAGGAAAAATGGCTTCGGAATGCACCACCTACGCTATGGTGTGACACTGGATGTTTTCGATTTCTTCCACGCCAGCTTTGGCACCTGAACTATCCGAGAGGAGACCAAGGATTCTTGTTCTCTGCCGAGGTCACGCAGGTGTTCTTCGTTTTCTTTAATTGCTCTCGGTGCAGGGGCTTCCAGCATCCAGTGTGTTCACGTTGCTCACGCGATGCTCGTTCACTTGCGTCAGAGAAAGACATCGAGACACCGAGAACCCTTGCGAAGAGGGCCTAAAATTTCTCATGCACAAACGCAATCGGTCGAAATAATGAAAAAAATATTCAGGATGGCGAGAGAACGTCTAAGCTCTGGAATCGTCCTATTTTTCCTTTTTTTTTTTTTTGAAAACACAATCAATCAAAGTGCTACATGCATATAAATTCACCTTATAAATTTGAAAATCCACCGTTTCTTTTCGTCGCTTTATTAGAAAACATCGTCTATAATTTGTTTTTCTCATAACAGACGATACATCTAGTTTTCCTTCTCTTCCAGTGAAGAGCGTTGGCCGCAGATTAGCAAAACCGATCATCATGCGGACGATCAGGGAAGATGCTGACAAATGTGCTCTTGGAGTTTCATCACATTCTAATGATTTTTCATTTTTTTTTTTTTTGTTTTTGTTTGATAAGGCCAGTAGCGACCTCGCGTGGCGATTGCTACTACTGGCCTAGGATGACGGAAATCCTTTTGGGCTCTTCTGTTTTCCTGTCTTCCTTCCAGCTTTTGTTCTTTTTTTAAGGTTTCCTTTTTTTTCTTTCGCTAAGTGTTAAAGAACCGTTTCGCCTAGGGGATCACTCCTTTGGGGCTCCTTCACACCATCCACACCACACAAGGGTGCGTGCTGCTCTTCAATTTAGGGGGCGACCCTGTAGGGACCACCCTATGAATCCAGGAAGGCTTCGGAGGAAGGAGTGCGTTCCTCTTTCGGTTGGGAGGGAACCTCGAAGGGAACTTTCTCCCTGGTTGTCTCCCAAGGGAACCTCTTTCTTATTCTCTATATAGGGATCCTCCAAAGCAGGTCGCTCATTGTTACCTCACTGAAGAGAACCCTAAAGGGACGCTTACAAATTTCTCCAAAAGACGCTTCCTCGAAGGGAGCAGAGCACTTGACACTCTGGAGAGGTATCAATCCACTCTGGAGGCATCCATGGTAGTAGATGGACAGTCAAAGAGAACCCACTCCTTTAATTCCTGAAAGGACCCCTAAGGGTCAACTTCCAGTCCCGGCCACTCAACGGGGGCATCCGGTTTTCGGTTTCCACCGGTGCTGCACCCGAAGCCCGTGGGCCAACCAACGTCATCTTGCGGGAGGAACTCGAAACCCACGACGCTCCACCTCCCCATTTCTCGGCCTTGATCCTTTATTTTCACCCGGTCACGCCGTGGAGTTCCTTGGAAAAAAAATATTTACAAAAAAACAAATCAAATAAGATACAAAATGCCCGTCTTCGTAGTGGCTTTACATGATCACGAAGAAGGGAAAAACCGCCTCGGAGGCGCTGCTTCGCGCGAACAGCTCCATCGGTGGGGCCCGCACACGAGGCGTGGGGGGAGGGGTAAACTAAAACAAAAGAAAAAAACAAACACAACAGTTCAGTTCGAAATTTGTGTTGGAAAGACCACAGATTTCTTCCTGGAGTCCACAGCATCCTCTGCAGGATGTCGACAACTTCCTCCTTCTGTTGGCCATCTTATCGTCTTCCTCGTGAAGGAGCACACAATTGCCATGACCTCCACTCGCCTCTTTTTGAGCAACCGCGATCCCACGAGGGCAGCACGGAGCTACAAGAGAAGCTGCAGGCGACATCCAGTCGCGAGAGAAGAGGCGCCATCCATAGGGAGTGGAAGGACCGCAGCGGAGCGTTCCCAGCACTCAGGAGAGCAACGACACAATCCAGTAAGAGGTGCGGGAACGTTTCCCGTTCTCCTCACCTGGCACACTCTGGGGCTACGCTCCTCCTCGTTCACTGGTGGACTCGTGTGCTGCGTGGGATCACCCGGTGCAAGGACTGCGATGCCCAGTCCTGTCCCTTCAGGGGAAGCGTGAAGCCGTCCAGAAACACTGGCAGAGTCTGTACCTCTTCTAAGGGAATATCCAGAAGCTCCGTCGAGCGGAGAATTCCTCTGGGGTGGGCGGCGGGGGTGCATGCATCACCCAGTTGAATCGCCGTCCAGCATTCCAGCTGCCTCTTCTCGCCCGCGATCTCGCAGGCTACTTTCATCTCGCGAGGCCATCGCTACGTCCACCTCGTTGGATGGTGATGAGCGTGGCTGCAAGTGGGGTGCCTTGCGCTCAGGTGGCCTTCCTTGGGTAGTCCATGATTTCCTGCAGCGAGCGTAGTTGGAGGATCGCAGGCATGGCGATGGCTCGTGCTGTTTCTTTTCGCCCACGCCTGAACAGCTCCCTGTTTCCAGGCACTGCGGTTGGCGTGGCTGCGCGAAATCCACCTATCAACCTGGACCAAGGCAGCCATTTTCCGGTGTTGGTACTCTCATCGGGGCAGCTCTCGCTGGCCATGCACGAGGAACGTACCGAGTTCCTCGCCGCCGGCTGCTCGCTTGGCGAAGAGTTTGGCTGGGACGCATCAATGGATAGTCGCTAGGGCTAATCTTCTACGCTGGAGCTGACGTTCCAGCCTCTCTGCCGTTTTGATGCGGTGCGCACAAGCTTTCAAGTGAACCCAGGACCTCTGAGTTACCCAGAAGGCTTTCCACAGAAGGTCCTCGGTCCTCTTTTTTACACTTCCGAGCGGAGCAAAGGAAAAGCAGGCGTCGGAGGAGGGGAGCCACGAATGTGTTCCACAGAACAGCTCGATCCAACAAGAGAAACTTGCCATCCAGGAACGGGCTGAGACCTGATTCTACCTTCTGGAGAAAACCGAACAATCTTTGCTCAGAAGTCCCCCAACGGGACTCCCAGGTAATTAAAGCACCTGATCGCGAGGATTCCCAAACGGAATGTCCTGTTGCCCTACCCACGATGCACCAATAGGAAGCACAGTCACCTACGCCCGACCCCTGTTTATACGCATCCCCGGCTGATCAGCTCGAGGGATTCCTCGAGCGATGCTGCCGGGGCTGACACGCGTAACAGGAGTAGAAGATCGTCGGCTTAGGCCAACACGGCAGGCATGCTGGGGCACGGGCTGGGAAGGTTAGCAAGAGTTGTCCTGTACGCTCTCAGCATCAACTTCGAGTAGACGATGAGAGCAAAGGGCTCAGGCTGTCTGCTTGCCGAATCCCGTGCCGCACACGTGTCCGCCTCTGAAAAGAATGTTGATCATCTCCTTGCTCCCGCAGGAGCACAGGTAGGCCAGGGGGACATTCCATGCGTTCCAGAAGTTCCAAAACGAGCTGCTGGTCTACTCAGCCGAATGTCTTTTGCAAATCGACTGCGACCGCAAGGACTCCTTATGCCTCCGTCTTAACGTAGCCTTCTAATCCCTGACCATCTCCGAATTCCGGATTCCTTTGGCCTACTGGCGCAACCCTTTATTGCAATTCGAGCCAGTTTCGTCCGGGAACAGCGTACGTCAGTTCCGGGCTGATGAACTTTCCGTCAACCGCCTCAGGCGCTCAGTCCATAGCTTCGAGATCAGCTTGGCGTCCGTGTTGATCACGGTAATCGGACTCCAATTGCTTATGTTGCGGAGGTTTCCTGCTATTGGAAGGAGACATACTCTTGCTGATCTGAAGAAGGCGGGCACCCCGCTCGTCTGTCTCCCGAATCAGCGCGCAAATCCGATGTACCAGTGGGGTCAGCTCTGCCACGAAACACTGGTCAGAGTCGTTCGGCAGACCGCACTCCCCTGGCGCTTTCCTCATCTTGAGTTTGCCGATGGCGGAGATGATCTCTCCCGTCGCGAAAGGCTCGCACAAGAGAGTTCCCGACTTTCCGATCGCGGGAATGCTTCAGACAGCAACAACTGCGCGAAGTTGCGGTCCAGTGGTGCTCTCGAGTACAGGGAGGAGTAAAATTGTCGCTCGATGCTTCGTACTTCTTCCGGGGATGAGAGCTTTCAGTCCTGGTCGTCCGTTAAGCTGGTCGTCCCCGACTGCCAGGTTTGTTTCTCATCGGTGGCCTTCATCTCGACCAGATGACGAACGTCTGACCTTTTCTGCAAACACCTAGCATGGAGATACGCGCGCTCGTTGCTCATTCCCTCACCAAACCCGGAGGGGAGGCGATCCACAGGGAAGCTCGTGCAGAACTCTCGAACCGAGCGCTCCGTCTCGTCCCAGCCTTCGAGTTGTTGCACATTGACATCTCGCAGGAAGTTACGGAAGTGTTCCTCAGCCTCCGGGAGATGGAGTCAATCCCTTGGTAGACTCCACGCATTGGAAGGGGAACCTTTCCCGCTTGTGAGTACTTTCAGCTCAATTCGGCGGTCGTCCGACAACGTCGTTCGCTCCTTTCCACGATAACTGATCCGCGAGAGCAGGTGGTCGTCGAGGAAGATGTGATCGATGCTGCCTTTCATGCCGATGACCCCAGTCAACAAGTTGCACCTGTGCATTGCTGCACACAACTCGCTAACCAGGTTGAGCTGGTTAACGAGCTCTCAGGAATGGCTAGCGACCAGCTAGCCATTCCTGAGAGCAGGAAGATGCTGAAATCTTCCTGTCGGGTGGGCGCTCTGCTCACCTGCTTCCACCAATCGATCGCGCTTCAGGGCTTTTAAGAATCTGGTCTTCGCCCCCCGCTTGTTGGAGCCATTTGGTGCGCATGTGTTGGTCAAGACGAGGTCGATCGATTCGGACCACTTGAGCATAAATTGTGCTTCCCAACATTACTCGTCGATCTGAACGTCTCATTCCTCGCTGTCAACGGTTGGTTTGAGCAAAAAAGGCGATCCCGCACGAGTGCGTCGAGCCGCAACACCAATGCAGCTTGCCGCCCGCGATCGCTTCAGTTTCCTGGATTTTTTCCACAGAGATCTTGTGGATCTGTTGCGGAAGCACCAGGTCGAACGGTTGCAAGGAGGTGGCTGCGTCCCGTCTCCTGCTGCCTTCACGAGCCCGTTGACATTCCAACAGGCTATACGAAGTCGCCGGCAGGAGCCAAGCGCACGTGTTACTGCGGGCATGTCAGTTCTGCGGTTCCCACCTGCTGCTCAGGCAGGGCGGTCGTCAGTGATGGAGGAGGTAGAAGGATGGAGAAGAAGAGAGGGCTCTTCTTCTCCTCCTCCTTCACCTTTGTTCTTCTTCCGTAGTGGAGGATCCTTTCCGAGGAGGATCTCGGGAATCACCTTGCATCCTCTCCGCTTCCGGAGCGGATGCATCCTTTCCCTGGAGGACTGCATTCTTCCTCGGGGCTTTGGGGCTCTTTGAGGCGGTTCCCGTTGCTTCCGCTTCTCCGCCGGTGCTTATCTTATCCAGGTCGGAGTCGGAAGCCATGCTGAGGTACCCCTCGAGCGGAACGCCTCACGGCCTTTATTTTCGAAGGTGTTGGCGTCACCACCTTCTCCGAAGAGATGGCAGAAGCCTTGCGACAACCTTCGCCGCTAGCGATCGGCTCGTCGATCACTGTCTCCATGGGTTCGTTCTTTTTTGATGTTACCACTTGCCATCTTGCTCCATTGGTCATTTCTTTCCCTCTTTTGGAAGTTGGTTTCGATGATTTGGGTGTGGTGGACACCTTTCCTTCCTCCCTTTGCTTCCGCTCTTTTCCTCGCGCTGCCTCTTTTCCGGTTTTGCGCAGATGAGTCTTTTTGGGCACAGAAACTTCATGAGGATCTTCAGTCCGCAGTCATGGCAAATAATTTCCGGACATCTCTTCAGGTGTCCGGTTTTATTGCAATGGCTGCATAATCTTGGTTTTCCGGGGAACCAGAGATCAACGTAAAGTCCCCCATTTCCATACGGTAGGGAAGCTGCTTTTCTTCGTCTACGGTCACGTGTGCTGCAGCCAAGCTGCTAAACAGTCTCTCATGTCTGGGGAACAAGCCCAGTACGCGTGGAACGTCTCATATTCTTTGAGCTGACGGAGGACTTCAGGCTCGTCCATCTGCAGTCGTAAAGCTCGCAGGTGGACTACCTCGTGGCGAACCACTCAGTAGTGGTCCATTACTGAGTGCTCTGCCGTTTAGGGCTCTTGCCTTCGATGGTTATTGAGGTGTTCAGAAGTTGCTAAACGAGAGCGGCCTCTTTGCAGATCAGCTCAATGACTTTCCACCCCCGCTCACCACAGAGAGTCCTTCGAGGTCTCCCTTTTCGCCATTCGCGTGGCGTAACCCCTCCGCGAAAGAACGCGCAACGGACGCCAAACCTAATGGGCCTACCATGTAAAACAGGGCAGGCCAGTAATTCTGGGCCACATAAGTCCCCGTTTCTGGGTAACGGTCGTGGCAAGCAAGACCACTTAGCCCCACGTCCTTGTATTCCTGGGACTTCCTCCATCCTCGGAAGCGATAGCTTCCATCTCCATCGGGGTTGGTGGTGAAGTCTCCACATCACCTCCTCCCTCCATAGCGGAGATGAGTGGTGTTTCTGCTATCACGCCACCACGTCCACAATCGCCACGCAAATTTGTAAAAAATACATATTGAAATTCGCGCAGTGTCGCCAAGCGTGTCCGTCCTTTACAATGGAATCACTCTGGAGAATCCTTCGTCAAGGTCTATGCTATCGTCTTCGTCAAGAATTTTAGAGCAGCCACCTAGGCACGGAGATTTCTCGCCAAAGAGTTTCCACCTCTTCGGAAAAAATGAAAAGAGGCATGGACGATTTCTTCATCTATCTTTAGACGTTCAGCATCCGCTTGGTGTTGGAAATGGAAAGTATTCATCCCCACATCAACTGAATTCATTTTCATACAAGTGTTGCCCCTCACAACGTTTCCCACTTCTGGCTTATTTGCCGCTTTCTCTCTTTCAGCAGAAAACCGGTAACTCTCCTGGACCCAGCTCTGTTACTCTCAACTCCTTTAAGCTGCTTTTTGTGTCCTCCTCCTATTCCTCAGTGACTGTACCCAGAGAAACACATTGCCGATCCTCTCGCGTCCGGCTGTTTTCTCCTCGCACTGAGTTTCAGAAGAATCCACACAGAGCACCCATAAAAAACAGTGGTCAGAGAACGCTGACGCCGTGGTGCTTCCCTCCACTCTTTCCAGTTCCAATACATTTCCCAGATCCATAATATCCACACTCTTTTCAACCGTTCAGTGTTAGGACTCCTCCACTAAGGCTCCACTAGAGCTGCTGGAGAGCGGAAAGGAAATCGGTAATGGAGGTCTTCGAAGGAAAAAATCCGTTTCCTGACCGGCCGTACCTCAGAAGGCGATGGTGATCTGCCTTGAGCTGCTACATGATGCCGCTGAAGACTTGCTGCGCCAATTTATCTGTGTACCTCGAGAAGTGGAGTGAATGTTCTGACCCAGCTGTGTAAAATCTAGTTCTCAGCATCCTACATTTTCGACAGACAGCGAAGAACGCGATAATTCAATGACGGAGGACCTCAGATGCACTTGTGAACTTTGCCCTTTCGTCCTTTATTCCGATGCGGCGCATCTCATCTTTCCACGCAACCCTTTTGAATGCATAAGAAGCATTGAAATGCTTTTGATCAAACTCACAAAGCAATCAGGTGGTAGAGCAGCCAGACAGCGTACTTTGTGTACTGGTTCTGGTTCTGGGGCACTGCATTTTCTTCTCGTTTTCCTCGGCGTAGGTGGTCTACGACCTACTGAACTGGAAGTTTTCAGTCTTTAGCATCGGACATTTGCACAGCGGCCTTTTCGTGACGAAAGATCACCACATGCTGGAATCACACAACGCTGCTCGCAGAGAGTCCGATCTTGATGGCTCCTTCTTTCGAACTGAGAAGCTGACAAAGGTCATCACGATGAAACAATTTATTGGCAGGAGTCAAAGCAACTTCTTTGTGATCAGTCGTCGTCCAACAGCATCTTTTGTTAAATGTTATCTACTTCCAGCCGTAATTTATTAGTTTACGCAGAAAATGAATAACTCAATCGTATTGAAATGAAGAAAAAAAAAAAAAAAAAGGATGCAAAATTTCAACCTTTGTGCTCCAAATGGTGTGAAGACGAAAGAGAAAGACTCTAACTTTAATCCCCTCATCTCGATGAAGTTCAGATTCAGTCTTCGCATAGGGCTGGAATTTTTTCAAGTGTCTTTCTGTGGGACCTGGGCGGAAATCTTCTGAAGCATCCGAATTTTCCTTCCGTGCGTTCCGCGAGGCAAGCCGCACGCGTACCAAATACGTGTCCGTACACTGGAGGCTGAGCTCTAATTCCTGCGAAGGACTGATCATTTGCGATTACGCACATGGATCGCACAGGAGGCATCCATTTTTTCCTTCTCCCCCCATCTCAAGCAAGAGCATTCTGTTTCATGGCACAAGTGGCCTGATTAACAAAGGTCGGGCGCGCGTTTCGGCTTTTCTTTCAGAGTCCAGTTGACGTTGCAGCTCTTTACTGCGGCTGCAGCGTATTTGGATCTTGGGAATCATGTCCGACCTACTCCGGAAAGACGCGGCAGACAAACATCCCTCAGCAGAAATCATTTAGTCTCAATCGAGGCAGATACGAAGGTCTACGAGGGATTCTCCCGCAATGTTGCTGAAAATCAGTTCCAGCAGTGGATGACGACGCTATGGAAAATTTTCGAGTTCTCAAGGAGAGTAACTCATCCAAGGACTTCCCGAACCATTTGGTTTTCCCTCAGGAATCCGGCGTACCAATCTTCGGAAGATTGCACGATTTCTTTCGCGAATTCCTCCTTTCCCCTGTGTGACAGCATCGGGCTGATTTACTGCAATGGGCTCCTTTGGTTCTCAAGATTCAGGATGCTCCTTGGTGCTGCCAAACCTTGAGGGATAAGCTTGTTATCTTCTTTGAAGTAAAGTCGGACACTTCGATAGGAGCGGCTGAAGTTCGTTACATCTGAGGAAGCTGCGTTGCTGAGGCTGCGTGTCTGCCCATCCTTTTCGCGAGCAGCTGCTGCGTGGATTGTCAGCTGGAGATCTCCTTCGCCTTTTGTTGGCTTCGTCCTTTTCCCGTTTTGTCGGAACGTCTCTAAGAACGGAGCCAGACGGATTTTGCGAAGCATTCCCGAGGAACGTTCCGCAGAACCACAGGGGAACTCGTCTTTGCCGGTGCAAATTTCATCAGTCACACATGGACTGGTCAGCAGCCTTCGCATCATCGACACTGTTGACAGTGGCCTCCGGATTCCCCGCAAGATCTGACAACGCGACTCGACGATGCAGAGTGTACATGAACAGGCCCTCATGATCCAGAGAAAGCAGTCTCAAGGAATCCACCCTGGGCGATTTCTGAGATCCTGTCAACGCAACCCGTAATGTCCGGAATAGGACGACCAAAGTGTTCTCAGATGGCGCTGCCCATGATCTTCTGATCTTGTCTGATGGCCACGTCGCTTTGTCGTCTGCCCATCAGCTGGGGACTCCGGCCACCTCACGAACATCCCTCACTCCTGTGCTTGCGTTTTCTCATTAGGCTTCTTGCGCAGTTCGTGATTTACGTCAGACGCTGGACGCAAGCGGTTCAGAGAAACGGTTCACCAGAAAACTTGGAGGCACGGGTAAGCAAGCGATCTCATTCACTGCTCTCCCTGCGGCGTTCCGAAGGGATGCGGTCGTATATCAGGCAAGCCTCACATTCCTCGGGAAGCATCCTTGCTCTGACTGAAGAGCCCTCACCACTTATTGGAGCTGGTCAGCTGGTGTTCCCTGAAGTTCCCAGGCAAGCGAGGAGCAGTCATTCCAAGGGGTCGAGAGTTCTCACTCGTTCCGGAACCTTCCAGAAGGTAGGAACCGCCGAGTTCTGATGGCGTGCAATCTACGTGTGCATGCCTTTCGGGTTGTTGCCTCCACGCTGCTTTCCTCTGTCCCTTTCGGAGTGTCCCTCTTCACTGCCGGGAAGGACTGTGGAGCTCCCGAAAACCTCGAAAAACCACAGCAGCAGAAACAACTGCAACGCGAATCTAGAAGAAGAACTCTAACGAGTTCATCGCAGCGACGCAATGGTTTTGTGGGTTTCAAAAAAGAAAACGCCGGGAAGATGCAAAAATTCGAAGTGTGCAGGAGACTCGTCCGCTCATGCGGCCTTGAAGAGCGTGGACATCTCCCACTTCCTCTCTCTCGAGCAACAAACAGGCTGAGAGTCTTTGCCACTGATGAAAAGGGTGGGGCAGAGCTCGAGCTTGTCTTCCTGTCCTACATCCTCCGGAAACTCTTTTTCCTCCTCGCCCGTTGGCCGAGTCTGTTCTTCGTCGACATCACGCGACATCTGTTCTTACTGCTGCTGCAGTTACACGCAGAAATTTCGCGCCGCATCAGTCCAGCTGGCAGTCCCCAGGGAAACGTTCCGGAGAAATCTCAGATTCGACTCTCACGCCAAGGATGCTCCTCTGCTAGACCCCGGGATAACTCCCACCTGCGATTGGACGCCTTCGCTTCTCAGCTACTCGTTTCCTCTGTATTCAAAAGGCTGCAGTTCGAAGCTCCGTGGTTGTCCTGTCTTTTTTGCGGTTGCTGTGCAGACGCTTTGAGGAAATGCTTTTGTAGAACCGTCGATGACCTCGATTACCTGGGAGATTCAAAGAGTTCCTCGGTGTCTTCTCCGTCTTACGTGCACGATAAATACACAGAAGAGCTCTCCAGCTTTCGTCCACGCGCTTTCTCCGACGCCACTACCCACGGAACTTCCCACAGATGCATCCCAAAACACGTGAACAGACACCAAGTGACTCTCCGTGTATCCATGTAGCAAAGCCCAAAAGCAGAAAAAAATGAACCACCAAAGGTGACTGGTAGGTGACTGTTTCGGTGAACCATTATTTGACCATCGAAGGCGCTGATCGTAAAAAAAAATAACTTCTCCGGCCCTGCGTTCAGCACAAGGGAGACAGACGATCGAGGCATCCACGTTTCGCACTCTCATCTTGAAGTGTCGTGCATGCGGCATTGGTTCTTTGAGATAAGATAAGATCAGAAATGAGTCCAGAGAAGATTATAAGATTGGAAGTGCCAGTTCTCAACTGCTCTGTAAAAGTTCGCTTGCATCAAATGACTCTTAATCTGATTTCCTGGTGGCTGAAATCTGGACAGGTCCTATGCATGCTCTTCCAGATTGCACGGGAAGACTTCCAGGAAGGACCTCGACACGTGTAGCTCAAACTGGAAGGATGCCCGAAAAGCACATCAGAGAGATAGAGGATGCGTACATCGACAGTGACTTTGCATGTTTCTCTCGGATTTCTTCCTACCGAGTTGTTGCTGCCGTTGTTTTTGGATTTGTGTGCAGTACCAAATGCCAAAATTCCTTCATTCCTTCGAGGTTTGGTCCGAGCATTGTGTCTTCAGCAAGCAAACTGGATGCATCAAGCTGCGACTTGCCTCGATTCTCTTTCTTTTCTTCCTTTCCTTTTTATCCCGTTTATGAGGCGAAACGAATCGAATGACAGAGAAGACGGAAACCAAGGTGCAGTTGCTCGAGATGACCATTCCAGGAAACGTGTTTTCCCTCCGGTGATTTCGAAGTTCCGAGTATGACGATGCATGCACGTTTGTTTACTTTCTAAAAAAAGAAAAAAAAAAAATCAACTCTCCCACTGATTGTACCGATGGTTTCCGTTCTTGTACTCCACGGAAGTGACTTCATATTGGATTTCGTGACATGGAAATTCATCAAACGCCCACATTTCGGCCACAATCAGTTTAGCACGGCAGTACTCACGGCAGTTTACGTTGTTTCTCACCGGTAACACCTCGAGTGTTTTCCTCATTCATTTTTCCTCTTCAGATCGCCAAGCGTCGAATTCAAGAATCTCTGGGATACCATCGGGCAAACCCTGTGGAAGTGTTCCCACTGCAAAATGTGTTTAGCTTTTTTTGAAAGGATCACTTTCGAGAAAGAGGAACGACAACAACAAAAACAGCCATAAAGTTTATTGGGATTATTGGAATAAATCATCATCCTCTATGAATGAAAACAAATGCATGAGCTGCAAAAAAAAAAAAAGGAGAAAAGAAAGCAAGGAACAAGAACAACAACAACCGGAAATTAGGAATGCAGCGCAGCATCGTACGTGCAGCTCGGTGCTTTGAGCAAATCTAGACAGCTGCTACATCTTTGAGTCGTTGCTGTAACACCAAAATCGATTCATAGATGGTAGCAGAATCTCGTCCCTTCCCAAAGAGATCCGGGAACTCTGCCGAGGTTTTTATACCAAGCAATGGAGTGCATCCCAGACACTCGCCAAAGCTTCTTGCTACACGTTTTCGAGTCAGACTCGAAGGAAATTTCTTGCTTCCGGTTGCTCTGCACACCAGTCGCTCTGCGACCCCATTTGTTCTGCCAAGCCTGCACCTGTTGAAATTAGGTCATTCCTCCCCAGAAAGACTTCCCGTCCCCCTCACAATGGGAGGGGGAAATTCGTCGGTTTTCAGAAAAGGAAGCTTCTGCATGAGCTCTTCTTCCCAGGCTTTTGAGCATTCTCTCTGCTCATCTTGCCAGATGTTTCCCGTCTCCTCTCGGAAAACCCTTGCCCAAGCGTTCCTTTCTCAGTGAGGCCGACAGTCTACAGTCTCTTCCCTGCTTCCTTCAGGTGGGAAACAGAGATTCTGCCCTTTCATGTAGCTACTGAAATTCAGATGAGAAGCGGGAACTTGAGGAAGAGAGGGCGGAGGACGCTACGAAGGAGGTCTGGGAACGGAGTGATACTGGTGCATCCCAGTTCGAGGCTGTAAAAGAAGGGGTGATTGTCTAAGTCCCTCCTCTCTGGCTCTCCATCCTCTTCATTCATTCGAGGATTCTTTCCTTCCTGGATGGCGATGTTCGCCTTCGAGCGCATTCTCGAAAAGATGAATGACCAACTCCATGATGACGGTTCCCGTTTCTTCTTGGTAAGGGAACCCTTCCTTTCCAAAACCAAGTAGACCAAGCAGCTGAATAATTTCTCTCTTGTTCCTCGGTGAGTTTGGCATTCAAGTCTTTTGTTGGAGCCTGCCATTTCTAAGGCAGGAGAGCTGAGATCAGAGCTGGGGTCAGCCGCTGTGAACGGAGTTTGCTCTGGTCACCTCACTTGCAGGGAAGAGTTTCAAACAACGCAGATTCTTTCTGGATACTGAAATACTGCAGGTTGGCACGGCGCCAAAAACACTCCACTTTTAGAGAGAAGTTCAACCTGAGAGCGTGGACTGAGATCTCCACCATTGAACCCGCACTCCAATTTTTCATGCTCTGGGTTTCCTCAGTGGATTCCCAAGAATTCACTCTTGTCTAAAGCATCCGTGGTCACCCCTTGTCCCTTTTTTCCACCCGGCACGGGATGACCACTATCCCGATGACGCCATTTCTTCAGAGCGCCTTGCAATGTGATCTGAGCTCGCTGCCTGCATGCTCTGGAACCCGTCGTCCAAAGACGCGGAGTCGCTGGAACGTCCCCTCTTCGTTCGCCACTAGGGATCGGGATGTGCCTTGGCACATCACGGTCACACGCCGCAGGACTACAGACATCGATCTGCCCGGAAGACCCAACACTCCTGAAACCCCCTGGTGCGTTGGCATCCTCCGTGCTGCTCGCTGAACGTCTGATTGCTCTTCATTTTCGCTCGGAAGACCAGCGTGCTAGATGGCTCTCAGTGAGCGAAGCCTCCAGTCCACCAGTCGGTTATCCTGCAGACGATTCTTCGGATGTCCTTCACAGAGGGTGAAATTCACCAAGTGCTGAAGAACCCTTCGCCTAGGTGCTCATGAAGCCCTTTAGCACTGTCCACGCCACCCGAGGGTGAGTGCCAACTTTTCAAGTTATAGGCAGTAACCCCGTAGAGACCACCCTAAGAGTCCAGGATGGGCTCCGACAGGAGGAGTTTGTTCCTCTCAGGTTTGGGAGGGAACCCAAGGGGAGTCACCTCTTGCTTATTTTCTCCTGAGGGACTCTCCAAAGGAGTATCAGAATTCCATTTCCACCCCCCAGAGAGTTCCAGGAACTCTGCTGAGGTTTCTATACAAAGCAGTGGAGTGCATTCCAAACACGGAGTGCATTCCCCCAAAGGGGATGCTCCTCATTTTCTCCTCCAAAGGGGACCGAAAAGGATCCGATCCTGGAATTTTCTTTCCGTAGGGAACCCGCAAGGGAGCCTCTCCTTGTTGGTGCTCCTCTGAAGAGAACCCCAAGGAACGCTTCCCTATTTCTCTGAAGGGTCGCTTCCCAAGGGAGCAGCGCACTCCTTGACACTCTGGAGAGGCAACTCTCCCAGAGGGGGTATCAACCAGCTCCATGGTACTCGATGGAGGGTCCACCACAAGGAAGGGAAAATGCCTCCATTTTCACAAGGGGAGAGGAACCCCGAAGTACTCTTTGATTCCCGGAAGGGTCCCGAAGGGTCGGCTTCCCATCCTGCCAGTCAACAGGAACATCCATTTGGCTGCTTCCATTTCATTGCGGCATCCGAATAGGCCAACCAGGGTCACCTTGCGGGAGGACTTGGAACCTATGACCCATCCCCTGTTCTCGGCGTCGATCCGCCGATCCGGGCGGGATTCGAATCCACGGCTCTTGGTGCCATCCAAGCAGACCGCAGCCACACGGTTGCCAACGCGGGCCAGAGGGTTCGGTGGAGCCTGAAAGCAGCAGTCATTCCTTTTTATGGCGGTGTCCTTCTGATCGTTCCGGTGGCCCACTGGCCGGGTCTGCTGACGTAGCTGTAGTTCGCCACAAGGCCGGTTTCTTCGGAATGCGTGGCTCAAGCAAGGAGGATGCATCTCTCCCTTTGTGGATCTGCAACGGAAAGTTCGGAGAAGGTTCAATGGATGTGACCCGAGTGCGAAGAGTTTCCTGGGAGTTTCACAGATATTCCTTCCCCTGTTCCCTCCCCCCGTGTACCTAAAGAGCCTCCCATTTCTAACAGGACTATCCTTTGGTCCTTTCTGAGTTGCGTCGTCCGGGACCATGTCGGGGAATAGCTAGATCTTGACTCTGATTCTGGACGTGGTTTGCAGACAGTACCTAGCTAGCGGGAGCAGCCAAGCAGGCAGGGAGAGCATCCCACTTAAGAGGAGAACACGTCGGGATGAGAGAAATGAGCACAGAGTGGACGACTCCTCGATGGGAATGACGTCAAGGGAGAATGCGAGCTGGAAATAAGAAATCCTGCCTTTCCGACTAGTCCTTCATGGGAGAATTCTGTGGATGAAAGCAACTGTAACAAAGAGCATCTCATTTCCACGTGTGTGCCCATTCCTGGATTTCATTTTTCCATCTGGCCTCCCTTCCCCCTGCTCCCGCGAAACATCCTGACCCAAGTCCATTTTCCTTCGTTTTGGAACAGTTGTTTTCTTGCTTTGTTCCGATCCCGATTTCCAAATCATGCCGATCCGGGACGCGCTTGTGGAAAAGGACGGCGTAAGCTCCGTGGTTCCACGGGGAACGGGGTCGCCGTGTTAGCCGCTGCTGCCCGAATACGGGACGCGGGGGGGGGGGGAATCCCACATTTTTTGGGTCTTTTGCTCGAAAATATCCACTCCTTCAGGAATGCCAGAAAGGCCATTCTATTTCACGGAGTGCCCACAAGGATGCAGAAGAGCAAGGATTCCTTAGTAGGAGATCTGCTTGCTTCCGTGCAGCGGAAAAAGGACGAAAAATCAAAAAAAAAATAAAGATGCCGTCGGTATCCTCAGTGGGATGCAGATCTCTGCTTCCAAAGGGAAATTATCTGGCGCGATGCAGCCTTCGAGAAAGAGCCTTCGAATCTACTAGGATGCTGGTGTCGACGTCATCGATCCACTGCTCTCCTTTGCATACCCTTGAGAACTTTAATAGCACTGTGGCGGGTATTGGTATTACTCGTGCAAGAGATCTAGGCTGCTTCCGATCTTCATGCCAGAGGAGAACGCGTCATGCTTGTCACGACTGCGAAGAATTCTCCCCTCATTGGCTCCCGCTTTGATTGAAAGATGGAAGAGCACTAAAAGCATTCCTGATGTTGTACCTCCATGATCTAATGGCAGTGCATTCTCTGTTGCTCGCCCATGGTGTGTACTTAAGGATCTTCGGATCGAGATCTCTTCCAGCTCACTACATCTGGAAAAAAAAAAAAAAATGGTTTGTTTTCCTCTTCCGGCATGCGCGCGTCCACATTCTTCAAAATCCTCATCCTGATCACACCGAATTCTAAGTACTAGTTCAAATTGGTACTTGAAGTTTGTTCCATTCGTGTGCTTTCATGTAATTGGGTACTTCGATCTCAAGAATCATGCTGCCTGTCAGGAGTAGGCGACTGCTCCAAGCCTCCAGCTTCTACTCTTCACGAAGCAGTAGGAGAGAGCTGCAGAACTCTCTGCCAGAGGGCACCCGCGATTCATTCTTGGTCTTGATCTACTTTGGTGTGCGTTCCTGCGATTGCTTGTACAGCACCATTACTTTCCCTTTCCAATTTTATTGCATCCCCTATTTTGCTGTGGCAATGCTGTACCTAAAGGATGCTTCCATCCTTTCGGTACGCCCACCGGAGCGCAAATCTTGGAACCGCTTCTTGGTAAGTTCAGTTTTCTGGAGCTGCACACGTGTGCATTTAGGTGTTCTCCAGCGCTCTTCTTGGATTGGTGGGAGCTCGAAGGCTACCGCGATCGAAGTCTTAGAAGAATTGGACGAAGCACAGAACCACCATGGAGAAGGATAGAAGTAGGAGCACGCAAAGCATGGATGCCTCTTCTAAAAGTTCTACAAAGTTCTCGTCGTCCTTTTTCCTGGCAAGTTTGCTCAAAGATCTGTTAAGTTGAAGGTATTTAATCTTTCTCGAATGATACTGAAAAGAACTTCTATTTCTTTTTTCAATCCTTGATTCTATCATCAGCCATCACCATCGCGCCTTCTTGCTACCCTGTCGTAGGCGTTCCTTTAGGGCTCTTTGTCTGTTTTCAGTGGAAAGCATTGGATTGACTATGGCAAAAGGAAAAAAAAAAAAACATATTAGCAGCAGACAATAAAATCTCTGCAAAGATATTCGGAAGGAAGGCGTGAGTAAGTGAGTAGGGAATTCTACTAAGAACATGTAATCTAAGAAAGTTCTATCTTCAAAGATTTGTCCTCGATTTGTGGGGAAACAGCTCGGATAGAAGACAAACACTTCAGTCACAAAGAGTGAGCCCTTCTGGAAGGAAAGGCACCATTCGGGACTTCAGATATCACCTTGTGGATGCGTCCAGCCAGGAAAAAGGGATAACGAAATTCAAGAAAAAAACTGCTTGCATGTTTTGAGCACAATCAATGAATAGGCTTTTAGGAGGACTTTAGCTACAAGTGCTCCCAAGGTGATTTTTCTATAATGAGGTAGATCAGATCTTGGTTCCGTTTTAATCATCTCGTCAGTGGAAAAACACTGAAGAGATTTCCCATAAGACTCTCTTTAGGAGGGTAATCTCACAAGCATGGTGGGCTCAGACGCTCTTCATACTATCATCTTCATACTTCATACTATCTCTATACTATCTGCAATGATAAAATAGAACAAAGACCCAGTTTCAAGTGCCCCTTCTCCTCCAGAATGGGATTCTCGTGAAGCGGAGGAAAAAGTCCACCCTGATGATCCAAGCAGGACTCCTCTGTCTTGTGGAACTGCATACAAAGCGCGATCATTGTCATTAGAAACAAAGCCTCTTCAGGAGGAAGAAGAGCTGTTTGCGGCTGGAATGACATGAGGACAAGACATGGTTTTGAACACAGAGGCAAAGAGAGGTTTGTTTCCTAAGGATGCAAGAATAACCCAAGCGTGTTAACATCTTTGTTTATTTCCTTAAACGCGAAAACGTCAGAGCATCTTTGATGAGAGGGAGTGTCGGTAAAGAAAAAGTCATTTCTGTCATCAAAGAATCTGGCTCTTCAAGCAGAGAGCATCGTCCAGATGAAAAGAGTTAACAGGAAAAGTAAACCAGACGAATGACGCAGAACGTAAGATCCAGAAGAGTGGCACATCTGCAACAATTTGCCTCCGAAACAATTTCGAACAAAACGAGTTCGATTAGCTTGGAATCATTGAAAATGGTCAGTAAGGAGAGTCAAATGAGGAAAAAGAAAGGATGAACAGGAAGGGGAGGTTCCACATCACAGTGGTTTCACTCCTGCAAATGCCCTCTGGAGGAATCGATTCAGTGGAGTGTCAGTGATTCCACTAGGGAACACTTCGAGAATTTGAGGACATTTGGGAATCATCCGTGGAGCATCACCTCAATGGGAAACTCTCCCAAAATGGTGAGCAAAATTCGAGGAAACGAATCGGTTCTGTTTTCTTTAGAACCCGTCTTTATACGTTTCCCGTCCTTTTTAAGGGAGGTCTTTCTACAAAGCCTCTCCGTGCTCCCGTCGATCCAAATGGATCTCTCCATGAGAACTGGATTAATGCTAATCCACTTAGCCTTATTTAACGTGTTTGACGAAGTGTCATGAGCCCACTGTTTATTTATTTATCTTGTGCTTTTTGAGAGAGCAAACGGAGTTCACCGTTTAACCAACCGATGCATAGATGGATGCTGTGAGCGTGACTTCCGAAAGCAAAAAATATGTGCGCACATGCCTAACTTGTCTGGAAGGCTTAAACTCATCATGAAAGAAATGCGTTTATGATGTTTTGCAGAACACCAACACTTTGGCATACCACATGATGTCTGTGCTCTTCATGTCCAGGGAGGAAAGCTGGATGAAACAGGTGCGTGGATGCTGTCCTAAAGAATCCGCCGACCTTAAAAGGAATTCGTAAGCACAGTACGTTATTCATATCGAGATTTAGAATTATCCATTGTTCTGCTGTATTATTTGTCCCAATCAGTGGCCACTGTGGTGGCAAAAGCCAAAAGAAAATTCATTTTGTAGAGTTGCGTCCTATGAAAAACTTCCTCACGAAATTCGTTTCCCTTTCAGGCATCTCCGTAGTGGAAATTTTTCCTTTTCCCTCTTTCCAGGTAAGAAACTCAGCGAAGTGGATTTTATGGCACTTTTTTTTCGAGTTGATTTTTCCCCTTCCCAAAATTCCAGAGATCAAATTTTTTCCGATGAAAACATTTGTCGGCTCACTGAGGGAAACCTGATCTTCCAGAATACACAACTTCTGTCCAGTTCTAAGGAGGAGAAAAGCAAATGTTGAACAAAGCAACGTCTTCGCAAGCCGCAGAAACCCATAGTGATCGCGCCTGCTCCTTGTAGAGAGGAGTCTGAGCAATGCAAGAAGGAGCTCATTCTGCAGGTGATGGTAGCCAGGTTACAAAAATGTGGAGACGAGCGCATGGCATCTCAGGTGCTTTGAAAATCGGAGAGAGAACAAGAACTTGATGCGTGGATTCCAAGCAAAGAAATTGTGGCAAAGAAATCTGCTCCTTCAAAACTTTCAAATGCTCAGAGTTGCACTGCAGGTGTGGCTCTGTATGACGCAACTTTCGCAGACGAAAGAAGACCCGTCAATTCGGGAATCCAAGGGAGAGAGATGGAAAATCACGAATAGTTGGGAATGTAACAAGAACTTGAAATTCACACAGCTTACAGAGATGAAGAAGATAGGATTCTGCTCATCAGCTCTGTACAAAGAAGGAAACAAGGAAAGATATCTTCCACTTGATCTCAGGAATGGGAAGCTGGATGAAAGAGAACCGGAAGCACGACTCTAAGCAGCAGAGATAAGAACAGGAGGAGATCCTCAAGAGCAGCTAAATAGAGACATCGCACTCTCTTGTCTGCACGGGACGATTTCTCGATGAGAGGGATTTGACACACAGTTCATTGCATCAGAAACCTCAAATCAATGCCTTAAAGAAGTCCCAAACAGTTCTCAGGTTGCTTCCAAGAAATAGTATAAACCATCGGATGTGAAAAGGAATTTTTATTCTTCAGATTTGTCTCATTAAGGGGCATCCCATAATATATTAGGAGTGGCTAAGATCAAAGAGCAGGAGTTTAGATACGCATTTTGTAAATGCCTTCATCCTATGTGATTTCTCATATTGGATCGAACGGAATGGCATAGACAAGAGGAGCCAATAAATAAAAAGCTTCATCAATAATTGAGAAAAATGCTTTTCTCACGACGGAAAAGTGGAATGGTTCATACGGAAGAGCAAGACTGATCATATTCCATTAATTTCCATCTGCTCATTCCTCATTATCTCATTGCCAAGGCAATCTGGAGCTGCCCTGAGGTATCCATTAATCGTACAACATACGAAGTGCCACCAAACTTCTGAGAAACTGAGCTCCTGCCTGGTTACAGAGGCGACTGGCTACTCAGAAAGAGTCTGACCCACTCACAGTGCCATGAGTGGAAGGGCTCAGAAAATGACAGGGTGCTACAGACCAGAGAGTCCAAATGCTGTTTCACAGTGAAAGGATGCCATTTTTCTTGATACGGTTTAAAGTTTCCTTTTGTCTTTAGGAATGCTGATTGTTCTAGCGAGCAATCAACATTCTGTAAATCCATCATTAGTGCTCTCTTGCATGATTCTTTTTGCAGGATGCTGAGTCACAAAATTCGTTTTGCTCTATCATTTTCGAACCAAAGAGAATGTTCACTGGGCATTCAGAGCGCTGTTTCTTTCGAGGAGAGCAAGAGCGCTTCGTTCGAGGTCACTAAGCTGGAGTACATTTTCAATCATGTCAAGATGTCCAATCTGCGCACAGCCTACGCACAGAAGAGAAACCTCGAATAGTTAAAAGAGACATTCTCTCTTGCTTCCAAGATGCCATGGAATTCTGGCAAACTTTTCTATGTCATCTTCCTCAAACATCTCTCTGCCTATCTACGAGAGCTGTTTCTGAGGTTTCCGAGATGAAGCGAATTTTGGGAATGCCCTTCATCAAGAAACGAAGATCGCAAAAAACGATAATGATTTCTACTCCTCCTTGCTTTTCGCATACAGCGTGTTTGCAAAAATCACGTTGCAGAACGGATTTCCCTGTTCCGTAAGTTTCCAGGTTCTGATGGCACCTGGAAACTTACGGAATATCCCTTATCTCATTGAATGCGGATTTTCCAGGAAATTTTTTTGCCTAGGATGAGGGCGACTGGACGACATGGCATTTCTGTGCGTGCACAAGATGCTGAGGATGTTTCCTGGACCATGCAATCATGATGAATAAAGTGCGCAGTCGACACGGTCTTCCTGGTCATGCGATCCTCAAGAAGGCGCCCGCTGCGACTGTGGAGCAGAGGACACACCACACCTCAGGTTACTCTTCCTGGCAAAATTCCATGCACAGTGCGCACTCCTTTAAAGCTCTGTCGTCCTGCTGATCTCTGTTCCATAAGCTATTGGATGCAACGTGCCTTCTGTAGCACAAAAAACACTTTGAAAGAGAAAGAGCAGTTCTCTCACTGGAATGCTGTTTTGATCGTTGGCAGCAGGGAAGGGCATCTGCCGATTCACTGGTTCATTCGTTCGTGCTGAAAACAGCTTAAAAAGCATCAAAATGGATCAGCAAAACACAATGTAGAAGTTCCGTGGCACCGTCACAACTTTGAATTGAATTGCTACACCGAACTCTTGACATCCTGGTCAGTACTGAAGATGCTGCACGAAAGGGGAATGGCAACTGCTCTATTGCCTCACTGGAAGCAAAAAGAAGCATCTTTGTCGCCAAAGTGGTGATCAAGGCAAAGCGGGCAGAAAGGAATTTGGAACCCTATCGAATACATCGATCCGGACAAGAGATTCAAATTCCATGATTAGGTAGTAACGCGATATGGAAAACAACAGTCCAAGTAGCTTTCGAATCAGCAAAAACGGTCACTCTACACCCATGCTAAAGGGAATTTTCGAGCAGCCCCGTGCATTAAAGCATGCAATCAGTCCATCTAGCACATGGTCCACGGAGGCAATAGCTACCAATAAAAAATCATCATCTGAACTTGCTTACATCGCCGCAGCTGGGTGCGGGTCATCCTATTCTGCTTGGTTAATGGCAAGGTGTTGGCTGGAAAGCGTTGCTCAAGGTCAAGCGTATCTGGAAATCTCACCAGAATTTAGGTACAGCCACATAATAAAACTGGTGGAGGGTATAATCGGATTATCCATCTCACAATCTAGCAAGACTGCAGATTTCCTTGTTCCCAGAGGCATTCTGTGCACACCCTTACAGACATCGGAGCACGTGGGCCAAAGGTTGTGAAATATCTGCTGAAAATAAAGGCAGTCCAAAGAGTCAGGTGACACGAGAAACACCTATCTATCAAAGTTATTCGGAGCATGCTAAGCCTCTGGAACTCAATCATCCAAATGTAACAACCCAAACTTACCTCCGTACCTAGAATAAGTTACTAACGCTCTTTGTACAGTATCGATAGAGAAATGCTGGAACTTTTGATCAGAAAAAAAAAAAAGAAAAAAAGCGCGCTTATTCCGCCGATGTTGGCAAGACAGAGGTGGCACAAGGCAGCGTCCTTTCATTCTTTGCATAGTGCTCCACGAGACTGTGAAACCGGGTGAGATCCCTGCAGCTGTGGCACCTCAAAAGCTTCCATTATGAGCTGGGGATAGCAGCGGACAGTTAAGTGGACCCAGATCTTTGCCCATGTGTACACGAGAGATCCGTGGACGTTTCAATGGATTCTTGCAGGACAGCCCCTCTTGTTCACAATCTGATAGTGTTGGAAAGAATGTCGGCATCGATTTGTGACTCCTTTCTTGGAGAAAGACTTGATTCCTCTGTCTTGTGCACCGTGCCTAGAAATTATCATTCATTTCCTGTCTTGTGATGATAGCACGTAAAAGAAAGGCAAATAAAAGAAAACGGGATTCATGTCGGGCCCCTAAGTGTTCCAGTTGATACTCCAAGCTCTCTGCATTTCGCTCGAAGATGTTTTCAGCTCGAGCGCGCTCCATACAATGTATCTGGACCAATCTGTACTAAGCTTGCGAGGTTCCCTCATAGTTGCCTGCATTGCCTGCTAGATGTCATCCAGGTTCTTCCAGCGTTCCTCGTTTCTTCGGCCTTCTAGAATCGACGACGTAATCGAGAAGAGGGACCAGAACCCTTAGCAAAGTCTCATTTCTTCCGGGAATTCGGAGTGTCGCCTGACTCCTGTGGAAATGCACATGCACGCTCCTTATTTTCTTCCCCACATGGGCATGCGGAGTCTCTGGTCGCAAAGAGCAAGTTCCCTCGTTCTTGCAAGATTTTCACAGGTCGCTCTCCGAGGAAGAGGCGGGTACTGCGGTCTTCTGCAAGTCCGAATTTCTTTCTGATTTTGCTTTTATCATGCGGCTTTCACAGTGGGTTGTGATGAAAAGAGTGTCTTGTTCTTCCCTTGTCATTATTTGAAAAAGTCTTGGAACAAGAACGCCACTTTCGGAGCTGTAGGAACTCTCAGTTTCACTTCCTGCATTCCCTAGCTTGATGCTTTCTGGTTAAGTGCTTCCTTCAGGCGATATTTATCTTTTCGGAGTATGGGGAAGACGTGCGTTTGGTTAAAGGCGTGAGATTGTAGGAGGTTGCAAGATTGCCACACGTATGGAGTTACATCACACCTTGGAATGTTCTTATCCTTGTATGACCGTAATCCAGTTTGTCCTCTTATCAGAAATGTAGGTCCCACATCTCCCCAGCCTGAACTTGCGCTTTCAATTGCCTAGTCGGTTTCCGCCGCCATTGCCCGCTTCAATGCCCTGGAGGGCACGTCGAAAAATGCCGAGTTCTTTCCGGATTGCCCTCCTTGCTCCACTTGGAAATTACCATGCACCCCGGGTTCCTCTGGAGTTAGGAGCACACTGAACCAAATCGCTCTCTGGAGAGCACACGGAATGCGATGAAACAACGCGTTTGGAGAAGCAGATGAGCCTGCACATTGCGTCTAGAAGTGACCACACTTCCTGGTTTCAGGGACGCGTTTTTCAGGGTCGAACAGGTGGAAACTCCGGATCGCGATCACTTCAAAAGCATCTGGTGTCCTCAAGGCGCTGTTTCAAAATCATTTCGGACACAATCACACAGGACTACAGTACTGTGACGGAAGGGCAAAACTGGAAAGAGGGCGGATAACGTGAATTTTCCAGCTACTGTGCATCATCTCCGAAAGCTCAGTAATTTTTTTTTCGCGGACCAACGATCTGCCCATCTCTAGTATGAGTAACCGGGACTTAAACTATTAGATCCTCAGACCGAACCTCCCTCCCTTTTCCTCATCTACTGGCTGATCCCCTAAGACCAAGCCTGCTCTGGGGGGAAATACCAGCGCGACAGTGTAAAGGCAACTTTGTAGAAGGCGTACCTCTACAAGTGATCTTAAAGAGCGCTTTCTCGGATTCGTCCTGAATCTCCGAATCATTAATTAGGATGCTGCTCGTACTTTCTGATAGGAGGTTGCCACACAGAGAGCATGCTTCGGATTTACCTTTCGATCTAACCGCCATCTTGGTGGCGCACCTCGTGCAGATACTGCATCATAATTTCCGTGGTCGGCAAGGAGAGCCACAGAATGTTCAACATGCCTCACGAGAATTTGAGATGGGAGACACCGGCGAGCGTTCCCTATCTACGCCATGATGTCAAACCTCCGGAACGATGCCTGCATCTGCATCCACCCGGCGGAGGATGACTTCGGATCCTTGTTCTTCGCGAGAGGGGGCGGTGGTGGTGGTCAAGTCTCGAGAGTGTAAGCAACCCGCGAACAGGAAACTCACGATCTTGTACGGTGACGGAAAGGTTGTATACCCTGACATTCACCTCCGGCATCTCGGGCACGTCCCCCTCCCAGAAATGTCCACCGACCATTCACCGTTTGTGGATAAGAGGGTGCGTCCTTCCTTGAGAGAGCATGAAATCGGCTTCCTCGAGAGGAGCCGATTTCATGCTCCTGCCCAGCGACTACGGACCCGCAGTCCGTAGTCGGGCAGGACTGCTCGGTCCCTTCCGGAGCTGCGGCGAGCAGCTCGAAGCACAACGGTGGAAGGTGCCCCGTTGATTTCAAGGAAGAAACTGGCTCGCGAAACTCGTGCTTCCCCCTGTGAGAAAAAACGGACACGCTGACAGTAGGGATGTGGGAATGACATAGGATTGCTTCCTCCAAATCCAATAAGTGAAGTGGGATCTATCACCAAATTCAGAGGAAAATGGATCTCGATGCGGTGCTTGAAACATCCGACTGCTAATGAGTTTTCTCATTATGATATTGCTGACGCTACGGCTAAAAAGAATGTTATAAACGAAAGGACAAAAGGATTTTCAACATGAAAGCAGACCCACGTTGGTGGTCGTGTAGCTACGGTATCAGAGCGAGGTGTCAAGCGTCGCGGGTTCCAATACCCGTAAAAAATCGAAGCTGGAGAGGATGGATCGTAAGCTCCAGCGTAGAAGATTAGCCCTAGCGACTATCCATTGATGCGTCCCAGCCAAACTCTTCGCCAAGCGAGCAGCCGGCGGCGAGGAACTCGGTACGTTCCTCGTGCATGGCCAGCGAGAGCTGCCCCGATGAGAGTACCAACACCGGAAAATGGCTGCCTTGGTCCAGGTTGATAGGTGGATTTCGCGCAGCCACGCCAACCGCAGTGCCTGGAAACAGGGAGCTGTTCAGGCGTGGGCGAAAAGAAACAGCACGAGCCATCGCCATGCCTGCGATCCTCCAACTACGCTCGCTGCAGGAAATCATGGACTACCCAAGGAAGGCCACCTGAGCGCAAGGCACCCCACTTGCAGCCACGCTCATCACCATCCAACGAGGTGGACGTAGCGATGGCCTCGCGAGATGAAAGTAGCCTGCGAGATCGCGGGCGAGAAGAGGCAGCTGGAATGCTGGACGGCGATTCAACTGGGTGATGCATGCACCCCCGCCGCCCACCCCAGAGGAATTCTCCGCTCGACGGAGCTTCTGGATATTCCCTTAGAAGAGGTACAGACTCTGCCAGTGTTTCTGGACGGCTTCACGCTTCCCCTGAAGGGACAGGACTGGGCATCGCAGTCCTTGCACCGGGTGATCCCACGCAGCACACGAGTCCACCAGTGGACGAGGAGGAGCGTAGCCCCAGAGTGTGCCAGGTGAGGAGAACGGGAAACGTTCCCGCACCTCTTACTGGATTGTGTCGTTGCTCTCCTGAGTGCTGGGAACGCTCCGCTGCGGTCCTTCCACTCCCTATGGATGGCGCCTCTTCTCTCGCGACTGGATGTCGCCTGCAGCTTCTCTTGTAGCTCCGTGCTGCCCTCGTGGGATCGCGGTTGCGCAAAAAGAGGCGAGTGGAGGTCATGGCAATTGTGTGCTCCTTCACGAGGAAGACGATAAGATGGCCAACAGAAGGAGGAAGTTGTCGACATCCTGCAGAGGATGCTGTGGACTCCAGGAAGAAATCTGTGGTCTTTCCAACACAAATTTCGAACTGAACTGTTGTGTTTGTTTTTTTCTTTTGTTTTAGTTTACCCCTCCCCCCACGCCTCGTGTGCGGGCCCCACCGATGGAGCTGTTCGCGCGAAGCAGCGCCTCCGAGGCGGTTTTTCCCTTCTTCGTGATCATGTAAAGCCACTACGAAGACGGGCATTTTGTATCTTATTTGATTTGTTTTTTTGTAAATATTTTTTTTCCAAGGAACTCCACGGCGTGACCGGGTGAAAATAAAGGATCAAGGCCGAGAAATGGGGAGGTGGAGCGTCGTGGGTTTCGAGTTCCTCCCGCAAGATGACGTTGGTTGGCCCACGGGCTTCGGGTGCAGCACCGGTGGAAACCGAAAACCGGATGCCCCCGTTGAGTGGCCGGGACTGGAAGTTGACCCTTAGGGGTCCTTTCAGGAATTAAAGGAGTGGGTTCTCTTTGACTGTCCATCTACTACCATGGATGCCTCCAGAGTGGATTGATACCTCTCCAGAGTGTCAAGTGCTCTGCTCCCTTCGAGGAAGCGTCTTTTAGAGAAATTTGTAAGCGTCCCTTTAGGGTTCTCTTCACGGGAGGAAAAAATAAGTAGAAATTCCCTTGCGGGGATCCTGTGGATCAGAAATTCCAGGAGAGAATTCTTTCCGGATTTCCTTTGTAGGAAAAATGGGGAGCGATCCCCCTGGAGGTAATAAGGAAGAGGTTCTCTACGGGGTTCCCTTCGGAGACAACCATGACGAGGGTTGCCTTCGGGGTTCTCTTCCAACCGTAAGAAGAACGCATTCCTTCCTCCGGCGCCTTCCTGGATTTATAGAGTGATCCCTAAGGGGCTGTCCTTTAACTGGAAAAGTTACACGCAGCCTCGGGTAGCATGGACCTCGAGTTAAAGGGTCTCGTGAGCTCCTAGGCGAACAGTTCTTGAGTACTTAGCGAACCAAAAAAAAAAAAGCTGGAAGGAAAACAGCAAAACAGAAGAGTCCTGAAAGATTTCCATCATCCTAAGCCAACGCGAGAGGAAGAGGCCAGAATGGCAGGGACGCCATCCCCTAGGCTCGGATTTTCCTGAGGACCGCTTCGAGATGGCCCCACGCGGGCACTATCCGGACGGAACTTGCCGGCATCCTGAACAGGATGCAGAGGACTCCTGGCAGCGTACCGAGATCCCTTCTTCGATTCCCCCATCCCCGTATATAAATTCCCTCTCCCCGTTTTGTTTGTTCATTTTTTTGTGTTTTGTTTTCCCTTCCCCCACGCAACCTGAGCGGACCTCGCCGGCCTCCGTACCGCTCTTCGGCAGGTTCATTGCGCATGGTAGAACCGTTGGTTCTACCACAAAAATGTGTTTTTATTCCTTTAAGTAGTGAATGTCCCGGCACAACTGGGTGATAATCATCCTTTTCCGGTAGTAACGATCTCCACCCGAGGTCGCTACTGGTCTTTTCGTTAACCCCCCCCCACACACACCCAAAAGGCTTTCCAACAGCAAAATGGTCAGTCGGAGCTTTATAAGAAGAAATCGAATGAAATATGAGCCGTGCATCACAGGCGGAATGATACCCCAGCAGCGAGCAGAAATGATGCTGCGGAGTTTGAAGAGGAGAAATTGTGGGACAAGCAAAAGTCTTCTCCCCAAACCATCGCATGGGACGTCTGAAGGATCTGCGGTGCTTCATTCAAAGGGAGGCAAGGAGTAGCAGGAAATATGACAGCCGAAAGAAAAGGAAGGAAAGAATTGTAAACCGATCATGCTTTTTGATGATTCTATTTTGATGATCTTTAATGACTTTTCCGTGCAGTCTCCTGGGAAACAGCATTTTGTTGTGGTTTCCACCCAGGAAACCGACAGTCCCTTCGTTGTCCCTAGAGTGGGGAATGCGGAGATCCTCATCGTGCACTGTGTAAGTGAATTAATCTGAACTGCTCAATCGATTTCATCGTGAAAGCAGTGTGAAATAAAATACCAAGGATAGACGGCCTTTTAATAGGTCCATACCTATTTCCTAGTTAGTTTTAGAATTCCCTTATTGAAGAAACTGCCTACATCATACTCCCATTCATCTCCAAAGGCTACCGTGTGTTAAAGGAATACTAAGAACGCAGCCTGAAGCTCAAGATTATGCAAAGACCAGGATTCACAAAGTGTTTCATCTGAACCTTGCGTGTGTCGTTGCCTGGAAACGCTGCTGTAACCCTTGGGGAAGTACTGCGCGTTGCACCGCGCTTTTCCACTTGATTATACATGACTTCCGCTTTCGCGTAAAGACGTAACAGCTGATCAGCAGCAAAAATTGGCACTCATCGCGTTTTGAACCCTATTCCACCGAGAGTTTGCCTTTCTTTTTCGCTAATCGGTGAGTGGCTGTAGACGATGGTTGCCGGCGAACATTCCTGCTGTGGATGAAGCCTATCCCAGAGTGTGGATGAAGCCTTACCGTGCTGCTCATCACCCAATCCGTGAAGCCATCCCATGGAGATCGACAGGCCTTCGGCCTGTGGGACGAAGAACTTTTTATTCAAGGACTATCTCTCGGAAGGAACTGGGCGACATCCGAAAGGAGTTCTCGGAAGAGTCTTCTACCAATCCCTGATAGACTTTACTCTCTTCTTCTCCTGAGAGCTTCCTCGCAGTTTCTGGTCTGAAGGGTTCAAGAGGAGTCCTTCAAATTGAAACCATGGCCCTGGTTCCATGTTGTTGCGGGTCTCTCGGCTCACCCGCTTGTGACCGTTGCCACGACTACTGGCTGTGTCTTCTTGAAGAGAGGCAGATGCTGCTCTCCCAGGAATACACAGCAGATAATCCGAGAGTGCAAATCTCGAGTGAGTTTCCGGCATTTGCCCATTCGTGTTCTTCGTCGTGGTCTCGATTTTGCGTCGCTGAAGCAGCCAAACTCCATTGGAGTTCTTTCGGAAAAAAAGGTATATTCCTTTCTTTCCCTTCACATCACTTTGTCTCTCGTTCCTATGGAAGTCTCTGGAAATTTTTCTTTTCTACGGACTGCTTTCTCTTTGCCACTAGATTCCGAGATCAGCCCTCAGACAAGTGAGCCCGCTTTCCGATGCTTTCCATTGGGATACTTCTGAATTCCGACTCCTTTCCTTTCCGAAATGGGGAACGAAGGGTTGACTATTTGAAGCTCACGACCCCCCTCCCCCTGTTTTTTGTATCGGTGCATCGGGAGATTTGATTTCATGCTGTCTCATAGGGATCCCTGTCTACGTGTCCGTTTTTTCTCACAGGGGGAAGCACGAGTTTCGCGAGCCAGTTTCTTCCTTGAAATCAACGGGGCACCTTCCACCGTTGTGCTTTGAGCTGCTCGCCGCAGCTCCGGAAGGTACCGAGCAGTCCTGCCCGACTACGGACTGCGGGTCCGTAGTCGCTGGGCAGGAGCATGAAATCGGCTCCTCTCGAGGAAGCCGATTTCATGCTCTCTCAAGGAAGGACGCACCCTCTTATCCACAAACGGTGAATGGTCGGTGGACATTTCTGGGAGGGGGACGTGCCCGAGATGCCGGAGGTGAATGTCAGGGTATACAACCTTTCCGTCACCGTACAAGATCGTGAGTTTCCTGTTCGCGGGTTGCTTACACTCTCGAGACTTGACCACCACCACCGCCCCCTCTCGCGAAGAACAAGGATCCGAAGTCATCCTCCGCCGGGTGGATGCAGATGCAGGCATCGTTCCGGAGGTTTGACATCATGGCGTAGATAGGGAACGCTCGCCGGTGTCTCCCATCTCAAATTCTCATGAGGGATGCAGTAAATTGCGAGGGATTTGCGTACAGCTTCTCAAGCGACCTCAGGAACGGCGGAGGATGGTGCCACCTTCTTTGCCCGATCGCGCTGCTGCTGGAGGAACACGGGTGGGTATCCCGCCGTCCACTAAACACGACTGCTTGGCGGAAAGATCGCTGGGAAAAATGTGGATTTCCGTAGAAAGCCCAATCAACAGTGCCATCAGTCGTGTGGGAAAACTCCCCCTTGCAGAGATGCTGAAGGATTTTAGGCTACTTCTCAGATCCCAGCGTGTGAACATCGCCCCTCAGACAAGCGGCATTGCGGGCTCTTGTTTTGGCTGGACAGTTTCGACGGACATTGGGGGGAATCTCGGTTGGACAGTGCATGATGGAAACCTTTGGGTTCTCCTGGTTTTGCTGCTTTCCTTCCAGTTTTTTTTTTTTGGTTCTTTACGTGCTGAAGAACCGTTGGTCTCGATAGAGAGGTCTTACAAAGCTCTTAAAGACTGTCCGCGCCACCAGAAAGTACGTGTTAACTCTTCAAACTAGGACAACTCCGTAGGAACCTCTCTATGAATCCAGTAAGGTTTTGAAGGGAGAACTCTTTTCCCCTTGTTCTTGGGAGGGAATTTCGAAGGGAACCTCTTCCATATTTTCTCCGGAGAGCCACCCCATTATTTCTTCGAAAAGAACCCAGGAAGGATCCTCTTTTTGTTAGTCTTCTGAAGAAAACCTGGGAGGGGTGCTTCGACTCTGAAGGGTCGCTCTCCGGAGGGTGCAACGCACTTCCTAGGCACTGGAGAGGCAATCCCCCGAGGGGGTTGCCTCTCCAGCTCAACCAGTTATCAACCAGCTCCATGGAACGGCTCCATTGTCAGCCAGAGGGGAACCCCAAAGGACTCATTCATTCCTGGAAGGACTCCTCAGGGTCAACTTCCAGCACATGCCAGTCCATGGAGACATACGGTTTCCTGCTTCCACCATTACCCACCGGCATCAATGGACACGGGATGTGTGGACTCAAACTGTGCAAGGTGTGGGGAGCAGGAATCCCTCCCACACCTCCTAGTGGACTGGGTTGCCCACCGGTCCCTTTGGGGGCGCTTAGCCACGACCCTTGGAACCCCCGGAGGCAATGGAAACGCCGTCATGCCGGCCGCATCCCCAGCAGCACGTTTGCTGCCCACGCGGAGGGACCGTGGCTGCATGGAGCAGAGCCAGAGGGGGCAGAACGACAGGGATGCCATCTATTCTTCTGTACTCTTCATGAGGACAGCATGAAGATGGGAGTCTTAAAACAGTCTTGAAACATCTGGGAGTCTTGAAACTTGTCGGCATCCTCACAAGGATACAGAAGACACCCTCCAGCACACGGTAATTTCTTCTTGAACCCCTCATTTTTTTGACTGTATGTTTTTTGTTTTATTTCATTTTTTGTTTGTTTGTCCTCCTCCCCCTCTTCTGCCGAGGCGAATCTCGCCGGCCTGCGTGCCAGTTCCTGGCAGGTTCCTTCTCGCTAGCTATAGGTAACGTGGCAGGATCAAACGTCCTGTCACAAACATTTGTGTTTCTTCTTTATAAAGAAACGCCCCGGCGAGAGTGGGTGTCAACCAGTGCCGCAGCGCCCTAATAGGCAGCCAGCGCCGTCTTGCGGGGAAAACTGGAACCCCACGCTCGCTCATGATGAGATCACGGTGAGATTTAGAAAGTGGGGGGGTCTCTTATGTTACTCATGGAAGAGGAACAGAGTTCGGCTGCACTTGCAGCTCCACTGGAAGCGATGCTCCCAGATGTATCAACTTAACTCGCCTCAAAGGGCAGTTTAGCGTGTCCTCACAACGGAGAGGCAAGATAACTTGAAAATCATGCTGAAAGTTGAACTGTACGGACTTCGGTCGTATCTGTGGTAACTGAAATGCACGGATTTGGAAGGCGTAATCGAAGTCTCTCACAGAAAGACATCACGACATCTAGGAATCACGTGAACCGTGCACGTGCGCATGCAGGTCCTCCCCCAAAGGATGGTTCAGCAATTCAGAAATTCCAGATACCAGCGTGTAAATCTAATAAGTCACTTTTGGATCGTGGTGACTTAGGCAGTGAATCGAACGCTTGTGAAAACGCCTCCTCCACTCCCTCGTGTCATCAGCTGGTTGCAGCTGGCTAATGAAGTGTGAGGGCCCAAAGGAAACGTGAAGAAGTGAACAAAATCCTCTAGTACATCTCGGCCTTAGAAAATATTGGACAGGTTGCCTAGGGATGACGGAAGGGAGATTCTGGAATCGCTAAAGAGTCCATTTACCCCAAGATTTTTCAATTGAGAAGCGAAGCTAGGGGAAGACCCAAGAGGAAGGGGGGGAGGGGAAGCTGTTCCCCAAACTCCTTTAAGAAGATCGGATGAGCTTTTCGTCTTCCAGCATCAGCGTAGACAACTCCTTCTGGAGACGCTATCACCATGGCGAAGATTTTTCGGCGAGAAACACCTTTCGTATTTGAGTTATAGAAGTGCGTCGGACCACCTTGTTTTAGGTCGGAGTCGAATGCTCCACACAAGCAGGGTGGTGCTTCTCGAAATCTGTTCCTGATGAGTTTTGGTTTACATTACTAAGGGAAATCAGGGAATGAAGATTTCTGAGAATAATTCATGCAAACTTATTCTCTCCTGAACTTTGGTCAGAGTTTAAATCATGCTGCTGTCTCGGAAAACTTTGATATATTGGAAGTGCGTTTTGAAAGCAGACGTGCTGCAACTGTTCCTATGCCTCTGGTTTGAAAAGCGTCTTCCACGACCGGGAAACCTCGCTCTGTAGTCGTTATAAGAAGCGCATCAGTGCAAGAAAGATCGAACGTGCGCTGCTTCCGCTAGGAGGTGATATGAGAAGCAGTCGTCATAGCGCCGAAATGATCAGCTCCATGGACAGTTTGGATGTGGTTCCCGGTTCGGTGTCCGTTTGAACTTGTGGGTTGAAAGCACTGAGTACCTCTCTGCAGCACTGGGGAAACTGACATCTGGGTAGCTGGTGTCCATCCCTCAAAACTTGTTGAACGGAAATTTTCCCATATATGTGCGTGGGCGGTGAGCTGTACGGATACAGAGGTTCGGGGCACAACTTTTAGTCCCTCCCCTCAAAAATACCCCAACCCAGGCAGTAGGGGGGGGGAGGAGAAAAGGGTTAAATGAGTATAAAAAATAATCATTCGGTGTTTTCCATCTTTCTGCCTTTTCGTGTCATTCCTAAGTTTATTTTTGTCTGTTGAGGAGCCTTCGTTAAGCAATGGTTCCTTCTGTGTCTGGGGTCTCTCGACGCAAAGAAGTGCCGTCTTTTAAAAAATGTGGGCACCTTCTTGGCCTTCAGTCCGTGTGCTTTTCTGTCCTCACGAGTTTCATCTGGGAAAGCTGTCTGTTCGACATTTCTTCATTTTAAAGATTCAATTCCAAGATATCCTGCACGGAACGGAGGTCCTTCTGCTCCTTTGATCTGGCAGCAACTCAACCTTACTGAGAATAATAACCATAGCTGGCAAAGGAGTGGATCCTAAGCATGCTGAGCTTCGTATGAAGAGGAAGAATGGATTCTCCAAAGCAATCGCATTCAAAAAGCACTCGAGGGTTTCGGTAATTCCATTGATAGGGATCATAGAAAAGAATGCTGAAGAGGCACCGAGAAAACGTATTGGTGTTTCTTTTCAAGGAAGCATTTCCAAATGATTTTCGATCTAAATGTCCCTTAAAAGGCAATTCTTCCCGTGCCGTCTACAGAATCTGTAGCCCTTCCACTTGTTTCACATAAAGGTTGCAGTAATTGCAGTCATCAGGAAGCTTATGTTCTCAAACGATCCTTCTTTAGCGGGTTACCACGAGAGAATAAATACAACGTCCTTTTCCTTCTGTTGCCTTTGAATTGTCTTCCCATGTTTGGACCCATCCATGTTTGGAAAACGAAGGTCAAGTGCTCATCCTTAGTTTGAGTGATGGGAAAGAGTTCTGGATTCTCCACATCCCGGTGGACACCCCGGGATCAGTCGAAAATGCATAGCTTTCTGATAGGCAGATCGCGTCGTCGCAGAAAGTTGCTTCATCTCATCACGTGTGCACGGCTTCTTTGGAATGGCAAGTGAGGAAGTAGATTTCTCTACTCTACAGATTTCCTCCAGATTTCATGGAGGAGATAACGTTCTCAGATTCTCTCTCGGAAGCTCCAGTGACGAAATTCTCAGCTTCCGTTGAAGGATTAAGTGGTGCAGGCGATTCTCCTCCCACAGAATCATCAAATTAAGATAGAATCTGAAACGTTCTTTTCGTGCACGTCGGTCAACCCGGCTCTTCTTTTCGCATCTACGCCTCCAGCAGCGCGAAACTCTCCCTCCGCCACCCAAATCCTCGGTTCGTCGAGGTGACTGGGATTCTCTTGATCGTCTCGACGCTGTTTGAAGGATCGGAAAGAACGGTAGGAAATTTCCTCAGGAAAACCAGTCTGAGCCGGAGGCCGTGTGACCTAAGCACTACGGGTTCGAATACTCGCAAAGGATCGATGCAACTTCCTTCTTTTGTTGGCAGAGATGTGGCCATCTTGTCGCCTTCTTCATGAAGGAGCAACATGGCAGTCCTTGCACCGGGTGATCCCACGCAGCACACGAGTCCACCAGTGAACGAGGAGGAGCGTAGCCCCAGAGTGTGCCAGGTGAGGAGAACGGGAAACGTTCCCGCACCTCTTACTGGATTGTGTCGTTGCTCTCCTGAGTGCTGGGAACGCTCCGCTGCGGTCCTTCCACTCCCTATGGATGGCGCCTCTTCTCTCGCGACTGGATGTCGCCTGCAGCTTCTCTTGTAGCTCCGTGCTGCCCTCGTGGGATCGCGGTTGCGCAAAAAGAGGCGAGTGGAGGTCATGGCAATTGTGTGCTCCTTCACGAGGAAGACGATAAGATGGCCAACAGAAGGAGGAAGTTGTCGACATCCTGCAGAGGATGCTGTGGACTCCAGGAAGAAATCTGTGGTCTTTCCAACACAAATTTCGAACTGAACTGTTGTGTTTGTTTTTTTCTTTTGTTTTAGTTTACCCCTCCCCCCACGCCTCGTGTGCGGGCCCCACCGATGGAGCTGTTCGCGCGAAGCAGCGCCTCCGAGGCGGTTTTTCCCTTCTTCGTGATCATGTAAAGCCACTACGAAGACGGGCATTTTGTATCTTATTTGATTTGTTTTTTTGTAAATATTTTTTTTCCAAGGAACTCCACGGCGTGACCGGGTGAAAATAAAGGATCAAGGCCGAGAAATGGGGAGGTGGAGCGTCGTGGGTTTCGAGTTCCTCCCGCAAGATGACGTTGGTTGGCCCACGGGCTTCGGGTGCAGCACCGGTGGAAACCGAAAACCGGATGCCCCCGTTGAGTGGCCGGGACTGGAAGTTGACCCTTAGGGGTCCTTTCAGGAATTAAAGGAGTGGGTTGCCCCCGGGGTTTGCCGCCGATTGTGAAAAGGAGTCATCTCCGCTATTGGGGGACCCTCCATCTCTTGCCTTGGAGCTAGTTGACACTTCCCTCAGGGGGTTCTCTCTCCAGAGGGTCAAGAAGTGTGCTGCTCCCTTCGAAGAGCGCCCTTCACAGAAATTTGCAAGCGTCCCTCCAGGGTTTTCTTTAGAGGAGGAGGGAACAAGGAGCGGGTTGCATTGCGGGTTCTCTCCCGAGAAGAAATTTCAGGAGCCGATCCTTTCCGGGTTCCCTTGGGAGAAGAAATAATGGAGTGGCCATTCCGGAGAGAACGAAAAAGAGGTTCCTTTCGGAGGTAACCAGAGTGGAGGGTTCCCTTCTGGGCTCTCCCCAAATGTGAGAGGAATGGACTTTCCTCTCCGCGGTGCCCTTCCTGGATTTATAGGGTGGTCCCCTCCTGGGTGCCTCCTATTTTGAAGAGTTGACATGCATCCCAGGGTGGCATGGACAGTCTTAAAGTGCTCCGTGGACCTCCAGGCAAAAGGCAGTTCTTAAGTGCTTGAATTTGCAGGAAAAGGAAAGCCTGAAACGGGAGCGAGAAACCAGGTTTCACGGAAACATCTGGTAGAGTTTGGTTTGAGGAAGAAGCCATCCACCGCACCAGCTCCTGCTCGGCACGTGTCATCAACTGTAAAGAGCGTTCAGAAGCGTTGGTGGGTAGATGAAATGTTCGGGGTGATTCCGAGAGAAGAGGATCGCCCATTCCTCACGAGCCGAATGGACAGAGTGGATTTTTAAGTTGCTAGAGAAAATGCTCGGTGCACAAGTGCACGTTGCATCTCTTGGTGTTTCCGACATGCTGTCAAGTCTAGGCGCTGTGTTTTCGGGAGCATCTCTTCATGATGAAAAGAGCACTTTCATCTTCCGTCGATTTTTTTTTTTTTTTTCCGAGAGAGAGCTTTTTTGTTTGAATCACACACACTTGACTAGTTCCGACCCCAGCCAACGTCCAAAACCAGTCGCGAACGTTTCTCAAACTTTCGTCCACTTTCGGTTTCACTTCGTGGTGCACATGCAAACGAAAATGACCTTCCTTGTATGAACTCTCAAAGCTCCAGAAAGTTCCCTGCTCCAAGTGCGGATGGAATTTTCCACCTGCTCCTCGGCTGCAGGGGGTTCCTTTCGTTCCTTGGTCTCAATCCGACGCCCTCTACCCGAACAGCACATACGACGCCTGCCCGTTGGAAGGCGATTTCCCGCCCTAAGGGAAAGGCCCCGGAAAACGCTAAAGTATGGTTCGGCGCGACCCCAGTAAAGGACTGTTTACATCAAGAAGAGCCACTGTTGTGAGGCTCCCGGAGCTTGGAACCCAGGGAACGAGGTCTCAAGAAAACAACTGAAAATCCGGAAAAGGCGAATCGAGCACATCAGGAAAGAAAGAGTTTTCTGCAAGATACAGCGCTCCCGGGAGATGTTCTGAAGCTACAGGATGGATTTCCCTTTTCATCCCACGCGGCCGGACTATCTGTTTAGAATGAACAAATAAATCAAAAAATTCCTACAGCCCAGTGGCGGCATATGTCGGCTCGTACCGATGGGGACTGCCCTCGCAGGGGGGAGTAGAGGCAGGGACAATAAATAAATAAATAGATAGGGGATGAGATGGACCGGTCTCACGGATTCCATTTGATTTCCGAAGGCCTGCGTCGGGCAGAGGAGGGGTGGAAGAGAGTGGTGTGGCGCCCTTCGCGTGTAGGCGATGGCGATCGCCAACGTGCCCTTCCCGGGATGTCTGTCACGCGCATTCTTCTTCTCGTTATATATGGCGGCAGCCAACGCTGAGCTTACGTGGCAAGTCATCGCCAGCAGCAAGGCGAGCCTGAAGACGTGTACACCTCTCTAAGAGAGGTCTTCTGGGGCGATACCGCAAAACGGAAGCGCCCAGCGACTCGCTCCCGTCCCTGACTCAGCTTCCCGCATTCCGGCAGCACTCTCAGAAGCGTCCCTTGCGATGAGGAGCGCCGGCACTCCTCATTTCGGGAGAAGGTCCGTTGTACCAACAAGGCGATGGTCCGCCGATAGTGGAGTTCGCCCACTAGGAATCCCGGGATCTTCAAGTTTTCGCGGGAAATGCCTAGAAACCCTATCCACCTCTGCGAGCCTTTAGCCCGCAGAGGTGGATAGCGTTTCTGTATCTTGCAAATCTTTCGGCGTAGCATCGCTCGCCAGCCTAGCAGTTTCCCGATGACCGGTGGGCCTAGTGATCCCGGAGATAGGGCAGCTCACCAACGCTGCAGGAGCATCCTCCTCCTCCCGGATCTCAAAGATGAAGACGTGACCGATCGAAACGGTCTCGGATGCTGGGGAAAGTAGCATTGAGAAGTCCGAAGTTTCTTTTCCGGTTCCACGGAGTCCTCTTAAATGTGGCTGCCGCCCAGAAAGGGTGGAGGGCTGACCCGAATGAGTATCCTTTCCGGTGCCAGAAATCTGTTCCAGGATCCAGGCGCTTGGAGATGAAGCCCGAAGAGGGTGGTAAACTCCATCCAAGGCCATGACTACAGGACCGACAGCGAACTTCACAGGAACCACTTAAATGCTTGGATGGAAGGACTGGTAATGAAGATGCACACCACGCCGATCGTTGCTGCTCCGTTTCCGAACCAACTAAGCATAAAAAAAGTCTCGAAAGATACGGGGATTCAATCGCTCCCACAGATCTGCAACAGCATTTCATCAAATGGAATGTGCAAGTGGAAAATGATCAGGAATGTCAATGCCTGCCTCAACCATTTGATGCAGCAGAGACGTCTATTGGATACACAGACTGGGTCATTTAACGGATGATGCATGAAACCCCATGTAATACCTGAAAGTCCAGACGCAACACGAGGAATAAAATCTGCCGCTCAGTTGGGCAAAAGTAAATAAAAGGCTCCCAAAAGAAAAATGGAACTTGAAAGTTGGAATGCCCGAACCTCAGAGATGAAACCGGCCGAATGGCGAGAGGTTGGAACCCGGTTACGCCGGGACATTTATGTTGAAAAAAAAAAAAAAAAAGAATAAACTACAAGGAAGAAGAGAAAAGAACCTCCTCAAAAAAACAAGAAATGCCAAGAAAAAGATTCACCCAGGATAACCACCAATACGTAGTTCGGTTTCCAAAAACTAGGGAACGGAGGGAGGAAACAATGAATAAATAAAAGGAGACAGGAGAGTGGGGACAGGGGTCTTTGGCGTGAGACATTTCTTCCTTCTTAAAAGAGGCTCTGGATGGAGGCGATCTCCCTGGCAACTCCTTTGGGCACGGATCCAACCCATGGTTGAGATCACTGCTCCCGTCAGTAGTCCTCCCGGAGCGAAGAACCGTCGCAGCAGGTCGCGGGCGGTGCCCTCCTGGTGCACGAGTGCTGCTGAGTGCTGCCAGCCTCCTCCATTGTTCCTGGAGAGCACCGCAGTCCAGAAGCAGGTGCGACGGGATCGAATCCGTCGCCCCGTACCTGGCACCATTCGGGGACGCGACCCCTCCGGAAACTCGGTACCACCGCTTGTTGCACGGGAACCTCCAGGGAAAGAAGAGCAGCACACGCCCTGTTTCCGGGAGAGCGGCAACGCAGAAGTGTCTCGACATTGGAGAGGATTCGGGGATACACTGAAGAGCTCGCTCCACCGAAGGAGTCAGTTCGCGAAAGCACGCGGAGTAGCGGCATCCACCAGCTCGCGTGTCTTCCATCCGCCAAGGAGTTCGGTGCTTCCCGCGATGGTGCAGAAAAACTCCCACCTCGCCGGTCAGCTACTGTCGTCTCTTGTCCTGAGGGCAGACAGCGCTGCGGCGAAGGGTGTGGTGGCCAGGGTCGACCACTTCGCCACGCCCCGCATCCCCACTTCCAGAGGTGGTGGCACCAGATGTCGCAGGGGGAAAAGTTCCTCCGGGCGTAATCCCCGGAATGCAGCTCGGGACTCATCGGCCTCCTGCCGCCAAGCATTGGAGTTCGTCGGGCGGCAGGAGACCCGCAGCTGGACTTCCACTAGTGAGGCGATCTGCCTCAGGAGGAAGCCGAATCCCCGCATCTTGTAGTGGGTGCCCGGCAGCGGCGAGAGAGGTCCTTCGCTGACGTGACTCAACGCGAAGACTCCCTGACTTTCCTGCGCAAAGTCAGGCAAGATCCGATGCTAAAGCCACGCCGAGTTTCATATGAAACGAGCTGATACGGATGCTGCGTGCAGCATTCATCTTTTCTTATGCGACGCCGCAAACTCCTTTCCCCGCAAGATCTCAATTTGGATGGCACGGCACGTGAAACGGCGTTCCGTAAAAGTCTGCGAGGAGAACTCTCATTGCAAGATATTGGGCAAGGGGAGAAGGAAAAAATCTTCTGGTTTCAAGACGCAGCGTCTGGGAGACGCAGAAGCGGCTACACGATTTTTGGGTTTGAATGCGGAGCACTCTTAAAACCGCCGCTTTCCCACGTTTATAGTGTGGATCTGCGTGATTTATTCCTCGCACTGGCCATTCCACGAGAAAAGCTTCGAATTAAGGAAACTTCATTCATCAGTGCGTGCTCCTGGAATTTCAATCCCCATGTAGCCAGGAGTATATGATTGGCACTTTGGCACTGCTTCCTGGTCCCGAAGTGTGTATCCATGCTGCTTTTATGATTCATGTTCAGCATCTTGCGGACACTTACAGTGAGAACAGATGTGCAGGATGCGAATGATCAATACGCTTCCTTCTGAGCGACACTGTCCTTCCAGAGGAAAGTGAAGAGCATCCGTGCTGTTGTGTTCAAACGCGCTCGAGTTTTCGTGTTCAAACACCGGGGCCGCTCAGCGCATCGGAGCAGGTGCAGTTCGACGAAAAAGATTTTCAATGACGAAGTATCACGGAAGAAAATCTCTGCTCTCGGATGCCTCCTCTCATTTGAAATTTTTGCTGTCCTTTCGGCGCCGGTCTGCTGGCTGCGCTTTCCCGCGTGAAGGTTTCCGTGGCCACGGTCTACCTGCCTCAGAACTTCCCCATCGTGTGCTGCCTTTTCGATTTAAGGGACTTGTCGAAGACTACGAAGACCTCAGATCAGCGGATGCTTCTCATAAACAGTCTCAAAGTATCGCGAATTCCGTTTACAGGTTTAGACTTGATGTCGGCAGAGACGTCTAGGGCGGGATTGAGATCTTGCTCAACCCTGCTACCACTACTAACTGAACCAAAAAGTACAAGCCCTGCTGCCCACACTATTGATTTATGACGTGAACTCTGAAAATTGATTTTGAAGGGCGCTCCTCGAAGGGAGCAGTGCGCTTGTTGCACTCTGGAGAGGTATCAACCAGCTCCACGGTACCACAATGAAGGCTGCCCCTTTCCCCCCCTTCCGAGGGGGAAGACAGCTCAGTTTTCACAACGGGAGTGGAACCACGAAACAAACCCCACTTCTCGGTTCCTGGAAGGACCCCAGAAGGTCAACTTCCAATTCCGGCCAGTCGACAAGGGCGTCCGGTTTCTATCGGTGTCGCATCCCACGGTAGTGCCTGGTTGCAGGAAGCCATGCGCACATGAGCGAGAATCCAGGAGCCAAGCGCGGAACAGCTGCGACGTTTCCTGTACGCGCGCACCAACAACGGCTGCACGCTCCGGGAGATCCTGGAAGATACCGTGAAGAGTGCGTGGACAAGCAGAACCTCCCTCGCAGCCGCGCTGCCCTCCCTTAGGGAGCTATGAGTATAGGGAGATATGAGTAGCAGCGGTCTTACGACTAGATGGGAGTTTACTATGGAAAGCTCCGGAAGGAGAAAAGGCCTGGGCGAGTGGACGACGGGCCAGCTCACTGACTCTGCGACCCCGATTGATCGACTTCGTGGACTTTTGCGCTGGGACGTGCTGCTAGGTCTTCCTCCGGAATATGAACACCCGGTGCTCATGAACACCCACACCCTCCCCTTGAAGTGGCAGGAGTCGGCGTTGATGCTGCTGCACCGGGGCCTTCCGCGCAACGCCTGCCGACACCCGTGGACATGGGGTGCATATGAACCCAAACTGTGCAAGGTGCGGGGAGCGGGAATCCTTCCCGCACCTCCTAGTGGACTGTGTTGCCCTCCGGCCCCTTTGGGGACGCTTGTCCACGATCCTTGAAACTCCCGACGGCAACGCTAGAGACTTTTTAAAGCGCCTCTTCATGAGCGACGCCGTCATGCCGGCCGCATCAATAGCAGTACTCTGTTGCCTACGCGGCGGGACCGTGGCTGCATGGAGCAACGCCAGAGGAGGCCGGAACGACAGGGACGCAATCTATTTCGCTGTCCTCTTTATGAGGGCAGCGTCAAGATGTCCCTATTTGGGAACCATAAAACAGGAATTTGCCGGCATCCTTACAAGGATGCAGAGGACGCCCTCCTGCACACAGCGATCCCTTCCCCAACCCCCCCCTTCCCCCACTTTTTGACTGCAGTTTTTGCTTTTTTTTTTTTTTCATTTCGTTTGTCTCCCCTTCCCCTGTGCTGCCTAGGCGAACCCTGCGGGCCTGTGTGCCAGTTCCTGGCAGGTTCCCTTTCGTATCCATAAATAACGTGGCAGGATCAAACGTCTTGCCATAGACATGTAGGTTTAGAAATAAACGCCCCGGCGTGACCGGGTGTCAACCAGTGCCGCGCCCAAAGCCCGTGGGCTGACCAGCCTGCAGGGAGGGGACCCATGACGCACCCCGTTCCCCCAAATTTCTCGGAGTCGATCCACCACGTGTGGATTGGAACCCGCCACGTTTGGTACCGCTCTCGGAGACCGCAGCCAACACGGACGCAGATTTATTTTGGCGAGCTCTTCCTTCAGGTAAATCTATAAGGTGATTTCGTTTCCACCTGTGGGAGATGCAGAGAAGTTTATTGTCAGTTTGTTTCTTATTGCGTTTCCTACCCCTTTTGTTTCCTTTTTTTTTTTTATTATTATTATAGAAAACACATCGTATCTTCTTGTTTGAACTACACTGATTTTCAGAGTTCCCCCCCAAAAAAAGAAAAAGAATGCTGGGCAGATTCGCAACCTCAAAAGTTGCAATCAGTTAATGAGTAGTCGATGCTTCGGTATTCAATTAAGAGTCGAAATCCCATCTGCTGAGTAAACGAAAGGTTCAGATGGCGTATCCCGTAGTTCCGTTGCAGGCGCCTGCTTTGTTTCCTGTCGCCAGAAATGCGCAGCCATTTTAAGTGCCACCATTAATTGAAATGTGACCATTAAAAAAAGTCGGATACTTGATTTGCATCTCCATTCACTCCTGGACTAACGAGACCTTTCTTCATTAGACGAGGCGAGCGTTACCTTCCGTTCCGAAGAAATGACGAAAACCTCAGGAGCATCTTGATGTTTTCGGGTCTGTGGAATTCCTTTTCCCTTTTTTTTCTTGGAGCACAAGCACGTGGGAGCCCTTGACAGCCGCCGGTGCTGCCAGAGACTGCGGCGAGCACTTACGCAGAGTCTTTTGCTCCGTTGGTCCATCGGTTTTGCCTCATCGGCTTGAAAGTTGATTCCATCCGAGTCCAGCATCAGCGCTCAACCTCGCGAGTGTGGAATCTTCGTCCGCCGACAGTGGCGTGGAACGAATAAGGTTTTGCGGAAAGTCTTCGTCGAAGAATCTGAATTCCCAATAAGGAAGTGATTTTCTCAACTTATCTTCGGTGCGAATTCGCGAGTCGCTGAAGAAGGAGCAGTTTGCGTTATTTTCAGAAGAACGGATGTTTCTTTTCCTTTGTTTTTCCCGGATAGAACGTCGGGAAGGCGGGATCGATTTGCAGTATCTATTCCAGAAATTGCTGACTCTTTTGTAACCGCGCTTTTTTCGCGGCAATTCTCCAGATTGCTGTTGCTGATTTGTTCTGAGGCACGAAACTTTATGTAGGAATAACAAAGGACGTTCTAATTTGGAAGCGCACAGCAAACTGGCAATAATTTGGAGATCACCCAGCCGGGATAGGTTTCTACAGTTACAGCATTCCTCACTTATGGTTGCCGTCGCAGTCTCTCCGGATCGAAATGGAATGGAAACTTTTACAGAACAGGGAGCTCGTGGTTGCTCCTAGGATAAATGGCCTTTTAATAGCTGAATCCTCCCAAGTCACGCCTGCCCTCGAATGGTTGCCCCCACCGTTCTTCGCAAGTTGGTAATGAGGAAGCAATGGATGCTTTCCGATGCCTGTGGCAATTTCTGCCAGTTCCTCGTTGCAACTCGACGGGATAAGTCGCACTGACGAGAGGTCGTGTCGATGCATTCGCAAGAAGGGGGTAGGGAGGGAGGGAAGGAAACGCACACACACACATTCGTCTGGAAGTTTCCTTTCTGTTTTCGTTCAATTGAATTCGTCTCGACGCCATGTATTCTGCACCGCCATTGAGAACGTCCCTTGTGAGAGAACATTCAGCGAAGCGTCCCTTGCAAAAGTGCTTACGTGCAAAATCAATCACCCTTCCATGTGGAAGACAGTTGCCTGAGGTGATTGATAAACTGGCGTTTTTGGTTCCATGGCAGGTACAGTGGCGTCTGAGACTGCGCTTCGTGTTGCATTCTGATGGAGCCAACTCGGTGCTCATGAACTCCAAGTTAGCCTTTCTTGTTTCCGGAACACAAAAAACACTTCCTCGCTAAAGACAGATTTGCAAAGAGGTCTGTGCCAAGAGCAAGGAACAAACAAACAAACAACTGCATGCAAAAATTTATAGGCAGAGCTGAAATGGTTGCACGCCTCCATGTATCAACCGAGCTCAAAGACGTGATTGAGCTGTTCATTGATCCAGCGACGGTCCAGCATGCAGGTGAAGGGCAGCTTCAAACCTATCCAAGACTCGGCTGAAACGCGAGCATGCGTGGTGTGCCATTCTGCAAGTGCAGTGTGCCATCGGCGTATACGGGGCACGTGCCAAGTTTAGGGCAATCCTTGCGGATTTGGAAGAGCGATTCCGAGTTTTTTTTTTTTTTTCCTTTCTACCTTCAGGACTTTCTGGATGTCTGCCGAAAGTCACGAAATTCTCCTTCTCTTCCTGAAATGCTGAAACGAAATTTTCCAAAGGGATTCCGTGAAACGATCGGTCCAGTAACTGTACTCAAGCTGTGGAGGAAGAATTCCTACATGTTTTGCGTGCTTCTTGATCCCTCGATACATTTAGCGCGATTGCATCTTTTTGTGCAAGGAATACGTTTTGAATTTTTTTTTTTTTTTTTTCTTAGACGTTTCGTCCGTTTCTCATTTTCTTCATTTTCTCCAGTCACAATGCAACCGGAGCGAGGATGTCTCGTCTGCGTCCGGAAGACGAGGTCTCAGCTCTTTCAAATCTGCGCGACTGAAAATTGAAACTCCAGCACTGACGTTTGGCAACCACGGCCTCGCATCCAATCCGCCATGACTCGGAGAGAAACGGAAAGGGGAAAGAACTGCTGCTGTTCCTCCGGCAGCTGAGGATCGCCATTGATTTGTCACATCGGGGTCAAATGAGCACACTGCTTGCAAAGCGGTATCCTTCGCAACTTGCCGTGACGGTCTTGCCGCACGCCGCGGGTACTGATGACCCGAAAACTGGAAAACACGGGCACGGAGCTGTTAACTCCGGGGAAGGGAGGTCCTGGTGAAAAATGGCTCCGTCCTTCCAGAAGCGCGAACGGAGGAAACGAAAAGTTCCAGTTTCCAGCATGCAAATTGCGAAGGGAGGGGCAGTCGTTCGTCATTCTCCAAAACGAGATCGATCATTTCCATCTAGCGTCTTCAATAGCTAATCCATCAGGCGAACCATCCTCTCGGAAATCTGCATCCAGGATCGGTGGCTAATAAATTCCGGGAAGAGGATTCAGTTTCCGATGGCATAAAAAAAATTGAATTTACAGGTTGAATCATCTGCCATTGATTTCCTCACGATTCCAGCGAGTGCTTAAAATGTCATTCGCTGTGTTCCCTAATGTACCTGATATCTAATATGCTTAGATATGTGATCTGAACGCATATCTAATGTGAATAAACATCTGCCCACTACGAACCAATGTATTCTGTGAATCACGCGCTGTCCAAGCGACGGAGATTCACCTTCCGATGAAAAGACATCCGGCTTTCCAAGTTCAACTTGGTGGACCATAGCACAAATATCGACATCGCTCTGATGAGAACGCGGATGGTCCAAGATTCTCTGAGACATCGGTGGGCATTCCTCCGCGAGTATTCCTCCAGAGATTCACATTGCATCAATTCAATCCGACCCCACTCCACTGCATCTCATGTCCGTTCCGATTTCTACCTTGACTACTCCGGAAGCTCCATCTGGTCTACAGATCGAGAGCTCACAAATGAATACGGTATGAAGTCTGCAATTGCTGAGCTCGTATTTGAAGAGGAAGAATGGAATTGGTTCGTGCCGTTGCTTGCTAAGGAGAACACAAAACCATAAATAGAAGGTGTTCTTGTTGATGGAGAAGTCTCGACAATTTGGTTAAGTGGAAAGCAGCCATGGGATTCGCAAATCTAAGAAGACATAATGGAATTTTGTGGAATATAGGATGCAATTCAAACCCAGAAGGACTTTTATACAACCGAAAATTGCAGGATTTGCTGGGACTCCGGTGGCTCTAAAAGTCGGCAATCGAGACGGAATCGCCTTGCAGCATGGTCAGCTCGCGGTTTCTCTTGGAGATAAAGTGAGCACGGCCAGTGCTCAAAGAGCAAGAAAATGTCTGTAATGACGACGACGCGATTCCTCCGGAAGCGATCGGGGTTTCCCTTTGAGAATCAAGGTGGAAAGTTGAGGTCACCATCTTTAGCCTTTGCGTGGCCATCGCCGGCTCATTGGATCGCTTCTCTGCCTTTTGGCTAAGATCAAAGTGTAGGCTCTTGGCTGCGTTCCGTCAGCATTCTGTCGAATGTGCGTGTTAACTAGCGTGCTCGTTCGTGAACGTGCGTGTTCTTCAAGCTAAGGAGGACAACCTTGTAGGGACCGCCCTATGAATCCAGTAAGACTATGGATGAAACAGTCGGTTGCTCTTACGCCTGGGAGGGAACCTCGAAGGGAATCTTCTTCCTTCTTCTTTCCGGAGGGGCTCACACCATTATGTCTCCTCCGAACGAAGCTAGGAAGGAATCCGCTCCTGAAATATCTTCTCCGGAGGGAGCATGTAAGGGGACCGCTCGTTGATTCCGGAAAGGACTCCGGAGGGTCAGCTTCCGATCCCGGCCACTTAGCGGGACATCCAGTTTCTGGCTTCCACCAGTGCCACACCCGAAGTTCCTGAACCGACCAGCGTCATCCCGCAAAGGAGACTCGAAACCTATGACGGAGTAGATCTTCCATGTAAGGATTCGAACCCGCAACGCTTGGTGCCACATGTGGAGACCTCAGTCACAAGGCTGTCAACGCGGGCGGATCCTGGCATCCCGGGAACGAGGATGAACGTTAAGCATTCCAAGAAATGAAACACGAACCAACTCAGACTATTCTATATATATTTAAGAAAAGACGATGCAAACAAACGAAGAGCCTTCACCATCTTCTCTTGTTGTGCTTTTCGGTCCGTCCCTGCGACGAGTTTTGATCGTCGAGGATGTTCTATCGCGATGGCCCGTCCGGTCATTCCAGTGCGCATCCCGGTGGTGTGCAGTGTTCGAACACGCCATGTCCTTTCGGATGCGCCCCGGCTGTTCCCTTGCAGCTCCAACTTTCTCGGCACTCCTCAGTCGCTTGCCGGATCGCGGAGATCCCGCGGCGAAGGACCTCACCGCTGGCTCCAGTCCTCGACGCTGGTCCACTTTTTCGAGGCTGCCTTGCTCTTCTGGAGCCGTTCCTGAGTGCCCAAAGAGGCAAGAGACGTCCAGTAGGGCTTTTCCCCACGCTCTGGAGCACTAGGACAGGCCCGAGCTTCGAACCTGCCTTTGGAACGGGCTGATCGGAGACCACCAATGCCCTGCGTGCTTCAGGGTGGCCGTCCTGGTCGTCGCTCGACTCTTCGCGGTTACCGTCAGACTGCCGACGCTTCTGTCGGGGATGTGACTTTGCGATCTCTTCTCCCCTTCCGCATCCCCCGCACAAGCTATCGGCTCCGTCGCTGGAGGGAGGTGCCTGCACAGGCGAAAGGTTGGGTTGCTCCGCCGAGGCTGCTCGACGCAGGACACGCCTCCTTTCGATCCGAGGGTCACGGAGATGAGGAATGCCCAGAGATGCCTTGCGTCGAGTGCTGCGCAGGCTGTGGGTGACCTTCCGCGCATGCTCGTCGAAAGTCACCAGAGGTGCTTCTGCGCGCTTCGCTCTCTGAAATCTTCGTTTGCCCTTTGTTCGATCTTCGCTCGCTTTCAAGTCGTCCGGATGCTTCCCATGCTACTGGTGATGATTTTGACGGTGTCGCCCAGCTTTCCACGCACCCAGGGCATTTACTGGACTCACCATCTGAGAGACACTACTGAACAGCCGAGAGCAGAGCTGCATTGTTAAGTCTCTGAGAGAAGACCACCAGTCTTCAGGTTCGCAAGCAGAAAGTCTTGGTCCAGCAGATGAAAGGTTCATGACAAGGCTTCGAGGAGAGCACAAAGTCCTCGTTTTTACAAGGAATCCTTGTCGCTGTTGAACGCCCTTGGAGAACAAGGCCTTCAGCAGCAGCGAGGCAGATCTAAACAGTTCTATGAGAGGGACGGAAAGTCCGTCCCGTGCTGTTCCCTTGCGCAAAACCGGATCTTCGTGGCATTCATAAGTCTAAAAGGAGAATGCCATGGCTCCTTTTTGGAAGCTGCACAGGAACAGAGGAGCTCGGCAGAGATGGAGATGAACGGAAGTTCGGATCGCTTCGGGACGTTTGCAACGGGGGACACTGACCGCGATCTCGGGCTGCGCCCGCTGAGAGGTGTGGCTCCGTTGGGGACAAAGAGAATGCCCTGCGCATGCTGCAGGAGTGATCTCTGGACGAAGAGAAAGAACGATGGGACTCATTTGTGTCTCGGGCTCGCCGCAGAGCCCCTCTGAACAAAGAAGGTGCTTCTGCCTACGAGGAAGCGCCCCATGCTGTCCCACGAGTGCCCCGCCATTCCCGCCGCCCACAAAAAAACGAGGACTGACCTCCAGTAGTAAAGGAAAGGAGGTTGTTGCTTTCCTGGGGCTGTTCACAGGAAGGAGCCACCAGGAAGGAAGCGGAGGCCAAAACGGATCCCGAGAGATTTGAATCTGCCTCCGGGAGACTCTCAGCACCGGACGTTTCCCGTGGTCAGTGGAACGGACATTAGGTCTCCGGAGACTCCCTCGAGAAGGACGTTCCTTTGGACACCCTTCTCTGGACTCAACCCTGAAAGTGTGGTTCCCTCTCCTTTCTGAGAAACTCTCCCACTGGGTCGTCCTCGGATCCAAAGCTATCGCAACTGAGGGACGAGGACCACGAGGAGTGAATTGACCCGGCTGCGTGAGTTGACCAGTCCTGAATTCACCGTTTCTCTGGTCCGCTCAGACTCCGCTTGTCCGTACGGTGCTCCAGCCATGCTCGATGCCCCGGTGCGGGCGTCCCTTATCCCTCCTTTCAAGGCGTTCTCATTTGTCTGCCCTGCAGCTGTTTCGCCTGAGGGAGTTCCGGTCCGCTTCGTCAGCAACATCCTTTTCCCCAAGAAGAGACGGTGGATGACGAGGTGAACGATGCACGGGGGTAACGAGGGTTCCGGAATCGCGTGCTCTTCTTTCTTCTCCCTTTCTCCAGCCAAGATATCCCGGGAGAGGTTGGCATCCAACCATGAAGGAGAGAGGGAGATCCGTGCTCTCTCCGAGGACCTAGAGGCATTCATCATCGAGTCCGGAAAGTCGGGAGATTGGGGTTAGCCCGACGAAACCCAGTGACGAGCCCGAGAGACGAGGGAGGGAGCGCTCTCGGCTGCTCCGCGATCATTACGTCTCCTCCGGAGTCGCCCGGCATCGCATCGCTCTCTTCCTTGCCGACTGGAGCGACCGCGGCCGCTTGCAGCAACGCTCAGCTTTCCTGGCAGAGCTGGGAGCCATTTTCTCTTTAAGGGCTCCTGACCAAAGGCTTTTCCTTATTTTCGGAGGGAATTCTGCCTTTCGAAGGATGGGCGGCTTCCTGGAAGTACCGAAAGAGGGAAATCTTCGTAACGGGCTGTCGGTGCTACTGTCGGGTTCCCAGGCAGAAGACCACTGCGTCGCCGCACTTTGTAGACTCGCGTCTTTGTTGTGTCGTCGCACGTAGCTTGTGCGTGGGCGTGAGATGGGATCCGTCTGTCCACCCTATGCGTGATGCTGGCGATTCTATCCATGTCATTGCTCACGTGCAGCATAGGTGTGCTACCAACGCCTGTGAAGGGGAAGACAAACCGAGTCCACGCCAGAATTCCAAATCAAGTTAAAGGTAAATTGGATCCGTTGCTAGAAGGATTGCTGATACATCGCTGAAAGATGGGGAGCCCTACTACAGCTCTTCACAGATCTGAACGCACGTCTTGCACGATGAAGATCCTGTGAGGAAACGTGCAACCCCTAGTTACGAAAATGTGCCAAATGCCAGGATGAAATGATGGCAACAAACAAAACCGTTGCCAACCGTACCGAATGCCGCAGTGAAGAGGAAGCTGGAAAGATGATCTTCTCTCCCGGAAAGGCTCCAGCTTCTTGCCTTTCCTTCCATCCGAGCGTTCGATAGTCTTCGTGAAACGGCTAGCTCTTTTCCACCAGCTGTTTGGTTGTCCCGCAATGACCTCGTTGACCCTCTTTCCGTTTCCATCCAAAGATTTGCAAGCCTGTCTGCTGGCCTCCTCCGTCCAGTGGCACACGTTTGCGTGCTGTTGAAACAAATGTTCTACTTCTTTCTAGAAGCCCCGTTGCGTGCGTCTGCACGCGTCACCCTGCGGAGAAGCGATGGCAGCGAAGGACCTCTCTCGCCGCTGCCGGGCACCCACTACAAGATGCGGGGATTCGGCTTCCTCCTGAGGCAGATCGCCTCACTAGTGGAAGTCCAGCTGCGGGTCTCCTGCCGCCCGACGAACTCCAATGCTTGGCGGCAGGAGGCCGATGAGTCCCGAGCTGCATTCCGGGGATTACGCCCGGAGGAACTTTTCCCCCTGCGACATCTGGTGCCACCACCTCTGGAAGTGGGGATGCGGGGCGTGGCGAAGTGGTCGACCCTGGCCACCACACCCTTCGCCGCAGCGCTGTCTGCCCTCAGGACAAGAGACGACAGTAGCTGACCGGCGAGGTGGGAGTTTTTCTGCACCATCGCGGGAAGCACCGAACTCCTTGGCGGATGGAAGACACGCGAGCTGGTGGATGCCGCTACTCCGCGTGCTTTCGCGAACTGACTCCTTCGGTGGAGCGAGCTCTTCAGTGTATCCCCGAATCCTCTCCAATGTCGAGACACTTCTGCGTTGCCGCTCTCCCGGAAACAGGGCGTGTGCTGCTCTTCTTTCCCTGGAGGTTCCCGTGCAACAAGCGGTGGTACCGAGTTTCCGGAGGGGTCGCGTCCCCGAATGGTGCCAGGTACGGGGCGACGGATTCGATCCCGTCGCACCTGCTTCTGGACTGCGGTGCTCTCCAGGAACAATGGAGGAGGCTGGCAGCACTCAGCAGCACTCGTGCACCAGGAGGGCACCGCCCGCGACCTGCTGCGACGGTTCTTCGCTCCGGGAGGACTACTGACGGGAGCAGTGATCTCAACCATGGGTTGAATCCGTGCCATTGCCACGGCCCACCATTACTCGAGACGCCCACGCAGTTAGGGAAGTCACCAGAATGACAGCCGCCTACATGAGGACGGCTGCGAGGTGGCCTCATTTGGAAGAAGGGGCGAAGGAGGAGATCGCCGGCATCCAGCGCCGCTTTCAGGGAAGTTAGGAACGGCGGACACCGGTGATCCTTATCCCCTGCTTCCTTTTATTTGTTCTAATTTTTTTCTCATTCCCTATCTCCATTCTTTCTGCAACTTCCCCGGTGTGTTTGTTTTTATCCCAGTACCCCTCGGAGCGAACTCTAAGATCCCTGTCCAATCCCACAGAGTTTATTTTTTGTGTGTTGTCCCCTGATCCCTTCTCCCTCTTCGGATATCCGTTATTCCGTCCTGCGTGCCGGTGGACCCTTCCCTTTGGCTTTTGTTGTCGTCGTTTGGGAATCGACGTGTTCCCAAGTGATTTTTATTTTTATAAAAGAAACGCCATGGCATGACTGGCGAAAGACTTCTTCCTATGAGCAAATGGTTTATACGGAAGACCTCATGACTCGTGTCTTTGGCAACATTTTTCATCGGGGAAAGTTCGTGCACAACTCTGCGGCAGATGATTCCAAACACAGTACTGCAGCGGAACATTATCTTCAGCTCTGAACCAAAGAAAGTCGTATCGGAACCAAAAAATTTCTTCATCTCTTTTTCGAAGATGCGCAAAATTTTGTCTTGACAACTGCAAAGCAGAGGTCTCCCTGCTTGCGAGCTTTTGGCTGCACAGGAGACGATCTCTGCGAAGGTTCGCTTCTGGATGGCTCGCCTGTCATCCACCTTTTTCCTCTTCGACGAGTTCGCCGCTAAAATGCTGAAGAGAGTCTTTCTGATACCTGAAATGCATTCGGAATTTCGGCCGGCTGTCCGCTTTCCCAGACCAGGAGAGTTTGTCGGGAACCAGTGACGTCTGCTACCGATAAGCAGAAATGAAGATGGTCCTTCGGGAGTGTTCTCTGTGTCTTTCTTTTCCTATTCCGAGAGGACAACACCATAGGGACGAACTGCCCTAAATGGCAACCATCAAACGGAAGCAAGGAAATGTTCCAGAGAATCCGGGCCAAGGTGAGAAAGAGTCAAGAATCTTCGGAGCAAGACGCTAAATCGCTTCGCCGACGGTGTATGGCTTGTTTCCGCGGAGCACAAGATTTTGTGTTCCGCAGCTGCCGCTAAATCCATCCACGCACTCTGGGCATGCCAACCGACATAAGCAGCGTATCTGAAGCCAGCTGGAACCGCACTACCGGCGTGCGAGCAAAAGGGAACCATCTCGTCTGGAAACGAGTGAGGGATCGCGTGAATCCTCATTTCACAGCCACCGGTTTGATGGTTGCTGACGTCTGCTTTGTGCTCAGATTGATGGACACTGCTGACAGATTCGAAGCAACAGGAAAATCGCATCTCTTCCCGTTCATACTTTACTAATCGGTTGCCCGCGTTGGCATCCGTGTGGATGCGGTTCCCTTGCATGGTGCCAGTTGTTGCGGGTTGGGACAAATCGAGTCCTCTCGCAGGATAGTGGCTGTTGTCCCACGGGCTTTCGGGTGGGCACTATGGGAATCCGGATGTCCCCCCTAGAGTGCCCGGAATTGGAAGTTGACTCTCTGGGGTCCTTCCAGGAGTCAAGGAGCCCGTTCCCTTCGGGGTTTCCCTCTGGTTGTGAAAATGGAGCTGTCCATAGAGTACCGTAAAGCTGGTTGACACCCCTACCTCAGGGGGTTGCTTCTCTAGAGTATTCAGAAGAGCGCTGCACCCTTCAGGGAGCACCCTCCAGGGAAATAAGTTAATGGTAAGGCAAAGGGGATCAGTGACCCCTTAAGATGGCATGCAGGCCGCGGAGACAGAAAGCCGGATACGGGAGGAAGGAGGAACGCTGCCTTCTCGAGACATGCAGTCTTCGAAAGAATCCACGCGCGCGAGGCTGGAAGTTTGAAAATTACGCGGGCGGTGAGCACGGAACGACGAGATAGGGAAGAGCGCGGAGCAGAGAGGGAAGCGGAAGGTCGCCGCTCCCACTTGTGCTTCGGACGTTTCCAGAAACCGCCATTCCCACTGAAAGCCAATCCGAGAAACTTCTGGAAGTAGGGTTTATCACGAAGGTAGCGAACGGGAATTTGCGAGAGCGCGTCCGGTAGGAGGCGTGTGCGCTCGTCGCGTATGGAATCTCCGACCGGAGGAAACTGCACGCCGCGTCCAACGTCTCCTCCTTCAGTACCGCGGAGAACCGTTTCGTGGATCATCACGCAAGAGTGAAAGACAATCCCGGCTGGACCTGGAGGACGGCATGAAAAAAGCAGGGAAACGTTCCTCTTCAGATCCGAACCTGAGACTGCGGGAATGCTCCTCGCGAGGAGAAGGAAGATTCTCGCGATGCATGCACCTTCCAGCAAGCGCTAGCAACTTCCGAGGTGGAGCGAGAGGGCAGCTCAGGCCGTGACCTGGAATCTTTCCGCAAGAGACGCTCGAGAACGCCACCGTTTGCAAGAATCTCAGAAACATCTCTAGAGATGTCTTTGGGGGATGAAGAACAGCAGTGTCCCTTGAGTTTCACAGGCGAGGAACTGCTGCTGCTTGAGCTCACCTCGCCCCACTCACGTCAGCGCGCTCCCTGATGGACGATGCCAGCGTCCTTTCTGACTGATGGGAGGGAAAATCGGCTTGGAGTCGAACTGCCGCACGTGCACGCACGCGGATCTGTTCTTCGGGGAAGACGGGAAATGGAAAGCCATTACTGTCAGCTATGATGGCGATCAGTGAGACGAAGAAGCAACGTTGCCACTACTCATGCGATGGATGAATCATCGTAAATCTCCCGTTTCTTTGGAAAACGGATCTCTGTGCTGTTCAGTTGCATAGGATAAACGTTGAGGAGGAGGAGGGAATCCTCCACAGTTTCCATCATTCTTTTCTTCCGCTATCAAAAGCACGCATGCAGTCGTTCACCATGGTCGCTGACCCCAGGATGTGCCCCGGTAAATCCCCTGACCCGGCTGCATTGGATGCGGGCGTACGCTACCGTCCTCCTTTTCGGTTTTTTTTGCCCGCGTGCGCGAGGACCGTCGAGATCTCCAGGCGTCCCGTCGTTCTTCGCTTCCTGAGGACCCAGCCGCCAGCTTCCGAACCGAGGTCCTCTGTCGGGAAGAGTGGACCTCCACCCAGACACGCAGTGCCTTCCCTTCGCTGCGTTTCCTCTGACGCTGTTGCCGCGAGCTCGCGTACGCAGGCAGCGTCTAGCACGATGACCCGACCCGACCTTCGTCCTGGAGGGGCACCAGGTCCGGCTGCCAGAGTCCTGACTTGGCCCCCCTCCCTGTATCGGCTGTCCCTGGGGACCACCAGCTCCCTCCCACGATGCAACGGACCAGGTGGTCACGCACCCTCAGCGGGTGAGCTGGAACCTCGCCCGCCACCATTCAGGATGCCCCCTTCCCGTGAAGAGCGCCCCCTGCACGTTCGAGCCGGAGGTCGCCGCTTCCTGCTGGAGGCCGCCGGCCCGCACGGTTATCCGAACAGCGCAACGGCGAGCGAGCTGGAGCGAGCAGGAGATCCCTGGCGTGCAAGGATCGGAAGCAGGGAAGGGGTCTCCCCTGATCTGCTTGCCGACCTCCGCGGTGTCTCCTGCGTCCATCGCGTGCAAACTCCCTCGGCTGCTATTCCGGGGTCTCTGTCTTCGGATGTCCGGTGGTCATTCCCGTCAGCAAGGAAGCTGGAAGCTCGCGCGTCGCAATTGAGGCAGCGCGAGTCAAGGATCCTCCCTTGGTCCGGATGCTTTCGGGCGAGGGGATGCCATGCTTCCTTGCGCTGCAGCGAGCTCATCCCAGTGGTGAATCTGCGCCTCCTGAGTCAAACGCGAATCTTTCGGCTGTTATTCCGACTTATCCATCTTCGAAGGTACAGGCTTTTGCATTCTTCCGGATGTTTGACCACCTATCGTTCACATACAACATGTGCCATTGATACTGGGTAGATACTTACAAGAATGATAAGCATTAACACAGCGGGACTTCGCAGAGCCTCCCCCTTGCCCCCCATCAGTACTCCTCCTGCACCTGCAAGACCGACGCTTCATTTGTCCAAGGAGTTCTCAGCAGACGAGATGTTGACCAGGCGTGCCCACGAGTCTCTCGCTTCCCTATGTTCGCCCCAGACTGGAAGGCTGTCTTCAAGGAAAAGAAGTGTACTGTGAAGAGAAGTGACACGGGATTGCTGGTTCCTCGTGAAGGGGGAACCGGGGAAATGGGGCATTTCAGGGTGGAAGCGGCGCGGTAGCGGAGGTTGCATCATCAGTCTCTGACGTGTGAATGTACGGTCTATCGATTCTGGTTGTGGAAACACCTACCAATTAAGTGTATCCAGGACCTCAGTGGATCTGGAGATTTTTTCGACATGCGTCCCATCCAATAAGGAGTCAGGGAGAAAAAAATGGCGGATTCTACCTCTTGCCGACAAAGCTTTGCCAAGGAATGCACCAATACCATGGTATCGATAGGATCCGGTGGAAGGATCGAAACTACTCACGGCGTCGCTACCGGAAAGAAAACAGAGGAAGCGATCTGTGAGCAGAAACGGGATCATCGTTTCCTCCCATACATCTTCGCCGTTTATCGGTTACCATTTCTTTGAGATCAGACAACAGGGAATTTACCTCTTGGACATTTCTATGGCCGTCATTGCTAATAGATCTAAGTCGAAGTTTTGGCAGATGCTCCAGCAGTTTTGCAGTCTGCTAATCATCTGGTGCTAGATTCAGTAAAGATCTTTGCTCGAGGAAGACGGCTTGATGCAAATAATGGACAGATCCTCTCTATTCTTCGAGCACCACAAACATCTCTCTGTCCACAGATGCGATTGTCGAGTCCTTGCTTTTCTTGTTTTCCAGATTCCTCCATCTTTCCACAGATGGAAGTACAAATGCCCTCCTAGTTTATTCAGCTCATCGGCGTCTCCTCTGTTAATCATCTTCGCTCGCAGGAGATTTTCTCGAGTTTTTGCACCTCTTGTCTGCTTACCAACAGGTGTGACACGACACGCACAGGAAAGCATGACCAGCACAGGAAGCGTGCACAACTTTGGCCGAGCTTGCTGCTTGAGTCTCTCTGCTGCGCTTTTGAGCGCCTCCATTGGTTGCTCCATAAAATAGCGCTTTTGTATTGCCTTGAGAAAATGAAACAGCGTTCGGTGTTGACCGAACAAAATGTCATCTCAGCTACTCAAAACAACAAGCGATCCACCTAAAAATCGACTTTTCATGTGCCTCGATTGCTTTTATTTGCAAAGAAGGCGCGAACTAGAGTCATCCGTGGACGGAAAAGGGGAGGATCTTGAAACAAGATGAAATGGGTAGGAAAGCGACTGCAGTTGGGGTCGCTGCGAGCTTGGTACAGCGCCACAAGCTCGGCAACAGGAAACATTAGGGATCCAGCCGTTTCGATTTGTCCTTCTCGAGGTGTGGGATGTGCGCCATAGAATCCTCAAGCGAAGATCAAAAATGGGCAGATGACAGCTCAGTGATTTTGCGTTTCCAGGCCACAACCTCCTGTGTTCGGGGGCAACGCCGGGGAACCCGCAGGCGAACGACGCAAACGCATTTGGAAACTTTGCCACAACTTCCAGCTAGTCGAAGTAGCTCAGCATTCTGAATCACAGCTTCCTGCTCATTTAGCTGAAAATTTCGAGTACTAGGTGAGAGTAGTCCGAGAGCTGGCCGATGTTCTTTGGCATTAAGAGTCAGGCGGCGTTTCTAGCGAATCCTCACCACTCGTGCTCAGATAAATGACAGAAGGTTTTTTTCTAAAAAAAAAGAAAGAATTCAAAAATGAAAGATTCTGTACAAGAAAGAAAGAACTTTTTTTTTTTTTTCCTTTTTCCGGAGGAGGAACGATGAGACCCAGTGCCATCTGCACTGCTGTCTGGGCAGCAGACGCCAGCAACTTTGAATGTTTCTCCTTGAAAGGATCGCGCTGGCACCAAAGCATGAATAGTTGCTCCCGCTTCTGGAGATTGGATCGGGTACTGAGTCCACTACTCGAAAATGGAGCAACCAGAAAAGAGGGAGGAATATTTGCAGAGGATAACGAAGAAAGTCTTCCTTTTTTTTTTTCCAAATAGCTTCGTCTTTTTTCCTTCCAGCTTTTTCAGGGACAAGGCTGTGGAATCATTAAGCGATTACAGGAACTGCGGAATCATACAACTACTACGGAACCTTTGGAATTCCAAAGCGACTTAGATAAATGTCTGATTTCCAGACTAGCACCATCTGAGCAGCCACGTGATGGACAAAGCAGCTTCCTTCTTGAAAGGAAGGAAGCAGAGTTTGCTAGCTGGGGGGTTTTGATGAGCTCGTGACATTGCAGCTGCGTGTGAGACGGAAGCATTCCTTTACAAAGTTTATGTTTACGGAATAAAACTTTGTATGATTTTTTAAAATGAAACGTTCATCTGCACCGTCTTCGATTAGTTGAAGTATCTAGTGGAGATATGGAGTTGATCTTGTCGTTAACGGTTTTTGGCTCACCAGGTCTTGGTAGTCTGAAGGTTCGTTTGTGTCGTGGATTTTTCCGGAGGTCCATGCTTGTTTATCCTCTTCAGTGCAGTACCTCAAGTTGCTCTGTGGTGAACCTCTTGCTTTTTCCAGATGAGTTTTTTGAAAAGTTTTCCGTTTGAGTCCCGGCAGTGTTCTTGGTTCTTTCCGTTGAAAGTAACCTTGTAGGTGTGGCGTCCCTGTTTTTGCGACTTCTTTGCCTATGCAGGCGAAGAAACAGTTGGCACGGCACCAGTCTTTGATTTCTTTCAGTTCTTGATCTGTGAAGTTACACAATGTGAAGCACCAGTTGAAAAAAAGTGCGTATGGCACCTTTGTGGTCAGAAATTCACAGTAAGTAAGACTTGGCTTTGGTTGTCGGTGTAGTTGTATTTATACTGCGTAACTGCGCAGAAATTGCAATCTGGTAAACAGTATTACCAAGATTGCATTTCGCTGACAACGCAAAACCTTGGGAAATTCCGATATGTTGTAAGTGATGTTTTTAGTGGCTGGTTTTTGTCCGCAATCGTGGAAGACTTTGGAATGCGGAACAGGCTGTTGCTGTCCACGTGGGAAGTGCGTGGCGTAACCCGACCTCGTGGAAGGCTGATAAAGTCGGGTGGGCGTGCCCACCAGCCAGACTAAAAAAGGGCGGGGGATTGACTTAGGTGGTCAGTACGCTGTCAAGCAGCGGAATGGCGTGACCTTGCGCTGGTCGTTCTCGTAAGAGAAAGGGTGGATTGTTTGCAATTTCTGCGAAGCGTCGTCGTCTGTCTAGGCGCCGAGGTGGATATAGTACATCAAGAGCTGCAAACTGATCTTTATTTATCCTTCGGGCAGAAGATGCTGCCCAAGACAAGCACAGCAGCACGTTCCGGATCTCATTCTTACGGCCTTTCGAAACCACTTGGGAAGCAGACAGTTCTTCGAGTGAGTGGAAAAATGATGTGTACAGCACCGTGAATGTTTGCACAGTCGGTGTGATGGTTCCAGAATACTTTGATGTCCATGTCCTAAGGTCTAGAACATGGGCGTCATCAGGAATGCAATCCTGGAAATGCCGCAATCGTGGGAAGAGCAGAGGACATACCCAGTTACAGCCGGACGCGAGATTTCACCAACACACTGGGACACTGCACCAGTGAACAAGACAGCGCTGGATTTTCGTGAAGATGGCATGGCGTTTCTCTCATCATAAGAAAAAGAAGGAACAGCACTCTCGGAAACGTGCGACCCTCAATACGTGATCACCTCAGTCCCTCTGGAAAACGATGGAAAAAGGGTTGATGGGAGATTCTCACTGAAGTCAAATTTGAGTAAGATGGTTTCTCAAGCAGATGTTATTGGCGCTTCCGGGAGCTGTTATACGAACTACAATGCAAAACGACAGGGAACTGATGCTTGATGTGTGAAAACATTTGAATATATAAGAATCCTCCGAGAGAATAGACTCACTTTTGAGCAACCCCGCTGCTCAAGCCAGCGACCTTTTGAACCAGTTTAAAGTCAACCAAATAAGAGTCTACAGTGTTTTTGAATACGGCCTTGAAATACCGTATCCCAAATTCCTTGATAAGGATAAATGGAAAGCATGCGTTTGGGAAACCCCCAGGTTTTCTCACCAAGTGGAAGTGTAGAATGCGCCTTCATTCACCGAATTGGGCTTTTACGCGTGGTCGGTGGAGAAGATTTCCATTTTGCTGCAGATGCTGAAGTACACAACAGAGAGCCTCAGAGAACGAAGCGGCGGCGATCTTAAAGATGTGCTTTGAAGAGCGATGAATGATTTCAGGGAAAGTTTGCTCTGCCGAAGAGCTGTCATTGCCACAAGGTGTAGGACGTGGTGAAAGCGGGTATGTTTTGATGGCATGCCGCTTATGCCAAAGGACTACTTGCTGCATAAGGACCTCCCGAGAACTCAATGAGTTGTTCGCGGAACCTATCAAAATATCCAACTTTAATTTGAGTTAAAAAGAAAAAAAAAAAATGACTGCACCGAAATGCCAAGACACGAATTCGGGATGAGTTCCAAACAAATCCCTCTCATGGATAAAGCATTCGATTGAGAAAGTAAATTACTGAAAGAACTGGTTTGGGAACAAAACATCGATTCTAGAATCAACAGATTATCCGTGGTGCAGACTCTGTATCCGCGAATGAGAACCGCAAGATGGATGCGATTTTTTTTTTTTTTAAAAAAAAATTCTTCAATGATCAAAGAAGTATATAAAGATAATCTGAAATCGGAAGTTCTCACTTCAAAAAACCACACCAGAAAGCCGGTACGGGCTGACAATTCGTGGACCTTTTAAGAAGTGGTGGTGAATCTTGAAATTCCTCAAGTCGCCGTAGAAACGGTGATGCACTCGCCACTTTGTCCTTTGGTTGCTTTGGATTTCGGAATCCTCAGACACAGTGCGTGGAGGTAAGAATTCTTCTTTGAGCGTGAATGTCTTCAGTTGACTCCCCCCAACGGTTGTTTAAGCAGAGTGAAATGAAAACGGAAAGATCACTTTTCCAGCGAGTTCAGTTCCTTATCGTTATCTTTGAAGGGCCGAACAAACGGCGCGTGCCTCGAGAGGGAGGACCCACGAAAGAGAAACGAAGAAAAACAAAAAATTTCACCTTCCAGAAGCACCGAATATCGAAACTTCATGCTTCCTAAATGAATAATGGAACTTTGGCAAAACACCCTCCGGTGAAATTTAAAAAACAAATTACTCGTACAGACTCGGAGGTGCTCTTTATAGAACGTATCATCAACCACTTTATCGTAACTGAAACTGCTACATCCCTTGGATCATTAAATAAGCACAGAAATATAGGGATTGAGATTTCATCACAATGCGCTCTGTACTTGGGCAGATGTCTGTACTGAGGAGATAGGTAACTTGGAAGCCCTCCCGCGAAAGGACGATGAGTTAATCGCTGTGATAAAAAGGATTGGGAATGAGATGCGGAAATTTGCTCAGAATCCAATGGCGACAAACGCTCATCTGAGAACTCATGACGTTCCAGGGGCGTAAAATGAGCCCAATGAGTTTACATGAGTTTATACAAACACAACTTGAAAAAGCAATGACCATCTCATTTGGTCAACAACCCTCACCCTGATCTCCCTTAATTTCATTTCGATGAGAAGAAAAACACTCCGAAATAAGGAAATATGCGGGAAAAAAAGTTCCCAAGCCACTCGTGCCATTTCTTCTTTGAGAGAAGAGCAGAGAAAAATGGTACAAGTAGCCACTGAGAACTGACTCGTCGAAGCGAATGAAACTTGGAATCGATTGAGTTTCATGCATGCAAACAAGTTTGAGAATCGCTTCAAAACGAAAATCGAAACCGGGAGATTATTCATGATTCACATGCTGGATGCTGGAACGTTTCAGAATGGAATCCCCCCGAACATCTGGCAAAGCTGACGGGCGGTGCTTTTGGCTTGAGGACATCTGCGAAAAGAACAACTTTTGCGCCATTCTCCGAGTGCAACTCCAAGCGATTTAAATAAAAAAAAATGCTCATCACAAAGCCATTTATACTCAAAGATTGGATTCAGTGTTCACAGCAGTTGCATGCAGCGGAGAGAGTGCATCAACCAGTCAAGGCATGAGATCGCTGAAGATCGCTTGCACTGCCAGTTTGCTTTTCCAAGACGTGGGTACTCACCATTCTTCCAGTTCCATCCGTTCACCTCCTTGCGGATCCTCAAAACTGCCATGGATCATTCCAGGATGAGCCGGCTGTCGAGGGCGGTGCTTTTGCCGAGTAATCACATGATAAAGTGCGGGTGGAGTGTTCAGTCCACCGACGGTGAGATGCCTCCCCACATGCTTCCCCACCTGGAGCGTCTAGAGGGATTCCATAAAGCAGTAGCCGTCGGAACTCCCCATTGGTGAAGAATGACCTCCCACGACTATCTTCTTGCTTCGTTCTCAGCCACACGACCGCGTTGGCAGCAGTTGGTGGCTACGGTCTCCTTGGACTCACAGGAATCCCTCAACTTGCGTCCTTGGTCCAGGACCGTGTTTTAGAGGGACGGGCTATCCGTAAGAGTATTCGGCCAGAACAACGTGCTTCCGCCGACGTCCCCGATGAATTTCGATGGAGGAATTTCAGGGAGACTTTCTTTTGTGAATATACGCTGAAACCGTGCAGAACTGAGGAAGGAATGGAACTCCGTGGAAACTTCGGAGCGCCGCTAATAATCATAAAGAGCCGTGGCGAATGCACTTCTCAGTGAACAACTTGAGTGGTCGTACCGCCATAAATAAAGCAAAAGAATTACGAAGGCGCCTCCCTTAAGTAATATAAACTTAGATCTGGAATGAAGGTCTCTCTCCCTTGGTCAGTATTTGAAAGTAAAGCACTGCAATTTTCAATTCCTCCTAAGGAGCACGAAGTACATAAAGGCTATTTTCAGATGTAGAGCACTAGAGTATATACAAAATGCTTCGTACAAGTATGAAAGAATTAAAAGCTCAAAAAAAGGCAATATGGAGAGTGTACTGTGCGATGTGAGAGGCTTTGGTGTTCTATGAGACTTGGATTTCACCACGACTGCCAAAGTTGTTGTATTTGATGGTAACTAAATGTAAGGAAATGATCTCATATTTTCACTTTATCTTAACCTTTCTTTTGTTTTGTACTTATTATACATATTATGTATATGCAGCTTATTAATTATGTAAGTGCAAATGCAAAATTCCATCCTATATAATTGTGAATACCCTTTGAAAGGAGATTTTCATACATGATTATGAAATCAGTATGCAACAAAGTCAGTAAATGAAATATAATAAATAATAAGTATAAGAAAGTGTGATCCATAAAAGTACTGTAGATTGTACGAGGCACACATCCGTTCACATTCACAGAGATGAATCCTTTACGAGGCCAACATCATTTATTAAGTACCATGACTACTGTGATTTCATTTAATAAAAGAGAGGCTTCCGACCTTTTCTGCAAAAGCAAAGTGTACGCATCCTTGTGTACGCACGCTGAGAACACTTTTGCAAATTAATAAAATGCAACACAATGCAGTTTCCGTCAATAGGTGTTCATCACAATGCCGTTGGCTCGTGATGGTTGGAAAGAATTTATCCTCTTCTTTAGGAAAGTTTTCTCACTTTTCATCTTTGCAATGGAGCAGAGGTTGCCGTTCGAAGAGGAAATCCATGTATCGCAAATGGAATCCTGGAATACACTCTTCCCGAAATCATTCGGGAAGGAGAAAAAAATCTTCGAGACTAAATTTACACCAGGTATTATCGGTCCTGATCAAGTGACAAGTCAGTACACCGTGGGTGCACCAAAGTTTGTGACGTAAACTATTTCATGATCAAATAATTACCAGAAAGTCCGCTTTTGTCTTTGTCATGTACATTCCGTAACAAGAGTCCTGAATACAGTAACGAGTAGCTCAATCAATCGGACCCTGAAAATGGGTCCACGGAATAGGCAACATTTTACGCAAATGAAGTCCACCAACATCTGTTTGTCGCCATTCTCTACCACAAATGATATCTGCTATCCGATTCAACAGAATACCCTGCAGATACTTGCAGCAGATGCATGTAATAGATTCTGGTCATTTTCCGGGATTTTTTTTGGTATCAGGGAAGAGATAATTTCGCTGGAAGCCAGTAATGGTATATATCAACGGGTGTATGGTATGACATGAAAAACGTCAAATGCTCAGTTTCCCCGGATGTTTGCTTCGGCTACAGACCTCAGATGATGTGCGCAGAGCTCCCCGACACGGAGCCTTTCTTAAAAGAATCACTGCACAGACCTCTTCATGGACCTCTTCGACACAGCATTCCTACTCTTCTGCGTGAAGTTGATGGGAACCTTGGATTGGGAATTTGTGTTTGCCGCGACAGCCAGTCCTTATTAAGAACATTCGTAGATTCGAGAATTGCTCTTTCACTGAATCGCAGTCTTTAGAAGGTCTGGTTGACGATTTTCCACTCGTGTGAATTCACGTCCACCTACAGAATAAAATACCACCTTATCAGTTTGAGGAATTCATCTGTAGGTCAGCTCTATTGTCCTCGTTGCCCCAAAACGTATCTTGTTCCATTCCATTCGGGAAGATTTGAGCAGAGTGGAATTCAACTCACCTAATTCACGTGGCCTTTCCAAAAAACGGTCCTTCCATGAAATTGAAATTCATCCGGAGCTCCGTACAGGGCTGCTCCGGCGCGTTCATTTTTCCGCCGCTTCGTACGGATCCGCGTTGACAGTGGCGGTCTGCTGTACACGCACGGTGTATTCAGAGTTTAGAACCTGTGTTTGGAATACCCATTTGATAACCGCAGGCAGGAAGAATTTTGGAACTCTTTCTATTATACTTGAGGATTTCGGCATGTGGAATTGTTCTGAATTCTTCAGTGTTATCAATGAGCTTTCCACAGCCGTCGCTACTTCAAGTAGAAATGAGCATTCCGCATTTATGCTGACAGTGGGTCCTGAGTTAAAAGCGTACAAATCAGTCTCAGCCGAATGCTTTCCGGACATTTTTAATGAGCAGCTGGAAATGCCTAGCAGCATTCTCGTAGGAAGGCTTATGATCAACGTCGCTCCTAGTAATGAGTGCGGCACCAGGTGCCTGGAGTATAAATACGGCAGCGTTTGCATACCTCAGGGAATTCTGCCCATGACCTTCAAGTGCCATTTTCGCTCGTTTCCAGGGATGCCGAGCTTTAGTGTGTTGGGGAACAGTACATCAAACGACACTGGAAATCGATGAAAGGATCAATCGCAAATGAGTTTCTGGTTCAGTTTCCAAGGTGTTGGTGGAGCTCTCATTTTCAAACGGTCTCTTTCTCTGCGGCGCGCTATTCCGCTCAAATGATATGGGCCGTCGCCCACCCTCGTGTTTTCCGTGCTCCTCATCTTCCGCCTGATTGTTTCTAGGAAGGGGACCAGGAGGTGCAACAAGAGGGTTCGGTTTCGCTCCCTGCTTCCCTGCTGGGACATTCCTCGAACGTGAACCGGCCATCGCAAGCTTGGACAGAGGGTCTCCCGGTCCGGGGTGCATGCAAGCAAGCAGGCGCTGGAATTTGAAAAGGGGTGGTCGAGCTTTACTAAAGGACTGCCTCGCCCACCCGACGGGAGGAAAAACGGGAGGGAGAGAGGCAAGCAAACGCATGCTGGTTCAAAGTGTGATGTCATTTTCCTCTGGACTTCCTCAAGTTATAGGGTTTCACACCGGTACGTTTATTATAAAAAATAATAAACATACATGTGTATGGCCATCGGCCCTACATGGTCCGAAAATGCTCGGAACCTGCTGAATGACCGGCATGCAGGCCGGCGAGGATCGCTTCGGCAGCGGAGGGGAAGGGGACAAATAAGAATGAAAGTGAAATAAAAAAAACTAATTCCAAGAAAATTGGGAGGGTTAGGGAAGGGATCATGGGGTGTTGGAGGGCGTCCTCTGCATCCATACCAGGATGGCAGCAAGCTCCATCTAAGTATGACCCAGGTGGAGCCATCTTGCTGCCGTCCTCATGAAGCACATGGCGAAGCAGATGACATCACCATCGCGCCGTCCTCCTCTCGCGGAGCTCCAATCCGCCACAATCCCACGTAAACAGCAAAGAACTGCTGGGGATGCGGCAGGCGAAAGGGCACCGCGCACGAAGAGGAGCTTCAACACGTCTCTGGGATTGTCCTTTGATACCCCAAGGGGCATTGCGTAGCGCAACCACAGGGGCCGGAGAGCAACACAGTCTACAAGCAGTTATAGGGGAGGAGGCCACCCCAGGAATGAATCATGAATCCAGGAAAGCTCCGGATAAAGGAGGCCTTCTCTCTTACGCTTGGGAGGGAACCTCCCACCCTCGTTGTCTCTGAAGAGAACCATGAAAAAAACTCTTTCCTATTCTCTCTGGGGGAACCCCCCAGAGAGGGCGCTGCTCCTAAATTTCTTTTCTGAAGGGAACCTGGAAAGGATCCGCTCCTGGAGTTTCTGCTCTGGAGGGAACGCGCAGCGTAGTTTCCCTTTCTAGAGACAACCCCAAAGGGAAGCCTCCAAATTTTCTCTGATGGGTCCGCTCCTCGGAGGGAACAGTGCACTTCTTGACACTCTTGGGAGGCATCCATTCACTGCTCCATGATACTCGATGAAGAGTCATCCCCTGAGGGGAAGGGGGCGAAGGTAGGATGCAACACAATTGGGGTGGAGCCCACTCCTTGATTCCTGGAAGGATCCAGGAAGTTCAACTTCCAATCGTCTTGCGGGGGGGGAGACAAGAAATTCACGACGCAACCCCGTTCTCAGCGTCGATCGTCCATGTGGAGATTCGATCCCGCAACACTTGGAGCGGAGACCGCAGCCACGCAACCGCCAACGCGGTCAGCATTACCAACTCCTGCTCTTCCCGTTGTGCGGATGGATCAGCTCCCTGATGTTCTGAAGGTGGAAGGAGGAACCGCCACTGTTCTGACGAGGAAATCGTCAGAAAACAAGCTCGTCCACTCTCCAAGTGGGCGAGCTTGATACGTTGGTCACTAGCTAATGTGTTAATCCACCCGAGGCGTGAGTCGTGACATTGAAGAAAAAAGGATGAGATTATGGGATTCTTGTATAAATAAAAACAATATTCTCTAAAATGATCATGCGTTGCTAGCTCCCGTTTCGCAGAGCACGTTTCCACCTTGAAGCATCACTTTGTAGTTACATCCATCTTCCGAGGCACCTTCGTGAGCAAACGGCATTGTCATGGAAGGATTTGTCTCCGATGCTGTTGGCAGTTCTTGCTCTTCAGAAACATTCCTTAGTTCCGTTCTCCTTCGGAAGCTGATACCCCCTCGCAGACTTCTGCATGTGTGTAAAGCTGCAGCAACCCGTGAGATGCTGGACCGCGGACGTGTAACTTCAGAGTTCAGACAGTCGGAACGGCCACTCTTCTGAAACCGCTTCATCCCTTCTCTTGTTCCATGGGACGTGTGCGCATCTCGGAAAACCTGTTTCGAGAATCTAAGGAGCATCCGAGGACCAGAGTCAGCGGTAAGCTATCGCGCCCCCGTGGTTTCCTAGTCTTTGCAGCCCTTCCCGACATCGGCAAACTCCGTTAGTCCTTTCACTCAGCCATCAGTTGCTATTTTGTCCTAGGTTACGTGTGATCCTCCCCTCATCTTAGACGACACCGTTACCCCGGAGAAAATACGCTCGGACCACGTGTTTTCCTCATTCTGTTTCTCCAGTCGGAGGAGGCGATCGTGGGCGCGGTGGGAGATACAACGTCACGTCATCAAAGGCTCGTTAGTTCCATTCCTCCAGTTTTTACAGGCAAAGAGCTGCCTGCTAGGAGTAGGGCCGGAGAGAGTCGGCAGGAAGCAAGAAAACCCGACCACAGAACGAAGCACTCGCCAGGGAGTGAGGGAAGCCGCGTGCATTTCGACGCTACTGGCTACCCTGTTCGCGAAAACTGCTACTGCTTCTGCTCTGAAAGGAAGTTTGGGATAAAAGCAGCTGAGAGATGGAAAGGATGACGACGGAATTCCCTTAGAGTGATATTGTCACCATGGGAGCTCACGGTCTCTTCGCGGATGGGCAGCGACGGTGAGTCAGACGTTCAGCCCTCCCCCAGCGGTTCTCCTTTTCATCTGTTCAGACAGTCTCCCCTCCTGATTTCTGGTGGCTCGTAAGCGATCATCGCGAAAACTAGCTTCCTCAGGCCAAGCTCCCCTTCTCTTTTCTTCTCCCCGTTTCGAAGGAAGGGAAAGGAAAGCAGAAAGGTGAACGGTCGGAGGTCAACTTGCATCTTGCTTCGAATCTCGAGGGAGAAGGGTTCATCCTGGGAGGAGTAGGGAAAAAGCAGGAGCATCAAAACTCGACCCTCCCGCTCGAGAGATCTTCCAGAAAGATCAGTTTCTTTCCGGGGATGAGGCAGTGGCAGCAGTGAACGGGACCAACAAGGAGTCGAGGAGGAAATTTCTGTTCTCCCCTCCGAATCCAAGTTTTTAAGGTTCAGTCCAGGAAGGGTCGGAGAAACGGTGGATCGGGTGCTCACGCGCCCTGACGCGTTGAGGAGCGCATGGGACGCAACACGTCCGATCGAGGTTCAGATGGACCTCAGCAACTTCGAAGAAGCGGCTACGGGATGATCTCGAGCGAGCGAGGATGGGGTTCAGGAGTGACCTCTTGGACTACGGGATGGGGGGAAGTCCGCGCTCTAGGAAGAGACTTCTCGTGAGTGCCCGCGAAGGACTGGAAATTTGGAGGCTGCGGAGGTCGCGGACCCGACCTTGAAGGATCGGTCCGTGCAATACCGGGGGAAGCGGAGCCCGGACTTGACTCGGATCTCTCTCCTTCAAGGCAGAAAGGGAACCGAGAATCCACCCGCGCTCCGAGTCTGGGAGCAGCGGGCAAGAGGACTTTGTGCAAGACGAAGGCGGAGGCCTTGACGCGATGGACGCAATCTGCAGTGATCCCCGGGCAACCCGTTTGGAAGCTCCAGGGGCCATCAAAGAACTGGTGCTGGAGATCAGATTCCGTGGAGCACCAACCTCCTCAGAAGAGCCTAACCTGACGGCTGGCGACTTCAGCGCGATGTCAGGAAGCAGCGGCCACCTCGAGTTCTGATGGCGGATCACTTCGCATGTGCCAAAAGGCTACCCGGAAGCGCAACAACAGAAGTAGGTGAGCAAGAAAATGCCCTAAGGGTAGTAAACAAGAAGCGTTGCATCTTCCTCAGTGAGGATTGCCATTCCGCCCGGCTTCCTCGTTACTGACGGAACGCTGGAGCGCGGCGCGTTTCCGAGAGTGACGGGAGGAGGTAAGGGCAGGGGGTAGGAAAGAGGGCATTGGGGCGAAATGGAAGGAGTTCATCGGGGAGTTTGCATTGAGAGCTGGTGTCCTACAGCCAGTCGATACAATGGGACCGACTTCCGGAGCTCCGATGTGGTCTCCAGGGCGCTCCAGAGCTATGCTATTGGACGTGGTCTGTCCCCTTCGGAGATCCCGCAGTGGCCACAGAGGGTACGAGACGGAGGCGCGTTAGGGCAAAGAGTTGTTGGCTGAAGATCCTTCGGAGTCAAGCAGAGAACATCAGAAAGGAGAAGGGCAAGGTGTCCTGGGACCATGGACTGGGCCGCTGGTGATTGACGAGCTGCCTCCCTAGGATCACAGCCCCTTGCAGAGAACCAGATGAATGGAATCGAGGTCCTGCGGGTATGAAGGGTTCCAGGTGTCTGCAGACATCGAGGCAACGATCGGTAGTCTTGTCACCTTGACGACGAAAACTGAGAATACAAAGATTCGCCTAGAGAATGCCAGTAGCTGCATTTTTGGGCGCATCGAGGCTCTCTGGAAACGAGCGTGGATGCACCTTTTCGACATTGGAGAATATGATTGGAAAAATCCCCTTCCCCCTCATCGCTTGTTAGCGGACTACTCCCTACACTGACATGGATCGTAAGCAACCACAATGTGGACACTCTCTCCAATGGATCAACGAGTCCACAGCCTTGCGCTTAGCACTGCGAATTTTTGCTGCTGTACCAACTCTTTTTGGGACCTGGATCCGCGTTGGAGACCGTGTAGCTGTGGTCTTCGTGCTTGGTACCAGGCGTTGAGGGTTCGAATCCTACCCAGGGAAGGATCGACGCCGTGAAATGGGTGCGTCGTCAGTTTCGAGTCCCCTCGTAAGATGAAGCTGGTTGGCCCACGGACTTTGGGTGTGGTACTGGTGGAAGCAGGATGCACCCGTTGAATGACCAGGGCTGGAAGCTGACTCTCTGTGGTTCCTCCAGGAATCATGGAGTCAACTCTTACTGAAGGAAGCGAACTCTTCTCGGTCGGAGTTCGGCTTCTTGCCAGGTCGAAGGATTGGGATTTCCATGAGCCATGTAAACACGTGCCTGGTCTATAAAAGAAATGTTTTGCTATGGACGTTGGAAGCAACTTCGACAGCAGTAGCTGGAGGCAGGCTTCCCATGGAGAAATTCATGGAGTGATGGAGGGGATCGCCTCTGATGCGATGTTAGACTCGCGAGGAACCGTTAAAGAAAAGGAGCTTATCAAGTGGTACGATGGAGATTGGCTCTAAGTTTACCGGAACACTCACGCTGATGTAGCCACTGGGTTGGTCAGGGATGTAACGGTAGGTCACAGATTCCCGGGAAACAAGGAATCGATCGTGCCAAGCGTCCGAGATGTCCGCGAAATGATGGTGACCGTTTACGAGGTTAACTCCTTGCTGAAGGTGTTCACAGAAGCCTCGAACGTCCCTCAATCCATGTTGATTTGCTCTTATTCTTCTATATGAGAAAGCAGGAGACAGAAAAGAAGCCATTATCTTCGAAGAAGCGAAAACGTTTTGTTCTGGAGACGGATTTGAAGAATTACACATGAGTAGGTGCAGCAGTGCAGCCCTTCTTCTTCTCAAATGGAAATACAAATATCATTTTTCTTATCTGGATTGACAAGGATACTGTGGTTTGCGGAAGAAATGATACTGAGACGATTTAAAACCAAGGGCCAGGCTACGGAAGGGTTCTCATCTCGCCTCATGGCCATTAGCTGCTACAGCAAACAACTGATTGTGGTGATCTATGTGCAGGCTCTTGCGTATCAGCCGTCGATGCCAGCTCATACCGGATGAAACTTGATTCCAGATATGATCGGTATTCTCATCAGGTTTCCAGGTACCCGCAAGCATCGAGGTGGTCTTCTGAAACGACGAAGATTCGCCCAGTGGATGCCAATGGCTGCATTTACGGGTGCACTGAGGCTCCTTGGGAACGAGTGCGGATGCACAGCAAAGATCAGAGAGCGCTGCTGCGACCCCAATCGCACCTCGGCATGCCTTTCTGATATTAGCGTCGTAAAAAAACGTGTGAAATCGATGCAAAGCTGAGTGCCACACAGAACAGGTTGACGGAGTGGAGCCAACCGAAATATATGGTATGTCATCTAGCAGAGGATCAGCAACAGAACACCTTTGTCGCTGAAGACTGAGCACATAAGCAAGGGTCGGCAGGTTGGGGCCGGCTGCTATTGCTGTCTGGATGAAATTGAAGAGGAGGAAAAAGTAAAACAGCACGATGAACTCTGTCGCTCCAGGAGGAAGTCACAAAGAACTCTGGTGAATGTCCGCAACGACAGCGAAAGCTCAAATTGGTCATAAAATCTGCACGCAGGGACAAAAGGAGAATGAAACCATCTGGAAGCTGGTTACCGCCGAAATTTCCCTCGGGTTATCTGGGGTCTGTTGAGGTGAGAGGAGAAAGAGGAGTCCCATCCTGCAAAGTGGAGGCCATGGGGAGCGAAACGGTCCTCAAACTATTCTCCGACTTCAAGTGGTGAAAGAGCCTGAACGCTGAAGGTCGCGCTGCCGGAGACCCGAGCTCCACCGGCGGGACCATTTCGAGAAGCACAACTGGCGCGCTCACGAGCCGAACGCCGGCTCGCGGGGTGCAACCCGATTTCATGTGATCCGATGGGCGTCGCATCCATGAGAGCTGCTGGTTGCCGCGGACGGCGGGACTCAACCGTGGCAACCGTCGAATCTCCCAACGAGACCGCACTCCACCGCCGTTCCTGCCTTCCAGGATTCCGAAAGGACGATGCCGGAGGACGACGGCACGTTCCCCCGTTTCCCGCTCGCAGGAGGGTGGCGATGGCGCGCGCGAAAGTGTTTTGGCGCGGGCTCGCCTGCGGCCAACATCGACTCAGAGACCTCGGTCTTGGTAGCAAGTGCTCCATGGTGTGGAGGAGGGATCCATGCGAACAGCCTTCCGGCTCATAGGTCAGTTGATCCTCAGCTCTCAGAACCTGAAGGAATTGGTGTTTCGCATGAAAATCTTTCAATGCAGCCCTAGTCCATTAATTACCTCTGGAACTGTAAGGAGGAGATTTAGGTCCAACCCAAGGAATGCCAGAAGCATGAGGCTGTGTGACAGCCATCCACGTTCATTAATTGCCACTGCAGGATTTAAGCCCCAGAGGCGAGTCGCCCAACTGTGATCTCTTCCAAAGCTGCTGTTAAAGCAGCCAGTTGTCTTTAGAGTGAGAAAGGCGGAGTGTGCGTGGCATCAGAACCACCGCTTAGCTGACGAAGAAGCTGAAGCTAAAACGATATCTGCAAGTTTCCTAAACTTCATGTTTCTTTACCAGAGGGAGCCCGCCTTTCAGCAAGAAGACGTCTCTGATCGTCGAAGACGTTTCACGGAGCTGCTTCGGAAAGGAGTGGTACCGAACCTCATCTGAAGCAGTTGCACCCAAAGCAGGTGGCTTGAAACACTGCATGGGTGCAACGGGACTCTTGAATTTCAGGATTCCCTCTCTCTAGTGCTTAAAGCGTGCTAACAATCGTGACCAACTCAACCACTGTCTTCCCCACGCCACATTGATCCACGGTCTCTTCGCTGCTGCTTCATCCCAAGCAATGGTCCTTGCTAATTAAGCAAAATCTGTTTCCTGCACTTCGCGTGAACTACGCATGCGCACCAACGAACCATCTGTCAACCATTTCGTGGAGGTTGCCGCTTCCCCTACGTCACCAAACAAGGAGTTGTCTGCTTCCCCCTTTTGATCGTGAACCTTTGCAGTAGTGGAATTCCGTTCCACCTTGACCGAATATGGCTGCTCATCAGATGGGTTGGTTGGGGAAACAAGTGTGCGGTTGCTCCATGATATTTATCAACTACCAAAAAAAATTAGGGCGGGATTTCATCACTGCATTCCACGAGAAAGATGCGGTGCTATCATCCAGTTTGGGTGCGGATCCGTGCCATGCCATGAGGGTAATTAAATGGACATTTGTTATTAAGGTGAGGGGGACAAAGAAAAGGAGAGTCATTCGGAATCCAGCGGAAACCTATGCTGACATCTGTCAGATTCACCCGACTCTTGTCCTAGGGGTCATCTGGTCATCCCTTCACTGCTTCCAGTTGACGATGAATGCACATGCACAGTGTCTATTCTTCCTCTCCTTCCCAAGGCGAGACGCCGCTATATTTCGGTTGTACACTCTTACCACGTGTGCAGTGCTTTCTTCTTCACATCCAGACTCCTGAAGCAATGTCGGAAATGAATGATGAAGAGTGTGTGGCTACCGGAAATCCGTTGTTTTAGAGATTTCTCGATGGGACTAAACGATGCGCTCGTTTCCGGAGGACTTTTTTTTAGGATGCCTTCTGTACACGAGCACATCCAAAAGGGTTTGCTTTTTGTGGACTTTACTGGAGATTGGAACAACCATCTACTGTGCGCAAGTCCAATGTGGAACACTTTCAACACCGCGGCGGGTCATTCAGAACCGACGACGTGGGATGCTGAGATCGGGAATTGTTCTTCTCCTTCACGACAACGCGCGCCTTGGCAACAACACATGCTGTCCGCACATCCCAGACAATTCAGAATTCAAATGGGAGCTTTTTGATCACCCGGTCCTGACCTCGCCCCAGACCACGTCTTCCTGCACCTCAAGAAGTGGCTCGACGATTCGAGGGGGAAAGTGAGGGTTGAAAACTGCAGTGCTGCTGAACTGGATGGACTCCCAGGTGGTGGGATTTGATGCAGAGGGGTCCAAAAAGCTTCTTCAGCGGTATCAAAGGTGTTTGGGAAAAAAATGGTGACTTCGTAGAAGAATGACATCGGGATGTTTCGAGGCACCAATACATGTTTTTGTTTGTTCTTTCTTGGTATCCAAACCGCCCTTACTTTTCGATGGCAGTGTATGCGGATCACGGTCCACTTTGCTAAGACGCTGACCCAAAGGAGCCGCAGATCCGTGCTACCCTTCTGAACGGATGCTGCACGAAACAATTCTTTATGCTTCGAAGCATCGAACTGTCGTCAACTTGTGAACTGTGAACAGTGGTCGAACCTTCGTCTCCCTCTTGGATCCGCATCACAACCTAGAGAGGGGACGCAGTACTTCAAATAGGCTTGCAAATAGTGGACGTAGCAAATGCTTGGTAATTCGCTCAACTATCAGATTCCATAGATACACTTAACACGAACACCCCTGCCATTTCGAAAGTTTCCCTCACAATCCCTGTCTTGAATCCTCCAGAGGGGAAAGTTGGTTGCAGGATGCCTCGTTACATGAATCTTTCGTAAGGATTAGTCAGTAACTTTCGTATGTTCGAGGTTTCGAGGTATACAGAATCGTTCAGCGAAAAGTCAGCGTCTCAGCAAAGTGGACCGTGATCTCGTACATTGCCACCGGCAACCGCGCGTGCATTGTGTTTACAACGCTCCCAAAGATAGAAAGGGGACAAAGGGTTTTCTATGGAAGCCATTCACAAATCTCCCTTTATTTGGAGTTCCCGGTGCTTCATTTGACATTTTTCAAGATGTGCCAGCCTCTTCCTTGAGCACAACTTTTTTCACAGCAGTGTACATGTTTTGCATCTCAGGAATCTCTCAGATTTCCGTCAGATTAGGGAGAGCTCGAATCTCGAATCCATTGGCATGCCATGCCAGAGGCATTCCCATCTTTTCCTTTTAGCTACTCTTTGCCCTTGTCCCGAAGAGGGAGCAATTTGCTTAGTAACCGATGTGTCTGCCCTCTCGTCAGTGCCGACTTTTTTTAACGGTTGGCGCTTCCGCAGGAAAAAGTCAAAGAGGAAGCTGAGCCACGAGGAATCATTATGCGTTCACATGAAAACCTGGTTTTGATGCTGCGACAGCTTTCTAAAGAAATAAGAAAGGGGGGAACGGGGAAACAACCATTCTAAAGAAAATTTTCCTTCGTTTGAAGCGTAAGAACGAGAGCGCAATAGCATGACGGCAAAGGAAATGAACGAACAACAGGAATGAGGATTCCTTCTGATTTCAAGGAGACATCCAATATTGTACCTGAACACATGCAGAGGGTGAAACCCAGTGGACAGCCGTATAAGAAAAGCAGACTTCACTTCGTTGCACTTTGCGCTCGCACGAAATAATAAGAACGCCGAACGCGGAAGTAACGGTGAACAGCTCGGGTCACACATTCAAGTGGCATGGATGAGAGATGCTGCAATATCAAAGGGCCCTGATCCGGGGTCGGAAATGGAAGAAACCTCGGGAAAAAATACAGTGCGTCCACTGCAATTGTGGAAAGACCGAATCCGATAAGTAGTGGTACAGCAAACTTCTGCAGCAGAAGGATGGCACACTGCTGAGCACAAGGAGAAGGCGTTTCACTTTCCAACGAAACCGACGAACAAGAAGAATCGGCACCGAAGAAGCGAAATTCGCGGTGGCAGGTGATCCTAGCGAAGCAACTACTACTAAAAACTCAAACACGTATCCAATACAAGAAAATGAACCTGATGGCTCGGAAAATTTCGGAGACTCCTTTGCGGCTTCTGGAATGAATCTTTTTCGTGGAGGTCAGATGATGTATTCTTCCTCCTGCGATACCAGCCCTTACCATCAATTAATGGGATACTCGAGATTATAATTACTGAAGAAATTCTGGACGGTTTCATTCATCGAGCGTCTTTCCCTTTGGATCGTTAAATGACTAATTAGATAATAAGAGCAGTTCGTTATCGTGGATTCATCACAAGTTTCTTATCAAAGATTGCTTGCGAAAAACATGTGCTCGAGCCTTGAGAATTCTGAATGATGAAACGATGCTACACGCTGCAGACGATCCTTCTATCTGACAGCCCCGTATTTCCAGAAATCCATCTTTTTTCATTACTATTTTGAGAATGTTGCGAACGCTTTATTGTGGATGATTTCCCCAAAGATCAACATAACCGTTCTTGTACGGATCAGAATAGGTATGAAAACAGTTCGTTTCTTTTGATAAGTGTCATCCATGGGCATCATTATAAATTCCTTGCTCGGGGATCATTCCAAAGGTGTTCAACGGTGCTCAAGACTCCTTAGCTCATACATCTGATCATGGGACAGGCTTTCTTCTTCTGAGAGTCCGATTGTGAAATGCCGCTCAGAAGACACGTTTCCAGGTGATAGATTTCCCTGCGCCAGCTGTTTACTTATCTTTCAATGAATCCTGTAAACTTTATTCACTACCTCCTGCTCACATACGAGGCGTTTTAAACGTTGCTTACTCACATTCAACCCACTGCTTCGTACTCAAGCACTTTGTACAGTTCCCTCTCGAAATGCAACTTTGACGCTGCTGCTTCCGTGCTTTTCCGCTCCCAGAAAGCACAAAATTTGCTACAGAAAGGGCGCTGCCGCTTTCGGATCAGTCGGAGAGAGATAAAACGGGGGAAGATTAAGATGGCGGGAGAATCAGGTGTTCTGAGATGTCAAATGTGTGATCAAGGATTTTTCCCATGTAGTCAGATGGAGCTAGAGAGGCACGGATGAGAAGGGATTTGCTCCAGCTACCAATTTTAATTCTACTCAGCATTTTGAGCGCGACCAATTGAAGCAATTATGAGATCACATCTCTTCCGGCTTACAAATGATACTGAATAGCCGTGTCCTGCCTCGTTGCATGCAATGCAAAGGCTGTTCCAAGTCATAATCTGAAATCCGGGTTTAAAGCACTGCACGGGCGTAATACAGCTCCCGTGCCTCTCCAGCAGTGTTTCACTACACGGGAAAATCCTCGATCACACATTTGAGATTCCAGAGCACGTGGTTCTTTCCCTGCATCTTAATGGTTTTCTGCTGAATTTCTCTTCAAGTGATACAACTGATACAATTCCTTCTGTGAGAAGCAAAAGCATCTTTTCCAGCGTTTTTTGCACCTTCCAGCTATTTGTGTTGGCTATGGTCTTTGTAGACCCCCCGCTCTTTACACGGGAGTGCATTTCTGTCCACTCGATGTGCGATTAGATGTTGGTATATTCAGCCACATGAGGATAAAAGAGCATGGCTGAAAACATGAGGCATTCAGGCAGTTTGGCAGAAAAGACACGTTCTGATTCATCTGCATTATCACAGACTTCTGATCTGTGATTACAATTATCCTCCAGAGTTTCCTAGAATACGGCAATTACCATATTTTTGAATTAAACGGGTGATCGTTAAAAGTAATGACACGACGCTATCTTCACAAAAGCAGCCCTAATTCCAAAACCTCCTCGTAATAAATCCCTTATTATTTACTTAGTTCTAAGGAGATAAGGATGAGAGATGCAGAGCTTTATGAAGGTGATATTTTGATTATTTTGAATTTTGGAGCCAGGGGAGGACGGCCTGCCGGCGGAGTTCTTTCAGTGCTTCGCCGCAGAGCTGACTCCCCTGGTGCTCGAGTTGACACGGCTGATCCGAGACGAAGGCAATGTTCCCACCTCGTTTCGGTCAGCCAGGGTGAGGCTCCTTCCTAAGGGAGGAGACCTCCGAAAATTAAGCAACTGGGGTCAGATCGCGATTGTGATCGCGGACACCAAGTTGTTGGCTGGACTGTGGGCTGCGCGGCTGGAACAGGTGGAGGACAGCTTCGTCAGCCCGGAACAGACGTACGCTGTTCCCGGGCGAAGCATGGAAGCGAACCTGTTCTCCAGCACATGGTTCCATGTGCAACGGGAAGAAAACAAGGAAAAACGGAATGTCGGCAACCCTGATTTGGGGCGCCAGAGGGGCAGGTAGGGGACGACCGGGGAGGAAAGGGGGCTCTAGCGATTGCAGTCGATCTGCATAAAGTGTTCGATTGCGTGGTCCAGGAACTTCTTCTGGAGCTCCTGGATCGCATGGGCTTCCCGGCCGCCTTCACGGCCTACCTGCGCTCCTGCTGGCGCAATGCGATAATCACCGTTTCTTTCAGAGGACAAAACGTGTTCGGCGTGCCGGTAAGGCGCGCCATCCGGCAGGGCAACAGCCTGAGTCCCCTGCTCTTTAGCACCTATTTCGAACTGGTGCTGAGAGCATACAGGGTGACATTGGCTGCCCTGCCAAGCTCGTGCCCCGGTACGCCGACCGTGTCGGCGTATGCTGATGATCTTCTGCTGATGTTGACCATGTCCGCCCCAGCTGCCGCAGTCGAGGATTTCTTCGACTTGTTGAGCCGTGGGACAGGACTACGGGTGAACAGGACGAAGTCGTCGCTAGTTGCGGTTGGTGCAACGTGGGCAGGACGACCTGACTGGATCCGCCTAAGGATCCCCAAGGAAAAGTACTTAAAGTACCTTGGCGTTTCGTTGGGGGATTCCTGCCAGTCAGAAGCCTGGTCAGGTCGTCTCCAGAAAGTGGAGTCGGCTATCGGCCCGTTGCTGGAAGGCAAGTTTCACTTGCCGTTACGGGCCGCGGTGTGGAACGCGTTTGCGCCCCCCCTCCTTCGCCCCCTGCTTTTTGTTTGCCCCGTACCCCGTGAGATGAAAAAGAGAACGAAGGACCTCCTGTGCATCGTCCTATGGGGCAGCAAGAGGCCTCGTGTGCCTCTGCAGGACTTGTGCGCTCCACGTCGGGACGGAGGTCTTAGCGTCCTGATGCTGGAGCCCGTGGAAACACAGCTGCGGTGGCGTACCCTAGCCATCGTGGCGAAGATGTGGAGCACCCCTTGGTGCGTTCCAGCTCGCCTCCTCGCCTGTGTCCCCGCAGGAAAATAAGAAGATGCAGCCTTCTCCTGGGACGCATGGCCACCTTGGCAAAGGAGAACGGATGGATGGCCTGCAGCCCCGCCAACTCCAGCGCATGGCTGGAAGAAACAATTGGCACGTGGGCGAAGTTAAACCAGCCTAGTGGAAAATCCTGCAACCGCCTGCGTCCCGGCATCTACACCCGCTGCACGCTGCGGAACATGATCGAGTGTCCTGCCAGAAGCACGTGGGCGGAGACGACCCCACTGACCACGGCGCTGCCCTTCCTAAGAAGGGCTCTTCAAAACTGCCGGAAGCTGAGATGGCAAGTCACCTGCCGGATAGCGGGCAAGGAGAAGGAATTAAGTGGGTGGACCATGAGGGAACTGGCATACGCCGCGACCCCAAGCGTTCTCCCGCGCGGAATACGGAGATGGGGCGAGCTGCTGGGTATCCCGCTGGATGACCTAAAGTGGCCCCCGTTATTTAGAGACCCATCCACCCTCCCCCTCAAGTGACTGGAAACGGCTCTGCTGTTGTTGCACTGGGGTCTTCCCTGCAACGCGTGCTGCCACCACTGGACGTTGGGGAACGTGGGACAGAACTGTGCAGTGTGCGGGGAGAAGGAATCCCTCCCACATCTGTTAGTGGACTGCGCTGCCCTCCAGCCCTTGTGAGAACGTTTTGCTACGACCCTCCGTATGCCGGTCGGCAGTACCCCCAGAGACGTTGGGAGACTCCTCTTCGTGCGAGACGCCCTGCCACCAGCCTCAACCCTGGCAGCGCTCTGCTGCCTCCGAGGGATTGTGGCTGCGTGGAGCGCAGCAAACAGAAGAAGCAGCGATAGGGACGCCATCGTACACGCGGGTCGCTACCTGAGAATCGCGATCGGATGGTCCCATCTGGGAGCTATGACGAGGGACCTCGAGGGCATCCTGGAAAGGATGGTCTCTTCCTCGAGCGGACTGTGATCCCTTCCCGCCCCCCCAAATAGTTTCTTTTTTTTTGTTTGTTTGATTTATTTTTCTTTTTGTTTTACCCCTTATCCCCTCCGCTGCCGAGGAGAGTCAAGCCGGTCTGCGAACCGGCTTCCTGGCAGGTCCCATGAACAGGCCGTAGCGGGGCCTCGTACCACAAATGTAAAGTGTTTATTAATAAACGCCCCGGCGTGACCAGGTGAGAACTCCCTCGTGTCCAATGGTGAAGGCGCACTTTGCATAGGATTTCTCCATGAAATATCAGCAACGTCGACTCCTGCCACTTGAGGAGGAGTGTTGCACTGTTCCAGCACGCCGGAGGCCACATCACCTCCTCAGGAGGGATAGTGATCAGCTCTCCCCAGCGTACAAGTCCGTGGGGTGGGACACTCGGGGTCTCAGCATCCGCCACTTACCGAGTTGTCCACGTTCCAAGAAGTTTTGTTTTTGCTGCTATGCAGTCACTTCCCACCTTGCCGGGATTACACTTTCCCTTGCGTCCCTTAGGGAGGGCAGTACTGGGGCAAAGGGAGCAGACGAGACTCACCTCATCTTCTGTGAGTTGAGGACGATCTCCTCCAACGAATTGCAAGTGTTGACTCCTCGTTGCAGGCAGGCGTACCCCACCTCTCTCGCGCCGTGGATCTTTCACCAGACGAAGGCCACCTCCTGAATCCAGGCAGTGCATTTCTCGGGGAAACAGTAGATCCAGGTGTTCTCCACCAGGGCAACCATCTAGCGAAGTTGACATCCTCAACGCCTCAGCGATTTCCCGCGAGCAACGAGGAGGGTTGTGAGTCCCTCGCAGCCGATTGCGCTCTTCTCAAGGAGTCATGCTGATATGCATCAGGGTGTTGACCATGGTTTCGCCACAAGGGCGAATCTTCTAAATTGGAACTGACGCTCCATCCTCTCCAGCGTAAGGAGGTCCAGTCCGTCATCTTTACACGGAGCACACAAGTCTTTGAGTCTGACTCTGGACCTCCCTGTGCCCCGGAAAGCTTTTCTCAGGAGATCCTCGGTCTTCCTCTTAAGTCAGGTGGGGCGGGTTAAACAAAAGCAAAGGGCGGAGGAAGGGAACCGCAAATGAGTACCACACCGCAGCCCGTTCCGGCAAGCAAAACTTGCCGTTCTGGAACGGGTCGATCGCCATCTCCACCTTCCACGACGAGATGAGGTTGCGCGTCATGGCAGGGAGCATGATGGAGTCTCATAGTCTCTGCCCTGGTGGGAAAGCCATGGACATAGCGACTGCAGATAGGTCGTCCATGGACTCATGCCTGAGCCCGCTTGGATGGCGCTCTCTGGTGCAACCCTCCTTTGAAGTGTCGCGAGAGGCAACTTCCTCCTCCATTTTGTCCGCCGCCTCGTCCCAGCACGCCTTGGGCTTATGTCCTAGCGCGACGAATGGTGCACTGCCTAAGGCCGCAACGGAGTCCAACTCCCCACAATCAGAAGCTTGAGACTCGCAGGTCCCTCTCTGCTGCAGTGAGCAACGCCTCCTTGCAGTCGTGTCTTCAGTTGTGCTTACATGCACAATATTTGAGGACGCAATCGCAGGGGCGACATCTTTGCACCGTTCGAGGACGACTTCGTTCTTCCGCAAAAACCGTGCAGAACGAAGCGCCACCTGCTCTCCGCTTGAGCCGGAAGTGTTTCGCGCACTTTTTGCGTGGATTACTTTCCACCGCGCTCACTTGAAGGAGCTCGCGTCGACGCTCGCTCTTCGCCGTCCTGGACACCGTTGTCCAGGAGCTGTCTTATTCCCCGGGATTCTCCCAAGAGTTCATTCCAGGGGAAATTCTTTCCTCTGGAGCGGCCTCTTTTTCTGCGGACGTCGCTTCGCGAGTCGGAGGCTGTTTCTGATTCGGGTAAAAAGCATCTGATGCGTTTGCAGGGCATACACGCCTTAAGTGTCCAAGCTGCTTCAGCCGCGGCTCAGTCTTCGGACGCCTCTTCTTGAGGTGTTTCGCCCTTGAGGGTTAGGCTCGAACTGCTGTGCCACCCTCGAGAGGAAGGTGGAACCGGAATGAACTGCTAGGCTACAACACTGCGTGGAATCCACGGATGAGGGGCAACTTCTGGAACACACCACGAACTGAGACGAGTGGCCTTTTGCAGCGTACAGAGCCTACTCGAGGTTGTTGAACAACTCGAGAGGCCTGATGCCTGCGTTGATAGGAGCTACTGGAGAGTAGATAAACATCAACCCCACTTGGAAACGAAAACAGGCACTAAGGAGGCTTCACCAATCCAAGATCGTGACCAGGAGCAGAGAATTATGGGAAGAAGAGCTGGATCTAGTGATGCCTCACTTTGTACCCATCCCCAAGAAGACAGCAAATTGGATTCACCAGAGGCCAAGATTAAAGATGGAGCATTGGGAACAGTTTGCCACCAGTGGGGATTGCCACAATGCGCTACTGTATCGCTTGATCATGGACGTAAAAGGAAAATTTAACCACCGAACCCGGGAAACAGCTGCCTCAACAGGCGTGGCTGCTGATGACCAAAGCCAACATAAAGAGAGAAACTCTAAAGAAACACCAGGACAACGATGCTCTCCATGCAGCCTCGAGCCGCTACGGACTTGCTCACGCAAACGTGCTGGCCGTAGGGGCTGCACTCATGAAAAGTGATTTTCCCCAGGACACTCAGGACAACCTCCTGTTGTTTTATCACGGAGGGACTCTGAGTGGTTCCAGATTGCGGCATTGGACCAGGAACTCCAGGACGAACTCTGCAAGGCGTGTGGAGCGGTAGAAAAGCAGCTCCACGTGTTCACATGCTCCACGCGGCGACCCGACTGGCACACGGTAAAGGCGGTGACCTGCCCGCAGAGAAAGATGAAAATAGAAATTTTGGAGGGGTTTTTTCAGGAGACCGGAATCGTTCCCCTGTACAACCCGATGGTACTTACCACGCTTGCCCTCTTCATCACAGCTATTGTGATCAGAAGGGCAAAGATGTATACGTCGGGACGAAGAGTGTCGGCGTGGGAGATTTGAGAGTTCTATTGAAGAAAGAAATCGGGATCAGGAACTACGAAAGGGCCCCAGCCTGGACGTATCGCCACATCCTCCTAAAGATGGACGAATACGCCCAGGCCCAGCGTTGCATGTTCAATGTTTTAAAGTTTCTTCTAAATAAATTCACCTCACCATTTGTCGTAGATGGGGACAATGTTGAGGTGTCCAGCTTCGCCGCACTCTCCACAAACCTTGGACTTCCCCACAAACCAGAGCCCGGCGTTTCTTCGATCTCCACTTTATGGGAGAAGTTTTTCTCTCTCGGGGGAAACCCGTGCCTCAGCAAGCCCGCTGTACGCAGATGTGAAACTCTTCAAAAGGTTTCCTTTCCCCCACAGGGCGTGCACGGTGGCGTGATCTGCCAGCTCCGCAATCACATCGCTATCGGACACGCCCGACCGGATGCCTTTCAAGTGGAAGATGAAACACCGATCCTCCTTGAAAGGGAAAACACTTCGTCCCCTCATGCTCAACGTTCTTCGTGGAAGGCGTTGGGTGAGTTCCGCACTTTGGCAGACCAATTGCCAGCCTTGGTCCCACGCAAGCAGTATAAGGAACTCCAAGTCTCCCTCGTGTACGCCGACCCTTGTGATCTCGCTGCCGAGTTCGCGGATCACCCCTTAATAGGTAAATGACTTGACCTTGTAGCGAATTGTGTGATTATAGCCATGGGGTATAAATGCACGAATTATGCATCCGCCGGAGGGCCCTCGTAAGCCACCGCTGCCGCGTCGACATCGCTCCACAAGCGTCGAGTGGGAGGGGAGACTTCTCCGCTTTTCGTATGGGAGTCTTCCTGGACTCCTTCTTGCTCCGCTTCGCCTCTGGTGCGGTGGCAGGCGTGTTCTTTGCTGACGTTGGCTGCTACCCACACTAGCTGTCACACAACCACCATGCAACCATGGCAGAAACAAAAAAATTTGAAAAAAATATTTACATGAAAGGTGCGGCGCACTTGCGAGTCAACTACTCTTCCGAGCGCAGCATGTCCGGGTCACCGACTCGGAGATCCTTTCCCTTTCGCGGAGAGAACGAAAAACACCTCCGACTACTCGGAAGGCAGAGTCGGCGATCGACTCGTTCTATTTGACAAGTTTTTCTTGTTGGAACAGGACGCGGTGTGGAACACGTTCGTGACCCCCCCTTTTCCGCCCGTTTGTTTTTGTTTGCTCGCCAACGAATAGAACCAAGAGGCTGACGAAGGACCTCCTGCGAATAGCCCTATGGGGCACAGGGAGGTCCCGAGTCCACCTGAAGGACTTGTGCGTCCCGCGTCGCGACAAAGGCTTCGGTCTCCGCCGAAACTTGTCTCCTTTGCTGAAGCTCCTGGAGTGGCAGCTCCAGTGAAAGGCAGTCTCCTAAGTGGCATGGAGCACTAACTGCTGCGAGTCTGCACGATGCCTGGTCAAGCGAGCCATCGGCTACGCTGGACTGTCTTCGTTCCTGGAGGGGTGGCGCAGACGCAAGGTGTCTCAGCGCGGACTGGAGCTCCGGCGAGTAGCCAACTTGACCAGGACCAACAACTTGATCTTCTGCTGGCACGCAAACAGTTGTACCTGCTTGCAGGAAACAGCATCCGTGAGCCAAGAAGAACGAAGCGAGTCCGGAGATGCGAAAGCGACTGCTGGACTCCTTCAACAACAATTGCTTGCTGCTGGACGTCATTGCGTGGGCGCAATGAACCTCCCTAGCCACGGCAAATGTTCTCCCTGAGGGAGCACTTGGGTAGTGACCAGCTGGCCTAATGGGAGGTCCGATATGAGATTGGTGAAAGACCGAAGCAATAGGTGTTTGGACCACGGGCCAGCTAATGGACGCTGCGACTCCAAGTGCCCTACCGAAGGGACTATTGCTCTGGAGAGAGCTGCTGGGAATTCCTCAGGAAGTACTCGAGTGGCCCAGCGCTGAAGAACAAACGGGTCCTTTCCCTGAAGTGGCTGTAGTCGGCACTCCTGTTGTTGCACTGGAGCATCCTGAGCAACGCTCGCTAACCTCACTGGACCCGAACTGTGGCAGATGCGGGGAACGGGAATCCTTCCTGCACCTGCTTGTTGACTGTGTTTCCCTCTGGTTCCTGTGGTTGCCGTTTCGCAACGTCCCTAGGTGCACAAACGAAACCCAGATTCGTGTTTAAGAGAATGAAGCCTCTTCGTGCGCGATGTCCTTTCTCCTGCTGCGGCCCAAGCAGCTCTGTGCTGCCTGCTTGAGATTGTGGCGACCTGGAAATACACGAGAGAAAGACGGCACGATAGGGACGCCATCTGCTTCTCTCTGCGCATCCTGAGGACGGCAGCAAGATGGTCCCATCTGGGATAACATCAAAAGGATGTCCTGGAAAGGGTGCAGAGGACGACTTCCATCGGAATGTGATCCTTTGCCTAACCCTCCCATTTTTTTTTTTTTTGCACATAGGTTTGTCCCTTCTGCCTCCGCTGCTGAGGCGAGCCTCGCCGACCTGCGCGCCGGCTCCTCGGCAAGTTCCAAACATTTCGGAACGTTGTAGGGCCGATGTTTCTACACTTTGTATGTTTATTTCTACAATAAAAGCCCCTGAGCAACCGGGTGATAACCCATCGCTTGCAATCCGTGGTGCCAATGAGAAACAAGTGCCAGAGTTTGCTCGTGATGTTCGCAGTCCAATGAAATGGAAAAGAGAATTGTCGTAGAGGGTACTGTGAGCAGATCTTCGGAAGATCACCGTTCCATGTGTTCTCGATTGAATGGAATCGTTCAAAGATGAAGCATTCGGAAGATATGCAGTCATGCGTTTCAGTGCGTCACCAGCCGTGTCACCATATGCCTTGCAACAAATTCCACCCACTTTGGGTAGAAATCCCTCCCATCAGACACATCTTCCTTCCCGGTGAATCGCGATGAATTCAAAATTTCTTGATTCAAGCGGGGGAGCAGGAAATCTCGTTCCGATCTCAACGTCTCTGCATCCGGTGACAAACTGCCACGATATCGGGTTGGCTTTGTGACACTTCGACCTTCCTGTATCAGCAAAGAACTGGAATTGAGCAGCTGATTACAGTGCGACTTTCCGGCAGCTTACCGTGGAGTATCACGTTGCAGTTCAACGGATGATCTAGAATGAAATTCCCGCCATTAAAACTCATTCTATTAGATGCGACTCTGAGATCGGCTTCTGAGATTCAGATACGGTTTCCAAATTATGCCCCTCGTTGCTAGGATTGCGTTGCGCAAGTACTCCGTGGAGCGTCTGCATCAAAGGATTTATTGTAGCCTCTACGAGAAGGGAAATTTTACATTCATTAGACTAAGTCATCATCCGATAAGCTCACTGTCATGAGAGGAAGATAAATGCTGGCAGGAAACAATAACACCGAAACGTGCTGAGATTTTCATCCAGCGACTTGTAGATTTTCTTCAGCCACTGGCGAAAATCGGCAAATGATTTAAATTTCGGATCTCGCATGTGGAAGAGTACTGCCAAGAGTCATGGTTTCAAGTGTCTAACCTCATGCGAGCAGAACTACGCATTTGATCTCTGCTTTCTCTTCTGCATCTTCTCTGATCATGTGACACCCAACGGCATGTGGAGATGCTTGAGGAAACCCCGCCAGGAAGGCAAGCTAGGAATCCTCCTTCATGAAGCCGTGACGATATGGATATTGTGAGATTCATCTCCTTCTCATCATTTCTGGAGGCAGACGCTTTTCAGTGAAGAATGCCCTTGTCTTTTTATCCTCATTTGCTTCTTCACACTCGTGTAATGATTTTTCGAGACCTACGTTTGCAGACATCCAATGAAGGTTGGTCAAGATTCCCTCCTGGATGCGTTACATAGTCCTTGTCAACTGACATCCGCAACATTGCATCATGTATTCAAGGTTAAATAATCGTTCGAAAAATGATGTTGGGAAGCTGAGGTCTCGCCATCATTCTGCGACCTGGAAATGGCTCTTGTATGCCGAGGAGGCAGGTGAATCCTATGAGCGCCGCCATCTGCGGTGCTGCTTGCTCCTCCATACTGCTTTCCGGATCAGTGGCTTATGGTATCAGTGATATTACTTAAGATGAATTGCATTTTAATTCCTTCAAATCCGAATTACCAGGTTCGAAATATCTTGAAATCACGGATATTAAGTAAGAGAACCGGAGAATGGACCGTTTTTGAGGGGAACGACAGTTATCTGGTTAGCTGGTTAGGACAATTTTGTTTCCCGTGCATCTCTAACGATGATGAACTCAAGGACAAATGGTTCCCTCCAGAGGTGTAGGAAAGCACTGAATGCTGCCATCGCAGCACAGTCGCCGCGCGAAGTGCAGCTGGAAGAGCACGACGCAACGGAAACACCATCACCCTGATGACCTCCTTCTTGAGGGTTTTCAGGTGGGAATCGCAAGTATCCTGCCCGCGATACAGAGGAATATCAGTGACTCTCCTCGTGCTTCCCCCCCACCACCACACACAAAAAGTTGAACATCTTTTCATTTCTTTTTTTCGATACCTCACCACTTCTTTTCCCAAAGCAGACCTTGCTGGCAAGACAGCTGGCTTTTGGCGGCTAATCCAGAAGCGGCCCCACTTCGGCAGGAACCAGCATCCCAGTCGACATTATGGTATTTTCCTTCTTTGTGTGCATGCTGTTGCATGCTGCCATAAACTGCTCGGGTTGATCGAGTGTCACGAAAATGTGCAAAGCAGTCTCCTTAAACACCTTCTAAAACGTTTCCCATCTCCATTTGCTCCCTTCAGTTTGTCAGCTGTCTCGTTTTTGCTAGACCCTGGCAACGAGGATTCCAGAATGACTTCATTCGACAAACTTTGCAAGAACACCTGGACATCGATTTGGTCCAGCAAAGTCTTCTCTGCTTTCTAAAAGATTGGAAGGGAAAGGTCCCTCCAGCTCGAAATGTACAAAGGCTTCTGCTGCTGTGGTATGTCGCAAAGAATTTTTCAGGAGCCACGAAAAATGTAAGAGACTGAATGCTATTGTGTGCATGGTGAGCAGGAAGCATTTTTTTTTGTTTTTCTTTTTGCGCTTCTGCACTCTAAATACATCTTTTTCTTGATTTCTAGCCCCCCCCCTCCCCGAATACAAATTTTTCATTTCCTTCCCAAGGTCCGTTTTGCTTTCTTCTACCCCTTAATGACGTCATTTTTTCCTTTCAGTCCAGCAGAAAATTTTCTTCCTTCACTGCGTTTCGACTGATTTAAAGCTACGAATCATCAAGAGAATGAAATGAAGATCGGAAGCCAAAAGGAAAAAGCAAAGACGAACACATTAGGAAAGTTTTCACGAGAATTCTTCATGTTTCAATACCGTTAATTATCAGCGTGAGTCAATGAGAAATGCCCTCAGTCGATGGCGTTGCCCCACGAGCAAAACACTCAGCTTAAACGCAGATTGCAAAATTCGTTATGCAACGCATACAGTTGATCAGATACATAATAAGAGGGAAACTCCATAATGCACTTTATGACTCGGAGTGATCAAAGAGGGAAGGATGCAGAACTGTGTGGCTCAGATAAGAAAAAAAGAACGCTACTTGAAAAATCAGGAATCCAAGAAGCGAGAGAGTCACTTGACCGAAGCAAGAGAGGAGCTGGGAGAGGTCAAAATTAGAAGATACAGCTGGGATGCCTCAACTTTTCAGTGATCTCGGGAACGCAGCAAACACAACCTGCGAAGAAATCGGCCGTACAAAATTTGGTCCATGGAAATTCTGCGTCTTGTTTTTTCTCGGCTGCAGTCGGATAAAGATAAATGAACGGTGCATGGGTAAACACATCCTGAAGCAATTTACAATGAATGAAAGTAGCAATCAACGAGGACATCTGAGTACATGTTTATCAACACATGAGAACTTTTGCCATGGACAGAACGCTCGAGAAAGTTTGTTTGCTTCGTTCTCGGAGGGGTCCGCATGAAAACTGTGCATTTCCGGTTGAAAAATTCGGTGAAATGCTCCCACATGGATGTCGAATCATTAGATTCTGTCCAGTCTTCATGTTTCATCACCAATTCGACATCCGCCTACAAAAAGGCATCATCATGAGAAGCACTTCAATCGTACAGAAGATGACTTTTTTTTCTTTTCTTTTCTTTTCTTTTTTTTTTTTTAACCCTTTTCCGCTTCCATTGCTTCTTACAAACCTACGTCCCCGTCGCAACGGCCTTCCCGAAACCCACAGCCAAGAAATCCAAGGAGACTTTCAACCAGGAATATTTCCCATGTATCAACCACACGGGTGTGTGAACATAGCAGTATACTCATATATCGATGCAGTCTCATGTACTAGTATCGTCGTGAGACCGTATTAGTGCTTGATTAGAGTTACATGTTATCAAGATGAAGATGGCGTCTTGAACACGTGCATCCCTGTCGAGGACTTCTGTTGGATGTACAACAGAGATGGATGCGGACAGATTTTCCATCGGAAAATTCCCTCCATTTGAAATAGATTGATCGATTTTTCATTAGAGCCTAGACAGGGCTAACTGCTGACTATTCGAAAGCACTCTTTGTAAACGTCTCGAGCTTCCAGAGATGATATCGAGTAATTCTACGATAGTTGGATTGCGTGCTCGTGTCCGAGCCTAAAATTTCCGCGGGAAGATTGCTCATCCTCTTCAATGCGAAGTAACATTGAATCCCCCCCCCCTCCCCGAGAGAGGACATTGGGCAATTCTGTTTCTCAGTATGTGTGCTGGCTGAGAGACGCAAAGTTGAGGGAAACATAGACGCCTTACCTACCTTACGTCAGTAAGGCTTCCATCAAAAAAAATGACGGCAATCTTCGAACCAATACGTTGGCAAGCTCACAACCAAACTAAAGAACAGAAAAATTAACAAGTACAGAGGGCATCTGGGCAGGAAAGATCAACAAGAAGAGCTATGAATCTCACTCAGGGTGCTAGCAGAGACAGCCATGCCTTCCTTGGGTGTTGCGAACGTCTCAAAAGGATCACTTCTGGTGAAAGTGAAACTGCTCTCTATTTGTGCCTTTCTTTCAGATGAAAGGTGTGCAATCTTCGAGGCAATCCACTGCAGGCCGGTCATGGTTAGAAGACTGTTTCGAGAATGAAACCCCGGGAGAATCAAAATGTCTGACTCTGGACCATTGATAAACTCTGTTGTAGGGAGTAATTCTGAGATCATCTGCTATTGAAAGGAGAAAGTGGAAGTGAAGTTTTCTATAAAATACAAAAGCACAACCCACTGTATTTATTGGAGAGATGAAATCATGCAGCCCCGCGAGAGGAAGTCATTGATGGTTGGCATCGACAGCTGCAAGGAAAAACAAGGAACGACCCTTATCTTATCTTTTTTTTTTTTTTACTGAGGTCTTTATCTCAGCAAACTCGCCAAACCATTTCATTGGCCTACTTTGTACGTTACCAAGCTGAAACTGGAACATCATGTATTCTGGAAAGAGCAACAGTGTGCCTCGGGACAGCTCGAGTCACCTGGGAAGTGTCTCATCACGATTGAAACACACATGTAGGATCTCCATAGCTCAACCAACCTGGAAACACCACTTCCTCCACTGATGTCCCCCTTGGGTCAGTGCGCCTGCTTGTTGATGCTCCGAGGTCTCGATTCCGCCAACGGCTTCCTTCCCATAGGGTTTTGATGCTGCTGATTACAGGATGCCCTGGCGTGAAGGTCACATCTCAGTGAAGGTGGAAATACAGAGTAAAATGCTTGGCTCTCATTTCTCAACTTTCTTCTCTCCTTAAACGTCAGTCGAGCTGCTGAAATTTCAGTTTTCTTTCTCGTTTTGGGGAAAACGTCCGAATCGATATTTTTGCTTGAAGAAAAATCAAGCCGCCTTTTCAATTTTTCAATTCATGAACCTGAAATCCGAAGGAAAAAGATTCGCACAGATGTTTGTGAGATCTGTGAAAGCGAGATTAAGTAAGAACCTTCGCAGAACGTTCCTCTAATGGTTACTCTAGTAGGAAACGGCAGTGTTGAAAAGTAGACAAATTATAATCACGGAATTCTTCTTGAGTTTCATTTCCTCATTTGCTAATTGGTCATCTCCTTATCAAATGGTCACCTTTGCCATTAGCACGCTACATCTATTCGCGAGCAGCAGCGAAACATTTCGAAACAAAACGAAGCACCAAAGACCAAAAGTTGCTGCCACCATAGCGTTAGGTAATGTTCCTGCTATTCGCGAATTTCAGAAACACCCCTTGAATTTCTGGCATTCCAGCTACACAATGAAGATGCACAGCCAACGCAAAGTAATCCATGTATCTTCTTTGTGTCATGAGACAGTATTCGATGCGATCCAGTTTCCAATCCGTAATAGAATGCTTGGCTACATCCCAGACAATTTTCTCAATTGAGAATCCATTTTGGACATTCCGTTCCAAAAATGAGGAGAAGGTTTTTTTTTTCTCTTCTTGCAAATGAGAGCGAAATTCTGACTGCCATCTTCCGACGTATCTCGGTTGGTTCAGCAGCCGTAGTTTTTCAAAACGGTGGCATTAGGAATCTTCAGAATCAGTTCCCCCATGCCCGTGGAACCAGAATTCGCTCAGCGGGGATGCCTATCACTCGCTCGTTGCCAAAAACAAAAGATCTCCCGAACGGACTGCAGTTTCCAGCATCCCAGACTGGTCTTCCAGCAGACGCCTTGGCTACACGTTTTCATCATCGACGCGATGTTCCTCTCTCAGTCGGGTTCCGGAAGAAACGCTTCAAGCAGCTAATGGTCCGTTTCTCGAGGACTGACCGGTTTTGTGCTCTTCCCTTCTTCCAGTTCCGTTCCTGATGATTATCAGAATTTGTCGTGCTTTGCTGTCTTGAACCTTTGAGAAGACTGCCTCCATTTTCGCATGCTGTTTTCTGGTGTCCTCAAATTCTATACAAGAGATCTGCATGCGGAAGTGGACCGACTTCGAACCTGAAAAAGACAAAAACACTGCATGATGCACTCTCCATGATAACAGGCCAACACTGAGATGCACAGCTTCAGAGGGGATGCGCGAACATTCTGTCTCTATTTTACACTGCTTGGAGTTTCGAAGATGCCTCCGGATTGCGACAGCCCGAGTTCTCTGAATGTTACTTCCCCTTTGGAGCCTCTTCCTTCCTTTTCCACTTCATTAAGAGTTTTCCACGCAGAAGAGTAATGGGTACTAACTATTTAATAAGAGTAGTTTGTTGGCGTCCGTGGGAGTGCAGGACCGGCGATTGTCTCGTGCGTTGTCTCAGATGACACGTGGAATTGGTGAGATGATATCCACATGCCTCAGTCCTCGGAGGATGGGTACCCTCACTTTTACAAAGGGGGTTGTCAAGTGGACTAATAAGGACGTGGCACCGCTGACTCGAGGTACCTAGATGGAAAGCCAGGCCTGCAGAGTGCTGGAGGAAGTTGCGGAGATGATCTTGAAATTAGAATCTGGCAACTTCAAACTGGAATCACGAGTTGCGTCCATTTTAATTTGAATTTGACACTGCACTGAATTCTGCATTCTTTTCGTTTCTGTTATTCATTTCTATTTTTACTACTTCATACTGCAGTCATTATTATCTCAGTTATCTCAGTATGATGCTGAAGATACCAAAGATGATTCCGAAGAGCTGCAATGTTATTCAATTAACCGTTAGAAGATCTGATTTGGAGGTAGGTCCCGGTCTTCAGAGGGGTTTCGAAGTCGGAAACGGCGGCGAGAATTCCTTTTGCCTATCAAATTTGGTTCTTTATTTGCAAAATGAATCAGATGTTCGACCTCCACGTTCGGATCCAATGCGTCTTCACTCCTGGGAAAGGTGAGCCAAAGACAGAAAAAGTCGCTCATTCCTCAAAGGACTTCCGGTAAAATCCACCCTGATGGAAGTCATTTCCGGCAAATACCTCTTAGCCTTTGTGTCTCTTCGTATCTTTTGCGCAAAGGAAGCAATTTGCATGTCAATGTAATTGGATTTCGTCGCGTGAGCGATCTTAGATCTTGTCCGTCGCAAGTTGCCAAGCTCTTTTGGAGTGGCAAAGGCTTGCAGACAACGGTGCCCCAGCTGGAAGTGCACAGCAGCCTCTCGAGCTGCTTCCCGTTACCACCAGGAAGACATTTCAGGCTGCAGAACGGAGAATGCATTTCCATGAGCCCCCGGAATCAAAAATCCCGTCTTGCAATCAACCACTTCATTTCACACTAGTTCTGCTCTGTGCGAAACCCAATGGGAAAGCAAAAGCTCCAGTGATCCGGAGCCGATGAAGGGAAGTCGCACCAGCAACCTCTGCCCCTTGTTGGGGTCCTCCTTGCTCCGTAGGAAGAGCTTCCTGAAACGGTGTTTCTCACCGATGAATCCAATACTCGTTGGAGCTCGAGGTGCCTTCTGGAGGTGATCATCCTCAGTTTGAACTTGGAGCATCCGCGGAATTTCAGCCTGGCACTTTCGGTTCATCTGGAGGGAAAAAAGATTTCTCCCTTTTTCTTCCAGAAAAAGCGAGAAATCAACTCGTCCAGAAAATTTCGACTCATTCCAAATTCATTGGCTACCTTTATCGTTGATTCCTCACTTCTATTCGAGCCCAAGAAATGCAAAAATACCGGCAAGTCTGCTTTAACGATCCCCATGGAAGAAGAATTAGAGCTCAAAAAGGAAATTGGGATTGGCAGTCGTTCATCTGTGATTCATCTGCTCCTCCTATGAGTAAATAAAAACTGCAGGATCGGGTGCACGGCTTTCTTTTTTTCTTTCTTCCCCTTTCGCTCTGCCGAATGGAATATCTCCTCGAGATCAGGAAACTCTTTTGCAGATCGTTTCATCGATTGCCGACGAAGATGCTCCTTCCCCTCCTTGGGCCGTTCGACCTTTCGAGGTGGCCGTGCACGAGCAAGCAGCGAGCATCCCAGTGATCAGATCGTTGGATGCCGGCTGAATTCTGCTGACATGTCGGGATGGCTTACTTTTGTGCGAGGTTTCCCGGCTCCTGCCAACGAGAGAAGATCCCGTTTCCGAAAAGCTTGGGAACAGACGGAAAACGATGCTGCTCGTAGAAGCTTCTTCGTTCCGATTCTCCAGCCATTTGAGACTCCTGGATTCAGTGGACAAATAACCTGGAAACACGTTACGGGTACTTTGGGTTATTATTGGGAATTGTACAGGCCCGACAATGAGTAGGGATCACAAATCCGGAGAGTGAGTGGAGGTTGGTGGCTAGTAATGCAGCAAGTTATCATCCACCGTTAAGATACGCAGCGAATGCTACTTTGTAATTATTGTGCGACTTGCAGAGGGACCCTAGGAGAAATCCCTGCCTACTCCTCCCTACGACCCGCTGAGGAGTCGTTTGAAAATCCGAAAACTCCACTTCTGGAAACTGGGGCTTTGCTGCTTTGGAGTGGGCAAGGACTTTTGAACCTGATCTGTGTTCCCGAAGTCCGTATGGCTGTAGTCCTTGAATTCGGGTCCCGAATGGGGATGGCTTCGATGCCCGGTGAACGCGGAATGTTCTGTGCCACCTCCGCAGCTGCGCAACTTTGCCCTGCGCTGAAAAACGGCATCTTTCCCTCCAGGCGGGCGGCGCCCATTCCACCAAAGCAAATTCTTCCCAGTTTTCTGGGATCCACAAATATCGATCCGGGAGAATGCGCAGCGCTGCCCATCCTTAATCTCTGCATGATTCTGCTGCCCACGCTTGATTATCGCACACAATGATCCCCAAAGCCAAGATTGCTGTGAGACTCATGGGAGCTTTCGTGGAAGACAAAAGACACCTTTTCTAATAGAGCGCTGCGTAGAAGATGAGCACACAGTGTAATGGAAAACGGTGATTGAAGCTGTGCGGTGCAATGCAACAGCAATAGCATTGCAGTGAAATATAATGGAAATGGCATTGATTGTGCATATTTTTCGATTTTTTTGTAAGCCGCTTCTGACCCTCTCCACAGGAGCCAATGTCCCACGAAAACTTCAGCATCCTTGCCCCGATGATCTCTGAAATAGTGTATTTTAATAAAAAGCAAAGAAAAATCATTCTATCCTCTGGCAGTGCATTCAAAACCTGGAAACCACTGGTGGATCCTTAGTGAAGAATAACCATTAGTGTTCCAAAATTCTCAAGATGCTTTGATTCTCGAGCATCGTGGACCGAAGCCCTCTCTGATCTTTCGGTCGAACGTTCGAAATATCTTGAAAAACGGAAAATGCCCCACCAGTCGAAATTTTTCGGGTGCCTTTCAAATATTTCCAATTTACAGCACGACGTAATGTATGGTGGAAAGAAGCCTAAAATGGATTAATTGCTGTGTTGGTCTGAAAGCCATTTAGAAGGATTTCTGGATCACTTTTCGATACAGGAATTAACGGTCATGGCTGTTGCATTCGCATTCTCTACAAAAAGAAGGCCGCTGAAAGTGTGTGCTTTCCTCGGCATAGTGAAAGGCCTTGGCGACAGTAATTTTTTCAGAACAGAACCCTAAATAGAAATCCACGTTTCCAGAAACTTTTCGACTATGCCGTCAAACGTATCAATTTGGCTGACTGCAGGCAGCCGACAGCAGCTGCAAACTCGGTTGACCCACCAATGGCAGAAACTTGCATTCAAGAACTCCAATGAATGCATGGAAGTACACTAAAGAGGAAATATTCAGTACACTAAAGGGAGATGAGATACAAACACGTTTCGACTACAGAGCTTGCCTCACCTTCAGAAGTCTGCTCTTCTTAAGAAGCGCTGAATTTGTTTGTTCGAATTCCTCACGCGTGGTGACTTCGGGCTGTTAACATTTCTGCGTCTCTCTTCCACAGTGTCTCTCCAAACTGCTGAATGACAACGGATCGCTCAGAGGTCATCTCGACTCACCTCGACTGACCAAACAGCACTACTTCACCTGCATAATGAAAGACATTCACTGTGAATGACAGTTTTGTTATCAACATTTGCGATATCGGATGAAAATTTCGATGCGATTTGTGAGTGAAAGGAAGGAAGCTGCTGAAAACCTCGGTTATCTTCATTTTCAAAGTGACTCATACCTGATAGGCAAGCACATATTCTCATCACTGGCATGTACTTTTCGCATAGGTTTCTTTGGAGACGAATGATCTACCCAGTTAGCTGCTCCCTCAACAACCGCAGCTTATTATATGTGTGTGATGCCAAATGAACGAAGAAGTGACTTTCAACATCCTACTTAACGGTGAGAGTGCTTTTCTTCTTCTCATTTTTTCAATATGGCAGTCCAGATAAATTACGTGACGCAACATGATTTCTGCATGCAGAGGAGCTATAGCAGTTTTCTCAGGACGAGTGCAGCTTGGAAACCAAACCAAGACGACTCAAAGATCATGCTGAGCCACGACTCGGAATTCATCCATAAAAGTCTCACAGCTGCAGAACGCTTAAGCGACTCTTTCCTTACAAAAACGGATGCTCATATTTTCGTGTTTAGTAGACGAGAGAATGGAAAAGTAGAAAATGAAAAAAGTCGTCATTGGCCACATCATGAATAAAACAAAGTGAAAACGACTGACTTCCATCCGTAAGAAATTCTCTCTAGAAGGTGGTTTCGCTTTCCACTCAAACGGTGGTCTTGTTTTTTTCCCAGCTTCTTCCTTTGGAGCTGCAGCTCGCTACACTATTGCTCCAGCATTCGCAAGACACTCCTGCATCATTCCCCTCGTCTGGAGCGTCCTTTACGATTCCTGCGAATTTCGAGAGTCTTCTTCCTCTTCTTCTTCTACAATGTAAGGAAGAATTCTCGGAAACATATACTATGCAAATCTTGTATTCGAACAAGAAGGCAAAGACATCTTATGGAAAGGGGCAGAACTAAAACCCGTGAAAGACCATATCGGAAAGAGGAAAAAGCAGGAACAGACAAATCCTGACGAAGTTTTGGAAGATTCGAGAGAGCCATGAAAGGAGTTGGAGCAAAAGAGCAAAGTCAACGGGAACAAACGCTCGTCTATTCCGAATGGTGCAAAGAAGTGAAGGATGGGCAGGGAAGACTCCAATGGAAATGATTAAACGCGCGATGGCTTTTCTACACAAAGCACTGCTAATTAATGAGCCGGAAATGCAGAACCGTAAAACTGCATCCAGAATGGAGAAAAAAAAGAAAAGTTTAAAAGGGCAGATCGGTTATCCTGCAAAGCATGATCTCAAAATGCTCATATATAAAATGTGGTAAGAAAAGAATTGCAAGAAACGAAAAAGTGGCCACCATGGTGGCTCCGTGCCGAGCGGCAACATGAAGAACGTTTCAAAATCAGCATCTCTTGGAATGAAAGCTGTTCGGGAAAACACGAAGAAGAGAGGTCAGCGAATTTAAGGATCAGAAATCGAAGGCACGTGATTTTTGAACTGGATCAAACGTGCTGTGGTAGCACAAGGCGAACCAAGGACAGATGCAAATTTAACGGTGTCCTCATTCATCTTTAGATTTACAATGGAAGAGCAAACGGTTCCTTCCTGGAGCGAGGTGCACATCATGAGCACAGGAAACGAAGCTGTCCACACAGATGACTCCAGAGCGTTTGAACTAAACTTGTAATAAATAACTGTGCGTTAGAGCAAGCAAGAGAACACGAAGATGAATTTTGGGAGACAAAGGCTCGTATTCGTCGTCCTAGTTATCCAGAACAGGATCCTCAAAATTTCTTCAGAAGCAGCTGTCTTTCGTGCAGCCTCCAATGCAAACACTGAAAATCTAAGCAGAATTATCAAAGAAACAGATCAAACAACAAAATGGTATCTGGGTAGGGTTGATAAATAGAAGATGAAAAGATTACACCTAAGAGTTCTTCTGAGAGACTGACAAATGAGCTCCGAGCCCACTGCCGAAGAGGCTAAACATGGAAAAAAATAGTTGGACTTCCAAAGGCAAGACGACAGACGGAATGGAGATGAGGGTCGGAAGCCATTCCGAAGGTTTCCAGGATGTTCTAACAAGTTCTAACGAATGAAGCAGAGCCTCCTGTACACTGTGCCGTGCACTTTATAGTGCACTCACCAATTGGATTAGCCTGCTGCTATGTGCCGATCCTGTTATTCAGAAGTGAAGGAGAAGATTGGATCCTTTTTTCGGATGAGGTCTTTTTTTTTTTTTTTTTCTCTAATGATCTCAGGCTTCGAAGGAGGAAAATGACGGATGGAAAAAAGCCGAAGCAAGACCATTAGCCAGCAATAATTACGCAACGATCCGAATTTTGCAGATGAATAGAGACAGTTCCAAGCTTAAGAGTTCGAAAGAGGGCCAAATATCAATGTGAAAAAAAACAGTTTCGCCTTCCCGATCTGAGGTCATCACAGGAAGGCATTAAAGAAGCGAAAAGCCACCTTCATCTCAGCACACATTTCTTACAACGTAAAGCCTTTTGGGGGTCTTCAGACTGAAGCTGCACTGCAACTCTTTTGCTTTTTTTTCTTCAAAATCTCCCTTTCTGAAATGAATAAAACATAGATGCAACGTAACGCAAACGCGCTTCGAATTGATCTGCTTTTTCGAAATGACGAGAATTTATTTGAAAAACATACAAAATCACATGCTATTAATTAAAAGTACCAATATCCAGAAAGTTCTAATGCAACAAGAGCGACACACGGGCACGCCCAGTTTGACGATCATTGCGGAATCTTCCCATCCTTCTTTCATCCCTTCTTTGCAACTGGCCCATCTCCGTGTCGGTTTTGGCACAGAGGCACTCATAAAAAAGATCCCGGCTCACTGAGAGCATCAGATGAGTCGACGAATCGAAGAATTTCCTTGAGGTGGAGGCATCCAACAGTTGATTCAGCGAAATCACACGCATGGTGCGAGTGTTTCAAGGGAGGAGGAAGGTGGGAGGGAAGACAGCCATTTTCAGGGAGAAAGGGTTTTCGAAAGGAATTTCCCATGTGTTCCGAAATGGCGAAAAAATATCACAAAGTAAATGAAAGAGCTGCTTGATCCAAAAAAAAAAAGGGTGGGGTGGGGAGGAAGGCTGAACGAATTTAGCAAAACCCTCAATCTATACACATGATGTCTCATATAGAAACATTCGATCAGAATTTCTGAGTCTCTCCATTGGGAGTCAAGCCGAACCCCGAAATGCAAAAAAAAAATTTATCCCACGAAAACCCAGATGTTAGAATGATAGAAAGAGTTGAGATTTTTATCCCACCCATGAACATCCACCCGTCCATGGAATGGCTGCTTCTGGATTAATGGATGAGTTTGCAAAAATCCGTTGTCCTATTTCAAATTGCATCATCTTGGAGCCATCGTAAGCAGCATCCGAAAGCTTATCCTTTTTTAACGAGGCCAAACTTTCTCGTTATACTCCGCATGTAATGTAAAACTTGTTCTTGCATTACATTAAAACACATAGCGATCATCGCCATGCCAATGAGGACGTACACGTAGCACACCACTAACTTTAGTTGGAATCCAATTTCACTATATTCACCCACTGTTCTTCCGGGGATGAGATCTCCTAAGCCAACTGTCACTAAACTGATGAAACAGAAGTAAGACCCATCGACATAATCCCAATTCTCCCATTTAGCGAAAAGCAAGCCCCCCCCCGCGACATACGTCATCATCACAAAAATGCAGGCGCGACATGGTACGACTGCAGTTTCTTCGCTGGCGACCGAGGCGTGAGGCTCCAGGATCGTCTGCATAGCCACGAACATGGCGTTCTGGACCTTCCTAGAGGTTTGCCCTTTATACTCAACGGCGTGATGCTGGAAGCCTTGAAGATTCCTTCTTCTCAAAATGTCTGCTCTTTTCCTCTTGAGCTGAGGGCAGCTGAAAGGAAAGGAAAACAAAAATAAGATGTGTGTACTTTCCGTTACACCAAAACTCTCTCGAGCGGACTCTTATTCTGAAACTTCGGGGTCTTCGCAGTGAATGGGACGGATGCCTCGAGGAACTCCTCAGGACAGGAAGCTCCGCTGGTCCAGCAGTTTGGCTGCTGCACCCTCAACACGTGCAGAGAATCCTGCTTACCAATGCTTTCGGCGATTCTTTCAAGAGTTGAGCTTTCATGATGCGGATGCAGAATTGTTCACAACGATATCTTTTTTTTTTTTTTTTTTTTTTTGGATTTCAACTGTGGCCGTAATTTAAGGAAAAACACCAAACACTTGCATGTATGCACTACCTGCATGCTGTCGCATAGACGTATCTGAAGAATTTTCCCAGGATGTCCCCCAGATTCGTTAAGTATAAAAGCATCAGAGGGATTCCGATTAATGCGTACAAAATCGTAGCGACCTTTCCTAACTTGGTCTTAGGAGTTAGATTGCCGTACCCTAAAAGAAGATTATCGTTTTTCATAATGAACTGAAGTTTCCGGATCTTCTTTGTGAAAGCAATCATAATTGAATTTCATTGATCATGAGGAGTGCAAGTTGAAACAGAATCTACAGTGTTTTCCCGCTCACACACAGCTTGCTCTTTACAAGAAAATCTTTCAAAAATCGAAACTGTGACCATCTCTTCGGACGCTTTAAGAGATTTCGCACACGAAGAGCTTGAGGATTAATCAATGCACGTTCAGAATGATTCCTCCTCGGTAGTAAGTTCGATCCCCCAAAGTGCCCTAATTGTAACAAAAGTGACTCGTTCACAGTTCGAGTAAGAATTCGTGCTGTGTGTACAAAGCTCACTTCCTGGTATTCCAAGTGGGACCCGAAAGATGGTGAACTATGCCTGGCCAGGACGAAGCCAGAGGAAACTCTGGTGGAGGCCCGCAGCGATCCTGACGTGCGCATTGGTCGCAAGAGCTGGGTATGGGGGCGAAAGACGAATCGAACCATCTAGTAGCTGGTTCCCTTCGAAGTTTCCCTCAGGACAGCTGGCGCTCGCTGGAGAGGAAAAAGGACGGAGTCTCGTCCGGCAAAGCGAATGATCGGAGGCCTTGGGGCCTAAATGACCTCGACCTATCCTCAAACTTCAAATGGGTGAGAAGCCCGGCTTGCTTGAAAGCTGAAGCTCGGACTGTCGGATCCATGAGAGCCCAGTGGGCCAATTTTGGTAAGCAGAACTGGCTCTGTGGGATGGACCAAACGTTGGGTTACGGCGCCCGACGCGACCTTCATCAGATCCCAGAAGTGTACAGCAGCAGAAACCAAAGCATCTCCATAACCATACCACAAGGAGGGAGCAAAAACTTTTGCAATCGAAAGTGAATAAGCACTCTCGAAGGTGAACGTCGAGAGGAAAGTTCTTTGTTCTTCTTCAAGATCCAGTGTGCTAGAAGAATTCAGTGTTGCCAGATTTCTCTCATTACTGGTACCGCGTTTTGAAACGAAATTCTGTCAATTTGAAGAACAGCATTGTGTGTCGCATCGGATTTCACGCCAAGATTCGTACACGGAAAGCAAACACGTCCCTCCTTCCTTGAACTTTTTTCGATTCCTGTCTTTCGAAGCAAACCCCACGTGGTGGTATTGCTTCAGGAACAAAACAATAACGTATGTGCTTACAGAAATACACCCAAAGCTTTTATACCTCTTGGTGGAAGCGAGCAACTTATAGAGTGGTCTGAAGCAAACAGATCCACCTCTGCAATGCATGGCCCCTACCTGCAAGCACCATTTTGTTTCGAATTCTTTACTGCCGCAGGCAAATTGTGTGCTGGAAGGAAAAAACTTTTCCGCTCCGAAAGGGCTTTTTAAAAACTTTAGCTGCTCTTTCCTTTTTCTGGTATAGAGATACTTTTGTGACAATTTGCTTTTGAAATTCTTGACGGGGAGTTCATAGAGTTGGTACTAAGTGAACAAAAACGAACGGATTGCTTACTAGCAGTTGCCGGAGTGCCGTTCAGATCCAGAAGATCTTTCTGGATGTGGAAAGTTAGCATTCTGCAAATAAACAGTCTTAGCATCTGGGAAAGCCCTACACTTGTGCGAATAAACACTCAATGCTGAACCTGCTGATGTTCTTCAAATCACGATTCCGAATCAGTAGACCATAGTTGACCATGTGATGCTGCATGGCTGAGGTCTTAGGTTACATTCCACAACGCAAGAGTCGAATAATGTTCAGGCCATCATTACTATACTGAAGTCCAGCTGTCCCTGCTTTTTTTCCGTACTGTGCCCATTGCTATTACGGTGGTTAGTAACCTTGGCGGACGTCCATCCTGAAACAGTTGAATTATCAAATTCAGCTGTTTCAGGAAGTGTCCATACATTACTAGAGCTTCATAGGATGAACAACGCATTGAGTAGTGATGAAAATTTTCCCAGCACGGATGATGACTACCCTATCAGGCTTTCTGATGGAAAGTGACATTACAGAACCTGATAATGCTTCCTTCGGACTCCCATTTACGGGAGGCTTGAATGACATGACATGCAGGATAAAATTTCAACGGTTATTTGATACTGAAGATGTTTTTTGGTGCATTTTTTCCCCCTTCTGTCTGCCGTGCTGCTATAAAGAAACACTCTGTCAAGTGCAATATTAATGTGGTCACTGACAGACTCATTCCGAACCGACCCAGTTGGTCCGCCGTACTACCGATTCCACCAAACTACTCTTAAAACTCTTTATAGGACATGAAACTTACTAAATAATTGAACTCCCCAACGTCAACTCACATCAACTTGCTCTAACGAGATCAAGGATTCATTTGACCATCTCACGTCACGAGGGGATTGCAATCAAAGTGTTCAGCCACCTTAGCTCACCACCACCAACCATCCAGCTGGTAATTATTCTACAATGAAAGATGGATCCATACTGCGACAAAAACGGAAATTCTCCCAAGCTCCTCCAGGAAACACGGTATCCCAAATGTAGCAGCCAATAATAAGTCATAGGACATGACCTCCACGAGGATAAATTAGGAATATACGCTTGAATTATGCCTGAATTACTTGCAATGCCCTCTACTGCCGTCCACAGCATATTTGTATTTTAGCATCGAGCGTCAGTTCCAGGGGCTTCATTTGAGCATCTGTAGACGTCTCATTATATCAGTCGCAGGCTATGTGTCGAGTTTTCTTGAACTCTATAAATTTTGAAACTCTCTTCTGATCAGAAAAACCTGTGGCAATAAATCAGGACGCCTATCTGGACGTGTCTTGCTGGGTGAAAAGCGAACAGGATTGCTATTCCCGCTGGTGCCCCTACAGACATGCCCAAGGACCACCGTTTTGTGGCGGAGGAACACATGCTTCCACTTGCATGGATTTGGCCAGCTGATTTCCACTCGAAGATTCAAAGCCTCAGGTTACTGAGGTCTCGCGTCCAACTGGCATACTCCGATGCATCCAACACAGATCCTGAGCCAGTTTTACAGTCTGGATCCAACAGGCAAGCATCGTTGTTGCATTTCGCGCGTTCTCGAAGCTGCCCATCCTGTTCCATAGGGTAAACCATCTTGCGAAGATGACTTTCGGGGCCCAGAATGCTTGCTATTCCCGGGGATTTTCAGAAGATACGCCGCAAATCAAAATTGGGAAATGGAAAACTGATGCATTGATTGAGTAGATCAGGAAGAGCCTGCGACATCCGTCTTGGGGCGAAAGCTCCAGTTCACGAGATGAGGTCTCGGTGCTTTCTGACATGAGTCATCTGCATGAAAACCGTAGACCGAAACCGTGGCAGTGTTCCCAGTCCCGAGAGCGAAGGTGGCGAACGTCAGGATTCCGTCGCGATTTCTCCGGTCGCACTTTCGAGCATCTTTGGACAACGACGACACAGCAACAGTTCTGCAGCGGTGTCAGTTCTCCGAGGTTCCACACATCTAACAACACCACTCTCGTGAGCACCCACGCCTGGATGAATGTAGCTCTGTGAGTCGCCGTTTTCCGCTTGATGAGCTTCTCTAATGATGTCCGTGATAATGGTTTTGGAAACCTTTAATTGTAATCATACTTCATCAGGATCTTTGATATAGTATGATTATCCCAAAACTCTTCCAACAACGGAGAAAGCCTTTGACTGCTCTCTGATAGATAGGAACCGCACGAGTAGTCTCCTGCTATTGGGAACTCTCTCAAGCTATCGCGAAGTCTGTTAACGCCCACACCTGGCTGAAAGCTTATTTTTTAAAGTCACGACGTCTTCTGTAGGCAGGTCATAACGTTCGAAGCAACTGTGAGAAGTGTTGGAGGAGACTTTTATAAGAAGGACGGGGAAGTGCTGCAATCTGCTCCGCCGCAACCACAACCACCTTCCACACCCCATTGGTGTGCAGCTTCTTGAATAACAGCGTTTCCATTTAAACAACAAGATCTTAGATTAGGAAACTTAGAAAGCAGCATTTGTGTTCCGCTTACTGGGCAGCCGCACCTGCCCTTGTGCAAAGCGCCATGGTGCTTTGCAGAAGGGTTCTTGACCACACTTGATGTAGTCAAGAATTATCATACCTAGCAGAAAGCTGCTGGCACACCACTCGTTAACTAATTTCCTATGAGTTTAAAAGCAACTGTGACCCCTCCAGTTTTCTCAGGAACACTTTTTCCTTTCCAAGTCTTTCTCCCCAATAGATTTCGGGATTTTTAAGCATAATTAAATGAAAGTTCAATCAACAGTCGGGTCGAAAGCAATCAACGCTTCGCAACGCAGCAGGAGCTCCGAATGGCTCGAATCTGTGACGTTTCATGCCCGCGAAAACATTTGGATTTCTTGCGGGCCGTACGTTCGTTCCCCGCTCTCGAAATGATGGGCAAATACTGTTAGAAAGTTTGAGTCTGCTAGCTGCAGTCACTTGCGTTGCTGTGGTCCAGGAAATCTCTGTGGCGGCATGCAAGCCGTGAAATCTGACTCCACTGCTGGGAGCGATAGCTAGGCGAAGGAGGGTTCCTTGTAGGATAACTGGGGACTCTTATTGAATGGAGGGTTGGGAGCTTCACGGAAGTGGAAATTTGATTTCGTTTGCAAGATTTTCGACCCTGTTGTCCGAAAAACTTTCTCTGAAATCTCCCGAAATAAATTTGGATGCCCTGAGGCCACGACAGAATAAAGGAACTCTGAAGTTCTCCTAAATGGTCTTTATGCACGCAAGGATTTTCGGAAAATCCTTGCACATCCTTGAGTGCAAAAAGAGCTGCTGATTGTGAGCTCAAAGTGCTCACGAACGGCAAACCCATTCCTGGGATTGTCGGCAAAATCAGTGCGACCTCTCGTGATGAAGCACAAGGAATGCTGAATCTTATTTTCATTTTATTTTTTTTTTTCCGCGACGGTGCATCTTTTGAAAATTCCCAGAAAACCGAATCTCCCGGCTTCCTTAGTGCTCACCTGGTGTCTTATTTCTAGTTCGTTCGTTGTTTAAAGAGTTGCAAATGATATATGCATAACTCATAAGCACTCCGATTTAGGACGAGTAACCACGTGTTTGGTCTCTTGGGATGGATTCGAGAAGCCCTTGCCAGATGACTGGCACCAGAACAATGAGATTGCCATCTCTTCAGTGGCTGAAGAGTTGGAGGATACTCAAAATTGGTCCGATTTAGTAACTCACTGCCCTTTCGAATAATCAAAGCTAACCTGAAACTCCTGGTTGGTTCTCTTTTCAACTGCTGTTGTGGAACCCTTGATATCAAGCTCCTCGTGCTTTAAAGATGCTGAAGAGGGACCGGAAATTGTGCGTTCGCTGTTAAACTGTTGTTTGCTGTTTGCTCCTATCAGCGGCATTCGATCCTTGCGAAGAGGTGAGTACGAAAAGTTCGTGTACATCGATATATAGGAAGATTCCCCAGACTCATATCCTACACATTCGCCGTATCAGAACGAAACCCGAGCGTGTCAAAGTCTGACCATATGACCTTTCATTAGCACAGGACAGTGATTTCCCTGATCGTGGTTTGGTAGCCAGCATCACGATAACTCTACCCTTGCACCCTCCTTAATTTTTGAAAAGTAATTTTGAATACCGCATCTCTCTGATTAATAATCGGCAGTAACGAGTAGCGACTATAGTAAACGGCACCCAAAAATGAACCGACATTTTATCGCTCCCAGTTCACCGGGGAAAATTTTGGAATACTGTACACCTAGAATGACAGCCAAGAGGAATTACTTCTGTGAAGCTTGGTAACACTGAAAACGAAAGCATTCATCCTCACCATCCCTTTTGAATGATATGCTGGAAAGCAGCCTGCTTTTCAGCATCCTGCTGCAAGTATGGAAACCATTTTACGGGTGCAAAACAGCTTCAGTCGTCCTAGACGTTCATGAAACTCATCATCCCATTCGGCTCCGAAGCAGAAAGAAGGTGTCTGGTCCAAAATCTTTTTCCGAGTCCATCAAGCGGGAAGATCTTAGAGGCACCAGACGAATATGCCAGTGAGTGAGATTCGTTTCCGCATTCGTGAAAGCTCGAAAAGTACGCAGATTAGAAAAAAAAAAAAAAAAAAAATGCTCTTGGATGAAAGAGCTACTCGTAAGATAAATAGCTCAGAACAATAATCACAGGAATTTGTTTCTGCATGTCATTTGGTTTTGATTCGTGCTTCGTCTGTAACTGAATAATGCGAACACCTTGAATGATTTCTTAAATTAATGGAGGAAATCCAATCAAAAGTCATTCTAATATTCGGTGGAAGAAGTGTTTCTGAATAAGTATTCGGAGAAGGCTCTCTCCAATTCCTGGATTCACGGCAACAAATGATTTGAAGAGTCCCGATGCTCATTGCAACGTGACACTCTTATATAAGGAGTCCATGTAGTTCTAGCTTGGCAGATAACAAGGTAAGGAGGAGGTCATCCGGAAATCGTGCGTGTTTCCGCCCAAAAGCCCATGCCTTAAGGGCTTTCTTTCTTGGAATCTCTTTGATTCTTTCCTGCGACTTAGCTGGATGTTCATATTCCAGGAAAACTGATTCCCGTCTACCACGGTCTGACCTGGTCTGACCACGAAATGACGAGGAATTTTTCGTGGTCAGACCATAGATCCTTGCACTCTAACCTAGAGGAAAAGGATTTCTCACCCTCTCGTGGTCATGGTGACGCGAAGGTTCTTTTTAAAAGGATCAGCATCTAGCCTTAGCCATCTCGTGAAGGGGATCTGACCCGACATTTCTGTTTGATTATCGTAAACACGGAGAAAACAAGATGCTATTGCGTCTCCGAAGGAGTCATCTCGAGGAATCGGAATTTCTTGAGCGATTTTCACTCTAGGTTTCAGAGATCGGATTCGAACACTGCGCTGTAATAACTTGGGGAATTGCAGCGAATACAAAATAATGCAACAAATGGCTGACCTCATGCTTGAACCTAGAGGTACATCTTTTTTTTGAACTGTTAATCGGGTACAGAACAAATCCACCACCAAAATGACTTCATCGCGAAATATGATGGCCTTGTAAGAAACTGGTAGCACAAATTTTTGCCGTCGTTCTCAAGCGTGGGTTAGGGATGAGCGGCCTGCAAGATTTTTCGATGCTGATTCAAAATTTCGAGTACATTCATCATTGGCTTTAGTGTCTTTTTTTCCCCCTGGAATTTCACAACTTCCGTGTGAGCACACGCATGCTTTTGAAAACACTGTATAAAGATGCCTGTGGGTATATCTGCGCATTTTATATAAACTCCGTGCACATGTATATGGCAAACATCTTGAAAAAACTGCGTCAAAAATACGCAAGCCCTATCACCATCTGCAACACCTTGTAAGTGGAATTGGTTAAAAAATCTCATGTGTACATGTACGCAACCCAGGCCCATGCACCTCTCTGTTTCATGCATGCTGTTGCCGCTTTTCTCCCATATATGCACTTGCTGTACCTGTTTTATGGCTATATGGAGTTAAAACAATACACTGTTTTTAACTTACATATGTTAAACATGCATCACCCGAATGGACTATTCTAGATTTCCAAATGACTCAAGAGCTCTGCAACGATGACATGGTAGGATGGTCCTGCGCATGCTTCCTGGAGCCCCTTCCACTCGTCCCTACTGACACTCATTACCTCTAAGGTGTCAAGCGAGGCATCGCTGTAAAAACAAGGGAAGTGGAATTGTGGGAATTTCTTCCCCGCATTCGGCTGCCGATCCGATCTTGCTGACTACTTTTGCCTCTGGTTCTCTCGACCCTCGAATGACGTCGAAGAGTGTACGCCTTCTAGAACCTCTCCTCAACACAATGCAAGTGCCTGTAGACACACGCATGAGGGACAGATGAGCACAGACGAGCTGTGCAGCCATGCAAGCAGCAAAGATGACACACACAACGAAGGTAAACCTATTGCTCTAGAAGTGTGGATTCGAACAAGGGGTCCTATTACGTCAAAGGGAACAGCCACAGCGGGAAAAGGGGTGGCTCTGCCATAGAGGAAACTGAAAAACACCATTTCTCCTCCTGCCTGTTATTTTTCGTTTACCTACTTCCATCCACCGACTACGGCGACGTTCACAACGAATGATCTACGAAGCACTTGAGGATGCTTTTTTTCCCTTTCCCCCCCCTCCCAGATATCCCGCGGAATCTCGTTAGTCGCTTCGCAAGCAAGCAACTTCCGTGGGCACCTTGTGAGTAGCACTCATATTTCACTCGAGGATGTTTGCACCTCGCAGGCAATGCAAAAGTCTTGTCTGCCCTTCGGAGTTTCCGCTCGAGAGTTGTCGCTTCCGTGACGTCACGTGAGAGTGTGAATCAAATGATCTTCGGGTGATCTTTGAACCCTCATTTCCGGCCCCTTTGGTGTGAATGCGCAAGAACGAAACTGCGCTCCACGTCTGTCCCTTCCGGAAACTGCACCGCGAAAGGACGTAGTTGATGTCTCGTCTGAAGCGGAAAGAAGAAAAGCCCGGAGTGGTTGCACCAAGAGCATGCGAGCTGTACAATTGAATGCAGTTCAACACGATGGCAAGCCAAGCATCCGGACGAATAAGGGGGGAACGCATGTCCCAGAGAGAAGCGCCCAGGAGCACCTCTGGTGACTTTCGACGAGCATGCGCGGAAGGTCACCCACAGCCTGCGCAGCACTCGACGCAAGGCATCTCTGGGCATTCCTCATCTCCGTGACCCTCGGATCGAAAGGAGGCGTGTCCTGCGTCGAGCAGCCTCGGCGGAGCAACCCAACCTTTCGCCTGTGCAGGCACCTCCCTCCAGCGACGGAGCCGATCGCTTGTGCGGGGGATGCGGAAGGGGAGAAGAGATCGCAAAGTCACATCCCCGACAGAAGCGTCGGCAGTCTGACGGTAACCGCGAAGAGTCGAGCGACGACCAGGACGGCCACCCTGAAGCACGCAGGGCATTGGTGGTCTCCGATCAGCCCGTTCCAAAGGCAGGTTCGAAGCTCGGGCCTGTCCTAGTGCTCCAGAGCGTGGGGAAAAGCCCTACTGGACGTCTCTTGCCTCTTTGGGCACTCAGGAACGGCTCCAGAAGAGCAAGGCAGCCTCGAAAAAGTGGACCAGCGTCGAGGACTGGAGCCAGCGGTGAGGTCCTTCGCCGCGGGATCTCCGCGATCCGGCAAGCGACTGAGGAGTGCCGAGAAAGTTGGAGCTGCAAGGGAACAGCCGGGGCGCATCCGAAAGGACATGGCGTGTTCGAACACTGCACACCACCGGGATGCGCACTGGAATGACCGGACGGGCCATCGCGATAGAACATCCTCGACGATCAAAACTCGTCGCATGGACGGACCGAAAAGCACGACAGGAGAAGATGGTGAAGGCTGTTCGTTTGTTTGCATGTTCCTCGTTCCAACAGCATCCGGATGAGCTGCACTCATCGGGTCTGCATACCAGAACCATATGGATAACGGGTATACGGGATACCTCCTTGAACCGACCGTGCACGAAAGGATTAATGACGTTCATGGATTTGAGGTGATGAAGAAAGACATGAAGAGAGTGGAGTCTCTCCCTATGGAAGAATATCCAGAACAGGACTGATATGGTGCTTTTGATCCCTTCGCGCACGCACTTCGGTCGCATTGCGGCTTCGAAGACGCAACAGCTGCACGGTGCTGCTCAGAAAGCTTGGAAAGATGCAGCATGCACAAAGAAAGCAGGAAAGGAAAAATAAAAAGGGAGTATTTTCCCGCGTTACAAGGTAGGCATCTTGGAATGCACCTGCATCCAATGGTGACCACCTTGCGGAAGATCGGGTCCAAGAACTACCGGAAACCAACGAGTGCTCCCTGCGGATCTGCGAACCTTTCTCTCAGCCCACGCTGTCACATAACCGGTAGCGTTGAGACCAGGCATATTCTTCGATGATGACCCTACTTCGACACGAGAGCTCTCTCAGCGCCCGCGCTCCGGAAGAGCTCTAGTGGGACGGAGATGTGTTCTTGTGCAGCACTCGGTGAAGATCCGGTGTGCGGGCTGCAAGTCGACCACCTCGGCTCAAAATCCTCCGGGTGACAAGCCTACGGATCTCCGGGAAGCAGGAAAGCCTGTCACTTTGCCGTTTCTCATGGCTCCCGCCAACGTCACCCGTAACCCTAGGCAGAGACGGCCGCAGGATGGAAGCAGCACGTTCATCAAGACGATCCCAGTTCGGGCATCCCGGCAGATTTTCCTCTTTCCCAAGCAGAGAGTAAAATCACGCCGATCCGCGGCAGCTGTGACCGGAAGCGAGGTGCCTGGACACGCGGTACCGTTTCGCTTCAACGGAGAAGATGGAGTGGGGCACTGTGACACGAGATGCGCAGCTTGAGCCCAAGAGTGACTCGCTCTCAAGGGAGCGAGGAGCGCATCCGTGGGACCATGAGGAAGCATTGGCTGTGACCTGCCCCTCACGCGCCATGCATCTCAGCCTCAGGAGGGGGGAGCAAGCGGCAATCCCTCGGGGGAACGTTCGCCCCGCGCAGCCACGGAGACGCTTGCGCACCTGAGCGAGAGGGCCCGGCATCTCCAACGAAGCGTAGCCGTCGATTGCTTCCCCGGGCATGGGGAAAAAGAGGAGATACCCCACGACAGCAGTTGCTTTGAAGACACAGCACGAGGTCCTTCCGTCTTTCGGGCCGCACGAAAAGACAGCGGCCGGCACTCCGCAGAGGGCCAGAGAGGGCCGAGGGCCTGCCCGTAACGTAACGAAGTGGGAAGTTCTTCTGCCGGGCCGTGAATGAAGCCGAATACGCAGGAAGGAACGGACGGGAATGGGGGTCTCGAATTGCCAAGACCCGAGGGTCTCCTTGGGAGACGGTCCGCTCCTGCCGGAGGCGGAAGTGAGGCAGCGAGCGGGAGCCTAGTCGACGTTGCCCGCGGTGTGCGTCGGACTCACGGGGAGGAGAATCCACGGGGGAGAAGGAGATTTCTCTTTGGATTTCTCTCTTTCTCTCTCTTTTCTATCTGGATTTTTCTCTTTTTCTCTACGGAGTCGCGTCCCCGCGTGGGCTGCTCGTGGATTTCCCGTTCGCCATGGGGCTTCCTGCTCGCCCTGAACCCCGCGAAGGGAGGCGACCGAGGGAGACAACGCAAGGACGCAACCTTCCTCCTGGAGGGGAGCGCCGCTTCCGATCCAGCTCGGCGCTCCTCAGCACCGCCCGGGACTCTTCCCTCCCTCTTCTCGAAAGGAGCTCCCGAGCTCTCCACCCAGAAAGTGCAGAAGAAACTCGGAAGACCTTCTGCCTGGGATGGGGTTTTCGCCCTCCTCACACGTCTTCACGCCCGAGAGAGCTGCTGCGGGAGGTCCAGGAGGCTGCGAGCGTGAAAGAAGCGTCTCAGCCTAGCGAAGAGAGACCCCGGACGCACATCAGCGACTGCGATGGGGAAGAAGGGAGGAGGGAATCCCGGCTGGAACTGCGCGTCGGGAGATTCCACAGGCCTAGCAGAGGATGGGGACAGCAGCATCCTCTCGGGAGCAGAGGCCGAGTTTCGCGGCTCCGCGCGCGCGGGGGAGCGCCGGCGGCTGCCGTCGTCTCGCGGAGGCTGTTCGCCGCCGGGCGATCTGCGGCTTTCATCCCGCCCGGATGCAGGGAGATGCAAAGCGCTGATTCTGCTGGTCGAGTTTCTCCTCGGCAGATGCGATCGATCCCGTCCCGTGAGTGCGCGCGCGCGCGTCCCTCCGGTGGAGGTCACCGGCTCGCAGGGGCGGATTGGGGGAGAAGGAGGAGAGGGAGAGCAGCCACCCCTACCGCAAATCCCGCCGTCCGTGGGCGCGCGAGCCACCCGGACTACACGGGAGCATCAGGGAACCGACTGAGCACTCCCACGACTTCTGCCCCCTGAGAGGAACTCCCAGGAAAGCCACTTTCACGAAGGAGGCAAGGAGGGAGGGGGATGCGGTTACTCCTCCCCCTTTTCCTCCGGAGCCCTGTCTTCGCTGGGCTCCGAGGTGGCTCCTCCGATATCGGTTCTTCCAGCGTGACGGCGGGTCTTCTGATGTGTTCCCTCGGGGCAACCCCAAGGGGGAGGGTGATTTGCTCCACAGCGGACCTTAAAGGGAGATTCGCGTGCGCCTTTTGCAGCGCTGGCGACGGCTACCAGCGACTCGGCAGCTGGAATAGCGCCACCGGTAAATGAACGCTTCGCTTTGGGCCTTTCAGGACGGACCGGAATGGCGTAGCTTTCCCGACCCTCGCTGCTTCCCTTCTCGGCAGACCGGAGCGCCAGCTCTTGCGTGAGCGCTCCCGTCACAAAAATTCCGGTACTTGGCCTCGTCTGTCGAGGCTTCCCGCCAGCCTGAGTCTGCCTCGTGATAGCCAGAGCCGCGGGTGTCGGGAATCGGAACTAGCATCGCGGCGGGAGATCGTTCGGCCCCTCGAGCAGAGGTGGGAGCTTTCAGGACCCCTGGAAGACAAGTTTCAGGGGTTCGAGCGGGATCGCGAGAAAGTCCTCCCGGTTTCCCTGGGACTCCTTCCGCTCGAGCAGTTCCTGCGGAGGGTGGACATCCGTCCCAGATCTCTGGAGGTGCTATTGTCGCGCAACTTCCTCTGCGCCAGCATGGTCAGCAGGTCACGCGAGCACCCTCGCAGCACACAAGGCGCCAAGAAGCAGTAGGTGGTCGGTCGGTCCCAATCAGGGGCGAGTGGGAGCCCGAGGAAGAAAGCGGAACTTCTTCCAATCCGGCAGATGACGAGCGCAGAGAAAGCCCCACGTGCGTGCCGGCTTGAAGAGCGCTCCGCCCGAGGGCTGATACGCGTCAATCTGGGGATGCTAGACTTCCGGTCGCAGTTACCGGTTTCCCAAGCAAGGAGCGAGGCGGCGGTTCGCGCATTGCGCGTGGAGGGCACGCGCCACCACTGCGTCTGCAACCGTCGAGTGAGCGGACCGCGAGAGTCGCCGCTGCTGGTCGTCCTTTCCTCAGGGTCAGGGGATTTCCAAAAATGTCAGACGGACGTTCTGATTTCGACCTGTACCAGTGTGCGGTGTGAAGGAAGTCATTTAACACCTGATCTTTCCAAGAGGGTCCGTGGGGAGCAGCCTTCCCTCACCGTGAGGAACCACGTAGCTGTAGTCTGAAAGCTGAACTACAAGAAAGGAATTATCTCTTGGAGGGATAATTCCTTTCCTGGAACAGAGATTCCATTAGAGTAAAACTCACTCTAAAGAAATCCTTTTTCCACGGGCAGGCTGCAGCATCCGACCTGTAATTTCCTCTTCCGTTCTGCGATTGCGGTTCATTATCGAAAGGGAAAGCGAGTTCGAGATGTTTTCGTTTACACGGAACACTTGATTGCAAGAAGCTGAGTCCACTTTGGTGGTCCTCATCACTAACATAGTACATTGCAGTGGCTATGTAGAAACGCATACTTTCATTGATGGGATTTTAGTGCTCCACGCTACGCAAACCACTCGGTCGGGACGTGCGGAAACTACCGGCACGAGGCTACTTAAAGTCATCCTCGATGACTCCACCAAACCTATTTCTTGCCGGTGCAAAGAAACGCGCTGCTTGTTGTCAACACGCCTCTGCGCATCTTCCAGCTTGGAAGTGGAAACGGACACTATCTGGACAAGATGTGCATAGTAAGAGCAGCTGATCGGGGAATTCATTCGAGTTTATCGGGTGTCCCCACTCTCCTTACGAATTATCTGCACTTTCGCTGGCCTCCTAATTTTCATTTTCCCCGGAGGGGGACCTCGGAGGGAGCCGGTGCTCCTTGATTCCTGGAAGGACCCTGGAAGGTCAGCTTCCAATCCCGGCCACTCAAAGGGGGTTTCCACCAGCGCTGCACCCGGATATAGGCCAACCAGCGTTCATCTTTCAGGGAGAACGCGAAACCCATGACGCACCCTATATTTCTCGGCGTCGCTCTTTCCCCGGGCGGGATTCGAACCCGCAACACTTGGTACCACGAGAGAAGACCGCAGCAACACGGCCTTCTACGCGGGCATAACCTTGATTTCTTCCCTTAAATTGATCCTCCAAAACATTTTACGATGGTCTGAAAGATAAAAGTAGCTGTCACTTAACGGCAGCTACCAGGATATCAACAGATTGGATCTTATGGAAGTATCGCTGTCTACGCGTTGTCTTCTCCCCTGGACAGATCAGGAAATCGATCTCCAAGTTGTTCCAAGATCTGTTCCCAGGATGCAAACTCAAAAATTTTTCAGTACGGGGCTCCGACTTTGTGCGCCAGTTTTAAATCGATCTAAAATTTCCTCGAGGCAGGCTTTATTCCTGGTCTTTCTCGATTTCCATGCCCCGTGGCCGATTATGCTCAACCCAAAGAGTGAATGACTGCCCTTCGAATAGACACTCGGCCCGCCAAATTCAATAGTGCATCAGAATCCGAGCTCTCGTGGGATTGCGCGGTCACACGAGAATACGCACGCGACCTTAGTGTGATCCTCCCTAATGGAACTGTCTGGAAGTTTGCCGAGATGAACCTAATCTTGTGCCTTCAGCGTCAACAGCTCCGCGACCTTCAGCTTCCAGTCGACTGAACATGCTCAGCTTATTTTGCTGCATATGTCCTGAGCAAATGAGGAGCATAGGAAGGGATGTCTGACTAAGGTTAAGCAGGGATGGACTAACGGCAACTTTTCTGTTGTTCCAGAAGAAAGACTCGTGATGGAGAAGTGACCACACTTCTTCTCCGTCACGAGCACTCAAAGCTCACGCTAATCACATTTCTAATTCCTTCTCGAAAAGATGCGCCAACCAGCGAACGACTTAGGGGATTCTTGTGAACCACCGACATCCATCCAGAGGATGAAAACTGAAGTACCAACAACAAGAATACACACAGCCGTGAGTCACTTCCTTTTGAGCGCCCCATCTCGTATAAATTCTCGCCAAAAAGAAAAAAGAGAAAAAAGTGAACTGTGGTGCAATTTGACAGCTGTTGAGCTTAATGCATCTTAGAATCTCCAGGAACGAATCAGGATCCTTCCAGAGGACGCATAAATCATTTCGAGTTCGAGAGGTCGACTTCCGCCGACCTGAAACTCGCAATTTGCCAACAACAGTCATGAGGAAGCGGACGAGAGTCTCGAACGCTACGTGGACACTGGAATCTTCGACAAGACCCAGACACCCTAGGTCCTTCATTCTGACCCTTCGATGTCGTTGCCATGGAAGGTCACCGTCTGATGCCTCCAAGGAAGTGCCAACTAGGGACTGCGAGTTTCCCTCGATGACCTCAATCCAAAGGAATTCAGGTTCCGATTTTTCGAATTCAGGTTCCGATTTCGAACTCCTCTTGATCGCGTTTCCTTCCTCCTGCGAGATCCTGAACGGGAAAAGGCTCGAGGCTAACAGGGTGGAGGAACCCGAATTTTCTGGAAGTTTTGAAGTTCTTTTGGAGATCGTCACCTCAAGGCTGCTTTCAGTCCAAATTCTCATCGCTGTGCTCCTTATCCTTATCCAACTTTGGAGGGGGGGGCAAGGATGTTCACATCAGACTTCCGTTCACCTCCTGGAGCACTTGTTACCAAGACCGAGGTCTCTGAGTCGATGTTGGCCTCAGACGAGCTCGCGCCCAAACGCTTTCGATCGCCCCATCGCCACCCTCCTGCGAGCGGGAAACGGGGGAACGTGCCGTCGTCCTCCGGCATCGTCCTTTCGGAATCCTGGAAGGCAGGAACGGCGGTGGAGTGCGGTCTCGTTGGGAGATTCAACGGTTGCCACGGTTGAGTCCCGCCGTCCGCGGCAACCAGCAGCTCTCATGGATGCGACGCCCATCGGATCACATGAAATCGGGTTGCACCCCGCGAGCCGGCGTTCGGCTCGTGAGCGCGCCAGTTGTGCTTCTCGAAATGGTCCCGCCGGTGGCGCTCGTGTCTCCGGCAGCGCGACCTTCAGCGTTCAGGCTCTTTCACCACTTGAAGTCAGAGAATAGGTTGAGGACCGTTTCGCTCTCCGTGGCCTTCATTCGTTCGCTATACCAGATGAGGAACACCATTCACTCCCTGGAGTTTCCAGGTGCCAGAAACGCCTTCTCTCTCTCTCTCTCTTTTTTACTCAATGGACCATCGGAAAGGAAGCTTTAAAGGAAGGAAGCTTTCAATTCAGGATTTTAAGAGGAATCTGCAGAAGCAGCTGAATCGAGATTTCAAGTCCATTCAAAGATTCCTTCCTTTACACGAAATCGCGCGCTGAACTTGGGAGGAATCCAAAGTTAACCGGAAATTTTTCTTCAGGATTAAACTGGAGGTCTAATTTTCCCTTTTTTTTTCTGACAAGACTTTTCAAGAATTGATGTGAAAGAGAATGCTGGTCAGTCTTTCCTGCTTCTCCTTCGAACACACAAACGTGGCTTTCCTTTGTACAGCTTCGTACGAACCTTCATCTGAATCGTCACTCTCCCGTAGGGAGCATCGAGTACCTCGCAATGATGCTTCTTTTAAGCTTCGTATCGTGCTTGTAGGATGCTGCATACACTTTCCAGTGAATCCGAGGAGATTTTCATAAGGAGACTGGTGCGAAGTTCTGCCGAGATCGAAGGGAACACGATCATTCTCCAGACAAAAAGGGGGAATCCTTCCGGACCAAACAGAACACTGGAAAAAAAAATCACCAGCAGGAAACAAAGGCGAAATCTCGACGGCAAGTGGCCGAACCTCAGCTTCGCCTTTCATCTTCATTGCAATGCGTTACCGAAGGTGCTGGTTTTTCCTTTGTCCCTTCGCGGGGGCCTTCCTTGGTCCACGAGTCACGTACATTCTGTCTCGCTGGAATGTACTGAGAGTGCCACTTTCGTGTTGACGGAACCCTTGCAGATCTGTGTCCTTTTTCAGAGGTCACTGAACTCACTGAAGATTAGGCAATCCACATCTTATTCATCCGCATCCGTTTTTTTTCTTTTTGTTCCTTGCTTTCCTGCAGGCAGGTGGACTTTTCCAGAGTTGCCGAACTGCTGCGCAATGAGAGCGTCCGAAAGCGAAAGCTCCAAAGTTGGAAAGTTTCGACGACCTCCCAGGTGAGTCCACCCATCCGTCGGTACCTCCTTTCCCCTGTTCCATCGGATACGTGGACGATGCCACGAAAGGAATGGGAACGCCAGGTTTTCCGCAACGGGATGGAGCTCCCTTGCTGCCCTGCTTGTGCACTCATCCTGATTTTGGCAGTCCGTCCGGTTGAAGCTCTCTCGCAGCCCACTTGCCAAAATACCCCGACAAAAGCAGCGTGGGGACACCACCATTTGATGCCCTGTAATGAGTCTGCTAGCTAGAATCGATTCACACATCCAGACGATCACGACGCAGCCGACAGAACATTCAGCTGCAGTTTCCGTCTTCGTTCGTCCTTTTAAGCACTTGCTGTAGTCCTGGAAACAAGTAGCAACACTTTCAAGAAACCGCAGGTTTCCTGGTTGCAGTAGCAGCAGCCGAAACTTCGGAAGCGACACATCTTGTGTCTCCTTCCGATCGGCAGATAGGTGTGAGGAGGAGAGGAGTAGGCGACGCCCATTCGGGCCAGGCTGTTTTCTCCACCTGGTTCCCATGACGAAACTGAGGTCTTTCAAGAGGGACGGAGACCCATCCGATGGTTCCAGTACGTATCCAGTGATGAGGAATGTTCGAACACGTCACCTTCTTTCGGATGTGCTCCAGCTGTTTCGTTGGAAATTCAACCCCATCGCCGCTTCGCCGTTTGCCAAGTTGCAGAGATTCCCACGACGAATCTTCCTACCGTTGACGCTGGTCCTCCTTTACTTCTGCTGCTCTGATCTTCTAGCGTCGTCCCTGAGTGCCCGGAAGCAGACGTTCAGTGGAACCTTGCCTCCTCCGGTACGAGTCTTCTCGCGCAATAGGCTGAATGAAGGTCACCAGCTCCCAGTGCTTCACCTAGACCAGCAGTTCGTCATGTCCTTCAGTGAACAGGTTTTCATTGATTTAAAGTTGCTTCCTAGCTCAGCCTCCGCAATCTCGAATCGCCCCTTGCAGCTAACCTGCCGCGATTTTCAACCATGTCTCGTCCTTTCGGCTCATGCAACCAGTCAGAGAGCCTGAGTTTCCTGGGACTTCAGAGATGATAACACCCCGCACTAAAGGTCATAATTAGACTCGCCTGAGATAGCGGAACAGGGAGAGGGCAGAAAAGAATCCAGTACATCCAAGAACATCTGGATGGGATATAACGAAGCTTAGTGTTTCTTTCGCGCGACGATCGTGTGTCGGCAGAGCACATCTACGGCATTTTCAGTCTCAGATGTTTTCAGCTCTCGGGAATCCATTCTACAGAACCATCCTAGCTTCCACAAGCACACCGGACAGCATCACGCTTGGTGTTCGCGCACGTGCAATGTGCCAAATGGATTGTCTGATGCCGGCCTACGATAACAACGAAAGGAAATGTGGATCCATCATCACCGAACTTGAAAAGTCTCATCCGTGTGCCTAAAGATCCATCACGCCGCGCGACGTGCGGCCACTCAACGACTGCAGTCTGAAACGAACCGAGGAGCGTCTTGTCGAAAACTGCAGGAAGGAGGGGGGGACCCTACGATACTGAACACAAAACGGCTTGAGATACAACTGTCTCCTTGGAGTACGAGAGTGTTTTCTAGATGGATCATTTCCTCTTCCGATCCTTGAAGAGTGAGAAGTTGGACTTGGACGTTGAACATGGAAGCAGAGATGTACGAAGCTCAAGATGCTCGCTGGAGAGTGAAAACCGTGGTTCTGATTTTTTCCCCATCAGGTGGAAGAACTGACTTAAATCCTCGTTCCCCTCGTACTCTTTTTTCCTGCAAATTCTAAAAATCTCTACCATTCTTCCCCATAAGTTTTCAAAAGTGAATCTTCCAAATAAAGTTTTCCTCGGCATTCTTTGAAGACAGAGGTCTGCTGAGATTTCCGGTCCTTGCTGTCAGAGAGTCTCAAATGTTCTCACAGACGACAAACAGCCGTGCCAACAAACCTTCCATTAACAACAAGATCTTCCTCCTGGTCGATGAGGATTCGATGTGGGGATCGTTCTTCGTTGTTTTTTCCTGCTGACCTGTCACATCTAATGAATCTGCAAGCACTCTTGGGCGTACGGTCATTCTCTGCACAAGCAGATTGAAACTTTAGCTTCTACAGCATTCGGACCCATTTTCTTGATGTAGTTTCTGTCCACTACTCGAGTATTACCGTGTCCTCCCTTCTTCTAATTGCAGCCCACGACTTCTGTTTGGGCCGTCAATTACGTCCAATGAGCAAAAAGCGGTTCTTCAGGTGCAGCTCAAACGAAGAATGCAATGCAAATCCTTCAGGCCCTCTTCATAGTACCACCACGTAATCCTGAAACAGAAGCAGGACTGCCTCCCTGGCGAATTCTCGCCGCACCTCGACGGAAGCAACCGGTTCGGGAATTCGGGATGTTTGAAACAGGCTCAAGCATCGCACTGGCTTTCCCGCCGTGGGAACAGCGAGCGACGCCTACTGGTGACACGCACGCCTGGTCAGCGTGCTGTGCGAGAGTCGCAGCACGCGATGCTTTCGCTCGTCCTCTCGGAATGCTCTCTCCACTCTTTGGCCTTCCTTCCCGCACCACCCTCGCACCGATGCAGTGGTGGCTGCAACTTCGCTCTGTCTTAAAACGTGCCCGAATCACTTTCGGCTCTCGGAGCACAAGGGCTGTGCTGCAAAGCTTCCACTGGCAGGGAAGTTTGTTTTCCGTCTCTGACAGGAGACCGGAAAAAAAAAAAAAAAAAGGCTTCCCTGCCAATGGCTTCGGAATGCAGATTAAACGAAACGATTTTTCCGTATCTGTCAGAGGATTCGCGTCGAAGCTTCCACTGCGGACTACGGTCATTTCGTAATCGCTACAGCAGACTTTCACACAAGATGAAAAGTTGGATGCTAGCTGGCGTGCAAGAAATCCGGTAAATCGGATGCAGCGCATATCTTTTCTTAAGATCCACTGAGACACATCATTCTCAAAAAGTTTTCCGATAGTAAGCTGCAGATGATAAAATGCTCCCAGCAAACCCAGCAAGATATGGATGCCGCAGAGAGATCGAGCATGGCGCCGTACTTGCGTTTCGGACAGATAAACGCGTTCTAATTTCGCTTCGGGAATAGAAACCGTCACCGGTTGTCAGGTAAACCATCACCAGTTTGAAATCGCGCAAATAGCGCACTATGAGGTCTCATCACCGATTTCGTAGTTCCACGAGTCTTTAGCTCCACATTAGCACTGCACTCTGTACAGCATGCTTATACAGTATACAGTTCTCCTTCCTTCCGAACTCTACATAGAGGGTATTACATGATAACTTTCAGAAGTTTCGGATTCTTCACGTGTGCACACGAGCCGTTGTAATCTGGCTTCCCTCTCTGTGCTTTACCTCCTCTTTTGTAGCTGATTGCACAGGCAGAACTTTTTCCCTTCCAGGAGCAGCCTCCACTAAAAAAAAAATCCTTCTTTGAATTCTTTCCTTTCAGCTTGAAAGCGGAGAGAGATGGAGAAGAAAACTTTCATCTTGAAAGATTTCTCTTTCTTACTTGCAGTTCACGATATGAGAATGGTCGTAAGCTCCAAATCTCAACTTGACATTCTCTGCTAGGAGTTCAGCAGCCCTCGACCATCGTTGATCCCAAAGTGTCCCTTCGCACCGATCTTTAGCATCAAATCCCTCGTTTTTAACGAGCTTTCTTCTTCTTCTTCTTTTTTTTCCCTCGAGAAATATGCATCAAGATTTGTGATGCTAAGAAGTATCACTGAGAACCTTAGGAAGGATTGCTTAAAAGCAAGCAAAGAATCACAGTGCCATAGCAGCATGCTTATTCATTTTCTCTTGTTTTCTGAGAAGCGACGTGAATCCTTGAGGACACTTCATTGCTCCTTTTTATTCTTTCGTGTATTCGTTTTCCAATTGCTATCGGCGGGACGTTCTTCCTTTTCTTCCTTCAGAGACCCTCGTAGAAAGGTAACGGTTCCCAGTTACATCCAGCTTTGCGTGTACGCCCGACTAGCGTGTGCTGATTGGTGTCACCACGCGTTTCGCTCCAAGAAAAGTCGTAGGGTGAGAACCCACGTTCGAACAGAGCCCAAGACCTAACCGCGCAAACGAAAGGAGCTTTCAAACTCCTTCGCAAACTGAAGAGGACCCGGTGGAGATCAGGAAGACAGAAGTTTCAGACCTTGCGGAGCGACTTGTGCGGCCGGCTGCCATCGACCTTCGAAATGAAATCGAAGATGCGAGGTGGGGCTGTGGCAACCCGTGGCAACGATGGACGTGTGCAGTGAGGTCGCAGATGCAACTCTGACAACGGTGCATCAGCGTGCCCGTGCCCAGAGAGCGATTCAAAATCGCTCGATTCAATTTAAATCCGGGAGTGAAAGAGAGAACATCGACAGGGAGCACCTCAAAACCTCGCGACACTCGCTGGAGGAAGATCGAGTCGCGTGGACTTTGCAGCATTCTGCTGGGGTAAGCGAGCAGAATTTTGGCATCCACTTCCTCGAGGCAGATGGCGAATTCGATCCGCAGGAAGAGCTGAAGGAGTCGCACGGAGCATCATTCCATTAATGTCCTCCGTGCTGTCCCGCAACGCTCTTCGGGATGATCTCTCAACAAACGCTGTATCATCTGGCAATGCTGCTCATCCGGCCAGCATCGAGGGAATTCCACAGAGGCATCTTCTCCCCCACCTGTGATGTTCCTATTTGTGATACCTTTGAGCAGCAAGTAGGAATTGGATTCCAAGATCCTGGCAACAGCTTTCCATCGGGCTCATTTTCTCCTGTGTCTCACATTGCGTCCGCCTGTGGACATGGAAGATGGAATCCATTTCCTACTTGCGTCAGAGTGTTCTTCTTGGGGATCGAAAGACTCTAAGCAATCTTATGAACTTTTCAAGTTGATCCAAGAAAAAAAGATGCTGGATCAAACAGGGAGTATGCAGAAGACTGGTAGTCAGTCATTCCTACAAACTCCCTTGATCATCTTTGCAGATGCAGTGACAGCAGGTAGAGGATTGCGATTTCCGAGCCAACTCAGTTGAAAGGAGTATCTGAGATGATGAAATTGAGAAACGTTCTCATGGAATCAAAGACCAGGACATGACTCCTTGGAAGCCACGCTGTAGAAAGATTTTGGAAAGCTGACTTCGTCAAGATATGCTTTTCTAACGTTACCGTGATTCAACTTTAGTCCGGTATCAGAGCCGACCCCCTTTTCTTATCTCTAGGCAATCAATTCAACACGCGGATGACGCTGGAGCTTTCCTCATCCCATCGAAGGTAATCCTTTTCTGTTGCTTCTGAGAGACAATGAATTCGATCTGTCCCGAAGCGGTGGACACTACTCAGCTCGCTCTCAAAGGGGACAGCAAAGCCATTACCTTCTACAAGACTTCCGGAACTCATTTTGTAGAATTTCGATTTCCAGGCAACAGATTTTAAGAAAAACCCTTTTGTCTGATTATCCCGTTCAAGGAAGAACAACTTGAGCTTTACAAGAAAGATGCAAGCAGTTAGAACGGTACAATGATGATGCGCTCGTTAATGAATTCATTTGATGTGCACTACCGATAACCGTCAGATAACTTGGATAAAGGTCCTCCAATTTATCTTGATCCAAGAGGAATCCCAAGAACCGGCATACTTGAATATTTATTAGCAGCAATATGAATGTAATAAAAAGTGCATGGCTGCACCTGAAACTTGTTCATGGAGTTCCCGGGGAAACTGTGGATCAATAGTGATTAGGGCCAAGCTGCTCAAAACTCAAAAGGATGTCTTTAAACGGGATCTTAAATGCAATCATTTCATGCAGCAACTGAACTGAGGAGAGCACGGGAGTTTTCGGAACTGATCTGAACTAATCAGAAGCAATCTTATTCATTCTTTCCCCGTGTCTAATAAAAAACCCGGTATCTATCATTCCGGAAGAATGCGGAGCATCCTAGAAGTTTCATGAAATGCCATCTACGATTCAGAGCTATGGAAAAAAACGTGATGTGCAGTGCGTTCCTTGTCTGTTATAAGTGTGGCATTCATGGCTTTGGAAATTATAATCTCGTAGCCAGGATGGAACGCAGCTTGGATACCGAGCGTCATCCACCTGTCGTCCTCCAGCCTTGAGGAACATTCCGACGAGCGTTCCCCAATGCGTTTCGGGAGCCAAATTTCGATTTTGTGTATCTATCCGAGAATTTCTTTTACATTTGTTAATTTAGATGCCAAGCCGGAGAACATTTAGTCCAAGTTCGCATTCCGCAGTTTGTTCGGGAAACTCGCGAGTAGGTGCAGACGGAAGTATGCAAGAATGAAGATGGACCAGGTGCTATTTTACCATTGATCCACTACGAAAGATGTAAAAAAGAAAAGAAAAGAAAAAAAAAAAGGGTCTATTTGATCAAGAATTTGAATGTTGGTTCTCCGACCCTTTGCTAATTCGCTCTGTGCACGTTTCACTGCAGATTCTACTGTGAAACCCTTCATATTCATTGGGTGCTGCACTTCCACTCTTTTCTCATGATACATCACTGTGATCTCGTGCTCCCACTCGCGAGTCGTTGTAATGAGTTGTCATCAGCAGCACTTATCCAAGAATCCCGTGCTGATGGATCACTACGTGTGCACAAGAAAAGCAAATCACATTCACTTCTCCGGATGCAGCTTCACTCTTTGCAGCATTTCCGAATACATGGAGAATCGTTGATTCTTTGCTGAGTTACGAAGGAATCTGGCTCCCTGTTTGGCATGAATCGCATTTTGAGATTTTCCGTCATGGACCGTCGCCATAATCTTGTGCGTAGCGGTAGGTCAGGCAGAGCGCTCATCGTTGTCAGCAAAGCCTCCGATACCATTTTGGCGAACTTTATTAGAATATCACTTTGCGATTTTGAATCCGTGCACTCGTTTTCTCCTCCAATCACATGGACACGAAATGCTCCTGGAGCCAGGGCTGTCTCCGATTCCAAGTAGGGTCACACATAAGAACTTTGTTTGCCCTGTAGGGCATTTTCCGAACTTCACAGTGGCGTGAATTTTGTATCGTGAGCAGAACTGGTCACTACTCCTATAAGCCACTTGTGCTCTGAGTGGCTGACTGGGGTTCCTCCGTCAAGCTGACTGAGCTTCATCCTTATATCCACAGTTTCACATAAAGGTTCCCGAATCTCTTTGCCATGAGCTTCAACAAATGGAAGTTTTCTTCGAATCGGTTCTGTTCTTCACCCCTCTGCCTCCACTTTGTGTCTTTAGAAGGCGATCATGAGCACTTGATAAGTTTCTGTGCAATACCATCTCCTACCGCTATGTAAAAAGGGCGTTTGCTACAAACAGATTGGGATTGAATGGATGCAAGGAGCAGACTTCTCTAAATTGTCATTTTCGATAAGCTCGTTCTATTAGAGATCCCAAAGTGATGCTTTTTCAGTGAAACTGGAGTGTCCCAGCCCGACCGGACTTTCTTCTCACATGTTCGCACACTGCAGAATCCGTTTTCCTCCCAGCTGAGATCAAGGATCCACTGAGTTCGAATCTGGACCACTCTCAGAGGAAACGGAATGCCCGATGATGCTCGGAGCACCTGCTGGATCTTGTTGGCATCCGCGAGTCGCACTTTGCACAGTGAGAGGTCAACTTCCTTGAATTTGGAAGATGGGACGTGCCACCTTGTACTCCGGTTTTCCTCTCGAAGGAGCCTGAGGGGTTGCTATCATGAGAACCAGTACATGACTCGGGATTCGTCAACCCAAGGAAATTTCAAGAAGTTCCACACATCTGCACGCATGCACTTCCTCGGAAGAAACATACGGCACTCATTCACTAGAACTTTCTTCATCCATCAGATCACTTCGTTCGTAAGAACCCTATATGTGGAGAATCTGCGTATAGATTCATACGTAAATAGTATACGTAAGGAGTAGACTACATGTGATTTACAGGAATTCCCTGTAATTGGACAAAAGTAGCTTCATGAAAACAAAAAAGTGCAGTTTAATAATATCTGGTAATTGTGTTTCACACATGAAGGAAGTGGAGAACTGGCCTTCTATAACTAATGCTTCTATCTCATCAAAACGATTGAGTGGGCTCATCAAAGGAGATTCACTTCTTTGGCCTAATAGGTTACAAGGTAATTGCAGCCAGAATGGGATGAACTTTTATTCTCTATTCGAACCTACGAGATTACATCTGAATCTGCGATGTTCTCCCCAGGTTTTCCACTTGAGGTCCGATTTATTTACTTACTTCCCGTCTTAAGCGTTTAATAACATAAAAAGAATAATAGTGTTAGCATGAAAATAATTTCAAGGTTGTCCAATTATAGATTTATTACGATGCATTTTTTTTTTCCGTGAACTAAAATGCTAAAACACACATGTGAAAAGACAGACCTTAGAATGAAAATAAAAGTGAATGCTGGTTTGCTCGGAACTCTGGACCAATTCTGGCTTCACTCACGTAACGAAATCTCATGGGGATAAATATCATTGGAACCATTGGAATAAGCGATCAAGCAATCTCAATGTACATAAAAGAATGACTGCCCATTTGCCGTAGCAGTGAGTTTCGAAGGAGTGTTGGCAACCCACACGGCATGTTTCCTTCCAAAGTTAGGTTACACACACGAATTGGTCTGTACCAGAAAGCTGTAAAAATGGCCACAGCAGAAGCTCAGTGCTCTTCCTGTGATTTCTCTCACTCCAGATTGAATTCCATTTCCCAGTATGATCTCTAACCATTCCTATTGTCAATGTGATGTCCTTGCGATTCGTATCCACATACTCATACTCATGTATTTTTATTTACTCCTGTACCAAAGATGCATTTCTACCAAATTTTATCATCTCAGAGAGATTCATTTTCTCAAGATCATGCTGCTGGATATCCTGCTTGTTTTCGATTCTCATATCTGTTGTCCCTTGCTTCCACCCGGTCTCAGGAATCCGATCCCTGCTTTCCTTCATTCGGTGTACCAATGTCGTCCTGTGAAGAGGACGGTCGTGTAAAGTCGTTGTTTTCTGTTTCACTTTGCTCGACTACGACGGATGCAATTATTTGCACACACGGAGCGCTGTTTCACCTGCTGTAGAACAAACAAAAAAAAAAAAAAAAAAACACGAGAAAGCTTATTAGCTTCATAAAACGTCGACTTGATTTGTAGCCATATATATTTTTTTCCTCCTGCTGATTCATCCTCACGTCACTTGCTTGCTCTCAGACTTCCCAAAGACCACACGTGTTCCTTATTCCTCCCACGAGATGTTCCTCTCTCTCAGGTGGAGCACAGTGGTCCATCGCACGTGGCGCACGACTCACCACTAATTTCACGAAAGATTTCCGTGCATCCACGGGCGTGATTCCTCGCCCGTCACACACGCAACCTTCGCCCAATTCCAATAACCTTACTCTACCCTCAACATGCGGATGCGCACACTGAGTTACGAGGGAGTCATTACAGCAAGAAGGATGGCACCACTTTTGGAAACTCTTGAAGACCCTTTTGGCAGCTCCTCCACAGTCACCGCAAAAGTTGCTTTCTTCCCTGGTGTGTCCTCTGGTGTGCTCTGTGGTTCTGATTTCGACCATTTAGGCGTGAGAATAACTGTAACAAAATCGTTGTGCACTGCCACCGAACAAAATGTACCTGAGTCTGTACATGAAGCAAACGGGTGGCCACATCCGTGGACTTTTTTACAGGCCATATCGTCAGTGAATTTCCAACTGGGAACAAATGTATCTTCAAATAAATGGGACAGCTATACAGCTGACTTTCCTCTAAATGATTTCTCGCGGCCACTCATTCACCTTGGTTCTGAATCTTATTTAATTTGAACCATTCTCATCCAAACCATTCTGCCCTACAACCTCGTCTAAATCCTAATCTAAATCTTACTTGGGAAACTTTTTCAAATTTTCCCATCATCTTGAACGGAATTACCAGTTCACTTTGACCATTTTGTACGGAACTGGAGAGCTGCTTCCTATCTAATTCCAAGGAACCCACGTATAAGGCCTCCAGCTGCTTCTCTTATGGCACTCAACACACAACAGCAACTTTTATAATACATTAAAGCCGACAGAGTGTTCCTGCGGAGTGTCACGGAAAATTGAATGGAGGTCTTCTAGCGAAATGGTACTAGGAAGAGCTGGCACCTAATCTAACAAAACTACTGGTAATAATAGTACAGTTTGTACATCTTGAGTATGGAAGTAATACGGAAGTGGATTAGGACAATCGACTGAGAAATCCTCATTAGTACAGTTGCAAAGACGGCTGCATGTACATCTCGACAAAGTCCTGAGAAACAGATCACACTGTGAAGGAGACTGTTCCAGTTAGAAGATCCAAATTCTAACGCTGCAGCTTTAACTTAACTTAACAGCTGTTTTTCACATACATCGTGTCTAAAACCTCATGTTGTTTACACGTATGTGTTTTTGTGAGCTCGCGTAAACCAAACTATATAGCATTTTGATGAGCGGCCTTAAAGCACTTCTCAAATCGTGGCTCCGTCAACTGCACCCTCTACTTATATCGGCCTATTTTCATTGATGAAAAAATTACTCTTGGATCGCCAAGGTGGCTCCTCAGCCGAGACGCCGGCTCGTGTCTCCATCAAATTCAGTTTTAGAGAATCACCTCGCTTTGCTGGAAAGACTTTGAAAATCCACACAATTACTTTTAGATCCAATCCACATTCGTATTTTCAACATTGAGGGTCTGCAGTGCATTCCCTACACTTGATTTTTCAGATCAGGAAAGCACAAAGCATCACTCCTAACATCGAAAAGACCATAACACTAAACTGGTGATGGGGTCTGGTGGTGTTCCCAAAACCACCTAAAACATTAGGATCGTCGAGATGACCACCGCGTTTTTGAATTCCGAGTTGGCTCCTTCGCGCCAATCCTTCGACTTCAGAGCAAAGCGAAGGAAATCAAGGAAAAGAACATCGCTCTGGAGGACTCTGATTTTCGCAAGACTGTTGAAAAGAGCGTCTCCTGAAGCGAGTCTCTGCTCCTCGAGATCGCTTGTGAGAAAGTATGTAATCAAATGTGTGAATGGCGGCTTTAAAATTCTTTAACGGATCAGAGAATCAGCCCAATTTATCCTGATGGAGTATCATCACGTCTCAAGTGGTTCTTCGCTGATACACAGTTGTTCGTTATCAGTTCTGGAATCCGCGGATTTGATAATAAGTTGCACAGTGGCAGCTTTCACCAAAGAGCGCCGAACGAAGAGCACATCTTTGGATTTTCCAGGAAGGTCTCACCGTGGGACTCTGCTTGAGAATTCGTTGATTTTTTTTTTTTTTCCTCCCCTTTTGTTTATTTTGACTCCTTCGTTCAGGAAGTTGTATGAGGACTGCTGCTGTTTGGTTTCAGGATTTCTGCTTCCTTGAAGAGCTTCGTCTGCCTTAGCGTCTACGACAAAGTATCCCCAGTCTGCTGCAGTTTATGTACGATAAAGCCTCTTCATACATCTCTCGTAAGATTCCTTCTTTAATTTTAGTCGAGCTTGCATATTCTGGATATGATTATCGCATTTGTGATTTTTATGGTGTCTCGTGTGATATCTGATGTGCAGCACGTTCTCTGGACCATTTTAGTTTTTTTCCGTGAGCAGGTACTTTGCTTCGAAAACCTCACTCTCGGCGTTCATCTCATTCATTTCAGATTAGTTACAGAGTTTTGACTCCTTTCGTTCTCTTTATGGAGTCGGCAACTTTTATTTAAAGAGTGCAGTTGATGATGGAATCTTTGTGTAGTTGCACGCAAACCGTGTCTGTTTGATAGACGTAACAGACCATAATTTTGATAAAACAGGATAAGTTTCCATGCAACGGAGCTGCAGCAGCCTGGGGGCACTCGCAATTGTCCCCTAAGAATCCACTGTGACACAAAAAGCATTGGAAGGATCTCAGAGAGATAGCTCTGCAGATAAACTCCGCGCGTCCTATGATCGGGTTACCACAAAGGGATGGAGTCCACTCCCGAAGTGAAAGCAGAGCGATGAACAGATCAGTCAAAGCGTATCCATGACAACTGAAGGAATGAAAACATGGAGGAAGGAGAGTGGCAAGAATGACGTGGAGAAGAATGGCAGATTTTCTTCTTGAAAGATGAGGTAACATGCTTCGGTACATCGAAGAAGAAATCGTTCGTGGGGGAGGCGTGCGTGTAAAAAATAGAGTTACATGTGAAAACAGAAGGGCTTCTTCTAACGCCCGAGCTGAAACTGAAACACTGCGATAATGAAGGTATTGCATTTTTCACCCAAGCCATGGGACAAATGAATCCCTGCCATCCAAGTGACTGAGAAGAACAAATTTTTCATGCTTTCTTTGCTGCTTGATGTGTCCCTGGCTTTTAGGGCTCCTCGAACATTTTCTGGGGAATTCAGGAATCTCCGCACGTAGCACGGAACAATCACGTATCCGGCGTCCCACCTATGAATTCGAAATCGATCCAGGGAGCGATGGCTCGCTTCAAATCCGTCCAGTTTCCTGAGGGGAGATTCCCGGAGAGCATCCGTCACAGAAGAGCATCACAGTCTGTTGGTGGATGCCACTCGAGATTCAGTTTCAGATGGTCACGAAGGAACTTATCGACTTTGTCTTTTCTTTGCTGTCTTCGAGCTTCTTGGATTCGATGAATCTTGGCTGGTGCAGACACGCTACTCCGTGAAATTGGGACGCATACTCTCTTCTTGGTTTCCGAGTTAGTCTAGAGCAGAGTCAACTGACGCGCGACCCGGACTCGAAAACGATCCTCTTAAGGATCTGGAAGCAAAATGCTCCCCGTAATTTGCCAGTTTCACTTCTATGATCCGCTCTGCAAGCGGATGGTTCGAATTCAGCTTGAATAGTATGGAGCTGCCAGATTAGCTTGGTTATTATCTCTGTGATCTCCTCGATTTAAATAATGTCGGCTATTCCTACGAAAATCTCTTGATCTTCCCAAGGGGACCAGACGTGTCACACTGCTGCTGTTGAATAAGGGGAGGAAACATGAATGTCTGCTCTCAAAGAATACCAATTTCTAGAACTGCTCTTTGCCGTTTCTGGAGTGAGCTGACTGTTTAGGATTGTCCGGAAGCAGCTCTGTCGATTTCGATCTCATTAACCTCATGCCATCCTTTCTTCCCCTCCGAGTTCAGTGCTTTGTTTTGTTTCGTTTTTTTACAGAAAATTCCATCCTCTTCAGCAAGCTTGTTTTTCGTCCCTTACTACCTCTACAGTTAGATCCAAGAATGTTCTCCGCCATTGCTTAATCTTCAGTTTCCCATTCCTTAACGATGCTTTTTAACATGATGACTTGCCAGCCTTTTGCTCTCGCGGCGGAATTTACAAGAAGCTTTCCTTCTTCATCCTCAAGGTTGAGTCTGTGGCATGGATTTCTCAAAATTCTTAGACGGATTTCTGTTTCATTAGCCTCCAGAGAGCATTTCTTGTGATTTTTCAAGAATTTCGTTGTTTCTTCGTCTTCATTTTCCATGGAAACGGCAGGGAGGGTAATCATCTCCGTTTCGGTTGTGTACGCTGAAAAACCGATGGGCACAATGAAACCATTTGCTTTCCTTTTCTGATAATCACTCCAACGTTTCCATGAGAATTTCTCATGCCAAAAACCATCAGAGCTAGGTTCCTTCCGGGTGTGATATATGTGATGGGATCCCTTTGGGGAACCCTTTGAAACGTCACCTTGACTGGGCAAGAACCATAAAAGCATGGCTCCATCGGATCCCTGAATTCCTCATCCTCAGTTCATGGGCACGCTCGCTTCAAGCATCACACTACCAATACTGATACTTCCGACTTCTTCATCCCGGATATTATGACTAAAGATAAGGGGATGAATTGCTGGCTGTTATCATAGGAAGTGATCTTCACTTGCTCCGAATGATGATTCTTCATCTTGCTCTCCAGTCACAGGAGTAGGCTGGAACGAGTTAACCAGATAGGCTCCTGCTGTCGATTTTTCCTTTACTGTTGCATCTCTGAGCTTCATGAGAGAGAAAAATACAGTCTCCTTCGTCTCAAATCCTGAGACCCCAATCCCATTCTTCACTTTCGGTCATCGCATTCAGCGCACTCCCATGAGCTACTTCAGCTGTCATCATCTACCTGCTAGCCTTCGAATGAGAACCTCTACTCGAGCCTACTGGCAGGCAACACACGCGCGTGTGTGTGTGTGTGTGTTTTTCCTCGCCGTTCGGTCAATTTTCGGAGAAGAAAAAAACCAAGGAAGAACCCATTCCTTGCGAACGCCAAGGACCTATGTAGAAACTCCGCAGACATTCTTCTGGAGTTTGGGCCGAACAACTCTTGTGCTTGTTTTCGAGGTCGTCTACAGCAGCCATTAGATTTTTTTCCCCCTTCCTCTCTTCCTCCCTCTTTCTCAGCATGCCGTCCGATGTCCGCCTCTGCCTCCATGCACTCGAAGTCTAGGAATTCACGAAAACCGTTGCGAGAATTTGCACTCGTCCTCGCATCTGAGATGTAATCAGTTTCATCGATGGTAGCCAGCTCCAGAGATTGACTGCGTGCACTCGAGGACTTTGCAGCTTATATGTGATGCACTTTAGAATTGCTCCTTTATCTCCTTCGTTCATCGTCGCTGGAGATTACTTTAGGAGAGGATGAAGTTCAAGTTCCCATTTTCGATCCAATCATTTCATGTGTCTTTGAACCTCCAGGAATTCTTGACGATCGGGAGTCTGAGCACATTCATGTAATCCCACTGCATCTGCTTGCTTAGGAACAATTATGGGAAAACAAACAAGGAAACAAGTCATGGGAACACGCAACCGACTGATTTCCCCCATAAGCAGGATATGACCCAGTATATGACCATGTTTCGTGTTTCCTCCATTAGAAATCACGTTCCGTCCTACACCCTCCTCCCTGCTTTTGAGAGTTATGCTTTGAATCTGCAACCGCCTCATCACATTTCTCAAAGCACCCTGATGGCTAAACGGTTCTCTTCGCTTCTAGTTGGAAAATTAACTTGGTAACATGAGAGACACGCAGCAACAACCATTGGGACGCAACGAAACTTTCCCGGCATGGACCACATTGGTTTCTGCCCTTGAATGATGGCGGGATTTTTTTTAGTACGAAAGGACTGACAATCTCAAAGGCTTTGGTTGAGCGAAGAATTCAAAGCATGCTAGTGATGATGGTGACACAGGTTGTTGCTTGTTTAAACTCATGCCAACGTTGAGCGGGTGGGACTGCAGGGGATGGCACCAGGGAAGCAAATGAGGTGAGTATGAGGATGACAGAGGAGTTGGCTTACTGGAGTCTGCTTTTTCGGAATTTTTTACATGCTCGCTGACCTCTCGCATTCGTTTAGAAGTTCACAAGGATGCATCTTCCATAACCAAGATGTCCGCCTACTTTCATCGCCTTTCCGCGCGTGCAAGAGCTCGAGAATGGAGTCCTGCTCCTGAAACATGTTTCCCGTTTCATGCTGATCTCTTGATGATTTTTAATGAAATTCCAGCAGCAGCAAAGCGATCCGCAGCTTTGAGTTGCGTAGTGACAAACCCCCGCTGTGTATTAAAGAAAAGAGAAATGTGGCTTTGCTAGCAGGTAAATGAGGTATTCGTTAAGATGAATGGAAACAAATCCGTTAATGCACAGACTGGATTGGATAAAAACTCTTAGATTCAAAATAAACTCTACCGGGAAACATCGGGTGTTCACTAAGAGTGGAAAGTTGCGAGTTTCTTCTCGAAAACATCAAAGCAAGGATGACTGATGGAACAAGCAAGGCTTACTAATTGGACGACCTTCCTTAGAATCCCTTCAGTTTGAAACCTCTAAATCCAAAATGGAGTCTCCATGACGTGAGGAGGTATCCAACGATTACCGGTTCAAAGTAAAACCTGCGGGTGTCTTCCTGTCTCTGCGTTCTTCATCCCCGTGATCTTAGGGTTTCACCGGAGTGATTTCGAACGAAGATCACAGATTGATCGGCGGACGAAAGGATCGCGGGTCAGGTTTTGGATGAGGAATTCTGAGTCAGTGTGGAGAGAACAGAGAATATGCCGATGAGTAAAGGATGCAATGCTGCCACATTTTCGCTCTGTAACAACTCAGCTACTTCCGTGTGAAAAACTTGAAAGGAACCGGAATTTACGCTTTTCTCATAAATGTATCCTCTTACTCTTCTCTCCCTCTCTCCTCCTCCTTCCTCTTCCTACCCCCTTCCCCCTCCTTCCCTTTATTCCTCTTCCTCCCTTCTTCCCTCTCCCTACATAAATGTATTTGGAAATCTCTTCCTTCTTGCATAAAACGGATTCTCAAAGAAGCATCAAAAGAATGGGTAATCAATTAAACAATCAAATCTGGGTCTGCCATCTAATTAACCTGCAAAAATCTTTGGGAATGTTCAGCTCGGAGAAGCTGCATCTGATGTAACTCTATGGAATACTAAGGTTGTGTGGCTGAGAATGCTTCACCCGGAAATGAAAGTCAAATAATCAGCACCGAGTCTACGGTTGCATGCAGTAACTGATCTTGGTGCCAAGGAAGAATGACGAATTTCACCAACACTGGTTATATAGGAAACTTCTGGAACCACACGAGAAAATTCCTTCCATTTCCTGCTATTTTCATTGGCACTTTAGGAATCTGTCCTTAAAAGAACGATAAAAAATTCCCATATGAAAAGAACCTGCTGCGTCTACGTATCCAAGATCACTGTTTCATGCTAATGCTAACAGTGCTGCCAGGCTTTTAGTTTACTCATCGTCTTTGTGTGAAGTTCTGAATTGCCATCATCATCTCGCAAGTATATTATTTTCAACAGTATCAAGCTGGATACCTCTGGCATCAGTCCATAACGAGTACGGCAACTTCACATGGGAATTCGCAGAGAGGGCCCGGAAGCAACCAGGTCACGTGTCATTTGCACGTACAGATCGAATCGCACGTTCAAAACGCAAGAGGAAGCAGAAACGTAGGGCAGGACGCTGACTCTGCTGATGCCCCCGATTCCGGAGTACTTGGCAGACCTGCGAACCTTCTCAGAAACGCTCAAGTGGTAGCGAAATGAGCCCGAACCCATGCGACCTTTCGAGATCTTCGAAGTCCCTCCTCCTTTCCCCGTGGCTAGGGTCGTTTCCCGTTCCCAAGTGAAAACATGTGCAATCCCAGTTTCCTCTTTGCGAGTTCATCATCGCGTCCCGTAACCAACCGCTCCCTCAGCTTACACGGATCGGAGGTCATTGGGTTCAACACCGACTTTTCTTGCAACAAATCGAAAGCAGCAGAGAACATATTCTAAAGGCTCGTTACCGATCGTGGTGTACACGCTCAAGCAATACATCAGCGAAGCTGCGAAATTCCACCTCTGCAGGTCGTCCCCGAAGTGACCGCTTCTCACAAACTTAGTCAACTCGTTCTTGTACTTCAACAGGATGTCGTCGGCCTCGCGGCGCCATTCGCTTTCGTGCAGAATGTTCAGCCGGCGGGTGAGGTTCCAGAGGGACTCGACATGCTCGTTCCTCAGGCCGCTCACCTTCCCATCTGCTGATGTCTCGACCTCCGATTCGATCTTCAGGAACAACACGGCTCCCGCTATCGTGTAGCCGACCACTAATCCGCAGACGCCGATCTGTGCGAAGAAGAAGGACAGCACGCCTCTGCAGCATTCTTTCAGCTTTTTTTTCAGCGGGTAGCGGGAATCCCGAGTTCCCGAATGCATTGCTTTACGACGCTGCGAGTACTTGCGTTGGATTCCCTTTCATACATCCAGCTTTCACGGATTAGAGTGTCTCTTGGGCGGAGGGATCCGATCCTCACGAACCCTGAAAATGGGAGACGTTACAAGACTGCTGAATGGAAAATCTGCATCGAGCTGCTGCCGCGGTGGGAAGCCGCCCTTCACTAGGAGGAGCATCCACCCAGAGCGCAAATCTCTGCTAGTCCCACAAGGGCGCTCGCAAGAGGACCAACACGGCCTCGTCCTCCACTCGTAGACAGGAACCGGCTCTGCGGCCACTGTGGCTCCGCCCCTCCGGCTGAGGGAAGGAGCACGCCGTAAGAGGAGTTCGAAGCTCCTTAGTACACGGAAGGGACATTCAACGTTCCTCTGCGTCCGCTTCTCTATGAAGGTGAGAGGGATGGTGGAGCGATAGCGAGACGGAAGGACCGCTCGTCCCCGGAAGCGCATTCTTTCTTGTTCCGACACGTTACTTTCACAGCGCGGCAAAGGAGGCCCCACGGCCGCAGCCACTACTCACTCGGCGAGAGGAGCTACGGCAGACAGTAGCGCCAGCAAAGTCCTGTGGGCTCCCAAAAGCTTTGCTCGCTTCCGGCGAATTACCGTGCGAATAAGCTGGAAATCGTTCTTTTTTTCCTGAAGCCGTTCTACGAGACCTTGAGGAGACGTCAGAGAAGGTAAAGTGGAGAGGAAGCTTTCCTGGGGAAGAAGATGAGAGAGATGCCCTCTTCTTCAAGAAACCGACAAAAGCCAAAGAACTGCCAACAGCGCAGAGACATGAACGGAGACGGAGCTGAGGTCTAAAACAGTACACGACCAAGGTGTTGCAATATTTCCTTCAGTACTTATCTGTGTGGCCGGGTGTAAATGAGCACCCTGGAACCTTTTAGAAGAATTTTCATTCTCCTTCGAAGAACGTTTGTCACTCAAGTGGATCAAGGAGTTTCCCGAAAGCCTCCCACAGCTTGAGGCTCTCTGTGATGCTACTTCACGAAGGTCAGCGGACAAGACCGCTGCTGACCTTTCTCTCACCCCAACCTCATGACATTAGGAAAGCGAATTCCTAACCTTTTTCCACATGGGCGGTGGAATGATTCAGATGCTCATCAGGTAGGAAAAGCCCTATCTAAGCTCATCGTAGGGAAATGGAGACCCACAGATTCTTTCGAAACTCGCGTTAGGAGAGATGGAAGTTTGCCTTTTGCAGCCTCCAGAGAACCTTCAGGAACTTTTCCCCTTTGCTGACATCAGGTGGAATCTCGCGACGAGACCGCAGAGATGCTGCAAATCAATAAAGGACCACCTCTAAGAGGAAAAGAAACGCGAATTTTCTCTTCACCTATCACCAGCACTCATATCATAGTAACTCATTTCGAAGGGCATTAACAAACGGAGGAATTCCTCTGAGCTCAGCAGCTCCTCGAATGGGACGTCTTCCTTACCACAGGATTGATCGATCTTTGTTCACTTTCATCCTTCAGCAGCTCTGCACTATTCTTAAGTTTTACCCCCCATCCCTCGTACCATCATAACCGTGACCATCACTTCGCATCAGCACCTTGCAAATTTCACGAGAAGGCAAAATGCTTGCGAGCCCCCGAAAGTACTTCTCTCCATCGAGCGCTGCTTCAGAAGGAGCGCCACGCGCGAACTAATTGAACAACCAAGCACTTGGTCAACCGAGATGGCGTGATTGGTCAGCCTGCGGAGCCAAGGAAAACAGATGCTTTCCGGAAATGATCCGGTAGCAAGGTAGCAGCTGCCGTCTGCCGATTTGCGAAACACCGGAAGCACACCTCGGCGTGAAAGGCAACGATTTTTGTTTTTTTTTTTTCCTTTCAGAGTCAGCGTTCCCTACACAAACTGGCAGCATCCCGGACACGAAATGACACCTCCCGGACCTGGAAGAAATAAGGACGTTTTCCTGAATTGTGGCATCTCTGACATTTCCCACATTAGGGGGATTTAGGAAATCGACTCTGGCCTCTCCTGCTCTGGCCGCAGCTTTGGCAGCTCCTTGATTCACACTCCACCTCACCACTCGCTAATTCCAAACACATTTCACTCAGAAAGATCCAAGCTAACAGGTTATCTGCTTCTCCAGGGTCCCGCTCCTGCATATCTACCAAGCCATCATTTCCGCTTCTTCATCTCGTAAGAGTTCCACACATCCTCGGGGAAATCAGTTCCTCGACTCTATCATCCATTTAATTTATAAAATCATAAAATCTCCCTTCCCTGGTCGCGCTTGTCAGGATTCTTTTCGGCAGCCACTTGTTTAGAGTAGTCATAGTGATCGCGTGCCCTACCGTGTTCCAGGGAGAGGGAGGAAATGTTTGATCCACCTGCTGGGGAACTCGTTTGATTTCTTTTTTTTTAAAAATGACTTTTCTGATGACCTACAACCCACGAACCCATGCAAGCGTTCCCAACACGGAAGATAAGCATCACTCGTGTTTTGAGCTTTCTTCTTTGCTTTCTCATAGAGATGATCCTCTCCGCGATGCATTCATGAGGAGAATCCTCCATCTTCTTTCGACCTCGATCCTCTCCCAGGAGGCGGGTAGTGTACGCCTGAGGGATTCACTTTTGGCATTTCGTTTAACGCCTCAAATCTCCCTGTCGTCTTCTCTGATCCATCACTTCCCTGTAGGCTGCTCCGATCTCTGTTCCACTTTTCTTGACGATCCTCACCAAACATCCACCTTCCTTTGCCACATGTGATCGAGGAATGGAATGATCATTTCCGTGTCATGTCTCTTTGATCGATAACAGATTCCCAAGTAGAAAGGCACTCTCGTGAGAGCCTCTCTCATCTGGGTGGGGAAACCTCGTTCCGTCCACAATGAGCTTTCGGTGCACAGAGTTGATGGGCAGTCACTAATCAGTACCCCACGATCTGCTGTGCCACTTTGAATGGCACAGTTTCGTGTTCCTGCACCGTTCCCTCCATCTCACGACCTGTACGGATGGCATTCTACCATCTCCATTCTACCAATCGCTGTCACCATGGCACCTTGCCTTGCCTTTGCATGACCATCTCCTGGACAGTCACTACCAAATCCTTGCGACGTCTGCCTTGCTGGCGAACTATGCACCCGAAAGATCAGACTCTCCCCCTCCATCAGGATTCCTGTCCAAATGATCTTGGGGCTGATCAGTCCACCCTTATATAGACCAACAGCAATCCAATATCCATACGCCCTTCCAGCATTGAAGAACCGGTCGGTGCTGCTGTCCGACTGCAGCCACTGAATGCCTTTGAAACCTTGGATTCCAAGAATTCCTGCAAAACTACATTCGAACCCTCCAGGGAGCATAGTGCATAGTGTTCCTACCGAAGCTCAAGGTAAAAGCAAGCTGCTTCCTCTACAGCTGGCACCGGAAAGTAGGGTTCACTGTTCTGCAGCAGCGAGTTCAGTGCTCTGGGATCGGAATCTCTTGGTTTGAGCCCTCTTTCTCTCAGAAGAGCAAGACAAGACTCCTCTGGAGTAGAATGCAATCTCTAGGAACCACCGAGGGAAACATCGTTTAGGAGAAAGAACGGAAACTTGTCATTCGAACTCCAAAGTCCACGGAATATTCTTATGTGTACGCGGAATCTTTCCGAGGGATCAAACCTTCAATCTGATCCCTCGGAAAGAGTCAGTGAATCAGGCTGAAAACTGAGAGACGATCTGATATTGGTGTCCGAAAGGGAGATTGAACGCATCCGTTAATCCAACGAGAGTGGTAAAGCAGGATACCTCAGCCCGGTTACCTACGAAGGGAACGTCGAAATCGCTCGCGCGGGCTCAGCATAGGCGCAGGGACCAAACGAGAGTTCGAGGAGTCAGGTGGAGCGAGAACACCCACGGCTGGCACCGAGAGATTTCGCTGTATCGATCCCGGATGCTCCCAAAGAGGATGGACGTTTGGAACGGCAGCACACTCTGAAGCCATCAAGGAGCGGAGACGACTTCATTGCACGGAAAGACTTGTCTGGACTCGGGGAAGGTAGACTCCGTCGACGAAGCCCCTAAACAGCTGGGAAGGGGCGTTCGGATTCCAAATTGAATTCCTGGTGCCACGGAAACACGGAAGGCTGCTGTGTCCTCCAAATTGTTCGAAGGAAAAGTCCTACATTTCCAGTTGCTTGAGTGTTTCATGTGGGATCCCTTTGAAGATCCACAATCTCGGGCCGGAAGGAAGAGGTTTAGTCGTGCTTCTAGTGACAGCAGCCTCCATCAACGAACTTTCAAACTCACACAGCTAAATGTACTATTTGATAGGTGGTCTTTAGGCGTAGCTGCCCATTGTCCTACTCGTTGCCATGATAACTCCCAAAGATTTCGAAGAGAACTGAGCTTCTGCTGCTTTCACCTACTGCGCGATTGCTAAAGGTGCATATGATAGATTCTCAGTTTGGGGATCAAATTTTATCATCTTTTTGAGCGTCATCATCTCTTCCGACGGAATGGCTCCAAGAGCACCGTCTTCGCGGAGCTCACCTTGATCCTTGCACTCATTAAACGAATCAAGGAACATTTTTTAGCGTTCCGAATCCCTGAACATGGAGCTCTGGAGGAAACCTTCCTCACATGCTGAAAGCAGCGATCTCTTAAGGCGGTAGGGAATGTAGAAAAGCGGAAGTCGAAAAATGATTTGCAGATTCTTTCCAACTCCAGATGAATGAAAGCGGACTTGCTTATCGGGAGGAGAAAGTGGTTTTCAAAAAAGAGGTTTTATGAGGAGTACAGCCGGCACGCCACGGCGAGAACGGAGACAAAACAAAACAGCTCGATGGAGACGTTTGAAAAACAAAAAAGAAGATTCCTGTCTCCAGCAGTAATAGTGACTGCGATCTCTGGAATGCTTCGTGGCAGTCTGAGAACCGAACCAGCAGACATCTCAAAGTGCAACAACTCGGAAATGCGTTCCCCTTCTCATTCTGTGACCTTTCAAGCAATCCTACAAATAAATGAGTGAAACAAAAATGTTCAGAGAGGAACGGAAGCCTTCGATCGTTGTTCCGACAACCGGAGAATTCCTCCCAATCTCTCCGTTTCTAAGCGTCGAACCCATCCTGAATGTATTTACAGTGAAGATTCAAAAGAAGAAAAAAAAAAAAAAAACCTTTCAGGATGCGCGGAAACCCAACGAACGCTGCTACCTTCCTTCACCTAACCAATCAATCTGCATCCTGCTGGAGCGGTTCCCTAAAAATCCTTATTCATCACCGGCGCAGTGAGGAGAAATTGAAATGGCGAAAAACGATTGCAATGATAAATAACACACAGAGTTCCAAGGGATTCCCCACCTTGAGTGATACTCCCTTTAATGCCCAGCTTGTGTTCCCGCTTTCAGCTGGGAAATTCGAATCGCAAGCTTTGAACGGTTTCGCTTTACGAGATGCAGGAGGTCGGGAGTTGGGATCGCAAGCTGGAAACGTCGAACCTTCCCGAAATCCTCTTGAGATGTTTCCCGTGTGCGTTTCCCGCCGAGAGGTGCCCTTTCCCCAGTGGCAGTGTTGCGGTTTGAGGGCGGAAGAGCGAAACAGGTTCTATCCAAACCCCCGATGAAGAAGTAAGAATCTCACTCGGACCTGATGTCGCCACGATCGCCACGACCTATTTTCTCCTGACAATCAAAGTTGGACTTTCTCAGTTCTCGAATCCCGACTCAGGAGAAGTTTCGACAGCGTTTCCTCCTCGGGCAATTTTCTTCCGCAGTGTGGGAATCCAGACCACATAGTATCAGCATGGCAACAGTGACGGCGAAACATGGAAAGCATTTGGTGCCACTGGGATTTCTAATCAGATGCAGAGCAGGCCAGGAGGGAGCCGGAGGTTACAGGAGGATCACGACTGGGAGGTTTCAGTTAGCATTCGCAGCGAAAACAGGAAGAGGCAAACGGGGAGCAGAGGGGGTTCGCATTCAGGACTGTTCCGCGACTTTTCGAGGCGGCTTCATAGGGCGCACCATCTCCGTTCAACTGAACCGTGCGCTCGTCTTCTCGAGGCGAGCATCAGTGTCAACCCAATCACATCTCTTTGTGCACGTACCCACCATGATCAGACCACTAGGAAACGGATGTTGCCTTTGGGTACCAGCTGCCTTTCCGACACTCTCTTATTTTTCGTGACGGAAATCACTGGTGGTAACGTGACAGAAATCGCTTTTGAAACGTCATCGCAGTTCCGATGACGTTTCAAAACACTCCGCGTTAAAAAAAAAAAAATCCCATCTTCCAGCACGGTGATGCGGTCATTGCCAGAACGAATTAACTCGCATTTGAAATTCCAGCCGAACCGCACCCCGGTCTTCCCGTTTCAAAACTCGATAGTCAGTGTGGCTCGCGCGTCTGATGAAGAGAGCGTCGTCCTAACTCGAAGGATCAACTGCCTCAGCATGCGCTTTCCCATAAACGGCGGGACCGGTTTTTTGTTTGCTTGCTGTCGTTTTTCCCCACTCCTCCTGTGCGGACCCCATCGGGGAGCTGCACAGGAGAAGCAGCGCCTCCGAGGCGGCATTTCCCTCCGTGGCAGCCGTGTGAAGAAGCCGCCGCTGCGAAGACGGACATTTTCACATTTTTATAAAATTTACTGATTTTTCTTGGAAATACTTTCCTTTTCACGAGAAACGCCTCGGCGCGATCGGGCGAAAATGAACGACGGGCCTATGAAAAAGACAATAGGGGATCCCAATTGCAGTTCCAGCTGGGTTGTTCCTTCTGTTGCCCGTCGCTTACTCTTCAAGCTCGATTGACGTGTGTTCTTCCCGTTCTTTCGGTTCCTGAGAAATATCTTCCACGGTTGCGTAGTCCTCTTGCTCCCCCACTTCCATTTTTCCTCATCGAAGCGCAGCTTGAACACGCTTAGCTGCCCAAAAAACAGACATCTTCCCATGATTCGATCACCTGCATCTCTCTTAGAGCTTTCTTCACCATTAATGAGAAAACAGCTGTATGGTCCTGGCGAGAAGTCTGATCGACGTGCGCTTCTCCGAACGTGTTTCACTACACGTTCAGTGTTCGCGTCTGGCAAATCTCGTTTCGCGTGCTGCCTTGCTGAAAATCCGATTGCTGACCTTCCGGCAGGGGTGCTAACGGCGTCTCCCCTCCAGAAAGCACTTGCATCCGATCCCCTTCTTCCCTTCGAATGCCATATTCGATTGCCTGCTCGTTTTCGGGAAACACGCTATTTATCCACTTTTCTGGAGCCACCCTGGATCACCGTTTCGCTCACCGCAGCTGAGGAACTTCAGTCGTTCGGGATGAGTGGAGCTTTTTCGCACGTCTCGTTTCAGTCTCGCATGATGTGGACCGCATTTGCACGTTCGAGGAAACGAGGTGTCTTCCCAGTTCACCTGTTACCATCATTCTGGCACTGGCGCGTCGCAAAAGAAACTCTGAGATCGGGACGCAACCAAAATAGGAGGCGCTGCTGAGACTTCGGGAAGACCGCAAACAGGAAATGCCAAGCTCATGGGAAATGATGATAGAAATCCTTTTGGGTCCTTCTACTTTCGCTGCTTTCCTTCCAGCTTTTTTTTTCCCCTTGGTTCTTCAAGTACTGAAGAACCGTTCGCCTCCTTACGAGGGGCTCACTAAACTTTTTGACGCCGTCCACGCCACCCGAGGGCGCGCCTGGGGCAAGAAGAGTGTATGGGGAGTAACTTTATGAGGACCACCCTAAGAATCTCGGAAGGCTCCGGAAGAGTACGCATGGTAGGGAATCCAGAAAGGAGCCTCTTCCTTATTCTCTCCGGAAGGGTCCCTCGAAGGAAGCCATTCCTCATTTCTTCTATGGAGGGAAATCTCAAGGGAGCCGCTCCTTGTTGGTGCTCCTCTGAAGAGAGCCTGGAAGGAACTCTTTGAAATTACTCTGAAGGATCGCTTTCCGAGGGAGCAGCGCGCTTCTTCACCACACTCAGAAGAGTCTATCGATCCACCAGCTCCATGGTGTGAGACTGAGGGTCTGTCTCCCTCCGAGAAAAAAGGACAGCTCCATTTTCACAACCGGAGGGGAACTCTGGAGGACTCCTTGATTCCTGGAAAGACCCCGGATGATCAATTTCCAAAACTGGTCAGTCAACAGGAGCATCCCGTTTCCGGTTTCCACCAGTGCCGTGGATCATTGGACACGGATGTGTGTAGCTGCAAACTGTGTAAGGTGCGGGGAGCGGGAATCCGCACCCCCTAGCGGGCTGTATTGCCCTCCGACCTCTTTTGGGGACGCTTTGCTGCGACCCTTGGAACCCCCGGTGGCAACCCCAGAGATGTCTTAAAGCGCTTCTTTCTGCGCGATGCTCTCACGCCAGCCGCATCCCCAGCATCACTCTGCTGCCCGCGCGGAGAAACCGTGGCTGCATGCAACAGCGCCAGAGGAGGACAGAACGACAAGGACATCATTTATTTTGCTGTCCTCTTCATGAGCACAGCGTCAAGATGGCCCAATCTGGGAAACATAAAACAGGAGCTTGCCGACATCCTCACGAGGATACCAAAGACGCCCTCCAGCACATAGTGATTCCTTCCCGAACCCCTCAATTTTGGGATATTGTATTTTATATTTTGACTATATCATGCCTGACTGCGTGCCAGTTCCCGGCAGGTTACTTCTCGTATTCATAAGTAACGTGTCAGGATCAAACGTCCTGCCACAGGCATGAATGTTTATTTTATAAATAAATGCCCCGGCTTGACCGCATGTCAACCAGTGCAGCAGCGTCGTCCTGAGAAAAAAACTCGAAGCCCACGGCGCACGCATTTCTCGGGGTCGATCCTCCACGTGGGGATTCGAACCCGCGACGCAATGGTGCCGTTCGCGGAGACCGCATCCACGCGGCCGCTAACGCCCGCACCAACAGATTGCACCGAATTGTGGAGAATTCCCACGGAAGCCGCGGAGGATGGATGTGAAACCCACAGCGAAACCACACTCATTTGTTTTTTTTGTTTTTTTGTTCCGATAACCTCAGTCCGAATGGCAGCCATTGCCCGCCTCTCTTCAAACTCGGAAGTGGGCAAGCGGGCCCAGCTGGAGGGTTTCACTTCGACGGCCCTGCTTCTGCTTGTGATGCGGCACACAGAAATCGAATCATTGGTCGTGCTGTGAAGCAAAAAATCCTGCAGCCAGCGCAGAGGTTAGGTCAGCAGTACAGTAGACCTTTTCATTTTTTCTTACCAGTTCAATGCCACACACAGAATTCGGTCCAGATAATTTGAACAATGATGTCGTCATATCTGAAAGACATCTCTTGTTGGAGACACGCAGCAGCCAAAGATAATGACCTCCAAGAAAAAAATCAAATAAACAATGAACGTTGATCTTTTTTCGTTTGGGCTTCCTTCTACGTTTTAGATATTTATCTTGTGTCAGTTGCGGTTTATAGAATCCTACGGAAACATCGAAACCAAGGAATACACTTTCATGATGTCTGCACGTCATTAAAAATTAAAGCTCTGGATAGGGAAGTTGGAGACTTCTCTGGATAAGTCTTCAACTTCCCTATCGAGAACTTTCCCAGTATTCGGCGGGGAGAAATCATGAACCTGGGACGATGGTATCTTGCAGAAAGCTGGGAACTTTCAGGAGGCGAAAGGAGCACGCAACTCAACCGAGGGGCGTGACCCAGCTAATTGCATTCCTAGATGACTGAATAATGACTGAATTTTCGGAAACGACACTTCTTTCGAGACAAAAAGCTGCCCTAACTGAGTGGATCGTCCCCGCTGGTGTTGTTCCTCGAGTTTAATTCATGCGTGCTTGGCGGGCTTCCCCTGTTCCCGTCAGGGAACCACGAGGAATAGACGAAGTTTGCGAAAAGCTCCAAAGGTATGGAAACTCGCTTCCCGAGATGACGTTTTTCGGAACTTCTTGCTTTCAAGAACTCATCGGAGAGGAACATGTGGTTTCAAGCAGCTCGGCGTTCCATGTTGCATCAAACAGCGTTGCGGAATTTCCAGAATGGCAAGGTGGGGGCGAACCTTCCAGAACACGGAACTTTGAGTGCAGCAGCTGCTCGTGTCAAGATTCTGGAGGGGTCTCAAAAGCCTCCGACTCTGGATTGGCAGTTTCTTCGGATTCGAGATCTTCAGGCCTTCCTTGCCTTGGTCCATCTACCATTCTTATACATCATCATTCCAATGCATCATCTCATGGAATGCATCTAATAATACATCGGAATTGGCTTTCAAGATGGGAAGTTTGTTTGTTCCGTGCGCTCTGTTCAGCAAGGGATTCGCAGAGATGGAATTTTCCTCTTCAACAGTAAAACATCAAACGTGGCAAGAACACAGAAATATGATCGAGAAAGGAACTGGAGACAAATCGGTCTTTACAGCTGATTGAAATTGGATTCAGCACGTCGTGTTCTGAGAACGAAATTGCGTCTCCAACATTAGTGTTCAGCGAGGAGGAAACGGTACATTGTGTTGACGACGAATACCATCAGAGCTTCGTGCATGGCCATCTGAAAATCGAGATTCCCTTGGATACTTTGGACCATTTTTTGGTCGGTTGGAAGACGGGCCAAAATCTTTCCTTGAGAGTGTCGCGCTCTTCCACGTCATCGGATTCAAAACAGGGAACAAATCTGCTTCTGTGTTGTCCCCGTTCTTCCTTGCTCAATGAGCGCAAAAGTCCCGTGTGCAGCGAAAGCAGGAAGCTCCCGGGCTCACCAGGAGATCCAGTCAAGCAGACTGATCTGAAAATCCAGACTACGCTCAGCGGGATGGTCAACTGTAACCGGAGGAACTCGGACAGAAGTGATTTCTCAGTCGAACGCATCACATTCCGGAATCCTCCTGCCTCCTCTGAGATGAGCGTTTCTTGCAGGGAGAACACTCGAGCAGGATTCGGGGCGGAAGGAGGAGACAGTAAAAACGAAACAGAGCCGGGATAACCCTCTCTACGTCTTTTTGATCGTTCGGCCTGCAGAGAAGGTGACACGAAGTCCACGAAGAGGCTGCCTCTCAAGAATTCCATTGGAGCTGCCCTTTCAAGAGCGGGTGACACAGATTTCCGCCTTTCCACAGCTCTGGTGCACTCGGAAGAAGTATTGAAAGTCTTGGGAGTCTGAAACAGGAACTTGCCAGCATCCTTACAAGGATGCAGAGGACGCTCTCCAGTACGCAGTGATTCCTTCCCGAAGCCCCCCTCCTATTTTTTTTACTGTATGCTTTTTGTTTTATTTTTTTCTTTTTGTCTCCTTTTCCCCCTGGCTAACCCCGCTGGTCTGCGTGCCAGTTTCCTTCCCGGCAGGTTCCTTCTCGTAGTTATGAGTAGCGTAGCAGTGGTCAAACGTCCTGCCACAAACAAGCGTGTTCCTTGTTTATAAATAAACGCCCCGGCATGACCGGGTGTCAACCAGTGCCACAGCGCACGAATAAGCCAACCAGCGTCATCCTGCTGGGGGGACCCTCCTCGTGGGGATTCGAACCCGCAACGTTTGGAGCAGAGGCCGCAGCCACACGGCCGCCAACGCGGGTCAACGTACAAGTTCTCGGGAGTGTTTCATCACGGAGCACTTGTGAGCGGCTCAAGGCTGCGCCATAGGACTGGCAACACACAGGATGAGCCTCGTAGCTCATGCTTAACCACGGGAAAGAAACTCCACCTGCTCACGTGCCCCGCCCTCAAACGGGACAGGAGCCACAAGGCACATCAACTAATACTCAGAGGCGACTGGAGGCACTCGAATTCTGGAGCACTCTTCGCGGGAAACTGGCGGAGTCCCGGTGTGCGACTCGACGACGAGCACTCCCGTCGCCTTTTCCCTCACAAACAGCCCCATCGAACGGCGCAGGAGACGGAGTGATCTCGCGGAAGGATTAACGAAAAGGAGAGCTGAGATCCGTGTACGCAGGCATGCCCCCTCCCCGCGTGGTCACATCCATGCACGTTGCAAAATATGCAGACGGTACTGAGTGGGCAGTTGAGTCCCGAAGGCGAATCGCAATGCAATCCGTGTTGATAAATGGAACGTTCCTCACTGTTTGAGTTTGGAAGGGGGGAGGAAAGGGGGAGGGGAACGCCTGAACATCATGACAACTTCCGGGAGGGAAATGTCTCAGGCATGCCGACGCCTGCGTAAGAACCAACCCGTTGCTCAAAGAGCAAACCCCGGCTGATTACGTATCTGCACTCAGTGACCATGCCTAACTCTCTTCGAGAAAGCGAAGGATGCGTGTCAGAACTTCTGCCTGCTTGTTGCCTGCCTTTTTTCCTTTTTTTTTCTTTCCTTCTTTTGGGGACAGCTCCGGAAATGTGCAGGGTAAAGGAGGCAGTGAACGGAACGAAATGAAAACGAAGGAGGTGAATGAAAGACAGTCCGAGGAAAGAAGGCGGCACCATCTTGCGCACGCGCTCGCGGTCGGCCCAACCCGCTCGCTGTCCCGAGGAAGCGCCGTCAGTCCTATCAGATACGTGGCGACAGATGCGTGCTGGGCTCATTTTGGACGGACGCAGAGCTGCTGAGAACCGACTGGTGGCTCCTGGCGTTGGGGTCAACCTGAATCGGTGAGTCTTCGACCCCGCTGTCGTGCCGAGGATCTCCCTCCCATCTTCGCTTGACGAGAGGGAGCTGAAGTCGTAACCACCAGGCTCTCGCATCTCTCACGGACGGAGCCTGCGTGGAGCCTGCCCCGCGCGCAGAGCAAACCCAGCTTTCCCCGAGAAGTTCCAGCTCACAGGAAGATGACAGCGCCTCGCGCCGACCTGAAAATATTCGGATGGAGTACCCGACGACTGTTTTCGCCTCGGCTTGCATCCGAGCATTCCTCACAGAGTAATTACTGAGTGCGCAACACGGCGCTCCCCAGAGAGGACAATTAGTCAGCGCCACCGTCTAAGAGACTTTTTTTTTTTTCTTTTTTTCGAAAGCCTGCTCGAAAACGCCATGGGAAAAAAATTCCTTCTGCGAGCCACCTCGTGGTGCTTGGGAAGAAGACACCGAAGAAAAAAAAAAAAAAAAAAAAAAGTAGCGAACTCCGCTGCCTCCCTTGCCTTTGGTCTCATCTCCGATGATTCACTCCTGGAAACTTGATTTATGTATCGGGGCTGAAAATCGCGGAGCTCAAGTATGACAGCACGCGCCTGTGGAGGATGATGCATCCCTGAGGTTTAGGAACGACTTCATTCTAAAATCCAGCTTGCATTCCGCTGAAATTAGAAAGTCGGAAAACGCTCCAGGCCTCTCCCAGAGATGCATCCGAAGCGCGGAGAACGCTTGTTCGTGTCTGCTGCCACTCGGCTTCGTGAATTCATCGGAAGAACGCTGCTGCTGCCGCGGTTCAGCAATTTGATTCCCACAAATGCTTTCTAAAAGAGCTGAAGGTTCGGACTGCCGTGATCAGAACTGTCAGGAGGTCTTCCTCCTCACGGGGGCTGACGCTTCTTCAGCCGTGCGCAAGAACCCGGGAGGCACGCGCTCTGCGTAAACGCGTGCACCCGGTAAAGCACATCTCTTGCAAGGATTCGTAAGCACAGGTTGCGGTTTCTGGGGCGAACTTCCTGCTCTGGACACAAAGCAGAAACCATGGAAACGTCGAGGAGAGGAAGCTCGACACGCTGTTGTCGAATCATCAATTTACCCTTTAATTCCTCTGTAGCTTACAGTTTACCAAGTGCTTAGGGCTTCCGGCAAATTAGGAGAGCGAAACCACGCATTGGTGCATTCTCATGAACACGTTCGATGCTCAAAACATGCTCCATCGCTCTATTCAACCCTTTGAGATCTATGGACGCATCTATGAGTCTGGCGAGTGTTTTTTTTTTTTTTTGGGGGGGGGGACTTATACACGCGACGTAAGTTGAGACGATCCATGTTCGAGATGGACATATCCACTTGCGTTCTTATAATTCAAAATTCTATTCCCATCGGCTAACGATTCTCGGTTTTTCAGAGATCCGCTTCTCTGAAAAACCGAGAATGAGAACATTTCATTTAATGTGGGGTGAATGAAGAATTCGGACAGTAACTTTGATCAGATCACTTTATAAAGTCAGTCGGATGGAGCACGCGGTGCGCGAAGAAGCAGTCGTCCGCCCAAAGTGGGGCACGCGTGCCGCCAGCACCGAACGTTTCCGTCTGATGGAGCTCCGCACCCAAAGGGTTAAAAGAATTGGTCCTTCCCCCCGCCTCCCTCCTTTCCGAAACCTGATTTTATAGAGTGAGTAATTCATTTCTTGTATCTTTCCAGCTGGAGACTCGAGATAATGAAAGCGACTTCTGAAGCCGTCGCTGTTGCGGATTTCTTCATTACTGGCATTACGTGCATCACAAATCAGATGAAAAGCCGTGAGGCGAAAAGTGAGGCTGCAGCGAGTAACCGATGAAAATTTTGCTTCGCTACACGTTAATCACGGAAGACCTTTCAGTCATTTTCCGTTGCTTGATCATTATTTCTTGAAGCACCCATACCAGCCCACGGTTGCTACGAACGAATAGAGCGTGTGGAGCGATGGAAGCGCAAGAGTAGCAGGATGGTATGGGTGGACGAGAGAGATTCGAAGATCGTGGATTATTTTCACCACACTTTGATCTCCTCGAAGGGTGGATACGATTTTGCGGCACCCTCATTTTTTGTTTGAACACCAGAAATAGGATGTGAATCGGTCAGATTTGGAAAACCACTTTACTAGCGGTTCTCACTTACGGCTCCATATTGATCCTAAGTCCTGAGCCGACACAATTTGTTCCCTTCTGCGTATGCATTCTGCGAAGTCTATCCCAAGGAACGTGGATCCCTGCTCAGTCACTTCATCATTCCCGGGATTCCTTCCCAGTTATTTCACCAAGAAGTTTATTCGATAAAAGCCGAGATTCTTTGCGACGTTCCTTCCCACTGTTCTTGTATGCGCCATTGATGGTTCGGTTCCTTCCTTACGGAACAGAACTCCCTCCCTGATTTTCGTGGAAATTTCAGGAGGCGATTCGGTCTGGGCCCATCTGCCCACTGGGATCTTACGCGCGCGTTCGTAGGGCCGCTTCCTCGAGAGAGATCGCCTTACTCGAATGGGCAGCGATTCGAAGAATCCCTCTTTCGGAAAAGAGGGATTCCTCGAACCGCTCTTCTTAATACCGGAAAAGCACTTACCTTGCAGACTTTCTTGGAGTTCGCGAGGGCTCTGTGGAGCTCAGTCGGGACGGAAAGTTGACGACACATGTGGCGAGGAAAGCAAACGCGAAACTTTCAACTTTACGACGTTGCGGACGTAAAGCACATCAGCCCGAGAATGTTCTGTGGGGGTGCCATTGCCTTCTCGAGGGGGATGAAACACGCAGCTAGAAGGTTTTCAAGCAAAATTCGCTGCGCACATCTCCTTTGTCATCATCCCCTGCGATCCAGAATGCTATCTGTTCGCAGCAGACTCCTCGAACGTTGCATTCACCGGTGTTAGCTCGTCTTCCGCGTGCTCACTAAACACTGCTAGGGGGAGCACCGATAAGAATTCTGATGGCTGCCATCCAAATTTCGGAAATTTACTGCTTTACGAATATTTTTACGAATCCCATGGTCGGAGATTAGCGGTTCCTAATTCCCACGTCCTGTGAAACCTCCCCTGAACATAAATACAATGTATTGAAAGAATACTCGAACATTTTCACGTGCTCCTATTAATCATATTTGTCAAAATAGCGAATTTCTCCTCCGGTGTAATCGGTCCGACGGAGTGAGATGAATTTGAAACTCTTGGGACAGATGAAGGAAGCACGTAGGTGATGAAGAGGATCCGTTTCACGCTTGCAATGAAGAAAAATAGTGATAATAAAAAAAGATGGGATGCAGCCTCCGGAGGCGCGCGTTCTTCCACCTGTGTTGCTATCGTGTCACGAGCCACCATCTCTGACTCGAGACGCGGCCGAACGGATCATCCATCTTCCTCTTCCTCCGAAAGAGGAAAGGAGGAAGGAACGTTCGTGGAAAAAAGGGAGCTTTGTCTTGAGTTCGAGTTGCACGCTGCCCTGCGTGACAGCGTGCTTTCCGACTCCCGGGAGCTCCTTTCGGACTTCGCAACAGGCGCAGAGAGCATTCCGGCAAGGAATGGCTGCATCTGCGCCCAACAGTGGGCACAGGTGGACCCACCTGCAAGAACCTGAGTGTGTGCGCGAGTGGGCCTGCATTCCCCCGCAGTGCGCTCCGAGCGTCCTCCTTCCCATTCCTCAGTTCAGAGATCGTCACTGGGGAGGTGGCAAAGATGGAGATGTACTGCGGACTCCGAAGGGCTCAGTGCCGAGGACCCTCATTTCGCAAATTTCGAAGCGAAGCTTCCGGACGGGGGGAAAACGTCGTGGCAGAGTGACCTTGGGATTCTCTCCGCTCTTCGGCAGAGGCTCGGAAGATGCGGTCCCAGGTGAGTGCTGCACCGGAACGGTCTGGATTTTTGGCGACGAAGAGCGCGTGAACGCCCTGTGGGCAAAGCGCAATCTGTAGCCGATTCAGAGGTCGTGGTCTCTGCGATTCTCTCGAACGGGCTTTTTCCCCTTTCGGTACGGAAAAGGATGACGCCACTGTTAGTATGGCTCGACACAGTGACGAATGAATGCCTTTTCCCTAGGTTCATATGGGGCCTTCCTGGAGTCACTGAGTGAAATCATTGCGAGTGTGCTCTGGAAGCATCTTACGGAATTGGGTACTTTCGTCTGCCGGCACCGAGACAACGTGGTTCCGTCTTTCGCGTCAAGAAAAAGTATGTGCGCTAAAGATTCTTTCAGTGAAGACGAAGCAGGCGCAGCTGCCTTTGACTGGGAGCAGAAAATTGAAAATGGCGCATGGCAAGCCTATTCAATCCATGGCACTGCGGAATTACAGAGATATACGGGGGCAGATGCTGAAAGCGATGTGTGACAGATTCCAAAGATCGAAGTACCGAGGTCAAGTCGCCTTGAGATGAAGAATTCGTACAGGAAATACTCGGAAGGGACCGAAACACGAAGCCCATCAAGGTCTTCAACGTCTTTGAGTAAGTGCACCGCTAAGGAACTTAAGTAAAAGGCGAAAATGCTGGGAGGCATCCAACTCGGGCTCACTGACATGCCACACCTGAGGATGGACGGAAACGGATTCCTACTCGACTGCTATCAGAAATGTAGGAGGTGGAAAATCAACTGACAGAAGAAACTGTTTATTGACAATGATCATCTCATTTCATCTCCAATCTTCTTTGCCTGTGGTGTCAACTCAAAGGTGTGCGCACAAACACGCAAGCACACCCTGGGAATCGATGCGTTCTCCGGTCAGTATGAGTCTCTTTCGAATGAATGAAGTGGACTCGTGACGATTTCTGATTTCATCTCGTGCTTGAATAATCTATTGAGACCTTCAAGGAAACTCACCGGACACTACATGCGGTTCAAGGATGAACTGGACGATGGTCACAGCATTCGCTTTCATCATCTGGAACACACGACACGTTTTGTTTCAGTTGAGCCTTTCTCCCCTCATTGAATGGCACGAAGAGTGAGAGCGACGGCGTGCGATTAGATTCCTGTTCCCTGGAACGAGTCGAAATGCCGCCAGGAGTCTCCCGAGGAAGGACGGTCTCCGTGGAACCAGCTTCCACCCACTGGTCGGGTCTCCTCCCTAATTGCGAAACGTTGGATGCATATCAAAGGGTTGCCATTGGCTGAAATTTCGAGATTCTCCGCTCCGGCTGTCATCCGAGAGTTTCAATTAGCGACGGAATTCGAGAGCCGTACCTTCGTATCTTCCTTTCTCCCACGCATGTTTTCGGGAATTTCCCGCAAAGATTAGGGAAGGCTGGAAATTCCCCGGGACGAGGGTTTTTGTTACTCGCGGGGTACTCCGATCGGGAGTTACGTCAAGGACGAAATTACGAATGGACTGCGTTTCGGCTACACAAGACGGGAAAATGCGCCCGCTACCATGGATGCAGGTGGGGTCGATGCAGAATGGACCGACTACTCGCGTCGCCTAGCTGCGCGATCCGCGATCGCTCGCTGCTCTGAAAAGAGTAGTGCCACGTTGCATCCGCACGAGCCCAGGGATGCTCCCCAAAGTACTGGAAACACTTTTGAAGGGAGCGTGGCGCGCAGGGATGTGGCTGTGGGATGACTTCTCGGTAGCGACAAGGAGCTCGGGGAAAAGCTGCAGGTGGAAGCCATGGTTAGGTAGGCGGAGGTCTCCAGAATGCAACGCCTGCATCCTTAGGTAGTGAAACGCAGACGTGTGTGAGGGACGGCTACCAAAAGCAGCTGGAAATCATCAGTTGAAGTCAATCAAGGGCATAAATCGTTCAGACTCCAACAGTTCAAATCCTTCAAAAATCCATCATTTTCAATTCTCCCCCTCCCCCTTCTTTTTATCTCCACGGTCCTTTCCGTGAATTCCATTCGTTTTTGATTCGGAACGCTTTGAAACAAAGGAATCCTTCTTTGGTGTTCGAAAGAGACGTTCTGGTAGCAGCAGTCGTTCATTCATTGAATTCCGTTCACAAGTAACTTTCCCAACCGATCTATTTTGTTTCGTTTTTTTCTCTTCTTCCAAATCACCTCCTTTAACCATCTTGATCACTGCCCCCGGTCCTGTCTCCGTAATGACCCCATTTCTTTTTCTTGAATTTCCATTGTTGGCTCCATCTTCGGCTTCCATCTTCATCTCCGCAGGCCGTCCTGGACACCCGTCTATTTATTTTAGCGACGGTAGCCTTCTCTCGAGAAGGTCACCAAGATCTCCGCTCGCGCGCGCAGCCAGGCGAGGTCCCCGGGTGGAGAGATGATACTTCCCCCCGATCCACTCCAAGTCGTCTCCGCGTGATGCTAGCAGTCGCTCTCGTCGCAGCTGAAAACACTCCCCTCCCCTCGCTCTCTTTCCCTGGACCTCTGGTGCACGGGCGAGCGGAACATGTGTCCCTCTTTTCTTTTCATTGCTCGGACAAAAGACGGCAGGTGCGTCCGGAAAGATCGGGGCAGCGAGGCGGGGCGGGCAGCTGCGCAGCATCGGAAAGAATGCAGCCAGGCGCAGGACCCCGAGGTCTCTGCTCGAGTCTTTGTGAGAGAAGAGGAGTGCAGACGTCCTGGAAGTCGAGGCAGAAACAGAGGCCAGACCAAAGACCAGCTCCCTGGAAGCCTCAGCTGGCAGGATGCTCTGCCGCGTTTCCGATGTGCTCCCCTCCTATCCCTCTGCATCTGGCTGGCACTTCGAAGACTCACCAGCCACCCTGCAGTCGCTTCCCTTCCTAAGGATTTCTAGAGACCTCTTGAGATATGCGCCGAGAGTTGTAACGACTTCTGCTCCGTCAACTCGGGAGACTCCTCATTAGCAGCTGAAGCAGAACGTCCTGACTGACTCCTTTCAGGGGGTCTCCATGACGACAGCCTCGAGAAGATCCAAGCAACCTCTCGGCTTATCTAAGTCACTAAACAGTTATCCGGTGCTTGGATTTCTCAAACTCCGCTTGCGAAATCCAATGGTTGAGGAAGAAATCTGATCAGCTGAGGGCAAGTGAAGATCCAAGATCCACGCCTTTTATTGTTCCTCTTGGATTTTTTTTACAGATTCATTTTCTTTGGGTTTCTTTATGGGGTCTTAATCTCCGGAATAAATCTACAGGCAGAATAACGAAGGTTGTCTCCTGACAGTCTCCAAGAAGTTCCTCCTCTGCTGCTCCTTCCGAGAAGAAGATAACCGGTATCCATCAGAGGCAGCAATGACCGCCTCATCTAGTCTTATCTAGATGCTAGAGAATGATGTGAACTTTAGTGCTACGCCTTCGGTGCTCTCAGGGCGTGACCGAATATGACGGCGAGCGCCAACGCGAGGAGACCTAAGAATTCCTCGCTGGTGCCCGAGAGACTCGGTCGCTTTCCCCTTCCCTGAAGCCACCCAATTGCTGCCACGAGAGAGGTTGGGAAGACCAACGATTGGGAAACAAATGAAGTGTCTTGGACACCTCATCTTGTCTGAGAGAATCTCTCTCGATGCCATCGGACACGGAGGGGAAACCATAATTCAATCAGTTAAAAGTTCACGTAAACCATCTAGCACAGATCCAATATATCATTGCATCTGTAATTGCTTTCCGGCAACGCTTTTTGCCAGTGGCACCTTCACAGACGGTTGTGCAACCTCCGCTAACAGACTGTGTAATCTTCACATCCGAAACACCGTGCAGGAATACACTTCCCTAGAACTCTTCTAAATTTTATAAATGGGGACTTTTGCTGCGAACCTCGAGTCTTAAGACTGCTGTCAAAGAGATAATTCTCTTTTAACAGAAACTAAATCAGGAAGTGATTAAAAAAAAAAAAAAAAAAGGAAGCTGGGAAAATTTTCTTCCATGCGTCAAGAGAACAGGAATGAGCGGAAAGATGTAAATAAGGCGATAGGGATGGAATCCTGGAAGTAATGTTATGAAACAACCCAGGAGTTAGAATTTCATTCTCTGACTCCCAAACTCCTACATTTCTCAATCCATTTTGTGGACCGCTCTTCGCGTTTGGAGTGTTGGGACAAGATGCGCTAGTGCTGTCGACTTTGCAGTCGTGAGTGTGGCATTAAACATATGTAAGGAATAAGTTGAGAAAGAACTCTTCTCAAAAGAAAGGGTCCATAGAAAGCTGAGCTTAGAATAGGAGAAAGGGGAAAGCTGCTTTGTGGGAACGAGCAGACGACAGGAAGATATAGGAAGGAGGGGAAAAAATGGATGCAAGGTGGAAGAGACGAATTTTCACAATTTTGAGAGGAAAGCTATTCTCATTCTTTGACTTGAAATACCTTTCAGGGAGCGCTACTTCGAGAAAATCATTTTCTCACTTTGCATCTGAGTTCACTTTGAAGGCCATCATCCACGGAAACAATCATTTGGAAACTGCAAGCAAGATGAGAAGCACTGCGTTTCATTCCTGGATATTTCTGGTCCTCGTAACCATCCAACATGCACTTATTGAATCTGCAGACTACAGTGGAACATCAGTTCTTCACGCCAGTAATTCATCATTCACTCGCTCAGGTAGTTACATGGAACATTTCATCCCTTCCAGTCATGAAGGTACCACATTCGAGTCTGTCAGGAAGTGAGATCTCTCAGATTTATAGATTAGAATCTCAGATAGACTGTTCTGAGAAGCTGGACCATCAGATCATCCGAGATGCTCAGATGCGCGCATGAGAGGCATCGTGTCCCGTTTTTTCTCACATTCAGTGACAACATGCAAGCCTCAGAAAGTCGCACAGCTTCCGTGTCAGGAGCGTGATGTCTGCAGTCTTGGATTGGATGACTGTTGTTACACTAATGAGACACTGAAGTCGTTTTCCCCATGGCGTTGACTTTCTCTTAAGTACAAAGAGGCTTCCGGAGTTTTGAAAAAGGCGAACGGGCAAGTTGCAAAGGGACGCTTGATGGAGACATCCCATGGCGCAAAGACGCAAATAACCAAGCGCAGTACCCGACCTGGAGCACTCATTGGGAAACCCAGACCCAGCAACGAGTATCCTTGCCGCCGAAAAGCATTTCAGAGCATAACATCAAAAGCTTAAGTCCGGTGACCAAAGAGGCAAGCAAAGGGCGAACCGCAAAGGTATCGGAAGGTTCATCCGGAACACTGGTGGGCGCACTCACCAGCTTCTGAAGCACCGTAGGGATAGAGAAATACGTTGAGCTTTTCCTTTTTCATGGCAGTTCAGACGAAAATAGCATTGATTTCGCACATCTCAACCGGAACAAGAGCAGCCAATCTCTCTTTCACCACCCTTCCAATGCTTGACCACGTTTCAGTGCTGCTGAGTGAATCAGGACTCTCTAGGGAAGGCTGCAATCTGTATAAATGGATCATTTTCCGAAATTGAGACTTTGTACTTTTGTCTTCCCTTCCCAGCTACAAGTTGGCATGAGATCACAGATGCATTCTTCATTAATATGATGATACAAAAATACGAATTTAAAAAATGACTTTTGCTCTCAAATGATCAAGAGTGAGCTCGTCTTGCGGATTTTAGATTTTGGCTTACAATAGGCAAATAGGCATTCGATTCACGTTCAAGCAGACGACTGCAGCGACTGGATGCATCGAGCTGCCTTCTCAGACTCTCCGAAAATCTTCTTGGGAGGACAACGAGATGGCTATGCATAGTCGTTTACAGACACCCCGGGTCCCTTAGATGCTGCTGTGGGTGCTTTATGTGGTATAAACAAGGAACTTTTCCGAACCACTCCGTGAAGAGTGGAAGCCTCAATAAGAAAGATCCATTTGCTTCGGGAACCTCTTCTGACCAGGCAGTTGAAATAAATGATTGCATGCTCAGTGCGGCTTGTAGCCATTCATCACGTGCAATTCATCATTTCGCTATCTTGGAGAGAAAATGATGACTCTGTGGTTGTCAGGAATTGAATCTTTTAATTTCAAGAACCCCAGATGGCATCCAGTGGAATCAAAGATTTCTTAAAGCAACAGTCTTCTCTGTTCCGATCCATTCCCATGATATTAACAAGAGATGAGGTGGTGAACCGCGAAAAACCGAGTGAAGAACTAATCAGAGAACTGTGTCCAGCCACACCAAGAGAACGAACCATGGAATCAGAAAGAATGCAAGGGAACCCTATGGAAGCCCTTCAGAATATGAAGGAATGCCCGAACCTAAGATGTCAAGTGTCACTCATCGACCAATTAGATGTCATAGATTGCAATGAAGATTAGATGATGATCGTGTATTGAAGGCTAACGAATAAGAGTCCTTTTTCCTTCTAAGGGTAAACCTGAATATCTATTGGAGGGCTATTCTGAGCACGAAAAAGTCAAAATGGGCAGTCAGTATTTGTGAAGTTCGTAGCGAACTCTTCTCGGAAACGCAAGCTGCTCTCTTCAAAGAAACAAAATCTGTAGCAGTGCGGGGTTGGGGTCGCTGTCTATTGGGGTAGCTTATGGTCTTCTTGGCTGCATGAACTCAGATGTTGCTTTGCCAAATGTTCGTCTGAGGGTTACGTTGCCGTGGAAATCGGCGCGAGTCCAGCAAAGGTTCACACTGAATGGATAGGTGATGCATTCGCGTAGGAGAGGAAAAATGAAGCGGAGAAGCCTAACGGAGATTCTTTAGTCATTCCCCACAAAATCATGTGTGTTCCATACCTACCACAAAATCGGTTCTCCCTTTGTTGAATAACACTTTTGAAAGAGGGGATAGAGACAGTCTATTAGCAGCTCCTCTTTACAATTTTTCCAAGTTTTTCAACAGACAATGTTTGATACTGTGTGCGCATAAACTGATTTCTTATGCTATTGAAACTGCAAAGATATTTTTAGGGCTTATGCAGCCGCTGTTATGTGATTTCAGGAGCTACCAGAGAAGTTTTCTCACTTGTTGCTAAACGCTTCATTCCGGTGTGCATACATACGTGCTCCGCAATGTACAACAGACACCCCACAATCCACACCACAGAGGGATAAATACGTTGGAAGAATGTAAAAAATTGGTCGCACAGGTCCGTAACAAGCGATATGCCGAAAGGATTCAGGGACAAAGGGACCTGGGACGTGCTTACTTTCATGCTTTCTTTGAGTGGATTGGTGATTACTTCGATTAACTCTTCTTCCACTGCACACCAGCAGCCACCAGTCCACGCAAAGTGGTGTGAGTTCGTCCTGAAAAGAAGAGCAATAGCAGCCTTCAGGAATGCATACGAGTGAAACGAAGAAAAATATTGGAAGTGTCCTCTGGAGAAAATGCATCAGTTCACGCAATCGTTGGGATCCTGAGATGCTGAGAGGGGCGATTTTTTGCAGGAGCTGAAAATTCTGTGAACATGAGACGCGAATTAACTCTACTTGCTGAGTGAATGGTGGGCTGCTGCATAGAATGAAGGACACTCGTTCTTTGCAATGTTCGCCGTCTTCCTTCCTCTCCATGTCCATTTTTTTGTTCTGTGAATGTAATGTTATGGAGTCGCTCCCAAATAATCTCCGTACCTATCCGCAACATTTGATGCCGGTTCTTGAGCGTCGGCGTTCTGGAAGTTTTCTTCGTCGAGAGGACGTCGCGGTCCATGTGTCCAATGTACAGCGGATATCAGCGCAGCCGTACGGCTCCTGATTTCGTGGAAGCGTAGCCGCGGGGTCTTCGGTTCTCGTACTACCTTCTCATTTTGAGGAACTCTAAATAGCCAATGTGTAGACTCGGACGATCCCCGGAACATCTGCTGTTGAGGGAAAGGTATCGGAGTGTTTGTATTTGGTCCGCCTTCTTTCTGGAGCCTTCTGAACGCGGTAGAGGTGCTCTTGAAGGGACAGGCAACACCCACGGTGACTGTTCTTCCTCTCTTCAGCAGCACTAGTTTCGGATGAAGAGGTGAGCACCCCAGAAATGAGTTTGCTGCACGCAGCATCCTCTCCCTAGCTCGCTTCAGTAACCATCTTCACCCTGCGATGCAGTGCACAGTGTCATCGAATGTTCTGGAGTGTAGTCCAGTTGTTATAAAAAACATTTGGGGTTTGGTATAAATCAAAGGATATTTTAAATCCACTTTCAAGATTTATTATGAATAACACAATCAAAATTAGGAATAAAATCAATATAAATATGTAATGAATAAATGATGTATTAAAATATTTTTGTTACATAATAATATTAAACTGCCAACCCTGCAAAACTCGAGAAGTTCAATCTCCTTCTGAAACGTCTTCAGGACCGTGAAAGGTGGCAGATTCACTCCGAAGATTTGGGATTTCTGGAAGAAATGCCAGTTCAGCCACCTCTTGTGCTCCTCCCGGTGCCCAGTGGGTTGACAATGGGGATTCCTGGTACTCCAAGACAGGGTGACCTACTTCGCGTGGCAACGCGACCACTGCTCGGACGCGTCCATCACAGAAGACGCCTTCAAGGTTGAAAAGGAGATCGAGGGTTGCACTTTGAGATCAAGAGAGGATACACGGGAAGCCAGGCTTTCTGGCTGCCCGTCTTTTCATCCTGGTCGACCTCCAAAGGAAACAGAGGATCTTCATCGGCAGCACGCTGAGCCAGGTGCGCGACTCCTACCTCTGCGTGTCGATGGTCGGTTGCTGCTCGGTCTTCCTGCACTACGAGCTCAGCAAGCTGAAAACCCTCCCAAAGGACCAGCGGGGAGATCAGCCTTGCCTTCTACCTCCGGAAGTCACGTGATGATGGTGAGGGGCACAGTGACAAGAACGAGCGGGATGATGTGCGCGAAATTCCACGAAGTCAGGGAACTACAATTCGACATCGCATCTCGACAGGACAGAGGACTTTTAAAAAGTCTTTTGCTATGGGAAACATTCTTATTTCTTGGGCGATAGGCCGTCCAAGGTGGACGCTGGCAGCGCGGTCTCCTCATGCCACTGCTGCAGTCTGTTCCTTAGGAGACGCGCCGGAGGTATTCCTTGCGCCACAATGGCTCCGAAAGCCGGAGCCACAGAATCACGGATTCTACTTTCCACGACCACACCTCGTGTGCCGCAATCCACACGGCAGCGGATGTACGCTCTGCGGCCTCTCCCCAGTGGTACGACGACGTCTGTGAACGCCTAGTGTTTCAGGGCTCAGCTCGCATGCCTCACCTCGTTTTCATGGAGATATGCAATCGGTTTGAAAACAATTGTGTGGTTTCATTTCTCTGTATTTTCTTGCTCTGCTGCATTGGCAAAAAACTGAGAAGAGTGGGACTCGACCTGCTTAAACCGTCCACCCATCTTCCTTTCCAGCAAAGCAGCTGAACCGACGGCGCCTCACGAAATTCAAAGTTATCCCCAGCCTAGTGCGGGTGCCATTTACCCGGTTGTACAAGGAAAGTATATATTAGTATATGTACCTGCTTCGGTGGTACATGTACTAAAATTCGAACGAGGACAGTGGTCATTTTTATGTTGCGTTATGCGAATCCGAGTGAAACGGAGGTCTGCACCCACTTTGTATATCTAAAATCACATGAATCTTTGATTCGATTTCGTTTGAAACGGTCATCAACACATATATTACGTAATATAAGATTTTCCGATTGATGAATTATTATTCGATTTTGTGTACTCACACCCGATGTGAATTATGACGTTTACATTAAGGTTTCTGGCAAGGGATTGGAGATTTATAATTGTCCAAATGTTTAGCAAATTAATTCGCCACATTTGAGGCGAAGTTTCGGCCACGCGAGTCGCGTGGTCGCCTTTTTAGGGTTCGGTGACTATCGTTAAGGTGATCAGTCTGGTACGCGTGGCTGCGTACATCACGGTGGTGTTTCACATCCGGAGCCCCATCCAGAAAATAAGGGGATAGGAATTTTCTACATCCGTCGCTTCCTTTTTTTTCTCTTCATCGATCTTGAATAAGGGATCTTTGAATAAAATATGAAACAGCAAAACTTCCATGATATTCCCATTGATTTAATAGTTTCCTTGGAGCATCAGAGATTAATACATTGCTTAGCGTCAGAAGACATGGCCATCCATCAGACATCCCATTAAAGGATTTTTATCATCGGTAAAGCAATGAATGGGACAGTGGTGAGATGTCCTTAAGCCACTCTCCATTCCCAGCTATAGATTTCTGTTATTTATGCGTCTCGAAGGCAATAAGTGATTTCTGAAGAGCTGAGGTCTCGTGAAGTTCTCCAGGAGATCCTTGCATCTCTAGATCAGGTCTCTTATCGGCTCGGTCCGATAAATTGCTTTTTTTTTCTTAGTGTCAAGAAGCATTTTGCAACTAATCCATGCAAGAGATTTTTTTAATTCGGTCTCAAGGGCTTCGGTTCCCATTGCTCATAGCTCCACCAATGATGCTGGATGACCCGTGTTCGCTCCGATTTTTTTTGTCCTTTCCATTAGCTGCAGTTTCGATTGCTACACCCAAGCTCTGCGCTTCCTTTTTTTTATCCTACAGGCTCATCAGAACAGTGGAGTTTTTGTTAGAGGAAAGCAATTACTGTTTCTGCATCCGATAATGCTTCTAGTGACTTCTTTGTCATTTCTTAATGAGAAAAATCAATAGGCAGAGAAGTGAATTGATTAGCTGCATCGATCGAGGATGAACTTTAGAACACTGCTGAGGGACTCATCGCTTCATTTATAGATTTTGAAAGCAGAGTTATGAGGACTTTCATGGCATGGATGGAGGATTCCAGATGTATCTTGGACATTACAGCTCATTCTTCGATTACTCGCCTAATGATGTGGTCTACTTTACGACTCAAAGAGCTCCTCGCATCATGAACTTTGGTTCTTTCCCAACAGCTCGTGGAGAGAAAGAGGCTGCACTGTTGCTCTTGTCGTTAACTGCGGCAGCGAAACTTTACAGCGCCTCGTGGATACTTTGTGGTGGAGCATTCTGCCTGCATAGGTTACACGTACAGCCCGCTCTCCGTCGACCCCCTTAGACAAGCTGTTTTCATCAGCATTGGCATCAACCTATCTTGAAACTCATCAGGAGACCTGCCGAAGACAGAGCCGACGTTCTTCTCGGTTAGATGACTTATCTCAGATGCGGCTACAGGAAACTTGGCCTCCTTGTCTGCTTACCGAAAGAAGGACTTCGTGCCTTGACGACCGATGCTTTTCGGTGCGAGCTTCCATGGCTGTTCTGGTCGAATTTCTTCATGAAACCCTCGATTCTCTGCACATCTTCTCCTCACGCTTCAGAGTGAGATTCGCTTCGTTGCTAACGGAGCGACGGAAGCAGAGTCTGCGATTCGCGGATGCACAGGCGCACGCGCGTGTAATTAAACACGGATTGCATTCCATAGGAACCGCGCACTAAGTGTACACCGTCATTGCTTTACATAAGTGACTCTCGCGATCCTCGCAAAAGCTAAAATTCGCGGTTCTTGAATTTGCAGAAGGCGACCACTTTTCAAGACAAATAGAGCTTGGCACCACTGTTTACTTGTTGTCGGGATTGCTGTCTTATGCTGCAGTTTGCTTATAAATAATGAGCATATTAGAAAGCACTCGAAAATGAGCACGGATTTTTCCAAAGTGTTAGGAGACACGTCATGGAAAAAATGAAAACATGCAATCATCTCGAGCATCCAGATCAAATGTTTAGCAAAGTTGTCAGCAAATGAATCCATGCGTATAACGGGATGCCTCGTTTAGACAGAAAGTAGCAGAAGAGTTTCTGCTACTTTCTGTAGGGAGAGAACAGCTCTTAAAAAAGAGTCATCACCGAAGGCAGAAAAAGGAAAATAGGAAACGTAATAAACAGAACTAAACGCGAAACCAGAAAACAAGCAAACAAACAAAACAAACGTCCTAATGATTTGAAAGGACGTTTATTGTAGGACAAAATACTAGCTTCCAGGAGATACTAGAGATAAGAAGAGCATTCTGAACAGTACTACTCAAAGTGAGATTCCTTAATAAATCCCAGGAGAACAAACAGGAGCTTTGCCTTTGTGATCTGTTTGAGCATCTCGGAAAACACATACTACAGGAATTTTAAGGAAGGAATACCGATTCAGAGGTTCAGCATCAGACATGTCAGACTGCAGGGAGAAAAAGTTTGGCACGAGACCTCTGCATGGAAAAAGCAATCACTCTTTAAAACGGGGATGCACGGGAGGGAGAGCAGCCCGAGAAGTTCGAGATCCTAGGAATAGGACCGAAAATTTCGATCCCTCAAATCGAGCGTCAAGGTGGACGTCATCGGAAAAGCCCTGCGGCACAAAGGTTGAAGCTCCCTGCACTTGCGAAGGAACATGCAAAAGATGCAAAATTTCTCGGGAGTCAGGATGGGATCCCTGAGGTTCCAAAGCGCATTTTTCCTCTCCTTTGCCTTCTTGTACACTTTCTTTCCTATCAGGCCACCAATCAGCATCGCAGCCTTTCGCCAACGGATCTAGCAGGTAACCACTTCCAAAGCTTCTTCGCAACGCAATTTCTCGGGTCGCTCCTCCTTCTTGCAGATCTTCCTCCAAGCTGCGTGGGTCATAAGCGACCCTCTTTTTTCGAATGTTTCAGAAGCAGCGAAACGGTAGTTCACGAAAAAAGAGTTCTTCGAGTGGCACGCAGACGCTGCATGTGGTCTTTGCACAGGCAGCAATCTGCGATGCTGCTTCCGTGGAACGCGTGGCACCGTGATCAGATGAACTTTGAAACACATAACTTCCCCTCCCACGAAACTTTCTAGCAGCCCTGTACCGGATGCTGGAGAACAACCGACGAGCATAGCATTGAAGAGCCACAGCTCGTTTATCCTTGATTGGTTTGCTCTTCGGTTGTCTTGTGGAAGGGGATAAGAAGATGGCAGTCGTATTGCGTGAGCTAAACGAGTGGAAACTTCGAAGCAGCTAAATCCGATGATTCCGCTAATCCAAAAAGAGAAAGAGGAAAAGAAGTCGAGGCAACAGTAGATCGGTCCCTGAGGCCACAAGAAGCAAAAGAAAGTGTTGCTCACGGCTGCTGGCGCAGTGCTTTTCCCTTGGATGAAGACGGGAAGAAAGCCTGTTTTTCTGTGTTTCTTAACACTGGGAGGTATCCGAGGTAGCCACGATATCTCTTCTGAAACCCATTACGCTGTTGAATTTGTCAACATGAAGCCGCAGTTGATTCCTCGGCTTTCAGCCGCTGCTGGGGAAGAGAACCCATATTACTTTTATCATTAGAAATCTTTCGAATTGGTTTTCCTAATCTTCTCCCTGTGTAATGACACTCTTTCTGTTTGTATTCTTCAGCTCCCTTGCCGAGCATTTGCAGAAGATTCCAGAACGAAATTCATTTGCCTTGCACTTCCCACCATTCACATGTTCCCTTAGAGGATTCTCATTGGTTCCTCCTACTTCGAAGGTTTCCATGAATGAATGCAACGTCGGACTGCCATTTTGTTTTGCAAATCAGATGGCAGGTGGATAACTCAATGGAAACGCACACTCAATCCGATTTCATCCGCTTCTTGATTCTGATTCTTTTTTCTTTTCTTTTCGCTTGGAGAAAAGAAAAGGTTTTGATGCACAGCTTCCAGTTATCTTTCGCACAAATGCATCCTGAGCACAAGCAGCCGTTGCTCTGTTCACGGGAAGCGCATATTTTGAGGAGCGTTCGGACCAATCCATGGTTTGCCACAAACTCCGGTCGTGAATCCACGTTATGAACTTCTCGGGAGTCAGGATGGGTGCCATGAGGTTCCAAAGCACATTTTCCCCCTCCTTTGCATTCTTGTACACTTTCTTTCCTATCAGGCTACCAATCAGCATCGCAGTCTTTTGCCAACGGAACCAACAACTAACCACTTCCAAAGCTTCTTCGCAACGCAATTTCTCGGGTCGTTCCTCCTTCTTGCAGATCTTCCGCCAAGCTGCGTGGATCATAAACGACCCTCTAATTGTTTAGCAAGTGACCTGAATAAGAAAAATGCTCCAAGACAGTCTGGTGTATAAGAAGTTTTCCCATTTTTCCCAGTATGACACATATTGCGTGCTGAGAGATCAGGATGACTTAGCTAAACAACAGCAATGATAAATCCTTCCCCCAACACAAAGAAGTGGAAGAAGATCATGGTGGATCTTGGATCGCGTTCTGGCATGATGAACTCCGTAATTCTGGAGCATTAGTTGGCATTAATTTTTTACTGCCAACCCCCTCCCCCCCTCCATGGATCCCCATGGAAGGAGCTAATGTACCTCGGAAAGCATGCTAGAAGATTTCCGTAGTTGTGCGTCACACACTAGACAGCATCAGTCACCACGCAACCGAAGATGCGCCGAGGATTTTCACATACTCTTGGCAAGGTCGCGACGCAGCTTCCGAACAATCAGCCATATTTCACTGTAAGCATCGAACATCGACTCCAGAGCATCCATCATTCGCTGCGTCATAACAGATGCCACACGCCAAATCATCATCATCCAGGAGAGAACTTGGATGCTGAGGAAATTCGGGAAGTCGTGTGTGCGCTTCCAGAACCAGCCAATGAGTACGCAAGATGGTGTCGTGGGAGTCGGACCCAAGTACCCCGAAGCCTGTGCTTAGCTCCTCTCATCATCGTCATCTGGGAATGAGTTTGATTGGATGCTCTCAAATTACTGATTGCAAACAAAGTGAAACGTCATGTTCGCTCATAGAAGAGGAGTCCGATGTGGTGAGCTTAGCAAACGAGAAAGACTCTTGGAGGTGCAGATGCATCCGTTCCGGAAATGCAGCCTTCGCCTGCTCTCAGTTCCACTCATCTCTCTGGAGCTCTTTTTGGATCTCTTAACAGAGTTTTCGGTGTCGAATCGCTTCCTCTCTTCGGTCTGATTCGATGCACATCGACTCCAGTCGGAGCTTTGCACGTCAGCATATGGTGGGTGCTTTCGCTCTTTGAGTCTTTCTCTTCCAATTCCGTTTTCACGTTCCACTTATGTAAGAGAAAGAAAAGAAAGGAAAAAAGATAAAAGAAAAGTCAATGAGCTCATTAAAAGGATGAAGTGGTGCGCCTCCCGATCTCGCATTTTGTTGCCAGGGAAACTCACCTCCATTACTGGGAAACGTCGTCCGTTTTTAGGTGTAGGCCAGTGAAAACGCGCTCTTCGTGGAAAATGGAAAAAGGGAGGCAAAAGCCTTACTTCCAGAAAATCACGGGTGGGAACAGCCGGCATCTCGTGCAACGGAATCCAGCAGTGACCGAGTCCAAACTTGGTTGAGAGCAACGCAGCGAGAGCTCCGTTGTCACGAGGGGAGTGAGGATCAAGACTGGCAATCTCCTCCTTCAGAGATTCCGGGAGAGTTACGGTCCAGGAGTCTGTAGGGAGCGGAAGCATCCGTTCCGTTATCCCGGGAGAGAGCACACGACATGACGCTGATAGGAAAGGGAGGATCACAAACGCAAGTTCGCACAAGGAGACTTCTTCTTGTTCCCGCAAGGAGACTCGGCTGGTCGGAGAATCAAATTGTGGACGCTGCAATGCCGGACGTTCACCCGGCGGCACTAACCCGCTGGAAAAACCGCCTTCGCATTCCTCTGGAAGAATTGGAGATCCTCACCGCATCTGTGGACACCTTCACGCTATCCTTCAAGTGATGACGCTCGGCATTTGTGCATTGGGATCTCCCTGCGTGATGCACCCAGGTACCAATGTCAGCAGGCCGTCCTTTCATTTCTCGGAAAGAGAAAAGAAGAAGCAGAGGACCTTTCAAGATTAAGAAGAAAGAAGGAACCGTTGACCCCTAGACCGGCTACGCAGAAAGTACAGAGAGCCAAGGAGAGAGGATAATAAAGAAATGGGGGAGAGAAGGGAAAGGATCTCAATTCACACAAAAAACATTTGGGATTTAATATAAATCCCAAATGTTTTTTATAGCACTTATTTATTATTAATAAATAACATATTACCTCTTGATTAAAAATGTCAAAATTAATTAATTAGGAGAAAATATTCTTAAAATATTTTTAGTAGCGTTTGAGGTGCAGGGGGTGGTTTTCGCAGGTGAGGCCATCACGCCACGTTTGCCACCGTTGCCGGGGTGCAGAGCACGGCCTTCGAGACATACTGGAGGGCCCCTCTCGCACGCGCACCACGGTCCTCCGGACACAATGCAGGGTTGCAATCGCGGAAGCAGACGAAAGACGGTCACGTGTAAAGCTGCAACTCCTTCGGCGCAGCTCCGGGCTGAAGTGGGGCAGCCACGAGGCGTCCGTTGCCACACGCTCCGAAGTCCCCCGCAGTCCCGACAGCAGGTGCGCGGAAGTTTCCCTCATTTGCCGGCAGCTAGCGCCTCTCCTCCTCGTCCAGCGATGCCGCCGCCGGGTGCACGAGCAGCAAGCCACTCGTTACCATCCGACGGGAGTGGGTGGGCACGGAGCCATCCACGGATGAGGGGAGGATGGCGAGGCGAAGTCTGCCCGACGGAGCAGCGGCCCTCCGGCCCGAGCGTCTCCGCGTCAGCCCACCGGCCCGCCTTCCACCGGCGTCAGCTCGGTCGCTCTCGCACCGAGGAGCACGAGGTCACGCACCCTGTCACCGGTCGGCAACTGCCGCTTCTCTCCCGTAGGGAGAATAGCGCTGCAGACGGGAGGATGGACAAGTGGTTTCGGCGCTCGTCCTCCCAGGCTGGTGGCGACGTCAGTCCTCGTGACGCGGATCCGCCGACTCCCGCAGCCATGCGCTGCGGTTTGCGGGGCAGCAGGAGACCAACCGGCCGGTTCTCTTCCGTCCGAGTGGCCAATCCTCCTCAATGGGAACCCGAAACACTTTGCCCGGTCTCTTCTCATCCGACAGCACTCCGTGGACGTCTACTAGAGGAAGGCATCGGTGCCGCATCCAATTTTCGGCTAGCAGGCCGCTATGCCGAAGTGGCCTCATCTCCCTCATCTTCGTTAGAATGTCGGTTTCGGAGTCCCTGCGTGGTGCAGCGAGGTCTTCAAGGCGAACCTCTGGCCTTCCGGTGCTCCGCAGCACTTTCCTCATGAGGCCATCCATCTTGTGTGTCGTCTCGTCTGGTGGAATGGATAAAAAAAAAGAGGTCGGAAAAAGGGTAGAGAAAGTATTTCAGACGGTGGCAGAAGTCTTTTAACGATAGGCTGAGGTTCCCATGAAGATCTTCAAAAGGATCCAATCCGGCTCTTATGCTCACACCCGGCAGACAACGACGACCTTGCACTTGGTCCTATTGGTGCTGATGCCCGCATCGCAGATAATCAGCCTAAAGAATTCCATTGAGAAAAGTCGTCTCAGGGTGAGACGAGTGCGAGAGAAGAAGGTCAGCGACACATGCCACTACACCTGGCGTTCAAGGGCAGAAATTTGAGAGAGTCGCTAGAGTTTTCCTGCCTGCGTTGAACACCAAACTCGAAGATGCCGGAGGACATAGGCCTCAGGCCGATCCCGCGTCCCGTGAGCATGCCGCACATGAGACCACGACCGCTGAAGGAACTTGCCATGAGCGCATCACATCAAACCAAGAGTAGACGGAAAAGTCAGGTTTCCGGAAGAACCAAGCGCTCCAGGAGCTCCAGAAAGAGTTTCCGGAACGCCTGTTCACACCATTGTACCAGAGAAGGTATGACCAGGTGCCAGGTGAGGGGGAATCGAACCCTTTCGCATCTGTTATTGGACTTCGTTGCCTACTGACACATTCGAAGGCGTGTCGTGTAGGTTCCTCCGACACCCAGTCAACAGCCCTGGGAATGCTTTGTAAGGCCCTTTCGGGCGAGCTGCAGTGCACCTCTTAGAACTGCTTTATTTCTGCCGCTTCTACGTCATGGTCATAGCACGAAATATTGCCGAAAGAGAGACGGAACGACGGGGACACTATCCTTACCATGACCTTCTCAAGGGGGATAACGGGTTGCCAGAGATCCGGAATCTCTGAAGGAGGAGATTGTCAGCATATTGCACAGCATGTAGAGGATACTCGGGAACTATCTGGAACCGTTTCGGAACCCTCTTCCTTCTCAAACATGAAGAATTTTGTTCTTCTCTCCTCTGTTCAGCATCCTCACCTTGGTACCCTATTCGTTCTTAGGAGTGTCTCCTGGAGTTTTTGAACCAAAATGGGACCCAGAGTCCTATCTGAAGTCATTTTTGTCGATGCTGTTCTGAATGTTTGTTGTACACAGTTTGGGGGGAGGGACAACAAATGCCTCAGAGTTACCACGTTCAAACAACGCAAGTTTGCGAAGAGAAGAGGAGAAAAAAAGGGGAGACGACCTCACCGTATTGGAGAGGGAGAGAAATTTTTCCTGGAAGTGCCATATTCCGAGCTGAATTGGATGCCACACTCATCAGACACCACCGACAGGGGGGCGAATACCTTTAACTCATCTTCCAAATCTTACCATCCGAGGGGGTGGGAGGGCAGGGAGCCGTCCACGGATGAGGGGAGCTGGAGAGGTTCGACGGCGGAGTCTGCAGCTTCTAAGAATGCTCCCGTTCCTTCACTAGGAGATTGGTCTCAGTTGAAGGGATCGCAGCAGGCTGAAAGCGTCGGATTCTGGAAGCAAACAGAGTTCTTAAACGGGCCAGCCAAACAGCCCTCAAGATCGATCCGCAGAGCTCATTGGCGTGCCCTGTTGGTTTCACCAAGGAGGCTCAGTCTCCAAGCGACCTTCACATTAGTGAAGATGGTGGAAGATACGGGGGAGGAGGGAAGAAGGAAAATGCAAGATAGGGCGAGGCTTTGGGTTACATTAGGACCGCGACTAGAGAGTTCTCATCCGCAACTTTCTTTTCGGAGGGAGCCAGTTCTCATCGTCGGTGCCCCCCTTGCCAAACGTTGCTTAACCCATGAAACTCTCTGCAGAAACGGTCACAGATCAGCAAACAACTGTAGCGACAGAGGAAAGACTCGGGATTCTTACAAGTGGCATCAAATCATCTGAACAGATTGCGGCATTCGATCCTTGGCTCAGAATGGAAGAATAGGAAACTTGAGTGAGGCTGATGATGCTTGGTGAGATCGGCTGTCTGCATGCAGTGCAAGATGAAAGAACTGCTAGGAAACCTTTCGAAGCAATTTCTTTTATTTTCTTCGAGCAATGCTGGTCCACAAGCTACCTCTACACGTAGTGACCAAGGAAGTTTTTTCCGCAGCTTTTTCCGTCCAATAAAACGTGGATGTGGATCCTGGAAGGGAAAGAAGCATCTCTTTCTCAGATTCAGTCATGAGGATGCAGTGGTAAAAGGAAAGAGACAGACCACCTTTCCAGCTGATACATCACAAAGCGAGACTCGGCAAACTATAGCATGAGGGACGCTGATGAATCACCACTTCCAGAAGGTCCGAAGCATCGGGTCCACTGGACTCCACGAGGTGCATGTGAGCTGCTACGGCGCTACTCAGAAGTGCACGAGTGATGGCCGTCGACACTAATCCCACCGCCTTTCTGAATGTCCTTGAGAAGCAGCGGAACAGGACGAATGGTTTGTTCTGGCCGCGAGGGTTCCGTTCTCCGACTGGACCTCAACGAGCATGACACAGAAAATGCTGACTGCTCCAGCCTCCGTGGACCGAACACGACCGGAAAACGGCCCCACAAGAGCCCGTCTCTAAGCTCCCTCGATAAGGAGGCTATCGAGAGATTCGTACTTCACTGCAGTGTTCGTCTCAGAGTTCATGGTTCTTCCCGTGCACCGGAGCAAAGGTTTCAAGAGAGCCAATGAGCATTCCCGCTGGCGCTGCCTTTACGCAGCGCCCACAAGGTCCAACTTCCCCGAGGCCTGAAGCCGAATGCCGCGGCTGTTTCGATGCTCGAAGTCTCGGAGGCGAACGCGCAGGCGTCTTCTTTTTCAATTCGCAGCTGCGCAGCCAGAAGCTTCTCCAGACAGCCAGACCCATCGTTTAAACCACACCAATGCATCTCCCCTGTGTGTGTTCTACGAAAACTTCCGTCGAATGCCCCAGCTGATCTTAGTAGGCTGAAAGATGGAAAATAAGAAGACACAGATGGAAACTACTCGGTGAAATGAAACCCAGTCTTCAGGACTGGGTCTTCAGGAGAGACGAGGATCCCCACGCAAGAAAACAAACGGTTCAAACGGTACTTTTAAAAACGATCTGAAAGCAACTTGTTTTCTAGGAGGATCTCCCTTTTTGGATGAAATTTAAAAAGAAAAGGATATGCTGTTCAATTCTTCCGTTTTCGCTACTTTCCTTTCAGGGTTTTTTTTTTCGGATTTGTTATCTTTTGATTCTCCAAGTGCCGAAGAACTGTTGGCCTCCTAGAAGAATGAAAGGGGGGGGGGGAAGCTTACGAAGCTCTTTGGCGCCGTACACGCTTCCAGATGGTGCGCGCAACTCTTCAATTTATAGGGGATAACCCCGGGAATGACTGCCCTACGAATCCAAAAAGGCTCCGCAGGAAGGAGTCCGTTCCTCTCCCAAGCTTGGGAGGGAACCCGGCAGGCAAACCTGGTTGTCTCCGAGAGGGAGCCCAAAGGGAATCTCCTTTCTTGTTCTTCCCGAAGGAGTTCTTCGGAAGGGACCAATCCTCCTTTCTTTTCCGAAGGGAACTGAGAAAAATCCTCTCCTGGAATTTCTTCTTCAGAGGAAACTCACAAGGGACTCTTTGTTACTCCTCTGAAGAGAACCTCGAAGGGACACTCCCGATGGCAAAAAGCCTTAGAAGTAACCGTGCGAGATAAGGCAACTAAGCGAGAACGGTACGCAGCTGAAGAACTGGAGATGCTGATAAGTTTCTCTGAAGGGTGCCCTCGAAGGGAGCAGTGGGCTTCTTACATTCTGGGGAGACCGTCCTCGAGAAAGGCATCAACGAGCTCCATGGTACGTGATCGAGGGTTCTCCCCCTCCCCTTCCCCCGCAAGGAGGAGTGACTATTTTCACAACCAGAAAGGAACCCTGAAGTAACCGAGCTCCCACATTCCTCGGAGGATCCTCTCAGAAGGTCAGCTTCCGATTCCGACTAGTCAACGAGGATATCCCGGTTTCAGGCTTCCACCAATGCCGTGCCCAAAGCCCATGGCTCAGCCAGTGTCTTCCTGAGGGGAGACTCGCAACCCACGATGCATCCATACTTTCCAGTTTCGATCCTCTATGTGGGTATTCGAACTCGCGACTCTTGGTACCTCGCTCTGAGACCTCAGCCGCGCGTAGCCACTGCGGTCCTTCGCCTGGGATGCATTCCAATCGGTGCGAAGAATGGAGTGTGCCCCATGTCAAATGGGTGGCAGTGGATTCCACGCCATCTGGAGCAGTTTCTTGAGATCCGACAATTTCGGGTGATCTCTGGCTCGATACCTCATTAGCTACCGATGTGGCTTCCTCCCTTTGCCTGTTTCATCCTGCTTTGCTTATTCACTCATCGCCCCACTCACCGCGGTCAACATCAGTTCTTTATGATTGTCATGAACGCGCAGGGAGATGAATGTTGAACCGATTCCTCAAGAATTCGGAGCTCTTGAATGAGAGCATGCCGTGGGGAAGGTTCCGTAACTGTTGCTCCGAAGTGCCATGGAGAAAGTTCTCTCAGACGCCTTTAAAAGTCAGGCGATCACTGCGAAGGTCATCGCGCTCTTTTCATTCCGTTCCACTTGCTCTTCTTCCTCCCTCGGAATGAGAATCTTCACTCCCGTTCTCTACAGACCTGCCATCGCGCGTCTGCTTTGCACCATGGAGATCTCGAATAGGACATCGTGCATCCTTTCAGTTATCTTCGTCTTTGGCCTCAGGAGGCTCTTTGCACGGAGCCAAGGGATCCGCTGAAATCGCAAAAAATCTCTGCCGGAAGATTTCCCGATCTGTCTGAGTCCCTCTAGGATCGGGGGAAACAGGGGACCTTTCCACTGGCATGCAACAGACGCAGCGCCTTGCTAACGTCATTCTGACCTGTTTCGGGTCAAGTAATCTGAGACTTCGTCCACGGCACGGGTAAACACCCGTCCTCTTATCTTCCCTTCCAACACAGAATGCAGTCGTATCATCAGTTACGCTCAAAATCTCTGCCAATGTGCTGCTACCACTCCCCTCTAATTCAGGATGCACCTCTTTCCTCAATGTGGTTCCCCTTTTCTTGACTTTTCTTGCCTTTCCGTTAGGAACTGTTCCAGACGGCCTCAGGGAGTGAGGTCTCAGGAAGAGTGAATCTCAGGAAGTGAGATTCATACGTTTCGGATCTCCCAATGGCTGAAACACTCGGGAGTGATGAGCCCTTGAAATCTCGAGGACGGTCTTTCCTCGCTCAAACCCTTTCTTGCGCACGCAAGATTTAGAAATGAAGACCGTGTGAATGGAACTCCAAAAGAAACACTTCCTTATATGCTGTTAAAAATAGGGTCCATGATTTCCTTAGGGCTACCTTTGAGATGAGATTTTATCGTGGCGCTTCACCCAGGAAGAGTTGCCGAGGGCGCAACATCGGTCCCATTCCCCATGATACAAGACAGTACGGATGCGACGGGCAGGATCCCATTCATCCAAGACCAAAAGATACCTGGAAACGACCCTGAATGATTCACGCCCTTCTCTACAGCCAACATCAGCGCTGTTTGCCGCTGGTGAAAGACGAATGCCGAAACCGCAAGTTGTCAGCAGCTGCCGGAGAGATTCCTGGCTGGTCGTTCTATCCAAACCTCTGAGTAGGGAACCGAAGCAGGTGACGGGCAGTTGAAACGAATGAACGACTAGAAGGCTGTGGCAGCTTCCCCTTAAAAGGCGTAGGCAGCCCAAAAGGAGATTGGGATGGGGAACACGAAGAATCGAACTGGGTAGCTCTTAAGCAATCTGGAGAAATCTTTTGCGAATGCGCCATCAATGAGGTTACTACGTTGATCATGAATCAGGAATGATTTCCATCTAAAGCAGCTCATATGCATCGCACAGTGAAGATGGAAGCATCTGATGTGTGTGTGGGAACGATGACTGCAGTCTTCAGCATAGGACGATTTCAGACGCCTCCCCACCCTTCCAAATGGTGGAGCTGAGCTTCCATTCGACACGTCCGTCGCGTTTCGGACTGAGACGTCTCAACACAGACTCGTGCCTTTGTCTTGCTTTGTTTTTGGCGCCACCAGGTTTTGCCCTCGGCAAATCTCAGTTTTGATGACCCGCATCATCTAGCGAGAGCAGCATCGCGCCTCACGGAAAAGTAAATTTCTTGAGTGAAGTCCAAGTTCAGGATGAACGAAATGCTGCAGGTTCTGCAACACGTCCACGGGGAAGAATTTGATTCGATACTACGCCCATGACCTCCCACGTAGTCCCAGCGCCGTTGCGGTATTTTCTAGGTAAACAGGACAGATACCATGTGAACGGTTTGAAGGTCGAGAACTCTTTCTGGTAACCTAATTGCTGCCATGCATAATTCGGGAAACAAAGATCTCTTCAAGGAAGCTGGAAGTCTGATTGCTTTGCATTTCCGGTGCCATACGGCTCTTTGGACTATCTTTGCATGTTTCAGCTCTTTGGACTGTCTTTTTCTTGCCGTGATCGGCTTACGTGAGGGGTTGTAGTCTGGAACAACCAAGAGCTTGCAAAAAGGCATCAAGGGTTAAGTTGCCAGTGCACAGAGGGTTTCCTAATCCCTACAGCACATGATCCAGAGTTGGGACTTTCGTTATGGCTGAAATCTGTGGACTGGGCTCTGGCTCAGTCCACAGTTAACCACGCGCCGTGTCTCGTAGCGAGAAGCTCCTGCAGCATCGTCTGCATTAATAGGCGCGGTTCGTTGCGTCTTCCTACATCTCATCAACAGCGCCGCCAGCTTGAGGGCACTTGGTTCGGAGCCGAGGCGAAAGTCCTGTGACTTCGAGAACACTTCCTCCTCATCCTTTCATCCCGAAACTCCGCGCTCTCTCTTTCCGTTGACTCGCAACGTTCCTAATGAAATTTCGCAACGTCTGCCGTCTGAAGAAGAGTCGAGCGTTATCCTTCCGCGAAAACTTCGGGCAACTCGCACGCGCGAGGGAAGCAAAACGGTTCCAGAATCTCGAGATCAAAGCTGAATCTACGCTCACCAAAAAGAAATTGCGCTTTGGAATTAAAGAGAATATATATGTATGTGTATATATGTGCATTTGGCATCAAGTCAGTTTTCGGGGATTTCGAAAGAATAAGGCCTAATTGGAGAAATGGACCAACTGCAGAATCTACACCATGATTTCAGACGGATGAAGCGTAAGATGGAAGAGCTGTTACAACTTTGGTCATTTAGCATGGGCAGCGCCACTTGGTAATCAGAGCTGCAACTGAGATAATGGAGAATGGGCAAGTACACTCAAGCTGGATGCATGATGCTGTGTTCGTTGTTTCAGAAGTAAAGAGTCTGTTCTCTCCTCAGCGAGTGGAAAAGGAAGCACCTGATGAGCTTTTTGGATGATTTGAGTCGAGAAGTGCGGACCAAAACGCAACTGCCTTTCCCAGAGCTGAAAGCATAACCTTCCAAGGAGTGGAATGCTCAGAGCTTCGAAGAAGGTTGAACCTTCAAGATGGCACCAAAGCAAAGGGGAAGAGCAGAGCAGGCTTTGGGGGAATTTCGCAGCACGGGGACAGAGAGGGAAGACGCGCTTTCTATTGCATCTCGCAAAACACAATCTCTCGAACTCCAAGAATCGCGCCCACATGGATTCTCGAGGGTGGGCGCAGTTCGAAAACAGAGCTGCCTCTCCGGACCAAGGTCGGCGGGAAACTTTTCCAGGAATTTGAAGAGATCTCGCTTCAGAGACATTGCATCCTCAGTCCGTGGCCAACCAATTCGATGTGAGTTTCTGATTTGTACTCGGAGGACAGGATTCCCAGGATGCGACTCGCAGGAAATCCCTTCTTCGGGCCGTCCGAGAGCAAAAGATTGTTACTTCGATTGACGTCCGCTTGGAGTGGTTTCGCAAGCAGCTCCCGGCAAAGATGCCACTCTGTGGGAAGCTGCATTTCCCGAACCGTAGAATCCCTTCATCGTTCCCTTCAACAAGTCCACAACCATTCTTTCCTACAGCAAGCTGCCCTGGTGGCACTCCCCGAGATCACAGAGTAACCACTTAGCGGAAGCCGTCAACCGGATGCACTGAAAGCCTCTGTACGCGAAAGTTTCTACGCACCGCCAGGAATTCCTCTGAAGAAGATCCATTGCAAAGATGAGATGCACTCGACTCTCCCTTCCCGCTGTCGCAATGAAGGAACATCATACGATGAAATTGAAGGAACATTCCGGGGCAACCGATGCGTGGCAACGCTCCATGGCGCATGTAGTGACTTCATGCTTGCACGAAAAGGAGTAAGAATGAAGGAGTGACGCAACGCGTTTCAGATGGCATTCAGTTTCAGTTGCACTTGGATTTGAGCACTCTTGGATTATCCACTGTTCAGCTTCTAGCACTTATCCATTGCTGGACCAACCACTGGACGTTCAGATGCCTTATAGAACGTTGCATGCAGGCGGTCTCCTCTCATGATCTGTAGGGAACCTGTCAGATGACGGAGGAGGGCGGAAGAGGACGGCCACCGCTATGAGGAGCAAAAGGTGGAACCCACACGGAGTCGACTTGATTCTTCTGAAGCTGTGATTTCACCTTCCTGGATGATTCCTCATCCACAGGGGAGACGAAAGCTTTTTAACAAAGAACTTCCTTTCGGACTTTTCCAGAGGTCCACTACCTGGAAATCCCACGAGTTTCTCTTTTTCTGACACTAGCTCCTTCTAGGAAAGCAAAGAAGTTAGAAACAGCGTAGTCCGAAATTCTCCAGACTCGAGGAGGAAAGCGTGCGTTGCTTTATTGAGTCACCGTGAGACAGTTTCCCACTTCACCCAACGCTTCGGGAACCAGGAACCAATCAGAACTGCGTTTCGGTGACCCCGATGTGCCGGGGACGGAAGTCCACGTGGCAAACAGGAAACTTTGGAGTTCGAAGAGCTCTTCCTCTTCCCAGACCAAGAGGACTCACTTGCTGATTCCAGGGATGTCTTCTGTTATCCTCGGGAGTCGCGCTCTTTGATTGTCAGCCAGGGTCGATCGTAACGTTCCTCCTTTTGCAGGATTTCATTTCGAAGCACCGGTTGGGCTGGAAACCGCTGCACTTTCCGGAGTAATTGTCCTGAATCAGGCTGACACACATGGCGAAGAGGGCCATCCCCGTGAGGAGGTAAATCGCGCAGAAGACGAAGGCTATCTGAACTTCCAGATTGGAGTCCAGGCCGCTGCCAGGAAACATCTCCCCGAATCCTATGGTGCTCAGGCTGACAAAGCAGAAGAAGACACTCTCGAAAAAGTTCCAGTTCTCCCATGAGGAGAACAGCGCGGCGCCACCGCACAAGTACAGCATCAGGATGAGAAAGCACACAAGCACCGGCACCTTCGTCCTTTCCTCGTCATTAAGCCGTGAATCGACCTTCGCCGCCGTGTGGAGGGCATCGGACTTGCAAGAGTTCAGGTAGGACTCCCTTCTTCCCGAAGCGACGTGGTTTTCGCAAACGTTCCTGTCTTTGTCCTTCACCGAAATCGTGGAGAGGAACTGCTCCTTTTGAGCGCCGCCGGACGGCTGCCTGCCCCGGCAGCACAGAACTCTAAAGTACACTGTCTGGAGATTCTTGGCCAGCATGTTTCCAACGTTCGACAGGTACAGGAACACCAGAGGAATCCCGAATGACGCGTAGACTATCGTCACCACCTTCCCCATGATGGTGCGAGGCGTACGGTTCCCAAAACCTAAAGAACAAGGGACATGGATGAGGTTGGATTCCCGTAGAGAACACAATAGAGTGGACACGCCCACTCTCACCACCACCCACCCGCACGCAAAGACCAAGACGAGGTTGCGTTATCACGTGCAGCGGCAATTAAAGCGGCCTATCCGCGCACTGGGGAAAGCTACCAGGCAGTCGTAAAGACTGGAGTCTTTGGGACCTCTTGAAAGGTACAACGGAGAGAAGAGTTCTCAACAAACTACCGAAGCATGCAGTGGACTCCGGTGCAAATGTCTCCGAGTTGACCAATCACGGGGAGAAGGGTCAACTTGTTGAGGTTGGCATTTATTTTTATTTTACTTAGATACTCCGTCCTCTATTCCACAGACACATATTCCTACACCGCAGCACATAAACACGTGTCCTTCATTCCTGTACACAGAACAGATACATGTACCTAGAGGCTGTTGCAGGAGCCATTTCGGCATCATACCGGCTGAAACGAAAACAACCTCCCTTTCCTAAAGTCTGGTGCTTGCGGAAAGCCACCAGTTGGTGGCACTCGTGACTAGGCATGGCCAAAGAGGCCGGCGAAATGCACTGAATATTCTGAGCAAACCCCAAGCGCGCAAGAAACAGAGAGAGGCATCGAAAGTGTTCCAGGGTTTCTTCCACATTTTCCGTACGGGTGACTGCACGTGTCCTCAGTACAATTCGCTTCAACCGCATGTGCATATCTGAGGTCACGCATGCAGGGAACTCTCGCACTTCGTGAGAACCTTGTTTTTGAACTCTTGGAAACCCGTGTTGTTGTTGTTGAGCTGCCTCTGACTTGTAGTGTTCCAAAGAAACTCGCCCATCGGTTCTTGTTGTATGTGAAGACATTGAAAGGGTCTGCGGGCCGCGCTCAAAATGATCCTACCTCGAAGTTCTCTGATGGAAAGCACACAAACAAAAAGAGAGAAGAAGAAAAAAACAGATTTTCGCGGTCTCGCACTTTTTTGCCCTTTAGGGATGAACTGCAAGTTTGCTGTAAGGGAAAAAGTTCGAACTATGGAGAACCCTCCTTGCGGTCGCGTGGGGCATCCTTTCTGCTGTAGATTCCATCCGATACGCACTTCCTGTTGCCCATTCTGTGAGTTTGAGAAATCGCTCTTGATCACTGCGTTTCCATTCTTGGAGCTTCACCTCGCCATGCTGAACCAGGAGCACCGGAAGTGACACGGTTAGAAGTGAGAAAACCTAGTCGGCACCTGCCGCCGTATCCCGTATCGTTCAGATCAGTGCTCTTCACCCTCGTACGGAAATCACCACATTTCTCCCCACTGAAAAAGATGGTTTCTTGTTGAAACCTCCATCAGATTCTCCTTGATAATGAAAGACAGCTCAGAGTTTTGTTCCTGACTGCTCTCCAAAAGTTGCGAAGACACATTCGCTCGTCTCTGCTCTTAAGAAGCCCAGGGGCCTTCCAGAAATGTGATTAAATCAAAGACAAGATATGCGGTTTTCCTTTCAAAGATGGAATTGTACTGTACCGTAGGATGAAATGCTTTCGAACTTGCACATTTCTAAAAGAAATCTTTGAACGATGTGGCCGAATTTCCGGGTTCCATTTTTTTTCTGTTTCGTGATTTAAAAGAAGGAAACTTGCAGTCAGAGATCACCTGGTCCTATAAAGATAGCAATCTCAGGGGAATTCCGTAAGGAGCTTCCGTATGTTCTGCAGGAGTAAGAAGGCGTAAACTAAAACATTTCTGATACTCGCTCGAAGGGAACGGCCGAATAAGAAACGGGCAAGTTTTCGTATGGAAATCAAAATACGGAAAGGATTCCTGGAATAAAAACTGCACGTTTTTGAAAAAAAAAAAATCCTCCTCTTTCCTTTCCAAAGAAGTTATTTGTGGTGTGAAAGGCAAATGAAACGGGTCAACACTGGTCAGGTCAAACGAGTCAACGGTTGCTGGTCAACCGACCCTCAGACTCGAGCGCCTCCTTCCCGCCTGGAACCTCAGCCGTGTCAGAGTCATCTTGCGGAGACTCGAAACGCGCGAGGCACCCAACTCGGCGCCAACCTCCTTAAGTATCCGAAACGAGAAGTACCCGTGACGAGAAGCGCCACAACCCAGACTCCGCAGCCACACGACCTCCAGAGGATGAACAGCGATCTCATCATTGAAGTACTGCGGCATTTCTTGGACACGCTCCGCTCTGAGGAGCGTGGTGGTCCCTGAAAACTCGGAAACAGTTCGATGTCGTCGCTTTCCAGAGACGGACGATCCATAACCGAACCTCGGCAAACTGGAAGCGATGGGAAAGATAACCCTTCGCGAGATTGAGGGACCATGCATGAACTCATCGAACTCTATGACTTCGTGACTTGAATCGTGAGCTAGAATTCTTGGGCATTCCGAGACTCTGGGATGTAAAGCTGGGCAAGTACTTGCCACGCGATGGCGCAGGTAAAGTTCGATTCATCGGAGGGTGCCCCCTCTTGGACGTGCTGCTCCACAAAAGGGAAGAAAGAAGGGCGGATTTGCATGAAATGAAGTTGGATGCAAGGAAAGTGCGATGGGTACACATGTGAGATGGCGACTGAGGGAAGAGAAACATCCGACGAACCGCGACGCATGGAAACACTGCCAGCAATGACTCCCTTCGAGGGATCGTTTCAAACGAGGGAACGTGAAAACTTGAAGACACCCAGGAGGACCAGTTCGGCTTTCGCCGAGCGAATGGGCGCAGAATCCTCGTGCTCGAACGCGCAGGAGTGCACGCTGGAGAGATCTTCCTCGCAACGGCGGGCTCCCGCGACATGCGAGGGAAGTGGATGCCAACGGAACGCCCATCCAGGACTCTGATGGTGGCGGTGGTTGGAACGTGGAATCTTCCGCGGGAGCCAGTGAACAGGACTCGGATGCTTTGGGATACCCTCAACAGGAATCTCAGAGCTCTCGGAACGCGACCTGGGAACTTTGCTCCTCATGTTCGGAAAGAAAAATCCAGGAAGGTCGCCATCCAAAAAAGACAGGAAGGAACTGGAGCTGCGGACTTCTACGGTTGCAGCTGCCGAGCCTGCAGTTGCCAACGCTGTGTCTCAAGAGCCATTCGCTTCCCCAGCGAGAAATCACAAAGCTCTTCACACTGTCCACGGCACCCGAGGTCGCGTGAAGGAGTCCATTCTTTTCACGCCTGGGAAGGAGCCCTGAAGGGCATCTCTTCCTTATTCTCTCCGGAGGGAACCAGCAGAGGAATCGCTGCTTGTTGGTGCTTTTCTGAAGAGAACTTTGAAAACCTTGAGGCTTCCCAATTTCTCTGAAGGATGCTGCCTGAAGGGAGCTTACACTTTGCAGAGGTATCAATCCACCAGCTCCATGGTACGAGATGAAGGGTCCATCCACAAGGAATGGGCGATTGTTTTTGCTTCAGCCAGTGTGATGCCCAGATGGTTCCTGCAACAACCTCTAGGTACAAGTACCTGTTCTGTATACAGGAATGAAGGGCACAAGGGGAGAATGGCTCCATTTTCACAACCGGAGAGAAACTCCGAAGGGAACAGGCTCCATGATTCTTGGATTGAAAGGACCCCTGGACGGTCAAATTCCAATCCCAGCTAGTCAACGGGGAAAGCCGGAAGCACGCTAAGCTTGTGGATTCGTGGATCGTCCTGCGGGGGGAACTCGAAACCCACGACGTACCCCTTATTTCTTAAAGTCGGTCCTCCGCGTGGAGATTCGAACCCGCAACTCTTGGTGCCACGCGGCCACCGACGCGTGCAACGTGGTTCCTGAATGCAGCGCTGGCGAGCATTCAAGAAAAATGAATGGATTAGGGAACAAGATGAACGGGACTTTGAAAGGCATTAACAGTTCATGTCATCACTCGTGGCTTCTTGGTGGCACCGCCATCGCTGCTTGCAAGTTGCGCGCGCGCCCTCGAGACGCATCCCAACGTCCGAGCGATTCTTCGAGAACGTTCTAAGTGGAGACGCTTCCCTGCACTTTTTCGGAAGAAGGCGATGCTGCTACGACTTCACTGCACTCTTCTTGAGACGAACTCAAGCCGTGTGGACGAAGACCTGCTGAAGTGCCGTCAGCCCGAAACAGAGCTGGAAATGGTCATGCTCATAATAAAGAAAAAGAGCGTGCCTTTTCGGGATTTTCGTTCGACTGACGACGTGGTTTCCGGCAGGATAAGAGGGGGGACATCGTGGAAAGGATCCCTCGCACCTCCGTCGAATTCCTCTTGGCAGCCTTCCGGAGATGTGCGCCGGTTTCAAACCTAAGAAGCGACGCATGCAAACAGCTGCCATCCGCTGACGACGGCGACGTCTTTCCACGTTGGTTAACGCCAGTTTTTGCAGACTCCACTTACGGAAAAAAGTGCTGACCTTTGTTCCTTTTGAAAAACGGACTAGCCGCCCGCGACCACGGAGGAATTCCCGTCAAGTGCCACCCCTTTATTTTTGCTCTGCCTTATCATGACAAGTGGACGTTCCTGATTCTTGGTCCTTCAATCGGAAACTTTATCTGCCACGTATCTCCTCCTCTTCCTCCTTGCATGAGCTGGAGAGCAAATTTCCGGTCTGCCCTGCTTTGTTCTTTAGCACTGGTTAGCGAACTGGCGATTCTGACTTTCGGGTGAATTTGTTGATCCCGTTAGTCTTGTGGAAGTTCCTCGATCCCCTAGTCCAGTATCCAACTCCTTGCTCTCCCTATCTGAGGATAGGGCGAGAAGAGAAAATGATCGTGCTTGCGTAACTGATCTCCGTGGTGATGAATCAAATGCACAACGTCCTGCTTCCGTTGACACAGGACAGAACAGACGTGCCTGGCATCAGTCTCAGAAGTCGGATGAAGCAGAAGATGCCCTCTTCCAGAGTGCATCCTTCCCGCGAAGGAAAAAGCAAAAAGGAAGGTCATCATCATCTTCTAGCCACAACAGAGAGAATCTCCTTTCTCTCTGTTGAAGAGCAGATCGCTTCCTGGATGTTGCAAGCCAAACGGCAAGGTGGCCAATACCGGAAGTGTCTTTCCCTCAGGACGCATTACCGTCATGAACTGTCAGGGGAGGCCGAAGAGATCCTGTAGCCACAAGAGCATTGGGGTAGAGAACCTGGGATCGAGGACATGCATGCATGGAAGAGACACAGTGCCTGAGCGCTTCAAGACACGAATGTTGGGAGTGGGAGAAACAGAAATCGCGAGGAGGAGGATGGTGCAAACAGCCAGCAAGCAAATCACCGAGATCTGCGGCGGATCCGAGGAGGGGCCACCGTGGAACAAGCAGATGGGCAAACGAACAAGAACTGGTCGGTGGCTACCGCGCTTGCGAGCGATACCCCTCGCCAGTGAAGAAAATTCAAGTGGGCCGAATTCCGTGCGGACGATAAAACGATCGTGGGATGTCCACATTCACTCGATCGAAAGAAGGGAGGCAAACATCAGTCTGGAAGAGTTCCCTTGCGGACTCTGAACCGTCGTGCTCGTCACAAAGCGCACTCTGCTCGTTTCCTCATTTCCTGCTGATCATTTGGAATGAAATCAGCATCCATTTATCGTTCTAGCAGAACGATACTCCCAATTGCATGCACGTTGGTTCCATATCAGTTCCCTTGGGAAGAACTCCATCCACTTCGGGGCAATCTGACAAGTCCGTTCGCTCCTCTTTCACGGCCTTCCGCGTTCACAGAATCTCGGAAGAACTCTGTGGGTGTCCAAATGGAAAGCAGAAGACTACCACTCTCTTGTCTTCCTGTCTTCCGATGTTCTAGATCCCTCGCAAGGACCAGGGTTTGTACGAATTTCAAGCCCAGAGACCGTCTGGGCTTCATTCCGGAAACCACGGTTTCATCTCCTGAATGCAATAAGGGAATGCAATGAAGAGAAATCAGAAAGCCTTCTTCATCTCCTGAAAACCCCATTGGCTGCAACGAACCGCATCTCTAAGGACACTTCTTGGTTTGGAAGACCCGCCGTCTGAAAGTAGCGGACACGTGAGCGTCAATCGAAATATCTAAAATAAGAAGTTGTGCGTTCTAAGTGTCGGAAAGCAGATGGTGCGTCCACAAACCCACTTTGATCTACATTGCCTTTCCTTCAGCTGCCCGACAACTGAACGGAGCCTCTGGCACCAGCAAAAGTCGCTTAGGAAGTCCGAAACTTCGGCGGGTTCCCATTCTTTGGTTCCGTCCTCATCTGTCCTCAGTTGCACTTCGCAGCGCAGTTCCCGGAGGCTGCCTTGGAATTCCCACTAACTCTCAATACCCACGAAGATGAACTTCTAGAAACTGAGATCCTGATCGCCGCAGTCTAATATCTCTGCATCGGTCTCGTGGATGAAAATCCCATGAAACAATTCGTTGTCGATTTTTCCGTGCGTTTCCGGAATGAAGACCACACCTGGACATTCCTGGACCTTTCCGAATCAGAATGGACCTGTCTCCTGGATCGCTATGCTGCATACACAATCGATTTCTCCCGAACTTTCTGACCTGCAGAGGCATTTTGTCCGAGCTCTCTTCCCGAAGGCATTTTGCACGCCTTAGCACCCCAAGTGAGCAGTGACCTACCCTATGTTTAAGCTACTAGTACAGGAAGAAGCGATGGGGATCGAATGCGCAGGAGGTGCACGGCATGCGAAGAGCCTTCAGCGCAGATCCTCGATCTCCGTGAGCGGAACTTCAACTTCACTGTAAAGAGTCACGACCTGATAAATGAAGTGGCTCAAAGGAGATGAGAGCCGAGTTCTTCAAACCCGCCGGCACTGGAGGTCGACCCATTTCCATTTCTGGACTAAGCCTAACGCCCGACTGATAGGGAGTGTGGATTTTCGATTCGTGTAAAGTTCTCCTCTGCTACCTGTAGGTGTTGAGACCCTTCAGGAAGCGCGTTGACAGCTCCATAATTACCAACGTCCATATTCGCAATTTCAAGGGGGAAAAAAAATCTCCGGATCCTTTGACCAACAAATCTTCTACCAGCCCGCTGTTGCCGCCATGAGGCATCTTCGCATGCTCTTTCGTAAAGGGACAAAACCCACCCCCGAGACAGGACGTAGCGGAACCACCGTGCATGGATTCCACCTCGCTTTCACAAACTCGTTCGAGGTGGCTGTTCGCCGAAGAGGGCATGCCAAGGAGGCATGGTTTTCGTGTTTTGTACATGCGCACATTTAAGAACCAACGAGCACAAGCAGCAGCAAACGGATTTTTCTTTTTCTTTTTTTTTTCTTGTTTTCTTTTCCCCCGCTGTTTGTTTTTACATGGAAAGGCAATTTACTTGGAAATGCATCAATAGACCGGTGAGGCAAAAGAGGTTGAGAAAAAAAAAACAGCACTTTTCAAGAGAATTCGTCTCTATCGTTTCCTTGAAGCACTATCTCACGGGAAGCAATCCCTTGAGGTGAGTTCGATTCTCAAGACGGAAGTCGCGGAGTCAAAGAGTGGCGACGACTCTCAATACCATTTTTTTCTCAACCTCTTTTTGCCTCCCTTGGCGGCCGTGGCTACGTCTGTGAGTGGCACCAAACGTTGCGGGTTCGAATCTCAGCCAGGGAAGGATCGACGCCGAGAACGCGAGGTGCATCGTGGGTTTCGAGCCCCTCCGCAGGATGACGCTGGTTCAGCTGTAGGCTTCGGGTGCCATCCTCCCGGAAGCCAGATGTTCCCGTCGATTGGCTGGCCAGGATTGGAAGTTGACCTTCCAGGTTCCTTCCAGGAATCACATAGTCTGTTCCCTTCAGAGTTTCCCTCCGGTTGTGGAAATGGAACCGTCTTCCTCCCCAAGGGTCCACCCTTGTCCCATCTCGTACCATGGAACTGGCGCACTGATACCTCTGCTCCCTTCGAGGAAGCGTCCCTTCGAGACTCTTTAGAGGAGCACCAAGAAGGAGCGGTTCCCCCGTGGGTTCCCTCCGGAGAAGAAACGAGGAGTCCCCTGCAAAGGATCCCTCCGGAAAAAATAAGAAGGAGGTTACCCTCGAGGTTCCTTCCCCAGGCATGAAAGGAACGGGCTCCTTCCTAAGGAGTCTTCCTGGATTCATAGGGTGGTCGCCTTCCAGGATGCTCCCTATAACTTGAAGAGTTACACGCGCTCTCGGGTGGCGTGAACAGCGTTAAACTTCGTGAGCCTCACCCTCCCTCCTAAATAGGCGGAGGTCCTCGAGTACTTAGAGAACCAAAAAAAAAAAAGTGGTGAACTTCTAACGTTGCTTTCTTACGTTACCAGAAGAGAACCATCTAAGATGAATCACCTAAGTCACCTAAGATGCTCAAAGATGGGAAAGATTTTCCATTGAACCAGGCACCTACTCAAGTGATGATGATGCGATCATCGAACATCAGCGATTCGATTTCGTCATCGTCGAATCCCGAAGACGCACTTGGAATGAGCAAAATTGATGACGATCTTCACTGGATTAGTAAATCAGTTCGATTAAAGGTGTTATTCATGGAACCCCAACCATTCTCTGTACGTGGGTAAAAGAAAGATTGTTTGCCATCATCCAAGGAGAAGACCCAGCCATCCGACTCTGGAATTCGAGGATCCAGCATGGAACAGAATCGAAATGGCTCGGGTCGAGCGACTGGAACCACGGAAGATCCCCAACTGCTCTCAAGGGATTGAAAACCCGGGACCGGCAGCCTCGATGATCACGACCCCGAGAGGTACGAAGAGACGCGTCTTCCTCGTCTATGGATGCGTTGAAGATACGAGAACCAGAATAGAAGCGAAAGCTTTCTTGTCTGCTTCACCTCGAGGTCGCGAATTCGAGGTCTGCACCGGAAAGCAGATTAGCTGAAACCACAGCTCGCGGCTTGCAGCAGTCAAGCATGCCCACAGCAGAAGCAGCAATTCTTCGCTGACGTTGCTGTCCTTTTTCTCGTGGAAAAGAGAGAGACGACATCCAGAGATAAAAGCAGCGTGACCACATTTCTCGCATGAGATCTGCCGCGGTTCCTCGATCAGAGGTCACGCGCACACCCGAGACGGAGACCTCTTTTCCGTGGTGGCAGCTGATGACGGGACAAGCGCGGTTCCCCGGTCGAGTGCTGTAGGATGTTGCCTGAGCGTGTGAAAACTCGGCGACAGCATCGGAAGCAGAACTTCCAAGAAAAAGAGACCGATACAGGACGCAGTCCCTCCTGTTCGCCGACAGGAGGGTAATGGCTCCTGCAAGAGCATTGGTGGAAGGGTCCCTGAAAGTCTGGGACCCGGAGAAAGACAGGAACTCCGGATTGCAACTGTAAGGGAAGATGAAAGTGCCCATCGAGAGACCAGAGTTGTCACATAAAGTGTTGCGGGCTGTGGGGAAGCCCACGAATCAGTGCCACCCAGCTCGGCTCCTGAATTCTCCTTTACAGATGAAACCTAAACCGAATCATTGGAAACTTCGGGAGGCATTGTTGTTCTAGATCTTTCAGTAGGATCACCGGAGCTCCAGGATTATCTTGATTGATCCCGAAGCATCGGAAGAAGGAGGCGTCCAAAGCTGCGAAAAGTCATCATCGCGTGAACCGAAAGTTTGGAAGGATCTCAAGATGGAGGAACTAATCTATGGAGGCTGCTTCAGTAAGACCAAAAAGAACGATCAGACGCTGAAACTTCAAAAGAATGAGGAAAACCGTTAGAATTAATAGAAACGTGCGTGCTGAGGGCAGATCTGGCGGATCTGATTGGAGGAAAAGTGCGCTTTATTGAACGGATCCAAATTTTCCAGCGAGAGGCATCTAATGAGGCGTTCATGACGGGATTTTCGTTTGATCTTCGGTCTCTGAGGTGGGATTGGAACCTTTGCCTATTCCTTTCTTTTCCTTTTGAGACTGGTTTTCGCGTGCTTGATGCTCTCCTTCATCAATCCATTTCCACGCCGAGTCCACCTCGGTTCTCGTGTTCCATCGAATGAGGTCTCGAAAACCCATTAGGCATACAAAGCTGCAGCGTTCGAGGCGCCGGTCTCTGCCTTGAAGCTCTCTTTTCCTTGTCTCCTAAAGATGAGTCGTCAGGACCAGGTGGAGGAAATGCAGTGGAGCCGAAGAGCAAGCGCGCTCTCCTAGTTCCACACAGGAAACGCGTCCGGGGGATGAACTTCAGCCGCCGGCGTCCAGAGGAAAGTCTATGGGATCCTCCCACTTGTCTGCGATGAGACTCCCTGCCGCTTTTCTTCCGAGCGAGACGGGAACCACCATCGAGTTAGAAAATTCGAAATGGATCGTTCGTTGCGTTTTTTGCGCAGCATCCGGAAGAGCATCCTTCTCACAAGTGAATCTCAGAGGTCGAGACCGCAAAACCTCTGGCACCAAGCAGCTTCGCCCATCATCTCCATCCGAGGAAGAGCATCCCAGTTCCCTTCCTTTCATGCTTACGAGCGCTCAGGACTTCCAGATCAACTCCAAGATGGAAACGCTCCCCCCCCCTTCTGCATAACGGGAAACGCTCCCCAGCAGGAATTCAACGCTGCTTACTCGAGGAGTAGAGCGGAAAGAGCGCGCGATCCCATTGACCTCACGGACGGACTTCCGCGCACTGCACTACTGAAAATGATGGTGACTTGGTCGCTCGCCCACGAGAGCTTCGGTCGTGCCTAGTCTTTTACTCGCAGATGAGTCTTCAAAGCTTACCAACAACTGGATAATCTCATTCCCCCCCGCTCTGAAGGAATTTCTGCACAACAGGAAGGAGCAAGATACAAGCAAAAAGAGGTTCTCCAGGTTGGGACAACTTCACCATCGATGTTCCCCACGAGAAGAATCACCTCTGCCCAATGCACGATGCAATGCAAAGGAGCACGGAAACTCCTAACCTCAGGGTGCCCGAATCAAGGGTTGGGTGGAGAAGCAGCGAGTATAAGGTCATTTCCCATGCAGAGGACGGCATTTTAGGTTCACAAACTGCAGGTTATCCCCGCATCACCAGTGGAATCTCCCTGGAGAGCATGACCCACCAGGGTTGGAGATGACAGGATGTGCAGGGAGGATGCGGAGCACGGAAGAGTCCGCGCTACATCCTCATCACGTGCGCACCCAAGGTTGTCAACCACCAAACGATGACCATCGGGACCCACAACGTCGGATCAGGAGGGTTACCCTTAAGGAGTGGGGGGTGGTAGCTTCCAGCTAATCTTCCTGCGAATCACTCAAGTCTGAATGTGCGTCTGCTGCTCCAAGGGGGAAAAGTGTGGAAAGAAGAGGGGGATTAGGCACGTCATCCATCTACACGAACGCTTCTCAAAGTACACGCTTCGACTGTACATATACGAAAATTGGAGCGCTTCTCAACGGCGCCGGAGGATGTTGTGCAGAAGGAGAAAAAATACCGAGGACGGGAACTCCATTTCGTTTTAGAGGGAGCGCCGGCCGCGGGAGGATCGTAGGGTTCTTGAGATCGGAAGACGCGGCGGAGGACAAGCTGCCAGGGATATTAAAAATCTCGGAAGGACAAGCAGGCAACAGAAAAAAGGTGACGGTCTACATAAGCATCTAGTGTTCCAGGAACGTGCCAGAAACTCAGGATGGGGATGCACCTCCCAAACGAATCCCACCCTCTTCCCATGGATTTGCCAGAAAGACGAGTCTCGAAACGGACCTCGTCCTCATGCTGACAAATTTCGGTTCTATTTAACCCTCTGAGCACTATGGATGCATCTATGCGTCGGGCAAATGTTTTTTTTTTTTTGTTTGGCCTTATACACGCGACGTAAGTTGACACGATCCATGTTTGAGATGGACACACCCACTTGCGTTCTTATAATTCCCTTATAGACAAAAGGAAACAAAATCCTATTTCTAGCGGCTAACGATTCTCAGTTTTTCTCAGTGTCGTATAGAATTCATGATATTGTTTTTCATCTTTGTGATACCTTAAAAATGGGAGTGAATTATTGAATTATCCGGATTATAATTTTTCAATGAATGATATATCTTTGGGAAAAGAGAAAATATTCTATTTAATGTGGTGTAAATAAGCAATTACAATAACTTTGATCAGCACTTTATAAAGTCAGTCGGTAACTCGATGGAGCACGCGGTACGCGAAGAAGCAGTAAGCTCAAACTGAGACTCGCGTGCCATCAGCACAGAACCTTTTAATCTGATGAGCTCCGTACCCGAAGGGTTAAAAGAATTGGTCCGTTTTCCCCCCCCCTTCTGGAGCAAGATTTTATAAAGGAGTAAGTAATTCATTGCTTGTATCTTTGCAGCTGGAAACTCAACATAATGACTTCTGAAGCTATCGCCGTTGTGGATTTCTTCTTGACTGGCGTTACTGGCAAATCAGAGCGGTAGAAGGAAGAGCCGATGGCCCACCAACTGCTAGGCGTCGCGCATCCGAGGAACTGAAGGGTCGTTTTAACTTTTGCTTCTCGGTCGCGGCCTGCCCTGAGCTGCAAAGCGCCAACCGTGGCAACCGTTGCGACCGCGTGCTATCAAGAGAGAATAGCTTGTTCCTGCATCCTCCCTGTTCCTGCAGCCCCTGTCTAATGGCGCATCCTTCTACTAGCTCGCTCGGAGAGCTCATGCTGTTGTTGCCAAGGTGCTCACCGCCCTAAGGACTTGCTTTCCCTACCCAGCAGATTCGGCAGCTCCCAGGGAACGCGCCCGTTCGAATGAGTACAGGAAGCTGTTGGATGCGCTGGTATGCCGTCAACAGTCTTCCAGCCTCTCTGCAACAGCTTCCTCTCCCTGTAACCGGAAAAATTAATTCCAGCACCAAAAAAAAAAAAAAAAAACTGCCTTCTTATTTGAAAGAAGAAAAAAAAAGAAAGAGGAAAAACTCATTCCGTCAGCCCTTATATCCAAGTACTTCTTTATATGATCTATTTCTCACAAAAACACGCCATGGGGGGGAGGAAGAATAGGGAGGCACAAAGCCCTATGTAGTTATTTGCATTCTGAATGCCTGCGTCATTACGACCAGATATTAAAAAAAAAGTCCATGATGGAAAAATAAGTGTGCGCGCGTGCACGACGCTCTCCGAGGGGCCGACGCACGAAGAGCCAGACCTTCACGCGTCCTCTAAGGCACGCGCTGCTCAGCATCCAGAACCGACCTGACGTTAGGCTCCCGCGGACACACGGGAGAGGGGCTCATCTCCGGCCCCCAAGAATCATAGGGAAGAGTCTCTCGGCATGCCGTGCGGCCGTTCGTAGGTGCATCCGAATGACTGGGGGGCGCGTTGGAAGGCACCGGGTCCATAGCGGTGTGGAGACCACCAAGACGCGAGGATGGCGACTCCAACGGACGACCCCTGCCTCTCCTCTCACCGGCGGTCATCCCGGGGCGCGGCATCCTCTGCCTCGAGCACTGTCCGCACCGATCGCAGGGAAAGCGGCACCAACGCCGCCTTCGGGAAGGGTCCGCACTCTTCGGACCCACGAACGGGACGCGTGCGCAACGACAGACAAAGACGAGGAATGCCGGGCACATTTCACGCCACGTCTCCCTCCAAACAACTGGGAACTTGACCGTGACCGCGAGAACCAGGCGATCCCGTTTGAGAGACCGGGAAGCAGAACCGGAAAGCACCGTCGTCGGCGAGGGAGTCGTTCTAGGAGTTGCTGGTCTTTCCGCGGGATCGGCAAGTTCCTGAAGAAAACGTGAGCATTCGTTTCATCCTTTATGCGCGGGACTCCAAGGAGCTGCGTTTCGCGGTGGGAAAACAGAGGGGAAAGAACGCGCGTCTGTCCCGAGAGAGAGCGAGTGAGCCGTGCCGAATGGGCGTAGAGCGTCCGTTGTGACCGGGAACAAAGAAGGTCCAGGCTCCCCGTGTTGGGAGGACGGGAACGCGTGGTTTTCCCGCCGTCTTGCGACATGTCGCCCCTCGGGATCCGCGAGTTTTGAGGACATCGAGAGCACTCCGCGCACGAAAAATGGGGAGTCCCCCCTCCTTCCTCAGCGATGCCTGCTGCCCTCGGGAGCGATGACTCGATCGAAGAGCGGTCGGGAGAAAGCAGCCGTAGCGTGGAATGGAGCGCACGGTCCCTGCCGCCCGCTCCACTTCCCTGAAGGCTCAAGAGGCAATAAAATCTTCACGGGCTCCATTTCGCCCTCTCCTCTCCTTGGAGACCGCGGATTCAGAAATCTTCCCGGGGGCTCCTCTTCCTTCGCTCCGGCGCGTCCCCGACGCTTGCCAGGAAGAAGAGAACCCGCCCCAACAGGAGGAGTCTCGGACAGGGAACCCCGCAGGGTTCCCAGGGCGACATAACCCAAGGCTTTTCGAGTCAGAGCACCGGACGTCCTCGCCAGTCTTCTCCTAGGCACTCCCTCGGGGCACCTCCTTGGGATGGGCCATCCGCTGCTCATCTCCGGAGGCATTTCGAGGACCCTCCGTTAGGCTCTCGGAGCCGGCGGATGCCACGATGCCGCGTTCCTGCACCCTCGAGGACTGCGTTGGTGGGCAAAGAATATCGACATCCTCTTGAATGAACTGGTAGTCTCCTTTGTCCACCTCCCCCCCAGGCAGTTTGGCGCTCCTCATCCGGCGGCAACACGTGGCGACGCCCTTCCCACGCCGGTAGAGCCAAACGAGCAGGAGCGCATCTCCCCGGACTGTGCCAGGGAGGTGGGACACCAGGCCGCTCCTTCACTTTCCCTCGCGGGGCCGGGGCGCGAGCTTGCACGGCTCCGTATGGAAAATGTCCTCTCACTCCCACCGCACGCAGACGCGGCTCTCTCTAGGCAACCGTTCCAAATCCGCCGCTGATCAGCGATTACTTTATGGAAGCAGCCCTCCATCCTGGAGGACAAGGGCAGAGCTACGAATTTCGCGAGAAACCCACCCTCCGCATTCCCGAAGGGATTTCTTTTTTTTAAGAAAAGACGGTCTTCGGATGAAGGAGGCAGCTGTGTCACAGGGAGGAAGAAGAACTGGTAGTAGCAGCAGAAGAGGAAGAGGAAGAAGGACTGTAAGCGTCAGAAGAAGAGGAAGAGGAAGAAGGACTGTAAGCGTCAGAAGAAGAGGAAGAGTCAGTGTGCATGAAGCGAATGTCGAGGGGAGCAAGCATTGGACCCTCCTCTCCTGCTGTCATCCAGCTGCAGTGAGCACTCCAGAATCGTAGCCTCGTCCCCTCGTCCCCTTTCCTCCTTAAGAAACTCCTCATAGTCTTTTGTCGAGCCTCTGCATCTCTCAGAGGGTCGGGCGGACCACCGGGATAAACCAGAACATTCCTCACATCCTCTGACGATGTTCAGTGGCTCAGGAGACAGACTTTTGGTCGGAGACGGTCCAACAAGAGGTCCTGGTTTCCAGACGGGAAGGAGAGGCAACGAACCCCTTTTCAGTCGGCCCCGAAGTGGTGGTGGGGGGGGGAGAAGGGAAGGTGTCCTCAGGGGCCTTGCCCCAGTGGAGATCCTCTACCTCCTCTTCCCCTCCCCTTTATTCTTGAGCCGGGCACTCGGGGAACGTGACAAGGCTCCGCTGCTCTGTGAGCGCGCGCCTTCCGGAGAGAAGGGCAGGCGGAGATCCCAACGAAGGAGCGGTCGTGTGATTCGATGAACCCCGTGCTGCTTCTGCAGTTCCTCCTCCTCTCGGCGTCCTGGGTCGAAGAGCCTCCTGAGGGGCCTCCTTTTGGGGGTCACTTGCTCCATCCATTCCGAAGTGCTGGCTCCGGGGGAGTTCGATCTCCGGAGGGGGGGAAGGAAGAAGGGTGGCGGGGACGAAGAGTCTGCAGCAAGAGCCGACTTCCGCTTCTGCGAGTGCTTGCCCGACGAGACGGGCCCCGGTGCGCCATCCTGGCAACTGTAGCTCGGAAGCGCTGTGGCACGCTAAGTGGCAGGAGAGTGCGCTGAAGGAGATCGGCGCTGCTTGGAGGGAGCGGACCTGGACGGGGACGCTCGTCTCGCAAAACTCCGTTCGCTTTGGTAGCTTCCTCTGTTGACCTCTTTTTCGGGAAGGAGGCGCTTGCGCGGACCACTCGCTGGACGCCGGCAGGCAGGTGTGGATGCTCACCCGCGCATCCCTGTACTTGGATCCTATTCGCGAGCTGGGAAGCTGAATGGGGGGTGGTAGGGACAGACGCAGGAATGAAGCCTCCACCGAGGAAGACGGAAATCCTGGTCCACGGAGAGCTGCTAGATTCCGGGAGCTCTCGAATCTTCGATCAGGAGCGCGAGTGATGCCGACGACCTCCGCTGCCTTCGTCTCCACTCCTGCGAGACTGTGGGTGGGTCACGCCGCTGGCGGTTGCAGCCAGGTCAGCGACCCACCTTGTGCTCCCAGCGCGTCCTTGCATCTGAGGCGACTCGCCGTCTCCCTCCTGATACGTGCTCCTGCCAACAACTAGGAATCCCCTCGTCCGTTTCTGGAGCCCTCTAGATCATCTCGTTGACCTCCTGAGCCGCTGCAGGTGCGCCTCTCGATGGAGCGGAGACCCAGCTCTCGGCATTCGCTCCATGCATGCTGACCATTCTTCCATCCTCTAGTCCGTCTTCCTCTTCTGACGCTTCCAGCCCTCCTTCCTCCTCTTCTGCTGCTACTGCCAGTTCTTCCTCTCACGTGTTTCCTCACATGCATTCCCGCGTACCCCAAATTGAAGACCGGAGAAAGAAGATGAAGCACGGGACCCGCATCCCGGAGGAGAGGAGCCGAGGCTGACTACTCCCGGCGATCTTCCTGAGCAGCTCTCTAGACCCAGGCCACCAGCTCTTCGAGTAGCCAGTGCAGTCACCGAGGACGCGATTTGGGAATTCCCCCCACGCCACACCATCTCTTCTTCCTCTGCATCGCGAGGATGTTAGCGTGCGTCTGCGGCGGGATGCTGCCTTTATCGAGCGGCGAGCCACGGCATTTCAGTCAACCGCTGGAGATCGGTGGGAAGGGGCGAGGACGAAAAGGAGGAGGGTGCAAGTGGTGGGGCAGTCAAGGAGCCGACTTTCTGGCTGGCACACACCTCGCTTGAGTCGCGCCCGCCCACTTCCTGGAGAATCGCGGCATCCCTGCAACTCTCGGAAGAGCAACCTTTTCTCACTGCCCTCCGGCAGCAGAGCGCGCAATCCAGAAGCGTGACCTCACTCTTCCTTCATTCTTCCTCCTCCGGGAGATTGGTTTCCATCGTTTTTTCTCCGAACCTCTGCGTCGGATGGAGGGGGAAGCTGACCGTGGGGATGAAACAGGACATCCTTTACATCCTCCGGCGGCAGTCAGTGGCAGGCATTTCGATCAGACGCGGTCCAAAAGGCTCCATTTTCCGCTCGGGAAGAAAAGGCGCCAGGAAGCGGCAAGAGATCGGAACGCGCCCCCCCGAGCTGTGGAGGAATGTCGATGCACCTCCAAATCTTAAGTCCTCGAGGTGGAATCTCGCTTTGTGCTCCTCCCCCTCACATATAAACTCAAACAAGAGGGCAATTGAGGGATGGACACCCACTTTCTTGAGAAAGGGCAGCTCAGGGACCTCACGTCGGAATTTTAGACGCCATGATAAGGGGGACCGTAAACCATGAAACTCCAAAGGGGGGCAAAGTCCGTTCTCCGGAGGAACTCTGGTAGAGGCTGCCCACTCCGTGGAACCCTCACCAACCCTTGGGAGAGCAAAATGTCAAGCATATTTTCCCATCCCCCCTCCGTCTGAGCAGGATAGAGGTCCTGATCACTCCCCTTGCAAGCCAACCGATGCAGAGCCTGGATGGATTCTCGGTTCTTCTGGCTAAGATCAAAGTGAAGCGCCTAGATTGAAAATTTCTTGGTTCCGGATTGTTAGAGTTGCGGATTTTTTCCTGGAGTCCTTTCTCCCGGAGCAACCCGTTTTCGTAGTCCAATGGGGATGGCTCCCTCCCTGAATTCTAACGACGCCGTGCTTGCTTCGAGTGGGAGTCCCACCCCCAGAAGAGTTTTGAGCGCCAGGCGGCGACGAGACCACGAGGTCGAGTCGCGCACAAGAAACGTTCTTTGGCGGAAGCTTCTATCGTTGAAGCTGCCGAGTCCCCTGCCCCTAGCCGAGAGTTTATTTACTAGACTCGAAGTGCTCCTTGCTCTTGCTCATCACGAGATCTTTCCCGAGCTGCTTCGGGAGATCGCATCTGCGAATCCTCTCTTTTTCGTCTTCCATTGGTTGGGGTCCTTTGGTGCTCATTTGGCGATTTTGCAGGAAAATGCGGTCTTCAGATTTCCAGAATCCACTGCTTCCATTCACGAGCCCAAAAGAAAATCCTGAAGGACGCGAACTCCTATGTTCGCTCTTCATTTTCACCAAATGTGCCAGAGTCGATAAGAGAGAGACTGCGGACTCTGCAACCGTTCTCGTGAATACACCAGAATCCTCTTCGGAGAAACGGTTAGTGAAGAACATGCCTCGAGACTTTGGGGAGCGAACGAAGGTCTTTTGGATCTCACACGCATGAGCTGACGACCCGGGGACTGATCTGCCGGAGATGGAGCTTTCTCCAGCGCAAGGACGGCCTTCCGTTCGATGATGGTATGATGCAAGTTGCTTCCTCGCTGCTGAGAAGCAGTGACCCACGGATTCATCATCTTTTCTGCTGTTCCCTGCTCAATGGCTACAGCGTTGACAATAATGACCTTTGGTGTTGAGCCTCTGGCACAATTGGAAAGAGAGAACAGGGCTGATGCGAGCATCATGAAATGGGACTCCAGGGTCTGGCGTCAACAACCACTACGGGGTCCTTTCCCCTCTTGCTGTCATCGCATTTATGAGCTACCAAATTTATTCTAATTTGATACGCATAATAAATGCCCGAGGGAGCCGGTTCTCCTGTTTTCATCTTGTGGTTATCCTGTTGGAGTCTCTCTGGTTCTTCCCTGGTCTCGGCAGTAACTATCCCCAGGATAGCTGTCTTGGATCTGATGCTCCAGAACAAAAGTTGGGTCATCATGATGGATATTTGTTGCCCATGCGAAAACCCCATAACAACATTGGAAGCAGCACGTCAAAGAAAACACTGCAAGCATGGGAAACTGTCTCTCCTGTTCGCCGACAGGGTAGCACCGGTCTCCGTAAGTGCTGTAGTAGCCCTGGTAACCTGAGACTCGAATAACGACGTAGGATCTCTCATACACAAGCAGAAAGCACAAAACATACCAATATCCGGCACAGAAGATAACACATACACACTAAACTCCAGTACATCCTGGGTCACCACCGGCCAGGGTGAGCAGCAGTCTTCTATAGGATGTCCAAATAATGGGAATTAGAGGAAATGCAGATTCCGTTTCTTGTCACCGTTTTTAAGGGTTGCCACAGTCGACGTAATGATCGGCCAATTCGTCGTGAGCTTCCCTTTCTTTATTTTGCAATTGGATTAGCGACTCTTTTGTGCGACTTGTGTCAGTTGTTCCAGCTGGACGCAAATAGCCAAGCTCTGGAAAGCCAGTGCCCTTAGCAACACCCTCACACTCATGAGAGCTGCTTCGCGGAAAGCAAGATGTGCAGCTGGACCCAAGGCTTCGAGCACAGCACGAGCCTATCTTGGGGATCTCACAAGCTACGAGCTTAAATTTTCCGTGAGATTTCAGACGCTGGGACACCGAAGGTGAAAAATTTCAAGGTCCTCCGTTCCTGCGGACGGGCATTTTCCTTATGCACCGCGGAAACGGCCGTGGAAAGACGGCCAACCAAAGGAGGAAAGAGTCGCCCCCATCCATCTTCATGAAGACAAGATTAAGACGGAACGGGACGAGTACCGAGGCAGACTTATCTTCTCATTTCAGTCTCAGAGCGTATGGCGGTAATCCCTGCATAAAACTGCAGAGTTGCAAATCAGCTTCTTCATCTGCAGAAGAACAAAGCAGTAAAAAAAAACTGACGGCCTCGTCACTTCGGGAGATGCGCTTTTTCAGAAACCTCTTTACGCGCGTTTTTTTTTTTTTTTTTTTCTTCCAGGAACTTCTTACGCAGCTAGCGTCCTCAGTCAATAAAAATGCTCTGGGTAATCTGAGCGTTCCGCCTTGAGTGTTATTTTTGGCACTGCTTGTCGAGTGGAAGAAGAAATGTGAAATATAGGGAAATGCTCTTTTGCAGCACAGAGTGAAACAACATTTATAGTTCCTCCGGATTAAGTGAAGATCTCGGGAGGCATTTACTTCCCAGATGGAAAGATTCTTGCGAGCACAGTGCGAGCGTGGCGATAGATCGCGATCGCACTTTGCAACTGGTCAGGTCGCGCACGCCATTTTCCAAACAATCCCAGACGACTGCCATCCTTATCCTGAAACAGAGACGTCTTCGGATCGCAAATCATAGTTCCTCAGGCAGAGAAGACAAGACTTAGATCTTTGTCTACGAAAGGAGCTCCAGCATCCTGTCGACGATGTTTCGAAAGTTTCTGTTTGTGCCTGGAGAGACGCTTAGTCGAGACCACTTTGCTGTGACCTGGAAACACCTGCTGACAGCAACCCGGTGTTTCCCTGGGAACCACCTCAGAGGATCAAAAGAAACTTCCCATCTTCTTCTTGATATTTTCTTTTCGAAGAGCGAACAGCATGATGATGACTGTCCCGGGGACTTTCCGATTATCCTTTTCCAGCCTTCGAATTCCCGGTCTGTTTGACTGAGTTCACCCAGGACTCCGCGTTGTTGCCGCGAACCGCTAGCTCTTCCCTTCCGCTCTGCCACATCCCAAGGCACTGCCCATGGCGAAAGTCACTTCGCCCTAAGCCGATGGAAATGAACTCAAGGTCTTCTTCCTTTTTCCTTCGACTTGCTGACGACTGCACATAAGCAGATGTGCCCCCCGAGTCAGAGTCTGCATCTTCTCTGCGCCGACACAGAATTCCCGGAGCTGCGGTGGATCCTTGCCACATCGAAACAGGAAGACCCCGTCATGGTGCCCGCTTCCCGTCGCTTTCGCCGGGACATCCAACTTCCTGCCCCTCTCCGGACCAGTTTCCGGGAAGGTCCCGGTGATGGCATCCCGACCAGCAAACAGGCCTTTCGATTTCCTGTTCCCGACCGCCTGGGAAGGGCTCGCTCGCAGACCGGTCTGGGGTTTGCTGGCGAAAGTTCTGCTAAGAGGAGCGCGATGTCGTCGTTACTTGCGCGCGAACGACCTGAGCGACAGCAGCGCCAAAGTTTCGAGACGAGTGCCCCGGGCAACCCCGTTGCGAGCGAGAGAAGCGGAAGGGGAAGGTGAGAGAGCGCTTTCGGCAGCAGCTGCTTCCGCCCCTGGACCGTTCGTGACCGCTCCGCAGCCCTTCCACCCCCACCTTCTAAGAACAACTGCATGTCCTTGGGCATTCTAGGACTCCCTTGCTCCATCCACCCTTCCTTGTGGGAACGAAGCACCGCAAGGAAAGGATTTTTGTCGAGACGAGCGAGCTCGTGGAGCCAGTCGCCCGGTGGGAAGGTGCATCCGCGCCGACTCGACTTCTCTTCGTCGCCATCCTTTCGCTCTTCCTCCTCCTCCACCTCCCTGTCCGCAGTTCTGCACGAGAGAGGAGCAGATCAAAGGTCTCTTCGGCTCCGATTGATTCGGATCCACTTTGGGCGCCCCGGAGACGTTTGCAACAATCGATTGGTTCCTCTCTTCGCTCGCAGCCCCGCGGTAACCCCAAACAAAAAAAAAAAAAAGGGAGAAAGGAGGTGAGGAAGAAGCGGATTTCGATCCCCCGTTCCGGAGATGATTCCAGACCCGATACTCGGCAGCTGGGACGGGTTGCCTCGCGAAGCCGATCGCCCCCCATCTCCCCCCCCCCTCGCGAGGGTCCGAAACCATCTAAGCCCCTCGCGACGTCGCCGCCCTTGAGTAGGCGCCGAAACGGCAACCGGAGTGCGCGCAGGCGTGGCCCTCGCAGCTTTCCTCCTGTCCCGACTTTCGAGCGGATGGGCCGCGCCGCTGTGCTCGCCGGGTTCCACTTCCTGCTCCCGCCTCTACCCCCGATAATGGGCACTCCTCCCGATGACGGACGGATCTGCTCACGTAATTACTCGTCGCGACTTCCGTCTCAGTCAGATGCACGGCTCTCAAGGAGAGCTCCAGATTCAGGGAACTTTCTAGAGCACCCCATCTCCAGCCCTTTCCTCCTCGCCCCACGTCGAAGATGTGCTGGCCTCGTGGACCGAGGCAAGCTGAGGTCCTGGGAGCACGGCGCCAGTCTTGTATCCACTCCCCCCGAGACCACCCACGGCCGCACCCGCGCACGGCATTCTTCGGACTTTCTTGGAGCGCCTTCTGGGAGGTCGACCCGCCCTCGGATCCAGGTCAGGACGAATCGGTCCTCCAAAGGAGCTTACTCTTCCTCCCCTTCCTACCGGCGACCTTCGACTCTGCCGAAAGGAAGGAGGGAGGGAGGGTTGCTCCTTTTGCTTTGCTCTATCTCCCTCGGTGCGTCGGGATGAGTTCGTTCTCCGGATCCACCGAGGCATGGTCGTCCTGCAGTAGCCTCCGGGTGTATCAGCAGCGGGCCAACAAGCCTCGCAGGCCTTTCTGCACGCAGAGGATAAAGGGTGGTGTTTCCACTCCGCTCCGGCAGAGACGAGAGGAGGAAAAGGTGAAAATTCCGGGGAAGTCCCAGGGAGGAATAGTACCGCAGTCATTCTCGTCACGGGTCACCGTCATCAGGAAGACGATGCCCTCTTTGCGAAGGGAAAAAAGAAGTGTCTGCCAGTGCCGGGTTGCCGCGACCGTTTCTACATAAAGTCCTTTCCCCTGGTCAAGAACGGCGAGCGCCCTGCAGAATAGAAACATTCCTCCAGAACTCGTGGAGGTTTCCAAAAGAGTAGAGCGCGACGGCTCTCACGGCCGCTACGGAATAGCTCGCACGGGAGCGACGGAACCTGTCTGGACCTCTCGCTTCCGGTGGTCTCTGACTTCCATGGCAACCGGGAGATAATCGGAAGGAAGATTGTTCCTTCCGCGAGAAGCCACTCCTTCGAAGAGAAGAGACTCTTCTTAGACGCGGGGATGCGGGAAGCCGGAACTGTGCCCAATATTCCCATCCCCGGGACGGGAATCTCTCTCGGTGCGCTCCTCTGAGGAGAGGATCGAGCCTGTCCTCTCCCGGAGGCAGGAAGAACCGCTCCAGACATCCCGCGACCGGTCCAGTAGCTCCAGGATCAGCAAACAGCGGCGAGCAGTTTCGGGAAGGCGGAGCCGTCCCGCGCACCGGGACGCGCCTTCGCGGATCGGCGGCGGCGATGGGGGAATAGCGGCCAACCGCCAACACGAGGAACGCCTGCCGGAATCGCCAGGAACGCACCCTGCGGGCTCTGCGTGGCCGCGCAGAAGCTCGCCCATTGCGTGAAGCAGTTTTCGGCTACCCCTGCCGACGTGCAGGTTTCGCCCCGAGATCGGGTGCCGCTAGGCAGGGAGGGTCCAAATGGGGAGGAGGAAGGGATGGGTTGCTTCAGGAGGGGAGGTGCCTTGCACTCCCTACGGAGTCGCCCTCCCGGGCTGCAGCTGGCAGCTTACTCAGGGAGTCCCGTCTCCCCAGACGCTCAAACCTTTGCTCCCGGAGACGGGAGCACTTCTCGCGTCGAACAGTTCGCGCTTTGCTCTGACCTTTAACGAGGTCACCGAAGTGAGCAATCTCGAAGAAGGAATGGTATCGCCGGACTTGACGTATAGGTGGGTTGATCTGTATCGGCTCAAGTTGACTGAGAGGTTTGGCGTTCTGTGGATTTGTGGACCACCAGCCCATGGAGCATGCGACCTCGTAGTTCCCCGTAGATCACTCTTCCAAGATCTTTCCGAGCAGAATGATCATGATGGTGAGAAGGGCGAGGTGGACAAGCAGAGATGAGTAGAGATGCAGGACTAAGATGCTCACATCTATTCAGAGGTTGTGAGAAAGATTGCTGGGGAACGCTGTGCTCTACGGATGCTCCCTCCGTGCGCAGCGGGGGAGGGACCGTCCTCGGACGAGGTCGCAGGCAGGAGCGTGTCCGGTTGCCCTGCGCGCGCATCCTCAGCGTGGAGATCAAATCTGTGCTGCCTAGGCGTGGGGGCGGGTGCGCGAAGATGGGAGGCGTTCACCTCCGCTGACGGGGAGCAGCAGGCCGAGATGCTCGGCCACTCGCAGCCGCAGGAAAATTCTGGAGCGATCCCGTGGGGCCGCCGAGACCGCTCCGGTCAGCAGAATCCCCCTTGAGATCCCTTGCCGGCGACTGCCCTCACGGCGAGAAGGGTGGAAAAAGGGGATATAGCGCCACTCATGGGACCATCGCTTGATGCCCCAAAGAGACCCACAAGCCCCTACGAGCCGGGATCGGCCAGTCTGCGTGCATCTCCGGGCAGGAGCCACTCGGACGGGTGGAAAGCCCGCAGCCCGGTCCTACCATGTGATCGTCGACAAGGAGAGGGGATCGAGAGGCAAGGAGCTCGCGATTCGGAACCTGGCAACTGATCGACAGAACCGGGAGAACGCTTCACCTTCTGGAGGGCTGGATATGAGTCAATGTTGGAGCACTACCGAAGTGGTGTCACGTGGGCCTCGCGATGACGCTCCCGGTTCTTGTCCCTTTTTTTTTTTTTTTCCTCCTTTTACTCCCCCTTCTCCCCCACACGCACTCGCATCCTGAGTAAACAGTCACATAGGACGCTAGTACAGGGGACTGTGTGTACCCCTGCGTAGGGAAACCGGAAACAGGGGATGCGCGGCTCATCTTCGCGTATCCTGAGGATGCGCGAGCAGGGTTTTTCCGGAGGCGATGGCTTCCGGGACGCCAAGGGGCTCGGAGAGAGCAAGGAGAAGAACGCTCTGGGAAGAATGTGGGGAAATCTCGGCGGAGGAAACAAAAGCAGCAACGAATCAGGGCAGGAAGGGGACCTTCCCTCGTAAGAACAGGCGGGAATTAGGAGGATTGGAGAGGGTGGACAGGGTCGTTTCAGAGACGGGGGGGAATGGAAAGAAGGGGGAAAGAAGCATCGGAAACAGGGGAGGGGACGAAGGTTCGACGAACGAGACTGACATTCGGGAACGGGGCTGACTCGAGGATGCCAGCACTGGAAGTGGCATCGATGAGAACGGGGACGGAAGGGAACCAACAGGAAAGCGGATCGGGAATGGGAAACATCCGAGGGAGCGGAGGAGCGTGGGAAGGAGGAGGCAGGGGTACCTGGACCGGTGAGGAAGGAAAGCACAGCGATCCGCTCCGTCGCTCTCAGCCGCAGGAATCCTGAAGCGGAGGCCCCAGCTAAGGACTCCCCTGGGTTGCCAGGAAACACCCGAAAAAGCAGATCTCGGAAATGGAAGGGGGAGAGGAGGAGGAAGCTGCAAGCCGCGGACCCTGCTTTCCCGAGCCCCTGGACCCCACTCGAGCACGTCCCTCTCTCCACTCCCTGCGCATTCGAGGGTTCATCTGTCCTCGGGAGAGGGTCGAGGACACCACCCTGCCCTCACCCCGCCTCCTTACCTATCGTGCTGATGACCGTCACGGCGTACAAGAAGCATCCGGAGAAGTCCCACCGAGAGGCGCCGTCGGGGTCGCGGCTGTCGGCGCCGCCGAGAGCCTCAGCGACGCTCCTCTGAAACTCTTCCATCTCCCAGGAGACGAGGCGCGTCCAGTTGTCCTTGTAGAGGACGTTCAGGGACACCGTGATCTCCCAGAGGCGCTCCACGGTCTCTCTCCTGGCCGCACTCATCTCCCGTCGCCTTCGGCTCTCGTGCTCCCCCTCCGAGATCATGTACAGATACGCCCCCAGAAAGATGTATCCCAGGAGCACCAGGCACACGCCCGCTGGGCTGCACACCGCCAACAGGACCCTGCCGCAAGGACCCGGACCGCGGCGGCGGCAGCTGCGGCGATCCCCGCGGGCTGGGACGGCATCCACCGATGCCAGCTCCGGCGGAGGCCGCAGCAGGAACTCGGGAGGCGGGGGCGTCGACGGCGGAGTCCGGTGGGCGTCCGATTCGCAGAAGGCATCCACCCCCGAGTGGGAAGGGTGGCGCGACTGAGGGACTCGCCGCCGGTCCGCCAACATGGCGACGAGCGTCGCCGCCCGCCACCACCACGCGCCGAGGCGGCGGCCGCCGGCGGCGTCCTCCGGGAGCGCTCCGAGCGCGCGCTTCTCGCTCCGTTCCTCTTCCTTCTGTCCGTGAAAACGCGGGGGGAGGGAGAGAGAAGGGCGGGTGGGAAAGGCGGGAGAGCTGTCGGAAGGACGGACCAGGGATGCAGCCGCAGGAAGGGGTGGGGTGGGGTCGGGGGGTCGGTCTGCGTCAGCTGCTCCCTGCCGGAGCGAATAGGGGGGGAGAAGGGGGTAGAGCAGCAAGTGGGTCGCCGTCCAGCCAGAACGCCCGACCACTCCCTACTAGCACAAGTCGCGGCACCTCCCACACTCACGGCGATACGCCGACTGCCGGCCGCCCGGCCGGCCATCGCTGCCGCGAGTGCGGCAGGATGGCAGCGCAGGCGCGCCGCATTCGGACCCCATTAGCCCTCCTGGTCGAGGAGCTTCGCTTCCTCTGCCGCGGAGCAGCCCGGGTTCCCCGGGGAGGAAGGGAAGAAGAGAATTTCTCCCCCACCCTACCCGTTTCCTTCCCTCCAGGAGACTCCAGGGAGCCAGGAGCCTGGCGGCCGTCTTGGGGGTGCGTGCTGGTTGCGGGGGAGAAAGCATTCTCCTCCCGTTCCCTGCGGATTGCGTGGAAGGCCAGGGGGAGTGGGATGGGCATGTGATGGCTGGCAGTCGGGGGTCCCGTTCAACACTTGCATGGCCGAACTCCCATCCCGTACCCGTGGAAACGAGTGGGAACAGTGAGATCCACCCTCCTCAGCTGGGTGACTTGGTTTCCTTCCACTCCCCCTTCCTCCCCCTTCCTCCCCCTCTCCTCCCCTTTCCTTCCACACAACCCTGTTTTTCCATCAGTCTCCACTTCCCTTCCCCTTCACACCTTTCCTTTCCCCCCTTTCCCCCCTTTCCCCCCTTTCCCCTCATCCACTCTTCGCGTTCCCCGGAGGGCTATCCTCCGAGAGAGACGAGAAAAATTCCGGAGGTTTTTAGTGGGAGCTATCTCCTGGGAATGGACTGGACCGGGACCACAGGACGGAGGGAATCTGCGGCGGCACCCTGCCCCCGGCGGCGTCAGGCAGCGAAACCGCGTTGCTCGCGTGGAGCGGGCAGCTCTTGTGAGCTGGCGGCAGCGCAGAGCCATCCTGCGGCCGAACTGCAAAGCATGCGCGCACACAGTCGACGCCACTGGCGGCGCGGCAGCGTGACTCACCCGGGCAGCCGGCGTCGGGAAGGGAGTGGTGGACACGGGGGTTCCACCACGGTCGGTTCCCGGGACCCTGCCGCAGGTGGCACCGGCAGTTCCAGGGACAACTGTGGAACGGGTGGTGGCGCCATCCCACGGTGCCTTGAGGGAACGGCGTCCCGTCCCCCGGCTTCGGGCCCTCCTCGGCGTTGCGGTCGTCCACGATCTTCCCCGAGTTGGAGATCCGCGCGAAGGAGCTGGCGACCTGGTCGATCTCCAGGCGGAGCAGTCGTAGATCTCCGAGCATGCGCTGCAGCTGGCAGCCGTGGCACTGACCCTCTTGGGCCGTGAGGGTCCCGGACGGGAGCGCGTCCGGGAACGGTGCTGCGAGCAGGAAGTCCACGCTGCCCTCCCCGGCGAGCGAAGACAGCGGGGCTCTCAGGGAGCTGTTGGAGATCCCTAGACTGCTCCGGATGCTGCTTCCCACCCCGGGACCTCCCTCGTCCAGGAACAGGGGAAGGGCTTCTACCTTCTCGGGGGAGGTGTCAGGAAGGAGGGCGGTGGCAAGGGAGTAGGAAGCGTCATAACTCGGCGCTGGGGGCGTCGAGGAAGGGGGCAGGATCGGTTCTCCCTCCCTGCCAGCCGTCACCCCCTGAGTTGGGGGGGACGGAGGGGCACGACGCTCTCCCGGGAGACCCCCTGCCCGCGGAGCGGTGATCCCGCAGGGGGGGACGTTCTTCTCCTGCCTCCAGAAGAACCGTGCCCGGCCGGTCTTTCTCTTCCTGCCCTGGAACATTTCGAGCGGGAACAGCAAGGTGGAGTGGGCACCGCGCGAGTCCCTACCTGCTCCCCGAGGAGGGTCTCCAGGTTCTTGTACAGCAGGATGCCGCAAGAGGCGAGGGAGAAGGAGGCGATGAAGTCGATGAGTTCCTCGGCCAGCATGCGTCTTCCTCCGGGAGGACGGATGACCAGGACAGTGGAGAAGGGATAGGGAAAAGAAGAGAGGAGAGAGAGTAGTAGGGCGCAGAGATGAAAGGGCGTGGACCGGGAGGATCACGTCTCCATGAGCCGTTTCCATGGCTTCCGGTCGATTGTTTCCGCGAGTGGAAGGGGCGGGGCCATAGGATGGCAGAAGGGTCACATGAGGAGTCCCGCCGAGAGGAGGAGAAACGCGTTCGGGGCTTTTCAGGAAGGGCAGCGCGGGAGCCGCCCCGGACGGATTCGCTTGGAGACTTTTTCTTCCGAAGGGAAGGAGGGTTGAGGTCGCCTCGTGCGCGGACGATCCGAGTCCACGGTCCGCGTGGAGATGGTCAGCGCCAAGGGGTCTCGTCATCCTTCCACCGCCGGAATCGCGGGAAGCGCTCGGGGAGATGCGTCTCCGGACGGCGCGCCTGTCTCCCCCGCATCATCCACGCGCGCAAGCTCCAGGCGAAGGCGCCTGCGCCGTCGCTTCTCTCGTCGGACGCAACCCGTCCCGTGCGGAGGCCACACCACTCTCGGACCTCCGGGGTCACGGTGAGAGGCCTCCTCCGACTGCGGGACAGACCCCTGGGACTGCCATCGTGCCCTGGTTCCCTTCGGTGCACAATGGCAGCGCACTCGGGGACACCGAAGAGCCTTTCCGAGGTCGCTGCTCTTTCGCGCGCGGAAAGTCCTCCTCTCCCGCTCCGGACTGCGGCAGCCGTGATCCCTGAGGCCCAGAGGCGCCACCTGCCGAGGCTGTTGAATCCAAGGCCGCCGTGGACCTTCCTTCCAATCCGAGAAGATTAGAGCAGGCACGGAAGGAGCTGCCGCGGGCCGTCGTCCGTCCTCCTCTACCGCTCTTGTCGGCGTTCAAAGTCCACAAGTCCGTACCGCCCTCTTGTGAAGCCCTCTTCGAAGAGGAGCTGAATGTTCTTCACCACGAGCTGTTGGCAAAAGCGGCCCAAGACTTCCTGGCATGCAAGTGACCTCACCAGGAGGGTGAGGTCATCTGGCAGGAAGAGCTGCAGAAATCCCGACCGGAGGACCGAGGCAGATGGACAGCGTGCATCCGCGAAAGCGCGACGACTGCCCTTCTCTCGCACCTGCAGCGTCCCGGCGCCGAGTCAGCCTGCCTCGGTCTGCCGTGGAGCCGCCTCCCCTCATGCGATTCCCTCCTTCACCGCGCCAGCCGCCGGAAGTCCCCTGACTCGATGCCCCAAGTAGAAGTTAGGGACCTCGCCGGCACGTTGAGGTGGATACACCTCGCAGGACTTCCACCGGCTACGGATTGAGGATTATCCGTAGGGAAAGGGCGTGTCTCTTCTCTGGAACGAAAAGGTGAGGGCAGAAGGGGCAGAGAGGGCTCGAAAGCGGTCCCGGAGGAGGAGTCCTTGCTTCCTGGACTCGAAAGCTCATGGAAGCCGTGGATGAAGTCGATCGATGAGTCTGATGATCTCCTGTCGGTGGGCGATGAGTGGGCAATCAGAACGACGGGGAAGGGACGGAGAAAAGGGAGGAAGGGAAAAGTTGCGGGGTGCCCAAAGTCCCAGGGAACACGCGTCTCCATGAGGCATTTCCATAGTGAGCGGAACTTCCATGTGTCCGTTCATCCCCCTTCCCCGCTTCCGCTGTTGGGCGTCTCCGCCTGCGAGGGTGGAAGGGGAGCAACGAAGGTTCCTCTTGAGGGAGCGGGTGGTCGTCTTTGATGGCAAGCGGCGGAGAGACGATGCTGTTTGCCGAGAGGACCGACCCCTCTCCTTGGCAACAGATGCCGTCACCAGCAAGTCCCGGACTTCTCTCTCCCCCTCCGATCGACGGTGCTCGCGCTCTTCGTGGACAAGCACCAGCGGGTGACCTCCGTCGGACTCTGGTGCGGGCCGCTGCTTTCAACCCCTATTCGCAGCGGCGCCCAGCGTCGGCTTCCACCGCTACTTCTCTCGATGCTCTTGAGAGTCTGCCGCCCCCTTCCCCTCTCCTCCCCTCCCTCTTCCGGAAGCTTCCACGATGTCCAAAGCTCCCGGAGAAAGTGAAGGGAAGCGAAGGAGCCATCCCGACGGATTCATCCGCGAGCGAGAGGGATCGCCATGCTGGGAGGGCGCGCGCGCGTGACCGCGCATGCTTCCTGCTACTGGACGGATTCCCCCGGAGTTTCCGATTCCCATTTCCGCGGCATCCTAAATGAAAGCGGGGGAACCCGTAATAGATCTGTTGTCTTCTTGTAAGCCTTGCTGAGTGTTCGCGCGCGCGCCTGACTTCGTTCTCCCGCTTTTGTTTTCCTCCTCCTCCCGTCGCCCCGCTCGGATCTTTCGGAGAGTCGATGTGGAGTGGAGGACGCGCAGCGACTGTCCTGGCAGGTCCCGCCGTGCCGCGCACCTTCTTCCGGCAGTGGAGGGGGATGGTGGTTGGGAGGGGGAGGGAGAGAGGACGCAACACGAGAAGCTGACCGAAACCCGCTGGAGACCCCGCTTCCGTGTTTTGCGACCAGCTGCGGAGCGCGCTGTGCCCGGCCCGTCAGTCTGGGAACCGAGCGTGCACAGAGAAGTCCAGTGCTGGCATCTCGTGTGGTATTTCCGCTTTTCAAATCTCCCGAGGAACCTCATTGGGCGGTATTTTTTATCCCTGACCCTTGCGATGGTGAGCCCCATGAGACTTTTCCCAGGAAGCTGCAAACTGTTGAGAGAAAATCTGCTAATCGTTTCACGGCACTTAATTTGCACATTTTCAACTATTCGAATATTCAATTTGACATCATAAAAAGGAAGCTCACTGATGAAAGCTTTTACTGAAGCAATTATTTTTTTGCTCGTATGAAACCTGGCGGGGAGTTCATATTTGATAGAGGGCCCAGGACATGTGAATGCCATAAATGTTTAGAATCCTAACGAATATGAGAACACTCTTTGATATGATAAGGGGAATTTGAATCTCCTCCCCCCCCCCAAAAAAAAAGAAACACATAGTATTGGTAATTTGGTTTCCAGTTTCTAACATCAATTAGGTGGGGAGGCACTCACAAAAAGTACATTTACCTCGATTAAGTGGTCGAGGAGCGTTGTATTTCTGGGATGTACATTCTCCTCTGATACGATCCGGTATCTTCATCTGCCATATGTTGATGAGGTAAAAAGTTCTCCGTGAGATATGGAAAGCGACGCCGGCGGCATAGTCGCAGACATTTTTCCATGAAATTTGTATTTCTGCTAGAAAATTTAGGCTTAGCCCTTAACATTTCCAGTTGGTTTGCTCCATCCTCGATCACGTTCAAGACCGCTTGCTTCATCGGGAACCATCGCTTGAGCAGCTTCTTCGGTGCAGTAACTGTCGCTTCGAGGACGTGCGGTAGGAGGTACTGCCAGCCCACGCACCCGCAGCACCAGACGAGGGATGACTTCGCTTGTCCAGGATCAGTCGAGAACAGCGTCCCCCTCGATAAGAGGTGTTGCCGGTTTTCTGAAGCCTTCTCGGCGAAAAGAGGCACTGAAGGAGTGTAACAGCAGCCAGCTCCAAATTGGCATCTGAGAGGCGGCGGCGACAGCAAGCATCATATTTGGCACTTCGGCCCTCTTCCCTTCGCGCGTGCTCAGCATAACCCCGAGATCTCAAGTGTGCTGCCAAATGTGGGTGTGTTCCCGTCTGGAAAGGGTAGTCTAGATCGAACCCAAAGTCCCGGCAAGACACGAAGGGCCATGACACCCCGAGATTTCGCGTGGTCATTCATCGCCGTGGACACCAGTAGCAGAAGGGAGTGCCACCACAATCATCCCGTGGTTCCGTTGTCCCTGCATCGTCGGAGAGTTGGATCAGGAGCTAACCTCTTATTCTGCCAACCTTCCTCGAGTTCGTGTCTTATCTGAGGCGTCGTCTTATCTGGGATCTCTTCCAGACTGCTATTCTCAGAAAGGAACTGGTTTCGTGCCCAGAGCTGCCGAATTCTTCCACAGACGGATGATTCCCCACAGCTTTAATCTTGAGTGATTCATTATCCTGAGAAAAGGCTAAGAACACAACGATGGAAGCATTGCATTATTTGCCAAGTCGGTCACGGTTGCTCCTGCGTGGATGTTAATCCTGTTTATGCGTGTTGCTGCTCCTTGCTTCATACTACTTATTGTATTCTCGAGTGGTGGTTTTCTGTGCCTGGTCGGGAATGGATCCAGAGGAAACTCTGGTAAAAGTCCGTAGAGATCCTGAAGTGCAAACTGCTTGTAATAGCTGGATGCAGGTGTGAGAGACTCGTGGCGGGCTAGAAAGTTCCCGGAGGAGTTCTCGCTCGTTGGACTCTGAGTCCGTGGCAACTCTGGATGAGTTCTACTGGTGGTGGACGGCAGACGGGTAATTAGAACGATGAGGAAGGGACAGAGAAGAGGGAGGAAGGGGAAAGACCTGGAGTGCCGAAGGTGAGGCTCCGAAGCTTCCTCTGAAATTCCCTCCTGCCTCCTTCCTTCCCACCGTCATCAGCATCAACAATAATCAATCAATCGTCAGTCACCATCATTATCTTCAGTGATTACTATTACATCACCACCGTCAACCATCACCGACCACTATGGCTACCATCATCATCTCAGGACGGCTGGGGCTCAACAAAAAACAAAGTCTCATCCAGTAGAGCAAAGGAAAAGGGAACTCTGAACCGAAGAGACCTCGCCCTATTCTCAAACTTTGAATGGGTGAGAAGTACAGCCTTCTTGAAAGCTAGGGCTCGGGCTGCCTGACGCATGAGTCCACCAGCGGTCCCATTCGGCTGAGTGGAGCTGACCCTTTGAGATGGACCAAACCTTGGGTTGCAGCGCTACCGATGACATGCTGGGGATCAGATCATCGGATCAGATCTCATGGGAAGAGTTGGTTGCTCTGATGAGTCCGAATCCTCTTAGGAGTGGGAGTTATAACGACTTAGCCGCCGAAACTACTGAAACAACTGAGCGCTCGCGTCAGAGGACTTCAGCTTTCTCCTGAAGCCGCCTCTGTCGGCACAAATCTTAGTGCCTATGGAGACCACTCTAATGAAGTTCCAGAGGTCTCACGTGGAGGAGCTCCAACCCGGGGAGTCTTTGGTATGGTCCGGTCGTCTGCTTTGGGTGGCACAGATGAATGGCTGGACAAGGAGATGCCACTAGTCCAGCATCCTTGCTTCAGATTATCTCCTAAGCTCGACTCCAAGAACTGGTAGGAGACGCACACAGAAAAGAAACGGTCAACTGAGCTCCTGTGTTTTGAGAGTGGCTCATTCCAGCTCCAGAGAGAGTTCTAGCTCCACAGTCGAGGGCATTGCAGGTCTCGAAGAGAAACTGCGCGGAAACTCTTCGTGAGCATCAAGCATGCGCGTCCTATGCTCCAGGTTTCTAAAGAGAGTAGGCAGTTGATGTTTCGCAGACGCGTCAGCCCCGGCCTGCACGCACTTGGCCGGCAGAGCGAGGACGGGAGATGCAAAGACCGCTCCTGTGAAAACGAAATCCTCCAGAACTCCAGCTCGGCATTCCCGCACCTAACTTGCGCGTTTCTTCAACACGGCAACCAAGAGTGCAAGCAGGAGTGGTGAAGAATCCTCTACGATCCCCGTTGCTGAAAGAAGAAGAAACGCTCGCCTCTTCGGTTCTGCGGTTGGGAGAGAACTTTGGGTTCTCTTCATTTCTCGAGAGCAGAAAGCTGAAAGGGAGACGCAGCACGGATCCGACCGACTTCGCACCTCTATCGCCCACTCTCTATGCTTCCACTATTTCCCAAGATCACCGATCGACGAGAGGGTTGATGAAGGTACAAACACAGGGTCGTCCAGTTCGACCGGTCTCGTCTGAACAGACGCTCTGTGAGCATTCAGGGAGCGCAGAGGTAACCGTGGTTACCGAGCAGCTGAGAGAAGTTGATCTTAATGGGATCTCCGCAGTCATTCTCGAGGTTTCGCCCGATAGAGAGATGATCTTCGAAGCAGCGCGGAAGCGAAGAACTTGAAGCGGAAGGAAGCTGGCGCTGACGCCGGAAGATGATGCACGAAGAGCACACAATCAGGAATCTGAGCATCAGGGGGACGGCTGCAGATATCTCTTCGGAAAGGGCTGCCTCTTTGAGCTATTCCGGATGCGTGGCTATCGAATCATGCCCGCATCTCCTGTTGGATTGCAACGTCCTGGAGGATTGGTGGTGGAGACTCCCTTCGACGCTCCGTCGGCCTCAGGACCCTCCCCGCTTCGAACTTGCTGAGGCTCTTCGCGAATGCCTTTGGTAGGCTGACACCTTCACGAGCCCGCGCCGTAGGCCACGTGGTTGAGGTCTCCACTTGCGGCGCCAAAAGTCGCGGATTCAAATACCCGGCAAGAATGGACGCCGAGAGATGGGGGTGCATTACGGTTAGAATTCCTTCTGCAAGATGACGCTGGTTGGTCCCGTCTTCGGGTGCGGCGCTGGTAGCGGTTCGAACCGATCAGTGGCCAGGATTGGGAGTCGACCCTCTGGGGTCCTTTTAAAAAGCTGAATCAAGGAGTCCGATTCCCTTCGGGACTCCCCTCCTATTATGCAAAGGATCGGACCCTCTCTTTCGGGGGAGACCCTCCGCCACATAACATGGAGTAGGTGTGGCAACTCTCCAGAGTGCAGAGAAGCATGCCGCTCCCTTCGGGGAGCACCCTTCTGAGAAAATTCACTAGAGTCCCTTAAGGGTTCTCTTCAAAGGAGGAAACTGGAGACGTTCTCTTGCGAGTTCCCTTCGGAGAAGAAAAAATGGAGCGGATCCCTTCTGGGACCCTTCTGGAGACCATAAGGAAAGAGATTCCCTTCCGGGGTTCTTTTCGGAGACAACCAGGACGAAGACTTCCTTCCAGGGATTCCTCCCAGGCAGGCAAGGCGAGGTCCATCACTCCCACGAAGGAGAAGAGGGATAAAACAAAACTAGGAAAAAAAGGGAAACAAACTATAACAAACAATAAAAACTAACAAAAAAAAAAAAAAATTAGCTGAGGGGAAGGGGAGGGATGACATTTTGTGGTGGGTGAGGCCTCTGCTTCCGTTGAAGGATGCCGGCGAGCTCCTCCTTCTCCCTTCACAGGTGGGGTCATCTCAAAGCTATCTACAGGAAGCAGGTGGCATGCAGGACATCCCTTCAGTCTCTCTGACCTCCCTCAGCGTCGCACCTCTCCTCGACGACACCGCGCACGCAGCACAGCGCTGCGATTGCGGCTGCGGGCGTCATGGCGTCCCACACGAAGAGGGGCCTCAAAGAGTTTCTGGGATCGTGCATGGGTTGAGGAAGGGACGCAGAGAAATGTTCTCACAGTTCCTGGAGGGCGACGCACTGCACTATAAGGTGGGGGAATATCTCCTTTCCACATCTGGCATAGTTGGGCGATGCGCTTCCCCTCGTCCAATGGTGCCGGCGCGCATTGCACAGGAGACCCCAGTGCAGTATCAGCAGCGCCGATTGCTGCCACTTGAGGGAAGCAGCTTCCTGTCTATAAACACAGGGAGCACTTCCAACTCTTCGGGCCGGATGGAGAAGAGTTCGCCCCAACGTTCGAGTCCTTTGGAGGCGGTTCTTGCTGTTGCCGCGTCAGCCAGCTCCCGCGGTGTAAAGCCACCGAGGGGCTTTCTGCGGGCCGAGATCTCGCAGGAAACCTCCCACTTCGCCGATAGGCAGGTGCCATGCACCTCGGCAGCGGAGGACACTTCTGTGGCGAAGGGGTGGCTGGTGGGTGGGCCAACATAGTCAGCTCACTACCCACCGCCTCCAGTGTTCTTCCGCTGTTCTTCTGAAACTCTCGGCAGCGGGTGAATTCCGACGGGGCCCGGGCGAGCTGGGCCCACGTCCTCACTTTCTTCTGCCGCCATGCCGGAGCAAATCCACGCGTTCGCTTTCAACAGAGCAGCCGCACACCGGAGAGAGAAGCCGCAACATGGGAGTCGGCGGTGGTGACACGCAAACAGGGTTGCGAGTCCTTCGCCACCGACCACCAGCCGGGAGAGCAAACGTGCAGGGGCGCACCAATGGGTGGAGCCGTGATAGCAACGGTCTGATGCCTCCGTGCCACCGCCGCAGTCCGCTCCGTAATGGAGCCTCGCTCGCAGCGAAGGGAACCCACCAGCATGGTAGCCGCCTTGATGAGGACGGCCACGAGGTGGCCTCGCGTGCCAGAAGTCATCAAGGAGATCGCCACCATCCACAGCCGCTTTTAGGAAGAAAGGAACGATTGAAACCAAGGACCTCCTGTCCCTACTGTGCCGCCTTTTTTTTTTTGTTATTCATTTGTTGCTTCCTCCCCTCGTTCTGAACTTTTATAGAAGCCGGTCTGTGTGCCGGTGGTCATCTCCAATGGACTTCTTTTTTTGTTTTCGTTTTTTTGGGGAGGAGGGAGTGGAGGGGGTGAAGGGGGGTATTCTCCCATTTTGGGGACACTGCTCCCCTGACTTGTACTTCATTTTTTAAATAAACGCGCTGTCTTCGCGCCGGGTGAAAACCAGATGTTTCTTTAGCGAAAGAAAACTAGCTCGAGGAAGCGCCTCCCTCTACCGAGTCTATTTACAGACCCATCGAAACTTGCTTGCAGATGCTGGGATCAGCACCACATGAACGTCGCACAGGAACTGCACACTTGCAGGCGACAGCTTCGCGGGAAAAAGGCTTCCCGCGGAATATTCGACTGCTCACTTAATATGCGTGCAACTGATGCGGGTTCTTATTGCATCTCTTCCCGGGAGACGCGTGAAATCCAAGCGTGTTCTCGTGTCACGCGGACCAGCAAGAATTTTGAAAGCATCGCGTGTTTTCACCTTCGCGAAGAAGCTCGGATTTTTTTTTTTTTTTTTTTCAAAACAAACTACAGCTCTTTGGGTGTCCGCTAGCTGGCCTCACGGAAGTTTTGGGACAATCCCACAGGGGTGGGGACAACGAGACAACAGACGGCATCCATGCAAGACAGGCGCTTATATGTATATGTACATATATATAATTCCTGCAATTTTTTTTCTATTCGTCCACTGCACCGTCCGGTCAGAGTCGGGTAATCATCGAGCTGATGTGTCGCAACGAATGTTTAACTCCTTGTATTTAATTATTATAATTGTTTCCTCTCCCTCTCTTCCTTCTCTTTCCCCCACTTTTGTGGTAGAGGAGCCCAAAATTCAGGGCGACAAAGTTGCACTTATTAAACAGACTCCATGGCACCAATTACTTCTTCATTTCGACGAGATGGAAACTTAGCAACCGAGTTCGGAATGAGAGATCTGCATCGAATTTCCGGGATACAGAAACAATCAACGATCTCCGCAGATTCCACCTTGTGCAGTTCCGACCTGCTTTTTCCCATGGGGGGGAGGCGAGACCCGTGGAAGAGGAACAAGGAGGGAGAAGCGGCAGCCAGTAGAAAAGCCTATGAATGAAACTTCAAGCTCTGGCCTGCCGACGGTGCATGGACGATGCATCCCTGTCCTCTTCCCTCCATTCTTGCAACCAAGGAGATGAGCTTCCCCCAGGAAAGTCTGCTCCGAACTAGCGGATCGCATCGGTGCGATCACGCAGTTGCGAGAACCCGCGGGGCATGTGCACTTTTGCAGTAAGAGGGACTCTGATCGACTCCACCCATAGCCGAAGAAATCGAGGAAGGCGCTCCCCCGAGGACGGGACGCTAGCTTGGTAGGGTGCCCCATTCCGCAGTGGCATGGCAACTGGAAAGAAGACTAGGAAATTCGACCATCGGTGAGTACTCGTCCAAGATCTCGAATCCATTCTCCTCGACTGAGGCAGGAATCTCCTAGGTATTCCAATTCTCGGAAAGATGGAAGTGATGGACTATTATTTGAAAAGGTTGCTTAGTCCCGATCTGTCCTGTGGAGAACTCATTAGGGAGACACCTTTTTTCCTATCAAACAAAAAAGCCTGCCATTTGATCGTCATTTGATTCTGGTCTAGGTCGACGAAGATTGTTCCAAATGCATACAGGAATAGGCCGTTCCCGGATTTGGAGGTGTTGCGGGTTTGTGTGAATCTCCAAGACAGCGTGAAATAAACTGGGACTCCTGACCAAAGCCTCGTTCTGGTCACGGAATACAGGCATCCCTTGTCCTGTCTTCACCGGCAAGAATCCAGTTGTTGTTTTTTTCCTTCACGAGAGTGTAGGATGCGATTACCGGAGTTGCAGTGGAAAATGAATTGCGATGATGGTTGACTTCCGCTGCATCCTCAGGTGCAGAAGAGAAGAATGGATCGCTTGTATTTTTGCTACAGGAAAGACGCACGCTCCAGAAAAGCCCCAAAGCTTAATCCTGCACTAGATCTTCTTTCAGCTTCGAACCTTGGGAACCCTGCAAGCCTAGAAAGTCTTAGAAAGAATTCAGAGCAGGCATTTATGACCTCATCTTTTGAAATTAAAGAGTCCTCCCATGTCTTCTCAGACAAGAGTGTATTAATCTAGGTGCACCAGTTATCAAAACAAGTCCGGATGCTGTTGAACCTTCACTGATGAAATCTACATCCTGTGGGCATGGCAAATTGAATTGGCATTGACAAGATCCCCAACAGCATCTTCCTCTTTCGTTTTTAGTTTTGGTTTGCGTCTGAGGTCCTCAGGAGGATCTTAGGTCAGGGTAGATCCTTGGAGGCAAAATGATCTTCAAAAGCTTAGTTTTACTCCAGAGTGTAGTGAAGGTTACAGGCATTGCATCCAGCACAGCTGAAGTGTCGACTGCTTCGACACCTCATGAACCCAGCAGACCGAGCAAGAAACTCAACGGCGGTAATAGATTCCGCAGCTGCCTTCCGGATGAGCATCTAGAGATAGCAGCTGCTTGCTCAGGCAGAAAGGCAAGAACCATATACGCCCTGTGCCTGCAGTCTGCCTTGGTACAGTTGCATGGAAGGCACATGCAAATGGACGTCAGTCCACGAAAAGAAGCGGGAATTACCTTGCATGCTCGCTCGGAAATTTTATCGAAAAGAATCGCAACCATGGAGACGGATTCTCTTTTCAAATTTGCTCCAGTCTCTTGGGAAGTTCCAATCAACAGCATCCGCAGCCATTGAAAGCATCCTGTCCATACTGAGAGATGCTAAGTCAGGACTCTTGTGATGGAGGATTGAAAAACTACTTGAAACCACTTGGCTGCTGTTATGTGAGTAACAGCTTGCTTCTCCTATTTTACATTGCCACAAAATTGCATATTTTTTCCTCTCGGTATTTTCCTTTGTTTTTTTCTCTTACCCAAACCACTGGAATTCCGGGAGATCTGCCGATGTGTAAACAGAGTGTAACACGAGGCTGTAAAGGATTCCAGGGTTAACGATTTATGTCCGTGGGTTGCACTCGCTCTCATTCCAGCCTCTTGAATGGAAGCGGAGGGAAAATTAGAAGCAGAGAAGGAAAGGCCGGAAAGCAAGGAAGGAAAAATCTGCACGGGAAATATCTCTCTCTGCCCCTCTCGTAGGCTGTGGGGTGCTTCTCATACTGCCTCGGATTTTTCATGCTCCATGCGTCTTGTTATCATCACACGCAAGCGTCATCGATGATTGAATACGAACGATGTCCGTGGCCACGACCGTGATCTCTCATATTCAGGTATTGATTTTTTCGCACTGCTGGTGAGCAGTCCGTGGTCGAGGTCTGCCCTGGTACGGAGGTGTTGAAAGGGTTGTTCCGGAATCGAGCCCGGAGAGGTTTGCGTTTTGGATGCATTTGATAAGAACCAGGAAGCAACAGAGTCTTCTGAGCACAAGCAGCCCAGGAAAGAGAACGAATATTCATCCGGTGGAGAAGGAATGGAAAGGAATCAAAGAAAAGATGGGCAAATCCTGTGGATGTTTGCCGATGCTTCGAAGAACCGACCGAGACGGGCGGCGTTTTGTTCGAGGGAATGTCTTGAAGGCATTCGAAGAATCGCTCTTATGTCACACTTTGGTCGGCGTCAAGAAAGCTTCGCGATCATTGGATTTGGAACGGATGAAATGAGCAGTCCAAGAGGCGCAGAGATTGCAGATTTCATTTCTCTATTACTAACAGATGATTACGCAAGTGGGTGATGGGTTATTCTGTTACCAGTGACCCGCTTATTGGTTACTGATAAGACTGAAACGGAGTCTTTTACTGTCAGAACCATCCTCCGGGATTGCACCGGTGAAAGCTCTGAATGGAGTATTACTAAACTAATCTATTAGTCTCGCCTGTGATTCACCTTTCACAGCGTTTTTATCATCGCTGCAGACAGCAACGCCAAGTATCCTTGGATGGCAGCTGATCCCAGTTTCATTTCGTGGTGGTCCAGTACGAAGTCTGATAAAAGTGTCATTATTTGCTTCTATCAACATTCCCTACGAACCCTTCTGATTTCTGTACGTATTCAACGCAACAGCGATTTCTTTTTCCCACTATCTGCATTTTTTTCTTTCCCTTCCTGCTCCTCTGCTCAGTTTACAATTATTATTTCCCTACATCGGAACTTTTGTGCTCTTAGACTAGCCCTAGATTGGCATACAAACGTACAAAGAGGATCGATTATGTATCTATTTTCCGTATGATTCTCCATCGTCCGTAACCCACATTGGTAACGTCCCTAAAGTGATGAATATTCAAGATCTGAGGCCTCTTTGTTAATCTCAGCTCGACCTGAAGTAGCCTCAACGATCGACGACCGAAAACCCTTGAGGAAACAATCTTGTTCTGATGGGTTCAACCTTCAGCCGTTCCCTCACCACAAAGCACAGAATAAACCATGAAGAATTGAAAACCATTAGAAGGATCCTTGAGGGATGATTACAAGCTGCATTCATTCCACAAATTGAAGCTTCTTGGGTCAGAAGGGTCGCAACGTGCGCAGGAATCCAAAGCCAAGTGCACTGGGTAAGTTCCCGAATACAGTCACCAACATGGAGATTTCATGTAAGGCAGTCTTTAGGGTGAGTCGCACTCTGGGAGAGGGAATTTGCAGCAGTGAATTGGATCCTCAAGTTCAGAGTAGATGGCTCTTCAATAAATGCCATAGGCAGTCTTGAGAGAGGTCAGATTTTCTTCACTTAATTTTTCAAGCTTCTGGAACTATATCTGAATTCGGAGTATGAAGTCTTAGTAACTCGAAAGATGCAACAGATGCAAAACTATACGGAATAATGAGGGAAAATATAAACAGGGAAGGTTTACTCTCTATGCTTTTTCCTTGCCTTGCTGCTCTTCACCGATCGCTGTGTTCTTGTCCAGACTGCTTTACTGTAGGACGCTTCACTGAAGGTCTCCTTAGGAAAGAGAAAAAATTAGAAACGGTTCATTGCTGTTTTGCAACGTTTCTCGATAGGAATAAAGCAGCTCGGCAACCTGGGGCTTCTATGATGGATAGATGGAGGGAAACGGATTCGATGAGCCAAAACGTGGCACGAACTCAAGTTTGATCAATGAAACCCTGCATTTTTCTTCCGTGTCTGCGACCCAAGTCAAACAAATGTCAGCGATTGCTTAAAAGGTTGCAGCTTCGTCTTCAGATTTCTTTTACTAAAATAAGTGAAAGAGTCCTTCTGGAGTCATGTGATTCCACTTGTCGTGACGACACTCCTTCGAAGCAGTTACTCTGGAAACCAGCTCAGAACCTCAGCATCTCTTTTTCGCTTTCACAACCTTTTTTTTTTGTTTCATCGCAATGATTCTTTCATCCTTTCAATGCTGCTTTAGAACGATGAATCACCTGCAGATCAGCGGTTTTCGTCCGTTGTTCATTTTAACCGGTCTACGGCCTTGTTGCTCTCTTCGGATTCATCTTGTGCTTCTTTATTTGGCGAAGAAGAGAACGTAGATGGCGGAAAACTTCCGGGATGTGTCAGAGGTAAGTGTGTGAAGCGGAGGATCCAGCTTCGAAATGCTTTTCGCTTCAAGCCATTGGTTAGAAGCTCGAAGATGTCTGCTTTGAAGAACAGGCGAGGGATTTTTATTAGAGAGCAATGGATCATCAATGTGTACTAAGAACAGATGCTGCGAATCGTTCTCCAGTCGAATTGCCGCTGAACAATCCGCACGAAGGGAGTCTGCAGGAGAAACGACATTGACTTTGTGGGGTAGGTCATGTGTTCTCAAGTTGAGAGAAATCTGGTAGTTTGGGAGGAAATGCAGAATCAGATTCAGAGAAGGTTGACTTCATTTGAGAGTTTGTTTACCACTGCGCTGTAACTCTGTGCGCTGAAAAGGTGCGAGGATTTCCAATTTGATGCCATCAAAAATTCGACTCCGTTCCCAGTCTTTGGTCCTAAGAAAGGAATCTTCCGGAAAGCATGCCTGGTGCTGGGGACACTGCTGGACACCTATGCCAACTGTACGAAGTTGTTCGCCTTCTACGGAACGCTTCTCATTACCGCACCCTCAGCAGCATGCCTTATTCGGAACCACTTGCACTCTTTAAGACCTTTCCCCAAGCAGTGGATGTCAACGGAAAGATCTGGCCTATACAACCTCCTACGAGTTCCGTGTTTGCTTTGCCACCCCGAGCATCGGACACTGTTGCTAAGAGGTGGGATGACACATGTCAGAATGCAGCAAACACAGCTCATGCATCTTCCGTCACTGGTTCTGTCTGAGGAGACTCGAAGGAGCTCTGAAAAAGACCACTCACACTATTACGGCATCCGGAATGAAAAAGTAGTACGGTTGGAAATGGAAAAAAAAAACATTACTTATCTGCTTTGAGTGACATGTTGGATCTTCAACTAACCAAAATTTGGCTGAGCTTAAGGTGACGAGGCTTCAGAAAACGTAAATGGGACTCCAGAGTGGAAGAAAAGAAAAAAGAAAAATGATGGCAAAGACGTTGAACAAAATTCATGATGCACTCTGGATCTGAGAAAAGCAAATCTTCAAGATAGGAATCTGCGTTTCATATCGAAAAGATATCAGGTCCTGCTCCATATCATCAAGAACGATACCATGAAAGAAAGGTAACTGTACAGTTGCCTTCAATGCCTTATTTGGCAACATGCGAGAAACCAATACCATTTAACTTCTGCCAGGCATCTACTTTGCTAGAGCAAAGTTGGTATGATGAATGCAAGGTTTTGGATACTTTTGCCACCAATGTTTCTGCTGCCCCTAGACGGCCCTTGTAATGTCGTGCTATTGCCTGACAGGGAGTAGTCATCTGAAAAATGGACAGAATACCGCCGTCTCCTCTCATAAAGCCCGCTCCCATCCCGTAAAACTGACTTGCATCGATCACTACATTATCCGAAAAAGTTAACTTACAATTCTTTTTTTTTCCATCACCGCTTTATTTCATTTAGTTTTCTCTATATATTCGGTCGTGGAATAGGATGTGCAGTTTTGTATCCATCCGAGAGACGAACAGAATAAAGCGTGTTATAAGTTGAATAGGTTCCTGTAAAATACGCAATGTTCATTCTTCTAACTACATCATTTCTTGTGGAAATATTCCAAAGCAAAGCAAGGCAGCCCTCTAATGGAACAATCTACCACTGCAGGGGAACCGAAAATTGGCAACAGACGAAGGCTCTCGATTACGAATGGACGTCACCAAAACAAAAGAGAATCATACGGCGGATAGATAATGATGTGCTATTCTTATATGAATCGTAAGAAAGGAATCGCGCTCATCCTGGAAGTAGGGGAACTTAATAAAGGGTTCCCAGGACACGGACCTCACAAAGGAGCACGAGGACGCATGAATAGCTGTTCAGCTTCCTGAATGATGCAGTCTCAGATGGCTTTGGGAGTCGCAAAAGGCGTTGCGACGATGAGGAAACAGATAGCAGCTCCAAGAATCCAAGGAATTACGGAAGAGCTGCTAAACGCGCCAAGAATTTCAAATTGCCTTCCTGCTTAATACTTGAGAGGACTTGTTGAGTCACTGCCTCATTTTTCCTAGATGGACTGTGATACGGAGAGCGAAGGACCTCAGTATCGAGCAAGCTATGTGTTTTTAATTCGGAGTTCTGTGCTGAATTCGAAAAAGGCGCTCCGCTTCACTGATTGAATCTCTGGTAGAAGAAGGGATCAGGTCATACTTAAACGGAACGAATCATTCTTTGGGAAACATAGGGAAGTCCGCCATCGCATAACGCCTACATGACATCGCATACTAAGATGTGCGACAGGTGTGGTCACTTGTGTGAACTCGAGTTGCAGATCGTCCTTTTACGGGGCCTGTATCCTCGCGAGGAAAAATATGGATGCGGGAGTCGCCAATCTGGGTGTCCCTGAGATGCAGGAGGTGAGCAGACTTGGAGAAGAGAATCCTCACTTTTTTTTTTCTTCTCGTTATCCTTGAATGGATTCTTCGGTCTGTCTCTCAGCAACAATCCTGGGAGAAGGAACCCTACAAGAAGGTGGAAAGTCTAGTCCGACCTAGCGGTCAGCAGGCAATGGGGTTTCAAATTGGACCAGGAAATGGAGAACGAAGTGTTTGCCATCGGCAAAACCCTTCGTAAGATGGGACTTTGCTGTCGCAAAAGCCTTGCTTGTTAAGCGGTAATCAGCTGAGAGGCTTTGTGGTTTAGGCTTCCGCGCGTGGCACCATGCGTCGCGGGTGCGAATACTTGGGCAGATAACTTGACGCCATTGCGTCGTTTGGGTTCCGAGTTTCTCCTGCAACGGCGCTGGTTGGCCGAGACATTCGGGCGTGGCCCCGGCGGTGGATAAAGCCGGCGGCCTCCCGATGAAGGCCGGAACAATGGGAGTCGACCTTCGGGTCCTCCCAGGAATAAAGGAGTGGGGAGTTCCCCCTCCGGTCGTGCAACAGAGAGTGGACCCCCGTCACCGGGGGGACCGCCTCCGGTTTCAAGATGGAGCAGGAGCCCTCACGGGCACCTCTTCAGTCGTTCAAAGGAACGGACCCCCCTGCTGGGGGGTCCCTCCTCGTCGTCGCCTCTTCACAGAGTGTGTACAAAGGAAAGAAGCTAAGCGAGAGCGATTCCCTGCGGGAAGCTGCAGCGCCCCTTCTGAGTTTCGGAAGCACCCCTGTGGGGGTTGTCTTCAGAGGAGTGAATAAAGGAGCGGTTCCCTTGCGGGTTCCCTCCGGAGAAGAAATTTCTAGAAGCGGATCCTTTCCGGGTTCCCTTCGGAGAAGTTGAAATGGAGAGGACCACCACCCCGCAAGGGGGGGGGGTGTCCCTCCGGAGAGAATGAGGAAGGAGAGTTCCCTTCGGGGTTCCCCTTCGGAGACAACCAGGGTGGGAGGTGAGAACCAAGCGTGAGAGGAACGGACTCCGAGCCCTTCCTGGATTCAATAGGGCGGACTCCATCCCGGGGTGCCCCCTATCCTGAAGAATATTACACTGAAAAATTACACGCCCCCCCTGCGGGTTGCCGCGGACAGGCGTGGAAACAAAACAGTGTGTTAATGTTTAAAAAGAGCCACGCGCGCCGCGAGGCACGCGACCGGCTCTGAGGTACTTAGCGAACCAAAAAAAAGAGAACTCTTAAAAAAAAAAAAGCTGGAAGGAAAACAGCGAAGACAGAAGAAAAAGAAGAACCCAAGGATTACCATCGTCCTAGGCCAATAGTAACGATCTCCTCGTGGGGTCGCTACGGGCCTTTTAAAAAAAAAAAAAAAAAAATCAGCTGAGAGGCGACCGGCCTATTTGGGAGAGAGGAAAAGGACTCGAACTGATTCTCTGGGAACGGGACTTTTTTGAGGACGCCAACATCACCAGAGAGAGCGTGAAAGACCAAGCAACGATCCCATCTCGCCGGGATGCGGCGAGATGGGATCGCCATTTGCGTTTTGCGTTTCCTGCCAATGGATTCGAGGACTTTTCCGCTTGATTGAACGAGTGCCACGCTTCTCTTAGTGGTCTCGGGAAACACGATCCCAGCCCTGGTAATTCGCTGAATTCTCAGGGAAACGTGTCGCAGCACGGCACATTCCCGTTCTCACTTTCGAAATTGTTCTTCCTTTTGTCGACGTGTTTGTAGAGTAGAAGATCAGAGCCATCGTGCTGGAATGGGGTGGGGATTCCTCCTGAGCAGTCAGGTCACAGCTCGCGGGCAGCTCCAGAGCGAAGGAACTCTTCATTGGATCTCTGTAGGCTAGCACTTGGAAAGGCACATGTGTTCCTCAAGACGCTCCGAACTCAGGGACATCGTGACAACACAAGCCAGGTCAAGTGGTACGCACAACTCGAATCGGAAAAGATCTGGAAAATCGCCAGCTCCTCAAAAATCCCAGCAAGGTGCTCGGAGAGGAAACGCCGCGTCCGCGAAAGAGTTACAACCCGAAATTCACGATGCGCCACAGCAGCCATAAAAATCTCTGTAGCAGCACTAACAGAGGCATGAATTCGCTTCCCCCCGTTTAATGATACTTTGAGATACAAGTCCATCTTTTACGAATTATCCCGGACATGACACGGAGAACACATTCTCGTGCACCACCGAGCTCTAATTGCCGACATCATGGAGACCAGCTCTGCAGCTTTGAATCCCATGCGGGATCTCCTGGACGAGTGCTCCCTAGGTCAGTGGCGCTGTCAGTGATTCGACCCTGTTTTTTGCGTGGATGCGGAATCGTGTGAAGCGAAGAAGCTGACGAGTGGAATGATCCCGGTTTTTCAAGATGAGCTCGGATTCGGTGCAGAGTAGAAAGGTTCCTGAAACGGCGGATGCTGCTTTCCGCATCTTTGCTCCTCAATCGCCATGTTGAGGCAGAATTGGAAAAACCTAGGCTTTCATTGCAGACATCTACCTCGCCCATTCACGTGGCCATGGGCGCATTTAAGTTGCTGCTGCCCCCATCGGTTTCTCGGAAACGAACCAGAATTGAGCCATCTCTTTAGACTTCCATGCTTTAGATGGAACCACAACTGCTCCTAGAAAGCTGTCAAAGAACAAACACCACCACTGTAACACCACCACTGCCTCAGCTCTCCTGCACCAGGGGGACACCGCAAGAGACTTGATGCGCCGCTTCTTCACGCCAGGCGGCCTGTTCTTAGGTGCTGTCATCGCAACGGTCTGTTGCACCCGCGCCATCGACAAGGCCCACCGAGAGCTGGAGAAGCTGGCGACTTGTCGTCAGGCCACAGGATTAGCCGGCGCTAACATGGCGTCGACTGCCGAGTGGGCCCATCTTCCAGAAGACGTTAGGAGCGAGATCACCGGCATCCATAGCCGGTTCTGAAGGAAAGGAACGGCCAATCCAAAGACCCCTGTCCCCTCTCCTCCCCATATCTTTATTTCTATTTTTTATATGTGTTTTTGTGGTCCCCTCCCTCCCGTTCCGGACTTTCGGTATACCGACCTGCATGTCGGGGATCCCCCTCCCCTTCGTTTCTTCTGTGTCCTTTGTCCGGGAACTCTGTTCCTGCATAGTTTATTAATAAACGCCCCGGCGCACCCAGGTGAGAAACCACCGTAACTGTTCGAACATGGAGATGGATTGTACACTGGATGGATAGCCAATGTATATGGATAATCTGCGTTTCCGTATCTCAATGTGTTTGCATGTATAGAAAATGCATATAAACATACACGGCATCAGTGCACATAATTTCATAATTATAATATATGAGCATTAAATATACATATTTTCATATATTATTTTATGAATTCGTATAATAAATATATTACTGTACGCATTTTTCCGTGTGCGACCCATTTTATAAACTTGCTTATTTGTTTTCCAGGAAAAAAAGATTAGGCTGTCTTTCGATTTTCATAGCATTGCATCCTTCTATGGAAAATGTCCTTATTGATTTATGAGGATGCATCTGTCTTTTGAATACTTCAACACTTTACCACCTATCTAATGGGAATATTGCTACAGAAGCATCTTTCGCACTTGACAGCTGTCTGTGTCGTACAGAGGAAGGAGCATTTTTCTGTTTGGCACTCCAAACATGTAGGAAGGATCCCAGGAAACAGTTACTATTCAGGTAAGCTTATTCAACACAACGTCCATCATAGTAATTGGCAGTAAATTTGGAATGTAGTCTGTTTGACACAGAGACATGGTGTTTCCATTTTCTGATGGCATCTCATTCTCCGGCTTCTTTGTGAAATGGGTGAATCGTGATTGTCCCTGCAATCAGCTGTTTCGTACGAATTATCCTTTTCATGGTCCATCCAAAAAGTTTGTAGGAAAACTCCATGGTTTCCGAAAATTGGATGCTTCCTTTTAAAAGTTTGCCTTTGATCGCTGAACACTCAAGATGCGATCGCTAGTGCACAGCTATCATCATGACTTTCAAAAGTGCATACGAAAAGTAAATGAGCTTTCATGAAGACGAAATTTAGCACCAAATGGAAAGAATGGATTCTTTAGCGATCCCTTTGCTGTTCTTGGAGACCCAATAGCCAAAGAATTCGAGTCAGTGATTCGAATTAAGAGTCAGGTCAAATTAAGACTCCATTATTAAACACCCTGATGCGAATCACACACACACACACTCACACACACTGATGGTTTTCAAGATGACCTTTATATTGATCTAGAGCTTGGAAGCACTTCCAAAAAGCTATCAGCGATCTTTCATTCTTTTCCGACTGGGAAATCGGTGGGAAAAATCGATGAATCATAATCCCGACTAAGTGTACTTACTGATCTAAGAAGATTTTGTTTTTTAATGCTACACGCTTATGGCAAAAAAAAATAAATAACATATTTTGTGAAATATAGAGAATGTCTGTTGTGTGAATCTGCAGTTAGTCATTTCATAGTCAGCTGCAAATTTTCCAGCATTAATTTTCCATCTACAGTATGAATACTGTTATGTGTAAGTGTATTCTATCCATCATGATCTTCTTCTGAACCACCGTCTCGAGGGAAGAACACGGGATGGCAGGAATTCTTATGTATAAAGGTTTGTGCACAAGAATGAAAAAACAAAAAATGTATAATATGCATTGAAGATTTGATGAACATATTTTCTAATATTTTTTCTCCACCGAACGAGAAGAGCTCTAGAAGATGCATCTATTGATCCTCACTGTTTTTCGACTGCCTTGCGCTTTCTTTTAGCAATGGTACACGGTAGCTCAAAGCCATATACAACCAGGAAAAAAAAAAAAAAAGCGAATCCTGGAACACACCTCCGTCGAGGGCGACATGATGAAGGTTTTCTTACAATTTCTTCATTTACCTTTTAGATGTTCGGGCAACCATCGAAGTCTTGTTCGCCTCTCCATAGAACGTCCACGAAGTAGACTTCAGTTCCATGTTGATGTCCGTAGGGAGAGAGGCACGCGCGGCTTCGTAGTACTTCCAGTCTCAGCAGCACGACCTTCAGTGATCGAAAAATGTAGGGACACCAAATCGGAAAGACATGCAAACCAAAAATCCAATGGAATTCAATAGAATTCCTTTGCTGAATAGATTTTCTCGAGGGCAAACGATCTAAACATCAACTCACTGAGGAGGAGTAGGGAAGTGAATCACCATGTAACTGGAATCGTCCATCGGCCTTCGTACAAGATGACTGCCAATCAGACCCCTTTCTAATGTACCATACATTCACTTTGTGTAGAAACTCTTACTCTGTTTTTCACTGATGTTCGCTGCTATCCTACTCCTTATATGGTGATATTCGTTCTGTCCTCGACCTTAACGTAACATTAAAAAAAAGAAGCTTGCAGATAGTTTCATTCGGAAATCTTTTTGTTTAAAGAAATTCGCCCAAATGTACCCAGCGTTCACCCAGTTCACTGTCTTTAGGAACCGGAAGTAGTCGTAGTCGAATTCACTTCAGACTATGGCAACTAATGCTTTAAAGTGGTGTGAGTCTCAGAACTCCTTTAAATGTTCACGGGGTATTAAACGAAGCATTCGTACTACTACGAATGCTTCGTTTAATACTGTTCCACGCCACCCACGGAGGATGCGTGTTCTTCAAGATAGGGGGTACCCCGGAAAAGGTTCGCCCTATGAATCCAGGAAGGGTTCGGGGTCTGTTCCTCTCACTCCTGGGGAGAAAACCCCCCGGGAAAGGGGAGAGGAACGCATCTCCGCCCTGGTTGTCTCCGAAGGGAATCTCCTTCCTCATCCTCTCCGGAGGGACCCCCGAGAAGGGGGGTGATCCTCTCCATTTCATCTTCTTCGAAAGGAACCAGGAAAGGAACCGCTCTTGTTCACTTCTCTGAAGAGAACCCCGAAGGGACGCTTCCGAAATTCAGAAGGGGTGCTGCAGCTTCCCGCAGGGGGATCGCTCTCGCTTGCTTCCTTGCACTCTTCTGGAGAGGCGCAACAGATTGGGGCCGCTCCTTTAAACAACTGGAGAGGTGCCTGTGAAGGCTCCTGCTCCATCTTGAAACCGGGGGGATCCCCCCGGTGTGTGGGGTCCGCTCTCCGCTGTACGACCGGAGGAGGAACACCCACTCCTTGATTCCTGGAAAGACCCGAAGGTCGACTCCCATTGTTCGGGCCTTCATCGGGGGTCTCCGCCTTAAACCACCACCGGTGCCACGCCCGAATGTTTCGGCCAACCAGTGATTCTGCTAAGATTACTATGTACACCCTCAGACTCATCTTGGCAAAATTAAGTTAGCAGGTAAACTTGGTGCTCATGAATTCTATTTTTAGGAAATAAGTAAACAGAATTAGTGATTAGATTTCCTTTCCAGACGCTTGGCTGATCCCGAAAGGGATTCCTTCGCTTATGTTTACGTTCTTCTCGTTTAGAGGAACAGCTGAATGTTCTTCTGCGCTCCTCTCGGTAATGGGCAAAGAAGCTCAGAAGGGGGAGGAGGAAGAAGTAGACGAGATCGCTGAGGTAGTTATCATCAAGAGAAGCCTCTGTTTTTCATTCAATTCCACTATTAGAAGCCGAAAATTCGACTTTGATCAAGGCCGGGTATTCTGCTTTTCGTTTTCAAGCATGAATCGAAATTTCCTCTCGTGCATCCGCCTAATTTTTCCGCGTGGGCTTGAAAAGGGCGGTTGTTTTCCTGCTCTTTGGCAGTGCCCACACACAGTTGGATGGCGCAATGGTTGCGCCTATTAAAGAGAGTTTGACGTACGCCTATGCTTTGCTGAGGCGCCGCCGTGGTGCCTCTGACGTATGGAAAAGGAAAAACTTACGCCTCGCTATCGAAATACGGAATTTTAGTAAAAAACAAAAAAGTTGAAACAGTCTCATTTCTTTGTGTATTTCACTTATCTTCCGATTGGCTGTGCAATGTGCAATGTGGAATGTTCATGTTTTAGCAAACCATTTTTGAAGTCTTGCAGCACTTTAAAAATTCTTTCTTTTTCTTTTTACATACTGGGTTTTGTTTACATACTTATTACATAATTGAAGCTCTGATTAAGGAGAATCATAGTTCTCCTCAATTAAGGTTTCAAGTGATTCGTCATGGCAAAAAGCGATCTATGTAAGATACAAACGTAGTTTTAGTTGTTTTTTTTTTCATTTTGAAGATGACCGAAAAATGACTTTAAGGAGCAGAACTTCTAAAATTGGAACTGTTTAGAATGACATCCAACATAAATCCTCATATATTCCAGAACAAGACATTCGTGTTGATGAATCCTTGTTGTAATGGAAACGGAGATTGTCTTGGAAGAAGCATATGTACCTTCTGAAAGGAATCGTTTTGGGAATGGGATTTTTTGTCCGTCTGACGAAAGTCAATCTGAATACATTTTGAATTTCTGTGCATGCATTAGCAAAAGTACAGAAGGTGATCAAAATTATCTCCAATGTAAGACCGCGGCTAGCATCGTTCTTCAACTCTCTCATAACCTATTAGGCCAGGGATATAAATTCTATTTGGATAACTGGTACACAAGTATAGAACCCGCACAGAAGTATGTACTTGTAGGACAGACATTCTTGGTACAACGCGACAGCAGAGACTTGGTATTCCTGAAGATATAAAAACAACTTCTCTAAAGAAAGGTCAATACATTGCAAGATAAAACAACAAAATCATGTCGAAGTGATGGGACAAGAGGGATGTACTGTTCCTCAGTACAATAGATGGCGCCAACGTGATGGAAATGGAGAAACGGGGTGTGGTAAAAAGAAAGCTTGAAGTGGTTTTTGAATAGGGAAAAAAGGTGGGTGGAGTGGATAGAAGCGATGGTAGAAGTGCAGCAATATACGCTGGCAAGAAAGAGCTTTAAAAAGTATCACAGGAAAATATTTCTCGTCTTTTAGACATCATGTGCTCGAATTCACATTACGTAAAAAAAAAAAAGAATGGAACATTAAATGGATTCAGTTTTTTGCTGACAAATCATTGAGGAATCCTCAACTCAAGAGACTGTGACAGCTGGTGGACCAGCTGCCAAACCTACACGTCTCATCCGGAAACACTCTCCAAATCTTATACCATCTAAGCAATCGAAAACGAGTGCACCTCGAAGATGTACCGTGTGGTGTTCAAAAATGGCATTCGTAAGGAAACACGATGTTGGTGCTCAACCTGTGAGGTGCCACTTTGTGTCCTGTCTTGCTTTGAAAAATATCATAATGCAAAATCAGATTGAATTTCTTAAGAGTTTTTTTTTATTTTTCTCATGTACGAATTTTTTTATTTTCTGTACAATGGCGAAATTTTTATGAATATTTTTTTTTTCCTTTTTTTTCCATTGAAATCAGCAATTTGCTGCATTTGCTGCACGTTTGACGTATATACACGTTTTCCGCCAATTCTAAGTACGCATCCACGGGTGTACTTTTGAAGAAAAAAAAATTACTCTCTTAAACAGGCTAATTGCAGTATCTTTGATGGCTTGATAGCCTGCCAAACTATATTGATTCTTATCACCAGCACTGTGAATTCAGTAGGTGAAGAACATATCAACACCCAATGAATGGTGCTTTTTAGTTTTGTCTAAGAAACACATTTTTCTGGCACGCAAATAAACTTGTCATGTAGTCCAACTTTGCAACTGGTTTCACTTGTTGGGTGTGGTTTGACAAATTCTGGGGGTAAATGAAGATTTGGAATATTTTCATCATTATTCAACTGATTTGCTACCTTTTAAGGATGATTATTAATCGCGATGGATAGCTCAATTTTTTCAAGTTTGTGGTTAATTGCATGCAAAATAGGAAGAATGATATTTTTTGATTCTACCTATGTACAGTTTGCGAGAAACGGTGCAATTTAACCAAGAACCGTCACCAGCGAGAGCTTTAGTTGAATTTGGCAACCCTTACAAGTGATGTATCAAATCCTTATTGCGTGTGTGAGAGAATGACGCTACGAAGATCACGTTTTTTAATGTTTATTTAGTTATGATAATTGTTTAATGTGTATCTTTCGAATGGGAAAAATAAAGAGAACACCGTATTATTATTTCCATAAACATTGTGCTTGATGAATATTTCACCAATAATTTGCCAAACGGTGAGAGCAGTTAAACTCGCTAAAATATGATAAAATTATCTACGAAAACACAGCGTCTTAAGTTAGTTTGTGTTTCCACTTTTGTTTGTCATTTTTAAATAAAAAACAATTCTATAAAAACATAACAATTTTCTGGCTTTGCGTCAAGCCTAAGAAAATTGCATTTTATTCATTACTCTCTTGTGATACGTTGTCGAATTTGATGAGTTCATCATCCATCATTGTGTTTTTGCTGAAAATCAGTTTGCTGTTTTTAAACTTCAATAAACCATGCTCCTGATGAGACGTGAACGCTACGACATTCCACTGCTCCCCACCCACCATGCACACAACTCACTGCCTACTCACCCCCACAATATCTTTGGCTGTATTTGGCACTTCCGAATAAGTAAAGCTTTTGGTTTTTCTTCTTCGTTTTCGCCAATTTCGGAATTTGCGCAAACTGTATCGCCTTACCCACATATTCCATCTTTTGACCATCTCAGCTGATCTGATGAGTTCTTCGTAGGCCTGTTTCTGACGCCAGTAACGTCAGATTGTCTTTCACATTGAATAATTTATTTTCAGTACTTTGAAAAAAAATATCAGAGTGTTTCATTTCACTTTCTGCGTGTGCATTCTTCTGATTTTCCTGACATCCACCCGCAACCTTAACGGAATTGGTTTGGAATGAGACTTCTGATGATGGCCGTAAAAATCACGGATTCGTGGCATCCCTGCATCACACACGGCAACTGAGCCACAGAGCGGCGTGAACGGTTGCTGTGTATCTCGACTACTTTGAAAGGGATTTTTTCCGCACAAAATGGAATAAAAAGGCATTTTTTTTTTATGTGCGTTTTTTAAAAAGATGCCCTCCTTCCGCATTTTGTGCTTTGAAAGCGATCATTTCTAGAGCGCATGCCGATGCGACCCGCGGATGAAGGCGGAGGAAGAGGAGCCGATTTCCTTCGCCGGGATTATGGCGAGGCGCCTATCGCCACATGCTGCAGCAGCCACGGGCGTACGAAAGCAGGAAAACAAAATCACGCCAAACGGGACGCTCTTTCCCGCCTAAGTCCGAGGGGTTCTGGATGTGCCGTCTCGGAAGTCAACGGAGTTTTCCCAGCGAGATCCACCCCGGGAAGGAGGGCACGAGGTAACCAAATAAACACAAAAGAAAATACGCAGCCTTTTTTTTTTTTTTATGCGTGCGCGCTTGCGTGCGTGCGTGCGTGGGCAGGGAGAGGAAAGAGAGGTAAAGGAACGAAGGTCACCTGCGTTCCTCTCGGCTCCTCTTCATCCTGAGCAGGATGCTGGCTCGATACGCCAGGCAGGTCCAACTCGTTGTCCTCTGCGAGCAGGGGCTCCCGTACGATGCGCACCGGCACCATTTTCAACCTGTTTTCCCGGGGCGTGTTCTATTCCGAACGAAGAAAAACAACCAGGCGGTGTGGATTAGCAAATCCACAAGTCCATAAAGAAAGTCCGGGGTAAGAAAAACACCGGTTCGCAGGCAGGCTACGGGTGCATGTAGGAAAGGAGTCAATAAATAAATAAAAAGGGAAGGAACAGGGTTCACCGATCGCACCCCTCCATGTCTTCCGTAACCTCGCGTGAGATGCAGGGGGCGCCCACCTTCACCCGGGCATCTTCCCTAGACCGTTTCGTCACATCCCTCGTGAGGCTTGCGATCCTCCTTTCTGGGGAACCTCATCGGTCTGCTTTGAAAGGAATCCGTGAAGGGTGCGGTTCAAGATGGCGATCGGCAAGGCAGGACGAAAGCCAGAACCGCGCGAAGCAGCGCTTCTGGAGCGTCTCGGGTCAAAGTGGAGTTGCTGTGAGGTCACGCTCCGAACACCGCCACTCTGCACTGGTCGCTTGTAGAGAGAGAGAGGATCTAGGAGGGGTTTCATCCTTCCCTCTTTCCTTACGGGAGCGTCAGGCAATCGGAATTTCAGGACCATCTCCATGGAGGTGTTCCATGATCGGCACGGGCGCGCCGAGGGAAGTGTGTCGAATGTTGCCACCCGGGTACGCCGAGGCGTTTATTGAAATTCTCTAAACGTGGTACAAGGCCCCACTACGACCACACAACGCCGGACCTGCCGGGTCACTTCTTTCTGCGGGTCGCGACCATATGGACCCACCCGAAGCGACATCAGGAGGAGCTTGCCGGCATCCTGCATAGGATGCAGAGGACTCCGCTCAACGGACAGTGATCCCACCCCTTACCCTCCTCCTCCCCCTCCAACCATGAGGATATCGTTCTGGTTTATTTTGTTTTCCTTCTTCAAGTAGCAGTAGCGCCTTCTTGTTTCTTCTTTCCCTTCCCCCTTCACTATTCCCTTTACGGCACCTCCTAGAGGATTGTTCGACTTGGTGGAACATCAAGTCCTGCCGCATCCGGAGGTCTATTTTTGAACTGAGGTCCCTGGAAAAAAATCCTCTTCAAGAAGGGTACCATCATGGTAATGCCGCTACCGTGCAGCGCAGGAAGCAGACGGTTGGGATCTCGGCGGCAGCAGGAGGAGACTCCTCATCACTTCCCCCGGGTTTCCAATCCCCGAACCTCGGAACGGCGCTGCTACCACAGACCACTGTCTGTGGTAGCAGCGCCGTTACGAGGCACTGCCGCGCTCGTTAGAGGCAACACGAGCCACGAGCATGTGCGGAGAGCATCGTGACCTTCCTTTGCGTAGGGTCTTTACTTAGTGAAACAGGAACCTTTACTTTTAGAATAAACCACAAGTCAGAGGCGAACGGCATCCCCTGAATTCAAGAGATACCAAGAGAAAAAGAAAAAAAAAATTAATTGGGGCCTAGGTGCCGGTGGACGCACCGGCACGCAGGTCGGCTTCTATGCGACTTCGGAACGAGGGGAGGAAGCAACAAATGAATAACAAAAAAAAAAAGGCGGCACAGTAGGGACAGGAGGTCCTTGGTTTCAATCGTTCCTTTCTTCCTAAAAGCGGCTGTGGATGGTGGCGATCTCCTTGATGACTTCTGGCACGCGAGGCCACCTCGTGGCCGTCCTCATCAAGGCGGCTACCATGCTGGTGGGTTCCCTTCGCTGCGAGCGAGGCTCCATTACGGAGCGGACTGCGGCGGTGGCACGGAGGCATCAGACCGTTGCTATCACGGCTCCACCCATTGGTGCGCCCCTGCACGTTTGCTCTCCCGGCTGGTGGTCGGTGGCGAAGGACTCGCAACCCTGTTTGCGTGTCACCACCGCCGACTCCCATGTTGCGGCTTCTCTCTCCGGTGTGCGGCTGCTCTGTTGAAAGCGAACGCGTGGATTTGCTCCGGCATGGCGGCAGAAGAAAGTGAGGACGTGGGCCCAGCTCGCCCGGGCCCCGTCGGAATTCACCCGCTGCCGAGAGTTTCAGAAGAACAGCGGAAGAACACTGGAGGCGGTGGGTAGTGAGCTGACTATGTTGGCCCACCCACCAGCCACCCCTTCGCCACAGAAGTGTCCTCCGCTGCCGAGGTGCATGGCACCTGCCTATCGGCGAAGTGGGAGGTTTCCTGCGAGATCTCGGCCAGCAGAAAGCCCCTCGGTGGCTGGACACCGCGGGAGCTGGCTGACGCGGCAACAGCAAGAACCGCCTCCAAAGGACTCGAACGTTGGGGCGAACTCTTCTCCATTCGGTCCGAAGAGTTGGAAGTGCTCCCTGTGTTTATAGACAGGAAGCTGCTTCCCTCAAGTGGCAGCAATCGGCGCTGCTGATACTGCACTGGGGTCTCCCGTGCAATGCGCGCCGGCACCATTGGACGAGGGGAAGCGCATCGCCGAACTGTGGCAGGTGTGGAGAGAAGGAGGCTTTCCCTCACCTCATAGTGCAGTGTGTCGCCCTCCGAGAACTGTGGGAACGTTTCTTTGCGTCCCTTCCTCAACCCATGCACGATCCCAGAAACTCTTTGAGGCCCCTCTTCTTGTGGGACGCCATGACGCCCGCAGCCGCAATCGCAGCGCTGTGCTGCGTGCGCGGTGTTGTCGTGGAGCAGTGCGCCGTGGGAGGTCACAGTGGCAGTGGGACTATCCTGCATGCATCCACTTGCTGGCATCCAGATTGGCTTGAGATCACCCCACCTGGAAAAGGAGAAAGGGGAGCTCGCCTTCCCTCCAACTAATTTTTGTTTTTTTTTTTTGTTTGTTTTGTTGCTTCTTATAGTTTGTTTTCATTTTCTATTTTTGTTTCATCCATCTTCCCCTTCGTGGACGTGGTGAACCTCTCCGGCTCCTCCCTTTCTTTCTAGTGTAACAATTGCAATCTATGGGCCATCAGCTCCATCGATTCCTGTAAGAGAATAAACGCCCCGGCGCACCCGGGTGTGAAATCACGGTGCCCGTCGTCAGCCCTCCTTGTGTGAAGAAATGCCGCAGCATGCCCGAAGCGAGGGGGTCCTGCAGATGACGGAGAGCCGAAGCGAGTCCCTGCTGCATGTCCCCCAGGTCGCTGCGGTCCAACAGGAGGTGAGGAAACGACCCCACCTCCCCGCACCTTCAACAGTTGGAGGAGGCAACTCTGCTGGCTGGCTGCAGCGGCAATCCTCAATGCAGGCACAGCAGGACATCCGCTTCCACCGCACAAAGGCACACAGGGAAGCGGTCCACACACAGAGAAGGGGCCGCGGGTTCTTCGGGAGACACACCGAGCAGGTCACCCCACCGAGGGAGCCCGGATACGAGCAGTGGCGGCGTTCAACCTACTCGCTCGCCGCTGCGTCCAGTTCTGCAGGAGATGTCCCGGCGGCTTGCATAGGAGGTTCTGCAGCAGACGCAGTTCTTCTGAGCACACTTCCACAGTGGCAACCCAGGACTCCAGTGTCTCCTCCTGCCTCCAGGCGTTCCAGTTTTGAAGGCAACAGAACAGCCACAGGTGAGCTACTAGAAGTGAGGTAAGGTGCCTCGCTGGGTAGCCGAATTCATCCCCCTTACGTAGGTTGCGCGGCAGCAGCAAAAGAAGCCCTGCGCTTCCAGGGCATCGCCGGAGGATGTGGCGTGCCGGAGCACATTAGTGGCAGGTCCACGACTGCACCTGCAGTCCGATCATGTGGATTGTCAGGAGGAGCAAGCTGGCATCCCGGCGTGGCTCTACCGAGTCTTTCAGGTAGATCCGAGACCTTGCAGCGTCCCACAAGGCTTTTCACAGGAGGCACTGAGCCCGGATCTTCACCGAATAAGGAGGCGAGCAAAGGGAGGTGCAGGGACACTCTGCCGGTAAACTTCGCAGTGCCGGGCGCTCCCGGTCGTGCGCATCCAGGAGGCGACCCGTCCCGGGAAAACAGAAAAAATAAGGGGCGGAGTAGGGAGCAGCAGCAAAAGTGTTCTAGATGGAGGTCTGCTTCGGCAAGAAGTACTTGCCATCGAGGAACGGGTCGACAGACATCTCTGCCTTCTGAAGGCAGCTCGAATACTCTTCTGGAGAGTCGCCCAACGGAACGCCAAGGTACTTGAAGTACCTGCCCGTGGGGATCCCCAGGTGGATCCAGTTGGCCTGCTCCTCCCACGACGTACCCACCGGAACGACCGTGTACTTCTCCCTGTTGACGCCCGCAACCCGCGGATTAGCTCGAAGAAGTCCTCTAGCTCCGCTGCCCGGGTAGACGTGGGCAGCAGGAGAAGCAGGTCGTCCCCGTAGGTTGCCATGGACGGCGTGCGCGTGCAGGTTGGCGAGCGTCAGCCTGTACGCTGCCGGCACCAACTCCGAAGTAGATGCTAAAGGCTTAAACTGTCGCCCTGCCTGCGTACGGCAACGCCGTACAGAGAGGAACCGCTGAAATAAAATTCACCAACACGTTTCCCAGCAGGAGCGCAGGTTGACAAATAGGTGTGTTATGAGTCCGAGGCGCTCCAGGAGCTCCAAGAAGAGTTGGCTCTGCTCTACATTCGAGAGAGAGAGAATGTTCGAGTCGCCAATCAATCGGATCACCCTTCACGCCTGCGTTGATCTGTCATTCCTTTTCCAGTATGGCGTAGAACCCAGTTCCGGCGCTCAACATAGAGTGTGGCCTCTTGGCGCGTGAACGCTGACAACGAGTTTCGGGACACTTGGGAACAGGTTGTACAACTCCCTTCTCGGATCGTACGCTTGCACCGCGCTTGTTATGGCAAAAAGGCCACACTGCCAGTACAGCGTTCCTCGATCCCTACGGCTTCCTTCTCCATTGTGGAAGGAGTCCGTGACCCTATGGTTGGTTGCACTGAAGCTTCCCTTGCAACCAACGACGACGCTCAGTGACTCCGGGAGCTCGTTTCCCAGAGAGAAGAACAAAGAAACAAATTAGGGCATCAGTCCCACGAGACGCAGAGTCCATGAAGGGGGTTTGCAGTCACCAACTTCCAGGTCTCATGCACGAAAGGACAGGGAGGAAAAGGGGGAAGAAACAGTACATAAACAGATAAGGGAGGGGAGGGAAGAGACCCCAGTTTACTCCCGCTATGTTCTCTGATTGAGGTGCCGGAGGCATCCTCCTTCACTGCTTGTTGCATATGAGACCATCACGCCACGTTTGCCACCGTTGCCGGGGTGCAGAGCACGGCCTTCGAGACATACTGGAGGGCCCCTCTCGCACGCGCACCACGGTCCTCCGGACACAATGCAGGGTTGCAATCGCGGAAGCAGACGAAAGACGGTCACGTGTAAAGCTGCAACTCCTTCGGCGCAGCTCCGGGCTGAAGTGGGGCAGCCACGAGGCGTCCGTTGCCACACGCTCCGAAGTCCCCCGCAGTCCCGACAGCAGGTGCGCGGAAGTTTCCCTCATTTGCCGGCAGCTAGCGCCTCTCCTCCTCGTCCAGCGATGCCGCCGCCGGGTGCACGAGCAGCAAGCCACTCGTTACCATCCGACGGGAGTGGGTGGGCACGGAGCCATCCACGGATGAGGGGAGGATGGCGAGGCGAAGTCTGCCCGACGGAGCAGCGGCCCTCCGGCCCGAGCGTCTCCGCGTCAGCCCACCGGCCCGCCTTCCACCGGCGTCAGCTCGGTCGCTCTCGCACCGAGGAGCACGAGGTCACGCACCCTGTCACCGGTCGGCAACTGCCGCTTCTCTACCGTAGGGAGAATAGCGCTGCAGACGGGAGGATGGACAAGTGGTTTCGGCGCTCGTCCTCCCAGGCTGGTGGCGACGTCAGTCCTCGTGACGCGGATCCGCCGACTCCCGCAGCCATGCGCTGCGGTTTGCGGGGCAGCAGGAGACCAACCGGCCGGTTCTCTTCCGTCCGAGTGGCCAATCCTCCTCAATGGGAACCCGAAACACTTCGCCCGGTCTCTTCTCATCCGACAGCACTCCGTGGACGTCTACCAGAGGAAGGCATCGGTGCCGCATCCAATTTCCGGCAAGCAGGCCGCTATGCCGAAGTGGCCTCATCATCTCTCTCATCTTCGTTAGAATGTCGGTTCCGGAGTCCCTGCTTGGTGCAGCGAGGTCTTCGAAGCGAATCTCTGGCCTTCCGGTGCTCCGGAAGGTCTCCACTTTCCGCATGAGGCCATCCATCTTGCACCTCGCCTCGTGTGGCGGGATGGATACAAAAAAAAGAGAAGGAAGGCAAGGAAGACGTCCCGAATGAAAAGTTTTGCACAGCCCATTACCTTCCAGCAGGCCACACGAGTATTCGATGGAAGAGATAATTCCCTTGGTATTTTTGCTGGAAAATTGGCACTGTGGCGCCCACTTCACTCTTGAGTGTAACATGAGGGTGTGGAACGGGGACCTGTGCTTCCGTGCTGTCCCACTCACCGTTCTGGGTCGCAGGACTCTTTTCCACGGAAGGATCCCGAGATCCCACTTATATCGCTCTCCTATCGGAAGGATCTTCCCCGTCTCGGGGAGATACGATACGCATTCCGGCTTTTGCCTTCCTCCCGGAAAGTCTCTCTGAGTTTGTGTGGCATGCCCTCAGAGTGACTTTTTTGCTTTTGATGGTCGCTTCCATTAAAACTGTCTCTAGTGACCACCCTTTCAGGATTTAAGAGGTGGCAGCTGCGTGGTCCCATTCCACGAAGCTGGTCGGCGTAATGAGAATTATGCCACCTTCGCGTTCGCTTCGTCATTGAGTGTTCTCTCGAGCTGAAGGCTTAACTTTGTTTTTGTTGTTTCTCCTCTTGGTGGCCCACCGCAATCTGGCGTCAAAGCCACTCCAGACTCAGAGCCACTCCAGAATTCTCTTAAGGATTTCCGGGTTAGGATGAACACCCAAGAGCTGCTGCGCGTTAGGTGGTTTCCATTATCATTTTTGGCCTTTATCTTGTTTGCAGGCTTCTCGACATCAGCTACTTCACCATCTCTAGCTTTCCCGGACACCCGAGTGTTGGCTTCAGGGCACACCACTTTGGTGACCTGCAGCAGTGGCGAGTGTATTAGTGGAAACCTCTTCTGTTGCCTCTCTGCCTCGCTACAGTTGGATAAAAGCACAGACTACCCAGTTGTCTCGATGCTTCTGCGCTGCCGATACACGATGAAGGGATCCAACTTTCTCCTGAGGCACCTTACCTCACTTCTAGTAGCTCACCTGTGGCTGTTCTGTTGCCTTCAAAACTGGAACGCCTGGAGGCAGGAGGAGACACTGGAGTCCTGGGTTGCCACTGTGGAAGTGTGCTCAGAAGAACTGCGTCTGCTGCAGAACCTCCTATGCAAGCCGCCGGGACATCTCCTGCAGAACTGGACGCAGCGGCGAGCGAGTAGGTTGAACGCCGCCACTGCTCGTATCCGGGCTCCCTCGGTGGGGTGACCTGCTCGGTGTGTCTCCCGAAGAACCCGCGGCCCCTTCTCTGTGTGCGGACCGCTTCCCTGTGTGCCTTTGTGCGGTGGAAGCGGATGTCCTGCTGTGCCTGCATTGAGGATTGCCGCTGCAGCCAGCTAGCAGAGTTGCCTCCTCCAACTGTTGAAGGTGCGGGGAGGTGGGGTCGTTTCCTCACCTCCTGTTGGACCGCAGCGACCTGGGGGACATGCAGCAGGGACTCGCTTCGGCTCTCCGTCATCTGCAGGACCCCCTCGCTTCGGGCATGCTGCGGCATTTCTTCACACAAGGAGGGCTGACGACGGGCGCTGTGATCGCAACGGTCTGTTGCCTCCGTGCCACCGCCGCAGTCCGCTCCGTAATGGAGCCTCGCTCGCAGCGAAGGGAATCCACCAGCATGGTAGCTGCCTTGATGAGGACGGCTACGAGGTGGTCTCGCGTGCCAGAAGTCATCAAGGAGATCGCCACCATCCATAGCCGCTTTTAGGAAGAAGGGAACGATTGAAACCAAAGATCCCCTTTCCTTACCCTGCCACCTTTTTTTTGTGTTTATTTGTTGTCCCCTCCCTCCGTTCCGAACTTGCATAGAAGCTGAACTGCGTGCCGGTGGTCATCCCCAGTGAACTTTTGTTTTTTTTGTTGCACTTGACTTGTGGTTGATTTATTTTTAAATTAATGCCCTGGCATGACCTGGTACAAAAAAATAACACACACAAATCGACAGATTCGTTGCTCAACGGTAGTTTGTGGGCCAGATCCTAGCTGGGATTCACGGTCGCACGCTCTGCAGTCAAGATCCACCAAACAGTTCCTCAGATCCAGGAAAGAAGTTGGGCATGGCTCACAGCACCAGTACAGGGATCTGAAGGACGACTTCTGCATCTGTCATCCTCGACGCTGAGCCGATAGGATGAACCACTATCCAGCGGATCGCCATCACCTGGAAGAGCCTGCGGGTCTTGATATTGAACGGGGTTCTCGGTGAACGCTGAGCAATTGCGTTATTGCAGGTCAGCCCAAAGACCAGAATCCCACTGAGGACAGAGAGACTGATAGTACTTTTCCTTTGAATTGAGCTTCCAGGGGTCTCCTGAGAGAATTTAGTCTTCCTAACTTATATCTTGTAACCCTGAGTCCACATAAGTCTGCTCTGAGCCATGGCTGCAGGGATGTCTGTGTCTCATTCTGCCTCCACGTCTTCCTGCCTAAGGAAAAATGCATCGTTTGAGAATGTCTCCACCTTCGTTTGCTCTAGGGAGAGACGCTTTTTGCTCCCTTCCTGAGCTGCGCTAGTAGTGTTTTCTGGTATGTTTCGACACCCTCACTCCACACAGACACCAACTCGAACTAAGTTTAGACCACGAAAAGTCACCAAGGAAGGATTCTCCGCGCTTCTTCTTAGAGTGCTACAGGCAGATGCCTGCTTCAGGATCCTCTATCAAAAAATTCAGTTTAATTTCCGTTTCCTATTGAAAAAAAAAAAAAAAAAAAAAGCAAAAAAAAAAAAAAGAGAAGGAAATTCGTTCTCTGAAAAATACTGACCTCATTAAAAATTCAAGATCACTGCTCACATCTGGAAAACTGAGATATTCCTGTTTGATCTTCCAATGCATTAAAGCATCATCCGACAGGGCAAAATGTAACATAAGATGACAGCGGTTGCTTTCCTTGGAAGAGCTTAATTCAAAGGAGTTCCTTCAGTATGCAATATGTTTCCGTTTCTCAAGATAAACAAAAAAATTATTCCCCTTCCTCTGAGCAATGAGCTGCGCATCTCAGGGATCACGCAACAAAACCTTTGACAAAATCTTTTGGAAAGATTCTGGACTTCCAGTTTTGAAAAATTACCTCTGGTCAAGCACCTGAAGCCCGCGTCTTCCTTTACCTTCAACTGCATACCAATCTGGAACATGCTTTTATTGTTCAGTAATGACCGATGAACGTGGCATGAAAATGCTTCATAGGTATCTGGGTGTCATTGATCAAACTTAGATGATCTAATAGGAACTTCGGTTTAGAAGCACGTGAACGAAGATGTTACATCGCATATATCGCATCGCATGATGGCACATTAGAAAACATAACACGTCTTCCAATATATTAGAAATGAAATGATTCACTACAATTCATGATGGGTGAGAATTCCTCGAATTCCTTTCTTCAATCCTTCAAGGTTATTATAGGATAATATGGCATGGAGAAAAAACTAATATCGCGTGATTTCTCAGAATCAGCTTACAGTTGGAATTGAATTTCCCCTTCTCTGTTTTAGTTATTCTACTATATAACTGCACTTATCGAAGCATTCCGATATTCCGCATGGAAGACCCCTAACTATGATCAGAACTTCGAGACGGTTGACGTAAATGCCTCTGTGTGTCGGATATCGACTCGTGCAAGCATCGGTCCAATCTTAAGCCAACTGATTTAATTTTGTGACACGGAACTAAGAATTCGGCGAAGAAATTCAGGAAGCAATTTTACCGAGATCGTTTTATTTCTGCAAATGCCATTAAGGAAAAGACAAGGTGCGAGGAGGTCAAAGAAACAAAATCAGTCACCTCAAGCCACTTCCTTCCTAGCCTTGTGCAACCAAAATGGCAATTCGACTGAAGCTAAAAAGGATATTCGTTAATCCACATCAAGAGTGGACCCTTCATCCAAGCTAATACCATAGAAGCCACATTAGTTTGGCATTGAACTTCACGTCTGTCACAGTTCGGAAAGAGATATAGAAACCGAGGTGTCTGTAGTTTTGAAACGGCATCTGAAGGATTAGTTGAGCTATGTGTAAAGCAGCTTGCCATTTGAGGAATGTCTTGTGAAGCTTCTGTCTATTAGTAAGGGGATGTTTTCGAAATTCGAGTTGATCTTTCTGGACAGATACGCAGTATTGGAAGGATATTTAAAATCGATGTCAAGAATCGTCAACACACACGAGCGTGCACCATACAATAAAAGTTGGCGATTCTGCCAGATGTTTCTCTCGTTTTCTATGGCAACATTGGAGAATACTCACACACACTTTAAAATCTAGCTTACTGAGGCACCAGCAATATTTAGGATCTGTTCATAATCTTCTTAGTAATGGTTTTGACCTTTTACGATTAAAAAAAAATTGCGCGAAGTTCTTCTGGCTTGCAAATGTCACTTTCTCGAATTCATTGTAATTTTTATTTCTATAGTGGATATCAATCAATTTTTCCTCTTCATAATGTATGAAACTTTTAATTCTTATTTTTGAATTTCATGATCTGTTCCGTGAGTATCATCATGTATTTTCTGTTAACATTTTCATGATATTAAGGCTAGCGTGTTCATTTGCACCTGTATGATTTTATGTTCACTGTACCCTATTCTCGTTAACATGACCTCTTTCTTTACCATTCAATGCCGGTAGTATTGGCTAGAATATCCTTTCATCCGAATCTCAATTTTCTTTAATCACCACACAGTTTTCCAGAGGCACCTAGATTTTCAGACGTTCTCAAATGATCTAACTGTGAGCAAGTGGTTAAATGAAATGCTGACCAACTTTTATAAATTAATATTTATTCCCACGTTTCCTAATGAGCTGTTTCTATTTTTCTTCTCCTATGGAAATTCTTATACATTTTATTGTGACCAACTTTGTTACAAATTTGTGTCCTTATTCCATACTGCGAAATGTTTCAAAAAACAAATAATGGGGAAAATCAGCTTCCTAAATTAATTAGTTTTCAATATCTATCTAAGTGGAAACTTATTCCCTAGTTATTAGCTATCCACAAAACCACTATGTTTTTTTGTATTTCTCAGGTAGATATTATTTTTCAAGCCTTAGAAGTTGACTTCACAACAAAAAATATAGATGTAACAATCCAGCATCAATAAAACAACAATCGGTGATTACACGTATATTAATGTCAGGAAATGTAAATAGATCCACAAAACAGTGGCCACATAATAAATGAAACCCTGTACGTTAATTTGATTTTGCATCATGAAAATAAAAGTGCCTAGTAGAATCGGAAAGTATTTCAGTTTTCCACATTCGTTTAAATGTAATTGATTGTAATGAATTAACTTTAATTAATTAACGAAGTTTCTTTACTTTAATTGATGAAGTTTGGAGTAAGAGAAAATACATCTCCGAGTGAATTTGAAAATGTTTTTCATCTAACAAGAATCTGATTGCAGTAGCCATTAGTGTTGAAATCAGCTGCATAACAGGAAACCATTTCGTTTTATTTCCAAATATTTTCATCTTCTTCCTGACGAAATTAATTTCATTCAAAATTCTGTCAATACTGAAATTTAAAGTAAGATTAAATTGATTCTGATATTCTGAACAGCTCTCTTTTCCTTTTTAAGCAGCAACAATACTTTGTGGATTAAATGTCAAATAATAGGTTACAAAGTATTTAAAAAATTTAATCCAGATGATTTAATTTGAAAAAACTGTTCAACAAAAATGAAGCATGATGAAATCATGTTTAGCTGTGTATAATTTCTACAGGTTTAGTAGAGGGAATTTTTTTAACTACATTTTCAAAATGTGTTTTTTTTCTATTTCAAGAACGCAAACTGAACCTTACATAATCTTTCAGCTGGCAATTCTGTTTCAAGATTGAGATTGTGCCACATATTTCGGCACCTAAGATGAAACAGTTGGTTGTTAATAGTTGAAAGAATGGTATTAACTACAATCGTTGGTAGACTTGGTGATGGAATGCCCTTAGTAGCTTCGTTGGTAACTGATGAACAGGTATGAAGCAAAGGCAATTTTATTGGGATTTAAAAATCCAAAATTTCTTTTACTATTAATTACCCTTGAAAGATTAGTCTGATATTGATTAAAGTTTTGTAATTTTAGAAACAGTATATTTGAGAATGTTACATAAAAATTGTTTATGTTGATTGGAGGCAGAATTATTTCATCATGCTAAGGAGAATAGTGTTAAATGTGGTTGCTTTCGTTTTTAGCCTGGAAAATATACACAGTACCATAACCAGGCGAAAGCCCTTTTCAAAAAACTTTCAGCAGAGTGCGCTCCGAAATGTACAATAGAAACTGGTCCATATTATTTTCAGTAAGATGTCGCAGAGACTTTGCAAAATTTTTTGTCTTAGCTGTTTAATAGATGAGGGAGTTTGTTTTCTAACCCTTTGTGACAAAACATATTCCAAAAACTTGGCGTTTTCGTATCTTGAAGATTTGGCTAATGAATTCCGTTTAACATATGGAAATCGTGTGCAACGTGTTAACAGACCCTACCCCTTTATGGAATTCGGTAAGCATCTATTAATTTGTAACTGCTTCAACATCTATCTCATAGATGCTTACATTCAAAGGACTCGCAAAACCTTTATGGACTCAAGAGCTAGGATAAAGTTGTCAACACTAAATACAGAGTTACAGGATGTGCAGCGTATAATGATGGATAACATTGATGATGTCCTCAAAAGAGGAACTGCTTTATCAGGTATGTCTGGATTTACACAAAATAGTTTTCCACTTATCAAGATTTACAGAACTAGAAGGTAAAGCACAAGGTTTATCTTTATTATCACATAAATATAAGAAAGAAGCACGGTATTTGAATTTACGCAGTACATTTGCAAAATTTGCAGCTGCTTTTATTGTACTACTTGTACTCGGAGCATTCATTTGGTTAAGATGATGTCCGTACATTAAAGAATAAATTATTTAATTGGAATGCAAATTTTGTTATCTCAGTAAACTTTTCGGAAGCTGGCCTTCCCCAAGCAACCTTAAAAGAATCCTGTCTACCATCCAAGCTAATACCATATCTGCTGTAAGCATTATGACTAGTGATATTTGTAACTGGAAGGCAGGTTAATGGCAACCAAGCAATTTTTATCACCTCTGATGGAAACGGAACCACTTTCAGTTGTTGTACCAAATCTGGTAAAGGTTGTAAGATGAGGATTAGAATCCCAATGGCGGAGATTACCAAACTGTACATTAAAGCACGATTTTCCCACATGCTTTCCATGTAGGGATGTCCCTGAGGGAAGATTTGAACATATCAAAGTTTCAAACCTACCCGATAGTTAATGGCAAAAGTGGCTAATTGAAGTGACAGGCATACAACGTACACTGTACTATTTAAGAGGTTAGGTTGAAAGGGCTGATCAGGTTCAGGCAGAGGAGATGCTGCTATTGAAGTGGCCTGTTGCACCAATAATATTAAACAAATAAAGTGCACTGCAAACTGCAACAAGACTGTGAACAAAGTATATGGATTGAAGATGGTAGGCAGAGGCCTCTGCTTGGACAAAACATGGAGTGGCTTGGAACGAGATACAAATAGGAAGCAAGCAGCCATTAACACTCCCTGGAGTGTTGCTTGGACATCTCCAAATCGGACTCCATCAATATACAGTACTGACTGACAGTAGGCTAAGATAAGAGCATTTAATGCGAGGATCTTGAACATCTGCAGAGTGGTAACAAGAGTGCAGCGACCCTGTTTAATGACATGGCATACTGGACAAACTGACATGTTACGATGAATCTTTAACTCTTACCACTCTGAGGAGAAGGGAGTTTGGAAGTGAAGGGAGCTGCAATGCTGGCATCACCCAGTTTGACAACTTGAGCAGCTTCCTGCATCTCCAACTCCTGAATCATCTTCTGCAAATGGACCTACATTATATCTAAATTTGATATATTAAAATTATAAACTGATCTACTTGTGCTTTTGTTGTTGCCCTGCTAAGTGGTCTGCGGCCATAACGAATGCGATTTTCCATCTTTCCTTCTTCATTTCCAAGACCAGTAGATTCGGTTTTACTAGGGGTTCCATGTGAAACAATTGCTACTCCTAAAATATGATTACACTAAACACTAAATTCCTTAAGCAGCTCACCTATGTCAGCATGACGAAGGGCACCAACATCATTGGTACCATCTCCACACATCAACAAAGTATACCCTAGTCCACGTAGGAGATTCACAATCTGTTCTTTCTGTTTGGGTCCTACACGAGCAAACACCCTCACAAGAGGAAGAATAGCATGCAGAATAGATGGATGTACGGATAAGAAATTCAGACCCTGCAGAATCCTCAACAGAGGTTATCAAGAGGATTAGTGTTCATTCTACCTCCCCAGTTAAGCAAAGTTCATACTGCAAGAGCTGTTTAACTGACTCGGTAAAAGGTAGCTGCACAGCTTCATCAAGACTACTCCACACCCAACTAGGTTTTTGTGACAGTTTGGAAATGAGCATCAGAGTCACTGGTTGTTTCAAAAGGCTAAGCTCCCTAGCCACATGACAAGCAGTTAGAGGACTATCTCCAGTTATCATATTAATCTACCAAGAAATTTAATGACTACAGAGACTAATCAGGGTCACCTCATGTGATGAATGACGTAGCTCCTTGATCACCATCTTTGAATCCACCTTCACAGGGCAAGAAAGCACCACAAAGCCAGCAAATTTCATATCATTTTCTACTTCAACTCGAGTTAATTCACGCACCTCCTGGGGACTCAAACAACCCAAGTTCTTCCAGCCAAGAGCCAACACACGAGCACCTCGATGAGCAAACTGTTGATACTCTTGGAGGAAATTAGCAGACGTTTGAGAGAGCTGAAAACTGAAATATTACATTTGTTGGTGACACCAGGTGGTTGCTCACCATAGTGTGCAAGGTCTCAGGAGCACCTTTCAGCAATGCCACATATTGCATGTTAGGAGAGGGACTGCCATCCATCACAGAAGCAACAACAGACATCCTTTTTAATGTAGATGAAAAATGGAAACGATGGCATATTTTCAGGGAATGATGTCCAGCTTTGTGGGATTTAACAATATCAGCTACATGTTTGCATGAACAGACATGAACATGACTTGGCACTGCTCACCTTTACTTAGACTCCACCCAACAGAATGTAACATGGCTTTTTCCAATGGGTCCCCTACTAATCCATCATCCAGCTGAACAAGAGAATGGCAAGCTGCCAGCACCTGAACTGTATCAAAAGGCACTTCTGCAGGCTGCAGTAATTGCCCAGCTTCACGAAGTCCTGCAACTCCTTCCACCAGAAGTTCATCACTAGTTAATGTGCCTGTCTTATCAAAGCAGCAAATGTCTACTTTTCCAGCAAAAGGAATACGAAATGGTTCTGTACAGAAAATTGCTATGGCAGTATTTAGTAAAATGGACTTGATCCTTGATGTTACCTACCCAATTTCATAAGAGATACAAGGGATTGATTAACTGCCAAAGAAAGTTCTATGGGTAATTCAGGTGGCACTACAGAAGTCAGAATCAAGGAACACTCCACAAACAATTTATAACGATTTCTTCGAGGGTCCTGACAGCCTTGCATCCATACATAACCTGCAGCCATCACAGCAAATATCAACAGAAATAAAATAAATGCAAATGTCTCCAAGTTATTGGCTGTGACTCTTTTAACACCAAACAAAATGGTGCGCAACAATCGACCTTGAGATGTGCTGAATCCAGTGCGCAGCACATAGGCCACACAACCATTGTCAGGTGGTCTTAAACCTCCTGATCCTTTAGAAGGAGGATTATGTTGCACAACTCGTGTTCCTCCATATAGAACATGAAAATGACCATCTTGTTCCAAATCCAAATTCCTATCTTCGCTCAAGCTCTCTAGAGGTTCTTTTGGTTGAGGAACTGATTCTCCTGTAAGCATGCTCTCATCAACAATGCATGGTCCTCGCAAAAGGAGGAGGTCACAGGGAACCATATGCTCCATCATCCGCCCAATAGACACAACATCTCCAGGAAGCAACTGGTTGCTTGGCAAAGGACGCCATTTTCGATTTCGATACACCTAGATCTCTTTTACAAAAAAAGATGCAACACAACCCGTTTACCTGTATCTGATAGGACTTATTGCCCATTTTCCGTATTTCAGACATATTTCGCAGCTGTTGCTGCACCAGAGTGTATTCAAACATGATCAACATGAGTAGAGTGAACACTGAATAGTACCAATATTCCTCCAAACACCACAGTGCAACACAGAAAACCTGTAAAAATTAGTAGTAATATTACCTAAAATTAACTTACTTGAAAAACAAAAAAAGGTGCAGTAGCTCTTTCCAGAAATAATTCTGAAAATTCGGGAATCACCATGTCCATCCTAGATAAATAATTTCAACAATCTAATTACACTACTTATTACAGAATACTTATTTTCTCCATATATTTTCTGCATACACTGTATCTCTGAATCTTCTTGGAAGCCCTTAGCATTCATATAGTCCTTTAATGATTTATTTATGGGAAAAGATAACTTCTCAAAACCTTTTTTTTCTGAGACATTTAAGCTGTACTTTGTCTTCTGAAATTCAAACCACAAAGTACAAATATTTCCTTTTTCATCCTTGAAGAAATTTACATTAGTGTTTGGTATTTAAACATGAAAATCTCACAAAATCTTTCCTCAAGGTTACTAATTCAGACCAACCATTATTAGGAGTTGGATTAACTTCTACTACTTCTGCAGCAAAAATATTTTTTGCCTAGGATGCAAAAATTAATTAAATGCTATACGGTAGTTGATTACAGAGAGATAACACTATGTATTTCATTTTACAGAGTTGAATAATAACATTTATCAAAAGCAAGAATTTCTCGTGTTCCTACATGAACAACTTCTTGCCGCACAATAACTGTTTGATGCAATGTTATTATTTTTGAGATGCAACAATCTATTCAAGAATTAACATTCCGATTCGTTTTTTCTCAAACAATTACTCTCATGTTTCTACTACATATTAGAAACAAATTCATAAAATTCATTCTTGAATTTGGATACCGAAGTATTCTATAAATATTCTGGGAAATGCTCGTCTTTTATTTACCTTTTTGCAAGTCAACAGGCATCTTATTCGGACAGACCAAAGACACGAGAGAGAAGTTAAAATTTGAATCAAGCCAATGATGGATAATGCAATCACGCCTGCTTCAATATGCAATGTTGGCCCATATATAAATATCCACAAATACATATGGATTGCATATAGAATAAGAAATGGGAAAAAATATCCATGATAAACCCAGTGCAGCGGTACATATAATGTTACCGAATCAACCAAATCATCTCCACCGGATGATATAAACATTGTACTAGGTAGCAATTCTTTTTTAAAAACTCAGTGATTTCTAGAAAACGTACAAATGCACTTGGTTTTCACTCTTTTACGATGATTATACATCGGCAGCTTCAGCATCACAATTTCATAGTCCCCTAAGCTGCTCTGGCTTCGGAGCACGTGCTAAAACGTAGCAAATATTCCAAAACACTATCCAATAATTGTAACAGTTACCACAGATGGATAAACAGTCTGATGAAATGAATATTTTGCAAAACTGTAATTTTGCAAAACTAATGAATAATATTAGCTTTAAACACTCCCGTTACAGTTATTCATAAACTAATGAATACCATTAGGTTTACAAAATAAGCAATAAACTTGTGGATGCATTTGGGGAAAAGTCATAGGAAAAACAAGCAGAAAAAAGTCTATTCGATTTCGATGTACGTTTATAGAAGTTCCGTTTTTAATTAATAATATTTCTCTGAAAAATTCATTTGTAATAAGGTCATCGGTGTTAACATTTGCTAAGTGGCGAGTATCGAGACGTCAGAAGACCATAAAAAAAAAAAAGGCTCTTAGGTACATAGTTTTACCTTGAGCACATTTCTCCTTCTCTACCCTTACAACTACCCTGTGGGTTCTGATATTGTTTCTATTGAACTTTCATCGTATTAATCATATTTGTGGATACTTTGAAGTGAAAACAGAAACTCTTTGTTAGTGATACAATGCACAGGCTATCATGGAGACTATGAGCTTTGAAATTACCTTTAATCGATTGTTTTCCAAAGAAATCTAAAAACCTCAGTGACTACATGTACTAATTCGTTAGAAGTATTTCCTTGGGATATCACGTGATCTGACAATCGTATGTATTTCTTCAAAAATGTAGAAGTCTACGAATTTTATTTCGTGCTGAGATTCCTTAATTTATCTTCTCCAAATCTATTATAGCACATTTCGGGAATCTGCTGCACATTATATAAACATAACTCATCCCATTTTTAGTATATGATTATAATGAGACTAAAACGATCCCTCATCATGACTTGATAATTTATCTGCCGTAAACAGATATTCTTGTAAACAAACTAATGAAACCAACGATAATTCATGAATCAATCAATTCTAATTCTATAGACAATTTTGCATAGATCCTGAAGTATAGAAGTTATGCACTCCTTACTTTAAATCTTGAGATACAGCTTTTATAAGAACGCAAAATGTCTGATAGAAAATGATAAACCATAATAGACATTTAAAAATTCTGAATTTCGTGACAAAAACCGAAAATAAATCGGAAATGAAACAGAATAAAATGAAAATTTCGGTTTCCTTAATTCAAAGTATGTTTGTTGCCCATTTCTTTCTTGAGTATGATAATGCATTTTCCTTATTTTGAGTCAATTTATTGCATATATGACATATATAAAGCCCTCTATAATTCATCAAGATTAGTTTATTGTATAAATCTTAAAATGTAATGGACGATACTAATCTCTTTCTTTCGTGAGGAAATTCTTATTATTTATTGGAATGAATGATTGGAATTTATTGTTATTATTGTTAGCTACAATTGTATTTCATGGAAATGTAATAAACTGGATTTTATATTATTTCTACAATGATTATTTTCAAATAGTATGAATAATGTAAATATCATGGATACTGAATATAGATTTTTTAGAGAGAAAAAAATGATACCACTGTTTTTTCAATATTTAGATTTCGAAAATCCCCGGGATTGTTGAAAGTGAGTTGTAGAGTTTGGTGTTTGGGTTTAAAATTTCGAGTTCCCGGAGCCGTGCTAAAACTAATAAGTTTTTGATCAGGATTTTGTTGTCTCAGCCCGTGGACATAGTCACTTGAGGGCTTCGAGATTTAAAAATTCGAGAATATGAAGTTCCAATTTTCAGCACACAATTAATCACAATGTTATGAAACAATGTAAAACACTTTTTTCAGAAAAATACGTAAAATCTCGCAAGTTTCAGTTTTTACTTTTGTTCAGGCAGGTATCCAAATGAAAATTCCCATGTTCAAACGTAAAGTATGAATGCAGCGTGTAATTATTTATGCGTTGATTTTGAATAAGTGATTTCTTTACAACATATGTGAGAATTCTGCAGTAATGAATGGTATTTTCCAGATATCAGAAGCTTGTAAGTAGATCATGTAGAATTGTCAACGTCAAATAGTTTCTTTCATGTTTTATTACTTATTACATAAAGTACTTATTACATAAATTCTGTTAATGTACACTTTGAACTGAATATCAAAGATGTGTGGGAGAATGGCATGGTAAGAGTTTCAGAGTTAAGTAATTTGAGTTCACGGAAAAATTTTTATCCTTGAATATCGGGAATTTTATTAATATATCATTTATAAATTTTAAAAATGATCTATTCATCTGCTTTGTCACAGTTTGGAGACTGCATTGTAATCTGCTTTTTGCCAAAAAATTTGATCAGTGTATTTAAATGACAGTACTGTTTGGCAGTCGTTTCATATAAGTATGTGATGTTATTTACTCCCTATGCATCAGCATTCATTTTACCAAATGCCTACTGATTGCATCGAATGAGAAGTATTTGAGAACTGAGCATTATAAGAAAATATAGTTTATTGAAATGCTTATTTTAATCATCAAAAATTTCTAAAGGTTTTTATGTCCATACAGTTCTTCCATGCTGATTGCATGACTATCTAATAATGCTTCACTATGCAGATTATCAAAATTTTATGTTCTATAAATATTGCATAATGTTTCATGTATGTTACAACGTTCATGTCATCAACTGTGTTATTAGCACTTTGGGACCACTTTGTTTACAACGAGCATGTAGTTTGCTCCAATCAGACCAAAAGCATACACTTCCGGAGTTAGTAAACTTTGATGGTGCAAAATGTGAAGAATTTGGGCTAAACATGGTCTACAAACCATCTTACAACATAAGTCCTAATTCTGTTTGTCCAGTTCTTGTAAATCCACAAAATCTCGAGCTTCCAATAAGTGATGCTGATGTTTGCTTGATTCCAATGTTGTGGAATTTAATTCCATTCTGGCATAAGGTGCATTAATATGAAAGTGGATTAATTATGCTGGCTTTGCTACTAAGGGTCATCCACTGCAGCATGGACTGAGTACTTTCAATTGTAGAATGGAATCTCTTACTGAAAAGCAGCTGTTTCGTCAACCATTTGTTAAAGGCCAACGAGCTATTGTCATTTGTGATGGTTTTTACGAATGGAAAAAATCAGGAAGAGAAAAGCAACCCTTTTTTATTCATTTTTACCAAAAAAAGGGGTTCAATAGTTGGGAAATCTGTAAAGAAGATATGGAAACTGGAAGCAGCTTCTGGGATTCTATGCAGTTGTGGACAGGACCAAAATTGCTTATGTTGGCAGCAATTTTTGACCAATGGCATGCAACTAAAGTGCGTTTGGATTTTTTATTATATCAATATATTTTTTTTTTTTGCTAAAACTAGGATTCAATTTTCAACTTCAGTATTATCACTAAAACAAGTTCACCTGAATTAGCACATATTCATGGACGAATGCCAGTAATATTAGATGATGTATCATCTCTAAAGGTGAGCATTACATTTTGATCTAAGTTTTAACTAGATTTGCAAGTCATGGTTGGATCGTAACACAACCTATAAACAAGCGCTTCAACTTCTGGATATGAGTGCCACTGGCTTGGAGTGCACACCAGTGTCGACATATGTTAATTCTGTTGCTCATGATGGCCCTCAGTGTGTTACTCCAAGGTATAGCTAAATGATAATACTAAGAGATGGAGGTTCTGGAAAACTCTTACTTAAGTAGACAAATTAAACAATCGTCTTGCATGGAGAATTGGCTGAAGGGCAGCAAGAGCATGGAGTGCTCATCATCAGAAGTCACGGAAGAAACAAAAAGACATTTCCCTAAATCTCCAGAAGAATCAGATGAGGGAGGGATGTCTAAAGCTAAACAAATTAAAACTGGTTATAGTATTTAATTGTTGAATAATGTGATTCCTTCCAGAATTATGTTTCTGTTTAGCATCTGATGGAATTTGAATTTGATCTGAATAAAATATTACCAGGTGTAATTACCTGTTATAATAGTGACTTGAGGATTGTCAATTTTGGCACTCCTAATGAAACAGGAGAGGTTTTGGTTCAGCATCACCCACTTCAACATGGAATGTATCATGGGTGAGTACATTGAGGCTATTATGCATGTTATGATGTGTTTTGCAGGAGAGTGTTGGAGGAACAAATATGTTCCATTTTGAATCGTATGGGTCGGGCCTCAGCTAAGGCACAAGGCCTTCATGCTGCTATAACATGTTCAGATCGATTCCAAAATTCAAATCATCTTGTTTATATTTCCCGTGATTGGAGCACAAAAAATGGTCCGCCATATTTGGTAACAGGATTGCTCAAGGTGGGCCGTAAACGACTTTTTCTGGAAGATCTTGCTAATATTGTGAGAGATGTGACTCCTTTATGTATTTTGGATTTCTATATTGCCGAAACTCATCAGAGAAGTGGTCTGGGACAACAGCTATTTGAGTACATGCTAAAAGTAATATGTTGACCTGATAATGTGACTGGTTCTCTGTGTTTTATCAGTGTGAAAATGAACGACCTGCATGGCTAGCTTTGGATCGCCCTTCCGATAAATTTCTGGCATTTCTTGCTCGTCACTATGCTTTGTTCAATCCCATTCATCAGACGAATAATTTTGTTGTATTTCCTGAATTTTTTGATCATTTCTTTGGTTAGTATATGGTTTAGATGGGGAAAATAGGTAGAGCAAAGGAGGGAGAAAGTGATTGTTTTTTGATAGGTACTGCACCTAAACCAAATGGCACTATTGAAATTATTAATAAGGTGGGCACTTTATCTGAAGCTTGCGAACCAGTCAAAAGGTAATACGATGTTTCTCTCTTTTTAACGCTTTCTGGCAGTTCATCGACAAGTGCTTCTCATGTGGAAGATAAAGTACCTCAAACACCAAATAGTCAGTCAACTTCAGTTGGCAAGGTAAATGGGTGTATTTGTAAACAAGTTAAATCCATGTTGCTTTTGCAGTTATTGCATTCAGCAGATGAAGATGAAAACAAGGAGTCAGTTTCAAAAAAGCAAGACTACAAGAGTGATGGCATCTACAACTATGCATTTCTTTGGGAAGAAAACCAATCACGGGATAAACCACAGAGAGTGCATCGTCATTTCTTGCACAATCATACTCCCCTTTGGTAGCTTATTTGCTTAACTAGTTAACTTTAATTTGCCATTTTTTTGTCGTCCCCTCATATTGAAAGAGAAAGCTTAGCCAAACAAGTAGCAATATTCTTGTATGAAATAACGAAATTAATGTAGTTCATAAGTAAGAAACGTAAAATAAATTTCATGTTCACCTTGACTAATAGGACATCATCAAGAATGTTCAAAACTAGCAAGGAAATGATTGCACCCATTTAAGCGATTAACCTCATGTCGATCCACCATGTAAATGGTGTTACAACTTATTAAACTTTTCAACGTGATTGTATGATTGCCTTCATCGTCATAAAACAATTATGATATATATTTATATCTGTGTACGTGTGTGCGTGTGCATGTTCTTATTCTTCCAGAAAAAGGTTTCAGGACTGCATAAGTTCTCAGGCGTTTCAATCTGTCCCAAGAAAGACAATGCAGATGAAAGAGCAAATTCTTGGAAACTGGATAAACATGCATGCAGCTTCAAATCTTGTGGTAGCATTGTGCCATCGCATTTTTTCAATAGTTGAAATAATTTCCTTTGAATTTGGGTATGAGTTCAATGATCGCTTTGATGATCTCAAAATTATGGGTGTCAAATTAATCCATGCACTTGGTGCACGAGGTTTTAGCCGAGCTTTGCCTTTTGAAGGACCTTTGATTCTGTATCTAGAAAAGTTGTTTGTATAATATTTCAACTGTTTGTGGTTTCTTTGATTCCTCATATGTGGTTCCTTCTGCCTGTTGCATTTTGGTGGTTGATTTGCAAATGACTTCAGATTGAAAACTAGTTTCCATCTGCTGTTCCCGTTTTAATTGTGCCGATTTCTTCCCCGGAAATGGAATTGTTTGTCTTTGCTCGAAAGAAATTTTTTCGTCTGTTAAATGATGGAAGGAGGCAGGTCAAGGGAGTTGAACTTTGAGCGAAATTGAATCACTAGACTTTGGGCTATAGGGAATCCAATTTGGAGAAGCATTCTCACTGCTGAATGCATGCATAGTTGAGCTCTGGGAAAACAACCCAAGACAGCAATGGAACACGTGAGTTCTATGGAAAACAATTTAAAGCGATGTAACTGTGGATATCTTGGTATCGTCCAGCTAGCTTTGGTACAGAAAAAGGGTGAGCAACTGCTCTTTCGCCACAAAGGGACAAATATTCAAACCTGGTACGATAAGTCCTGTGAACGATTTTGAACCCCAAATTAAAAAGTCTTTCAACGGGAAGTGATTTGTGCTTGGACTCTGAAAGACGTAGACTGTAAAGTAACGGGGAATCAGGAAACGCATGAAGAACTGAATAGCAGCACTAGAACGAGTGAGATTGCGAACAGGAGAATATGATGAAGACTCGCTCAAAGTACTCATGGTTTCGCACTGCTTCGGTGATTATAGAACCCGAAAAATTAGAAAATCTTTACTGGTTGCATGTTTGGACGTAAAGAGCACTTTTACGACTCTTGAAGTTTTGAAGCTTGCTGCGAACGCGGGAGAATCCAATGCTCATCCCGATGCTCGGATGCAAAAAAGTCCATCCGACCTGGATGAGGGATGAGAGCGAACGCATGATGAAGGATTGGTCTCCGGAAATGTGGGGCGTTGGATTCATCAGCAGCTTTACTAGGCAAAGACAAAAAATAATCCGTAAGTATTTCCGACCCATTGCTCAAAGTGAAACGAGAATGACTATAGAAGATCCCGGACCTAACCACTGACATTTTGCCCGGAGCTGATGTGTTCCCCCTTTCCCTTCATTGGAGCTATCCATGGTTTCTTTGCATTTGCAGTCTGTGCATTTTCATTCGAGTTTCACATGAAAAGCGACTTCAGGAGCGAACGGAGGGCTCCGTGGATGTCGTTCGTGAGCACGCACAGGGTCACGTTTCGATCTCTGGGAGCTCTAGAAAGCACGTCCTGATCGGAGGGCGGGAGTGCTAGCCGAGTGAAAACGCTTTACCAGTTTCTAGTTTTGTTCAGGCAGGTGTCCAAATGAAAATTCCCATGTTCAAACGTAAAGTATGAATGCAACGTATAATTACCCCAGACAAAAAATGATTCGTTTTCTCCAGAAATTGGATTTCCACCGAAAGCAGTTGAGACTCCTGTTTCCGGGTCGTTCTTTCAAAGTTTCAAGGGGAAGAAGGGATCTAATACAGAGCGAGCTCTGCGGCTAGTGAAGAAAAGCTCTGCTCTCTGGATATGCACGGTCCTCACATGACACGTACAGCTTTATAGTCACCGTGAACCCTGCATCTTCAATGTAGGCTTGAAAGAGCCGAGCGCGAAGTCGGCGTTGCGTATGTTGTCATCTTCTACTGGAGAATGTTCATCCCGCCTTCGACACTTATTAGCTGTGCCCCTGCCCTCTGGGAAAGGAGGGAGCTTTTTTCTCGCACCCAAATGCCGTTCAGGCCGAACACTCAAACAGCATCATGCGTTTGCTGCTTCGTATCCGTTGGCGCTTCGGCGAGTTTGCTTTGAAAAGCCTGTTTCTGTCGGACTTGGTAACAAGCGGAAACCTGAAGGCGTGCTGGAGTCTCGGTATCTCTCAGGCACAGGACCTCACAAACCCGTAACTCGAGAGCAGGAAAACGAAGACTTTGCAACTTGGGAGACGGAACGAGAACAAAAAGATTCTGCATCAGATGCTTCTGTTACGAACCGTGCGAAGGAATGTTCGTTCAGGACTTTTGAATCCTTACCTCAGAGGGGGGGAGCAACCTTCAGCATTTGCTGGAGAAACTCGTTCCAAGCCCAATTTAACGGTGCATGTATTCAATGAAATACGGAACGAGGATGCTCGGTCTACGTCGCATGTCAGCACAGCGTTCGGGCTCTTAGCGCACCATTCCTGCTCTCGAGTTACGGGTTTGTGAGGTCCTGTGCCTGAGAAATACAGGATGGGGAACATGAAATTTAGCATCTTCAAGGAACCACCTGCACCGACCATCACCAAAACCAGTCAGCGCTTGGGAAGGACATGGCGAACTCTCCCTTGAGGAGAGGGTTTGCACCCACTCCATTTAGTCCTAAAAGTGTGAGTCCCCGGATTGATGGAAAATTTCCTGCAGCGAGAGGCACCGGATAGGGAGATAACGTTCTCGCCAGAAAGATCCCTGGTATCCCTGGATAGAGCCGGAAAACAAACGAACTGGTTTCCCTTCGGAACTCGTTCTACTTGATCAACAATTAAGGACTTTGCGGAATGCTGCTCAGCCAAGTTCTCTATCTTGAAGAACGGAAAGGAATTCGCAAGCTGACCACTGGCTAATGTTCGACATTAACGGCCATCTGACATTTTGAGCCGAAATCGTGGACGAAATAGCTTCCCCAGCTGCTTGTATCGTTTCTATTGGCGGTGTGCGTTGTTTTGCCCACTGGGATGCTCGTTCCATCTGCTGCGGCCTGGACATCCAAACGGTTCCACGCTAAGGTCGGACTTACTCGTTTAACGTGCAAACTCCACACTTCTCTTCTCTGTAGGTGCTTAAAGAGTTTCCCTCTCCTTGGCAGACTGGTCTTGACTACCTATCAATTTGGGCTGGCGAAGGCATCAAACGGTTGGGTGAAGGGCTGCGGCGAATCTTTCCGGATAAATTTCTTGCATGCTGTAAAAGCTGGAAGGAATTCAGACATGCGACTGCCTTATTTTAAAGCATGATTGCACGCAGAAATGTGCGTGGATGTACTTTGCTCTGTGAAGCAGAAGCGCCAGTGATATACTACTCCAAGTAGTTGATGGATCCACAGATCCCTACGACCCTTCAAGTGCGCCGAATGTCAGTTTCTAAGGCTTCCTGCAAATGCTTGAACGACACCCAATTGGAGTTCCGAAATTCACTTTTCTTGGTTTTTGTCTCGGTTAGCAGAGAACGAGCGCCCCTTCGCTGTAACATTTCTTGGAATCATTTCCTAGGATTACCCATCACCATGCCTGTTTGGCATGCACCTCTTCTTAAGTGAAATTCCTCATCTTTTCTTTGAATCTTTATTCGATTTCCCTCCAACAAAGAGAAAGACAATCAATCTTCGAATTTTTTTATTCGGAATTGTGATGTTCAGGAGCTTTGGTTACTGGTTCGCTAAGTACCTCAAGAGCCGTCGTGATATGCCTCGCGGCTCACGTGGCCTCTTAACACTGTTCCATGCCACCCGCGGAGGGTGCGTGTAGTTGTTCAAGATAGGGGGTACCCCGGAAAAGGTTCGCCCTATGAATCCAGGAAGGGTTCGGGGTCCGTTCCTCTCACTCCTGGGGAGGAAACCTCAGGGAAGGGGGAGGAACGCACCTCCACCCTGGTTGTCTCCGAAAGGAATCTCCTTCCTCATTCTCTCCGGAGGGACCGTCCGGAGGGCGGTCTGCTCCATTTCTTCTTCTTCGAAGGGAACTGGAATGGATCCGCTAGTAGGAATTTCTTCTCCGGAGGGAACCCGCAAGGGAACCGCTCCTGTTCACTCCTCTGAAGAGAACCCGAAGGGACTCTTCCGAAATTCAAGAGGCGCTGCTTCCCGGCGCGATCGATCGCTCTCTCTTCCTTGCACTCTCTGGAGAGATGGCGACGCACCTGCTTCGTCAGCACGACTCGGAGGGTCCACCCCGGAATGGGAGAAGTCCGCTCCTTTAACATCTGGAGAGGTGCCTCAACGCACCTACTGCATCTGAACGAACCGGAGGCATCCCCCCAGTGTGAGGGGTCCGCTTTCCGTTAGACAACCGGAGGGGGAATTCCCCCCTCCTTGATTCCTAGAAAGACCCGAAGGTCGACTCCCATTGTTTCAGCCTTCATCGGGGACCTCGGGTTTTGATTGCTACCGGTGCCGCACCCGAATGTTTGTAGACCAACCGCCGCCATCTTACAGGAGGAACTCGGAACCCAACGACGCAGTGCGCCAGTTTCTGTTGGAGCATTCAAACCCTCGAAGCACGGTGCCACGCGCGGAAGCCGTAACCACAAAGCCTTCGACGAAGGCTGTTACTGGACAGAGATCGAAAGCATGTCGTTGGACCTTTGTAGTGAAAACATTTTCACATGCCACACCTGGGAAGGAACACATCTGCGTCTATCAGTCCGGTTTCGGGAACATACGGAGCGGATTGTTATGCATTCAAAAATCACTCATCGCACGTATGCATCGTATTTACCTTATACACTCGCATTTTCCACATTTGCAGCTGTATAATGTGTGTAATTTGCACTGTGTTTCAGGCAGGTAAGCATTTCAGCCTCGAGACTCTGATATATGATCTCCATCATAATTGGAGCATCGTCTCAAGGGTTTTGTCCTTGTTTCTTTCTACATCTCTCGTTCAAAACTTCATGTGGCATCTTTGGTAACTGCTGATAACCAATTCATGGAACACAATTGGAGACCCACCGTTCTGAAATAGCTAATCATCTAATTAGAAGCATCTCATCCATTTCATCAATCTCATAAGCTTCCAAGTCAAGCCTTCCGAACTTGCATGAATAACCCGTCGTGCATCGCTCAACATTTTGAAACATGTGGAACTATTGATTAGCATTTTAAGAAGAACTGCATCGTCGCAGATCAATACTGTGTCAAGTTCAAAGCCTAATTTTGTTGCGTTGGCAAGCATGCGGATGGTAGCCGACTCACGGCAGGCGTGATTCGCCTTTGAGTCAGTTGAATGGAATTCGCACATTCGTATGGGAATTGCTGTCAATGGGCTCAACGTGCTAAATGTCATGAGTGTAGATTGATAGCTCACAGCTATTTTCAGCTGCTGAAACCTACTAAATTATGAGACAAGTACGCTTGGAAAAGCCAGCTTGGAAATTTCGAGACAAACTGAGGCATTCGTTGTTTGCCATAAATCATCAAAGTTCTACAAATCCTGATCATTTGTTGATGAAGCAATGGGGTGTACATTCGGGGAAGCAGAGAAAAGCATCCTTCTCCGTTATTATTGTACACTTGTGTTGCGACGGGATGGCAAAACTTTTTCCCCTGACCGTTGGGCATCTTGCTCTTCGACGAGGAAACTTCCTGCTTGCGAAAGCATCGGTCTCCATCGTCATCCGTGCTTTCCCGAGGTTGCAGCCTCGCAAACAGCGCCCTCTGGACGTGTATCACATTTTAGAGTAACCGAGGGCGTTTCCCTCAGCTGCATCAACCCAGATTTATGCAAAACACTGTGTTTTTCAAATGTGAGGGACCGGAGTGTTTGTTGTGTATTCCATTCCTTCAAGTCGAAAGAAATTTGCGTCGTAAACATCAAGCGAACACACACACAAAAAAAAGGGGGGGGGAGGCCAGGGGGAGGTGGGAGCAACAAGCAGAGAAGACGAAAAGGCCAAAAAAAGAAGAAAATGCCGCGATCAATCCCAGCCTCCGGAAAACCCCTTCCCACTCTCTCCGCGCTCGCGACGGAAAGAATGCTCCGAGTCGAATCCAGCTGGTGGGTTCCATGGCGACCGACTCGCAGAGATGCATCGCGCGCGGAACCATAACAATCGCGCTTTTGGAAAGAATCCCTAACAATGCAGTTGGGGGTTACCCTGTTGCGAGAATGGTTGGTGCCCGCGCTCGGGCTGCGAGCGCTGGCCGAGCACTACTTGCGTGCGATGGCTGCGGCGGAGACGGCCGGGTAGTGTCCCCAGACGCACCAAGAGGCGGAAAAGAGGAAAAGGGATGGAGGCGGAAAGGCACGGAACTTGGGAAACGCATTTTATAATCTTCCTGCTGCTGCTGCTAACTTTCATAACTGCGACGTTCATCTGGCTTTATTATAACGAGCGGAATAAGGAGGTGCGTACTTGGAATTTTTTGGTACCAGTTGGTTCACACGCACACGTACACGGACGTGCATGGAAAATCGAAAAGGAGTCGATGTTTGCGTGAATTGGACAGCAGAGTTTGGAAGGGTTGACTTTTTTTTTCCTTTTTTGCTTTCGTTCTGTTTTGTAAATAGGTTTCGAAGCGTATCAAATGTTCCCTTTGTCGAGCGCGCGCGGTTGTCAATAGAAACGGAAACTCGAAAGCCCGCTACCGTCACGTGTCCGTGATCGGCGCTTCTGGCGCGCGCAGCGGACCGCCGAGGTGTTTTCGTAGTCTGTCGGAAGATTGAGCGACGGTCGCAGTCTTGTTCGCCGCAAGTTTGAGTAGTTCAGTAGAGCATGAAGCTGCTTCCAGTCAATTAAATTAAAAGCAGTCATAATTTTCTGTGACAAAGTAGTCGAAGGTAATTCATGGCGAATGCTTCAAACGCTGGATCAGGAGGCGAACGCGAGGCCACTCCGGACTGCCGGAGGCAGTGCACTGCAAGCCCGAGGGGAGAGGAGGAAAGGGAGCGAACTGGCAGCAGAAGGTGGACACGAGCTGGTGGTGGTGAAGAGCGGCAAGCCGAAGAGCTCGTCGGAGCCAAGCGACGAGCGCGAAACCAAGTGAGATGAGCGCAGGCGACGCTGTCCTGTTCGCGCGCGCTCCTAAGGGCACGGCCGCTCCTCAGTCTTACGTGTCCGATCAAAAGAGTCCGGCGGCAGCAGCAGCAGCAGCAGCAAACAAGGTGATCATGGCGGCGATAATGATGGCAGCATTGCTGACAGGATGGCGCCGAGCGTGACTTGACTCTTCACGAGTTTCGGGCGGTCGCAATGGCAACTGAGGAAGAGCGCTTGCGTCATCGGGGAAATGGCGATCCCTCCGCTTGGAAAGAGCGGTGAAAATCAGAGGCGCGAAACCGGAAGACCTTCGAGCCCTTGCGGGAGCGACGCCTGCGCGCATGCGTTGCTTTTGGTGCCCGCAGCAGACCGTGCGGCTCTTCCAGCTTCGGCTCCAAGAAGACCCCCCACTCGTGCGAGCGCTCCGCCCCTCAGGATGCGGAAGCTGAAGCCAAAGCCATCGCCAAGCTCCTGCACGAGGTGAAAGAAAAGGTAAAGAGGTGCCGGATGGCATGGCAGCACTTCCGTTCCCCGTCTCATCCAAGGTGGTGAAGCTGACCAGACGCGTGGATCGCCTGGAAGTCCAAAGCGAATTCTTCTGGAACCTGATACTGGGTAAAGAGGTGGGCCAATGGCGACCCACAGAGATGCGACCTTGTTTGCTTCCGTGACGCAGAGGACTGAGAAAAGGGAGTCCGGAAGGAGCGAACGGAGGTGTTCGGGTTCTTCTGATGACTCTTCTTGGTCCGTCACGGCTGACAAGACGTGCCGCGACTGCGGCGCACGCTCGCCGGCCGGGAGGAGTGTGGCCCCTGTCTCGAGGACCGGATGTGTTGGGAAGAGGAGGAGGTGGGATCTGCACGAATAAAAAGGCGTGGTCGTCGCTGCTGACTCCACGAGAGCAGCGTGCCCGCGGTAGCAGACTGCGCGTATCGCGGCGGGGGAGCCGCCGCCTCCGGAAGATGGTGATAGCGGGGGCGGGAGGGGGAGGGTGGGAAGGGGTTCTTAGCCACGGAGAACGGATCCGTCCGAGGCATTCCTCTCTACCGGGATCGCTGGATCCTTTCTGCACGAGGCTAACTTCTGCCGCACTCTCCGTGGGGCGAGGCCGTCTTTCGTCTTCTGGTTCGGAGGATGGGAGGGGGGGGGGGATTACAGCAACCATCCCTCTCCGTTTCTTGGAGGGCTTCCTCCGCTCCGTTCTCTAACACGAAGCCAGAAGAGACCTCTGCGGAGTAAACACCACGCAGGCGGCTCCATGCCAACGGAAGATTGTTTCCTTTTTCTATCCACGAGGCCCGAGGACACACGAAGCGGAAACCGAAAAGAAGAGAGAAAAATTTCCGTGCTTGGAGAAAATTTCCAGTTTTTCACGGGACGATGGGCGCGGGAGCGGGCCCTGAAGAACATCACCTCAGGGGAATAGCGTGGATGGTCCCACCCGTTACAGTCTTCTCCTCTCTGGAACCGACGGCCCTCCGCCAGGCGTGAGGGCAACAGGAGGGGGAGGAGAGAGGGAGGCATGGAGAAGCGCCCCCAGGGGGGATTCAGGGCAGCGACGAAAGGGAGGACCAGGTCCTCACTGCCGCCGCCGCCGCCTCCGTCGCTGACGGCGGCGGCCTTCCATTCCAAGGTGCAAGACAGAGAGGAGGAAGCGCTCAGCCTGCTCGAGCAGCACCAGCTGCTCGTGGTCTGCGGCGTGGTGGGGCTGACTCTTGTCTGCGTGCTCTTCATGTGCATGTACTTCGCGAGGAGGAGGCGCAACGTGGACCAGGTGGGTGTCTCCCTCCTCCGGCGGTGGTTGCGGACACGCCGCCGCTCCTTCTTTCCTCTGCCGCCACCAGGAGGACAGCATGAAAAAGTACTGGGACTGCCGCTCGAGGTCCTCGTGGAGGAAGCAAGTCAGAGCCGAAGGAGGAGGCTGCAGCGGCAGGCGGCATTCCCCGTCCTGCGATTCTGACAGCTGCAGGGAGTTCCGGCGCCGGGAACAGAGCGTCTGCGAGGACAAGTACCGCGACCTGCAGAAAAAAGTACGCCGCGCCATCGCCGTGGTCGCGCGCGGGATCCACCAGGGGGAGGAAGGGGGGGGAGATCGCGTTCAATCGCCTCAAGACGCGCCGCCGCGTCGGGTTCCTCCCCCCCTGGTCCTTCGGAATGGTCCGGAAGAAAGGAAGTAGTGGTCCAGGGGAAAACCGTTTCGAGGGGATGGACAATCCCGCCTGGGTCTCCACAGGCGCCGCGAATTCCTTTCTCTAACAAGAAAGGAAAAAAAAAAAGGAGTAAGGATGGAAATGCAAAAGCGCCCCGCGAACAAGGCGCACGCGAGAAGGCGGGACAGTGCGTACTCGGGGGGCGGGTGGGAAGGGGGGAGGTGACGCAGACAGGAAGGAGAGCAGTGCCGTGAGGTGGTGGAAACGCCTCGGGGATTTTTAGATAGAGCGGCTGGAGAAGGAGTTCAAGATGGAGAGGAGGAGGAGCCACTACATGGAAGAATACGACAACTTCGACAACGGCGTGAAAGGGACGCGCTGCTCCAGTCGCTGCTCCTTCAGCGGGAGGAGGAAGAGTCCTCGCCGCAAGTCCCCCTACAGGGACGCGAAAGAGGTGAGTCGGAACCGGGCTGCAGTCTCCTCCTTCCCTACCTCTCGGATTCTCCCCCTCCGCTATCCCTCCCCGCTGCCTCGCACCCCCGTGAAGACGAAGGGAAAAGGGGCAACCCTGGCCCTGCCTTGCTTTTCGCAGAGGACCACATCGCCGATGGGGAAGGGGGTGGGGGGACGCGCTGGCCGCAACTCCTCACTCCCATCCCCGGGCTCCCTCATGTCCACGCTGGCCGTCCTGCACCTGCGAATCGGCGCCGGACGCACGTCCCTCGCTCCCGAGAACCAGCCTCTACCCTCCACTGCGCCCCAAATTTCTTGCCGGTCAAGGAAGACGGTGGTTTCATCTTGCTGGACCGAATCCAGGAGAGAGGAAGCCTCTTTTCCTCTTCTTCATACCACCACATGCTTACGGCGGAGAGGATTCGTGGCCCCTCTTGTACATATGTGTGTCTAGGCGCGGGCATATGTGAATACATACCTATATTCGTATGTACATGCTTGTACATGCACACATGCATGTACATGTGTACGCATATACCTAGGTATGCATGTGTGCACATGTATATGTGAATAAACATTCATATATACATAAACATATATGCACGCACGTGTATTCACGTATGTGTGTCCCAAATTCTACATTAGTGCACCCAAAAGGTAAATCTATGCACACAAACGTGTACACACATGTAATCAAGAACGTGCACACATATATATATGTGCGTACATGCACATAAGTACACACAAAACGTACATGTATATACCTGCACACATATGTAAGCGTGAATGTGTAAAAATGTGCATACATTAGACACGAAAGTGTACAAACGTACATGTACATTTACATGAGTACAGTCAAAAATGTGCATCTATACACAAAAACGTGCACATGCATGTAAGGACGAAAGTGCACGAATGTACGTACATGTACATTTAAACGCATACGAGAAGACATGCACACAAATACAACTATGTGCACGTACACACGCATATGCACATACATTTGTGATGAGCGGCGCTTCACGGGGAGCCTTCAGCGACTGCCCATGGGCAGAGGAGGAAACGGGAACGTTCGGCGCCTGCGCTCTGGGTTCCCGGGCGGTAGCACAGTGCACAGTGTAAGAAGTATCCGTAGCTGACCCGATTGCTACTGGGGGATGCGAGTTCTTCTCAGGGTGGTCAGAGGCGGCGGTTGGGGAGCTGCCCGGCATCCTCACCTCCTCTGAGACCGCGACCAGACTTGGGGCCCCGAGCGGCTCCGGCTCCCTCGCTTTCCTTCTGTGGTTTTCCCTCGCAAACTCTCCGGTAGCAGGGAGGGATCTTGGGAAGAAAAGGAGGGAAGGTGGGACGGGCGACCACCGGCAGTCACCAGTTTGCCGGTCTTGCGGGTCTGTCCTTCTGCTTTGGCTCTCAACACTACCGGAGAGAGCAGGGAAGGACGGTGGAAGGCACGGACGAACCGAGCGAGGGGCTGAGAAGGCCTTCTTTTCCGGTCCAGTGGTCCCCCCTTCCCAAACGCTTCCAGAACTTTCCGCTGAGACGTGCAGATCCGGAGCCCCGGATGCGTCCTATTCCAAGGTCGCACATATCAGGAGGCTGCGCCGCTCCTCAGATGAGGGGCAACACGATGAAGACCCCTCTGTGGACAGCCATCGTCAGCGATACCCTCCTCTTACTCACCCACCCCTTTCCTTCCAACCGTTGAAAAGCTCGGCTGACGAATCTGCCGCCGCAGCGACGCGAGAGGCGAGCTCTCGGGATACCGGGACCGTTATGGGTTTCCGTGACGTCATCTGTACTTAAAGACTGCTCTGTTTCCTCCTCAAGGTGAAGCCGATCTTGAAGCCACGCAAACCGCTGGCGAAGCACAGAGAGGAATCCCCTAAAAGAAGGTCGAAAGATCCTTCTCAAGTGAGTGTATTCGCGGAGACGGCTTGCTCTATCGGGGACGCCGTCTCCTTCGAACCACCTTGCTGTCGCGTACCTCTTTCGTCGGGAAGGAGGAACTTCGAGTCTGTCCACCCTCTGCCCTCCCCGAGTGATAATTTTCTGTCCCCACGAATCCAAGACGCGGGCGTAGCAAGCGCTGGGGCTGTCGCGCGTTACCATCGCGATGCGTGCACTCGGCAGCTCCTTCCTATGAACGCTCGTTGCTCGGAAGTGGAACTGGCGGCAAGCGGTGGGCAAGCGAGGGTGAGGGAGGAAAAGAGGAAATTTCCCACTTTGCCATCCATGACCATTTTGATGAGATTCCGTGGAATATCGCGAAACAGCTGCTCCGCTTTCGTGCTCATGAGATGTTGGGTTGTCCTAAGGTTGAAGCGACCATTTTTTTCGTCACGCGTGACGTCATTTTCGATTGTTGTGCGCGGAAAGTAGGCTGATTCATGGGGCTGCTCCCCCCGAGATTTTTCACTCTTTGGAGGTTGCCTACCTCGTAGGATTCGTGGCTACCAGCGTAGTGTGGTGTGGACAACGATGAAAAAATTGACCCCAAGAGGACGAGTTTCATCGGAGAGCCGGTTTGGTCACAGCCATTTCACCCCTTTAGTGGGAAGCTCGTTTTGACAGGCAATCAGTAAGCGTTAATGTGCCTGCCCTTATCCATTGCTACTTCTAACCCAAGTAGACTGATCGAAAGTCGTTTCTTCTAAATTTGTATTGCTTGCCGGTTATTTGATAACTTTTTCAAATAAATTCCGTAAATTTTGACTGGCCAATATTTACTGTGTAAGCCATGCTTCGCCTCCATCAATGCCTATTGTTTTCAAGATACACGAAAGACATCCTAAGAAAATGAAGCTATTTCCGTTGGGCTAAAGGAAAATTAAGCAGGAGGGTGAGCATCCTCCATCCTTAGATAAATTTAGCAATTTCCGTCATCGAAAAGCCTTTTTTCTGGCGATTCGCATTTCGAACGTTCGCAACAACCAACGCAGACCGTTGGGAGATGACCACTTGTGATGTGGAGGTGTTCAGGAACTGCCTTTGTATGCAGGCAGCTTTGGGATCAATTTTCACTGGAGACCTTGGAAAGTTCCCATGCTTCTCTTTATCTCGGGAACCCTGGATGTTAAAAACACACTGAGGAGGGAAATAGTTAAGGGAGGGATGCACTTATCTGGTTGAAGAGGAACTCGGCTGTGTGACAGAATGGTGGCACATTCGTCGACCTAATAAGTGGAAAGCTACGTAACCTCATCGAGACCGTTCGAAGATATGCTACTGAAGGAGAAGAGGGTGGAAAAAACGAACCGAAGGTCTCGTGAAAACAGAGGACAGTTCGGTCTCTGCGATTTGGTTCCTTCTGTGATGATTTCACCTGACTAGAGAGTACGGAAGCAAGGAAGGAAGAAGAAACGGGAAAGAAAAAAGAATGGGAATGCCATGTGAAGGTTTTCTTGCATTCTTGAAAATATCCAGAGATCTCTGCGAAAGTAAAGCTCGTACGAGAGGGAGATCTTGGCATCTGTCATCAAAAACAGCGCTGCCTCGTGCTCTTCATCAGAGCACTTGCAATCTTAATATTCGGCATTTACCCTCAATCCGTTTGAAGGAATGGTAGTAGTTGGAATGGCAAGGAGCGTGAAGAATTCCAGGAATGCATGTGGCGCAGCATGCGTGGAGGAACGCGAGCATCAAGCAGGATCTTGTCAGAACAGGGATGACGAAGGAATGTGAATGATTGCCTCTCAGCTCCCCACCTGTGTTGTGAGGCTACGGGTACGGGCTGCTGCGGTCTGAGAAACCGTAGCAAGCGGGTCCTCCAGAGATGCAGACAAGATGTTTTTTTGAGCCAGTGGAAGGAACGCAAGGAAGGCATGAAAAGACTTTCCTGGTCCTTCCTCATCAGCTGTCCCTTCGAATAAAGGATTCGAAGTGACGTTTGCGAGGTCACGCTCGCCGTATTGCTCCAGCGAGTTGCTGCTGCTTTTGTAGGTTGGTTCCGCCCGCAGGAGGTGCAACTGAATCGCTTCCCGTGTTGCTGTGGCAAAGAAACAAACAGTCGAAGTCTGGAAAGAAGTGTAAACAGAACCACGAGTTCTCGCTTTTTGGATGGATAAGCTTTTCTTATGTGGGGCAATAAATGGGCAAGAGATCCGTTCCCTTTTCCTTGCTATGCCCACTTTACATGGAAGCAACGATTTGTGAGCGAGCGCGGAGTTCTCGGCTGCATCATTCTCGTCTCGTTCTTCTCCTGAGAACGATAACCGGAATCCCAGGTTGAGGTCACCTCGTGGCCTCAATCTCGGATGGCAGTAAGAAATACAGGAAGATCTGGTGGCTGCTCGCTATCAGAAAGATCGGAACATCATGGACAAATCCAAAGAAGAGTGGATAAGTCTACCTCGAATGGACTCTAAGAATGGCTTTGCTTGCTTGGCTTGCAGGGCTTCGAGCCGTAGAAGGTTGCGAAGCAGCGTCCCTCCAGTTGTCTTTCGGTTGCATGCCAGCGGCCAAAGTCAAAATCAAATCAGAAGGTGTCGTAGGAAATGGCGTGTTGGACTGGACTCTGGCGTAGTAAAAGTTGAGGGCAGCAAGTGGAGGGACTCTGGTCCCTGGCTGGATGCGTTGAAGACGGGATGTTGATGCAAGGACCTGGGGCCAGGGAAAGTGTGACTAACAATAATCGCGGACCGGAGGCGGTGGTGCTAGTGGTTCAAGGGAACGGCGCTCCATTTCATCCGCATTGCTCCAGCTCGCATCCTTTCCTTCATCCACCTGACCAGCCCCAGAGGTCGCGTAGCTCGAGACCGAAGGACACTCCGATTGGATGCCCAGGAGATGTTTTTTTTTTTTTTTTTACCTGACCCCTTCCACACAGCTCGAAGAGAGTCCCGATGCGCGCGCGTCCTCTCCTTCTTTATCGGGCCCTGGGTGATGTCTTCTTGCCAACCGATGTGTATTGTGTCTCCAGCGGCTGACTCCCGCGAGAGAGGCGATCCGTCTGGACCCTCTGTCGGTCTCCTCTCTCAGCTCGGAAATCGAGGACTGCTGCCTCGAGGTAAGTCCTGCAGTCGCGCTCGAATGCTTCCGACTTTGGGAGTCTTCTTAATCTACCTCTCCTCCTTCCCTCAGGTACCGAGGAAATTCTACAAGGAGACTGACTACCGGGTGTCCAAAGATCCAGGCAGGAAGTACTGGTGAGAGCGGACCAGAAGGCAAGGAAGTCGCCTTCCTTTTCCGCCTCGGAAGGAACTACCGCGCGCGTTCCCGCTCCTAGACGTTCCTCTAATCAGACAACGTTGGTTGCACCTGAAGGCGGTGCACCCAAAGCGGTTTTGTTAGGTCACGAAGAAAAAAAAAAGTCACTGGTCACATACATCGCAATCGTTGCAGCAGTAGAGAACGGAAGGGAGGAGGACTTTCCCAGAGCCGCAGCGCATGGAGTTCTCACGGTTCTCGTCTCAGGATGCGGGTCCTTTTTTCCCGACAGTTCCCTGAAGCTATCCCCGGGACGTGACTGGCTCTCCCATTTCGGGGCCGCGTTTTCGTTGCAGATCGGAAAGGGCTCCAGTAGGGCGGGGGGACCGGCTGCTTTTTCCGGTAGGCGCAGAAAGCGCGTCCTCTTGTTTCGGCGACGCTCGAGCTCCCCCCCTTCAGGTTCCTCCAAGGGGAGGATCGAATTGCATTTCTGCCCCGCCCGCAGCGCGTAAGAGGGACCGAGCTGGTGATGCGCTTCTTGTTTCGTTCAATCCCTTCCGTGCTCCTCCGCCAGAAGGGGAGGATACGACAGATGCAGAGGAGTCGATTAAATTCTCCTCCCAATCGGGCAGAGCTGGGAGGAGGACCTCGGGGAAGAGACCTGTGTAGTAGGAACGCTGCCTCCACGGGTGCATGCTTCTCCTGGTTCACGGGCGGCGTTCTTTCCCCGGATTCGTATCCCGGCTGCAAGGACCAGCCTGCTGGGCTCGAGGCGTGCCCTTTCTGGATGTTCTAAGATCTTGAAGTCCATCGGATCCGTCCCGAAAGCCTATCGCGATCTCCAGTGCTGGTGCTCCAGGCCTCTTCCTTCGACTGGCCACGGCAGCGACTAAAATCCACCCGGACGCATGCGAGGACTAGACTACTCCCGTTCACCAGAGGCGTCCCAGGTGCCTCGACATCCTAGAGACGCACCCGTCACTCATAGGCAACCTCCTAGGAAAGCTGGCGAACCCTTTCCGGCGACTGGAGACCGCGGTTCCCATGGTGCTTTTAACACGATGACCTTTTCCTCGTCTTCCCCGCCTGGATGGGATGTTTTTCCGGATAGAAGGAGAGGAGGGGAGAAAAGCGTGAACCACCTGACAAGGTCCTCGAACCCCACAAGGGAGGCTTGGGGAACTTGCTGCAAAACCTCCAGGGGACTCTGAAAAGTCCCTACGGTTCATTAGGTCTTCTCTCCCACATCCGGAGCATCGCCCCGAGGCTCCAAACGATCCCCGCGTGCCTGATGGACTCCTCTCGGACGCATCTAGCGCTAGGGGGAGAGGAAGGTGATGAGGGCGGCCATGTTGAGTTTTCTAAAACGAGAGCGCCTCTTGTAGGTGTCTCTGGTGGCGCTGAGCGCGCGCGCTCATGGCCTGCCCATTTCTAGCCCGGAGGTACGCACATACCTCCTCCATGTCTATACGCGCCTTGATGTCACGCAGATTTCCCCCCCTTCCTTTCCCCCTCCCCCCCCCCCCGCCTTCTTCAGACGACGCGTCTTGGCACCGTGGAACCGGGGACGCTGTGCTGTGCGACCTCCCGCGGAAGGAGATCTGACCGTCTCCTCCTTTCCTTTTTCCCTGCTTCGGGTGAGGCGGAGGCGGGAGGGGGAAAGAGAAACGATCTCGGGCGCCGAAACCGCTTTCCTGTCCCCTGCCGCTACCACGGTGAGCAAGTTGTCCTCGGCGGCGGCGTGACGGTTCCCAATAGTAGGAGGAAGGTGTGAGCCGTGAGCAGGAGCGGCGAGCGCCAACGGGGGTTGCGCGTGCAAGGTGGCCCCGCGGGTGGCTTCGAATGTCCTGAAGACTGCCTCGTGCAAGATGGCCTCCGCCTGTGGCAGTGGTCGGGATCCACATCACCCGGTCATTTCCGCCTCCAGGATCGACGGAAAGGGCTTCGGGAATTTTCCACCAGGCGGCAGCGACACCAGGGCCAGAGCACTCGCAGGCTTCGAGAATGCAGCAGGCGAAGGAGCTATCCGGTTGGGCCGAAACGGAAAGGGACCTGTCCAGGGACTGGCTCGTAGAGCGGATCCTGGGAGGGGGCGAATTCAGCGAGGTGTACCTGGCCCGTCGCAAAGGGACCAATCTGCGGGTCGCCATGAAAAAAAAAAAGGGCGTGGAAGAGCGTCTACTACGGCAAGCCCATGAACTCTCTGGTGAGCATCAAGAATGAGGTGAACCTGATGAAGATGAATGCCCTCTCCGAGCGACCCTCCTTCCCTCCTCCGTTCCTTCTTCTGCTCCTACTCCCCTTGTCCCGGAAGTAGGGAGAGGTTGAGCGGGGCGAGAAGGTCCGGTCAACGCTCCCGGGGAACTCGTTCCAGAGGTTTCAGCACCATCGTGAACTACATGGACCACTTCCACCTGGATGGGGATCTCTTCATAGTGACGGAGCTGGCCGAGTGGGGTGACCTGGAGCAGATGATCCACGCGTTCCGAAGCATCGCCAAGCTCGTCCCGGAGAGCCTCGTCTGGAGCATCTTCTGTCAGCTTTGCTGCGCCCTCAGCTACATGCACCTTCAGTCCATCTGCCACCGAGGTGAGCGGCCCTCCCTCCCCCGAAAGCAGAGGATGCCTCGCGACCTCTCCTCTCCGTTCCCAAGACATCAAGCCGTCCAACATCTTCATCTTCAAGGAGGAGTGGTGAAGTTTGGTGACCTCGACTGGGACGGGATTCCGGGAAGCGCAAGGGCTTCCTGTCGCACTCCTTCTGGGGACGCCCTGCTACATGAGTCCAGAGAGACTCTCCGAGCGCGGCTACGCCTTCAAGATGGACGTCTGGTCCATGGGCTGCCTGCTGTATGGGGTAATGCGGACGCCGCCGAAAGGGAGGGGGAGGAAAGGGAGGAGGGAACGGGGTCGCTCGTTGTGCCTGCCTCCAGTAGAGTCCGAAACGGCAGCTTCCCGCTCGGCCCGTGAAGCCAGGCTCGAGGTTCGCGCGCGCGAGTGGGATGGACGCACAGGACGTCGGAGGCATTTCGAGGGTCGGTCGACACGACCCGGCGGCCCACCGTCCGTCCACTAGCGACGCCCGGGGACTCCAGACTTGTGGCTACAGAGAGCGCTTGGGACGGAGGAGCCCCTGCTTCCCCGACCCGCCCGCCGCGGTTCCCTAGAGCAGTATACTCAAGGGCTCCTCCACCTCTCTGCTTCGGGGACCTCTCTCCGGTCCGGCTCGCGGCAGTCACAAATGCGTCAGGAGGCTCCTGCAGAGACTGCGAGAAGAGGGACCCGAGGCAATCTCCGACCGCCGGACAGAGAGGACTCCGCCTCGGGAGCCCCGTGCGACGGCTCCCCCGCCCCGAACGCATCCTTGCCTCGAGAGCTTAGGGAACCCTCGCGTTCACGAGTGGACTCCGTGGGGCAGGGGAAGCTTTCTGGAGACTCATTGCCGGTCTCCTCCTCTGCTGCTGCTGCTCCCCTCTTCAGGGTCCCCACCCGCCACCCCTTCCCTGCCTCAGGAATCCCCAGAAGCGCGTCCGGTGTAGCCGCCAGGAGGGGACCATGTGGCAGTAGGGTATGCGGACTTCCTGTCGAGGGGAAGAGGACTCGCTGCACCTGGGTCCTCCTGGAACTCCCTTCCCTTCGGGAAGGCTTCTGGAGGTTACTCACCTGGAGCTCCTGGCCCGCCCTTCTTTCATTCCCCCATTCCCGGCAGCCTCAATCTTTTCCGCAGGACACGGAAGAATGGGAGGCTCTTCTCCGCGGAAGCAGATGCGAGGGCGTCCTGGAAAGGGGGGACCAACATTTCGGAGCAGCAGCGGGACGAGGGAGGGAGGGAATGTACTGGGTTTCCGAGGCAATCATGGGGCTTCCACGGACGAGGCTGGAGGGAGGAGGAGGCAACTTGGAACGGACGGCCTCGGGAGGGGAGGGGCATCGGAAGGCGGAAGAGGTCCCGGGAAGGTTCTTCGGGAAGAGAGCCCCAGGGAGCACTCGTCCTCCTGACATCGGCCGCCGGCGCCCTCCTGACCTCGCGAGCCTTACCTGTGCTACTCGCCCCACAGCTTCAACCCTGCCCCGCCTCTTCCCTTGGCCTTCAAGATCTCTCTGCGCCCTCGCTTCTCTCGGGCTCTCCTTCCAGGTAGTGCCCAGGAGGTCTCTCCACGAATCTGTCTCTTGACTCCACAGGAGATCCTACGACCCACGAGAGATCTCCCTGTCGAGTTCCCCACGGGAGGGCGCCTCGGCAGAGGGTTCCGCACGAAAGATGGAAGGGTGCTGCGTGCGCAAAGGGAGAGAGAAAAGGGTGGGACCCCTTCCACCCGTTTTTGCTCCTCCTTCCCTGAGGGCCGAGACCTGGGAGCGCCCTCTGTCCGGCGTGTCCTCTGTGCCCCTCCCCTCGCCTTTTCTCCCTGCCTGGCTTCCCGCCCTCTCTCCCAGATGGCAGTGCAGACATCTCCATTCTTCGTGAAGAGTTCGGACAACCGGTTGGTGTACCGGCAGATACAGAGGTCCCTCTACCCACCCCTGCCATCTGACGTCTTCTTCTGGAAGGTAGGTGAGCGCCGTGCGCGCCCCCTCTTCCTCGTTGCCTTCCCCTCCTCCTCCAGGTGAGGGAGGTGGTCCGGAGGTGCCTCATTCCTGACGACAGGGTGCGGCTGGACGTCTTAGAGCTGAGAGCGCTGGTGAAGGACCCGACGCGGCCCTACCAACGTGCCGACGGTGTCTGCCGCCTGCCCTCTCTGGATGACTTCATCGTCTTGACCCGCCCAGCGGTCACGCTCTAACAGGAAAGTAAACGAGAGGAAGAACAACTCCAGCTTCGCTCCTCTCGTCCGGGGGCGCGGCGGGCGCTGCTCACCTCAATTCCAGCAGAGGAAGGCGGAGTGGGCGGTCCTGCCGCCGCGATGCCAACCCGGGAGCTCTCCAGGGGAGCAAGGCGCCTGCAGACGGAGACGGCGGGTCCCTCCCACTTCCGGGAGAGAGGATCCCCCTCCTCCGCCCTTCCCAAGGAAAAGGCCCTCCGCCAGGGTTTTGCCCGTTTCCCGGCTCCCGTGAAACTCCGAGGGCCGATCTGACCGGCTGGACCTTTTTATTGGCGCCGACCTCGGATTTCTTCGAACCGGGCCCTCCCACGTCTTCCTCGTCTCCTCTTCTCTCCTCGAAGGTTTCCACTCCCTGTTTCTCCTCCGAGAAGGGTCGAGGGGCAGAGGCGTTCTGGTCCCGAGAATGGGAGGGCTTGCGCTCATCGATCACCTCAGTCGCTCGGCTTCCGCGCTGATGCTGCCGCTGCCCTCTACCAAGAACAAGAGGCGGGCGTGAGAGGCAGGGGGGCGGCGGCGATCCTTCAGACGGCAGCCGTTCCTCCCTACCGCTGCTTCGAGCACTCCCCCCTCCTTCTTCCGATCCGCCCAGGGGCTCTGTTGCCACGGGGCTCGGCGGCATCCGGCGGTGGACGGACGCCGCCTCCGGCAGCTCACCGCGGGACGCGCGCGCGCGCGTGGCTGCTTTGGGCGGTGCAAGCAGGGCGTGGTCCTCGCGGCTCACCGGCGGGAGGACCGCGAAGATCCGAAATGACTCTCGCCTTCCTTCGCCGGCCGGCGCGTGGCCTGTCTCCAGGCAACGGGAGAGGGTTCTCTCTCCGGTGCTGCTGGGAGAGCGGATCCATACGACCGGGAGACTCTTCCCCCTCCCCTCCCGATGGTTAGAGTCCAGGAGGAAAATGGAAGAAAGGAAGGAAAGGATAAGTTTCTTGCGCTCTTGGAAGCGAACGGGACAAATCTGCTGGGATCAGGACTCCCTCAACGGAAAGGACAAGCAGGCACCCTAGGAAGAAGGTGGGTAAGGAGACAGAGAGGGAGCGTCTCTCCTACGGCGGTTGATGCCCCCTGAAGGCGCCCTCGGCTCTTCGCTCATTTGGCAGGATCACGCACTCGCGACGGCGGCGGCGCGCGTCTTGCGTGGGAGCCCAGGCCGAAGAAACCTCCCCCTCCCGTGACCTTCCCTTTCCTGACTTGTCCCTACCATCCCTCTGCTTCTCCCCCTTCCTCCCGCCCGCCCGCGCGATCAAGGAGGTGTCAGCCCGCAGCTTCCACTTTCCCTCTCCACCATTACTCAGCCTCTGCCGCCATCCACGTGCCTTCTCCAGCCGTCCGCCCGCGGAGGAGCGTCCGGCGTAGGCGTCCGCCTTCCGTTCCCGAGGCGAGTGCGAATCTCAGCACCCGTTGCGGGGCTCCGGAGAGCCGCCGCCGCCATTGGCGCACGCGGCAAGCCGGCGTCCCGATCTGAGCCGCGATCGGGCGTCAGCGCACGTCTGGAGGTGGCTGGAGGAGGGGGAGTCCGCTCTCCTTCTCCGTCCCTCCCTCCTTCCCATTCCCTCCCTCGGTAGCAGCGCAGCCCTCCTCCTGCTGGCCGGCCCTCGCCTCCGGTGAGCGCGCGCCAACTCCCCGAGCCATCTGGAAACGCGTGCGACCGCTCGCTGCGCCTGCGACTCGCGAGACCGGAAAGCCGGCCGCATCCTTCAGCCAGGAGGCGATCCCTCGAGCGTGTTCCTCGCGCGCCACCTCGCACACAGAGTGGGTGGAGGTGGGGATAGCGGCAGGCGAATGGCAAGGCTGCTCCGCCCAGCGCCGCTTCGCGGAGGTCGACCCGCTCTTCCCACCTGGCTAGCGGTCCAGGACGCAGTCGGGGGCGTCGCTCAGGTCCACGCAGGAGAGGGTGACGGGGTCGAAGGCCTGTCCTTGATCGCAGCTCTGGAGCCGGGGAGCCCACCGGCCGTGGTTCTGCAGGCAGATGAAGAACTGGTTGCATTGCTTAGGGTCCGGATGAGGAAACTTCTCGAAGTGGGCGACGTCCGCGACCGAGGGCAGGTAGTCAGGGCAGCGGAACCCGAGGTACTCTGTGGTTGCCCACACTAACCCCGACGTCCCTCCCTGGGTCGCTCGATGCCCCCTTTCCTTCCCTCTTTCTGGAGGGCCTCCTCTCCCTCCAGGGAGAGGGAAGGAAAGGAGGGGCAACGGGCGGTCCGCACTTACTGTCCGGGTCGCAGACGAAGGAGTCGTCCGGCCACTCGCAACGCAGGGTATGTGGGCTGAAGGCCAGGCCCCCAGGGCACCGGAAGGGGTAAGCGATCCCGTAGACGCAGCTGGTGAACCTGTCGCAGTGAGCCTCATCCCCGCTGAAGAATACGGCGAACTGGTGCGGGCACTCGGGGGTGCTCTGAGGCGGCTCTGCGAGAGGTGGAGGGAGAGGGGGAGTCCCGAATAGGGATGGTGCGCGCGCTCCTTACGTAGCTTCGTCCTCGTGCCGCAGTCCACATCCGGAGGGTAATCGCAGGGGTAGCGGAACTCGTGAGACCGGTCGTTGAAGTACAGACCGTCAGGGCAGTCGTTCTGCACGCCCGTCCCGTTGCGGCATTCCAAGTATTTGTCGCAGTACTCTTCGTCCGGGAACAGCCCGTAGGGCTCAGGGCACCTCGGCGGCGGCGTGTCTACAGAGCAACAGAGGCAACCGATCGTCTTCGTTCCGTTCCGTTCCCCCCACCCTACCCCTCAGCTACCTCCTGCGGCCTCCAGAAACACCAGCGCCGACACCACGACGAGCACCTTCATTCCGGCGTGGCCCAGGACAAGAGCAGGACTGGTGGCTGCAAACGCGGCGCGCGGCTCCTTCCTCCGAGCCGACCGAAGGCCCTCCAGTCCGGTCTCTCTCTCTCTCCCACCTCCCTCTGCTTCTCGCCTCTCCTCCTTTCTTTTGCTTCTTCTCCCTCGTCTCCTCCTCCTCCCTCTTCTTTTGCGGAAAAGGAAGGGGGGAAAAAAAAAAGTCGGTCGGGGTTTTGGTAACGCAACGGCAGAGTGCACAATAAAGGGGGGGAGGAGGAGGAAGAGAGCCAGGAAACTGGGAAGACGGCGCACATCACCAAGTGATGCGTTCGAGTCTCTCGACGCTCCTCCCCCCTCCTCCTCCCTCGCGCTCCCCCCTTGTCACTTTCGGGGAAAGTGCGAGCACTTTCACTGGTCGACCCGCCCGGTTTTCGGCCGGCTCCTCGTTGCCCGGTGGAGGCGGGAGGGCAAAGGGTGTCTGCGCGGGCGCGGCGGCGGCGGCCAAGATCCCGCTCTCTCCTTCCTCGACGCATCTCGGTGACCCCTCCTTCCCTCCCCGTGCGCTGGAGCCCGCGCCCGGAACGGTGGATGGTCGTCCACCTTCGGCTGCTGCTCCACTCCTTCCTTCCTCACCGGCTCTGCAGGCCTGCGGGCTGCTCGCGCCACTGCCGCCACGCGCGCTGAGTCAGGTGGCGGTGCTGAGGACGAGGACAGCACCTGCGACAGACAGTCCGCGATGGCGGGGCCCCTCTTCCGAGGACCTCTGCAGCCAACATCCTCGCTTCCGATCTCTCCCACGTCAGGTCACCTAGGGAAGAGCGGTCCAGGGAGAGGAGGTCGTCGCTGCTAGCGTTCCTGCTAGGGCGATGAGGAAGAAATTCCCTCCCATGGGCCACCCTGATGTGGACACCGGCTAGCAAAGGAGAGAGATGAGGCAGATCGGAAATAAGGAAGCAGCGGCAGTCCAGGTGTCCCTGTTCCTCGTAGGGAGAAGGAGGATACCCTCCTCTCCTACATTTCGAGAAAACGGGGAACGCTCCCTTCTCAATCCCGCACCTTCCCTTTTATTCGTGACGTGGAGCAGAACGCAGGGCTGACACGGGAGGAGGCCCGGCGCCGAGCAGCACTCTCTTCCCGGGGAGGACGAGGAACGCCCTTCAGGGACAGCGCGCTTGCTCTTGTTTGGGGGGGAGGGGGTGCCGGGCACTGCGCATTTCTGCTAGTGGCCTTCGAGGGAAGGGCAGGCGCCTCGGGCAACCTTGGACTGCGGGAGCTGGACGAGGTACTGCCCTCGTTTCTGTGCGACAGGGGAGGAAGGGGTGGTGGGAGAGACCCCTCCGGCGCATTTCCGCCGATTCGCGAAGTTTTGGCACGCGACAAAAGGGAGAGAGGCCCGTCTGGTGGCGGAGCCAGGTGGCCGGGGAAGCTGGGGACCTCCGGGCACCGGCAAGCAAGCAGCAGCACCGACGGGTTTCCCGCTCGGAAGCATCCGGGCTGCGCCGGAACAGTTCCAGCGTGCGATGCGTGCCAGTTTCCTGGGGACGGCTGAATTCTTCTGCTACCTGAACTCTCCTGCAATAAATCTCCACCTCTGGAATCCTCTTGCGTTGCCATGGCCGCCTGCCTCGAACCCTTCCCTCTTCGCTCGCAGTTCACGTCCAGTCTTGCAGTGGAATTCAACTTTCACTGCGGCCAACATTGTGTTTATGACACCATCCGGCTGGCGGACCATTCTCCGTTCTTGCAGGCGGTGAAGGACTGTTTCGAAGAAATAAAAAATCGAAGAAGCTACGATGAGCTTGCAGTGAAAAAAAAAAAAAGAAAAAGAAGAAGAAGCAAAGAAAAGCGGAAACAACAAATCCCGGAGTCGACATTCGGTTTTTCTTACCATTTCTTGCCGAGACGCCATGATCTCTCCTCCTCCCTGCATTGCAGTCTTGTCAATTTCGTTGAGGTCGAGAAAATGTGAAACACACGCGCGCGCACACACACACACGTGTGAGGTGACGCAACCATCCCTGAGAGGAGGCTGTGCGGAGGAGGATCGTGAAAAGGGCTGCCGACGAAATTTCCTTCGGAGAATCTTCGGAAGGTGGAAAATCTTCTCCCAGGAAGTCCGCACTGCCAGCCGAGGTGCGCTGCACAGGCAGCAGGGAAAACAAAGAATGAAGACGCAGGGTCGCGCGTAGGAATGATTAACTGCCGTGCTTACCGCGTTGGATGCTCACGGACCTGACCCCCCCCCCCCCCCATCATTCTTCATTTCTTTCTTCTCTTCTGCCGAAACGAGCGGGCGCGCTGATGGACTTGAATATCCGAGGGGACTTCGCGCCCCCTCAGCAGTCGAAAAGCTCCTTCCTGGCAGTGCGGGGGGGAAGGGGGAAGGGGGCAATTCTGCATGAGACCAAAAAATCTCAGTCGAAATTCATGGCTGCGGTCTGCAGATCCTCATCCGTGCGTGAGCGACGACGTTAACAGCCACGAGAGAGAGAGAGAGAGATGCGGTTCTCACCTTCGGACGAGAGTTCACATAACAAACGCGCTCTGTCCATTCAAACAGAATGCATGGCTGTCTTTTCTTCCACGGCAGTCCAATTCCACTTGAGGCGCCAGCAGTGACCCCTACGAGAGGCACCAAACCTTAATTTACGCCAGCAGGGACATCGAAACAAACTCGTACACTCATAAACAAAAAAAAAAAAAATAAGGGAAGATGAACTCCTCTATCGAATAAACTACTACTGGACATGCAGATGGTCAGTATCGATTGATGCTCTGCATTTTCTCTAATGACTTGCATGAAGGTGCAATAATCTGCTGTGTTGGTCCTCTCGTGGTACCATCCGCGTAGCACAGCCACCCGGGCGAGATGTACAGATATCGCGTTCTATCTTATTGTACGTTATTGAATTCGATTTCTGTTTGATTATCCGAGGTGGATGCTCGAAAGGCCAAAATCTTTGCAGCCGTGTCATCCGTCCAACTCTCCCGAGTTGGCTCAAAAACCATCGACTCAAAGATGGTTACTCCTTGGTACGTCTTCCATCGATCATCAACACACGACTGCCCGTCTTGAGCACTCTTGTTTTCGACACCCTCGTTCCTTCATGACTTCTTCCGGCAAGCGGGAAAAAAAAAAAAAAAAATTCCATCCATTCATCTGAAACGTTTTTTCCGGCTGCTGCTCGAGGGATGGCAGTCCGATTCTCGCGCAGACGGGGCGGCGCAGACCAGCCGTCCAAGAGCGGTGGGAGTTTCAGGCGCGGTTCCGCCTCACTGTGGAGGAGCATCGCTTTCCAGAATAGCAAAACAAGTCCGGGAAAAGGGAACGCGTCATCGTTCATCGGGCGCAGGCGCTGCCCTCCGGGAAAATGTCCGAACTTGGCACAGCCTCGAACACGTCTGGAGCTTGCACACCTTCTCCTTTTCCCTCTCGAAAGACGCATCCCTTCCCATGCAGCTCTCGTTCCTCGTTGACGCGTGGCGCATGGTCGGCTCTCATGATTGGGACGAGCGAACGCAGGGAACTCCAGCTGGAAGCCTTGCCTGCTGGCCAAACGGACCAAACGGACGCTGACGTTCCTTGAGGGAGTTCGGATCCACGATGGATAGGAAGGGAGAGAAGCTCCCATCGGGCGGGAGATTCTGATAAGAAAGGCTAAGAGAGATTCTTTCAGGTAGGGAAGGCCTGATGAGAGAGCTGAGCACAGGCACCAGTAAAGAGAGGGAGGCCCTCGTCCATCGCGGACGATAGCATTGGCAGCCGGAAACGCGAGGGAGCTTCCGAGCCTTCGTCTGTGGGTGGGTGGGGCACTTCGCATCGGTTGCTAAGGATCAAAAGTCGCTCTCCTCGTCTTGTGTCACCATTTTTTTTTTCCTTTTTAGTCCTCTTCCAAAACAAAACGAAAAAATGGTTGGTGCTGGAGCGATGCTCGAGATTTCTCTTTGGTTTGCACGATCTCGAGTTGAGCACAACCGCAGCATCTCTGAACCCAGCATACTAGCCGTGTTCGGAGCTGCTCCCGCGAATCACGTGACAAAAGTGTGCCTTCGCTCGTGTTCATGTGTTACAGCCACATGTCGGAGTGCCCTCCGAGGAGGCGGGAGGGGGAGAGCGGAAAGAAGGACGAAAGAAGACGCTGAGCCCGCAGCTGCTTCTCTCAGGAGCTCTCTCGTTCGACCTCGAGTCTTCTCTTGGATCTTTATCTTTCACATTTTCACAATTTCATGTCAGTTGCCGAGAGACCACCACGCAAAGTGAGTTTCCAGTCGGGTCACCGAGGCGCTGCTGCCCTCTGTGGGAGTGCCTTTTTTTCCTTTTTTCTCACCAGGGGCTGCAGAGAACACCTGACCCGGAGGTGGTGCCCAGGCGCCACTCTCGCCTCAGGACGAAGAGGAGGGAGGCATGCCATCTCGTTCGTCCTCCTTCCTCGACGCTTCCCCATCCACGCGTGCTCGAAGCGACCTCCCATGGAGAGGACTCTGGAATTTCGGGAACCGGCGGAGTACTGGAACCGGATTGTTGTCTCGGGACACGCGAATTGGTCATCTGCTCGCATCCGCGATCAGTCTGTGGTCCCCGCGCTGGCTGCTCCGGCATTGGATGTTTGTTGGGAGAAGTTCCCACCCCGGAAGCAGCAACATGAAGGACCTGGAAATGAACCGAGGACTCGCTCTCCGGTTTCGATCTTCGCCCAAGTGGTTCGAATTCTCTTCATTCCTCGCCTGCACGAGGATGCCCAGTTTCACTTCTCTTCCTCTAGTTCGCGAGTCTGAAGTCCGGTCTGCTCCGAGCCCTGCTTCTTCCTTTCGCCTGATTCGGTTCCTGAGAGACGGCCAAGGCGGCAACGAGGGCTCTCCATCGCTCCTTTGGGCCGCTTCTGCTCCTCTTCTCAAGAGCTCCCTGGTTTTCCCCAGGGGACCGAGTTCCCTCCTGAGGGGCTTCTGCACCTCTCGAGGAATCTAACACCTCGAGATTGCGCTTACGCTCAGCTGCTTGCTCATCTTCAGAAACCCCATATGATTCCTGAAGTTCGGAAGCGGATGGACAGCGGTCGATGCCTCTCGAGGTTCTCGACAGCAACCCCGAGCGTTACTTCTCTCAGGACGGAAGGGATCCACTGAGGGTGAGGTGGCGAGACCAGCCCTCTGCTCCTGCATCCTCCCGGAGAAGCTCACAGCGGGGTTCATCTCGTTTTTCCTCAGGCGGATGGAGTTCTGGACTTCCCTCTCGCGAAGCTGGGGGTCGATTCCGAGGACAGGGGAAGAGCTTCCCCGCGATGGTCTTCACAGCCTCGCATCCTCCTTCGGGTCTGGCGTCGAATGAACAGTAGGAGGAGAAGGAGGAAAAGTGGGGAACAGCAGCACGCGCTCAAAGTGCGACCGAGTCGTGGCGATCGCATCTCCCAGAGTCGCCTAGCGTCGGCGGTACGAACCGTGGAGCCTCTCGGCCCCGGCGCGGTGTGGCGCTGCTTCCTCAGATGGGACGTACCGTTCGAGGAGGGAGCTCTTCTCCAGAGCGGTCCATACTGCTGGAAGCTGCAGCTAGTATGAGGAGCACCACTTATCCTCAGCAAGGACTGGAAGGTCCTTCCTTTTCCCTCTTCCACCTCGTGCTCCAGAGCTGGAAGCACACCCCCCAGACACTCCGGCTGTGATCCCAAATGTGCTCCCTTGAATTCCTCTGTGTGCCCTTCCGATGGAGGGGGAAAAAGAGAGAGGCTTCCTTCTTTCCCCACGAAGGTTTCGGACAGGAAGCGTCTCTTCTGGAGGTCTCCGATGGAGGTCGAGCTCGCCCCGACCTTCCCGACTATCAGCGCAACGTGACTGGACGGTCCAGATCTTCCCCTGACTACTTCCCTCCCCTTGCTTCACCAGCGCCTGCCCGACCGACCGGCAGAGAGCTTCTCTGGCAACCTTCTGCTTCTCATCCGTGTCTCTACGAGGCGATCACCATCTCTGAGCTTGAGGACAGAGCGTGGTGATCAGGCAGGAGGAGAGAGGGTACTACCATGGGAACCTCCCCCCTTCCCCGTGCCCCCGCGCACAGAGGTCGAGGGACGCCTCGATCCACCCCAGAAGCTGCAGAAGAGCTCCGAACCATGCTGCCCCTCCGGATGGATCCGTGTTTGATTGCTGTACCAGGGATCCGGCACCCTCCTTTCCCCTCAGCAGACACCTCCGGGGAGGATGCAGACTTTTCCGCTCTCTTGTTGAGAGCGAAGATCCCTCCGACTCCCTCTGGACCTGAAGAAGGAAGAAGAGACGAGAACTCACCCCTCCCGGAGGAAGATCTGCTGTCCGTTCTCCTCCCCTTTCCTACTCCGAGTACCCAGATTCGGTGGGCCTCTGCCCAGGGTCCTTTTTATTGTTGTCCCGTCGGGTTGGGATAGCGGCATTTCCCGTCCGTGCCGCGGGAATGTGGGGGAGCAGGGCGAGGGGATGTGCAGGGGTCTCTGCCGCGCCAGAGGGGCGGGACCACGCCCCCAACCCTCCGTGGGGGCAGGAGAGCGGGCACCCAAGTCTGGTCGGGAGGAAACTTCCGCCGCATCCACATGCTGCTGGTCACCGTCGGCGGCCATGGGTGCTCCCCCCGCCCTCACACTTCGTCCACGTACTCGTACTCCAGGTAGTCCTCGTCCGAGAGAGTGGTCGAGCGCTCCTCCTTCGCGGAGGAGGCCGTGCTGGACGAGGCCTTCGGGCTGGTGGCCGCCGCCGTGGCCTTGGTCTGCTTCCTGGTCACGGACTTGGGGGTTTTCTTGGGCTGGGAGGAGCCGTAGTCGTAGAGGCCAGCGTGATTCTGCGCCCTCTTCAGGGACTTGAGGTCGAGGTCCCCGTAGTAGTCCTCGCTGCGGAGAAGAGAGGGAGAGGACTATGGGGGACCCCTCCGGGCGCTGGCACTCACCAGTCGGGAACGTCCTCCGGGTCGGTGCAGAAACCGCTCTGGTCGTCGTCCCCGATCTTGTACACGGTGCCCAGGGGGCACCCGTATTCCCGGGGCAGTCCTTCGATGCAGATGTAGTACTTGCGGCAATCCTCTGGGTGCGGATGGCGCGTGAAGGTCCCCACGACGGACGACTGCTCCGGGGAAGGGCAGCGGAACCCGTTGCCTATCTCTGAGGGAAGGGAGAGACGGCATCGAAGGGGTCAGAGGGGGGGAGTACCTTCCTGCTTGCATTCGGGCACCTGGTCCGCCCACATGCACACCTTCTTTTCCTGGTGAAAGGCCAGACCCGGGGCGCACTGGTAGCGGTTGGCCTCCCCATTCCAGCAGTTCCAGAAGACGTCGCAGCTGCTCTCGTCGGCGAAGATGCCATACAGCCGCGGGCACTTGGCGTTCCCCACGGGAGGCTCTGGAAGGGACCCAACCACCCGTGCCCTCTCCCCTGAGTGAACCCTAGAGCAGGGACACACCCAGCTGCGGGCGCTTGGAGCAGTCCACCGCGAAGAGGTAGTCGCAGTTCTCCCGGCGGCTGTTGGTGTCGTCGAAGGCCAGCCCGTTGCCGCAGACCCTCAGCTCCGGGACGCCTGCCTCGCACCGGTAGTAGAGGTCGCACTGCGTGCGGTGCGGGAAGAAGCCGTCGGGTTCGGGGCACACGAACTGGGCGTCGCCGCCCGCCTTCCCTTCTGAGGCGCCCTCTGGAGAGGAAGCGGAGTTGAGAGGAGCGCCCTCGTCGCCCGCCTCGCCGTCTCCCGGAAGTGAGGCGCAAGGGAGGTACGGGGATCAGCAGCCGACCGCCTCAGGGCGAGTCCAGCGCCGCCGCCGTCGCGAAGCTCCCCTTGACGACCCTCCTCCTCCTCTCTACCTTCTTCCCACCCCGGGAAGCGTTCGCCTCCCGGGGCGGGAAGAAGGGGAGGAAAAGGGGTGATGATCCCCTCCCATTTCGGCGCCTGGACTCCTCCTGACGGGAAGTGCGAGGGAGAGGGAAGGGATCAAGCGTGGATTCGCGGTCGGCAGCTCCTCCCTAGGGGAGGTCCTCGATGCTCCCGCTTGGCTTTCCCGTCCCCTGGTGGCTGGGCAGCCGGCTAGGGGAAGGAGGGAGGGGTGGTCTCGTCCTTGCGTCCGGTTGCGTGGCAGTGCGCAACGGCGGCGGCGATGGCGGCGGCGAAAGGCGCGCGGTGCGGCGGCGGTGCGTGACGCCTGGAAGGGGAATGCGCGCTTTCCCAACCCAAGCCGGGAGGGGCGTTGCGCAACAGAAAGTGGTCCAGCCGTTACCAGGGGAACGGGCGGCCAGAAGAGCGAAAGCGCCCTCCGGACGCCTCCCGGAGGGGGAAGCATGCGGAGGGGCGAACCCTAGTCTCCGCGCTGCCCATAGGGATGGGTTCACCCGCAGTGGAGGCGTCTTCCGGTCGCGAGTCCCTCCCTCCCGCCGCGGGAGTGCGTCTCCAGGGCAACCCCGACCACCGCCTCAGGACGGAGCAGCTCGGGGAAGCACTGTCGGCGCAGCCACGGGAGGAAGTCCCTTCGCCGGACCCTGCTCTGTCCTCCACCAGCGATCCAGGAAGATCCTGCTAGGGAGGTGGGAAGTAGGGCGAAGGGGTGGCGGCGGCGGCGGCGGCGTGGGAGTGCAGGAGAGAGGAAGGGGAGGGACGCTGCTCACCGGATTGCAGAAGGATGGTCCAGCTCCCTGCCATGAGAAGAAGGATGGTCGGCGGATGCATTTTTCTCCCACGCGCCCGGGTCCTGTGGTGTGTTCCGTCCGTTGCCTGGTCACGGATTTCGGCTAGCACGCCTCGTTGCCATGCACTGGACGGCTGGTCCAGTGGGCGCGGCGGAGACTGCGAGCTTTTATATGCGAGCGAAAGTAGCGAGCCCTGGGGGTGGTCGTCGCTTCGTCGCCGCGCGCGGCGTACGCGCGCGCGAGAGAGGCCATTCCGGCCGGCGAGAGGGTAGCCTAGCGACGGCGGCGGCCACGCTTGCCCGCCCGCCCTTCGTCTGTCGTGCGCCGCCGCCGCCCGGGAGGCTTCGCTGCTCCTCCCTGATTCTCCAGGGGCGACGGGGAGGTAGGGTGGGGTGGGGAAGGAGCGATTTGGAACTGGAAGGAGCGTGGTAAGAGGACCGAAACGTTGTCCCTTTCCGCCCCTCTTCTCTCGTGTGTGGCGCGTGCCCGCTCGTTCTTTCCCAGTCCCGCCGTCGAGAAGCGCGCGCGGCGTTCCTCGCACGCCACGCGCACGCGCGCCTGCGACGGCTACAGCGGGGACTTCCGCATTAGCCCGGCAGGAAGAGCAGCTGACGACGGAGGCCAAGAGAGGAAAAAGAGGAAGTGAGGAGGCGGATGAAGAGTGAGACGATGATGTTGAGGAGGAGGAATACTTTGTTTCCCCCTGCCTTCCTGGACCACCCTAGACCATTCTTCGAGCCTTTTTTTTTTTTCTTTTATCCCGAGCTCCTCCCTGCGGAGATGTTCCTCTCCTCACTTCTTCCTTTCTTGTTCTCTTGCCAAGGAGAGGATGCTGGGGAATTCTGTACTCCGACAGGCCCCCTGGTTGCTGGAGTTTGTCCCGCGGATCGAGGGCCGCTGAGAGGAGGAAGAAAGGAAGACGAGATCTTGTTTTTTTGTTGCGGTTGTTTTCTCCTTTCCCCCTCGGGCGTCTTCTCGTCGGATAGCTGCGGCGGTATGTCCGTCCGCAGATAAGCGGAATGGACAGGGAAGCAAACTCAGGGTCATCCACGGAAAGACTGGCTTTACCCGAAACCCCTTCCACCACCTCCCCATGTAGGCTGAATCTCCCCTCGTCGAGTCCCTTCTCCAGGGTTCCCTTCATTGCCGGTGCGGCAGCGGAACGCGTTGGCAAATCACCCTGTTGCTGCGGAGACCTTGGCAGCAGATCACGACGCCTCGGAGATCTGCCGCCTTGCTGCACAGGAAAGAACCGTCCTGATGCTCGGGGCTGGCCCTGGAAGGGTAGAACCTTCCCCTGCCTTCTCAGGACTGTCCCAAAGGAGAGGACGATGTAACGAGGAAGTGGGCAGGCGCACTCCAGGCGTCCGAGGTCACGTGACGAAATAAACCAGTGCTGCCTCATGGGTCTCCTTTCCACCCGTCCCACGCAGGAGAGATGCAAGGTCTCTTAGATACAGATTTATCTCCACTTCCTCCCCCATTTCCCCCTTTCTTCCTCCCCCTTTCGCTGTCTCGAGTCTTACGAGAGCGATCTGCGACTTTTGGAGCTGAGGGCTTCCGTGCACCCTCGCATCCATGGACACAGGCTGAGACCGCCTGACAGCCGTAGAAGGTTCCAAGTGCGGGGAACACTTGGAGAGACTCACTCACCTGGTCAGCTCTGCCTCACCTGCCTCCAGACCGCTCCGAGGACGCCACGTCCTTTCGCTGAAAGATCGTTGCAGAAGACAGCAAAAGTCTTTCTCCCATCTCTACGCATCGATCTTCCAACTCTCCTCCATCCACCTCAGAGGTGGGCGCTCAGTCTGAGAGGAGCTCTCTTTGCCCGCAGCGCATCCACACCTCTGCCCTTCCGTCCAGGTGGACGTCCAGCGCCCCTCGGACAGCATCTGATCGGCGCGTGCACAACTTCCAGAGGAGCGCCCTCTCTGTCTAGGAATCTCTCGTAGCAATTTTCCTCCTTTCCTCCCCACTTCCCTCCTTCCTTTGTCTCCTCTTCCTTCTCCTTCCCTGCGCAGAAACTCACTCTCTGCTCTGTCTCACGCCGCGTTATGTCTTTTAGGAGACCCTCAATGGTGCACTTCCCGAGGACTGGGGACCCTCAGAAACGGCTCCCTTCCTTCGGGGTGCCTTTCGTGAAGATCGAACAGCATCTCTGTGCTCCAGAGGCTTCCGGGAGGCTCTTCGCTTCTGGCTGTATCCGACTGCGTCTCAGGAGCAAGGCGGGGTCGGCTGGGGTCAGGTTTCCACTCGTGCACGCTGCTCGCATGCAGGCCACGAATGCGCCCCGCGCTCAGTCACCTGCGCGCAGGGTGTGTAAAGGACGCTCACTCAGATACGCACATGCACACCCGCGCGTAGAGCGCTGCGTATACGCAGACAGGTGCGCACCGCGTCGCTGCACGCGTGAGCACTCAGTGCTCGGTGCGCTCGCGCAGATGAATCCGGCACGGGCGTGCTCTTCCCCCGCGTGCGCGAGCGCGCCCACGCGACTCTTTCACGGCCTCGCGTGCTCGCGCGCAAGAGCAGAGTGTGCAGGGCTGCACGCAGTTCCGCTCTACGCTTGGTGCATGCACGTGTGCCCTGAAGTGAGGGACGAAAAGGAAGTGTCCCCCGCGTTTGCCTTGGATACCAACCATTCCTGCATGCTCTGCCGTCGTCCGTCGGGGGAGACCTGGAGTCTCCGTCGGCCACCTCCTGGGGGAAGGGGAGGCAGCCACAAGATGCTCCCCCTTGGCTTCTCATGATTTTTCCCATTTCCTCTTTGGTTTCGGAACGGGCGAGGGAAGCGTCTCCACGACCACCGCCTCCATCGCGTGCCGCCCACGCAGTCCGGGAACTCTCTTTCGTCCTCCCCTCTGGGGGGCTCCGGACAACCCCCTGAATGCGTGTTTGGAAGAGGTGGAAGAGGCTGAATGGAAGCTGGACTCCAGCTTCCATTCAGCGCACCGATTCGGGAGTCCACCTCCACCTTAGTCCTTTGCCCTGGAATACGAGCTTCCTGAACGGTTCCTTCCTCCACGCTTCCAGGAGAGGCGCGTTGGCGGGAGGCCGCCCTGCGGAAGGAAGGCTTCTCGTTGTCTCCGAGGGGACAGAAGTCAAGCCTATCTTTCTCCTCGTCTCCACCCTCAGGAGCTCGACGGTCGAGAAAGGGACCGCCCTCCTTGTGAGCGCTCTGGCGCCGGACTGCCGGCTGCTATCGGAGACGCCCGCCAGCAGCGCCTGAGGACGTCCTTGATCAGTTTGTTCGCAGGTCTCGTGGAGGGATGCGGAGGATCCTCCATGACCTCCCTGAGGTCTCTTAGCCCATGGGTCAGTTTTTTCCGGCGAGAGGCTCCTCATTCCTTTCCGGGGAAGGAACCACGGGCTCACCCAGCCAAGGACTCAGGGTTTGCTGAGAAGCCCATGAGGTCGCCTGCCAGGTGAGCTTTGGACCCTGCCATTTTCCCCTCTCCTTCCTACAAGATCATCGTCGGGATGATCTGGGAGCTTTAGAGTCGTCCGCCTCCCTCCTCTTCCGGGATGCTCCAAAGGAACGAGGGAAGAGCTCCTTCTCTTCCCCTCCTGATCAGCTGGTGATGCTCACGGAGCCTTCCGGCCCTCGACCTCGAGGCTTCCCGCCCTTTTTGCCCTCTGGTCTTCTGCAATCCTCAGAGACCCCTCCGAACCCTTTCCTTCGTCCCCTCTCGAGTCTCAAGACGGGAATGCTCCACTCTACTTATCCTTTGCTCCGGGGAAGCGCCGTGTAGCGCCAGAGGGATCGCACAACGCTGTTGTATCCGTGGTAACGGCCCCTTTGGAGGACTGGGCAAGGAAGCCGGCTGGGTCTCTTCTGATTCTTCTGAGAAGACTCTTTGGAGGGAAAGGACAAAAATACCTCTGGGACAGCCCGCTTCCTGGAGGGCGGGCGTAGGAACTGGCGTGAGGAGAGAGCCCCTTCCTCCCCCCACGCCTCGTCGGCGACCGACCTTCCCGACAGTTCTCGGGGCTGCACGAACCACCCGAGTCTTCCCCATTGTGACGCTGGAGGTGTGGAGGCCGTCCGTGACCTCGGAGTCATCAGCGGTGGGAGCCCCCGACATTCAGTTGACGAGACCTGAACTTGTGGGTTTCGGGTTGGGGGGGGAGAGAGAGGTCGGGCTGGTCACACCTCGCGAGCTTCAACCTGGGAGCGCTCTCCAGGAGGCATCACGGGCCCTTTGAGGAGTAAAGCCTACGAGGGGAAACCGCATCCTTCCCTTGCAGGCTCCACCTGCCCACGAGGCTTTTCGGAAAGAGGGGAGCAGCGTAGACCACCATGGGCTATCGGAGGCAACCTCTGCCCTGCCAGAATCTTCGCGCAGACGCATGAGCTCGGGGCCAGTCTCCACCTCCTCCCTGCGGCTTGGAAGGGGAAACGATTCTGGATCTCATGTTCTTTGCTCTCCCACCGGGTGGCCTGAGGGCGCATCGCAGAAAGGCATCAAGGAGCTTCGGGATTCTATCGCGCGGTGGCGGCGCCTTCACTGAGGAGCGGTGGCATGGGCAGTCCCGGGTCTCCGTCTGTTCCCCTATGGAGGGGGACCCTGGGGGTTGCGAGGACGCCGGGAGTCGAAGGGATGACCACGCCAAGGGTCGACGGAGTCGACGCTCACTTCTTCCCCTGTCCAGTTCCGCTTCTCCTCCCTGCGCCGACGCCATGGGAGACGGACGCGGCAGCCGTAGAGCAGGAGAACCAGCTGCAGACGCGTCCTTCTGCTATCCCACAGCGGTCTCTTGGGTGCGAGTTGCTTCTTTCCTGAGGAAGGGAGGGGTCATGAGGAGGGCGACCCATTTCTCCCTCATTCTATGTCCTTGACGACGGCGTCCCGCCTGCTGATGGTCTACAGGCGTTCTCTGCGCAGCTTCAGAGGCCAGCAGCTGGGTCTTCTGGAAGGTCCACCCTTGAGAGGCGTCTTCTTCCTCCTCCTCCTCCTCCTCACCCCGTGGTCCATCCTCTTGTCTCCCGAGGAAGATTCCACTGCTTCCCTGATCTGTGTGCCGTGTCCAGGATGCAACCGTCTTCAGGGAAGGAGAGGGTGGTTCGGAGAGGACCCGCTGCCGCCTCTCCGCGCGTTCACGGCGCTCCATGGATACTGACGCTCATCTCGCTTGGACCGTACTTCCCTCTCTCTCGAGACCTCGCCGGTATAGATCTTCTTTCGCCCTTCTCCCTGCAGGGATCCTTGCGTCCCGGCGCGGATTCTTGCGGACCTGTCTCACCCGTCCGGCGGGAGAAGGTCTCCTCAGAGAGCAGCGAGAAGTGGCCGCCGGCGCCGTTCACTCCGGTGCAACCAACGATGCTCTTCGCCTCTGCGACCTTCCCATTCGCCACCTTCTCCCACTATCCTGCACTTCTTCCACAGCAGAGGGGAGCCGCAGATGCGGACGGGGAACCTCCAGTCAACGGCCTCTGGAGGTCGCCGGCATCTCGCGGGGATCTACTAACGGAGAGGCCACATGACCCGCTAGGGGGTATCCGGAGGGGGTCCGAGTTCATCCTCTAGCTTCTTCTCCCCCATCAACCCCCAGATCTTATGGGGGCCAGAAAATGGGGGAGGGATTTTAGCAGCATTGGGGCTCAGAGCTACACCTGTTGCTGTGGGTTTCCTCCGTCCCTCGTCCTCTCCTGAGGGCGTCGCGCCACCTTCCGACGGAGGAGGAATAAGGGGATTTCCAGAAAGTGGCGGCCCCCTTGCTACCTCGTGCATCCTCTTTCTCATCCCGGATCGAGACGCACTCACGAAGCCCAAGAGAATCTCGGAAGGGGGGGTCGAAGGGAGGTCTCGTGCCCCGCGTCTCCACTCTCTTTCACGTCCGTTCCCCTCCCCATTAATTGCGCCTCCAGGCGACAGCCCCCTCGCGCAGGTCATCTCCGAGGAACCCTGGGCAACAGGGAGGGAAAGCAGTCGGGCACGTGTTCGCGCGCGTGCAAGGTCGTACGCAGCGCTTGGCTCGAGCCCGCGGCTTCAGGAGAGAAAGGTCGGTGCGTGGGCTCTCTAGCGCACAGCTTCCACGCTTCGCCTGGCTGGACCGGAGGCGGGCAAGCGAACGCACTCGCGTGCAGCGAGCGGGGGAGTGCCCTCTGCGAAAGCGCACCTTTCACCGGCCCTCTCCCTTCCCCGCTGGAGAAGAGGCCGGCGGCTGCGCCCGGAGGCATGTCCGGAGCACGGAGCCCTCTGAGCGGCTGGACTGGCCAATCTCAGCTGCTCCGGCCTGGTGGCGCCGACTGTTGTGCCAAGACCGTCAGGATCGCCTCCTTTTCCCACTCTCGAAGAAAGCTGGCACCCGGAAGAGCCAAGAGGCAGAGCCTTCCAGCGTTTTCCCTTCCTCCACGGTCCCCTGCCGCCACTCTCCCTCCTCTGCCCTGCAAGGCGGTAATGGCAAGGATGAGGGCTGCTTCTTCTGCACAGGGAAGAAGAAGGATTTGAAAGACGAAAGGAAAAGGAGGAAGAGAAGAAGAGGAAAAAGAGGGAGGAGTAGAAGTAGGGAGAGGACTAGGAAGAGAGGAGGAGGAGAAGAGAAGAGGAAGGGAAAAGAAGGAGAAAAGGAAGAGGAGAGAGGGAGGAGGGAGGGAAAAAGGAGAGGAGGAGAAGGTAGGGAGAATGGGAATTCGGAGGGGGGGGAGGAAAGGAGACAGAAGAAAGGAAGAAAGGTGGAGACAGAGAAAAGGTGGATCTCCAGAATGCGCGTGAAGGTCAACCCGCCTCAGATCCTCGATCTGCGGCTAACGAACTGCTGCGCTCCTCCGATCTTTCCGTGATCTTCGCTTGCTGTTTCTAGTCACCAGCGCATGCCTGAGCTCACGGGAAGGGTACTAGAGCTGCTAGTCGTCCCTCTTCCTCCGATGCTGGAGGAGGGACCATCCCGGAGCCAGCCGGTGCAATTACCCCTGCACGCATATTCCCTCCCTTGCTCGCGCTCCCCAAGGTCCAAGGACCATCTGCTAGGCCAGAAAGCGCGGTGCTTCCCCTCTCCCCCCCTTGCGGGATGTCTGCTCCTGTAGTCAGGAGCACGAGAAAGCTTCGGCCGAATGCTACCTCCGTCATGAAGATCTTCCGCACGCTCTCTGCAGAACGGGCGCAGTTGTTCCGCGGGAACCGTGCAAAGGGGGTCCACTCTGATCCTCGGTCACCCAGGGGAGTCTCGAGACGTAGCGTGAGGTGCAGAGCAGGAGGGCAGCTGGCGGCAGGGTCGGCGAGGGCGCGCTTTTATCCTAACAAGGGCGAATTTTCAAGGCCTCCACGCTAAGAAGGAGAGAGGTGGATGACTTCGGGCTTGAAGACTTCCGAACTATGGCCAAGTAGAAAGGTTCTCTTCTATTCCAACTCGCTGCCTGGGACGATTTTACTTTTAAATGGTAGACTCCCAGAGTCATCGAGGGAACTCCGCAGGGAAGAGGTGAGCTCCCCTTGAGGCCTCTTGAGCTGCTACGGGAGTGCCTTGCGCTCCAGGGAAGAGGAGCAGATAGGAGACCTCACAGGGGTCGTCTCTCCCTAGAAGCGAAGTCGGCAGCTGCTCCCCAACCCTGGTCCTCGGTCACACGGAGAGGGGAGGCCTGTCTTGAGGAGCGCTCGAGAAAGACTGAGTGCAGAACGCATTCCCTGACCTCTTCCATCGCCTGGAGCTGTCAGGGAGGTGTGAAGCCCGGTCTGTGCCCTGGATTGTCCGGCCGCAGCACTTATTGCCCGCGAGCACCTGGCACCGGGAGCGGGAACTCATTATTACCTGGTATACAGGCAGCCTCCCAACGGGCGTTCTGTCTCCCTTCTCAGGAGTCTCTCCTGGACATGAGGAGGGAGGAGGTGGCGTGCGGCGAGTGGCCATCTTCTTCGGCCTCGACCTCTCGGCAGCCCGAGGGCTCTGTGCTCTTCCGCCTGTCCTGAAAGACGCATTCAGGGTTCCACCCCAGCAGCTCCAGTTCGCTACCTTTTGCGGCTTGTGCGCGCGCTTTCGCAGAAGGGTTTTTTGCGTTCCTGGGAGGCATCCAGGGAAGGTCTAAGCTCCAGAGTGGGTGGAAGACGTTCGGTCGGTGTCCCCTCTGGAGTCCTTCGTAGCTGCTTCCTTTCTTAGACGTGTCTTACTAGACGCCCACTTTCTTTAGGGACCGTCCATGCTCTAGCATGGGGTCTCAGGGTAGGAAAGAGGGGTGTTACCTTCTTAGGTCTTCTCTCCCGAAGTCAGGGCGCCTCTTGCGTGTGGGCACGAGTCGTGACGCTGTCGGTCCCTTCGCCATGTCGTTATTGCCAGCTGGCAGGGAGGGAAACAGCAGTGCAGCAACACGGGGCGCAGCATTTCCTTTCCCCTCTCCTCTGGGACCATGCAGAGTGGTCGGATCACTCCTTTCACTGCTCTCTTGGGCGCCGAGCCCGTGCTCCAGGGCATGGGAACAGGAGCGCCTTGGGAGAGAGAAGCGTGACAGAGAGAGAAAGTGGCCAAACTCCCTACCTTTCCTCGAAAGGTCTCGGGAGTCCCTTCCCTGAGAGGAAAAACCCTGTGGTCACTTTTTCGTCCATGGGGCTTCAGTTCTGCGTCCCCCAGAGCGGGGTGCCTCCCGGAACTCTCCCCCTTCTCCCTTCTGCTTCTCTTTCCACCTTTTTCACCCCTACGATCCCTTGGCTCCCAGAAGCAGCACCTGGAGGAGTTGTCTCGGAGGAACTCCCGCCTTTCTGGACGATTGGCGAAGGCGCGTGTCACTCTGACATCGTCCCCGCAAACAAGGACTCCTTCCTCCCCTCCCCACTGTCGCTCTCAGCCGTCGCCATGGGTGCGGCGATCCCTCTTCGGTCTCTTTCTTACGATCTCGTCGCCCCTCATCAGGAGACTCTGTGACCCCGTGGAAGGGAGAAAGAAGGGAGTAGGGGTGTGGCGGCGCGCTCGCGCCTACTCCATCTCGAGCTCTTGACCGAGCCCGCAGTATCCGTGTTTCTCCTTCACGCGCTCTAGATCCAGAGCTGGGAGAGGAAGGGTGAACTTTCGGTGGTCCAGACGAGGATGGAGTTCACTGCTCTCCTTCCCCTCTCGTACACATGCCTGTCTGCTCTTTAGATACCCACTGAGAGGAAGAGAGACAAAGAGGTCACGGCCATGGATCGCCTCTTACATCATCTAAGGCGTCCGGACTGGTCTGGACTCTCCACCGCTCCTCTCACACACGGAGCGCGCCTCTCGGTCTGCTCGCGGCTGCAATAGCCGCACTTCGGGACGCTCCTGGGTCACGTGCGACTTGCTGTGAAGGTGCGTCCGTATAACCCTCAGACACTGTGCCTTTCCCCATGCAAAAGGAGGGGGGTAAACGCAGCGGAGTCATCGTCTCATCCCCCTTCCACAGTGCCCTATTCTTGTGGTGTAGTGGCGTCTGGTCCATCGCATCTGCCACAGACCCTCCTCTGATATGGCTCGTGGCAACCGTGTCAACGCTCTCGCGGGACGTTGAAACGCGTTCCCGGGGGTGAGAAAACCGAGGGCGAAAACGTTCCTGGAAGTGGAAAGGGTAGGCCGTCCCTTCTCCAGTAGTCTCTAGAGCATCCGAGAGAACCGGTTTCTTTTGATCGCGGCTGGAAGTTGGCCCATGGACTTGGTCGTCGCAAAAGCGGCCCGCACGATGGTTGTCCCGGAAGGAGGCTGCCAACAGCGCACGCGCTCAAGGGAGGATTGGGAATTACACACCCTCCTCCCGCAATTCTCAACATCTGCGGAGGCTTCTCTCCTGAAGAGATCTCTGGGAAGACCTGTCTTGCAGTCTGGCGGCGTCGGTACTAGCGGTTGCGACATGCTCACGTGGACCGCGGAGCACCGGCAGGGACTCCACTGCCTGCGGCCTTCGCGGCAGAGGAGTGGGGTCTCCGCCTTCGCGCTCTCTCTGGGAAGAGACAGGGAATGGACAGCGGACAACTCTCCCGGCTAGAGAACGCTGCTTTCTCCTCAAGACCGGTTGCAAAATGCCCCAGGAGAAGCGAGTTGCCTAGCCTCGAAGGGTCTGGAGCGGTAGGTGCGTAGCCCACGCTTTTTTACAAATCCCCCATAAGAAGACGAAACGTGGAGCACACAGGTGCCGTCCCAATATCCGCGTGCTCACAGAAGCGAGGTGAACCTCCCTCTATTCGCGTCAGCGCTGGCGACTCACGCGGACCTGCCTTTTGGATCCTCAAAGAGATGGAGAATTTCCCTTTCCTTAGAGGAGCAAAGAGGGATCCACACCGAGAGTGACTTCCGGGTACGCTGGCACCTCCGTGAGCTCGCTCTCGAAAAACCTCCGTGTCCATCTGCATCATTTGATGCCAGTTTTTAAGCGTCGGCTTTCTGGAAGATTTCTTCGTCGAGAGGACGTCGCGGTCCATGTGTCCAATGTACAGCGGATATCAGCGCAGCCGTACGGCTCCTGATTTCGTGGAAGCGTAGCCGCGGGGTCTTCGGTTCTCGTACTACCTTCTCATTTTGAGGAACTCTAGATAGCCAATGTGTGGACTCGGACGATCCCCGGAACATCTGCTGTCGAGAGAAAGGTATCGAATTATTTGGTCCGCTTTCTCTCTGGAACCTTTGAACGCGACAGGGGTGCTTTTGAAGGGACAGGCAACATCCACGGTGACCGTTCTTGCTCTCTTCAGCAGCACTAGTTTCGGATGAAGAGGTGAGCACCTCAGAAATGAGTTTGCTGCACGCAGGCTCCTTTTCCTAGCTCGCTTTAGTCGCCATATTCACCCTATGATGCAGTGCAGTGTTTTGGAGTGTAGTCCAGCATCCAGCATGGTTGGGCGTCTCCCGGAAGTGCTGGCTAGAACACTTCCAGCAGGCCCAGCTCAGATTTACAAATTCGATTTTCCAGGAGACATCAACCTTTGCACGCACTACTCAACTCCAGGACTCGAACGAGCGGGCATCGCCCAACGGCGACCACTCTCATAGGTCGGCCGGTGCTACGAGAAAGGTCGAGTGCAGGAGTGAATCCGTCCAGCGAAGCTCCAACCTCAACAAGGGGACATACCCCAATGGTGGACGTCAGTCGCCAGTGTTCCAGCTTTCCGCAAACAACGGCGCTGGACAGGGCCCAATGCACGGTAGGGAATGCCACAAACGGCGATGTGCGCACACGGGACAGAGTTTCATTTCAATCTCTACGCCTCCTGCCACTAGGATCCTATTTTAGGAAAGCAATTCCCCTGAGCGGAAGGACATCGAGTCAGGAGGCGTCGATGAGTCGGTGATTCGAAAACCGGGTGCATCCCCTTGAGGCTGGGAAGTGGCTCTAGCTTTCATGCGACCCGAAGCATGACGTGTTTTTTTTCCATGGATTCCTGTAATTCCCCATGAGTGAGTGCCACGCCTGACCGCGCTGAAGATCCCGGAGACTCGGCTCGGTCGAGTGCAATGACGCTGGCGGTAATATCCTCCCGATTTGCAATCGTGCGTGATGACGCTCGCCTTCCCGGTGACCACGTGCATCGAATGTCCACGCTCTTACTTCGGAATCCCTTGGAAGCTTATCCAGGTAGAAGTTCGGCCCAACTTCACTCCCGTTGGCAAAGTGGCAACCCTCATCCCCATGCACTACCCGACCGAAGGAGGGTCAAGCGAACAAGAGTTTTGACTGCCGAATCAGAGAAGGTAAGGAGCAGCTGTCTGTCTTCAGTGCATCTGTCTCTTCCGGGTGATTCATGAGGTCCAGACAATCTTCCTAACATTCTCAGAAAAAGCACTCGTTGGCTCTCTCACAGAGTGGACGAAGAAACAGCCAATCTCTCCATGTGACTTTGCATCCAAACGTGATGGACAAGCAGGCAGAGTACTCCCAGCCTTCGAAAGCGCACCAGGCTGGAACAGGAAAACGCTTCCAGAGCATCCATTTTTTGTCAGAAGAACAGGCCGGAGCCAAGGAAGGCCTCCTTCTTGGTCATTAATCCATCCCTCGTAGAGATTGGTGAGCTTAACCTGTTTCCAAGTGTGGGATACTTGATGCATTGGTGCGGGAGATAGTTGGTCTTGCCTCTTTGGGGTTACGGCAGGGCAAGTGCAGCGTGGAACACTTACTGGGGTTAGCAGAGGAACCAGAAAGACAGCACAAACTTTATAAAGATGATAGATGGCTCTTCAGGTGACTTTGTTGGCATCATCAAGTGGTCAGTGTCTGCCGAAGGCGATTCTTCCCAAACGAGGCTTGTATTCTGCATGAAATTGCATTTCCCACTGGAGATGCCTTGCGGTCATGATGAAAGGTGAAGCATTCGAGCGGCAATCCTTGCTTAGCTCTCCTTTTCGTCCTGCTTCTGGTATCCTGCTGCCCATCCCGCTGTATGGATGTGACTGCTGTATCATATAGATCTGCATCCGAGAACAGGATCTCAGTACCAGATTGCACCAATGATGGAGCAGCCTAAGTGATTTGGTACGAAACAGTTCCGGACGCATTAGCAAGGTCCGTGAGCGCCATGCATATATGCTTGGATCGCCGGCTGGAGGGTGATATGTTGCCCCAGAACTCCAACAGAAGGGAGAAATCCCTTTTGCTTTGAGGCACAGAATCCCGTTTCCTCTTTCCAGTATCCAGAATCTCGGACGCCGGAATAAGGCATGTAGGCGATTCGTGCTGTTTCCTATTAAGATCGGCTTCCGCTCAACGTCCTCCGATGATGAAGAAGATTGTGAAAGCAAGATTCTTCACGACGAGAAAGCCTCTTGTGGCACATATCGTTGTTAGTGGCTCTCTTTCGGGATTCATCGATTTCGAATGTGTGACATCATCTGATCCTGGTGCTGGGTTCTTAGTATTTCTTAGCATCGATTTGGCTTGCTCAACTATGAATGAAGCGAGATTGGTTGGCAAGATACTGATTTTCTAGTCCTTAGCAAATGTCCATCCCCAGAAGAGACATGCATCTGGGTGACATGCTCTGAACTCGGATGTCAAGTGGTTGACCAAGATCTGGTCCAACCGCTTGAGCGCGGATTTACCATCGGTAATCTCTCCAAAGTAGACGTGAGCGTTGCCCGGACGCCGCATGTCTGGAGCGTCGGATGCACCCAGACCACCACCGGCTATGGCCGGTGCATCAGCGACAACCCTATGCTGGGCTTCACGGATAGGGAGAAGGTCTTGGACACCGTGGACCCTGAGATGCTGCTAAAAATATTGAGAAAACTGGGTTTTCCGAGGTAGTTCAGCTACTAAGTGGAAAGAATACTTGAAGAGCAATATTTCAAGGTCTCAATAAGCGGACGAGACACAGAAAGAATCCGGATGAAGGCGAAAATCCACCAAGGGACTCCCTTAGTCCGATGCTCTTCGTCATCTGCAAGGAGGCTGGGTTGTCGTTGATGGAAAGAGGCGACCATCTCCAAGATATTCCAACAGGCGACGACAGACTGGCTCACCTGGCGTATGCGGTCTTCTCTTGTTGAATGGTGAAGGGGATCAGCATGAGTTCCTGAATGTGGTGCAGTCAATGGAGGAAGGGACCATTGCCTAGAGGTCACAACTTACCAACTGTTACCCATCGGGGTCCTGGAACTCTCCACACTATCGGAGACGGAATTCCAGGTAGTGGATGAAATCAAGTACCTATCTTTAGTACCCACATCAGTGATGCATCGGTGTCGCAGGTTCTTCAGAGAGAAGCATAGGGCCAGCTCGTGGAATTGCGTGCTCCTTCCCAAGGTGCTACGGAGAGGCCTTCTGGAGAATGGATAAGAGAACTCTGGTGGAAGTGGAACAGCTGCAGCGTAGATTACCATGGAGAGAATTCAAACCGTGGGTGAAGCTCAAGCTGTTGTACCCGAGAAAAGACGGTGGGACCGAGATGAAGTCGCAGGAACGCTCCGTGAAGGCCGTGGAACGCGCGACAACTCTTGGAACAGGCCGAGGACTGGAACAGGTGGCCGTTTGCGGCGCACAGTCTTTTCAAAGTTGTTGAACAGCTCGAGTCGTCTGAGGTCAGCCCTAATTGGCAAATCTGGAGATTGGATGAACATCGATTTCACCTTGAAAAGACCAACTAAAAATAATGCCTCCAGACTTACCAACTAAAAATAATGCCTCGCCGCAGAGAAATCTGGATGAAGGAATCGATCTCGGTGATTCCTTTTTTCCTTCCGTTCCACATGTGATATAAATGAATGACCATCGGATGCTGTGAGCAGAGGTCCACATGTGGCAAATACCACAAGATGAGACGGTTCCAGTAGTAGTCTAACCAACTTCAAGGAATTTCACGCCCAGGACACGCGGTATCTGGAAAAAACAGAACTCCTTGTGGTTCGAGATGACGAAGAAAAATCACCGAAAACTCCTTCCCATTGGAAAAGAAAACCGAGACGCTCTCCCCACGGCTGCCAGCAGCTACAGGTCCCTCAATGTGAACCTACAAGTGGTTAAAGTCACAGTCTGGAGGAGTGACCTGTCACCGGACAAGCAGCACTCCTCCGTGCCCTACCACAGAGGAATCCTGAGTGGTTCGAGAACCAAATACTGGACAGGCAAGTATCCAAGAAGAATCCTGCAAAGTGTGTGGAGCCAAGGAAGTCCATCTGTCCGACGCTGTGCAGAACTTGGCAACGCTGAAGGCGGTGACAACCTGCAGACGAAACCAAAGGTGGATCCTGAAAGGATTGGCTGAAAGGGATGGTAACGTTCCCCGATGCGATCCTATGGTACGCAATGGTTCTATTCATCCCGAGCATCGTGACAGAAAGGCAAAGATAAGTACAAAAACGATGAAGTCTTCCATGGAAATCCGGAAAGGATCAGTCAAAAAAGGGAATTGGCATTGGAAACTGCGGACGAATCCCACCCTGGTTGTCTCGTCACCTCTTCAGGATGCTACCCAGATTTGAGGATTGAGGATGCTGTCAGGCGAACGGAACGCCCAATGTTCTCTAATGACCGGGGCGCACAGACATCGCAGACTTTGCATTTGACAAAAAAAAAAAAAAAGTGCACCGGACGACAAAGTGCGAAAAACTGAGAAAGTGCCGTGTTTTCGTTTTTGTGTGCAAGTGGGCTAAACGAGATCATCCCAGCGCTCGTCTGACTGGGGAAAACTTGGTTGTGCAAGAGCAGATCACAAAGGACAGCTCACGAGGTCACGTCTTCAGCAGGCACTTCATCAGTTAGGCCGCTTTACTCCGAGCGATCCCTGAGGACGAGAAACTCCCACGTTTCTGGAATGGGATCCCGCTTGAGCATCCGAGCTCTTCAGCCGTTCTCCAGAACTGCCAAAGAAGCCTTCGGAACATTACCTTATTATATCCAGCATCCTGACCATTCTGGACCTAATCATGGGACACCTAACACTCAACCGATCGGCCGTACGCTGTTTCTGTGGTCTCAAAGGTTGCAGTTGATCCGAGCCAATGAGCATCCTGCAGACGGCTCTCCCACACCTGTATCGGAGTGCAAGTCGAATGAACGGTTCGTCGAAGCGTCCAGACGACCCGAGGGCTTCCGGTCAGTGATTCTGATCCCGCGGCATCGATGGCAATCCAGGATCCCGAGTTTTGGAGCACTCCTGCATGTGCCTCCAGAGATTGTGAACCTGAAGCTGCCATCAAGCGTACGAGATCAGCGACCGAGGGCGCTGCGCAGCAACTGCACAGAGCAGCGCCCACGTTGCCAAAAATCGAACCCTAAGAGGCGTCCGTTCGGCACGGACACGGGATCTCCAGCGCACCACCGTGCCAGCTAATGCGCTATCAGAAGGACTTTCGGTTCAAGGAGGCCAGGCCAGAAGACATCAGCAGCTCGGACGGCAACTTCCCCCAGGGAGGCAAAAGTCCACGTGTGGCCGCCGCCAGGTTTGAACTTCCCGGGACCCGTTGAATCAGCAACTTTCCAATGCGCCATGGAGCGCTGAATCCTCACAGCATTGCAACAGTGTGAATTCTTCCGGGAGCAGCAGCACTCCATGCGCGAGCAGCTGAATCTCACTCCTTAATTCCGCAAACTCTGCTCACAAGGGACATTGCTTGTGTTGCCAATCGAAGAAGCAGGTGGTTGCATTGACGACATAATTGAGAGATTTTCAGAAATTATGGATTCCCGTGATTCTTCTTACTGGGATGATATCATGGCCTCTGATAGGTAGGAATTGGTTAACCGAGACGGGGCATGAGATCCTCAAGAGAGATGGCTGTTCTTGGCTTCCAGATCGAGAGCCATGTTTGCATACCAAGGATTCAGAACAAGACCCGCTCTCAAGATGCTGATGAAGCACAAGAAAGCATACGATTCCTGCATGAAGGAAGGACAAATAATGCAGTCAAAGTAACCACGAGGTGATTGTAGGAGACAAAGATCTTGCCTGCGCTGACGACGAGGAAATGAAAGAAGATATCAAGCTGCTTCTCTGTCCATTCCCGGGGATGGACCCTACTCCCAACAAATACAAGAACATTGCTTATGACCAACATGGGTTGGTTGCTAAGGAAGTACAGCATCAGAATCGCATCCAACCGAGCCCACGCTTCTTTGGATAGAGATATACAGTCCCGGTTCCCCAACATTCTTACATGTTTCCCTCCCAAAGTGCGTGAAAAAGGGTGTGGGAACACTCTTGCAAGCTCAAGTGATCTAGGCGTGAGTAGCCCAAGCAACATCAATAGAATCATTATGTCGCTTCTTCCCATCTCGAATCCCTGGATCAGCAACCAGGGATAGACCAGGAGCTTTTTAGTGCGTGCTACACAGGATGATGCAACAAATCGCAAAGGGAACTGCCGACTTGAAACGAATGTTCTCGTATTGAAAAGCAAACTTTGTGTGTGATGCAACACCCGAATCAATGAGACAAACCTTCCGTACGCATTTTGGACTGCAAACTGAGTTCTTTGCAGGAATAATGGATACAGCTCACACTTGTAAGGAAGAGATTAAAAAGAGAAGGCCCAAAAATCCCGACACGAACTCTGTGCTGGAGGATCCCGCAAATTCAAGAGAATGAACAAAATCATTCGCCGCTGTTGACCATCGAGATCCTGGAATCCCAAGATGTCCGGAAAAGTGGATCGTACGCGAAGAGCTCAGTGAGATGATTATGCTGTTTAGCATCCAGAACAGCAGGTATTCGGCACATCGGCGCCAGACACCTCCAAAGCTCAGGAACATTCCATCGAACCACCAGAAAACGACATATAGCTTTAGTTTTACTCAACAGAGCGGATGACGAAACTACGAAACACCTCTGGACATCCGCTGTACATCAGCTGTTTTTTGACAGCAAGGAGGAAGCTAAACAGTTCGAAGAAGTGGAGAAGGCTGTGGAAAACCTCTGCTTAGAGTTCCTGATCAAGAACCTCTTGAGTAAACCGAGTGTTAACAATGGAGGTACTGTTTGTTATCTGACGATCAGCAGAGTGTCTGCTTAGCAGAAGGCTTTCCTCTTGCAGATTCTTGGTTCATAATCTCCGGGAACCTTATTGGTTCTGATCTCATCACGGAGACTCCCCAACACTCCGAAGGTCAGCCGACGCTGTTCCCACGATGCGAAAGGTTGTCAGGGACCACGCAACAGTCAGGTCTACTCAGTTCACTCCAGCCACGATCTTCAGCCAGTGATGCGGATGCTAGGTGTCGCCGAATGTACAGGAAAGAAGCCACAAGCAGGGATGTGGGCCGAGATGACGGGCGCCAAGGGCCGGGTGACCTCGGCTCGCGGGTAATGCCGCTACGCGTTCTCTGCTACGGGACCGTCATCACATTACCTGTCGCCCGACAAACTTGTTCAACTGATGCATGGAAAGCTTTTTGACACATGGGGCACACCAGGAAGGTGGCCCCGAGACAGTTCACTGCCCTCGAGGACCAAGAACAATGGAAGAGCGTCGTGCTTAACATCGGGGCTTCTTAGCATCCCACTGGGAGCCTTCCGAAGAGAAAGGAGAGACCTCTTGGGTGATCAGCTGCGAATTCCATGGATCCTGCCTTCTCTTTAGATCGCGAAAGCCCGGCGGTGAACTCTTGCGATCCCCAAGGCATCGAACAGAAGGTCTAAAACGTTGGGATTGATCTGTTGGAAACCTGAGACCCACTCCCTTCCGTCTAGTCTTCACACCGCCATTCAGGCTGCAGCGCAATACCACCCTCTTCTTGCACTGGGGCCACCAGAGCCCCTCGCTGCATGCGTGAGGAGCTATCACGAAGCAAGGAGCTTGGTTTCTGCACTTGGCATCCTCTGTAGAGAAAAAGAAGCCCTACCGCTCATGCTGTTGGACTGCTCGGGACGGCAATGTGGCTGGGAACAACTGGCCTGTGCCCTCCCTTCCGAGGCACGTCCCGAAGGGCATTCTTCATCTGCACCGGTTTTGCCAGCTCAATGGGCTTTCCTCCACGGCAGTGATGGCGGTTCTCTGCTTCCTCCATTGGGGTGGTCCTTCCACGAGCACTGCTACGACTCCATCGTCACCCTCCCAGTCTTGCGGAGAGCTAGTGACCGGCCAACATCAGAACAGAGGACCAGGTGCAACATCACGGGCTTCCACCATCGCCGAAGGACCTACTGCTTAGGATTCCCGGCCTACTCACACCTTCCCACTCTTCCCTCCGGATAAAAATGACCATTCATCTCTCCCCTTTTCCCACCTTCCAGCACCCTAGTGGTCTTGGTGGACACTCCTGTGCGTTCCACTCTCCCTACTCCCCCTCTAGAGTTTCTTTCAGAGGACAAAACGTGTTCGGCGTGCCGGTAAGGCGCGGCATCCGGCAGAGCGACAGCCTGAGTCCCCTGCTCTTTAGAACCTATTCCGAACTGATGCTGAGAGCATACAGGGTGACACTGGCTACCCTGCCAAGCTTGTGCCCAGGTACCCCGACCGTGTCGGCGTATGCTGACGATCTTTTGCTCCTGCTGCTCATGGCTTCGGCAGTCGAGGATTTCTTCGACTTGCTGAGCCGTGGGGCAGGACTATGGGTGAACAGGACGAAGTCGTCGCTGGTTGCGGTTGGTGCAACGTGGGCAGGACGACCTGACTGGATCCGCCTAAGGATCCCCAAGGAAAAGTACTTAAAGTACCTCGGCGTTTCGTTGGGGGATTTCTGCCAGTCAGAAGCCTGGTCAGATCGTCTCCAGAAAGTGGAGTCGGCGATCGGCACGTTCTTGGAAGGCAAGTTTGACTCGCCGGAACGGGCCGCAGTGTGGAACGCGTTCGCGCCCCCCTCCTTCGTCCCCTGTTTTTTGTTTGCCCCGTACCCCGTGAGATGAAAAAGAGAACCAAGGACCTCCTGCGCATCGCCCTGTGGGGCAGCGGGAAGCCTCGTGTGCCTCTGCAGGACTTGTGCCCTCCACGTCGGGACGGAGGTCTTAGCGTCCTGATGCTGGAGCCCGTGGAAACACAGCTGCGGTGGCGTACCCTAGCCATCGTGGCGAAGATGTGGAGCACCCCTTGGTGCGTTCCGGCCCGCCTTCTAGCCAGACGTGTGTCCGGGACTGAAGGACTCGCGTCTTTTCTTCTGTGTCCCGGCCGGAAAATAAGAAGGTGCGGCCTTTTCTTTGGACGCATGGCCACCCTGGTAAAGGAGAACGGGTGGATGGCCTGCAGCCCCTCCAACTCCAGCGCATGGCTGGAAGAAACAGTTGGCACGTGGGCGAAGTTAAACCAGCCTAGTGGAGAATCCTGGAACCGCCTGCGTCCCGGCATCTACACCCGCTGCACGCTGCGGAACATGATCGAGTGTCCTGCCAGAAGCACGTGGGCGGAGACGACCCCACTGACCACGGCGCTGCCCTTCCTGAGGAGGGTGCTCGGCAGCAGCTGAACGCCGAGGTTGCAAGTCTCCTGCCGGATAGCGTGCAGGAAGCAAATGATGAGCGGCTGGACCACGAGGGAACTGGCTGATGCCGCGACCCCAAGCGTTCTCCCGTGAGGAATCCAGAGATGGGGCGAGCTGCTGGGCATCCAGCTGGATGACCTAACGTGGCCCCCGTTATTTAGAGACGCTTCCACCCTCCATCTCAAGTGGCAGTAAACGGCGCTGTTGTTGTTGCACTGGGGTCTTCCCTGCAACGCGCGCTGCCACCACTGGACGCTGGGGAACGTGGGACAGAACTGTGCAGTGTGCGGGGAGAAGGAATCCCTCCCACATCTGTTAGTGGACTGCGCTGCCCTCCAGCCCTTGTGAGAACGTTTTGCTACGACCCTCCGTATGCCGGTCGGCAGTACCCCCAGAGACGTTGGGAGACTCCTCTTCGTGCGAGACGCCCTGCCACCAGCCTCAACCCTGGCAGCTCTCTGCTGCCTTCGAGGGATTGTGGCTGCGTGGAGCGCAGCAAACAGAGGAAGCAGCGATAGGGACGCCATCGTATACATGGGTCGCTACCTGCGAATCGCGATCATATGGTCCCATCTGGGAGCTATGACGAGGGACCTCGAGGGCATCCTGGAAAGGATGGTCTCTTCCTCCAGCGGACTGTGATCCCTTCCCGGCCCCCCAAACAATTTATTTTTTTTTGGTTTCGTTTATTTTTCTTTTTGTTTTCCCCCCTATCCCCTTCCGCTGCCGAGGCGAGTCAAGCCGGTCTGCGAACCGGCTTCCTGGCAGGTCCTATGAACTATTGGCCGTAGTGGGACCTAGTACCGCAGATATACTGTGTTTAGAAATACACGCCCCGGCGTGACCGGGTGGGAACTCCCCCTCTAGGTCTGAGTCTGTATTTCTCATGGGAGAAACGCCCTGATGCCATCGGGTACAGAGCAGGGCTGTGGCGCACGAGGCAGTGTCGTCCTAAAGTTGGCAACCAGCATCTCGTCCTCAATCCCCTTGAACGAGTGGGTGTTGAGCCGAGTGTAGCGTGGATGGCTCCGCAATCCCGCAACCGGATGTACCCTCCCTCACCCCTGAAGTGAGGAAGGGGCTCCAGCTCCTGTGCGAATCATGATGATCCTGGCATCCATCCAGCGCAGTTGGGACAACCGCTGGGGGGGGGGGGGGGGGGAAGGAAATCCCCCGAACGACTGAGCTCAGAATTGAGCGATCTCGGGTCGCCGGAAGAGGTCTTCAGGATAGCCTTCGCTACCGCACACCGCCGAGCGTACAGTCGCACACAGTCGAAACCTTCGGTCCGCACGTTAGGTTAGGGGTTCGAACCCCGGCACCCGTAGAACAAAGTCCTCAGCCTCCTAGATGGGTGCTCAAACCCTCAGATCCCGTCCACACCCTCACTGGTGGGATGGTAAAGGATCCATTGACCAGAAAGACGATATACAACAATGAGGATCGGTTCCGTCTAGGAGATCAACTCTTTCGATGATGATGACGAACTCTTCCGGGGATTTCAGCAAGATCACTGGTAGCGACCCGCGCCGTTGCACTCCGGTCCGCAGTTTCTTGGCAGCGCCCTCTTTCGGTACCCTTCTGTTCCATGTCAGGAGATTCACGAGGCCATGCTTCTCCCGTTCCGAGACCCGGGTAAGTGGCTTCCGCCGAATGTCGCTCCAGCTGCGAGAGCGGTGTCCTCGAGGCAATAAGCCCTGAAGAAGGATCATTCGGGCGAGAGAAATGCCCGGAGTGGGACGAGACGTTGCTGCAGGACATCCTCAATGAGATCCTAGGCTGCCGGTCCTATCCCCATGACCAGGTGGAGGAGGCAATCCGGGAGCGGTGGGATCCAGCCAATCCCGGAAGTCGACCCAGAAGATTTGTCCAGACCAGGTGCTGCTGCCGAAGAGGAACCAATCCACCGCCTTAGGCATCTCTCCGTTATATCGAGAGGCAAATCTGGAGCAGCGCTCTAAGAGGACGCTCCCTTTTGCCTCCGGAGGAGCAGGGATGTCGTTCGGAGCCTCGGTGACAAGATCGCAAGGACCCCCACGGGTTCGTGGCGTACGAGGGCTGCACAAGGACCCACGGCGGTGGAACGCGTCTTGGAAGCAATGCCACTGTTCCAGGAGCACGCAGTCGGGAAGCTCTGGAAGTCTCTCCAGCGCAGGCGCCTCCCTGGCGACAGAACCAACACTGATGGAGCACCATTGCTTCCGGGAAGAGCAGATCAGAGTGACTGCCGGGATTAATCCCCACCCATCGTCGGCTTGGCTACCTTCTGCATGGCCTTGCAGCAAATTCTCCCTCGGCTGCTGGATCATCACCTCATCAGTCCCTTCGCAACGGACCGGCTTCCAGACCGGATGCGCAGCGAGAGGCGGAGCCGGGAGAGGAAGGCAAGGTGGGCGGACGGGCGCTTCCCCTCCCGGAGCGGGCGATCCTCGACCTGCGCGGTTGCTGCTCACGTCTCAGGGCTTCCAGCAGCTTCCAAACGGAGAGGAAACCCCTTTCTGCCTCGTCACCAGGTGCTGCCTCGTCATCCGCGCGCCAGGCAACGCGTGACGGGGCGGAATTTTCCGAGTGCCTTCTCCCCAGAGTCGGGCGGCAGAAACTCCAGGGCTCTCGCTGAGGGCAGTCGGTTTCTGCGTGCCTCGAGGGGAACGCGGGGGGAGGGGGGAGCCCGGGGACCAACCCGAACCGGAGCTCTTTCCTCCCCGGCTTCGGAGTCCCGGAGGCGAGCAGGAGCGCCTGTCGGTCGTGGCGGGAAAGGAGTCACGGCGCCGCAGCCTCTTCCCCTGCGGTGCGCTGCGTCTGGGCGTTCTTCTTCGAGGGCCCCACTTCCCCCAGAGCACCGCCGCCGCCTCTGCCCGGATGTCCCCCGGTTTCGCAAGGGAGGTTCTCGAACGGCGGCCGCGACGCGTTCCTGGCGGCTCCCAAGGAATTTCCGAAAATTGGGCTCTTCTTGCAGGCAATTCCGACGGCTGTTGCGCTTTTAGCGGGGGCAGACCGACGCGTCCGCTTTGGCGTTGCAAAACGGCCGGCGGGGTCAACCAGAGAGCTGCCTGCTACTCCGGATCGGGAGCGGCCAGTGCGGCTTTCGAAAGAGCGGCCGGACGAAGAGGTCCGGAGGAAACTTTCGCGGTCCGCAGCTTCCTCCTCCCCTCCCCCTCCTCCTTCCGCTCACAGAAGAGGAAACAATGATCCTTCCTGCTCTCCACTCGCCTGGCGCCGAGCAGCCGGCCTGCATGTGCCGAGACACCGACCGCCACCTCCCGTCCTTCCCCCCGCGCGCGCTCTGCCAAACGGAGGCGTCCATCCCTGGAGGCACGGGTCACACGGTCGCTCCTTCGGAAAGTCCTCCGAACTCAGAACGCGTGCGCTCCCGCTGCCCGGATCGCGTGGAAGTCCCGGAAAGAGGGCGTCGGCGGCGGAGGATCCACCGCTGCTCGAGAACGAGCCAGCTGTCGGACCGCCCTCTTCCCGTGCGCTCACCCTTCGGCGGCGCCTTTGCTCCTGGCTCCTCGCTCGTTAGAGTCGGAGAGGCCCCGTCACCTGTCGTGCCGTAGCTCCACGTCTCCAGGAAGCAGCGCATGCCTGGAGATCCTTCCTTCGTTTCTCTCCGAGGTCGCACAGTCCGCGCTTCTGCCTGAACCACGACTGGCAGCCTTCTTCTCCGGGTCCTCCGCAGAGCCTCTGTCCCCAGTTATCTCTGCGACAGGAATGTACGGCCTGCAAGAATCCCCCTCTCGCGCCCTTGCCCCCTTCACGCGTCCGGAGGTCCCAGGATGGAAAGAGACTGGTCTAAAGGCGGAGCATCTCACGCTCCGTTGGCGACCTCTTCCGGTCGCGAGCTCAGAGGGACAGGTTGTTCCGCACAGCAGGACCAGGGGAATCGCCACCCTTTCCAGGTCGCTGGTCAAGTCTCCTCTCATCTCTCGTTCTTGGCGGACTCCAGGTAGGGCTCACAGCATGACCCCGATCTTTCCCCTCGCTTCGGCCCCTTCAGAGACGCAGGAGAGAGCTAGACCCATTTCAGTGAGGGGAGCCTCCCTCGAACTTTTGCTCTTCCTCTTTCCTCCCCTCCCATCGTCTGAACGAAGGTGGGCTGTCCTGCGTCTCTGAGAGTGGCCCGTCTTCCCGCGGCCAGCACGAAAGGTCGGGAACCGTTGCGATGACCTCTCCGGGGTTTCGGAGAAGCTTGGCGAGGCCTGCTGCCCTTTGCGGGCTGCCCTGACTTGACGGATGCAGACACGGCGGGGCCGGCCGTCAATATATTCCGCGGGAGTGCGATTGCAAAACGCGACAATGGGAAAGAAAGAGGGAGAAGGAGGAGGTCACTCAAAAAGAAGGCTTGGGAAAAGGAAAAAACGAGGAACCCACACTCCTGTGGATGTGCGTAGACGATTTGCCACGTGAACTGCGGACTAGCGCGAGCACTTTCTCTTCTCGGGATCACAAATGGAGGATTTTCCGCAGGCGACCTCTGCGATTTCCGGGTGAGCAGACGCCAATGATCTCTTAGGGGCTGCTTAAAACTCCTGTCGTCTGAGACCTTCGAAGAATTTGCCTGGAAGATGCGGTCTGACTGCGGGAACACCTGCTCTTCTCGCTGAGTGATTGCCTGAGCAGGAAAATCTTTCTTGCACTCAGACATAGAGGGTGTTGGGATGCTCTCCCTTCCTCTTCTTTCCTCTCACCTCCAGTGCATTTTCCGAATCCGGAAATTCTTCCAGACGATTGCGAAGAGAATGATGCACTTCTGGAAAAGCGGGTAGAAACGACAGGGACCTCTAGGAATTCTGAAGACCCACTCTGGAAGTCTGATGCTGCAGACATGGCTCCAGCAGTTCCCCACATCTCCTCGTTGAATCGAGAAGACAAAAAGATCTGCATCTCCGAGAACAAAATGCCAATGGACCAGAGATGAGATGGCCCTTTCCCGATGCCTCCAGACGTTTCTCTCTTGGTTCGATTACACAGGTTGCTGCGCTCAAATCTTTCCCCTCATCACTCCCATTTCCACTCTTCTATCCCGTCACCGGACGTGCATTTTTCTCAGGAAACGAGACTCTTGGTGCAATGGAAACTTCGTAAAGTGTCTCGTGTCATGCTCAACTGCCTCCCGAAGGATTGAAATCCAGACCTGCTGCTCCTTCACTCTTCTGCCACGATTAGCACTCTCGCGTCTCTTCTGCCCGTTCTTTTTGAGCCCTCCGTGATGCTCTGTTTTGTTTCCAGGAAGAGAAAGGCCTCGCCACTCTTGACTGCATGAACTTTTCCCACGAGTGCCTCACCTGATTCCCTCCTTCCCCCCCCCCCCCCGTTCCCGGGAAGAAAACTCTGTGGCAACTTCATCTTGAACGCATCTCGAGTTTACGTGGCAACAGCTTAGAAAAGAATTCATTGCGCAAGGCTCCGGACGTTGCAGGCTGAGGGGTCTCTGCCCAGAGGCGAAATCGAATGCCGACGACTGATGATGCTCCTTCGGGAGCAGGCAAAAGAAGTAGCCTCCATTGTTCCTCCTGTACCGGACGCCCACTTCCGAAGTCCAGAGCTTCCGGTCTCGTGGCAGGAGGGCGGTTTCGTCACCGGAGAGGGCCCGGTCGAGACGGGCGGCAAAGGTGACCCAGGGTGGTCTCCTCGTCGGACAAGTGCGGGTGACCCCTTCGCGTACGCGATTCTGGATCCCCAAACCTCCTGCACGTCGAAGTGCGGCGCCGAAGTTTCGGTGCACTGCACGCGCGCGCAACCGCATTCGTTCCCTCAACGGCGGCATTTTTGCGCATGCGCGTGGCGCCTCTCTCGATCGGAAACGCCGCGCAGCAAGCAGGCGAAAAATCCCCATGGAAAAATCATGCGCATGCGCGTAAGCGGACGTGCGTATACTTTTTTCCCGTACAGGCAAGCGTGTAAAAACAGATACGCGTGTGTACATTTGCACACGACGGAATTCCTGCTTACGACGGTCAGCACGTTTCGATCGTCTCCGTTTCCACAGATGCAACGCGTTTAGAAAGATGGCGACGGAGACGACCTGCGAAGCTCCTCGTTGTTCGTGGGCCGAGAACGAGTAACCACCGCGTATGCCTGTTGGTTGCACGGCTTCGAGGGACCCACGTGTGGCAGATGCACATTCCAACCACAACGAGCCGCAGTTCTCGATTTCCGTCGGACGTCGACGACGACACTTCTATATGTTGCGCGGGAGGCTGTCGCTGGAGAATCCTCTGGAAGTTCCGAAAACGATTACGAGGAGTGGAGTTTGAAAGCTGGCATTTGGTATTGGTTGGTGGGAATGACGTGAGGGGCCCCACTGGGCATGCAGCTTCATGTCACAAGTATCGTAACTCCGGGCAGCTGCGCAAGTGTAGGTTATCCTGCAGCCTGTTGCACCAATGGCTTTCCCACTGGCGCTCTGCAGCGCTGGAATATAGGCTGCTGACTCTTGGAAATGTCCCCTAAGCAACTCCGTAAGGATGAGTGGTGCTGTCGCAGCATCCACTCCTTCGGGTAGTGCTATTGGTACTTACGGTTTCTAGTTTCTTCCTGTGTAGATCAATGTCGAGAAAGGTCCTGCTGCAACCCCGGAGAGCTTTTCCAAGTGCACCCTGTGTAAACACCAGTTTCACTGAAATGAAGGACGGGAAAGACATTTTGGGTGTGCCGGCGCTCACCAAAGGAATCATCTTCGATGGCCACTTAGAACGATCTTCTAGTATCGGGCCGTACCTATGAAAGAAGCGCGATAACTCTTCGGAGCCACTAGAAGAGGTCGGTCAATGCAGAACCAAGAAACTTCTTTCGATAACCTTCAATCGCCTGACGAAAAATTTCATCGCTCCTATTGTCGGATGTTCATCACTACTAGCGAAAGTGCTGCTGTCCTGATCATACGGATCATCAGTGTTCCCGGTGGGGGCTTCCGAGAAGGAGCGGATCCATCAAACGGGCGTCTCCTGCTGCGCTCCCGCCGTCAGCAACGGCCACTGCCATTCTGCTTCTGTTTGTCGGGGTGCTGAGAGTGTCAAGGCGCAGAACAAGTTCCAGCCCTCATCTCTTCTGGTCTCATCTCCGTGATATGCCTCTTTACACGCCTGCTCTTCCCTCTCTGGTTTCTCCTGCCACCGAAAGGCAAGCTGCGCGTTCCCGCTAACAGTCACAGCCCATCAGGGGGAAAAACTTGCCATGACTTCCGGTCTCCCCGGATCCCGAAATCCATCTCAAGTGTCTTTCACGAGACCCTCGCAGGTGGGGTGTGGAGGCTGCGCTTCACGCGGTGCCTCGGTGCGCCGAACGCGAGATCCGGCCGCGCCAGCGTAGTTCCCGCGAGAAGCGGATCCCCACCCGCGCGTCGGATGGCTTGCTTGAGCGACCATTCCTCATCCGCGGGATCCAGAACGGGATCACGCTGTCATGGTAACTCCAAATGGGATTCGCGAGGATCCTGCGGGCTTCCTTGTTTCCTGAGGGGAGTGCGGTTTCCTTCCTCTCCCAGTGCAAGAATCCTGGGAGCTTGTCTTTCGCACATCAGTTGTATTGGAAACCGTGCGAGTGCGGGAAAATTTCGTGAGGCATCCGTCGCGCCCTTGCGGATCGTTGGTCCGCTGTCCCTGTCCCCGTAACCTTTCATCCCCTTGCGTCACCTTGCACCGAAACCACTTAGCTCTTCCTGGAAGGCACCAGCAGCCTGGCATCTTTCTTCAGCACGGGTTTCTTCACCGTGCTGAAGAAACCTAGATCCGCCCAACCAGGAAACCGACGGCTTCGGATCATCTGGCTGCAGAGCTGCTCCTCTCGAGGCCTTTGCATCCTGGTTGCTATTTCTAATCCTGCATGTCCGTCCAAATTGAACAGAAGTGTGGGTTCGAGGGTGAGCCACCTACAGGCAACACGGCAGTTGGTCGGCTCCCCGGCATGCGCCACGCTGCCGTGTAGGACAACCGCATCCTGTCATCCCCCGCTTTTGCCTAAATACGTGCGCCACCTGAAAGAAATCGCTCGCCTCCTTACCTCCCTCCTTTTTCTGGTGTTCTCTTTGTTCCTAGTGTTGACCTCTATCGGGAGCAGCGGCCATGACGCGTGCGACGCGGACAACCCGCCGCCGCCTTCAGCACGGCGACCTCTGTGGCACTGCTCTTGACCCTCGCCTACAACGGCGGAGGTGCCGGAGAGAGCGGAAGTTCTTTGAGCATTCGCAGTGGACCGGACCTCTTCCTCAGACTGAGTGAGGCCCGCGAGGAGCCTTCGGACGCACTCTGGATGACCTCAGCGGAGCCACGCGACGTGAGTCGTCCGGCCTAGGCAAGTTTCCCGGGAGTGCCCTTCCCTGTTTTCTGTGACGTCCCCGATGGCGGCTCGCCGCCTGCCCTCCCAGCCTGCAGCTGACGGAGCCCCGGCAGCGTCAGAGCGGCGCTCGGATCTGCGAAAGTTCGCATCGTGCGTGCGAGGCACAGAAAATCCTCAAGGCGTGAAAGAGGCGTCCGGCCTGCTTCCTTCCGAGGTCTCCCGTGTTTCCTGGTACATCGCCTTCTCCTTCCGGCGTCGTCTGGGCGTGCCTCCCGCGACTCGTGCCCGCATCCGCTCGTGCCATCGAGCCGTGCGGCAAGCGGACGCGGGCACGATCTGTGCTCTCCTCCCGGTGGGTCGGTCAGCGGATCCTCCCCCCCTACACTGCCCCCACGAATCAGGTGGCTCCGAAAGGCTCTCTGGAGGAAGGATGCTCTCCTCACCTCACGCTGCAGCTGAGATGCAGCTTGTCTGACTGGCTCTGCACGCCTCCCTGGTTGACACCCGGTCATGCCGGGGAGTTTATTTATAAAAAAGAAACACATATATCTGTGTCTTGATCCTGTCACGTTACTTATAGATACGAGACGGAACCTTCTGGGAACTGGCACTCAGGCAGCGGATTCTGGCGGGATTCGCCTTGGCGGCACAGGGGAGAGGGAGACAAACAAACAAAAATAAAAATAAAACTAAAAGCATACAGTCAAAAAATGGGGGAGGGGGATTTCGGGAAGGAATCACTGGGTGCTGGAGGATGTCCTCTGCATCCTTGTAAGGATACCGGCAAGTTCCCATTTCCAGACTCCCAGATGAGGCCACCTTGACGCTGTCCTCATGAAGAGGACAGCAAATTAGATGGCGTCCCTGTCGTTCCGGTCTCCTCTGGCGTTGCTCCATGCCACCGAAGGGTGGGCAGCAAAGTGATGCTGGGGATGCGGCCAGCGTGAGAGCGTCGCGCAGAAAGAAGCGCTCTAAGACATCTCTGGGGTTGCCACCAGGGGTTCCAAGGGTTGCAGCAAAGCGTCCCCAAAGGGGCCGGAGGACAACACAGCCCACTAGGAGGTGCGGAAGGGATTCCCACTCCCTGCATCTTGCACAGTTTGGAGCCACACACACCCGTGTCCAATGATGTCGCGGCACTGGTGGAAACCGGAAACGGGATGCTCCTGCTGACTGGCCAGGATTGGAAATTGACCCTCCAAGGTCCTTTCAAGAATCAAGGAGTCCCCCAGGATTCATCTCCGGTTGTGAAAATGGGAGATCGTGAAAATCCTCGGAGGGAGACTCTCCATCTCATACCATGGAGCTGATGGATCGATAGACTCTTCAGAGTGTGGTGAAGTGCTCTGCTTCTTCGGAAAGCGACACTTCGGAGTAATTTCAAAGCGTCCCTTCGAGGCTCTCTCACCAAGGAGCGGTTCCCTTGCGGTTTCTCTCCGGGGAAGAAATGAGGAATGGCTTCCTTCGAGGGACCTCTTTGGAGAGAATAAGGAAGACGTTCCTTCCTGGATTCCCTACCATGCGTACTCTTCCGGAACCTTCCGAGATTCTTCAGATGGTCCTCATGGGGTTACTCCCCATAAACTCTCCTTGCCCCGGGAGGGGACCACCCTGTGAATCCAGGAAGGCTCCAGAGGAAGGAGTCCCTTCCTTTCACGCTTGGGAGGAAACCCCGAAGGGAAACCTTCCCCTTACTGTCTCCAGAAGGGTCCCTAGTAGGAGGATCTGCGCGCTTCTAACACTCTGGAGAGACGACCCCCGAGGGGAGGATATCGACCAGATCCATGGTAACTCGATGGGAGGCTCCAATCTCGCAACCGGAGGGAAACCTCCGAAGAGCCCCTCGATGTCCTGGAAGGGGCCCCGCAGGGTCGACTTCCAATCCTGCAGGCATCAGTCAGCGGGGGCATCCGGCTTCCACCAGTGCCAGGGGAGAACTCTAAACCCACGACTTGCACCCCCTGATTCTTGGCGTCGACCCTCGACGTGGGTATTCGAACCCGCAGCGCCTGGTGACACACGCCGGGAACCCAGCCACTTCCTGGATGGAGTAGAGAGCTTCTCCATCTGTCTCCTTGGTTGTTTCCATCTCTCTCTCTGATGATGCCAGATTCCTTTAGCAATCGGTCATTTCCCTCCTCCTCCTTCCCCCTGCAGGAAGATGTTCTTCCCTTATGGACGCATTCTCCTGTTGTCGGATGCAGGTTCTGGAATGGATTCCCTTCGTTCTGCTCGAGGTAGGTCGCGTGACATGCGCCGACCGGACAGGGACCGAGACCCACACTCGGCGTCCCTCTGTGGGAAGAGCAAAAGGCAGCCTTCGACTAGGATCAAGAAGAGGGAGAGGAAGGGGAGGGAGGGGAACGAACTTCGTCCGTTCTTCCCGCTGTTCGCCATCGGGAACGAAGTCCTCGTCCTCCCACGAGCGAAAGGGAGGTGACTCCGGGCGCGGCTCTCTTTTGGTCACGAGTGTTCCTGCGGTGGCTCTGCCGGCATTTGACCCGCGCTCTCTCGTAAGTGGCGACGATCCATGCGCAGGAGCAGTCCCGCGGCAAGGATAAGCCGAAATTCCGCGCGGAGTAGCGGGGAGACGGAGCCTGCGCTGGCTTCCGATCCTGTTCCACCGTTCCAGGGAAGGTCGACTGGGTTTCCCGCTCGTGCGTTTCGCTCTTTATAAGCCGGAGAGCCCCTGGCGCGAGCGGCCATTCCGAGCGAACGTTCGCATTGACCCAGATTTCCCTATCTGCGAAATGCCCTCGACTGTGGGGACTTTCTTCCATGAGCGCAGTCCCAAACGGCAGCGAGCCACCACCCTTTTGTCACACGTGTTCCGGCGACGGTGTTTTGTCACCCCTGGCGTCGCGACCGAAGGGAGGAATCCCTCCTTCCCCATCCTTCCGCTCATCCGCTTCGCCTTCACCCTAAGATGCCTCCACGGAAAGCCGCACGTCTCCTTCCGAAGCAACGAACTGCGTCTCTCTCTCTCTCTCTCGACCGGTCCACTTCTCACCCTCGCAAAGGGTGCCATCCCTGCAAATCGTCCTGCAGCCGCAACGAGCAAACCCACGCGAGGCGGAGGGGGGTTTGCGGTCCCTTTCGCGCCGCGTGCCGCTCCGCGCGACTATCTGAGAATCCGTGAATGGCTGGAACGAACCGCGGGAACCGTGAAACTGCAGTATGGCCACTCGCGCCAGGAGCGTGCGACAGCGGCGGCTCTTCCCTCGGCGCATACCACCTCTCACTTCCTTTATTCGCAGCACCACGCTCCGCGACTGCCCTACATTTTAACCACCGTCGGTTTCACAACCAGCCTCACCTGCGAGGCGATGGGGCTGCTGCCGCACCAGTGCTCCGGGAACCCGAGATCGAAGACTTTCCGAAGATTCGAGTGTGCGAGGCGCTTCGGCGCGCTGACGGTGCCCGGAACTTCCGCCAGGCACCCCCCACTCGGAGCCCCCCAATTAATGGAATGCCGCGGAAGGAATGACCACTCTCGTCGACGCTCGTCGGGCGGGGCACGCGTTTCCGCCGCCGCTCGGGAGGCAAAAGGGGGGCGCTTGCAGCCGCGGGAGGGCGCGCAGAGTGGAGCGGAATTCTGGATCATCACTCAGTGAAGCCACGGAAAATCGATCAGCCCCGCCGCCGGAGAAAAACGAGTGGTTTCTGGCCACTGCTGTGAGCGTCCAGAGGTCGCACCACCTCGGAATGCCTCCGCCTGCATGTCTTAATGGTTCGCGTCCGCCCTATTTGCTCCCGGTCATCACATCCGTCAGCGTCGCTTTAACGGTCTCGGGTGACAGTAAAAGTACCAGAAGCATTTTTGGAGGAGGGCTCCTTTTTTTTTTTTTTCTCGCAGTTTCCTCGGAGCTACTGTCACCCACCACTGAAACTGGAGTAAAGTGAAAACTTTCACCTTCTATTCGAAAGTTACCGGTTCTCTTCATGCGGTGGAAGCGCCGGTGAAAATGATCGCCTTTCTTCCTGCGGAGCATTTCCTAAATGCTGGTGGTCTAGAAAAATTGAACTATGGGTGCGTTCGTCATTCCTTCGTATCGCGGAAAGAGTGCGTTTGCGGAGTTGGCACGTCGCTGAAGAATGGCTGAATGCGAAAGCTTTTCACGCAAAAGTGCTTATCCAATATTTGTTTTTGTTTTTCTTTTCCCACCCCCCCTCGAAGAAAGAGATTAGGCGCAGGGACCACACGGCAGCTGCGTGCATCGTGTGTCCTTGTGAAACTTGTGATGCCATTCCGCGTATCACGTGCGTGTCCCAGGTTTACCTTATGGGAAAGTTCCATGACATCCGAGTGAAGCGTTCGCCATTTTATTGGTGGTGGGCGTTCACCCAGGAGCGAGAGAAAGAATAATATGAAGAAATGCTCATGTGCTCATCTTTGATGAAATACACGTCTCCCTTTCCTCGAAAGGAGGGCTGATTTCCCGGGCCCGGTCAAGAGAAGAACCATTTCTGCGACCTTGAGACGCGTTCCCTGGCTCTGCTTTCGGAAGCGCTCCTTTTTGCGAGCTTGGCCGTGTCCCTTCTGCTGTTCAGAGAATGGTACACGCGCCGAGGAGCAGCAGCATCACACGGCCGAGCTAAAAGGTATACACGAGTAAGGATCCCTGTGTCGCGAACCCAAACAACACGCACGTCCTTTACATGGTGTTGGAAGAAGAGTTGCATCGCTCTGACATGGTGCTCCATGGAAAATGGAACGTGCCGGCACGAGGTCAGACGCCTCTTGCGAACGCCATCTCGCTCCGGTCGGAAACAGGGATCAGATCCACACAGGTTGCGATCTCAGTCAGGGTGACATTGGGCAAAACGAACTCTGCTCCTAACCACACGTGCACCCCTGGGACGGCGCCCTCCATTCCATGATGAGAAATGCCTTCAAGCGCTTCTTTTCCTCCTCTTGGTGTGTGTCCAGCCCATCGCGTCTCCTTCTCCAAGAAGAGTTGCTCGACTCAACAGCTCCTCATCTTGTGAAATCGGGGCGGCAATGAATGGGAGGCAATTTGTGCAGTTTTTTTTTTTTTTTTGCTCGCACGGGCTCACCTTGCACGTGTTCTTGGAATTCCACGGTATCTTTCCCGAGGGGGACACTTTTCATTGCTGGGGATGATCCTGCTCGCCCTATCACGCTAAGGAACTCGAGTAGCACTGTCGTGGTGATTACGTAAAGGGAATCCATTATCACAACCGGCTGATCAAGCATCGCACGATGAAGCTGGATGATGACAACCAGCCTGACGCTCCAGAATACTCAGCGGCATTTCGTGAATTCCAATCCGGCACACTTGACTCCATCGGCTGCGCTGCTGAAGCTGCGAATCCGAATTTCTCAGAGTTCTGCCTGTGGGAAACCACGGTCAAGGAAATGTTTTCCACCTTTGTGATGTCATGAAAACGGGAATAGATTACTCATTCCTTGGAATTATAATTTGTAAATAAATAATATTGTGTTTAAGAAAAAGGAAAATATTCTATTTAATGTGATGTAAATAAACAATAGTAACTTTAATCAGCACTTTACAAAGTCACTCGGTACACCTCGATGGAGTACGCGGTACGCGAAAAAGCACTCCGCCCAAACTGCGACTCGCGCGCCACCAACACACAACGTTTCAGTCCGATGAGCTTCGCACCCGAAGGGTTAACACTTTTCGGCCGTTTGAAGACTCCGTGAGAGCAACGAGGCACTTCCTAAACTTTCACGCTGCGAGCAGCAGACCCACAGTCAAGAAGATAGCATACGGATGAGTAGATCACATAAAAAGGGTGGATAATGAGCAGGGACAAGCGCCCAACTCAACTGATGAGAGAGATGGATAGAAATCACTCACGAATAGAATCACTTGGAATTCGAACTACGAAACGCCACAGCCCAAGGGCCGCAAACTATTCTCTGCTGCGTTCCTTCGCAGGTAAGTTCAGCTTGGCATCATCGTTCAGAAGAGGGCAACCCTGGATACCACATCCGGAAGGGAGAGACCATGGACGCTGGAGGAGCAACGACGTCTGGAGCACGCGCTTAAGAGGTTTTCCCCATTGGTGCAGGCTCGATGGATGCGAATAGCCGAGTGCCTCCAGCGGTACAACGATCTCGTGGGGATTGTCCGACAGAAGCCGGAGGCGGCGCGGCAGCAGCAGCAGCTGGAAGGGAGTAGCCGTTTTCTGGCTTTCTCCTTAGTTCTTAGTGATACTTTCCATGAGCAGCCTCATCTTTACCAGCTGCTTCCCCAGGAGCCTATACCTTGCTAACAGGCGAAGCTCCTGTTGTGAGGATTCGCGTGTTCAGCCATCAAGTCACCAGGAAACTCTTGGCCTCGTTCCGCGAGACTCCCAAGAGCATCAGAGATAATGTCTTCCGCTGCTGTTACTGACTGCTAGTGCTCGCAGACAAGGGTCATTCCACCTGCTGTTTCTGTTTGCTGAATTCTCGGAGTATAAATGGAACAGTACCACGAGCGCTCATGATGTTTCAAATCTACGACAGTCTGCACTGCAAGGGGGATCAATCCTTGATCTGTGAGGATGTGCACTCGTCCTTCTGCTTCAAAACCTCCAGTTCCTCAATGAGTTTGACTGTTCCTCTTGTCTCCTTGGCGCTGGAGTGCTCGACTGGTAGCCGCTTTGGCTCCTTGTTGAAGGAGCCCAAACGAGGGATGATTAAAGAAATCTCAAGTGTGCAAGTAGAAGCAGCACTGCTGGAGTATACCGGAGGAGGACATCCCTTTCTCTTGCATCTCTCCTCTGTCGAGGGAGGAGGCTAAGCTTGCCAGAGTAGTTCTCTGCAGCCGACGAGTCGAAGAATTGCTCCTCAATAAAGGAGCACGACTAGTCAGCGATCTCCTGACAAAAGATCCTCTACGATTCGCATCTGGCAACCCTGTACGCAGTCCTGCCATCGCAGCGATATGTAGGGACGCTCAGGAGTCGGTGTGTGGCTCACAGGAAGCGATGAGGGTGGAAAATCTGCGAGCGGTGACTTTTTTAAGCGTTTGACCTCGGATGGCCTACTGCGATGGAGATTCTCCTAACAACAAACCATCCAGCATCCCATCTGCGACTGAGCCTCCTGACCGGTCTCCTCCCTCAACCAACACCCTCCTCAGCATGCCCATTTCCTACGTAAGGGTTACCACCTCTTGCTTGCAGCCGCGGCTCACAGTCGCCTCACAGATAGTCATATCGCAAGAGAAGTCACATCCGTACATGTCCGCGTGTTTCTTGAGGATTCTGGGAGCCGTACCAGGGAGCAGAGTGCTCACGGGAAGAGCAATGGGGACGCGGCAGAAGAGATAACTCACTTAACGACGGAGAGCTAGAAAAAGTTGAAGATCACCTGGATCCGACGGAGAGAAGAGCTGGGAAGGAAACTTTCGATGCCCGGATAGGCAGAGGGCGAAGAACAGATTTCAAAAGGCCATGGCGAAAATTTAAGAGAGCAAACGCGGCCACAGAGGATGATGGAGCAGGGGAGAACTTGTAAACACTCCATGCTTGCAAAATGCCCGCGACAGGCATTCGAAAAGCCCCGATACGAGGATTCTCGTTGACGTCAGAGAATGGGAAAAACCGATACGCGAGTCTTCAATAACGGAAAGTTGCTCAAGAATGGGATAAAGCTCCTAGGAGTAGGAATAGCCCCTAGTGGTGATTAACATGAATGTTCGGATCACTCTGAGCATCTCCAGGAAGGTGTTTTTGGGAAGCATGGGAGTGTGCTAAATGTCTTCCGAAGGAATTTCCCCTGTAGAGAGGAACTTTGTGGTAAAAGAAAATCCGCGAAGGAGCAGAAGTTTTACCTTTGGGAAACCTGAGTTAACCTCCTCTCTCCCCAAGTGGTGGTTGGGCCATTGCGAGAGGTCAGAGCGGAATGGGGAAACCCTAAACATCTAGACGACTCTCCGAGTATTCATGCTGCCACCGATGAGCTGCTGCTAGGAGGAGGAGCATGCTGCTAGGATACACTGGGCGGCGACCCGAGTATACGGATGTACAGAGGTGCACGCTGAAGAACTCGCTCACTCACCCTGCTGCAGATGGGAACCTGCCTCAGATCCCCGAAAGCTGCACGCCCCTCGTTCCCCTGAGCCTGAGCACGAATCAAGGATGGATCGTCAGAGAAGAGAAACTGAGGAAGAACGCAACACGAGTGCTCCTGACGACTTTCGGCGAGCAGAAAAGTGTCTTCCAGTTCCGTCAGAATTTGCAAGAGCACACCGTACTGAGTCCCCAGAAGCGCAACCCCGTAAGCATTTGCCAGGTTTGGCTTCACAGAGATGATCGACCTAGAAAGCGACTCCGACACGTCGATTGAAGGCGTCAGTGCAAACGCAGATCTGAGCAGCTCCAGCAGGACACTTCACGGGCGAGCGGAGCAAGCGCTGCCCCCTCTGCAAACACGGTCTGCTCCACTTCCCGTTGACAAGATAGTCATTCCGTTCCCAGGAGACTTCTGTTCCGCGCTTCAACCTTTTCTGTTTAAGCACTCGTAAACAGGTAGAAAATGCACACCCATGAGGAACTCAACCGGGTGCGCCCTTCTACACATGCTTTCACGATGCTAAGAAGATTTCGCAAAGCAAAGATGAATAGGCATCTTCTGGCAGCTCTCAATAACGATGGGAGGAACATCTCTCTTGCTTTTACCGTTCCCAACTTCAGGTCCAAAACCTGAAGGCGAATTCCATCCCTCGTTTCCTGTACAGACAACAACAAAAAAGGAAATTTTCTTCTCCAGCAACACAGCTTCAAAAACGCACGGGAGAAAGACAAAGGCGGTTGAAAGAAAGAACCAACGAATATCCTCTCGCTAGAGCGAAGCTGAAGTTCCGGCTACGCAAACCACAAAACTACCACGAGCGCTCCAGACTTCCAATTGACATCTTGCCACTCCATCCACCCCCAAGCCTCACCAAGAGGAAAACATGCTTCCGGAAGACAGAGAAAGCCAATCAAAGATGAGAACACCGAAGGAAAGCAGCTGTGCTGCAATGGCAACGCGTCCTCTCCCTTCCAAATTCTTCTTCAAAACATCACCCCGTTTCCCGGGCACCGCTTAGATCAGCGGCTTCGCGAGCGCGGAAGGTAAAGAACCAGAATAGAAACGAAAGAAAAGATCTGCGCCCGGAAGACCGCGGCGGCAACTCTTCCAGGACTCCCACGGAGCCGCCATTTTCTCCCGGCCTCGATGTCCTCTCAGCGCGTCAACCGCCAGCGGGCGAGCGAGCAGCACAGCCCCCCCGAGCAGTGCATCGAGCGCTTCACGTGCCGGGCGTGGCCACCGGCGACCGCTCCGGCCAGAACGACAAGTCCGGAGCGTGCTGGTCGAGCCAGAGAGCGCCTTTTTGCAGGTCGCCGTCTTCCGGAGGACCCAGGCGTTTCGCGGCAGCGGCACTTCCGAAGGACCTTGGACGCGACCCTGTCCACCACCGCGTCCGTCAACGCACTTCTTCCCACCCCACCCGCAACGACCACTTGGCGCACGTGGTGCGGGTTACTGGCTGCGCCCCGCCGTCCACTCTCCGAAGCACGCGACACCGGTCCACCCTTCTTCACCCCAACGACCCGACGGAAACACCCCTGGATAAATCGACGGACGGATGCTCAAGCGACGTACGCTCCCCCTCCGGAAAACACCGGACGGAACGGGAGCGGTCTCGTCGCGGTGGGTCACGAGCGTTCTCGCAAGGCGTCCCACGAGCCCTGGTCACCGGGAACGTGTCCCGGCAGAACGCGCCACCGACCTGCCCGCTCGCCAAGGACAGGTCCACGGCGAAAGAAGAGGGTCTTGCGGAAGGTGAGCGTCCGAAGCGTTCCTCCGGTCCCACCAACTAACTGCCCGTTCCCCTGACCCTCCCGCTGCTCTGCCGCATCTGCGGCCCTCTCATGCGCAGGCAGATGCAAGAACCAAGGCGACCCGATCGAGTGACCAGTCTCTCTTCTCTGCGCGGCAACGCGACCCACCGACCGGCCAACCGTACGCTGGCGCATCCTTCCGCCACCGTCGGGCCAGTGCTCAAGCAGAGCCTGCCAATGTCCGTCCGCCGAGGACGTCGAGGCTCTGGGAATCCGGCCGCAAGAAAGGCGCCAGCCGTACGCTCTCCTGCCAACCCGAAAATCCCACTCTTCGGCCCCCTGACCAAACGCCAAGGCAGAGAACCCAACAGCACTTGGCCCCTGACACGTGAAACAAGTCCTGACTTGGGTGGCAGCTGCTCAAAGATTGGCTCGTCGCAGCAGAATAAGTTACGCGACTCCTTCCTGCCCCCAGCCGCCTACCCACATTTGTAGATTCGCTGCCATTTGCGAAGCGTTCCCATGAGCGCCGAGGAACTCTGGGGCGACGCTGCTCTTATCCCCCAATGACACAGTGATAAAACTCTCGTTTGTGACAGTGATTAAAGCTGGAACTTTTTCGCACGACTGTTGGCCGCACCCCCAGGCTCGTGGTGAGTTTTCTCGATTTCTGTTTTTTCTTTTTTTTTTTTGCGACCGGTGGAAGTTAGGAGGATCGGAGGATAACGACGCGGTACGCTTGCGTGCCGCTTCGTGCGTCGCATTCGTGCAACCTGACCGTGGTCTTCCCTTCTGGAACTGCCCGCGGGCGGCTCCCTCCAGAAGTGCTCGCAGCGTTTCGCAATGCGTTTCCTTCTGCCGATGGTCAGCCCGCTGTCTTGGCTACACGTGCAGCGTTCGTCGGGTTTTTCGGCTCATACCCATCCTGGTCCAGCAGCATCCTCGAGCTTGCGAAAGTAATTGGACTTTTGGAGAGATCGCTGCAAGACTGCTAACACGACAGGGGAATGAGTTTTGGCTTCGCACAGGTTTTCTGTACGCGTTGTAGCACGGCAGTTTTGGCAGAACATCGTCGGCTCTGCCCTCTGTTCCTAATGGTGCACCTTCGAACGGTGGATCAGGAATTCGCACGGTGGTAGGGAATTTCCAGTATCCTGTCGCTCTTCTGCACTCGCAAGATCTTTCCGTTTTCAACAGGTATCCAGGAGCTCACTACTTTTACCAGCGTTTGGTCGGCCCCAATTCATGCAGAAGACGATTAATTGTACGCCCTATTGTCTACGGATGGCAAGGAACGCTTCATTCATTGGCAATCCTTGCAGACATGCCAAAGTTCAGCTGCAGTGCTGCCCTCGAACGTTGGGAAGACTTTGGTTACAAAGTATCCGCTGAACTTCTCTGTTTAGGAGATTCTTTGAAAGTTATGCACGATTAACCGGGCTGAACTTTGAAGTCGGTTTTCTACTTTCTTCCGTACGAGCGAAGGTTCTGAATTTCTGGTTGGTCCCTGCAAGCTTCTTCTGGGCATGCGCTTGGAGACGCGAACAAAGGGCACTTGGACAGTAAACCCGAGTTGAAGAGTTGAGGACGGATACTTTTGAATAGGCGGTTTCCGCTGATGCTCTGCCAAATAGAGCAACCATGAGCCACAGAATAGTATTTTAAGCTCTGTGTTTCGTCGAAATAGCTTTTTGAGTTCCCCTCGTTGACGTCAACAGTCTTGATCGCCTCTTTCGAATACAAGACAGCACCCTATGCGCTCGAATCGTTGATCCGAATACCTTTGCAGTACATTTCCACACTCAACATCCTACGGAAAGCCGAACGCGAACGGCATCTTCTGGAAAGTGACCGCAACCACGCCCATTTTCGCAAGTGCCAGTTTCTCTCTACGAAAGCATCGCCACAACGATCGGGTTCGCGACAGGCATTTCTCCCTTCCACCCATCACGCCTCCCTGTCCTCGCGCCTTCCTACCAGCATGCTAAACAAAGTGCCTTCCAGTTGTTGCAAGAAGCAGCCACAGAAGACGCAGCGCAGACATGGAGGCCAACGCTCTTTGGAAAAGCACGAAAGGAACACTCGACGAAGAGAGGAAATACGTCCTCAACCACTCCATGAAGTAAGCAGTCCTTCCACCTACAACATTGACCTTTCTCTTTAGACTTCATCCCGCACAAGAGGCTCTCATTTCTGCTACGCTCAGCCACTCTCAGCACGCTATGAAAGCTGACGTCGAGGTCGTCCAGCTCAACATGAATTTGATCCGAGTCCTGAAAGCCAAGAAAGCGCTGGAGATCGGCGTGTACACGGGATTCAACGCGATGGGGGTGGCCCTGGCCATGCCGGACGACGGCGTGGTCGTCGGACTGGACATCAGCGAAGAATATGCAGACATCGGTAACGTCGCTCGACTGCGTCCGGGATTGCACGGACAGTCCCGCTTCCAGGGAAACCGTTTTGGAAGCAGGCAGGCGTGGACCACAAAATACGGCTGAAAATCGGACCTGCGCTGCAGTCGCTGGATGAGCTGCTCGCAGGCGGAGAAGAAAAATCGTTCGACTTTGCCTTCATCGATGCAGGTGGTCCCTCCAGTGCGGTCGTGCCCTGCGACCTATTCCGCACGCGCGGCGGCGCTCGGAGCGAGGGGTGTGTCCAAATGCCCAGGAAACCACGAGCGGATACGACGGCCGGAGATGGGGCACGCGCCCCGGGGAGACTCGACACGGTGGTGGGCCGTGGTTGCAAAGCAGAGCATCCGCAGCGTAGGGTCCGCTCGTCCATCTCGCTGTGCCTCGGCTCGAGCGCACGTCATGCTGAGGGCTCGGAAGACGGCAGGACTGCTGCAGGCGCTGCTCGGAAGCGCGGGACCTACTGCCCGTGCCAACTGGTGCCAAGGACGGCACGGCTGGAGGTTACGCGCGAGTTGCCTTCCGCCGTCCCCTCGGACAGAGGGAACCGCGTCCCACCCTTTCCTCCTTACGCGAAGGCGCTCCGGCGAGGTGAAGCGAAGAATTTGCCCGGGCATCGCCGGATGAGCCCGCACGCCCGGCTTGTGCGGAACCTCAGCCCCGTCCGCCGATTCCCAGAGGTCGCATCCGGCCGTCGCGGACTCCCCGATTAGAAGAGGATCTTCCTCTTTTCCTGCTGCCCACTCGCTCCGCGCGCGTCCGCCCCGGCTCGCTGGCGGATTCGTCACGGGACGCAGACAACGCGCTTTCTTGCGGGCTGTTATCGAGTCGCTGCCGGAATCCTGGTGATGCCGGAGATGCGCGCAGCATCCCCTGGGGGAGAGGACGCTGGGGCCGGTTGCATGCGGCAGGCTTCCCACCCGCGGGGTGGGCAGCTAAGCTACCGAGAGGGGGTCTGAACGGACACTGCGGTTGTGTTGAGTGGGGCGGATGCCTTCGCGTGCCGTTCGGACTGTGGGTCTCTGGAAACGCTAGCGGCGGCGTGTCAGCGGGGTGAAGTCCGCGACACCGGCTTTGTCTTTCTGGAAAACGCTCAGTGGCCTCCTTTGTTTCAGATAAGGTGAACTACTTGAACTACTACGAGCGGTGCCTGAAGTTGGTGCGCTCCGGGGGCATCATCTGCTTCGACAATATGCTGTGGAAGAGGAATGTGTTGGACCCTTCACAGAACGACCCTTCTACTTGCGAAACCAGGAAACTGAATGATTTCTTATGCAAAGACGACAGAATATATATGTCTTTGCTGAGCATTAGCGATGGGGTCACCCTTTGCTTTTTGAAGTGATCGTGGGGAAGCAACCGCCTCCATTGAATAAAAAATTGATTTCGATTAAGTTGTGGCATTCTTGCTGTTGGGCGGTGGTGCTTTTCGCTGCGCACAAGAACTCGGATGCTCTGGCTCCTTTTAACTGTTGGACGGACGAGGGTTGCTGCATTTAGCATTCAAACCATAAGGAAAGCGCTGCTGAGTTTCCTTTCTTTTTCACTGCCTTTCCTGCGTGCGTGGGTTCTCCCGCCTCACTCTTTTAGTAGGGTGGTAGGGCTCGCGGGCCGCCTAGGAAACGATCACGGTTTTCTGTCAAGAGGTTAAGGCGCGCCCGCTCGTCCACGAATTCTCAGACGCGTCTCTCCGGGATTTCCTCTTCTTGCGGCGCGCGCGTGCCTCCCGGACGCCAGAAGCATTTCTGGACTCTCCCGGACCCGGATGAAGAACTTATGCTGCCCTTCCTGTTCCCTATCCTCTTTCCCCACTCCATTCTCCTCACGTGGGAGCAGCGGCTCTCCCTTTTTCCGCTCTGTCCTGGTGGCAGCAAAGTTGATCACCTTTTGTCCGAAGGGCCGCCTTGAGAGGAGAAAGGGGAAGCCGGTGGCAATGACCACCCAACCCGGACAACACCCTTTCGCTAAGTGAAAAGCGTCGAGATGGCGCGCTGCTCTCTCTGTCGTCGTCGTCTTTTTTTTTTTTTTTTGTTTGCTTGTCTTCCGCTGGATGTCGCTCGAGCACAGAAGGCGGAGCGCGGCTCAGAGCTGCGAGGGCGGGCGGCACCTTGGAGACCCGCCGCTGTCCGCCACCTTGTGGACGTAGTTCCCGGGGAACGTGCCGAGGAGTCCCGTCCGCCGGGACCTGCCGACGTACCAGCCGTCGTCGCACCGCTCCAGGACCTCCACCACGTCTCCCCGGCGCAGCTCCAGCTCGTCGTCGATCTGCGGGCGGTAGCCGTACAGAGCCGTGTACAGGGCCGGGGACGGGGCGCGCGGCTGGGGTGGCTCGGAGGAGGCACGAGGAGGCGCCGCTGCCGGCGACGGCGTCCCCCACGCGGGCTCGAGAAGGACGTCCACGTAGGAAGCCGGGATGATGCCGCGCCTGGAGGCGCAGCGGCCCTCGTACCAGTTGGTGTCGATCCTGCGGATAAGCTCCACCACCTCTCCTGGAAGGATGGAAAGAAGGCGCGTGCCGCGCCACCTGACGCCTACGCCCGAGCACTCACCTTTGCGGATGGACAGCTCGGCGGGAGAGGCGGCCATGAAGTCGAACTTGGCCCTGCCGTGCCCCACGCGGTCGCCACGGGAGAGAACCTCGGGGCTCAGGATCTGCTCGGTGGGAAAAGAGTCGGGGGGAGGTGCGCGTACAGAGGAGGGGCGCGACAAGGCGGGCCTTACCTCGACGTACGAGACGGGGAAGATGCCGGTGCGGCCCTCGTGCTCCCCCTCGTACCAGTTGCCGTCCACTCTGCGGCGCACGCGCAGCACGTCGTTCTTCGAGAATGTCAGCTCGCGGCTCGTCTGCGCCCGGAAATCGTACAGCGCCCTAGCGGAAAGCGACGGCGCCCCGCGGTCCGATGCCGGGCGGGGGTCGTCATCGTAGCGGTGCAGGTCGATGGGGGACTTCTGCAGCGGACTGCGGAGAGAAGGAAGGGGGTGGGAAGATAGAGGGAACTTCTCCCGAGCTGCCCCTCCCTCGTCTCCCTTTCGCCGCAGCCACTCACGAGATGAAGTCGTGGTGCCTCCTCTTGTCCGCCTCGCTCAGCTCCTCCTGGTGCTTCTTGCGTTTTTCCTCCTCGCACGCGCGTGCCTTCTCGCGCTTCTTCCGCGCCTCCTCCTCCTCGAGCTGGCGGCGCTCCAGCACCCGCACGGGGCTACGGTAGTGGATGTTGACCTCGCTCTCCAAAAAGCGGTGTCCGTCTGGAAGGACGCGCCCCATGAGACTCGCGGGAAGGGAAGCCCAGGGTCGCTGCGGAGGAGGAACCGGCAGGTGGCGCCGCCGCCCCCACACACTAGAGACGCGCCTCTCCCGAATCCTCGCCCCGAGAGGAGTGACGGCGAGAGCGAGTCGCCGCTGCTCGGCCACCCACCTCCCCTGTCGGTCGGCCGCCAGCGGGTGCGCGCCCCTTCCCCGGACAGTCGGGTGCGGGAACCAGAAGAGTAGCAGGGTCGTTCCAGGTGCGTGCGTGCATGCGTGTGCGTGCGTGCGTGCCTGTGTAGAGCACCTGAAGGAGGGAGGAGGAGGGGAGGCGAGCTGCTGCACCATCACCAGGGCCACCACCGCCATCACCATCACTGCACACATCCCCACACACCATCAGCAGTCAAAGGGAGAGTGGGGCTGTGCAAGAAGCCCGTGCCAGACGTTAACCTTTGACGGAAGTGGCTGCTCCGGAGGTGACGACGTTGCCTTCTCGGCGGGCGCAGCTGCCGTCTCTCCGTTGGAGGGCGGCGGCGTCGACTGCGGAGTGGGGGGATGAGCAGGGAGGGGGCGAGGCTACCGCCGGCGCCGCCGCAGCCTCGCCCGCCACCCTCCACGTGACGTGCCGCTTCTCCGCCACCGCCCCGCCACCGCTGTCCAGCTGGTGGGACGCCCACCTCCGAAGGACGCCAGCAGGGCTCCCGGAGCGCTCCCGCAGGTCCGGGGTCGAGGCGCGCATCTGCCCGCGCAGCTGCCGCAGGTCGGCCATGGACTCGAACCGGCGCGCCAGCCGCCCCACATCACCAGTGCGCGCCCGCCGCACGAGCCGCGACTCGCCAGCCGACCGCGCAGACGGCGGCGGCGGCAGCGGAGGAGGAGCCCCGAGCTGGCCCTTCGCGGCCTTTCCCCGGTGCCTCTCTTCATGCCTCCTCTTCAGCGGCCTCCTTCCGACCCTGGAGGAACGCGGAGGAAGGTCCTCGGGACAGAAGGCCTCCGCAGGGCAGGGCGGGGACCGCAGGCTTTCAAAGCGCTCCCTCAGTCGCCGGACTTCCCCCGTGCGTACGCGCACGAGGTAGGCGCGCCAGCACCGCGTGCGGGGGCGGCCGCGCCAGTCCTCCGCTGCCAGGAGGCCACTGCCGGCGCGCCGTAAGAGGGCGAGACCCTCGCAGGACCGAGAAAGGGCAGGCAGGTAGCCACCCTTCGAGGCAGGAGGAAGGAGGGAGGCAGAACGATGCCGCAGACACTCGTAGAGGTCGACCAGGCTGCGCACGTTGGGCTGAGATGCCACCCTGCGGGGCCACCTAGGCACGAGATGCCCAGCTGTGGCCCGCTTCCGACCCCACGGCGGGGGGTCTGTCCCCGGCCGGAGGAGGAGGAAGAAGCTGCTCCTGGAGGAAGATTCGCCGGAGGCATCCGACCCGGGGAAGGAGTAGCAGGTGCGGGGGGAGCACTGGGAGAGGTCGGAGCCTCCGCTCTCAGGGTCGCCCCAAGCGTCCTCCTCTCGGCGGCAACGGGGCGCAGGCGGGACAGTGGCGCCCCCCCAGCGAGCGAGGAAGCTCCTGCGCAGGTCGCGTAGCCAGGAGGCGGCGCAGACGTCGTGGCTCTCCAGGCGGCGCAGCGAGAAGTCATCGGCAGAGAGCGGCAACGCCCTGGGAGACTCTGCACCTGGAACGGCACGACACTCACGGCGGGGGGGGAGCGACGCCCGCGCGAGGGAGTGGACGCTGCGCTCCGCGGAGCGCCCCCGGATGCCCGCTTCGGCGTGCAGCAGGAGCAGGGCCAGCGGCAGAGGCAGCGGCCAAACGTCCAGGTCGAGGTCCAGCGGGGAGCCCTCGCCGGAGGCGAAGGAGAAAGGGCCACGGGTGCGGCGGCTGCGCTCCGGCAGCGGCCCGTGCGCGGCGGCCCCGACGAGCGCCGGGGAGAGCAGCGGGCGGGAGGACGGCATCTTGGCCTCGCCCGCGCGGGAAGGGGCAGACGGCTGCTGCTGCCGTCTCCTTCGGGAAGGCGCCGAGAAGGCAGTGTCCCTCCTCGAGGCGGCGCCGGCGGCCGAAGACGGGGAGGCGTCCGGCCGCGGCACAGACGGAGCACAGACGGCTCTGGCGGCGCTGCAGCCGAACGCCGGGCGGCCCCCGGGGACGAAGCGGGTGGTGGCGACAGCTGGATGTTGGCGGATTCCGGCGCCTCCGGGGAGCGGAGGAACCTCCGGGGGAGCCAGGACGCAGCAGCGACCGCGGCGAAAACTCGCCGAGGTGTACGCGGAGGGCCGCAGCGGGCCGCCTGGCGCAGCGCCCGCGGGCGAGGCGATGGCAGCACTTCTTCGGCGACCTTCGGGCTGCTGCGAGGTCGGCCCCGAGCGGCTCGCGTCCGTTGCCCGGGCGGTAGGGTGGAGCGAGGTCGTCGCAGTCTTCCCCGAGTGGCCCACTTCGCGCGTCGGGCAGGGGCGTCGCCTGGACGACTGGCGGTCGGGAGGCGCGGGAAGAGGCGACCGGGGAGCGAACGAGGTGGAGAGGACTTTGTGGACCCCAGTCCGGGGCACGGGCGCCGCCGCGCCACCTGGAATTCCAAACAAAGTGCAGGTGGCGGCACCGCAGGGAGGGGGAGGGGAACAGGAGGTGGGAAGAGGAAGAGAGGGAGAACAACGTGCCGTGCGAGGGGCACCCGGGCAACGCCGGGGGGTGCGGACCGAGCAGGGGTCCACGAGGATTCCCTGGGAGGGGTGTGTGCATGCGGCATGAAGGGCGTTCCTTCCGGAGGGGTCAGAGAGAGAAGAGGCCCTTTCGTGCGGAGGGGGAAGATACGGAGGGGGGAGGGAGGAGGAGGAGACCGGGCGCAAGCGCGCGGTCCGGACTGACCTTTCCGGCGCTCGGGGATGAACTTCCGGAGTCCCTGGAAGGGAACTTCCCCTCCCCTCTGCACATCCCGGTACTGTAGCTTTTGCTGCCGGGGATCGAGCTCGGGCGGCGGGCTGCGCTTCCGGTAGACGAGGCTGGGGTCGGAGTGGTAGCCGCTCAGCTCCTTCGTCCACGGAGACGACCTGCGGAGAAGGGGAAGCCGGGAAAGGGGGAAGAGAGAAGGGCGAGGCCGGGGAGAGGGGAGAGGGGAAGCTGAGTGTGCAACGGGTGCTGCGGGAAAGCGAAGGCTCACCTGGTGTTGCTGGCACGGGGCGCCTCACAAGAGGAGGGGAAATCCTGGAACGGGAAGAATGCAGGGATGAGGGCGGGGAGCGACTCCGTGAGCGCGCAGGGGAGGCGACAAGAGGGGTAGGGTGGAGCGAGGAAGGGCGGGGCGGAGGAGCGTCGTTCACCTGGTAGGTTTCCCGCTCGTTGACGAACGACTTGCCGGGCTCGTAGTCTTCGATCCTCCTCGGCGACACCCTGGCGCTGTCTGAGTACCGCAGCGCGAACTCGTTCAGGTGGTCCCTGGTTGCCGCAGGATTTTCTCATGTAAAGAGCACTTCTGCCTCCCCCCTCACACACACACGCACGCACACACGCACACACACAGACACACACAGCACCACCCACTCACCACGTCCCATTCATTACCTGGATTTGGAGCCTTCCGCCAGGCGAAGTCTCCGCCTGTCCAAGGTCGCGTACTTGGACGGAGACGATTCCGGCTCGGATGCGTATCCGGAGTAGGGACTCCGTTCTTGGAGGGAGACAAAGAAGCAAAAGGGAGGGGAGGGGGAACGCACACACGCATGCACACGGCTCTGCGGCGCTTCTTCGCGCGAATGCCGGGAGGAGGCAGCGCCGAGAGCCTTGTGCGGTGGCGGTGGAGGCAAGCAAGAACCGCCGCCGCACAAGACGACCGGAGCACGAGGGCAGGGCGACCCTGAGGCACGCGTCTTTGGCGGCAACTAGGGCCAGAAGAAAGCAATGCAAAGGCGATGTAGCAGACGATGCGAGAAGCGGCAACAGGAAGCAGAACAGTGCCAGGCAACGGTGCGAGGCAGCAAGAATGGCGCACCTGCACGAGCGATTTCCAGGAGCGGCCGCTTGCGGTTGCCACGGCAAGCATCGAGCAAGAGGTGAGGAGGAGAAGAAGAAGAAGAAAAGCGTGAGACTGAAGCTGAAAGAGCGAGCAAAGGCCATCCAGGAAAAACAAATGCGATCTTCCTTCCGGAGAAGGAAGCCAAGAAGAATTCAAAAGAGGAAGCAAAACTTGCAAAAAAGTGAGAGAATAAAACCTTTGGTTCTGTAGGTGACCAGTATGCGATCATCTGAAAAAGAGCCTCCTGAGAAAAAAAGTCACAGGAGCACCAAACAATGGAATGAACAGACAGCCAACGGCTAGCACAAGCAATCCAGATTCAGTCGATTACTTACTGGGATGCTCGGTGCAGTGGAGAGATTTGTACATCTTTTTGTACCAGTCAGACAGCTTTTCCTCTTGCACTTCCTGAAAGTACGGACAAGTACGGATATAGTCGCGCAAACTCATAAGATCGTGGGCTAAATGTATACATCTTTAAGCCTTATTAAACGACGAGTACTTAAGGTGGGCAACCTGACGCGCAAACATGCATTGGCTTGCTCAAAAAAGGAAAAGGAAGAAGTGGTACAAAGGAGGAAAGCCGTTGCGGGAGAGCTCTCAATGAGGAACGTCCGTTGCAATCCATCGCACTCATTCTCCGAGCCTTCTTTAGACCCTGCGCAACAGTGGGCAACAAAGACTTCGGGAATGCAGGACCTACAAGGTGAGGAAGAGGAGCAAAGCACTACGCACGAATGCAGAGCACTGACTGCCTGATGCCAACATTCATCGGCTCACGGGAGAGTTGGTTTCCACGGCTACGAAGATGCACCACTCTCTGAAGGATGCTATGACGGGAACCGCGAGTTCGTGACTATCTTCTCACAACCCGAGGTGATGACATTTCTTACATAATCGATAAGGATGGAAAAGGTGAAAACTGATTTGGCATCTACGAACCCGCTGAAGAAGTTCTTCAGCACAGCTGGAAACATACCAAGAGCATCACAGCACGCTCTTTTTATTTGGGGGAAAAGGAAACCGCTAAGGAATCCATGATCACCCGACTCGGGAGCACCACAGCAGTGAGGGATCAATGTATGCCCTGGATGTTTGCTCTGGTGCACGCGAAAAGGCGTACGAATGTATTATGCACATGCCCCATGTGCCTACATGCACATACGTACACATGTGTACACTGCGCGCACATACGTGCATGTGCCGCACTTCAACTGTGTTCCGCAAAGGCAGAATGTTGTTTGCACCTCTGTGTTTGTAAACACTGCAAAACCGAAGAACAGAAGGTGAGTAATGAAATCTCTGTTTACGACTAGGGATAAATCTTTATTTAGGATTATTCATCTTCATACAATTTACAGTCTCCCGAGGTTTCATGTTCCCGCTACTTCCCTTTGATTTCCCGCATAAACGAATGCGATGATTGTTCTTATATAGACATTTCCTGTACATGTTATTGCTTTTCTAAAAATAATCCCCAACGCAACCAAATTTAGCACCCCGGTTACGCAGGTACTTTCAAATAACTTTTTATACCCTTTATTGGTCTCATTGATTGAGAACGTTCGAGAGAAGACCGAGACAACACGGCGTTTTCGTTTCGGAGTAGAACGGGACTTTGATAGAAAAACTGCAGGGAGCACGTGCTCCGTGGAAGATCGGAGCGATAAAGCTAATTAGGAGGTGTGCTGTACGCAGCGGCAATTTCGGAATACTCCCAAGAACGGCTCAACCAATCCTTAAAACCCCAGCGTGAACACCAGGAGAGTAGGTGTAGCCACCGCCAGTCGCGGGAGCAGCTTGGCAGAAAAGCTTTTTGTAATTCTGCGCTCTTCAGGTAATTTTATGTTCTGACTATCCCGAGCGAGAAACAGAGAAAGAACGCGCACGCACGCACACGCACACGCACACGAGAGAGAGAGAGAGATACACACACCAACACTAACACATCCGCAAATTGCGTCGTCCGATTCCATAAGCCTCGAAGACAAGAAGACAGCAAGCGACACGCCCACGCGCAAAGACATGATCCAAAGTCCGCAAAGCATCGGAAATTCAACTGCCGGATCAGGAGGTCACAACCGTGGTCAAAACCGTGGTCAGAACCGCCATCCGTTGACATTTTACCTGTACCGCCACGGATACAGGACAAGGGACAAGAACTCGCTATATGGGGAAAGGCCCTTGATTGATACTTACGGAGGAAAGAACGCGTCCGTCCTGGGTAAACGGGAAAAAGAAAGAGCACAGGGTGCCCCGGAAAGAGTTTCTCTCCAGAGGTCCAACTGGTTTCGAGACAAGCAACGAATGAGCATTCCGGCTCTGCATCTGAGGAGGGGGACAATCGGGAAGAAGACAAGAGTTGCGAGGAGTCGGTAGAACGGGCCCCCGGTCCCTACCCCCGTGATTGCCGTCAAGTCCAACAAGCACACGAGAGCTGAACTTACTGATCGCAGTCCTACGGGAATGCCTTCCTTCGTCTGCGGGCCGATCCCTTCATACTTTTTGGGTGACAGGTGCACGATCCTGCGGTCTTCTCCATCGACTGCTTCCGTCGATCTGATCTTGTACTCTGCAACCAAAGTCCCCGAATTAGACGGTTCCCTTTCACTATCCTAGCAGTCATCTGACAATCCCGAGTGACTGTAAACCATCAGTGATGGAAACGGTTAGTGGAACGCAAGCTTTTGTTACGGAACGTGGACGGCTGGAGCACTTACTGATCTCAGCATTAGTACAGACAGGAAGCTGGGTTTGATTGGCTGTCTCGCGATCAGCGTGTGCACTCTTGGATCGACTCGCTATAAACAACAAAACAAAGTGAGACGGGTAATTGCGGAATTAGGATGGGCGCGTCTCTGATGATTCCACTGAGATGTGCGTTTCAATGGATTGGGTGGTGCAGGATGTGATAGGCGTGTTGGAGCTGTTGCAAAAGAGAAAGAGGAGAGGAGAAAAAGAAACAAAAACACACACACACACACACACACACACACACACACACACACACACACACACACACACACACACACACGCACGCACAAAAGAAAACCTTAATATGAAAGCAGAGCCGAAGAGTCACCACGGTGGAATGGCTCCAAATTGGCGAATGGTTGTTGGACAGCATCCCGAATGCAAAAGAGGAAGAACAGAGAGAGAGAGAGTGGCCGCTGCCACAATGGGTACCTCTGTTGGTGTGCAGAAGGGTCACGTATGGGTTTTCGAACTTCGGGAGGCGGCTGATGTCCGTTTTCTTCTCCAAGGTCGAAACGATGTTGGAGGCCGCCTGCGACAGCGGCCGCGCACCTAAAGCAAGCGGTAGCCTCCCGACGAGTTAGCCCGCCCCGTCGGACCTGCCCCGTCGCCTCCGCCGAGAATTCCCGCTCCTGATCTCCGAGGCAGGGACAAGGCGCCCGTGCCGTTCTCCGAGGGCGCGGGCAGGGGCTTCCTCTCGACGATGATCAGGTGGTGGGTCGCCTGCTCGTCGCGCGGGGCGCCGAACTGCAAGAGGGGCAGAGATGGAGGTACGGGGTCTGTCGTCCAGGAGGGTAAAGCTGTGCGCCTCGGGCTGCCGGTCCGGCGCCAAGGGCGAGCATGCAGGAGAGTAGGAAGACTGAGGATTCCACAAAAACCTTAACTGCCGCCGCCGAGGGGCATGTGGACTCCGCGGCACGGGACGACGCCGGTCTCTCCGGGGACGGCGGCGTAGGCGCAGGAGCGTGCTCGTTCAGCAGGAACACCGGGGACTTCTCTTCGCTCCTCGAAGGCGTCTGAAAACTAGGATGCCACACCTCCGCACCTGAAAAAGTAAACACGGTGTGTTGCGGCAGTAGCAGGGCTCCCTGGCAAGCGCGGCGCCGCTCCCGCAGCGGTGGCGGCCACTCGCGGACCGCGCGAGGGATCGGGACAGTCACACCGGACGGCCGAGGATAAGGAGGAAGAGGAGTAAGAAGGTCCGCCGCGTCCGGTTTGCGCAGGGACCCGTGGGACTAGGGTCCTCGCCGTCCGACGCGGTGGAACACCCCTGCGAGTGCCCGGGAAACCCATGGATAGAGGGGAAAGGGAGAGAAGGGGAAAGGTCTGTGCATGCACTCCTGCATTGCTGCTGTCACACCTGGGGTGTGCGCCCGCCCAACTCCCGATGCGCCTGGCCATCTCGCGGATCCTAGGGAAACGATGAGGGAGTCAGAAAAGAAAATAAGGAGGAGAGAGGGGGGAGAAGAGAGGCGGGATGGGAATGAGGCAGGGGCGCGGAGGGAGTTTTTTCCCGCGTTTACCTGGAACTGGAGCGACCGCCTTGAAGCTCGGCTTCCGAAGCAAGCCCGCGGGCATGGCCGGGGCCGAAGGAGCACTCTGCCCTCAGGAAAGAGAAGAGGGGGAGGGAGAGGGGGAAAGGGGAGGGGCAGGAGGGGATTTCAGTGCGTTCGGGGCACTAGGCGCGGCACAAGAAAGAACAGGCGGAGGTGAGCTGAGTGACCAGAAGGCGCCTCTGCGACCCGGGGGGTTCAAGAGCGTGAGGCACGCTCCGCGCCGAAACACATCCACTTGCGGAGCGTCCCGGAGAGACTCCCGCCGCTCCCGTTACCCATAACAACCCGGCCCGCGCGCTACTTCTCAAGTATCGTGCACTACTTTTTCGGTCCGCATCCACTTCCACTTGGCAGCGGATGGCACGCGCGAAGAAGCGGGTCGAAAGTGGGATGCGCGTCCCCCGCCCCCGCCCTCCCTCTCTTCGCGCCTCGCGGGTCGCGCCGGAAGCGAAAGCCCACGGGAGCGGCGGCGTTTGCCCGGAGGAAAGGAAGGGAGCAGGCAGTCTCTCGCCGCCGGAGGAAAGGCGGAAGGGGAGTTACGACCCCCGGAGATCCTGTGGGAACGCATCCAGGGAGTGGGACGAGACCTACGTTCGGACCCCTCCCTCACCCTCCGAACAGGAGAAAAGGAGGCAGGGGTCCCCTGCGTCGCAAGGGAAACGCGTGCGAGCGAGCGCGCGGGTGGGGGTGGGCGGAGGAGGGGAAGGGGAGCGCGGAATGAGACGAAAGTGGCCGAACCGGCGGAGGCTGGGAGAGCTGCCAAGCCTCAGACTTGGAGGCGTCTCCAACCTGGCCACAGTTCAACTCCACCTCGCAACCCGACCTATCGATCCCTGCGTGCATGCGTGCGCGGCGCGCGTCGTTTTCCCCGAGGAGTTTCAGTCTGGCGCGTCCATCACGGTACGTCGACGAGATACGTCTCCCTTTCCGCCCCTGAGCAAGACAGCGCAGCACCTTCTCTCGACGTTTATGTGGATTCTCCACTTTGACCACGCTAATTAGTGCGGTGGCAGCGACATCGACGCGGCAGCCTTCGCCCCCCCCCCTCCCCTCCCCTACCATTCCCTCTGTCGAGGAGCGCAGAGGAAGAGAAGCAGGAGGAGCAGCAACAGCAAAAGTGGGGCTAACACCGCGTCGGTTCCTGGACGGTCCTGGCTCCCGTTCAGGGAGCGCAGTCACTTCCATTTCTTTCCCAGACGTTTTCCGAAGACCCGAGGTGGAGCCCTGGATAAGGGATGCGACCGCAGCGCAGGACCTCCTCAGGAAGACCCGAGAGCCGGAATATGCCCTCGCGAAAGGCTGCTCCCGGATAAGCTAGGTGTAGAGCTGTGGGGAAGGAGAGACGTGTGTTCGTCGGCGTCCTATCTGCAGCTCGAAGGCAGTGACTGTCCGTTCGAAAGTGCCATCTCTTGAAGACCGAAAGAAGCAAACCGGTGCTTCCTTCTCTCGCTGCCCGGAGGCTGAAGGCACAAAGGAGCAGCAACAGGAGGCCCTGCGCGGGAGTAGCCACGCCCAAGACGCGGGAACAGTCGGCGAGAGAGGCAGATTGCATCACAACCACCGGAAGGAACGAGTCCGCTATGGCGAAGGCTCTCTCCGCGTGCGAGCGGGTGGAGCGAGTCCGCGCTCCCCGCTGCTTGCCCCTCGCAGCAAGGGAAGAGAAAACGGGGAGCAGAGGTGACAGGCAGAAGAGAGAGATCCCTCACTCAGCGCCCTTTCGTGGGGACCATCCCGTTCGCGTCTCCAGCAGGCATGCTCAGGAAACAGCTGCGACCGCAGGAGCACGTGTGGGGGACCTCGAAAGGTACTAGGCACCGCGGACGCCAAGACCGACGCAGTAGACCTTTCCTAAGCAAAGCGTCCAGCGCAGAGACGCTAACGCCTCGAGGATTAGGAGGCTGGCTGCTGTGACCCGCTTCCCGACTCTTCAGAGAGGAGGTGAACAAGGAGTTCGGAGGACGCAGGGGAAGGAGGTACGCAGCGGCGCGTATGCTCAGAAACGAGAAGGGCGCTGCTGAGCGGCGACGGACACCAAAATCGCTGAGATCCTTCGAAGATCGAAAGGCCATTCCTGACAAGAAGCCCCCACTTTTCACTCCCTGCTGTAACATCAGTGATCAATTCCCGCGTCCCAACTGTGGGTCGTCAACCTGGAAGACTCCACTGTGGGACCAAACGGCTGTCAGCCGTCTTCAGCGTTTTCAAACGGAAAAGGTGCACAACCTCTGCTTTTGCTGTCACCATCTGCGCTCTCGCAAACTGAACATAGAGGCAACAGGGAGACAGGATAGTCTGGACTATCACAACGAAACCAAGCCTCCATCTCGCCAACGAGGGGGCATCGTTGTAAATAAACACTGTGTCCGTCACCGTCCGACGCTGACTCTCCAAGAGTGCCCGCGGAGGCAGCTGTTTGGTCTTGGCCAGACTACCGAAGAATGCGATCGCTTCGAAGGGTCGCACTGGGCAACAAAGGATGAGTCGCTCCCAAAAGCCATCGGCTGAAACAACCTGAACCGTGAAGCAAATAAACTTGGATGGTTAGCTGCATTGTTTTCAGAATCTGCTGGCACCTTTGCTCAGAGAGCGGAGAAATACGCGCCAGTGGTTTGCTACGTGAACCAGAGATGGCTTTGAGAAACAGCTAGGAAAAGGAACAGGAATGTGTTGCCGCAAAGAGGAGGAGGAGGAGTAGGGTTCACGACTGCAGGGACTGCAGGAGCGTTCCACCCAAATAAAGCATGCGTTAGACGACCCGCATCGAAGCAAAATAGCCGCCATGATGAGGAAGGTCATAGGAACGGAAAAGAAATGCCTTGGGCAAAACGAACAAGGCAAGGAAACTGACTACAAGTTTGCATGTGGACGCAACGCGTACGGGAGCAATGGAAAGAACCGAAACGCCCTTGAAAGAAAGGAACCCAGACCTAGGCCAAGATCTGAAGACAAGCGACGGAATCAGTGAAAGCTGCTAGTCGAAATCAATGGAAATCCTCTCTTGGACTGCGATGGAGTCTGAGAACCTCATTCGATCCAACTCTAGACCACGGCCATGAATGTTACCATTCCATCAAAAAGAAAACGCTAAATAAAGACATAATGAAGCAAAGAGAGCCGAAAGAATGTGCCTTGGTCCGTTCGGCACACTGATATTCATAATGTAGTCCTCATGGAGAAAGTTGTGGTGGTCGTAAAAGAAACGAGAAGCACATATGCACCGACCACGATAATGACGGCAGGATTCGGTTACAAAGCTGTTTCCTACCTTTTGATTATCGTACGCACGCAGTACGTAGTAACTCATAAAGATCAGTCACAGTTGTACATCGGAAGCGGCCATGGGAAGTTGAAAACCTGAAGCAGGAAGGCGCTGCTTGTGCGGGAGTGGTGGTCAGGAATCGCAAGCAAGCTGCTGGCCATACCTTGGACTTGTCCGTTTTATTTTTATTTGTTTATTTTTTTCGACTGTGTCAGACTGCATGAGCCACGAGGTGGGATCTCACAATGGGTTCTACCGCTTTCGACAACTGAACTCAGCGATCAGCACCATTGAGGAAAAAGCGGAAGGAATCCAAGAGATATTCCAAGAACTAGGATGTTCTTAGGACATCGGCCAGCCTAAGATGCCGGTCCTCGACGCGGGGAAGTATAATGTCGATTGAGTGCTCAATCAAAGTACTGTTATTCGAGGTTCTGGGATGTCTTTTCAGACGAAATCACAAGACAAATGTCACGTCAAGATGAATCAGCAGAAATTAAGACAGTAAACAATACACTGGCGGGGCAAGAAGAAGGCACCCGTCCAAGAAGTGGATAAAAGATACTTGTGAGAGCTAAGGTTTTAACGGATGGCAATAGGTGGACTGAGGAGAAACTTCAGGGATGGGATGGCCTTCCACAAAGTGAACGTCTAGTTGCAACCGATGCATAGTGGAATGTATGTGTGCAGCAAACAGCCTGCCACGAAAAGGAGAAGCTGTTAAAGTGCAGACTTTTTAGTTAGCCCGAGCAGAGACTACCAAACGATGTAGATAGACCACTTTAGGCATGGTCTGTAAATCGCGAAATGGCTGTTAAAGGTCTGGTATTAATCAGCACCCCCATGTTCCCTCTCACTCGTACCCAAGGCTCCCACATAATCACTGCCTCTGAAACAGACATGATAAACTCTCCCTCCGATTTCCTTGCAGCTATTCCTCCTCTGCATTTTTCCAGTCATCAAGCTTTCCGCATAACCGTATCTCATGAGGGTAGTTATGTTCAGCAACCATCATCTGATATGCCAAAAACACTACTCAGTTGCATCAACCGATACATCTATTCCACCAATCTTTCAACGAGTTCAAACTCTCGTCTCTTCCTGTTCATGCTTCCGTTCAAACTGCTCCGTCTGCCTTTTCTCCTCTTGCTCACATAAGCTTATCTGCAACGCTGGCTTTTTCGTTGTGACGATCTAGATGTGCCGGTTTTCAGGATCAGTCAACACGGAAGTCACGGAGCTGGAAGCAACGGCTTGACATGCAGAGAATCGTCGGTCAAACAGCTTTGCAAAAGCGCGAGATGACTTCCCCGGGCAATTCGGTATGGAATACCTGCGTAGATCGCGCGAAAGAAAATCCACAGGGCTAGCGAAATAGAGGACTACGGTAACACGAAATTTCCGCAGAAGAGTGTGCGCGGGAGAAAACAGCTCAAAGATCGGCTGCAGCTGAGTCCAAGCGCTGCTCTCTTGTACATGATGGGAAAAAGCTTCTGGAAACGAGTATCCGGAAAGAAACCTCCGCCAAATTGGCCAGTCGGAATTCGAGGACCCCTTTCGAGTTCGCCGACCAAAACAGCCAACCTGTTCCGATCAATACTCAATGTTAACGCAGATGTTAACGGTCCCCTTATTTGCTCTGCGTGGTTTTTTGTTACTTCCAATCAATAGATGAAATACTTCTGTTTCTCCCCCATGAGCTGATCACGTATTCGCCCTTCGGCCAACACTTTCAGTTGGTACACAAGGATGCAGCCATCAAATCGAGACTTCTGTGAAACAGTCTGTGAAGACACTCGATTATGAGTCTTCCGAATTCGTCTCAATCCCAGCGTGCTCAGTTTCTTCGGTGGTCTGCTGAAACATGCTTCGAGATGGAGCAAGAAGAAGCGCACACGAGAATCGTCGCACTCTGCAGAACAAGGACAACAAGGTGCCACCTAGGGCAAAATTGTGGGAAAAGCCACAGAAGAGCATTGTGACCGAGCAGTCGGAGCAGGGCTGCCACATCGACTTTCGGAAATGCACGGCTCTTTCAAGATGTGAAACCTACTTGAGCCATGCCAATCTATTTCTCTTCGGCGCTCTATCGAAACGCGCTCTCCTCTGTCGCAAGCCTTGAGAGGTCCACCACGCCGAACGGGAACTCGAGACGGCAGCGGCACGCAGTGGGCAAAGTCGCGAAAGATTGCTGAAGTGGAAATCGCCTCCTCGTGGAAGCCCTTGCACGAGCCGTTCCCTTTATTCGAGTACCGCCTCTTGAAAGAATATTCCAATACTTTGGACACTTAGGGGAGGTCTTGTCCATGGAGTTCTCTTGGCAAATAAGAAGAGATTGAAAAACGTGCGCTCGACAAGCCACGCTGCTGTTCGCATCTGAGGCGATTCAGTGGGAAAGACGCCTAATCAGTTTCGCTGTACTACTCAGGTGTTGCTGACATCTTCTTGAAAAATTCCTTTTGCAAGGATCAGTACGCTGTGACTTACGGGATTCCAGATGTAACCGATTTCCCGGGCTCAGAGAGAAAAGAAGAAAGGGATCGAACACGGGCAGACCGCACGTCCCTTTCATCCGCAGTCAGAGGAATCAAGAAAGCTGGATCCAGAGAAAACGGGCAGAAGCAAGTCGAGGAGCAAAGATGATCTTCCGAGGTTTAAGGATTTACAACGACCCTGAAAGCGCCAGCCTGACTCTTCGGAGGAGAACGCGGCACGCGCTCGCAGGCGTTCCGTAGAGGAATTTGCCGCCTCCTTTCGTGTAAGGAAAGCGCGTCACGCCAAATCCATTACTTTGACCGGGGCGACTGCGTTTGCTTGGTTCTCGGGGTTCCGTGACCAATCCCATCCACTAAGGAACGGCCGATCACAAAATCCAAACTAAGGAGCTGCTTCTGGGAACGTGAGGTTGAGTGGACGACGTTCCAAGAAAGGAATTTCATGGTGATGACGACTTGCCTAAAATGTTGCCAGGACGAAAACATCCGAACGTGTCGCCATGGCAGGAACGTGGAAACGAAAAAGGTGAGGAGGAGCTCCGTTTCCAGAGTGCGGGCAGCTTATGGCAGAGAGACTGAGGAGCACACGAAATGCTGCCCATCCACAAGATCTACAACACCCTGAAAGCCACGCCACGGAAAATGGAGAGAGAGAGGGAGGAGGGGGAAGGAAGATAACACTTTAGGAATTCTGCCACTCTTCCTGCAGTGCAGTGCGTGGTACTTTCTTCAGGAGGAGTCACCCGGCTTCCACGTTGCCAGAGAAACAACGAGAACCTGTTCAACGAGGTAAGTGAGAAAATTAAGAAACCGACTGTTCACGAAAATAGAGCGGCGAGGTTCTCTGGGAGGCAGGAAGCAGCTGGCAAGACCGGAGCCGCCGCCGCTGTTCTGCTCCCGTGGGATCCTCCAAACGAACCGAACGCTTCCCTTTCCGGTTTTTAGGTGCGAGAGCTTATCTGCGGGCGACCTTCGCGGGGAAACGAGAGAGAGGAAGCGACCGTGGGATGAAGCGACGCAAGAGAGGTACAGCCCACACGGGCCGAGGATTCCCCCTAGGCCTACGATTCCCAGAAAACCCGGTGCCTCCCCGATTCGGCGAAACCGAGATCGCGTTTGGTTTGGGAGCGTGGGCGATGAGGTAATGCGGCCGCTGCTGCCGTCCACAGAGAATCGTGGAAGAGGGAGAGGTCTGCGGTGGAGGTCTGAGGGAGAAACGGAAGCGAATTGCGGAGAAGGGAAGCACCTAGCAGCTTCCAGGTTTGGAAATCTGCACGAGGTCACCTTTTTGGCATTTATCGACAAACGAAAAGTGAGCTCGGGACGTTCCAGAAAAAAAAAAAGACACGCTCGAGACGTTGCTCGAGACAACCCGGGCAGATGAATTCAACGATCCCTCCCTTCTTCCTCCCCGTGAGAGGCAAAGTGCAACAAAAGACACGTGCGTCTTGAATTGCGGGAGATGCGGCTCCAGAGAGGACAACAAATTGCATGTGGGGGAGACGCTTGGCATTTCGCCCGGAACAAGGATGACGCGTACGAGGCTCGTTCGAGGTCGGAAAAAGCTTGTGCCGCAACGAATGACCGGAAGGACCGTTCACGTGAGTCAGTGAAACTGGGGTCCTGAGCATTCGTCCATTGTACCTCCCCCTGTGTGTTTCACAGTACATCTGCCGACACCTCTTGTCAGCTGATGGGTACGGAGCTTGGGTGCGCACCCTACGCCGAAAACGCAAGCTTTTCCGTTCCGTCCGATGGGCCAATCTTGATTCTGAAGGTGCATCCCCCCCCCCCCGAATGCGCGCACACATTTCACATAGTAAAGTGGGGAGGAACTTTCGCGTTTCCCTGACGTGATCCGAAGCGACTCCCCCCTGTCTGCAGGAGAGACCATTCTGAGGAAGACTGATTTCCATTACAAAATCTCGCCTTCTGAAAGAACCACAGAAAAAAGGCAAAACTCCCACTGTCGAGGAACCAGGGTAAAAATTGACTTGGAGCAAAAATGGGTCAAAAAGGAAGGTCAAAAATGGGTGCTAGAGCCTCGACATACGCACTTAAAGGTAAACTGCTGAAAGCAGATGAGAGCAACTGGTTTTCCCGCCCTCCTCAGCCAAGGGGAGAGACGAAGCTTCAGCCTCCCGAGAGTTTGATCTTCCCCTTGATCCGCGTGTCCTTCCAGTCTGTTTCGTGAAAGTTTCCGACGTCGCATGCGGATATTGTGGCTGCAGATTTTTGGAACCTTTTGCCTCTGGTTCACAGAAATAGCTTTGATGCAATGTGGGGTCTCGTGGAGAGTGTCCTGCAGGACATGGTATCTGTCTTTCAGCCTTCCGTATTCTCACTTTGATAGTACTACAAGCTACATCGGCATGCACATCCACCACCTTGGATTCGATTTCTGCACAAGAGAATAAGAGCTCAGAATGCAGTGTGAAAGCAACTCTTTTTTCTGGAAGAGGAGTCAAGCTAAGAAGAGATGGCTGCCAGTGAGACGGATGGGGCCGCAGAAATTGCGCCCCTCCTCAACGAACTTTCCGGGGTAGTGCGGGGAACTGTTCAGGAAATCGACCTCCCACGCTAATTGTGTTCCTCATTTCGAGACTGCCCTTCCCGATTCCTTGTGAGACTTTTGTGAGCGAGGCTTGCTTTATCTTGTCATGCGTCTTTGCATTCATCTCAATTTACAGCCTGCCTGTAATTCGGAAGATGCGTGTTCGACGACTCCCTTAACTAGGGAAGGGATTTTTTGTTTTTTGTGTGTGTTTTTTCAGATGGCGTGATTTTCGCTAATCTCTTTCGAGTACAAGGATGCTGAGAATATTGGAAAAGATCTCTTCCTTTTTTTCGAGTTCAGTTTCGTACGTGCAGACTTTAGCTTCGGTTTACCATCGTAACTATTTTTACTGCATACGCAAAAGCATCCCTTCGAATGCTTTGCACGTTCTTAAGAACACGCTGCTTCTACATTTGCATCTTGGAAGAACTACCACTGTTCCTCAGGTTCGTAGGATGATCCGCGATTTTTTTTTCTTTTGAAATTATAATCTGGTTTAGAAGAGGCGAATTCAGCCTGCTGCCGTTAAGATTGCAAATGTGGTGACTTCTGTGGTCACCAAGTGCATCCAATATCAGTGATCATGCAAGGAATACAATCCCCGTTCCAAATGCTGTTGCTAAGACCACCTCATCGAAAGCAGGATGGATCCAGAAGACAGCTGTTTCGAGTGCCTTGCTTGTCGAACAAAACACCCGAACAACGAAACAGCCGATGAGAGAATCATCCTGCGCACTAAAATACTGAATTCATCCCTCGGATGAATTCTGAATGGAAACGTAACTTCACTAGATGTGCAAGACTCGAAGATCTTGGCCAGAAACGCCGAGTAAATGGAAAGGAACTTCTAACGATTTTCCGCCTAACTGAACTTCGAAGGAACAAATCAGAAGAGATGACCGCAGCAAGAACAGATCGAAAAAGAAAGGCTGCTTGATAGAAACAACTTTTTTTTTAAAAAAAAAAAAAAAAAAGAAACCAAAAAAGTCATGCATGTATATACAAGTTAGGGAAATCAGGAAATACTAAGCATGCATATATACGCATATGAGGAGAACAGCCTGTGTCAATGTACTACAAATGAACATAGAGAGAAGCGTGATATATACATAGAAGCTTGTGAAACGCTGAAGGGCTCCTCAATAATTGCAAGTATTGGAGTTCGTTGCAGAACTCACCAACGTGCATCGGAGCTTGGATGGTATTAGAAGTGAAATCCTGAGAAGATTCTTTGCTTCCAATACAGGCAAGATGAATTCCGCATCGAAAGACTCAAGATGTTTACATGAAAGCCCTTCACGGGAATCATGCCAACTTTATTATAAATCAAAGATAAAGCTCAACCTTTGGTGAGTGCGAAAAAGTCGACTCGTTATGATGTTGAGAAGCCCCACTGGTTGTTCAAGCACGAAACTTCAGAATAGGTACTCTGCCTAGAATGAATGACTTAGATATTGTGATAGAGCTTTGCAATGCTGTGTCTACTGATTGATGGTAAGCGGACAAGGATTTTAAAGCGTGAGCCTCTGCAATCTATAGAATATCTTTAAATGTGCAACTGTGTACTGGAAGAGGAAATCAAATCACCAAAAAGGAGGTCTACAGAAATGAAGAGGAAATAATCCGAAGAGAGAAAGAGAAACAAAAAAAAAAAAAAAATAAAGGAAGGGGAGGTACGAAGGGAGAGGATCATTGCCGTGACCTCCAAATAAGCTTTTTGTGATGAAATGTATGAAACGAAACACAGTTTCGTGTATAACCTCGGAATCTATCAAGAAAACTGCCTGCCTAAAGATGCATATCAACGGCGTAAAAATCGACATGAGCATGTGACGGCTTATTCATGAGATGCACTTTGGTCGTGCGCAATAAAGGAAGAACCGGCAGCAAGGAAACAGTGCTCGTGGCAAGAGATTCCAGGGTCTAATACACTGACTTTCAAATCAAGAAGCACTACCGGTCATACTAATTAGAGCATCGCGTGAGAACAAAACCATCTGCAATACGAAGAGGAGGACATGAGGCGCAGCAACAGAATGCTGTGCAGCTGCCAATTAACGCATGAATTACCGAAATTCGTCCGAGGATTTTCGAAAGTTATTTTCCGAAACGGCGTTGTTCGGGCTGTTTCCAGGAAGGCAGCAAACGAAAGGCTCGATGAAAGCGACATGGAATAGACGTATCACGAGGAGGAAAACCTGAGACTTCCGGCAGCACCTTAAATCCTACTTCGTGACTTCTACACTGATCATCTCGATAGCCAGGAATCCAGATAACCGCATCAGACAAATTCCACACGCTTTTTTCTTTTTTTTTTTAAAAAAAAAAACAAAAAAACAATTAGTCCTTGTGTTCCTTCACTCTTCTTATTCAGAGAATTGCGTTATTTCTTCTTCTAATATTCAAAATGCCTTCGTTCCGATGTAAAGCTGCAGAGTTGATTACGTGAATTCACGAAGATTCGGCGCCTCCGCGGCTTACAGGATTGACAGGGTTCTCAGAATCTCCTCCTCCCTCCCTCCCTTTACCGATTCCAAACCCCCTGCGTCTTCGGAAAATTCACTCTCTATTGGCAACCGAAACTTGAAATCGCTCGGATTTTTGCTATCGCTTATCCTTCGCGGTCTTCCCGAAAAGAGAGAACTCTCCTCAGAACCCTCTGGAACAACTGACGTTCTTGGTGGTGGTGAAAAGTGCATAAGGAAAGTGTCAAGGAGAGCAAACGAACACTCGTGCTCCCTCTCTTGGTAAGGACATGGGATTCGTCGTTGTATCCCTTGCGTTCTCGAACTGCGTCGCTTAAAATGATTCCGTTAACAGAAAGCAAGCATTCGGCATGGATTCGGCAAAATAAAATAAAATAAATTGAATAAATAACAGGGCACGACTTCCAATCTGGGGCACTCGAACTTGAAAATGAAATTCACAATGTCACCGTGAGCGAGAGTGTATTGAAAAATTCGCGGTGCGTAACGATGCCAACGTGCTAAACATAGTTTGATAACTGGGATCCAAAACAGCATCCAGATTTGTTCCTGTGCTATCTGTCGGTCATGCAATGAAATCGCTTCGCTTTACTTCTTCCCACACACCAAATCAAAAGGTTGCCTTTCACATGGAATAACACTTTGATACATCGTACTATCTTGCCTTTCTATGACGTGATTCATGCGGCTCCAATACCACAAAATCACTAACATATCCTGGATCACTTTACTGAAACTCCTTGTAAATATAAGGCATATTGTAAAATGTTGAATTACAGAACCTGTGGCCACCATAATTTTTTTTTGTTACTTTTTGGTACGAAAACAGGAGGCTGTGTTCCTTGAGGAAGAAAAAAAACGTTTCTTAAAATGTTTAGAACTTCTATTCAAAGCACCAATCTGACAGAAACTTCTAAAACGTATTACTGAATCCACATGAAATACATATTACAAATGTACTTACTGCTCAAGAAGAATTTAAAATAGTGTTCTGTAGAATTTGAACAAACAACCAGAATTAAATGGGAACACAAAAGAATGAATACGAAAATCCTGCAAAAGCGCAGCTCAAGACATGAAATAATCAAAAACCAAAGAAAAAACAAAAAACATTCATCAATTACATTCAAGATGCTGAAGAGCAGACTCCAAGGTTTTGTGTATCGAAAATAGCACCTTACATGTCCTTGACATAACTAAAAGAAATGACAGCATCATCCATGATGCATCAATCAACGCATCTTATTCGTGCCACATAAAAATTTAAATAAAGTGCATCGTGAAGTCCACTGCTTTTGTTAACGGAATCTCATGGAGTCCAACATTTTTATCCTCCTTCATGTAACCTCCGTGCCATACCTGAATGTCCTTCAGAAAATTAAAGGAACCAATTATTCTCATTCGACTTCCTGCATGCATGATGGGTGAATTCATCCCACGCGCACTGTACGCAGCACTGTTCGTGAATTGCTGTGCCGAAGAAAACGGAAAATACCGTGTCTGGTGGTAGTGGCCACTCCAGTTAGTTGAACGTTAATTGCTTCGTCCTGACAACCGTCGCAAAAAGGGATTCCAGGACCGGGTTCGCTCCTTCTTCCGATGCGCCTCGGATCAGGAAAATGCAAAGCAGTTTCCCTGTGAAAACGCTCCTTCTATTTTCACAGCTTACGCAGTTTTAATTATCAACTCTCATATCCCCGCAACGGCAAATATCAACTCCGCTTGAAACGGGAAACTGTGCCACAAACACGGAACCATCTCACTGTAGGCAACGATAAAACCACAAACCATCCATCGCAGAAAAATCGCGCGACAAGCATTGGTAACGAACTGATAAGTACCTATCAAGAGGTTTCGACTCTCTAGGTACGATTCTCTACATCTAAAACTCGAACTGCAAACCTCGCTGAAAACGAGCAGAGTACGGAGAAATGGAGCAATCACCATGGTGAAGAAGGAACATCAAAAACTGACAACCAGCCGACAACTGTTTCTTCGCCTCGATTTGAGTTTTCGATTTACTGAAAACTCTTTCACAAAAATTTAGGTGCCGTCTGCTCTTTTGACGACCTGGTCATAAAGTAGTGGCTAACGTTTCACCTGCAAACAACTGAGACCGCAATCAACTATTCTGAGAAAGCCATTTCCACAAAAACTGCTGATGGTCTGTTTGTTTTCGTGGGCGTTCGTAGTAGATGGCGTCGTAATTACGACGCGCAATCCTCAACCCCGCATTCACAGTAACTCATAAGCTCCATAATGTACACAAAGCGACTTCTGTAGTATTGTTCCTTCGCACCAATTCTTCCTGGATGGACTGGGACGTGATGAAAGCCCACTGAAGTACGGTCACTGGTCTCCAAGGTCGGAAGCGAAGCCTCTCGATAAGAGTTAAAAGGAGAGTCCCATTATTCTTAGCTATCTTTGTTTGTTTCTAATGGTAGAGCATAGTTACTATGACTTAAGAGACAGCACGAGTCTCTGTGTGACCATGCACCGCTTTTCTGACCAAATAAATGATTAGGAGGTCGTGACACATCATCACTAGAGTCCAGACTTTTGTCCCCGGACTTTTGACCATTTTCAGGAATGAAAATCAGAGGACAAGCCTCCGGTTGTACCACGGACTGCACAAAAGCTGTGGGAACTTTTCAGTTTCGAGTTAAGTGCTTCAGCTGTTGGTACAACTGAAAAACCAGAAATTTCGAAAAGCAACACAGCAGCTTTGATGAATGCATATGATTTTTGTGATGATTTGTTGATGATTGTAGATGATTTTTGTGTGCCCTGAGCACACAAAAATCAGTCTACTGTTTAGTCCTGGTGCACTAAATAATCGGGTAAATTGGGGATGCCGCCATTAGCATTTCTTTTCGTTGTATATGCCGTTGTTCCAGCAAAAGAATGCACGTTTTAATGAACATCAGTGTTATCAAGTATATTGGAAACAACGCAAGGTCATGTGGCACAAAGGATGACTCACGAACAAACACACACGGATGGGATATGTTGGAGATTAAAAGCAAAACTGGAACCATGGTGAAAACTTTAGCTTTGATCGAGACGGAAACCACTAAGAGAAAAACCACGAAAAATTTATCCTCTAAGTTTCAAACATATACACTGCAGCAAACAATGAATTAAGGACTCATCTTTGCATAATTTTCCTGTTGTGCACAGATGTGGACGCATGAATCACGATCTATCTACAAAGTCACTACTTTGTACAGAATCACCTTGAAACAAACTCTCTAGGAGACAAACTGAGGGAAACTTCGTTAAATTATTAGATTAGATTAGATTTAGACTAAATTATTAGATTTCATATATGCTCGATTAGATTACAAAGGGTTTCCTTCAGTAGAAAATTATTTCACTGCCAATTATGCATTTCTATGAAAACTACCGATCGTTACGCACAAATTATTAATTACTAGCTATTTTTTGACCGACTTATCATTCTTTAAAAATTTCCATTATGATCTGAACCCAGAGATTGGGAAAGTTATGATTTCGTGCAGACTTTTCACGGAAGAAACCGATGAGAAAAGACACGGATAGGAAAGGATATTTATTTATGTATAACCTTATTTACTTTTGCGGAGACGACGGTAATTTCCGTCGAGATGACGACATGCACGTATTTCACGTTTCAGGGAAACGGTTTTTGATTACTATCAAGCAGAAGAAACGAAAAGGAAGAGAGGCAGAGAAGAAGTAATTTCACTAGTAAGATATCTGCAAAACTTGATTTAGCTCGTGAAAAGTGCGCGTGAACATGTTTTCGACTGAATGCAAGCTTTTATTTCGATATAGAATACACATGCAGAGTTGGTCAGCACTGGGTTTTCAAATTTGCTTTCCTCCGGCCGGCCTTTGACCGGCTAATTGACGTTGAGAGTTGTAATTGTGTAAAGCAATTGAACAAAAGCAAAGCTCGTTTTCCCAAAGAAACATTTCCATCACTTACTTCACTGCAATCTTTTGGTCATGCTACTCATTATTCCTCGTATTTTCTTATGTGTTTTGCCTTCAATAAAGCAAATCGAAATTTCTTCGACAAATTTATATTATTCGACAAAAAGCTTTTCATTCCACCTCGATTTGTCAATCCTTTGCATAGCCTGGTGGCATCTTTTTTTTTTTCATTATTTTATTGAAAAAGTTTTCCTCGAAATTAAATTAACCAATCAGGACGATGGGATGCTGACACAAAAGATCACCCTGAACCGAAGCTGTGCGAGACATCCCATCGTGCAAAGATTTGTGTGCAGAAAAGAGAACTTGCAAGCCAACATTCGAAAGGACAATCGGCCGCTTCACTCCAGTTATCATAATAAATAGAATGAGTCAGACCTGAATATCGTTCTCTCTTCACCGTGGAGACTGTCTATTAACATACGGTTTAATTCGTTGGTCGTTTGCAATCCTTACAACTAACATTGAGGTCAATCCTCCTCGCCTGGACACTGCATGTAAATGAGACGCAAAGAAATTTTCATGAGTTCATCAAGCAGCTATGCCATATACGTGTCACCCATCAAAAGAGAAGAATGCAACTACTGATGCATGCAACGCAGGGAATTTTTCCCTCATTGACTCGATTTCCGTTCTAACGGCTAACAATCTCAATTCGACATTCAACACAAGATGAAACTGCAAATGGCATATACCAGGATGAATACCAGGATTTACATAGCTCTCTAAGGTAACAGGAAAGGAACTTTGTGCTCGGAAAGTCCCGGATTTTACGAAAGCTGACTCTCGTCTACATCGCAGTGTGCCCCCGATCTCATTTCTTCCTACATTCAAACCACTAATTAGAAATACAATAAAGTTAACTTGGCCCTGACCAACCTTCACAGCGGAAAACCTTTCTTCTTTCCCAAATATTGTGTTGGGAGATTATTCACTTCAAGAAAGCATTTTCGTGTACGGATCTCTGCGGGTATTCTTTTTATACAGCTAACTACTTTTACATTATATAACTACAATATAGATTTTGCGGTCTTGATGGAGCGAAATATAGAAATATTGCATTGAAAGCTGCAATCCTTAGCTTTGGTTACAAAGACACTGAATCCCCATGTGGATCGTTTGCTAAAATCATATCTTCATCTTTAATGCTTTTCGTGTTTTGAGCAGATCTTACTTAGAACCGGCTTCCCAGGGGTAATTATTAAAACTAAAACACGGATGCATCCAGCCATCCATGGGTTGAGGGACTCTCAAGCTACCTGATCCAAAAAAAATCCGTGACATCGCTGTAACGGATATTCTTAGATTCTAGGAAAGAGGGATTTGCTCAACAGCATCACTCCATGCTTTTGTTACAGATCACATTGGTCTGAGATACCACTTCATTTGATAAATCTAGAAGTGCCAGAGAAATATCAGAATGCATTCTTTGGCAAAAATATACATGAAATACGATTGGTAGCATGCGAAGAATCCCTATTGGGAAAACGATTACAACTTCTCTTCCGGGAATGACGTTGAACAAAGAAAAAAAACAAACAAACGAATCGGTGATTAAAAAAAAAAATGCGAAGGTTATGCAAATACATGTACCCATTCATTGATGTAAAGATCAGTGTGGTCTTGCTCGTGTTGAGGAATCAAAATCATCATGTTTCATTATTTAATGATCTGCGACGTAAGCACTGTGGAAGCGCTACCAGTAGCAGAAACAAACACTACTTAACGTAAACTCGAGAGGAAAGTGGTGTATCACATTATCCAGCTTAAATATTAATCAAACATTCCCTGCTGTGCACCAGCGCAAGTGCTTCGTTTTATTAAAACACCAAGTGGGAAATAAACCACACCGATTACAGTACGTCCAGGGCTGAGTTACAATTCCGATACTATGATTTTATTGCCGCGACCACGAAGTTGGAAATTGTGAAGAATTTCGAAAACAGGCTTTCTGCCTGTAGAAACGCATTTTCCCCGTAAGAGAAATCGGTTATAAGGAAAACGCCATTTCACTGAAGTTGTTCGAGGAAAAGAGGTAAATTAGGTGGATTCAGAGTTCTTCCTTGATAATTAGCATCAGGCACGACTTCAGCTGCTGCTAATTAGCATTCCTATAAACTTGCCTGGTTTCCTCAAAGATGTGAGCTCATTTCATGTGTAAACACCACCACTTCTTTACAGAAGTGCCGAGCAGGATTTGACATGACTGCTGATGTATTCTAGAAGTCTCCTCAAACCTAAGCTCTCCGGTTACTTTTTGCTTTGCCTTTGCAACAGAATGCCGTTTATTGCTAACCTTCACACGATTCTGGCATGCATGCACTCCTCAGTTATCAGATTGTGAGTACTCGCGAAGAAAACTGTCTTAAACTACAATCGAACAAACAATAATAAATGGGAGCCTGAAAAGGACCAGACTGAATTCAAAGGTGTGTCCCCGTCTACCACACCACTCCCACATGACATTCACTCAGTCATCGAATGATCACCACCACAAAGACATAAGGGAGCACCGCGCCAGTAGCCAAGTGTGCTTTTGCCGCACGATTTTGGCTTGTGGTCTGATTTTGCTGAGGCAGAATTCCTCAGTACATCTGCAGCATTACGACCTCGCCACTCCGACAGGGATGAGCCGAACCCAAAGCAGCAGAAACTCGAAAAAGTCGACACTTTTTCTCTCGATACGTACCGAAACATAAAACGCCGGCGTATTTTAAAAATCATATTGAAAAATCGTATACTACAGGCAAACGGTTACTTTGTTGGGAATGCATTTCAAGAGAATCACGCCATTTCAAGCTGCATACCAAAGCACGAGTTCGAAAGTGACATGACGGAAACAACCGTCTTTTAAAAACCAGCATCGATCCAGTCTTACCTTTGCTTTCCCGATCGTCTTTCCAATCATCTCCAGAACCAGTGGATGTCCTTACAGTGATCACGGTGTTGGCACTTCCTGTATCGCTGCTGTCCCCATCGCCTTCCGGAAACTGCAAATCTAAAGAAGAACAGTGACGAATGGATAGGCTAAGACGACACAAGGGCTTCTTCATAGTAAGAACTAATAAACTCTAATGCATCCAGAATGAACGACTAGGATTTCACTACGTGCTTCTGTATAAACGGCAACATTTGTACTTATCGATTGCTTTTGTCTGCTCTCTCGTATGCGAGTTACAAAAATTCCACCTCCGACCCATCCAATTGCGCCTCTTCCGTTAACATCAGGAGATATAAAGGAATCCTTGGAAATTGCGCTTCATGGACCAGAAACGAACTCTAATTAGTAAAGTGCTTACTTCCTCTCGTTTTCACTATTGAATTCCAACACACGGCAGCGCGAAAGTGGGTGAGCGATGTTTACTTTCCTTGTTTTCGACAAACCGAGGAAAGAAGCAGGCACAAGAAACTACCGTAACTCAACTCGAAGACCATCGATTAAAATGAAACTCAATGCTCGGGGGCATCGCAAGAAACGATCTTTAGGCGTTCCCACACACTACTTGACTATTCGCCAAAATACTGCAGACCCTGTCCAAAGACAAAAATGCGGCCATGTTTTGTTCCCTTCAGCATCTTTGATTCTCGTTGGTTATGATCGACACTTCGTTTTTTTCCGTCAGTTCGAAACAGAAACAAAGAAACGCCAGTTTCCCCCTACTCCTTTAATCCTACGGGTTCCGGTTTCGATCTATTTGGCTTCAGTACGTGAGGCAGGAAAGATGATGATGCAAAGCGGCGACCCACAGGTACGAAAACGTTACTGGTGACCAGGTCTCCAGGCCTTTGCTGATCATTAAGAAGTGCTACTGAGACGATCCGTTTGATCGATCCCGGTTTGTAAGCTTCCGTTTTCTCAGTTTTCAAGCATTTCATCCAAAGACTACTTAATTTATCCCTCACATCCTTAATTTATCCCTTTACTGCTTGAATTACTCATTTAATTTCCTACCCAAAGCTTTTTATGACCTAAATTCTAAGCAACTTCGGCCACCTGGTGAAATGTATTCTTAAAATATTTTTAGTATTAACTAAATAATTTTATTATTATTAAGAATACATCCCCCTAATTGATTAATTTTAATATTCTTAATTAAAATATGATATATTATATATTAATAATAAATGATTGTTGTAAAGAACATTGGGGATTTAGTATAAATCAAATACTTTAAATCTACTTCCAAGATTTTTTATAAATAGCATAATTAAAATCAGGAATAAAATTAATATTATTATATAAGGAATAAATAATGTATGTAAATCTTATTTATTCATTATTTATTTATTCATGATACATGAAAGAGAAGTAAAAGGAAATGTCACAAAACCTGAATAAGTAGAAGAAATAAAAAGGATGAAGCACCCACGATAACTTGTAGAGAACAAAGTGTGTACGAAGAAAATCTATGAAGTTACCTATAAGCTGTGAAATTCTCGATAGCACGAGAATGAGGGAAACCATTCCACGGATTATTACATACAAATTTGGTTAGATAGTTTGTATTTATGGTTATACGCCAACACCGCACTCTCCTAACGCTTCCGGTTGTGTACAAGAAATGAACTCTTGGTGATGCCAGTACATTACTCGGCCGACCAACTTGACGGTCAACATGACGACTGCGACAACTGGCACTTAGTCCCGGATGAATCCTCAGGATCAAACGCAGGATGGAGTTGTTGTTGTGTCACTGCCGTGAAATTTGAAGCGCACCTACAAATTCGTTGCGGGTGCAAAGGTCTTATCCACCGTTACTGTGATTGGAAAATGTACCAATATTCACAAATGAAAACATTCCCCCAGGCACTCTGGAAAACCCACAAAACACCTATCCCTTCGCAAGTTGTTGGGGTTCTGGAGAGTGACTGCTGTTGGTTCTCCAAGAACCACGTGGGAACCTTACACCTTCCTTATTAATATTTTGCTTGATGTTGTACCACGTTTGTTTGTTTTGTTTGACGCAAAGCGTTAACTAGAACAACTCGTGTATACTCATGAAATGTTCCTCACAGGATATTTTCTTCTGCACATTCATTGCCTTTATAGGAAGACGAAAAGCACATCGAAAAACACTCACGATAATGCATTTGCGGGGCGACAAATCACAATTCCAAAGAAGAAGAAAAACAAAGCAGGCATTATTTTGCCAAAAATTCTCCCTTTAAAGCACACTGCTTCGGCTTATAGGTGTTCAAAACGTTATGAGTAGCAAAAAACGTAAAAAGTCTACACGCGTATTTATTCCCACATAACTTGACTGGAAGAAAATGCGTTTTTCTCAGTCACTTTATCACCCGCACTGGTTGTTTCTCTCTCCGTGCACTTTTAGAATTACTTACTTTCCCCTAAACGGTTGTGAGAAAACAAAAGATCCGATCCTTGGATGCTTATGTAATTTCGTTTTAAATATTTTTCATTACGAATAGGATGGGAAACTTTCAGAAACTTCCTGCTAACCCTCACACTAGAAATGACTTGAGAGGCTGCTAAGAGTCGATTTAACACGGAAGTGATTTGTGACCACAAAAACGCTTCACAACAGTAAACAGTACCAAGGAGTGACATTTTTAACGCATGCGTCCTTAGATTTGGAAATTTTCTAACAATTTTACATTATTTATAATATCACAGGACAGCTAAGTTAGCAAGTTTAGATTTTGGAGTACAATGGAGCTGTCAATTCACTGCCTGTTGTGAGCATGGAACCTCACTAGCCAACATGCTGGAGGGTTTTTTTGGAGCTATTTAGTGTTTTTCAAAGCAAGGCCTCAAATCTCTCTCGGGATATGAAAGTCATGAGATAGAAGATTTGGAATTCAACAGAATAGTATATCACGGAGTACTACTGTTTGGTGTTTGTCTTGGTTGCCATAATGCTTGAAAAAGCTCCTATATCAAGAGAACAAATCAAAAGACTTGGTTTTCTAGAAGTAATGGAGTTCTATTCAAGCAGAGTACACTTAGGTGTTCACTGACGCCAAGTATACACGCATAGTCATTTTGTCTACCTTCATGCTCAAAAACAGTTTTAGCTCATCTTTGAGCTTACGGAAGCGCTTTAAGCCACTTGTTCTTAATCACAACGTAATTGTGATTCATTCAATCTGGAACTGCACGAAAGTAAGGATAATATTCTGGTTCAAGATCGTTCAACACTTCTTTTAATTCCATGTATCTCATCGCAACTTACGAGGTAGTTAAGTCTTGAGAATCGTCGATACAAATTACGTTAAGAAATTTCAAAGTGGTACGTCAACAAATTTCTTGATCCAAGTTGGCAATGTTCAATTTCTTGCTCCGTGAAACGAACATTTTTTCTCCATCTTACCGCATGAACGCATGAACATTTACAAACGTGAAGCTATTAGCACCGTATCAATCTTTCACTGAGGAAGTTGAAATCACTGGCTAACGACCAGACTGCTGCTACAGATGTGGAGGTCCCATGCATTCAAATCTAGTAAACTCCTTACGCGTTTCGAAATCCAGTGCAATAGCACAACTCATTCAAACAGAGAGTACACTTGGGCTGGCTGTACAGCGTGAGAATGAATGACACACATATGAAACCGACAAGAAATGTTTGACACGTATCACTACTAACTACCAAAATGCTTGCTCATCGTTGATCCAGCAAAGACATTTTGTGATACTCTTGGAAGACCACCTTGAGCAGTACCCTCCACGAAACGACTTTGACACGCCTTCAAAACTCCGATAGAGTCATTTTTTTTTCTGCCTCTGCTACTTCAGTTTGGAGATACGGACGAGATGCTGGAGAGCTCCGTCATCCTGGAAACCATTCTGCAGAAAATAATGCGGACGCGGCACGGAAGGAACACACCGATTTCAGTGTTTCTGAAATTTATATAACTTTTGCGTTGAAATTCGGCTGCTCTTCGGGGGTTTCGTGCACTGCGTTCGTATCGAAACTTCAAAAATAGCAGAAGCTGCCTTATTTATTCATTTCAGCTACACAATGAAAACCTAACCAATCCATAACATCCAAAAATCAACGACGAACTAACTGGAATCTCCCTTAAAATCCGCAGCTGTGATTGCCGTTTTCATTATGATTAGAAGAAGCTGAGCAGATCGGTTTCCACAGAGAGAAATTTCCCGTCATCTCTGTGAAAAGCGGAAACAACGGAAATTCTCATAAGGTGGTGAAGATCTCCATTCTCGTTCAGAAACCGTTTCCTCTTCAATCCCATTCACCTTATTTGTCTCCGCAAACTCGCAAACTTATACGTGGATCGTGCCCATTGAAGGAATAGGAGATAACTGGAAAGTTTTCTCAGACTTCTGTCCGAAAGTGCTCTTTCTGTCAAAACCTCCACAATCACAAACAAAGAAATCGATGAAAAAATGGAGATTACCAAGTCAACATGATGCCCTTACGCATTCAAAGACAAAAAAAAACATCAAATCGACATTTAAATATATGACAAGGAATTGAGCACGGATAATGACTTCGGAGGTGATAACCTGAGAGAGTGCCACCAGGGGTCGGCTGCGGAGGAGCCTACTTCTGGCACAGCCTTCCAAACACACGCATTTCGGAAATACAGGGATATAACCATTAAGAAGCGAAAATGCAAGTGATGTGAGACAACAGCTTAAAACAAGTGAATCTTTTACACGCAAGAATCGGAACTCTGTGATGCTGAAGATGAAGAACCACGGAAATGCAGAGATAAATACTGGTACAGTCCAATCACAAGAACATTTCTTTTCTTTTTTTGAAAACAAAAACAAAAAATGCGGAGCATGCACAGGCATGTGTCCTTCCGATGTGCAAGTGAACGTTTTTTTGAAGCTCTTCGAAGAAATAAGTCAGCGAAGCAACCCCGGGGTAATGGGTACATATGCAGCGATGATCGAAAGAACAAAAAGAGTTTTCAGTGGGAGGAATAACTGCGTCAACGTTGCTAAGGTTTGCCAAACACGAACAATTCCATACAATTTGTAAAAGTATAAGGCATAATAAAGCATAATGGGTGCTTGAAACCCGTTGTGCTTAAGGAATGGCGCTGCATTTGTTTAAAATATAGGGCAAACAGATTTCGATCCTTCGTACGCACAATGAAGCCAACGGCATGAAAGATTGCAGGCACGAAACAAGAGATTTATGGAACACTACGTGCAACAAGAAATTCAGGGCAAAACATGTACAGATATGATGCCAGAAAATCCGAGAACAAAATTTTATTCCCATAAAAACACTTTCCGATGAGGCGGTCTTCGATTTCTTTTAGAGTACTAAAAATAAAGAGAGCAAACAGAGCATCAAAAAAACCAACAAAAGCTTGAGGAACAGAGAATGATGCTGATCAGTGGTAGTGCGGGGATGAACAGCGTTAGCTGTGATGTATGAGTTCGGTAGGCATGGAAACGGAGAGGGATGAAACGAAAGAAACACTCTTTCATGAAAAACCCTCGCACTTGACTTAGTGAGCGGGCGGAAAGCAAATTTCGGGACCTGGCTGTAAGCAGGTACGAGCACAGACGCACCATCCCGCCTTCCGGTGAAGTTGCAGTGTTTGGGAAGCACCCATTCGTCGAATTTGGAAGTCTTCACGTTTCCCCCTCGGATGCGCCGTTAGACTTCACTCAGGTCGAACGGCGAAACAAATCCAACCAAATTAACACTTGTTCCCCCTCCTGTCCATGAAATGACCCTTCCAGCCCGACTTGGTGGCGTTACTCAGACTTCTCACCGAACGGAACGGATGGTATCGGAAATTAACGAGATTTTGCAGCCTCCTGGAAGACGTACAGCGCATCGAAAGCTATTAGCCAAAAGCTTAAGAGAGAAAACTGAAAGGAACTAACCGATTGCTGGAGCCAACCTTTCGGGAGGAATAAAGGAAAGGAGAGGGGAAGTGTTGTCATTACTTGACAGGGAAAACGTTTATGCTCTCAGCTGGGAGATGCAACTGCACTCACGCGCTTCAAGCATTCGGCTGAACGCAGCAAAAGCAAGAAAAAAGATGTGCACGCGCGTTCAAATGAAGACATCAGGATGATGGCAATCTCCGAAGGAGGATTTGCAAAAAAAACACGACGTCACATCCCGGCCAGTACAGACTGGCTCGAGGTGACGACGAACGCAGAAAGACTACGAAAAACGGATTGCAAAATCCTGACGCCATTCGCCAAAAGCAAAGACTGTGCTGAGATAAAAATGCTGCTCCGTTCCGACTGGCGATTTTGCCGACATCTCGGAACGAGACACAGATTTAATCGTGAGTTGAGAAGAAAAAGGCGCTGGGAAAACTCCAATGCAGGAAGAAGGGAGAAGCCTGAAAAAATTGCATGTCTGGAATAGGTCATAGAATGTTGTAGGTTCCGTCACTCCTGCCGTCATTAAATATCATCGGATGCAGGAGTCGGATCCGAAAAGCACTCCATGCTACACTTCAGTTTGCTGTTTTCAGAGTGTCCCCTTCACGAACATCACGGACTTGCCTCAAATTCGAAAGATGGAAAATTGGGGAAGAAAAGAAAAAATTGAAGTCCAAGAGGACTGGTGTCCTCCCGTTGAAAACCAAGTACCCTAGCTTCGCCTCGACCTCAGAATGAAACACCCAGTTAAAGTAACGCGAGTCAACATGTTGGTTCGAATTCGTAACCTTCATCAAAGAAGTGAAGAAAATGATGGAAGATGCAGTACTTTTACGATTCAACTTCTTTTCGAAAGATGCTCGCACTGGAGGAGATTCTCTCCTCCGCCCCACTCCACTGGCTGAAAGTATCGTAAAGTAGCGGGTGAATCATGTTCCCGATCCTAATAGATCACGCCATTCCAAATCTGCAAAGCGACACGATTGAGACGCATCCGGTCCTTGCTGCAGGAACGGATACCGAGAAACTCAGAAGAAACACCTCATCATGTCCCACCAAATCCGTCTTCTATAGACAACGCAAGCGGATGGAACTTCAAAACCCAAGAAACCCAAGCAAAGTCCCTTTTTCCAAAAGGTGCCAGCAGGAAATGTGGATCTGTTTCAAAGACAGCTACTGGATTTGGAAGCAGACAACTCCTCCCTACTGTCTCAGGCCAAAACCATAGCTCTTTTAGGGCAGAAGCGTTCAAACATTTTAAGGATAAGTTCAAGCAGTGGCCCCTGGCTTGTGGAAAGAACCCAAAATTTATCCTCAGGAAGTTGCCAATGCTTGACGTACCGTACAGAAGGGGGCATTGCGCACTGTCCGCTCGCTCTATTTTTTGAAATGAGAGTTCCTTCCCCAGCAAATTGATGTTCAGTGGAGTGAACGCATCCTCGAAGATTCAAGCCAAGTCGATATCTGTAGCGAAGAGGCGTTTCGTCTGATGAGATTCGGAACTCGAGATAGGAGCTCCATCAGATCCGGCAACAGCGAGCGACGGGCAGCATGCCACGAAAAGACGAAAGTGTGGTATGGCGATATGGGTTTCACTTGGAAGAGTGGTGCAGACTGTGCTGTCTCAAAAACTGGAAATGGTATCAAGAAACCTTTTGTTTAGCACGTTCAAGAATTGCTGACGGACAACGAGAAACTTGGAGACAGATGTGCTTTTTCAAAGATCAGAAAGCTAAGATTCGAATTTTTCTAAAGCAAAGAAAAACAAAAGAAGGGAGGAACAAGGGAAGATGAAAGCCCACTTTCGGGACATCTGCAAAGGTTTCCTCATACAAACATAATAGATTCGGTTTAGCTGGATCACGAAAGAAAACATACACAGAAACAGAAGTACCACATAGGATTTTAGACATAAAATCGAAAGTTCCTAAATCAGGTACTGTGAAACCAGCAAAAATGAAAGAGAACAGCTGAATAGCTGCCTGTTTGCAAGAAACAAGCAGCACGGTTTGCCGGTAACCCCAATTTCATAAGCACCACTCTCGCCCACCCTCCCTCAATTGATAAGGCATCTTTTTTTGAGATCAATGAGCAATCTTCGGCACGTACTGCTGGGATGAACTTCTCAAAAATAATAATGAGTGCCCTCTCGTCTTCTGGATTCTTGCATTCAGTTGAATGCTTTGAGACTTGCGAGCCGCTGCGCTTGTCATTCTTTTTCTCAATACAGAAACATAGAATTTCAAGCCGATTACCTCGTACCAGAAAAGGTATAATGAACTTTCGATGGGTAGTACGAATATTTTAAAAAAAATTTTTTTTTTTCCACGAAAGGAAAAATAAATGGGACAAACCAAAAAGTGGTAGCAGAGCACTCTAAATAACCAGATCCCAACAAGAAATTAATATGACTTTCATTACGAATGAATACAGAAGAACAAATGGCTTGCAAAACAATAATTACTGAGAAGACCTGACTGTCATGAAGAAGAACGATAGCTTGAGTATCCAAAAGCAACAAGAAAACCTGGATCCTGAAGAAAAGTGTTCAACAGTTCCGATAGTTCTCACTAGATGCAAGCCAAGGTATCCTAAAGTCAACCCAAGGTATTCCTAAGCAGAACAACGATTTCAGGATTTTAGAAGGCGCATGCCACGGAAATCCCTTGCTCCCTCCTTACAGCCAGCTAATGGTTGCCATCCTCCGATCATTTTCCAAACTATCCATGCTTTCTTGCAAATTGCCGCGCTTCTTGTCACAGCACCTGAGATTGCTATTAGCATGAATTCGCCGAGGTTTGAAAATTTCGTGATTAGAACGAGGACTCAAAATTCCTTGAACGAATATCTGCTAATGACGTGCAGCATGCTCAAGCGAGAGCAGCAGCAGTTTCCTTGGGGATAATTTCCAGTAGACATTCTGACATTCCCTTTTCGTTCTTAATTAATGCATGGCCAAAGACCTCAGGAAAACCGTCATGAAGAACGCTCTTTTCACAATCGCTCGACTGGTAAACATCTCCGCAACCATTTTCAAGAAGGATTCTCTCTGAAGCTCTCGAAGCAACCTGTTCCATATGTTTAGCTGGGCATTGGCTATTATTAACCCTTGGCGATTGAATTCTTGTTAAAAATGAATCAAGCGATCTTCCTCTGAAAAATTTTCAAAGCCGAAATGTCTATGGGGAAACCCTCCACTGAGGCTAATGATGGCGAACTTTTTGACACTGAAAACAAGCACTTGATACATTCTTTAGCATCATGGATACTCATCTTCTGAAATTATACCTTTTAATCCTCGGCAGTTACGATATACCAATGAGAGGAGACTCTCTCATAATGCAAACGGTTGGTAGGGAAAATTTGGTCCTTTTATATAAGGATAGGGAAAGGAAATTTCTTCCCGTGGAAGGAATGGATAATGCAAGATTTATACAAGAAATAAAATAATCCACAAAGATTTAAAGAGCAACATGCCTGCCTGACGAAAGATTGACCGTATGAAAAGCTATTTTCTTCTTGCCAGAAAAAAACACTTCTCAGAGGAACTTCAGCTTAGGTGGCTCCGACGGCTCAGATGCGAGAAGAGCTGACACAATCTGGACAAGAAATTCTTGCAGCCTGCACCGGTATCTGAAACTCTTCTCCAGTGCTGATGCGAACACATATTTGTTTTGTACGTTCGATTTAGGTGTGCGGTTCCCCGTTGCCGCACGCCTCTCCAGTGAATGATGTAAAGATCCAGATCTGACTGCATAGACGAAGCACACACTATGAGACTCTTTTTTTTTTTTTTTTTTTTCATTTGTGCTCTCATTTCCCACTCAATTCTTTTTCTTATAAGATGTGGGAAGACTGGTCTCCTTCTATTGGAACGCTTCCATTTTTTTGAGCTATAAATCTATTTAAAGACTCCTTGTATTCCTCCCCCTCTCCGATATTGACGGAGCAAATGAATTGGTCCTGAGATGTCGATTTTCAATCTTGCTGGAACAGCAGCCCAGAATTCTTCTCTGCACGAGAGCAAGAAAAGCTGAAGCGATGCTTTCAAGCAGGAACGTTAAATCGCATCGCGCGCAAAGATCCTGGCAAGTGCGGAAGGCTGATAGAAAATTGTTGCCTGGGCGCAGCAGGAGTACTAAGCAACTCCAATGACCATAAAAACCGAAAGCATGGAAAAATTCTCCAGGAAAAAAAAAACTTCTTCGATAGCGCAGACGCCTATCACTTCGAAAGTCGACTCTTTACCTGCATGATCTTGAAGAATTAGTCAGACAACAAACAAAGAAACACACAAAAAAAAAAAAAACCTGGAATAAGCAGATAAAGTCATCCTGGATTTTGGTGAGACCACGAGGTCAAAACATTGCGAAGCAAAGTTTCCCTGCTTCTGCACATACCGTGAGCGCGCACACAGGCCGATTACGCACCCGTCGAAGCAAACCGCACGCATGCGCCCTTGTGCGTATGAGAAAAAGTGCGTACAGCACGACTACTGGATGTTTTGCTCCCGTTTTTCGTCTCTGAGAGGCGTTCAGCTGTGACGCGATCAGACAACGTTTGCAGCCCTGATGCTTTAAACCTTCCTATTTGCCCTTTGATCGTACAAAGACGAAGGGCAAACAGGCCACGAAGAATGGACGCACGATGCGGAAGACTCCCGTCCAGATCTGCACCTGAGAACCTGGCAAGCACTGGGAGCACAGAATTTGGATTCTGGAACCGAAAAGAGTGGGAACGCCAGCGAAGGAAAGACAAGTCATGCATTGCGTCCGGAGATTGGATCTTAAGAGATGATTACTGGGATCGACAGCGTCAGGGGAAAAAAAAAAAAAAAAAAGCAATGATGAAATACGAGGAGAGGTCTAGAATGGAAAGTGGGAACGCCTCAACCAGCAGTGAACTTTCCCGGGATATCAAGATATGGCACAAGGCGCAGGAGTTTTCTCGAAAAAAGATCCTGTTAAGATTATGGCCTGGATGAGAAAAGCAAGCGAAGTCGAAAGAACGGAGAGTGAAAATTACACAACGCTTGAAGCGAAAGTCACTCTCCATTTGAGAATGAAAGCCACTGCACTTGCATCATGGGGTAAATCAAAAGCAAAAGAAGGAAACTGGACAAATTGGGAAAGTGACACGTGACCACATGATTACGAGGGGGGGTATGGAAGGAGTTGGAAAATAACGTATTTCTAGATTCTCTTTAAAAGTTTCAAATATACTTTTGTTCATCTCGGCAATTCTTACTCTAGAAGGTAGGGCACTCTGCTGCCGGGCCCACTTGAACCAGAAGCAGCGGTTCCTATCTTCCGCATTGAGAGAACAAACACCTTAGTTGGCTGTGGGCGCTCATCGACCCAACGAAAAGTTGCCAGAAGACTTGAAGCGGGGTGCATAGACCAGATTGACCAACAGTGTGTCCGCGAAGATAGCATCGGGAAGAACAACTCTGCAAAATTGGTACCCTGAATAAAGATGCGAAACAAACTGCTCCAGAAACAACTCTTTGTTCGTATATCCCAGCGTGATCTTTCTGAATGGTGGGTGATTGGAGCACTGCAGAAACGCTTGGAGAACTCTGATGAAAGTTTCCGAAAGATAGGATTTCAGACTGTGAAAATGTAAAACGGGGATTGGAAGAAAATGCGACATCATTTGAATACGAATTATTCGCACATCGCTCAAGGTGCATCATGCCAATTCTGGAAATGCTCCATAAAACGCGCCACCTTCTTTACTTGAACAGATGATCACATTCCTGGATGATGCATACAGCTCTACCTTGCCAGTTCGAAAATGTACTTTTCTGATCTGGAAGGAAACCGGTGGATTCTACGGTGGTTATCGATGAATCCCAGAGAATTCCCATGAGATGAATTTTTGACTGATCTTCCTATGGAAAGAGGAGAGGAGGAGAGAGAAGCAAAAACCTCAAAAATCTCTTGCCCCTTCTCAATAGCAACTTGCGTACTTCCATCCGCCTTATAGTATACAGTGAACTCTAAATAATATTCAATACACTCAGTCATATAATTTTTTGCTTTTGATGATATTCGAATAAATCTCGGGTGTTGGAGTGTTCCAGCATCTTATCTTTCTCTGCAACTGAAACTGCTCATTTCGTTGAAAAGAAAGGAATTCTATTTTTTTTTTTTTTTTAGGAACTATTAGAACGAGGAGAAATAAAAAAACAGTAGAATGGTGGTGCCAACGGTAACAAGTACATATTCTTCACTATCCGTCTCTTGTTCCCGGCAGCCTCAGAGACAGACACCCAGTAACCTTACTGAGAACCACAAAAGACTGATTCACATGGAATTTTATACTCTCGTCCCACTTAAAACACAGCGCCATTCATTGAGAACAGCGTACAGGGTATGACCGGCGAGTAGTATACATATACCCTATACACATACCTGTACCTGCTAGAGTGACGTCCAATGTTTTCGAGAATCAGCAGCATTTTCTGTTTCCGTTTGACACTCGACAAGCCAATTCTAAATCAGTGCAGCAACTTTCACAGAGGCTCTGATTTTGGAAAAAATTTTCTCACCACTGACGCGAGCACGTGGTGAGAACGAAGTTTGGCTATGCCAGGGTAATACAACTCGGACTGGACTTCGGGAAAATTCCCCATTTATCTTTCTTCGGAACCGTTTTCGTATCGTTTTCCTTTTTCGGTTTGCTCCCCGATGATAAACATTCACTTACCTTTCATCTCACCGATCATCTTTCATCCTCCAGCATTCGTGTCAACAGGTTGTGAACATGTTCATATGGTCTTTTTTATTACTCATTGTATATTACGAGAAACTCCACTATTTACGCGGTAACGAACATGGACCATTTATCATCGTTAGATTCAGTTGGCAAAGAAATTTGGGAGCAAGACCATTGTTCTCCATTTGTTTTTGTATCCAAGGAAAGTTGTACCTGAATTGTCTGTTGCCTGTGGCCTCCTTAGAAGCAGTTACTAGGTCTCCTTAGGCTTCTGTTCCGCACAACTGTGCACATCGGCGCATCATATGGGAGTCTGCATATTCGCATACTCGTTTGGAGTACTAAATATTTCCAAATACTTTAGAGGACATCACGTTCGATACAGGAATGCGCAGAAACACAGATCCAACTGAGAGGTCATCGCTCATTCCCATTCTTTTACAGTTTTTCCGACCACTCGTTGTCCACCTCGGAGTAGGCAACAGAACGATCCCTACGCCCATTCAAACCGACTGTAAAGCACTAATTTCTAGTGAAATCTCTAGTCGCCCATGGATTACTAAGAGATGCAAAAATCGAAACTGCAATGGAGGATATTTCCAAAAAATCATCAATTGCGATTACTGCGGTTTGGCTGAAAGAATGGTCATTGGATCCTGGCGAAACATCAGTTGAACTGCAGCTCCCAGAAAGAAACTGCAATTCGACATACGTTTAAGTATTCAAGTTCAGATTCAACTTGCATATGAAAATGACTGGAAAACGCAAAAACAGTGTGTGAAGATATGTCGCACAAATCATCCTACCAGAAAACACACTCTTTCATAAACAGACGACATTAAAAGTTAAGAACTGTGCATCATAAACTTTGATTGGATATAGAATCATACACTTCATTTTCTCTTCAATAGAATCGTGAAATCAGTATCACAGAAGCGCTCATTTGATATCAGGTATCAAATGAAACAGCTCCAGGAATACCTGCACATTACATTAAGGTATCCCCAAATACAGAAACAAGGAACTAATCATTTCACGGAATGCTGATACGAGTTCAAATGATCGTACCTGGAATGAAGATTTCGCCAGTGATGCAGTAGTCACCTGCATTTGGTGAGTCTCTGCAATCAGCATGATCTGAGAGATGTTGCGGGTTCGATCTACACAGGGAAACCCAGTTATTGCAAGAAAGAATAAGCACAGACTTCAAATCATCTTTTGTACGTTTTCCAACGTATTCAATCATTCCGGTACCGAGAGATCGTTGAGGTAATGTCGATCGCGCGTAGACATAGTAACCAACGCTCTGAATCGTTTCCAGCCAGGACTTGAACAAGAGCAGAGCAGACTTAAGATGGAAAAGCACCCACGAGATAGTCGTCTGCTAATACATGCAACTATGGGCTCCGATTTCGTTACTCATAGATTATCAGAGGTGCAAATGTTAAAATAAAAACCAATAAGTTGTTAGCAATTTGACAGTCTGGTACTCTTCCAGTCTTTCAGGAAGTAGTCCGTACCTAACCAAACTAGTTTCTCTGCAGCCTAAAGATGCATTCGTGTCAACAACCTAGCATCCAAAAGTAAGTCTTTGCTTCATCTTGTGTACACCTCAACTATGCACCATTCAGTTAGGTGTACGTGTTTTCACTTGGAGTCTCTACCGTCTGATTTTTCAGTATAGTAACTATCAGTTTCTAAAAGTCTGGAGACACTGATCACGCAAAATTTTATGTGACCACATTTCCATCGCACAAACTCACTAACCATGATATATCGGTATCTTACTCAGCCAACGTACACCGCGAACACTGAGACACGAATTTGGAAGCTTATGCACAGTCTCAAGTAAAACGGAATAATCGGCAACAGTGCACAGACTGTCACGTCATCATAAATTTCATCGGAAACGGTTTTCAAGATGTACTTGAATGTGATGGAGTAGCTCCCATCAATTTGTCTCTTGATGGATTGTTCCGAGTAGGTAGTCGCAGTTCTTTGTTTTTTTTTTTTTTTTTTTTTTTTTGTGTCCTTACCTCACGAGCCGATTTCTCTCCATCGTAAGCTCTCAAGAACCGAGACTAGAAGAGCGCCAAAATGATGATGTTTAGAACTTGTTTACAAAGAGGCATTCGTTTTAGATGGGAAAGGAAGAAATTTTTGCACTCCGTTTTCTTTCGTAATAGTTCTTGTATTCCAAGAATCACGGCATCCAGGACAGTAGTCTGAATTCCATTTGTCATCCATCCAGACGCAGCACCCGATTTTGACACTTGAGTATCAGGAAACAGATCTTGCTGCTCGTTGTTTCAAATTCACACATTCCTCGAAATGAATCAAGTCGCTCCCCGTACGCAGAGAGTGGCTGCAAATGTTTTCGCAGTACTACGCAAAAGATTTCTGCGGCTGAGTTGATGTGCTGCACTGATGACTCTTGTGGCGTCTCAACGAGGTCGACGAAACGATGCTGCGTAATGGAAACATGAGAACTGGACATAAGAACAGCTTGCCGTTTTAGCACGGCACAAGAAATCAAGAAGCCTACTTATTCAAAGCCAACGCAAAACAAACCCGAGTGGGCGAGGTGGAACGTTTTGGAAAATAACGAGGAAAAGATAGAGCAAGGTTAGTAGTTGCAGAAGTTCCATTTAACATCCTCAATGGCATTCGCAATGCATCCACATGACGCACATTTCCAAATTCGAATTCACATTCATCTGCTATCCCCGATGCGACTTACGAACAGTGAACGTTTATCACTGTTACATTTTGGGAGCATTGATGAAGAATTTCAAGGAGAAGATTTTTTTTTTTTTTTTTCCATGTCCGCGCTCTTTCTTTCTCTCTTTGCTGTCTTCGCTCTGCTTTATCTTTATCGATTCCATTTTATTCCAACAGGGTATTCATGACAACTACTACGATACGTGTTTCAGAAGGACTTTTCCTGAAGCGGTTTTGCTTTCATTTGAATTTGGCTGATTTGACCTTTAGCGGAAAAACTTGGCGCATTCAGAATCGTGGCGAGCACTTCACGACGGGTATGCTTTATTCTATCCGGGCAACAACCATTTGTGACACCAATGCAACGCTGATTTCTTCTTTCGTGCTGCTATGCCAACCTCAGCTGCAGCTGCAGAACCAGCCATATAGTCCCGCTCGTCACCTCCTCCCTCCTCACGAACACACGCCGCTTTGAATACCGGACCAATTCATCTGCGATCCGTGATCAGATCTGCATCCTGCAGTTACATACACATCGATAAGACTCCCTTAAATTATTTGTCGCACGCACTTTGCACCATTTGATGCCGAAAATTCTTCGTACCAACTTTCAGTCAAGGGCCGGTTTGCCTATCTCTGACCACATCTGCAGTCACAAGATAATGGCTGTCCTTTAGCTTGCCTACCGTAAGTTTACACTTCCTTCAAGAGAACTGGATGGTTCTGCAGCAATTATGCCACCACATAGACTCATAGATTCCTTGAAAATAAAATGAACGAAAAGACAGCTTTTTAAAGCAATCGCTCTAAATTAGCCAAACTTCGGTATCCATGACAATGCAAAACTTCAGCAAATAATGCAATGCTTGAGCAGTTTATCTCATTACAACGGCTCGGCCCTTCGGTCCATTACCGTTTATAGGAGCATAATAAATTGGTACTCGTGGAAAGCATTCTTTATCAGAATTGCCGAAGTCTTTATTTGCCGTTCGATTATCTCAGCTACATAGTAACTGAGGTTTTCCATCCTCCCACCGACTACTGCAAACTCATGTAATATATCCTTGTCAGTGGTCTAGAGACAGCAATGCATATAAAATGCCGAAATAATTTATGTTGTGTACTGTTTTACTGGTTTCTGTTTGTATCCACGTCCAAATATCTCGTTCGCGCAAAGGTCCAGAATGACTGTGCTTCGTTTTGGTTCCCTGAATTTTTCATTTCCTGACGGATGCTCGCGGGGTCTTCCCGTCACTAATTTCCTGATGGGTCTTGAAATTGGACCTCTTCGCATGGGAGATCACTGCTTTTCAAATCGTCCCCATTTACGGAGAACAACGAAAATCTGAGAATCTGGCGAATCCCTTGTTCCAAAGCTTACATGCAAAATCCGTTATTTGCACTTTGTATTTCTTTGTTTTTTCCCTTCCTCTTTTCCGTTTTCTGTCCATAGGATTCCACTTTGGAGGCGATGCTAATGCGCCGTACAGCAATACTGACTTTCCAGTAGCTTTGTGTGGATGACTTAAGTCTAGAAGAACTGTGAATTTCACCTAATGACTCATCCAACATGTTAATTATCTCACTATTATTGTTATTGTGTCATTTTTAATACTGACAGTAATAACAAGGTAGATAATTATTTGCTTTGCTTTTGCTTCATTCTCTCCTTTCACATGGATAATTGACATCCTCACAAACATTTTGTCCATAAGCTTTTGTTTATTCTGACTTTCACTTCTCATTAAAGCAAGTGCGGCCTAAATCTGCATCGTAAGTTCCCGAGGAGCCATCTTCGAGGAGCAGGGCGCATCATAATAAATTACTAGAAGGGATTTAAAAGCGATGCTAATTCTAATAAACTTTTCGGATGACTATTAAACATTATAATAACGATGACATATTCCCGCTACTGGAAGTAATCCGTCATAGATTCGTAGTTAAAAATACAGAGTCGTTTCCCTGTCTTCTTTATAAGCAGAAATGAGCAGTCTTTCATTTCATCATAAATGCGTGAATATACTCATTTCTCACGGCACGATTAGTATCAAACTATCCCCACATTGTGGTCCGCCGACATCACCTCAAGAGATTGTAGGTGATTTGTTTTGAACTTCATGCAAAATTACACATTACTTCGCCAGCAGCGTAAGATTAGCTCTTAATAACTACTACAACAAATTTGTTTTTTGTTTTTGTTTTTTTTTTTGGCAAGCATCTCCGCCCTATGGTGGTAGCGATTACGATCGCATCCAAGAAACCTCTTAGAATATTAATTACGGCAAAAAGTCCAATGTAGTTTATACTCTTCTGCAAAAAAAAAAAAAAAAAAGGTCAAACGTATGACTGATTTTCATTTGCTTTCTAGATATTTCTGGAATTAGCGCACCCAAAACTAGGCATTTATCTGCGATGAATTTCCGGAAGTGTTGCCATTTTCCATGAAGTTGTCTTCAGCGACACCATCGAGGACCAAACATTTTCGAACTCTGCACATACATAATTGCTTACACTGGCTACAATTTATACGTACATTATGGTTATGGTACGTAATGCGCAAGCTGAAATAGTCTACTTTCAGGCTGCATGATATGCGAACAGAAATAGGAAACATCATTTATGGTAGATGACTACTACTTAATTCATATGCATGTATAAAAAGCACGTCGAACATTCGCACGCTGCGTAAGTGTACGAATGTACATGCGTGCACGGTACATGTTAACTATCCAACTGCGCATGCTTTAGGATAATCATGTCCTGACATTGAAAACACTTTTCATGAAATGGTAATCTGCAATCGTCCCGGGTCAGATTTTCGAATATTTCCAGCACGGAGCAAACGAAAAGGACCTACTGAAGGCCGCCATTGGTCACACAAATAAAATGTGGCATCTTCGAGCCCCTCGCAAAGGAACCTCTGATCACCACACGGCTCGTCTGCAACGAAAGGACGTACACATACACTTATTGCCGACCGCACTGCATGCACGGTGTGTCCCCGGAGTGATTCTGTCTTCAGAATTCTCAGCGACGCGATCCCCTTTGAGGAGAGGAGAAACACACTGCGAAATGTGAGCCCAGCTGAGGTCAGTTCCCAAGTGTTTGAGAACCTCAGCAGCACAAAGTGAAAAGGGAATTTGTGCATCCTCGCAGGAATGAAAATTTCACTCGAAAATGTGTTTGCTTGGAGGAAGGTCATGTTTGCATGGACACTCGTGAATGGGAAGCAGAAGATGGAAGAAATGTTGGCTTCCTTTCGATTCATTCGAAAGGAAGAAGCTGTGCCCACTTTGGAGAAATGGAAGACCATTTATACTCTCTTTTTTTTTTTTTTTTTTGTCTTTTGTGCTGCCGAGTGTCGATAGACCGTGGTGCAAAGGCGAACTCTGGTGCATGGAAACATGGGGTTTTTTTTTTTTTTTTGAGAACTTCATTAAGACCAGTAATACATGCAGATGAGACGGATTTTCTCTGCGTTTTCCTGCACACTTCGTTCTGGATACCCTCTTCAAATTTTTCAGGTGTTATACATGTGTTCGGGCTCCCTGAGGTTACACTGTTTTTTTGAAATTAGCGATAATTTTCCCCGGGATTCCAGGAACTACGACGGCCTTGAAATCAAATTGCAACTCTTCCTAATCTCATAATGAGTGATTATCGCACAGTAATCATTTCTGAGTTGGGCCCCTGAGCACGGCTGCAGATGTATTCTGCCGCAGCTCCTGCCCGAGTTTGACGGAGGGAAACACGAAAGGAAATCTTAGAAGTCTAAGAACGTTCGCAAACGGGCAAAAAAATAAGATTTCCTCCGATTCCGCCACCTCCGTTGCCTGGCTGCCACAGCGTGTAGTTTACAGCCACTTTGGCAGGGCGGACGTGTAACACCATGCTATAGGATTACACATCCGCATCCCGTCCTGCAGCAGTACACGAAATGGTTGCCATTTCGTGGACTTCTTCCCGTTCGAAGAAGTCGGGCTCGTAGTAGAAAAGCAGAAAAAGGTGCACGACGCACGTTTCCATGGAATACGAGCTGCCTTTAGGATGGCCCCCCAAGATCTCCACACCACGAGCTGGCAACCAGAACGGGAGCACGAAGCAGAAGAGACCGAGGTCTCTGTGCTCCGTGCTCGACAGCAGAGATGGTCTGGATTTCAGGCCACGGACTGTCCTTGCTGACCACAGCACGCAATCTGTCCGAACAGGAAGAATCCGAAACCTGCGACTTTCTTTCTTTCCCACATAACAAAAATCGTCAACTCGAAGAATCCCTCCCGTGAGGAGTGTCAACGGGAATGTTCTCTCACTGCTTAGTTACGAGCGTGGAAGGATTCATTTTCGTCAGTTCAGGCATCGACGACACCATCATTTTATATATATATTCTTCCGTTTCTCTCCTTTTTTTTTTTTTTTTTTATGTGTGTGTGTAAGGATTCGGCATTGTACCTCCCTACAAAGCTCCATGGAAATTCTGACAGCGATTTTGGTCCATTTCGTTGCGAAAAAACTGAGAAGCGATTTTCCCTTTTGAGATTCACGTGTCATAGCTATTCATTCTGAATTACATATGAAAGCAACTGCTGAGCCTGTTGAAAATCCTGTGCGTACACATACATTTTTTTTTTTTTTTTCTTTTTTTCTTTCCCTGCAAAGTGCGAACGAACGGGGCAAAATGTGAACTGCAGCAGCTGTTGCAATTTCCGGAAGTACTCAAAATGAGCGTGTCGAAACACACACTCATGGTGTTCATGATGATAAGGTTGACCGTGCTGCCTCCGTTAAACGACACTTTCTTCCTTTCGTACCGACGGGGAAGAAGAAGGAACCCCCGTACGGGAACCGCGAAACGTGTACAGCAAGCCTACGTCGGAAACGCCGACTTTTCCCCGCGCGAACGCAAAACGCATCACACATTACATGTGATTTCACATTTAGGATTCACGGCACTGCACTTTCCATTAAGCTCCCTGTCGCAAAAATGCAAATCCCTTGATATTTTCTATGGCTCACCTTTTCGTCTCCATGTTCAAAGCTCATTTCAAATATGGCGATTTCCCGCCCAACATATACAACAAGCACATTTACTTGGGATCACGTCACTCGAGTGCTCAAAAGAAACTCTGAAGGAGCAAAATGCGAAATTAAAAACACGAAAAACTGAGGCACTCATTCCAGTGTTCCAAAACAGGGGTGGGGGCGGGGGGGGCAGAAAGGCAGAAATGTCGGAAAACGGGAAAGGCACATGGACACGAAATACGCTATGCATCAGGAGTGAAACACCTGAACGTGTGCAACAAAGGCACTTCTCCCCCCCTCCCCCCTCCTCCTCCTCCTCCCCCTCCCCCTCCTCCTCACGATCTGCCACACTTGTTTAAGAAGAGTACGCAGAGCCTGCAAAGTACCAAGCTGCATCTCCCTCTGCAACTTGCAATCGATGTTCACGTTGCAGGCACGCTGCAAGTTTTGCAGAAAAACCTGCCGTCGGACTAGGGTTCGCGTGACCGTCCCGAAACATGTATGTTTGCGTGTGTATCCACACACACATATACATATGTACACTATGCAATCGGAAGCACATTTTATTCAGCAGTGCGAGATGACAACGCTTTCCCATTCACGCTTCCATATATATATATATATATATACATATATGTACGAGCGCATCCTCGGCTTCGCCGTTGTGATTATTTTCCTTATTTTTCATGCCAGGATCAAAGTCCGAAGACGGGGAGCTGCGGTCGACGGAGATGGTGGGCTGCAGAGTGGTACAGCTAATTAATCATTCATTACAAATTGGCCCAACTCCCATACCCGTCGATCTCCCCATCAACCTTGCTAAGCAAGGACACGTGCGAAACTGAACGGAACACACTCGAAGTGCAGCGTTAGCTCTGCCTCCGCGCGAGAAAAAAAAAAAAAAAAAAAACGAAGCTCTTCAAGGTCAGCTTCGTGCCTTGGGCTAAACTTCCCGTGAACGCTCGTTCGGCTACAGCGTCGTAGTAAGGCTGATGGGCAAAAGCAAGAAAGGAGCAGAGGGAGAGGAGGAGGACGAGGAGAAGGGAAGAGCGAATCACTCGATATGCATCGTCTCGTGCACGAGCGAGCGCCCGTGACGTCTTCCCGGATGGGAAACCCCGGCGCGCGCGTGTCCTTCCCTCGGAAGTGTCGCCAGCAGGGAAGGGGAGCGCGCAATTCCGTCCCGAGGAAACGAGACGCCACCGTCGCCTCGAGGATCTCAGCTTCCCGGCGCGCGCCTGCCTGCGCCACTTCGGATCACTTGGGATCACTCCCTCAGCTCGCGAGCTCTTTCCCTGGAGGAGAGAGAAGGGCGTAGGGACTCCTACCCCCCCACGCGATGGGCCACTCCAACCAAACGGCAGCTGAGCACCGACCGGGAATGCTGGTGAGGGAAAGGAGGGTGCCAACGTTAGGGAAGGCTTCGCGTTGACCTGGGAAGGGGGGGAGGGGGGACGAGGGGCAAATGGCGAGCGCATGCCCTCCGGCGACCATCCTTTGACGACCGGAAGCTGCGACTGAGGCGCCGCTTGGATCGCCGCTCGCCAGCCAGAGCGGAGAGCTGCTCTCTGGAGGAGGGCGATCAGCCTGCGGGTGAAAGGGGATCGAACGGGATGAACTAACGCGACTTGCCCCTCTCTGCCACCTCCTCTCGTCCACGCACACCCTACGCCCTCCCACCACCCTCTCTCCCTAAGAGGCGGTGCCTCCTCATGATACGGGCACGCGCGGACCTCCACGGTCAGCCACCACACAACTCTGTCTTCAGCGCACGGTCGGGGCGCACGGCAGTCCCAGGAAGAAAAAGGGAAGTAAAGCACTTCGGACTTTGGAGGGAGCCGGCCGGATGCGGGAGGAGGAGGAGGGGAGTGACGAAGCAAACAGTGGGAAGTCTCACACTTACGTGTCAGGCCGCCGCGTGGAGCTGCGGTCGGCGGGCGCGCGCGCCTCCTTCCCTCGTCCCTCCGTGCCGGGCGACGGCGGCGGCTGCGTGCGCGTCGACGTCGGAGATCGAACTGCGGCGCGCGGTCGCCCCGTCCAAGAAGCCATCGGAAGCGCCGACGACGGCGACGCGGGAGGGAAGGAGAAGGGAGTAGCGGGAATTTCGAGACCTGGGGTACGGCCGGGGCGAATGCGCTGCCCCTTCCTCGTTTCCTTCCCGTATCGGGTGCCTCGAGGGACCTCGCGACGAGCAGGGAAGGAGACTGACGGAATTCCGGGAGCTTTCCGGCCGTCGCTCGTCGCCTGGGGGTCTCGGGTGGAGAAAAGGGGAGGGGGGAGGGACCATGCCCAGATCGCTTTCCACGACGAAAGGGAGGATAGGAAGAGGCCGGTTGCTTCGGGAGGAATCTTTTTCGTCCTCTGGAAGAGGACGCGGTCACTCCCACTTTCTGGCCATCGTCAAGACCACTTCCTCACACGGAGGAGGGGAAAGGGGGGGGGAGGTCGCCATCATGCCAGCCATCCGGTCCCTCCGCGGCGCATCCTTCACCACGGAAGATGTCCAGGGGAGGACGGGCCGAGGTCGCCACGAGGAATTGGCACACTGCCACTCCGGTCTGCAAAGAGCACCGGTCCCGCCGGTCTGGGTTGGGGGAAGCGACGGAGGAGGAGGAGGCGAGGAATCGACCCCTATGTGGGGGAGGGTCGAGAGAGGAGGGGTGTGGCAGAGCGGCAGTCCCTGCCTCTTTTGCGACGAGCGCAGAAACGAAAGAACAAAAAAAAAAAAAGCAGCGGCAGCGGAGGCGGTGAGAGTGTGACGTCAACTGCAGCCCGCCGCGGCGGCACGCACGCACGCGCGTAAGAGGAAGGAGGAGACGAAAGGGGAAGTGGGACCTAGCTGGAGGGAATTTCTTGCCAAAGTCACACCGCCCGTCACGAGCGATCTGTCGGCCCACGAGGCGAGGATAGGGAGCGGGAGTCAGCAGCGCGTCCGAGAGGAGGAAGAGGAAGCTTCTCGAAAAGGCTGGAGTTGGCGGTGGGGATAGCGAGCAGGGAGAGGGAAAAGCACCTTGCCACCATGCCCGCGGCAGCGCCACCGTCGCTCCCGCGCGCTGCGGTTTCCGACCAACGCCTCCAGGGCCCGAAAGGGAGGAGGTTCCCCGCGCGCTCCCGCGGATCGTCGACCGAACAGCGCCGCCACCCCTGCCAATCTTGCCTCCCTTACGGGCGGCCGTCGGTCGACCGAACGCAGCACCTCTGAGAGAGACGGCGGCGGCGATGGGAACGACCAACGGTAGCCGGGAAGCCTCCGGCTGGAATCACCAGGAAGATTCCCTCCTTCTCTCTCGGGTCTTCCCAGGTCCCGTGATGGTTGCACGCCGTCCGTCTTCCCCTCCTACTCCGGTTCCGTCCATCCTCCTCGAACGCGCTGCTCTCCCTCTGGGTCGACGGGGAGACCTTGGAGCCTGGAGGACCTAGAGTGGTCTAGAGGGTCGCCCTTAGCAGAGCGGATCTTCCCGAAATACGACTGGGAAGCTGGAGACGATCACCTGGTGGTGGCCTCATGGTAATGACCTCTCACGAAAAAAAAGCAGGGCGCTCGCGTGGGCGCTCAGTGCACACCCGGTGCGTTTCCACGAGGGGGCGAAGAAGAGGCAGCACGCCCTTCCCTCCAGGGCCCGACCGGTGGCTTCACATAGGAGCAGCGAAGGGCCAAATGACCCTTCCCCTTCCCCGGTGTTGACGCTTGTGAAATCCAGGCAAACGGACCAGGGTACGGCTCTTCGCCCACTGCTGGTCCAGATCTCCAGAAGCTCGGATAAAGGGTGCTCGTGACTCATGACTCCGTCCCCGAACCAAGGGTTTAGAGAGGCAGCTGGAGCTCCGCGTGACCCGAGCTGCCCTCGTGCAGACATGACCAGGGGCATTCCATGGGCTCCCTCACGGTGATCTGCAGCAAAGCCGTGGCCGGGTCGCGCTGCCGGCATCAAAGTGCACACCCTGCGCCTTCGCTGCCAGTCGCGCTTCCTCTTCCCGCGGACCTCCTCCACGAGAGCCGGAAGTGCCACTTCCCGTCAGCGGGAGACGTCGTTACAAACTCCGTGCACGCCGTTCCTCTTTCGGACCCACTTCCGGGAGGAAGGAGGAGAAAGAGGAAGGGAAGGTATGTACGCTGCTCGCGTTCCCTGCTGCCGCCAGAAGTCCTTTTTTCCCGCAAGAGCGCATGTGCGCGAATCCCATCCTGGCAGGCAGGCAGGTGCTCGACGGGGGTTTGCCGGTGCGCCTGTTATCTTCAGCTCGTTGGAGCCATTACGAAGGATGGTGCGAAGGTGCACATGTTATCAACCGTCACCGTTGCACATGCTGCTGCCTATGGTGAATTTTCAGGCCCCGTTGCCTCGGAGATTTACAACGGGTTTTCTTCTAGCCTGCGTTTTTTTTTTTTTTTCCCCGCCCGGCTCCCGGAGCATGTTTTAGAAGATGAAGTCGGAAAAACACAGTTCGGTACCTCAGGTTCTTTCGCTGAACATGAGGTCACCATCAGTTACGATCCCAACGACGACTGCCCTCGATCTGGATTCGGAGCAAGAGCTTAGCATCTCCGTAGAGACCACTTGAGATACTCACCGCAAGTACCAGAGAAAAAAAAAAAAAAAGAAGAGAGGGAGAGAGATTATGCGTCTGAACCTGTGCGTGCACCTGCTCTCGAACCCTTTCAATCCCAAGAAGAACTCCCTGCTTGCATGTTCTTCGGAGGAATTATCTGACTTCCCGAGCGTCCCGATTGAAACTCTGATTGGCAGGTTTGAAGTCAAAGCAGCCAACCGTAGTTGGAAACGCGAGCGTCACATTTCAAACGTGAAGTGTCCTCCGCCTCTTCTTGCGCTCTTTTTTAAGGTGGTGATGATGATGCTGGGAGTTGCGTGCAGGGAAAGGAAACACGAATTTCTTGAACCCGTCCTCAAGCCAAGAACGGCGTCACGTCTCCCTCTCCTTCAGATGACGGGGCCCAGCGGAAGTGCTTCGGCCCGCGACAAAGAGCCATCGTATTGATCGGATGTCGCGGGGAGGAGTCATCCGAACAAAGGCAGTCGAAGGCTCGGTTTCCAGTTCCTTTCTGGAAGGCTCTCAGCGTCTTTCTTGCGCCATCGCAACGTGACGGTGGCTTCCTCCAGGCGAACGCCCCCGCCAGAAAAACGGGATGTGAAAACAATTGGCAGCAAGAAGCGGAGCGGCATCCACTCCATGGCGAGACGACTGAGCCTGACTGAGCGCCCTGGCGATAGGGGGGGGAGGGTGCATGCCTGTGGGATCACCCCCTCCTCGACACGCCTCACATCTCTGAAAGAAGGCAACGGGAGATTCCGTGCTTTTCCTGCTGGGCCGCTTTCGGATTTTGCCCAAGCAGCGGACGCTCCGCGATTCGATTTGGGAACTGAACCAACTGTTCGTGGAATTTCGTGATCTTTCAGATCCTTCTTTCTTCCCCCCCCCCCCTCCTCTCCCTCAATCTCTTGACAAGCTGGGCCAATAGTAGAGTTAGCAGCACCTGGGTCGTTGCTTAGGAACCCGGAATTAGCGTGTTCGATATTCTCGATGAGGTGGATCGTGCGAGGAACTGAAAGGGGCCCGACACCTTCGGCTTTCCGCAAAAGACTCCGAGCTGCAAGTGTTCAGAAGGATGGAGGGGGTGGGGGGCAGACAGATGGGTCCGCCTTGGAGGCGAGCCGGGTCCTGGCGCACTGGAGAAGCAATTCGCCTCCTCGGCGCTTCCTCCGCCCCCATCATAGTGGGAGACGCACGCTCGATGGAAAAACTGGCTCGTTTTCAACCGGTCGCCCGGGGCGTTTGTCAGGAATCAACAGCTAGTCTGGGAACCGAGATCCCAAGGTGAAAACAAGTTCACGGGGGAGCATCACCGACACGCAGGCAGGTCGCTGAAGATGTCCGGGGCGGAAGAGGAGCGGCAATGAAGAAAGAAAAGGTGGGGGAGTGGAATCTTTGGTCTGAGTCGCCCCCATGTGCTCAGTGGAGGTGCGGCATACCGGCAATCTCCAGCTTGACTTCCTCCTGCACGCGAGGCCGCCCCGCAGCCGTCCTCATGCGGTCGGTTGTCAGGCGGGTGACCTCCCTACGCAGCACCGGAGAGACTCCGGCACGTGAGCCGCGGCGATGGAGCGGATGCAGAATCCCATTGCAGCCAGTTCACCTGTGGGGAGCCCGTCGCGGCAAGTCCTTGGCGGAGGGGAGGTCTTTCGGTTCCATGAGAGCTGAAGACACAGCCTCCGCCACAGTCTGCCGATAGTCTGTAGACACCCCCCCCCCTCCCTCCCCAGAAACCGGATTTCCACGCTGGTTGGTCACTGGGTACCCCAGTGACACCAGGGTAGGCACACAAAGGAGGGACCTGAAGCAGGGAAGTGTAGCATCTCTTCCTGTCAGCTTTCCTTCCTTGGCCCGGCAAGGTGGAGTCTCAGCGGCGTTCGCCAGCTCGCTCATCTTCCAGCTGTCAGGGAGTGACCGAACTCCTTGACAGTGCTCCCACCCCACTGGTTAACAACGGCCACCGCCCCGAGGGCAGACGGTGCTGAGGCGGGGAGTGTCAGACGGGACCACTTCGCCCAGTCCTGCAGAACAGCTCCCGGCGGGGTCGCAGAGGAGGGTTCGCGGGGAACGAAGCTCCCATCCAAGCGCACTTCCAGAACGGCATCCCCAAGTCCCCACCGCCTCCTGCCGCTATAAATTCCGGTTCGAGGGCCGTTGCAGGGTTGCCCTTTGCTGCCTGCGCAGCGCCGAAGGGGCGAGTCATGCCGGCGCACATCGCAGAGGAAGAAGGTTCACGATTTGCCGTGGAGTGCCAGCTGTCGCAGCAGCTTCCCTTGCAGCTCGCTCTTTTCCAGAGTTCATCCCTACGCGGCGCCACCAAGTATTATTACTGGAGGCGAATCCGGGTCCCTGCAGGACCCATGGGACTTTTCTTAAGAAAGGGATCTTTGCAGAAAATCAGAGAGGGGGGGTGGGGGGTGCGGAGAAACATGAAAAAGGGGAGCGACAAAAGGGGGCTGGCTGGTTGTTTCTCACCCGGGTGCGCCGGGGCGGGTTTATTCCTAAACTATCCAGGAACAGAGTTCCCGGACAAAGGACACAGAAGAAACGAAGGGGGGGGATCCCCGACACGCAGGTCGGTAAACCGAAGTCCGGAACGGGAGGGAGGGGACCACAAATACACACATAAAAACATAGAAATAAAGATATGGGGAGGGTAGGCTGGCTGGTTGGCTGGCTGCCCTGTGCCTCCTCCGCTTCCTCCTCCTCCTCCTTCGTTTCCGTGCTCCGGCGTTCCCTCGACATCACGTGAGTGGGTTGTCCGCGGAGCGATCCGCTTCTTGTTTTCCTGCTCCGACTGGCGGCTCGTTCAAGATGGAAGACCCGCCGAAGGACGGCTCTCCCGCCGCGAACGGACCCCTGCTGAAGGAGTACTCCTTCTGAGGACTCGAACTTTCAAGAAATGCACCTCCCCTCTCTCAGATGACCCTGTCCGCGCTCGGGTCGGTCACTCGCGAAATGTCCTCAGGGGACCTGACTTGAGCCCTGCCAAGGTCGATCGGGACACCACTTTGAGCTGCCCTTTCGACGTGGCCGAACGTCATCGGAAGGTGCATCTTTGCGCGGCTTCTGTGGCGCTTTCGGTAGTATCGGCTGAAAGCACCATGAGGACGATGGCCGTCCGAAGGTTCCGATGTCTCTGGAAGAACCAACTGCCCGAAACCTGATGGCCGGATGGGCTTCTCCTCCGTGCGGTCTTCAGCGCCGTCCCCCACTCTTCGCAGTTTGCTGATCGCTGAAGGTTGTCTGGCGGCAGACAGGTCCTGCAGAAGTCGAAGATCTCGGCGGGGATCGGACGGAGAGGTGAGAATGAAACTCTTCAGAGCAGAGCAGTTCCGGAAGAAGGTGGCTCACGTCCGACCCAGGGAAAAGGGGAGCCTGCGCGGAAGATGGCAAGAGAACGAGAAGTGTCGGCGGGCGCGGCTGTTCCACGAAACACGCGTGGAAAGGACAGGCTAGAAGCTGGTGGCCAGGAAGAGGAGTTGCGGCTGCTGCACTGGGGGGGGGGGGGGGTCAGCTTCCGCTTGGGTCGTCGTCACTCTCAGAGGCGAAGAGCCAAGGAGGGATCCGAGGTTTCTCTTCAAGACCAGAAGAGTGGAACCGACCAGATGATTCGCCCTGGAGTGGCGGGACCTTCTCCCATTCTCCTGTGGTTCACATTCGACTTTATCATTTCCTCGGCAAAAAAAAAAAAAATCCCTCCCTCCTTCTGGAGAGCGACCTGCACACTTGGCGCAACCGCTCCCTCCCCCTTGGCGGACGCGCTCGCCTACAAGGTTCTTTCCGCTGCCGCCGCCTCTGAGCTTCTCGTCGCTCCTTCTTCCCGCCAGAGAACCGCTGACTCATCTGAGAGGGCGGGGCTCGTCGCATCTGCTCTTCCGATTTCCCCTCGGAAGAACGTCGGGAGCAGCTGGGTGGCCCGCGGAAGAACCTCCTCCCCGGTTCTTACTCGTCCCGGTTCCCCTCTCCGAACCCCGCCAGCGGCGAGGAAGCAGCCGGAGGGCTGGGCGCCGAAACGGATGCTTCCTGCTTCTGGCCGACAAGCGCGACCGGTCGACCACGAAGAGAAGCGACCGCTGGCTTTTGACGCGGGTGCCGACGTGAAGCTGCGTGTGCAAGGGATGCAACGTTGTGCTAAGAACAATGGGCTCTGCATCCGATCCTGCGACCCCTTCAACTCGGCGCTGCAGCTCCCTCAGGTAGTCTCGCGATGACCCCCCCTCCATTCGAACCCCGCAGGCAGTCAAGATGGTGCGAGCGCAAGAACCCAACGATTCCTCCGCCTACACCCGCGGTGGAGCAACCTGCGGCCCGCTGCGATGGGAAGGTTGCCCACTTTCGAGGTCCAGCGAATCCAGACTCGTGGCAGGAGGACCGTTTCACCATCGAAAGTGATGGTGACTCCTCCTTTTCCCACGAGTGCCTCACCTGATTCCCTCCTTCCCCCCCCCCCCCGTTCCCGGGAAGAAAACTCTGTGGCAACTTCATCTTGAACGCATCTCGAGTTTACGTGGCAACAGCTTAGAAAAGAATTCATTGCGCAAGGCTCCGGACGTTGCAGGCTGAGGGGTCTCTGCCCAGAGGCGAAATCGAATGCCGACGACTGATGATGCTCCTTCGGGAGCAGGCAAAAGAAGTAGCCTCCATTGTTCCTCCTGTACCGGACGCCCACTTCCGAAGTCCAGAGCTTCCGGTCTCGTGGCAGGAGGGCGGTTTCGTCACCGGAGAGGGCCCGGTCGAGACGGGCGGCAAAGGTGACCCAGGGTGGTCTCCTCGTCGGACAAGTGCGGGTGACCCCTTCGCGTACGCGATTCTGGATCCCCAAACCTCCTGCACGTCGAAGTGCGGCGCCGAAGTTTCGGTGCACTGCACGCGCGCGCAACCGCATTCGTTCCCTCAACGGCGGCATTTTTGCGCATGCGCGTGGCGCCTCTCTCGATCGGAAACGCCGCGCAGCAAGCAGGCGAAAAATCCCCATGGAAAAATCATGCGCATGCGCGTAAGCGGACGTGCGTATACTTTTTTCCCGTACAGGCAAGCGTGTAAAAACAGATACGCGTGTGTACATTTGCACACGACGGAATTCCTGCTTACGACGGTCAGCACGTTTCGATCGTCTCCGTTTCCACAGATGCAACGCGTTTAGAAAGATGGCGACGGAGACGACCTGCGAAGCTCCTCGTTGTTCGTGGGCCGAGAACGAGTAACCACCGCGTATGCCTGTTGGTTGCACGGCTTCGAGGGACCCACGTGTGGCAGATGCACATTCCAACCACAACGAGCCGCAGTTCTCGATTTCCGTCGGACGTCGACGACGACACTTCTATATGTTGCGCGGGAGGCTGTCGCTGGAGAATCCTCTGGAAGTTCCGAAAACGATTACGAGGAGTGGAGTTTGAAAGCTGGCATTTGGTATTGGTTGGTGGGAATGACGTGAGGGGCCCCACTCGGCATGCTGACGAATTTTATAAACATTATTGATACTTACGAAGTGTGATGATCTGCGATCCTCTGAGACAAGAAGGCTCCCCGCCGTTGTTCTAAAGTATGTATTTCAGTCATAGGAACAGCTAGGAAAACCTCCAATCAGACCTTCCCTTGGCCACTGCTCCCCCCAGGATGGACCACACTTCTGGCGCGCGGTGCTCCGTCCGTCTGAAAGGAGACTCGTCTCCCGCGCTCCTCGGCCCAAGGGAAGATGTGTCGCTTTCGAAGTCGTCCGTTGCTGCACCGGCGCCTACCAATGGAGCCGGTAATCCAAGGTGCAGAGGTTCGCGGGACCTTCCCTCGTTTCCAGAGTGACGCTTTATGAGATCGGGAACGAGGCTGCCTAGCGTTTCCAGAACTCTCCGCTTTTTTTCCTCTCCCCCCCAAAATTCCTCCGGTCGCTTTCTCCACAAAGCCATCAGGTGCTCATCATACCGGTCACTAAGTTAAGTGGTATACAAAGTGCGCTTGGAGCTCACTGGGTACAGTGCACCATCCCAAGCACGCTCAGATGCTGCTCACGAGAACCACGTGGACGTACCATGAGCGCAAACGCTTGCTGACCACGATCGATCGCAGTGAGCATATACCACCGGGTGCACAAGAGGCGCTCAGATGTGCGTAGCGTGCCGTTGTGCTGGTGCTCTTGTTTTCGTGTTTGTCCCTGCGCAGCAGTACACGCGGGATGGTTAGGGAGAGAAGTGTGAAAAGGTGGGTTGGTGGAAGATGGGGAACTAGTGCGGTGCGACTCTTGGTAGGTTAATGAGGACAGCAGTGGAGAATACGGCAGTGAAAATTTGAATCGAAGAGGCGCATGTGGTGGCTTCTGATAGTTTGATTGATTGAATGTGGAGTGTAAGGTGAGTAGGATATCATAGCAATGGATGTAATGAGGGGTGGGGAGAGGGCGAAGGGGTCGAATGGAGAGAACGAAGATTTATGGTGGCCATTTTGTTTTCGTACAGCCGGTGGCGGGTGCATGTGATGGTAAAAGGATAGTTGTGAGGAAGGTAATGATGATGGAATAGAGAAGGGCAAGCAGTCCGTGTTCACACCCGGATGTGCCGGGGCATTTATTTCATGGAAACAAAAATACAAAGAATTGACGCGTGGCGAACCCGAAGGTCCACCACACCAAACCAGCTTGCTGGTTGCCGGCGCTATGCCGGCGAGGTCCTTCCGATGCGCAAGGGTTGGGAAAGAAAAAACAAAACAAACCAAAAAGTTCAAACATGGGAGGGAACAAATGTTTTAGGGGAGCAGTCCGTGCGTGGGTGTTGAGTGTGGAATCGAATCGATCGATATCAAAATTTGCCTTGGCAATAATTACAACTTGACAATTTATCGTAATTTTCTACCTAAAATTCTAATAGTTGATCGCTGCAAGGAAGTCGTGGAGCTAAGAATCGGATGGTTGTGGCTCCGTTACTGATGCCACGAATTTCGCAGTAGCGGACAAAGAGGATTCCCGGTTTATCCGGTATGATGCACCGTTGGCTAAGACATCCGGGGATGGCGTCCGTTCCGATTTCCTAGGGGAAGGAAGGTTAACTAGCGAAGGACCTCTGAGGATGCCACGACCATGCTAAGTAAGTAAGTAGTGTTACGTGCTAGGAGTAGGTGATCATCTGTGCTGAGGAGACGTAGGTCGGGAGTGATGAACGAGCCGGAGTGGATGTTGTGGCACGTCTGAGCATCCAGAGCCATTGGATTGCGAATGACCTTATCGTAAGGGAGGGGGAACGCTTTCTGCGTAGGAGGTGGGGGATGCGAAGAAAGGAGGTCGCGATTCGTAGAAAGACGCGTGTCGGTGTGGGAGCTCGAATGAATTCTGAGAGTTCTCGATAAGGAAACAGAAGATCGCCGTCTGACGAAGACGTGTCTCCGAACGGTGACAGATGGAGAAAAGGCCAGCTGCTGCTGCATCCAAACTGGCACACAAGAGTGGTGTCTTCCTCGGGGTGTTCCGACCTTAAACTATGCAACCAGCTGCTGTTTTTTTTATATAAAAAACGAAAAAAAAGTCAATAGCGATCTCGCGTGGAGATTGTTACTACTGGCCAAGGATGATTATCACCCGATTGTGCCGAGGCATTTATTACGTAGAGCAATAAAATTACATTGGTGTGGTAGGACCGTTGGTTCAACCACGCACGATGAGCCTGCCGAAGAGCGGTACGCAGACCGGCGAGGTCCGCTTCGGCAGCGTGAGGGAAGGGAAAACAAAAACAACAAAAAAACATAAACACACAAAACAGGGTAGGGAAAATTATACATGGGGAGGGAGGGGACCGAGGAAGGGATCACGGCACGCTGCCAGGCGTCCTCTGCATCCTGCTCAGGATACTGGCAAGTTCTGTCCGTATAGCTTCCGGGTGGGTCTCTCTCAAGGTGGTCCTCAGGGAAGATCCGCACCCAGTGGATGACATCCCTGCTATTTCGGCCTCTTCCTAGGTTCCAGGCTTTTTTTCCACGGACGCAGCAGAGAACTGCTAGGGACGCGGCTGGCGGCAGAGCGACACGCACGAAGAGGCGTTTCCAAATGTCCCTGGGTCCGCCCGCCGGGATTCCTAGGGTGGTCGCGAGGCGATCCCAAAGGGGTCGAAGGGCACACAGTCCAAAAGCAGGTGCAGGAGGGTCTCCTTCTTCCCCTACCTGTCTCACTGAACGTCCACGCTCCCCCATGTCCAGTGGCGAAGGCGCTCTTTGCGCGTGATTCCCCCAAGCATCACCAGCCACGCCAACTGTCGCCACTTGAGGAGAAGGGTGCCAAGGATGATGGAAATCCCGTTGGGTTCTTCTGTTTCGCTGTTTTCCTTCCAGCTTCTTTTGTTTTTTCTGGTTATCTTTTCTTTGGTTCGCCAAGTGCTGAGGAACTGTTCGCCTAGGAGCACACAGGGTCCTTTAAGACTGTCCACTCCACATGTGGATGCGTGTCAATTCTTCAAGATAGGTGGTACCTCTGGAGGAGACCAACCTGTGAATCCAGAAAGGCTTCAGAGGAAGGAGTCCGTTCCTCTCCCGCTTGGGAGGGAACCCAGAAGGAAACCCTCGCCCTGGTTCTCTCTGAAGGGAACATCTTCCTTATTCTCTCCGGAGGGGTCCCTCGGACGGGACCATTCCTCATTTCTTTTCCGAAGGGAACCAGGAAAGAATATTCTCATAAAATTTCTCCTCCGGGAAAAACCTGCAAGGGAAACTCTCCCTATTTCCTCCCCTTCTGAAGAGAACCTCGAAGGGGCGCTTCCAGTTTCCCGGAAGGGAGCAACGCGCTTCTGACACTCTAGAGAAGCAACCGCCGAGAGCGGGAATCAACCAGATCCGTAGTACAACCCCTTTTCACAACCAGAGGGACACCTCGAAGGGCTCCTTGCTTCCTGGAAGGACTCCATAAGGTCAACTTCCACTCCCAGAGGGCAGTCAACCGGGGCATCCGGCTTCCACCAGTCCGCTCCATGGAGACCAATGGGTTGCGTTGGGACCTCCCGTGCAACGCTCACCAACACCACTGGACCCGGGGGAGTGAGTGCAATCCTCAACTGCACCAGGTGTGGAGAAGGAGTCCCTCCTGCACCTCCTATTGGACTTTGTTGCCCTCCAGCCCCTTGGTGGACGCTTTGCAGCGACCCTTGGAACCCCAGGCAGCAACGCCAGAGACGTTTGAATGTGTCTCTTGTCCGATGTCCTCACGCCGACCGCATTTCCAGCAACACTTTGCTGTCCACGCGGTGGGACCGTGGCTGCATGGAGCAGCGTTAGAGGCCAGAACGGCGGGGACGCCATCTATTCTGCTGTCCTCTTCATGAGAATTACGTCAAGATGCCCCATCTGGGGATCGCAGAACAGGAACTTATCCGCATCCTTACAAGGATGCAGAGGACACCCTCCAGCATCCGGTGATCCCTTCCCGAAGCCCTCCATTTTTTTGACTGTATGTTTTTTGTTTTATTTTATTTTTTTCATTTTGTTTGTCTTCCCTTCCCTTGTGCTGCCGAGGCGAACCTCGCCGACCTGCGTTCCGGTTCTCGGCAGATTCCCATGGTTACATTTGTAACGTGGCAGGACCAAACGTCCTGCTACTGACCTGTATGTTTATGTTTATTTTTATATAAATAAACGCCCCGGCGCAACCGGATATCAAACCAGTGCAGCACCCGGAGTTTACAGGCCAACCGGAGCCATCCTGCGGTAGGGACTGGAAACCCACGACGCACCCATTTCTCAGGGGGTCGATCCCCCCCCGGGTGGGATTCGAACCCGCAAAGCTTGGTGCTCCGCGCTGAGACGGTGGCCGCAAGGCCGCCAAGGAGAGCTGCTCTGTTACGGGTCCGGTGGCTGCGACCTCGTGACCATGGTTGACACATCGGTCAGGATGTGCGTTGCCGCCGTGGCAGAGGGGGCACCTCGCCGGCGGATCCCCTTGGCTGGAGGAGGCATTGGAATTTCAGTTACAGGGAAGGAGGAAGGGGAGAGGGGATTCCGAGACACGCCATCCTTTCGATCCACGGCCGGAGACCCCCCTCCTCCCTCCTCCTACTTGCCTCCAACAGGCCGAGGCGAGGAGGGCCAGGGTATGTGGGGGCTGCGGATTGGCTAGAGTCACCACCTCGGCAGTAAGTCAAAGAGCGTCCCGCGACGGACCGTTTTCCTGATGGACCCTCGGAGTCGTAGAGCACCGAGCTGGACGCCAGAGCGCTTTGCGGCCGTCGGTCCGCCTTCCAGGTTCCACCCGAGGATTTACACGGGAGCAGGGGGATAGATCCAGAGAGACCGGGCGGGCGCTGGGATGCCTAGCGAGAAGACTGGAGCTCCTCTTGCTGGAAGGACGGTGGAACAGCAGCGAATGCCGATAAAAAAACGGCTCTAGGAACGGTGGAGGAAACCGTGCTGAAAGAAGCGAAAGTTCCAGCAGGTCGGGAAGATGCTGTAGATGAACCCCCTGAAAGCAGATGCTGAAGAAGTGCAACTGGATCGTGCTGTTGCACTCAACCTTGGTAATCTCATGCCTGCGACCTGCTTAGATGATGAAGAGAGCAGGTGAATCAAAAGATCTCCATAGGCCCTCCCATCGAAAGAGATTAAGTGGCACACGGACAAGATGCTCCGACACAACGATCGCCTCGGTTTCATCCTCAGGAACAAAGCTCAACCACAAGGATACAATCACTTCGAGCGATTCCCAGCCCCTGTCGAACCCCAGATCTACCAAGTACTCTAAGACTGGAGCAGAAGACTGAAGCTAGAAGCAGATCTAGAAAACGTCTGAGGGAACAAGGGAGACTGGAATTTTCGTATCATATGAATCAGGAATTCGCTTTTCCGGTGTGGGTGTGGGAGGAGCCACCAAAGAGAAGGAAAAAAAATCGGCGTGTTCAAGAACCGAAGAGAGAGAGAGAGAGAGAGAGAGAGAGAGAGAGAGAGAGAGAGAGAGAGAGAGGACTCATTCGCCTCTCCAGCAGCTTCGAGTTTCCATCCCGCTACCCATCGACGCCTTCACGTCTTCTCCGATCTCTTGCAGGATGTCGGCGTCTCCCAAGAACAAACACCGCTTGCGAAAGCACTCGGAGTCCACCCTGGGGGAGAGATGGGAAAGCTCCGGAGAAAACGGATGGCCATCCTCAGGGAAAGAAAGCTACTTCTTGGGCGTGTGTATTTCGGAGAGCATCCTCTGATTGTCTCCCGCCGACGCCTCTTGCATTCCTTCCTTACATCCCGCATCCTCCCGTTTTCAAAGACCGCTCTGCTTGTTTGCTTTTTTTTTTCTTCTTTTTTTTGCCCTCCTGAGCTGCGGGCATGAAACATCGCGAGGCGCTCGTCGGCTGACGACTGCGAAGGGAAGTCGAAGAAAAAAAAAGCCGCTACAGAGGTCGGCACGGAAGCCTTTTCCTGAGCCAGCTCGCTCCCAGCCAGGCTGGGGAGGGAATCGACTTTCCCGGAGGAAATAAGTACAAGAACGGGAGGTAAACGGCGGGTTGCGATCGCACGGGACCGAGACGTTAGCAATGGGGAATGCCCTACCCAGCGGTTTGTGCCGTCTATCATCTCCTCCTCTGAGGGGGTCGAGGCCAGCGAGGGCTCTAGCCGTATCTTCGGCCTCAGGGGACCGGACACTCTTCCCCGACCATCAACGTTGCGAGTGAGTGCCGTAGGGGGACTCGGCAGAGGAACTTCCGGTAACGCTCCGGTCTTTGACGGAGCAAAGAAGGGAAGAATGAAGGAGGTTTTCTCCTCCTCCCTCCAGAGCTCCGCAGTGAATCCGTCTCGAGAGCACGTTCTCTTTCTTCCCAGCTCTCCGGAGGGGTGAGCAGAAAAAGGTGGGCGGAAGTTTCTTGCGCCCTGGAAACACGTCACCCGTCCGCGCAGGTCCTTGACCAACCCTCCTCGCTCAGGAAGGGAGGAGCAGAACTGACTCTCTGCGTCTTCCACCGAACCTCCATTTCCATCTCAAAGCACCAGCGGCGGCCGGACGACCAAGCCTTCTCTGGCGCGAGAAAAGATTGTCCGAACGTCTCCTGAGGGCCAATCGAGACCGGAATCCAAAGAACTCCTGTTCTCGCGACACACGCAACATTCCCAAGCTTTCGGCTCCTGAAGAACTCGTCCCGGTAACCGGATAGAGAAGAGGATCGGTTGTGATGGGTGACAAGCCGGATCAGCTGCCAGGCAGTCAGCGGGTAGAACACGGAGTGTTGCGGCAATGGTTCTGCTGAGTCTGAGTGCTTCCCCGTGCTAGGCTCTGGGTTGCGGTTGTTGTCTTCCGGGTAGCAGCTGTCTGCTCTTGACAGTCTTCCTGTAATTTCTCATCTGCCTGCCTGGGACGCTCGTTGCCTCTCAGCCTGTTGCTTCGTCGGCTACTTGTCCTCCATCTCGCGAGAGCTGACCGCTGGGTGACGGTCCCTCGTAAGGTCATCAGCCAAATACGTGTGACGTGACGTGTGCTGCATAGATGTCTCTGGAGTACGGGATGTACGAAACCACCGTCCGGTGCCTCATCTTTTCCGAGTGCTTCTTAGGAATTCCTTCCTAGAATCTGCAAGATCCTGGAGCACTTCGTTACCTGGATCCCAGGCTCCCAGAGAGCCAACGATGAGTGCATGCACCCTACGTTGTTTCCCCTCTCTGCCTAGCTGGAGGGCTACCTCCTTGTATTTTACTTCTCTGCTTCTTCTGACTGTGCTGAACAGCTCTCTTCCAGCTTCTTATGGGCAGCGGACGTCTAGCACTAATACCCGGTTCCCTTTTTCCATTACTAAATGGAAATTCATTCAGATGGCATCTTTAACATTCCCCTTGGACAGAAAGCTTCTCTGATGGAAAAAAAGATCGCCCATCCGATTTCACTCTGCTTCCCCGAATGCGGCTCATGACATCCTCAAGAAGACGAAGAGAGAGCACTCACAATGTCAAGGAGCACACGAGTTCCTGCCGTGAAATTCGGGACGTCCAGGCAGTCTCCGTTGTACTGCAAGCGTGCTTCAAATCTTTCGCTACGAAGCAACCATCTAAAATTTTGTCCGGTAGACCCATCCATCTTTGATTTCCGGCGACGGAAGTCTTAATTCACTTTCCGTGCGATTCACCTGGTTGTTCCTCCGCAAAAGAGGGCCCGAATAGACGCAGGAAAACTCAAGAAAGGATGAGGTATGCTGCTGAGATGCATGCGGGTGAGGCTTCTCACGATGAGCACAACCTGCTGATGGGGGTCAACGGAGGTCCGAATGGCCAGAGCCCTTCGCATGTGCACCCTTCGCATGTTCCCAGTTACGGATCGCACTGTGCTTGAGCACAGTTCGATCCGTAACTGGGAACCCTTGGATCTGTAGCGAATATCCGAAGGCTGCTCTGGGAGCTCAAATGAATGATGGTAGAGATGGTCCCGCTCTATGTCATCAGTTTGGACGTACAATCTCTGCCGCGGATGAGGAGTTCCAGAAACGTTCGCTCTTCGATGCAGATTCCTCGCAAATGAGAGAAGAACCGATCGATGGAGAGAAAAGGTTTTGACTGGTTAGAGAGGACTCGACCTTACCAGAAAAATAAAGAGAAATAGAGCACAAGAAAAAAAAATCCCTTCCACTGTCTGGACACACTCTGGGAAAGTTCTCGAGCAGGTCTTCAGTCTCTTGGAAACCGTGGTCACCGTGATGTGAACATGTGAGTGGGAAAAAAGAAGGAACCGAAGTCTTCTCTGCGCGAAGAAGAGGGAACCACAAGCACCCGAGGGAACCCACGAACCAAGATCTGAGAACATGGAATGAGATCGATGCAGCCATAGGGCCGGCAGCATTGTGGTATCGGGGAAACTCCCTTTTTTGGAAAGAGTTGGGAGTCTCTGCCGAAGCGGGAGCTGGGAAAACGCAGGCACGGTTAAGGAAAGCAAGCAGAATCTTCCTGTTGAAAGAGTACTCAGCGGAAGCAAAAGGAAGAAGTCGTTTCCGAAGTTTCCCTTCCTAGACTTGAGATTCCCGTATTCCGTATTCCCCTCTTGAGGATGCAGTGAATGGATTTGCGGGACGCTTTCTTCTGAAGCCTCGCGTTGCAAGTGGCTTCATCACCCCAGGATGGCATGAATAAATGCCAGAGAAGAATTTTCCGCAGCCTCCACCGCTTTCTGGACCTCCGCGGTTTCGTCGTTGCGGGTAACGGGAGCTCCAGAGCGAGAGCGTTGATTGTCGACGGCAGGGCTTGCGTACGTCCTTGGAATATCCAGCTGGTCCAGAACATCGTGGTCGCTCTTGGGATCCCAAGACCTCGACGAACCGGCGAGGTTCCCCCTAAGACTAAACGTGCGGGACCCTGGATCCCATGTCTTCCCCCTCTTTTCTTTGACTCAGGTGAACGCTGCTTCCGAACGGGAAGCTTCCTTCGGATAAGATGACTCAGTTCCATTTTCTTATCAACGGCCAGTAGCTACCTCATCCAGTTTTTCTTTTTTCGGTTTTTTCATGGGGGGTTCGCTAAGTACTAAAGAAGTGTTCGCCTAGGGGTTCATGAAACTCTTCAATCCTTTGAGCGCTATGGACGCATCTATACGTCGGGCAAATGTTTTTTTTTTTACCTTACTCTCGCGAAGTAAGTTGACACGATCCATGTTTGAGATGGACACACCCACTTGCGTTCTTATAATTGCCTTAGCAACGACAGTAAGCAAAATTTTATTTCCAGCGGCTAACTATTATCGGTTTTTCTCGGTGTCGAATAAAATTTATTATATTGTTTTTCATTTTTGTGATACCTTCAAAATGGGAATGAATTATTCAGTTATTCGAATTATAATTTTTCAATGAATGATATATGTTTGGGGAAAGTGAAAATGTTTTATTTAATGTGGTGTAAATAAGCAATTACAATAACTTTGATCAGCACTGTATAAAGTCAGTCGGTACCTCCATGGAGTACGCGGTACGCGAAGAAGCAGTCCGTCCACAGAGGTCGCAACTGTGACTCGCGTGTCGTCAACACGGAAGGTTTGAATCTGATTAGCTCCAAGCCCAAAGGGTTCGTGCCACCCTAGAGTGCGTGTGAGCTCTTCATGATGGGGGGACCCTGGAGGGGACCATCCTATGAATCCAAGAGAGTTCGGAGGAAGGAGTGCGTTCCTCTTACTCCTGGGAGGGAACCTCGAAGGGAACCCTCGTCCTGGTTGCCTCCGAAGGGAACCCCGAAGGGAACCTTTTCCTTATTCTCTCCGGAGGGATCCCTCGGAGGAACCCGCAAGAGAACCGCTCCTTGTTTCCTCCTCTTCTGAAGAGGACCCCGAAGGGACGCTTCCTAATTTCTCTGAAGAGCGCTCCTAACACTGAAGCAATCTCCCGAGTGGAGTATCAACCAGCTACATAGTACTCGATGGAGGGTCTCACCCCATCGGAGGGGAATGGCTCCATTTTCACAGCCGGAGGCGAACCCCAAAGGGAACCGGCTCTTTAGTGCCTAGAAAGATCCCGGAGAGTCAACTTTCAATCCCAGCCAGTCAACGAAGGAAGCTGGGAACACGCGAAGCTTGTAAGCACGTGGGTCCTCCTGCGAGAGGGACTCGAAAACTACGATGCACCCATTTCCCAAGGTCGATCCCCCACATGGGCCCATTTTCTTAGGAAGAGGTCAGTCGCAATGACGGCCCCATGCCGGGTGTCCTCCGGCCGCTGGCCATCGTTCGTGTACCACCTCCCTGATGCAGTCGATCAAGTCGTCGCGTCCTGGTGTTCCGCAGATGGTGCCTCCCCCAATGATTGAAAACGTGAGGCGGTGTTCCGCCCCATTTCTAGCACCCAACAGCAAGACGGACCTTCTAACTGTTCCTTTGCTGGAGCTCCGGATAAACAGGGGATCAGAGAAAGCGACACGGATGAAACTGCAACCATGGAGGCATCGATGTCCTGCTCGTGAGAAAGCGACCGGAGGCCTGGAGCGCAGCCCACGGCCCTTGCCGGGTCAGGACGTTCTCCGATCGAAAGCTACCGTAACCCTCGTTTCGTGGCACGGTGAGGCTGCTCGAGGTGACCTTTCGCCCCTTCCAGAAACCGAAAGCCATCCTCTCCCCTCTGCTGCCGTCAGTGCTTCGCCCTGAAAGTGACAGCCCACCACATCCGAGAGGACGCTGGAGCGAGTGACCATCTCTGCCCAAACTTTGTCAAAAGGGGAGAGAAAGATTTGCGCCAGCCACCTACGTTTCCGAACAGAGAAGGTGGTTAGGGACCCAACGCCAGAAGGCGCTGCGGACAGTAGGTGTTTAGAGACCGAAGGCATGGGAAGGACCGTCGAGGAGACAAGCACAACAGGGAAGACATCTTGATGAGCAGCTGGGCCCGTGGGAGGAGCAACGGTCACAATGGATGCGGGCATCTAACCCTCGCACCAACTGTCAAGGGGACGATGCTTCCGGTTCCTTTAGGCGAAAATGGGTGGTCCGAGTGAAGAGGCGCATGAAGGCGAAAACAGCGCTGGAAGCGTCCGCCACGAGCTGGCTTGGAAGCGAAGACCCGCCCTCGACAGCGAGGGGTGCCCTTCAGCGGGAATTTCTCGCAAAACGGAGTTTCTCCCTCCTCAACCTCTTCCGCGGAAGCAGGCACCTTCACTTCCGAGATCTGCGCGTCCTCGGCCTCTGAAGAATCACGGCTCCCTCTCCAACTCCAGAGCCTTTCTTTCCTCCCCTCTGGTTCTCTCTTCCCAGGGCTCCTGGTGCCCGTTCCATCCCATAGCACCAACGAGATGGAGCGTCCGAGTCCTCAGGATCCTTATCCTCTCCGTGTTTCCGTAGAGCTCCGGCCTCTTTCAGGATGACCGGCTAGAGGGTCATCGATGGCGACGAAGACATCGCCCGCGCCGTGGCTCGGCCTGGAGCGAGGGAACCCGCTCTGGGAAAGCTCGTCCGGACGAGCGGTTCCCGTTTTCCCTTCCCCGAAACCTGCCGTCCCTTTCTCTCTTCCTCCTTTACCCTCCCCCCCTTCCCTTCCCATCCCCTTCTCTCCCTGAAGCTGGGGGAAGGGCGAAGGGCGAAGTGAAATGCCCCGTCGAAGATGTATTTCCCGGTACGTTCCGTGTTAATCGCTGAGGGAGGCGCATTCCTCCTCGTCCCGAAAGCTTCCTGCCATCGCGCTGTCCTTCCGATTGCGGGAGGGATCGGAGATTGGTCTCGGCAAACCCGCGCGCTTTGCAGGGATGGGGCGGCGGGAGTCATCGATCAATCCGCGCGGACAGGCACCGCTCCCCCTCCCTTCCCGGACGACAGGACTCCCGGGGGCAGAGCCTGGGAAGCGGAGGGAACGATCGAGGTGGGGGGAAGGAGGTCCGGGGTGGCGATAGACGGGGTGCAGCGCGACAGCCACCCTCTTCCCCGCGGGCGCCGCGATCGGAAGGGCGGATGATCTGCGTGACCAACGCCGGCGGAATGGTCACGCGTGCCGGGCGAGAACAGGAGCACCCTCGAGGCGTCCCTTGCCGCATCGCGGGGCGCGCATTTGGACGGACGGGGAATCCCCAATCCACCCGGGTGTGAGACGAGAGATCGTTCCCTCGTTCGACCTTTCAGAGCAGGGGTGCTCTGAGGGGTCGAAGTGCTCCGCGCGATCGCGTTTTCCGGACAGCAGCGGACTGGCGGAGCGTTCCCTCGCGGGCTCATCCCGGCTTATCCCGTTTTTTTTGTCTTCCTTCCCCGCTTCCCCTCCTAAAACGGTAATGCACGGCATCACGGGACCGGAATCGAATCATTTCTTCCGGGCACGGAAGAGCGGAAGGAGGGACGAGGGAGGAATTCGAACGATGACGTCACTCCTCGGTGCAGGACGGCTCGGAGGGGAAGCGGTGGCTTCCACGGCAACCGGCAGGCTCGGAGAGGTGGAGAAGGGAGTAAAAGTGTGAGGGCGCCCGGTGACGGCAGGGAGCGCGAAGCTTTCGAGAGCTTGGTCCCATCCGGCTCTTGGAAACGGACGAGCTTGGGATGGTCTCCAAGGCTTCCAATATGCTTGGGGTCAACACCGCCGCACATCCAGTCGCAGCGCTGCGCTGCCTAGCGAGGAAGGACGGACAGGGACGGTGGGAGGCCATCTGCATTCCCTTCGGAATCGTTGCTATGGACAATACGCTGCAAGAGGATCGTTCCCATCCGAAGATAGTCTTTATTGCTTTTTGGATTTACATTGTTTCCTCTCCTAGAGGTATAAATAGGGGTTACGGTATTTGCGGCGGCTCGTGAATTGAATCGCTAAGGCTTAATCTCTTCAATCAGTTGATTGAGGCTCTGGCATCAATGAGTGGGTGGGTTAGGTCCATGGAAGCAGAATATGAAGTCGCAGTTTTCCGCTCCCTCAGCTGTAACGGCGGGGTTTCTTCACGTGTTGGGTGGACCATAAGTGACTCCCAGGGCGACCGTTGTTCCAGTGTAGGCTTTGCAGGCTGGGGATCTTGCGGGGGTTTGGGGACAGAAAGCTGCGGACCGGATTCGGAGGCATCAGGTTCACTAGGGGCTTCTGTTGGGGTAGAGGGCCCAGGGGGGGTTTGGCGCTCGATGTGGCAGGAGTAGATATCCCTTGACCATCTTATCGTGGAGGCGATTGCCGCCTTCCTCAAAGTTGTCGCCACCGTATCCGGGATGCCAAGGCGGGAGATTGACTCGTCATTTTTGGAGCCCCAGGATCCCAGGGAGCCCACCACAATTGCATCCACGTAAACAGCAAAGCCTTGGTCTTGAAGTATTCGACAAGCAAGGCATATTTTTTGGTTCTCTCAGCCCGCGAATTGCGGAATGCTTCCCGTCGGTTTTCAAAAGGGATGCAGGCGTCGATGATTACCACGCGCTGGCCATCCCGGGCGATCAGGTTGGGCCTTAGGGGGAGTTGGAATCTTCGACCTGTTGGTCACTCATAACACAGGGCCAACGTTCGCGTGCGGCATCTAGGAGCAGGGAGAGGACCGCATCGCGGCGTCCCTTGATGAGGGAGCCCAGGTGGTAGGGGCAGTGGGAAATTACGTGACACAGAGTTTCTTTGGGCAACGTGCACCTGCGGCAACTCTCGAGGAAGCTCTCACGCTTCATATTCCCGTTAAGGGGGAGGTTAAGGCGGGCATGATGGATGAACCTCCAGTCGGAGAACCGCAAAGATTCACATCGTTGCAGAAAGCCAGTGGATGCAGGGTAGAGGCATACACAGTCCATGATTCTTCCCTGGTCGGGCTTTTGCAGGAAGGAGACAAGTCTGTCGTCCCTTCTGGCGTTGTGGAGGCTGCAAGCAACTTGATGCCTCTGGTACATGGTGATCCTCCTACCGCCCATGATCAGTTCCACGCCGTCATCCTGTAGCATCCAGGGGACAGGAAGTTTCTTGGAGGTGCTCCGGACTGCGGACCAGAAGCTACGGGGAACGCCGCAGGGAATGTTGAGTGAGGAATCGCAGTCCCCATTGAGGTGGCGCGAGAGGAGCAGGTTGGTGGGGGGCACTTTGATCTTCGGGAGACGGCGTCCCGTAGAGAGTGGAGGACCAGATGCGTGATCATGGGGTCCGGGCTCGTCAGTAACTTAAATGCTGAGTCCACCGTCATGATGGCGCTCTCCTCCTGGAGCAGCAAGCAGCCCATGTCTCCGTACATGGAGGCCGTATATAGGTACTCCAAGGAGGCGGACTGAGGCAAGGATAGGATTTGTGTTTTCACTATGTCCTTCACCTTCTTGACCAACGACTTCCAGAAGGCCAAGGATTTATGCCCTAGCCGGAAGGAGTGCGTGAGGGCAAGGAAGAAGAAAACCTTAAGGGCATCTAGTTTTTGCCAGGGGGTCAGGGGGGAGTCCATCAGTCTCTGGAGGGAGTCAAGGATATGTGTTTCCCCGGCATCCGATTCGAGGGCATAGAAGCCCACCGGCTTTCCAAGGTAGGAGTAGACATCAGAGTCCTCCACTACGGGAATGGGGGCGTTGCACACCCGAAAGGTCGTGGGCCGAGTGCCAGCCGGGCGCTGATGCACCAAGTGGTAGGAGTCACACTTGCTTGGGTTTATTCGCAACCCACCTTTCCCCGACGCGTAATAAAGCACATCCAGAGCACGTTGGAGGGATTGAGGGGACTCACAGACGAGCGATACGTCGTCCGCGTATGCGAGACAGACGCAGTCTGGGCACCGGTCAGAGAGGGTGGATAGGATGGGTTCCAACGCCAGGTTGAACAGGAGGCCGCTGAGGGGGCAGCCCTGTCGAACACCTGCTCGGATAGCCACCGGTGCTGTTGCCCTAGTCGGCCCTCTAAAGGTGGTCACAGATCCATCGTAAAGGTCGGTCTACACTTTGATCTTAGCCAAAAGTCCCCATCCGATAGAGGTATCCAGAATGAGCATTACATGTGGCGTCTCCTAGCACAGCTGACATGGAGGAAGCTCCTCCTCCTTCATCTGACCCTCGTCCTGGAGAGCCGGGTCCGGCTGCCGGCGTGTCGAGCCCAAGGAGCAGCAGTTTCCGGGGTTCGTGAGAAGGACCGCTTTCAGGGCGCGCACCTGCTCAGGGCCTCTTGTGGCGATCCTTCCGCACAGGATGGACTCGCAGCACATCTGAGCATCGTCACGGGCGTTCTCCCTCGGGTCCACAACCCTCCCATCGTGGCGGAGGGGATTCGGGTGATGCGAGGAGGAGGCGTGCGGACTGAGGCAACCGCGAGGGGCGCGGGACGGCCAGACCACTTGGTGCAAGACGGGAAGTATGCAGCGGCACTCTCTTCCAGGTGGACCCCGGTCCAAGCAGGGGATGCCGGAGAGTCCCAGGAAGGGAGGCGCGCTCTTTCCCGGAGCCAGGCGCTCGCGCGCGCCGGCCATTGCAGGACAGGAGGTGGGCGGGAGGAACGACCGCTTCGGGAAACGGCGATGGACCGTGGGTTGCCGTGGAGATTTCGTCCAGCCTACTCTCGCAGAGGCGGGATCGCACGCTCGATTGGGCAGGAAACAGCATCTCTCCCGGGCAACGGCGCTCTCCGTGGAAGGAGGGGGGGCGAGGGGGGTCCGGGTTCGTCGGCTTATTCTTCACATGTGGGTGGTTCAGTCAGCTTTCCGTGAGGGCAGTGAAAGTTGTAGGGTCCAGGGGACCCTCCCCGACTCCCGTCTTCTGGTCATCCTTCCGGGGGCTCGCCGTCGGTAGGTCGTTCCGACCCCAGTAAGCATCCCGGCAGCACTGGTACGCCACCCTCCTCCTCGTCGGGTTTTTCGACCCGCATGCGCGAGGACCGTCGAGACGACGATACCTGAACTTCCCGTCAATCTTCGTCTCCCGAGGACCCTGCCGCCAGCTCCCTAGCCGAGGTCTTCTGTCGGCGAACAGATGGGAGAGGACCGAGGTCCCCCCCCGCACGCGGTTCCTTCCCTTCGCTGCGCTTCCTCTGGCACTGTTGCCGCGCTCTCGCATGGGCAGTCACCGTCCAGCACGATGATCCGCCCTGGAAAGGAACGAGGTCCGGCTGCCGGATTCCCGGCTTGGTCTTACTCCCTGTGTCGGCCGTTCCCGGGGACCACCGACTCCCACTCTCGATGCAACAGTTCAGGTGGTCACACCCCTCAGCGAGCAAGCTGGAATCTCGCCCGCCACGGTTCAGGATGCACCCTTCCCGTGCCGAGCGCCCCCTGCACGCATCCCCTGCTGCTTCCTGCTGGCAGCCGCCCGCCCGCACGGTCAACCGAGCAGCGCCCGTGCAGGGCGGCTGGAGCAAGCAGGTGATCGCCGGCGTACAAGAAGCGGAAGCAGGAGAGGATTCTCACCTGAACTGCATGCTGACCTCTACTCCTCCTGCGTCCATTGCGCGCCATATCCTCCTGAGGTTACTCTGGCTCTTCGAGCGTCCAGCACACTTGCATCCTTTCGGATGCCTGTCCATCCAGAGACTGCGCGTTTCTTAGTGCACCCCTCGGGGTGATCTTTTTCGGTTGAGAAATGCCGGGTAATAACATATGCTTCAACATATGCGTGTGAAGGCGTCGTGCTTTTCATGGCCCACCTTGCTCGGAGTGGTCCCGGAGACTCGATCCGAAGATGTTTAGCAGCTCGAGGAGCTCTTCGCGGCGAAGTTGCCCGCCTCGTCTGGCGGCGCACGGGCGACACCCCTCCGAGCAGTCAGCACAGGAACATTCCTTTGCCCTTCTGCTTGGAGGATCGCGACACTCCTTGACCGGTCCAGTATTCGATGCGTGCCAGAGCTCCTTTTCCGACCGAATCTGATCAAGAGAAGTGTCCACGTTGCCAAGGAGAAGGACCACTTTGCGCCTCACGTGTCCATCAGTCCTCCGGGGATGGCAACTCTTCGAGTATCCGGCGCGCTTGTGTTCGCACAGATGCTTGGGCGCCTACCGTCCATATGCTGCGCCGTTGGTCTTCGCCTTTGGTCATCTTTGCGGACAGGAAACCACAAGCAAGCATCTGGCAGGAGCACTGGAGGCATCTTTTCCCTTCATTTTCGCAGGATTGTTTACAAAGGAAATTCCTGCTGCGGAGGGAAATTTTCTGCGGTTTCCACACCCACGATCTATTTTCCACGTTGATTCCCCACCCTCCCACGGTAGGTCGGGTCCAACGCATCCCCTGGAGTGGTCGATTTTACCTCTCTCCATCTCCTTCGAGTCTCCGGCTCTCCTCCATGAGATTTCGAGTCCTTTCAGTATTTCGTGGTTTGTCGGGTCCCAAGGTAGAATGTGGCTCGTGTTGAGTCGGAGAACCCAAGGCGGAGCGTGGCTAGTGTCAAGTCGGAGGCTCCCTTGGAGACCAAGCGCAAGGCCCCAGAACCCAGTGCTCGCCCTCCTGTGCCCCCTCGGAATGCTTCCAAGTCCTCTGGGCCACACTCAGCGGGCAGTCCACGTCGCGCCCGATCGCACACGTTTCTCTTCCCGGAGCTCGAGATCCGGTCGGAGGCTGGAGGCTGCAGCCAGTTGGGGGCCAGTAGCTCCCAGCGCTATCCCTTCGAGGCTTGCTTGCCTACTCACCGCGGAGCCGAGAGGCGGCGTGGGAGTTGCGCGCACGCGCTACCCCCGAGGACGTGCGGAAGGGACTCCTGCCGCGAACTGCGCACCTCCTGCGCATGCCGCCGGCGCCGTCTCTGGTGGGTGTGGCCAGTGGGTTGGGTTGAGCCGAGCCGCGCGCGCGTACGGAACGGCTCCGCATGCTGCCCCCAGAAAAAGGGGGGGGGGGGTTAAAGCGCGCCACTGACCAACACAGGAAACGATCCTTCCCCTCCCACCTCCCACCTCTATTGACTCGGGATGCTTTCGCCGCGGTGAGTAATCTATGCTGACTTGATGTCGGTGTCCTCCCCAGTTTTGGAGGAGGAAGAGAAAAATGGGGAGAAAGATGAGGAGGACCCGCGCCTCCTTGCGGCGGGCACGACCATCCAGAGGCTCGACTTGGGTTGTCGAGGTGGTCGAGTCTCCCGTGGTGCGCCCGGGATTCTCACCGTCGGATGGAGGTTCGTTACCCTGCCTCTGCCCCCCTCCCCAGACTCCTCGCATCGGCGCTAGACCACCCCCCTTGCAATCACCGCGCGCAGAGGGTCCTGGGGAGTCTCGTGAAGGTTTCATCCGGAAATCCAGCCGGCAGCCCGAGGCAGCTGTCTACAGGGGGTCATGGAGAGGTTGAATGTTCGCGCTCTCTCTGTCCGGGCCGAAGGAACCACGGCCGGCATCAAGCAATCGGCCAGGATCAGCAGACTCAAAGAGCCCGCCAGCCCAATGAGTTCACGGAGGGGGGTCTTCCAGGAATCGTTGCTATGGGCAAGGCGCGCTGCGGGAGGACCGCCTCCGTGCGATGGAGATATCCAAGGTGAACATTCCAAGGGGCGTCTCCTGGCACGACTGGCACGGCGCCGCCCGCGGAAGCTCCTCCTTCATCCGACGCCACGTTCCCGGAAAGACAGGAAGAGGGCGGATCGGATGCGGGAAATTCGGGAGGGAGAGTTGGCCGAAGGAAAGGGAGTTCGGGAAGAAAAAAAGGATCCGGAACGCTTCCCCGAGAGTCCTGAGCGCTTCTGCTCCGGGGTCTGCAAGCGTGCTCGGCGGGGGGTGGTAGAAAAATCTGAAGGGTCTCACGACCCCGTCGGCAAGAAGGAACTGCGGCTGGAGGAGGGAGGAGAACGTGCTCCTGGAGCAGGAAGTCTCGGGGTCAGACCGAGGGAAGGGAGAACGGAGGATTCATCTGCTACGGGAACCTGACAGTAGTCTACATTGACTTGCTGTCGGTGTCCTCCCCAGTTCCGGAGGAGGAAGAGGAGGAAGAAGAGGAGAAAGAGGAGTAGGGGGAGGAAGAAGAGGAAGAGAGGGAGGGAGAGAAGAAAGGGAGGAAATGAAGGAAGGCAGAAAAGAAGGAGGAAGGAGAAAGAAGGAAGAAAAGGAAGAGGAAGAGGTTGTGGACGGACTCTTGGACAGCGTTAAGGGCAATGCCCCTCCCGAAGTCCCTTTCGGCCGAAGCAGATGCGGATTCGATCTTCCTGCACTACCTTTCCCTCCCGAGAGTCACCTCCACTGCTCCGAGCAGGGCGCTACGCAAGGAGTGACGGTGGCAGCTGCGCAGACCGAACCTCGTAGGCACTCCGCTATGTTGCGAGGGCCCATCTGGTCACCAGACCCAGGTAGAGGAGTCACACCTTTCACTGAGCTCTCCAGGAGGCAGCTGCGTCTCGCCCCCGTCGTCGACAGCCCTCCGTGAGAAGCCCGGAGGTGAAGACACCAGGCCTGCGTGGACCGGCCCTATCTCTTCTTGTAGTCCTTCACTTCTCTGGGTCCCACCTACCCGGACTCCAACATTCCGAGACGCGAGCGGGAGACGAGCGGCAAGTTGCGCCTTTTCCCACAACGTGGCAGTGCTCAGACACTTCCACGATGCTGTCCGGATCCTCTGGGAAAATGTACCTCATCTGCTCTTGACTGCCTCGCTGGTGCCGCTCGTCCTCTGGCCTGGAGCATTCTGGCTCGTTTCTGCCCCGAGGCCCTCCAAGCGCCTACCGACTGCCACGTGCCGAGAAGGCGACAGTCTTTCCGAGAGAGGAGGTTTCCTTTTCTCTTACACCCTTTCTCTTCCTCCTCTTCTTCCTCATCCTTCCCTTCTTCCTCTTCTTCTTCCTAATCCTACCCCTCTTCCTCCTACGAGAACAGAGGGGACTCCGGCGTAACTGTCTGGCGAATCAGTGTGGACCGGAGGTCCACAGTGATTTGTCCTTTCCCTCTTCCACTGTTTCACCTAAGAGATTTCTCTCTCTGTGCACAAGAGACCCGCCCTCCCCCCCTTCCGATTGCGAGAGTGGATCGCGGGCATGAGGTCGCCCCGAGGAATGCTCCCCTCCATCCGAGGTGGCGCTTTCCTCCGAATCCTCTCTCGGAGGGCAGCGGAGCTCCCCTTCCCGATGGAGGGCAGGTACGAGCACTGTCGCCGGCTGGTTCACGAATGTCCCCTTCCGCATGGGGCTGAAGTCGCGGTTCTCCCCCAAGGGAACCTCTCAGGGTTGCGCCTCTCCCGTGAGGCGATCGAGATGACCTCTCCGCCTCCTTCTGCAGCGCCGCTGGGCAAGTCAGTGGGAGAGAGACGTCGGCGGGAGTCCAAGACCTCCTACCGGAAGGGGATGCGACCCATTCTGAGGGGGGAGGAGCTCCCCGGCGTGCACACTCAGACCCCCATCCCCCGTGGTCTCTGCATTGCCTTTGCCTACCGACCGTGGGCTTCCGAGGGGTAGTGACACCTCGGGTGCTCCCGAAAGGCGGCCGTCCCCTTATCCATCCTTGAAGGGGTCGCGTAGTGATCCAGCCACCGTCCCAGTGCAGACAGGAAGGGGTCTCACAAAAGACTTCCCGTCGGAAGATCTGCTCGCCAAGGGCCCCCTGCATCGCCGCGGCGCCTGGCGGCGGGCAGGATGGAGGGTCGCAGGCGAGCCTCAAGGGGGTAACCTCCCATCTCGTCCCTTGAGCGGAAGTGCGGTGCTTTCCAAAAGTCCTTCTCTTTTCTCTTCCTCCCCTGTGCCGCGGTCACTGCCTGAGGAGACATGTCGCCGTCCCCTCCGCCAGGAGAAGGTGAGGAGAGAGCGTCTCCGTTCCGGGACGACCCCCGCCTCCCACGCTGGGTGGCAGCAGCGTGTGCAGGGTGGTTCCGCCTCCGACTCCGGATTTAATCTCGACGCCAGCAGAGAGGAGGAGGCACCGCTTCCTCACCTGCGCTCTCGCAGGTCCGCCGGGTACTTTTCCGGGAGCAGGAGCAATCAGTCGACAGGTGTGAGCCGAGAGGGGCGGCCCGCGGAGGCGACCCACGAGGGAGGAAGCTGTGGAAGAGCGGAAGGCTCGTAGATCGAAGCGCCATCAACCACAAGGTGGTGCAGTGGTGGTGGAGGAGGGAAGCAGCTGAAGGCTCTCCTGTTGCTGCTGCCGCCGCAGGTGCGGGCTCGGAGTCGCAGCAGCCACGACTTGCCAGCTAGCGCCGGAGGCAAGGAAGATAATGGGGGCTCCTTCCAGGGGAGCTCTCGCACAGACGCGCAGGCCTTTTGAAGGTGGGCCACGGGACTCTCGAGACACCGGCGTTTCCATGGATACGTGCGAGTGTTTGGGGGTAGCTTCTACCTTGCCGCTACCCGCACCTGCCTTCTCATCCTGCTTCCACCCTGAGGACTGGGAAAGAGAGACGAGGAGAGATGGACGTGGATCCGCAGACTAGATGGGAGACGACGACCTCAGTCGCTTCGGGGGAGGGGCCTCTGGCACACGAGGGACTGCCCGAGGGATTCCTGGAGTCCCAGGAGACCAAGGAGACCCTGAGAAAGGTTAGGCTGAGCCTGGACGCCGCCAGGAAGCAGTTCGAGTCCCTGCGATGCCTGGAGACCAACGACGTCCCTGCTCGAGGGGAAGAGGCAGGAGACAAACCCTCGAGGACCGAGGACGAGGTAATCCCCCTGTCCCCCTCATGTCTGCATAGCAGCCCATCCTGGTCATCCCCTTGAGCGTCCGACTCCTCGTTTCTTCCTCCTTCACAGTTTGGCGGGGGCGTCCCTTGTGGGATGGCCACGAGACCACGTGATGCCCTGGGGGGGGAGAGGAAACTGGACAAGGGAGCGCCCAGTGGTTCTCCGAGCGCCGCGGGGCAGTAAGGGTGGGGATGACCCCTCTGTTCAAGTCCCGCACTGCCCCCGTCCGGAACGGGATGGGCGCCCTCCCCCTGCTCAGCGGGTGGTTGGCAGGAAGCAGCCACCCTCCTCCACGGGGAAGAAGCGGTCCTTCCTTCCCTCGTTCTCGCAACCGTCGGAAGCACCGGTCCCCGTAGTCTGACCTTCGCGTCCTTCTTTCGCGGGTGGCTTCGCTGCGAACCAGCCGCTCCCAGTCCGGACGTCGGCCTCCTTCGTGAATGCTGGCCGGGGGCAGAGGCGGCAGTCCGCTTCGCCCGGGCAGTACCCAGCTTCCTGCCTCCGGATCATGCGTGGCATCCGCCGGCCTCCAGCAATGCCCGTCCTGGGAAGTGCCCAGCGAGGCCGGGGAATCGCCTCGAAGGCAGGGAGGCTTCCGCGTGCGTCTCCATCCCTTCCCTTCTCAGCCTCCCCCTTACCACCATCCTCCTTGCGTAGTTCGGCCTTAATTTCGGGCACTTCGCGCGCGTCCGACGAGGAAGGGGATGGTAGTTCGAAAAGGACGAGGAAAGGGGGGGGGGCGAGCAGGAATCACCCTCATCCTCTCTGGAAACACGGTAAAGTCCCTGTTCCCCTTTCCCTCCACACCACGCACGAAAAAGTAAAAAAAAAAAAAAAAAGTGCGAAAGGGAGAGAGGTGGTGGCAGTGGCGCTGAAGCATACCGCGGAGACACCTCGCAACACTCTCGGAAGAACAATGCGGAGCCGAATCATGGCGCCTCCCTGACCCCGCTGCACCCAGCCAATAGCATCCCACGAAGAACCTGCCGAGTTCTTTGTTGCCTGATCTATTAATAGACATTTAGAATGGAGCCGGTACGCTCTCTGAACCCATAAATAGAAGCTCTTCGGAGGAGGCGCTCCCATGGCTGCCATCGGAAACGGCGTGGCATCCGCCTTTCACTCTTTCACGGAGGGATGGGCACGATGAGGGGAAGTCGCCGGTTTCCCGAGCGACGCGATGCAGGTACAGGACGATCAAAGCCGGGAAGCTGGATGGATCTCGCTTGGCTTTTCCGGGATGATGATTGATGGCGAGGATCGCAAAGATGCATCGGGCACCGTGGAACGAGACAGCAAATTATCAGAGATTTTTTTTTTTCTGGGCGCAAAGCAAAAAAAAAAAAAAAGAAAGAAAGAAAAACAGCCCCCCTTCTCGTTTGCTTGCCTCACTTTATTTTGCTTCCGTCAGATCCCTGGGGTTCCCTCATCCCAAGCAAGCAAAAGTAGCCCTTCGCTGAGACAAAGTGATGCTGAGACACGTTTCTCGCGGGAAAAACCGAAGGCTGGGAATCGTAGAAAGTCGCCCGAGGTCTCCCTCGAACCCTGGAGAGAAAAAGAACTCTGGAGTGGGAACGACGTCACCCCCCCCCCTCCCTCCCTCCCTCGTTCAAGATAACCCTCCTGAATTTATTCCTAGCGAGGCCGATATTTTTAATCTGCAGATAAGCTTGTTAGAATTTATGGAGGAGTCATCAACAAAGGCCTATAAATAACCTCTGATCGCGCTCATCCTCTTAGCACGAATATGTGGGTGTGTTTTTTTTTTTCTTTTTTTTTTTTCTTTTTTTTTGCGATCGGTGTCTATCCCAGAAGGATGAGCGATTCCGATCTGTTCCGTTTCCGAAGGGGAAACGCTCTTTCCGAAAGTGTGTGTCTGCGCGCGCGCGTGTGTGTGTGTGTGTGTGTTTTAGAAGAAGAAGAAGAAGAAAAAATCACGCTGACTGTGTCGCGAGTTGAAAGTGACATTGAGGTAGCCGTAGCGCCTTCAACGCAGCACACGGATTCTGCGGCTGCGGAAGTGACGTGAAACATCCACACACACACTGCACTTTTCCTTTTCCTGCCTCTCTGAAAACGTACGCAAAATCGAAAGCTTTTGAGCATTTTCTTAATAAGGGGCACATTTGCGTTTCAGTTCGCGAACACCACAAAATCTGTCGCACAAGGACGCGCTGTGCTCCAAATTAACGGAAGAGGAGGCCAGCCATTTTTTTTTTTTTTTTTGCAGGATCGCCCCGAACACGTGCGCAGAGTGAACGGGAAATCGTTTCCGCTTTGCGCTTGTCAGGGTCTCCCAGTTCCCTTTTAAATTCTGTATCCTTTTTACGTTTCATCTTTTCAAATCTTACGCCGCACTTTCCGAGATGTGCATTTTAAAGGAAACGAGCTCGGAGATGCGGAATTTTTGCACAGATTAAGGATGTGCTCCGCGTGGAAGCCATTGGGATCAATCAGTGTTTGGTACCGAAACGCATCAACCGCCAAAGTCTGCAGAAGATGTCCCTGAGGAATGATCCAGTCCGAACTAACAGGGAAAGAGCAAGGAAAAAAAAGAAAAATGGACGGGAGTGGCAAGGGGACGTGTTATCGAACTTGTCTCGATCGACCCTGCGATTTTTTATACTGCTGAAACTCGGAAAGCGTGCACTGATCCAGCAGTTTCATTCGAGAAGTTGGCCAGCTAGATAACCTTTTTGTTTCGAGTGCACGCATGCTTCCCGAAGAAGCATGAATTCAAGAGACTGTCCTCGAACCCAAACAGATCCCAGAGCCAGACGGCAGTGGAGACTGACTGAATCGGTATTGGGAATGAGGAGGTTGGCCTACGTGGAATCCGCTCGTTTTATCTTTGTTCTAATTAGCATCTCTTGACAAGGGACAGATAACGTAGCCTGCAGCCGCGCCTTCAACTTTCCAAGCGCGCAGAAACACCGCCCTTCACTACGCGTTGCTGAGCCAATGGTCGAAAGTTTGCGCACTCTTGCCACCATGCGTTCCCAGCTCGCCGAGTTAGCCTCCCCTCCCTCTACCGTAGGGGTATGGCAGTGGTTCCTACGGCGAAGGAGAAAAGCTTCTGCCGCCTCGGCCGCCTTGTCGAGGCCACGCAGAGAGCACAGGCGAGACCATTCCCTCCTGGAATCCCCGGACGCCCCACTCTCTGAAGGGCGATTCTCGGACTCGAGGAACAAGGCGGGATCTTCCGCCTTGTTCCACTTGCGCGGTGGCTCATCGCGTTATGCGCAGAGCGCGCCAAGCGAGACACGAAGGTGGAGCAGGCGAGAGCAGTCGGCTACTGTCGCTTCTGCTCCCCGTGTTCCTGGGCACCCGCTTGTCAGTGGCGTCACTGCAAGTACGGATCTCTTCTCACGGGGGGGGGGGATTCCCGCCATGGATCGGCGGTAGGGAGCAAACAGGAACCGACAAATGGCATCCTGAAGATGCGATTTATTTATATATTTAAGTACTGTTCGCGCGCTCGGATACGCGTGCACGCACCTTCCTCGCATCGTGCTCCGGGACCGGAAAGAGGCTTCTTTTGTGAGTGTGCGCTCCTCCGACCTCACGCGAAGAAGACTCCAGGTTCCAAAAGAAGGTCCAGCATCCGATGCCCGCGAAGGAAGAGACACCGACACCGAGGGAGATGCAGGGAGGAGGGCAAGGAAGTGAAGCCTGAGAGGCAGAAGGGAAGTGGAGCACAGACGCGGAGGACGGTTGGAGGGAAGCCAGCAGACCAAACAGGAGTGGGAACTTCCGATCCGCCGTCCCCTCGGAGGAAGGAAGGGAAGCGGGGAAGACGAAGGGAGCAGCGGAGGGCTAGCGGGCCCGTTCTTCTCGCGAAGGACGCGCTCGGCAAGCGCGGAGTGGCCGAAGGAGGGGATCGAGCGGACGGGCGTCAGCAGCGACCTTCTGACCAAAAGTGCGGTCGACTGTAGCTGGCAGGCAGGAGGGGGAGAGAACGTGCACCCCTAATACTCCTTTCTCTTGTTTTTCCCTGCTTCAGGAAGCCAACGGCGAGGCGTCCGGGCAGAGCGTGTCAGAGCTGAAGATGAGACCGGAGCTGAAGATGCGGTCAGAACTGACGTGGGCCAGAGAGGTCATCTCGACCCTGAAGAACACGGTAATCTTCTTCCGGAAGGTGGCAGTAACCACAGCCTCGGAAGTGCGCTGACTTCGGGGAGGCTAGAGGGCAGGCGCGCGCACTTCCTGTTCCCTGGGGCGGAGGGGCGCTTGGAGGCAGCTGGAAGGCGCTCACTGAAGAGGCCACGGATGAAAAAGATGGGCAGTAGAGGCGGTGGGTAGGGGCCAATGATGATGGGAAGAAGGGGAGAGAAGACTTGCAACGCGATGATGGAGTTGGCGGCGGTCTCTTCCGCACGCACTTCCTTCGAGACGTCGGTCTGGCGTGGGAGCCGGCCATGGACGTCCTCCCTGGCCCGCGCCCATGCTCGGCGAGACATAGCGGGGAGCCGTCACCCAGACACGAGAACTGCAGCCCCCGCCCTGCACTCCGAAGTCGCCACTGTGGCGTCGAGACTCGCTTCGACCTCGGTGGTAGTGGCTCGCAACACCTATGAGAGGGGAGACGCGAGAGGGACCCAACGCGAGTGGGTGTCCCTCCGGAGTTTGAGCGTGGGGGGTACCCGGAGGAACGGTGCATCCCGCTGCATTCGCTGGAAGACCAGGGGATCGCTCCGGAAAGCAGCGCCCTCGGACGGGGAGCAGTCGGTCAGTCTTTCCCTCGCTTCCTCCCAATAGCTAAATTCCGGGACGCGCGCGCGCGAATCGCACCGCCGTATTCCGAAGGTCGCTGGAGGGTTCCCCCAGCGGGTCCTGCCTGCTTGCTCCGGGACCACGCTCGAAACCATGCACCAAAGCTTCGCTCTTCCAGAACCAGGAGATGGCGAGGATCTGCAGACACTCCGAGAACGAAAAGCACAGGTTCTCCAAAATGCTGGAGGAGGCGACCAGGGAGCTGGACTCCTCTAACAACAAGGTACGCCTCCCCCTGCCGCGCTCGTATCTCCTTTTGAGAGGCGACGCTCCGTTAGACGGTGACGCCGGCCCATACAGGCATGCAAAAAACACCCGCTGCGTGCTGTGTCAGTAGTGTTGAGTGTGCAAAATGGTCCCGAGGTGGGGTAGGAAGGGCGTCTTCGGCGCTTTCCGCCCGCGACCCTGGCTGCTGGATGTGACAGCTCGGAGCACACCTCGCTGGCGGAGGCCAACAGAGGGAGCTCGCCTGGAGTTCTCGCTTCTGGTCGCTCCACTTCGATTCTCCCCCCCCCCCCCCATCCCGCAGAGGCGGCAGCAGGGACGGCCTGATCCGCGACCACCATCCCTGCGAGGTTGCGTTCCTCACGCATCCGCGGGCTCTTCCAGTGTTCAGCTAAAAAAAAGGGAAAAGAAAAAAAACCCGGAAAGGAGACGCGCAGCTTGAGAGTTGCACGGGTTCGGTGCCCACTCTCCTTCCCTCTACCTCTTCCTCCTGCACGCGCAGGGCGGGGAACGTGGCGGACGCTAAGAATGCCTGAATTGCCTCCGGCGTCGGGGGGCTGCACGCTCCCAGACACCGGAAGCCCCACCCCCCAGCCGAGCTTCCGGCGTCTCTGCCCCTGCGTTTCTCCTCCTCTTTCCCGCTCTCTTACAGGTCTCCCCCGCCAACCTCGCCTTAGGCTCTCGTGCCTCTCTCTACCTCCCCCCCCCCTCTGGCGGCAGTTTGTTCTCGCGGATCCTGCATCACCGGTCCGGCGGTGCACGCCCTTTTCTTCGCTTCCTTTGCTCAAGACTCCACGGGAACTGCCGCCGCTTGGAAGTCTCGACTTCAGATCTGACATCTCGGTGCCTCGAGTTCCCCTTCATCCTAACGCGAAAGGTCTTCCTTGCTACCCAATTCTCACCGTGTTCAGTACCAAGCGAAACACCAGGCACTCCCAAGCGCTGCACTGCAGAACCGTTATTTTGCTAATTCATACCTTTTCTTTTACTGATACATCGCTGAGGCTGCTGCCACTGCAATTTGGTACATGGCAGCTTCGATTTTGGCTCCAAGGGATGATTTGGAGAAACCTGGGTTTGAAAAATCTTCGCGTGCACCGCGGGCGCAAAAAGGTCTTCGTGAAGGCACGTAACACACTTGCGCACGCATGCCCAGGAATACCGACCGCCGGTGTATCGGGGAACCGCCAGCGCCATCCCACATCGAAGGTTTGGCAGGCGAAATTGGGCGGCGACGGCCGTTTTCCGAGCCAAGCGTGCGCTCAGCAGCTCAGGTGCTGACGGATCCGCCGTAGGATGTGACAGGATAAACACCCATCCCTTCTGCTGCCGTCTTCCGCCTACGTGTGCTCCGAGCAACCTATGCGCTGACTCTTGATCGAGGCGTTTGCGGAAGTCTGAGAGGATCCTGCGATGAGCGCTCAGCTTGCAAGACGCGAGCGAGGTAGGAAATGCCTACCTGCACGTCTCCCCCCTTGTCAGGAGCAGGCCGGGTGGCAATGGCTTTGCGGAGTTCCCGAGTCACACAGCCGGAAGCTTCCACGTTACCCTCCGCTGTGCTCTTCGGAAGAGAAACATCTTGGTGACCGCTTCCTTTCCGTTCGACTCAACAGCACGAGCTCGGGGGACGACTCCCGGTGCCAGCTCCAGCTCCTGCTGGCCACACTTTTCCTTTCCTCAGTGAGCAACACGTTTCCCGTTTTCGCAAACACTTCCGAGCCTTCTTTAAACTGCCCTGTGACTGCTCACGATCACCGTTCTCGCAATACAGCTGGCAGTCTTCCGCAGCCCCGAGCTTCTTGCGGCAAAGCTGCCTTGTTTGAACCGGAGGCACTTGTTGAAATCCGTCGCTACTGATCAAGCAGTGAGAGAAAATTCCAAGCTGTTTCGTGCGACTACGGTGGTCAGGCAAACGTGTTGTTGGAAATGTCAAAACCTCGCGACGACTCGTCAGGAGGATCGCAGAGTTGCAAAGGGACATTTCGCCAGGCACCGGATCCGCCGCATGCTCACTGATCCTTACGGTGATTTCAGAACGCGAAAAGTCACATCGCCGATATTTTTTTTAAACTGCCGATGAACGAGGAAGTTAGACCTCCAAAGACCTCGACTTTCTCGCACAACTCCACCAACGAAATGGGAAAAGCTTCCCACTCAACTCCGGTTAGTACGAAGCAGGGCATCACGATCATTTTGGCGAGGTCGCTCTGACGCTTGAAGATCACCTTTTCCGAGTCCAGGCCGTTCTGGGCGGGCATGAGTCCCCCGAAGGGACAAACGAGGGGCGAATCGCTTTTCTCGTGGTATGCACAGGAATGTCGATTTCTGAATTTGCCTTCTTTTTACAGCCCAATTTCATTAAGACAATCTACACATTCGTTCTTAAGTGAGCAGCAAATCAATTAATCCATGGCCAAATCGAAAATTTTGCGACAAAAATTTCCAATGACGGGATATGTTGTAACCGAAAAGAAGTGCACCTACACTGACTGAATCAGCGTTTGATGATTCAGACGAACCGACTATGAAACCGCAAAGGGCTCACTTCAAAAAATTTACGTACACCAAATACACACACCCTGCCTAGAGCCTGAAAGATAGGGATTACCTGAAGCACAGTAAAGGCTATGAGATAATAAATACAAGAGATATAATCCCGCTCTTGGAACTGAATGATCGGTTGAAAAAGAAATGTCTTGTTTAGTTAACAAACAGTCAGATGAAGGTGGAAAATCTGGAATCCCTGCTGAAGAACTTACGAAAGCCTGATTCAAGGACAAACCACAGAAGTAACTTTTTCAGAAACGAGCAGGTGAATCAGGTATGCTGCTAAAAACCACTAACACCTCGTTCCAACCTTTTTTATGAAAGCAAAGCAACAGCGTGCAAACGGAAGGACCGTTGCCTTTGACTGGCACTCATGTGCTGAAACATGCTTTAGATGACTGTTCTACTTCCGACGACGTCTCATCCCAGGATCAAACTTGTAGATTGGATGCCAAATGCAATGGTAACGCAACAAAAAACACTTTCTTCAAAGACTTCACAGAAACAGATATCATGAATCAAATCGAACTGAAACTTAAGAAAGAATCTCAAAGGGGACAGAATGCTGCTCTTAAAGGCAATCTATCCGGCAATGCAAAAAGCAACATGGGAACGAAAAGTACCTATAAAAGGGAAGATGGTGTACTGAAGAAAGCAAATTCGAGAGTACAAAACAGACCAAAGTCACTCGAGGCCTCAAGTCTGAGAAGCAAATCCCGGATACAGATCAGCAAGTCTGGCTCTGAAAAGACCTTGCAAACATCCTCAAAGTCAAAACTCAAATTCGACGGATCTTTCAGAAGGATGCTGGACCCTTTCAAGATTTCCTTTCAAGTTCCTTTTCACCCTGACTACATGAAAATTCGTAATCTGAACATCAAGAAGCTGATCTCTGAGGACGACGAGAACGCGGTCATACAATTCGTCATTGGAATCCGAAATGCAGCAGATTTGGGTCGCTTGCTTTCCCAAGTACCCCAGGTGAAAGCTTACTTGCAGAGCAGCTTCAGCGACCCCCAAACCAGTCGACCCAGGAAAAACCACACTGCCGACCCCTCTACGCAAGGAACGGGTGGATGCAGGGTAAGTGAAAGTGGTCAGCCACAAGACAGCAAGGAAAGTGCTCGATCCACCGATTCGCCGTCCATCAGCACGCCGGTGGATGGTAATGAGGCGCAAACACACGCAGCCGAGAACGAAGGGGGTCAACGCAGTGCTTCAAACAAGGTCAAGAGTTGCCTCAAAAACATCAAAGCATCCATCTACCTATCTTCCAAAGCGTCCTGTGACGAAAAGAGAGTCGCTTTCCAAAAGCGGTTCGATTCCACCAAAAGGAATGAAACGAAAAAATGAAGGAAACGAAGAAAAGGGAAAACACGGGGCAGTCGGTCCTCACACAAAATTTCCAAAAACACTTTGCCGTACGAACCAATGAAGAAGCATTAAATATCTGAATACTGCAGAATACAAGCCTGCCAAACCAAAATGAATGTTGCCGCCATATACTATGAGCTACTCAACTCTGAACGAATAATCCAAAATTTATAAGAAGCTTTCATATTACAAAAAAAAATTACACATAACCAGCAGTGAGAATGTGAATTTTGCAAACAGTTGCACAAACTTTCCCAAAATCATAGCATCCGCGTCGGATTAGCCGTACCCATAAAACGTCTGCACTGTGAGCCGCAGATGATGATTATTCCTAAGACCTGCATCAGACCTACAAACACACCGAGACCCATCACCCAAGAAGGCACCGAGACCGCTTGGAGCCTTCGGATCGGTTTCCCGAGATCTTGGAGGACACGGTTTGCCCTGCGGCGCAAGGAGGTGCCACGAAATCTCAAGAAAGGGTAGCCGCGTGTTCCGTCTCCGATGATGACCAGCAAAACGTCCCATCTTGGGGGATCCCCCAGGACGAAGGGGGAGTTGCAGGGCCAAGTCAAACGGAATCCGAGTCTGCTCCTTGTCGCGAAGGATGCCGACGACCACCAAACGTACACGATCCGAGCCCGAATTAGAAAAGGCACTCTCACAGCAGAAGGATGCATTTACCTTTTGGGGTGTGCTTTTCGAAGACAGCGCGCAACATGCCGCCACACAGCCACGCTCGAGTCAAACGTGAACCTTTTTCTGCATGCTGTTCTGCACTGCATTCAAAAAAAAAAAAACAAAAAAACAGCGTTCCGATTCGATACGAAACACGCTCGGGGCTTTCAAGCATACTGCAGGTTAATTTTTTCAGCGGGACAGAATTGCCATTCATGCCTCATTCCCTCCCTATGAGACGTATCACAATACCTGAGTAACGTGTTGATTTAATTCGAATCCTCCTAGAGAGCGTCCAACATTTGGTCTATTCAGATGCTGAAAGCAATCCAGAATACACAGAATAAATTCGTCTTCGGCGTTTCTGAGATGCAAGTCTGCGACGATTTTTTTTTTTTTTTTTTTTTTTTTAACTCGCACAAAACCTCATTGGTTAACAACTGTTCACATTCACATCAAATCATTCCGATAGTTACAAGATGATGATATTCTGTATCTAGTCGCTCAATTGGGGAGTGCAAGGTGCAATACCAAGGACAGCTGGCCTAGCAGTGTTTTGATCATATTTCAATATCTTTTGATCTTTGATGTCAAGCAAAAGAGAATTTCAACATACAGGTCTGTTGACTTTTCCACTGAATGCTGTACTCCCTTGCAAACGCAAACCTTAACGACCCCCAAACCACTCTGAACCAAGTTTTATGCATTTTTGGAAAACCAGCTGCTTCCACTGAAATGCAGATAATTTCTAGATTATCATGTAAAGGCGATTAGCAAGACATTGGGATCACATCTAGATAGTTGGGGTTTGTAGTTCATGGGCCCATGTAAAACCCAAAAATACGGGAACAAATGCGCCAGTGGTACACGTACAACACTAATTTTCAAATTGGTACTGTGCCTTACGATTTTAGAAACACATGATAAACTTAGATATCATTTCTTTGGTTAAAGTTCAAGTCCAAATTTATTTAAATGCTTAGATTTCAATTGGCCATACAGAATCTGGAGTTTTTGATGAATGTTAAACATGTTGTTTGTTGAGGTTTTGATTCTACTTGAAGAAACAAAAAATTTCGACTTTTTCGTGATACATTTGCTGAGTCTTTTATTAAAGACCGGCTTTAAGCTTGAAATGGTGAAAACAATGCATGTAAGTCAGAAGAATGGGGCAGATAACAGGTTACAAGATACAGGTGTTTGTGATATAAAATGATGCATCCCCTCTGATGCACATGTCATTTAACTAAATATTTATCCGGATCCAACTGTGATTTTGGGAAATCTGAAGATATGATTTCTGATTTTATGTTTGCAGATATAAATTCTGAGCTTTTCAACAAGTGCAATGCAATTTTTACTCCCATTCTGTACGAATACTGAAACTCTTACATGTTGAACACTGTATATGTGACAGACACACATTTTTCTGTAAAACCTTCATTGAAGTATACTGTTCCCCAAAAGGAGGCATCTATTTACTGATGAGAGCCATACATGCAGAGAGAGCCATTTCTCAGAATCTCAAATGAGATTTGTTTTTCAGCATGTACCTGCAATGAGATGATTACTTATTAATGAAGATACAACATTCAAAGCTAACATCTGCAAACGTATCTTATGATCTAAAAAGGAACATCTAAACACGTAGATGTGTGAATGTGCTAACAAGAGGGCCATCACACAACTAAATGTTTACACAAGAACATTATGCTAATTCCATACATGATAACAAATGCAGCATCTGTTCAGGTCAGTTTTTTTATCCTTTGATGATTCCGTTCTCTTGTCTTGTTTAGTATGCACACCTGTTAGAAGATGCTCCCACAAGAATGCCTGATGCCTAAATTCTTTGCATTATGTCTCTCTAATAACCTTCCTGAGTTAGGTACAAAATAACAGTGCAATAACAGCAAGCCTATCTCTAGTTCCGAGGAAACTTTTTTGAACATATTTACTTACTTGTCTAAAACTTCCCAGAAACTCATAAGTTGGGCTCGATCTAGGTGACGCTTCGTTCTAGATAACTGGATAACATGCACATTCCATTTGGAGACGTTACTGTCTAGTTTCATTTCATCCCATTTAAGATGAAAAGCTTGTACTGATCCATTTGGTTTAGAAAGCTGCTTCTGTGGAATTGGCGCTCACTTTTGGAAAAGATGGTAACAGGATTGCCATCCCAAGGCCAACCCTTGAACTGCCATGCTGGACCCATGACAAATACAGCAACCACTCGATCCCAGTCATGATCAGTTAGCTTAATGGGGTTGTCCACAACTCTGTATGGAACCGAAAGATTGCTCTCTTTGCGCCGCTGAATGAGTATTTCGTTTTCCCGCTTGATACCTTGTGCCTTCTTGTCATCAGTGCTTACATATCTAAAAAAGACAATAATGGTGGCTATGGCAAACTCACTTGAGATCCTGGAGAATCTCCTTTGCGTTATACATGGTGATTAACGAAGTATTGGCTGCAGGGATGATGATAATGGGCGTGCGTGATGGTCTTTTAGCTGGATGCACAGGTTGAAGGGAGCGCTTAAAGAAAATAATACATGCAAATGCTTGAAAATGGAACTAGAGCACCTGTGGTTGAACAGATGGGGTGGATGGAACTGGTTTGCGATGCTGCACACCTTCAGTGACAGATTTTAAGGAAAGTCCACTGTATGTGCTATGTATGTCAATGTTGAAGCCTTCCGTATCCACTAATAACCAAAATAAACTGTTCTCACAATTTTTAAAATCTACCTTTGCCCCCAAATCGTTCTTGATCATAACGACTGTAACGTTCCTGATCATAGCGGCTATATACAGGAGGTGGAGGGAGCATTCTTGTCTGAGGAATTGGTTTTGGTGTACTGGCATGTTCTGGTGGAGGGACTTTCCTTCCATCTTCTCTTGCTTTTACAGATTGCAAAATTGCAAGCACATTCTTGGCAAATACCTGTGGTATCTCCTGATAGAACTGTATGTAACGAAATATATCTAACCTTGCCACTGCTTTGTATGATAGTTGTTCTCGTACGCCACTGACGCTCTCTTGATGCAAAGTCCTTATCAAAGTCTAGCATGCTACGTATTTCTGATCCTAATTGATTCACATCATCAGCTTTGATTGTTTGTCTTTTTTTTGCCAAACGTTTTGCTTTGATTGCTGCAATTTTCTCCACAGACATAGCATCTGACAAAGATCTAGCCAAACATATCCAATAAATAAAATACTACTTATTTACTAACTTGATATTATCTATTGTTACAGATGACTCTTTAGGGGCATCTAGACGTGCAAGAAGATGTTCTTTTACTTTTTGTACTTCGATTCCCTCCAAACAGGCTTTTTTAGACACAGAACATTCATTCTGCTCACTTGGCCGTTTGATCTATATATGGCACATTCAATTTGTGAAAATGATTGAAAAATGAAAAGTACTTGTGTAGGTATTTCAAGTGGAGCAGATTTATCGATACTTGTTGACGTAGTATTTTCCCCATTTAAATAGGCTAATAATTCTTTCCTATCTGGGAGATGCACAGCAGGTATCTTTTCAGTCTAGGACCAAATAAGATACCATCTTTCTTGCAATAGCACTTACTGCAGCCTGACGGACATAGACAGGATGCTGAAGTTTCACATTCTTCAAGAAGAAAAGCAAGGTTTCCAGAGTATAGTACTCTTTTGGAGCACCAGGTTTCCGTGCACTTGAAAATATAATGAATTCACCATAAATGAAAAAAACATCCCATTGCAATATATGAAATCAAATATTAAAGTACAGATTTTTTAATGCTTTTAATTACAATTTCTTATTACTTTTTAAATAAATTCATAATAAAAATTCCAAGTTTCTGAGAAGAAAAAAAAAAAAAAGGGTGGGGGCAAGGATACAAGTCTGAAAAGAATGAATGAAAGTATAAGTCGAAAACTGGCTGATGCTAAATGATTACATGGGCAGCAATAATCCCCAAGAAAATAGAGAATATGAAACAAACTTGAGAAATAAGAGTGTTAACATGCAGCATCTAACCAGGGTTCTGCATCGACATTGTATAAACTCCACTTTTCCTGTTTACAGTTTACACAATACATGATTACATATATTACTGTATGTAGTACTCAGAAATATTCACACACAAGTTCACATTATTACTATCTGTTAGAAGAAAAGAAGCAAAATCCTACACACAGAACAAGTCATTGGAATTGGAATTTTCCTTATATTTAATGGTCTATATATTACATTAAAGTATATTTCATATCTCCAATCATATTCTTTAATAGCATTTTTACTTTGGGAAACAACTCATCTTGATGAAAATAGGATGAAAAAATTGGACACATTCAAAACCAAAATTTTCAGTATCAATAAGTGATATAAACACTAACTAATTACATAAAAAACACTAAAAAGAGAATCATCCTATTAAACTTGGATAAAGATTATGCAACATACATTTTTGAAAAATGAAACATATAAATTGGGATTAATATAAATTAGGATTCAAAGAAAAATATTAATACAAGAAAATAAGGAAAAGGTCTCTGCAAAAACAAGAAAAGGAGAAAACCTTTATTTAATATATAAAATTTTCCAACATTAACTAAAAAATAATAACTTATTAATACAGGAAATTTAAATTTCCTGTATTAATAAAGGAAAACCAAAATGAAAATTTATTGCATAAATGAATCAACAAATGATACATTGACACATGACACATTCAAATTTCACAAGACTTCACACGTCTTATACAGCCATTCAAAAGCCAAGGTCCCCTGACAAATAAGTGAAGAACGTGTATCATATATGAATTCAAACTGCAGTGAACTTTCAGATTTCAAACAGGGTAACTGTAACTTCTGATGGATATTTTATGAGCAATTCTAATTTTGAACAATTAATCTTGCAAATCTAGGTTCTAAGTTGCTTGGTTAGAACACACAAATGGAAGGGGTTGCTACTCATCCTTGGAGGATAAAACTACTACAATTTCTTTAAAATATCAATAAATACTTTTTTCTTTGTTTTCTAATTTTAATTCCGCAGTTCACCTATCCTTCTTCTAATCTCTTTTTTACACCCATATACAAGCTGCCACAGGAAACTTGCTTATTCTGGCTTTTTTTTTCATTTGCATGTTATTCTTGTATCATGAGAATAACAGAAAATTTGCAAGCCCACAAACTGGTTTCCATGCTATTATATATTTTTATTCCATTTACATTTGTTTGTTTATAAATTACTTTATTCACAATGTACAAAGAAATTAAATTTAATTAATCAACATGTAACTCTATCATCTTCTAGTGACACTTCAGATATCATTCTGAATACTGAATTACATTCACCTACTGCATCCACACTACCAAATTCAAAAACTGACAAAAAAATCAATAAATCTTCAGTGTTAATAATTTTCAGAAGTTAAACACGAAGTAATCAAAGACTATCTCAGTCTTCTGTTTGGAAACAATTTGCACAGAGTGGACTTGGATATACCTAGAATTTCATTCCTTTCTACAGATTGATATTCAGTGCATTTCTGACACATAAGTAAACTTGAAATAAAGTTTTAACTTGTACATTTAAACACAAGGCTATTAATTTACTTACGAATATGCCAGGTAATTTGTATTCACATTTTTGGGCCAAGAGAATTCACCAAACATAATATAACCATCTTGTTCCACAATTTCTTTTCTGTTGACATTGTACTGGCGAAGGAGGCTCAGGGGGTCAGCCATATGAAAGTCTTAACGTTTTAATCAAGCACAATAGATTTCAGTAAATAAATATCACGATTTTGCATATTCTTCTGCCAGCAGTAATTTGGATTTCCTTCATCACATATTTAAAGGTAACCCTTTTTCTAAAATACAATGAAATTACCTAAGACGGTGTCACATTATCATCGAATCCAAACAATCGCTTTAAATATACGTTTGAAACATTAAAACATGAATTTCGTGCCTGTCGAGAATTAACATCATGAATACACACTGAAGCTATGGACTGTACAATGTAATCACTAATAATATATCTCTAAAATAAAAAAACTCCTCATTACTTTGAGAATGACGTAGCATTTTGAAAGGGAATTTCTTGGAATATAATGTGAAAATTTTTTTGATACACCAAGTCCTTGAAAGGATATTTGTTAACAAAACACTGGCATATGTATTTGCAATTAAGCGCTCTCCATTCAAACACCGCTGTAACTGCAAAACACAACAAAAGGATGGTGGTTTGTTCAAGATATGCATATAATTGGCATAATTACAAATACATATTTCGGGATCAATAATCGATTTGACTATTATTTTCATTCATTCCTTAGAAAAAAAAAAAAATTACGAACAGCAACAACGTGACAAATGGCATATTCATAATAGTAAATGAAGCCAGTTCTTTTTGCTTCACTGAATAAATAATCGTGGAGTGCTGAAATGTGTAACTGTCTTTATGAATCACTATCTGTTACATAAAAAGGACATCACTGCATGTTTGGAATGAAAGTTGGAAATATCGCTAAACCTTCATGATACATTAATAACAACTACATAGACTGCAATCGCATCACACGTTTCTGCTATCGTTATAATTTCGTTTTCTTTTGTGTTTCTGACCCGTAGAAGACGAAGATGTATTTAAATTGCATATTTAGTTGTATGCATCACTACTGCATAGATATCGGTAGACTTTCGAATTGTTTTATGCCTTTGTGATTGTATTGTTATTATCCGAATCGAAAATCTGTTTTCTTTATCTGGTCCTTTAGCTTGCCATGCGTGTTTCCCTTTGATTTCTTTGATTCTAGTCAAAGAGGACTTCCCTTTCCTAAACAGCATTTTTTTCACAGGCATTCACGTGTGAATTTTTTGATTCGATCGGGCCAACACGTCTTTCTAGTAACCCCCCTGTAAATTAGTTTGTTGCAAAGATGTAATGCAAAGAATGAATGATAGCATTCGTAGGTGTACTTGCCCCTCGGGTATATTTTTGGACATTTGGTACACAAGAAAAAAAGGCAGCAGAAACGCACGTGTCAACCCAAGTCTCTTCCTCGTGGCAATCTCGTGCATTCCAGCCTCCACCGAGTGCTCTCCCACTATGCATGGACGTATTCGATGACAAACTAAAGTGTCCTTGGTGAAATTTAGCAGACAATAATAAAGTGGAATACACGAATTCAAATCTACACAGTTGCTCACTGTGGGAATTGATATTTTGTTTTGAATTAAGAATGGTTTCGTTCTTTCTGATAAGACTGGAATCAAAAGTCAAGGTTGCGAACTTCTTGGAAATGTGGGGAAAAATACACACACACAAAAAAAAAATTCAGGTAAAAACGGAAGCAAGTATAATGAAATGGATAACATGGTTATTCCTAAACAGCTGGGAAATTAATTATGATGTGAATGCAGTTACTGAGAAAAGAAAAATGATATCTACCCCATAAGATAAATATGGTGCGAGATGGTTTACGCTTTGCCTCGAGCAGATGCCACCCAGAATGAGCTCTACTGCCAAGACGAGCAATATTCCTTGAGTCTTCTTAGTAAACAAAACTTTCTGGAGGTAGCAAGACCATCTAAAATCTTTTTCCCTTTTTGATATGCAACTTTTTTTCTTATGACTGGTGTTTGGTTCTTGAGTCCCAATGAGTGACTGCAATATTACTTTTAGAAATTGGTGTTAATTCGAATTAATCAGTTCACCTGATTCATTAAAATTCTCCAATAGCGTTTCTACATGAAGAAAAACCAATGACCTCTGCAAAAAACACAGCGATCATTTCTGTAATGCTTTTGTATTTTTTTTTCTTCCCTCCCCTCAGATCTTGATTAAGTAAATGAGACTGAATTTTGTATCACGAGTTTTTCCATCGATTCCATGATTATTTGGCATCAAGTCCTGGATCAACTATCTCTAGAATGTGAGGATAAATGTGATGGTAGATTTCCCTTTGTAGTTTTTACTTAGATCTCAAACTCTATTAGATTTCTCTTCTGAATGCTCATTCGAGATGGGAAGTTCGCAGCCTCGGAAAAAAATAGCACCACACGCGTGTTTCCACGTTTATACTCCGAGCCATTCATTTTTTTTTGTTTTCCGTTTGAAAGCATCCACTGTGCCTTTTCAATATTTCTCCTTTTTGATACGTTCGTTCTGTTCGTTTGCAATGATAGTTTGATTGATCGAACTATTGGACTTTTGCTCTTAGGCTCCTTCGTGTCATTCCGGTCCTTGCCATCGGTGTTCTTACAATGACATACCCGTAGGCGGAGGTATCTGTTTGATTGTATGCCATTGTAATGTTTTGTATTTTATTACTTTTAGGATGTTGTATGACAGTTTCAATAACATTCAAATTCGTCACTGCAATACAGCGAAACAGCATTTTGAAATTCAATTTAAAATATTTGAAACTGTATTTGCTATAGTGTGCATGTATGTGTACATATATAATCATATGATTTGTAATCAGAAATGTTATTATTTTGTTTCATTAAAAGGTGCGTAATTCTTTGTTCACGTCGTGAGACTCTCACTCTGTGCAGATAGTTTGTTTACTTCTTTACTCATATATATAGATAAATACATTAATTTATTTAGTTTAAAGTGCATTTGTCTTTGTCTTTGGAATCTCATGTATTACACTCCAGGTCCTATTGCTGGTGCAAATGATCGTATGACATGGACAAATAATTACATGCTTTTTAACCAAGATATGGAATGCCTGCTTTTTCATTCGATGGTTAATAAATATCTCAAGGCAGATTAAAAACTTAAAACTCAAGCTTATAAACTAAAATGAATAATTAGCAACTATACTACATAGGTAGTAAAATGTCGTGAATTCAAAATGCCTTGGATTTCCTATAGAAACCGTTTACGAGAGTTAGTGGTTGCATGTTGTGAATGCTGAAACCCATTTAACTTGGTTTAAGTGAAACTTCGATTTTGTCATCTAAAATCAATGACATTACATGCATTTGATATTACAATAGTTTCTGCTTCATCATACTCCAGGTTCTGTTTCGTATGGCAATTAAATTCTTGTTCTCTTCTGCATTTTTCTAAATTGCTTTAAAACGCATTGTCTCATTGTTTTTATTTTTTTATATTCCATAATTGATAATGTAGTAAACAAATTTGTGCTTTGTTTTCCAAGAAAAATTACCTCGGCCTGCAGCATTCAGAAAATATTAATAAGTAAAGACGTTTGCTTAACAATTGCAAGAGAACTCTGTACTCCTTGAATTGGGACTTCTTACAGAATGCTTTCCTTGTGTTGAACGCCTTCAGACAAGTCATCCATCTTCATGAAATAAGCTTCAAGGCTCGAACTCATAGAACTCGATTTTCTTGAAATCTTCCATTTTATGAAATTAAGATTAGGAGAAGCTGAGGTTTCCAGTTCAACTAAAGTTTAACATAATTTAAGAGTCAGCATCAGGTCATGTTTTTCAAATACTTTGATATTTCGAAGTTGAAAAGGAAACTGGGACTAACTATGTGCAATACTGTTATTTCAGGGAGAAATAAAATATACAGAAACTTTCTCGTCTCTCTTTTGTTTTTGCCCGAAATTCAGGACTAAATAATGGGAAAATTAACATTAGGACAGTCACGCATTTTTTTTTTTTTTTTCCAACTAAGCTGGGAGTAATCTCCTGCAGATGCAAGTGGGCTTTTTGTGCGACAAAACTGTGCAGAAGCAGCTTTTCAAAATTGCCAATTTAAATAAATCAGGCATTAATATCAATCACAATATTTACGAGTCGGTACTTTACTGGGGATGTTCGAAACGTAACGAAAGCTACGTCCACATTCCTCCCATGGGACATCGAATGATTTCTGTCTTCCAAAACAATCACAACAACAGAATGTATCCATCGGAAAGCAAGTTTGAAAATTGTTTCTGCAGCTATTTTCTATGAACCCTCCAAACTTTATACAAGATTATCTAAATCGTTCATACATCCTGGAACCATGTCTTTCTCGTCCTTGTTTTTCTACTGATTAGCACATGCCAACCCATTGGTTGCTGACTACATTTCTTTAAAGTTGTTTTCCGTCGACATTTGGCAACACATCTAGAGATTTGGATTTACCATATTGATAGACAACGAAATCGTTGCTGATGTGCCTTTAACATGACGAAATCTGGTGTTAAAGAGACGACATTCTCCTACCGCGGATCAAGTGATTGAAAATCTGTGCACAACAACTGGCTGTGTCCGTTGAATGCTTTGTATAGTGGAACGGAAATCCAACAAGATTCTTAAAATTTTCTCTTCAAATGGGGCAAAAGAATCCCTCAGCTTCAGCAAGAGACTCTGGAATGCAATTACTCTGACTAAGGATGGGTCTCTAGCTTGATGGATTTTATCAGCTGTTCGGATCATCAGATTTTTTATGGTTCTGATTTTATTCCTGGAAGGCTTTCTTTGATGGAAGGATGTATTGAAAAAAATCCTCAGCACTCCGCGACATCGGTTGTGCTCATCCAAAACGGTTGGGAATTACGTCATCACGCACATAGTAAGGGTGTGTTCTGTAGGCAATGTAGTTCCAGCAAATTTGTAATTTCCTATTCGTGTATTTGTGGCAAACTATCGTTCTATCTTCTAATTACCTGTTGTTTAAAAACATTTCAAGAAATCATGCTTCTTCTGACCTTCATACGTTTGTGTGCCCACATATACATACGTACATGCACTCATTTATCCTGCGAAACAAAATGCATCGAGTTCTGATTAGGAAGAGAAGAAACAAATGCATCGTAAATTCTCTGAAGCGTGTACAAATTTCAAACACTTTTCCTTCGTGCACGGGCTTTCTTTTTTTGGTCAATCCGTTTGGTGTTGAAGACTGATATTTTCCGTTCTCCTGCGACTGTGACTTTTGGGAGCGATAGCTTTTTCCTTTTCTTTTTTTTTTTCCTTTCTTTTCTCTCTCGTGCTCCTTTCTTCTTCTTCTTCTACTTCTTCTTTTTTCATTTAGAAAGTCCCGAAATGTGCTGAAACCAGAGAAACAGGAGAATTACATTATTTTTCCCGGAACTCATTTTCCAAGCATCTTAGGATCCTCTCCTGACACCTGCTTGTCTGCTGGTGCTCTTCCCAGTTGTGAAATCTACCTTTGCCTTTCCCTTGCGTGAACCTCTCGGGAGAGTCGTGTGTGAGATTGGTTGCCTCGAGTGACGGGAACTGCAACGCTACCACCACCACCACCAGCAGCTTGATGCTCGGGCAAGATGCTGCAGTCACTTCGATATCGCCTTCCTCGGTGCCTCTCAAACGACCTTTCACTTGCTGCTTCCTGAGAAGGATCTTCCCAGAGCAACTGGAGATGGCTGCTGGCCTCGAAATCCGAGTTTCCTGAACTTCTGCAGCAGCTCGCGACCAGCTGCTGCGGAACGGCGCTCCCTCGTGCTCGCTTGGAACTCATTTGTCACGTTCCTTCCCATTAATGAAATGTTGCAACCCTCATGTATCAGGAATCATTTCATCCAGGAAGTGGATGGGGATTCACGAGCTGAACTCTGCAACTGGTGGAGGCTCAACTGATCAGTCAGCGCCCCGGTACGAGAGGAAGGAGGGGATGGGGGGGGGGGAGGGAGAGGGGGAAAGCCTAACCGAAAAGTCGCACATTTCCCTCCCTCGCCGGTCACCTTCTTCCAGCTTCGCTCTTCCCCTCGATTTGCCTTCGACGCATAGTGCCTCGGCATAGCCGACCCCTCCAGGATCCCTGACTTTTCCGAGGATTGGTCCCTTTTCGCGCAGGGGCAGAACACACAGGGTAGGCAGCTACGGCATCATCACCTCAGGCCAGCAACAGGCTTCGTTGCAGAGGCAGATCCATCCCAAGCACGGGATGAAGCATCGGGCTTCCCGATGGGGAAGCCTTTTCTTCAGAGGGGTTCCTTTTGCGAGGCGAATCAAAAGGATTTCTGCTCCGGGAATTTTCAGAGTGCAAAGATTGGCTGCCTCACTCGCTGCATTCTGACCTCATGTCCTAGAGAGCAGCAGGAGAGCCAGGCGATTTCCTTTAGCTCCAGCAAAGCAATGGGGGGAGACGCATCGAGATCGATGCGTCTCCCCAACAAAGCTAACTCGCTTATCGGCAGATTTCCGGAATAGGGGAGAACAGCCTCTGGTAGAGGTGAAACCTCTCGGGTGGCATGAAGTACGAAGATATCCGGACGTGAGGTTGGACCGATTCCAATCGAGCTACCCTGAAGCAGCACGGAGAGAGGAAACGGTCAGGAGATGAAGGGAGGGGAGATTTTTATACCTATTTTATGCTTCCCAGTGGGAGAAATCGAAAAGCTATCAGAGGTCACCAGACGCGGAGCTCTCCGAGAGCAAGAAGATGAGTATCTGCTCACGTCTTGCTTCTTTCTTGAAAGATCGTCACAGCTGAAGAACTGTCTCAAGGAGGAGATCCTGAAAGCTGAATCGGAGCTTCTGGACAAATGGGAAACATTCCTGCGACCCATTTTTCGCACTTCCGGCCAGTCAGAGAACTTGGATTGAGCGGAGCTGAAGGAAAGTAGGAACCTGTCCTCCAAACTCCAGGAGGGCAGAAGAGGAAGCCTTTCCGGTGACAACAGCGAGGTGCTTGCAGTAGGCCGTACCTCCTCTGCCTGAGCGTTTCCCCAGAATTCCTTTGGTCCCACGGCTCAGATGAATCTCTCCTCTAGAGGAGCAGGCTCCCTCCCGAGCGCCTCCGAGACGGAAACCGGTTGCTGTGGTTTCCGGACGACCCGCTCCCGATGACTCTCGGTTCCTCCGAATGCCTCTGCGACAGCACCTCAAGCGCTTGCTTTCAGAACGGCTCTTCGATCCTCTTGCCTTCTTCTCGGCTTCTCTCTGTTTCGTGTTAACAAAGACCTGTTCTTCGGAGAGGTCTCCAGTGTCGGAGGCCACGTGGTTATGGTCTCCACGCGTGGCACCAGACTCCGCGGGCTTGAATACACGGCAAGAATCGACGTCGAGAGATAAGGGTGCGTCGTGGGTTCGAATTCCTCCTGAAAGAAACACTGGTGCCCGCGTCGGAGGCCTTGTGGTTTAGGCTTCCGCGTGTGGTACCACGCGTCGCGGGTTCGAATACTTCGGCAGATAACTGACGCCACTGCGTCGTTTGGGTTCCGAGTTTCTCCTGCAAGATGGCGCTGGTTGGCCGAGACATTCGGGCGTGGCCTCCCGGCGGTGGATAAAGCCGGAGGCCTCCCGATGAAGGCCGGAACAATGGGAGTCGACCTTCGGGTCCTCCCAGGAATCAAGGATTGGGGAGTTCCCCCTCCTGTCGTGCAACGGAGAGCGGACCCCCGTCACCGGGGGACCACCTCCGGTTTCAAGATGGAGCAGGAGCCCTCAGGGGCACCTCTCCAGTTGTTCAAAGGAGCGGACCCCCCTGTTGGGGGGTCCCTCCGAGTCGTCGCCTCTTCACAGAGTGCAAGGAAGCAAGCGAGAGCGATTCCCCTGCGGGAAGCTGCAGCGCCCCTTCTGAGTTTCGGAAGCGTCCCTTCGGGTTCTCTTCAGAGGAGTGAATAAAGGAGCGGTTCCCTTGCGGGTTCCCTCCGGAGAAGAAATTCCTAGAAGCGGATCCTTTCCGGGTTCCCTTCGGAGAAGCTGAAATGGAGAGGACTACTCCCCTCCCAGGGGGTGTCCCTCCGTAGAGAATGAGGAAGGAGATTCCCTTCGGGGTTCTCCTTCGGAGACAACCAGGGTGGGAGGTGAGAACCAAGCGTGAGAGGAACGGACTCCGAGCCCTTCCTGGATTCATAGGGCGGACCCCCTTCCCGGGGTGCTCCCTATCCTGAAGAATTACAGGTCCCCCCTGCGGGTTGCCGCGGGCGGAGGGGCGTGGAAACAAAACAGTGTGTTAATGTTTAAAAAGAGCCACGTGCGCCGCGAGGCACGCGACCGGCTCTGAGGTACTTAGCGAACCAAAAACAAAGAAAACCCTTAAAAAAAAAAAAAAAAAAGAAACACTGGTTGGCCTCCATTCATTCGGGTGCGGCATTGGTGGCAGTTTAAATCGGATGTCCGATGACTGGCCGGAATTGGGGGTCGACCTCCGGGTGCTTCCAGGAATCAAGGAGTGGGTCGACCCCACTGGTTGTGAAGGAGCGAACCTCCATTCCGGAGGAAACCTCCGCGTCGGACTGATGCAGTAGGTTTATTGCCACCTCTCCAAAGAGTGCAGAGAAACGTGCCTCTCTCTTCGGGGAGTGCTTTTTTGAGAAATTTCGGAAGCGTCCCTTCAGGGTTCTCTTCAGAGGAGTGAACAGGAGCAGTTCCCTTGCGGGTTCCCTCCGGAGAAGAAATTTCTACTAGATGATCCTTTCTGGGTTCCCTTCGGAGGAGAAAACATAGAGCCGACCCTTCCGTGGGCCACCCCCATCCCAGAGCAAATAAGGAAGGAGATTCCCTTCAGGGTTTCCTTCGGAGACAAACAGGGTGGAAGTTATTTCCGGGAATCCCTCCCAGGAGTGAGAGGAACGGAGTTCCTTCTCCGGAGCCCTTCTGGGATTCAGATGGTGGTTTCTTCCCGAGATATCCCCTATCTTGAAGAATTACACGCACCCTCGGGTGGAGTGGGACAGAGTTAAAGAGCTGCGTGAGCTGAAGGTGTGCGACGGCTCTTGAGGTACTCAGCGAACCAAAAGAAAAAAAAAGCCTGTTCGTTGGCGGTAAAGCTAGGTTCCTCTAGCAACAGTATCCCATGGAGAGCCGAGTTCGTGGTTGAAGCATGTCAGATGTGTTGATTTTTGTCTTTACGAATCTCTCACCGGAAGTGCTTAGCCTTGGTGGATCGCAGTGTGGTGACTGCTCCACTAAGTACAGCACCAATAATGGTCGGCACGTAAGCCGTCTAGGGACGATTTGACCGCTCCACGTTCGTTCGCCATACGGAATACTCGAGAAGATCCGGACGGCGAAAATGCGTCAGTCTGCCGGGCCCAGTCGCTCCGCGCGACCTCTCTGCGCGCGTCTCGAATGCGCATGAGGTTTTTTCGCCCGTCGGGTCTTGACAGCGGCGGCAGGACCCGTCCCTGGAGAACTTCCCGGCACTCCCGAACTGTCCGCCCGATGCTGGAGGTGCGATGGCACCTCTTCTCCCCACCAGGACGGATTCTGCCTTAGAGGGGCGTTCAGGCATGTCCCGGCGGCTTGTGGCTTCGCTCCAACGCGATCAAGAACATGGTCCGAATGACCGAATCCACTGTTCCTCTCGAACTGAGTGGCGTTCCCGCCGCAACGACCATTCATCAGTAAGATAAAACTAACCTGCCTCGAGTCGGTCTTAGGTTGATGCCCCGGGCGTGTTAGGAAATGATGAGGCGCTGCCACCGAGGGGTGTGTGCGTGGTCATCGTCTTTTTCTTCCAGCCAAGCTGGCGGTCATCGAGACTCTCTCTCATGGGAAGATGTCCGGGATGGAGCAGGAAGAGGAGAGTCCTCTGAGGAGAGAGTTTGCAAAAGCGTTTCGTTTCCGGGAAACGTTTCCTGGCTACGTAGCCGGTTTTCGCAATGACCGAGACGAGAACGAGGGGACGGATGGGGGCGAAGAAAGTTTGCGTTCCGCGAAACTCCCGTGATCCGCTAACAGTAGCATTTCGGGACGCCGGAGCAAAAGCAGCCACGGGAGAACGAAAAAGATCAAGAAAGGCCACCTGACTTCCACCGATTCCTCCCCCTCTCCCCTCCTAAGCACAGAAATCGACCACCTCGCCTCAGAGCATCTCACTGTTTATTGAACAACTCGAAAGGGTAGCGTGGGGAACGGGGAAGGGGAGGAGCGGAGGGAAGGCAGCAGCTCTGGAAACCTGAGCTCAGAGGCATTTGGAATAATGTGAGAAAGTCCACGTTTTGGAGTTTTTCCAGGTGCGCTTGCTGAATATGAGGACTCTTATAGGGAATTTGAAGAACTTCGCTTCGAAGACTTTGTTCACAGTCGTGTTTTCGAACCTGGTGGCAGGAGTGCCGGCCGGATGGATCTTCATCCCATGAAGGTTGACAATGAGTTTCTCTCCTTTATCCACTTTGGCCTTTATGTGCACCACAGGACGGCAGTATCCATTTGACCAAGGCTGAAATGGCAGCTCTTAAATGAATGCAAGCGTAGAGCGAGTGCCGGCTGAGAAGAGTCGCGCTGGTGTTGGAATCTGCGAGGCAGTGGGAACTGTTACCGTAGCGGACGGCTTTTGCTTCCCTTGCCGAAATGGAGGCACTGAAAGATCAGCAAACCACCCGGTACAGCGGGTGCACGGGTAGACCAACCTTCTACAGTCTCAACGGGAGGCAGGAAACTGAAAAGGAAACAGGTTGCTCTCTCTGGCGTCGAACTCTGCAAGAGAACTGCATCTCGGTGCAGACAAAGGCTCTTTCCCTCTTGCTACCTCGTTGCGAAGAAAGGTCTGAGAGTGGAAAGTGAAAGAAAACAAAAAAACTCTGGTGGATGTCCGCACGCGTGAGACCACGAGAAGAGGCTAGTGGAAGCAAAGCGTGAAACGCAAGCATCCCTGCCGCATCTGCCTCAGGTGTGCCTTCGGGTCTGCCTGATCACGGATTATCATGGGAAAATGCGCATGGGAGATCTAAATCGGAGCAGCATCAGAACAAAAAAGGCAAAGAAAAATCATCCGGTCGGTACCACTTCTGTGTACATTTCTTTCCAGGAAACGACTCTAGGATCGCTACAAAAGGGGTGTCTTCGCAGAAACACCCGTAATCTGCTGCTGTACGTTTTTATGGCTGTGGTTCTGGTTCCACTAGGCGTACCCAACGACAGCAGTGGCGATAGAAGAGGAGGAGATGCACCGTCACTGCGAAGGAAGCGTAGCAGCCTCTGGATGAGTCATGGGAGATCGATGAGCTCGCACTTTCATCTCCTCGGCCTACGACATTCCGTAGAGTGTGCATCGCGAAGACAAAACTCTCCACATGGGGATCGAAAAGGAGGATTTTTCTTCCTCCTCCTTCCCTGTCTCCTTTTATCCATGCAGTTTACTGTGAAGAATCGCTTTTCTCCCACTCAACTTGCAGAGATAGCAATCCTTGCAAGGTGATGCTGGGGCACTTGTGATTGATGTCCCGGAACCTCCCGATTCAGACTGCCATTTCCTGTCCAAGAGGACGCCCGCTCACCTTACCAACCCACTCCGAAAATGGCCTCTGGCCCAAAACGCATCTGGTCTTTTCCTTGCGAAAATGAAGTCCCGCTACTTAGCACAAGGATCCTTGCTGTCCAGTCAGAGACAGATTCGCCTCCAGCTGCTCAAGCGTGGTCTGGTGATCGGAATGTCCTGCCGACTTGGCGCTCTCGTTTCACGGAAGGCATCAACATCCTTTGCTTGAAGGATGTAAAAAACAAAAAAAGCAATCCAGCACGCTAGCTACTCGGAATGGTGGACAGAACGGAACCAAGCGAGTAGATCTTACGAAGTGTTGACGAAAGTCGTTGCACTCTCCCAGTTGTCTGATTCAGGCGAATCCCTCAGGACATAGCAGGAAGCTTGTCTTCAGTTGTCTCCACACCCGGAAAGACTTATTACGGGAAGCGTCTAAACCGATTAGAAGTATCCGCTGTCGACTGACCCCTTCGCCTGCTATCCCACTTCTTTTGCGGCTCCCACGACACCTCTCGAGTCACAAGCCATCTGGATTCGTAGGTCCTCTGAGAGAACTGCTCATACCTAACAGTCGGTGGTTTTCCAGACGATTGCCTCGCGACTTCCCTTGCTTCAGTTTTAGGCGAAAGAGAGAATCTCCATCTTGCATTTGCCATTGCTCGGTGTCGCTTCTTGCTTACTCCGTCCTTCGTCGTCAAAGCCAAGAAGCAGCTTTCAGTCTTTCTGCAGGAACATTTGCGTTGGCGAGCTCGCAAACACTGCGACTCTGGGTCATGGGAAACCCTCTTCTCTAATAGCTGCTAACCAATATAGTGTCACCGACCTCTTCAGGACAACAAGAACAATTCAGTGCTGGTAGATTAGCACTGGGATTCGCTACTGTTCTTTTGACCTTCCCAAAGGATCTCTTTCGAGCTGGTTTGCCTACTATGGACGTTCTGCGCGGTTTTCGCTCACTCATTCCCGTAGGCCACTGTTCACTCCGTAAGATGAACTGCTTACGTCACTCTTGCGGCCAGATTACGCCCTTGCACGTGCAAGCGGACATCAGCGGAATCTCAGAAGAGGACGAATTTTTGCTCTCCTCCCAGGCTCTAAGCTTCTTTCTCATCCGCTTTGGAGCTCAAGTCTGCTGCTCCCCAAAAAGCACCAGAAAAAAAAATGTCCCTCACCCCTAATGGAACCTTGTGCACCTTCACAGAGCGGAAGTTCCCCGACCTCCAGGTAGCAAACTAAAAGGTGGAGGAAGATTACGAACGCAGCACCTCCTGCAAATCTTTTACAAGATTTGCTAGGAGGAGAACTGCAGAGCACCGTCATTCACATGCTCAGAAACTCTCTCATGGAATCTCCTGCTGCTTGGAAACGTGCCTCCTTAGGCTGAAAAGAACGCTTCCCCAGAGAAAAGGCTTCTCGGCTTCCTCGGTGTGTGGGGGAGAGGGGGAGCAGAAGGCGAAGAGATTAGAAAAGTTCGTGCGGATGACTTTTCCATAGGAGGCCTTCCCGAGGAGGTACTTCTGAAGTGCATTTCAAGGTCACGCATTTCATGGCCTTGAGGGAAGACGAGGAGCACCACGGAAATGTCTCCGGAGGGCGCGCGAATGCTGATCTCGCCAAAGCAACCACAAGGGCCGACCCGCACGGGAACCTCGCCGATCTTTCTCTGCTCCGACAGATTCGCGCCACCCCAGGAGACGACACGATTCGCAGCTCGAAAAACAGGGTCCCACACGTTCAATTAACCGTTCCGTTTTACGCGACCCTTTGCTGGACGACCTCGTCCCGTCTTTCTCGGCGACTGCAGCCTCCTTCCTTCAACGATCCCTGAATCATTTCTCGCCAGTGATCTCTCGACATGAGTGCGTCCCGCCATTCTGCTTGTTCTAAAAGCACCATCGCTCCTTCCCTTCGTCATCTCTTCGTATTCCTCCACACCCCTTTTCCCTTTGCCCACCTGTATTATACTTATGCCCACCTACGTCGGCCGGACGACGTAGAAGCGGAAGGGAAAGGAAAGTGGTCAGAATGTTCAAAAGAAAAAGCTAAGCTTACCTGGTTGTGCCTGGGCATGTCTCAGGGAGCCTGAAAAGGCAAGGAAATTTCCTAATGCAGCGACTCACCATGAACCGTAACTCTTGCATCGTTTCCGGTCGGCTGAATCCCGTGAAGAGTCGCACGGCCCTGTTCTTAGTTGTTGTTATGACGTCTGGTTTTAGTGACTTTCGTAACACGAACGAGAATCCAGGAGATGTCACATTTCGTCCAATAGGGGCACTGTAAGTCAGACGGAAAGGAGGGTATACCAGCAGGGGAGACTCGTATCTTTGTATCATATTTCCCGTGAATCTGGAAACAGAGAAGGAATTGCGTAGTCGGGCAGGGAGGAACATGGGGGTATCTGAAGACAGCACCGAGCCTCGAGAGGGCTCTCCAATTAGAGATTTCAAACTGACAAGGTGGAGCTGGAGGTCCGCCGCATAGAATGGAGGTTTGTCCCGAGAAGGAAGGCCTATCCTTGGGAGAGAGACCTGGAACAAAACGCACAGCGATCCCATGCAGATCCACAGCTCAGCCAAGACAAAAGAGGGAGCAGCTGGAAACTAGTGACTCTCTAGAAGTCTGGCAGCGGCATTAAATGAGCCCATGGTAGGAGTGCTCTGCTGCGATCTAACCGGAGACCGGGTGGGTCCACGAGTGGTCATCACAGGTCTGTGAGACGTTCTTTTCCAGATCTTCGCACTCAGACGAGGAAATAACAAAAACATTCAGGATAGAAGGAATCGAATTCTAGAGCATCCTGAAGCAGGGAACGACATCATTACAGAGCTGAACATGCCGAAGGGAAATTTTTTGATCCCCGCTTTCGATTGGGATGCAGGATACCGAGCGGTTCCCTTGCGACGTTTGAGAGACCCCTTCCCCACCCGTCTCTTTGCCCCCTTTCTGAATCTTCGCGGATCTGCCTTCTTTTCGCTCTGTTGTTCAATCCAACTGGACTCACCTTCCAGAAGCAGTAGCGGTTGCTTGAGTCGAGTTTCTCAAGATGTACATGCAGGCATGTGCCGTTGAGGTACCATTTAGTGCATGATTACCGGAAGCTACGGCGGCACTCGATCCTTAAGATTCAGCTTCAAGATTGTGCTCTGCATCCTTGCAGGATACAATGGTTTTGTTCTATGCAGAGAATAGTGCTGGGGAGATGTGGTTTCAGAATCCGAGGAATGTTTCCTTTTGACAGGAACACGGGCTGTAAACACTAAGCAGTAGAAAATATCTGTTGTTTTTGTTTGCTGACAACAACTCTTCGTTGGCGGGTACAAGTCTTGGGAGCCGCAAGGACAGAAAAGAAGCATTGCCAAACCAAAGGACTTTGTTTCTGAATAGCTCTGCTTGTGTCCTGCAAGAGCGATCAGAGGGAATGCAGATGTTTGAAAGACAAGAAAGCACGGTTAGAGATCCTGTCACATGCGCATTGCATATTGCATTGCGTATTAGTGAAACACCAAAGCCAAAGCAATTCACGAAGAAGAAATACCGGATTTGCATGCAAAGGCGAGTGTTCTGTGATTTTTCTTGGAGTCTTTTCTTGCATTCTGTGAAAAACACACGAATCTCGTGACCCAGACGCGATAATCATTTCACTTTTGAAGGTCAATGAGCCACATCTGGTCACCGAAAACGCTTCTCCTTATATCTCGCTGAGTGGTGAACGTTCAGCTGACTTGAAGGGTTCTGTGGGTTCGTTCCTCAAAAAACATTGTGTTACTGGAAAGCAGCCGAACTCATAAAATGGCTGACACGCAGACGAAACACCACGGACACGTGAAACACTCAGTCAGGCGGGTTGAGACCTTCCATAAAGAACGAAACTTGTTTCCATTCGGAAACCGGTCTCGTACACTCCACTTTTATGGAAGAATTTCCATCCTTCCTTTAGAATCGAAATGTCATCTTCGCTTTGCCTTCTGAGCGTCGAAACACACGTGGGATTTTCTCAAGCTACGGAATCCAGTGCCGCATGCAAAGCCTTCGAAAAAAGCGGAAAGTATGTACTGAAACGCTTCTCTTGGAGCATTCATTCGCTAGCGGTGGAAGAAGAAGAGCTTCCAAAAGGGCTCACAAAAAGATAAGGTTCTCGTTTCTCAAGCGTGACTCGCCCTTTCCGAGATCGTTACTGAATCCATCAACGAATCTGATCATTTTTGGTTTCATTTCCATTGACAAAGACGATTGGACTCCAGAAGAAGCATCCAGGTAGGCGATTCATGAGGTGGATGGAATCCTTCACACCCAGAAAAGAGGCGAAAGCCAGGATACTCCTTACCAAACAGTTTCAAGGGGGAAAGCATCGAAACAAACAGGAACGGGTGGTGTTAAGACGTTGACATGCCAGCACAGGATCTCAAACCCAATCCACTGCCACTTGTATTCAGTGAACAAACTCCAGAAATCAGTGGATCCTTTTGCTGGCCAAAACTAGGCGTTTGTCGTTGCGGAATTCGACTGGGAGCTTGAGCACCACGAAGGATGGTGCTGTGGGAGGATCGACCCTACGATTTCGTATTGAAACCGGACTCATCTGCTCAGCAACGGGCGATACTATCACTATGGTTAGGCATGCAAACCGAAAATGCACAATCTCTAGAGTGAGGAGGCGTGCCGCTGTAGATTGGATAAGCTCTCTCTGCATTCTTAATCGACTGATAGAAGCATTTGTGCTCGTCATTCATTAGATGAGGAATGAGGAATACCTGTTCATACTAGACTGTGCTATGGACAAGGGGAAAAAAATGTAAAGAAAAGGTGATATAGGTAGTAGCATAATTTTTGGCTTGCAGTTATTAAACTATCAACTCCGCCACATTTGATATCCGTGGTGAACTCGTACATCAAAGGAAGCTGAACTTTAATCCTGTAATTTTAATGCTGAACACGAACCAAGAAATTTCGTTGGAAAATGAGATTCGCTTGATTGTAAAAACCTCATCGTGGAGGGAAACAGATCAGATTCCCTCAATGATGACTTCACTCATTAAAATCGAAAAATTAAATCTCGAATGTCAAACTGTATAGGACACTCGCTTGAGGTAAAAGAAATTATAACGAATTTTCAAACTCGAAGGAATCCACACAAATTACCAGTGACTCTTGCCGATGTCGACTCACAGATAAAATGTTTATCAGAAAAAATTTTTACAAATGCAAAAACTGCACTAATACGTAAAAGGAAAAACAATTCGTAGTCTGTGCCTACCGAATTAGTGTACGAATTAATTCCGGGGTATGCAAGAAAATAGCTAAATTCTTGACATTTATGTCGTATGCTATCTAGCATTACTCAGAATAAGGTAATCAGATTACATTTCGCTGATCTGTGAATATGTAAAATCTTATAACTACTATAATTTGCAAAATCTAGTAACCACTATAATACAGGAAAAAGGAGAATGGTTCATGAAGATGAGGAATCGAAATTTCTGATTCAATAACTGGTTTGAAAATCACGAAGCACATACATTACTTGGGGTTACGTAAAACCTATCAAATTGCCTATCTTAAAATAGGGCTGAAAGATGGTCAGTGTTACCTCAACAGTCGAGCATTACATCTCCAAACTCTCGGGTTATATGAAAATCTTGATGACTACTTTATGAAAACTTTACAATTCCGTAAAGCGTGAAACATGACGGATGCATTTAATGTAATGACGAACATTCCATATTCTAAGATTAAAGCTTTTAGGCTTGTTAGTGTTTCTTGTTCAAGGATTCGACACTTAAAGATCCCTCACCTCTTTGAGCATCTAGGACGTCTGATTTCTAGAATTTACTTCCTTCGATAGAGGACAAAAAGATCATTTCGTTCCTTGTTCTTAAATATCACATACAAAAGACATTTTGCCTCAAAAGAAAGAAAAGGAAAACTATGCGGATAAACCTTTTTTCAGCTGCTGGTTGCAGAGCTCCTTGGTTTCCGTGCACGACATTACTTCTCAACTTTTCTTTATTCATATAGAGCCCACCCCACCCACCTCCATTTCAGGAGCTTTAATTACGTACATGAATTCTGCACTCACCTCACTACATACTGAGAATCTTTCAATTCTAAGCTTGAAGTGCGCAACAGCTCCGAGAAATGGACGTCAAAAAGTAGGGCATCGAATGAATATGTATTGTCCTAAATGTCCGTATAAATTATTTTTGCAATGAATTTTTCATTTTTAACCTCTGTTGAGTATGCCTCACAAGAAACATCTAGACAGTCCTCATTGACCGACAGCACTTCTATACGCGACCGATCCACCTTCAATGACGAACAGTTCCCTATTATCTGAAAGGGGGAATACAGGGTCTTGGGGTTCTTGTATCTTGCGAGTCCGGCCATTGAAAAGCCATAATCTCCAAACTAGAAAGAAAGAAAAATTCTAAAAGAAGGCATTAATTTGTCGACCGTGAGCTTAATTTAAGAACTAAGCGAATGTTATTTCAGTCATCATATAAATTCGAGCAAGTCCATCCAGGCAAGGACTAAAGGACTGCTAATCATCCGATATTGTGAATTGAAAATTTGTTTCTTTCTTTCTTTCGACAGCAAAGTGTCGGTTTTAGGTTGAAGCGGAAGTTCAAACTTGGTTTTCGATTAAAGGTCGTATCACTTGATGCCATCAATCACACCTCGATTCATTAATTCCTGAGTCAAATCTAGAGCTATTCGATGTATCTAAATAATATATCCATTCGAGTTGGATTACAATCAAAAGTTCAAGGATTTGCAAATGTAGAATGCCAAGTTACGTACACGTAACGAACCGACGTACACGGATCTCTGAAAGTTATTCGAAATAAATTAAGAAACTTTACCGATAGAAACACAAAATAAAGTATCATTGCAGCCATCACACTGTTTCTTCTGCAAGAATGAAAGGCACCACCAGTATTGGGGATCAAATAGCACAGAGGAGGAACTGGACCGCTTATATGGAAAAGGATCTTTCACAAGTGCATTAAAAGAAACACCTAGACCTCAATTGGCAGTGCCTACAAATCGTGGAATGATTTCCCATGTTATAAATTCTCCTTCGGGAGTGACGCATGAGCAAGAATAAATGGTTTTGAGGAAGAAGCATGGACTTTATCTAGAAGAAGCAAGCACGGTTCCATCACTTTGGGCAAATTTGTCAGTCATTTGACATTTCTGTTTGTATCCTGTAATTTGTTTACACGCCTACCCACACTGAGAAGCAATTTTCCCTTCTACCCATCGATTACCTTCAGCATCATATTTATCATACCAAAACGAAACTGAACCCATGTACAATCCGAAATAAAAATGATTTTAAATGTATTTACATGTTAACATCTCAGAATGGCAAACGTGTAAGGCAGGCGCAGATGAAATGCCTTTATCTTTAACTCGAGGCTGCAGTCATCTAACGTGTACACTTTGATCTAGGATTTAGGATGTTTTATGACTTCATCCCAGAAAACCTCTACAAGCTTATAGTGAGACGTGTACATTTGAGTCCGTTCATATTAACGTTCATGCTAAGTAATGAATGGAAAAAATATTTGGTTCCATTCTTGCTTAATAGGTATAGATTCCATGTAGAAGAAAAATGTAATGTAATGTAATGAAGTCTCAGGATTTATCAGCTTTGACATCGGGTGTTGGTTTCAAATTTTGTATTCGTATTCCATCAGAAGAATTATTTTTTTGCGATCCACTCTAAATTCAAATAATGAGGAATCCTTATGCATTCAAGTTAATCACTGGTCAAGACTTTGTCCGTTTAAATGGCTGAAGTGTCTTGAGATTTCGTTAAGCAATGCTGAACAGAACTGAAGATAAGAATTACGTAGAAAATATAACTTCACTGTCTATTTATAAGAAAAGGTTGCCAAGTTTGCGGAAGAAGCCAAAATTAGGTGGTAATAATCTGCGAATATAAACATTCCAAAGGAAAAAAAGTATGTCTGGACTCCTGGAACTTTGAATACCTTAAAGGGACGAACACGTGCAGATCTGTCTGGAATGCACAAAAATGATGGACTTTTTCTATGACACATCGAATATCAACATCAGGAAAAGACTCTATGAGAAAAAAAAAGAGAGAGAGTTCTGTTGAGAGAGTCAGTTGTCCTGTTATGCATGTTGATGTGCATCCTTCATGTGAGCATTTCTGTATACATGATGAGACGTACATGGATATTCGTTCCGATGAATGTTCGCTTTTTACGTAACCATCCTTGCAGTCTTGATAGAACTTGATAGAACTTGGTTCTCCGTATCATTAGATTGTAATTGCCTCATTACAATCCAGTCGAGAGAGTAGGCAACTTCCATTCCGACAAAGACATATCCTACACATAGAGTAAGACAAGGTAAACAATGGAAAAAATAGAATGAGTAGTCGGAGAAGAATAGACTTTGGAAGGATGGCATTCTCCCAACACCGATGCTTTTGAAGGAAAATCTCAAAACTGAGAACGCTCAACCATGTGAATACATAGGAACATACAACATCGTTGAGTCTACAGAAAAATCATGTCAATCGATAAAATTAGCTTTTCCAGACGGCAGTGCATCCCAAACGTCAAGTGTAGACAAAAAAATTGAAATGCAAACACATTCAGACACTTTGTATCGATAATCTTTTATTAGCATGTCCATACCGTCTTTCCAAGTTATAACTTCGGGGTGTGATTCCTGTAGAATATAAAGGCAGCGTATCTGTTTTCTGGTTTAGAACCAGTGGGACAATAAACTGGATGTTCCTGTTAACCTTGTTCATAATAAGAAGGGATGCCAGAATACTTGAGTCTCAGTTTATCGAAGAAACTTACATTGCTAGCACTCCATCTCACTCAAAAGTTAGCCTGAATGGAAATTCATTAAGTAATGATATCCAGATGCTAGAAAAAATGTTAGAAAACCTATGAGGTCGAAATCTCATTTGAGAGAAAATCCAGACTCTTTCACGAACCAGCATCTTATCTTGTGAGACTAGATAGGATCCCGATTTCTCTGAAGATTCAGAGATCCTTACCTCTAAAACTCCCACTTGGCTTTGCTTTCCTCACGGGCAATATCGCAGCCGAAAACGGCAACGGAGGCGTGATTAGTGCTGGTTTAAAAGTGATTAGTACTCGTTTGCGTCAGTTTAGTAACTGTGCTTGTGATTAGTACTCGCCTATATTAGTTTCCTGTTAGCGCTGATGATGGTAAAGACAAAAATTTCTACAAAAAATTCAGCCACCAACATTCAGTCTCGGTTCAGTGGCAACTCATCATATAAGTTAAAAGTCCACAAGTCGAGTTGCATATACAAGTGCAAAAAACACCAAGAGGTCTTTCACATAGGAAATCTTCACTACAGTTCTGCTCACATGGTCATGGTTCACTCGAGGCATCGTATCACTTTTGGTAGAGGTAGTGTACAGTTTTTTCTTCCATTTATGGCATTACATCATCTGGGAAGCCATGCGGAAGTTGTATTTATTATTCAATGTTCATATCTCCAATCGCATAGGTCTCAACTTCGTATGGTTCACAGGGAACTAAACGTATATTTCCACAATAGTTCAATACTTGCCCTTTCATATCGGAGTGCTTATTCCAATGATTTCTTAAACCACAACTTTCTGTTCTTATAGTATTGCTTGCATCTTTTGCACCTTTTCCAGTGGGGAGTACTAACGAAACAACACTGGACTTGGTTAGCCCTGATTCTCACCTTCTTGAGTCTACAGAATGTTCGTAGTTTCCGTCTAGCGATTTTAGAATTTGTTCTTGGTTGCTTCCAAGAGAAAACCACTTGTGCCTTCTACGTTTAAAGCTCAATTCATCGACAGTTGGACCAAAGTTAGTCAGTCAAAGTCACGTTACTCGCTCACAACCATTTTATAATTATTTATATGTCTGAGATTCTTGTGAGGTTTCTCGAAAGTCTCACTCTTACTACATCATCAATTTTTTTTTTTTTTTTTTGCACCGCACACAATTCGTGTGTGAAAGTGCATCTCTTTCTCATACTTCCTAACGATTTCTTCTTTTATCTAAAACTTGCATCTGACTTTTTATGGCTATCATCGTGCGATCCCATAAACCATAGAAACCCAAATGCAGTGAAGACAGGAAAACTCGGCTATCAAATTGAAAGTGCCACATGCAGTGGCAAAAGATAAAGCATACACTTCACGGCACAGCAATGGAAAATGTGAAAACAATGGTTCCCTATTGTTGAGTGTTTGTGTATGTGAGGAAGAAGTATGGAGATGTGTAAATTTCATTTGGGATGCATTATCTGAAGATAAAAGTGACCTTGGAAAATCATTCCTGTTTCATTTGAATTCATGTCATTTGAGATACTCCATTTCGAGTCAATTGGTTCATTCTGGTGGGCACGATGTACGGTTTTATACTCAGTTTCCTTCTGGATTGCTAACATTCAGCTGTCTTTATAAAGTTTGTATCCCAGATCGGCACTCTGCTTTTTCGAAATTGCGACTAGTTTTGCCATTCTGTCCCTATAAAAAAAAATTCCTCAATGATAGTCACGCTTGACACTTTTAGAACCGTCATTTTGTTCGCTAATCCTGCTCATACAGAATGGATTTTGATTCCTCTCTGAAATGGAGGAAGCGCAGCTAAAGTAAATCTCATCAGCCCGAAAAACAGTGAACTTCATGCTGTTGTCGTTAATAGCATGTATTTGCTTTTTTCATTCTGTTCTTATCCATCCAAATAATAAAACGTAGATGGATTCCTCCTTCCCCCTCTCCAAGGACTTTTTCTCGAAATTATGGAAGCCTTTGCGAAGTTTGCTACCTTACAAATGAGAGTAAAGCATCAAATTCAGCAATACAGTGCTCTTGAAATTGCCACACTTTGCAACAACCAGCATTATTTTACGTGCTTTTACTAACTGATTATAATCCATTAAAGGCATATCGACTATTGCAATGTAACTCTCTGTTTTTCTACAGAAAAAAATGAACTTTTCTCGGTTTTCATTTTTTCCCCATTCTTTCCGCATACAAACTGATCTGCTTCTTTGCTTTTGTCTACTGCAAAATTTTAAGGGGTTTAAAAAAGAAGTTAAACCTAAACTCCATTAATGCGAATTATAGGTGAATTATTCATCCGTTCCTAATTTATCCACTAAATATTCGATATTATACACGTTAGTTTCATAAAAAAAAAAAAAAAAACAATACTCTGATATATATTAATGGGAAGGTTTATTTGCGTGATACAGTCCGTACGTTCTATTATTTTCTGGTTTGTTAATGCACTATTCAATAACGGTTATTTGCAATGCATTTCAATCTGTTGCTATTGTACGAACAGAGATCCAAAGTCCATTCTGTCCTTTCATGTAGACCAGTCAGCTAATTCATTTCATGTAGGTTGGTGAGGTGGTTATATCTGAAGCCCTCATTCAAATTTACATTATGGGACGGATATGATTTCCAGATCATTCCAAGCCTTAGAAGGTTATTCAGACAAAACAGATCAAAGCACTGGATTTTGTTTCATGATAGTGAAGGGAGTTTGAAAATCACTTACAGCCAAGCTGTGAAAACGATGTTTGCTGCTGATGATGCTTCCGGAATTCATCGGTCTAAAACCACCTAAGTAACTCTTTCGATCTGAACTTTATGGTTTAGAAAATCAGACCTTTCCATCACTGAGGAAACTTTCGGATTCTAGAGTCGAATACTTGAATGCATACCACATACCGAATCTAATTGATAAAGTAATTGATGCTCTAGCAACAGCTAAATGTTATCACTAAAGTTTTTTGTTTGATTTCTACATTACACGAAGTGCTTTACTATCCAATGAATCTATGCAGTGATTGACATAGGAATGATCTAGCAATGAGATTCTATTCTTTCCACATTAGAAAGAATGGATTTATTTCCCCTGATAGGTAGTAGTTACACCTCTAGTATATCATCTGGAATTTGGGATTTGGTAGTTTAAAATTTTTTTTTTTTCAGCTGCATTTTTAATCCAATTCCATTTCAATGTTTTCAAAATTACCACTTAATATACGCTTATGGCTTCCAAAAAGTGTCAGATTTCTTCTACTATTCTTCTCTATTTTTGATCCCTATGATATTTTTCTTAAAGAAAATCAGTGTTTGTCCTTTCACAGCGGACATGTTTGTGTCATATTTGGGATGCAAAAGTAAACAATCTTCCATTTTTTTTCCTTCTTTTCTACCGAGAGAAGTGCACAGATTGCCTTATGACCACATGATCAAGTAACACTGATGCTGGCATAGAGCTGGTGACACAGTTTCCCAGCTAACCGCTTAATGCTTTCCTTTCATTCCTCTATTCCTTGCACGCGTTAAGAATTGAATTTTATTCCCCAAAACTACATTCATTCCTAAACTTTTTTTCTTTTTTTAACTTTGCTGTGCTTTGGATTTGGATTCAAGATGAATTTGATGCTGTATTTAGAAAAGCACGAAAGGCTGTTGTTGACAATCAGCCATATAGCACTCTCCTTTCCTCATCCTAAATGACAGAATTTCGAATAAACAGGGCAATGGGATCGATTAGGAAACACAGGGAACTGCCGTCAACTCCCGGTTCTATGTGCAATTCTCCCACGCACTACTGTTTTGCAATGCCGAATAGGGAATCGGGATCCGTATTAAAGTCTGTGGAAAGAAGTCTTCTTTCCGGTAATTACTTCTTTCCGCATGCAATTAGGGTTTGAAAATTGTTCTCTAACGACATGAACAACATTAATGCAAGGAGAGCATGAGTGTAAGAGTCGTGTAAGAGTCACTCGGAAACCGACACTGTGAAAAATTCAGTGTACACTACATCTTTAATAATAGTTATACATTCAGTTAATACAATTCAAGCATGGTATCTATTAGGTAATGAGTGCAGGCTACAGTTCTGCATAATCCGAAAGGGGTTCATTATGAAAAGTATCTTGTCGGTAAGGATGGTTTGATTTTGTAGGCACAGTTCCCAATAAAATATTCACATCACTTCACACAGAGCACCCTGAATTAGCCCCTATCTTTTGATTTATCCATCACGATTAGAAAGTGAATAGGCCCTCCTTGACTCGTAACCCCGTACACAATTTTTTTTTAGCAACTTCAATCTTGCAAAACGAACAACTTATGTGTGTAAAAAGTACTATTGTTTTTACGACTGAGCAGAATTGGAGTCAATACTGCTTTCCTACAAATGAAGACATTATTCTACTTGTAAAATTATAACATGTAGTAGGCCCATAAAGAAAATTGAACATATTTTCATTGTTCCTTATAGATTGAATCCTTTTCATGGATGATTAGCTCACCATAGTGAAGGCGAAAATGATCATTAATAGAAAGAAAAAAAAAAATGTATCTGTAGAATGGAGATTTGCTTGGATTTACGTTTCGTAAAAGATTAAGTATTATTTTTGTGTGGTATATTTATCTTTGTAAAGAATAGGAATGCATATGAATGTCGGTGAGGCAAGTGATCATTCTCACCAGCTTGCAATTAGAAATTCTTCAGATCTTTTTAAACGAGCTTTTTCGTTGATAATTTTGCAACTCGACATGTTTAAAATTGAACATTGGCAAAGATCACAAATATCGAGTAAACATCCTAAATTTGTGAGTTTTAAATTCATTGAGTGTGTGCCAGCTCATCATTGCTTTATTACTTTAATTCACATCGTTATTTTCTTGCATGCTACCTGTTGTACGGGTCTTGTTACTGTTGGGAAAACGTAACAGCAGTTGGAAGCTGAACACATAGCAACATAAAATTGTTTTCATATTCTCATGATTTGATTGTAAAAAATGAATTAATTATTAATTATGTGGAGCATCGGAACATGCAAACTAGTATTTAATTTTGAAAACAGTTGCTGTATATGTATGGTGATTATTTGATAAATGTTTATCTTGAGAAGTAGAGTCTAATGATATGCATGTTTCTGTCAAAACTAGTAACATGATCAATGTTTGCAATAAAATTCACACATTTGTTGTAACTTTTGATTTAATCTTTTGTCCATCTTTTCAGTTTCTACATAGTGATAAATCTGTGCATCCATGAAATTTTATCATGCAACACAAAAAAAAATATTTTCCGTAAGCACATATAATATCATGTAGTAATTGGAAACTATAAAGACAGGTTTTATGTAGTAGTCTCTCTGTGAAATATGTTTACTAGACGCTCTCAGACAGACATCAAAAAATCAGTTATGAAATTCTTAGATGTAAGAAAAGATAGCAGTGCAAAAATTAAACACTTGAAGATAATCTTAGAAAATGCAGATCTTGAGGAAGCAAAACAATTATTTGAAAGTCACCATAGTGTAGTATATTTTGCTTTGAATGATTTGTTGGAATATACAGAAACAAACCTAAAGCAGAAAAGCCATAAGCAACATAAAGATGAAGTAGAACAAGTTTTTTTCCTTCTTGAAAATATATTAATTCTTCTCCCAGATTTGATTAAAAAAAAGTGGCAATTGTATAGTTTAACAAGAATAATGAAAAAACTTCTTCATCCTTTAAATTCATTAAGGATAAGGAGGGATGCTATTAAACTGTTTCTTATTTGGTTTCTTATTGTGGGTGCTGATTCAACAAAGGAAATGAGACTAATGTTTTCAACTTTAGTCCCTGGAATCAATAAAAGAGCTGAGTCTCTAGTATATGGTTCAGACTGTTTGTCTGTTGCATTACATGAGGAAGTACTTCCCATATATCCTTCTCAGAAAGATGAAAAAATCTCCACAGAGATTACGGCAGTTTTTCTCGAATGTCTTTTAGATAGTTTTGTCACAGTTATATCAAAACCAGAATGGGAAAATAAAAAGGAAATGGCAAAAAATTCATTTTTTTTCCTTTTAGATGAATTTAAAAAATGGTATCTTCCATTCATTTTTCCCAGTTTTTCTGCAGAATCTAGTCTTTACAATCCTGTGTTGGAACTTCCAGAAGCTTGTTATGTTGATGGTCTGAATTTGGTATACAGCAATGGAAAGATAGTTGAATGTTCTGAATCGCAAGGTCAAAATCAAATTGTTTTGGTCAAATGGTGTGTGAAATTGTTCCAAAATATTCCCAATTTTCGTTTAAGTCATACTTTTTCTGGTACCAAGAGCAATCACTTAGATAAACAAGAATACTATTCTACAGATAGAAGTTCTTTATCATCTATTTTATCCTCACATTCCTCCTTTCATTCAAGTATGGTTGATAAAGGTCTTTGGTCTTTTGATTCCAATAGTCTGTTCACTTCTAAGGAAGCAGTTTCTTTGACAGATTTGAATTTTGTAAAAGAACTTGTATGCTCATCCAAAGATATGATTAGTTTTGCCCAGGAATGCTGTAGACAAAGTTTTTTTATGCATTTGAATTTTCCCATTGCCCCCAGGAAAGTGTTAGCTTTGTACAAAGACTGGTTCATGAATGAATCTCAGACTAGTCCGGAATTCTTGAAGGAACAGTCAACACAAACTAGTTCTAAGTATGTAGTTACCACTTCTTTTCCTGCTTCAGTTTGTGCAGGAATGCAAAATTTTGTCCGTTACTTTCTCTGTGGCTCATGTAATATTTTTGTTGTTGATGTAAAAGAAGATCCTCTTCTGCTCAACAATCAAGTAGAAATTGCTAAAAGAGTGTTAAATCTATACCGTCATATTGTGATGAAAATTTCAATTGATCAACAATCTTGGGAGTACATGCTTATGGTGTTGCTGCATATTGTATCCACCATGATGAGCAAAACAATCCCTCTACGCAAGGATGCAACTTTAGGAGGAAGAATGGCATCTGGGATGTTTCAAACTCTTATTGTTACTTGGTTTCGAGCAAATTTAAATGTTCCCGTGTCTTTAGATTTATGGGATCAGTTACTCAGTGTGCTTTCTTCTTTAACTCATTGGGAAGAACTGATTAATGAATGGGGGAAAACTGTAACAACACTAACCAGGATTCTTGTAAAACATTTATTCGGCCTGGATCTCAATAATTTACCTCTTAATGAGCAGAGAACCAAAAGACGAAAAGGCTTGCACCAGGCCAAAATGACAAGTTCAAGTTCTGGCTTGTCACAGCAAGAAACAATTTCTCTGATAAGTGTTTCCAAAAAAGAGGAAGTTATAAAACACATGTTGGCTCCCTATCCAGCAAGCTGCTTGTCCGATGTGGATAGACCAGATTTTAATTTTTCAGAAGCAAATAAAATCTTGCCTCTGTTCTCTAAGAGGGATTTTAAAAAAAAGATTAGACTTGCCAGGTGTTTGAGTGAAAAAGATATTCCTCATGGGAATGATGTTTTGCTGCAGACCACAGAATACTTCCTCGAATATGCAAGCAATAAAGAGAGCTGGGAAGGAAAAATATCTGGTGAAGTGATTTCCGGTTTGAGAAAATCTAAATCTGAAGATTCACTCATCATAATGAAAAATGAATTATGGAATGATTTTAGTTGTTGTTCATCTCTGGGATTGTCCACTAATCAGGAATCCACATCCATCAAAGATTCTCCAATCCAGCTGGATGTTTTGGAACATGTGGCTTGTGATGATGAAGATGGAAAGCCTGTTATGGCTGGAGGCAGTATCAAAGGGTGGCGACCTGATGTAGCATTTGTACTATGGAAACGTTTATTGGGTGCTTTAGGAAATCCTAATTTAGTTTGCCAGCCTGATGCTCATGCTCACATATTTCAGATTTTGAGTGAATTATGCAATACAATGATAGAGATAAGAAGGAATTTGGGTATCTCAGTTGGCAAAAATAGCACACCTGCTCCTCCAGATGTGGTTCTTCCTAACACTCTGTTTCTACCCTGGTGTTTTCAATGTGTTTTTCTTCCTTCATCCTATAAAAAGGGAAAGTTAGCAGCATTTCAAGTGATTTGCAAAATTTTTTTTAGCTTGCAAGATATCCCTTTTACTAAGGACCAACTTGCACAATTTTTCAATGTCATGAAGTTCGGTTTAAGTGGCTCAGACAAAGACATTACGCAAGCTATCATCAAATGGTGTGGACCTCGCTACATTTCTGCCATGTTGCCAGCTTCCTCTTTGCTGTTGCTGGATTTCTTATTTGCTGCTAATTCTATTCTTTCAAGTGATTATAAAGATCTTCCTCGTCTAGAAGCCATTTTGACTGTTGCCAGCATAGTGATCTATGTTAGTAAAGTACCTTCCTTAAGTGTTCTTACTCTCCAAGAAGGCCGAGCCAGTTTGACTACTGTTACTGATGCAAAAGAAACAGTTATAAATATTTTATTGCGAAGTGGCAAACATGATTCTAATTTTGAAACTAAAATAATTGCACTGAATGCTCTTACAGTGTTTATCTATTCAGATCTAGTTCATAATCAACAGCAAACCAAAGTGCCTGAAGCTGTTCATGTGATTCTTAGAGCACTGGAAAGCACTGAGATTCAAATTGCCCAGATGGCATGTGATATGCTCCAATGCATTGCAGATCAGACATCTCAGCTTTTCAAATTACACCCTGAGTTACCATATGCCATAATTAAAGGCATTTCTGAATCATTATCTAGATTGCTTCATTTAAATTTTGTTCCAAGGAGAATGGAAATGCAGCGATTGTTGATGTCACATATGTTATGCCTGGGTACTTGGTGTATGAATGTGCCATTATCAGTGCTATTGGAAAAGAGATTAAACCAAAAACAGCTTTTGATATTAGTATTTGAAGTTCTTAATCTGGGCATTCAAATTCCAAAACTCTTATTACCAAATGGTGCCCCTGATGCAAACAAAATTAATCTTTTGCAAGAAGATGCAATAGCGTTGTGTGGTAGGACTGTTACTCAGTACCTTATAAATCATTTGCATCATTTTCCCATGAGTGTTGGAGCTTCAAGAATGAGTTCTTTAGTAACAGAACAAGATGATCTTTGTAATCTGGAGAAAGAGGAAACAAATTCGTATACATTGCATTATCCCAATCTTCAACTGATTGCGTTAAATAATTCTTATATAGCCAGTTTTATTGAATTACCTGTAGTGGAGACTCCTGGAGGCGGAATTACTGGAGGGTTAGTTACAGCTCCAAATCAAGTACGTGTGATACTAAGAAGTCTTTTTGGCAAAGCATGTTGGGATGCTTCTATATTATATGGAACTCCAGAACAGTGTTGGAGAAGTTCACAAGCACTTTTACCACCAAATTTTTCACTGGATACAAAGTCATCTGAAAAAGGAGATCCGTCATTTATACAAGCCAATGTTCCAAAAAAGTTTTCTCATCTTGTAAAATCTTCTCCGATGTTTCACAAGCAGTCATCATATATGTTACCCAAGTGTTCTAATAGCATGAAAGATGCTGATAATTTAAATGATCTCCTGTGTTATATTGGATGTACAAGCCCTGAATGTTTAAAAGTACATAGTGCGCCCTTGAATGAACCTAGTTGCTCAAACATATATTTACCACAAGAACTTGAGGATGATTTAATAACTGAGCTTGCAAATCAAAAAAATGATGAGATTCATCATTTGAATTCCATGACATGTGATGCCAAGTTTCCAGTGCAGCATGCTTCATCAATATTTATGCCTTCCTCAGCATTTCACTATTCAAGATTGCTTTTTACTCATTTAGGTTTGTCAAATATTGAAAAGCGAAACCAGGTCAACTTGCTGCAGAAAAATGATAAATTTATTAGAGAGCTTAAAAATTTGGATGGACAGAAATGTCGGGAAACCTACAAAGTAGCTGTTATTTATGTGGCATCAGGACAGGAAGATAAGCATTCGATTCTATCAAATTCAGTGGGAAGTCCGGATTTTGAAGACTTTGTAGCAGGGTTAGGATGGGAAGTAGAACTTGAATCTCATGCCGGATTCTTGGGTGGATTGCAAAAGAATGGAGTGAATGGTGAAACTGCACCATACTATGCTACTGCTTTTTGTGAAGTCATTTTCCACGTATCTACTCGCATGCCAGGAAATGATGATCCTCAGAGCATCATTCATAAAATGCGACATCTAGGAAATGATGAGATTCACATTGTTTGGTCAGAACATTATCGTCAGTACAGAAGAGAAATCTTAGCAACTGAATTTTGTGATGTGCTGATTGTTGTTTATCCATTAGAAAACAATATGTATCATATTGAGATTTCTAAGAAAAAAGATATACCCATGTTTGGCCCTTTATTCAATGGCATAGTAATAGACAAATCTATATTATCATCCCTTGTGAGAGCAACAGCTATTAATGCTTCAAAGGCACAAAGAGATTTATTACCTTTTTATGAAAACTTTTATCAAGAAAGAGCCAAAGCATTAGGAACAATTTTTAATAAGCATCAAAATTTGTGTACCTATGAAGAATTTGTAGCATCTGTTTACAGTCCAGATAATGACCTAGAGGATGTAATTAAGTTTCCTTCATTTGTATCAAGAACTGATAGCATGATTAGTGCTAACTCCAGTGCAAGTTTACAGACTACAGAAAGAAGTATTCAGCAAAGTCTTCATTCTTCTGATCTAACAGCAACGAAAAAACATTCACATACCACGTCACTTACTTCCCGATCATCAGTCAGTTCTTGTGCATCACAAAGAAGTTGACATTAATATATGAATAATATATTTTATATTATTGTTCTATAATTTCATTAACTTATTTAACTGTATAAATTGATCACATTTTAAAGCAATCCATGCTTTTTCATAAACCATTGTTCTAAAATATTTTATATTAAAAAAAAAAATGCTTGGATTCCGTAAATTATTTGATGATATTTTGAATTTGGTGTTTTCATGTATGTAGTAATTCTTTGTGATTATTGAATTCTAAGAAGAACATAATGAAAATTTGTCAAAGTATTTGTTCTATTAATTACATATCTTCATATGGTAGATAATATGTACTCATTAGTTAATCCTGATGCACAAAACACTGAATTATCACCTATAAGTTTGAAATTTACAGGTGTTCATTCTTAAAGGTTGTATACTCTAACAGGGTTAAATATGTTGATATTACTGTGAGTGTTCATATAATCATTATTTACTGTTGTGAATATCCACTTTAATATAAAAATTTCATTATTCTCATTTCCAGAGTATCCAGAAATTATGCATGCCATAACAGTTAGGTGCATGCAGATGTTCTGTTCAAGCTCCTTTTCATTCAGTACTACACTAATCATAGTAATACACAGAATTATTACTGTGGAAAAATTATTGAATACATTTAAGAGTTATTGTGTTTTCAGGAAAAATTTATAGTTTTAAAACATAGCTTTTACTTTTTAAATTTCCAAATAATGAAAAAGTAGCTTTAATTTTTATTATATGCAATATGTGTAGTCATTCAACCCATGGTTGTGCACAACCTAATCCCTATTTGTTTGAAATAGAAAAATCCAAAAAGAAGGTATGAAATTATTCTAAGTTTGTAAAATTCAATTCATGAAAGATTTTAAAAATTGGAAATAATAAGTAAAATTGTTAAGCATCAAAAAACAGGACAAATATTTCAAAAATCTAATTGCGCACTGTCTTTTAAGCCATATTTATGAAAACATCACCCTTGGTTCATCATATAAAATAAATTTATGTTCCTTAAAGCATCTTTAGAATTGAATTTAAGTAATGGAAAAGATTTTGCCCTTACATTATTAAGAAGTAATTGGAATTTATTCATGTGGCCAGGTTATCACGAAATTTTAGTCTTATTTTCCATAAAGTTGATTTTGTGTTGTCTGGTTTCGGCAAGGTGTTTTTTGTATAAGATATGCTCAGATGGAACTCCGCTTTTTTGAACTTGAGTTACAATGCACATTAAAAAAAAGCAGCAGACCTTCATTAAACTTAGGTTGTAAGGTACTTTGTAAAATGTCATCCCTAGATTTAAATCATCCATTTTACTATGCAAAATTTTTCTCTAGCTGCTTTCCATCCTTTTTTTCTTTTTCCGTTTTTTTGGGCAAATTGATTTTGGATTGCAGTATACTGTGTATCAGTTTTTAGTATTTTGGATTCTTCTCTTAGGTTTTCAAACTCAGTATCTTCATTGGAAGGATGAGTTCCACATAGTACAATAACATTTACACTTTAGCTTCAATGTACTCATTTGTGATTTTAAGAGCTGCACAGTTTGCTCCTGATTTACGTGGTTTTAACTGATATGCACAATACAAGAAAATAGTATTTTAATATACTTTAGGTAAACATTCTTATTGTTGTTTCTTTAGTATCATTAATATTTGTAAAAATAAAAGCATAAAAAGTTTTTATGCTTTTAATTTTTTATCGTATTGAGGCATCTTGAGCTTTTCGAGTGATTTATGAGCTAAAGTAACTTATTTTTAAACTACTTAGTTTTAAGTTGTAACATTTTGTCAATTACCATGTTCTATCCTGTATGGATAAGATGATGGGTTTGTATTCATTTTATTACTGATTTGTTTAATTGAATACCAAATGGTTAAAGATGTGGATTCAGTGCTATCCAAAATATCTTATATGAACCCATGCACATTCTCCATGTTGCCCATTCTCATTATACATTGTTGCAATGAAATCAAGTACTGGAATTTGAAGGAATTTTGCAGTAGAAGTGAGATATGATTTCTGAAGAGCATTAGCCTTAGCTTTGTTCTTGATATTTCTGAAATCAAAATTGATGTTAAGGAATATTAGATATTGCTTCCATATACAAAATAATTTAAAACTTTGGAAGGATAATTTTCATAAGGCAAATACTTTCAAAGTATTTTGAAAATAGTGTTTCAATAATAAACTGATAGTGAACAGTAGATGGCAAAATGTGGAGGAAAAGTTAGTAAAAAAAAAAATGGGCAAAAGCATGTGGAAAAGTGAAAAATCCATTGAGCATAAACCTATCTTCTTATTTATTATAGAATGATTGTCTGCTTAAATTCAGTACATACTAACTTAATAAAACAAGAACCAGAACTTAAGATTAATGTTTTGTCTATGTAAACATAATTTTGGTGATCATAACTGAGTAAATGACAAAAGTATCTTATTTTCAAGATTATTAATCGGAGTTTGAATTCTAGGAGGGTTTTAAATGTGAGACACTAAATAATTTAAAAAACATGAGCTTATCCTCAAGAGCAGTGCCTTGTATGATGGAAAGCTATAAAGAAGAAACAGTTGAGAAACTAATCATGAAATTAGCTTGATAAGAAGTATTGCCCAGGATGAATGAACTGTAAATAAATAAGACTTACAATGGAGTGAAGTTAACAGAAGCCATAAACCAGTTTTCATCCAATAAAGATTCAGACATGAAGTACGCATTAGCAATTTCAGTTAAGGATGTTCACAGCTTTACAAATGTCTTAGAAGAACTTGTGACTTTCTATATTCTGCGCTTGTACAATATATTTGTCGGCTTAGTCTTTAGTTTGCATTGTTTTACTTTGATTCGGACCAACTGGTTTTTGTAATCTGAATTATTTCTATATCTCATCTCATCAGTATGTTTACAGAGTCCAGTTTTGTTTTGAAATCCAAAAATTCTATCCAGCAGTTATGAATACATTCTGAAAGTTTACTTTGATGATTCTGTGGTCCATGTGTTTTTCTAAAAAGAAGCATTATATGAGATGTTTATCTTTTCATAAGATGTAAGCTGAACATGAACTCTGAAGGAAAAATTCATTAGATATGTTTTCAATAATATCTAATTTATGAAAAGATTGTAACAGTGAAGTAAGTACATTATTCATTTCAACAGTAAGGTGATATAAAAATTAAAACAGAAATTTATGTCCAGCTGGTATTTTGAAGAGTGAAAATAATTACAAGATTGTTTGATTAGCAGTAAACTAGAAATTAGTGATAGAACAGTTTATTTCATCTTTCATCCATCTTTGTGAATGCTAACGGAGATGATTAGTATGGTATTGGTAAACACTTGGATTTTCTGATTGCTACATAGTTATAATGAGACAAAACAGAAGAGTCAGAACTGATTTTGTTTGTAAGACTGTCTGTAAAATGAATACAGAACATTTGAATGGCCTAAATGTTTGAAATGCTGACTGCCCATGTGTTATTCAGTTGGTCCTCATCACTCTGTTGAAGCTTTCCCCAATCAAGTTCGATGTGGAAAGAGTGCAGTTTTTAGAATTTTGAACGAAAAGATAATTCGTAGTAACCAGTCTTGGAAAAAAGAATCTCCTGGAGAAAACTCATAACAAGTCAAGACTGTATGAAAGCATAACCAAAACTTTGTTCATAAAAGCTAAAGTGTGTTTATACAAAGATCTAAAGTTTGCCTAAAATAAATTTCAAATTAGAGATTCCAAAATGCCATTTGCTGTTTCTTCATATTTGTTGTGAAATTTAGAATTCCGGAGTTTGAATCATGTTATGGATATAGCCAATTCAAATGAAGTATATAACCATCAAACGTCATATGATTTCAAAAATGCATTTAATAAACCTTGAAAGAATAATGAATCCCAAAATTCCCTGTGTTTTCCACGGAATAGTAATTATTCTCCAGTAAGGCATAAGTGTAGAAGCTAATACCCCCCAGAATATTTTAGCTGTTTGTGCTGATGTTCTATATGATGGTTGCTTATATACTTTAACCTGATACTGTGGAAAAAATCTATAAATAGCAAGATGTTTTTTTTTTTTTTTTTCACATTTTATAAAGTGACTACCAAGCAGGTTATTAATTTATCCGACTGAACTTAAATACGTCTTCATTTTTGTGTTCTTTTCTGAATATTTGTCCCATTTAGCATAAACATTTTGAACGTTAATTCCACCTACAGAGCTTGCATGCATTTATTATTCCCTATTCATTAGGCTAAGTTATGTGCTTAGTGGGATTATAATTAATGAAGGCTGGGTGTTAGGAAAAAGGCAGTGTTTATAAAGAACTTTAAGTGCTTCCTTAGAATACATTGGTATTTTCCTTAATATATCGAGATATTTCTGCTTGAGTCATCTGTTGCTCCTGCACTTTTTTCTAGAATTTGAGATTTTCAAGTTAAATTTGATGAAAGTGGAAAAACAAATATCACTGTTATTGTAATATGCAGATTTCTACAGGACATTTGGTTTATTGAGGATATACAGTATTGCAATATTTTATATCTTTGATTTAAATCAGTTTACTAGAACTCTGATTTTTGATTGCAATGAAAAGCAAACTTATGAATGCGTGGTTTTGTACTATAAAAAATGTCCCTTGTTAATTCTTGTATTATTAATTCTTATAAGAAACACGGAAATGTGCTATTGCGTATGTCAAAATTTTATTGTCATGCTAAACTTCCTCCATACAGTCTAAAGTTAAGATGCATATTTAGAAGTGAAAGTGATTGAAGGTATCAAATACCAAAGTTACATGTTTAATTGCTCATCCAACATCATGTTTTCATCGTTTATGCCTATCACTCTACCAAAAGTTAGATATTTCTAAATAGCAATGATTCTTGGAGAATTTTAAGGAGTACTTAAGATCACAGAAATTAAGGAGATTTCATTTCAGCAAAGTCTCGCTCATGAAATTGGTGCTGGAGCCAAATGCTTAAAGTGCCATGATAAATGCACTGGTTTTGATTTGCATTTTTGGAGGTGAATCTTTTACTTGAAATTATAGATATCAGCGATTTCATTTGGAATTTTTTTTTTCAGAAAAGTTTGTAAAAACTGTCGCTGTCGAAAAGAAGATCATGATATTAAAGAATTGGAAGATCCCGGTTTCCTTAGGGTTGGCAAATTATTTGATCGACCTCTGCGATCGAAAGAAGAAGAGCTAAGCTATTGTTATGGTGATATAGCTCTTCAATATAAGTATCATGAAGAGTCAGTGATTTATTATTTCTAGGGACTAATTTGGATGTGAGTGATCCTTATGATCCACAGAAAAAAAAAACAATTAAGTTCGACTGGGTTCCTCCTGGTATTCCTGTTCATCTAGTATGTATAAAATGTTTATGTATGTTTATTTATGCAGTGTAATGTATGATTTGAAATTCTATATCATTCTCATCCAGGCACGAAAATATATGGAACAGCTTCCCCAAAATAAAGTTCCGATTGAAGGGAGTGAAGGATCTGTAAACAGGAAAAAACAAATCGAAGAGCAAATTCCATCCCACGATATGGATGCTTCTCAATGTCATGCCTTATCAGACACAGAAAGACAAAGGTAATGAACGATCTCATGAATGGCAAATGAAAAACTAGTTCATGATGCTCTTATCTGCCTTTTTGTGTTTTGTTTTTTTTTTCCTGTGTTCAAGTATATTTGCATTGTCAAAGATAATTGCATTAATAATATGAAAGATGTTGAAAACAAAAGCTCCAGTTGTTTGTTAATGCAGACTATGCATAGATGAGTATTATTGGAAGGCAGTCTTCATCCTGTTTTTTGCTTTAGCTTTCATTACCATCTAGGCACAGTGCTTTGTTTTTCTGCAGTATGTAAATTATACTTCAGGTAACTAAATTAATTTGCAGGACATGCAAGTCTATCTGTTGAAATAGTCTTGAACATACTTAGACAAAATACATTATACACAAGAAGGGCAAGTAAAAATTTGAAACCTAAAAACTATTCAATGATGTCAAGATATATCTTTGGAGTTTACTGCTGCTTAGTAGGGCTGATCAAAATGTATTCAAATCTTTCATTTATAATTTTGATTTCTTTCTTTCTTGTTGGAAGAGCACCACAAGAAAAAATAAAGATTTCCAGGAAAAAAGCAGGGCTATATGAAGTGAGTGTAATGATTGTAAAGCAATTAGCTTGAATAGGACATCCTTTATGTAATTCTGGAAACTGGCTAGCACTGGGTGATTTTTGGCAGCCATCAAGTTTTATGCACAGAGAGAAATTGCTTCTAATACTTTACTAAAAATGATTATTTTCAATATGCGATATTAAACTTCGACGCTTGAGATTTTTTGCAAAATCTTCCAACTTTAAGAATGATACTTTGGTTATGTTGCGTTTATATATGGTTGATAAGCAGGGAAATTTGCTATATTCTTGTTTTACAGAATAATGCCACCCTTGTATCAGGATTTTTGCATGTATAGTTGGTAGCACTGTTATAGAAGTGAAAATAGGGATATCTTCTATTTAAGATTACTATACTTTTGTTGAGTGTTTCATAATGTGAAATCATATCCTCCTGATATGTGAATCATATGAGAAATAGAAAATTACATTAATTGTAACTGATCGCATATTTGGTTTTAGGAAGAATAAAGATTAGCTATTCATAAAGATTAGAAATAATTGCAATTAATCCTTAAATATTTATCTTTGATTAGAAAGATTCTGATTGATGAAATTTGATGTTTTTATATGGGCTAATGTTATGAGGGAGTTCCATTAATATCCTAGATGATTTTGATTTTTGGAATAATTAGTCAAAAGTGTGTTTTTTGATATTCTTTGGATAAAAAAGTTCTAAATGCACATTTTTAGCCTGCAGGAATACATAGAAAATATCAAACAGCATGTTGTAGGTTTAGGTATGGTAAAAGAATTTGCATCATCAGTTGTGAAGGAAGTAAGTACCTTGATGCAAGAATGTTTTTTTAATTGTTTACCCATGTCAGCAAGGAACAGGAAACACAAGATCAGCTGAGCTTCTTTCTGAACTTACAGAAAACAAACTCGATTCCGAGTCACTTGCATTAAAAAATAACTCCATCTGCAATTCATCTCCTACAACAGGAGACAATTTGTCATGCACGGATACAAGAACTTGGAATTGCTGTGAATGTTCCCAAGCTATTAAAAAGGGAGAAGTGGCCGTGTTTGCTGATCGAGTTGGAAAGAACAAGTGTTGGCATCCTTCATGTTTTACATGTTGCATTTGTAAAGTAAGTTATTATGTAAATTTTAAAGGAATACTTCTGTATCATACAGTGTGTTGCATTTATTTCCATACATGTGTTACTTGATTACACAAGCTGCCAGAAACCTATGTGTCAGTACTGATTGTGTTTGAAAGTTCATGTTATTGGAGGATGTATTTCCAACTTTGACAAAAAGAGTGTGTGAATAAGGAGTTAAATAAGTTCATGAATATATATTCGTAATGCAGAGTTGTTTTTTCAAATTCATCTTGATGAGTTTTCTTGACAGGAAAAAGTTTTGACTTATTTCATTTTTTTATTCTGCGTAGACTTTCATCATTACCAATGATTTTTTGTCTCCTCTAATAGATCTTGAGTAAAACTGGAATTAACTTCTAATCAATCATCACAAGGGGTTTTTTGATACTGTTGTTTTCGAAGTGTGTTTTAAAATGTTATCACAATCTTGGAAAGCCAGGAGATTTGTAATCAGCAATCAGTTCCTCCTGTCATCTTGAGGATCAATAGTTACGTATGTTTTGGTGTGAACGCCAGCCAAAAGGCCGAGAAGCGATTCTCAGATCAAAGTGTGAACAAAACACGTCTTGGTATTTGTCTCTAGTTTGTTATTACTTCTAATATTCTGGTGCTAACGACTTTATTCCATTCTTAATTAAAAGCTATTTAGCATATCCTATTAAAACGTTTAATATGATTTCATTAGTTTCCTTTACAGTAATTAGCACAATAATGCATAAGACACTGGTTTATGACGGTGTTGAAATTCACTTCTATAGCCCATTGTCTGTAATACATTTTTCATTTAAATAGAAGGTACTACAGTTGCTTACTACTTGCACTTTTAGCGTCGTTTAAAGTATCGAATCGATATCAAACTTGCAAATTTTGAAAGTATGAGAGTTTTGGAAAACTAAATTCAAATTGCTTTTGCCATGAAACTTTGAAGATTTATGGCTTCAAAAGCCAGGTTATATTCGTCCAGAATTGAGCAATATTCCTGTGCTCATTGAATGATTTTGAAACGCCTTCATCCTTGTAAGAACAAACCTTCACATACCAGAAGAAACTGAGAGCTGTTTTGCAATGATTTCAGCCATCTCTGGGTGGCTGCAGGATTGTTCTTCCTTTCAGAATTTTCGTATTTTGAATAGAAACTGGGTCTTCATGTTTATTTGTGTATTGCAATTATTTCGGGAACATATTCTTTCAGATAAAGGCCCCAGTTCATCTATTTGCAATAGGTCATTCCGTTCTTAAGCTATTGAGTTGATTACCATCGTAGATCATATTTCCGTTCTCAATGATTGCTAATGAATTGAATAATAAGTTTTAGCACGGCTTATGAAGTGAAGTGTATCGTTTTAAGGAAATATCTCAAAAGCTTTCAAAAAAATGCCTCCAAGTTATTGCACCGTAGAGTGTTTTTCTGTTGGTCTTGTTACACAAGTTTATTTATCCATGTATGAAGAACAGGTACTAAATTTGATGTCTGCATGTATAGAGTGCGTTTTCTCCTTGTACATATTAAGAGACGTTGTATTCAATGAAACTGACTGGTTGAAGTCATTAAATTACTGTTCCAGCATTTTCATGGACACATTGCTTGAAACTATACGTTTTTCTAAGATTCTCGTGGAAATATGTTCTTATGCAAGGTAAAACAGTAGTAAATTTCGTTTCTCCTTTTGTTTTATGTTGTTTTTTAGTTTCATGCGAGATTTTATTTATGAGCAATATTTTTTTTCTAGAAACATTTTTTTTGACTGCTATGATTTATTAACCAAGAAAAGTAAAATATTCTCGCATTTCATTTTCTCTTTTTACTTAGGAACTTTTGGTGGATCTCATTTACTTTCACCATAATGGAAAGATATTTTGTGGACGTCATTTTGCGGGAGAAGTGAAAATTCCACGCTGCAAGGCATGCGATGAATTAATCTTTTCCAAAGAGTACACTCATGCAGAGGGATGGGATTGGCATCTGAATCATTTTTGTTGTTGGGCTTGTGATTGCCCTCTTGCTGGTCAGTGTTACATAACCAAAGATGAATTACCCTACTGTTTGAGCTGTTACCAGCAAAAGTTTGGCAAAGTTAGTATATTAAAATGCAGGTGCATTTGGCTGATAACCACAATGATTTTTTGTAGCTGTGTTGCACATGCAAGTTAGCTATTAACCCTGAGGAGCAGCGAGTTAGTCTGAATGATTGCAATTGGCATGCCAGATCAGAGTGCTTTTGTTGTCAGTTTTGTCGTAAAGGTCTTTTAAAAAGCAAAGTTCTGTGCAAGAATGGGAGTGTGTTTTGCTCCAAAGAATGCAGAGATACATTCCAGCAATGAAAATAGCCGAAGATTCTGAAGAAGCAGAAAACCAAATATTTTTATAGTGGTACTTTTGCACTTTTTTTTTTGCTAAATATACCATTCTTTAGCCCAAGTCGCTACTGACCGGAATTCATCATTATTCCCGAGCAGTTCTCATGCTAAAGAGCACTGGAAACCACGCATTTTGGGGTATGAACTGTATTCCGCATCACATAGTAGAACAGTGGCCTTCGAGGTTACAGACTACTGAGTGACCTCCCAGAACGGCTGCTGCTCCTGGGCTAAAGAAAATAAGGGTCAAGGCACCTCGTGGGGCGTTCTCTCCAGTTGAAAGGGGGTGGTGCGTCCGGGCCAGAGATTCAAGTTGGGAAGGTGCCTGTCAAGGATCTTCCAGATGACCCTGGCTGCATGAATGCACTGGAGGTCGGAGAAGGACCAACTTCTTCTGTCTGTCCGTCCTCTTTGAAGGCTGCATTTTCCTTGCTGCATGGCAGTCCCTTTACTCTCAAAGGGTGGAGGAGGGTGGGCAGGCGGAATGAGTCCTCCCAGAAGCTCTTCCTGCCACCATCCAAGCCCCCCCTCCCTTTCCCACCACCTTCTGCTTCCTGGGGGATGCCTTGCTGCTGCTGCTCTCTCCTCACAGAGAGCTGTCTCCTTCCCCAGTCCCCCAGAAGGCTGTAGGTGGTGCTCCAGCTGGGGGAACGAGGATCTCCTGTATCCCCTTGGCAGAGATGCCACTTCTTGTCAGATCATGGAGGTCACTGCTCAGAGGTGGTGTGGAGGCAGGCAGGGTGGCGAATCACCTGCTCCGAACCAAATCTCCCACCCTTACCAGGCGAGTGACCTTTAGGCAAACTGCTGGTACCATGAGAACGATTTTCAGGGTCAGTTTTCTTCTTCTCCGGGACCTGACCAGATGCCAGACCCAACCTGACACTAGAGGACATTGATGGAGAGGCACATCAGTGCATCCCTTCCCATCTCGCAAACCTGATGGCATCCAACTGTCTTGCACACAGGTGGTTACTCTTCAGTGGTTAAGAAGCACATGCCTTCTAAGAGAAAAACAGGGAGATCCGCAGGTTCGTTTATAGGAACAGGAACCACCATAGAAACTGCAGGACTGAGTGGGGAAAGACTGGAAGCTTGGTATGAGATGTGGCATGAAGGAAGACCAGCAGCAAACAGAAGCAGACAGGAGGACTACAACGTGAGTCCGATGGTCACAGCATTCGAATAGTACTGGAAGCCAGGTTGAGAAAAGACAGTAAATCTTCAGTTCCCCTGATCTGCATCCTATGAAACCTGGTGATTGTGTTGGAGAAATCTGCTTCAGAGAACGTGGAAGAGTCAAGAGCAGGCTAGAACCTTGCACATGAATGTGCATTCATTTCTGTGCTTTCTCCTCTACCAGCATCTGTTGGCCAAAGCAAAAGAGCAGCTCATGCTTTGGGATGACTTCTCGAGGGTTCCGCGCGATTACTTGCGACGATGATTTTCGAAACTCCCATCCATAAGGAGGAATTCCTCCATGACGTTAGCAAGAACTTTGAAGCAGAATCACTTTATTTATGATTTCACATCCTAGATGACTCTCACAATCAATATGCAAACCTATCTTCACCCAGTCGAATTGCTATCAAAAACTTACTAACAGCAGCCTCCACGCACAAAGCACACCCTCAGTCAAGATTTCCATTGCCTTAGTTTCCATCCTCATCAACCTATCGAGACTCGCTCCATGTATTATTATTCCAATCATTTTCAAACCTCTTCGCGTACCTCTCCTTAGTCACCCCATCATGAATCTTAGGGCAACTCTTTGCCATCTACCACAGCTCCTCAGAAAGGACGGTTGCTTCATGCTTTTCGGCCTCTGAAGCATTCGAATTCTTTCTCAGATTCTCGGGTCCTCTGCGTGCCTGAAAATCTGAAAGGATTGTCAGCGATACTTTCGAACATGAATTCGCTCCTACGTAATTTCTCACGTCCAATAGGCATTGCGGCATTCCGAGCAGCTGACTCGAAGCACCATTCCCAAACCTCGATGGAATCTTGAACTTTCGAAACAGAGCAGATAATTCGCATGAATCGCGGACTTTCGTGACAACACGTGGTCTCTGGGACGTTTCGGACCCTCGAGGGCTGTCGAAACAGGTTACCATCGAGGAAAAGTATCTGAAATATGGCGACGCACCAATCTCATCTGAACATGCATTCTTATGTTATCTCGATCAGCGTCTGATGCTGCTTATCCGGATACTCGTGATCTGCAGTGTTCCCAGGCATAGCTCGTTGGCCGAGTTTGTCTTTTCCCCTTGCGGATCCATGCAGGGAGAGTCGAAAGTTCCCTACATGGAATGTTCCCCGGTCTGAAAGATTCCGTCGGTCCTCTGCAGCTATTAGCAGCTCCTCTTCTTCCCTTCCTCCTCCGCCTTTCCTCTTACTCCTCTGTTCCTCCTCCTGCCATCCTCCGGCTATTCTGCGTGGGTGGGCATCTCGGATTTCGTTCTGAGCGTTTCATCCGATGCCCCGTCGATCACGGCTTGTTTATCCGAAACAATCCCACTTGTGTGGTGTGTCTCCCTCCTCCTCCTTCCGCTGTTAGCCTGCTCTCAATAACCAGATGACACCTCGGTGTTTGAGACCATGCCACCGTGGCGGCATCCTCTCATTCCCAAAAATCATGTACTCCTGTCCAAGAGTACCACTTTAATGCTGAGAGGTGACAAAACTCAATGATGCATGCTGAAAACTGTGATTTAATTAGCATATTTTAAAGTTATTGTCTGCTCCTTTAAGAAATTTGTGACCTCTGTATAGACATTCATCTTATTATCACACCAGCATTTGCAAAAGTAGCAAAAAAAATTTCAGCTTTAGCTCCTGGAAGTCAAGTTCTTTTGTTAACTTATAAATATGTCTACTTTATAGCAAAAAATGACTGAGGCATTCGTCACAAGAACTGGGTAACTGTTATAGTATTTTACAAAGATGTACAAAAAAGTGCATCCTCCCACTTTATCTTCCCTCCCCTTCCCCTTTCCTCTTAGTCCTCCCCCCCTTTACCTTATGTGGAAACAAGAAACTGATTGCTGACAGTTCATATTCAATGCTGGGATGCAAACCAGTGATTCAAATAAACAAACTTATGACTGGTCTATGTAATATGGAAGAAAAGAAAGAAAATAGGATAATGCTAAGAACTCACAAAAACTTAGGAAATCCTGGAAATACACTTTTATTAAATGGCAAGTCTGTTTTCAATCAGAGGTCTATAATCGGATTCGCTCTTACTTTGTGAATAAAATAAGTAAAATACCAGAGGACAAGTATTTTTATGAAAGCATATTACCCTCAAATTTAGTATTATCATCGAGGTTCAAAAGTGGAAGTTTAAAACCAATGATTCAGGTTAAATTCCTGTAAATGCGGTATCTTTTTCAACTATCATTAATTTTCAATGCTTCTGCAAGAACACACATCACATCATAGAAATTCTTCCATCTCCTTTAGTAATTTAAATCCTTGCAATTCAAATTAATGAAAAAGAATCGCAATTAAAAAAGATATTGTCAAATCTCTGGGGAAAAACGAAAGCGATAACCTAAATCGTCAACATGACTGGTCAAGAGATGTGATATGACCCTTTACCATAATGGAAAGATATTTTGTGGACGTCATTTTGCGGGAGAAGTGAAAATTCCACTCTTCAAGGCATGCGATGAATTTAATCTTTTCTAAAGAGTACACTCATGCAGAGGGATGCGTGGAGGATTGCAATTATGCACCCTCCCTTTTTATCCAAAGCGACGAGGAGGCTGTTAAGCTTCATCGTTGTCAATTTTTTTAGCCGTCGATTATTTTGAGTAGCTTTCCCTTATCGCTTATTTTCTGTTTTCATATTAGAGGACTTTTTCAATTCGATTGCCACTGGGTACTCAAGGACTCTTTAGCGGAAAAAAAAGAATCCGCAGACGCAAGCTTGTTGCAATCTACTTCAAAGATTCCGAAAGACCACTGGTTGATCGCATTACCTATTGCGGAACGATGTATGCTCTAGATTATTTTTCCAGTTCAAAGGAAACTCTAGTCTGGGGACCATGCTATGCTGATACCTTTTTCATGTAACGTTGACACTGGGATGGTGAGAACTTTGTGATCACTTAGCAGAGATTCCATTTACCCAGGTCTGGAAAACCTAATGAACTCTGTAGTGTCCCGCGGATCACATACACTGAGCACCAGTCTCATTTAGAAATGTAAGATTTTTCTCATGCTTCCTCGAGAAAAGTCCTTATTTGTTTCATGTGTCCTGCATTTTTCCGTGTTTTACTAACACTTTTGTATACGAATTTAATTTCTTTAAACCTGCTTCAATGTATCACTAATAAGTTTGTTCTCTAGTTGATGTATGCTTTCCGCATCAGGAATGATTCTGTTACTATTATGGAATCCTTGCTGTTGCGTTTCCTTCTTAGCATTATGTTCTTCTAATTATTATCTTCATTTATGAAGATTTGAAGTGTGGGCTGGATAAAGGGCTGCCTTTCGGAACTTGACTGATTCCTTGGAATAGGCTTAGTATTTCTGTCGTCGTTGAATCTTTCATTCCGATGACCGGTCTAGCCAAGCTTCCTTCTGAGGCAGTCTGATATGTAAATGTGCTTCCGTTTCCTACATTTTCCATGTTTATGATTCTTTTCGTGGATCTTGAGCCAATTGCCTTATTTTTTCTCATGGATTAACACAACGATGAAACATCAGTAAGCTATCTTGTATTCTCAGTGAAAGAACTGTTTTCTTTAAGACTGCTCCTATAGCATTCATCTCTCTCTGCCTTGAGGATTTCTCGTATTCATTTGTATTCTTGATGCCTTTGTTCCTTACATGTTCTTTTTCTTATTTTCGTATCTATATACCTTCTTCCATCTAGTATTCTAGCCCCATTCTATCGTTGCCCATTATCTTAATAGATTTCTTCATCGCCTTTCATCCCTTCATCTCGTATTTTGTGAATAACGTACCTTCCTATCTTCTGTTTCATGTAGGCAATATATCTTTAGATCTGAAGTTTTCTTGTCATGCACTCACAAGTTCTATCTAGCACTTTTAAGTGATTCTTCTTTCCTCATTCTTGTTACTGTTTTCCGTTTTAATGCTTGTTCTTTACATCAAAATGTCGTTGCTTTTTGGCTTCCCATTTGTCACATGATGCAACTTTTGAGGCCTCATCGCGCCAAGCATGCGACCCCAAAAAAATTTTCGAGGCGAATTCAAGTTCCAATTCCCAACTATCCAGAACCATCTCATTATTATTGGTCTCCTGCCACTTCGGTTTGCTTCATTCTGATTCCATTGTTTTGTTTGATAATAGTTTTTAAATTTTACTCCTTCTCAAATCAAATCTCTCTCAACACTTGTTGCTTTTCTTTACCTTCTGTTATATTTAGTAGGAACCAGAGTATCGCAAGTACAACATGTTCCATATATTATCCTGGTTGTCGATTTTCCATTACTGTTGATTCGTAACTTTCATTAGTCTTCTTTAAAAAAAGTTGTTAGTGCTACACTATTTTAATTGACTCAACATTAAATACTAATGTTCGATTTTCGAAATACAAAAGCACATTTTTTGTTTAAGAGTCGTTTTCCTAAAGCAATTTAAACAGTATTAATTATGCAATACGGGAGCACCACAACTTAAAAAAATTAAGTTCAAGAATTTTAATCAGAATTTTTGCTCTAAACATGAAATTTCTTATTTTTCTTCAAAAAGAAATCTTACAGACATATCCCATTTGAAGTAAAAAAAAATAATTAATTAAAGTGTGATCAACATGTTTCCAGTGTTCCATTTGAAAAAATTAAATGCGTATTGTGAATTATCTAATCTGCTCTGAATACATTATAATGAATGTATTTCTAATAATTAATAAAAGTTTTAAAGATGTAATATATGAAAAAAAAATTTCGTGATTTTTTTTGTTGAGGTCTACTTCAGCACATATGCAGTTCCTGCTGGAGAATAAAAAAAGAATACTACTTTAATCAAAAAATACTTAGTTCTAAGTTCTCACTACAAATTCCAAAATTTTGATGTTTTGAAATTTTGATGATTTGGAAGTCCAAAAGTTTCATGATTTGGTGTAATAAGAGTGTCGAAGTGGTTTTGGGGAAAAAGGCTAAATTAAATTATTTTTTAATAGTCATATCAATATGTTGTGGTACCTCTGAAGTCCCGTCTATTTGAATTTTTTTTGGATGGATTCATGTGGATAGTCCCTAATGACTGCAATGTAAATTGTTCTTCAAGGAAGTAAAGCACGTACGATGTGAATAACTGCATGATTGTTTTCAGTCACTGTTCTGGTGTTTTTTATGTTATATTGATGTCTTACCCATATATAATCAAAAGTCATGATTTAAGTTTTTGGAATAACCCATACAAAAAACAATTTAACAATAAGTTGGAAAAACAATTAATTCATAAACGTGAAAGAGAAACAAGGCAAGCCGAATGGTGGAAAGATGTTGTCAGTTATTATCGTGACTGCGATTTGAAATTAAATAAATATGAAGCTCTCACATCCCCCTCTGTAAGAAACAAAAGGTATCGAACATTAGCATTTATTTAGATATATATGTGTGTGTGTACTTGTACATGTTAATAAATATATGCTTTCACAAGAAAAACAAGGATGATGTCATTTTGAAACTAGAGATGGTTACAATGTTTTTACAGGAGATATGAAGCTGGATGATGATTTTGTGCTTGATAAACGTTTTGTGTTGTGTATTTGGTGATCATTTATCAAGATATATAAAATAGCTGCTTTCAAATGTTTTATATATCGAAATATATCCAAGAGTAGCACCTTACTTGTTTGTAGGTGCTTATGTATTTATTTTTGTGAGGTTTTTGAAGAATAGCAGTTTATGCACTGCTAATATGTTATTAATGTTTACAGTTGGCTATATTATTATGTATTGTTTCAATACTTAACTTTATTTTCCAAGATTTAGCATCTTGAAGAAATTGTGCATTTTTTTTTCAGCACTTCAGTTATATACAGTTCATTCCACAATTAAAAAAAAATTGCATGTTTCAGAACCAAAGACTTGATGCTCCAGAACTTTAATTTTTCAATAACAAATATTCAAATGCAATTTTAAAGATAGTATTTCTGATTCAGATATGAACGTTCGATAGCATCGTGGGGTTTTTCATTTGTTTTCATAAACTTAGATTTCATCTGAAGTATTTGCATTTCATTTGAAAGATGATTTTATTATGTTTTCATTTATATTTATGAATTCTTTTGCTAGCCTAGAAAAAATACTTTTTGATGAAGAAAAAAAGAGTAAAGAAGAGAAACTCAAAAATAGACAAGAAAAATTGAGAAAACTATTAGATGAAGAAAAAAACAAGTACAAATTAGAATTAGAAGTAGGTATAAAAGAAAAAACGTGGATAATCATCAATTTATAAATAAATTGAGATATAAATGCATTGTTTTTATAGACTTTATTTGTAGGTGTTCACTTTGGTCATGTTCTCTCTCATCTTTTCTGTGTTGCTTCTCCTTTTTCTTACAATAATTTTCCAAAATGACTGATAATGTAATCTTGAACACACTTTTGCTTATTTAGTCAGCATTATTTCATTCCCGTACTCATCATGATCAAAATTACTTATGTAATATCAAGAAATGTACCAGGGTATGCTGAAAAGTGATTCCTCCTGTTTTTTTTTTATTAAAAAAAATGAATATAGGTATATGAATAATACAAAAATAGCTGATTACATTATTTGCTATTGTACCATGGTACATATTTAGTTTTCAACATTTTAATTTTCTACATAGTTCACAAATTTTTTCCACATTCAGGCAGTTTCATGATGCAGTCATGATTAAATTATGCACCCTGTTGATGGAATCAGCAAATCATTGTGCCTTTGATATCTTCAGAAGAGAAAAAAAGGTGCCGCCCAATAACATTGCTTTAAGTGTGAAGAAATGAAAATCTGACAAAACTCAGTCCAGACTGTCTGCCTTTCGCAATAAAATCATGAAATTCAGATGCGATGTTTGGTCTCCTACGAATGCAACAAGTTATTTCCAGAAAATTGACTGTTGATGAACAATATTTCTATTTACTGAATTATTACTGTAAACTGTTCATTCACCAAGAAATATGAATAAGTGACTATATTCGCTGCTGTTTCAATTCACAATGGTTACTGACTGTTTGTTACTGTACTACTTCTATATCTTGTGCCAGAATCATGAAACTGCATACTAACTGGGAGAAGCAACCATGATAAGACGCTCTTCATTACTTCTACGTATTGCAATGCATAATCGAGAGAAAAAAATAGGAGGCATCACTATTCAGCACATTTATCTAGTTACTTTGCATCTTTAATGAGTCCATATTTTTGTAGTTAAGTATTGGCATGTCGAAACTGGAAAATGATAACATAGATGATTTAAGAAACAGAGTTGAGTTTCTGAAGCAACAACGAGAATTAAAAGAAAAACATAAAAGCGAAAAACTCATGCTTGATAAATGGAAATGGAACAGTGTGTTGCTCAAGGAGGTATGATAAGACATTGTTTGCAGTCTACTTTTATTTTCCTGATACAGATAAGGTCACAACATTGGCCTGAACAACTTTCACATTCATGGTGTGATCAGCTTACAACAAGAAAGAAAGAAGAGTTTAGACAACAAGAAGAAGAAAAAAAATATCAAGAAGAGATGGCTGCCAGAATGATGGAGGAAATCAGAAAGGAAGAGGAAAGAAAACTGAAAACTCTACAGGCAACATTAATGTGGAAAGAACACCTAAAGCAGCAAATTGAGCAACTAAGGTAAGTATTGTCACAATATTGATACTTCGTCATGCTTGTGTTGTGTTTTGTCATAAAGGAAGCATGAGCTCCATTCAGATGAACTTAAGAATGAAGAGATGCGATTTCTGTTTTTACATCAATTAGTTTTAGAAGCAGAAGAAAAACAGAGAAGAGAAAAGGAGAAGCAGAATCAGGAGGAGCTAAGGTAGATAAGGCGAAATGGCTTGATTGAAAACCAAAAAAATTTCAGAATATTCTGGAATCGACAGCATCACGCACAATTGAGAAAGCGTGCAAGAGAGATACAGGAGTCTATGCAGAGGGACCAACAATTGTTGGAGCAGCTTCTTGCTGAGGAATTAAAGGAACAAGAAGAAGATGCTAAAAAATTTCAAAAACTTAAGGAAGATTCATTTAATATGCAATTAATCCTACACAAGCAGTTAGCTGTTGAAAGAGAGAAGGAACAGGAAATGGCACAGCTATTTGAGTATGCATAATTGGAGAGAATAATATGAGATTACCATATTCAAGGGAGGAGGCACAGCATTTGTGGAGAAGTATGATGCAGCGATGGGAGGAGGAAGCAGCAGCTCGAAGACAACTCATGTGTCAGGTTGTGGCATCTTGGAAAGAAGTATTGCAAGAAAAGATTTTACGAAACTCCCAAGAGCAAGAGATGAAATTCCAAGCCAGAGAGGATTTGTTGCATGAGTTGGCTAGCTATAAAGAGCAATTGAGGAAAGAGAAAATAGTGAAAGTAGGCCAACAAATCAGCTATTCTGCGGAATTGAAATCACAGGTGAGGAGTTTTATTGCAAATGCTAACTCCACAAGTCATGTTAGATAGAGGAAAAAAAGAAAAACTGTGAACATATAAATGCTCATGCATTCCAAGAGGAAAAACAAAAAGAAAGCCTCAATAGGAAGTTAGAGCAAACCTTGCAACAGTATGAGCGGCAGGTTGCATTTCCTTGGGTAAGATGCTGTTTGTGTAGCTGATTCATCTTCCTCATTGTTTGTGTTTTAGCTTCTCCCTCGTCAATCTTTGCATTGGCAGTAATGTAGTGTTATTTATGATTGTTGTTCAGTGTATATAATATATTGTAAAGATTCTTTTTATAGCTGCTAATTATTGCAAAGTGCCCATATTGTCCCATAAGTTGATATGTTAATATGGGTTTTCTGTTAATAATTACCCAATTCCAATTCATATTTATAGTAATAAAACATTTGTGCTAGCATGCTTCATTTTATTGCTGATGCTGCAGTTATAATTACAGCGGTAGCCATAAAGAAGTTTTGTACCCGATTTAATTCGTGGAACATTTTATGAGTCAATGCAAACAAAAAAACAATGTTTCCCTACAATCACAGATTTGCGTCCGGAGCTAATTTGTAAAAGTTATGCATGCAATCCAACGGCACTTTCCCTCCATTCAGGTTTTTAGCCCGGGGCAAAATAGCTTATTGCTTCCGCTCCTCTTGTAAGCTTCTCGAAAGCTCCCATTACTGATCCGGAGTACTTCCGGAATGAGGTTCTGGTAAGTGAAACAGTATGATTTCCTATATCTTTGATTAGATAAAGCATACGCTATTTCGAAAAACTATTTGCACTGAATTTTGAGTGTGCATCCATATATGCTGTATTCGGACTACGTCACAGTATTTCAAATGTCGTAATCATAGCTCGACTTATTTTGTCATCTTTAATGTTTTCGAAATCGTGGTCATTGAGGTATTTGTTTCCTTTAGCATCGTACTAAGACTCATAATAGGAAACATGACTCTTAAAGATCATCATCAAAGTCTGCAATCAAAAAGAAATGGCAAAGGCACTCAATTCTTGGTGACAGTTGTCTATGTGTCGGGAAATCCCATCGACCCGAACTGGCAAACTCAACACCATTCCTTCCGTAGCTGACTGTCTGTCTGTAGTGCTGCCTTCACTCCATTTTTGTAGCAGCAACAGTTTTTTGGACAACGAGCCTTTCTTAGACATGGTAACCGATAAAATGAGAGAGTCGTACTTATGATTATCCTCAGTCGTATGGAGAAGGTTTTCGTGTTCGTTCGCTGCACCGATCGGAATGCTCGTGGACACAATGTTTTGATGACCCCAAGTGTGCACGTCCGGGAGCAAGGCGATCCTTTGCAGAAGGGAAAAAGGGAAAAAACGAGATCACCTAGGTGCACGGAGCATAGAACAGTCCGTTCTGTTTCCGCACCGATCTGCCGCATGCAAAGCAGTCAAGAGCACCCGGGGATAGTCGAGACACACTTCTTGACCGTTGCCACGCAACACTCTCTTCTCGCCTGGCCCCGCGTCGACTGTTACATCCGTGCGCCAAAACTGGCAAGCAAATGGTCTTTGACGGGAACACGATTTAGTAATCACGCGTTGCATTTGCTTTTGTAAAAAGGTCGCTTATTTTCAAGTAAGCATGCAGGAGTCATCTGGAAAGTTATCGGAACTCCAAATACAAACTCACATATTTGTACAGGCTTACGATCGGTTGATCATTTTATTGTGCCTTCCAACGGCAGTGCTTGAATTCAGTTAGAGACTGTGTTTGGGATAACTGGTAATGCAAATCTTCTTTCTGCAGTCGGTGACGAATTATGGATGTCGTTCCCGGTCTCGCATCTGCAGATAGTTCCCACCATGTGGTGCAGCACCTTTTAATATGTGATGCAATGGTTCAAAGCTGGTTGCAAGTTCGAAACCTGTGTTCATCTTGTGGGGTCGGAAGTCCCAGACTTGATGAGCTTTGCGTTCCGAAACTCTTCCGGTCTCGCGCTATGTGCCTCTCCGGTCCGGCGGTCCCATGTTTGGTGCAAGATGCATTTCTTCCTCTTTTAAGAGTTGCTAGTGTTTCCGATATAGGAAGACCACACTATGGGAGACCTCAAAACTAATGTCGACGCTGCCCGAGTGATTCTTGCATTTTCTGATCCTAGGCTTATAGGAAGGTATAATCTTGATGATAAAATGGAAACCGCCTTTGTGAGACAGACTTCCGTAAAGCTGATGAAGCCGCTTTCGCCTGGAAGTGGAAGTTTCCTTTGCTGTTTCCAGCAGCAGTGCAAAAATCGGTAGTCCATCGGCGCACGTGGACTTCCGTCGTTTGGCCTAAGAACGTAGCGTGCACTTAATGCAACATCTAGTGATCGTTTCCCTTTACCAAGTCCCTTTGATAAGCAATCCAAGAATTTGCGAGTGCCCTCAGTTTTCTTGGGACTTCTTCTGGGCCATGCGGAGGTTGAGTTTCGGTGAGCTGAAGAATCATCGTGGCCAGAGCGCGATCCTACTCACGATTGACTTGTTATGAAGATGTCCTTACCGATGTTTCCCAAGCGACATGGTGGTATGACTACTTGGATGGAGTCGCTAGCAGAACGTTTGTTTGCTTGTGTTCCGCATGGCTTCGAGCGTTTCCGAAAAGGCAAATTGTCTATCAAGCAAGGAGAAGCCTCTCCGATGAAACATCATTCTAATGAAATTCACAGGATATGCTGCGACCTGCACCGAGCATGTGTACGAGCACATGCTTGGTGTACAAGCATCTGTGCGTTATTGAGTTCATGCCATCGTGCACATTTTGGGCATTTATCCGGCGCCCGCACGGCGAAATTCGCCATCGTCATGGTAATGTCCACGAAAGATACGTGTAAAGGAACTTTTTTCCCCTGGAACTTTAACCGCTTCCATTTTTTTGAAAGGAAATGGAATAATTTGTTGGTTATTCCAATTTGAAAACGCCAATGAAAGCCTAGAAGTGTTCATCTGTTCCTGCCAATCTGAGAATCCCAGTGCTGTTCTTTCTACGTATTATCAGGAATCGGACAGCCGAAGGCCTTCTTGAGGTGCTATGCTACGCTGAATCATTGGATCAACATGTTTGCTCTCAAGCTAATTTTCTGGAGAACCATGTCTTCCGCTCCGTTTTCCTGTCTTCGAAAGTTTTTCCCTCTTTGGACAAAGATGTTTTCTTCACCTACCCGGCTGTTTTCTGAATAGGAGAACAATTTTGGGCTCCTGCAATTCTCAGTAGGCACGTCGAGGTGTCAAGAACAAATGCAATTGCTCCTCGAAGCAATCTTGAGATGCAGAGTGGAACTCAAACCTTTCGTTTCTCAAACGCTGAAGTAAAAGACATGAGGAAACAAATGCAAAAGAGAGCACGAAGAAAGCAACGATTTCTCTGCCTCGTAAGGAGAGCGGTGGCATAGTGATAGAGAGTCAGGATTTTCCCCAACTGCTGTCGCCTAATCTGCATGCACGGCACTTTTTCATTGAAACTGCGTGGTTCTCAACCAAATGAATATCCTGACACTGTCCCAGCATGTCTCTTCCGGAACAGTTTCGATGTTTCTGACACAGGAATTTCTTGTGTTCTTGGGCTGGTGCGTGTACTATCTAACCTAAGAATCTGAGAACCCAACGCGTCATGGAGACATCCGTCGCTGGATGAAACCGATGAAGCTCCGTGCAAAGGCAGTTTATCGGCAGTCCATTTGGAGCTCTAAAAATCAAAGTGCTTTCCATCTCACCAGATGGGTAGGAGAGCTTGCACATGACCTGACTGTTCTAAAACCTTTCACAAATTCCATTAATTACTACTCGGTAGGCTTTAAATTGCATTTCTCTTCGTGGTACATTTCTAGGTGGAATGAAGGGGAATGAAGTCAGGGAGTTCACTGAGTCTCAGAAATGAGTTTGCCTATACTGCGAGCTTCCGAGATTTTTATGCGAATACCGCTGGTCCTCCCAAACGGATATCAGCCTCATTAAAGATGATGGGAAGCTGAGTTGAGCTCTACAATCCTTGTGAGGGTTGAGATCACTTGACGCATCTCGCCGTATTCATTTCTGGAACAAGAGTCTCGTCTGAGAGCGGAGATTTGCCAAGGCAACGTACCTTATTTATAAAGCACTATTGCCCCTCCCTGTTTCTACAGCCTTCCATTCCCAGGAAACAACAGGCCGTGCTACCGAAAGTCCCTCGGCTCTTGCCGAACTCGTGCTGATAAGTTAACGATCTCGTCATCGTCCTTGAAAGTTCATTTATGGACGACTTTCATTGTGGGACAAGACGGATGAAAAAGATCTTATGGAAATCGCTTTCATCTTCCTTACATCGGGGTGGCAGCTTAGCAGCAGTTGAAACTGGAACAGGAGCTGAGGAGTTTCCTCTTCGCCTTCTGTTCTAGTTTCGACTCTTACGAAACAAACGTTAACAGAATTCTGAGTAATATGGCTGCTAAATTATCCAATGCGTTTGATTTTTTGGTTCTGAGATGCAGCAATGACGCTATCAATTAACACCTGGGATTCCATCCCCACTTACGATGGAATCAGTGTAACCAGCACGTTGCACGTTGTCTTGTGTTGTGTAGAGAGTGCGGCTGGCTGATCGCTGCTTGACTCATCATGAGTTGGGGTCCCCTCTTTCTCACCGTCTCCTATTGGAATCGTGCTTCCATCGACGGTGCAATCCCCTTGGATCACTTTTTTGACGTTTATGAATGCTGCCTTCTTCCAGCCTTCGGCGGTGACTTTGCCTCTTTGACACACACTTCGCTGTCAGAGGTCAGTCTAAACAGAGATTGCTCTCCCGTTCCTGTTCCGAAACTACGACCGGAGAGTGGAGCCTTCAAAAGAATGCGCATCGAACTACACCGCGTTTGCTGATTTTTGGCAGATGAGGAGAAGATGTAGGCCCAGGAATTTTGTTGAGTTGTCCTGAAAGCAGCTGCAGAGGGAGCGTTCCCCTTTTTGTGGAGTTTATTCAGACAAATCCACTCACACTAAGGGAAAGACCTGCAAATTGGATTTAACTGAGAATGGTCCTGAAGCGAACGACGAGAAGAACACTGAGGAGAGTTTTCTGCGCAGCCAGCTCTCTCAAACGATCAGAAGAAAGCGTTTGCTCTTTTGCATGTGTTCTGTAATCTGAGGTACATATGAACACATGCATTTGTTGGGTCCGCTCTTGGGGAAGCTTTCTAGACAATTCCGACAAACTGGCTCATGAAGTGCAGCGACTGAGAGGATGGCTAGGAGGTCGTGAGGATTTTTGCGTGTGCTCACTGGATAGTGAGCTGAGGCGATACGAAGTGCACTTAGAATGCCTGATCCTATGTCCCGAAGATTCCTCTTCACGAACTCTCCTCTTCTGAGATCAGCACAGGAAATAAAAAATCCTTCAGATGGTGCAAGAAGACAGGGAGAAGCAATCGGTGTGGCATTGCTAGGAAATTTCTTGATCGAGTCGAGGAAACAATTCGAACACAACAGGAAAAGTAAAAAGAAGAAAGAAATTTCTTTTCTAGAAATATTGCACGCATTTTTGTTTTAAAGACTTCCTGCTGCAGGTGCACTCCCATCGTCCTAAGGATTCTTAGAAAGAGGTTCTCATGAGCTATGCAACAGCAGGTCGTTGGATTCCATCTCACCTCGAGCGCAAGAATTTTGATTTCATTGAAGGGAGATCAAACTTAAACAAAAAAAAACAGGCAGGATGAAGACGTTAAGACCATAGGAATGAGGTTGGAAATCCTCTAGTTAGTCAGTACGCTTCCAACAGTTCCTTCTGGGGGTTCTGCGTGCTCGTTTTCCGAGTGGTTGCAGTGTTACCACTGACGAAAGCCTTGTTTACATTCTTTGTTATTTTCTCCAAATAGCCAGAGACAAGAACTGTTTCCTCAATAGGAAGCCAAGGTCAAACGTAAGCAGCAGCGTTGTTTGGTGCAGTTAAAGTTCTGCATCCGCAAATTAGAAGGCTTTAGCGAAGCAAAGGAGGTTCTGCGCGAGCTGCAGCTCAACAGCGAAACCCAAAGTAGGATCTCTAGCACGTTCTTGTAAGTCAGGGGTTCCGATCATCCCATTCCCGAGTGACTAGACTTCACCCTTCTTCTTTCAAAGCAATAGAAACACATGAGAAGCCACATGGCAGAAATATAAGCACACCGGGATTACCGCTGTTCTGAAGGAGTCGTGCCTTGCGTTTCCAATCATCGGGCACCGTCAAAAACCACAGCGTCGGTCACTGTTTATTGGTAAGGAATGGTCCTCCTGGAGAAATGTTATCCATTGTCACTAAGACTGTCTGAGCTCCACCAGGACTTCTGCTGGTTACGCTCGCGAAGTCTGACTGTCCTAATTTCTCACGCTAAGCTTTCCGTTCTCCTTGTTCCGTGGATGCGCAATCTGCTCAATATGCTCCTGATATTCATTTGTAAGGTCGATGACATGAAATTTTGTAGGCTAAGCAGGATGAATCTTCATGACGCATGAGCTTAGGCACTTAAATGCATTCACTATTTCTTTTGGATGAAATTGCTCTGACTCAGTAAGGGCGGCTCGTCTTATGCGCGGGTGCAACTCTACAAGGCAAAGATTTCAGACTCGTTGGTGTCGGAACCAGGCGAGCATCCATAAGACACACAGCACTGACCTTTCAGGGAAAAACATCAGATCACCTTAAAGTTCTTGCGAAACATCTTCCGAGCATATCCCAAACGTTTGCGGAAGCCAAACCATTGCCCTGGAATATTTCTGTTATTGGCCTATTTATCGTTCAGCCATTGGTTGGTCCCTGCGCCCTCAGCGTTGTGGATGGCTCAGCTCAAGTCAACATGACTAGGCCCGCAACTCCCTATTACCTAGAGAGATTTCCAGCGAATACCGCTTGCATCCTGCGAATTTAGATTTGATTGCTTGATTGGAGCAGCTTTCGAATCTCTTGGCCAAATGGTCTCTCTAAAATGTTTTGGAAGTATTCATCCAAAATCCTCTTAACCTGGGGGACAATTGCCTGCTCACTGTTGAGGATACGCTACTTCATCAGAAGCTGAACTGCTTCTTCTGTTTTCCTGTGATCTCCTCGCCTCCTGGTTGAACTGAGCTCGAGAATGGGATTGGGTTCGTTAGGACAAGAAGGTTCGTCTTTATTTTGAGGAACCGAAAAGTTTCCTTCCTGGAATTCCAGTGCGAGATCTGCCTATGTTCCCTCATTTGCCGTTGTTCTTACTGGCTCAGATAACCATCCAAACCGCAGCTGCTGCAGAAGACCTCAGAGTTGCTTTGAGCAGGGTCCCTGATGCCTACTACGTTGGAGTAAGGTGGTTGGTGCAGCAAACCCCAGTCTCGGGAGGGCTAGTTCAAACTCTTCCAGCTCAACAACAAAGATCTGTGTCTCTCCTGGTCAAGGGCGGTATCTTCTATTTATCGGTGTTTTGTGTTGGCAGCACGAATGATTAAGAGATAGAGCATTTGGTATGCACTTTGGTGTGCTTTCCTTTGCGCGGAGATCGGAAACTGTGGAGGCTGAACTTTAGAGAAGGGATGACCGTCGTCAGTGAATTTATGTTCACGGAAGCGCTCACGAGTGCAGGCGGAAGCACTGCAACGGTTGCAGACTCCCACGCATCGCGGAACAAGAAATTTGGTACTTTGCATTATATATGTACATATGAATATTAAATTTAATATGAACTCAATTGCCACACCCTCTTTGCCAAGTTTTTCACAATTCTAGTGCATTATGCTGTTTTTGTGTATATCTTATCAATTTCTACAGCATTACAGAATGTTATATATTTGTTAGTATTCTGAACATCTCTGGCACTTCATAAATGCAGCAGATCTTTACCTACTCTCAAAGATATTGTGATAAATACATCATATGCCAATTGGTATATATATATATATATTGGTATATATATATATATATATGATAATATAAGTGTGTTAATTAAATATTAACTAATGAATTAATATATTTACATTACATAAGATTAATTAGTAAATATATCTTAATGAAATGAAACTAAATATTGATGAAATTTTCTACATGCAAATCAAATACTACAAATATGAAACAGAAGAAATAATTGTTAGTCATGACTTTAGTGAAGATCAGGTTTCTCTCATAATCTCTTGAAGGATCTGCCTTCAAGAAAGACGAGAGGCCTGCACAGTGCATCATCTTGAGCTTTGATATTCATGCTGAAACGAAGTGCGGCACCACCATAAAAGGAACTCTTGCAATGCCATTCAGTTAACCTCTTTGTAGCCGGGAATCTTATGACGAAGAGTTTACAATACCATACAGGAGCTGGATCTTCGTGCCCATGAAACACGTGTATTCTGAACAAACGGACAAATTAATCCATCTCACAGTCACCTTAAAGTGGTGGGCCCGTCCACCACTACTGTAATGCTAGTTAGCATGTAACCTCGAAAAAGAGATGAACATCTACTTTACTGACAACAGCACCCGAGGTGTAATGAGAAGCTACACTGAGCTATTGCTGCCGACATTTTTGAAAATTCCCCTGGGGGAGATACCACAGAAATGAACACTCATGCAGCACGATCCCCATTTTGGATCCGAGAGTTGCAGTTTTTTGGATGCAGAAAATATTCAGCAGAACATGAGTTTTCCTTCGTACGCGCTTCCTTCCGATTGGGATCTCTGTAGGGACCAATCTTGCCTCCGCTCTTTGAAATCTGCTTCTCCCTTACTGGAGACAAAGTGCCCTCGAAGTCCTCCAGTTTCCATGGTTTTAGAAGCGGCTAGCATCACTACACTTTCCTGAAAGGAGACCGAAAGTTGCTGGATTTCCTGAACTCTTTGGTGCTGCCGCACCTTCCCGTTTATGGGCCACCGAGGTGACCGCACAAGTAGCACAGGACAGCTGCTGCGGTTCGAAGTCTCTTTACGGTACACAAGGCAGCAGTGGCGAGGGAGTTTCCTGATTCTTCTTGCAAGAAGAATCAGGAAACCAGCAAGGTAACCAATAGGCTACCCACACAACGAGGTGAAGCTGGAGACTAGAGTAAAAAGGTCGTGCAAGAAGGGGCAGGTCATTAGCTGTGGCTCCTTCTACGCACGCTCTCGCTATGGTTTCGAGCTTGTCCTTGACAGTGCGTTCTATCGCCATCAACGAACAGCTCCAGCGTTCAAGAGTCCTCAGAGAGATCGTGGACGATACGAGTCTGCTTCTTAGAGCACATTACGAGAACAGTCAAAACACAACGTGGGACCTCTTACGCCAGTGAAAAAAGAAGAGGATGATCCTGAAGCGGTGGGAGATAACTAGCCAGATCGCAGAGACTACCAGGTCCATAGCACAATGGAGAACAACGCTACTGGAAACCGAAGACCCGCCCAAAGATCTAGCTGTGGACTCGCAAAGGTGCATCGAATTTCTTGGAATTCCTCGAGTAGACATCGAGATCCGAGCTTTCTTCTCGATGCCATTAGCATGCCTCTTCCCTACCAGCCCACCGCTATTTCGTGGTGCACTGAGGTCACTTCGAAACGAGGAAACACCACCACCATACCACAGCGGAAGGGATTCCCAAGACATGTTTCTACTTGGGAACAGTGGAAACCTTTATGCAAGTGCTTTCGGAAGGAGTCAGGCTGCAGCAGGAACGGCCGCGCATCGTAAAAGCACTCAAGTTCTCCAAGCTTAGCAGCTGCTGCTTCGATTTCCTGCACGTGTGAGCTGCAGTGATCGCAAAAAACGGAGGAAGTGCGAACGCTAAGCCAGGGAGCGATTCGCAATCGCCAGCGTGCTTGTGTGGAGTCCTAAACTGGATGTGCTGAAAGTCTCAGATCAACTGCAAACCAGTGAACGCAACTTGTTCTCCTCTCCCATCCTGCTCAACGCAGGTCTTCGAGAACCATGCGCACCACTATGAGGATGGTCTATCCAACCCTCTATTTACCTCTTTACTCATTGAATCTCCTTCCTCATGCTCCACTCTCTTCCCTAGTGCTGCCCCCAGGGTGATTTCGCCCCATTTCGTTTCAGACTTCGTCCCCGCTTATTAGAAATTTCATTTTATATATTAAATAGGTGGTCCGGCAATGAGGGATGTGAAGGTCAAGCAGAGGACCTTCATTCCAAACACTAGGCTAATGATAATGAACCGACACTGTCTTTTGTACTGTACGTAGGTAACTATGAAGGCAGAGTGCACATATAACTTCTTGTTTCTTCAGATGATATGCACTTGATATATCATGGAAGAAGGCGAAACAGAAAAACCAGTTGAGTGTGGAAGCTGATACTAATACGTTGTTTGCACTTGAAAGAAGGTAGGGAACAGAATGGCTGAGAATCACCTGACTGATGGGAAAAGAAAGTTCAAGGGTGGGACCACGTTGATGTAAAAATTCAAATAGAAAGTTCAACAGAAAAGCACATGGAACCCCAAAATGTGATAAGCGATTTTGAAGCACTAGATCAGATAGAGAAAACGTGGTTGCTTTGGTCTGCAATTTTGATGGGTGATCTGTACAAACAGAAAAGAGAACACTTCACAGCCCAGTTGTTGCAGCATGTCCTCCAAAAGGGTGATGCTTTTCCACATGGATCACTTTAAAAGAATTTCAACAGCCACACCATTTAATAAATTGGAAAAGACGTAGACGATCAGTTATGAAAACATTGTGCTAAAACACCAAAAACATTACAGTGTTAGACATTCTTGGGTGTCAAAAATACTCAAGAATGACTAATATACAGGAAAAATGCTGCTTGCTCTGGGACTTGGAAGTCATTACACATAACTTAAGTCTATCAGGTAAATCTATAAGACCATGAGAACTGAAGAGCAAGACCAAGTATTTTTTTTAAAAAATCAATTCTGTGATTTGCATCTTTGCACCTGTGATTGATGAATTCCAGAACCACAAATTATATTTAGTCTCGGTATTAACTGATAATTCAGCTATTCTTCCTCAAATTTTAGATGTATAAATGATTCCAATATCGACTTCCAAATGGTGACATTAACGCCCCATCATGTATCCTTCCCAAATTTTGTTGTTGCTTTGTGCTGTTGTTGCATTTCTTGCAACCGAAACTAGTAAATTTTAAAAACAAATTTTCCATAGAGATTTGGAAAGAGTATCATGATTAATTTTAATAACCATTCTTTATATCAGTCTTACCACTTTTTTTTCTTGAAGTGAACTTTCCATTTGAGTCTTTTGATGTAATCAATTAAGATTTGAAAATACAAAAAACAAGTTTTAGTTCATGTTTCAAATTTTATTTTGAGGGAATGGTTGCAAGGTTGAATTAAAACTCATTGCAAATTTGTGCATTCTTCACATAGTAGTTCATTAGGAATACAATCAACAGCATTAAATATGCTTTCTTACAAATTCCGAAATACAAGCAGCACCTGATTTCATGGAATGTTATCCTTAATTATCATTAAAATTTTCATCTTCATTTTCCACTGTGCAAATTACCACAAATAGAAAATTTGGGTTTCTTTTATATTCATAACAGCCAGAACTTGCTACCTATTGTACAATCATGTAGGTACAAGAAATTTAATAAGTATAACTTTGTTTACTTGTTTGGTTTCTCAATTATATTTAGAATGATTCCTGAATGTTAGATTTTGCAGGGTCACCTGATGGTTAAAAACATGAAATCAGCCACTATAAGGCATCCCACTGCAAGCACTATGCTTTATTTTCTTTATTTTCGAATTCGTATGCAAGCAAAAAACATGACTTTCATTGAATATGCAAAAGAAAAAAAAAACGCTAAGAATATCCTAGTTCCATATTCTGATGGGCTGAATAGACACAACACCAAGCAAGAATACTCTAGCACTCAATTATTCAGATAACCTTTTGACAAATGTCTTGTGATGCCTCATTTGCAGAAAGCTTACTAATAAAAAAAAAAGCTTGCAAAAATAGGTTGTGTAACTAAAAATCAAAACAAAAGATCACCTTAAACAGTACGTGTTGTGAGAATTCTGATTTCAAGAATACTGAACATTTTCAATTACCATTAGCAACAAAAATGGACAAAAGTCATGGAAATCATGTTAAATTTTTTAACTTTAAAATCATGACTTTTGACTAGCTCTCATCATTGCAAAGGAAAATCTTTGAATACAATTAGGTGGTCTAACTGTTCTTTGGTAAAAAGGGACATCAATACTACTGCCACTTTCAAACAGATTTCAATAAAAACACATTTTCAGGAAACTAAAAACGTTAACTGCTAAAGTTGTCAATGAAATTACACTAAAAATGTAGAAAACGCATTGAAGCAAGATTACTGGAAAATAAAGTATATCAATTCGCATTAAAAACGACGCATTCTTGATTTTTAAAATGCATTATTTTAGAAACAGTGTTAGTAAAAATTAACTACTGTAAAAAACAAACAAACAAAAAAAAATGCCACATAAGTGATAAGTGTTTAATAAAGTAACACATATTCACAGGTCTTTTAAAAACTTCAGATGGGGAAAGTACTATGGCATAAACAAAAAAAATTACTACACAGCTTTCCCCTCATTATAACTGCAGTCCATTAAATATGACTTCAATCATTGACTAGGCCATTACTCTCAACAATTATGCCCAAATATTCTTGAACAAGGTTTCTAACAATGGGCACAACCAAAACATCAATGATATTCATGTTTTGAGTGTTTTGTTTTCTGTGTATACGAGTGACGTTCTAATATAATTGGTTTTTTGAATGGTTTATCTCTTCCTCCAAATCGCAATTGTCCTGATTCTTTTTTTCCACCGAATCCACCTCCTATAATTATTTAAAAATCAATGTAAACACACAAAATACTGTCATTAAACACTTATAGTTATATGGATGGTTTGATACATATATCATTAAAATTAAAATACCTACCACAGTCCAATTCAGTGATTGAGTACAGGGAAAATGCATTATTAAGGCACCTAACTTTCAGCTCGTGATTCTCACATAATTAACTAACATAATATACACAAACTATAACTTAACACCCAACATGAGCTACAAGAAACACAATAAATTGTTAAACATTATGTATTTCAAGATTCAATGATGCTAGTAACTATTAATAACTGAGACTCATCATATATGAGAATTCCTTAAAGTATTACCTAGTCTACGTGGTATCCACCCCGGCATTGTTCTTCCACATTCAAAATCAACAAAAATTGTCTTCCCTTGAATTTCCTTCTTGTGTGCATGACAATATGCAGTTCTAGCTTCATGCTTAGTTTCATACTCGATGAATCCATAGCACTTGGAAAACCCAGTTGCAATATCTCTTACTAAAGTGCATGTTTTGATATGGCCATACTTTCTAAAAAACTGAGATGAAATAAATTTTAATTCCTGTGATTTTCAGTTTATGATTTACAATTTATTTTCTTTGTTAATTGAAACGTTACACAGCATATTCTAAATGACCACCTATTTGAGTCTTCCGCTCCTGTGGTTTAGGCAAGCAAAAAATAAGCCCACATTCCAAATATTTAATATTTACTGGGGTTAACCAACTATTTGTCGGCCCACGATTCTCTTTCAAGTTCTTTCGAGTTCCATATTTCGGCCAATTTTTTTTAAGTGACCGGACAACCAAACAGGAAACTTACAAATCTGATTACAACTTGCATACTTTAATTAATTGGAAAAGGCTTCCAAGCATAATTGCGAAAGCCAGAATATGCTATACCTCGTGCAAATCATTTTCGGTCACAGTACGATTCAGTCTTGACACAAAAATGGTACAATATGGGTCAGTTTTGATAGCACTATTGGGTTCATAAAATGAATTCATTGCTCTGCATACTCCATTATCGTGTGGTACCTTATCAGTACCATCGATACTTCCTGCTTTCAAAGGGTCATATTTCTTTAGAAAAGGAGACCAGCTCAGAACATCGGGGTCTTTCATTTGATTCAGTTGTTTTCACTAAACTTTTAGCAGCTTTACTCCAACAGAAACCCTGTACAATTCATTCACTTCGCCTGCATCCGTACCCTATGAGGGCGAGCAGAACTCTCATAAGGATTGCCAGATTGAAACATTCTAAAATCGAAAGTCTTTATTTAATCAAACTAAGGAAGCGGGTACCTCATGAATAAAGATTCAATATTTTATAAAAATATTACCAACCATCGTATGAGAAGTGAGTTTTCAAAATTCCAGGTAGTAGATTCAATAACCAACACAATGTTTCCCCATCCAGAGATATTTTTCTTACTCCTAAGCACATACTAGAACTCACAATAAAGCAGAACTATGTATTGCTTTCTCCATTTTTTCTTCACATTTTTAATATAACATTATTCATTCGAATGTATTTTCACTTTATCTAATTGACACTACCAATATATATGAATAGAGATGCGAGTAAAAGGAAATTCATTTAATTCTTTTTCCTATAGTATCCTCGATGGACAGATAACTCCAACCTAAAACTATAAGAAATATTTCATAATTCTGAATAAAATTCTGTTAGTAAACCCAGAATAATTGCATGATCCAAAAAAAGGGATCTCTTTGTATGCCCCAAGGATTGGGACTTTGGCTTCATATTGGTAAACATTTTTGTCACAATGCTTATTTCCATATGATCTTAGATCAAAAAATTTGGGATTCTCATCTTTGAAATTATTGAAAAATATCCTTTCAAGATTTCCAAAGAAACAAAAGCATTCCTTCACTGGGAGTTTCTTGATCAAGGTCTAGAAAGTGTGAAAAACAGATCTCCAGATATCCAGAGGCATGCTTTGATTTCTGTACATGGGGATTTTTCAAGATTTCTTGTTTTTCTTGGACAAACAGTGGTTTTCGTTCTGCTTAAGGGTGAAGCATGCTTCTCTCGCTTTCAATAGCAAATTTCAAACATTACGTCTGGAGTTCAGTCAAAAAGTTAAAGTTTCATATGGAAATTTCAGATGACAACGTTATGGAAAAGATTCCAACCTGTTCTCTCCAACAGTGAAAAATAGCTCACATTAAAATGTACCATTCCATGTCTGTTCCTCATTTCATCTCTGTGTCTGGAACCGGTGGATATACAGCAGTTGTATTGTAAACGCTTGCACACTCGCACAGAGGAAAGCAACGAGAACGTTCGTTTGTACAGTAATATTCGAATCAAGCTCCGCCATTAGATCAGAGATGAGAAGAAAAGAAGTTAAGAATCAGCAGCAATACCTCATGTACACCAATTAAGAACCAGAGAACATAAAGAAGCACCGTTGAATATTCCACTGCAAGAGTTCGACTTCTACAACATCCCAACGTTCTGTGGTCGAAACAAGATGAGAAACCATCATATGAGAAAGAACATTAGGTCATCACACCAAACATGCTCTCGCAGTGGAACCAAAGACTGAAATTGCTAGCACTTGAGATCTCAGACGAAAAGCTAAGGATCTCAGCAATTGCTCATTCGAAGTGGTTTGTAATTAGAGAACACAGATCTGGAGTCAGTTTTGGCACAGGATAACATTTGCAAACAGCAAAAAGTTGTGGGATTGAATGAACAAACGATGACAGTAAAGACCTTGCAAAATATCGGGAGGCTTCGTTTACTTTGATCATGCATGGTTGCATTCAAAAATGCAAATGAGCTGCGATGGATTAGACGAAAGCGACTCCTCTGTCTTGTGGAACTTTGTCACCGATGAGGAAAACTCATCACGGAAGGATGCTTTTAGCAGTAACCTTTTACGTAAGAAGCTCATACTTGGAAACTCATCTTATGCACCTAGTATCACGAAAAAGTTGGTCAAATGAAACAAGGATGCAGAGACGGTCAACAGTATGCTATGTGACGCATGCTATTAATTATGCGTGCCGATGGAGCACTTTCAGTTAAGAACTGTCTTCAAAATCAAAAATCTACGGAAAATCTTCCGTGGAAGTCGCCAAGTTGGTTAAAGAGCAGACAGATCATTCAAGACAGATAAAGTCAAAACCAGGAAAAGGGGGAACACATAATATCCAGTTCCTAGCTGCCTGTAAAACATAAAGACTGATGGGATTGCAAAATCACTAATGGGGCAACAGGGTTAGCAGAATGAAGTTAAATCGAAGTGCACGGAAAACATTTAATGAGATCACAATAAGGGACCGATTGATCCCCTCGATCTTGTGTCGGGTGCCCTCGGCGTCCTTGGCTACGCAGAGGCCGCTCTTGGTGGTGCTTCTGACCCGGTGAACTGCGTCTTGCTCCTTGGAGCTGCCAGTTCTGGGAGCGACAGCCATTCTGGGAGGTCACTCCGGCAAGGTCTCCGTTTCTTCCAAGGCCACCGTTCCCATCATGGCCTTGCCGTACTCGGCCAGGCTCTCTAGGGCGGCGGCGATTTTTCCCTGGTCATCGGAGCTGGAGCTGAGCCACGTCACCATGGCCGAGGACGTCTTCACTGGAAGCAGAGAACGTTTGCCGGCTGCTGCTCCGGAAGCGGAGGAGGAGGAGGAGACCACCATGGGCTGCCGCACCCTTTCCCTGTTCCGACTCCACCCCCCCTCTATCCTTCTGAGAAAGGGGGAAGGGAAAGGTTCTACCCGGAAGTGAGTTTACTTCCGGGTGGAACCTCCGGACCAGCCGGCGGGTGGCAGCAGCGGGCGCGAAGGGAACGAACCTTCCCCTGGCCGCGCGTGGGGAAGGAAGCCTCTCTCCCCTCGAGGAGGCCCCAGTTCCTCTTCTCCTTATCCGAGCGCTCGCCGGCACGCCCTTCAACGCCGAGGGGACGGGAAAAGCAAGGCGCCACGACCCCTTTCCGAGAATCAGCTCAGACCCTCGCCAGCCTGCTTTCCCCTCCGGGTCTCCTCGTGGAATAGTTCCTAAAGGAAAGGCTCGGACAATTCTGGAGACTTCTCTCTTTTCCCTTTCGGAGACCCACACCGGGAGGCGCTGGCGAGCCAAAGAAGGACGAGGGAAATCGGGCCACGCAGCCGCAAGCGCCTCCGGTGGCCGCTCCCGTCCCTGCGCGTTGCTCGAGCCCCTCCCAGCACACTCACTGAACTGCTGGTAGGTCTGGTGCCGCGTGGGTATGGTAGCCAGGGACCAGGCGTCCCAGAAGCTGCAGGGTTTCCTGATATCCTTGTTCCAGAACTGCACGAAGAACATGAGGAGCATCCCCCATATCTGGCGGCATTCCAGCATGGCCTTGGGGTCCGCCTCCTTGTGGTGGGAGGAGGGCTGGGAGCAGTAAAGCTGCAGGTTGCGGAGGCTGTTGGAGATGTTCCCCATGAGGACGCTTCCGTGGTCGTAAAATATTTCCATGTAGTTGTTCGGGCAGTCCCCGTATTTGGGTTTCTTCTGCAGACAGCAGCTGATGCTGCTGCAGATCCCCTCGATCTTGTGGCGGACGCCCTCGATCACGGGGTCGGAGCCCTTGGCTACGCAGAGGCCACTCTTCCAGAACGAGTACAGCGGCAGCATCCCCTTGGAGAGCTCGTTCAGGTGGCTCATCAGCCGGCCCACGTCCCTTGAGCGGTAACTCCGGTTCCTGGGCAGCAGCGAGTCTCCTTTCTTTTGGGTTGCTGCCACGGGCTTCAGATCGGGGACCTGCTTGCTGCCCGAGAAGCCCGCGGTGAAGTGCCCGCCCGTGTTTGGCCTGCGGGCTGCCCTCGTCCGCACGGGCAGAATCTCGGGAATGGTGTCCGAGTCGCTGTCGGACTTGACCGGGTTCCTCTCCTTCCGGAAGCCGTCCGCGGGGTCCTTCCACCTGCATCGGGACTTTCCCTCGAGCAAGAGGCGGTCCCGCGAGACGGGGAGCGGGAGGGACTCCTCCCTTCCTCCTCTCCTCCTCCGCCACTCCCCCTACCTACCTCGTGAAGTTGTGCATCAAGTGGAACCACCGGTTTTCGAAGCTGCGTTCCTGTTTCGGATCCTTCTGGACCTGTTTGGAGGCGGTCGCCGCCCTGGACGGCTTCTGCATGGTTCTGCTTCTGCCTTCTGCTTGCTAACAGAACCTTCGTTGGCTCGTAACGGCCACCTCGAAAATTCCAATATTCGAATTCTCGAAAATTCGGAATTACGAAAATTCGAATTCAACAAACGCGAATTGCTCACCTCACGAGCTTCATATTCATTAGCAATTTAAATGAAAAATTCATGAAGTAAAGCATTAATTGGCGGAAATTGTTCATTGCACACACCCACACTCAATCCACATTCAAACCTTCCTATAAGTTGTTGGTGAGCATTCGTTTGAGCTCGACAGGGCACTTTTGCTAAATGTACTTGCAAGAAAGCAAAAGCACGCCTTTTTCCTCCTTCAAAAGTTATCACTTGAAAATGGGGGGGGGGGAACAGATGAATAGAAAAACAAAAACATAACTGCATTTTTGAGTGCCACAGAATTTGGAATGTACGCTCACGAGAACGATTCTTCTTCAATACGTAATGCAAGAAGTTCCGTTTCTATATGATTTGCACTTGCTGCTGTATTTTATTTTATTTTTTCAGTTATGGAAAAAAAAACATCAAATTCATTTGTTTTCTTTGCCATTTGCTTAGTTGGACTGAGAATAAATGATGACTCCCATGCCATCAGCTTCATTGAGTGCTGCGGAAGGACTGGTCGAGCAGCTTCATGATCTTATGATAGCTTTGTTCCAAAGCAGCTATCGTCTCGAATGTACGAAGTGTGCACGAAATCAGCGAAAGTGTCACACATTGCTCTGCGGATACGGTAAATCACACGAAAGCTATGGAGCTTAGTTTTGGGACGCAGTTGCGTTGCTGCATTCCGTCCGAATAGGGGGAGGGGGGTGCACCCCTTGGTACGCAACAGGATCCTTCAGGATGAATGCGAAGAGAGGAACTTCGAAAGAATCGCAGTTTCGAACGAGATCAGAAACATAGACAGATTCAGTGAGGATCGGAAACTTCAGGAGCAGAGTTTTGACTGCTTTCGAAATTCGACGAATGGGGTGGGGAGGGAAGGAGTCGATAAGTTTCTTGCGCCACATAAAAAAAAAAGACTGCCTCACAAGAGAGTCTGTGCACGTCAGCAGCAATGCATATAATTAAAAATAACCGAAGAAGTCCTGGAGCCAACCTTCCATACCCTCCTTTGTGCTGTGATGATTTCTTTGAGATGAACTCGTTCCTTGCAATGGTATAACCCAAAGCAGGAGTCCAGGATTTACTCTACCCGCAGGTTCTTCCCTGCCTGGACGACAACTGATAATAGCTTGATAATAGCGATGCCGATATTGATGCTCTCATAGAGGTCTGAACTTTATGGTCAATGCAACCCCCCCACTGATTCCTTAGCTTATGTTCTTCAGTCAACACGTGGCCTCGGTCACTCGAACGAATGCTCTGCGCACTGCTGAACTCTAGAAATTGCTTTAGAACAGAATCGAGTCATGCGACGTTGATATTCCCTTACACCCTTGCAAGTTGTCATACCCGGAGGATAAAGCTCTGCATCCCTTCTCCGTTTCTTCTGAATCCTTGTGGTTTCAGCTGGAGAGGTCACGCTGACTTGTCAGAAAAGTTCTAAGCACCGCAAAACTGGCTCGCTCTTCAAAAGTAGATCAGAAGATCAGAAGCATGCGTTTTCATTTTTTTGAGGTCCACAATATTCGTCTATCTCTGAACCCATATCATCTGTCTATCGTTCTATCCATCCAACAATCTACATCTATCTATCAATTCCTACATCTATATATCTATATCCATCTTTATTTTTCTATCTATGTCTCTCTCTGTACGTATGTTTTCATATACGTGTTTTTCTATGTATCTATCTATTCATACCTATCCGTCTATACGTATCCACCTATATCTATATAACAGTACCTATCCATCCGTCTATCTATCGAAACATATACACACATAAGGATACGTGTAGATAATAGGATATAGATGTCTACAGATAGATGGAAATATAGATGTAGATATACATTTGGATGTAGACGAAGATGTCGATATAGATAAGCATATACATGTACACATAGAAATACATATACGTATGGATATACAAATACTTCCATACATAGATATACAGATACGTATACAAATAGATGTACATACACGTATAGGTATGCATACAGATATAGATATACATACAGATGTACACGTATATATGGACACACATATAGATAAAGATATACATGTGGTCATATGTTAATGTGTAATCTTAGTTTACATGGTTCACAGGTGAGGACGAACCAATTACGGTTTCGTGTGCCCGTGCGTACAAGTGCGTCACACCGCGAAAACCCTCATTCTCTTTCACCCGACAAACTCATCTTTTGGAAACAGCTTCCAGGATGTATCGTTGGAACGCATCAGACTGGTACGAGGGTGCGCTTCGACATGCCTTGTGGTAAATTCTTTGGAAATTGCCTGTACCTTCGGAGCAAAATTATGATCCCTCCAGCTATTGGTATTTGCGAACGTTCAATCCTTCCTTGAGCAAAAAACAAATGGTTTCTACGGAACAAAACGCGTACCTGCTCTCAGTCCACCCGCTGGGTCTTGACCGGAGTTCCTGACCTCCCCCATTGCCAAATTTCAAAAATTTCCGTCAAAGTTTCGAAAGCCACATCGTTTGTAAACGTGTTTGCAGCCTTCTATGCGTTTTCCAAGAATTTGAAAAGACAGATTCCATTCGTTAGGCAGCTTCGACGACTGCAGCAACGCGGGTGAGTTGGAGCGCTGCAGGTGGCAGCGTTGACGTGCACGGAACGAAACACCCTACGTCTTGCACCCATCATCACGACCTGTCTCTGCCCTGCCCCAGTCCCATCGACAGACACGACCGCATTGCCTGCCGATTGGAAGCGGAGCGGAGTAGTAGGAAGAAGTAGGATTTTAGCTCATTTCAGAGTTGGTTTACTGTTGTTCGCCAGGCTTCTGGAACTCGACGAAATTCTTTCAAAATGTGAAGCATTTTGATGAGCAGCTCTTCCTCTGGATCTACACTTCTTCCAGCATCCATCTTCTTCAGAGGAGTGGTTTTCGGCACTCCACAGTATCGCCCCTTCGTCCTCTTGGGTAACTGGAGAGGTGTATCGGAGATGCTGCCACCCTTCTTCTCAGAGGTATCTTCTAGGAAAGCTCTCTGTCGGATGTATGTTCCACCTGCGAACTTCTTTTCCAAGATTGCTCTTCCACCATCTCAACCACCAACTTCCAAGTTTGGTCCTACTGACCTCGAATTGCTCAAACTGCTCTTCTTCTGTTCATATTGTGCAATTTCTGGATTGAGGATTTGTCGTTTGGATCAATCCTTGGCTTCTTTCCTTTCATTTTTCCTGTTCTTACTTTGAGTATTTCTTGAATGTTCGTTTTCCTACGCTGATTTTTCTTTTCTTTCGCCACATGCAGGTCCTCCTAGCGAGGCGTGACCCCATTCAGCATCCTCTGGAGATGGATTCCCCCTTTCCTGAACTTGAAAGAATAGTTCCGTTTCCATATCCATTTTCCTTTTTCTACCTCTGGGTTCCCCGATGCTTCGAATTGCTTCGATTTTGCTCGCAGCGTCCAGTGGTTGTTCTCTTTCGCTCTCCTCACCAACCGTGTCTGGGTGATGACCACCCACAGGAAACGCGGAATCACGCCACTCTTTGCAGTCGATGTAAGTAGACTGTAGTTGCTCATTTTTCGTGTCTTCCTTTAGTTGATCTTCAATCAGAGGGTTTATAATTGCTTCCAGATTGCCAAAAAATCCGTCTTCCTCTCTTTCCTTTATTAGGTGCACCTCGCCCACTATTGCTACTAACGTGTTTTCTTCCCTCTCCTCTACCTTCTTTTCCGCTGCTTCTCAAGTATTTTGTCTTTGGAATCCTTTTCGAAGTATCAATGCACGGAACGTCCACGGACGCCATGTTCTGTCCGTTGTCAGGTTGCAGCCTCTCAGCTCATTCATAGTAGCTGGGTGTACGCGGTGCTCCAGTCATATCTATTCAGTCCAGTCGTGAACAAACCCGACAGCCAGCCGAATGCAGACAATCTTCTACAATCTTCTCTCACCATAAGAAAGTCAGTGCGTGAAGGAAGCTCCCTGAAGAAGAACGAAGAGTGCTCCAAGTGGACACAAAAGTGTGGAGTATAGTGCAGAGTTTTCCTGCTGCGAGCTATGTGACTCCACGCATCAGAAATAACGCATAGATGTTGGAGGTGGTCAAACACTCATCGTTTTTCCATTCATTTACTGAAGCGTCATTCTCGTGAACCCAATCAGGGAACCCGTCGTTCCAGACACGGAAGAAGGAGCCTAAGGAAGTCTCTCCTCTTTCCGAACCAGCAGCGACGCTTCAAAGGTGACAAAAAAAATATTCTTCTATAACGGGTGGAAAGTGAGTTGGAACTCCATGGAAACCTTGAAAGTTCGCTTTAATTTGCATGTTTTAAGTGAAATTAGGGAACCGATTAGAAAAAGACATAGGAAAAGAAAGGAAATCAGTAACCATAACTACAATGATATCGAGACTACCATGGGAGAAAGCATGCCCTCAAGTTTCGGTTTACACCATTGGAAAAGCAATGCAGACCAAGGAAATCAGAAATGACTTCTCTCTACAGTTGGAGCCACGGTATTTCAATGTGACCACCTTGAAGGCAGAATTCCTATCTGTCTAAATTATAATTAAGCGCAGAACTTAGCTGCAGCCTTCATCTGTCGAGCTCAACTTCCGAAATATGCTGCAGTGGTCACCTTTCAACTGATGCAGGTATCACCTGCTCATCGGAAAGGGCTCTCTGGTTCTAGAGCATAATGAAACACAGCAGAATAGATCTTAGTCGGTCTTCCTCTGGAGCTGAACGTCAGTGTAGATTTCTGCTGTTTACCGCCAGTTATGTGCTTTTTCTTATTCATCGCTAAGATCGCTGTTTTCCGTTCCAGGCCAGTGCTACGTGCTGGAGTCAAACTCTTCGATGCCCACTTCCTTTTAAACACACCGGACAGTTTTCCTGGGATCCTTACAAGTCAAACTTTTAATAACTTTTGGAAAGTCTTCAGATTCAGACTTCACCCTATTGAAAGTGGTGTTTTCCTCTTGCTTTCCTGTGCCATGCCTTTTAATTTCACCTTGAATGTTACTGTCCATTCTTATTTTTATTTTTATACTGTGCATTCTCCTCTCAATTCATCTAGTTGCGCAGGATGCCTGTTTCTCCACGAGAAAGCAGCCCAGAAATGCCCATTCCAGATACCTGATTTATGATGAGATGAAAGGTAGGAAGAAAGCAGGACTCCTTTCCTGAAAGGGGATCCAGTCCAAGCTTATTGTTTGCTGCTTTGACAAACTCCCTCACGCTGCTAAGCTACTAAGCTGCTGTAGGCGGATGTGGACCGCGGAGCATGATGGCTGTGTGCGGCCGTGCAAAGCAGCATCACGAGAACGGTTGTGGTGCGATCGTAGCTGCTGCGTATCCATACGCTTGGACGGAATTACACATTGTACACATTCCATGTCGCTTCGACTCCTGCCGAGCAAGTGCCCAAACACTCAAAAAAAGGAAAAGGAAAAACACACGAAAGCAAAGGGATTCTTCCCAATTCGCTTTGTTCTTTCACTTTTCCAGCGCTGAAACGTTTGCAGAAACGGCAACCTGAGAAACTCTGCAGCAGCATACGCCTTGGACTCCGACGTCAGACGTACTCGCAAAGTGGAGAACCGAAAGTCCAACCGAATGCAATGTTTTGGCCACTCATCTTGGAAACGGTGGAGGAGAGAGTGGGCTGCCGGGGAGAAACGGATGCTCGAAATTCTTAACGATAATGATGACAATAATAATAGTAAAAATAAAATTTGCCATTCCAATATACTGTGACTCAGCTTGGAGTTGGATCGCGATGCCGATGGTCATCAGAAGGTGATCTGCGACCAACGTCATCCATGCTGGTTTGTCTCGCTTCAGAAAGACTTGCGCGGAAGAAAGCAGTTCCGTGATTTTCGTTAAGCACATGCACGCGAACGTGTTTCCTAGTGCGCCAACACGAACGACACATGCGAACAACAGATACGGGACTTCGGACGATGCGTTGAGAAAGGTTGCGTTTGGTGCGGGGACGAGTCAGATCGCATTGTCTGTACAGTGAACACCACCCCCAAGAGCCGTCCATAGAAGGAAGAGGCGGGAAAACACATGGGGGCGGAGTATTCGAATCGCAAACCGACCCTCACTCTCTGCACGAGCGGCATGGGATCTTTTCATCCATCCATCGATCAATTAAGTCGCATGATCCCTTTTTCCCTCGGGTAATTTTCAAGAAGCTCATGAAAGTCTGGAAGAAAAGGCGCCCCAAAACTGCGCACGGACGATTTTTTCGAATTCAGCGCGGGTGGGAGCATCGACGGAAAAGCGCGCTGAGTACTCAGGAATCATCGTTCCCCTAGAAGCTCAGGAAGCTCTTTAACGCTGATCCACAGGTGTGCATGTCGTGACTCTCTTCAAGTCAGGGGGTACCCCAGGAGGGGACCACCCTATGAATCCAGGAAGGCTCTGAAGGAAGGGGTCCATTCTTCTCTTGCGCTTGGTGAGGGATCCTGAAGGGAACCCTCCACCTTATTTGCCTCCGAAGGGAACGCCGGGGGGGACTGCTCCTCATTTTCTTCTCCGAAGGGAACTCGAAAGGGATCCGCTCCTGGTTTCCTCCTCTGAAGAGGATCTCGAAGGGACACTTCCCGATTTCTCTCTGAAGGGCGCTCCCCGAAAAGAGTAGCGTGCGTCTTCACACTTTGAAGAAGCAACAACCATCGAAGGGGTATCAACCAGCTCCACGGTACGCGATGGAGAATCTCTCCCGAGGGGAGCATTGCTCCACTTTCACAGCCGGAGGGAAGCTCCGAAGGCATCCTCGACTCCCGGAAGGACCCGGGAAGGTCGGATCCAAATCCCGGTCAGTCAATGGGGGCGTCCGGGGGTTTCCGGCTTCCACCAGTGCCGCACCCGCATTTGTTTTCTCTATATGTGGAACGTACTACTAGGTATTCCGAAGGAAGACCTGCAGTGGCCCCCGGAGCTTATGAACACCCGCACCCTCCCCTTAAAGTGTCAGGAGTCGGCGTTGATGCTGCTGCACTGGGGTCTCCCGTGCAACGCCCGCCGGCACACTGAACCCAAACTGTGCAATGTGCGGGGAGCGGGAATCCCTCCCGCACCTCCTAGAGTACTGTGTTGCCCTCCGGCCCCTTTGGGGACGCTTTGCCGCTACTCTTCGAACCCCCGGAGGCAACGCCAGAGACGTTTGAAAGTGCCTCTTCCTGCGCGACGTCCTCATGCCGGCCGCATCAATAGCAACACTCTATTGCCTACGCGGCGGGACCGTGGCTGCATAGAGCAACGCCAGAGGAGGCCGGAACGACAGGGACGCCATCTAATTTGCTGTCCTCTTCATGAGGACAGCGTCAAGATGACCCCATCTGGGAGTCTTGAAACGGGAACTTGCCGGCATCCTTACAAGGATATCCTTAGATTGCATTCATTGGAACGGAAATGCTGATTATAGTGCTTGGAGTTTCCGGAAGCTACTTTTTTGTCACATGAACCCTGTGGAGTTTCCAGTTTTCCTGAGTTGCGAAATCATACAGGAAAACATGTTATTGGAACAACGATTTTCTAAAATTTTTGCATATGTTGGCTTAATTAAGGATCATTCACCAATGTTCTCCAAATAGAAAGCAACCAACGCATCCTGTGTCGGATTGCAATACGATCAGTTGTATTACTCTAAATGCTTTTCCAGCACTGAAACGGGACATCTTTCGTCCTGGATCTGGCAGCTTGCTGATGTTATTCGAATTTCGCTAGGGATCCACCCCACATTTTAGCTCTGGAAGCCACTCGGATGTCATCCAAAACAAGACTGCGTATACCGTGCGAAGCCCTTAAAGGAATTATACCATAGTCAATAACACTGATTCTACGTAAAAGCTGCTTAGATTGTATTTTTCTTACATCACGAGAAATAAGAAAACCAACAACTTTAATTTGGTTTCTCATAACTTCGTTTGGAGCTTTATTATTTACTTTCATTGACAATTGGGAAAAAAAGGATGCGGACTATTCACTGAGAGATCAGATAATTTGGAAGCAAGGTCTCTGGTGCTGTATTTTGTTCTACTGGACCAGTTGTAACTTCAGGAGCCATGGGAGAAGCACGAAGTTTACTATAGCACTACAACTATCAACATGCTTTTGGAGGGTAGACTAGCCAGTTTGACAAGTTAGCAAGCCTTCCTCATTCCTCCTCTTGTAGCGTGGAAGGGCCAAGAGGGCTTAAAGTCTGATCTTCATCCTCTTCCCCAAATAACTTGAGAGAATATGTAAAAGAAACATGGCTTTGATTGGTTTGGTGCACTGCGGTAATTATTCAATTCTCCGACCGCAGTAATTCTGGCTTGATCAGCAGCTCATATTTCAACATGTATGTATTTTTTATAATCAAAATCAGAAAAAAGCGTTGGCGCTTATGCAAAGAATTTGTTACGTTCATATGAGAATCAGCGTTTCATGCTATTCTCGTACCTGGAGATGTTTTAATGTCCTACAGAAAATAAGTGACACTTAAATTAAGCTTTCGTTCTGAATTCTCGTCACAGTCCTTTCATTTCTGCGTTTCGTTAAATGTGATATCTGGTTTGTTGCAACATTCGGTTTTGCTAAAAGTCGGCGTTACGACACTTCTGGGAAAATGACCTGCAACATTTTTGCTCTTCACAACCTTTCAATCTCATCTCCGAAATCTTTAAGTTACGGTACTTTTAATAAAATTTGACTTTGTTTCCTCTGCTTTTTGCTTAGCTGTTTGGATGGAATCATTCAGAGTTTTATACTGTTCCTTCTTTTGCCAAGAGAAACATCCTTCGTTTTGCCGTCAGGTATAGCTTTATCGTCATCTCTGTAACCCTACGAGAGCAAGGTCAGTGAAATGACAACGAAATTTCAATCTACCTGGAGGAATGGCTATAAGCTTAATGCAAACAAATCCATGATTAATTATCAGAGTGACTGACTTCAGTAAAGTCTCTTACAAATACTGTTTTGGTTTCTACAATGTAAAAATATGCCTATGCTTGAGTCTTTGACAAATTTCAGCATTCATGCTGCGAAGCAAAATCGCAAAACAAAACACTTTCTTGGCGATTCTTAGCGTGCACACCGTGTCGCCTGTCAGTGTGTGCGAAGCGACAGGCTTACCAACGCTTTATCATCCCTAATCTACAAAATCAACTCGAATTTTAGATGCACTTTCAAGAACTTAGAAAATTTCAGATTTCACTTAGATGTTTGGTCACTCAATTACATCCAAAAGCGTAACATGACCGCAGGCATTCAGATTTTTCATGTTCCGATAAACAGGGGTTACCAGAAAACAATTTTAGGCGTGCTTTTTTGTTGATGCTTGCAAATTTACTTCAAAATCATTCAAATTTGCTTTTGCTTTCTAGATAATGTCCTGTTTTTGTTACATAAGAGAACAGAAAACCAATTAGTTTTTCATATCCATTTATTCAAGTATACATTAAGCAAAGTCAAAATTCAAATATTCCCTCGATAAGTCCATTTGAAATGGGTCTCCAACAATTCAATAACACACAGTAAAGATGAATCACTTTACGCCACTCAGTTTTGTTTTACCAGAAAATACATTATTAACAATAAAGACCTCATATTAAGTTGATAACTACATTCTTATTGCTTTATACGCCTTACGCGTACTCTAGTTTTAATCATTGTTATGGATTTATTGCTTCCATTTTCAAACATAACATGGGAAACTTTATAGAAAACGAAACTTTCCATAGTCGTTTTAAAGAATTTGGAATGCTTTCATACCATAATTTAAATACTAAAATACGAGACGTAGAATCGATGCCTATAAAACAAATTCCAGCAGCTAATATTCATTCGAGTTTGTTTGTTTGTTTTTTTTTTTTTCTTCCCTCCAAAAAAGAAAAAAAAAAAAAAAATACTATCAACAAAATTAAGAAACTAAATGAAAGACTGGATGACCAGCAGCTGAATCCAAAAACAAGTTAACCATGAAAAACAGTTCAACAAAATAGCATAGGTGGTGGTGCTATAGCACCAAATTTGGATCAGCTCTGGTTCTTAGGACATTGAAATTATTGCTGAACCAGGTTTTCACATACACAATACAACAAGCAGCAACCAGGAAAAACAGATTCTGTACATGATTGTACATACAAATGATGAGTTTCTTGATTTCTTGTTACTCTGACAAAATGGCAGTTAAGAAAAATTAACGGACTGGCTCAGGCACTGCTCTCAAATGGCATTATTTTGATGTGATTGCAGAAATGGCTATCCCAAACCAAAGTAGCTGCCAATAGTTGTAGCTAAGATCACTCCCAGAATAGCCAGGCATATAATAATGAAAATCTTTTTCTGGAACACAAGCATCAAGATATCCTGTCAACAAACCACAGAGCATGCATGCAAAGTGATGACGACAAGAAATACGTCTTCGATGCAAATCGTGCTAAGAACATGCACATAATATATCAAAAATATACTTTTATTGCATCTTTGGGAACAGGTGGCAAGGATAGATAGCCAGCTGGAAGCTGAGGATTAAGAGCTCTGACTAGATGAGGTAAACTGGGATTCAGAATAACAGGATGACGAGAAAAATCAGGATCAGTCCCATGAACAGAGCGATAAGGATTGCAAGACAGGTCTTTTTCTGCAAGTGACAGAGCTGCATCCAACTGCGTGAAAACAATCAAGAGGCATGCCTCTTCATTTCAGAGTCACAGCTAAAACTAGTGCTAAGATAGCTAGTAGCACAGCTAAGCAAATGATGATGAGGATTTTCTTCTGATGAGAGCAAAAGCATGCCAACAAGAAATACAAGCAGCAGCAGTTCTCACCCTTCGAGCTTTGCTTTGGTATTTTAGTGCTTTCTTGGTATCCTGGGTTGCAGTTTGCACATAGTCCACTGCATGCTCCACATGGTATTCGATTCGATCGATCATCTCACCCTAAAGAATCCAAGGCTGGAACACTGAAATCCTGCATTACTCCTAACCTGACTCTCTACAAGCATAGCCATGTCCATGAACATGTCATGCAGCTCCTTGATGGACGTCTCCAGTTTAATGATGTCAGCATGACGTGCTTCAATATCTGCCAACGTTTGCTTTGCTTGCTGCGTTTCCATAATGATCTGAGGGAGCACATGCACAGCATCCTGCTATTTCCTTGCAGAGCTTACACCCTGAGTGAAAACAGCAGGATTGCCCTGCTCCAACATCCTCTCCAGTTCATCATTGGTGGTTGTACGACCAGCTACAAAAATGAAGTTCTACAAAACTTCTACCATAGTTACATCTCAATTACTGATCTCCAGCTGCCTTTGGATGCGTGCTTTGCACCTCTCCCTGTAATCAGTCTGGATCCGATTATACTCTGTCATGACTTCCACAAATTTACGTGACAAAGTGGAATGTTGTGTCTTGCGTATACGCAAATCAGCTGATGCTTTGTTGATGTGTTCCTCTTGCTCAATGTTCTGTTCGATAACTGCAACAACTGTGTATTGATTTTTTTTATTGCAACTTACCTTTCAGTTTAGCTCGCACCTTATTAGCTGTCTTTTTGATGTCAGCCATGAGATCCTCCAGTTCATGTTTCATTCCTGCCATACAGTAATGTTAATGTGCATGAGCAATTACTCACTTTCATCAGTTTGTGGAGCTGAAAGAATTGCACTATGCTTCATTTTCACAGCATCCACATTTCCCTGAATCTTATCAATGCTATTTCGAATCTCTTCCACCTACAACACTTGACAGAAAAACAAGATGATTGAAACACAAACCTCAGAAAAGAATTCATCCATGAATCCAGGTTGGCCATCATCAACTGTAACTGCCACCTCCCCAGCACCAACATCATCTTCTTCACTTAAAGCCTACAAAAATCAATAAGTTTATTACTAAGAGATTAAACAGTGTAAATGATAGGAAATACACCAATGACCTAGATCTGAAATATACAATTAAAAAAATGCTGAACTTCTCCATGAGAACCTTTTTTTTTTAAAAAAAAAGGACTCTCAATAAAACTGGTCAGTGTTCATTCATCATTAAGTCCACTATCTAATAAACAGAAAACAGTCCTTGTGTTTCTATGCATAGATAGGTATATCACATCTTTGTGATCAGACAAGTTCAATGATTAAGGAGTATTAACAAAAAGTAGCACAATGTATGTGTTTACAAGATACCAGCAAAACAATAGAATTTGAAATATTATTTCGGAAGCATCCAAATTGGAACAACAAAAACTTCAATGAAAAATTGGCAAAGAATAAAAATGATAAAGAATACAAGACTGTATACATTAAAAACTATGCAAAAAAATGAAGGTAAATTCAATTGCACCAGGGCAATAATCGATTTGATACATATATTTACAAAATAGTACATCAATAACAGGCTGAAAAATACAGAGCACTATAAGAAATGAGAATATAATTTTGGCTGTTAAAGAAAACTGATTAGAACATTCTATTTTAACTTCCGATTGAAACATTGATTCATTCTTTCCACATCTCTGCTAGGAATTTCTTGACACTTGTTAACAGTTTCTCTGACAATTAGGAAAAAAAACCCCTAAAAAAACACAATCTATTAAACTGAAATCTTTTAATGAAGAGATAAACAAACTATTAACCGAAAAAAACCTGACCACGCAACACAGGCAAACTGAGAAAAGAAATCAAAATAATCATTATAAGTAGCAAAGAAAAAGCATTAAACTGTGGATGCAAATTCAACTTCTGTGACAGAATTGCTGCAGTATTTTACTAAATTGCGCATGCAATGATTTGTCTTTTCATTTCAAAGAGTTTACCATCCTTATTCTCTCTCAAATTTTTAAGTGAACCCAACTTTCGAAGTTTATGAATGTATTCTATTTGTATGCAAGAACCTTGAATTATTCTTTCTTACTTCAGCCCTATGAATTGGGTCAAATCCTCTGGTTCACCATATAATTCTCAAAATGGAAAACTGCAACACATGCAATAAAGAGACAAATTTATCTAGCTCAAGAACTAGTGCAAATGCTTGGAAATTGAGATATTAATGCTATAAACATATTTGAAATAATTAACAGTGCATAGAACAAAAATATTGGACACGAATTCTTTACAGTGACTATATTTCTTGAATACAACCAACACAAAAACTGCTTTTCCCCTCGCCTCTCCCTAAAGATGTTTTGTATATGTTGCATAACAAGAAAATAAAATGATTACCAGTTCAACAATGAAAAACAAAAAAAAAAACAGCAAACTCACTTTCACTATTCAGACACAAGTATTAAAAAAACAGAAAAAATTCGATAACATCAAATCTTGTGCCTCACATTCTGCAACTTTACAACTGATTTGTCCTGAATAGAAACAAAGGAATTTAAATCAAAATTTAGCTGTTTCAAAGCAATGAAATTATTTTATCATTTTTAAGAACAACTTATAGGATAACAAAGAGTTTTTCGAGAGTAATACAGCTACGAATAAAAGGCATTCAATTATAGACCTGCCAATATATGTTCACATATAACGGTTTCACCAACTGAGTGACAAGAACTTCATGAAACAAACTGCCTTTTATCCTTCTCTTTCCTGCATTTTTGCTTCATGCTTTATTCTTAATTACTGCAATGCTTTAGGGTTATAAAGAAGAAATTAGAAGCATTATACATCATTTGAGAAACCTTAACTAATTTTCTAAATTACTTTTGATAGTCCTAGGGCTAGTATACAGGTGAACTTTTTGTACCAAGCATTTATACATATCTTATTATGACTAAATTTTCATGGTAGCAATTGACCATTTTCATCTTATACTACATGGTATCTGTAAATTACAAAGTTTTGTATGACTTACATTATTTTGTACTCATAACTTCATCTTGAAGGTAAACATGCATCTTTAATTTTCTATCATACGATTAATGCAAAACACAAGTACATGCGATACTGTATAAAAGTTACTTCCAAATCTGTTCAAATTATTGCTGGAACACTTTATCTTGTACAATTCAATCATATAATTACATCCATCATTAGAACAATCACCAGAATTCCTGATAAACTTGAACTTCGTCAATCGAAAAAAATTTGAGAATTTCATGGATCATTATTAATTATCTTACTAATTTAAACTTTTAATAATACATCCTTTCCCTTCATTTCTACTGTTTAACATTCTCCAAAATTTGTCATAATTATTGGTTTTATGTTCCAATCCTTTTATCTTCCATGAGTGTTGCTTCATAATTTTGTAGTCTCTATGCAAATAACATTTTGAAAAAAATTCATTTTTTATAAAGAATTCAAAAATTACTCAGATTAAAACTTTTCAAAAACAAAAAAAAATGAGAAAAACAACTTTCATAATTTTTTGACATCACATAAAAACACGTGTCTCAAAAACTCTGTATGAAAACTTGACTACTGGCAACTTCAAAGAAATGAATGTCTTTTCTTTATGATAGTGTAGTAGTTTTTCAGCAGTCTAAGGTTATGTTACACAAAATGCTGTGCAGTGTGGATAAATAGACACATCATGCAGAAGAAATTAAACCAAAGACTGAAAGAATTTTAAAGCTAGTTTAAAAATGGTCAGTAGATGAAACAATTTTTCCTGATGCTTAATTGGAAAGTTCCTTTTTTCCATGAATAAAATGAATTTTCATTAATGAATTCAAAATTCCTGATCATAGCTCTCAATGTTACAAATAGAAGTAGAATCTATTAGAGACATCCTGGATTGAAAAACATGAATGACTAAAATTCATACAATATACACCCATTGATTTGAAAAACAAATGGTTTGACAAGCAATCATAATCTATCAAGGAATAATCAACCACACATTAATTACTTATGAAACAAGAACAATGCTGGTTTTTGGGATTTGCTTATAAGAAAAAAGATTCAAAGAGGCAGTTGGACAACTATAAATCTAAGCAGGTATCCCAGAACTGGAAACTCAGCAAATGTTATGGTTAGCACTAGTACATTTATGTATACTCCATACACAGATTCTTTTGGATAATGAACGAAATTACTGAGTGATAATTAACTGATTTGACCACAGTTTAATCAATGCATACTATGTGGATGATCTGATATGATAATCAATTGATGTTATAACCATATTATATGAAATTCATAAATATCCTATTCCATTATTTCCAATAATACAGAGAATTGCAAAAGTTGAAAATTCTCCAGTCCTCTGCATTATTATAAAATTCTGGATGAATTCTTAAGTACATTCACATCCTCCTGCTACAAGATCACAAACAATTTCCTTTCTTTCCTACTAATTATCAATATATTCCTCGTGAATATTAAAGATTTTCGGTTTTCAAAACTGCACTAACATGAAATATAAGAATCCATCCAGTACTGTTTCATGTTTAGGGCATTACAGATGCCGGCAGGAATAGATATTCAATGCATGATAGGGCAATGCCATTTGAGACAATAGTGCATTTTCTGCTGAATGAATGCAAACAAGAAAATGCTTTGCTACTCTAAATCATTAACTCGAATTTGTGTTGACAATATCCATCAATTGACAGTTTTTAATTAAACTCAAAGTCCACTTTTAGATCGCCTCTGTATTGGTAATCTTCTCTGAATCACAGATATATTCCTTCGCTATCAACTTATGTATTACATTCCATATACATGAATAAAATAGATACAATCCCCACGTAACACTTGCTTGAACTCCCTTGGGGAATAAACCTATGCAAATTGAGGTCTCTTTCGTTGATGTTCACGAGATGTGAAAAGTTTTTGGGTACGTGGAAATATTTTAAATATCAGTTCTCGGTGAATCATTAAAATTAGGCAAAAACACAAGGAATTAATGAGCCCAATAGCCTTATGAATCACTCGGGATATCAATTCAGTATAAATTTTGCACTACGTATTTATCTGCTCACATGAAATTATTTACACAATCAGTTTTGACAGTTTATACGAATACTGTCAGAAGCTACAAGCAAATGAAAATTGAATGCAAGTAGTACATTACCGCTTTCAAGGCTCCTAACCTATCTTTCGTCATCTTGAAAGCACAAAAAAAATATGTTGCAAGATTATAACATGTCGTAAATGTTTCATTGAAATAAATAAACAAAAACATTAAAATCAAAGATCTCACACTCCATATCAAAACCTATTTGTTCACGCCTACAAACAGAGCGCCATCGTCCGCTAACCTGCGGATATTGAATTGTTGTCTGACGTAACTGAATATTGATTCTTTGTGTACAAAAATGTATTAAATTATTGAAATCTTAAAATACTATGACAGTTGCTTAGATTAATTGCCTCTTGGTTTATTGTTTTAAAATCCGTTCCAAGAATAATTCTTAGTTTTGGAAATTAGGATGATACACATGAATGAATACGCCTTAAAGCAGCTTTCCCGCTTCCTGCTGGTGGGAACAAATGTACAGCAGTTAAGTTCCGTGAACGCTTAACCTGTGGCCCATGTGCTTTTCGACTGTGCTGTATGTGAATATCATATATTTTATCAAGTCCATCATTAAGATTGTGTAAATTTTGAACTGCAATCGAGTCGTTGTTTTGCTGTTAGTGGGATACATTTGTAAGTTACGTGTTTGTGACGATTCCTATTTTAATTCGTACTGCACTGTTTTTCTCGGCTGTTTTCACCTTACGTTGATAAGTCAGATTTGAACTGCTAAAAGTTAGCTATTCGATGTGGTGCTGTGAGTTAGCTTTCCAGATTTTTCCGTTTATTGCTCAATTGGTTCACTTTTGATAATTTCTGAAAAGTGTAATGAGCGTGTGTTGTAATAACTAGAAAATGAGGGGAGAAGTTATATCACCCTGGAGGGTTAGTCATTTTCAAAGTATGGTATTCCAACAGTTGAAAGATTTGTGATGTGCGGGAACAGTTCATTTTGACAGGAGCGTTAGTGTTAAATTTGTGACCTGCAATTTAATTTCAGAAATTTTGTAAGCAAATGTGACAAGGCAATCAGTAGTATCGCAAATTGCAAAAGCTACTGTAAATCTGTTTAATGCAATTTTGTCGTGTTAACCATGGCCTTAGAAGCAAATATACCCACTTTTAAATTAGTATTGGTAGGAGATGGAGGAACAGGAAAAACGACTTTCGTTAAAAGACACCTAACAGGTGAATTTGAAAAGAAGTATGTTGCTACACTAGGCGTCGAAGTCCACCCTCTTATGTTTCATACAAATCGTGGACCAATCAGATTTAATGTATGGGATACTGCTGGTCAAGAAAAATTTGGTGGCCTCCGAGATGGTTATTATATTCAAGTATGTTTTTTGTTCTTATTATTGTTTTTGTTTAATATCTTTTTTAATAGGCTCAGTGTGCTGTAATTATGTTCGATGTAACATCACGGGTAACATACAAAAGTGTACCAAACTGGCACAGGGATTTAGTAAGGGTGTGTGAGAATATTCCTATTGTTCTTTGTGGAAATAAAGTGGATATCAAAGATCGTAAAGTGAAGGCAAAATCCATTGTTTTTCATCGCAAGAAAAACTTACAGGTGATTATACAATTAAAGATGATGGATGTTAATACATGTATTCATAGTATTATGACATTAGTGCGAAAAGTAACTATAATTTTGAAAAGCCTTTTCTATGGTTGGCTCGTAAGTTGATAGGAGATCCCAATTTGGAATTTGTTGCCATGCCAGCTCTGGCTCCTCCTGAAGTCCATATGGATCCAAACTGGCAGCAGCAAATAGAGAAAGATTTGAAAGAAGCACAGGAAACAGCACTACCAGAAGATGATGAAGATTTGTAGCCTTGGGAGCAACATAAGTGAAAATACGCATAAGAATTGACTTTGCATACCAAATAAACAGTCTGTTACAACATTTCACAGCTGTTTTTTAATTCTAATTTTTTTGTCATATCACACAAGAAAAAGACATTCATGTGAGTAGGTATGGGTATGGAGGACATGTACATAGTTTATTATATATGGTGTATAAACAGAACTGTTATACATTATATATGTGAGATACCTTTTAATACGCTTTTTCTGTACTTGTTTCAGATATTAAACTTTGATCAACGTATTGTATTGCACAAGTTAAACCCCAAAATAAACTAATGACCCATTTAATATAATAGCATAATACATGTAACGTATGCATAATTTAGGTAATGTTGAGTTTGAATTTGCAATACCTTATTTAAACATTAGCATCAGATATTCTAATACTTGTTTGAACAGAAAAAAAAAATAATTGCTTTTTTTGAATGCACTAATATTCTGGTAAAGCATGGGGACAATTTTATCTAATTTTGCAAATAGAAAAATACTGATGTAGCAACAGCTGTGTTTCAGGATCTTAAATGTGGATGTACTGAAGTTGTAATACCATGGCTTTATCAAATGAATAGCACCCAAAGCAAATAGCATCGAGTCTTGCATGTTTCTAAAATGTTTCATTTTGCTTATCTGATGACATTTGCTATCTAATACTTATTTGAATTAGTTAAGAGTTTCTTTTAAAATAAAGACTATAGTATTTTAGATAAAATATTTCTGGGCAGCATTATCACAGCAGTGCCAAATGTATCCCAAGGGAAGAAAATTTCCCCTTTGATCTGTATCTTCTTGGAGATGAAAATAATTGAATCCATAGAATCCACTTCACAGAATTCTTCACGTGATGCCCATTTTCCAAATAGTAGCAACTGTATGTAGTTTCTGAAGAGTACTATCAAGAGTCTCAGTCATTGAGGTGAATTATTCAGCAGACAGATTTCAAAAATGCTGATGCTAATTGTGTTCAGTTGTATTCCTCTTTAGAAAGTTTCAGTCCAAATTTCATGGAAATCTATGCAGGGGTAACTGCTAAGCTCTTCACTGATCAGTAATTATTTTTGATAAGTAAGTAGGTGAAAGTAATAACTGCTTTTCTGGTAATTAAATTGTTTCATTGGAATTGAAACTCAACATATAAATTGCAGGCAAGGAAATCTGAAATTTTAGTTCTTGGGACATGCCAATTGCCACTGCTAGTTATGTTTATGGTGTTTAAGAAAAAATATTTAGGTTCAATGTACCACATTCACGTAAAATTTTTGTTACTACCCCATCAACTGATATCTAAAATTTCCTCCCATTGCATGAACACTTTCTATTACAACAATTCTTCAGTAGATTTGCTTTTTATTTACTTTAAAGTTGGGTGTGCAGTAATTTTATGCTCGCAAAAACATTATTTTAACTGTACCCCAATTAAATATTTACTTCTGAAAACCCCAAGTTCGACTTTGTGAGACATTTTTTGTATTCTCAAAACAAAACGGACATGCTGCACTTTTGTTTTCATTAAACTTTTTTATCTTGGAATTTTGCAGTCTAACACTGCATGCAACATTCAGGAGCACCAAATTTTGGACTTGAAAAGTATACAAATTTACAACACAAAAGTGACGTATTTGTTGCTCATCTTTGTTGCTCAAACAAATCAAACCATTTGCAATCAGTAAAACATTCAGGAGGTTCATGAAAAGGTTTTCATAAACCAAAAACTATGAAACTAAATGTTCTTTAAAATGGATAGTCATAAATGGTGCACACATATTAATACACTCTGTATATCCATTTACACTTTCATTTGCAATTGATTTCATAACCTTCACTTTTCACTACTTTCCTAGCTTGTGTGTTCTTACTCCTTCAAACCCTCATCTCAGAATTTTTCCTCTTTAGGTTTTCTAAGTCCAGGTTGAAACACTTTTGTACTTACATATAAAAATTTAATTTTGGGGAGAAAAAAGTAGATTAATTACTAAGGTTAGCCTCGAACATTAGCTGAAAATATCAAAGAAATGGGACTTGAAATATGGAACTTTTCTGCAACATACTATATTCAGCAAGAAAGACTGGGGTAAAGAATGTTAACTATGGGATTTTTCTGTAATATCAAAATCATGTATGGAGTGTTTTATTGAAGTTTGAACTGATGTTTAACAGGATGCGATGTTTGTACATATGAATGAATGAACTGTTGACTCAATGCACTCTTGACTGATGAACTATTCAAATAACGAACAAATAATCCCACAAAGTTTTGTGATGAAGTCTTTTTTGGGATGACATGTCTACTTAAATAAGAGACCAGAAAGCAATGAAAAATATATATTTCAATTTGAATTAAAATATCAAAAATCAACACTATAAGTAATAAGGCATAGCACAGCATTAAAAAGTTTGCCTATTACTTGTGAATAGTCGAAGATGGAATGGTATTTACTATTTAAATCGTAAATAGTATTAATTGCCTTTAAAATTATTCGATAAAATTTAAAATTATCACTTATTCAACAGGCTTTTCTTGAACTGAAGGTGCCTCAATGCCATAACAATGTTTTTCTTTTGCGTTTCTGTACGAATTCTCATTATGTAGACTTTGTGAACTTGTGCGACACTTTGCTAAACATAATTCAAAATGATCCATTACTGATGAAAATATCATTTTCAATGTCCTTGAAGCTTTACTTAGTACAAGCTGAAGCATTGATTTCTAATTTTCAAGAAAACAAAAAAAAATTGCACAAATTCTCATACAAACTTTTACTATGAATTCTTACCCTGGAAGGATGCAAACAGCAAGACACACAATATTCATATATGCTACAGCAATGATTTCTATTGCATGTCTCACAAGAATAACGCTTAGAAACTTCCGTTTCATTACTGCAGCAACCATTAGTTTGAAGTTTTTGCCTTTGACATACCATACCTTTAAATACAAATATCGTGTCGTAAAACTCGTATAACCCAAATATTTTTGTCTTTTACTTGCAACGAACAGAACTTAAAGATATCTACTTCACAATGAAAATATGAATTTTAGTGCTTAGATTAATGGGAATAGTACCTTTGTCATCTGCTATTAAATGTTTTCCTTGTTTCGAATTCCGACAAGATGATGGCAAACTTTTATTTGATTCTATTTCCCAAATTATTTTATTTACTCTTGCAACTGTATCCATGTGATTACTATCATCGTATCGCTACACATACGAAACGTGTGAATATCTTTCTCAGGAACACTTCAATTATACTCAATTATTAAATCTTTGAATTCTTACCAATGTAAGTTTAACATTATTTCTCGTGAACTCACCTTGCTCTTCATTAAGTTGGTGATGCAGTACGTTAAAGAAAATGTGAAAATAATACCCAATACGATCCTCTTTTTCAAAAAGTGAAAACAGTACTCGAAAATAAACATGGGCACGTGTTACCGTTTGGCAGTTGACTTTTCAGCCCATACCTTTTTTTCTTAATTTCGAAATCAAAGTCTCAGACAAACAGTTTCAAGTCATTTCTCGTTAAGGTGCCCTTCATTCCATGTTGTTTTTTTTTTTTCTTGCATTTTTTACGTAGCCGCTACGCACACCGTCGCAACGGCAACCGGGACTTGCGCTCTACGCAGGCGGCAGTCCATGTGGCTCGTTCAAATTGAAATTTCCGTGGAAAAACCTGTCGTGGATGTTGGGATCCACCAGAAAGAGCATTAGCATCAAATAACTGCTTACTAACCTCTCGTTTTGTCACAGTATTTATGCTCAATGATTATTGCAAAAATGAAGCAACGTTTTTTGTATTTTTCTTGGCGCCGGAAACCAGCAGGGCAGCAAGTAAATAAAATAAAATAAAAATAAAATTAAAAAACATCGTTACTGTTAAATTTTTTGTTTTATCGCTGCTTGCTGTTCCTAGACAAAATTACTTCAATACCTGGAAAACTAATTTCGATGTTTCCACATGCAGTGCATAGGGTCTATATCAAAAGAAACAACACCGCACGCGGCTGGAAGCAAGGATAATCAACGTTGTAAAAGCAGATACAAAACAATGCAAAACAACAGCACTACATTACTGAAGTAGAAACGTTTACTACTCGGTAATGCAAAAGTAAACATTGTTTACAAAACAAATACCAGCACACCTTGTTTAGCGGCCTTGTCCATCAACCTCACATATGGGTACCTAATTTTATACCCCAATACAAAATATTTTCAGTTACACTTAGGTGAGAATCCAAGGAAACCAAGTCATGTTAGGTCAGTGCCTTTGATGAGAATTCCAAGAACCGCAATTTGAGAGATTTATAAATGAGATTGTTATTGTTGTTGGAATCATATGAATTAACGGTTCCTCAGTTTCTGTAGGTAGTTCCAAGTTAAAGCCGAAAAACCAATATTGAAACTATACTAATTTGGCAAGGGTGATTTAAACTTGAATTTAAGGCACACACACAGTAGTCTCACATCTACTCAATTTTTTTTCCTATACTATTGTAAATTGTAAGCAAATTGCATATTGGGTAACTCATGCTGGTCTTTGTTGCAACTTTTCTTGTCATTGAATACTTCAGCTCACGTCATCCTATTTCTATAGAAAGAAACATAAAAGATAACAAGTTGAATTCAAACAAAGAAAACTGATTCTTAACCTTCTTGATGCAAGTTTCTTTCATAGAGCTTCATGAACAATGCCAAAGAAGCAAAACTTGAAATACAAAAAAATTGTCTATGATCACAAAATGCGTTTAATAAAGGGTTCATCCGATTTCCAATGTTTTGGCCCAAGAATAAAGTGAGCAGAAATTGAAAACGTAGAAATGCTATTGCCAAAAGATAATAATAGTAAATATTGCAAATATATGTTTAAATTTTTTTATCAAATGTAATAAAATAAAAGCATAGAAAATACACCGGAAACAACCAAAGACTCGTTAAAATTTGAGAATCAAATGCACCAGGTTCCATGAAGAGAGAGCAGTATATTGGCAGTATTTTCTTCTATGAAAAGAATATAATTAAACAAGAAAACAAACATTACTAGCCTTCTAGCATTGCGCTGTCTTCACAATCAAATGGTCTAAATAGTGATTTTGTGAACCAAGGCCGCAATGAAAAAAACGGGAAGGGAAAGCTGCTTCCTTGATTTCTTTCTATGATCACCACTGGCGCGCTAGGTCCTTTTGTGTTGACTGCTCGGTTCCCCAGCGTGGGAACTTGTTCTATAGTCTTTGATTCGGGAACTCTTTCATCTTCCTCAACTTCCGAGCCTCATTCTGGACTGATATTATCAATTCTGGATGAACACAAATGTTTGAAGTCCCATTATAGAGTTTTGGAAGACATGTGGCTATTCGCTGCTACTTCGAGTATAGATATCCCTTTTTCCTTCAGGTGACTGTTGTGCAAAAGACCCAATTCGGCTAATGATTTCACAAAACATATAGTAATTTTCTTCAAATAAGTTTTATGGTCTTGCAATCTTTCTTTGATTTTCTAAACATGGCAAACCTTCAGGCACAATGCAATTGGTCATAGATTCACATATTGGTCGTTTCAAAAAAAAAACTAATTACTCGTGCTTAGCAAATGGAATCCTACAAAACTTTCTTGCAACGACAGCCATGTCTTTCCGCTAACGTTTCATGCATCTTCATAAACCCCATCGAAGGATTGAATAACTTTTTAAATGCAGCATCACGGTTGTTGACCGGCTACGATGAGCATTTAATTGTGTCCACCTCTCTACTGACAGAGAATGAGCGCTCGGATTGAATCATTTTGTTGTAGACTTGGTTGGAAACGTCTGAACAAGAATGGTGCAGGACAAATGCCTTCGTTATCAAGTGCTGAATCTGAAGTACTCTAGCAGGCTGCTGTGTTTTTGAACGGGTCTTAGCTGAAGGCATGAGACCCCCAAGAGTTGATCTCAACCAGATCAACGCGAGACATCTTGCTGAGACATCTGAAGGAAGAACTAGAAGTGTCTTATCTAACGTACCTCCACGTTTCTTGGAGCTAAAACAAATATGTTTTCTCTAAAGAAAGGTCTTAACCACTCCTTGTAAGGGTTAAGCCTATGGTTCAGCATAGAGGATCTGTAGAGGGTGGTCATAGCTTGTTCTAGGCCACAGAAGTAGAAGAATTGAAAATCAGCTCATGGAACTTCTCCTCTTTAAAGGGTCTTGCTGTTTAGATGCAAGCATGGAGCGCTATTTGCCCTCGGTATTTACGATTCGGAGACGAATACATTCGTAGTTGTGCCATAGATCAACTTCATCCCTGTGAAATTTCGTTTCGGTTCCATTGGCTGTCCAAGTGTGTGAACATGGTACTTGATTTCAGAGTAGATAGCTAGTCATCTAGCTCGACCGTGCACAATCACTGTTCACTGATGCTATTCTGATGAAGGTCACGACACTCGGGTACTCAGCATCTTTTCTCAAACTGGCACACACTCTCTGAAAAAAGCTGTCCTTCTTGGCAAGTATGGATTGATGACATCCGATTTCGGAGAGGCTTATGATTGTCGGTTGCCATGAGGCAACCGACAACTTATCGGAGCGGTCTCATCCAATTGAAAGAACGACCATGCTCACTAATGCTACCTCCTAGAAATGGCATTGAGCACTTTGTCTAATGTTTCATGGTGCTCTCCACAATGAAGCGAATGGCCTACAGCATGCTGCTGTAAGCATAGTTCCTGGCCACTCTTTCAGCCCAAGGCTATCGGGACGGAGTGCAACAGGCAAATTCCCTTCGAATGCACTTGGTACTGAGGACGCAGTCTACCTAAAGAGTCATCCAAGGTATTTTTCACTCCTTAGACACCTAAGACTAGTTCTACCTGGTGTGCCCGTGGTAGCTAGGGCACCCGACGAGAGCTCGTGTAAGCATCAAAGATTTAAAAATTCTGTAGCTTTCCTATCTAAACTCCGGAAAGGTGTTCAGAGCTATGTCGATCAACGAAAGTTTCTATTGGATCCAGGACTCTTCCTATTACAGATTTGACGACTTTGGAGCCAGAAGACTTTCCGGCTGCTTCTCTCATTTAGAGTAAGTTTTGATCACTGGGCATCATGTGGTCCACTTGACGCAGCTCTAGGAAAACGTCCAATGAGGACTATTTAGCAATTCAGATTTCGAGTTCTAACACAAAGAGGGACTTCTAGCGTTCCTCCAAATTTCCTATCTAGACATTACGACCATCATCACTTCATATCTGTCATTGTGACATCTGTGTTGCATGAGGTCTTGCAACCAACAGCCACACAGGAACAACTGACAGCACAAGGTGTAGCACCGGAAGGCCGTTTATATGTGGTAGCGTCCTCAGCCAGCCTCGATATGCCTCTGCGAAGGTAGACATCTGCTAGAACTGACAGTTTTCCGCGCTTCCTGTAGACTAAAAATTTTGCTGCTGCATGGATTTGTCAGTATTCTGAAGTTCGTGGAGTTTTCAGCTGTCCCAAGGACCGCTGCTTGTTCAAGATGACCTAAATGAGAAAGCATGGCGAAAAGCAAGCAGCTCTTTAGATAAGCAGGAGCACTCCTCTTTTTCATTTAAATTGGTGATTCCCAGAATCAGAAAGGGAAGAGTTTTCGTTCTCGCTCATGTTCCTTTGTGTTTTGCTCCCGGAATTACCTAAAAAGCGGGACGGTGGCAATCGAGTGCCTTGATCGAGGGCTTTTTCCTATGCACCTGAAATCCATGCATGACCTCCAGCATTTCGCTACTCTAATAAAATGTTTTTTTACGACCCTGAGTACCGTGCAGGCACTCTTTAGCAAGAATCTTCCGCTTTCACCTTGGTGAGCAAGTACATTACAGGCAGAACACTTCATGGCCAGTCTTTAAATGAAGCTTTCGGAAGCTCTGGGATTTAAGGAGAAAAATTTGCAAACCCTCCGGAAAAGAATTCCATTTTTGGAAGAGATTCTTTGCTGATTGTCTTTCTTTTGCACAATGCGTTTCGCACTCACAGCTTCACATTGATAGGAGGATGAGTATGTAGCTGAGTGGTGAAGCAAGAACGGGTACATACTGATGTACAGCATAATGACGTTATTTTCATTGGGAATGAAGTTGTATGGTAATAGGTTGACATACAAAAGTCTTGGTTAATAAAAAAAAAATAGAGTAATAGAAGGCTTCCATTTCTGGAAGAGTTTGAAAAACCTCGTCAAAATTCTCAGCAAGCCACACTGAATAAAAAGCGGTAGACGAAAAATAACGATTTTTCGCGTCGCTTTTCCATTTTTCCCTTCCTTCGTGGAACTCCATTTTAGATGCAAAATATTCACTTTTCAGCTTCATTTTTTTGTGGACGGAGAGGAAGAGAGATCACTTCATCTCAGAAGCCAATCAATTCGGAGAGATCATCTGGGAACATACAGAGTAGTTCAGCCAGCGGGAACTGACGTTGCTTCAGGCGGAAGCGCATTTCCATTAGGTGGTTTTAGAATTTTCAAGAAATGATTTCGGTATTCCTATGTTTGAAAAGCGCTTCATAACATTATTTTTCCATTTCTGGCAACGTAATTCGAAAGCCTTAGCCTAGCCTAGGGTGCATAATTCCAAGGAAATAGGGAAAGGCTTCGTCATCCAGGGAAAGCTCACGCAATTCCAACGTTGTAAATTTACTTATGAAGCAGGATAATGTGGTTACTATATGAAGGGTTGAGTAGCAGACGGACAAGCTGCTATCTATTTTGTATTAGGGAGAAATCAACGCAGAGTGCAATTCCGAAGACAACATTCGAGGATAATTAGTACGGCTCGTGTGGCAGCACGAATGAACGGTGGTCGACTTTCAGAAAAACCCTTAGTCATCGCGATAACTTGGAAGTTCTTTTTCTGGATAAAAACAAACAAAAAACTGCTTGAGCGAACGGTCACTCCGATCCAGTTTCCAGGAACTGACGATGCTTTGGTACGGTTGGTTTATGGCACACATAATGTGCGCAAGCTGAACGGCTCTTGGCATCGAGTCAGTGATCGTAGTGTTGAGTTACGTGTGCTCATTGAGCTTTGAGTGAGCCGTGAGCCAAATGTCTTCCACGCTCAGAGAGGACCTGAGCAAAGTGTAGATCGTGTTATTCGTGAAACGTGATTGGATTGGACACGATCACTGTTTGCATTCGATCTTTTCATGATTCTGAGAGGCACTTGCAGGGAATTTCACAATTTGGCAGAAAATTCAAGGGAGAGGGCGGCGAAAAAGAATGTTCCCTAGGAAGGCATCTTCCTGATCCCATGCCAAGGTATAAGTTGTGGAGTCCATCCTTTATCAAGGTTTGCTTTGTTTCATTCGTTCCTCGTTCGTTTGGACTTTCTGCCCCGCTCTCGCGAACAGCATCAGATGAAACTGCTGGTGCTGACCAGTAGCAGACTAACTTTCCGAATCCTTAGGTTTGTTTTGATGTTTCCTCTTGACAAAAGGAACTATTTTATGCTCCATGTGGTAGGAGCAAAGGATATAAGGAAAAGGAGGATTCAGCAATCCAGGGATGGGGGAGGGGTATGCAAAATGACGAAAGAAAGTTTGCAAATGAGAAAATGAAATTTTCGTATTTGCGTATTTGAACACCTTTCAGTACTTTCTACATGTGTGCGAAAGGTGTTGATGCGCAAACAGAGTGGAAGAAAAATGGCAAATTGTTCGAATCACAGTTCCCGTCGGCAAAGCACATCTTAATTAGACGATGCTGTTCTAGGAAGCTCTTTCAGGATTCAAGAAGAAGCTCCAACAGAGAGGAAAATCTTCAATGACTGGAAATTCTTTCAATGGAAAGATAAAAATCACCAGGAGCAGAAAACAGACCGGTTCACGAAACGAAGCACTTCAGTTGGTTCTACTTTCAAATAATAATGAGATCTTCACTTCACTTGGCTGATTGAACTGAAAATGGCGTTCGATGACGATGACGAGAGACAGATACGAGGGACTCCTCCTAGCTTGCAATCTACATCAATACTTCAGTAATTTAATTCTCCTCAAGAACGAGGTGATAGGAAATGCTAATGAAGTCTTCCTGAAGGACAATAATCATCGAATTCTTCTTCATAGGTAATAGGGTCATTTAATTATTTTATGAGTAATTTTTGAATCTATTTTATTGTAATGGTGAACAATTCTTCCAGAAGATCCTTTGGAAAAACCTTGCAGGTGCCAAACCCATGAGAGAACGCCTTTTCATCCACCAGCATGTTTTCTCATGTACGAACCGTAACTGCTACCACATTTCCACGACTAACCACTAATCTCATAGCTATCATAAGGCTTTTGCAGAATCTACCCTTATCATGAATAGCTTAAGATATGCGATGTTCTATCTATCCACATGTGTATAGCTCAAGATTAAAAGCATTCTTTCGGTGTGGAACATATAAAAAATGCCGTAAAAGTGGAAAAAAATTGTCACGTTACTTAGAGGATTATCCCTTGACTTTCTGTTTGAAAGAGGTTTGAGATATCATGTAAGTTTTGTCATTCTCTTTTGCTCTGTGGAGGCGATTCCTACGGTATTCTTACACTTCATACTCGTAATAATCGGCATATAAGAAGACCACAAAACGAAAAAACTCCTGTGTCCACTGGTGTCCGCGAACTGCACAAAGTATTGGGGTCACGCACCTTTTTGCCTCGAGACAGTGGAATGCCATGCTAACGACCAGGAGCGACACAAGAACGACTTCCACAGGTTGTTCGGAGAGCGTTACTGTGATCATTTGCTGAGGGGCGGAATTGTCCCGATGGATATGTTCAAATGGAATCGGAGCAGAGTTGAGAGGAACATCTGTGGTTCAGTCTCCTCAATAATTATAGCAGTGAGTGAGCAAGATTTCTTTTGTGTGCATCTTGCCATCTTTGTGCTTTCAAGGTTCAAATTCAAATCTCGTAGAATAGAAGCGATTCTTTCTTCCTCTCTGGATACCCTGCACACCAAGAATGATCGAATGATTCGTGAGGATTGTATAAAGGAGTGCATGGATCTTATCTTGTGGCAAAAAAAGGGTTCTCGCGTGAGAGTGTTCTTATCGAGGTAACCGACCTTTCCTGAGCCCACTGAATCTGAAGGTACATGGAGCTGTTTCCTCAGAATCAGCACTTTGTGGAGGTGTTTCTGCACAAGCGTTCTTTGGCTACGCTTCGGTATGAACGTGGCCATGATTTCAGCAATTTCGTATTTTAGTCCTGAAAAGGTGATTCAGCTGATGTGTCCAGGACTTCGTGGAGAAGGTTTTTGCCTCCCTGCTGTCGCATCTATTAAGAAACTTCGTTCATATGGAATTCATTAAACAGCCACCTTCATTCGAGAAAGTGGGAACCTCTTTCACCTAGGGGACGCTCGGTCGTAAAAATCCTTCCCGATGCTAAGCTGTTTTCATATTAGCTGGAGCATGTAAGGAATGCCAATCAAAATCTTACATGAAACTCTTCGGTTTCACTGAATCTGCAAATGGATCCCGCGAACAAATAATACAAGTGAACATACCTAATTCATTGCTTGCTTGGTTTGTTATCGTCTGCAATCAAAAACTAACGATTCAAATAATGTTGGCATCTTCGCGATCCTTAAGACGATATCTTCCAAATGCTCAATCTGGCTTTAGGCTTTAAAAATGATTGTTTTTCCTCTTGGTCACGTTTGCTTCAGTTGACACGTTTATCCCGATGTCATCGAGAGCTTCATTCACCAACCGATTTCAACTTTTTGGTTTCGCTTTCCTTTTGAGATCCTAAGTGTTAATATCTTCGTTTTCGGATTCGAATCCTCGAGTATCCACGATCTCAGAAAGCTCGCCGTGAGTGGCGTCACACTCATGTGTACGCGGACAGGGATGAATGCCTCTTATTTATAACATGTTAGTCTCTCCTCTTATAGCCCACCGTTGTCTGCCATCTCTCTTGCAGTCTTCTTGGGCATTTGAGGATGTGCCTTACTATGCGAAAAGGCCTCGTACCTGTCGTTATATGTGTTGGAAACACTTCGGTCCCACGCACCCCTTCATGGATACGTTTTAAAATGATCTCACGTTCTCATGGCAAGGCGGATTCCCGAGATCAGTTCTTGAGGTTTGCTCAGGGGCATCTTAAGATCCAGCTTTGAAAATCACCTTTCCAGGACCAGGGAGGCGTAGCAAAGGTCCAATGATCATTAAACAGTTCCCTCTTGAAAATAAATGCAATGACCATCCACGGCACGAACAACATTTAAAAAGAACTGAGCTTGCTTTCGTCACTGACTTTAAAAAAAAATTAAAAGAACAACTTTGCATGAGTTTGCCATTCAGCCACAATGTTACTTTGGTCGGCATCCGATGTCAATATTCGTATCTACCAAACACCATTAGTGTTGTTACAGCGCGTCGAAATGATTCATCCGAATTTTTCGGACTTAGTCAAAACTCCATAAAGAGGTTTCCCTTGTGTATTCCCAAGTTGGTTTATTATATGATGGCATTTTTATGAATCAAAACTGCACGAAAAATCACCTTACATCATGCCAGGACGATGCCCACGTATTTTAGTTACATCTTCCTATTCTTGTAGCTTGCGAATTCATTTAACGCTTAAGACTTGTCCGGTTTGCCAGCCCTGGGATGCAAGATTAGCAATAGCTTTCCCTCATTGATCCCTGATGCAACCCCGCATGCCTCCAAGATTGAGAGAGGGAGGAGCAAAACTCTTCAGCAGTGTCCAGTCCAGTGGACGAGTACTTGTTCCGCTAACCCCTTACTAGCATTTGCCCTGATTAGGGGAGTGTATGGCCAGGAGGACGGCCAATGAGGTACTTACAAAAGAATACTCTTCCCAAGTGGTTTGGTCTAATCCACTATTCAAGACTCTTCGACGAGTAATACGTTCCACGGGTGATCCCATGCTTGTGGGGCGAAGACGAACATGAACTCCGTTTCTCGAGGTTTTTTTATTCGGGATATCCTAGGCGAAGAAAGCAAGCAGAGCAATCAAGGGACAAGCTTAGGTAAGAGGAATGTGTAAAGGCAAATCAACTACGTCTTCAGTCGTTGAGGCGGGTCCTTAGGAATTGTTTTGTTTTCATTCCCTCCGTAACCGAGCAATAGGGATAAGAACAGAAGTAACTTTTTGCATTTTCCTTCGAGCAACTATCCCTTTCTGAGGCCAAGTTTCACGAAATTCTAGTGGTAACCAGTGTAAAAAAAAAAAAGATTTGTTTGGGAGGAAAGGAGACGACGTAGACGTCAGATGAGTAGCTTCAAAGTTTCGTTCGGTCTTCGCTATCCGTGGTCCAGGATTCCGTTCGGATTCGAGATGCCCCTTTCGACGCTGTTAGCTTGGAAAAGTCGTGAACGAGTGGATTGAGCTTTTCCCGAGTGCTGGGGTGAGATTGACACGGGTCTGGCCCACTTGGGACTGATGAAAGTCGTGCGCCGTGATAAGATGGGTCTTCATGCTATGGACTCGTCTTCGAATAGTGTTCACGAGGAAGATAATTCCGGAATCTGAGCAGGAAAAAGAGTTTTCCGGCATACCTGGCATCATGAAAAGCGTCCGAAATGACATATCGTCCCGTGCAATGGATGACCTTCACACTTCACGTAGGGATGGTTTCTTTTCCTTCAAAATAAATGCATAATCAATGGCTGAGTGGTCAAAAAAGAAGTAGAGAAAAGGGATCAACAGTCTGTCTGCAGAAAAGGATTACACATACACAGGTGCAGACATTCTTCAGTGTACGAAAATCGCAAACACGAATCTCACCTAGATTTCCAAGATCAAAGTGGCCGTTCTGGAGTTTGGCTCTAAGTACTCTACCAGAGTCCTACAAGACTACACTTTCTATGGTTTCCACTTCAGTTTGTTTGGTGCAAGTCATTCGTCTTTCTCTTTGGTGCAAGTTTGCAGCTCCCGGTGATGGATTTTTCAACAGAAGAATCAGTTTGGAAAGCAGTTATTGCCCTCTATCACCTCCGCTGGGTTTCGGCCATTGCAGGGTTTGTTAGATACCGATCTTCGCCGTTTGGCATTGTCGCTGATGTTCCTCGACGGTGCCTTCAGACGATCGCGCCAGACACTTGTTAAGGGGCTATCGTGTCAAAGTGCTTACTTCTGCGAAGTCCACTTTGCATGGAAGGACTTTAAGTATCGAAGAGAGAACAGACGTGGCATGAAAAGACGGTAAAAGTTTCGAAAAGCAGGATTCTGGAAGGCGTTCGAAGTTGTCAGCTTTCGGACGGTCTGGGAGGAAGCATAGGAACCGAGAGATCTGAGGCAATTGAAAAGGCAACCATCGGGAGCACGGAAATCTGAGTCGACCGTCATGGTGCGTTTGTATGGGAACCGCGGCAGGCGGGCGCTGCAAGTTCAAACTCCTGCAATGCTGAGCTTTTCCGAGATTCAAACATCGGAGAGAGGATCGGAAAATCCAAGGATGAGGGAGCAAAACAGCAAAGCTACTGACATTAGCGTCTCAGGTCACTGGAGGATGCTCTCAAGAGAGTGCCAAGCAAGAGAGAGGAAAGAGTGGGAGCAGGAATCAGCCTTCTTCTAAAGCACCTATTTGAGATACTCTTGAGCATTTGGTCACAGTAATTCAGGGCTGTTGCTCTGCAAAAATCTCTGTTGAGACCGAAGAGTGTCACGCAGCGGGCGGAGACCGGAGACCAGGCACGGAGACCTGGCCTCACGGCCACCAGTGCGGAAATGATGGTGCAGAGCCTTTCGGCAACTCATCTGAGGCTGTTTCACGGTGCGTCACGGTAATGTGTCACAGCATCACGTTATTACGTCACCGTACGACCCTTTGAAATGCGCGCACACAGCTAGGAAAACGCATGCCTAACAGCATGCCATCCATCTGCTTTTACATCTCTCATATATTATTACTTAAGGTATTAATGTTAGGAGGAAATTTTTAAAAATGTACCTACTAACATGAATGTACAACTCAGAATGCTGTCGCCATTAATCTCGTCATCCGTTGCTGTCTCCGACGAAAATGGGGAGTCAGAAAAACACGGTGGGATTAGATTCAGTATCCAAATCTGTGCAAATGCATTTCCTGCATGGTCGGGACTGGAATCAAGAAAATCCATGCAAACATCTAAAAGGTGGACTATAGTGGATTGCGGAAGAGCGTGGTTCCTCCCTAGGAATTTAGTGATAGATGGTCTGCCTGTCGGTGTCTGGTGTTTTAATTTTTCTCGGGAATTCTAGCGAATCTTCAAGAATAGCTTGGACTTCCTGCTTCTCTTTCCTGAAGTTGAAGTCGTTGAGTCCGGACAAACAGTTCTCATGCTGTTTGACACAACGTCAGCAACTGGGTTGAAATGAGAAAGGAGGAATATTCCAGGAGATCAAAACCTGTTTCGACAGGGGAAATCTTCCTGGAATAATCATCATCCGTATGACGAAAAAACGCGAACTTTGGTAGACTCAGGAGCTTGAAACATCAATAAAAAAAGGAAAAATCAGTAAAGCAAATCATCAATCAAGAGAATCGCCAGGTCATATGATCATTCATTAGATCCGTACGTTATCTGAAACACGTTTCATGGAGTCAGTGCAGTCTATTCCTCGGAGCATATTGCATCTGGAGGGTTATGCAACTGCGTCACTGAAGTGATCCCAATAATTCACATCTCATGATTAAAGGATGTAAGAGAACAATGGCACGATGAAAGGTTTCTTCCATAAAAATTTCTTGGGATACGGAGGGTTAGAAAAAGTAAACGAAGTTCGATTACTTCCAGCAGCAAATTTTGTAAACTCGAATATTTCACACCTGGCTGCTGCAGCATTTGAAAAAAAAACAACATTTTGAAAGACTATCAATGATCGGTAAGAACAAATGTGTATCCGTAAATCCTCCTTCACAATTGGGACAGGCTATTGAGATTACTCCAAGATCAACACGTCATAAATTGGCCGAAGTCCTCCACAAACAATATCACGGATGGGGAAGACTAAATAAAGATGGTGAGCTCAGTCATCAGTGTTACTCTGTCATTTTCACCAGAAAGAAGCCCGTTAACATAATTAATCAGCTTAGTTTTGAGATTCGCCATTTGCAAGCATCGCGGAATTGACCCGAGTTGTGGAATTATGGGAGGGATAATATCCATCGTCCGGCGCAAATGCATAATCCAAAATCCAAACACATCCTAGAGCGCCAAAGGATAGCGAGATGAATGGAGAGGTAATCGTTTAATAGAGCAAATGAGGGTTTTTGGAAATTTCCTGTGGAGTTGAAACACCACGTTCCTGATAATGAATAATTATGAATGAAGCTCTTAACCAAGATTTTATAACAAGAAGGGAACAGAAAATTATAAAGCTCAAATCACACGATGTTGGTTTTATTTAGGTGATGGATCAGCATTTTGTAAACAGCGTTTCTCTCCTGGAAAACAGTTGCTGACGTTGCGTCAAACAGCACGAAAACTGTTTGTCCGGACTCAACGACTTCAGCTTCAGGAAAGAGAAGCACGAAGTTTTAAGCTATTCTTAAAGATTCGCTAGAATTCCCGAGAAAAATTAAAACACCAGACACCGACAGGCAGACCATCTATCACTAAATTCCTAGGGGAGGAACCACGCTCTTCCGCAATCCACTATAGTCCACCTTTTAGATGCTTGCATGGATTTGCTAGATTCTATCTACATTTTCAGCTCTGCGTTTTAGGGATTTTCCGTATGAATGCTTCAAAATGGAGACAGTCACTGCCAGTAAGATTCTACTGAGAAGTCGCTTCCAGGATGTTGAGAACGTCAGAACTGCAACTGGCGAAAGCACCACTGCAGAAATCATATGTGAACGGTCAATCAGGCATTCTCTTTCGGTGACCATGCTTGAGGATCCGTCTTTCGAATAGTGAGACGCAAATTCACGAAAGTGTTAAGCGTTCAGAATTCTAACAGATTCTAGGAAAAGAAATTGAATTCTTGTTTTTCGAAGTCACGCACTGTTATCGGGCTGCCCGCAGTCCAGCAAAGGGCTGGGTTGCTAGTAAAAAGAATTCCTAAACTGAATGTTATATTCAGTGGACTTATTACACTGATTCATCAGTGGTGGCAGCTACACCTTCTTCAGCACTGAAGGAGCAGAACAGAGAAGAAAACAAGCCAGGCTTTGAATGAAAGCATCTCCTTTCCCGATGCCAAGCTAACACCATCCATTAATGTAATGTAATTGAAAATCCATTTTGGATTGTCAGCTGAAGTAAAACTGATGTCGAAGCATTAGGATGAAATGAAACTTTGCAACGAAATTTTTAGAAGTCTACTCTTTTCTTCTCTCATCTTGACAACACTTAGACATTTTAATGGGCTATGCTTACGATGCAGTTAATGAACTGATAAAACAATGATGTATTGAGAATCTTCGATTTTCAGTACATCATTACTAAGGATCGTTAGAAATCCGTTCCACATTGTTTTATCAATGCTGATTTGAAGAGGATTTCATTTTAGAATCCCATGCTCTTCAAACTGCATGCTGATGCAGCATCATTTCGTGGTACATACACATTGTCCGAGTCTAGCGTTCAGAAATACGCACCATTTCGAACGGGCCATTCTCAGAGTATTACATAAGCATGTTCTTTGTGTATGTGCGTGTGTGTGTTTTTTTTTAAAGAAAAATCAAAGTTATGCTGCAAATGCATTTCCTCATTGGGATGCAAATGTTGCATAGAAGGACACCTAACTATGAGATGCCATGCTGTGTTTTGCTGGATTCTTTGCGAGATTTGCGATACGCAATCACACACACACGCACAAACATTCTCATTATTTCTTTTCAAGTAGTGAAAGGGACGGGGAACCAAAAACTGGGGTAAGGTTTCCCATCGTAGCTTTGCATCTCCGAAACCCCGGTGCAATAATTGCAAGGTCTATCGGGAAGCTCCTAATGGCTGCTTGGTACAGCTGTTTGCCGCTGCTGACTTGCGACTGGTTTTGATGACACAACTGACAGTGCTATTCTCCCAGCTCGGCTGCCCTGCGGGATTTATCCCAACGGTTTCTCAAGACAGTTGTCACGTAGTAAGTACCAGCTGCGTGATCCTATCGAGGTGAGGTAAGCCCTCCCTGTCTTCTCGATGGGACACAATGTAAACAAGAGAGGTGAAGATCTGGATCTCAATTCAGCTTTGATGATGTTCGTGGAGTTTTCCAAGGACTCTTAGACTTGCTTAATTCGACGTGCATTTATTTTGCCTTTAGTTCCATGCATTACTCTTCAGCAATGTCTCTTTGCTTTCATTTGTTCAAACCTTTGCATCGATCCTCAAATTACTGAAATGTAAAAGACGGAATTTTCGGAAGGAATAGGAAATGAATGAACTCTCATGTTCATCGGATGTGCTTCTGATATGCGAACATATTAGAAACACACCTGATGAGAAACGCATGTCTCCTTGCTTTAAGGACAGCAGTTTGAAGCAGAGGAGATGAAGGCTACACGATCTTCAGTTCACTAGCTCAAAGTACGCATCCAGTTGTGTAGAGAAAAGTAAAATTACACTTCCAAAGTGAAGCAGTAAATTTCATCAGACTTTTAAAACGTTTGCCGATTTCGTTCTTCGTTCAAACCCATCGAATGACCAGAGTATTGAATGAAAGACTCGTGCACGTGCTTACAAGATGCTATATGCTGATTCTAGTGTTGAGAAGAACAAAGTAGGAAACGAAAGGCCACGGCCACGCTTTCATTTCCACCTTCCTTTTTGGGCGGGCCGAATCAGTTTCCTTCGGAAGGTCTGATGGTGTGGCTGCCATGTAAGGATCAGAAGTGGTCGCCCACATTTCGTTCGCTTGGCTGATCGGTACTTGGTCAGTGATGCTCCACAAGTGCTGTTTCCATGGCTGATGAGAAAACACGATGACAGACCACTACGGAAACTTTTCGTTCTCGAGACAAACGTTCTTGAGTCATCGGCTCTAATTTTTGATCGTGAGGATGATGGAATTGGTCGCTGGACATCATTGCTGGTAGTAGGTGCAAACTCAATGCAAAAGTGCATTTGTATTCTCATTATTTGCTTCGTGAAGGCATGACGTGTCGAGTTTTTCGAGAGAGAATAACTGCTCGAATCACTACTTCATATCTCACTAATTAAGAGCTGCCTGTTTGTACTTCGTATGCTAAAAGCATATGACCATAGATTACATGAACACGAAGAAAAAACAAACATCTACGAAGTGCCAGTATCAGGGGACAGTTCATAGGGACAAAATCTAGAAATGTTCGTGACTGATAGGGTATAAGCTTGAGATAGAGAAAAGTCGATGAGGCCAGCAGCTGTTCGTAAACAGGTCCAGCAGAGATGAAAAATTCAAGTGTACAATAGTAAATCTGAGCATCAGGCGTTTTGTGAATCGCATGGAAGCGAATACGAGACTAATGATAGCTGGAATAAATTACAGGAATAGATACAGATGAAAACTTGCTTTTTAGAAAGGAGTAAGGAGATCAGGTTATTGAAATGCCTGCTATAAAGAATATAGTTATGTTGAGACGTGGCATTTCTATGGAGAAAGGTTAAGTTAGGTTAGGTAGACGGGTTGGTTAGAATATTGAAAGGAAGGCTAGGGGAGTTGGATTGGAGACTAGGGCTTATTCTGGTTTGCTGAATGTGTATTATTTCGTAGAAAAAGAAACCTAGGAACAAGATCCTTGGTGCCCATGAACCTGTTAATTTTTTACCCGGATCATGAGTTAAGTTATGAGGTAGTGAATTCGGACTATTGCTGAATGAAGAGGGTCGGTCTCTCACTTGACCGGAATTCATGGAAATTCTCGCATCCATACAATGTAGCTTGCAAGCGATGTCATTCAGAGAGAGCAATCGTTTGGTGAATCCTTTCGTTTATTATGTTTGCTTCTTCTGCACCTTTGCTCTGTAAGCTCATTCCGGCTTCATCACAAAGTTGCAGCCAGAAGATCGCTGATTGGGTACATCTCCCGCTTCGTGAATGTTTGCATCTTTCAGAAGCAGCAGTTTGGTTCCCAAGGAACATATCTGCAAGTGACACCAACGACTGTCTACTCGTGTAGAACAAAAGAGGGAGTTGCTTTTTATTTTGTTGACCTGTGCGTCTCTTGAACTCCATTCACTTCGTGGGAACCCGACGCACCCGGTATCCTGCTAGTTTCTCTGCAATGCTCCATTATTTAGTTTCATTCAGACACATTCTATGCTTTCCGTTCCCCAGAAATATGAGGAACTTTGAAAAGGAAAAAGAAAAAAAAAAAACATCCCAGTGCTACGGGCGCTGCCTCTCAATACCAGTTGCACTCTTTGGATGTTTAGAATTAAGGTGAGAATTCGGTCCAAATGAAGCACCGTGACCGAGAACGGCGATCTCGTTTCTTGCTCTTGAGGATCAGCAAGCAATGCCTGGATGTGGTGTACTTTCCCTACTCCGTCCAAAGTAACAAACACTGGCGAAAGCACCGAGAGAATTGCGTTCCTACAAGTGAAGCCGACGAGACCTGAACTATGGAGGGATAATGCGCTCAGTAGGATTCATCTACGAGATGCATCTCAAAAGTAAGAGCCGATCGGATATAAAGAAGGGACAAACAAGAGAAACAAAAGTGTATTGGTGGGTCGAAACGCGTACACCCCCGTGTCATTCTTCCACGTAGTCCCCATTTTTTTTCCAAACGCTTTTGATACCGTGGAAGAAATTTTTTTAGATCCTCTGCATGAAATCCCGCCGCCTGGGAGTTCAGCAGCACTGCAGTTTCCCACTCCTCACTCTCCCCCCCCGAATCGTCGAGCCACTTCTTGAGGTGCGGTAAATTAATCCTTTCATCGCTAAACTCAACGCGTAAACACCCCTCACGACGTAATGCAGGATAAGCAATCCCTTATCCCACTACCCCTTTGCCCCCCCCTTTTTTTTTTCACGACAGTTTCAATCCTCCCTATCGCCCCTTAATATATGATACTAACTACCCCAATGAAACTATAACCCTTCCAATCATTACAAACTCCCTGAATTGAGTCATCAAACCAATCACACAGGAACCTTTCGAATTTTGGCACATCTGCTCGCCACCGTCACCGAACCGTTTCAGAAAAGATTTGCTGTAAAATTTCTAACTGCGTAATCCCCTCCTCATTAAATCTCGTACCCACTCCGTTTACATCTCTTCGTGTTTGAGCGTATCAGCATGCTCTTGCATTCAGAATTAATTGGTCCAGCATGCATTTTCCTCAAATGCTACAGTAGCCAACAACGTTCCTAGGATTTATTCAGTATCAGGGAAATCACGGAATCCATCTCAAAATCGTCCTCCTACAATCATCTCCTTATCCCCTTCTCTCTGCCAAGCACATACGCAAAACGATCGTGATAAACTCCATTCGATCTCTTTTTCCTTGAGACACCATTCCGCCTCTCTGAAAGCAACACCATCATCCTACTCATTTCCTACTCTCATCATCATTATCCTACCTATCGGCATCCATCTTCTCGCAGCCAACAAAGCCGCTAGCAAAAGCCATCAGAAGTAACTTGAAGCAAAATATAGTGAAGGTGATTTCCAACGGCACCAGTGTACAGTGGGAGCGCAATTAGGCGCAAGGAGCGAAGAACTTATGAGCAAAACACATGTGTACACGATGCTCCAAGTTCTAAAATGCTCCTGAGGAAGAACATAATTCTAGAGGCATTCTTTGAATTGGACACGGAGCAACGTTCGCAGCACGTATACGAAGGTCGCTGAAACCGTAATGGTACACTTTCTCATGGAGAAATCGTGCGAGCGCAGAGGGGTACAAGTGTACGCTGAAGATGACATCAAGAAGCGAATGAGGCACAGCCATGTCCGCTTCTTGGCGTACCATTCAAGAGTGAGAAGTCGATGAGGACCCGAAGAAAATGAGCATCCTTATAGAATAAGGATTCATCTTTACAAAATAAAGAAAAGCCAAGTATTCTTAAGGCATCAGATGCTCATTTCATCACTTCCTAAGAAACAGTTGGACACAACAAGCAAAAAAAAGAGAACAAAAAACAAAAACAAACAAACAAAAGAAACAGTCAGTGAAAAATCGCTTTTGGTTTTCACGGAAAGATTTATTTTCATGTCATGCTTTTTCATATCCGCAATTTCCTCGTACTTCCTTGATTTCCCCATAATTCTCGATGACGATTCAGAAGCGTAAGAAAGGATTTTTTTTCTTTCCAAATAAAAATCCGGTAGAAAAATTGGGATCCGAAGGTGCGTAGAGAGATCATGAGAACAAAACCGCGCAGCCACCTTATAGATGAAAACATGCCTACGAGGTTAGACCAGAAATATGCCAACAAGGTTTCGAATAATTTTGGGGTTTCAAAATGGGGGGAATAATCGAAAGATACACCGCCTCCGGAAAGAAATTGCGTATGGAGTAGAACAAGCATCCGCACTAATTTCTTCATATTAGGTGCTCGCAAGTGGTCCATTGAGAATCCTTGTTTTGTTTCCCGGGTCCGTACATCAAAGACTCCGTGATTCCCATGTTCTTGATTCCTGCTTCCCAAGAATATCCCCCTTTTCATATTCTCGGGAGGTGAATCGTGGTTTTCTTTTCGGCACGTGTTAGAAAAGATGCATGTGCTTCCAATCTTCCTCGGTAATGGTAACGATTAATGTGTGGTTCATAGGATATGTGAGCGAATTGGTTTGTGGTGCAGAGACTGCATCATCTTGTAACTTACAAAATCCATCAGGAACGAAACTGGCAAAAAAAAACTCTGTTCCCTTGTATTTTCTTCAGCTGGTGAGACTAATCCTGCTAAGAGCAGAAGGCTTCCAGTCAAGTCTACCTTTCAGAAAATAAATCTTCGTCGGAATCAGCAAACCAAGCAAACTGTTGAGTTTCCTAGGTCCCTTGCATCATTTCTAAAAATCATAGGGGCAAATTCAGGAATTTTCAGGAAAGCTAACAGATCGATCAAGGATCGATGTTCAGTGCAACTGGGACATGGAGTCGAGTAGTTTCATTTCAGTTCCACAAAGAACCAAGTTGATTCAGCAAAACCGACACTCCGTATTCTGGGTTCGAACTTAGAGAAAAAATCATTTCACAGTAGTTACCATCACACAATCTTGGGATAGTTTGCACGGATACTTACCATGCAACCCTAGGACCCTAACAACGGAAGGCCACGAAGGGGAAGGCAGCTTGTAGGCTATGGTGTGTGATAAAATATTAGGTAAATATCCTCGAGCATACCGATGCTTTAACCATTTGGGTGCGGAGGTCATCACATTGGAAGCTTCTGCGTTGACGACCTCTGTGGACGGAATGCTATCTCGCGTGCCGATCGAGGTACCCATTGACTACATAAAGTGCTGATGAAGTAACTGCTGCAACTGTTTATTTATACCATACTAAATAGAATTCTTGGTTTTCCAGAGATTCTCTGAAAAACCGAGCATACTTGGCCTATACAGACAGAATGTTGCTTACTGTCGCTGCTAAGGGTAATTTTATAAGAACGCAAGTATATATGTGCCCATCCCAAACACGAATGTTTAGTGTTAACTTACGTCGCGAGAGTACGGTAAAAAAGACATTTGCCGAACGCACATGTGAGTCCATATTCCATTCTACGAACCCATCTATGCATCCATGGCACTCAAAGGGTTAAATAGACGAAGACCACCTCCTTTGTTCGTTAAATTCAGCAGTACGAGTTTTTGATCTCAAATAGTCCGAGAATTCTTTGGGGAAATTAAATCTACATTTTGCATGGCGACTTGCCCGAGTTCATGATACTCTAATGGAGTTTTCATGCTTTGCTGTTTGTGGCGTTTCCGGCTACAGAGAATTGATGAAGATCGAATCCAAGGGCACAGCAAACCCGTATGAGGGCACACGCCCATGCCCTGAATAGGAGACAAACTAGTTCTTTAACTGCTTTTGTCGATCATTCCGTCTGCCTGCTTCCCACGGGTGGTCCCAGCTAGTCCCTGCAATTCTTTGGAAAGTATGGTTTGTACTCTGGAGGTGGCATGTTTGAGTCTCTTGAACACAGGCACGAATCGGTGTTTGGCAAAACTGGATCACAACAAGAATCCGCTTGCAGGAATCTGAAGGGAAATGTGCTCTCAACAGATTAGGCGGAGCATTTTCGAGCATGTCAACTGCGGCCTGCGAGACTACGAAACATTTGAATTCACGGACTGCGAGCATATTTTTTTGCCTATCGAACGTTAAGCACGAGAAAGCAATTCTTGTACTGTAGGAACCAATATACACTCGTTCCAAAGACTTCAGAATGCGGATGTACTAGATTTCAGTACCAGAGTTCAGAATCAGAGCCACGTAGGGCGATGCAGTTTCGCAAAGATGACTTTCTTACCTTCCAATCAAATGCATTTTAGAAAATGATGGGACGAGTAGATGCGACGAGTTGAGCAAATCTTCTATGCGTTCCTGGGCTGCGAAGGAATGCAAGCAGGAGTCCGGCAAGTACAAAAAATCCAAGAAGCCACGTCGGAAGAGGACCACTTTTACCCAATCCCAGTTGGTGTTTCTGGAGAATCGATTCCATTTGCAGAAGTATCTGAGTGCACCAGAGAGAAATCAGGTGGCGAAAGTTTTGAACTTGAGCGAAATTCAAGTGAAAACTTGGTATCAGAATCGAAGGTATGAATGATATTCAGCATCGTGCCGTTTCCTTTAATCTCTGCTTCCATAACAGGACAAAGTGGAAGAGACAAAACTACCCAGGAATCGAAAAAGTAAAACTGGGATGGTCCAAGTTAAAGAAAATGCCCAAGACAGATGCCTTATCTTCCTGCAGTGCTTATTTGATGAGAGTTCCTTGCGTTCAATTCCTTAACCATTCCGCTTTCGTGCAATACTTGTAATGAAAACAGAGATTCAATAAAACACCTAACGGAATAATGGTTTTTGTTTATTATCGGAAAATGCGGTTCTTGAACACTTCCCGAAAACCACTCTGTTTTCTCCTGCCAATTTTTCGTCAGAGTGCAATCTTTTCTCCGAGTCGAGGATCCTGACAGTTCACCTGCCCAGTGGCCACTCGATTTATGATGTCAGCTTTAAATACTGATTCATTCTGAGGACGGGTTCGGAATTTCATCCTCGGTTTATCAGGAATCAAAGCAGAATCAGATGCAAAGGTACCATGCGTAATTTTTTCTTGCCAGAGCTTAGTTCATAGAAATGTACGGAGGATCCTTGCAGGATCCTTGTGGCAGATGGAACGTGGCTTGAAAAGTATGACCAACTCATGGGAAAAATTTTCTGCTCACCTTGTATTACAGCTTTTGCAATTCGATATTGATTTTTTTTACAAGTGTTTCTGACAATCCTGAGGTTCACTTCTCAAGGCTGCTTCAGACTTATTTCCTGAATGCCAATCAATCAAAGCCTTCTGTGAATACAAAAATACAACTCGTGATTTTGCTGTGCTCTAAGCCACTCGGAATTCCAAAGTTCTGCACCCTTTTCCTTCGTTCTCTCGGCAGCTGTCTCACCAGGATGAGAAGCTTTTCGCTACCACAGCTGAAAATTTCGCTCCTACTCCACGTTCTCGTTCCCGAATCTTCCACTTTTCTTGCTCGATGTCTGGTGCAGTCCTGCTCCGGCTCCGCACCCTCGCCCGTGGGTGTGTGTCTTTTGACGAGCTCGGTGTAAGCGGAGCTCTGGTCCCGATTCTTCAATTCCCTGCCACCTAGGAAACCGTTCCCAAGTTCACATGGGACGCGGCCACACCGAAAGCCACATCTTTCGGACGCAGATTTCTGCCCCCCAATGTGGCAAACTTTTTTCCTGCAAATTGTCCATCTCTCTTCTGTTGCAGATGCATACGCATCCGACAAGCTCTTATCTTGAAGGATGGAGGAGATAGAAGCGAAGGTCCCAGTTTCAAGCATTTCGAGCGATTTCTTTCAAGAAGCAACGGTCTTCTGCGAGACTGTTCTTGTAACTTTCGAGGCATTCCTCATGCCTGGGCCTTTTCTGTCCAGGCACTCAAGCCAAAGGGCTGAAAGCGAAATTATTTGACGAGCACAATCAGTTAGAGCTTCAAATTTGCATATTTGAAATCAGTTTCTTAGATTAGCAGCTGTGGTCAGCAATGCGAAATCCCAATACATTAAAAATAAAAATGCTGTGATTATGCGTGACGAATCCACAATGATGATTTGCTCAAGAAAGCGAAAACTTCACCTGGAAATTTTCAGTTCCATGCAAACGATGGAAACGTTGGGTTATCATTTTAGCAAAGAAAAAATTAGCTAAGAAATTCCATTCTTGATACTTCTACGAAAGTGCCCCCCCCCCCCAATCTACATGCCCTCCCCCCTCCCCCCCCTTCAAACTCCTTCCTCACCTCAAACACATTTACGTGTCATTTTCCCAATTCTGCATTCACGTGTGTACAATGAACGAGTTCTGGGAGAAAAATGCTCTCTTTGTCCTGTTTTGCTTTCTGCAGACAGCCCAAGTGCAACTGCTCCATCACAAAGAGATGAACTCTTAAAATTCAACGGAAGTGACAATTCTTGTTTCATTAAGGATGCCACATTTGATTGCTAATCTACGTGTGAAAAAAGCAGAGTGTCATCAGAGTGTCATCATTCCAGAATAAATTATGATTCTTTTGAGTTGTAATAAGTAATGGAATCGTCCTTCATTGTTCTTAAAACTTTTCAAAGAGAAACCTCGAGGATTCTGCCCATCCCGCGTTTTAAGATGCCCCGACATTCAGTATTAGATTACGATCATCTTACAGGCTGCTCGTGTAAGACACATCTTCCTCCATTCGTTTCGAGATCGGAAAGCAGCTGCGATTTCTACATTGAAATTCAACACACGCACAGAAAAAAATCTTCATTTGCCCTCACAAGTCCGATAGGCAATGAAAAATTCGACCTCCTTGAATTCGGAGCATCTTGAGTCAGAGCATCTTTTCTAATAGTCCTTCCAGTGGGGTGGGATTCTACGTATATGTTCAGAAACGTGGTAAAAATCATTGATAGAAGAAACGAAAGATCCATATCTGGGTTCAATATCAGAATAAATGTTTGCGACAGAATGAATAGGCAGCGAATTTTCAACGAATTTATTGCAGAATGCGTTGTCATCGTGCATGTTAGTGCAAGAACCGTTTTCTGAAATGCGTCCCCCCCCCTCCCCCCCCCCCCCCAAAAAAAAGAAAAACAATACCAATTCAACGATGCACAGAATTTTTTGATCATCATAATGTTCAAGCCCAAATGATGTTAAACACTCAACGTCTTCATTTTTAGATTCAGCGCACACCCTGAATTCTCGATAGAGTCGGAAGAGTTCCTTCCCGTTTGAGAGTGCACGCTTTCCGGTGATCGACTGGGACGTAACTGTGGCGACGCTTCTGTCTCTTGTCGCGATAGATTTAAATTCAAATTTTGTTCAGATGGGCTTTGAGGTTTCGTATGCTGTAAAAATGTGGGAATTCAATGAATGCAAGCAGAGACTTATTTGGGAACCAAGCTTTCTTCCAAACCAAATAAACGAGCAGTGAGATATCATCATATTTAATTTAACGAGTGAAGACTCGGTAATCTTTCAAGTAAAATTGCTTAAACACTAAAATCCCTTCCCAGATTATGCTTTTTTAAATAGTACGAGTTTTTTCTCAGGGTTAGCTGTCTCCAAAAGGAATGGTTGAATTTCCCATGCTTGCCAATGTTGATTACAAAATCACAATTTCATATTTAATAAATGCTACACTCGGTGAATTTACCAACACATTTTTGGTCGCTGATACCTCTTTTCAATAAACATCAGCTGTAAAGCGTTTCTTTCCACACGTAGCTTGCCATATTCAAGCTTCCGTTTGTTTTCTGAGGGTAGTCCTCCAGAATGATGGTTCTGTAGCAACAAAAGAAGCTTATTGTGTCAAATTGTACGACATACATGCATAAATAAGATGCCTTATTTTGACAGCATTTTAATTTACACCTTATTTTTTATACAAATTGAATAGTCAGATAAATCATATTCACTTGTCTGATATTTTTGTCAGGAATTTTTCTCTTGGGTATAAATTTGTGTTACTGGGAAATGTGTGTAAGCTGTATTATTCAATGATCTGGTTTTGAGCATCTTGCCAAGGTGGCATACATTCTATCTCGTGCACTAAAAATCGAAGCAGTCGTAATGTAGATCATAAATGTAAGTTTTTTTGATTTAGAGAGTTATTCGAGCCATATGAATTAATGTTTTAAATGTTCGAAATAGGCATTTCATTGAAGAATTCAGGTGAACCTAAATTAGGCATCAGTAAATGATCTCACCTGTAGCTATGGCTACGCTCTAGAGCTTCACATACTGCTTTTAAAATTCTTATTCAGTAATTTTTACAGTGTTACTGGAGGGTGTACTACAAGGTGTTAATTGACCGTTATTATAAATGTGTATTTCAAGATCTGTAATTTTTAATTGATAACTTCAAATTTCATTATCTTGTAATATATGCTCATAATTTGGGACGGAAGTGATTTATTGTAGATTCTATTTCAAGATCTAATTTTCCCCTCACTATATGTTTTTGCTAGTTTAGTTGCGAGACTGGTTCTGTAGATTTGGACTTTTTGCCAGAAGTGTCTACAAAAAAAAAACTGAAATACAAATGGAATGACAAATACAGCTTGAAACAATTGTGATAGTCACATAAGGGATCTCTGAAAGATCATGGAAGTTATGAGAATGTTGGGTTATACGAATTGCATAACTAGCATTTTCTCCATAACAAAATCTTTCCATGGTATGGTCATTAAGAGATCGCTTACTCAATATGAATTAGTAATAAACACGATGCTTAGGAAAGAAAAAAAGGTATTCCTCAAGTAATCATTTTAAATTTTTATTTGAAATTTGGGATATATTCTTCGAAGCGACATTCATGAGCAAAACCTCTAGAAGTATCATCGAAATCCAAGCTTATATTTGAAGAAGAATAACAAGCTTATATTTGAACAAATTTATAATAAAGCAACTAATATTTTCCAATATTATCAGAAATAGAAAAGAATGAAAGTTCATCTCGTACAATATGATGCATGAAGAAGATGATGATGATTTAAAGAAAGGTTTTGATAGTGGAATTTTAAATTCTTTACTTTGAGTGCCTAAACCTGCATAGTGCATTTTACTGAAGCGTGAAAAAAGTTACACTTTTTTCTTAGCTAAAATTCTTCCTTTATTGCTTGGTAGTCGTTTTCTTTCAAATCCGTGCAAATAACTCCAAAAAAAGAAATACTTTTTCATTTAATTATTTGAAACCTGGGATCCCTGTTAATTAAGAAGGTGAATAGATTTCATCTAAGGTGAATAAATATGGCAATTTATCAATGGAAAACATGTGTGACTGGTGAAAAAATATTTCAAAAGGTGTAACTCACAATGGAAGATGATGTGATTGTGTTATCTTCAGATGATGAAGCAGTGGAACCAGATGCAACGAAACCATGTATTGTATGTGCTCTTCAATCCGTAAATTGGATTAAGAACTGTGAAATTCAGAAGCGCAAATTTTAAAAATTGTTGTCATTCTCTTTCGTTTATAATGTAATACTAAAAGATTTCCCGAAATTTGTACGTGTTGATTTGCATATGTGGCGTTATTTTTGGTGTTTCTAAACGTTTCATCAGTATGACTACTACATATATGCCATCGGTATAATGTTTTATGTGCACATTGAATAGATTCTTTAATAGTGCAGATATAACCAAATGAACTGCCTTCAAATACGAATTTATTGGGAAATCACATTCAATGTTGTAGCATTCCGTTTGATGCTGTTTTAATTAAAGAACTGCCTTGATGACATTTGATACAAAGTGCCCAGAGTGCTCGAAATGAATAAAGCATTCAAATCTGTAGGAATTTCAAAGTTCAAGTAATGAATAAGAAGGAACTCAATGGTTCTAGGATGTGTCGTTGATATTGTGGTATTCTTTTTGCTGTTGATTGATTAGCATGGTTTGCAGCATTAGCAATAAGTATGGCTTTCATATGGAATGGCATGGTAGATTCCTCTAGAGTACAGCAAAACGACTGAGATTATCGGTATCAGAAGAGACGAAAAAAAAGAATAAATAGGCAGCTTCATTATGACATAGTGCACCATGAATCCGGGATTCTCTGAGAGGGTGATCTCAGGTTGAGTTTGTTGTGAGATAATGAAACATAAATGAATGGGGTATATAAATAAAATCACTGTGCTTCCTGGGTTACATTATAATGTCCATGATAACTGTGGATATCACACTTGTATTCAATTAGTGTTGAATTTCAGCAATCATTGAGAAATTTAGGAAATAATGTATGCAAAGTAGGAATTGTTCTCACTGTTTTGCTATGCCTAATAAATCCCATGGGAAAGAGAAAAAATACAATTGTGGTTAAGTTTGTGAAAGATTGGTTCTCTGCGCAATTCATAGTTTAAAATCTAGTTTTTTTTTTATTATAATTTTCCATAGTTTTATAGTTTTGTTGCAGTTATGTGTCAGATTTAGAAAACTATCTGAGTAATGAGGTTTTATTATTCTGAGACAGGAAACTTGAAAATGCTTCTCGAATTCAAAGATGAATTCTCAATTTTTACATGAGACACGAAGCAATAATCATTTGGACTTTTTTTTATGCAATGAGGAGTTATTAAAACAAACATTAAAGTATCACATACTGATGAAAAATTGCACTTTTGTTTTTTTACGTTGTTTACGAAAATTATTTCAATATTGGAATGCCATTTGTCATAATTGCAATTCGAAGTTCTAATATTTATTGTTTTCCTCTGTTCATTAAGTGTTCTTTGGCCTTAATTTAATTTTTTATACCTGAATTATTGTTTACTTCTTTAATATCTTTTTATGTCAAGTGATTACACTGTTATATCATTACAGTTATCGAGAAGTTGTTCACATCATAGCTTCCTTATTCACATTGTTTTGGTTTTTGGTATTCACTATTGTGCTTTTAGTTACAACGATCATGGTTCCTTTCTGTAGTTTTTTGAATCCTATAAAGCTAGTTCTTTTTTCACTACATCAACTTTAAATGTGTTTGATTCAGTTCAATATGATGATTGAACAGAGCATTCAATTACTGAAAATAGGATAGTGATAAGGTGAATAAGTTGAAATTGTGCAGTTTACACATTGAAATTTGGAAATTAAGTTTGATTTTGTCTAAGTGTATCCAAAACATTTTTATTTTTCCATGTCTGCCCATGTGTAATTATTGTAGGAAACATGGACATCATTTCTTTGGCACTATAATTCCGGAGATTCGTATGCAAATCTCTGTGGATGATTTAGTAGTTTTGTTTTTTTAATGGATTTCATGTACAGATTATAACAACTTTGATGTTATGTTTTTAAGTGATGTAATGTGAATCTAGAATTTGGGAAATGATTTCAAGGTTGTCAAAGTTACTTGTGCTGAGTATGTTTTATTTTTCTGAGATTTGTTTTTGGATGTCCTTTTGATAGTACTTCAAACAACTAGAAATAGGGATTTGATGAAACTGATAGTCACGAATATTTTCAGCAGGTGCTTTCATGTTTGAAAATATGGAAGATGTGCTTCTTCAAAATGGCTGCATTCTTTTAAAATTTTTCGAAACTTTGATAGAGTAACTTATTCATAAATGCATTTATGAAAACTATTATTTTAGGAATCAGATTGTCAGCTAAGAGATCCTCTTGCCATTGATTCTTCTGTGGAGCCTAATTTATTTGAAAAGGTAAGTCGTGTTGAAACTGGTGCAAAATTCTTTTTTTTCTTTTTGAATGAATTGACATCAACTGACTTAATTTTCTTCATCATTACCCTGTTGTATTAATAGTGACTTAATATCATTGAAAGTTGTTAAAATAAATGCAACAGTAATCACATAATATTATGTTTTGCTTATGTGTTACTTCTGCTGAAATGTTAAGACTTCAATTCTAGTTGAAAATATGCAAGTGTGACTTTCATTGTTCTCATTTTGTGTTTGTAATGGACAATTTTGACTTATCTAGTTTCATTATGTTTTTTCAATGAAGACAAATAAATTCAATACTTGATACAACACTTTCCTTTGATGTTTTCCTTAGTGCTCTGATTTATTGAAGTTAGGGATTCTTTTTGTTTTGTACAGAAAAGTAGTTGTGGAAAAAGTTTTCCTGTGCTGAAACTTAGTTCTTGAATTGTTCTATCCTATTCTTTATTTTTATCTCATTCACAACAGAATTAAAAACTACATTCTTTGATTGTCTACAATTGTAAGGCCATATCTTGAGTATGAGATTCTCAGAATTAATGAACCTGTTTTGTTTTCTATGTAGGTCATTCCTATTATCGTGTTTACTGTTCTTTGTGTGCAAAAGAATTATCGGTAATCAATTTTGTTGACTTTCATCAGTATGAGAAAGCAAGATTTATTAATTTTCAAAAGATATTTTTCAGTATGGTTATCTTTATTTTTAATGTATTGATTAATTACAAAGCAGCTAAAGGTTTCAAGCACGGAAAATTTGTTTACAATATTAGTTCAGGTTCTGTAAAATGGTTTGTTTGGATTGTTTGCATTAGGTTGCATATGTCTAACATTTTTCTCCATGTTAATTTAATACCTGTACGTTGTCTACTCTGTCTGAGACTATCATTTGGACTATAAGGGGAAGTGTTGGTAAGCAAAATTTATTGCATCGTTGGATTCAGTTGTTGACATTCTGTCTTATATATCCTCAATATATGACATTTATGTATGGATTTGCATTAGGTGTGCAATTTATATTTTTGCAAAATACATAGAACAGCACAAATGCAAACAGCTGGCAAATGGAAATAAGATTTTTTAGTTTTTTGGTTTATTAGCTCAGTACTTGTTCAGTTATATGCTTAATAAAGAGATGATGTGGTGATAATGGGGATTTAGTGCTTTGAGTGACATTTTGGAGGATCTGTTTACTGCCAAAGTTCACAGCCTGAAATGGCATGGTGCAGATTAGTTTTTTTTTTTTTTCATATGGTACAATTGAAAAAGTAGGCTGATATTCTGATCCAAACTGTGGTTATTTCTGAAAGCGAAACTTTCAATCGAATGTTTCCATGGGATTTAAATACATTTTGAAGGTCCTCTAAGAAATAGTTTGCAAGAAATCGAGTCAATAATGAGGTATAGCTGTTGATTTAGATTTGAAAGTTGGAAATTATGATGCACAAAATTAACAAAATCTATTTTGTAGTTTTTATCCATGTGTCGATCACTGCTTCAAGAAGATGAAATCAAAATCATCTCCAAACTAAATCGAGCCTACGAGCGAGCTAATCAGCATTACATTCTGTCATATAGTTTCAGTTGTATATTGCAGCAAGAGGTTGTTACATTCGCTTTTAGACTGTGTATGATATACTTTTCAGATGAAGAAGATTGAGACTAACCCCAGTAATTTGTTTGTGTACATTAAAAATGTGTATGATGAATTAAACATCAGTGGATCCAGAAAGAGAAAACATTCTGCCAGTTCTGAGAGTGCTCACAACATTCGAGTTTCAACACCCCTTGAGCAGGAAACCTCAAAACGAGTAGCTCGCCTTGAGTACATGTTACAAGTGAGTGTTAGAACTGTTTGTTACTACTGTAATTATTGTTATCAGGCATTGCATAAAAAAATCCAAGAACTTCAGAAACGGGATTTATGCCTTCTGGATGAAAATGAAGATCGGATGTGCCTGTGGGAGGAGAGGTATATAGCCAAGCTACACACGTTCATGAAGTCAGCATCGTTGCAGGTTACAGAAGCGTTTTGTGAAGGTTTGGAAGAAGATATGTCAACTGACTGGTAGATCAGAGCGAACGGGTCGTTACATTGAGAAACGCATTCGTTTTCATGGTAAGTAGTTGCAAATCAATGAAGATATAAAACAGTTTCCAATAGGCTCTCGCTACCCTGAGATTAATTCAGAACTGAGCCATTTTTTAAATAAAAGACAGCAATTCCCAGATTTTGAGGACATTTATGAGCTGGTGCAGCAAGCGAATACAAAACATGAACTGCACTTATCTGCTAATGTGCTGCAATTAGTGGGTGTGTGGTGCTGAAAGGAGGGCTGTACACAGATTGTGTTCTAGCTAGTCAGCTTTTTCAAGAAGTTGGTCAGCTTCTTCAAGACCGGCGGCGTAGAGATTTCTGGGATCTGTTTGGAAATTATTTAACCGATCAGGCTGATTTGGCTGCAGATCCTGCTCTTCATGACAAAGAATTAATGAACAAGCTGGAGAAAAATCGTGAGGATGGCAAAAACAAGTTGGATGAGGTGAGGAGACAGTCTCTGTAAAAACTGATAGAACCCAGATGCCTTAGTTGTTCAGTGCGTATGTGTTGAAAGAAATACAGAACTCCATGGATGTCGAAAGTGAAACTGAAATGGCAGTTAGCAATGGAATAGAAGGAACAGATGATGCAGCAGTGGAACCCAAGGATGTTTTCGATTCAGTACCTCAAGCTGGTGTTTCCACCGAAGTCAATCAAGAAACAAAGACGAATGATGAACTGGAAATCATTTCGTTTCCAGAAGAATCACACGGAATGAATGTGACCCACGGCGTGTCCGAGCAGCGGGAAAACCCGAACACGAGTACGGAATCCCTGCTGAGCATCGAAGACATTCCCGTTTCCCAAGCCGTTCCCCATATTGATCTTGAAATGTTTATCAGCAAATCGGTAGTGCCCGTTGCCAAAGTCGATGTATGATGAGATGTCGCAGAAGAGTCTAGGGATTTTCAGGGATGAAAGCTTGCTTCTCGATCAAGCGGTTGTCGAAATAAATTTTTTTTTTTTTTTTAGAAGAAGAAGAAGAAGAAAAAAAAAAGGAAAAGTTTTTTCCCCATCGTCGTTCTCATTTGCGATGAATGTCGCGCACCTCAAATAAAACATACCAGAAAGGCTTTCCAGCCATGTTAACAAAGAGGGGGTGGCTTTTGAAATTATGGTTATGGCAGTACCTACAGATTGGCTGCCCTCTTTCCGTTACGAGCGTACGCGCCGCATGGTAGGATGCTTTCCGAAACGGGCCCTGCGGGGAAATTCCTTCTTCCTATTCTTCTGTATGCGCAGCCAATGAGGACGTGATTCCGGACCTGCGTCAAGAGCAGCGAAGCGCTGGTTCGGGACGCAGTCTATGAGGGAGAGCGTGGCGTGAGGCTGAATGCACGTGGCATGTGCAATGCATTAAACGTGTGGTGCGTCTCCAGCCTGAAGCTTGCTCGGTAAAGTGCCTCCGAACGCCAAGTAGCGAAAGAGTGGATCGATACGCAGAAGATGTTCGACATATTTGGATCCCTGAGGGGCTTGGTGCGCCTCGATTCCGTGTGCATTGACAATAACGTGTTCAGGCTCCATTACAAGGCGACCGTGGTAATCCTGGTGGCGTTCAGCCTGCTAGTGACCAGCAGGCAGTATATTGGTGACCCGATAGACTGTATCGTCGAAGGTATACCCGCGAACGTTATGGATACGTACTGTTGGATTCACAGCACCTTTACGATTCCGAACCGTTTCCAACAGATAGGTTCGCACGTCCCGCATCCCGGAATCGCGAGTCCCGCAGAAGGGGATGAAGTTCGGTATCACAAGTACTACCAGTGGGTGTGTTTCTTCCTCTTTTTCCAAGCCTTGCTGTTCTTTGTGCCACGGTATTACTGGAAAGTGTCGGAAGGAGGGAAGATAAAGATGCTTGTCATGGATCTGAATCAGCCCATTGTCGAGGAGAAGGCGAAGAACGACAGAAAGAGGTTGTTAGTCGATTACTTTGTGGGCAATCTGCACTCTCATAACTTCTATGCCATCAAGTTTTTCATCTGCGAGGCTTTGAACTTTGCGAACGTCATCGGTCAGATTTATTTTTTGGACCTCTTTCTCGGTGGGGAGTTCACTACGTATGGCAGTGACGTGATTGCTTACACGGAGATGGAACCAGAAGAGAGGATCGACCCGATGGCCAAAGTGTTCCCCAAGGTTACCAAGTGCACCTTCCATAAGTATGGTCCATCCGGAACGGTGCAGAAATTTGATGGCCTCTGTGTCCTTCCGTTGAATATCGTTAACGAGAAGATCATGATCTTCATCTGGTTCTGGTTCATCATCCTCTCAATAATCAGTGGTCTCGCTCTTCTCTATAGACTGGCCGTAATATGCAATAGCCAGGTGCGCTACTACATCCTGCGTGCACGCTCGCGCCTTGCACCTCCTACACAAATAGAAATCATCAATCGAAAATGTCAAATAGGTGACTGGTTCGTGATGCATTTGCTGGGGAAGAACATGGACCCTTTAATTTTCAAGGAGTTCATTGCCGATTTAGCGAGGCGCCTTGAAGGAAAGGATCTTGCCTGATGAAAATGCTCATTGCTACGCTGTTGGTACACGATTTTTTGTAGATGTTTTCATACCTGATGACATTTGAATTTTTATCCGAAAAAAAAACTTCCAACCGAATGACATGGCTGCATTCATTTCCAATTGTATTCAGTGAAATCCCCCCCCCCACCCCTCCTCCAAGAGTTGGACATCTGCAGTGGACCTGTGTGATACATCCTCTGGCTGCAGTGGTTGTTGTTGTTGTCCAAGATACAATATCTTTTCCCCGTTAGAGGCAGCAGCACTGGTAACTCAAGATTTCTCATGGCATTCCCCTCAGAGCAATAATTTTGAAATTCTCGAAACTGATTTATATGGACATGTATAAGAGAAATATTTATAATATAAAACAGTTTGGAAAAAAATGTTTGGCATAATCCTTGGTTTATTTAAAACGTGTAGTCTTACCGTGCAATTTTGCACACTGGAGTACTTTCAGGTTTTTAAGTGATCATTTTCATTGCATTTGAGTGTGCAGGTAAAAGAAACAGCTGTACAATAAATCTGTATCGCTCTGGTGTTGGGTCACCGTCTCCCATATGCGAGGTGAAACCACACACACACACACCACACACACACACAAAAAAAAATGACTGTGAGGTAATCTGCAAGTGGTTGCAATGGCTTCTTCAAGAGGTTCGATTTGGATGTTGCTGGACGCTCCTAGTTTCAAGACCTGCTGTTAGGTGGAGGTGCGTTTACCGTACCCGTGGGAAGGGGCCACAACATCCGGTGCCCCAGCATCCGTGCATTCGAGGAGTGGGTATCACGGATGCGTACCGACCCTTCAGCATGCGAAGCCATCTTGCTTAAGCATTACAAGGAAAACCATCCATCTCTGATGAGCTTTTTCATTACATTCCCCGAGCTGGAGAATAAACGCTCAGAAAACGAACTCAATGGGATTATTAAACTGTAACCATAGGGAGTATGTAGGCAAAAGTGTGAACGCAGTGAGATAACATGGAAGCTCCGTGTTCAAAGTTCGAGCTTGAGTAAGGTGATGAGCGTTGCCAGGCAGCTCTTCTGGGCTCCCCGGATAATGCAGGAAACCGAGAAGGGCGGTTGTGATTTTGGGAACACGTGCTCGTTTGCTACGCAAGAGTGGTCTCGACATGTCGTGTGCGCTCGTACGGTTTGCACTTTTTATGCACGCATTTAATTTAAAACTCGTTGCTACCTAGTACACTGATGTGGGGTCTCCAAGTGATCCCATCCTATTTGGTTGCAAGGGTAAATTCAAAGAGTCCTCCTCCATTTTGTTTGTGTCGAGGTTACCCAAAGGGATGGAAAGCGAAAAAGGCCGCAGAAAGCGTCGTGCTGCATTAGCATGGGTGTACCAATGGTCGCTCGAACTTTCTAAGTTTGCATCCCTTAGAATCCAAAGGACACGTTTTTGAAGAGACAGCTGGGATGGATACAGTAGTTTGTTTATTGGCCCTTGTGATGAATGGGGACCGCCAAACTTTTGATTGTAGGGAAGTCACTACCACAGGTTGCTAGTAGAAGCTTTTTTTCTTGCAGCACATGTTCCCGCCCTGGTGAAAACTAAAAATTGGAGCAGAAATTCAATATAGACAGTGAGACTCTTAATATCCCCACAAATTGCGATGCTTCTCTTGCGGGAGCGGAAGGAAATCGGGTCTTTACGTCATGGTTGCTTCTGTCCTCTGATTCAGTCCTCTGTTTTCTTGCTTACAGCTAAATTTGCCCCTTTTGGTGTCAGGTGTGTAGGATAATAAGATGAAAAGCAAGAGTTGTGGATGAGACGCGTCCGACGCCGTGCTGGAGGTATTCCTGAGAGTTTTTCAGCTGTTGACCTGTGGGTGCAAATGTCCATCCCGTGCTTCGGTTTCTACGTGGTTTATTTTTGTCCTCGAGCTCTGGATTTCTCTGGTAATAACTGTCCTTAACCTATGGTCACAAAGTGTGCTTAGACCGTCATCCTTGAAGCTGTTGGTCTTTCTACCAGAGTTCCACCAGAGCTTTTTCCCGTTTTTCAAGCTTTTCTGTCTGCCAGGAACCCTACGGTGAAGTGTTTTTGCTCACTCCATGCTTGTGCTGTAGCAGTGCTATTTTTCTATAACTACGAGACTTTTATGGAAAATGTGAAGCATTCCAGCAAGTATCAACTAGTCGTCCTGACAGCGAGGAGATGCCTTGCTGTCGAGACGTAAGTGCTTTTAGGTGCCTTCCTATTATTTGCATGATAAAAATGTAACTAAAGATTTTTTCATCTGAATACTATGCATCTGCATAACAGATGCCCAGCTTTTTGTGTCTTGCACAAAAGGGTATGTAATTTGCAAAACATAAAATCAAATGTTTGAAAGGTTTTTTTTTTTTTTTTGCTGCAGCATAGACGAAGGTTTCACCGTTTGACGCGCATAGTTTTAGCTGCAAAGTTCCCGAAAATGCGTTCTATCCGTGGATTGCTCTGTGGCTGCTGTGTGGTTTCTCCGTAGAGCAGACCATTGCTGCCTATTCCCGTCGACAAAGGCACCATCGAAAATCCAATCCGGTCTTTCGCTTTGGAGATCGAAAGTGATGTGAGTAGGGAAAATGGTACGGTACAGTCTGCAAGACTTCGTACACGGTGCTGCACAAGTTGCGTGGAGCAAACGGGCCTTCTCTTTTGCGTTGGCGTCCGTGTATTCGTGTTCGTGGCATTCGTGACACGTGGCATTCTGCAAGTTTCGATTAGCAGTCGAAATGTAGGATGTCCTGTGAGGATGTTGCAGTTGCTGCTGGATGTACACACGCTTCCTTCCCGGTACAAAAGGTGCAAAATGGTCAGCAGTCAAGGTCTTAGGAGTCCAGCGATCTTGTTCTAACCTGCATCGCCTCCGGGAACCTTGAAACCAAGTGGTTGACTCAACTGACTGCAATCTGAATCACGCGCTAATCGTGCCATTGCGGTTGCTAGCAATCGGTTGGCAATAAATTCAGGATTTTAGTTTGGCGATTTTCAAACAGCGAGTGCCCGCGGATGCCATGGTTTCCAAGAACCGAGGGCACCACCGGATTCGTGTGCAGGGACTCGTTTGCCGGGTACAACCTGAATCCGAGTACTTTCTCACTTCGAAATGGGAGTTTGGTTGTCCATCCCGCTATTGCTCTGATTATCACCTGCTGCTCTCCCTTTGGTGCACGTGAGGAAGTTCTCAGACTCCAGGAGAGCGGAAGCAGAATCTGTTTTAGGTGTTTCCTCGTGTGCGAGAAATTCGTTTTTTGAAAATGGAAAGTTCCAAAGAGAGGTGCCATGGAGATTCTTCGTCCCGTTTGCGCGCGCGTGGTTTCGCCTTCCACCTTTAATGCTCACGAGTATAATCAACCGAAAAGCGTACTCACACCGTCGCAATAAGTGTGAGGGTTTCCTCCTTCCAGAGAATCCGTCTGCTTGTTAGCGGTGCTGTTCCGAACGCGGATCTTAAGATGTAGTGAAAACTCAGGTCGTGCGACGAGGATAACTGAAACCTGGTTGAGTCGAGATCTCCGCCTCTCTGACCACTTGCTGATCCGTCGAGTGCTTAAGACGGTCCCCCGTCTCTTTTCCTGGTCTTCCCGATCCAGCGCCTCTCGAGATGCCTTTGACACCGCGCCGAACGGCTCGAAGGCATCTCCACCACAAACCGAATAGCAGAAAACCAAATGTTTGCAACGCCACAGAATTTACTACTCATCAAGGAATCCATCTGGTTGAGAACATCCGTATCGTTTGTGAAACCCGGTGCGAGAGCAGCTGGGTGATGGTGTTTTTCCGTCAGCACACCGCCGTGGATGGGGAATGCGAAGTCGCTTGCGCCGTAAGGGAGTTCTCAGATTGCTTGCGAGGGACATATGAGATGCCAGTGTGTTGGTTAACATGCGGAAATGTCATCTCTCGGATGCACGGGTTACTCGCTCTCCTTCACGTGGCGCGTGTTTTTCTTTCTTGCTTGCTTTGCGCCAGAAGGGTTTAGGAAAGAAAACAAAAAAAAAAAACTTCTCTCACGCCGTCCGCGGCTGCTCTGGTTGTCCTCTGTCAGAAATCCACAGCGTGCTCTTTCGAAAACGGAGGATCGATGGTTTCGTTTGTGGTGATTCAAATGGGCAATGATCACAACGTTCCGCGCACGCTGAAAGACTTTTTGTGGTGCCACCTCGCCCACGAAACCTCTGGAACAAAAGGCTTTGGCTGTTCGTCACAGAAAGAGCTCCATTCGAGCGATGCGACAGTTCGTTTCCGGTTGCGCAGCTGGCGGGATCTTGCTCGTAACAACGCGTGGCACCACCAGAGCACCAGAGCCGTCGATGAGGGAGCTTGGGCAATACATTAAACCCGTGCTCCCGGGTTTATTGCGCTTCATGCGAGAGGAATCCTCCGACGTCAGAAGCTCCGGCGCTTTCGGCTTCGCGAAAAAGGGAAGAGCTCGTGCCGCCGCTGTGTTTTCTTGTCAGCGTCGCATTTGGGGATCGGAAAGCATCGACGGAAAAAATAAGTCCAGACAAGAGAGCTTAGAGCATTCGCTTGGAGTGGTGAATAGTGCTCATTTGGTGATGGGCATTTTTTCGAAGAGGCCTTAGTGCTGTGCACTGCGATAATTGATGGGGATGTAGACGGTTCCGCGTCATGGAAAACACACCCAAACTTTGCATCCGTAGCAACGGCTTTCAGGAAACAAAGATGATTGTGCTGAGAAAGAGCGCAGAACGAGTGGTTTCAAATGGAGCGCGGCTCCATGATGGAAACATTTTAAAGAGCTCGCCTGAAATTAGCGCATGCTGCTCGGAGTACCCCAGACGCCCTTTCACAGAGCTGTTGCCCTCCAAAGGTTTGCATGTCTGCGAGTGTGTGTGTGTGGAGCTCTCATTTATTTGAAGATGCCGATCGAGTCGGTGGCAGAGTTATGCACCTTCAATCCAGCTCAGCGAGGTCGTAACCTGAGTGATCACCGGCATCATGCAGCCGTTCAAGTGCGCTGTGACTGTCACGGCATCAGAAGCAACCGTTTTTTTTTTTTTTTCTTTTCGAAAAAAGGACTCTCGAGGACACAGGACAATCAAAAGACATTCTTGTGTTGCTGACAAATGGCTCAAAATCGTGTTAATGAAGCAGTGTGGATGGGACAAGCGTCTGAGATGTGTGTGTGTGTTTTTTTGTTTTTTTACAATGGAGTTTCCTGTAGGTAGAAAAAAAAAAAAAAAAAAAGGCAAGCCATCCGAATTAAAGGCCTAAAAGGAAGGCGGAGATTAGAGTGTGCGATATCAGTCGAAGGGTGCAGATTGAGAGCTTCACTCATCTCTTGACGACCCTCATCCTGATCCTCCTTAGGAAGAGGATTTCAAAAGCCGAGCATGCGCATTTTTTGGCATTCGGTTTCTCCAGAAGAAAGGTGTTGATTGCCTTCTATGTAGGCGCAGCGATCGAAGAGGGATGGCGCGTGTTTGTTTTACCCAAAGTTTCCCCTGGCGTCTTTGACCCTCCATCGCACGCAGTCCCTTCGTCTGCAAACTTGCCGTTCCAAACGAAGCAGATTTCCCCTGCATCCGACCCAGCGTCGAATAACGAAGGCATCACCACGACTTGATCCCTGAGAATTTTCCTTTTCGTAGTAGTTACTCAAGGAAGCGGAACGGGAGGCTCGTGGTGCAGACGACGTGGGCTCTCTCATCCCTGCTTCGAATGAACGCAATGATGGTGTCGTTTCACTAGTCTTTAAGTCTGGAAATGAGCGTCTGGAAGTAGATTGTGCCGGAACTGAAACGTCATGTTTGGATTTGAGATAGAGATCGTCATTGTTTGGCCATTTCGTCATATCCACCTTCCTTCGTCCTCAGAAACTGGGAACTGAGTTTGAGTCTGCTCCCGAGCGCCGTAGGCAGTCCAAAGTTCCTTTTGAGACAACTGGCAGCGTGAGCATGTGAAGGGCCTTGACGATAAGAAAATGGCTATCCAGTCTCAGCGTCTCAGAAGGATGATTTTCCAATTTGCTCATGAAAGCCCGAAAGGGGTGCCGTGATTACTCAGCAAATCGTTAAATTTCAGAAGCGTTTATTTCACTCTCTTCTCCTCCTTCTTCTAGATCACGACTGAACTTGGGAAACTGCTTGCCGAATTTAGGTTTCCTTTTCGTTCGAACGCCGAGGCATGTGGATTGCATGCCAAAGGGAAACTCCTCCTCAGTAAGGCTGACAACCACGTTTCGAAAAGCTTAGCTTTGGGTTCCTTGGACCACAGCCTCGCTAGTTTCTCAGGAGTCCAACACGCCTCCGTTCCCTGCTGCATTGCCACGAGATGCTTGCTGACTTGAGAGCTGGAAAATGCGCTGACGCGTGGCGGATGTGTGCCAAAATCACCAAGCCGGGCGCTTGGTGATTTGGCTGCTTTGACCCGCGAACAAGGCCAACGGCTTCGTTTTCCGATAAAAGAGGAAAGCGTTAACATCGAAGATTCTTAGCGTCACTGACGTTACGTGGTTGTGCTGCCTCACCCTTGCCTGGTGGTTTCCATCAGATTCCACGAGTATTATCCATTTAACGTGCTCATGTGTAATACTTTTGCTTTTTATTTAATGTGCTGAGTTGAACGTCGTGCACTGGAAGACAGGGATGTTGAGATTCCCAGGTGGCCTCTGGCGGGCTGCCAAGAGCTGCTGAGGATTTTGTTGAGCTCCCCCTCTGTGGTTGAAGTATGTGTTTACTTGGGAACGCGAAAGTCGTGTGCTGTCGATCATTTGTTCATCAGGATTCAAGCTCGTCGCCCTTGGTGAATTTGAATCTCAAACAAGCTCTAGGCATTTTTTCTCCTTCTTCTCTGTGTCGAATCGTTTTGGAATGCATTCGTTTCGACAGATGTGGCTGCAGCCAATTTTCGAACACAGTAGGAAAGAATGGCTTTGTCTGTTTCTATGAGAGCGGATTTTTTTTTTTTTTTTTGACGGCAATGACGGGAAGAGAAAATCTTCTAGAAGTCTTGAAACCCACGTCGGGCTGGGCCTCAGCAAGGCGCACCCACTCATCGTTTTAAGAACGAAGAGAAAGGACTTGTTGGTTCCCTCGTGCATACGAACTCGCTATCCATGCGGATAATTCAAAGGGTCTGGATTCGTAATTAAAGTTCTGGATACAGATGGTAGGTCGCCCTGAACTCGTATGGATTTCGTATAATTGAAAGCGTATGGAACCACTGGTCCAAGAAGAAACGTCTGACATCTTTCAAGTCTTTTTTTTTTTGGAATGTGCTGCACACTCACACACAAGACCTGCTTTTCAGCTTGAAAGGAATGCTGAGAGCACACACACACACACACACAATCTTCTGTGCTCAGCATCACAAATGCATTTCCACCTGTCACTTGCTGCAATGGTTGCAAACCTTAAAGTACATTGCGAGCATCGTCCTGATCCTCCGTACATTATCAGGAACATCACACGCCACATTTCCAAGGTGCAGAGAAAGAGCCAGACTCAATTCGTTCAGTTGGTCGCTCATGCATACTCGACTTCCTTCTTTACTTGGGATGGAACTTGGAATGAATTACGCTTTCCATAGAGGAAAAGCAGAGACTTGATGATGATTTCTTGACTGATCTTGTGGTATCGTGTGACGAAATCTTTCTTGCAATGCGTAAACTCCAATGTGCGCGCACATTATCTGAGTGAGCTGAAATTGGAAATAAACCGCTGAAGATCTATGCGGAAATCGAATTTGATCGCCTCGAGCTAGTCTGCCCAAGACGCATAAAATTTCATCCCGCACTCGTTCATCTTAATCCTCATTTAATTCGAAGAAAAAAAGAGGCGAAAACAGACGGCGAGGTGCGATTTTTTTATTGAGACTGTTTACTTGCTGAGACAAAAATAATTCTTCTGATGTTTGTTTGTGGAAATCCGGAACAAGAAAAAAAAAATATTTTTTTTTTTTCAATAAGTAAAAATAAAATTCACAAAAAACCAAGTAGCTTCTTCAATTTGCATAGAACAACTGATGGCTAACCGTTACCTACCCTTCACTAAACACTATGTGTCCCGGAAAAGCTCGCAAGCAGCCATCTTGAACTATCCGAGCTTGAAGATGAGGACACAGATCGAAAAGTTGCATCACTCCGCCATGCCACGTGACCCCATTCTATACGCACAGCAATGCTTCCTTATTTAGCCCGATCCCAGGAAGATCAAGGGGAACCATAAAACGAAGTTCTGACTTCCCGACTCTCAGCATGGAGTTTCTTCAGCACCGACTCTCTTGATCGATTCGTTTCAGTTCGTTTCGTTAAGATCGTCTCAGAAACAACGTGCTCCACTCGTTGTGTGAAGCACACCATGCATCAGGAGTGGTATTTTCGGCTGTCCTTTGAAACGAAGTGACCTGCGGATGAAAGGAAGTTCTGCGTTTGTCCAGGGAGTTTTTGCCTCCTGTGGTTTGTTGTGCACGGATTTCCTTCTGCGGCCGAAGCCCTCTGATTTTCAGGAGGGTGGACGACCTTCAGCTTTTCGATTGGTAAAATGGTACAACAAAGAGATCTATGGAACATTTCTCCTGGGAAACGGTGTCCAGAGGTACTCGTCCCTAGCGTCCAAGAACCTCTGATCAGCGCCGGTTTCCAGAATCTTCGAATCAAGGTGAATCTTAACCGATCGCAGGCATGGAGCCTTCTCCAAAGTAGTCGGATTCGAACCCTGCTGAGGTAGCCTCAGGACCCTGGGAAAGTCTCAATTAAGGTCTAAGGTCTCGTCAGTAGGAGGTGAAGGTGCCATCATGATCCGAGGAGCATCACTGATGGAGCAACCTGAAAAGTAAACATGAAGACAAGAGTTTTTCCACGGGGTTCTTTGGCCAAATGGAAGTTCTAGTCACCACCTTCTAGGATCTGCTTCAGATCCTAGAAGCAAGATGGTGGTTTCCACTTCTGCTACGTTCATGGGCTGGAAAACGATTGGGTGTCAACGTCTTTCATTTTCTGACCGCGTTTGAAATTCCACCCTCGGCCTCCACCCTGGAGAGGAACACCTGAAAAATTAGAAGCTGAACTTTGGATGCACAAAGGAACCAACGAGATCAGAAATCCTGCGTGTGCCACGAATGACATCACTGTTTCCTTCCGAGCGGGTTTTGACGAATTCATGTCAGTGGAAGCTGACCTTCAGCGTTACGAATGCCCGCGCTCGGAACCCTGGAACTTCTTTCCCGCCTTCGTGAAGTGGGCGCGCCTCCAGCGAGCTCCCTGTTTTTTCCCTACCGTCGCTCCGTCCTCCCGAATTTCGCGCCCCTTTGCGTCGTCCCCGTTACTTGAGACTCGGCGCAGCCAGATCTCAACTTCCGGAGAAACGGACGGTCGAAGTGGAGGCGTCGCAACCCTGGACAACCGGCACCACGAGGAACCTTACTGTACTGTAGCACGCTGGACCACTGCTGCCTTTGCTGTGTTGCTGCTTTCATCCTCGCAGTGCTTGCGATTACTGTGTTTCCACTCCTCCTTTACTCGTTTTTTGTTTGCACCGCTGCCGTTGCTATGGCCGCAAGCTTGCTTATCAAACGTCGAAGATAACTGGGGATCAAGGACTGGCTCTCCGCTTCCAGAGGAGTCCTCGCGCCAGCAGGGGATTGCGTTTGCCTGGAGATCTTGGAACCCCGCAAGAGGCGAAATGCTGAAACAGCCGCAGATTCCCTAAGAGACGTGGAAAGAGGCATCAGAAAAGAACGGCGCCATCGAACATTCAGCGCTTCTTAGGCACGCAGAATACGAGGATGGGATTCTCAAAGGCTCCAACCGATGACGGTCTCGGAAGGGTTCATGTAGGAGGTCACAGTAGATGACAGTGCGGGGTCAGCCTGGATGTTCGGTGATGGCGGATCAAAAGCCACCATCAGCAGACCCACCTTCGAGGGGACCTTACGGAGGAAGTCGTCCCTGGATTGCACTGCAGCTCAAGAGGACATGTCCTTGGGAGGTCACTCAGACCGGGGTGGAGGGTCACGTCTTGCACTGACCATCATTGTGCCTCCAGCCACTTCCTCCTCATCAGAGATTAGGTGCGGACCACCGTCTCCTGCAGGCGGCCCGTCCTCGTTCCTGCACGAGACACGCCCATCACAGGCAGCGCGAACTACCGCAAAGTTCTCTTCGGAACATCCTAAAAACTGTTGCCACCCGACAACCCCTACGTCATGACTCATCGGAGGGGTTGGAGCCTACGTCATGACAAAGCGTCCCCGACGAGGTGGTCGAGAGGATCAAAAGAATGACACCGAAGAAGCTGTTCGAAGGAGACTGGAGAACTGTTGAGATTATGGACAACTCTCCCCTCTCCCTATGGAACTATGTAAAGCAAAAAAACAAAACCACAAAGCGTTGCTATGTATTCCTCTTTATCATGATAAAAAAAATATATATATATCCCGGACGTGCACTAGAAACTTCAGTTGGGCTAGCCCTCGTAATGAAAGAGCGAAGAGCGAGGCTGCAGATGAAGAAGAACTACGCGGCCGCCAACGACCGTGTGGACGTAGAAAAAACTGTCGCATTTCCGAAAAGGTACCTAAAAAAAGGCTGTACTGATGATGGAAAAACTCTTACCCCCGTCACGAGTCGCGTCATTACTTGTGATGATCCCTACGCCGATATTCGCAAGGGAGACGCTTTCCCACTGCGATGGACGGAAACTTCCGTCAGGGTGGATCCTTTTTTCGACTTTTCGTGAGTCCCTGAAACTCGGAGGAATTGAAAGCGATGGCACGAACCGTGCGATGGAGCCAGGGTCGGGAGGAGAAGAAACGGATCGATTCGATCCTCCACCGCCTCACTCCCATAGAAGATGGCAAGTGGAAACAATGACTCCAGCATCGCGCGTTCCCTTTGCACCTTCACAGGAGGCAAAAGAAAGTGTAGCAAGAAGTCCTGCCTACCTGGCGGCACCAAACAGTCTACGTGCATGCTTTTCGTCTTAGAAAGGCACACGCCTGCTTCCGGAAAGAGCGTCAGCATGCATTGCGCTTCTTCCAGGAAAAATCTCTGGTGACATCTCAAGAGAAAAGGCATTTTGCTTTAGGTTCCTTAAGCTTGCAGTCCGGATCACTGCAATTTGGACCGCATCCTGCGATGACTCTCTATCGAAAGGCTTCTCGAAACTCGGAGAAGTTTGGCCCCCATATTGCTGGTCTTCCGAAATCCCTGCACTCTCTTTACTCCTTCCATCCATCTACCGTGTCCATCGCGGCTGTCCTCTATTAAGAGAGATGCGTTTCCGGACAAAATGCCACGCCGTTTCTGAACCATGCAAGACGGTTCGTTCGCCCGTGCTCCTTCCTGTGTGGTTACTTTGTCTCTCGAGGTTCTAAGGGAAGGTCGAAGCTTAGCACAGTCGCTGAAGCCAAGAGAGGATGAAAGCAGCAGCACAGCAAACGGATCTACCAGCGTGGCCCTGGTAGACCCTTCGTCGGGGCAACCACGAGCGACCGGGGGAAGCGTCAGCGGCGGAGGTCGTCCGTCCTTGTTCAGGGGAGTCGCGCCAGCATCCTCCATCCGCAGGACCCCTGGAGATCTCGGGAGCCGCCGAAGCGCTCGCGGATCGCCCAGCTCGAATCGCTGCATGGATGGGGAAGAGGGAAGAGACAACCAGGAGCCGAAGATGGTCGGATCCGACGTCAGCAGCGCGGCCCGCTCGATCAGTGCTCGTGTTGATCGGGAGTCTTCTGTTCGCTGCAGGCATGGCAGCGAACGGGTCAAGAGGACGCTGAAGAAATGACCTCCAGCAACTGGTTCAGGGAGCAGACGATGCCGTCTCCTCCGAGCTCCCATGCGTCCTGGTAGCGTTCCTTAGGCAACGCTTCCCAAGCCCGCACCACCCTCATTCACTCATCGTCTGCCTGCGACCCCTTCTCCCAGCCCCTCAGCATCCTGGTCTCGCGATCTCGTGGGCGCCACAGCACCTCAGGCAGCGCGCCTCTTCTGCTCGCGCAGCGTGAGGAGCTCAGGCTGAGGAGGGAGACGTTAACTTGCTTCCGGAACGTTCCAGAGGGATCCACCCTCCCCAGACTCTCCTCCTTCCTTAGCACCACGCTAGCCGCCCTTAGGGCCAATCGGCTCTACCCTTTCTGTCGGCAGCTGCTCTTCCCTGAGAGGGTGAAGCAACGATTTCGTTCCCGGTTTTCCTGGAGAGAAAGGGGCGTGTTCGTGGACTCTGCCGTCGTGGTCCATGGGGCAAGGTTGCCTCCGAGCGTTAGTCGGAAGGAGTAACCAAAGAAGCAGCATGCGAAGTCATCCGTGGCGGAGGATCTCGGGCAGATTGTCGGTAGCAACCAGACGTACCCCGAGATGGGTTTTTTAGGGCTGGCAAGGGCCAGGGAAAGGATTCAGAGCAACCTCTTTCTCGCCTTGAGGGTTTTTTTGGAGTTGACGAAAGGAAAAGGAAGGCGCTCCTGTTGGCAGCCGCCCTGCCATGGAAATGGGAGCGACTCGGAGTGCCTTCCGTCTCACTCGGGGAAGGGTGGGGGGGGGAGGGGGGGAACGGCCATCTGGAAGGAGGTCACGAGTCCCCGTGGAGAGAGCCCCCGAGCGAAAACTCATGCCCGAAGGGAAAGTCCAGAGGAAACTGGAGAAAGGGTGTTTCCCGGCGACGAGCCTGGAGGAAGGCGAGCGAAGTCCTTGGCGGGTCTCCGGTCCCCGCGTTGGCGCGCCTTTGGGTACCACCCGTCTACCCCCCCTACGACCCCTGGCTTCGAAGTGTTCAATTGTGATCATGACGACCCCTGCCTGGCGGGAAGAAAGGGACAGAGGGCCAAGCGCAGGTTGGGTCGAGAGATAGAAAGAGAAAGGCCCCGTCTCGGAGTCATCAAGGGTCAGGGGCTGCGGTGGCTCCGCCCTCGCCGTCGCTCCTCCGCCCTCTCGTGCTGGCGCGCGTCGCAGCCGCGGGCAAGGGAGGGAGATATTTCGAGTTGCTGCTGCTGGAGTGCTCGGGACGCTGCAGGATCCCGGCACAACCTCCCCATTTGGCCAAGATCTTGCTTTATAAATAGCCGGGGGCGGAGTCTCGTCGCCTCCCGGGAGGGAGGAAGACGAGAAGGAAGAGAAGAGGAGAAAGCTTGGCACGGAGAGGGGGGGGGGGAGGGGGGGGGGAACGTGCTGCCCGTCTGTCTGCCCCCATCGGCTCTTTCGCATGTGGCATCTCCCCGCGCGCCCAGAGCTTCAGAAGGACGCGGCCCAAAGCCCTGCGCCCTTCCGATAAGTCTCCGGACCGCAGGAGAGACGACCGGAAAACGTCCCTCCTCCTTCTGCATCGGAGAAACCACGGGGAGACTGAGACGCCCATGATCGTACCCTAGGGTGACTAATAACCATCGTGGATGTGGCGACGACCCGCAGATCCTTCTCGTCGGCAGGCACTGGGCCGGCCTTCCAAGAAACCGCCTCCGCCTTCCCCTGTACCGACCCGTGACCTCTCTGAGCTCCAGAGCAGTGCCTGATCAGGGCTATTCCCCCCTCGTTCGCGGTCTTCTGCCCGCCAACACAAGGCGAGGTACGTTTTCCAGTCCCTCCTGCTCCTGGTGTCCCCCACGCCGAAAAGGCCCTCCTGCAGCATCTATTCCGGGACCGAGGGAGATCCCTTCTCTCTTTCTCTCTCCTGGAGTGACAGACGCCTCTCCTTCTCTCACGGAAGGGGACGAGGGTGAGGGTGAGCCCAGGAAGGGAGGAGGCACGTGGACTCCCTGATGAGAACTTTATTTCGCTCCTGCGCTTGCACGCCCCCGCACTGCCGGCAAGCGAGGCAGGGAGCGTTGCTAGGAGAGCGGCCACCACCGCCCCGCCCATCACCGCGTATTGCCAATCCACGTAAAGGATCCAAGGACACGACCTTCTTCTTCCTCCTGAGCAGGTGGGAAGAGAAGGACAGGAAAAGGTCCTCGCGTGAGGCGGGGTTGCCTCGGTCACGACTGGCTTCGAGTTCCTAGCCACCCTGAGGGAGGGAGCGATGGCGCTGCACGGTAAGGCGGTAAGGCGTGGAAAGGTGCAGATCTTACTCCTCAACTTCCCCTTCCAGCCTTCCTAAGGATGAAGGAGAAAGAGGTCCAGGATGCCTTCCGGTGACGCCTCTGCCTGCCAGGTGGCGCTGCGGTCGGAGGCATAGCCCAGTCAGCAGCTCACAGAGACGCGGGTGTCAGTAAGACAGACCCTTGCGTCTCCGTGAGTCGCCATCCGACCCCGCAGACGACTGTGGAGGATGAAACTAACCCCTGGACTGGAGAAGATCAGGAAGCTGAGTCCTTGAGCTCCTCGAGCAGGTGAACACCTGTGAATTCCTGGACCGGGAACGCAGGAGGAGAATCGTAGGACATCACCTCTGTTCCTTGTGCATCCCGCAAGTTAAGGAGGAGTGTCCATCCAAGATGGACACTCACTCCTCCTTAACTTGCGGGAGACCCGGAACGAAATCGTTGCTTCACCCTCTCAGGGAAGAGCAGCTGCCAACAGAAAGGGTAGAGCCGATTGGCCCTAAGGGCGGCCAGCGTCGTGCTAAGGAAGGAGGAGAGTCTGGGGAGGGTGGATCCCTCTGGAACGTTCCGGAAGCAAGTCAACGTCTCCCTCCTCAGCCTGAGCTCCTCACGCTGCACGAGCAGAAGTGGCGCGCTGCCTGAGGTGCTGTGGCGCCCACGAGATCGCGAGACCAGGATGCTGAGGGGCCGGGAGAAGGGGTCGCAGGCAGACGATGAATGAATGAGGGTTATGCGGGCTTGAGCAGCGTCGCCCAAGGAATGTCACCAGGGCGCTCTGGGAAGGGTATCGGCAGTGGCAGGTGGCACCCAGAGCATCCCAGCGCGTTCCGTCGGGAACGACCTTTTCTTGTCTGGAGAGGCTCGCAGCCCGCCACCGCGGAGGGCTCGTTCCTTGGTTATCCGAGCCGAGGAGATGCCGAACGCGTCGCCGGAAGCTGAATACGCCGTTTCCAGGTTTCCAGGTCGCCCTCCTCCGTTCTCAAGGCAACGCATCTGTCAGGTCGCTCTTTCCCTGATGCGAGACGGTCCAAGGCAACGGCCCCGTGTGACAGCGGGGGCGGGAGAACGCCTGGGATCATTCGTGGACTAATCGGGAGCGCTCCTCTCCAAACCGTGAAACCACGCGAACCTGGTCCACGCATAGCAAGGATCCATGTTGCGCCTGTTTCCAGGCCTCAGCGCTGCTTCCTCAGGAAGGGAGCAAATGTCTGGCGGGATCTTCTCTCTGTGTCTCTGCGGCAACGCGAGAGCGTTTCGGGGGCGTGTTTCTCGCCCAAGCGTCAGCTGGCTGTGGTAGCGGTGGCAGCGACACCGCACCACGGAGCTGTGACAGCTCTCCCCAGCTGGGAAAAGTTTCTCTTCACCATCACATGAGCAGAGAAGTGGCCTCCCCTGGACCAAACAAGCAAAGGACGGTATCTCCCGTGCCGGGGGTCGACTGAAGAGGAAGTGGGTCGGGGAGACCCTGCTACCTCGCTGTTCCCCTCCTCCTTGTGAAGCCAAGCGCCTCCCGCGCTTCTGACTGCAAGCAGAAAGAACAGGACTTCCTACTCCCAGGACTCTGGCACGGACTCAGCTCCCTCTGGAGGAACGTTTGATTTTGGTCTGTTCCTTGAACTCCCGGGAGGAACCGGGAAGACTGTGCAGCCCCTCTCAGTTTCACTTTGGGGGGCGAATCCCCAATTCGGAAGATCATCCTTTGTTCCCCTCCTCCCCGTTGCCCCGCCTCTTGTTTGTTTCTCGCCGTGTGAGGCAATGACAAAGAACCGAAGGGAGGTCCTCTTGGAAGGCGATGATGCCACACGCAAAGATGCCGGACTCAAGAGTCCCGTCCCCGGAGAGGGTGGAGCTGATGCTGGAATGGACGAGAGTGAAATACTGAGCTCAATCCAGATCCTCAAACGTCCCTCCAGAAGGAGCTGCTGCCAAGGGCTGGAACCACCTCTGTCGCGAAGCTGCAGCAAGACAAGGCTCCTCGGATCCCCCCTGGGGCAGGTAGGGCCTCCCGGTTCGAAGGAAACCAGGAATGCCCTGCTGTCCCCACGAACCGCAACTCCAGAAGGAAGATGAGTCCCCGAACGGACGCACTAAGCCATCTCGAAAAACCTGGACACCGGCTTGACCACATCAAGGAACGCCCTCCAGGACAGGTCGAACAGCTTCCAGTCATCAAAGTGATGATTTCCTAGAACTGTCGTGGGACCAGAGAAGCTCTGCGGTGGATGGATGCTGCAGCCCTGCTGGCCGGCGCTGCCATCTGTTTCCCCCCAAAAGACTGATATTTGTCCCCCTCCCCCCTCCTCGTCCTTGGTCACTTCTGTGCTCTCCTTTCCTATGAAACAGATGAAGGTGCTGCTTCTTGCACTGTGGCGGGTCTCCCAGGCAACGGTGCCTGCACCTCCTGGAGAAGAGGAGGAGCTCTTCTCTAAAGCTGCGACAGATGGAGGGATGGTCGAGTCCCGCACCTTCCTCCGGACTGTGCTGGCCTCCTTCCTTCGGGTCGAAACCCCCTCGCGCTTGGAAGCTACTTCGGAGAATTCATGCAGCCGTCTCTTCCTCCCGGACGTGCCTCCGCCGCCCTCGGTGGGCAGGAGTCTTGCACCACACACTCGCGGCATCCAAGGCCATTCTCGTCGTGGCCGTTGCCGTACTCCGGAGAGCTGGTGAATTTGGCCTCTCCTCACTCTAAAAGCAAGGGAGGACGTTTCCCGCCTCGTTCCAGGTCTGGTTGCCAGAAAGGCTGCTGCATCCCAATGACACGCTCTCTTGTCCCTCCAGATGCTTCCTCCAGGACCCAACTACATGTCGGACAATACCCCTTCCCCTTTGTGTAAGATCCCAGAGGGGAGTTAGCTCCCAACGTGGCATTTATTTACTTATCGTAAAGAAATAAAACCAAACTTCTGAAGAAATGAACTCGGTCCTTCGGAGATCGTCAATATCGAGGGATCGGCCCATTCCTATCTTAATTATTGGTCCATTTGTACTCCAACTCCATCCTCTCGCCCTCCTTCGCACGTGCTGCCCATCACGGACGTGTTCCATCCCTATGGCTCCGCATTAGATGCCGATTGTGCCTACTAGCTGATGTAATGTAAATCGGTGTCCCAGCACGTGAAAGGATGAGGAAGAATGCCGCCGGAGATGCTCCCAGAAGTCAAAGGCAGCGGTCATCCTCCGACAACCCTCGGCCCAACGCTCGGTCTCGACTACGTCGGCAGAAAGGTCAGGGAACTCTGCTGCCTTTTCCTCCGTGCGAGGTGGCACCCAAGTCGAGAATCCCCGAGAGGGCACGTGCCTATGGTAGGCCAATCCCCAGCATCCTCCCAGCGGTGGGTGTGATGCTTAGAGAGAGAAAGAGGACGCACGGGCACGATGCAATCCGCACTCCTTTCCGGCAGAAGGAAAGAGAGGTCAACCAGGCAGGGTCATGTCAATGAACAGAAGATTGAGATCGCCTCTGATAAGCAAGGAGGCGATGCCGCGGGAGAGTCTCTCTGGCAACCGAGTTTGGCAGAGCGGGGTCGTCTATCGGAGTCGTTTGCGCCTAGGGAGGAAGAGATCCAGCTTCGTCCCGAATTCGATTCTCACACGGGGGCAATGGCGCGGAGGAGCGAACACAGACACCTCTCTCGCTTTCTGCGCAGACGTCTGTGAGTCCCCCCCCCCCTCCCCCGATGGCATCTTCCGGATGGATCTGGCAGCTGCGCTCAGGAGGCAAGGATAACCTCGGGGTCCGCGGCATCTTCCACGACATGCGCCAAAGCGCGATGAGCAGCAGCGCGCGTCGATCAGCAATTACCTGGAGATCGTGTCTGTGAGTGGTCGCTGGGAGGGTCAGTCTCTTCCGGCCTCCTCACAGAGTGCCGCTGAGGGCGTAGGCGACGCGGCTTACCGAAGTAGACCCTGGTTTGGCGGCGGGAGGAACGGGAGGGAGGAGGGAAGGAGGGGGGAGTGGGAGGCGGACGAGACCAGTCGTCGCGGGAATCGAAAGCGTTCCCTGCTCCCTCCTTCCCCCCCGCCTTCTCCCTTCCTTTCGTTTTTCCCGCCATGCCCAGAAATCGGTTCCAAGAATCCACAGCACGCGCGCTCGGCTTCGCGCAGATCCAGAGGGTTCTATTTTTAGGTGGAGTGGGACTGACTCCTGATGAATTGGCACGATTTTAGCTCCGCCAGAAGTGAGCAGAAAATACGTGCCTGGGACAATGTCACCACGGCTCTCGATGACTCAGATTTAGATTGCGACAGGTATCGTGGTGGAAGCCGCGCGCGTGCTCCCTGGCTGCGTGTAACCCACGGTGTTCCCTCGGCGACCTCGCAAGCTGCACCATGCATCCAGGAATGGGGAAACACCCTTCGGGACCGGATCGCGGACGCTTCCTCCTCCCATGATCGGTGCATTCCCTCCTTACGGTTTGACGGTAAGCCTTCTATTTGTTCCTGTTCTTCGGCGCGCGCAATGGCGCGTGAGGTATCTGCGTTCGGTTGCGGGACCCTGCATCTCGGTTCAGTCTGGCCGATTCGTCGCCGTCCCCTGCCCCTGCTGCTGTCAAATCCGTGCTGGACTTCATGCACCGGAAGGCACGCGTGTGATCTGCCTCTGGCGCCGTTACAGCTCTGGCGATCGGAAAGACTCGTGTGCTCGAGACCAGTCCCTCGGAGCAGCAAGAGCGTTTGGCTTCTGCTTTTTTCCCTTTCTTCCTCTCTTCTCTTCCTCCTCCCTCACTCCTCTCCCCCTTCCCTGCTTGCTCGCTGGTTCTTATCCAGAGAACTGCCCCCATCGCTGAACAAATTGGGGGTGCGGTGGCCCCCAGCGGAGAACAAAAAGTCCAAGAGGAGGGTCCACCGACACGCCGGTCGGCCACTCTAAAAATCCGCAACAAGAGAGAAAGGGAAAAAGCTAAATAAATAACAAAAAAAGGACAGGGGGCTTTATTTACTTAATTATTCTTCGGCTGTTCCTTCCTTCTAGAACCGGCGCCGGATGCCGGCCATCTCCGCCTTGACCTGTTGCTCCAGGTGAGGCCACCCAGCAGCTGTCCTCGTGTAGGAGGCTGCCATGCGGGTGACCTCCCTCCGCTGCGCTTGAGTCTCCATGCGTCTCCATCGTGATGAGGGAGCGCGTGCAGCGTACCGTTGCGGTGACTGCGCCTGCCGAGAGCAACGAATCGCCGTAGCCCCTTTTGCGGCGGTGCCCTCTGGCTTCGGGAGCGCTGCAACCAGCCTTCTCTGCGCTGAAGCCCGAAAGCGGGAACGTAAGCGATCTGATCGTGCCGCTCCTGGAACGGCTCCGGGATTTGTCTCCCAGGAAATGAGCTGCGGCAGCACCTCATGCTTCCAGTTTATGGGGTACAGTGACGTGTTCCGATGCAAAGGAGGGATCGCAGGGGCAACATGAAGTAGTTCCCTCGCCTAAAAGCGAGGAGTGCTCGCGGTACAGATGTCCAGGAGGTTGAGGATCGAGTCCATCAAGAACGCGTTTCGTTTACGAGAGGGCATCAGCAACGAGTCGGAAAAATGTCAGGGTTAAGGAGGTCCTCGCCATCAGGTGACGACTTCCATCGCCAGATGGATGCTGAACCCGACGGGGTGCTTCGCTGTCGGGATCGTATCTTGGAGGAATGGTGCGTTGGTGACGCAGAGAGGACCAATGCCTTTCTCAAGAGGAGAGCGCTATTTGCACCTTGAAAGCGCACGCTGCGTAGGCCGCGGGTCGCTCGGATGGGCCAAATAGCACCTACGAAATATTCTTCTGGGGAAGGAAAGTCGGAAGGTAACGTCGGTCAGTTCATCTCGAGACAGCGAAGGGAGAGGCCGCGGAATCTGACGGAGATTAGAAGCCTGGAATCTGCGAGTGCTCGGCAGAAGATCGGAGGTTCCGTGCTGGTTGGACCGTAGTGGAATGAAATGTGGGATTCTGTATGGGACCACTCACCCACCTCATCTTCAGTTTAAAAGTAAACAGAGAGTCTTTTGGGCAAGCGCGTTGGTGGCTCTTCTCTCCTCTCGAGTCTCCTCGGCGCTTGGATCCTTAGCGGGCAATCGGGCGTTTCCTCGGGCACGCTCTGCCCTGTCCCAAGAGGTCCACTCAGTTGGCTGGCAGCTGGACGGGCTGGGAGCGCCATTCCTTGCACTCCGAGCACTTGCCCTGCGTTCGCTGGTCTCCCACCGGAGGCAGGCGGGCGAAGGTGCTCGTGCCTCCGGCGGCTTTGCCCGAGCGGAGCCGTTTCCACGCAGCAGGCGCCCCTCAGCGCCCTCACGCGGAGCCGATTCGAGCGCGCCGTGCCGCCTCCGGCGCGCGTCCGAGTTCCAGCGGCGATGGCTCCGCCGACACCTAGTTAGGCTGACGAGGGCGGGCGGGTTCCTCCTTGAGCTGGTCCGTCGGGATGCACCCCGTCTCTCGATAGGGCGCTGGCTGTTTCCTGGAGAGCGTTGAATGGAGGCGAACCCTTCCCCCCCCCTACAGCCGGGACACCAGTCGGAGAGGAGGGAGACGCTTCCCGCAATTCCCGCACACCTGTCCTCCGATCCTTCTCCAGGTGGGCACGGATTCGTTCTCGGTGATGGGTACTCTGGCTGTGGCTTTCGTTGTCGGTTGCCTTGTTTCAAGAGGAAGAGCCGCGCAGGCGGAAGTGACGTGGGAGAGAGGAAAGGGGTCTCGGCCCCGAAGAGAATTCCCTCGGGTTCGGCTTTATGGCTCCCGTTCCGAGAGCCATTGATACGGCCGTCCTCCAGTCCCAGAACGAGTAGCCGCAGGACGAGAGCCTCGATACCTCCCGTAGGCAGCGCCAGAAACTCTTCTTTCCTGTTCCGGTTCTCTTGCCGTACTCTGAGGAATGGAGACGGGGTACTGGTTGAGGAAGCCCCGGAGCTCGTGAGAAACTCCCCGCTCGCCTGCTCGTGTGCGCCAATTATGGCTACACCCGCCCACAGCTGGGAGGAGGTGACCCCGTAATCACGCCTCGTGGACTCCCCGCCGACAACCCCATCGCGCGGCGCGCGAGCGCCTCGCAAAGGCGAGTATGGGGAGGAGCTACCGAGCCCCGCCGCGGCGGCGCACTGTGGGCCCACTCGCGTCTCCCTGAGGGGACCGGGTCACGGGTGTCTTCAGGGCGTCCGCCTACGTGCTCTCTCCCGTTCCCGGTCTAGAGGGAATCCGAGTCCTCCCAGCGCACACGCCCTGGCGTCGGGTTCCCAGGTTCGACCTTGAACCCGTCATCCTGGAGATGACTTCCAGAGTGCCTGCGTATCTCCTTACCTCGCCCTTTCCTTCCCCTTCGCGCGCCATCCGACGGGACATTTGGCATCTTCCCTCCGCCTTCTCTCGTGCCCACGGGCTCAGGGTCGGGCGGGGCGGGGGAGGAAAGCAGGGTGCTTTCGGCGCCCTCCAGAAACTTCTCCGCGCCTCCTCCCGGTGGGGAGAGCGCCAGGAATAGTCCCCTCACTTCCCCCTCTCGGGGCTCCCCGACCCCGCAAGCCCTCTGTGCGCAGGAGTCGGAAGGGGTGCAGAGGGACAACGATCTCATCTTCGCGGGGGCTGCCGCTGCCGCCCTCCGTGAGATCCGGACCGCCATGGAGCCTCGGCAACCGAAGGGACACAAGAGGAGAGCAAGGCGCTCCCAGTGACGGGAAGGGGAGTGAAGGGAAGAAGGAGCCGATGCTGATCCTCTTCTCTGACTCTCGAAATCGTCTAGCGCGCCCCACGAGGTCGAGGGAAGATCATCTGCAGGAAGCGAAGCACCCCTTCTCGAGGAAGGGGAGGGCGTAGTACGGGTGACCCTCCTCCCGTCCTCCGCTGGCTCAGTTGGGAAGAAGGGAGAGGTGCACCCTTGGTCGCTCTCAGAGCCCCTGGAGGCCGGCTGGGGAACGTCGCAAGGCGGATTCTCAGGCAAGGAAGAAGGAGGGGGAAGAGGAGGAGGAGACGAGGGGTCCAGAAAGATGCTGGGAAGAAGGCGACCGGCGCCCCTTAGGTAGGAGCAGCAGCGGGCCAAGGCGGTGTCACACCAGGATGCCCTAGCGCGCATGTGTGAGCAGGGGGACTCAGCGGCAGGTGACCCCCCATCGCGACCTCCTCTGGAGAGATGGGGTTCTGGGATGGGATCCGAACGTGATTTCACACCTGGGTGCACCGGGGCGTTTATTCTTCTTGCAGGAATCGATGGAGTCAAAGGGCTCACCGATTCCAATTATTACATTAGGAAAAAAGGAGAACCGGCGTGGTCCATCACGTACAAGAAGGGGAAGGGGGACGAAACGAAATTAGAACAAAAGGAAAACGAACTATAGCAAACAATAAAGATAACAAAAGAACAACAACAACAGCAAAGCAAAAACAAAACAAAAAAATAATAATGATTGGCGGGAAGGGAAGGGATCACGTTTCATGATGGGTGAGGCCTCTGCATCCGTTGAAGGATGCCGGCGAGCTCCTCCTTCTCCGAACCTAACGTGATCGCAAATCCAGGAGACCCCTTGGTTTATCATCCGGTCATGCCGGAGCATTTATTATAAAAAATAAACATACGTGTGTAGGGCCGTTGGGCCTACTGTGTCCGAAAATGCTCGGAATCTGTCGAGTGACCGGCATGCAGGCGGACAAGGTTCGCCTCGACAGCGGAGGGAGAGGGGTAAAACAAAAACAAAAGTAAAACAAAAAAACTACATACGAAAAATTGGGAGGGTTAGGGAAGGGATCACCGGAGCTGGAGCATGGGAGGCTCCAGTGCAACAGCATAAGTGCCGACTCCTGCCACTTCAGGGGGAGGGCCCGATTGTTCTTCAGCTCTGGGAGCCACTCGAAGTCTTCCTGTGGGATTCCCAGCATCTCACTCCAGTGCAATAGTCCTTTCGGTGAAGCACTAAGGGTCGCAGAGTCCGTAAGCTGGCCCATGGTCCAACTACCTAATTCCTTCGTCCGAAGACCTATTTCGCAACTGACCTCCCATTTGGCCTGCTGGTTTCTGCCCAAGTGCTCCCTGAGAAAGGACAGTGCCGCAGCTGGGGAGGTTCTTTGCGCCCACGCACACGTGGTGGGCTACATGATGACGTCCTGCAGAGAGCAGTTGCTGTAGGAGTTCAGCAGTCGCTGCCACATCTCCCTGCTCGCTTCGTTGTTCTTGGCCCATGTGAGAACGGTTTCCTGCAACCAGGCACTACCGTTCACGGGCTGGCAGAAGATCCAGTTGTTGGTCCTGGTCAGCTTGGCCACTCGCCGGAGCTCCAATCCGCAGCTGGACACGTCGCGTTTGCGCCGCGGCATCAGGAACGATGACAGTTTCGCGTAGCCGGTGGCTCGCTTGACCAGATATCGTACGAACTTCGCACCAGTTCGTGCTCCAAAACTTCGCCACTAGGGCAAGCGTCCTCCACTGGAGCGGTCGCTCCAGGCGGTCCAGCCTCAGGAGGCCGAGGCCTCCGTCGAAACGCGGAGCGTACAAGTCCTTTCAAGGAGATCGCTTGGGGTGCCTGGGTTCGGGATGATATGAGGGTGCATGAAGGGCTGCGCCCCAGTGCGTTCTCGCAAATGTGGGAGCCCTCTGATAGACGAAGGGTCATTCGGAGCGGGGGAGTTTGGCGCACGTGCCTCGGGGTATGTTCCGTGTTGCGTCCGGTGGTTTGGGGCGCAGGAACGCCCCTCCCCTCCCTGCCAAGATTGAGTCACCTTCGGAAGCGATTCCTCAGCACCACTCCTCCGGGAAGGTTTCTCTGGGGCCGCCCTCGGCAGTGGATCGACCCCGGAGCTCCGAGGGAGTTTCCTGGCAGACGGGGTCTCTCCGGCGGCTGGTTGGAGAGACCCCGGGCCGTCACACCTTTCCTCCCGAGGGCCGGGGCTCTCGTCATGCCCACGGCCTTCGTGTCCCGGCGGAGCGACCTCCTGCTCTCCCCTCTACCCTCCAAAGACCCCACACTTCCGCCCGGGACTCTTCGATACGGCAGGAGAATCAGATGCGTCGGTCAAAGAGGAGGGGAGGGGGACGGACGCCGTTGCGCGAACCTGACCGGTCATGACTTCGGAGCATCGGCGCATTTGTTTACCCAATGGCGCTCGCGCGGCTGCGGCGATGGCCGCGCGGTCACCTTCGCGGTCGCCTCTTTTTGTATGGGTGCGCGCGGTTGCTAAGCTACGCGGGAGGGAGCTTCGCGGCAGGAGGCAAGAAAGCATCTCGCGGTGCACGCACCCCAGTCGCCTCGAACGCGCCATCACGGAGGCCGTCAAGGAGGAGGAGGAGGAGGAGACAATGATGCCCGGACCAGCAGCTCACAAATGCAGATCTCGTTACGGGACCGTTCCGCAGGTGGCTCACACGCGGGAGGAGACGCGTCCAATCGGCAGCGGCGGGAACGGCGGAGTTTCGGAGAGCGGAGAAGGAGGGGTGGGCAGGACGGGAGCGGAGGGAAGAAAGGGGAGACAAGATCGTGCTCATGGCAGGGTTCCGAACGGACGCGCGAGTCGTCGCGGTTTCGAGGGGTAGGCGGGTTGCCAGGGCGACTGTCAGGTGCTCGGGACGCGCGTACACTAAAGCCGGGAAAAGGGTATCCCTCTCGAGTCCTCGACCTTCTCGGTACGCTCGGTAACGACACGTCCCAGGGCTTTTCGTCGAGCCCACAGGCAAGGTTCCTCTTGCGTGGCGTCGCCATCTGCTTCCGCTACGAGTCTTGGGGCTAACCCTGCATCCTGCTGGCGGCGACACTGCCGGATGTGCGGCTGGGGGCCCGAGGTGATAGAGGACTCCCGTCGGCAGCTCCATGCCTTCGCCACGGCTCAGGGCGTGCTTGGTGACGGAAGAAAGACGCGGACCGGGCGGAGAGGATCGAACCCAAGCGGAGGGTCTCCGTTAGCAACCGACGACGTGAGCGCGAAAGGGTGAGACTCCGGGATCTTCCCAGTCTCCCGCGCCAGGTTCATTCTTCGCTGATCGCCACCATCGGGGAGAGTCGCCACCGGGTCCACCTCCTCGAAGAGCGTGTACCAACCATAGGGACGGGGAAAGGGGGAGGCCTGGAGCCTTACGGAAAGAAGGACCTCTGTCTTGCTACCCGGATACGCTGGGACGTTTATCTAATAAAAAATAAACATTGACAATCTGTGTGGTTGGGCCGGTGGTCCAACCATGTCCACTTCCAAAGGAACCTGCCGAGTTGCCGGTACGCAGACCGGTGAGGTTCGCCTCAGCAGCAGAGGGAAGGGTCCAAGCAAAAGGAAAATAAAAAAAAACTTAAGGAAGGGGGAGGGGAGAAGGGATCATGGTCTGCTGGGGAGGGTCCTCTGCATCCCTTCGGAAATGCCGGCAAGTTCAATCCGCATATTTTCCAGGCGGGACCATCTTGTCATCCTCATGAAGAGTAAGGCAAAGTGGATGTGGCATCCCTGTCGCTCGGTTTTCCTATTGCATCGCTCCAGGCCTCCACAATCCCGTGTAGGCAACAGAGGGCTGCTAACGGGGCTATCAGCCGAAGGGCGTCGCGTAGGAGGGGAGGCCTTAAAGCGTCCCTGAAGTTGCCGCCGGGGGTTCCTAGGGTCGCAGCAAAGCGTTTCCAGAGGGGTTGGAGGGCACCACAGTCTACAAACAGCTGCGGGAGAGATTCACGTTGCCCACACCTGATACAGTTCGGGCTCGCACAACCCCGGGTCCAGTGATGCCTGCGGGCGTTGCGCGGGAGACCCCAGTGCAGCAGCATCAACGCCGACTTCTGCCACTTTGAGAGGAGGGTGCAGCTGTCCAAGAGCACAGGGGGACGGTACTAGACCACTGTAGATCTTCCCGTGGAAATATCCAGCAGCTCGCCCCAGTGCAGAAGTCCTCGGGGGTAGGGCACTCGGGATCGCAGCGTCTGCAAGCTGGCCGCTCACGCAGTTGCCCGGAGCTGTCTATGGATACCTCCCATCTTATTGGAGTGCTGCTGCCCACGTGCTCTCTCAGGGAGGAAGCACTGCGGCAAGGCAGGGCCTTCCTGCCCCAAACAAAACAAGGACCTCTGTCGGGTTCCTTGTCTCGCCAAGGATGGCGCTCGCATCGGAGTGGGCACGGCGCAGAGAAACGGCAACCGGCCCGTCCAGAGAAGACGCGCTGCCATTCCCAGCCGCAGCTGCTTCATCGCCGTCGAGCTCGATCGCCTCTGTCCAGATCTGCCCCTGAACTTCCCTCCTTCCCTCCTGAGACCCCTAGTGGTCACGACTGTTAAGTGAAAATTTTGCTAGTGGGGAGCTCGAGAGAGGCCGGGAGGGAGGGCAAGACTATCAGGGAAGAGGCGCAATGTGGGATGCGAAGCGCCCGCGAATGAGGGAAGGGTGGAGTCCCAGAGAGCAGCATCCACAACGGCGGCTGCGAAGTTGCACCGCAGTGACCACGATGTGGATTTACCTCGCTTCTTCGCTGGCGTTCAGGCATCCTTCTTCTCGCTCTCTTCCTTTCATTTGACTTTGGACTCTCCGGATCGAAGATAGCGCTTCCCCGACGGAAAAGCGTCATCAGCCTGCCGCCTCCGCCACCGTCATCGCCTGCAAGCCCTAACTGAGGTTCCTGATTTAAGGGATCCTTTCTGGATCCAGATGAACATCTCAACCGATCCTCTGGAGCGTCTGGCAAGTAGGAAAGAGGATGCACACGCCCATCTGGTCAAATCCCTGCAACACCGCCTCTTGCTCATCTTGATCCGTCCGTGCAACGAAGCTGTGTGGTTTTCTCCACGCACCTCCTCCGGCGTTGATGCCAGTTCTTCTCAGGAGGCGATCTTCTGGATGGTTCCTCCATCGGGAGGAGGTGGGAGGGTCTTATCAGTTCAGTATGTCAGAGGAAACCATGAGGCGCCCCATTTTTCCGAGGCGGGGTCTCCGCCCCTCGAGGCGCCTTCATGATGGGTATCCCGGAATCCGAGAGAGCCGACTATCGGGACGCGGGATATCTTCCAAATGTCCGTGTCGCAGGCAAGGAAGCTGCGAGGTCTCTGGCCTACTTTTCCTTGCTGTTGGAGTCAGGGCTGCTGCCGAAGGAGCAGACAATGCCCGAGGGGACGCTCTTGCTCCCCTTGCGCAGCCCCGGATCCGGACGCAGAGAGAGGGAGTCCATCTCAGGGGTGATCTTCATCGGTTCCCTCCAGCTGCTGTCTTCAGCCAGTGCTCCGTGATGCTGGCTGCTCAAGATAGCGCTGCGGGCGAGCCACAGACAGTGACGTGGTGCCCCAATGGCAGTGTCCCGCCCCCAGTGAGGTATCTCCTGCAGCCACGGTCTCGTTTTTGCCACGCAATCCTCTCTGGACGGAAACCTCGAAGCCGCTCGCGTTTCCAGGTATCTCGACGCATGACGTGGCTTCTCCCTGTGATACCTGTGATGGAATGAGGACCACATTTGAAGGACAAGGTGTGGGGAAGAGGGTAGCAGGTTGGTTCAGGAAGAGAAGGAAAAGCAGGAGGAACCCGGAAAGATGTTGTGAAGAAGGCGCCCGTCATCCCTCAGGAAGGAGCGGCGACGTCTCAGGATGTCGGATGCCTCTGGAAAGGACGAGGCTGGCAGGCCGGGAAAAGTGGCCACGTGCCCACGCACACAGATGTGGCGTTCACACCCGCGTACGTGGGCGAGCGAATCGCGCCATCAGAGACCTGAGTCTGAGAAAGCAGGGGTGTCCAGGGGAAGAGATGGACAGGGGAGCACCCGTGGAGAGAGATCGTGGGGAGAAGCAGCCGTTCACGGCACGATGTTCCATTGAGGGATGGCGCACATCGCACCCTCTTTCCTTCCGGAAGGCCGCCCTATGTCCGCCTTCGAAAGCATGGAAGGTCAGCTGCAGTCCCGGCTAGGAGCGGGAGGGGAGGGACCACGAGGGAGGGGAAAAGCACCCGAGGGCCCTCCTCGATCGCAATTAGGTTCCCTCTCAACCGTCTGTTGCGATCTTAGGATGGGAAAAGGACTGCGCCCTTCCCGGGAAAGAGGAACGCGAACGGATGCGCGCGGAGCTGGGTGGGGTTCCAGTTGCTCCTCTTGATTGCTCGGCCTGGGGTCCGCGATCGATTACCCTCTTCTCCTCCCGCTTCTTCCTCAAGGGGGGAGCCGTCATCTCTTCGGGAATTTCGCCCCTCATTCGCTGGGATCGCTTGCCTATCCCAGTAAAGCTCCCACCGCTCCCAGCCCCCAAGTCGAATCCCTGCTGACCTTCAAAAAATTCCGTTTCCCCTCGGAACTGTCCCTACTGATCGATACGGGGGCGGGCGAAATAATTCACTTCCTGGAATGTGGATGGGAGATCCCCTCCCCCCTTCCTTCCTTACAATCCACATTCCCCCATTAGATCCTATCTGGGACAAGGACTTTCACTTCCGAGGAACCGGGAGAGGAAATGATCCGAACTGCATTTGCGCGGGAAGCCCTGATTAATTAAACGGGAGAGGCCCCTCGTAGCCCGGGAGCGCGCATTTTTCACGCAAGACGCACTCGCGGGGGAGGAAGGGGAGAGGTGGAGTGAGCAGGGAAGGGGAAGAGGGTTAGCACGGCTTTTCTGTACTCCTCGGTAAGCTGAATGAAGGTGGCATGGCTCCCCGGGGACATCCAGAAAACCAAGGTGCGTAGAAGCTACCTCTGAGGCGTGGCTGCTGTGCGGGCTCAGTGCCAGCCCACGGCGTGGGGCGAAGAACCCGAGGGTCATGCACTCAAAGAAGGACTCGTTTTGGGCCCGAAAGGGGAATGGCCTCTACGAATGCTGTCGCAGTCGCCATCTTTCCTCCTCCCTTCCTCTTCCTCTTCCTCCTCTTCTTTCTTCCCCCTCCTCCTCCTCTTCCTCCCTCCCTTCCTTCCTCCTCCCTTCCTACTACGTCGTCGCCGAACGCAGCTGAAGGAGTGCGGGAGATGATGAGGATGGCGATGCCGACGATGCATGCACACGTCACCACCCCTTCCCCACGCGACGCCAAGGTCTTCCCGCGTGAGCAGCGGACGCGCCTGCGATCCCTCTCCCACAGCTCCGCGTGCCCGTGTGGGGAAGGCGCCTTCGAAGGGGAAGCCCCCTACTTAGCGTCGCATCCGATCCTCACGAGAGGAGTCTGGCGGCTCAGGAGAAGGGACATCTTCCTCTTCTACATCACCGCCTGCCAGGAAAGAGAAAGATGCTGGGAATGGAGTGGCGCGTTGCATGGTGGGAGGAAGATCGAAGATCAACTCTTTATCGGGAGCGATTGGCATGCTCGCGAAGGGTAGCCGCGGCACAGGACCGGGTTGCTCGCTCTGGACGGCAGAGAACGGCAAACTCCCCCGCACCTTTTCCGTCGGACGGGGAGCTCCAGAAGTCCAGAGCGCCCTATGGGGTTGTGTCTCAGTGCCCGAGCTGGACTCGAACCGGGAGCGCCCATGTGACTCTCTCCCGCTCCTCGGACGGAAGTCTGTCCGAGTCCTCTAATCGGGGCCACTGGGGGCTTAGGAGGCCAGGGAATTTGCAAAAGGGTTCTGTCCACAGCAGTGAGGCAGATCTGCTTTCGTCCATCCGGGAAGTCTTCTTGCGGCGCGCTTCCCGATGCTTCAGGTGGAGTGCACTCTTCTCGTTTCTTCCCGAGCGCCGTGGATCATCACAGGGACAGCCCTAGGGGAGACACGATTGTGCCATCGGAGTCGGCCTTTTCGCGCAGCCTCTCCGTCAAAGGGTGTTCGTTCAGATGTCGTGGGAGATTGCAGTCCGTTCCTTCGTCCGTCCCTCACACGAGGGGGCCGGCACGTGGACGCTGAGGGTTCCACCTGCCCGCGTCCCGCGTCACCGGAGATCGTGACGGGTGCCCTTCGCATGGCCCCCATGCACGAAGGGAGGGGAAGACGGGGAGCGAACTGCTTCCGGGAGAACCCTCGCATCCCCATTTCCGGCAACATCGCAGAACGCTCCGCCTGCACTTCCGGAGCTCCCAAAAGTGGGGCGTCTGGCGAGGTTTCAGGAGGAGTTCTGGAGGCAGTGGGAGATCCGGCCCATCTCTCCCTCCCCACGCAGCCGCCTGACGTCACCCGCTCTGAGGAGCCAAGTGACGATGAAGTCGATCAACCGGGTGCCCGTGATCTCGAAAGCAGCTGTCTGAGCGCCGCAGGGGGACGAGCGCAGGAAGAGGAGGAGGAGGAGGAGGACTTGTTTGGTTTCGAGAAGAGAATGGCCGCCACGAGTGCTATCGCTGTCATCTTTTCTCCTTCTCCTCCTCCCTTCCTCCCTTTTTCCTTCTCCTCCGCTTCCTCCTCCTTTCATCCTTTCTCCCCACGCATGGTGGCAACGATGAGGGTCCATCCCGGGGGCGACGGCACCTGTCGTCCTTGTCATCGTCATCCTGCAGAGGACGAGTGCAGCGCAAGCCGCCGTCGCGCCCGAAGTCATCTCGTTTCTTAGGCGACGACGGGTTCCTCGAGATCCTCCCCCGCCGCGCCTCGCGAAGGTCACGCGTGAATCCTTCCTCATCCTGGAACTACTCTAAGGCTGCGCCGTTTCCTGGGTCCGAAGGGGGCTCTGCGATCTTCTTCCCTAGAGGTCTCCTTCCCCCTCCGGGAATCCCTCGAGGGAATGCAGCAGGGAAGGAGGCAAATCTGCGGACTCAACTGCGCGGGCGGAGAGAGAACCGCGGTCAGCTGACCTCCATGGCAAGCGGCATGGGGGGGAGGAGGAAAAGGGAGAACGAGGGTGCCGGCTTCCTCGACGGGAAGATCGCCTACTCACTCTCCTCCGCCCTCCTTCCTTCCCCCTCTCTTCCTCCCCCTCCCCCTTCTCCTTCTTTTTTCTCCTCCTCCTCCGCCGGGAGCAGGCACCTTTCCCGGACGGAATCGGCGCCTTGCCAATCCGGGCTTCCGCTTCCCGTGCGGCGCGCGCGCGTCTGTACCGGGCGTCCCGGAAGCGGCAATATCCCGAGTTCCTCCCGGGAGCTCAGTTCCGCTCTGGTCGCGTTTCCCTGAACATCCGCCCGTCCATCCCGCGCGACAGCCCTGCTCCCTGGCGGGGATCCGCGTGGCTCCCCCTTCCCCTTCCACACGTCCCCTCCTTGCCCGCTCCAGGCTGCTGATCCCAGTGTTCCGAGTGTGGCGGCAACCGCTCCCTCTTCGCTCTGCCGACACGTTTCGTCTCCTTCCGCTCCCTCCTCGCATGGGGAGAGAGGGGGGGGCCTCGGCCTCCCCGCACTCCCCTCGATGCCCAGAGCTTGCAAGCCTTTCCCTCCGACGACCCTTCCCGAGACCTCTTCGCCACTGTCCGGTCTCTTGTCTTCCAGGACCGTCGTCTCGCGGCAAGGTGAAACCTCCACAGGGCCTCTCATCCCGCTTCCTCTGCTCCTCGTCTTCGTCGTCGCTCCCCTTCTAAAGATCCGGCGTCCGGAAAGGGTTCTTCCCCTCGTCCTCCTCCTCCTCCGCCCCCTCTGGCGCAAAAATGCTGCGCCTCATCACTTACGCCCGCAAGATCAAGCTGCGCAGTCACATCTTCAGCAACGACAATTTGGCGTTCTGGGTCCACTACCGCCTGACTGTCAGCCTCGTGGTCGTCTGCACCCTCCTGTGCACGCTCTACCAGCTCGTCGGCAGCCCCATCAACTGCGTCAACCCCTCCGGCGTGATCCCCACCCGCACCCTGGAAGTGTACTGCTGGGTGCAGGGCACCTTCACCGTCCCCAGCAGCCACGCCTCCGGGGAGCTGTCCCACCCCAACGTGGGGCCTTACGGCCCAGGAGAAGAGACCCTCCATCACTCCTTCTACATGTGGGTCCCGTTCGTGCTCACGCTGGAGGCGCTGCTGTTCCACTTTCCCCACGCGCTGTGGAAGTACTGGGACGACAGGAACTTCTCTAGCTCCAGCCACCTGGAGAGCCTGCTTCACAGGGAGAAGTTCGAAAAGCACCTGGAGCTGCTATCCGTGTACTTCGAGAGGCACCTGTCCTACCACAACTCCTGGTACACCAAATACGTGCTCTGCGAGGCGATGAACCTCCTCATGGTGGTCGCGAACTGGTCCATCTCCGTGCTCCTCCTGGGAAAGAAGTTCCTCTACTACGGGGTGGAGGTCTTGAGATACCTCAGCAGCAGGGCCGGATCCTCAGTGGACCCCATGACCGTCCTCTTTCCCAGGATGACCAAGTGCACATTCCAAGCCTTCGGGCCAAGCGGCAGCGTTCAGATATTCGACTCTCTGTGCATCCTGGCCATCAACATCATGAACGAGAAGATATTCCTTATCCTCTGGCTGTGGTTCGCGCTGCTTCTTCTGCTGAACGTCCTCACCCTCCTGTACAGGACAGCGTACACAGTGAGCTACTCGTTTCGGAAAAGGCTGCTCTTCATCCGGCTGACCACGGTGGACCCCAAGACCAGAGAACGGTTCACGGACACCGTCCTCAGGAGGTTCGGGGTCGGGGACTGGTTTCTCTTCCACAACCTGCTGCGCTGCATGGATCTGGACGGGGTGCACGTCTTCGTGCGGAAACTGATCGAGCAGTTCGAGAGGAGCGGCCAGCCGCTCCAGGAGCGCAGCCTGAAGATCAACGTGGAGTGAAAAGGAACGTCGCGGTGGTGCGAGCGGGTGGCAGACTGCGTCTCCACCTACATCCGGCAAAGGGAACGTGGCAAAGTGGCGAAGGAGGCTGGAACTGCAGTGCAGTGCCGTGCGAAAGATGGTATCGGAGATCCAGTAGGTCATTCCCGAAGTCAGTACTCCGAAAGGAGACAAGAGAAAAACAAAAGAAAGAAAGAAAGAAAAAACGCGAGTGCAGTTGTCGAAATCGATTCTTGGATGTTTTTCTTTCATTCGAAACAAAAAGAAAAAAAAAAAAAAAAAAAAAGCGTGGTTCCTAAGAACAATAAAGACATGCACAGTGTTCTTAAGAATGTCGAAGACCATTTCGGTGGCGAAAGAGCAAAAACGCATTGAGGAGAAGCGTGGTTGTTAAAGAAAGTTACCCCTCGCCCCCATTGCAGGCACAGCACCGAGCAGGGTGCTCGAAAATAAGGACACGCATCAAGTCGCTCCCCTTCCAGTGCACTCAGCGCCGGCGGCGAGAGGGTCTGCTGTGGTAAGTAACCATACCGATGTAGCTTTGATTTTCGAACCTTCTGCTCCACACGGGTTCTTCCGCGTGGGCCAGGGTGTGGTCTCGTCGGCACGTTCCGGGGAGGAAAAGGGAGGAGGTAATGCGCAGACTCTCTCGTCCGACATGGCCGACAGAGTTCCTCCTGGCCAGCAATTCACGAAACGCTTTTCACGCTGCCTTCATAAGAAGAGCGAGACGGTGGAGGCTGTCCACTTGGGTGTTGCTGCGATCGTAGTGCACCACTATCTGCCCCTGTAGTCCCCCCTGCAGGCGCCCCGGGGCACAGTGCTTGGAGAGAGAAATTTCGCTTGTTCCTGGGACGCTGGTCTCCTCGTAACAGAGGGAGTCTTTCCTCGCTAGCATCGCTGGATGAGGGGTGGATCGCAGAGTCCAGAAGAATGCCGCCATTAGATGACAGCAGGAAGGTGTTGAAGAAGTCATCATCATCAGTACGATCCCGGATTCAGAAATGGGAGAAGACCGCAGGTGAATACCGAGTATCCGAAGTGGTGGAATTCGTTCTTTCCTGTCGGGAACGTGGTTTGCCGAAGGATCATTTGGGCTGGGGAACCATTTTATCTGGAGACAACGTTTCAACAGAGCGGAAGGCGGGAGGAGCGCAGGCAACTGAAGGAAGGAGAGACCTCGGAGAATTTGTGGATTCACAGAGAGAAGAAGCTTGATAGATGAGTCGTGGTGTATATATATATATATATATATATATATATATTTCAAAAGCCACGGTCTTTGCCTTTCGGGGAGGGGGGAGAGGGTCTGACTGCGACAAATCTTCCAAGGTGGTACAGCGTTGCCAGAAGGTGGCACCTCTCCACTAAAAAGACTGGTTGAGAGTGTTCGGACGGAGGGCGTTCCAGGCTGGAGAGTTACCGGCTATTTTCCCCTCTCGTCATGGATTCCCCGACATTTCCTGCGGGAAACACGGGGAGAGTGTTTGCGTCAAGCTGAAGATCTGGAAGCCCGACCCGACGTTACAAGAGAACCGTGGTGGTGGCGGAGCGATGAAAGCATCCCAATTTTTCTTCCCGAAAGAAGCTTCCGAACTTGGTCATTCCCGGCTCGCTCTCCCGTTTCTTTCCGGTGCGCCGTGAAAGGAAGGAGGAATCTTTCGACTGGCGGCTGCACGACGAGCATGAGCTGCAGAACTGGGAAACTGCTCCCAGGGTCTTGATTTCGAAACGTTATCTCTTAACCGAGCGTTGTTTATGTATTCTCGTTTGATTTCGAAAATGCAGCGCGAAGTCCCTGTGGTGGAGGCTATCAAAACAAGGAGACTTTTTGTGCGCCAGCAAAGCAGCAAACAAACGCGTAAAGACGGCGGATTCCGTTCCAACGAGTAACACGGGAAACACAAACATCGCCTTTCTGGAAGAGCCGACGGAAACGGGAGACAAAATCTTAGCCTTCGAGGTATCCCTTCGGAAAGGTGCAGGTCGGTCCTGCCGTCGTGCTTTCCCGATGAGATGCGTTTCGAAGCAACAGCGGGGGATTTATTTCCCTCCACTGTTGCCTTCTATGGGAAATACCTCGCGTTGGTTTAGGCTTTGGTAGTCTTCCACAGTGGGGGGGGGGGGGGGTGCTGGACGGCAGGCCATCGTAACTCGGCATCCAGCCATGTCGCAGATCCGAGTAAACGAGTTCCACTGACCACCGATCATCTGTCGGCCTCTGGTTTCCCGTGGGAAGCGTGCTGCATGGGGGGGGGGGGGGGGCTACGGAGTCGGAACCTCCGCAAGCGCACTGGAAGTGGGTGCAGGAAGCTGGGCCCGGAAACCGCGCGAGAGCATCGAGATCGGAACGGGGAAGTAAGGGAGTGCAGCTCCACTATTGAGGGACTTCCACGAGCTGAATCATCCCAATCGATACGGCGCTGAGCGCACGAAACTGCACACTTTCGCCCTTTCTCCCCTCGCGTTCTGTTCCCGGTCTCTTCGGTACTGATGACTTGAGGATGTCGGATTTGAGCCATGACGCCAGTGTTAGGCACCGTCCTTCCCGAAACGTGAATGTGGACACCGAAGATGCATTTGACGCGAGGCCTGCCCTGACACCTGCCATCTGTCGCTAAAGAGAGAGGCTTTTTTGTCTTCGCGAGCAGGGTTACCGATATGCCATGGGAGGCTGTCTCTTCAGCGTTCGTGGCTCCCGGATGCTTTCTGCTGCTAATCGATAAAACGACCCCTGGATGATTCCCTTCGAGAGACAGAGAGACGCGCGCGCGGGGGTTCCACCCTGAACTTAAATGGAGACACCGCGTCCAGGAGGCCGCCAAAGCTTCGGTAGCCCTGCCATTTCCCAACGCCCTCCGAGAAGCAGCAGCAGGCATGTGATTTCGACATCTCTGGTAGGAGGCGATGATCAGATATGGCAAGGCATCCGAAAAGCGGCCGAGAGAGCTTGGCGCTTCACGGGAAACTTTCCTTCCAGATGCGTGCGCGCCAGCGCGTTTCACATCTGCAAGCGTTCGTTTCGTCATCGTCATTGTTTGGGTTTATCTGGACGTCATCTGACAGGCTGAGACAATCGTAAATTGGTTTTTTGCCCGATGCGCGACATCTTGCTCAAGATGGCCGGCTGTTTTCCCTTTCCTTTTGCAAGGACTTCTCATATTTCAAACTCCTCCGCGTCTTCCTTCGTCTCCCATCAATCTTTTCACGGAAGCAGCCCGTATGAAAATACCTGAGATCTCCCGGGATATTCGCTGCCAGCTACTCCGTGCTCCCTGCAAGATCATCTTCGATCGGATAGGGGGGGTATCTTGAAGAATGCGTTCTTCAGAGATCGGAACAATGGCTGGAGCCGCAGAATGCTGCAATTAACCACCTGCTTCCCGGAGTTCCCGTCTCTTTCCTCCACGCGTTCAGACGCGCCGTCCACCGGCGCGGTTAACGCTTCTTTGATGCGAATGTGAGAACAGAAAAGGCGGAGACCTCAATCTTTGGTTTCGCTACCCAGCACGTATTTGCCGCAGCGAATCGGATGGGAGGACACGAGTTGCCGTAGGACCACCATCTTGTTTTCCCATCGCGATTGCAGGCGACGCAATAGACTTCGGCTTCCTTCTGTGCCCGACGTTCATCCTCCATGCGTTTTGAAATGCCGCGAGCGGTCACCTTTCTTCGCGGAGGAAACTGGTTTTGCTTAGGAGTCAGCCGATCCTTCCCAGGTGTTCCCGTACTTGCCCAGGGAGATGAAGCGCGGTGAAAACGCAAGAAAACCTGACTGCATTTGCAAGTGCATGTTTTTCTTCTTCTTCTCTCTCCTCTCGATGGAGTCGTGCAAGCATCTGTGGAAATTTCTCCACGGAAAGAAACGGAAACACCGCCTTCCTTCGAGCGATTTGCACGGAGGAACGGCTGCCGTCCTCCGCTCGGGCGTCTCCCGGCATCCCCTCGCAGCAGGCGCAGACATCGGTTGAGCGTCTTCTGTCCCGGCGTTCTTGCAGCAATCCCAAGTGGCCCGTCGCATCTGCCGTACCTCTCCTGCATCGTTCCCTGGGACACGGGAGCGCATTCGAAACTCTGCACAAAGAATCGTTCGATCCTGCGCACAGCGTGTTCTGCCGGAGCAGCGCAACTCCCTCCCCTCAGGAGGGGACGACCCTCCAAATTCCAGACGGTCCGCTTCGCGGCCCCAAAACGAAGTGGGTGTCACTCGGCGGGTGAAAGAGAAAGCATCCTTGGCACTTGGGATGGCATCCCTTCTGCCGAGAAACCTCCCGAGTGCGCTCCTGCCTGCCTCGGCACGCGCCAGATGGGAACGGTCGGGAAGTCTGTCCGTCCGTGGCACTTCTTCAAGAGACACGTTGGCGGGGAGAGCGATTTGTGATCGGTGTGACACGTCGTCGCCTGCCCCATTTTCCCGGGCTTTTTTGTCGTCGCCTGTTCCATTTTCCCGGTCTCCGAGAGTAAAGAAAGGAAAGGCATCCGGAAGCTGGCATCCATGCAGCGAGGGACCTCCGATCTCCAGTTGGACCAACCGGAAGAGCTGCTTTGGTGAGATGGGAGGCAGAAGGCTTCCGCGTAGGCAAGACCTGAATGCAGGGAATGTTGCTGGAACAGGCGTATCTCCTCACCAACTCCCTCTGAGCAAGCCAGGGCGCCCCCCACCCTCTCCCTTCCAAGGTCCCAGGGCTGCCGCTGCCACCACGATGGCCGCGAACCCGTCTCGGGGTGTCGGCGAAGCCTCCCTCGTTTTGGGCTCCAGACGGAGGACGAGTCGCGTCGAACGCCGGAGGATACTTTTTGACCGGCGAGCCTCGACGCCCCCAGTCGTCCTGGGGACCGGCGAAAAAAGCACTCGGCGACGAGGGCTGCGACGCCTCGGGCGTCTCCGAGGAGGAAACGTTCGACGGAGGGGAGGAACAGAAACCCACGCGGCAAGGAAGTCCTCGCGCCCTTACGGGTATGCGCTCCGAGGAAGAAAGCAGAGAGGCCGGGCCGAGCGGGGAGAGGTCAAAACTCGCGAGAATCCGGGCACTGCTGACGCGCGCGGGTTCGGCCCTCTCCGAAGCGCTGACGCGGCGGCTATCGGCGCAACGATTTTGCAACCGAAGAATTCGGACGGCACTCTCCGGCCCCAACCCGTGCTGCTGCCCGCTGCGCACTTGAAAACCGATCGCGGCTTCCACGGCTGAAATCAGATTGTAGAAAATGAACCGCGCGAGATAAGCGCGGAAGGTCAAGCCGGCGCAAACATGTTTTCTTTTTTTTTTTTTTCCTTTCTCCCCCCCCCCCACCCGGGGCTGCTTAGAGAACGCAGAGGACACGACCGCGCTTCTCGTGTCCATGGTTTCTGTGCCGCGCTCCGCGCACGGAGCATCCAGGATCCTCGGAGTCTGAGACGGAGGCTGCTGGCGAAGGGGACTTTTTTTGAAACCTGCGCATCGGGCTGGAGCGCAGGTCGGAAGCGGCTCGGTCGGCGCCGCGCCCGCGCAGCGCTACCGGTAGCACGCGCGCACAGGCCGCCCGCAGGTCAGCTCGAGTCCGTCGAGGTCCGAGCCGGGGGAGGGACGGAGGAGAAGCTGCACGCGGCGCCCGTGCAGGGGCAGCAACCTGGGAACGCCGGTCCAGGCGGCGGGAGGAACGCGCGAGTCGCCGTAAGGACGCCCGTCCGGTCGCCCCAACCCAGCCTGCCGCTTCCCGGCGTTTGTCCCTCGCTGCTCCCGCAAAACGAGCGCTCTCCTCGCCTCCCGCGAACGCGGCGCGGGGGGAACGGGAGGGAAAAAGGGAGCGCAGGAGGGATGTCCCCGAGGAAGGGCGAGGGGGAAAAATCGAATTTGCTGCTCCTGGCTCGTTGGAAAGGAGGAGGCGGGGCGCGTGCGAGGATATCTCCCAAGACATCGGGAAGGGGAGGAGGGAGAGAAGTGGGGAAGGAAGGGGACGGCGTTCGCAACTCCTCCTCCGGCGTCCCCCCCGATCCCCTCGGACTGTCTCCATGCGGGCGGTCTCTTGCGCTTCCGCGGAGAGCACAGCATTACCGGGGAGCTGCCTGGTCCATTCTCTCTTCTCTCTCTCCTCCCTCCCATTCCTGGTCGCCCTCTCCACCTGGATGTCTGCGCGAGGCCTGCCCAGCTGCCTAGCGCCCCTTCCTTCCCTCCCTCTCCCTCTCCCCCCCTCTCTCTCCGTCCCTCGTTCCGCGGGCTGGCGAGGTCGCCCGCCCTGCGCCGCCGCCGCTGCTCTCGGCCGCCGCGGAGTCGCTCCGCCGGAGCGAAATCCGCGCTGCGCGCCCGCTACGTCACCATTGAATCAGTGGATGCGACTCGTGGTGCACGGAGGGAGTGCGTATGTGGTGGTTCGTGTAGTCGCCCGCCCGCCCGCGTGCTCGCCGGGACTTCTGCAGCTGCGCAGCAGGTAAACGAAAACCCAAAAAAAAAAAAAAAAAAAGGAAAAAGAAAAAAAAAAAAAAAACCACGGGCAAAGCGCATGCGGACAGACGGGCGCACGCGCACGCTCAGAGAAAAGCAAAGAGCGATTTTTGTTTTTCCATTTATTTTGAAAAAAAAGGGAGCGAGGACGAGCGGCGGCAGCGCGAAGCTTCTTTGCCGCGAAAGGAGGCGCGCTTGCGCATCCCCCCTCGAACGACCCCATTTTCTCCCCCTTTTCCCCGAGCTCCCCCCGCGGCGTGCCATCCCGCAGGGGTATGCGTGTGTGTGGGGAGGAGGGGGAGGAGCGAACCGCGCGCGTGCGCAGGCACTCCCCGTTCCTGTCCCTCCTCTTTCCTCCCTCCCTCCCGCCGCGAGATCGGCGCAGCTTCCCTGCCGACGCGGCCGCCATTCGCTGTTCCCTGCGTGCGTGCGAGCGGGCGATAGGAGGGGCCGCCGCTCCCTGCTGCTATGCCCGCCGTCGGTCGTGGGTCTTCCACCGCTGCTGCTGCCGCTGCCTCGCGAGCCGACTTCCGGGGAGAGGAGGAGGACGAGGAGAGAGGTACGCGCGCAGGGAGGGGGGTGCATAGGGGAAGGGAGGTGGAGGCACGTAAACGAAGCGCGCCCTCCTCATCCTTCTCGTAGCCGTGGATACCGAACCGGGCGCTTACGGTCGCGCGGCGATCTGGGTAGTTGCGTGTACGCGCGAGCTGCCGGTGGACGTTTTTGTGCTGTTGCGCGCGCGCGCGCGTGTGTATGCGTGCGTACGTGCGTGCGTGCGCGCGCGGGTAGATAACCCCTCCCCAACCTGGTGGCAGGGCGGCCTTTCTCTCTCCCTTCCCTTCCCGTTCCCCGCTGGCGAGCAGACGGGCACGCCTCAGAGCACGCGGCTCCCGGTGGGCGGCCCGCTGAGTTTTGTGGTCCTGCGTGTGCGTGTGGAGGATTTCCCTCAGGGAGTGCGACGAAGGGGAGGATACGTGACATCCATCGGTGTTCCGGGTGCGCTTTTTTTTCTTTTTTCTTGGAGACGGGAGGGTGGGAGGAGAGGTGCCGGTCGCCTGGATACGGAAGCAGCGGAGGTGGCCTCGCCTTGGCGTCTTCCGCTTGCTGGCCGCCGCGGATCATCTCGCCGACGCCGCACCCCAGAGGTGACGTCAGCAGAGACGGGAGGGGGAGGAGGAAGGAGCGAAAGGCGGTTCGCAGCATCAGCGCCTCTCGCGGCGTCGGTGGTCCGAAAGTTCTGCGTTTTCTCGCGTTCTTTCCCTTGCCGCCGCCTCCGAGCACGAAGGGCAGGGAGCGAGGCAGGGCAGGGGTCGCCACCTCCCGGATGGCGCGCGCGCCTCCATGAGGAGGCAGCAGCAACGCGACCTCGTTCCCCCTTAGTCGCCCCCTCCTCACGCGTAGCCCCGAGCGCAAAGCTCGCCCCGCCGAGGGAGCGATAGGAAGAAGGGAGGAGGAGGAGCAATCGGGGCGGGGAAAAAAAAAAAAAAAAAAAAAAAAAGGAGCCCGTCTTCCCTCGTCCCCTGGAAAGGGAGAGAGGGGGAGAAAGACGCAGCGGCCAAGCGGAACGCGGGCGGAACGACCTTGCGTGGTGCGCGCATGCGCGATGTGAGCCGAGCCGCGTGCCGAAGGGCCAGCCCGCAGCAGCCTAGGCGCTCTGCCTGACTGCGTGGTAGCAGCAGCCACGTAAGGGACCGGAAGAGATTGCCGCGCGCACGCTCTTGCTGCTGCTGCTGCTGCTGCTGCTGCTGTTGCTCTTGCTGGGTCATCACTGGGCACGCCAGACCGCCGCCAACAGCAGCAAGCGGCGTAGTTGATCTGCGTGTGTGCTCGTTGCGTTTTCGTCGCCCGGCGTCCCTCGGAGCGGGGAACACCGGGCGTTCATACCTCGTCGTCACCGGCTGCCCTTGACCTGACCACCTGACCTCCCCAGCGGGAAGGGTCGCTTCCTCCCTCCCCACGAGCGAGCGCGCCTCCTGCGGGAGGGTGAATTGGGGTTTCGCTCCCTTTCTCCCTGTAATCCGGACACGCCTCTTCCTTCCAGGGAGTAACGCAGACGGAACATGTTGGGCCTGTTCGGAAACATCAGGGGTCACCTGGTCATCTCGAAGAGGAAGGTCCGGGTTGACAACTGGGTGTTCCGGCTCCACTACCGCATTACGCTGGTCGTCCTGATCGGCGCCTGCATCGTCGTCACGGCTTCCCAGTTCATCGGCACCCCGATCAGCTGCTTCGGCGACAAGATCCAGGTCGGGCAGTTCGAAAAGACCGTGAACACGTACTGCTGGATCTCGTCCACCTTCTCGGTGGCCAAGGCGTTCAACAAGAACGCCCGGCTGGGGAAGGAGATACCGCACCCCGGCGTGGCCAACTACGTGCCGGGGGAGGAGGAAAAGATCCACCACGCCTATTACCAGTGGGTCCCCTTCATGCTCTTCCTGCAAGCCATCATGTTCTATGTGCCTCACTACATCTGGAAGATCTGGGAGGAGGGCCGCCTCAAGAACTTAATGCTGGGCCTCGACTCCCTCATCATGACGGAGGAGGAGAAGGACAAGAAGCTGGCGACCCTGGTCAAGTACATGTTGACGCACCTTCGGTCCCACAATCTGTGGTTCACGAAATACATCATATGCGAGATGCTGAACTTCACCAACGTCGTCTGGCAGATCTTCTTCACCGACATCTTCCTGGGCAAGGAGTTCACCCGTTTCGGTATCGAGGCCATATCCCACATCACGGCCAACGAGGAGGATCGCACGGACCCCCTCACTGTGGTTTTCCCCCGCGTCACCAAGTGTACGTGGCACATGTTCGGCCCTTCGGGGACAGTGCAGAAGTATGATGCCCTCTGCGTCCTGGCCTGGAACATTATGAACGAGAAGATATACGTGTTCCTGTGGTTCTGGTTCGTCACCCTGTCGATACTCTCCGGCTTGGAGTTGGTGTACCGGCTGTGTACCATCGTGTCAGTGCAATTCCGCGCCCGCCTGCTCCGCTCCCATGGCCGCTCCGGGAACGAAAAGTACGCTTACAATTGCCTTTTCGTCAGTGACAAAACGGGAATCGGAGACTGGTTCCTCTTGTCCCACCTCGGGAAGTACATGGACCCCCTCTACTTCGGAGACCTCATCAACAGCCTGTGTCAGTCCATGGACGACCAGCGCTCCTCGGAGATGGCAACCATGAAGTTAGGAAAAGCCTACGCTTAAGGACGAAGAGTGATGGCTTCTATCCACTGCCTTTACAGCCTTCTATTTTTTACGGAGCTACGGGAAGATTAGATGGACACGTAACGGAATAATAAAAAAAAGAGTTTATTTTTACTGCATATTTTTGTGCTGGACTGTCGTCACCGTTAAAAGATTCGCCCGCCGGAAAAACTTGGAAAAAGGGAAATCTAACTCCACCCCCGCTACCCTCTCGTGATGTTTCGAAGGGCTGATTTATGCGCACCAGCCTGTGAAACTCGTGTGACCAGACGAAGAAGGATTCCTTGCATTCCCTGGTTAATTTTTTAAAAGTGTGATTTTTTCTAAACAAAGAAGTGAAAATAAATCACGTGACAATCTGAGGAAGAGGAAAGCGAGAATTTGGGCGGATAGGGAGGGCCCCACCGGGTGACCCGGAACACGACGACGACGACGACGACAAGCGGCAGTTCCAGGACGCCGAGTCGGTTGTCCAGTTTTTTTTTTACGTGATCTTCGGCCTGTGATGTGTGATTTTTCGGTGCCCTCCATCTGCGTTTTTTCTTTTTTTTTTTTTTCTCTTACGGTTCAAGAAAATCGGTAGCGAGTGAGCGCACGCGCTGACGAAAGAGGTCAAGACTGCACGGGAAAGTTGTGCGTGTCTTGGTCAGGTCCAGCGGTCCCACTCTTATTAATTGGCTTTCGAGATCTTCGCCTTTCTCGTATTCAAATCTTTCCGCCTTTGGTCCGCTTACGCGGCGTGCCCTCCAGCTACTGGACGGAATGCAGCTTCCAGCACTCGGAGTTTCGTGATAATCGTACTGCATCAAAGATGCTGATGGAGCACTCGGAGTGACCCGAAAATGCGCGCGCGCGCGCGCGCGCGCGGTGACTCCATTCCCTCTGCTTTCGAGATCGGTCTTGCGGAAACAAACAGGACGGCGCCAAGCGGCCGGGTCAGAGGTCTGGAGCAGGAGAGAATGCCAGCGCGTGCCACGTCTCCTCCCGAAGAAACGGATCCTGGAGGCGGGAAGATGAAACCCTCCGGGAACGCGCTGGACTCCGAGATTCATTCCTCTGCACCTGCTTTCTCTTCGCGTTTGCCCTCTACAGGACCACTCACCCCGAAGGTACTCGCTTTTACCAGGAGTGACCTGGATCGACTCAGCCCTTGCTCGGGACGGGATGCCGCAGCGCTACCAGCAGAATCACAGCTGCTGACCCGTGGGGTTTCGCGCTGCCATCGGAGGATGCTCTTCTTTTCCAGCCACCGTTGCCGCGGTCGGATCCAATCGCCCTGCGCCCAAGCAAAGGCTGGAGAACCCTTGCTGAAAGCTCGCCGTATGGAAGGGCAACAGCACGCCAGGTGATCGGCGCCTGCCAGAAAAGGAAGGGAAAGTCTCCGCGAAGAGGACTCTCGTGTAGCCATTCGTCCGAGGGAAACCGGCAGCCGCTCTGCCCCCTCCCATTCCTCCCGAGGGGCAAAAAGTCCGGAAGCCAGTAGGGCGATGGCGGACTCCCGGTCGCTCTCGAAGGTCGGACTGGAGTTCTCTCGTGCGGAGCGCGCCCGCTGCCTTGCGCGGAAGTCGCTTCGGGAATGCGCTTGCGAAGCGTACCCGAAGCGACGCCCGTCCTCGCGTAACAAATCGGTGAACGCCCCGAGGCGAGAACGCTCGGGAGATTCTCACGCCCGGTTACCAGGGTTCGCCCGCAAGTGGAAGATGGTGGGAAGTCCTCCTCCGGAGGTTTTTTTCCCCGAGCAGGCAGGTTTGCCCATCAGTGCAGGACCCCCGAATCGCCGCTGACCACCGACTGGGAGAGAGCGATCCTGCGCTCCACCCAGCCCAAGTGACTTTGTGCTGCTGCTGCTGACGCCGCTGTTGCCCTGGCCGAACGGCTTTTCTTTTTGGCTTTCGCTCCCACTGCAGATAAGATATGGACCGCCGAAATTCCACTTCCCTTTATCTCGAAACAAGATAAAGCTGCATCCGCCAACCCCCCCCCCCCCCCGCCGATCCCACCTCCTAGAAGCCGGGACTGCGGGAGTTTTCGGTGGGCGGAACAAAAAAGGCTCAGATACACAGGAACGGCAGCAGCTGTTTGCTCATAGCCCCCCCCCCTCCCCTCACGGATGGAAAATGAAGAAGTCTTTCCTTCCCTCCTCCTCCACTCGGCAAAGAGAAGCACCAACTGGTTGACGCGTTCGCCGTGGGCGCCGGCGGTGATATCAGCATCGTCGATCAAGCGCTTCCTGCCTAGGAACAAGCAGGAGACGCCCTTTACTTTTTTTCTTCCTCTTTCCTTCGATACCGGGCGCTCTCTGGGCCGGGTGAGCTCATCGGAGAGGTGAGCAGCGCTCCGGCATGAGAACCGGGTGCTCCGGGGGCCCGCATGGGACGCGAAGAGGGTAGACGGTTGCAGAGCGCGGTCCCAACCGGAGTGCGCGCGCCCGTCCTGCTGCTGGCGTCGTCGGAAGAGGCCAGCAGCTCCTCGGATTTCGTGCCAAAGACGCTCCGCTCCGGGGAAGGTTCGTCGGGGAGGCTGCTGCAAGGGAGGAAGCCGCGGAGACGGGAAGCGCGTCAGCTGTCGATCTCGCGAAAATGGCGGATGCGCCCAGGAGGGTTTCAGTCTAGTACTCCGGATCGACCGGGAGTTTCTTGCTGATTTCCGGTGGAATCTCTGGCTGAAGGCCGTGTCAGGTGGCCTCCGGGGACGAGAAGGAAATCATGGCTCGCTTCCTCTCTCGCCGACAGAGGATCCCTCGGCCCTTCCTCGCGCTGGGCAGGCAGGTCGCAAGCGCAGAGAGGCTGGCGTTTGCCCGGAAACTAGCCATTCCGTTCATGTAAGCAGTTGGATTCTTCCCAGCGACCCCGCACGGCGGGTCCTCTCTTATCCCCGCTCGAGGATGCTGAGATGCCCTGGGTGCCTCTGCTACCGCCCGTGAAGCAAGAGCCGTGCGAAACCGGAGATACGGGGTGCAGGAGCGACCTCTGGTGGCGTGTGCGGATTCTTCAGCACCCAGGAGCTCCGAGAACGCCTGGAATTCTTCCCGTTCTCCCGGACTCCCGGAGCATCCTCACGGTAGGTGGTACTTACGTGTTGATGTTTCTGCATCTCGTGGCGGCGCATTTGCTGGTGAGACGCTGCGAGCGTCCTCCTCTTGGCGTAGCCCCTCGGTCCGCTGACCCCTCAGTTCTGGACGTCAGCTCGCACGAAAGGACTCGGGAGCGCAGGAGGATTCGTCCGGCGACTCGCTCTCGGAGGGAGCAACGAGCGGCGCCCTCGCACCGCGATGCCTCTCGCAAAGTCCGTTTCCTTCAGCGTCAGATGTCCTGACGGGGTCTCCGCGCTCTCGGGAGACGTTGAAGGCCAGCATCCCGGTCCAGTGCGTTTCCCCCAGCCACTGCGTCGCGCGAGATGTGCATAGGGTTTCGATCCCTCCACACCCCACGTTGCGTTCCCGGCCGCTGCTTTCGCGGGGATCCATGCTCCTGGCGCACGCAGGCGCATGCTGCTTTAGAGAAGTCCTCCTGGCACCGCGCGCGATGGTGGTCCCCGGACGTCCCCTTACGCTGGGAGGAAGCACGCACTAGAGCGCGGTCGATGCAGAGAGGCCGTGAGGCCGTCGTCCACCCGCCGCGAGCGAACGGCGCGCCCCCGGGTGGGGCCGGCAGGTTGATTTCCTGCTGCCTTCTCTAAGGACGCGCGCGCGCTTCCTCCGTGCGTCGTCTCTCCTCGAACCGGCAGCTGCATGGCTGACCGAGAGCTTCCAGAACGTTCGAAACTCGCCGCTCCACAGAACGACCTGCGCGGGAATCAGGTTGGACGCCGACCGCGGCACCACCTCGCATTGCCGAGACGCTCGCAGCTCCATCTGTTCCCTTTTCCCGCCTGCTCTGGCTGCTCCTTCTTCCTTCCGGAGTCAAGCCCTCAGGCCGCTTTGACTCCCACTCGCACACGCTTCCAGCAGCACCGACGCCTACCGCGGCGAGGAGGCGCCGGTGGTGACGTACATCCGGCGCTCTCGCCATCTTCCGGCCATCGTAGCGTCAGGAGTGGTCCCAGGTTCTCTTCCACTGCCTCCTGGAAACCCCCGTCCAGAGGGCGCCTCGCCATCGTCTCCCGGCAACAGCCTCGTCTCACCCACCCGCGGCGGCCAGTAGCCGTCCGGACAGGCCGGCGGCATCGCCGCTCAGGAGAGTCACTCGATACGCCTGCCTTGGGGGCAAGAGGAAGGTACGTGACGAGACGCACGAAGCACTTTTTTCTCCTTCGGCCTCTCCTCCGCAGCGCTGGCGCCGCCGCTGCTCGCGGGGCGTGCGGCTACGAGCCGAGCAGCCCGGAGGGGAGAGAAGACGAGCCGCGTCCTTCCTCGCGGAGAGGATTTTCGTTTCCTTCTTCCCGAGGTACGGCAGAACGGGGGTGGAAAGGTGCCCCCCTACTCCGTGCCGGGAGAGCGCGCTCGCGCGTCCCCGTTCCGAGAAGGGTGAACTCTCGAAACGGCAGCTCCGTGGGCTGGGGACGGAGAGCAGTGGGAAAACAAAGGACCCTCGGCATCCTTTTCCAGGTCGTTCACCTCCATCCCCACTCCCCTTCCTCACCCCAATTCCGAGAGGGAAGTTCCGTCTCTTCTCCCCCCGTTCTCCTCCACTCCGTTTTCCCGAGGTCGAAGCGGAGGGATGCTCCGGGACGGACGCACTCTTCGGAGACGTTCAGCCCTCCAGAAGAGGCCTGGATCAGGAAGACGCTGCGCGCTGGGTGGTGCTTCTTCGGGCCGATCCTCGGGTCCTCCCTTCCGGAGTGGATCCGCTGGGAGCCCCTCTTCCTCCGCTGCGGTCTCGTGGCCTCGCTTCCGTCCTCAATCCGAGACGAGAGAAGGCGTGACGATAGCTTCCGTCGCCGAGTCGGATCAGCTCGTGGGTCCACGCTCGGGATGCAGGATGTTCCGGGAAACGCGAGGATGCGGCCTGACGGCGAGAGCGTACACTCCCAGTCTTGGGAGTCTACGCTCTGGCATCCGCTGAGGGACATGGATGCGACTGCACTGGGGTGGGACCGACGAGGAGTCTTCGGGAAACTGCAACGGCACCTCTTCCTTCTGGAACGCCTCCTCTTCCGGTTCAGGCGCCCTCCACAGTTTCAGAGTTAGCACTTCTGGATGGAGAGGCGCAAAAAAAAACCCGTCTGCATGAAGGCACTCGGGAGAGAACCCCCCTCCATCCCTCTGAATTTCATCGCAGGACAGGAAGGAGGGGCGAGACGAAGAAGGGAAGGATGCGGGCCCACGGAGAACCAACCACTCGCGGACCTCCGCTGCCGTGCACTCCCGCACTCTTCATCCACAGAAGACTCCTTTGCTAGAAGAGTCAAAACCTCGAGGACTTTGTGTGGTGCGTTTGCTCCGAGGCCAGTGGTTTGACCGGAGGCTCTTCTTCAAGCGCGCGCGCGCGCCCGTGGCTGTCGTGGTTCATGGGCAGGAGGCGATCGGTGCGCGCCGGACCGCGAGGCAGGCCTCTCCCTGTCCCGCGAAGCTGCAGAAGCAAAGAGCGTCCTGCCAGCCATCTTTCTGGAAGCCGCGGGTGGCGCTCTCTCCGCCAGCTCTCAGGAGGAGCTGCTGCCCCACTGCAACAGAAACCCGGAACGGGGCAAGCGATGCTTCGCAAGGGCAGCCCGAACCTGCGACAGAGACTGTGCGGCTGCTGCGGTCTGCGCCCGTGACACCGTCGAGCGTCCCGGGTTCAAATCCTGCCCGGAGAAGGACCGACGCCGAGAAACGGAGGGCGCGTCGTGGGTTTCCAGTTTCCTCCGCAAGATGACGCTGATTGGCCTATTCGAGTGCGGTGGCGCTGGAGGAAATAGGAAACTGGATGCACCCGTTGACCGGTGGGTGATGGAAGTTGACTCTCCGGGTCCTTCCAGGAATCAAGGATTTCTTCGGGGTTCCCCTCCAGTTGTGGAAATAAAGCCCTCCCTCCCTTCCCCTCCTCCCCCCCAGTAGGGAGACCCTTCATCTCGTACCATGGAGCTGGTTGACAACTGGTCTTGCAGGGGCGTTTATTTATAAAAAATAAACACACGTCCGTGGCAGGACGTTTGATCCTGTTACATTACTTATAACTACGAGAAGGAACCTGCTGGGAACTGGCACGCGGGTTCGCCTCGGGAGCACAAGGGAAGGGGAGACAAACAAAATGAAAAAAATAAAAATAAAACAAAAAGCATACAGTCAAAAAAATGGGGGGCTTCGGGAAGGGATCACCGGATACTGGAGGGTGTCCTCTGCATCTTTGTAAGGATGCCGTCAAGTACCTGTTTCAAGACTCCCAGATAGGGCCTTCTTGACGCTGTCCTCATGAAGAGCACGGCAAAATAGATGGCATCCCTGTCTCCTGGCCTCTAGCGTCGCTCCATGCAGCCACGGCCCTCCGCGTGGGCAGCAGACTGCTGCTGGGGATGAGGCCGGCATGAGGGCGTCACGCAGGAAGAGGCGCTTTACAACGTCTCTAGCGTTGCCGCCGGGGGTTCCAAGGGTCGCGGAAAAGCGTTCTCAGAGGAGCTGGAGGGCAACACAGTCCACTAGGAGGTGCGGGAGGGACTCCCGCTCCCCGCACCTTGGACAGTTTGAGTCCACCCCTACACCTTCCCCTGTGTCCAATGATGCCGGCGGGTGTTGCACGGGAGGCCCCAGTGCAGCAGCCTCAATGCCGGACTCCTGCCGCTTCAAGGGGAGGATGAGGATGTTCATGAGCACCGGGGGACACTGCAAGTCTTTTCCGGAATACCCAGCGCAAAAGTCCACAAGGTCGAGCAATCGGGGTCGCAGCGTCGGTGAGCTGGCCCGTCGTCCACTTGCCCAGCCCTCTTCTCCTTCCGGAGCGGAGGCACTGGTGGAAGTCAGATGCCCCCGATGAGTGGACCTGATTGGAAATTGACCCTGCCAGGATCAGAGTCCTCCGGGGTTCCCCTCGCTTTGTGAAAATGGAGCCCCCCTTCCTCGGAATGAGACCCTCCGTCTCGTATTTTGGAGCTGGTGGATCGATGAACTCTCCAGAGTGTGGTGAAGAAGCGTGCTGCTCCCTCAGGGAGCGATCCTTTGGGGAAAATTGGGGAGCGCCCCTTCGGGGTTCTCTTCAGAGGAGCACCAACAGGCAACGGTTCCCTTGTGGGTTCCCTCTGGAGAAGAGATTCTGAAAGAGGATCCTTTCTTTCGGGCTCCCTTCGGGCAAGAAAAAATGGAGAGGGACCCCTCCGGAGGGAATGAGAAAGATTCGTTAAGAGTCCACGACGAATTCCCGGATCGACACGGCGCCTCCTCCACGTGACTAGGGACTCGACAGTACAGTTGTGGAGCTCCCCCGCTTCACCCACGGAGGAGGAACGGGGCCGTCACCGGGGTCCGGTGACCTCGTGCTGGAAGGATGAATGGTGGTGGTGGTCCTTGACAGTGTTGTGGACCATCACCAGGATGACTGGCTCGGCGTCCCGCGGATCGGAGGCGTCCCCAAGGGAACCCGTCCGCTGCTACTGCTACCGCTGAGGCGACTGCGCGCGGTTCACTCCGTGGCCTTCCCCCGGAGTTTGGCGTGGGGATGGAGAGCAGGAAGAGGAGCTGTTGCCAAGGAGAGGGTGGACGAGACCTCCGCACTTCCTTCTTGCCTTTACCCTCGGTGAGGTTCCTCACGGTGCTACTGACGATCTTGTACCAGGCGACTGGGGTGCTCCGTCCGTTCCCCGAGGTCTTCCTCCAGGCGCTCCGCAGGGAAGCCCGAAGAGGCGCCCTTCGGAGATAACGAAGACAACGAAGATGAGGGTTTCCTTCGGGGTTCCCCTAACAGTCTCAAGAGGAACGGACTCCTTCCTCTGGAGTCCCTTTCTGGATTAGTAGCGTGGTCCCCTCCCGGGGTCACCCCCTATCTTGAAGAGTTGACACGCTCCCTCGGGAAGAGCCCGCGATCCTGCCTCTTGTGCGTACCGGTCAATGGTCGCAGCACGTCTTCCAGTTCTTTCTTCTTTTTCTCCGAACCGCACGGCTCGCCTGCGCCACCGTGGGAGTCCCGGGTCGCCGCTCCCCTGACCCGCGGCCGCCTCGCTGAACCCAGAAGACCTGCAGCTCATCTTAGAACGATCCGCTGCACGAAATAGGTCCTCACGCGGATCCACAGAGAATTTCGATTTCGGGAAGCAGCAGCAACGCAGAATCGGCCAAGGGAGTGGGGTTTCCCTCGAAGTGGGGGGATTACAAGAAGCAAAGCGGAAAGAAGAAGAAACTTTCATCTTCAACTTGTGTGGGGCGAGTACCAGCGGAAAGAAAATTCCCGCTCTCCGGGGATCTCACTCGACCCGAAAAGAAAGAAAATTGACGCCGCGAGCGATAGTGCGTGCCGCCAAGGCGCGCTCTTGTGCGCCCTCTCCTCTCCGAGGAATAGCGCCGATACCACCGCCTTCTGCCCTTCCTTGGTCTCTGCGTTTCGCAGCATTCTGTTGGAGCCTCTCTCCAGCGAAAGAGCGGCTCCGGGCGCAAGAGTGTCTCGTGACAGTGCGCGTTTCCTCGTGGCGAGAAACGTGGGAATCTGTGTTTCCTCTTCAGCGCGCTCTTGCGCACCCGCGTCTCTGCCTCCGCCGTTGGCCCAGCCTCTCCTGGAAAGTCACCGCGCGCCTGCCGTCTCTCGGAGAGCACCACACACGCACTTTCGGACCTCGGCACACGCCCCATCTGTCTTCCGATCCGAGCATTTTCACTCGAACTCAGGCCTTGGTGGACATTCCAAAAATATCCTCTCCATCCCGAGAGACGCTTCAGCACTCCCACTCCGTCTCCAAACCATGGAATTTGGTTTCTCCTCCGCTCCTTGCTCGCTTCTCTTCCGAATCTCGTTCCCTTGCGAGCGTTTGCTCCCTCTCTCCTTCGGACGTTGACCTTTTCCTCGTGAGTCACTCGCGCCTCGTGCTCCTCGGCGGTTCCTTTTCCCTTTCTGGTCGCGGCCTCGCTCCTCGCCTTCCGAAGAACCGCGCGGCCGTGAAACACGCTGTGACGATGGCGCGCACCATCTGTGCAAGCTCTTTTGCTTGCCTTTTTTGCGCTCTCTCGCCTGACGTGACCACCGAGATCCGGAAAAGCTCCGACGCTGTGCGGGGAGAATCGGCGAGACCCATCCCCTCCCGCGTCGAGCTTCTCTCGACGGGCACGGTTGCGGTGGACCGATACGCTGTGCTCCCTACGGAGGAAAGTACCAAAAGATCGGCCTCCAAGAGGTGGCGACCTCCGAACCACGGGCCGTGAAGCGATCGCGCTGGGTCCACGTGAAGCGAGAGGACGGCTTGCTGCGTCCTCTGAGCGTTCCCGGGATCCTTTGGAACTTTTCTCCGCCTCCCACAAGGAAAGACAGCTGAAAGCATCGTCGCTCTGCTGTTGCCCCACAACCCGCAGTTCAAGGTTGCTCAAGAAGCACACAGCCCGCAGCTGTCGACACGAGCAAGCCCAACATCTTGCGGGGAGCTTTGCTTCCCGAATCTTTCGCGCCGATCCGGGAGCCCTGACCTTCACGCGAACCTTCTTTCCGCCGTCAGTGCTTTGGCGGTTAACGCGGCTTCCAGGAACCGCGAACGTATCCCACTCGTGCGCTCCCCTCCCCCCGACACCTCCGGCTAAGAAATCCGACGGCTCGAAGCGCTAACCGTCGAGTGCTGCCATTCCAGCAGATGCGGAGGACTCGCGACTTTTGCTCTGCACGTTCCTCTAACTTTCCGTTTCGAATACCGGCAATCTTCAGGTCCGCAAGAAAAAAAGAAAGAGGAAGCGTGTCGTGACGGCCGTCGTGCGCCTCGTGATCTGCAAGATTAATTTATCTCATCCATATACCCCTTTTCGCATGTTTATTCTGATCTTGTCGACTGGAAGAAAACGAATTCCTCCCTGTCTTTTTCCCAAGTTAACTTGGATCCCGTCACGTGGCGCATGCACTCCCATAAACTGCTGCCAGGCGTGTACCTATAATTTTTTTCCCTTTCTTCCAGCTCCTCATGAGTTCGAAGCCGGCCTCGGCCTGTTGCTACATGATGGAGTCGGGAAGCGGCCGTACAGCCACCTGTTCCTTCCCGGGCGTACACGAAAAGAGTCCTTGATCCGATAGCAGATAGTGCTTACGTTGTGAGCTAAGGCTCAGTCATTCTCCAGACCGCAGGAAGGCGGCGCTGGCAGCGCGCGAAGACTGCGGAACTTCCCGAGCACCCATAAAAAAACAAGAAAGCAAAAAATTGGGCAAAGGTTTATAGACCCTACGATGCGGACCTTTGCACTTGAGGAGAGGCGAATGGGTCAGATAGGCCTGTTTGCGCCCTGTGCAAAAAGGTTTGCGAAGCAACGTGATGATGGAAGGATCTCTGCTGTCCGTGCGGATGAAGAGTGAGGAATGCGTTCTGCTGGTTAGCTACGTGATTTCTTGTTTGGTTTTTGTAACTTTCTTGCCTAAGCAGGGAGCCACATCTCATGCATGTGCAGCTTGGCATCCTCTTGATCTCCGACCTGTGCGTCTGGCGCTTTCGCGTTCGAGATTGGGCGATCCGAAGTTTGCGTTTTTTGGAGTTGGCATCCCTTACATTTCAATGATGGATGCCAGGCAGCGAACATTTGTGCCTCCATGGATTCTCACAACTACGAGAGTATCCTGGATGCACCGAACAAAGCTACGGCTGCGGAGCAAAGTATGGAACGAGTGGAAAATCTTTCAATCATTCCTGATCTCATTATTCACGAAGCCTCGTCTCGCATCTCAAGATGTCCTAATCTGATTTCTTTGCTGTTCCATCCGAATCACAACATGCCTTCGTCGGCTGGAGTACATCTGTGATGTGAAAAGCGATAGTGGAAAGCGATTCACGCAGAAAAGCACGGATTCAAAACCCTCCGTTTCGTTATTCAGTCTTGGCAGCTTCCTTCCCAGTCTCTCTTGGCCTTCGTTCCACCTCCACCTCCAAGAGGCTGCAGGTGCAGAGTTTCGTCTGTGGGCATGCCGTGTGCGACGTGGTCGCTCGCAGTGATGGGCGCCGAACCACTGTTTGTGGTCGAAACTCCCAGAGCACGCCTTCAGTGGTTTCCCTCGTTCCTACTGAAGGACTGGACGTCGGACATTCACACCCTCGACAGACGGAGCAGGCGCGCGCCATGGACACCCGCTTGATGCGTGAGTCCGGGGAATGCGAACCTGCTCGTTTTTTCTCCTGCCACTCGATTCGGGTCCTGCGCTCGGGCTCCCGACTGAAGCCGTGGAAAGTGCAAGCTTCGGCATTTCTTTCGGCCGGAGGACGTTCGGGCGTCACGGACGACTCTTGGGTGTGGGTGGACTCTTGCGAAGGTTTCATTGGCCCGCTGCCTGCCTGCACTGACTTGCAGGGGACAAACCATCTGAGAACAATGCAATCGCAACGTGCTGATCAAATAATACAATGTTGGTCCACAGGCTGCCGCACAAAGGCTTGGACCAGTCGACTTTTTGCTGAATCAGACGACGGTAAGTTGGCAAAGTGAGGTAAATTACGCTGCAGCAGATGACGCAATTATAAAGGTTGGGATAAGTGCAAGCCATCAAACTTTGAAAGCGACGGCTGTGAACACCATTGGGCTGGCATCTGCATTCCGGAATGCACCGTATCTGCTAAAAAAAAAAAAAAAAAAAAAAAAAAAAATAAAATAAAAATTTCTTTTCTTTGCACGCTAGGAAATAAGCGTTTTTTAATCATTGATTTGGCAAAGATGATCCATCAGGCGAGCAGAGGAGGAAGGAGAGATATCTTCAAACATCCCTCTAATCACTGTTAAAGACCCTTTTGCTGTAACGCTGCTGCACCATCACCAACGATTCGTTCCCCTTGTGTGATTAAACCGAAGAGTTTCAAGACCTGCCAGATCTGACGGATGACCTGTCTGTAAAAAAAACAAAAAACAAACAAACAAACAAACTGTTCAAGGAATCGTTGCCAGCAGCATTTAAGGCAACGACCCACCTTGCTACAATCTGAAATGTACTGGTCCGAAACTCGTTTTTGCTCTTCTGTAGCTCGGTTTTCCAGTGTTATCAGGATATCAGGTGAAAATTCCACTGTAAATCCTCCCTCTGCAAGTGGCAGGATTTACAGTGGTATACAGTGGGATCGGCTGGATGCTGTGCGGCGTTGCAAACCAAAATAACTAGAACGCTTCGCCACTTAGATCTGGAGCAACTAACAAAAATAAAGCAATTTCATCATTTTGGTCTTCTGTTTCAGTACTTCCAGCGCCACTTCCCGTGACCTTTGGAAACTGCAGCGGCTGAAGGAACCGACCTCTTCCTCCTCCTTCACTGCCGTCTTCCCGGAAACCTCGCCACAGTCAGAAAAGCGACTGACTTTTGCATTCCTCCTTTTTAGGCGCCGTGCCTACTCTTGGAGCACGAACGTACAAGTGCAGAATAGGTACAATCAAGGCCGTGGTCTAGGTTCAGCAAACCAGGTCTACTGAACTGCCGTTACGAGGCCCTGAAAAGTGACGGACGAAAACACATAAATCACACTGCTAATTGTTCGAGCGCCAGCAACACGCCTAAGGAAAAGCCAAGCAGGTTGAAGACCGTTTCCGACTGCCGACTGCCACGACAGATCCTTTTTATACAAACGCACTCATCCCATGCTCTTATCCTTACGAGAACACAGAGCCCTCGGGTGCAGGACAACTGAAATCTCACTTGGACATCGGCCGCGATTCGAGGGCGGTGGGATGTCCTGCTCTCTCACGCAAGAACCACCTCCAACGGAGGGTTCAGTGCTACGATAAACTCTTAGCAAGCGAGAAGTCCGTCCGGAACATCCAGAAACATCCGGTTGTGAACATTGCCCTCCCGAGCTTCGAGTGCAGAAGATTCTTCCACGCCCGGCTGTGGCAGCCATTGCTTGCGATGTTCGTGCGTGGGTGTGTGTGGGTGTTTTACTCAGTCTCGGGAAACCCGACAAGGAGTGACTTTCTAGAGCCGGAGCTAACAACTCCACGGGATTCTCTTACATCTCGTGTTCCACTTTCCCAACAGCCTGCTTCAATCGGAAGCAATAACAGTCATTTACAGCCCTGCTCTGATCCTTATTCTGCGAAGTCTCTTGTGAACGGTTCCATCAACAGCTGCTGAAGAACAGGAAGAACAAAGGGGTGCCTTTTCCTTTTAATGATTTCGATATTTCCTTTCCAGACATTCTTCTAGAGTAACAGCACGATTTACCTTTTAGCTCTCAGAAAGTTCTGAGAGAAGGATAGAAAAAAAAAAAAAAAAGCTCTAACGCCATCGTAACCATAGAGATTTTATTACTTAGGGAAACCTCCAAAGGTCAAAACATGTTTGCGTCTGGTCGGGTCACTCTATCTATTCAAGTTCTACAAAACAAAAGTGACCATTCCTCTCTCATCAATTAAAGGTTATTATGAAGGATCCCTATGGAAGACCCAAAACGGCCACCATATTATGTTTACTTGCGAATTCACGTAACTGCGACATGAATCCAACGTGGAGCCCATGAAGGGTCCATCCAGCAAAAATCCTCATGATCGCCTTCTGCTTTTTATTTAGCGTTTCGTACACACTTTTGAAAGAGGTTCACGAAAATCGGAAGATGCGTTGGAAGGGTAGAAGGAAATGGTCAGCGGGGGCAAAACCAAAATCTCGAACCATGGAGAACAGCAGCAGAACATCATGTTTTACGACTCCGCGGACAGTCGATCACAAAGGAAAGATAATTCCCAATCAGCTAGAAATCTTCGAACGAAAGCCATTTGGTCCACACGCAAAATATGGCATATTGTCAACAGGACAAAGGTCTCGGGCTGAGAGGCTGAAGCAGACTGATTAACAGTATAAGGAACGAATGCCTAAATTGCATAAGGTTTATTTGTCTGCATCATATCGTTCACGTAGGTAGTGTACAGTGCACTCCGGAGCTTTGTGCACCTCTTGATAGAAAGAGTAATGAAAGTCACTGTAATGGATAAAAGAAGCAATCATGTCCAAAGAAACAGCTTCGGATGCCCGTTTCTAGGAGACGGAGCTGCCTTGTAATTCTGCATCCCGCTCTGATGAACTGACCACCGCAGCTGATGGTTCCATGTCTCAAGTTTATAGCTGAACACTTGAAAATACCGTGATATTAATGGGTGGAATGGGGCTTGGATAGGTCATCTTTGACTTCATTTTGAACATTCAGTCCAAGTTCGACCTTTCAGTACCTGGAACGACAGCAACGCGCATAGTTAGCCGGGCAATCAAAGATAACTATGGTTTCTTTTACACGGTTGATCTGAGCAAATGGACGGTGGGCATGCACCGAAAGGTAACCCTTGAACGGAAACGCCTCGACACAGAGAGGCCAAAAACTGGCCTCTCTGTGTCGAGGCGTTTCCGTTCAAAAGTTTTGTCTAGACACAGAGGGGAGGGCTAAGTTTTTTTTTGCCAAGACCTCTCGACTCAGGTCTTGGCAAAAAAAAAATGAGCCGCGAGCTGCTGCAGCGGAGTTGCCGCGTGTTGAGAATAACAAATGCACCCAAAGAAAAGAAGCAAAATCAATCTCAGCGAGACAAATTTGGAGGCACTAGGACCATTTCTTCTCGTCCTTGAAGCATCCATAATGATTCACGCCAGCTGATGTGGTTTGAGGAGGTGGGAGGGAGGGGTACTGGGAGCATCCATCGTTGACCTCGGGATAGGAAGCAGCACTGCGCTTCCCTCCTCGGACAAGTGTCTCCCGAGGCTAAAATTTAAAGCTCTCGATGTCTCTAGTGCCATTAAGCATGAGGCCCGCGTCAGAGGCCGTGTGGTTGCGGTCTCCGCGTGTGGCACCTGCAGCTGCGAGTTCGAATACTCTGCAAGAATCGACGCAAAGAGTTTGTGCTCGTCGCGGGTTCGAGTCGGAGACCCGCGAGATAACGCTGTTCGACCTGATTCCGTGGACGGCGCCCAGTAGTGGCTCAAACTGTATGCCCCCGACGAGGTCCCACAACGGCAGTCGACCTCCGGGTCCCTTCCAGGAATCAAGGAGTGGGAGTTACCCTCCGGTTGTGCATAGGAGCGGACTCCCCTTTGGGGGGACCCTCCGTAGAGTAGGTGTGTCGCCACATCTCTAGAGTTCCAGAGACGCGTGCCGCTTTCTTCGGGCAGAGCGCCCTTCTGGATTTCGGAGGCGTCCCTTCGGGGTTCTCTTCAGAGGAGTAAACAGGAGCGGTTCCCTTTGGAGAAGAAAACATGGAGCGGACCCCTTCTGGGGTCCCTCCGGAGAGAGTTAAGAAGGGGAGGATTCTTTTCCGGGTTCCCGTCGGAGACAACCAGGGTTGGGAGGTTCCCTTCGGGGATGCCTCCCCAGGCTTGAGAGGCGGTCCCCTCCCGGTATCTTGAAGAATGAACACACCTACCCTCGGTGGGGTGGGGAACAGTCTCAAAGAGCTGCGTGGAACGCTGGTTCTTGAAGTACTCAGCGAACCCCCCCTCAAAAAAAAGCGAAGAAGGATTTCCATCGTCCTAAAGGTGATGAGGTGGGAGAGGTGACGGGAGAGGTTCCATTTCATGCCTATGCATAGGAAATAGGTGCCGAGGCAGGAGTCTCGCATTTCATCAGGAAACCTTTCGCGAAGAGGACTCAACTCTTGATGTCTTCGGATACTGGTTGTCACATGCAACCATCCTCCAGATGCTTTGTAGATTCAAACTGGCCGCACTCAGATAAAAGAATTCCTACCATCAGAGAGGCAACCACGTACTCTTTTGAGGAAGCACCAGCTTGCGGGAACCTGGTAATCAAGGAGAGGCTGCGTCGCTGAGAACGTTCGACTCCTCCGAGTAGATTTCTCTGTCTTCAAGGCATCTTCTGCCTTTAGTTCTGGTTCTCTCTCCTCACGAAATCGGATCGTGGTTCGCAGAGGATGCGTTCTGCGAATGTTCGGTCCACTGGTAATGAGCTAAGCCACTCAGCAATATCTGAAACCTCTTTTACGATCTGTGGGAAGATTCTGCCACTGTGAACCTGCAGTTGAGAGTGTTTCTCGGTAGGAGTGGACGTCCATCAGACTGGTCTGATGTCTGTTGGAGCTGCGAGCATCAGGCGCGTGGTCACTTGTTAGAGATAGCCCTGAAGGGTGGCAACGGGAGGACATTTCCTAAGAAGTCACTTAGTGGGTTTTGCGAAGTGCCAAAGGCAATTCGGAGCGAGGAGCAGTAGAAGAACTTCAGTCTCCTTCCTGGTTACGAAGTCTGAAAGGGACCCTATGTCTTGAAATTTGAGAAGGGTCAGGAATCTGGAATCTGGGCCTCTAAATCCTGGCGGGAGCACTGCTGAAGCGACTTTAGATAGATCGAATTCTTCTTCAGCACAACAAAGAAGCTCTTGCGCTCCAAGAAATAGCTCACGACGCCCTAGAGGAACGTCCGAAAGAAGGGAAGCTGCTCCTGTTTATCTCAAGCCTTTGTTTCCTTTGAAACGGGCGGGATGGTTTCGTGGATGTCCAATGAGGCGAGCTGTTTCTCTCCAGAAATAGCCGGGACATTTATTATAAAATCATAATGAAAGTTGAAAAATCTACAATATTGCGGTAGAACACTTGGTTGTCAACTCCGATACACAGAACCGGTTAGGTCCGTTTCCGCGGCGAAGGGGGAGTAAACGGACCGGAAAAAAAAACAAAAAAAAAAAACAAGACAAAAAAGGAAAGGGGGGGGGGATGTTTCCTAGGAAGGGGAGGAGGGATCACATTACGCCGGGAGACGCCCTCTGCATCCTGTTCAGGATGCTGACAAGTGGTATTTTTATTTTGCCCAGGCGGGACCATCTTGAGGAGATCTTCAAAAAGATCTGTGCCCAATGAATGGCTTCCCTGCCATTCTGGCCTCTTCTTCCCGCGTTCCAGGCTGCCACAGTTGCGTGGACGCAGCAGAGAACTGCTGGGGACGTGTCTGGCGGCAGAGCGGCACGGATGAAGAGGCGCCGAAAAATGTCTCTGGAGCCGCTTACTGGGATTTCTAGGATCGTCGACAAACGATACCAAAGGGGTCGGAGGGCAGCACAGTCCAGCAGAAAGTGTGGGAAAGTCTCTTTCTCGCCTCATCTATTTCAATTGGCATCCTCACATCCCTGCGTTTCGTGATGCAGGCGTGCTTTGCATGGGATTCCCCAATGCAACACCAAACTCTTGCCACTTGAGGGGGAGGGTGCTACTGTGCCAATACGCTGGGAGTCACTTCGCTGGGAGGTATCGCGAGCAGCTCGCCCCAGCGTAAAAGTCCTTTCGGAGGGACACTCGGGGTCGCAGCGGTGACCTGCCGAGTTGCTTATGCACTTTGCGTTTTTTTTTTTCCTGCAATGCAGCAGAATACTTCCCATCTTGCCGGAAAGTCTCTGTCCCTTGCTTCCCTTAGAGAAGGCACCACTGGAGCAAGGGGGCTAAACGATGCCCACGGTAGCTTGATTGGGTTGCAGACGACCTCCTGCGGCTGTCGAGTGCGTCTTCCTTTCCGGAGGAGGGCGGACTCTTTAGGGCGGGGGGGGCCTCCGTGTCTTGCTAGAACCTTGGATCTTTCCCCATGCTGAAACTGACTCCTGGAGCCAGGCAGTGCAGCTCTTGAGAAGGCAGGAGATCCAGGTTTTCTGTATCGAGGCGACCATTTCACGCGGTTGAAGGCCACATCGGCTCAAACTGTTGCCGTTGGCCACAAGGACAGCCCTTCTCAGCCAGTTGCTCTTCTGGAGAGGAAGCCGTCCATAACTTTGGTGCAGAAGGAGGAGAGGGTCGGCCCTAAAGGGACATCATTATCCTTAGACTAAGAGGCTGAGGATGAAAGGTCTACCCGTCAGACTGGCTTGCGACACTCTGAGTGGTGCTACGGAAGGATTTTTATATGATTATTTTTATTTTTATAGGATTTATTTTTAAGGATTTTTATTATTTTTAGGTCCCGACGTCTTTCCATCATCCAAACGCGGTTCTTCTGAGAATATCCGTTCTGAAAAGAAAAAGGAAAAAAACAACAACCGCCATCGGCATCCACAAGGCCCATTAGGGACTTTCACACTGCCATCTCTGTTCGGGATCCCTAACTTACTTACTTCCGTCGATGCAGCCTTCGATGAACGTGGTCGGGAAATTCAGGAAAGCGGGACGACCAAGCACACCCGAACTCATTTCAGCAAGACCTCCCTGAGAAAATGGATGAGGTTTCCAGATCTCCGCAGCATCCAGCATCACTGCCTTCTCAGTAATGGGGAAAGGAGACCTTCGCACCTGACACGGATATGGAAGAGCCGCTCTCGCTTCTCCAGACAAGTCGTTAGCCATCCTCCCGTATACCCTCGTTACAGGGAAGCACGAAGCGATTCTGGGGAAGATGTCCTCTCTTTCGAGCGTGGAGAAACGGGCGGAAAGAGGCGCTCCGTTCCGAACAAGAAGAGGGAAGATACGGACAATGAACACATCCGAAAAAGCTGTAAATGTTGGTCTCCGAGCGAGCGGCGGGGCTGCAAGGAGCAGCCGACAGTCGGAACGCAACCCCGCTTGGCTCGAGGACCCGAAAAGGTGTTTCCGGAGAGAAGACAACCTCTCAAGAATCCTCGCCTCTTCTCTCCCGGCCCGAACTTCCAGAGCTGGTGGAGGGACCCACGACCCTTCCGAAGGGACACACTGCGGGCGACGAGGGCACACATTTTGCAAGGGCCCTCCGCGAGAGGGTGCCCCGTGGCAGCCGGAGAGGCAGGGAAGCTACTCCGTCGCTTCCCGCTCGGGGCTTCCGGGGAAGGCGATTCCAGAAGAGGATGACGAAGATGAGCTGGCGTTGGCAGGTTCCAGACGGGACGCTTCCTTCCATCCATCCGACGAGGGATCAACCTCGTCCCCTGCCTGGAGGGCTCCTCGCGGCTACCGGAACACGTGGTAAAGAGAAGAGGACCGACCGCAAGACCCAAGAAATGAGGAAAATCCTCGGAGCGGATTTGACGGACGGGAAGGACGCCGTGAGTTAGATTCGTCAGCGCAAGTCCACAGGAAGGCGAGGCAGGGAGCCACGCCAGACTCTACTTCCTGCAACCGGGCGACCGCTTGGACTGCGCCAAGCGGCAGTGGTCCGCCGCCTGCTGGTTTCGCGCGCCTTTCGGTTCGACGGTCAGGCTCCTCTCCACAGTGGATCGCGCTGTCCTCGAAATGACCCGCAGCACGAAGCCAGGGGACAGGTTCCTCGACCCTTTGCGAATGCAGCTTCGTCTGGCGCGTCCTGATGGCTCTTCTGTCCACGAGAGAGGCGGCGTCGCGGCTTAGCGGAGGAGCCACTCGGCCATGCAGACGGTTCGGTGCGCCAGCCGCGCGGAGCCCGGAATCGCGCCGCGACCAGAAGGGCTTCCAACTCTTCGTGGCTTCGTCCTCCATTTTCCTTCTAAGGTCCTCATCCGTCTCGTGGGACCCCGCGGGCACGTCGAGGGCATCACCTGCTGCCCAGAAGGGAAATCCAGTCCGATGGGATTCCAGAGAGCTCGCCGGACGGATTCGACTTGTCTGGAGCCTACTCCGTCGCAGCTTCTCCCTATCCTCCCGGTGTTAAGAAACGCCACTCACACAGGAAAAAAAAAAAAAAAAATTCTGAGTGGATATGCCTTGGAGGGACACCCGTCAATACGGAATGGCAGAGAGATTTTTGCAAGAGTTTCCGGTAAGCATTTTTTTTCTTCCTTTTTTCGATGGAAAATTCGGATGCATCGGCGGGCGCCGCCTCCGCGGATGTCGCATTCCTGCCTTGATTAACAGGTAGATCTGAGTCTTCATCGGTGCTGGTGCCGCCTGTTCCCTCTGCAAAGCTGGCGTGACGTCTTCTAGCGAGGCGAGGACAGCAATAGGAGAGCGAGAATCCAAAACGCGGGACTGATTTTGAGAGGCTGCACAGCTCAGCAGCCTCCTTTTTGGTCGAGGCGCAATTCCGAGCTCTGAGCGACTGGCGCACCGGACCATCTGCATGGCCGAGTGGCTCCTCCGCTGAACCGCGGCGCCGCCTCTCGCGGGGACAGAAGAGCCACCAGGACGCGCCAGGTGCAAAAGGATCAGCATCCCTTGAATCCTTTCAGGATCTCGCGCGTACGCGACTTCGAAGACTTCACGATCGGATCTGATGCAGCCCCACCAGCTTCGTTCTCGACCTGTTTTTTTATCTTTCTCGAGAGATGAGTTGAGAGGGATTCTGGCACCGCATGCCACATGTTAGTGGTTTAGGGAAAGACCCGCGGCGGGTAGTCCATTTGGCAGCGAGATGTCTGGAGCCCGCTTGTGAGCAACCGAACGGAGCGACGCTCGCGCACGTGCGCGTTCCTCCCACCCGCCCTTCCGGCAAATTTTTGCAAAGTTCGAGAGTCCATGTGTTCGAGTCGCCGCGTAGCAAACACACGTGCGAAAACACGCACACAAACACGCTCAGAACACATCCCGTCTTGAGCCTTCGTCGACCCAGCCGAGGCGACCGCGAATCCTTGCGCGACCACCTGGGAACGGCCTTTCCAGCATCCGATTTTCCTCCCTGAGGTGCAAAGGGTAACCACCGTCTGGGATGTTTATGAGCGAAACGTGTTCGGGCGGTGTCTGATGCATCGAAGGGATGTCTGGAGGAAGGGGGAATTTGGAAGGGAGGAGGTTTCCGTCCAGAGATGCGCCTGGGCAACGTGTGTGGCGGAGATGCGAAGCGGGGTGTTGTGACCGGACCGCGCGCGTCCCCCCTTTACTGCCAGAGAAAGGCGAGACCGGATGGAGAGATCTGTTGCCGTCTCCCGCGCGCTGCTGCACGCGAGGCGGCGACGGCGACGCAGCGCACCTCTGCATGCGCGTTCGGCGGCGGCGGCTTTCGCCTTTTGCCGAAGAACCGCCTCTCTCGTGCGATTTACCTCACGCCGGGAAATAAATTGACCGCAACTTGCTGAGTGGGAATCATCAGCATTCAATCACTCAGCGAGATTTGCATCCCTGCGAGTTACCCGACCGAATGAGTGATCACGAGAACGCTGCTCTTTTCCGAGAAAACCTGTTAACAGCTCGACTGGTATTCCCAGAGCCGAGAAACTCACAGCGTGGCTGGGTTCCCGGTGACGTCTTCATTCGCAGGGCATTTGTCCGAAGGAAGGATGGAGAGTCTCCAGTAGGGCGGCTCGCATCCAGAGCTCCGATGCGTTCGCATGCGTATGCGATGTCTTTCTGACCTGACCCAGTTGCTAGGCGCAGCACCGCGGCGGATCTGCTCTTGACGCGTAACTGTGATAACAAACACCAGATGTCAGGAGCTCACGAGGAATTTCTGTGCAATTAGAAAAGTAAGCGTCGAGACTAGAGGATCACTCCCGGTTTCCTATTGGTGTTTTTACTCGCGCTGCTGCCTGAGGCACAACTAGGTGACCATGCAGCGTTTTTGAACGAGACGTTTTCCCAAACTGCTATAGTTTCTTGTGACGCTAACTGTTCGGTCCCGCAATGTTTGGTAGTGCGAGGAACCCCTAGCACATACGGGTTGATCCCAACATGTATTCGCTACTAGCGGGCTTTAAAGATTTTCTACAACGTCCGCCCGTAGTCAGCGACAACGCCATTTTCCGTCTGCACTACCAGTTCACGACGGTTTTGCTGCTAGTCTTCTCGGTGATCATCACTGCGAACCAGTTCATCGGGAATCCCATCGACTGTATTAATGACGACGGTGTCCCCAATCATGTCATTAACACGTATTGTTGGATCACGTCGACTTTCACCATGCCGGATGCCTTCACCCGACAAGTGGGAAAGCATGTGCCGCATCCAGGACTGACGAACCAGTTCGGGACCAACGAAGCGCCCAAATACTACACGTATTATCAGTGGGTGGTGTTTGTTTTGTTCTTCCAAGCGGTGCTCTGTTACGCGCCCAAATGGATCTGGAGCATCTGGGAAGGCAGACTGCTGGAAACCTTGGTACTGGGCCTCAACGTCAGCCTGCTTCCCGAAGATGACAAGAATAAAAGGAAGAAGATATTGATGGACTACATGCTGACGCACATCAAGGTACAGTCCGCTATTTCGATTCTGCTAAACTTCGCGGTGAGCGCCTCCCTTCACGAGAAACGTGCGTGCTCTTTTTTGTTCGTGCTGTGCAAAGCGCACGCCTGTGCCCCGGAGCATAATCTCCTGGCGCCCTGCTACCCAAGTCTGGTCTTGCTCCGCTCGCTTTTGCTGACAAGGTCTCCTCCCGCGTTCTGGATAATAACGTGAACAAACGGATGTGTGAGCATCCGGGACCTGTACGAATTCATGGACCAGAATCTGCCTGGAGACAGGCAACCGGGGACCATCGTTGTGGTTTCACTGGCGCATTCATTCGCTGATGGCAGCGAGCTTTCCTGACGTGCACGCGGGCGCCATGATCGGAAAGCATAGCTTCAGGGGTTAACGTGGAGAGGGCGTCACATGTGCAGCCAGTATGGATGCTGGCGGTGGTGCACAACGTGGGTGTCGTCGAAGCCTTCATAAGAAGGGGGGGGGGGAGAAGAAGAAAAAACCGAATCGACTCTTCGAGAATTACCTTTCCCTGAAACGGACGATAGATAAATAAACGAATGGAGTCGAGACAGGTGGTTGCTAGCCTGCAAGCCACCTTACCGCGTGGTTCTCTGCCATGAGACGGTGGTTTTCCAAATGTCTCCCGCGAACGAGCGTGAACAGCTTAGCTCCCAACATTCTCCATCATCTCTTTCGTCCCGCAAAATGCCCAAAAGCCTGCAAGCGGGAAGCCACACACAAGTATGCGGTCTTGCGGCGTTCCAAAATCCCGCGAGCGAAGCCCGCAGCCACCGAGATCTCTCGGGGAGCACACAGCGTCTTTTTTCTTTCTCCTCTCTCTTGCTCTATCCCTCTCCCCTTCCGTTAGCGTGGAAAAAAAGAGCGTTCTCCCAGATGTGCCTCCATGCGAAAAGCTCGTCGTTGGAAAATACGTTACGTTCGTGAATTCGGTCTCCTTGCACATTGCCTTCTCGGTGCGATGCGGCAATCAGCTTCATTCTCGGTCTGTCTGTCTGAGTGTGTGTGTGTGTGTGTGTTTTTCCGAGATGAGGCGAGGAGGGGGATTCCCTTGCTGGCATCGCCGCATGCTGGTCCAGGAAAGGCCCGTGGCGGATAGTCCATCTGGCAACGAGAAGCCTGGTGTCCGAGCTTGCGAGCAGCCGAACGGCGCGGTGCCCCGCGCACTCGAGCGCTCTTTTCAATCCACGTGGAATCCTGGAGCAGAGCGAGAGAGAGATTTCCTTTGGGAGATCGCGAGGAAGAATGAACACCGCCTCATCTGCATGTGCGGGACGTCGTCTCTCCACACGTGTTTCGCCTCGTGGCAGCTGCGTCCTCTTTTGTTTGCCTGCTAGCTGTTGCGCTGCTGCACTCTGCATCTTGACTCACGGGTGTACCAGGAGTCTCCTTGCGGGAAGCGCCGAGACTTGCCTTCGGGCGCTGGGTGTGCGTTCGCGTACCGAACCGCGCGATCCTCTCTCGTCGACGCGCGGCGATGTGCTGTGCCTGTTTGTCACGCAGCTCGGTCGAAAACCGGGATCCATCGCGCCCAAGGCCCCAGCATCGAGATGTGTGCAAAATCGGGGTGCTTGAATGCTAGCGAGCCTAGCACGACCGATGACCTGTCGGGATTGCTCCTCGGAAGGAAGCGGATGCCTGCGCGTCCAGGCGCGCGCCGCCCGGAGCATGCCGGAAGGTGCACTGCACTCCTCCGGTGTTGTATGAAGGGCCCGCGCGGAGGGGGTCCGCGGCGCGGACGCGAAAGGTGTCCACCGCGTTCAGCCGCGGCGTTTCTCTTTCGCACGTGGCATTCCAGGGAGCGAGCGGTCTTTTGTCAAGGTTCGTTGGCGTCTCAAGCACCTCCGCCTCATTTCTCTCAATAAAAAAGTCGGCTGCAGTCTCGAAGGAAGAGGGGACCCTGGAAACAGGAAGGGGGAGCGTGAACTTGAACGTTGTTGCTTTGGTTTCTTTGTCCTCGAGGGCGGAGCCAGTTCGAAGTCTGGCCATGTCGCCGTTCTGCCTTGCATCGAAAGCGAAAGCACATCTCGTTCTCGAGAGCACTCTCCACCTATCTGGAACCCCCCCTACGCAGTTCGTTTTGGGGGGGAGCGTTTCGTTTGACAGTAGCGGCAGCGTTTTTATGGCACCAGGATATGACTTTCAGAGCGATTAAAAAGCTTATGAAGTACGATGCTATGACCTCAGATGACCTCATTCACCAACCGAGCTCCCTCCAGCAGAAAGTTTCGCGGCTGTGTTCGCAGGCTTTCCGTGATTGCACACGAAAATCGAACACTGCCGGCTCGTTTCCGATGTCGGGTGAAACCATGCCGACTGGCCTCACGCTGCAGTTCCTTGTTGCGATAACGACGGGGCTGCCTCCGAGGAAAAGAGCTGCTGGCTGCGTGTCGAGTGGGCAGGGTTTTTGTTTCTTTCCCATATCTCCTTCGCTGCTTTCATTCGCAGAGGGACTCCTCGCCCTCCGTGCTGGAAACCTTTGCTGATGCGAATCTGGCAAGATGAGCTGATGCGATCAGAGGCCCACATGAGGGATGGCAGCATCGGATAGGTAGACGTCTTCATTCCATTGCTAGGATCCCGTTAAGATGTTCCTCAAGTGGCATCCGGGAGCGGTAAGGGTCATCGTGCTTTTTTGTTCGTGACGCTTTGCTCTGCTCTCCGGTCACCCTACATCCGAGGTCAGCGGGGAAATCTGTCCACGTCGTCCTCGTGCACAGATCGACGCACGGTCCGCGTGTGCACGTTCGGAGCACAGGGAAACCAACCGTTCTTGGCGTGAGGGAAACGTCCGCCGCCGCCGCCCCCCCGCTTGCCAACGGGCGCGTGCGCGTGAGTGTTCGCACCAGGCAGAAGAAGAAGGCAGAAAGCACAGAGTGCACGTGACGAATGGGGACGGCTGGTAACCGTTGTGGAAGTCATCGTCATTTTCTCTCCCCACCCCGCGGCCTTCGCTCTCAAGAACAATGGGCAGGAAGTTTTGGGAACAGCACAATGGGACTCGTGGTGGAACAAGACGGGAGGAGGAAGGGCACGATGGATAAAAAAAAGGAAAGGGAAAAAAAAAAAAAAAAATAGCCGACCTAATCGGTCTGTGATTTCCGTGTTTCGTGCATGGAAAACCTCTGCGTCAACCGTTTGCGCGTTTTCCTGCAGATCTGCCGACCCATCCGTGGGTTCGCGCGTGGCCGCCTCCTGGTCGTTCAAGCAGTTCGTTTCTCAGGAGAGAAAACACTTTCGCCCTCTTCTCCGTCTCCAGAAGATTCCGCTGCTGCTTCTGAGGAATGGAGTCGGGGTGCGTGGAAAGCGCACTCGGAGGAAGGGAGGAGGGAGACAGAGGCACTTGATCGGCGTTTCCCGGTATCGGGAAAAAGGCGGCTCTGGCGCGGACCTTTCGAATTCCGCGCGGACTCGCTCGGGAATTCCCAGCGACGCCGCCGGTTGCTAGGGTGTCTGCTGCCTCCTCCGGCGGAAGGGAAGCCACGAGCCTTACATCTGTCACACAAGAGGCGCGCCCTCCTATGTGCGCTGCGTTACAGCGGCGCGAGCATCGGAAAAGACGTGCTCGTTGGTGGTTGGCAGTCCAACAGGAAGAAGGGAGATTATCCTGGGAAGCCGATAACTCCGTTGTTCCTGGAACCTGTTTCTCCAGCTCTGATGACCGAAAGCACGTCTACGCTTCTTGCCGCAGCTGTAAAGATGCTTTGAAACCCCTGCACAGTTATGGAGGAAACGGCGTGATAAGAATACAAGACAAGCACAGTGCGCGCAGCATCCAAGTAGAAGTGGACCTTACGTGGACGGGTAGCAACGACCTTTTCAGAGAGTCCATACGTCGCTTAGGTAGCCGAGGGGGGGCATCCCGATGCCCTTGAGCTCCATCTCTCGCAGACCTTCCGATCGGGTGGTACAGGCGACGGAAGCCTGCCACCCGGCCTGTGGAAAGTGAAAATACTTGTCGGACGAATGTCTCCTGGAGGGCCTTCGGTCGTCTTCATGCTCCTGGACCACTGCTCTGGACAGGACAGGTGCTGCGCGTTCAGACCGGTGGATGGTTCCTTCCTCCAGCCGGGATGTGGTAGTACTCGCTGCTGCGGCATTTGCACCTCCCAAGACACCCGCAAGGAAGGCACACTGGGGGGGGGGGAGTACCTGGGACTCTGTGCAGGGGAAGGGCACAGACGGTTTGCGGGACTCGGTCGAGGACCGCGGGATGGGTGGGGAAAGAGCGTATTCTTTCGTTCCTTATCGTCGGTTCCACGCGTGTCAATTCCTTTCCGTCCGGTGGGAGGTTGGCGAGGAAAGAAGGGGAAGAATGCGACGGCGCTCCGTACTCGTTGGGAGCGGAAGCGGCATGCAATGGGGGGAGGGGGGAGTGCGAAAGGGGTGGCAAAGCCGCGTCGCTCTTTCTGTGCGTGCGTTCCGCTGATGGTAATCACTGTCCTGCAACCGTTCCGCCCTTCCGCCCGGAATCCGCCGGCTTCCCCCGCGTCCGGGACCGGGAATTGCCCCGCCCAGCGTCGGCATGAGCGAGAGTTTCAAGGGGGGGGAGGTGCGTGAGGCCACCCCTTCTTTCTTCCCTCCAGGGAGTCCTGACGTGTGGCCGCAGCCCGCGGACCGGGTGGACCCAGCCTGCGAGGCCTCCCGAGGAGTGAACGCATCCCGGGTCACCCAGCTCCTCCGGGAACCCTCACTGGGAGGCTGGCTCTCGCCACTTCCCCGTCCTCCTTCCAGCCTAAGGATGCTTGGTGGTGCGGGTCCTTCCGTTCGGGATCCTCTCCGGGAAGACGCGACTCTCCCGACACAGGGGAAGGCCCTCAGGGCTGGAGGAGGCCCCTTGCCCCACCAGGAGAGAGTTCATCCTCAAGCGGGCATCTCTCTTTGCAGCACCACAACCTGTACGCGCTGCGCTACTTCTTCTGCGAGCTGCTGTGCTTCGTGAACGTCGTCGGCCAGCTGTACCTCATGGACCGGTTCTTCGATCACGAGTTCCTGACCTATGGGTTGAAGGTCCTGGAGTTTTCCGAGTCCCAGCAGGAAGACAGGGTGGATCCGATGGTGTACGTGTTCCCCAGGATAACGAAGTGCACGTTCCACAAGTTTGGTCCTTCCGGGACCATACAGCGGCACGACTCCATGTGCGTCCTCTCCCTGAACATCTTCAACGAGAAGAGCTACATCTTCATCTGGTTCTGGTTCATTGCCATGGCGGCGATGCTGTGCGCGCTCCTGCTGTACCGGATGCTCATCGTGTTCGTCCCCAAGTTTCGTCCCCTCATCATACACTACACGCACAAGTACGTCGGTCTGGAGACGGCCCGCGCCCTGACCAGGAAGTGCGGGCTCGGCGACTTCTGGATCCTCTACATGCTGGGCCGGAACATGGACCCGCTCGTGTACAAGGAGGTTGTGTCGGAACTGTCAAAGAGGATCGAGACCGCCGAGAGCAATATGTAGAGTCTGCCTCCCCCAGGGGGAAGGAGGAGGAGGAAGAGCGAAGGAATCCGCTCGCGTCCTCCGGGAGCGCCTGCCCTGCCCACACACCCCGCGCCGAGCTGGGCAGCGCTCGCCGGAGGTCATCCTCGCCGACGTCGCTGCGATCTCAAGAGAGCAGACGCTCCCGCGAGCGTCCAAGCGAAGGTGCCAGCGGCTCCCCTGGATCCAGCCACGCCCCCCGTTTTTCTTCCCCACCCCACCCCACGCACCCTTTTTTTTTTTACTGAAATAAAAGATTTTTTCCCTGTTCACGTGGAAAAGGATGCGCACCCTTCCCTTTCGTTTCCTCCTCTCTTCTTCCCTTCTTTCTCCCTCTCTCCTCTTCCTTTACCTCCACCTCCTCCTCTTCCCCCTCCCTTCCTCCTCGTACGTTTACCGCCATCTTCCCATTCCTCCCAATGCGGCTGTAGCCAAGTGGCCTGTGGGTGTGAAGTTGGAGCGCGGTAGGTGGTCGCTTCCTCCTCCCCTTCCCCCCCTCTCCGCCTGCATGGCTCGAAGAAGGGCACCCCAGCTGATCGGCGCTCTCGCGTGTGGTCCCGTGCGCGCGCGCGCGCGAGGATGTGTCGGGCGTCCTCCCCAAAGCCCTCGGCCCTCTTGCGGCGGGCCGATGCGCAAAGAGGGACGGAAGGGGAAAAGAGTTCCTGAGGGCGGCGGTGGCCGGCGGGTCCCTGCGCGCCTCCCACCACGAGCTCGGCCGCCGCCTCGGGGTCGGGCGCTCCTCTGCCGCCGACGCCGACGCGCACGGCCCACGGCGAGGGCTCGCAGGCGTTGCCACGGGGCTTGCCTGGGGGGCAGCTGGAGCGATCGGCTTGCCCCAAGGTCACGCATGCGCGACAGCGGACAGCAGGCAACCCGCAGCGCGTGCTCCTCCGAGCCGCCGCTGCCGCTCCCGTAGTCGGCTTCCCCCCCGGTGACCGGCGGGCCAGTGCCGTGGAGAAGTGGTCGCCCACTTCCCGTCGGGTCTCCGGGGTGTTCCGAGGAGTGCTTCCCCCCTCCCTCCTTCCATCTCGTTTCCATGAGTGACCTCTCCAGTGGCGCGGCTTCCACCCCCGAAGAAACATCGCGAACGGCCAAGCTGCCCTTTCAGCACGGAACAGCGGCGGGTCAGAGAGGAACGTGCTACCGCGGAGACCCCGCCCTCCCGATGCTTCCGCAGACCTGGCACGCGTGTGAGTTCTGCGGCAATCCTAGGTGGCCGAGGTCGAGCTCCCTCCCCGTTTTGCCCTTCGTTCCACCCTTTACCTTTCCGATCTTCTCGTGCGCGCGATGACTTCCCCTCAGGGCGCTCGCCGAAGCGAAAGTCCCTCCTTGCAGATGTCTTGACGGATATCCGGCGTCTCTGAGATGACTCCCCATTTTCCTCGCCTTCCCATGAACTTCCCGGAAGGGGTCGAAGACGGGTCGGGCCTTTCCTTCTCGGGATGAAATTCATCTGAGCGAGCCGTTACCCTCTTCCAGAGGCGCGGATCCCGTCCGCGCCTCTGGGTGAGGAAATGATAGCTCCTTGCATCCACCGAGAGAGTGTCAGGGAGATCCACCGCGCAAATCATTTCCAAACGGTCTGGTCATCTCTCCGAATGCATTGCCGCGCTGGTCCTCAGCTTACGGAGGGACTTTCCTCATCTTCAACCCTCATATTCCCGCTCCCGGGGCTTCCGACTGTTCCGAGGCCCAGCTACCCCCGCGTCGCGGAGCTCCTCTCGAGGCCGCTAAGACTTGCTGACCACTGTCCCTGAAAGCAAGCGGGCCGAACGAGACGAATATGCAGGCCCAGGTGCGCTGCGTGGTCCTGAGGAGGAGAGGAGAGGACTTCTTGCTGCCATCGATCTCGTCCAGATTCCGGGCCGTCCATACCGGAGGTTGCAGGGAGCACGGGCCCTCAGGCGATGCCTGCGCGCGTGAGGGGTGAGAGCGAATGCCGAGCGTCCTCCTGGAACCGATCGTGTGCCCACCTCTGGCGTTCATGCCAACTCCGGTGCTCTTCCGGAGGAGGAAAAGAGGATGGCCGGCTGGGCTCTCCTCCGGAATTGCCGCTGGCCTTCCGGACGTCGAGGATGGCGGCGACCGGATCCGAGGCGCCAGTTGTGCAGGAAGCTCCAGGCCAGCTCCCGGAGACCACAGGCCACCAACGCTTCTTCCTCTCGGTCAGCCAGCGCCGCCTGGTACGTCAGGAGCAGCGGTCGCGAACACCCTGTAGCGTACCGCGATGCCACTTGTCGTCTGAACGAGCGGTCCGGCTGCGCATCTGCTCGTGGGGCACTGCCCTCGTAGGTAGGGAGCTGTCCGCCGCCCATACCGCTCGCTTGGCGTCCAATCTCATCCGGTCATATGGAGGCGTGCGCCCTCCGTGCCTCCTCACCGGCAGAGGTTCCAAGGACGGGGATGGGGAGAGCTCCAGGGTTGCCGATACCGTCGAAGGCATTGGGAATGCACACACACATACACTTCGTGAGTCCTTCTGCCTTCAGGAGAATTCCGCTCTATCCCTCCCGCTTTTCGCACGAGCAGCCATGGGGCGTGCTTCGCGCAAGAACGGAGGCGGGCGACCTCTATGGAACAGGAAGAACGGGAGAGCGATCTGAGGAGCATCTGGAAAGCGTCCATCTTGGACGCACGGTCTCCATTCCACGCTTCCTAAACCGGGAACCCATGATTCTGAATTCTAGGCCTCGGCCTGTCCATCCCAGTCTGCTGGACCGTTTATTAACCTCCCACCAACATGCAAACAGATGGATAAATCGGTGGCCCCAACGAATGGGGTCAACCTTCACCGGAAGCGGGAAGTAGAGGCAAGATCAATAGGGAACTAGGTAGACCGACCTCAAGGCAATGAACATGTCTTCGAACAGGCCTATGGGGCATTGGGAAACCGAAATGTCTCAGCGATACCCTTCCATCCCTGACGCAGTCTTCCGCGTGCAGGAAGCGCGCATGGCGGTGTCGTCATTACCCCCGCAGTGAGGCAGATTCCTCGGGGATCCCTTCCGAGGGACTCAGTGGAGTCCCTCATTTCGAGGGAAGCCCCGGTGGTGCAGCAAGATGCCTGGATCTTCGACCGATGGAAAAGGACGCGCACCGTGCGAGATCACCAAGGCCACCAACGCCCTGACGGCTTGGAGTGGACAGCTACTTACAACTAGCTTGCCCCAAGGTCACTCGTGGCTGAATAAAGCATTTTCTCTCTTTCTCTCTTATCCTTTCGCCTTTATCTTATTCGACCAATCTACTTTGGGCCACGTACGTTTCGCGCATGCGTGCCAGGTCTCCTTGCCAACGCGGCGCCCTACTTCGACATCGCACTGCCTGCCAGCAACCTCGCGCAATCCTCCAGCCACGGGCACCTTCCGGCTGATGGCCAGGTGGCGCCTTGACCTGCGTGTCTTCCTCGGGACGGATGGTGCCGGGAACACTCGAAAGAGGAGTGGCCAGGAAGCTCGTGCGTACAAAGAGATGCCGAGGACGCACTGGTGACCGGGAAGGGAACGAGGGACGTGTTGGAGACCAGTGTGACCTCGCTCGCTCTTCTCGAAGGCAAGGGAGCACGAGTCACGACCTTCTTTCGGCGGCCGGCGACGAGGTCACCGCAAACGGAAAGATTGGCGAGCTGCTGTAGAAGGCGCAACGCTGCGTGCCTTGGTCGCTCAGCTCGACGCGGACCCGACTCTGAAGATGACAATGACGACGACGACGACAGCTGCGAATTGCCTCCGGAGGCCAAGCAGCCGTCACTGCAAAAGGGGGGACGCCATCGCCACTGCCGTCTTACCACGGCGACCGCCCGCACTGGAGGCCGTGTGGCTACGCTCTCCGCGCGTGGTAATAGGCATTGCGGGTTCGGATCCCTGGAAAGGATCGACGGTTTTGCGGCGCATCTTGCGCGCGACTCGGTGCAGCTTCCCTCGCAGCCCTGCGCTGACTTCGTGGGATCGCGACGGCGAGAAAAGCTGCGCCGAAAGAGGCCTGTCGAACAGTGAGGTCATCCCAATCGTTCTGCTCCTTCATGAGAAAGAAGACAAGATGGTCACATCTCTGCCAACAGAAGGAGGAAGTTGTCAACATCCTCCAGAGGATGCTGAGGACGCCAGGGAGAAATCTGCGACCCCTTTCCCCCCCTCCCCTTCCAACACATTTTTAAACTGAACTCTTGTGTGCGTGTGTTTCTTTTGCTTTCGTTTACTGCTCCCTCCACGCCTCCTGTGCGAGCCTCGCCGGAGGAGCTGCTCACGAGAAGCAGTGCCTTCGAGGCGGCATTTCCCTTCGTAGTGGTCATGTAGAGCCACTACAAAGAAAGATATTTTTATATTTAATATGATTGCTTTTTTTTTTGTAAATGTTTTTTTTTTTTTTTTTTTTACAAGAAACACCCCGACGTTACCGGGTGAAAATAAAGGACCGACTCCGAGAAATGGATGCTTCGTGGATCTCGGGTCTCCCCCAGCAGGATGATGCTGGTTGGCCTATCTGGGTGCGGAGGCACTGGTTTTCACCCAGTAGGCGTTTATTTAAAATAAAATATTTTGCAATTTTTGTGGTTGGACCGATGGTCCGGCCACTTTCCCTGACATGCTACCGGTTCGCAGACCGGTGACGTCCACCACGGCAGCAGAGGGGAGGAGGCAAACAAAAAAAGAAAAAGAAACAGAATAAAAATAAAACAATTCTGGGGGTGAGGTCGCGGGAAGGGATCACGTTCTGCTAAGGGCGATTCTCTGCATCCTTTGGAGAATGCCAGCAAGGTCTTGTTTGATATTGACGTCCAGGTGGGGCCATCTATCTGCAAAAAACTGAGGGCAAAGTGGATGGCGTCCCTGTCTTTGAATCCTCCGTTGGCGTCTCTCCACGCCTCCACGGTCTCATGAGAGTAACAGAGTGCTTCTGGGGATGCGGCCGGCGTGAGGACGTCGCTCATTAAGAGGCGCTTTACATCGTCTCTGGCGTTGCCGCCGGGGGTTCCAAGGGTCGCGGCAAAGCGTTCTCAGAGGGGCTGGAGGGCAACATGGTCCACTAGGATGTGAGGAAGAGATTCCCGCTCCCCGCACATTGCACAGTTTGGGTTCAGTGATGCCGGCGGGCGTTGCACGGGAGGCCCTAGTGCAGCCGCATCAATGCCACGGAGAGGGTGCGGGTGTTCATGAGCACCGGGTTCAGGTCTTCCTCCGAAATACCCAGTAGCACGCCCCAGCGCAAAAGTCCACGAGGTCGAGCAATCGGGGTCGCAGCGTCGGTGAGCTGCCGTCGTCGTCGTCCGTTTCCCGAGGCCTTCCTCCAGAGGCTCCGAAGGGAACCCCGAAGAGGCTTCCTTCGAGGTTCCCTCCCAAGCGTAGGGGGAAGGGACTCCTCCGAAGTCTTCTTGGATTCATCGGGTGGTCTTTAAGGGGTTGTTCTCAAACTTGAAGAGGCGCACGCCCCCTCTGGCAGCATGGACAGTGCTGAAGAGCTTCGTGATCCCCCAGGATATCCTTCGTGTTCGCTAACTACTCAAGAACAACTGTTCTTGAGTAGTTAGCGAACCACAGCCTCCGTACAAAGAGATCGATGGAAGGTGAAAAGAAGAGACGAAAACAGCAGGGGTGCCATCCACTGGGCGGAAATCTTCTTGGAGACCGCTTCTCGATGGCCCCGACCAAGAACTATAAAATCAGCACTTGTCAGCATCCGGAACAGGATGCAGAGGACGACTTCATGAGACCAGTGATCCCTTCCCCTCCCTTCCCTCCCCAAGAAAAATTTCCCTCCCACTGTTTCTGATTTTTTGTTTATTTTTGTTTAGTTTTCCTTTCTTCGCCGCTGGAGCAGATCTCACCGGTCTGCGTCCCGGTTTATGGCAAGTCCTCCGCGCGTGGTAGAACCGAGTATTCCACCACCATAACAATGTCCCTGACGTCTTTATTATAAAATTTTTATAAAATTTTTTAATAATAAATGCCTCAGCAAATCCGGGTGACAAATAAAGAGATCGGACGACAAGCGGGTCAGAAGCGAACAACCTGAGCCGACGCAGGCGGAGCTTCAAAAGACATGAAGGGTCTTCCGGGAACACACAACATGGAGAGCTGGAGCCAGCAGGCGACAAGGACGCGAAGAGACCACTCCACTGGGGTGTCAGTACTCGGCGAGCGTCTGGAGTGCACGGTTCCGGCGTCGAGCAGGTCGCGGTGTCGGGGAGTAGGTGGTATTCGGCGGCTGGAGACCTGGAAGCAAGAGTTCGAGCATCCGTTCCAGCTTCCTGGCAATCGACTCTGCTTCAGGGACGGGGGGCGCACGGGTTGATAGAGAACATTCCTGCCAAACAGCATCCGCTTTTCGCTTGCCAGCGAAGAGGGAAAAAAATGATCCTTCGGCCCCCATCTGATTCGGCATTGTCTTGGTAACGTTAAGGAGCCGATCGGACGACTGATGGCTTGCCGGGCTTTTGTGAAGAAGGGAGGTCACGACCTGTTAGGCTCACAGCGCTCCGCGTTAGGGGTCTCCCCGGTGCCGTTCCTCCGTTGATCGCTGGCTCCGCCGTCGCTCCAGGAAGACATCTCGTCCTCCTTCTCCCTTTCCCTTTCCCTTATTCTCGGCTGCTGCGACCGGGCTCCGCCTAAAAGTCTGGTCTTCTCCGCCGCCCTCCTGCCCTCCCGGACGAGTCTGTGCTCTGTCGAGGCTGCAAAAGTGCGCGAGTCCTCCCGTCGTCAGCCAGCGGACTCCCGTCCCCGCGACAAGCGAACGCGAGTCCAGGAGACGGGGGCGGAGAAGGGGATGAAGAGAACGCCCGTTCCTCGGAAATGCGAATTCTACAGCCAAAGGACTCCCGTCCCCGGCAAAAGAGACACCAAAAACCAGGAGCACGTCCATTCGAGAGAATTCCACGCACCACCGATGAGACCCGTCCGTCCACACAGCCCCGTGTCGTCGACTTTGTGTCCGCGTCCGGCTCTGCCCGTATCTCTTTTACTCCTCGATGATCCTGCGTGAAGTTGCCTCGAGTGCCAAAGTTTCCTGACCGAAGGCTTCGACCGTGACCTTCCCTCCTTACTTGTTAGGCGCGCACTTGCCCCGAGGGTACGTCGCCAGAGCAACCAGACCTACCGCAGCCTCGCGAAGGGAAGTTACGTGTGAGGAAACAACTACCACCTCGGATAGCACAAGAACGGTTCCTCAGGATATTGACTGCCCCCCTTTACTGGTGGTCGCTTCTCGAATGAAGGGTTCTCGCAAATTTTGAGAATCGTTGCGTATGGTCGAATGGGTTCCTTCATCCAAAATGAGTTTTCGGTCCTTAATGTGGATGGGAACTCAGATTAAGGTATCCATCAAGCAACCGCTAGCCAGATGGGAAAAAAGCTCCTACTGCGTTGATATTTCTTCGCCATTGGTGGTCGGGTCGGCAACCAAGTCAGCAGCTCTATTTTGGTAGATGTTGGTCCCGTATTATTTGCTTGAACGCTAAGATAAGACCAGTTGCTGTACACGACCTCTCTTCCTGTTTCTGCAAGAAGTGAAATTGAGCACCCTTCAAAATACTGCCTAGGATAGAATGCTGTTGAATCTGCTCCTGAGTTTCCGAAACTTATCTGCAGGCCTGCATGCTCGCTTTCCTGTTCTTCATATTTTGGTCCCAAAGAGGTGTCAAAGGATGCAGCTACCCTCTGATTTTTTTTTGGCTTTCTGCCCGATGATTCTTACGCGAAACGCTCAACTAAAATTCCGATCCAGATACTGATTTTTCGGACGCAGGTTCTAATTGGAGAAAAATCTTATGGAAGGGCTGCACCTTAATTTCCTTTTTATGGGTGACCTCGCTGTGGCTCTCCAAATACACGACGTTCGAGAAAAAAGGCACTGAAATCTGATCTTCACTGATCGAGCTGGCTAAGTTACTTGTGGCTGCTCTTTGGTGTCGCAGAACACTGACACTTGGAACTTTTTGTTCTACAAAATGTTTGAGCGATGGAATCGTAGGCATATTTCGTATCGCTCGCAGACATTTTGTGGCACATTCTCTGCAACTCATGAGCATTCAGGAATGCTTCCTGGAGCATCCATGCTTTATCTGCTTTTTTATCCTTTCACCTCATGTGGTTTATTTTTGTACCCATGCCATTGAGAAATCCCCACAAATAGAAATCAGAAATATGGAGGCTGGCTTCTTGTTTAACGACCACTTCCAAAATGGCTGAGACAAAGGTCTGAGGCAGCTTAATTGCACCAGAAAAGCTGTCTCGGAAACGGAACGGAACTAGATTTGCTGATGAGTCTTGATGACTGTTGAAAGAGTCGGTCGCAGAAACTGATCTTGATAGCTCGAAGAAAGGAGATGAAATCGTTAATGGTTTTCAGATAATCCTCAGTGGTCATGGTTACCCCTTCTCGGAAGAGCTGACTTTCCAACTCAAAGCAGAGCGCCACAGTGCAGTTCTAATAGATGCAAGAGTATTACAACTGCTTTATGGAGATTAATGGGGATTCTTTGCCTTGGGCATCCATATAAACTCTTCCTCATTATTCTGGGAACGTATTTCGTTCAATATTTTCTCTATCAGTGGTAGGATCTTCCAGGAAACGAATGATCGATCACGTAAGTCTATGCATCACATCTTTCTGAGTCACTAACTGTTTTTCATGCTCGAATTTTCTAAGGAAGCTGCCATCTGTCCCTGCGAACCATGGTGATGGGCTGATTTTTTCCTTTTCAATCAAGAAACCATGGGCTTCTGAGAAAGTCCTCTGCAGACATAGCCTGCTAATCCGCTGGTAGCTTTCGAAACTTCTTTACGGTTTCTACCTCTTATCGATGATGATGGTTGGCTTCTTGTTTCTTGTGGACGCAGAACCACCGGTTTGCCTTGCATGTTGGTTGAAATTTCCCCGTGGACGAATCTTGGTCCTTGTGGAACTGGCAGTTGCTGCATTTTTCACTACTGGTTGAACAAACCTTTTCGTCAGAGCTATTTCTGGTTGAGGAGTCGTAATTCTCTCACACAGGACACCAACATGGTCAGTAAACCTTCCTGGATAAGCGTGAGCAATTAAAATGGATCGCTTTTTGCCTGTAACCCTGCCAGGACTACTAAAAACTGCAGCATTTCTCATTCTGCTGGGATGAGTGAGTGCCTCTGTATGCTCTCTTCGAGTGCTTGCGAAAGAGTCAGGACACTTCGTCCATCACTTATTTCATGCTCATCCCATCCGCTTAAACGTCCATTCCATGGAAGAATAAAGCTAGTCCAAAAAGAGAAGAGGATTCGTTTCTTGTAGAAGCTCTCTCACGCCTAGTAGATCTAAGAGAGTCAATATGCATTTGCAAGACCGGGAAAAAGCTTCTGGTTTCGGAACTTTCGGTTCCCGATTCTTCACATACCTACCTTGTGGTTCCCGATTCTTGAAAGGTCCCATCTGCTCGAATCTCTCCTGTGACCTTCACTGCCTTGAGTGCCATTCATATGAAAGAAATACAGCCTGGTGTGACTTCAGCAACCCACATCGCGGTCCTCAGGCATCACGCAAAGGCAGAACTTCCCAGGAGCCACAGCGCCTTCGGTGATGAACTTGCTGACGTTGCCTGCAAATTCTGCACCCGTTGCATTCGATGAAATTCCGTGCCCTACAGATTCTCATGTGATTCGCCGTTGCTGTTTCTGGAACGAATGGATTTCTGGGACCGCACATGGGATGGTGCATCTGCACCCGAGTTACATCTCGCATAAGACTCAGTTTATGAGCCATTACAGCGAAGAAGCAGTGTTCGTGACATCCCAAACCGTACTCCCCCTATTTCTTGGAATGTCTTGTTGGACTCTCCTCGCTGATGGTCAGTGATGTCACCAGGCCTTGGACGGTCTTGCGAGAATTTCGGGATTTTGACCGTCCGCGTTCTGGTCCCATGTTTTTTTCCTAATACTATGATAATGCCCCAAGCAGGGGATCTTACTCCAAAGTTTTCGAATAGAATGAATAGCCGCCTCTTATTACAAGCAATGCGAACTTTATAGAAATGGTAATATCCGAGATAATTCTGCTGATGGTTTCCTATGGGGAACGATCTGCGTCCTGGCATTAGGACCGAGTCTGGTAGAAATTCCACGAGCGGTTTGCTTCCTTATTCTTTCTTCTTGGCGCACAAAGACCGTCAGTTTTCACAGTGGACACACTCCACGGCTGCACTCTCAGGTGATGGACTTACCTTCATGCGTCAGCATCTTCGTCGTCTTTATTTACTCGTAAGCGTCATCGTGAGCGACGGTAAATATCCGTAGCTCAGCGAAATGCGAACACTATCCCTATCTTTGCTCGAAGAACGGAGTCACTGAAGTTCGTCCGGAGGTAGCATTCCCAAATGAGTCGGCATCTAGTGTATGCAGGACACTTTTGGATTACTGGTCCACGATGTGGTATCCCCCAAGAGCCTCTGGGGGTTTTCGCCCCGCTCAGTTTCGTGTGGCATCGAGTTTGCTGCTCCTGGCGCGTTCCTTCGGGGAGCCATCGAGGAAACGAGCGTTTCGGTCCGGCAGGGATTCCGCCTGAACAAAAAGCAGCAAGAGGAATTCCTGCTTAGGATGCGCGCGTTGCCACGAAAGGGAAGCAGAAGCGTGCTTGGTGATGAATAATGCGAAGAAGGGATCCGAGCTCCATGTAATCATCCGGAGAGACCAGACGAGGTGCTCAGAAGAGTGCGGGAGTGTTTGCTCTGAAACAGGAACGAGTGGTCGGTGTACATAATTCTGCCGGAATACCTTGCGCCCCCTTCTCCGGCTAATCACTCTCTCCAAGGGAAGCCACCGCCTTGAAGCATTCTTCTCGAACAGAGACCGTCGAAGCGTTTTTATCGACTCCGCCGACCATTCGCCGGCCTTAATAAAAATGGGTGAAGTGGGTAGCCTGAGATCTGTCTTATGATTTCATTTAATTGATGGCGTTCTTTGGAAACTCGGAGATTAAGAGCAAAGGCACTTTCTCTTGAAGTTGCTGCCCCCGAGTCGGTTCCAATACTGCCAATGTCCCTCCCCCCCAATTCTCTGATTTGCATACCTTGTTTATGATCTCTTTGAATTATATCTCACCAGACCCAAGCCGCATTTCCCTTTTCTACACCTTTAGATTCCAAAACCAATAAAAATCCCAACGGCTTTTGTCGCTGACGTTTGCTGCGTTACGCTGCCTTTCACGATTGCATTTTCGCAGAATTGTTTATCATTTCTTAAGAGTCTTTTGTCTGTGTGTGTTTTGCTTCGTTTTGCTGTGTTTTCTGAGGGGGGAGTCGCCGCCGACTGGAGTTTTGCTGACCATACTGAATCGGGACGAGGATGATGCGTTTACCGCGTCTGCTGCGCTTGCTGGCTTTCTTCCCAGCTACTCCAGAGCTTGCCAGGATGCGTTGGCTCTATCGGTCAGAGGAACTGCCTGATTCAAACGGGGAGATAGCGGAGTCTCAAGCTCGATTGCATAGCTCGGTCCAGATTCCTTCCGTGGAGAGAAATTTCGAAACTGCCGTATCCCATAAGCCAAGGCAATCCCCCCCCTCTCCTCTCCCTCCCCAAAAAGAGGGGAGACAAAACTGTGTGTGTGTGTGTTTTTTTTTTCTTTTGTTTTTTTGCGCACGTCTTTTCGCCAAGTTCATTTTTCTTGCGAAAATGCATGGAATGTTTCGTACCTGCTTTCGGATGAAAAGGCTGGCGAGAGCGAAGTGAGCTGCTGCTCATGAAGAGCTAACGAGGGAAAATGCATTTGCCACGTCATGACGAACTCAGCTTCTAAACGGATCATTTTACAGTACGTTCAACTGTACAAGTGCACCATTGACATTCCTCTGCAGCGCTGGATGTCACCTTCTTCGCCGAAGCACTCCAAGTTTTTTTTTTTTTTTGTGTGTGTGTGTGTGTATTTTATTTCAGTTCCGGATTATGAGATTCGCTCCTGATTCCGGATGCTGCTCTCACTTAACGAATGGAATTGGATCACGTCGTTTCCAGGAAATCGTCATTATCCTATCATCAAAACTTGTGACCCGCTTTTCCGTATGGATAATACAAAAGCACCCTTACTGAACGAATGGAAGGTGATGGGACCGGATCTCGAACTCCTATCTTTCCGAGGACGCCTTTGCGTACCGTACATTAGTGGGGACCTGATCACTCCTGTATCTTTGCAGGCTTCGGAATACCCCTTGACAACTGGGAGGGATCAGTATGGCTCTTCAATATGTACCTTCGGGAAGCCATGTTTCTCTAATGAACCCAATGTTGCACGCAAAACGGTGAGCAGGAAGAAGCTTGAAATGGCAATCAAGGGAGTGCAAACACCTTACAAACGCACAGGCAGACATTTTAAATACGAAGAAATAACCTTTTCATCACAAAATAAGAGGCTATTAAAACTTATTCGAAATTCGGAGATTTGAAAGGTCTTCTTGAATTATCGCTCAACTTGCAAATTTATATTAAAACATGTTGAGGCCAGTTTGGTCTCCTTGAATTGTTCTAATCTATTAAGTGGACTTCTTGATCTTGACACAAATGGTGCATAAATAGATTCGTGTTTCAAGTCGGACTGCAAACGTCTTTACTCCTAGCGCGAAGCTATCAGGGCTGCTGATTAAGAATGAGAAATCCTTTCAAGAGCTCCAGGTAATCGAGCAGATGAATGCCTGTGGCGAACTGAGACCTGCATCTATTTCGCAGACAGCCAAGACAAGCAGACTGCTAGAAAACACGAAACGGATGAGAAGAAATGCATACCTGCGATGCCATCTCACGAAACAGAGTTTGCATGAAAATTTTTAGGCATCTGACCGTTAGATGACAGCAGAATCGCATGCTCACAGACAAACGCGCGTTTCATCTCGTGATGACATTCATCCTCCTCCGTTTTATGAATCACCTGGCAGTTTATATTTCATCATTTACAATCAAAAAAGCAATTTCATCCCTGTTGTGGGTCTCAGCAATGAGTTTTCAGCCAGACGTCGCGATTCCTGGTGCTTCCAGACTCGCCCGTAAATCGTTTCCTCCACCTTTGTTTTCTTTGTTCAACGGTCTGCATCTAGGAAACCCCTTATCAGCTGGATGGAAATGCATATTCACACGAACGAGCATTCTCCATATGCTCGCAAGCATTGAGGAAGGTTGTTCAGATCATATGCGTAAATTTTGGTTTTCATAAATATGCACACTACAGGTATTTTATGAGAGTTTTCCCGTATCATCTCTCCTGAAGCCTTAGGTACTCCCTGCCTCTGACATCTGCATCAATCTCACCGAGGTTCAAAAACCCTTTGATTTCCACGAATGGATTAAAAAAAAAAAAAAAGCTAAGGATTTTGTTTTCACGAAAATGAAGCACACTGTGGCTTTAACGGAATGTTACCAATCTGTTTTCAGTAATCGAGATAATATCACTAATTTGAGACGTGAAACTTTGAGGACCCTAAGAAGGGATCGTGAGAGAGCGGTGCTTGAGGAGAGCACCGAAGGGGACATCAAAAAGCGTAAAGAGGAAAAACCTCAAAGTTTTCTTACAAAACATTCCAAGTGACACCTTCGAAAATTTGGATCGTATGATCTTTTTTTTCCTTTTTTTTCATTCTCTCTCTCTCTCTCTCTCTACGGAAAATTAAGCTCTCTTTCCCATTTGATGTGTTGAGAAATCCTGCACCTTTCTAGCTTACGTCTTTTACATTTACATCCAAGAGGGAGTCCCAACGAAATCGAGTATCCACCACCCTAAAATCAGCCAAAACCCTCGGTTCGGAACCTACGCAGATCGGAAAGGGTGGCGCTCGGAGTGCGTTTCCAGGGCTACTGGGAATCGTCTTCTGGCGAGTCGCAAACAGCAGTGAAAAGGGACGAGTAACGGGTTCGTCCGATGGCCATCCGACGATCCGATTTTCGACGAAGCGTTGTACCAACATTCCGAACTTTGGAGGGCGAGCAGGTAAGCTCTGAGGAAGCTCCTGGGAACCTGCAAAAAAAATGGAAAAAATAGACAGAGTATTAGATATCCATTAGTCGAATGCGCGCTGCCTGCAAACATTTCGCTCTCGAAGAATTCACCAAGCAGCGGATGCTTCTCCAAAGAACAGCTTCGTGGTTCCTCCGACAGCGCGTGATGCTGGACTCGATTCCTGCATCGTTGACACGACAACGGTTCTGCGAAGAGTGCCAAAGAGAAAGAGAGGAGCAAAATTCTGCCCTGCAGAGTCCAGCAGCTTGTAACGATTCAGCTCGATTCCTGCAGTCCCGTTTGCAATTCTGTACATCGAATATTGTCAGGAATGCACAATTTTTCCGATACATCTCATTGTTCTTGACAACACGTTTCTGTGTGCTTCGTGTTTCATGGGAACGTCGGAACTTTTGCAAGCTTAGCCGTGCCTTCCATGGCACGGCTAAGCCAGTGGCCTCCTCCTCGCGGATGCCGTCATCCCTGAGTCCAGAACAAACTTTTCACCGTCGGACGCACGAAGAAACCGGGGACCAGGAACAACGAAAGCGGCGAAGCCTAAATCAACAAGACGCGTTCACGATACACGGAGTCAAGTATCTTCTTTCGCGAGTCCTTCCTCAGATCTACCAGCGTGCTGATTGATTTCTTCTTGTGCAAACAAGATCCACCCCCTTCGTCGTATTTTGCCTGCTTGTTTTCGCTGTCTGCCACTTGCAAGCTTCCTTACCTTAAGGATACCTACCGGAGCGCTCAAGAAACACCTGCGCCAGGTCAAGGCCTTTTTTTCCGCTGCTGCTTCGTAGTGCCGCCATTGCAGACGGCGAACTTTCGACGATCGCCTAGGAAGGAACTTTCCTGAAGAAAAAGCGCATAGGCACAGCATCATCCTCAATTCGGGGCTCCACTTCGGGAACACCGGGAACGATGGATTCCCTTTCACCCTAACAGCCACGGTTGCAATGCTTTTCGGGATTCAATATTGGACTAATTACTTATTATTCACAGTATCCATAAAACCAGCTGCGTTTGTGATGTATCGATAGGAATGCACCCATCACGTTTTTGTACCACCGTATTCTTCTTTCCGTCATTTTCGCTGGCTGTTGGGTTTCATGCACAACATGATTCATCTTCGTGAACAATGTGAAGAATGAGCAGCTTCAGGTGCCTTCAGCCACCGACACACGAAGTCCCGCTCCAGCGTTCTCCAGGATCTCTGATTTTCAGATCTAAGAATTCTTCATAGTTCCACATTGCCTTCACTAGAAATGTTTCTTCGATCCAGCTGCAGTTGGGCGTGTTTTCCCGTGCTCTTGCTCTGCTCGTGCAGCAGTTCTCTATCCCTTCTCATTTCCAGCGATTCTATTATTCGCTTTATTCCTCATTCTTCAATGCTACTGATCTCCTGGTCTCCTTTGATGATCAGAAGCTTCGATTATTTCGATGCTCGTTTCACTTCCATCTCCAGGGATGCGCTATCAGTCATGAATGTCCCTTGTTTCCGATCAGCTAACCTTCTTTCACGCTGTCAAAGAAACGTTCAGAGAGTGGAGGTTTCCATGATAACCGTATCGGCATCATCCCATCGAATTGGCAGTATTGCTCTGCAGGATTGTCATCGCTGGCTTGCATCAGATTCCCATCCGTGCGCCCTAATGTTGCTGTTCTTTGCTGATAAGCAGTATTTTCTTCTGATAATTGAGTAAGTATTTGTAAACCGTTAATCTTCATGGATTTCCACTGCCCTATTCTCGATCTGCTCATTGTCGTTATTAAATTCCCTTCAATGAGATCGCTCAGGGTCGCTTTCGTATAAGATGTGACTTGACTTTGGACCAAAAGGGTGTGTGCTTTTGGTGGAATTTGTGGGGCCTGGGACAACCACCACTTCTCAAGTCTGAGCAGCTTTGAAGGTGTTTCACCTTCAAAGCCGCGGAGTGCCACTCAGAGCCGACGACGTGGAATGCTGAGATCAGCAATTGCTCTTCTCCACGACAACGCGCGCCTTGGCAACACATGCCGTTCACCCATTCCAGACAATTCGGAAATTCAGATGGGAACTTTTTGATCGCTCAGTCCTGACCTCGCCCCCGGTGACTACCACGTCTTCCTGCAGCTTCAGAAGTGGCTCGACGATTCGAGGGGGAGAGTGAGGAGTGGAAAACTGCAGTGCTGCTGAACTCCCAGGCGACGGGATTTCATGCAGAGGGTTTCAAAAAGCTCGTTCTGCGGTATCAAAAGCCTTTGGGCAAAAATGGTGGTGACTACGTGGAAAAATGACACGGGGGTGTACGTGTTTCGAACCACCAATACGCCTTTGTTCCTCTTGTTTGTTGCTCTGTCTTTATGTCCGATCTGCCCTTACTTTTGAGATGGGCCTCGTAGTTGCTCGAACATGCTTATGCTGCACCATATGTATTTATGACTATTTTCAATTAAATAAATTAAATTCGATAAAAAAAGTATATAATTGTATATTCATGGAATGTAATTCACGAATACTATAAATTTAATATGTTTATGGTTATTCTTATATTCCCACTAATTCGTAATGTAATTCACTGGCATCTGAACAACGAATTTCACCATTGCTTTCCGAAAAGAGAAGACTCTCAATGCAATCACGTGGGAAATAGCAAAGAAGTTCATACGTTGCCATCAGTTTCTCAACGAAAGATTCAGACATTTGTCCCACTTGATGGTGCATGCTAGGTGATTAGACGGTCTGGATCGTATCAAAAGGGCGTTGCCCTTTTTTCTCTGTGGATTGATGACGAACATTCAGAGTCATCGTAGGCTGGAAGGGACCTCAGGAAAATGTTTGATCAGAGCGAAAAATGCTAAAACAATAACAAAAGACTTAAAAGCTCTGGGACTTCAGAAGCCATAAAACTTCATTGGTCTTTGTTACTCCAGCCACTGCACAGTCTGATTCGGTCCCAGCAAAGATCTCTATCCAATAAACAGTGCCATCCGTGAAGGAGATTTAAGAGACAATCACGAGATTATTAACTGAAGACCTAACTCGGACAGACCTCAGAAGACTTCATCAGCGAGGATCACTGGCTCTTATTTGAAAGTAGTGAAAAGCTGCCAATTGAAGCCAAAAGGGAAGATGGCGCTCATAGCAGTCTGGTGTACGATCGGTGTAAATGGGGATTCTGCTAACAACGAAAAATGGGGCAAAATTTACAGGGCAACCTTCGAATGAGAAGTGAAATGGAGCTTTCGCACTCATGAAAATCTGAAGACGAGAAGAGTAGCACATAACTGCGAGTTGGTATCTTGTTCCCGTTCTTCTGGAAGAAGCAGAGAGTTGATGGAAGAGTCTATCTCTGCTTGGAAGGTACCATGGCATCCACGTTGCGTTTCCTCAAGAAGGAGCGATAAACTGGAAGGAAGGCTCGAAGAGAAAGGGGAAACAAACTGCTGCCTAGAGGGTTAAGGCAGAAAGTAGGCAGTCCGATGACGAGGATGAGTTTCGAAACAAAGCTGAAGGTGCACACTCTGTGAAACCAAAAACAGTCAAAATTGAATCCAAGCCTTCGATCTTAACATACAAGTGACCACAGGGGGTTCTTGAGTGAGCAGAAGCTTCGCACATTTTCCCTTAGTAACTGAAAAGTAGAGAAAACTACACGAGACAAAGGTCGATAAACGCCTATTCTAGTTTTCGTTAGCTGCATTTATTGCCATGGGACACAAAGAGCAACTTGTGTGGAAAACAGCATAAGCTAAGGTGCAAGAAGGAATACGGAAAACGTATGTATACACGTTTCTGGAAGTCATTCAGAAGCACTTTCGGTTCCATAACTTAAATTGCTATCTTTGCGTCTTCGTCGCCAAAAAAAGATGGTACGTTGCAAAATTATGCGATAACGGAGTATTTTTCGATGTGGCTCTGCGTTAAAGACATTCCTGCACAGAAAAAAAGCTTTTCCTGGAGTAAAATTTGTTTATTGCGATTTTGGATCTACAGCGACGAGAGTGCTTACAGGACCAGTGCTTAGAGGACCAGCTGAGGAGAAGCTTTTGGAAGCTTAGTAGCTTCATCTTTGGCCGAGTTTCCTCTCCCTTTCTATACTGCTCTGCGCACTCTTTGAGCGTAAAAAGGCAAACTTCTTGTGATTACGTTCTTCTGCATTGGACCTCTGAAAGAAGTCTCCCTCACATTGCAACCCCAGAATACAAGCCTTAAGGCATCCGATGACAGCAGACCGTCGCTCTGGTCATCTGGCAACTCGAATTCCCTAGGATCGTCGTAGCTAGAAGTGTTTTCGCCAAGCGGGCGTTCGGAAGGGCTCCTAGAGTTGCCGCAGAGACACAGAGTTTTTTGGTGCTGATAATCATCGGGAAAGCTGGTGGAAAAGAGTGAGTTGAGCGGCACAAGATAGTTGCCGAGCGGGTGACCGCTAAAACATTGGGCTTTATGGGCAAGCACGCGAAACAGAAAAGCAGTAGCAACATGCAGAAAAAGATCAGCTTGAAAGAGCGGGAAGGTCATTCGAGTGGCCGCAAATCAAAAGAACCGGGAACAAGAGACATAGGATGTTCAACATGGACCCGATGGAAGGGAAGCCAGTTCGAATCACACTGCATTTGGTACCCTGGATCCACAATCAGAATTCGCCTCGAGGAAAGAAGTCATTTCTGGCCGGGCAGCAGAAAAGGCATAAGAAGAAACGTCCCAGGATAGCGCGGGCCTCGAGAAAAGTGAACACCTAGTATCATGGAGGGGTAGGAAACAAAGCGTTGTCTCTCTACTGGGCTCAAGAGACAGTATGGGGACAGAATCCTAGGAAAAAGTCAGGAAAGGACAGTATCCTCTCGAGCTGCCCCTGATGTCACAAAGATCGGGCTGCAGAAGCTGGGAGAACGTGCTCCGGGGGCTGTCGATGCACGAGTAGGGAGTCGCCCTATTCCCCGAATGAGGGAAGCGTTCGCCATTTCTCTATTGCGAAGCTCAGAGGAAAAAAATTGTTTGCAAGGCAGAGGACTGTGACGCTTTTTCTCCAGCTGCCTAATGAGACAGAGAGATCTCACTGCAGAAGCCTTTCGGCCGCCTAGTGCAGGAGGTCTAGACCGGCTCCGACGAGTCGGATTTGCTGACCAGCAAGCACTCATGCTTGCCGAACTGAACTCTGAGAGCCTCCGGCAAGGGTACATGCACAGAATGGTGAACTCGACGGCTGGAAGCAAGACAGCAGCGGGATCAGTTGATTCGATTCTCCGTTTTCAAGGTGGTCTCGGTCCCACATGGGAGAGTTCGCCCCCTCCACCTCAGAATCGAAGAATGCGCCTTTTTTTTTTTTTTGTCTCAGAGTTTCGAAATTCCCTAGAGTAGAGAAACTTAACGGAAGAGACAAGCACGGATTTTCCGCTTCCGGCAAATCATATGCAGCCATTGACTCCGGAGCAGCATGCACCGGTACGTCCGCCACGTGCCGTTCCTTGATCTTCCTTGATAACCCAAACGTTCATCTCGCTGGGGGGAAAGAATGCTCTAGTTTTCCCGAAAACTCTTCAGCTACCACGGCATTGGCTTCTGGAGGCCACATGCTCGGCTAAGGAACAGCTAGTTTTGCTATGTGTAACTGAGCGGCCGAATGACTGAAGGTCCAGAGAGGAAAGTAGCGAGGTTGCACAATCTCCTCCTGCCCGCATCCGACCGTATTCCGCGTTCCCGCCTTTTCGCCGCACCCTGCCGAGCTTCCAGCTTCCCTGGACCTGTTTTCTCGCGCTCGCTAGCGTGCGACTTATCCCTGGGTGAGGTTCCGAGCTGCAGAGAACTCACGCGCGAGAGGGTCGCCTCCTCTTCGAAGGCGTCCTCCAGGGCGAGTGCAGTTCGCCTACTGGTGGATTGTGGCATGCCTGTTGCAGCACTGCCAAGTTCAGCTCTCCATGAGCTCCAGCCGGGGAAGAAAATACTTGGAAGATAGTAGTTCCATAAAAATGGCATTAGGACCAGCATCCTCTGATGTCTCTTGGATCTGAGCGGTCTCGGAGGTGGCATCATATCCCCTGGTTCGACTGGTTCCCAACTTGTCTTCGCGTGGTGGTTTGAGAAGCCGCTCTGACGTGCGGAAGTTCAGCAACAGGATGCTTTCCACATGCCTAAGTGTTTGTACGCTATTCGCTCCCTTGTACCGTGGCTGCACCTGTGGAGGCTACCAAGCAGCAGTAGCTTGTTCGTTGAGACCTTGAAAATTTTTACGGCAACCAGCCATGCACGAGTAAGTCCGAAATGATCTTAGAGAGATCGTGTCTGGTAGAATGGCATGAAGCAACAAAGGAACACTCTAATGCGAGGTCTGTGGACGCGTGGACATTCCCAGAATGATCCAGAATTCCATTATCGCCAGGATTCGGTCCAGTGTTTGGCCTGACCCACGCCGCCACGTTGGCTAGAACAGCAGAATGCGAGACGCGCGTCGAATCGCAAGTATTTCTCCGCGGTGTTTCCGGCTCGTTTTCTTGCCTTCCGTCTGAGAGCTTCACCCCTCAGCCTTGGTCGAAACAGACGACCAAAGAGGAACCTAAAATTCTTTTTTCCCGTCGTCAAACGAAGAAAAGGACCCTCCACGTGAGGGGACGGGAGGAAATGAATTTTGCACTTTTAAGGGTAAACATTTGGACTTTTGGCAGCAGCAGAATCAAAAAGACGTTATCTAAAAGGCAAAGAAAAAAAAGAAAAGCAAGTTTCCCCATGCACTGAGTGCAGGTTGCATTTGCAAGACGTGATCTTCTAGCTCGCTACATCGAACTTCCGATGAATCGATCCAGATATTTGTTTAATCCAACTGAGAAGCATAGAGGGAACAAAATAAGCTCTTCACACAGTTTTTATCTCATCTTATTGTTTATTTCAGAAAATTAGCCATGATAGCCGTAGCCTCCATAATGAGGGTGACCATATCCACCATATCCATGTCCGTGTCCATATCCACCATAGCCATGTCCATAACCGCCGTAGCCATGTCCATATCCACCGTAGCCATGTCCATGCCTATACCCGTGTCCGTGATAGCGAGGATAATAGCCGCCATAATGTCCATGACCGTAGCCATGTCCACCGTATCCACCGTATCCACCATATCCACCGTATCCACCATATCCATGCGGGTAACCTAGGATAATAAGTTTAGCTTCTCGAGACCATGCTTCCTCTTTCGTCACCATAGTATCCAGTGGCAGACGTTTCCTGGTCACCACTTTTCTTATTGTCTATATCACTGGATGTTTCCATGGCGGTGGTGGCACTGAATGAAAGGTAGCACACCAGAAATAGCTGGGGATTGGATGAACAGTGTTCTAACCAGATCTATCGCAACATTCTTACCGACAAAACTGCGGCGGTGGTATTCATCTTGTTGATGGATCTTGTTTTCTAGTACTCGACCAGTTAGATCTGTACTGCAGAATGAATGTCTGCTGCAGAGACCTGATTTTATAGGGAACCGATGAAATTGCACTCTTGCTAAGCATCCTTGGATGTTAGCCTTGTGTGGGAAATCAATGGCGCGTGGAAATTGCCAGTAATGATTGAACTTCAGGTACGGAAGAATCTGTCAGCCGCCTGAACGTTTCCCACGTACGAAACACCATTCCCGTGTTCCATCCGCCCCATCGTTGTTGGGGGTTCATCCCCTAACAAGCTTGAACGCGATGATTCTTTCTATGAGTTCTACTGAATGACGTGTCTGCCTTAAGGACCCTGCCGATGAGGACACTGCAAAAATTCCCTATTTAGATGGGTTGCTGCACCGCAGATTCCTCAAGTGGTTTCACGATGTCTCAAGAATTGTTTGGTGTTTCTCTAGGCAATGCAGAAGCTCAAATTGTGTGTAACTCAGCTTCCCCGATTCACGGCAGGATCTTTGGAGCATTGAGTGTTTCCCGTCCCTTCATTTTATGTCGCCTTATGGAACTGGGATCCGGAGAAATTGAGAAGACAGAAAAAAAAAAAAAAATTGAGGGTAGAAAGGCTGGATGGATGGTGGTTGGAATCTTTCCATAGCTACTGTAACACAATTATTGTAACAACCACCACATAATTATACTACAAATTCGATATTTAAGGCAAAGTGCATTCACGTTTTAACTCTATTCCTCATTTTCATGGCCGCAACTTTTGAAATAGCGAATTCTCAACCACTGTTTGTTGATTATGAGATTCGTTGGTCCGAATCCAAATGCGAATTCCAGCCATAGAGGGAAGCTGGAAGGGAATTCGTTGCGTACCGAGCGATGGTGATAATCTTGAAGGATAATTCTGCAAGAATCCGATTTGATCTCATTTTGCAACACATCTTTGGTGAATTTCCAGCGAACTGGAAATATTGCACAACGCCGTCGGAACCGGCAGCTATATCGACAGGCAGCTCCTTACCTTTGTGAAACACGTTGGAAAATGGTCCTCGTGCTTGGAAACACAGCATCATTTTTGCTTTACTCGGAAAAGAGCAATCAGCCACAGGATGTTTCGTGGTCCTGTTTTGGCGGACTTTCATCTGCTTCAGGATCAAAAGGTGAAAATCCAACTCACCGGGAATTTAGCGATCAGAATACGTTTTTCAAAATTCACCTCTTCCGCGATTTGTTTTATTCTGTGTTCTGAAGATTCGTCTCTTCTGCGATTTGTTTCATTGATCGGGTTTCTACAGAATGTGTACGTTGGGTTGGAAAAAAAAAAAAAAAAAGTCGATCCAGGGGAGTTAATTATGGAGCAGAGAAATGGAGCAGCGTTGGTCACTAGACCAATTTCTTCATTGGCAAATGGAACCCGCCGAAGGTCTTCAGCAGCCTTCATCGACGCTGCGTCACAGCGACTCCGATTATACAAAAAATATGTCTGCAGGAATTGGTCTGCTGAGGCACAGAGCGTTTTGTGGTGTTTTTTTTTCTTCTTTTCCTTCCTTTTTTTCCTTCCTGTCTTCAAAATTGAACGAATTTCAGATTCGCGATTAAAACCCAGTAATGACTGCGATTTGGGAGTGACGTAATGCCTAAAAATAGCTCTCAGCTGACACAAACACGGAGCCACCGATCGAAAAACTCCACAGATTGCATAATTTTCCTCCTATCTGTCATGAGGAATGAATTTTTTAAATTTCAAAATTAAAAGGAACATGCATGGGATGCATTCCTTTTGTGAATCAGATTCAACGCTGCTTCGGATGCCATTTTTTTGAGGTCGGAAATCGGAAATGCTGTTCAAATCAATTTTGTAAGGTGCAGTACACAGTTCCAAAATTAATGATTGTCCCCCCCCCCCCCCCAAATCAGAATTCTAAATCATTGCGAAAGAGCGTCGGTGACAACTCATGAATACCATTGCTGTAGAAGAGCTCTTAAGGTGTATCCAGATGCTTTATCAAATTGACTAATTGGCTTCATCCAATCGACCGTCTGATTTATTTCCTTTGCTGACCATAGATAAATTCTGTGCAATGCTTATCATAGTATGATCCCAGAGCACCATCCTGGGCCAATGGCATACTCTCAAGGAAGAGATAAGCTGCCTTCAGCAACAACTGAAAATCATCATAATAAAAACGAACTGTTAAAACCGCACATCCCTTTTACTCTTGGGCGCCACACAGCATCTTATGATGAGCGTAGTTTTTTTTCGAAGAACTCTTAGGCGAAGATGGCTTTCTCTTCTGGTTGCCAGCGACACTTAGGTTAATGCATTGACGAAGGCAGGAGCTTTGATGGTTTTCGAGAATCGCGATAGCTCTTTCGAAGCTGTACTTCCGGGTTCTCGTGTACTACATTCATTCTTAGCAACTAACGGTATTCACAGTTTTGGAAGCATAGGATGTTCTTAATGGAAACTGTTCCAATCCAAACTGAGATTCGAGACACCTTTCGAGACAGCGTGCAAAAAGAAAAACGGAAAAGTGCTGCAGTAATTTAATAGTGTTACAACGTGTAAGCTCTGCTACAGAGTGGGATGTACTTTTTATGAAGTGTGATAATCGAGTATGTAATTGGATGTCAGAGTGATTTTGACCTTGAGAAATTTTCTTTCACCTCTAGGGATACAACTATGTATCTGCGCATGTAAACTGAAAAAACCTCTTGTTTTTCTAATTAAGAACTTAAAGAGGCATAATATGAAATTAGACATGTTTTCCATAATGATCATATGATTGTTCGTTTCATTGGTTGGGCCAATGGTAGAATGAATCGAAGCAGAAAATGACGATCTAGAAAAGCTATAAACCAACAGACTAAATGACTCTTTGAAACAAAATTTCAGATTTTTTTAAAAGGTGATTAAATCTCCGATGGAATCCCTTCTCTCATCTGAATCAACATCCTCTAGTTAGGGAATACACTAGTGGTGAATACACTACTGTAAACATATCTGAGTTCTGTTTATTTCAAAGTAATATTGCTTACACGATATTCCTCATTGAATTTTTCGAATCTTTTTGCTTTTTCGGATCTTATCTATTTCAAATTCTCCAACCGTAGTTTGTTTACAGCCTCTTGCATTAAAGTGTTTGATCAAGGAATACAAGCAGTTCGACCATTTTTTCTGGCCTCTACTCGAACTCTATCGATTTTGAAACTATTATGGATCTTTTCAGCTTTTTAACCTATCTAACCATGTCATCACACTATTAGGTGAGGTACGTTTAGTGTGAGTGTCAGGAAAAACTTCGTGTTTTTTTTTTCTTAAAAAAAATAGCTGATTTGCTAGAAGGCAAAATGTTTTCCATCTCTTCTGCTCTTCGGAATGTTTAAATCGCATGCGGCTTGACTCCAGTAAGAGACCAACCGGGATAATCGAAAAGGACCAAGGGAAAGGAGCTTCCTTCTTCTAACAGGGAATGCTTTTCTTAGCACTTGAGTATCATTTTCAAATTCTCCAAGTTAGAATGTATTCATCTTAATAACTAGAGCTCTAAAGTGCCCTGAAATTTTAACGCTCTGAAGATAGAGTGGTAACATCATGTCACATATGTAATTCATGTATTTGAAACTTCATCCACTTATCGCTGTACACCTTAAAGTGTGGAGTCCCAAAAGACGAAACTGTTTCATACCTAACAAGTGAATGGACTTGCAAACGAAGGAAAACCGAAACGAAGATGGAATTTTCAGAAAGTACCTAAAAAACTACGGAGACTGAGCTGAGGAATATTTCGTATCTGCTCTTGTATCACTATGTATGAAGTCTCAAGTTTCACAGCTCTGGTTTCTTAATTAATAGTTGATTGTCATGGTCACCATTCGAACAGTGAATCTTCCAGTATTGGAAGAGACAACAAATTGAACGAGAGCATACAACATAATGACGAAAGTGTTGGTAATCTGTAGGGGAGATCATGTTTAGGTTCTGAGTTTAAAGAATTTCTCCAGAACCTTTGAAATTACTCGTTTTTTTTGAAGCCGATTTACAATAATCATTTGGTGCAGTTGTGAAAGTCCCGCAGAAAACTGCGATTTTTGCCTCTTTCGAGTCAAATAAACTCACAAACTCCTAAGGAATCCATGCTATAAGCATGGATTTCTTAGGAGTTTGTATTGAGACATCACTTCGCATAGTCATTATTTAAGAGAAATTCATCAACATTAATTAAATGAATTCTAAAGTTCCGGGAGTATGCAGTAAAGACTGCACTGTGAAATAAAGGATTTTGACAGGATCTTAATTCAGTTATTAACAAGCATTTCATGCTCCACGAAAATTCGTCCAGTATTTACGTGGGTACAGAAGCACTATGCCATAAAGACACGAGTTTAATGTAACTGAGAAGACAGGATGTAATGCTGATGAAGCATTACGATTAACCTATTGGCGTTTGTCATTACACCAATGGAAATGTAGAAAGGATAGAAGTGCAACTATGAAGAAAAGTTAATCCAACTATGGAACAGCAGTCTAATTTGCAATCGATTCAGAGATGCTTAGCGTAAATTCCTAAAGGCACAAGCTGAATGCGTTAGAAATCTTCGGGAAAATCTGCACTGAAATTTCGAAAAATTTCAACTCTAGAAGTAATTAAGCGAACAAGCTACAAACAAGTTAGAACGTGGGTACATGGTCTGCTATTAGGAAATTCAATAGGCTGAGGAAATCAAGGTTCTAAAAGATTTTATCAAGTGCTACCTTAAAAAATAACTAGAAAATGCATTATGAGCCACTTCTAGCTCATTACACGCTTTCTTAAACTATAAAATGCGAAAGTAAAAGAATCTCTGCAAAAAAAAATGAAAATTTCCAACTTCTTTTTAGGTTCTTTGAAAAGTGCACATCTTGTTTTCACTCAGATTCGAAGATACATGGAAATGCCGTAAGAGATGAAGATTTTGAAATTCCGATTTATCAATATACATAGTAGTGCTCCATATCTTGAAGACATATCTTCTCTGGAGGTTTCAGAACTCTCATTCCTATTTAAAAACGTTTCAGACTGGATCATGGTTGTCTGTAGTTTAGTCTTTGCAACAGTGAAAATCTGCTCTCAATTCCTTGGGATTACAACTTTGTTCAGGTAGGGTAAATGTTTAATGTGGTACTTCGGAAATCCTACGTAAGTATGGCGACCGCGTAGTTCAGATGTCATATGTTGTCGTGGGATGGTTACAACCGTCGTTACACGCTTAGCTCGTTATCATATCAGCAAGTGGTTGATTTCAATAATAAAAATAGCAGTTTACTAAATGTCAGCATTCGTAAGTCCCGGTTAATTAATAATCAAACCGAAGATGGTATGCATACATTGTAGTGAACTTTCAAAAGTCCTAGTAAAGTGAAGCTTTTCAGTAAGCTGTATTAATGAAGTTCCAATGCAGTCTTCATCGACATGAATTTGATAGCGGAAACAAGTTTATTTTATTGAGAATATTCATTTGTTTCATTGAGTATTACTTTATTAATATGTAGGTTTTCACGTCGAACCCAGACGTGCCATTGAATATTTTATCTGTTCAGTTAATTTGAGGAACAGTTCCCTCTAGAAATGCTGGCAAAATTTAGTTTCGGAAGCCTTGTAGTCTTTTACTTGTTTGCTATTGAACGAAAAACTTGGTTGTCAATACAACGGAATGTCAATTTATTTGGAAATTAGTAGTTTAAGTTCTTTGTGGCCTTATAAGTACAAAAAGTATTTTGATACTAAAGAAGAATACAAATTTAAAAGGCAGGAAAGGGTTTATTCAATTTGACGAAATGCAAACTTTCACAGTCTACTATGCTTTTGGGGCTTATTATTTGTCTGTGAGGAGCAAATTATCGTTAGGTGGATCACTGAATTTCAGTGAGACTGCGGATGACTAAACAAATGAAAACAATAACAAAAGAAAGGTTTGTATTTGAGAAAAGTTGTTCAAGTCAACAAAAATTTTGAAAACAGACACCAAGAAGAGATAACTTTTATTTTTATGTTCTTTGAGGACTGAATGTTTTGCTTTTGTGTTCATTTCACCAGTTCAAAAGCCCCTTATAAGGGAACTGAATCAGAGTAAGCCACATGTATGAATCATCCAAATTCATACAGATGAAAAGAGACTTCTAATCTTTGATTACTAATTGTGCAGCTCCCTGTTGTGAAGCAAACACATCTATTTGCAAGTGTTAGTAATTGCATCCTCCCATTCTATAAATTGCCTTGCCTTCCATCATGACCCATTAAGAAAAAACCCTCTCCATTAATTTTATCCTTTCTAATCCTCACATGACAAGGAGCCCAGACCATTACCTGTACTCTCTTATCTACTAGACAAATCCTATCACACACATATCATATCCTTTAATACCCATAATGAACGTTCTCCTAAACGAATTCTTGCTTATCCAATTTACTCTCTATATAACCACCTCTCTACGCCACATCAAAAACTTATGGAATTTGAATTTGATGGTTTCAAAAACAATAGTCATAACATTTGGTCAACTTGGGGAAAAGGCTTATAGATTGTGTGATTTAATTTTCTCTTGTGCTTATAGATTAAATGAAGACCAAAGTGTTTGAGTTATGCTGTTTGAGACACCAAATAGTGGAGACTTGTATTTTGCTGTGGAGCCTTTCTCTTACAAGGTTTCCTTTTCAAAATACTCAGCTTTCAGTTTAGGCGGTCTATTGATTGGGATAGGAGGAATAATAAATTCTTCCCTCTCCTTCATGGCTAAGCAGATATCTGATAGTTGTGAAAGGAAGCCAAAAATGGAATTCGAAGATGCTTTTGAATTTCGAAACCAGATGAAATTCTAAACATTCTTCAACTCAACCTGGAAAATTACATGTTTAATGGAGGAACATTTTTCTTATATGGGTGTCAAAAAGTAAAATTTCCAAGCGAATTACGCCTAGAATATGGAAAGATTAGGAATCTTCCATCCAAAACAGTCTTTAGGAAACCGTATTCTCAGCCAACAAATATCCCAGAAAGATAAGTTAAAGAATCACGAACCCAAGTAGAATTGGAGAGAATCCTTTGAATGAAATCATGGTAGAAGTGTATGAACTGGAAAGGCTCACATAAACAAGTGGTATTTATTCTATTTTATTGATTCACTACAAAGGTGGCGTTTTGCTATGTCTTAATTTCTGAGGGAAACAGACAAGAGAGTGGGTGAGTGCCCCAAGAAAATGGGTTGAATTTGAAATTAAATCACTCCCAAGGGAGGAATACTTTTTAGGGTTTTAAGAGCTAAGGGAATACCAGAGTCGGAAAAATAAAGAAAAGCTTATTCAAATAATGCATTTTTTTTTCTTCTCATTCTGGAAAAGTTATTTTCACAGATTGTTGGCACAAATGAAACCAACACTTACAAAATTAATTGTTAGAAGTGAAATTTGGGATAAATCACAGCATTTGCTTTAAGAATTGGTGATGAAGGCAATTAGGAAAACTATCATACAAAGAATGTGACGAAACACCTTGTTGAATTGATATTCGAAAAAGGTTATTTCGATGAATGAAATGGTTCCTTTCCGAAAACAAAGCAAAAACATCAAAACACGCTTTCTCCACATGTAAACAGCTGCTTGCAAAAGAAGTACATTTTGTTTTCCATTTCCAACGGGCAGAAGCACCTGTTTGTGGAAGCATGCCTATTTGCCACACACCAGCAAATGCATGCAAACCCGTCTACGTTTGCAGCATGGCAGAATGAGACCACCTTGAAAAAATAAAAAGGCAACGGGACAATAGCTTCAAGTTCTGAAAGATCTTCCCAAGTGGATCAGATAGAAGCATGAGAATATTTCTGGGTGGAGGGGGGAAGGGGGGGGAGGCAAGCTGAGTTTGCAGGGAAAGAAAAAAAAACCTTGCAATAGCTCCACAGCATTTTTTTTTTTTTTTTTACAGATTCTAACGCAAAGTTCATTCCCATTTCGGAGACAGCAATCGTCCAGTGCACACGCAAGGATGCTGATGGTTGTTTCCGACGGCAGCTTTTCCATTGTAAATTGCAGTAGATCCGCCGTCGAAGCATGAGCTGTGGATTGCAGGACTGAAAGGGAAAGTTCTTTTCTGGATTCGGTTATCGGTGGGGACGAGACCTACTTGACGTGTTCAAGTTCCGAAAGAAAGAAGAGCACCCGTTATGAACCCGAAGGGTGGTGATTCTCGGGTGATGGATTTTTGAAAATGTAGGATGCTAGGAACCGTAAGCGATGTCAGATACAGGAGAAACTCCAGAAGGGAGGCCAACCCGAAAAAGTGACTGGTGTCAAGTGTCTGTTTAATGATCATGTGCCTTTCTACTCATTCTTTCGTCACTTCCGTTTTGCTCATTTCGTTCTGAATGGACTGTCGTCCCAGAACCGGCTACTGTTCTTTCGGAATCAACATCGCTACTTCCGTGGATTTCTAATCGATTCCCAGAGAGTAATTTCAAAAAAGGAAGGGGACCTGGCAGTTGAAGAAAGGATCTTCCAAGTGTAGTGGGCATGGTGATCAGAGGATCAGTTTCCACAAACAGAGAGTGCATGCCATATGTTCTTACGAGGTGAGAACCCTCGGCCAGCACCATGGCTGCTGCATGCCCCAGAGCAGGAAAGCTCTTAAATGGTGTGCATATAAGCTTCCGAGTCATTCGAAGTCTTGCTCGATTAAAAACCCTCAGCTGGAATCTAAAACGTTTCTCACATAGGATCATGAAGACAGGACTTGAAGAATTGCTTCCGGCTGTTGCAAGGATCTTTGTGAGCAGGGAGTGTCGACGCACTGCAGAGGCTGCTCATCATACCTTGGAAGAAAATGGCCAGTGGGGGAAGGTTGGGATGAAAGTGTAAGGTGCGTTTAGAAAAACAGGAAAAAGTCTGCATGTTAACAAAGTACGAGGCCAGCTTGTCATTGGAAGAAACGAAAAAAGGAAGCAGAAAAATCTGCGGGTAAAGCAAATTTTGCTTGCAAGGCTGACTGATTATTTCAGAACAACAAGGTCACTTAAGGTTTTCGAAATTCGTGATCCGATTCAACTCGGGTGTTTCTTGCCCCACTGAAAATGAAAAAAAAATCCTTAGGACTCAAATTCATGGACGTACCATGTAAACATCTTTGATGTCAAGTTTGGAAAACTCAGGATGGAGGCTCTTTGAAGGATACGAGTGCTGTGTGCGTGGATTCTGCAAAAGGCAAATCTTTCGAACATTCGAGTTTGGTGAGAGGTGCTTCGAGCATCTGTAGGATTCCAGGTGACCACAGGCACATCGGAAAGGGTCGCAGTACGGAATTCAAATTAGCAGCAGCAGTCCGAGGGATCGTGCAACTTTCAAATGCAGTGCGCGCATAAAATCGAAAGAGGCCTTCAGAATGAGGCAAGCAGCGAGATGACACGTTCACCTTGTGTCGCTACGCTCTATCCGTTCTCTATCTGGACCCGTGAGCGAATTCGCTGCTGAGGACGTCCAAAGAGGAAACGTTAGGGTCAGTTAGAGTCTCCAGTCTTGGGAAAAGACCGAAAGTTTCATTGCCGGCTTGGGGAGAGACTTCGAAGCCTCAAGCTTTTACTTAAGCAAGTCGACCACACTATGCGGCTGCAAGGTTTGACGTCCAAAATATTTGACTGCTGCGAAAGGTTTCGTTCCATTTCACACTCCAAAACACTTCGCGTCGCGCTGTGAACAAAGATTATGATTATTATTTTTTTTTTTTTGAATTTGAATTATCTCTTTCAGATGTACTCCGTCGGCATCCTAGTTCGGACCAAAAGAGTGCATCTGTTCACGTGACTTGTGGAGACACTGTTTTGATAGATGGACGCTCAGTTTGCTTGATGGAGGAATAGGTATTCTCTACCTGTGCCCTTCAAAGTTCTTTGGCTTCTAACGGTTCTTCATTTTTCACTTCGAATGCCATCCTGTGCCCGATTCGACCTTTTCCGATTTGGATGATCGCTTGAACAAACGAAACACTTGAGAAACAGTAAAAACCTTTTTGTTGGAGAACGTCGATCTGGAGAATGACAGAATGCAAATCATTTCTTGAATTCTGTTCCAGAGGATCACACGCACAATAGTCGTGTTAGAACTTTACCAGCTTGTGCAATCTGAGTGCATCTTGAGGCTCAAATTCACGTGCACACTTGCTCCGATCCTGTTCCGAATTTCATCTGCTTTCAGGTCGTCAACTAACGTGCTTTCTGTATATACATATAAATGCCTGGTGCCGAATTTACTACTGTTGGCTGAATGATTGTATACTGTCTTTGACTTTGGATTTTTCTTGTTTTCAAAACTACGTTTGGATTGCCTGCAACGTGGGAGGAGCCAGAATATCGTGGACCCTAAACGAGAGTTGCACACTTAAACCACAGATGAATAAGCAGATCTTGTTGAATGATGATGCTGCCAATTGTGCAGAGCCAGTTGAATCATATGTATGTATGTTCCATTGTGTGCGTCACTTCATTAATAAGGTTGCGACTTTACGGAAAAATCAAAGGAATTTAATTGGAAAGAAAGAAAAAAACTCGATCGGAATTCGAGACTGTTAGATTTTTATTCATGGAGTTGAAAAACTTTTTGTTCTCATGTTCGGGCTTTCACCTGCACCATTTCCTCTTGCAGGAAGGCTTTGCATCGGGAAACAACTCAAACTGAGCCCACCGTGCTCTCTATCTTTGATTCGATTAATGATACTTCGGTGGAGATCCGAACGACTCGCACCACGTCCATTAATGGAATTCAGTATCATTATCGCCGTCTTGGAAACACAGTCCTTTCCATGGAGGACAATTGACTGAATCACATCAAGAATATTCATGCATTCCTTTCATTAATCGCTTGATTATCCTCTTGGGTTGGCACTTGGTAAATATCAAAGTGTACTCAGTAAATACCTTAGTTGATTACCGAATGTTTCGTAGCAACACGAGGACACAGCTAATTTATTGGTGGTACATTCCCCTTTATCAGTTATGAATGTTTTATGTAAATGACCATTGCTTTCTCTGAAACGAAAGCAATTTTTGGTCATCCCTTTCACGTTTACAAACAAGAAAGATTATGCCCTGCTAAGCCACTGGGGATCTCATCATACATACTCCATCAGCAATGAACCCCTTTAGCAATCTTCTTGCCCGAAAATCTGTCGGAATGCGAGTCGTCTCGAAGTTTTTTCTCCTGAGCGCTTGTTTTGCTCTCGACGGAGATCAAAGTTATTTTGCCTATGCTACAACAGCAAGGCAGTTTCAGACTTTCTCACTGCTAGGAGTGCTTCAAGAAATATTTGATGGACAGCCGAGCACAATCTGATCACTAGTGTCCAAAACAACTGGCAATCTGTTGCCGTTTCTTATCGCAGCATCTTAAGACTTCCGCAACCTTGAAATGTGCATTATTCAACCGTTTTGTGAAACATCTCTTAAAGCAGTTTTGGCACGAGGTATTCTATTGAAAAATAAGCTTATAACAAAAAATAAATGCAAAACCTCCATATGTATTTGCTGATGTATGTTTGGTTAATCGATAGTGGGCAACTGGCATAGCAAGCACATCCACCTTTCACATATGCTTCCTCTGTGGATCTCCATCGGAATATCGTTCCATATAACGAAAACTGTTTTCCAATTGATTTTTCCAGAAGTCCCTTCCAACCCAAAACTCAATTTGCAAATTTGTGTATGATACACAAAATCCGTCATCCGTCGCATCCTCAGATTGTATCCGGAATTTCAATGTCTTCTTTATGAGGCTTTACGTGACTGTTGAGATTTTCTTGTAGGAAAGAGATTCCATCTTCATACCTACGAGTGATTCAGGCCTTAGAGTAGTAAGGTCGAAGAGTAACTTCCACCTTAGGAGTCACTTGGGAGCGATTTGGTACAGAATTTCGTACGCTTTATTTGATTCTTTGTATCCTTTCTGAGCTAAGTTACTCTTTAGCTGTAACCTTGCACGCTTAGATTATTCTGTGTAACTCTCAACGATTCAATGAAATATTTGCTTTTACAATCAAAATCAAGGTGTTCTACAAATGCTTAAAATAAATTCCCACCCTTTTCTTAAAGGCACAAGCAATGCCATCCCGTGCTTTTTATGGAAATAGCTTTTTATACAATCCATATACCTGCTAGGAAATTTTTCTATTTCACATCTCCTGATTCCATAATTACTGTTGGCCGTCCAGGAAAAAATGGATATGTTGTGAAGTTGACATGTTCTTCCTTATGGGCCGATGGAAATTGGAACGAAGGCTGACCATTACGAATGGGTGACTTTGAATCCAATGGGAACGATGAATGTCGATTCGTGACATGTTGTGCTAAGGAATGTTTTTATAAGGCAAGACATACGGGAAGACAAGAAGACATAAAGAAAGTGATTCAAGTGGACTACGACATCTAATTGAAACTATTATACTACTGTTTCATTTTAAGTCATTCTTTCAAGATAACATCATACGTTTTCCATATTTATTACAATCGCCCCTGCATAGATATTAAATTATTTAAAAAAGAAAGGGTTGTTTCTGCGGAATGCATTGACACACACCAAGTCTAAACTGATTCTTGATTCTCCAAGAATTTTAGCTTTAAGATGATCTATATCCTTAGATGTCCCTAATGCAAAAGTGGCTGTCCCGAAAATTTGGGCAGGAAGCAGTTAGCTGGTAGTGGCAAAAAGCAACACCTGCTAACCACAATTGGGAAGCAGACGTGGTACCATACAGTACACGTGTCCATGTGTTTCGTAGCTCCAGGAGGAGGGAAACGAAAGGCGAGCAGTGCCAACGCGAAACACGGAGATGTTCATTAGCAAACACACTCACTCTAAAAATTCCTTATAAGTGACGCTGTCGTCTGTATCTGAAACTGAGTTGCTGGACCTCCTTCTCGGACCCCTCATCCCCCCCCCAAAAAAAAAGAATCTGGATCGCAGTAGCCATTTAGCCTTCTTGTCAGCCAAACCATTCAGTGGACAAATCTATCGCTCAAGAAACCACGAAATAGAGTGTGGAAATAGCTTCGAGTTTCGAGTTTCACTGATTTTCTTGCTCCCATATAGGCATTACATCAAAGCTATTGCCAAATGATCATATGCTATTCATTTTTACGAAAATAATTATTTTATTTTTAACCCTGAATAGTCATGGTGAGCGTATGATTTTCTTGCTTCAAGAACCTTCTTGGGATACAAAGAATGAAGAAAAGGACGAAAATATCAAAAGAAAATATGGAAGAATATTAAAGGGTTATTAAAGAGAAAAACATTAAAGGATGAAGGAATGAACTACTCCATATGTGTTCACGTTCCTTCTAATTCCTCATCGGCACTTTGCTATTCGTGTTTAAAAATGGAAAGTATCTTTTCAGCAAATGTCAAAAACACACATTTGGAGTCAGAATTCACTTTGTACATTGTCGATGTACCAATGGAGACTACAGACAAAAACTGCAAAACTGACACACCTTGGTTTGGTATCTCTTCGAGATCAATCAAAATCTGAACGTCAATGAATTTATGTCCCCCCCCCCCCCAAAGGAAACCCATGAATAGGGAGTGGTAAATTTCATGGTTCTTGCATACGTTTTCTTTTGTCCCCACATTTCCCATGTGCAAAAGCTCTCTGGTGTGATACGATGATCCCATCTTCCAGAGCTGCCTGAGAGCCCTCAAACCGAACAAAGAATTCGTGATGTCTGCTGGCTCTGAGGCCTGCAACAAGAATCTCTGAATGGTAAGTCACGCATTTTCAAGGTTATCTTGAAGATCCGGTTCTCAGCCAGCGACCGCAATGCCTCCTCCTTATGCATCTAAATGACCAGTTGTTCCTAGGAGCAAAGATTGGCTTCCTGAAGGGTCTTTGTGAGCTCAAATGTAGTCTGTGATTTATTTGTGCTCAGAGAAATTTGAATGCTATCCGGGATCGTTTCCCTTTATCGGAGGCCAAGATAGATGAACGTTTAGCTTTCGGTTGATGCACCCTACGAATAGGTCGTATTTTAGAAGATCGATCCATGATGTTGGTAATGGATTGTAATGTAGCAAACACTAGTCATTTGTACGCATGTTTTATTGGTATTGGAAAAAAAAGTAATCTGCAAGTTTCCGTGTATGGTCATTAAACATATTGCACAGTGTAAAAGTTTTAATTAGTAAATTTTAAATCACTCATAGATTACGAACCAAATACTCGCAAAGCTTCAGTAATTTAAAAACTTGCCAATTCTTTCCATTTTGGGGAATTTTCGTGTATATTTGTTTAGAAGGGGATTGTAATTTATTATGAGTTTGACAGTGATGCTTCTACACGTGCACTCTCTTTCACTTGAGAATTGACAATACGTTGGTCTTTGTATACATCACCGCTGCTGCTTACCTTCCCATGCTGTTCATACAAAAATCTGCTGTATGTAATGGAATTTTTAGGCTTCAGAATTAGGAGATGTTTTTAAAATTCCATTCCGATTATGCGTTTGCTGTTGTCAATCAGATTAGAATCTGGACAGTGCCAGGAGGGAGACCCAGTGTACATTCCAGCGCAGCATGCTCGCTGTGACTTCCGCGTTGGGAACACGAAAATCAGCCATTTTCCCCATCGCGAAGGGCCGTGTGCACAAAAAAAAAGTGTGCACAGACGGCGGAGGAAACATTCGTTCTGGTCAGCGTGATCCTGGGGATCTTTGGAACTTCCCTGCCGCGGCACGCAGTCTCACCTTGGTGGAGCTCATCGAAGGGGAAACGCCGGAGTCGAAAGGTTCAAGAGGATCAAAGGACAGGAAGCGCGATGAGCAACCAAAGCAACGTAATTCTCCTCTCCTGATGCTTTTTCTTTTCCTGTGTTTCGTATCGAGAAATGCAATAAAGCGCGCCGTTACTTCTGTTATCTATTAAGAGAGAGCACGGATGTGTGCTCTCTCTTTTTCCCTTCTTCTTCTTCTTCAGGAATCAAGGAAATGATATTTGAGAGCATCTCTGTGAATAGGAATGCAGCCACCGTCTTTGCCAGCCGTCTCTGAAGCCCGTTGCTGGGCATTCGCTGGAAGCGTGAGGTCTGAAAAAGTGGAGGTTATGGATGTGAGTAAATAGTTCCATTGGTCTGAGAAGAGGTACTCTCCATCGCAAGCACACCATGTGCTGCATCATCAAGCGCAGACTCGGAGAGAATGGGTGGTGAACTTTAATCATGTTTTTTTTTTTCTTTTCCCCCTCTCTTTACGAGTGTACATCCTGTGCGGTGGAGGGTTCACGAAATCGGCAAGAACGATTTTTTTTCCCATCTTCAAGGCGAACTTTGCTGATCGCGATCATCTGAGGCGACACAAAGTGCTGATTTTCTCTGATTCTCAGCATGAAGACTCGGAAATCCTTCGACGGATATCTATCAGCTTCCGAAGTGTTTCGCTTTATTCATCCATTAGTATTTTTGTCTCTGATTACACACACACAAAAAAGACAAGGATTCGGACACACGAGTGTTCTGACATGTAGGATTGGATTTCAGAGTTAAGGTTTGAGATTTCAATTTGAACTTTTATTTTAAAACTGAAATATTAATGCACCGATATTTACAGATAATATATGAATATAAAAATGTACACACGTATATCAATATGTGTATAAATATATATACAGAAATTAAATGCATCCATATATATATATATATATATGGATGCATTTAATTTATATATATATATATATATATATATATATATATATATATATATATATATATATATATATATATATATATATATATATATATGTACTCTGTACCAGTGTATATTTATATTTACGCAGACATCTTTATATATATAATAAACATATTTCAAGGAATACGTGAATATCGTATTTTTTATAATCTTTTACATATCTACCAGCAATTTATTAATTTTAAGATGGTCTGAGATCACTGAATCTTCATAAACGTATGTTCCAGTAATATTAATGTTAATAATATGTATTTGGATAAATATGAATAATTATGCATATTGAAATGAATTTGCACATTAATCTATGTAGAATAAGCATATATTCGTATTTTTTTTTATGATCCTTCCGGATTTCGGCGTTAGGGCCTTTGAACCACACCCCTAAAGAGCAAATGCGATGGCAGCACAGCCTAAACTTTAATCTAGAAATGTAAAACCTTAAGCATTTCTTAACGTGAATACATTGCATCCAAACACACGAAGGATACTTTATGTTGCTGCTGATGATTATCTTATTTGAAAATGTTCTTCGGCATGACCCCTTTTTTTTGATGAATGCCATCACGGCCTATTGCGAACGCTATTATCGCACCTTCAAAATATCACTATTCCTTTGATCCGTACTTTTTGCCCACCGACTTCATTGCTCCTTCTTTATGAACCGTTCAGTGCAAACCATGAAAAAGAAAAAACATGAAAAGTGGAATTTCAAAGTTCGCAGCCATGGCGTTGGTGTCCAGAAAATTCGTTTTCATGAAAGCTTCGCTTTGCTAATTTGTATTCGTAATGCTTGCAAGAAATGAAAGTGTTGCACTCCACAAGTGTTGCAGACACGTCATTGAGATGTTCGTAAATGCCATCTGATGTATGTGGTCTGCACTCACTCTTCATGATAGCAGCTCTTCCATAAGATGATGGAGATACTTTTGGGTGGGGCGTCCATTTTCGGCCCTTGCCCGATAGCCATCAGCATTGCTTCACACGCGATAGAGGGAAATCAAAAGCAACTATGTTTTTGCTTATTTTTCATTCATATCTGCTTCGTTCCTCCTAGTTATCTTATTTTCTAACAGCTAAAGTCAGTTAGCTACCTATGAAATAATTGAAAGGGTAAATCTGGATTTCTGCAGCCGTTCAGTGAAAACCCATTGGGTTTGTCGACGGGTGTTCTGTCATTGAAGATTGTGTCTGGGACCCCCAAAGCTCTCTTTTTTACATTGGACGTGATGCTCGTACTTTGACCTGGGAGCCTTAATCCAGAAGTTCCTTAAAGAGCATGACAACTCTTTTTTTTTTTTTTATCTTACATCGATACTTTTTTTTTGAAAATACCACTTTGTGAAATTCAAGGGGGAATCCATCTGAATGGATTCCCACTTGAATTCTGTTGAACCCCACGTTCTTAAGATTAAGACTACACGTGGACGATTCAGAAACTCACATATGTTTGGTCACAACGCATTCTTTTTTGTGGGGAAAAGTTCGATTTCTAAGTCACAACAACTGTGCTGAATGCTTTTTTTTCTGTCAATCTAGCTCGGCTGCATGATGCTCAGTGCTCTCTTCCAGATCTTGAGCTACACAGTGACTGTGATGATCGCGATCAGCTCATTTTGATCTCAAGGAAACTGCTGCAGCAACGTGAGCGGTCACTTCCTCTAGGGAATAACATCACACACATTGCTACTCAACTGCACATCTTTAGCTCTTCCTTGAAAATCAAAAAGGTGGTTGCTATTAAGACAAACGTTCCGAACGAGAGAAGCTTCCCGTTTGTTTCTATATTTTTTGTGCAAATTGCAAATGCAAATCCGTGAAGCTGCTGAAATTCGGAGTTTAGAGGAGGAATCTTTCCAAGCTGGAAATTCAATCACCTCACGAAAATCTGGTCACGCCGGATTTCCTCGTCGGAATTGTCATCCTTATTGATAATTTTACCAGAAAATCACTATGAGTGATACTCTCCCCTGTTTTCATCCGAAATCTACATCGTCATGGCAGCGTCTTGTTCATCGATCTTTCCATGGTGAGTTTTTCCTTTACTGTCTTCCGCACCTCATCTTGGCGAAATCTCACAAACCAGTCGGCAGACTGGTCAATTCATATCTTCATTTCTTGTTGGAAATAGCCAAGAACCGACTTTATTAGATTAGAACTGTGAAAAGGCAACCATTGGATTTTTTAGAAACATTGCCCGGCTATCCTTTGTGATGTCTTGAAGGTGATGAAAAGTAATTTCAGGAGAAACCATCAAAAAACAAGTTGACGATGCTATATCGCACAGATAATAATTCCTACTCTGGGACATTCTACAAAGAAACTTTCATACTCAGTATCTGTGATTTCTAGCTTTATTCCGGAGCTTTGACAGGCATGTTGACCATTTTACCGAAGCTCAAGTCATGTACAAAGTGAGTCTGATATTCAAATATCAGCAATTAGAGGCATTGGTTGATGCAAAAACAGCTATGGATGGCATTTAAAGTGTTCGACGCATATGTTTAACTTTGGATGCATTTTTTTTTTAGATGGCTCTTTGTCTCACACTTACTGCCTGCACTCTTCGAGAAAAGAGGTCGTAATTTTTTAAGGACAGCGAAATCTCCCGCTGCCTCAGGGAGGAAAACTGTTGATGCTTTAATGAACTCGGAAATTTCGATTTTCCTCCAGAAGCTTGCAAGAGCACTTACTGTCGAAGGATATTCAAATTTTCCGCGGATTGAGGATTTACGACGAGGGTGTTGATTGCTTTACCATGTGGGGTATTTCAATGGAAAGTCTTTTATGTGATCAGGTGCCAACTTCGGAGCTTGAAGAAACGCTTCATTTCTTTTCATCATGCTACTGCGAATTGATCGCGGGAAGCAGTGTACTTCTGGTTAATTACCATTTCAGCGGAGGGAGTTCTTTGAGTAGGTCTGATCATCATTTCTAGGAAACCGCTTCCGCGTCCGACCGATGCTCAGGGGAACTACAGACAGAATCGACGCATTATGTTTATTTAAGATATACTCGAAATTCCCCTGATTGCGGTACTTGTAATTATTGCATGAAACTGACTATCACCTATGGGTTTAAGCAAATCAGCCAATGAGAAATTAGATAAGGCAAGACCGTTATCTGAAACCTAAAGACCCCTCAAGGGATGTGTGTGACTTGCATTCTTGAAGTATTTCATAAGAATGTGGAGTGATACTTCTGAGCCCTCAGTTTTGTTTGCATTACTTCACAAAGCCAAAGTCGGATTGCCTGCCGATTTCGATACGATGAAATGAGAAAGCAACTATTGGGCGTTTCCCATTGGTATTCCAGAAGTTGAAGCCTTCTTCTGTCGATCATCTGCTGATCTTCACTTGCTTAACTCAAGGCTTTGAAAAGCAGAACTTCTCAGACGCTGGAATCCTCAAGCACTAAGTAGCCTTTTCCCGACCGTTTCTTAAATTCGAAACCATTAGTGTTTTAGAAAAGAGTATTTTATTTCAGGCTACGAAACAAAAAGCAACTTTACAAAGAAAAGTTTAGATTTGTTATCAGTGCAACAAATCTTTTACTCTAAATCTTATATGTGAAAAACGTCTAGCATCAAATCTTGTTAAGAATAATACGCTTTAATTGGGGTCTGCATCAAGAGTATCCCTTGATAATATTTTCCTTCAGTCATATTAAACGCCTCGAAAATGAGTATCTGGTGAATGGAATATCTGATGCTTTCCTAGATAAGAAAAGATTCAGAAGGGACGAAAAAAGGAAACGTAAGGCATATCCATCGTATGAGATCCAAATGGTGACCAGTGGTCCACAAGCTTTCGAGTAAACTCCAATTTTTCCTCAGACATGAATGCAACTCATCTGATCATCTGATCATACATTTACCAGTATGCATACAAGGTTAAGGAAATCTACTTATTCTCAGTCATCTCTCCATCTGAATTCCTTAAGGAGCAACAAAAAGAAATAATGTCTGACTACACCAGTCATACATAAACCAGAAAAAGGGTATGCTGTACACAAGAAAACGACAAACACTGCTAGCAAACAAGTCCTATCCGTGAACACACGTACAATCACGAGGCTTATACGTACTCATATTCAAACCATATTTAAGTTTATTGCTCAGCATTAGTCACCTTATCGCTCATCAGAATACGTAATCAGTGTATACTTACTTCTGATATGCAGCGAAAAAGCACGCGTTTAAAGTCGTACGTATTCCCGTGCACAAAATTTATGCATTTCTACATTGTGCTCATCGGAGCACGCGATTCCAATGGAAGTTCTCATCAGAATTTGCATCTCACACAGTGCAAAGGACAGATCATCCAGTAAGAGGCAGCTGAGGTATGGAAGAAATGACGAGGCAGAAACGTAATTCAAGAAATTATTGAGGAATGAAGCTTTCATGTAATCAAATCAAAATAACAAAGCGGTAATTCGTTGAAGTAGCTCAGCCATTATATAAAATTCACAAATGTCAACCAAGTAATTTTCATGTAATTCTAAAAAACATCGTAGCCACGATTCGACTGTTCAGAAACTGAAAAATCAAATTCCAAGGTACAAAGTTTAAAATGATTCGACTTATTTTGTGATTTTTAGATTTCATTTTTCATTTCAACTTGATCCGTAACATTAAGCAGAAATCTCATTCTTTCTTAAGCACATCAAAGAAGCTAAGCAACAGCTGAGTTGACTATTGGGACACTCAGGATGAATCTCCAAGCTCTCAAATTTTCAGAGCACAATGACACAACAGCGTAAGATACAGTCCATGCTGAAAACAGATAAAAGTTTTATTGAAAAAAAAGGGAATAATGAAATCCTGGACTCTGATTCAAAATTCTCAGAAATAAGGTCACTTTCTTTTAAAGTTAAAGACACATGTGAACATGACTTCTTTCCAGAAAACATTCTTCAGGGGTAGAAGCAAGATAGGTCAGTAAAACTAGACGAGCTGCGATTCTACATTTTGAAGCCCGTCAGAAAACCATAAGAAATCTGGGAATGAAAACTCAAGTAGGTTGAGGGCAGCAATATCGGTATCGGCTGCAGAGCTTCCAGTTGATGGTTAGAGATCCGAAAAATAGACACGGTCTTATTCAAATATCCTTTAGAAAAAAGAAACACAACATTCCATTTCCCAATGTGTTTCGTGTTAGAATCTAGGTAAATATGCTTTGGAACCAGTCTTGATAAAAACAAAAGATAGCTTGCAATTGGTTGCATAGCTTTAGCTATGCAAATGTGACTGTACCAAATGCGACCGATTTTTGCAAATGCTTGTCCTAAGATTCGTTGAACAGAATCATATGTCTTTGTGATCTATTGATATTTTTAAATAGAGACCAACGAAGTCTCGCAACTTACGTGAAAATTTCGAAAGAGTTGCAATATACGTTTCTTCATTTTAACTTAGGGATGATGCATTTCTTAGAAAATGCTTTATTTCTCAATTTCGTCGATCTCTCGTAAAAGAAAAATCAAGTAGGACTGCTTAAAGTGGGAAGCCTTAGGAAAAAAAAAAAAAAAAAGTAGAATTGCTAGCATAGAAACGAAAGAAACTCGCAAAAGAAGATTCATTCATCAAAAAAGTTATCTTGGAATTATTCTACAAGAAAAATTTTCAATGTATCTTCTACTATTGCAAATGCATTGGCTTCTCGATCTTTGTGGAACTACATTGAGAATAAAAAAAAAAAAAACTGAATTCACATGAAATGCTTTTCTAAGCCTTTTCTTATCTATGAACGTGTTTGTTTCGTCAAGATTAACATGCGTCGCTCAATACTGATTGCAAAAGACAAGCATCAATCATAAAAAAAATACTCGAAAATCCATGAAAGAACGGATCTGTTGCAGTGAATCTGAATCTTTTGAAGAATACTAGTACATATTTAAATGAAATTGGGTGTTATATCAATGCACATGACAGCATTAGAATATGCACGTTACATGGTGAGTGCAGGAATCCAGTTTCATAAATTTGAAATTGAATCCCCAGACTGATGCGATAGTGGATTACGTGGTTGTATTTTTATATGTTTCTTTTCCATTATATTTCAATATCACTCTTCAACTATTGAAGCGGCTACTACAACCACACGAAACGGAAGAAAAAAAAGTTCCAAGTAAAATATGAAGGGATGCTAGACTTCAAACAAGCTATTAAAAAATGTGAAAAAAAAATGAGATAGTACACTTCATATGAAATCAACTGAAATCAAAAATAACGTACAAAATATTGATTTGGAACGTAATATCATACACTTTCGTTATGTAGACAATCCTCCTCTTTCTGCTTTCCCTAAAATCATTTAGTTTTCATTAAGGTGCACGGATGTCTCTTGTTTAATAAGCATGAAGATTGAGCACCGATGTATCACCACTACATTCCCATTGAATCGATTGAGAATCTATGGAATCATATTCCGATCAGCATAAATCCTAAAAATCTAAATACAGAGTCTAAACAGAAATTTTCTCAGTGTAACTTGATATTGGAAAAAGAAAAGTATGCTAAGTAGCTGTTAATAATCAACAGTGAAAATCTCTTTGCAGATGGGCTGCAGTTATCCCTTTTGGATACTTTGAAGATGACCTTTTTGCTTACCTTTAATAGAAATGAAGCTATAGAAAACTTTTCTTGAAGCACAAGTTACGGATTTCCAGAATGAGAGAATTGTTTCCTAAATTTTATGGGCACACTTTTTGAGGCCTCTACTTTTTGAGATAGAGTATTTTAACTCTCAGGAGAATTTTGCCAATTTTGAGAACATTTGATTTATGGTAATACTGAGCTCTCCTTCTGTAGTTGTCTCAAAAGAAACAAATCCTTGATAAGCACAAGTTCATCGAATAAAATAAAGTAAAATGCTTTTGACTTTACGAAAATAGTAGTGTATTAATGGAAGCACAAATGTTAGGGTTTTAAACGGTCGGTTACAGTATACTGCTTATCAAGGTGTAGTGTTTTGATACCTCCAGATAATTTTCCCTACTGCACGCCATTCAATGAAGGTATCTCCACATTAGGTGAAAGATGCTTTTCGAAACTTTTCGAAGTGCACATCAAAGTTTCGCGTAATTAATTATCGCCTGCTCTAAGGAGGATTGGCAATAATTAGTTGTTGCAAAAAACAAACACAACAAAAAAATGATCACCCGGTTATCTGTGAATAGAATTGTCGGAATCAAGGAATAGAAGTGCTCTTCAAGAAATAAAAATTGTGACACCTTGAATAGTTTATTTGCTTGAAAAAACATTAGGAAAACTGAATATTCGTTTTTTCAGATGAATCAGGAAATGGTCGTAATTAGACAGGAATCCAGTTTCCTGCATTTTATACAAGAGTTACAAAATCATATTTGGCGAGTCATAGTGCATTGTGCATAATTATGTTTCATTTGATTTCAGGAAGTGCTGTTTGACTGATGTATTCTTTACTCTCTGTATCAAATGCTGCTCATGGATTCCAGTATGTTCCAGCGCAAATTCCTTGCAGAGAGAATTGGAAAGTAATCTTGTCATGCAGTAAGAAATATAAAGCAGATGAATATTAGCTGATAATTTCTTTATATTTGTATCTGTCATTCTTGTTTTACACAGCAAGCAGTTTTATAATTTCGAAACAATTTAAAGATATTGTATGAGATGAGTTTCCTTCACATCAATAATAATTGAAGCAGTAAATCTAATCTCCAAGATTAACAGCTATGGTAAATGTGTATGAAATTATATGTGATGCCAAATTAAGGACCAGCTTTTGTTGACTGAAGAAGAATTCAGTGACAAAATATAAAACAATCCTAAATCAAAGGCAAAGAATATAACTACATGAGTTTTAAGTTATATCAAGATGTATATGACAAACCTCTTATAAGATGAACAAGACAGCTAAAATAAGAGCCAGAAATGTACTGGGAAAGAAATCAATTCCATTTTTCTTCCAGAGATGTTTGTGCTGATGATATCATTACACAGAATCTTTTATGATCATTCTGGCATTCCAAATGAAACTGAAAATTGTATCTAATATGAAACATGTGCAAAACGAGATTTTGTCACAGGTGAAAATGGGAACAAGTGGTTGTGAACATTTTATAAAGACAGTATGCACTCTAGCATCTGTAACATTCTAAAGTATTTTCCAAGTTTTTGGAAGAATAAATGCCATTTCTATAAGATCTAATTTCCATAAAAGTAGATGGTGATAACCGGAAAAAACAAAAAATTCCAAGGAGTCTGCTCATTTTTAATAGCTTGATTTGTTTGTGAAAACAGTTATAATCTGGAGACTTGCACTGAGGATTAAGATAAAAAAATTTAATAATAGGATGTACAATAGTTTGTTTCCAGAATTTTCATGAAAACAATTTTTATTTCTACAACTATGTTTAGATCATGTAAGTTAATTAATTTCCAATTTTGCAGTTTCAAAGAGAATGAGATTCAGTTAACTTGTCTGTGTAAATCCATGCACTTTCAGTAATACTCAGGAGTTATCCAAATTGCTAAAATAGAAAACTGGAAAATTGTTCTCTCTCATAGATTCTTGATTATCTGTATTTAGGAAACAAAATTAAAGAAATTGTAGGCTACAGAACTGCAGTCAAAGTTGGCTATGTAACAAGCTGCGTACACTGATATGGTATTATACTACTAATAAGAAACTATGGAAGAGCAAAGGCTGCAAAGCACACCAAAGCAAATGGAGAGAGTTAACTTGAGGATATTATTCATTTTATAGAGAAGCATCATTTCATATTATTCATTTTGTAGAGAAGCATCATTTCATATTATTCATTTTGTAGAGAAGCATCATTTCTTTGGCATCTAAAGCTGCTTTTGGTAACTAATATTAGTGTGCAAAAGAATGAACTCAGAATTAATTGATTTCACTGAAAGATGTCACAAGTGTACCATGATAAACTGTATCATTCTGCAAAGAAGATCCTAGTCCAGCAGAAAAATTAACCAGCAATCCGCTCAAAGATTGTCAGTGACTTTCCAAAGGAGATCAGAAAAGTTGCCACTCTAAAATTTTTGAAAATTTCACATTGCTGCAACACAGTACTCCTTGTGTTTGTTCTACATTTTAATTAATTTCAGTTTCGAATGCAATTTGCAAGACCTATCAGGTGTACATGATTGTCTATATTGCAACATCAACAATTAGTTAAAGCACTTTATTGATGTGGATAGGTTTGCATGGAATGATGAGTTATGATGAGAAACTTTGAAGCTGCTTGACTACCTATTCGTTCCCCGACAATTGTATACTCATGAGTACAGGGTGCTGTATAAAATTTCAGTGCAAATGTCTGCCATTTCCAGATGTTATGAAGGCAATTTTAACATTTAATTTTTTTTTATTTCATTCTGCATTACTTTTATCAAACACTGCTTAATCTTTGTTCTAGCATCTAGAGTAGTTCCCAAAGGTTTATTTAAATTGTCTTTAAATTTTTTTTGCAGCTTTGCAGCCTAGCACATACTTTTGCAAATTGCAGCAAAAGATATCTCTTTCCCAAGTCTAGTTACATTCTGCATGCTTTTTGGATACCTGCCACTACCTATGTAATTTTCAAAACGCTTTTTGTATTTTCTGAAATTTCACTGTGTACAGCACATTGAATAGCAAAGGATTGCTTTGGGCTAGGACTCTTCTCCCCATAGGAACTCATGTTTGAAAACACTGTGCGACTAAATTCTTTCAAATGTTAAGTACATGCGTTTCCACACTAGTCGTTTGGTGTTCTACAAAAGGTAATTGTTTTTCCATCAATAATCAATATTTTGTTTATCTCCAAAATTTTATTGCCAGCTACAGGTTCATTTTCATTTCTACAGAGAAAATCGTCCTGCAAAGGCACCTTGGGAACAAAAATATCGACCTCTTTAGGTGTGGTGCTTTTTAGTTCCCAAAACGGTAGTTCCGATGTGATATCAGAATTATTAAAAAAAAATTCTGCGTCTTGCGCGTCCTAGGTCTGCTTTCGAGGCATTTTGAACTATTCTAGTGATACAAAAATTCAAATTTGTTGGTGGTTGCCTGTCACTGTCTCGTCTCGGGAGAGAGTGACCGATAGTGTTGACAGGAGATCATGAGCTCATTCGAGCAAAATTTAGTGATGATTTCCTACATCTGTACCAGAACTTTTTTTTTGCACAGGAGCATCATTAAGGTCTTATCCGAAGCATCTCCAGAGATGTTTTTCCACCTTATGTTCTGGGGGCATTAGAAGTGTGTATCGCAGCTGTGAACACTGCGGCAAATGACCCTGTTTACAAAGCTCTTTAGTCACCTAAATACAAGTTATTTCACTTCCGTGGTCTTCAACTCAAGATGCAAAACATTTCTGTGTAGCTGGGTTGAACTTTTTTCAGCAGCAGCTACTTGCAAATACTCAAACCTAGCAGTTACAGACATGGATCTGAACGAGGAAGGCTCAAGCTTCTAGTTTTCTCTCTTGATGTTGAACATGTGTTATTGTTGAGTAAAACCAGTTTCATCAAGTCCTATAGTTATTCCATCTTATGATGATGGCTGCCTATATCACCTTCGGTCCTCACAACTCGTTACTTCAGTGTGAGGCAGATCGATCCTCTTGTTTTGATCCGTACTGAATCCGTACTGCCTGGAAGAAAGGAAGCTGCCATGGCCTTTCATTCATTTTAAGCTACTCTCATGGAGAAGCTCCTAGAGCTATGACCACGGATGAATCGCTCTGCTGAATCTGTTTGTAGTTTTCACTTGTGATTAACTGACTGCAGATTTCAGCTCTGTTATTTGAGATTTCGATTTTTTTTTTTCCTCAACAAATAAGAGTACTTAGTGTTTTGGAAGCTCATGATTTTTCTTTTTTATCACATGGAAATCTTCAGTTTGTAGTAGTTGTGCACATGTCAATTCTGTTTTTTTTTTTATGCTACTGCTGTCTCTGGGATCCATTGCTTTGAAGCTCTTCACATTTATATAATTTCTTCCTACTTGTGTGTGCGTGTGTGTTTTTTTTGCAAAATTTCTTTGTGACATACGAAAATATGCTTTTCTGTAAAATGATGGGCACAAAAATTGTTCTTCAAGGCGCGTTCTTTCTTAAAGGTTTCTTCCACGCTTTTTAGATTCTAAAGCATGTAAGAGCAAATTGTCCCCAAATCTCTAAATTAAATGACTGAGACGTATTCTGTCATAGCATACGAATACGTTCGAAACGCGAGTTTGTGCATCTGGATATTTCTTAAGGGATTGCAGAAAGAATGATCCCATTCGAGATCACAAATTTTCAAGGCGGATCAATACATACTTAGGTAATGAATTGGTGAACGAAAAACCAACCTTATGTATAGCCCATGAGAAACACAACTCTTCCAATCTTCCAAAGACTAGATTTAAGAAAATCATGTCATTCTTATCTCAGTCGAATGGACTGGATAAGACGTCAGAAGGAAATTACATCATAACTAAAAGTACCATGTCAGTCTCTGGAAGTTTTTGAGCTCCTTAGCATGACATGCTATTGGAGTGTATGTCACTTAGGGTAATTGCTTCCTGAAGCCAAATGGCTATGGGCAATAACTACAAAGAAGCAGAATGGATCTCAGATGCGATCTCATAACAGGGAACATTTTCTTGGAAGCTGCCTCCAGTAGTTGGACGAAGCTCTCTGTAGCACCATTTCGTATGTTGTTAGGTGCGTCTGTCTGAATGCAGCTATTCTTCGGCCGGCACTTTGTCTCTTGAGGCACTTCAACAGCAGAGCACTCCTTAGGACTGTTGTCTTCAGCAGCCGATTGTCCTTATAACACTTCCAGCAGCCCCTCTCGAAATTCCATGTGTTTAGGATTTCCAGAAATATCTCTCAATCAGACCTCAACGGTTTAACAAGTAGAATTAACCAGATGTATTTTAATTCGTTCCACAGTAACAGGAATCAATACCTTCAAACCCGGACATTAAGATTAATCAATATCCAAAGATTGAGAATTAATAGAAGGAAAAAATTGCTTCATTTGTTTGTATTCTGAACACTTTGATGTTAACATTTCATGGGAGGACCCTCGCTTACTTAAAAGCGCAGTCAGATGCATGTCAACGAACAGAATTCAGGTCACTCAGACGATAACCGGACCAGGACCTTCGTTTATAATAGGATCTTGATTTCCTGGAATCAGTGGATTAGGATTCAGAATTGGACCTTCGTTTATAATGGGGTTTTCGGGTATCTGGAGACCAGGACCGCCAAAGGGAGAAATTGGTTGAAGTCCTTCTGGATTGGAACTTCCAGCGATAACTGGTCCAGGACCTTCCCCTATGATAGGGTTTTCTTGAATAACTGGACCGGGACCATAGTCTTGGAACTGAGGATTGGGTATTCTTTTGAATCTGAAAAAAATGCGCTTCGCAAAATTCATATCTAACAGTCGCTTCGCCGATTGACTTTTCGTCAGTTACCTGAACGAGGCAACGCAACTAGCATGCAAGACGAAGAGGAAAGGGATCCAGATTTTCACGGAATTGGAATTCTAAAAAAAAAGCCACATGGATCCATATTCGACATTCCAAGACGACTACTATCACATATGGAAGCGTTTCGCTGCTCGTTTTCAGTCACGAAGGAGCGAATTGGACAATGAATGGGAAATTCGAACTTACCATAATGGACTGTCCTCAGCACCTTACGCCAATAATCGGATTGCACCCACAGAATGCTACCCTTCCACATGGACTGTTCGGATTAGTATGGATCCGACAGCGCTCTAGGCAAAGTAGGCGAGCAAAGGGTCAGTTCTTGACTTTCAGATGCGCCCTTTGGATACCAAGGACAACTCCTTACCCGTAGGATTAACAGACCTTCAACACAGGCCACGTTCTTCCTCAATTTCAATGTGGGCGCAACGATTCTCTTGGCACTGCCCTTTTGTGAAGCGAGTACTTGTCATTCTGAGATCCGAGCTTGGGGGCTCCGATGAGGACATTTATAGGTTCCCTCCAAACTCCATTCCTTCTTTCAATATGTGCGAGGGGCTCGAGTATCTTGTGACCAGAATTAAAATTCGCGGGAGATTTCCTGTTTGGACCTTTCTTTTCAGAAGAGGGAGACACAGAGGGAAGGAACGAAATAGCGACAACTTGAGCCTTCGAAACAGCTTCATCGACTTGCATGCTTTAAACGGAAGGATAAACGAACCATTCTTACGAGAGGATCTATTAAATTCCCTCCAACCCAAGAGGGTTTTCGTCCTCCATAAACCTGACCTTTGGCATTATCAACACATTCCCATGAATTTCCCACTTGCATCTTGATGATGGAATTGATTTTGAAAATGCTGTGCATCCTTCTCCCTTATTTGAACAAGTTTCCTGATTGTACGTATGGATATTTAATCAATTAATACAGATCTAATATATGTGAAAGCTGCTCTACGAAAGAGACTGTCACCAGTGAAGTCTCTAGGATGGTATCACCTTCTCTTGTTAGCATCATGGTTGACCCTGGTCTGGATTTTATCTCCGAAGAAGGCTGAAATCAAGCTTTTACCACTGAGAGTGGGACACTGAAAGCAGGAAAGAAGAGAAGTAAGGCAAGAAGAAGAAACTGAAACTAACACGTGATGGAGATTTGAGAAACGATTAGGAGACACGATGATTTTGATAATATGCCACGCATATTCAGAAAGGGAGAACAGTCGTTCATCCTGCATCCAAGATGCCCTTGTGGGTGGGACCTTTATGGGTTATCCGACGCATGCACTCTGGAAATTGGGATTTACTCTCCCTCGCTCGAGAAAAGAAACTCTCAAATTCTTGAGATAGAAATATCCGATTCGATGACCTCTTTTATTGTCTGAATTCCATCTATTCCTTTTACAGTTGAGTGGTTAGCAAGATGCAGAGGATTGCGAGCAAAGAGAAAGACTCACCTTGGAGTCTGCGCGTGAACCTATCAGATCAACCGTTTGCTGACAACAAGCATATTATCATTCACTGTAAACACTTTCCTTCTTACATTAATATTCCTTTTGGGCACATTCTTTCGGTTATTGTTCCTTCCTCAGGGCTATGGCAATGATCACAGTGTATTCAATGCAATATAGCTACTAAACTTCACAGGCGATCCGGAACATTGCAAAATACAACCAAGAACGGAAGAGACATGAAACCGAAATAGGAAAGCGCGATCCTGGAGGAATAAGTCATGAGATGTCACTTGAAGTAGCGCAGAAGATCCAGTTAGTGGAATAGCTTCAAAAGTCTATGGCCGGACACCTAATTCTCGTATGTTTGGTGCAAACATTTCCCTTTAAGACACGCATGTATGCGTCCGCATTTAAACCGCATTCGATCCTTTAAGTTGCCCTGATGTAGCGACATGAACAGTAGAAAACTTTGGCTACCACAAAAAGAGTCCTGAAACGTTGTTGCAAATTGGGCTTATTCCTCCAATGGTCTTACCACCATCTGTGAATTGCGATACAGCGCCTAATAACGGAAATACATTTAAAAGACTGTAGGTCACGGCTTTCGATTCCCTCTTTGTCTGTTAGTTCATGAGTAAAACCACTGATGGACTGTAAGAAAAATGTCTCGAGTAAACGAAATACAGATACAAAATTCATGTATTTCCCATCATCATGCATTATTATTGCCCTTGAAATCGCCTTTGCACTTCCTTGTAAACTAACTGAGTAAGACACATTGGAACCATCTCAGGTGGCATTAGAAGTGCCGCGTCAGGATGAAAGGAGATCTTGTAGTCTTCCATAGATTTACTCTATGAAGGAAGATATGCATCGGTGAAATCTGCCAGTAAAGAGAATGATGCTGCAGCACTCTTGGGAAAAAAAAGAAGGAACGATCCGAAACTAGAAAGCGCGTTAGCACCGAAAAGGAATCCTAAGGACAAATCTTGCCTCTTCTACCGTACTGGATCAGTCACTTTTGGTAAGATAGCATCCTTATTTGGATCAAAAGCTCAAGGATTTATTTACACTTCAGGTGTGCTTTCTGATGGTTTTTCATCTTGAGATATACTGATCTAGATCGGGAAGTAACATCAGCTGCCATCTAGGAAACCTCTGTTTTCTTCTCTGACACTCGGAACAAAGCATCTTAATTTAGTGTTGGGTGAGCGAGATCATGAGAACGAGAAAGTCTGATCTTCGGCTGTATCATCTCCCTGCTTTGACTTACGCCCAACAGATGTTTTTTAGGTAGCAAAAATCTATCTTCAGGTTACTTTACAGCTGTACGTGAAAGCACGAGTACAGTATGGATTATTAGTACTTAGATTATCAGCTCCTTTGCCTTTTCACAAATGAAAGGTGCCTTGTAAGTTGGTAGATTTTTAACCATTCCTCTCAGCGGCGCGTTATCCTCTGCATTGCACCCACGGTAGCATTGCAGCTTTGCAACAGTTCTGTGGATGAGATGCCAGCAGTGCAAAAGAAGCATACACAAACCAGAGAGAGGGTCACGTCGATGCTTAAGAATCCATCGAAAACCGCACTTCCCGGGTGGATTCGAATCGAAAAAACGGGGTGCAATTGGAATTTCTCTTGAATTTTCTTTAGAATGTCAACTCATATTGCAATCGTATACTTTTTTCCTGGTAATCTGTACATCCATCCTATCTTTTGATCCTGAACGACGCCCTTAAAATTGTTTTAGTCGGGTTATTTTTGCTACCGGATGATGAGGAAGCACACCAATGTCCCCACACTTACATCGTTTCGAATGATTCATAGGGCTTACAAGGGGTGTACGCGTAACTCATGTAACTCTCATGAAAGCATCGAGTAAAACCATGATGTAACTATGGGTATTTCGAATGGAGTCAAGAGTTCCGACTTCTTGGCAACCACTTCGATCGGTGTTTGGTTCAGTGCCTTGAAGAATCCCCCCCCCCCCAGATCCCGTTTGCTTCCTATTTAACAAGTGGAGTCAGTCGACTTTTTTCATGCTGTATGTTTTTGTGACGTACACAAAGAAACTGTCAGTAACCTTTGTCAACATAAGAAACACTCGAAAATGCAGTTTCTGCACACAAATGCCACTATCTTAATTTGATGCTTTGGAATCTGAAGGTGACCTCTATACTGATCCTCCCATGCATCCTGTAGCCAAGGGCAGATTCTGGACAGGATTTATCGGTCGTTTCCACACGATATCTCTTTCCAGGTGAACTCTTTAACTTCTTGTGTTGCTAAGCAGATTTTTGTAAAAACACGCTTCGATAGGTGAAGTCTCCCAGAGAAATAAGTGCTATGCGTTTCCGGTCATTGCCAAGGACAGATGCCTGTCGCCATGCGGAAGTAAAAGCGGAACCCACAAAGGGAAAAAGATATCTTCACATGTGTGTACCTCGAGACCTCAAGAGTTTTTTTTCCAAATTCTCGTCAGTTGCGACTGATTATAAGATTTATGTCCGCTTATGCTTCAGTCTTCTAGAAGACCTCGAGAATCCTTCCCTGTAAACTGTTTTAAATCATGAAACTATTCTCACGGAACGTTCGAGAAGTTTACTTCTGGGAGCAACGATTAAGATGCTTTCTTTCTACTGCTATCAGGAAGCATTTAGATGGAGTGCATTTTTGAGATGAACTTTTCCGGCAAAACTTAATGACCAGACGGCCACAAGTCCGTGGGCATCACCACATTTAAGTGGACGCGCCCCTCCTCACTATGATTCGAGTGACTGCTCGAATCGTACCCTCGATTGGATCCTGAAAATACGAGATCCACCGCTCTGGAAACACGACTTTTTTTCGACATCCCTCCGAGTTTGAAGCCAATCATCCCATTTTTCCTTCCTTCCTAATCTGTCCCTTTCTGCTCAAAGACAACACATCCCTTTAAACTCTGCCTGCTGAAACAGTCTCTACAAAAGGTACATCCATGTCCTATCCAAAGCCATAATCCGTGCCAGCGTGGATATGAATGGGGAAGTCATCAGTGAGCACCCTCAATCGCGCTTTGCCTTGATATCATTTTATCGAAACACGTTTTGTAATGATTATTAAAAATTAAGCGAAGCAAAATATTAATTGCTATTTATAGTTTCTAATTTATGTATCTCATTCGTGCATTTATTGTACGATTACCTAGAAACTCATTTTGGCTTAGTAAGATTAAATTGAGGAGTAATAGCATCTGCTGGTAGGGAAGAACAGCTGAAATCGTTGTCCTTTAAATTGCTTATTTGATAATTAGGATTTACTTTTGATTTCAGTACAGTTATAGACTATTTCAATCAAAAATTGAACTCTCAAATCCAAAAGATTGGAGTATTTCTCTGTGTTTTTCCTCGTGACTGCATCTTGTAGAGAAAACTCAATTACGTCACCCTTAATTAAGAAAAGTATTTAGTTTGAAATTACCAAAACAATGGCGTACAAATACCAAAGAAATTTATCCGGGATGTTACTAAGCATATATATTCCGAATCATGTACCAATGGCATCTCGCATCCCTTATTATCCACTATCTAGGTAACAAATTCTATTTTACAATAGCAGATGTTTCTTTTTCTCAAAATATTATCTACGTATAAGATCTACCTTATGGAAACCCTGCTCTTACAAGCAAGGAATCTTTCCCATCAGTCCAAATCTCTTCTGTCTGACTGCGGCTGCTGACGGCAAACTTTTCCCATAATCGCCCATTCAATTTTTTGGCCATGTTCAAAATCCCATACAAGAGGAGCAGTTTGAATATCACTTGGCCGGCATTATTTTGAACCAACTGATGCGCTGGTCGAAGGCTTCCCTTCTATTCTGCTCCTCTTTTTCGGTCCACTCTTTATCGATCTTGTTGAGATTTACTTTGAAATTCAGAGAGATTACTCAGAATCCACTGCTAAAGCGAATTTCGGCCAAGATGCAGCTGATAAATGCCTTCTGTGGTACAGATGAGTCGAAATTTTTTTTTTCATATCAATGAAAAAAAAAATTTCGACTATGTGCTAGGTTGCTTAACCGACGCTCCATGGAGAAAACGATACTCTTCCAGATGTCTTCCACGAATGTCTTTGTGGAGCGGTTCTTCGTAACAACGGACGTTCAGGTCGGCAAGTGGAAGTGGATGCGAGAATATTTAGAAAACGTTTTTTTTTTTTTTTTTTTTAATATGAAGATTAGAATTCCATGTCAACAAACGCCTCTTTACAGCCCCCATTTGAACCGTGATTCTAGTAGGAGCAAGGAAGACTTTTCTCATAACTATTCCCATCTCTCTACCGAGGTCCTTCTATTCCAAAAGTCTTTTCCAGAGAAGCATGACGTTCACAGTAATGACGTTGATTTTTCAAAGCACGATTTAGTTGGCCTGCAGTCAAAAGGGCGACATGCTGGTTTAAAGAAGTGTAAATCTAAGCCAAGCAAATCAGATCACAAAATGCAATATTTCAAATATATTCCAGTGTCCTTAATGAGAACCGATGAGGATTTTTAGATTAGCAGTTGCGAAACGAGACCACCGCGCGCGTGTGAGGATAGGAGCACCTCTATTGGGTCCTTTGCCATGATTCAAGAGAAACAATTTCTAGAGAAGCCAATGCATTGGATCTATGATCTGCAAAAGAATTTTCTAAAAGAACAATTTCTTGTCATGGCTTTTCAAAATGGATTCTATCCAGTAATGGAACGGATTTTGCCTTTTAGAGATCTGCGTCCTTATATGGAAGTCGATGTGACTGCGTTTCCCTGTACATGCCTACGCTTTTGATCTCGCTCCCGAGGGTTCCTCCGCCTTCATACTATGGGAGACAAGTCTCAGAATTTCCCACTTTTTAATCCCAAAAGGGCTGCAATGACGAGAAATTCGAAATTCACTCCATAGGAACGAATCAGTCTTAGTCAAACATCCCGAGTCAGCTCTGAACGTGAAACGTGCAAGCTGAAGGTAAAAATGGGACTCTGAAGGTAAAAAGCATTTCCGTTCTGGAAGCATCCTCCTCTTCGAGGTGGATTTTTTTTTCTTCTAATATGCAGGAAAACATTTGCAATCGTGAGTGGAAGACATGAAGACGAAATCACGAATTGCGAGCCTTTGCAAGATGCTAACAGTTCCAGCTCATATTATTCAGGTGAAGCACCTCGGAAACGGAACTGAGTTTGCATCTGTGCTACCGACTACTCAAAGTATCGATGGAAGACGTGAGAAGCTCAAAAGTAAGAAAACAGAGAAGATGCAGGAGGTATGTTGTCGTTCAAAAGTGCAGCAGCAGGGGTCCTACGATTCTACCTCTAGCATGTGGCAAGAGACTGATTCAGCAGCCTAATGAACAGGAAAGTACATACGAGGCGCGATTCGTTGGATGATCCTTATCGGATCCCGTTCGTTTTTCCCCAACTGGGTATCTAAGGATCGCCACATCATGTGCGCACGTGCTTAAGAAGTGCTCTCGCATGGGTCCCATGATGTGTTTTACGTCCTTTCTTTCTGTCAAGATTCATCCTGTCGAGTGCGGCGCTCACTACAAACAGCATCCTGTTGCCAGGGGCACGAAAAGCAAAAGTGACGAAAGAGCGAACGACGAATGCCACAGGAGCACCGAGTTTTTAAGGGTTTTTGATGAGAAGAAGAATTCAACGAGGGAAACGCTGCTGTCGCATTATCCTCTGCACCACCATCTGCTATCTTTCTGTTTCGAGAATATTCTATTCCTGTCTCGAGTCAAAATCCAAACAATACGTGGGCGTCCTCTCCCGAATCCATGCAAGATCTTTTCTCGAAAATCGATTGTGGCCTCAGCCTGCTTGAAACAATCGCGGCATTCCTTTCATGGAAGATCATGTAGCATTCCAAGTGAAAGACCGCTGGCATGCGCATCAAGGTCAGCCCGCAGCACATCTCACACTTGGGAGTTTTTGAATATGCGGTGCATGAAAACTGTCCCCCGCAGTCGAGAGCCTCTGATCCTGAAGACACGAACAGAGTCGCTTCTGACGTGTTAGTTTTTCTCCAGGGGGGGAGGAAAAAAAAGAAAAAGGAAATCCGCTCTCATAAGATTCAGACAGAAAACGGACGAAAGGGAAAACAGAGCCCGTAAAGTGTGGACAGCAGCCAGCGGAGCATTTGGCAGGAGCGCCATCCAGTTTCTTTTAGAGTCCCTCGTTTCCTAGTTTCGTCAGGTCGCCGAGCTTGGTATCTCGGCGTCGCGGTGACCATGGCCAGAGCCGACTAATGATGACCGTTCACTCTCGTGGGAGAGATTCACTTTCACGCGATGGCTTCCTCGAGACAATGATGCTTTTGAAATCGCCTGGCACCCTCCCCAACTCTGCTTCCAGTGTGCTACTGGACGAAGCGTCATCTCATCCGCTTGCCTTGAGCCCACAATTTGCCGCCTTCTGTGAATGACTTCCACGATCTTGGAGAGAAGCCGAGCGAAAATGATTCAACAAGAGGTCCCTAAGTCGCAAAAAAAAGTGCTGCTTTCCAGACTTCTGGAGTTGGACGGGATTCTCGAGGCAAACGCTTGCCACTCTTGTATACAGTGTTCAAGAGGTGGCCTCCCTGGATTGGTGGGCTGGAAGTCAGGCACGGGAGAGAAAAAAAAAAAAAATTCATCAGGAGATCCCGAGCTTCGGCAAAAACTGGATTTGATGCGATCTGCGTTGCGCGCGAGTATCATCGTCAGGGCCAGCAAGCAGTGGTTGAGAGACGCCGAAAGGAGATCAGAGTCATTGTGAGTGATGCAGGCAACAAACTGATCCGGGAGACTGTGCCTACAGATCCTGGAGCAGCAGCAAAGGTTCCACCTTACCTGAAGAGATCTGCTGAGAGGGAGCTCAGCGAAATCGGGAGCAGGGTGCGCAGGGAGGTTTTGAAACTCTTTGTAAGGTGAGAATTCCGCTTGATCTCAAGACGCGAGACGCCTTTTCCTATCTGGAGAAAAGTAGTGGATGATCTCACTGAGAAGAGGCCTCTTCTTCACCGAACTACAAGACCTGGGAGATCAAGGGAAAGCAGAAGCATCAATTACGAGCGCTTTGGACCTCCGATGAACCTACGAGGGGAACTTCAGCGCACGTTCGGGCTCAGCTTTGGGGAGGTCGGGACGCTGACTCGCCAAACACGGACAAGACATATAGTCCTCAGTGATCGGAGACTATCTTTTCCAGATGTCATCACTGATTGACAACTGGTCACGCCGGGACATTTATTTGTAAAAAATGAACATACACATCAGTGGCAGAATGCGTGATCCTTCCACGTTACTTATAACTACGAGAAGGAACCTGCCGGGAACTGGCATGCAGGCCAGCGAGGTTCGTCTCGGCAGCAAACGGGAAGGGGAGACAGACAAAAGGAACAAAAATAAAGCAAGAAAAATACAGACAAAAAGATGAGCGAGTTTGGGAAGGGATCACTGTGTGCTAGAGGGTGTCCTGCATCCTTGTAAGGATGCTGGCAAGTTTCTGTTTCAAGACTCCCAGATGGAGCCATCTTGACGCTCTCCTCATGAGGAGGACAGCAGAATAGATGGCGTCTCTGTCATTCTGGCCTCCTCTGGAGTTGCTCCATGCAGTCACGGATCCGCCGCGTGGGCAACAGAGTGCTTCTGGGGATGAGGCCGGCATGAAGGCGTCGCGCAGGAAGAGGCGCTGTGTCTGGTGTCAAGCGTCTCTGGCGTTGCCGTCGGGGGTTCCAAGGATCGCGGCGAAGCGTCTCCAAAGGGGCTGGAGGCAACACAGTCTACTAGGAGGTGCAGGAGAGATTTCCGTTCCCATGTCATCACTGGTGAAATCCGGATGTCCCCGATGACTGGCCGGGATTGGAAACTGACCCTGCGATGTCCTTCCAGGAATCAAGGAGCCGGCTCTCTTCGAGGTCCTCTTCCAGCTGCGGAAATGGAGCCTCTATCAAGTACCGTAAAGCTGGTTAATACCCCTTCCCTCACCGGCTTGCCTCCCCACAGGAAGTGGCAAGTTGTGGGCTCAAGACAAGCGGGTGAGATGCTTCGTCCAGTGGCACACTGAAAGCAGAGTTGGGGGGAAGGTTCCAGTGCATATTGATGTGAAGATGGCTGCTGATGGTCTCCTGCCTCAAAGAGCCGTTTCCCTCTTTGAACCTTATGGACACAGCTTTCCAATTTTCGCTCTTGCTTCCGGAGATCCTGTGATACCACGGCCAAGGATTCCAGTACCCAAGTGTTGGAGGAGTCACACCACAGTAGAGCGTATGCAAAACGTACCAACGTTACCTCCACAGCAGTGCATGCTGAAGAAAGTTATGCATACGAAGGAGACGTAGAGGCTTTGGGTGACAGAGATCTCGAAGCTGTGCTGCAAAAGAAGTGAAACAGATAGAGAAAACTTCCAGAGCAGCTAGATGAGCCTTGAGCCAGACGTCACCGAGTGGATGACCAGTTCGGAGAAAAAGGAGGGGGAAGAGGAGGAGACACCAAGACTGCCCTTACGTTCTTTTTCTGGTTCCCCAAGTGCTGAAGAACTGTTCGCCTAGGAGCTCACGAAGCTCTTTCTGACTGTTCCACGCCAGCGAGCGTGCGTGTAACCTTTCAAGTTATAGAGGGTGACTCCAGAGGAACCACCCTATGAATCCAGGAAGGACTCCGCAGAAAGGAGTCCAAAAACTACAGAACGGCTGCAACACGAGAGGGTTGGTGAACGCCGCCAGTCCTCGTTTCCGGGCAAAGGGACTCCTTCGGGGGAGTGAACTGCTTGGAGTGCCGCCGAGGAACTTGTGGTCCCTTTCCTCTGCTTGGACACCTCCGTGTTTCCGCTACGTTGACAACAGCAGCATGCTGTTTCCAGACTATGGGACTCCAGTGCAATCAGCGCAGGCACCGGGTTTCGGGGGAGTTGCCTCTCCGAACTGTTTTAGGTGCGGGGAGAAGGGATCGCTTCAGCACTTATTGGACTGCAGTGACTTGCAGGACTTCTGGGGGAGACTCGCTTCGGCACTCAGTCAACCCCACGACGCTGCCACTAACCTGCTGCGGTGCTTCTTCGCCGAAGGCGGACTGGGGAAAGGAGCTCTGATCGCGATAATCGGTTGCATCCGCGCCACAATCGTGACAGTCCGCCATGTGTTAGAAGCAAGTTCGCAGCGAGAAGAGGCCACCAGCATGGCAACAGCCCTCATGAGGGCAACAGCAAGGTGATCTCACCTGCCAAAAGTCGCCAGGGAAATCACCATCATCCAGCGTCGCTGTTAGAAGAAAGGGAACGCTTATTACCAAAGACTCCTGTCCCCACCACCTTCCTTTCTTTTTTTATTTATTTATTGTCCCCTCCCTCTGTTCCCTTTTTTGTGGAAGCCGGCCTGCGTGCCGGTGGTCGCCCCTGATGAACTTCTTTTTTTGTTTTTTTTTGTTTTTTGAAGGTATGCATTTGACCTCAATCTTGTAGTTTATTTCCATAATAAACGTCCCAGTGCGATTCTCACCTTTGGGAGGGAACCCAAAGGGAACCCCTTCCTAATTCTCTCCGGGGAGGGCCACGCGATTATTTCTTTTCCGAAGGAAACCCGGGAAGGATCCTCTCCTCCCGAATTCCTTGTCTGGAGAGCACCCGAAAGAAAGCCGCTCCTTGTTGGTGCTTCTCGGAAGAAAACTCCGATGGGACGCTTCCAACTTTCCTTGAAGGATGCTTCCCCGAAGAGTCTGAAGGGAGCAGTGCGCTCCTAACACTCTTATAAAGAGTGAGGAAGGGGGAAAGGGGATGGTGTCGACCAGCTTTACGGTACTCGATGGAGGCTCCATTTTCTCAATCGGAGAGGGTCCCCGAAGGACTCCTTGATTCCTTGAAGGACGCCTGAGGGTCGACTTCCAGTCCTGGCCAGTCAACGGGGACATCCGGATTTCACCAGTGCTGCCACACCCGAGGTCTTCCGGCCAACCAGCGTCATCCTACGAGGGGGGGTACGACCCGAAGCCCACGACTCTCATCCGCCGGTTCTCGGCGTCGATCTTCCACGTGGGGCTTCGAACCCGCAACTCCTGGTGCCATGAGCGGAGACTGCAGCCACCACGGTCGCCAACGCAGGTTTTCGAGTGAGGGTTTCCGACTTGAATCTGGTCAGCAGCTTATATTTTAATGACGTCACTAACAGAGAAAAATTCACTGCTTCATAAGAGAGCGATTTGGGGGATCACGAGAAATCCTGGTATGTCCTGTGCAGCGTGCAAGAAAGGGTGAGATGATGGGTGGGACACTTGTCCTACAGATATGGACTCGTGTATTGCATAATTCACGGAAGGTTTTCCTATCAGCTGACCAAACTATATTCTCCTGCTTCCATGGCTGTCAGCTTATGTACTTCTTCGTGAACGGATGAAGAAATGGGTGAAGGCAAGCTTATAGCGACTTGTCATGAAGCTCAAGGAGCGCATGCGCAGTCTGAAGAACGCCTTCCACTACGACCTACGAAGGCAGTCTGAGCGGTCTTTGAAAAAGCTTGCGATTCGCCGTCCAGAGCATCCTTTCCCAAACTTTTCCTTAGACGGGACACTTCCCAGATCCTGAAATCTTGACGGAATACCTTGAATATTTTGCAGAGTAGGTAGATATCACTAATAAATACATTAAGCAAGTAAATATAAGAGTTAAGACAACAAAACAGATGTCTTTACTCTCAAATTTTAATTATTTAGAACACAAGAAAATAGTAAAATAAACTTAACGGAACTTAAAATATATTAATTTTCATAATTTTTCCACGAAACACTTATTGACTTCCCGCAGGACACCAGTGTTCCGCGGAACATAGTTTGGGAAACGATGCTCTAGTCATTTTCTGTTTAATGGCTGGAAGGTCTGGAGCTGCGATGGGTTTCCCAGAGAAGAATGGACCAGTGCTGCGTCGAAGTATCGTCTTTTTTTTTTTTTTTTTTGCTTCTGCTGCAAAAGTAGCTGTTCCTAATTTCATGAAATCGCTCATCTGTCTGCTCTATCCCATAAAAGGAGGATGGATGGGAATCCCAGGGAATGAATCTTCAGGAGAAATGCTGGATTCTTCCGGAAATGTAAGCAGCGTGTAGCCATCTTCTGAATCGAGATTGAAAGCGAAAGGATGGAACATGCATGTAGCCCACTAGAAGATTTTCAAGTAGACTATGGGAGCAGCTAAACATTAAACGAGCGTAGTCCTGGAGCGTTTTAATTAGCCGTTGTCAGCAGGGTCGTTGAATTCCGGAATGAGGTCAGGCAACTGATATCCGTCCTCTCCTTGCAGCGCCAGCTTTCTTTTTCATTACTATCAAACTGAGTAATCTTCCGGACACACAAATGTTTTCTCATCGGGAAGGCGTCCACTCCGAACCACAGTTGGGTCGGCGGACGATGACCTGGACTTTTGATAGAACGGCGTCCGTTTCGAGCTTGACTGTTCCCGAAATGAATTCCGCAAACGTGGAAATGTGGTACTGGCAAGCCAACTTCCCAATTCCAGTGTGGTGATGTGTCAGCTCGTAGGGTCCTAGGATGTCCAGACTGCAAGTCTCGAGAGCAAAGAATCGTACGGAAATCGAAGATCATTTGGGAGTTGAGGAAGTCAGAAAAATGAAACGCACGGAAGAGAGAAAAAAAAAAAAAAAAAAAAAAAAGGGAGAACTGATGAAAGGATGGTCACGAGACGCTTCGAAACAGTTTGAATGGGTACTGCCCCACGGTACATGGGCACTAAAATGAAAACTGGAAAAGGAAATTTCCTGCCTTTGTCGTCAGCTGGTACAAAGAATATCAAATATCAAATGAATATTCAGTTGGTCGATATTGTAGTACAATGATAATAATAAAAAAAAATATTTTGGACACACTGCAAAGTTTGTAAAACTTTGCATCCCATACTAGAGCACACGAAGCCACTGTATCTAAAGTGTCCTTCCTGATTCCTTCACTTTTACAAAGATCCTTTTATGCTGAAGTGTACTGGCTTCAAAATTCAATTAATCTCGCCTTTGTGGTGTGACAGGGGCTATCTGAGAATTTCGGCTAGCTGATTCAGACTTTCCCTTCTACATAGTTTGCATGTATCTTCACACTTCATCCTATACATATGTAGATGCACGTTCTTCAGTTCCTGCTAGAATAGCAAGAAAGTGCTGCATAGCCACTTCTCATGAAAAATCAATGCTAGAAAGGAATTTCACACTCATTTTATTAACCACTAGTCACGTGAAGGAATGGTGTGTATTATTGATCATGTATGTATGACGAAGAATGTCGCATCATCGCCAGTCCCTCGAACAACAGAACCGGTCGCTGCTTTCATATGTACAGACGGCAGCAGCCATGCTTCGTTTCTTAAACACAGCCTATGGCGTTTTGAGTCAAAGACTTGGGGGATCCTTCATCCTTTCGGAGCAAAGTCATTCACAGTCCACGTTTACGGGTCCATCAGCTACAGGGTTCGCTTACCAGATTAAGAGCTTCTTTCACAGGGAAAGACCACGGGAATCTGAGTTGCAAAGGCAAACCCTCTCGTGAATTCAGGTGCAAACTCCAGTTTGCTGCGGAGGACGCAGAACATGCCGTGATCCGTTTGTTTCATGCTCAGGATTTGGGCAGGAAAAGAAATAGAGTGTAGCCTTTCCGACTCGTGAACTTCTCGGCTGCTATAAAAGGCAGCTTTTGACTTATCTGGAAACCGTGACAACAGCTGGGATTAGCTCGGATCTCACTTGGTAGACGAATCGCTGGAATCTGTTGAACGAGCCTGTCTGCTCTATGGTAAGCTCAGAGACATTTTTTGCTGGGGTGAAAGGTCGAGAGTCAGATCTGTTGCATATTTTCGTAACCATTCCTCGTGATGCTTTCCAAAGTTGTAATGCTTATTTGCGATCTCGAAAAAAAATGAGAGTATGTAGATGATGAGAAGAGATAAAGGTATCTTTGAAAACTACTCTAATGGTGGGAGATGTTTTAATTCGCGAAAGATTTTACTGTTATATCCAAGATGGACAAATTTATTTATTTATTTTTTTACATTATGCCACCGAGACAAATCCTCATGGTTGATTTCTGGTTCATTCGCAGTTCTAAATATCTTCAACTTGGGACTGTAAAGGCTTCTCACACGAGAGCTGGAGGCTGTTTCGAAACTCTGTTTCAACTTCGCTTGATGTGCTCCTCCAAACCATGCATCCTTCTTCTTTCTGAAGCGAATGTTCGCTGGTTGGACTTTGCGTTTCCAATGCACATCAAGTTTCTTGCAACAGAATGATTTGATTCTTGATACGCACATCAGTCCCATCTGTCCTCAAAGTCTCAACGACTTTCTTCGAAAGATCCATCGTTTGCAATCACCTTACTGACGCAATCCTTTCCAGCTTCTATAGAGACCAATGACCTGAACGCCAACCGCACTGAAGAAGAATGCAGCATCGCCTCTTGTTTGGACATCTGTTGCTTTTCACAGCTACGATCTCTCGATCGTCTGGAGAGAAACCTCAAGCAGTTCCCTATCCGAAAGATCTCCTCGCACAAGAAGATTACCGACCGGAAGGCCTGAAACAGTACTCTTTGCCGTACGCCGCGGGAACAAATTTTCCACCTGAGCAGTATCTTCATTCTGCCCAGCAGCAGTACGGCACGCAACAGCAAGTACAGCGTTACCCCAGCTACACAGTGCCACACGAGCAGCAGTACGTGCGCGAAGAGCATTGCCAATGCAAAGTGTACAGCAAACCAGAGAAGAAGATTCATGCTTTCAGCACTTTCAACTACCCTCGTTCTTTGTCCTTGTCGAGCCAGCGGTTCGATGTACCCAGCATAGAATGGCCGCTGCACCACGAGGAGCTCCATCCGGAAAGGCAAAGCAGGAAGAAGAGCAAGAGACCAGGAAGTTTCAAGGGTTAACTTTTGAGCCGGAATTCTTCTGGAGAAACGACAGAAGCCAAACGTCTCAGCGGACTGACTTTCTGAAGGAACACGCAGAAGAAGCGGGGTCGCCGTCGATGACCCTTTCTGCGCATGAACTCGTATGACTATGCGAGTTCATGCACAGAGAGATGAGCTCGTATAGCTGGTGGTGTCCTCAGCTTTTCCGAGTAAATTTCGTCGAAATAAATTTTTTTCATTGAGACAGGTTCCAGGGATGTTACTTAAAACTGATGATCGGAAAACTCTCGTCTAGGAATGATCCCTTGAGCTGTGCACATGGTTTCCAAATCAGCAAGTTCCACGAGAAAACATAAAAATAAATGCAAACACAAGGCGCGGAACTGGGACTCGGAGTTTGGAAATGCTTCAATAGAAGCAGCGATGCAATACGTTAGATGAGGTGTGACGAAAAAGGCATAGGATAACGGGAATGACTCGATGGCTCAGTCACCCCGTCGAGTCGTATAAAATAAAACCCAAGGCTGCTGGTTTGTTTTGATTCAGGAATCGTTCCGGAGGCATCCGTTTCCTCCCTTTCTCGTTCTCTCAAGAATTAATTCTGGTCAGCAAACGCCTGGACCCTGCACCATTCCTTCACGTATACCAAACCTTGATGCTTCCAAATGCTGAAGAAGCACATGAAGATTCCAAGAGATTAAGAAATTCCACACTGCTTCGGTGAAACGCGGAGATTTCATTTTAGGATGCTTCTCCCTCTAAATCGGTCGTTCTCTAAGAGAACAAAATTTTAGGAGAATCAACAAGTGGGCGATTCACTTTGTGAATGCATCGCGCATGCAATTTCGTAGTGTTGAACGCAGCGTCAGAAAACGTGGCCCCCAGTTCAGGACAATATTGATAATACTGTACTGTCGGAATGATACGGTATTCTAGGTACAATTCGGTTACAGACGATATCGCAGGGAAAAACACCAAACTAGTCTTTTTTTTTTTTCTTTCTTTCTTCAACGTGGTGACTACTAGTCTTAGTACTAGTCTTTTCATGTAGTGACCTGCCACGGTCCTTTGGAGAACGATTTTGTTTCCTGAAAGACAAAGTTTAAACTAAATAGTTGGTGTTCTTTCAGGAACACTTGACTACAGGCTCATGGGCTGCGCGGAGAATTCAAGGAAGAATCTTGATGACACGCTGCCAAGCGTGAGTGTTTCATACTGATGCTAAGTGACACACCTCAGTGCATTCCGCATTACATCGTTATGTAGAACCGCATAAATGAGGACAGGGATGACTGATTCAATTGCCTCCGGCTTAGGTACACTCTATATGAAACGTGAATCGGCTTCCGCTCCAGCAGGGTCCGTACAATTTTCAGCGTGTGTACCACACGTTGTGGAGCGTTTCGCACGTGGGGGAGTTTGCGCATGAGAAGCGGCGATCGACAAAGTGTCCCAGTTGAATCTGTCCAATATTTGAGTATGGTGGTCCGTCTGAGATTCCAGGTGGGCATCCGGAAGGCGGTGCTTTATATTTCGAAGAAACGGCCACTCGTGTCCACCTGGGGATTTGTGTTGCAAACTGGGTCTTCACTTTCGGATTTCTTGGACGCGAAGATGATTGCTTAAAAGTCCCCGTGAATCCCATACAAAACCGATCGAGTGGCACCTTTCAAGGATTTCGCAGATGGAAGATTCGCCGCGCTCAAACAGTGACACGCGGTGGCTTATTTTTCGATGCTCTAGGGTTATTGTTCATCTTAAGCGATCTCGGGCAATACTTTCCAGAGGATGACTAAAAACAATAACTTTGTCCTTTCATGAATTTTGCAATCGGTTTTTCAAAAGGAAAGCTCAAAATGGGAAGATCCGGAATTTTCAAATAAGAGTTCATCAAAGTGACGCTGCTCAGTAATCGGCGAAGTCCAAGTCGTTGCGGAGTCCCATCCTTGGAAGCCTCTCCATGGCCATCTACTTGAAGACGACGACTGCGGTAAGATGCAATGGGTACGGAAGCACGGAACTGATGCTTTTGGACCAGCTTGCATTCCTTCTTCCTTTAGCATTAGCTGGTTCAGATGCTGATTACGAAAATGCCATCCCCGTAGATGCTGTTCCCATCAAGCAATCAGATGTTCAGTCGAGGTTCTACGGTGGCGGTTTTTATCCAGGTAATCTCAGTCTTTCTCTGAAAACGGTCCGCGGGATCATTCGGCTCTTCGTCCGCCATTCCAGGCGTTTTGCATCCGACACGAATGGGAGCGGCTATCTTCCGACAACCTTCCCCCATTCCTTTCAACCGCACTCTTTTGAAAATTCGACGTGGTGTTTCCGAGATCACTAACTCTCCGAGATGCGTTTCCTTTAAAGATGCTCCGCGAAAATGCTTTTGTTGTGATCTTCATTTAGAGTGTTGCAAGGAAAAAAAAAAAAACTGATAATGAACAATAGAATTAAACACCTTGTGCAAAGGTGCTCGAATTTTCCATCCGTGCGACACCTTTTGATTTTTTCGAATCACTTAAACAAATTTATTTTTGTCTTTTGAGCACTTCTTGGTGCATCGCGATTTCAAAAACCCGATACACATCAAAGAGACTTCGTTGAAGCCCTCACTAGGAGCAACGGTACGATGCCATGCCAACGCTGCAGAATGATTGCAATAGGGATCATACAGTATGACGGAGGAAAAAAAAAAATTCGGAAGTGTTGAAAGTTTCCGTATTTTTTATTTTTCCAAGTGTCGCAGGCAATGGGGGCGGATTTTCTTGTCGGATCTTAGGTACACATCTATGTGAAAGCATGGTACGACTCCCCCTCCAGCAGTCGTTGGCATTGTACTGCGAGATTTAAGCTTCACCAAAGCCCGTACAATCCGATCTTCCAGAATATTGCCGTCGGGTCTCTTTATTTTCATTTTCAAAAGCTGACTCATTTTATCAAAGATGGAGACCAAGATCTCAGTGGCTCCAAAATCTGCTCCTTTCCGAGAATATTCATTTGAGATGTGACGATATTTGAGAATAAAAATGAATCCATCACAACCGTGCAGCTGGCGACGTAACGACACACTTTGCGCGCCTCTAATTCATCTGCGTGCAATCTGAGAGATCGTGTTGCATTTGGTCCATATTGTATTTATGCTCCGTGCGAACATTCATCCCAATGACAAATACCATTTCGTGTAATTGGTGCACTTTTATAATAGGCGCGCTTAATAATAATGATCATATTGATGAATCGATTCAGGGTTGAGAAGATCATTGCTTTCATGCTCACAGTCAGTAACGGAAAGCTGATTGCTACATATGGTACACATCGATTAGTGATGAATTCATTGCACGAGGCGCAAGCCGTTCAGAATCGGATGTTTGGCGTGCTGCTCTCACGTGTCAAAGATCTGTGCTGAACTCGATCCGAAGAGCACGCTGGATTCCATCTGGTGGTCTGAGACTCTCCGCTCATTCGAGAATTTCAGGTTACTTGGGCCAAGGGCTCGGATACGGATATGGTGGCATCGGCTTCGGCAGCTTTGGAAACTACTATGGTGCCGGCCTCAGACCCTATTATCCGGGAATAATGCCTTATTATTTTCCCTACTGGCCATTGTCATCTTACTATCAACATCCATTCTGGCGCAGCAACAGAAACGAATGATGCAGGAAGAAACGCATATCACGAATCCCGTCTCGAAGTGGAGAAGAAAAAAAAAAAAAAAAAAAACGCAAGCGGAAGCGTGCATCTGCTTCGTGCTTGATAAACTGGTCCGCATGCCCAGAAGTTTTTCTTTTCGAATAAAGTTTCTCTTGTGAGTGTGTCAAGAAGTGATGTGATTCGGCACTGTGACGGAGGTGGGCAACCTGTTGCGGGTAGCTCTCTTTCGGAGCTGGGATGCCGAAGATTCTTGCAGACTTGGTTCGCTGAACGAGTGGAAGATGTATCTCAGAGAGATCCATGACAATGGCTGCTTTGATCACACTGGCACGTTTAAATGGCGCAAATGCCCGTACGTTTACAATCTGAGCAAGAGAGAGAGGGGGAGGGGGGAGGGAACGCATATCTGTGGCTTGTGATCTCATCATGTGATCATGTGCAGTCCCAAGCAGGATGCTTCCCTTTCATCTCCAGTGATGTTCTGGGGCTTGCTGCTTGGTCCCCTGCGTTTGGCAGTGACTCGCGAAGGCAACCGTAACTCTCTGAGCCACCGTTAGATTCCATCTAGCATCGGAAATTCGAGTTCGGTTTCCTGCGCGCAGAGGGATGCATCAACCAAGTTTTCGAAACACGCAAAAAAGACAAACTCATCCGACGGAAGAAGTAGGTCCTTCTGGTTCTCGGCTGACTTCGCCGGGAGGACGGAAACGGAATCCTCGGAGAAAATTCGTTCCAGGTCGTCGTCGTCGGAACCAGTTTCCGGAACGAGGTGCTCTGGTTTTCACCGAAGGCTCAACGCTGAGCGTGTGGACAACTCGAGATGGAGAGCTGCGATGTTGGCGGACTCTGTCGCCTGGGGGCAATTTATTCTCGTATCCTTCGGCAAGGAAAACTGATTCACTGACGTTCTGTGGACTTTCCAGCCGAGGACTAATCAGAATTTGCGTTCTGATCCCCCAGCAAATATGGGAGCAGCTGCGCCACCAATTCTTTCCATATGGTCACTGATCTGGTAAACAGAATTTCAGTGTCGTGGAAATTGCGGAAAAGCTCTGCGATGGAGTTTGTACTTGCTGTAAGTCCCTTTCGATGTTGTACTGTATTGCGACGCGCGTTTTTCCTTAGGCGCTGTTGCTGACAGCGCTGTGGGGGAATGGGTGCGTCCTATCGAGAGAGTTGGGCAGGAGGATCCCTGCCAAAGTTTCGGGATTCGTCGGCGCCGCGCCGCGTAGCGACGCCGTTCCAGGGCTTGCGCGAACTCCCAAAGGTGTCGGCCCTGCTCCCGACGGAAACCGCCGCGTGCCGCGCCAGGTACGGTGGATCCGCTGCAAGCCGCGTTTCCGTCACCTTGCGCTTCCAGGTCGCAGCACCACCCAATCTGCAGGCGCCCCATCCCGCGGACCAAGTAGGGAAGCTTTTCGATTCTCTAGCCGAGCAGGTGCGCCACCAGCACGAGGAGATCCTCCGCCATCACCAGCGGCTGCAGCAACAGCACCAAACTGCCCTGGAGACTCAGCTACGGAACGCCTACGGCATAAACCGTAAACAGCGCCTGCGCCCATGGAGCCCGAGAATTTTTACCGAGATTCCGAATCTGTTTCTCAGCTGCTCCTGTATTGCCAGCGCCGTTCTTGCCGCCACCGCCCACGCCCGATGAAATCCACCAAAACATTCAGAGGATCCACAAAGAAGTCGATGATATTCTGAGAAGAGCGACTCTGCAGAGCTCTGGAACACGTGAGATTCGGGGACAGCGGGTCCATTCCGTAGTAACGAGGCCCACGCATGCAGCGAACCTGACTCAACACCCAAATCAGGTGGTCACCCAAGAGCTGGACTTTAGGAACCAAAATGCCCGCCCGCCGGTGGCTCTCCAATCATGTAAGGAGCTTCCTTTTTCCTCCCGGTTCATTTCTGTCGTCAGAGCTCGGTAATGCTCTGGACAGAGGAGCGGTGACGACCGCCCAATCTCTCGCGTTTCTCTCACGAGAGCGGCCGCTCTTTACCGAATCGGTCATTTTAAACTGCGTACGGGTGCTTGAGGAGAGTTAGAATGCACACGGATGGGCTGATTTTCTACGCCTGCACCGTAGAAGATCGGACCCCTCCTCTGTTTCCACTTGAATCTTGAAGGAGTGACTTTTAGCCATCAACACTGATGGACCCCCCAACCTAGTCGGGTACCACTACTCATCATCCGTGAGCCAAGAATGCAGCGGCTTGCTACCACATCAGTCTGGTAACTGCAGGACCTACATCGCACCTGGTAGTGGAGTGACGACGCTCTACAGTGCTAGAATTTAGAAATAGAAAATCTTCTGGGAGCTCAGAAGCATGTTTTTTTTTTTTTTTAGACTAAGGTTCAAAGTGGCTGTGGTAGAATTCGGAGACGAGGTGGATGAGGTTGCCGAGTAGCCCTGATGAGCGCCTTTTCGGCACCCGGGGTCAGGAAGCACGAGCTCCTGACCTTGTTGAAAGCTGCGACCGATTCGCGGCCAACTTCTCTAGATCGTGGGAAAAAACTGCATCCTCGAGGCAGAGGATGTCTTCGCGAGAGATCATCCTCTCCTCCGAAAGTTCCAGGGGAAGGGCTCTCTGCTCGCTTTTCCGTTCGATCACCTCGGGTCTTTGGGTCGCAAGTTTCCGTGTTTTGGTTTCGGGCAGCGTCCAAATCGAGTTCCCCGCATCCACTATTCCGTTCAGCCACGCCTCACATCGTTCTTCTTAGTTGAAAGAACCCACGAGAATCCCTACTGGGATTCTGGGGTAAAGGGTGACTCTCAAGCTGAAGTTTACGCCTCATTGGTTCGTGGCTTGCAGAAGCCCTTGCGTAGGAGAAGGCTGTTGCATTTCTTTTTTATCTTCTCCGAAGGGAACCTCTTCCCCATTCTCTCCGGAGGTCTTCCTCAAAGGGGGACTCATTTCTTCTCCGGATGGATAAGAAACCTCTCCTTGTTGGTGCTTCTTTGTAGAGGACCCCGAAGGAGCGCTTCCAAAGTTCTCTGAAGAGTGGCGGAGCAGAGCATTCCTTGATACTCGATAGGTGCCCATCAACCAGCTCCATAGTACTACGATGAATTCCTGCCCCCTTTTCCCGAAGGGGAAGACGGCCCCATTTTTGCGACCGGAGTGGAACCCCGAGGCGAAACGGCTCCTTGATTCCTGGAAGGAGGCCGGCCAGTCAAAGGGGACATTCGGACTTCACTAGCGCTGCATCCGAAGCCCGTGGGCCAACCAACTTCATCCTGCAGGGAAGGGGCCCGAAGTACCCACGACGCACCCCCATCTCTCGAGGGGGCCACCTTCAACTTGGGGGTTCGAACCTGCAACGCTTGGTGCCAGGCGCGGAGACCGCTGTAGCCACGCGGCCGCCAACGCGGGCCGTGCACAGGAAAAGACCGTCAAGGAAGCTAAAAAAAAAAAAAAAAGAAAAAAATTGAAGATGGAAAAGATGTGGATGCGAGTTTCCTGGAAAGACTAGGAAGCACGTGAAGTCGTGCTTTGGACAAAGTCCTCTGCCCAACAGCACAGTCTTCACGCCTTTTTTGTCCCGAAGAAAACAAAAAACACGTTCTTTTCGTTTTGTCGAGCGTCCTAGCAAATGTGGCAGGACCCAAACGGGAGGTGGGAAGGCGGGAGGGGATAAAAAAGAAAAAAAAAGGAAACCGCAGCGCCGCCTTTCTGCAGCCTTCCTTCGGTAAGTGTGACGCGTGTGCGTATCGGACAAGAGCGGAAAAGGCGCCATTTGCAAACTTGCAGGGGGCAGGAGACCCGGCCCACGTGAATTTTTGCACGGAACGTGTGGAAGAAGTCGCAACGCCGAGGTGTGCACGGAGCTCAGTGACGCGAGGACAAGTTATTTCGGGTGAGCCTACGGAGAGGCGGAGGCTATCCACCGGAAACGCCCGTGCCGTGAAGGGTAAAGACGCGCTCTTCTGGAACCCCTCCCTTGAAACCTCTTGCCGACTTCGAGAAACCTTGAAATTCCGTGCTTCCTGTGCACGGCAAGGGCACGAGTCCACAAACGTCGTGCGCGGAGACACGTCCGACATTTCTTTCTGGTCTCACAAGGTTTCGCGTCCGCCTGGCGAGCGGGAATCCCCAGCCCGAAAAACGGAGACCTGTGTTTCTTTAAAAATCCAAGGGCTTTCATCAGAAGAAGAAGCCAAAAAAAATGCTTGCAGCTTCTACGAGAATGTCTGGGATGCGAAACTTGGACTGCGCCTACGCGTTGCTGCGAGGACTTTTGCGAGGACGGATTGATCGCGTGGTTCAACTCGTTCTCAGCATCATTTTCCCTCAGATCCTACAAGCGGCGAGGTGATTTTATTGTCGACAGTTTGTTCTTTTTGACGAGAATGCAACAGGGGTTTCCTACACACTATGGACCGCGTCTGAGACACCGCGTGTGAGCACCGCATGTTGCTCTGAATTCCACGCTGTGTCGCGCACTCCGCTGTTCTGTCCTTGTGGATGGTCACTTTAGGGAGGAGGAGGAGGAATCGATGACGTTTTGAGTACGTCAGGTCATCCGCAGTTTCTTCAGGATGCACCAAGGGGTCAGTGCAGGTGCCGGCAAACAGCTGGGTGTCCAGGAGGGCTCAAGGCGGGTTTCCTGAGGCACACGGTACCACCACTCTCCGTGCTGCGCGTGATTCTTGCTGTCTCCTGGTCTTACATGCAGGTGGCGTTCCAGAAGGCGATCTTGAGGCTTCTGGAGAACGACCGGAAGGGAGGCCATCGGGGATTATTTCGAGGGTTTCGCTTTCTTTTTCCTTCTGCTTGAGAGGCTCCGCTTGTCTTCTCCTCAGAACGAAACTTCCCAGGGTCGCTCTACGACTCGAAGTGATCTGAGGTTCTCCTACAGCCCACGTGGCTTCCCTTGCGGAAGGAAAGGACTGTTTTCCTTTCTTTCTGACACGACATGCGCGTTGTGATCTATCGGGACAGTGATTTGATGCAGTGGGAATCCCAGCGTACGAAGCCAGCCGACAGGGGAAGGGCTCTGTGCGATGGCATCTGGGATTCGAGTTCCTGAAGGACGTCCAGTCGGGAAATGCCGTTGCATTGCTGTCTCTTTCGAAGCACTCAGTGCGTCCGAGGTTGTGAGGAAAAAATCCAGATGGTTACGGAAAGAGTAAGCGTTTCCACGAGAGGAGAACCAATCGGGCTGGATAGCGTGCTTCTTCGTGGAACCAGGCGATTCCACAAAGAAGCACGCCTACCAGATGTACCCGTTCGCCCATATATTCTCATGCCATGCAGATACATCAAAAAAATATTGGAATGTGTACCCGACGGCAGGAGGGCTTTGCCTTTATCAGCTCATCAGGAGAGGCCTGTCGGCCCTCCCGGACAAGTTTGGCTTTCTCCGACCTCTCTTCATGCTCCAGAAGCATCCTCTTCCTTCTTCGTTCGTCCTGGAACTCGGGGATGAGGGAGCAGGGTCTCTTAGGTGCTGTCCGGACGGAAGTCATTCTTCAGGGCACTTCTGCTCATGCTCCTCACCGCCTGCTGCTTCTACTCCTCCTCGGTCACGGTGCTGTCCGTCAGCGCTTTCGGAGGAGGAGGAGGTTTCTCGGTAACAGGCTTCCTTTTGTTCTTCTTCTCCTCGGCGAAGCTCGGGACTGCGCTCGCAGACTCCGCCTTCTGCTGCTGCTGATCCTCTTTCTAGCCCCGGGTTAATTGAGAGCGGCGGGCGTTGCACAGGATACCTCAGTTCAACAGGAGAAGTGTTAAATTCTGACACTTCAGGGGGGAGGGTCCGATTGTTCTTCAGCGCTGGGGGCCACTCGAGGTTAGCGTGCCGCGAGAGCTTGCCCTGCGGCGTCCCTCGTGCAGCCGTCGATCAGGTGGCCTTGCTGGCTGCACTTGAAGCACCTCGCCTTCTGGCAGGCGCCGGCTCCGTGCCCGAACCGTAAACTTCTGTTTCTAAGTGCAGGGACGCCACTTCGCTTCAGTGCATCCATTGTCCGAAAGTGTTCGGAACCTGCAGAGTAACCGGCACTCCGGCCGGCGAGGGATTTGCAAGACCCATCTATCCCACTAAAAGATATCTGTAGCATTTCTGTTACGTTTCTGTGCTTAAGGAAGGAAGGGTTCTTCAAGGTTATTACCTCTTCCCGAATATCTTGGTATTCTGATCAGCTATTAGATCCCTCCTGACATTGGAAATGAGAAAGTTTGGTTCTGTGCGAGGAGGAAGGTTCTTCTCCAAGAGATGCCGGTCTGGTACCAAGAAGGTGATGCTATAGAGAAAGGAGCGCAGGAGCTGCAGGTAGGGAGTGGCTAAAATGAACTGGAACTGCGAACGAGAAGAAGGAGAGTACGCTGAAAGATCTTCCTGGTTGCGTGCGTCCACCGCCAGTGGGTGACCTGCGAAAGCGGGCGCACCAGGCAATCTGGTCGCTCCTGGTCTCCACCCATCATCCTGACCAGTGAGAAAAACCCATGGATGCTGCAAACAGACGGTGAAAGTGAGCTGCCGATCCCGGGATGACCTGCAATGAGTTCCGACTTTAGTTCAGGTCTAGAGTTTGCAAGAAGCAGCAAGGAAGCCGCTGGTAAACCAGCAGGTGATCACAGACCCGTTCCTTCGAGGTTCACTATCGGTCAAGTGGTCATCCTGAGGAAACTGAGGGCGCGGATATCCGAAATACAATGGTACCTCAACACTTGGCGGTGTCGGAACTCGTCGGACTCGGTACTCGCCGCATTTTGAAGAGAAAAAATGTTTCGACACTAGGCGCTTTAGTCTTGCGAACAATGCCGAACACTCCCATAGAGTGCCTCCCGAATTCTCTGTTTCTTTTTTTGTGCTTCCTGTGCATTTTAAGCGTTATTCATGCTTATATGAAAAATTCGTTCGCACTCGTCACGAGTTCCCGAACGAATTACTGACGAGTACCGAGGTATCACCGTATTTGTGATGCTGAACGCGGGAGGAGTGTACGCAGTGGGAAGGTTCGTCTCGCAGTGGAGTCCAGCACTGTGGAATTGCCAAGAGGATCCGTGAGACCTAGGAAAATGAAAAGAAAAGAAAAGAGGAAGAAAAAGACTCAGGAAGGCTTTATTGCGTAAGAGAGCGAGAGCGACAGCAGAGTATGAATCTTGCATCTCTTTAGTAGAGACCCAAAAGAAATACCAGAATGATCTGCAGGGTAATGAGAAGCCATCTTGACGTACTTTAGGATCCAAAGGCGCTCACTCATAAAGCGATCTGGGAAAAGAAGGATCACACGACAAAGCACATTTGGTCTTTCTGGAGCCCTGAGATCACGCAAGAGCACCTTGCACATTTAGAAATATTTAGATGTTTTACACGAAGGACAGTCCTGCATGATTTTAAAGCAAGTCACACAGCAAGGTCAGCAACAGTTTGTCTGCTGTCTACTTGTGGCATTCATTGTCAGCGCTTCAGGTTCATCCACTACCGGTCACTTCTGCTTCCTGTAGGGTGGCTTGAACTGGTACTCACTTTTCTAGCCACTCGAAGTGCGAAAGTCCAAACTTCAGCGTTCCTTGCGTACCAGCAGTTCTTTCCACTGTCGGCCAATCTCTCCTTCCATCCGGCTATCCAGACTTTCACTTCGTCGTTTTCATCTTCCGAGATTCCGCATCGGAAGTCAGAAAGGGGAGCCAAGAGAACCGCTGTCTAAAGGGAACCGGGGAGGGTGATCCCGGACGGTCCACTGCCAATTCCTGGCTAGTCAACAGGACGTCCGATCGTGGATGAGTGCAACACCCGAAGCTTGGGAGCAGTCCCGGCGTCATCTGGCGGGGAGAATCGAAAGCTCCGACGGAGCCAACTCGGAGTCAATCTTTACCGGGGCGATTCGCACCCATGTCGTTTGGTGCCGCGTCCAGACGGCTGTCAGCACGGGCAAGGAGAGGCTCGTCTAAGAGGACATACCCGAAGGTTTCCAAGGATACCTTTTAATCGACATTGCCCGTCCGTTTTTCCCATCTTTCCGGCAGCTACTGTTGCAAGGGATTGACAGAAACCACGTGAAGCTTCTGGCAGCACCGCTGCCTGCTCTCTTCTGCTCGCGTCCTGCGCTGGCTTTCGGGTCGTGCCGTGCCCTGGGATCCCTTCCTCGCCTTCGCGTTGGCGGGATGCCGCCTTGGAGCCATCTGGAAAGGATCTCCGTCCAGTTCCTCAGCCGGCTGCTCTGGGGAGAACGGTGTGGGTGGCAGGTGCGCGCGAGGACAACACCGAGCTCTCGGCATGGCCCTCTGCTGCCATCTCTCGAGAGGCTCTCTGACCACCGAGACCTTGGGATCAGGTACTGCTACAAGATGGTCGCTTTACCAAGGAGCCTGCAGAGAAGATGCGGTTCTGCAGTGCTAGACTCCCTTCCTGGAGGAAGAGGGATCTGTGCGCGCGCGCACTCCCCTCCACGGGAGGCCAGTCGGTGGGGAGAGACCCTTCAGGGTCGCCGCCGGTTTGCGGCTGGGGACCCGGCCGGCGTAGACGGGCTCATCCGCAGCCTCCAGCACAGCCCTTCGCCGCATGGGCTCCTGGGCCGCGCATGACTTTCCGTGGGTCCGTGCGGCTGCGTCCGCCCCCGCCCTCCCTTCCTCCCCAGCGCCGCCCTCCGGCGGCCTTGCGGTAGCGAAGAGGGGGTTGCCAGGCACCGGGAGAGCGGGCGCCCTGAGAGCTGCGCAGGAAGACGGACCCCGAGGAGGGGCGTGTCGCAGAAGGTTACCTTGGAGACCCGATCTGCAGAAGCGCAGAACGCCTCCCCTTTATAACGGGCGGGGAGGTTGAGACCGGCCATCCTCGCTCTTAGTCGGTTCTTTGGACGCTTCGTGACGACCGCCACTGGGAACGCCATGCATTTCTCCAGAGGATCCTCCAGGGCCACAGCGGGGGGTTCGCTGCTGCTGCTGCTGCTGCTGGTAGGCTGCCACTCGCGTGCTGACCTCCCTTTACCTCCTCTGGTGAAGGTCCTCCTTCCTCTGCACGTCCCTCCAGCAGAAGCGCTCCCGGCGCCTGACGTGATCTTCGAGGAGGAGGTAGAGCAAGGAGCTGCGGCCGCGGCTTCCGGAAGCTCCTCCTCCGACCCCCTTGATGTGGGTGGCACGGAGAAGCCACTCGGACCCCCAGCGCTCTCGAAAGATCATCTGGACCCGGGCGGCGAGGAAGACGGGAACGAGACCGAGACGCGCTTCTTCGGCGGTAAGTGAGTGGGGAAGGGGAGGGAGAGGAAGGTTCGTTCCATCCCCCTCCCCCCCCCCTTTTTATCCTGGCAAGGTGACTCGCAGCCGACCGACCCCGCCTGAGGAGGAGCGGGGACAATGACCACCCTGATGCCGTGCTTCCCTTAGGACCGGGACTGGGAATGTCCAGCTCGCAGGTGGGAGGACTCAGCATCGGCTTCGGCTTCGGGCAGAACACCATGCAGGGCTTCGGCCCGCACCACCGACCCCCGGGACCACCTCATCGACCGCCTCACCACTACCCCCCGCCACCGCCACCACCACCGTACCGCCCTCCAGGCCACCACCACCCAGGCCACCGCCCTCCGCCCCATTACAGGCCCCCCTACGAACCCTACAGCGAGTGGTAGGATGCTGCCGCTATCCTTAATCCCCTGCGGATCTCTTCCCGAGAATCCCGTTCCTCGCCGCCTCTAGGGGGGAAAAAATAAAAAGCCCCCTTTCTTTCGTTCGGGAGCATGACGTCATTCCGGCTCTTGCGCCTGCTCCAGGCGCGAGCGTCAGAGGGGAGGTTTATTCCTCTTCCCACCGCCTTTTCTCTGGGACGGTCTGGGGGGGTTGCAACTCTTGCGATTCCTCCGCTGGTAGGGGTGAGGAAGCACCCACCGCCTCTCCAGAGGGGTGCCAAGCAACAGGGCAAGGTTCCGAAGTCTTCCCATTCTCCCATCCGCAGCCTCCCAGTCGGAGGTCGCTTCGGAGGCCGTGTGGCTGCTGAGGTCTCCGCGCGTGGCAAGAGTGTCGCGGGTTCAAGTTCCTCCCGCGAGATGCCGCTGGTTGGCCTCCATTCATTAGGTTGCGGCACCGGTGGCGGTTCAAACCGGATACTCCTGATGAGTGGCCAGGACTTATAGGAGTCAACCTTCGGGTCCTTCCAGGAATCGAGAAGCGGGTTGACCCATCCGATTGTGCACAAGAGCTGTCCCTCCTCTTTCAATGAGGGACCCTCCGCGTCGTACTGATGGAGTAGGTGTTTCGCCACCTCCCCAGAGAGTGCAGAGAACCGAGTCTATCCCTTCGGAGAGAGCATTTTTGAGAAATTTCGGAAGGTGCTTCCCGAATAGGCAGTGGGTTCTTCCCTCGTCCCCCTCCCTCCGCGGCGGCGGTTGCAGGACGCCGCCGTCAGTCCCCGCACTCAGAGACCGCGACCTCTCCCGAGGGCACGCTCAGTGGCGGAGCGCATTCGCGCCACCCGCGCGCGTCGCCGCTCCAGCCCGGCAACGCGGGCAGGCGAAGCAGTGCTCGGTTAGGGCCACTCCGGGAGGCTGTGAGCCTGGGGCCCCTCCTCTGCGCCAGACCCCCAGGGTCTCGCCTGGAGCCGATGGCTGCTCCAAGCAGATCCAGGAGGGCGCTCACGCAGATCCTTCTGCTCGCAGGATCCCGGAGAATTTCCGCCCCCTCTCCCATCCCTGTTTCTCCGAAGAACCAGCGACCGGAGGGCAGGGAGGGTTCAATCCGGGCGACTCGGGGGCGCGTCGGTCCGGGTGCTTCCATTCCTCCGTCTCCGGGGCCGCTGACTCCAGCGGGCGAGTCGCCGCGTGCGCCCTTCAGAGGATTCCAACTTCCCCGTGGTCGCCGCCATCCCGCTGCCCCTGGCAACCGACACCTCTCATGGGATCCGAAGAGCGTCCGCACCAGATCCACTGGGTGGCGCTCACGGCAGCCAGAGCTCCAGGGTTTCAAGCAGATCGGACCTTTTCCCCTCTGCAATTCTGAGAGCACAGATCGAGAGTCATTCCGGCTCCAAGGTTTCGTCGCTTCACAGGGTGGGGCTCTGTCCGACGCGTATGCCAGCTGTCACGGGGGAACCTTCGTAGGGAGGCAGCTGCCAGATGGTTCGCCATCCGTCCTCCTCTTCTCCCGTGCACCCAGGTTCCTTCCAGCACCTAGGCCCTCAGGGTCGCCCCTACCCGTGTCCCCCCTCCCTCATCTTCGTTCTGAGCGGGCACGGTTCGCCCTCCGCGGAAGGCGAAGGCTGGAGCAGCAGCGCCGGCCTTGGCAGCCTTGGCCGTCTTCTGAATTTCGAGGAGGCGGGCGACGCTCAGTGGTCCTGCGGAACATCTGCTGGCAGGGTCCGACAGCACTGCCAGCGACAACCGCTGCTCCGCGTCCGAGTTGCTCCCTCAGCAGCGAGGCAAGGCATCCCTCTGGAGTCTGAACAAGCGGATGCTGCCAACGCGCGGACCGCTCCCTCCCGACCGCAGATCCACGACCTACGTGGACAACGCAGTCCAAGAACACTGAGATCGGAAAGCACACGGATTCTCTTTCTCTAACGTTGGTTCCGCGGTCGCGAGGGTCGCTGCACAAGACCGACCCGTGACTCCGTTCCTTCCCGAGCGGTCCTGAACACATTTGGGGCGCCTTTCCAATCCTGGAAACCTCGAAGGGCCGTGAGGCAAATCGGAGTCCGATTCCCGAACTCTGCATGACCTTGCATTCGCGCGGAGGTTCTCCCGTGAAGGGAAGCAGTGGAACGACCCCAGAGGTACTGCAGAATGCGGGGTCAACGCGCGACAGGAGAAGAGCAAGCTCTAAGCCTCCTGACTACTTCCAGAAAATAGTTTGATGTACTGGTCATCAGAAAGGTAGCACATCAGATAGTAAGCTGATAAGAACAGATTTTATTTAGCAATTCGATTACATTGTGTGCAGATACATAACTTGGATTGCTCTGCCGTATCTCCTCCTCTCTTTCTGACGGCTTCTTCGTTCTTCTTGGATCTGATGAGAGACCCTCTTCTTGTACTGCAGCCCTCCTCATAAGCTTGCCGCTTGATGGCGTCGTTCGGAGGACGTCCTGATCCGTACACCCAGCAGATGTCCCTGCTGTGCTGCATGCATGGGACCACATCAGGTGCCTCATTTCCTCCACATACCCGCTTCGGGGTACCCAACTCTCGGATCACTCCATCATTTCGTGGGTCCCGGACTCCTAGTGGCTTCAGTCTGAAGTTCTTTCTTCCTCAGCGGCTCCTCCTGGTGCTTTTCTTCTTTTTCTGTTATTCTCAAGCTGGACATCTCTTGGGCATTTTCGAATTGTACAGGATGAATCATCTCATTCGCCTTCTGCAGCGTTAGATCGGGCCTTAAGATGAAGTCACATCCAGGGGCCGTCTTGTTTGTCTGCTCCCATCCTACTGTATCCTTTGCCGCTGCCAACAGTCTTGTTACTATGTCATCGTGTCCTGCTGCGCGTGGGGGAGAGGGCCTCACGCAATGATTCAAAATGTGAGGCTGGGTCTCATCCCAAGCTACGCAGCGGCAGGGAAACCTTTTTCTCCTTGGGGCCTCCATGAGACGCCGCTGATCGGCAGTAGGCTCAATCTTGCTGCTCGAATAAAGCGAGAGTCGGCGAAACGAAGATCCTCTCCAGTCGTCAAGAAGTAACCAGAGGAACGATGGAGTCCTGTACATAGCACGGTTTTTCCTTGATCTGGGTGTTGGCTGATCCGTTTTCCAGCCTCTTTGTGAATTCCTAACGGTCGCAGTGAACTTTCTCGATTGCTGGATGATGGCCAAGATGAACTGCTCCCCAAACACATCCTGCCAATGCTTCCCCTAACAGTATTTCCAGTCTTTTTTTTTTTTTAATCAAAATAACGCCGCCTTCCTTCGATCAACTCCTTCCTTTTGCACACACTTTTGTATCTTTGAAAGAATGATTTCTCCTTAAGCACGAATCTGATAGAGTTTTCCACAATCTGATAGACTGAGCAGTCACGTAGCAACCATTCCGCGATGGTATCGGTTTTGGATTCCAGTGGATTTTGCCACAACCGACTTTCCGGTTTATCGGGGGTTGTAACCTCGGGAATGCACGAGAGAAATCGGCGTTTGAACTTGGCTCCGCGTCTCCGGGGAAACCAAAAGGATGCATACGTGATTCTTCCTGGTTTGTAAGGCACAGCTCAGGCACGAGATGGCACACTTCCTGGGACCGGATCCTCAGCAGCCTCTTTGTCCGATCCGCGGTCACTTGAGTCAAGTTTCTGGCTCTCACAAGCATTCCCTTTTTCAAGAACTTCAGGAGGGTCGCTTCTTTCAGGAAGAGAAAGTTTTTTTTGAACGCTGAAAATAACCATCACTCCGGCTGCCATGTAGAAGATAATCATGCCTCAAGTTGATTCTCTTTCTGGACACTGGACAGACGCGTGTGCAGCTCAGCATCATACGTTCATTATTTTAAAATCGAATGCGCATCATCCTCAGTGGTACCTCAATGCTCCAATCTACTACACAGATGCTTGCTCCTTCCTGTAGCATGTCCATTCTAAAGCATCTTCGGGTTTAACTTCAAGATTGGATGTAATTTAATTTTTTCAACTTTTGAAAGTTGGAGCTTGAAAATCTTTCCCGGTCCTTTGTCAAGATGGAATTTCTCGTTTCCTGTCTTCCAACTCGTCTCTCGTTTCCGCAGGCGGTTTCAGCGGACCGCAGCAACGCCTTATGCGCAGATGCAACTGCAACCGTGTTGCCATTGACAACTTTATAGCTCCGAAAGATTACCTCGCCGCGCTGCTGAAAACGGTTCCTTCTGTCTTCCCAGCCAAGTTCCGTAGACTGAATTTTGCGCGGGTGGTGATGCTGGACCTCCCGGGATCCAACCTTGAAATCGAAGCAGAGGTCGTGAATAATGTGTTTCTGACTTGTCACCGAGATCGCGTTCCGGGGCATGTCACCAGATCCCTTCTATACAAAGCAAGGAATTCCCGGTTCCAGATGACGTGAAGGAGGAGCGATGCTGCTGCATGCTTATGTATTTTTTTCCTCGAAAGTCAACACTCTTAGCTCCATCATGACTTCAGCAAACATCTCAGCGTGTACGGCTATTTCTTCTTTCTTTCAAGAGGAAAAATGAGCCATCGTTGCGTCTCTCTAGGAGATACTTTTTAATACCTAGAGGCATAGTAGCAAATCCAGTAATTTTCGATCGGTGAGCTTTTTTATCCCTCATTATGAAACAGCAAGTAATCATGTGTTTGCCCAGCTTCGTGTTTTCCAGTTAAGCATCCTCCTTTGTGGGCCTAAGTAGGTTTAAATACAGTGTTTATCATACCTTTCCTATATATAGTTGTTACATTTCATATCTGATATCAAATAAAAATACTTAATCGATAGGTAATTTATCAATGCTTAATTTATGAATTACGTAGAATGACGAATCACCGTTTAAATGAAACTGAACTTTATATAATTGAAAATGTACAAATTAAATATAATGAAAGGAAGTTTTCATGTCAAATGTATACACCAATCATTATAAACCAATTTTCCCATACCTTTGGAAGTTTTGATTTGGGGAATGTATGTAAATTTCCCTTACAGAATACGTAAAGTCTGTTAATAATTTAAGCTTTCAAGGCATTCGTATTTAAGGTATTAATTCTATGTTCCTTGCAAATGATGTTCCTTTTTCAAAGCAGGTATTCTAAAGGTTATGCAGCGATGACCAATGAGATTCAGGAACCCGCTCAGGTATTTAATTTCATTATTTCATTTCAGTAAGGACACTGCAGAAGGTGACTCATTTTTTACATTAGGCATAAATTTGCTGCGATGAACAGCAATTCTTTTTCCTCTTTCGGTGCTTTGGCGGCCTAGTGCTCATGAGTGGAAAGAGGCATAATAATCCTCTGTAGCTTTAAGATAAGGACAGCTAGAAGCAAAACAGGACACAAACAGGACAGGCAACAAATAGCCAGGAAAACTCTGCTCGAAGTGCATAAAGAAATTGTCTATGCAGCCAATCCTGTTCGGACACTACTAGAATCTGAGTGTGTTACGAAAGCTGGCTTGAGATCAACACGATCCATCTGTGAGCTTCGGCTCGAGATTCAGCCAAGTCTTGGCAACTCGGTTTGCAGCTACAAATAATATTGACTTAGAAGTTCCAATGCTTTCATCACTGCAGCATCCGATATCCTCTTAGGGTGATTTCTAGGATGAAGCTACGGGGAGAACAAATTTTCACAAGGGATTTGCAGTTTCGAGAGTTTCTTCCTATCTGGAATTTGGGAGAATTCAGATGCTACTCTAGTTCGAAAATGATCAGTTAGAATAAATCGATCTGAAATAAAAAAAACATGCTGCAACTGCATCACGGGATGTTTTAGGGACGAATTCCTCGTCTTCAAAGAGCAGGATTTGGTGTTGGTCACCGCTTCCCCGTTAGATGACAGCACTAAATCCGCAACTACGGCTGCCAGCTATCGGAGATTCTGGGAACCTTCGCCACTTCTCACAAGATGAGAAACGCCTATGAAGCATGTAGGCGTTACTCCGGTTTCCTGAAACTCTCAGTGTCAGCAGGAAGAATCTGTTAGATAAGATGAGCCAAAACTGTTTCATGATGTGTGTTATTCCAAGGTAGCTCCCGACACAAAAAAATGAAATAAAAAAATAATACCCGATTTTTTGCAATTAGCGCTGCCGAGTTGCATCGAATGTGGAAGCCTGCTAAGACTGAAGACAAGATGTACAAGCTTCCGAATTCCGCGGTCACAACAGGTTGTTTCACCTGATTGTATTACTAGCTTGTGGATTTTACAACATCGGCTTTGTAAATGACAAAGATGGCTTTACTATCGAATAAGCCACATCCAGACGGCAAATGGCAAGTAAGGGTCAGTATTTATTCACATCTGGAGTAGCTAAGATTGGCTTCTACAAGATGCTTCTCATTGATTAGGAGTGCTTCAGTGCACGTTCCTCGAAGCAGCAAAGTCCCAGAGTGCTGGAAACTCTTCCGGAAGCTCTTTGAAACTGGATTCTGTCACTCTGGAGAAAGTCTGTTTCGGTACTTGATCTTTACAACGGCTTCCCAGGGCCGTTTTCAAATCCGCAGCCTCTCAGAAACGTTAATGTGAAAGCGTGTGTGCCATGTGTTTGGACTTGACCTTCGTCCTAAAGGCATTCGCACTGTTGTGCCTTTCATAAACTGTCTCGTTTTTTTCTTAAACATCCCAAGATATCTGCTCATATGTTACAGAAGGAACGCAATTTTCCGTGCTGTGCATGTTTCTATGCATAGTAGACTCTAACTCAGGATAATATAGGCTTCATGCTTTCAAAGTTCGATCTTCTACCATCATGCTTTTGTTTCTCGTGTACAGACATCCCATTCTGTTTTCCTACCGCCTTGCTTTTCTGCTTATTCAGTGCTGGCAATCCTTTGTAGGAGTTGCCAAGGCAAGCTGCAGGAGCACTTCGACTGCACTTACGCGGTTTCCTCAGGCTGGGGGGTTCGATCCGTGTCGAGTATGCCGTGGTGTGCAAGCAATCCCAAAGCCCCCCTCCCCCCTCCCCAAAAAAAAAGAAAAAGAAAAAGGGAAAGCGAATTTGTACCTCTGCAAATGTATGTCAAATTGCTTTGTAAATGTACAGACGTACATGATTCGATGTGCATTACAAAACGAATGTTTCCTGCTTCGCCGAAGTGAGAGGTCATCGTTCAATTTTTGCACCCATTTTTGCCCTGGCGAATGGAATGCCTGAAATCCCGGAACTGATGGATTTAAATGCATTACTCTCTCAGCGAGGAATTTCCACCCCTTAATAGACGAAATGCACCACGCTGGACATTTTGGACAAATGAATTCGTCGCTAATGTGCTCCCGGAATCGCGGTGACCATTCTGTGGGCTAAACTTAGGGGACATCCGCTTTTCGTTTCTAATTCAAGAAGAATGGTTCTTGCAAAGTCCACTGATTCTTAGAGGTAAAACAGCGAAAACGAATGCAAGTATCCTTTTCTAAATGGCTGCTCGCTTGCCTGACTATTTCCATCTGTCAACCAGTTTTGCGTAATGACATGCAAACTGGACTGGATCACAGATGCTGTGCTCATTCATGTGAGCGTGTAAGAGATTCTCGTACCGGCAACAGATGAAGGATTTGCAGTTTCCCCATGGTTGCCTCTGAGCTGCATTTTCACTTTGTATGAGCGCTGCCACCCGCTAGCAATGCCTAAGGCTTGGCTGGTGGTTGAATGAACTTTTCACCTGCATCTTTAATCTAAAACATCGCTTCGTTTTTTACTTTTTCCAACGATTCTGCCCGGAACCTGATTTTCCTTGCTCTGGTAACTGTCTCAACGCCTGTACTTCTGAACTGCGAAAGTTTTAAAACAGATTCGAAAATCTGAGGAGCGATTTCCACTTCCTTTGTGTAAGAAGCATCGCAAATTCGTTGCAAATCTCCATCTCAGGTCCACAGATCCACCTCTGGTTCGTTAGTGCCAGAAAACAACTCCTGCATCCCAACATTTCACGGCGCTTATGAATTCAGGAGAAACCTCATTGCTCTTCCTAGATCTCCCGAGTCTTATCTTCTTTGTAACAGCTAATTAACTCCTCTGAACGATTCCTTTATGAGTCTCAATAGGACGCCTGGGTTTCATTAAATCTTGGGAAATTTCCACTTGGGTATCCGTAAATCTGCAGCAATCCGAGCTTTTCAGTCGTTTTACTGGAGTCAGTCACGTCAACATTTCATACCTAGCGACCTTGAGTTTAATTATCGAACTTTATGCATTTTTTGCTGCAGCCCGTGAAAGATTCCTAAAAGATGGTCGAAATGGTCACTGGACTCAATGAAGTGCTTTCTTCAGGCGGAAGCAAAGTCTCAGGCGTCATAAATTTTCAAACATGAATTCCCCCCATCCATGCATGATTGGATGCAGCTAAGCATGGTTCTACTCATACCAATGCCACTTACTTGGTTCTTCTACCCCGATGGAAGACTCCAAAGCGTGAGTCGACTGGTTTTTCTCGTGTGCTTCGCAGAACGTCAGAAAGAGAGTTTGTCAACTGTTTCGTTACTTCGTGAGGCACAATCTCGATGCCTTCTCTTTTTCTGTGCTTCTTCTTGAATGGTTCCATGGACCGAAGCTCCCATACTGGCTTTTTCTTTATAGGTTTTCACCCACCTTTATCTCTCCACCTTGGAGTGCTCTGATGTCTTTTGCACATTACACGTTCAAGTTTCCTTTTCCATCGCTGTGAGCTACTCATTAAATTACTCACTGGAAACAAATTCAGAGATAGACAAGTGCACATCAGTTTGGCAAGAATCCAATCCTGGAAGCTGCTTGCTTCTTCCTCGGAGAAAGTACATTTTTTTCTTCCCCGTTTCCTCATAAGAAAACACTTAGTCTACTTTACTTTTTACACTTAAGTATAAAAGGATAAGTTTGGGGATGGAAAAGCAGAACGCTATGATTAAAGACTCAGCAAGCGCACAATGGCTCTCTGCACATTCTAATTCAAATCGACTAGGTCCCCGGTATGCTTTCTCCTGGAACCTCGACCAGGTTCGAGGAAGAGATAGTGTTCAAAGTGGAGCTCAGTCTATCAGTCTCAGAGGTTAGTGGCCAATTGGCCCCATGCTGTGATGATACGATTGCAGATAAGTTTTCGATCTTATGGAAAAAGAGCATTCTAGTGATTGCTATGTTGTGCTTTCAGGAGAGGATAGTCAAGCGAACAGAGTTTTCCAAATGAGGACTTTGGTGCCGTCTCAGGCCCTCAGTTTCCAGTTTTGAAGGAGATATAAGAAAAAAGCGGTGTTCTTGGAGAAAGCAAGCAAAACTTTTTATTCATCCTTTTCTTCCAATCACCAAGATAAACTGCTCACACTACTATCTTATCTCGACCACTCTTCAGCAGCATCTTACTTTCAGGGCAAATGATGATAACACTTACCAAACATCCCGACCTTCTGTTGTTTAAGAGGTAAAGGATGGCTGATTGTGAACAAAATTCTTTAGAGCATTTGATGCAAAGCGAAATCAGTGGAACGGATTTTCTGTGGTGATTTTATCTTTCTGGCATCGAAAAATTTCATGACGAAAGTATCACAGTATTGAAAGGCGGCATTAGAAATTTCGGCGATTAATTGTTTCAACTACCGAAAATTATCCAGGAAGTTCAAACAGTCAGAACGTCTAAAATGAATGTTCAGGACTGAATACATCGTGGACGTCAGCGCTCTTTCCTGAAGACCATCTGTTCATTAGAAGTGATAGCACATTCGCCTCTCTGTTTGAGTACCTGGTTACAGGGGGGCTTGGGACATTTTTTCGCAGTTTCTCCACTGCTCACTTGGGGCGCTCGTCGCTCCTCCTTCCTGGCTTCCTTGTGGTAAGAGCAGACTGTTGGGGTTCTCCGGCTGGTTGCGGATTTTTGGCGCGATGTGTGCTGCATAGATGTTACTTGAGTACCGGATGCACGAAGCCACCATCTGGTGCCTCATTTCCACCAATTTCTTCTGTGGGATTCCTAGATCTTGCAGTACTTCCTCATTTTTTGGATTCCATCTTTCTCCCAGAGAGCCAACGATGAATGCATGTACCTTGCATTGATTTCCTCATCTCCCCAGCTGTAGGGCTGCATCCTTGTATTTTCCTCCTTTGCTTCTTCTGGCTGTGCTGAATGCCTCTTCCATTTTTGTGTGGGCAGCAGACGTTCAGCACTAACACCTGGTTCCCTTTTTCCATTACTAGATGCGGTTTTAGATAGGAATTGGTTCTTGGAACCCTCTGGCTGCTGGATACAAGGGTCCATTCCGCTTCATCCACTGCGGCCTTTCTGATCATTTCCTGAATCGCGTTGTGGCGTGCCATGGACAGAGGGAAGTGTTTCTTGCATCTGTTCAGTATATGGGACAATGTTTCGTCTTCTGTCCAGCAACGGCGATAGAATCATGCTCAAAGGCTGTTCGCATGGAACCCTTCTCCACATCAGACTTCCAGGATCTCACTGCAGTGTTTGCTACTACCACCAAGATCTGCTCCAACGGCGTCTCCAGGCGAGCTCGCGCCCAAACCCATCTGCGCACGCCGTCGCGACCCTCCTACTCACCGGAACCTGAGGAAACTGTAGTCCTCCGGAACGCGCCCGGAAGGCAGGAATGGCTCTGCCCCGGCGGTTGGATATAGACTCGACGCCTGAGCGCCATCCATTTTCAGGGTCGGTTGCTTCGGCATGTGAGTCGTTACACACTCCTTGGCGGATTCCAACTTCCATGGCGACCATCCTGAGAATCGCCCTTCTAGACGCTCCCACCCACCGATTTCTTTAGTGAAGGAAGAAATAATCGAATGGAGAGGGAGCCCGAGCTGTTTGGGTAACAGTGATGCATTGTATATATCAGTACATTACTGGACATCATTCATTCTCAGTTTGACCTCTGCACTCGAAAAACTTCCAATTATCTATTACAGGTCATGAGGAGTCAAACACACACACAAAAAAAAAATGCACATGGGGGTGTTGCGAGCTACGCAGTGTTCTCTTTGACTCCATCTCTGCACTCATTGCGTCTCGCCGAAATCCATCTGAGCTTCCTTATAAATTCAGCATGGCAGTCTAAGGCTTGCACTGGAAGGCCACCTAATTTAGACACTGCACAAGTGTCGTTGAAGTGTTCGCTGTTCACCGATACAGATTCAGCTTCATGACAGCATTTGCAATTATGGCAAACAGCGTTCTTCCTAATTCTTGGCCGCCATCTATCTCACAAAGAAGGATCCTACATCACTTTCATGATTACTGACCCTCCAAAACAGAGCTCACACGGGTTCGTTACTTTTATTCCAACTCTACTGTTTCTTCTGAAGTCTTTCATAGAGCACATTTTAAATCTACCCACCTCACTCGACCAAGAAGTGTGATCCAGAATCTAAATCATGAAGATCATGATTTGGATTTTGAAAACAAAAAACAGAAAACGGGGATGAAGATCATTCCCGTTTTCTGTTTTCTTCCCACTCCAGTGATCTTCCACATTCCTTTCTTTCGCTAGAGCGACACAATTTTTTAACTAGCTTGCTAGCTATTCTGGAAGCAGAGTTTGGAATCAGATTGGAATGGTGGCTCCAGAGCTCTCAGCGTCTTTCAGTTTAGGTAGCACTCGTAACGTATGCATTTTGAATCACAGAAAATGAGCTCCTAAATGAAGAGGACCTCCGTTCTTCTTCTTGACGCAAAAACAGCCCCGTTGTGGAAATTACCATCTGGTGATATCAGCCAGCAGATTTTGCAATTCTGGACTTGCAAGTGACAGTTGGCATCGACGACTGACAATGCTTTGTTTTATTCTTTACGAATTCCAGGAACTCTGCGCATCAACTCATAGTATCCCGACACGTGGGATAGACCAAATGTGACCAACTATGGAATGTTTCTCATCCAATGCATCTCAAATGGCTCCTTATCCTACCCACTAAAAACCGTCCCCACTACACTGCACACACCCCTTACCCTATACACTCCTTGACCACTAACTCTGTCAACTTTCTCAGCATGTTTATTACTCTTTCGTCATCAAGTTCCTCATAGTCAATAGGAACTTTATGTTTGAAAGATAAAAGCATATTATCCACCCGACATGAAAACATATGTGGGTGGATTTCTTTTATGCTGGAGAATGCCTAATTTTCAGAGAACCTGAGAAATCAGTGAATGCTTGCTTGGATGTTCAAAAAAAATGGAATGAAGACTACTTTGCATGCGCGTCACCACCATCTTTGGTAAGAGGGCCGGTAATGGGGACGATAATAAGGCTGGTATTGAGGACGATAGTAGCCATATTGTGGGAAGTAACCGTAGCCATTTGCGTATTGATAACTGTAGCCGCTTCCAGATCCGTAATTGTATGAATAGCTTGGATATCCTGAAGAATGAGATTTTTTCTTATTTTAGCAACCATTCCAATGCAAAATACAAATGTGAGCTATCGTTCACCTCACTTGCACATAACACGCCGGCCTTTTCATGCTATTCTAAGGCGATTATAATTCGTTACATACTATTGCATACCGCAAGTTAGAAGTTAGGTTGAGTACAAGTCGTATGAGACGTTTTTCGTCATTTCGGCGGGAGGGAGCAAATTATCGTACCAGTTGGGAGTCTGTTCTAAAATCACGCTGGTGTGAGATCAGAAAACTCAGAGCCTCTCAGTGTCACGAAGGTGATAGCGTGGATTCACGAAACAGGAAAGACGAAAGTCACGAGGCAAATCTGAAGTAAGTGCACACACACAGTGCGCGCGCGCGCGCGCTCGCCGACTGAGATCTTCCATTGCAAAACACAACAAGAGAAATCAAATCTGCGATCGAAATCCGAACTTACCCCAAAAGAATCTAGTGTCCGTGTCGTTACCCTCTCCAGCATCCGACTTGTTTTCCACATCACTTTCTCCGGGAGACTTGCTCAGGGAGCCTGTGATTTGGGAGTCCGGCTTAGCAGCGCCCAGGTACGATCCCTGGTCGTACTTGTCCTGGTCACCACTCTCCTCGAATATGATGGCATTGCTCTCCGGCCGGGGACTCGAAAGGTTCAATAAAAGCAGGACGCAAAGCACTTTCAAGAGAATTTGCGGAGACGCATCTACAGTTCGGGCAAACATCATTGTTCTGCAACAGGGAAGGAGCAAAAAGTTTCTCTTATGGGTTTAGCGGCTATCGATTCTCTTCTGAACTTATTTAAATAAAATTCCTGGATCAAGGTCAGAGTCTTGCTGACCATGTTCAATGACTCTGAATTGTCCGGATATTAGTCATGTGGAAAATTCCATCTGCGTTCTTCCCGGAGAGAAACGCATTTCGGCAGTGTTTCATAAAAACCCAAACATGTGTCTGGGTACGTCGGTAATCGCCGGTCAACGTATGTAAGGGTGACCAGCAGTGATCACTGCTGGTCAAGATTACTGTTGTCTCCTTGAGGGCACGTAAAAGTAACCTTCGCAGGGTTTTTCCGAAAAGTCAGGGAATGCTTTGTACGTTTCCTGAAGCTGCTTTTCGAGACCACTAGTTTTTTTTTTTTCAAAGGACTACCTTTTTTTGCCATGTACGGGTTTCTTGGCACGATTTTCTAGCCAGCTGAAGTTTTTTGACCAGTAGCCTTGTGTCGGCATTTCGTCTCCGTGCCGACTTCACAGCCAATAATTTAAAACCTCGGAGGAGCCAAGGAGGAGGCAGTACTGACCAAGCACTCGAGCTTTCACTCTGGAAACTGAGGTCCTCTTGCAGCAGTTTTGGGTAATCGCATGAGCAGAGGAGGAAGAGTGCTGTACGAATTTTCCATCGAGAGGAGCAAATTCTCCTTCTTAACCTGAGTTTTTCTTTTTTTTCCTAACGGTCATTTATCCGTTTTTTGGCGTTCTGCTTTCCATTTCGTGCGCTAAGTGTGAGGACGGGATGAGTCGGAAAGAAGAGATTTGTGATTCAGATGTGCGGAATTATGACAGAAGGAATTGAAATAGAACTGTGATGGAACATGCTTTCATTCTAGAACCGACCGTTGCAGAGGGCGGGTTGTCACCATCAAGGTCGATGGATTTGCGCGTTTGCGCTCCGTTTTCGTAAACTCCCGCCGCTCTGAGTTCACTTTTGGGCTGTACTTCATGGCTTCGATTTTTTTCTTCTCATCTGGGCGCTACGCTGCACTAGCATCCTTATTATCATTGCAATGGACCTGCAAGTTCCACATCCCTTCAGTCGTCTCTTCACGTATTCTTAAGGGCGAAAAGGCGGAAGAGCACTTTCCCATGCCGATGGAGATCACGGAAACTCTTTTAGTTAGCGTGTTGCATCACAAGGCTGGAAGTGAAAGAAGTACGTTGGCAGCTGGATGGACCAGGGTACATTCGAACTTGCGCAGAAGCGCACGTTAGGCTGGGCAGCATTCTAGATTCTAAACTCATCATCTCAACGGATAGAGATGGGGACTGCGGAGCGTTTCTCCTCCGGACTTGCTTCTCTTTGATCGATGGTCTATAGAAGCGCCAACTATCCTTGACCATCTGCATGCCCTCTTGCCTTGTTTATGCATGCGCTGTATCGTAGATTGGCTGCCCAACCACTAAATTAACTGATTTATTCTGCGCTGTGGAATAAACAGCAGTTTCGGCTCCCTGCGTATCTGTTCAAGGCAACCACCCGCACGCACTGCGCACGCCTTTCGACGAAGAATGCCTTTCACCAGGGATCGGCGTTTTCCGCGAAGACCAAGTGCGATTCTTAATCTTTCGTGATCAGCAGGCAGTTCCAATTTACAAATGCAATCAAACACGTGTTCGCCCGTTGCTATTTGCGGTTGGCTGCGTTACGTATTCACTCTAGTGAGCTGCTAGTCGAGCATCCCAAAATCAAATCTGGGATACCCATGGAAACGATAGCGCCGCGGCGATTGATCAAGAAAGCATCTCGCAGCACCGAATTCGAGGGGGAGGTACTTGCAAAAAGCCATTCTGGATGTACCAAATGATTTGGCGGGGGGAATTCCACGTTCCTTGTTCCCCCTTGTTTGCCACCTAATAAATGCTTTAAAATGGCAACTTGCACGGTTTTATGATTTTCGGCTGTCTGCATGGATGTCACCGCGCATGCTGTTTGCAGCTTTCTTATTTATCTGAGATGATCTGTTGCCAAAGAAATTTTGGTGCTCTTCTGAATTATGATGCAGGGATGACGTAATGTTTTTGAAGCCCTTCGTAATGTGGAAATCGCATATTCTTTCTCAAATGAATCGCACCTTGCAATGTGCACTTACTTCCAATGTAAGGAGATATAATATGAGGGATGGAAAAGATAGAATTAGGGATAGGGAGGGGATAGAATAGAATTATTCTGAACGGTGCAGTCTCAATTGAAAGCATAGAATTCAAATAATCAATGATGGAGCCGTTAAGTATCGCCTTTCGCCACTCGTCATGCCTACTTCCTTTCTCTTACTCTGGAAGAGAGCATTGACTCCAGAATCACTCAAACTCAGAGAAACATTGGAGACACTTTTCGCATGAATGCCAGAAGAAATAATTTCATCCTTTAAGAATCATCCCAAACGACAATATTTGTGAAGAACGGAGAAAAATTATAGATATGCTTTGAGGGAAACGAAATTTGAATCCTGGATTTCTTGCAAAACAGCTTACATATCCTCATTCCGTCTTTTTTTAATGGAGAGCGAAGGCATTCCTCGTTGCTTATTAACTCCAGTAATTATTACGTTAAGAGAAGCCTTGTGATACGCGGCAGAGGATGGAAGAAACGCGACAGCAACGGGTTCGGAACGGCCGGAAAAGTCGGCTTTTGTGTTCCCGAGAGATCACCAAAGACAAGCGAGAGTGACCCAAAACGCCTCTTAAATTGCGACGATTACGCACCCATTTCTAATGCCGTTCAGCGGCGCCAATTTCAGTTTACTTCCTTTGAGAAACGTAAAATGTAATCGATGATGTGCTTGAAGTTCTTTCTAGGGTTCAAACGAGTGCTGCCACATTGTTCTGATGGAAATTCCCATCCCAGCTTTGGTCCCTATGATTTATTCGTCTGGAATGAAAAAGGAAAAAAATAATGCACACGCACATTCATCCATAAGAAATACCGAAGAAGGTACCCAATGCCTTCGGACATTTGATATCTTCTTGGGAGTGTTTCTTATGGATGCCGCAGGACCCGAAATTCAGGTTCCTTAAAATCACCAATCAACCATGCTGGATGAATACAGGCGCTGGGGTCTTCGCATTGCCAAGTTCAATCAAGCATGCGGAGATCGATTGACTACGGCCATCTATAGGTTCCGTGGGGCTTGCCACCGAATCTGCAACGCCGATCTTCATCCTCGAGTTCATCCATTTCGAGGGAATCGCTTTAATTGCTTTCGTCTTCTACAGTCTAACGAGCATCATCAGACTGATCTTGAAATCCGAGAAATCTCAAATGCGCAGCGGTCCAACTGCGTTACGGGGAAAGGGGCGACCATCTGCCAGCATATTTCACATCCAAATTTAGGACGTCAGCACGTATCTAGGGTGGATCACTTCGTTTCCATTTAGTTGCCTTGAGAGTGGTTAGAAATAGCAAGCCACGTGGGAATAAAAAAAAAAATCCCACCTTGCATCGCAAAAAAAAAAGTCTGATAGGGACATACGACACATTCTTGGAAATTGACTTCAGGACGGACTTGTAATATGGCTGATCACTTCCTAATGAGGTCATGAAAGGGATCCCTGCGATGACCGGATAATAATTATTATTTACGAAAAGATATTCCGCAGGTGTGTATGTTCCCAACCGGAGCCTGTAAGACTGTGAGACCCCAGTTATTACGACACTACGAGACCGTGGTGCCTACACGACCACGAGACTATCACTGCCACGAGACCGCTGTTCTTCTACCCGTCTGGAAGAAGAAGAAAAAGAGCAGACATTCAAAGACTTGGCAACGCTCTGTTTCGATGGGTGCCTTCTCTCCGAAAAACCGATTTCGGAGATGCGCAAACTGCGGCTGCTTGCTTCACTGTCACCAGGAGCTGCTATCCCGGGACCAAGGGAGAGGAAGGACACTCGACGAATGTTTCAAGAAAGCGAGAAAGATTCGCGAAGTTCAGCGGATGCTCTCCGTCACGTTTGCAGCGGGAGACGGAAGTCAGTGATACAGGAGAGGTTGCGAGGCGATTTGGATGCGATATATTTCCAGCCCGCAATTCCCATGGGAAGATCCCGAGATCCTGAAGACAAACACCTGCGTTGCCGCTGGCGACGGGCTCCGTCACGTGTTCCAATCCGCTGCATGCTCGCCGCTATGCCTGCTGCCTTCCAGTCGACGAAGCAGGGAGGCTGTGGAGATGGTGGAAATCCCGGCAGCTGGACAGGTGCCAGGACCTTCCATGGAATCCCGGAATTCCTGCGCTGGCACGAATCCGATTCCTCCTGCGCTGCGAGCCGAAACCGCCTCTGAAAGAGGAAGACGGCGCGAGAAGCGATCAAGGAATCTCGCAGCGTGCGTTCGACCGGCCACTAACACCAAGTCTACCTAGCAGGCAGCAGCCAGGATTGGGGGTGTGTAGCAACCGGTTCCCTTCTCCCGGTCGTGCCATGCAGAAATCTTTCTCTCATTTCGATGCGTTTCTGGACGTCGCCGGACATCAGTTGTCTGGAGCGCTGCTGGAAATTCCTCAAAGGAGCGCTCGCGAAAGTAGCTCGAAGATCGCCACAGAATCGGAGTTTGTCTCCCTCTCGATCCCAAGGGACGAGAAGAGCCTGCCGGCGGCATCCTCAAGCTGGAACGAGCTTCGACGGAAAACGGGACTTCCTTCTCCCGTTCTCTCCGAAATTCGTTCCCGGCGGGAGGAGCAGACTTGGGAGTGTCTTTGGATCCCGACCACCAGCGTGGCCTTCAAGCGATCCTGAGCACTTTCTTTTCGCTGAACTGGCGGAGGGTCCTCATCCGGAATGGTAGGAGCAGAGGAAGGGCGGAGCCCTCAGGGTCTCCGGCTTCAAGCAAGCTGGTCATCTGCTAAGGGCTTGTCGGGAAACATACAGCTGCTTGCAAAGAGAGCAGGAGATGGGATGTGATGACTTATCTGGGATCACAGATGCCAAGAATCTTGGTGACCTTGGTGATCAGCTTGCTAAGGATCCAATCGTTTTCCGTTTCCGGTCTTCATTGGACCGAAACAAAGATCCAACGGAGGTCAAATCTCGCAGAGAAAAAGAGAAACATTGGGAAAAAAATAAAAATAAAAATAAGAAATAAAATAATTCGACTGGCTCATTTGGTTAGAATGCGCTGGAAATCTTCAGGGTTGTCCGGCTTGATAGCACAACAGATGCTTCAGGCAATTACCTAGAATTCATCAGTTTCCAGAAACCAGTCTGCGTTTCCCTTCTCTTTTCTCTCGCAAACTGATTTTCAGGAAGCTTTCGACTGGAGATCGGTCTCACTCTTCCTTCCTTCAGGCAGGCTGAAAGCCCACAGGGTCACAGCACCGTCCTACGGAGGAGCGATGGAAGTTACGGAGTTACGAGATCGCAGGTTTCTCCCTCCCCCTCTCACCATCCCCAGCCCACGCCCAGATCCGTCTTCTCTGCCGCCATAGGGCGAGATGTTTCCCGCCGGAAAAACCATTGAGAGGAAAGGTTTTCATTCAGTCTGTGCTGGATGCTGGCAACGTGCCAAGCAACGCCCTCCTGCTAGACAGGAAGTCCGCGTTCGCGGCTTCCATTCGGACGGACCCTGCTGCCCTCTGGCATCGCTCAAACCGGCCCGAAAGTCACGCGGAGGAGCGACACTCCGTTCTCAGGATTGCTGACATGGACTTGACGGACCTTCCGCGTTCGTCGTCAAGGAGATGATTCGAAGATGGTCGCCTGCAAAGCTGAAGGAGAGGCTCTGCGTGGGTCTGGGTGGGCCCCTTCCTTTCCTTCTCCTCCCTTACGATGACTGCCTTTGGAATATCCACGCCAAGCAAACGATCTGTTCAAAAGATTCGGTGTTGCTCAAGCGGACGCGATGGAAGGAAACTCAGCCTCGGCAGTTTCTCCGACTCGTCCGGATTCGTCGTCATGCAGCGAAGGACTTGCTTTCGGAGTGCGGATGGGGTATCTCTCGCCTCAAGCAAGCATTCCCACCAGGAAACGGGGCGCGTTCACCTGTTGGGTCGAGTTCTTTGACTAGGTCGCAGCGCAGTGCGAGTCCAAAGACTTGGATCTTTTTCTGAAGATTCAACTCTTGACCTTCTAGCGATCCGTAGGCATGGACCCAGAAATCGTTTTCTACCTCATCCTGCTCACCATCTCTTCATTCGGGATGCAGGAACGAATGCCGAGATCGAACGAATGATTTTCCACAGTTTCCAACTTCTCCTCGTCCTGGATCAACATTGTGTGGTTGCTATTGAAGCTGAAAGCATCCGCTGAGATGACTCAAGGGCTCCTCAACCAAGGGTCTAGATAACTCAACCTCCCCGACCACAGCTGTACCTATTCATTCTCTTTGTCCGGGTTTCCCTGTTGCTTGAGACGAAAGGTGTGGTTGAAACGAGGGCATCCCGGATTCGAACCCTCAACCTCTCCGAGCAGCACCGGTTTTTTCTCTTCGCCCTTCCCGCTTCGCCAATGTCGTATCGCGCGGGTTCGAATGGCATCCTCGCCTCATGGAGACTGGACTACGCAGGTCTGCGTCCTGGCTGCTTGGAGATTATCCCCATCTGGTGCGTCCAGGAGAGCGAGGAGACGAAATTGCAAAAACTGAAACTCCCGGGAGGTTTGTTTACGAGACAGTTTGCAGACTCGGATACCCCGAGCGCCCATTCCCAAATATTACAAATTACAACGCTGGGGGATATCTCTGATTTCTCTGATGTCGTAGGTTCCTCTCCCCTCCCAGTCTGTGCGGACGGAGTTCAGGCGATCTCTTTGAGATGGCACCGAACCTGCCACCATGTTCAGACACTGGAAGCCCAGTGGCTGCGGTCTCCGCGCCTAGTACCAAGTGCTGTGGGTTCGAATCCCACTTGAGGAAGAATGGACACCGTAGGTGCGTAGTGGGTTTGGAGTCCCTCCGCAGGATGACGCTGGTTGGTCTGTTCGGGTGCGGGGCACTGGTGGAAGCCGGAAGCCGAATGCTCCGTTGACTGGCAGGGATTGGAAGTTGACCCTCCGGGTTCTTCCAGGAATCAAGGAGTCCTTCGGGGGTCTCTTCGCAGGAGTGAACAAGGAGCGGTTCCCTTGCGTGTTCCCTCAGGAGAAGAAATTCAGGAGGAGCGGATCCTTTTCGAATTCCCTTCGGAGAAAAAAGGAGTGGTCCCCTCCGGAAACAATGAAGAGGAAGAGGATCCCTTCAGAGTTTCCTTCGGGGACAACCAGGGCAAGGGTTCCTTTCGAGGTTTTACTACCCAGCATAAGAGGAACAAACTCACTCCTCCAAAGCCTTCATGGATCCATAGGGTAGTCCCCTACTGGACTACCCTTTAAATTGAAGAGTTACACGGGTGGCGTGGACGGCGCTTAAAGAGCTTCGTGAGTGACCCCTAAGGAGGCGAACGGTTCTTCAGCACTTAGCTAACCAAAAAGAAAAAAAAAAAGCTGGAATGAAAGTAGTGAACAGAGAAGAGCCCCATCATGCTGCTGTTTACGGGCTATGCTGATTAGCAAATCTACAATTTTTTGAAAAATTCAAGAAGAAGAAGAAGAAGAGGAAGAAGAAGAGGAAGAAGAAGAGGAAGAGGAAGAGGAGGAAGAAGAAGTGGAAAAAGAAGAAAATACAGATTTCTAGATCAGTTACACAGAAGGATGGGAGGGTGTAGGAGAGGGGACAATAATGAATAGATAAGAGGGGGTCACTGATCACACTCGCTGCTTCTGTGATCTGCATGTGATGCAGGCGGCACCTTCCTTCATTCTGGCGTCCTTCAGGGGCCATTTTGCCTCATTTATCATGATTGTGGGGTTGTGAGGCGTGAAGTCTTTCCCTGCTGTCCTGTTCTCCCCCAGCACTGCACGAGGTCTTCCTAAACTGCTCCAGGCTCAAGGAGACCGAATCAATCCCTGCTCCTGTTCTTGCTTTGATTCCTTCCTCTCATCAAGTAATGGGATTGGGACCGCACCTCCAGAGACGGTTCTCCTGCACTGGGAGTTGCTGAGCAGGTCACGCGCATCTCGGCTCCGGCGTTCGCTGGAATGGCATCCGCAGCATGCGGGCCCCGCGCCACCGAATGGGTAAGGGGGGGGGGGCGGGGAGCGTCGACATTGACCCCGGAAATTCATCTTTCCTATCGTATCGATGGTGAGAAGAGTACTGAGATGGATCCTGTCTACAGATACGGGGAAAGGAAGAAGCTTGCCCGCATCTGCGACCAGCTGCAAAGGCACGGGAATCCCCATTCTTCGCTTCCATGCCAATCACGATGCCATTTGTCCTTGTCTTTTCCTTTTCTGCGTGTGTGCCCCAGATCCTGTTGCAAGCCGATTCCAAAGGGACTGAAAATTCCTCCCTCGTATCGACGATTCTGATGGCACCAAGAGTCCGGCCTGGGCTCGGTCTTTACGGAGCATGTTGACCGGAATCCCCAGGCAACCGGGTGCAAAGCCGGCCTCCCCCCCGTGAATGCTCTAGGCATGCCAGGTGGTAGACCACACCTCCAAATTCCCGAATCACTCCTCATGCATGGTATCTTAGGTCTCTTTCAGCGCATAGCCGTTTTGGAAACCTCAAGAACCCGCATGATGGTGAGACCATGGAGTTCGGGTTGTCGAGAGTGGCGAGGAAAGCGTGTGACCCCAGTGCTTTCCTTCTTTTCTTTCGCGTAGTTCCTTTTGCTGCCGTGCTTTCGCATGGGCAGCACGAGTCCACTGTTACGGATAGGTTCAGGGCGCAGCGACGACTCAGCGCTATCTCTTGGCTGCTGGTCAGCGTCTCCCAGTTTTCCTAAGTTTCCTTGATGAGTTAGTTCCTTCCCTTGGTGCACAGCCGAAGACGACGAACGCAACGACTGAAAATCTATGGAGGCGCCTCATTGCATTTCTGGAACCGCCGGCGAGATCAACTGCCTCCAGTGTGGTGCTCGAACCCAAGGTGGTAAGATGCCTGGCGTGGAATGATTTGAAGTCCGCAGAGCGTAGGTGATCCCTACTGGTGTGAGTCCAGAGCGATCCAAGGCAGCGCTGGGTGTGTTCTTGATCGGGGACTCTTATGCTGTGCAAGCAGGACTGTGCCAACCTCCTGGTAGCGTTCTCTCAGATTTGCGTCGTTGGGAGGTATTGAGTCTTCTTCCCCACACCCATTGCGCGTGAGTTTTCCGGTAGAGCTTGCAATCAGTAAGGACAGCGTGTTGCGCAGTTTGAAGCAGTCTGTCTCCTGCAAATTCACCATCTTTCTTGGGGATTCCACATATGTGTGTGTGTCTTTGTCCTTCATGCTTTCTCTATGAAGTTCTGTGGCGCGTGTGCTGATGCCAACCGAGGTCCCTCTTTCCGAATGCGAGCGAAATTCTTCTTCCCTCGAGCCAAAACTGTCAGCATCTGAGAGGTCCTGCTTTTCGCTTGTTCTAAACGCAATCTCTTCTCTAGCAGCCAACATTTTAAGGGCTATCGGAAAACCAGTAATTGGAAACATCAGGCTTTCCCGGAACACCCTGAAGGTATCAGCTGAAGGAAGTCTTGGCTGGTAATTTCCAGGAAACACATATCTTACAAATGAACCCTCGGTGGTCAAAGGTGGCCAAAAGGCATTCCTGTTCATATATTTTCCCCCAAAGAAAAGCCCAAGTTGTGTATTCTCTGTCTCTTGAAGAAACGTGAAGAAACGGTATCATGTGCTTTTCTTATGAGGTCTCTTTGCTATTACAAAGCCCCAAACTGCAAATCTCCAGTCTGCTTGGTTACGTTTTGTGGTTTCATTTCAGTACTTCTGCAACTGCGTCTCTTCTCTTCTTTGTCTTGTTAAAAACAGACCTTCTACTGGCTTTAGAGCGAGGAACAGACAAAGCCATCCTCGAATGCTTGGCGCTCTGCTAGCTGCCAGTTTAATTTTCTCAACTGGCTAGCCAGGAACTCTTCATCCAGCTCGAATCTCTTTGTGGATTTCCTCACGCTGCTCACATCCAAAAGAAAAGTTATAAGATCCATTACGTGCATGCCATGCGGAAGAGAGATACGGAAGAGAGATACGGAAGAGAGACAGGAATCAGGAAAGGAGTGGTGTCTGGAATGGGATTTAGAGCAAGCATCCTTATTTCAATTTTGATTTTTGAAGCATTAGGGAATCGCATTCTTTGCCTCTATAAAACAGCGAATTCGCTTCCGTTATTCCACATCTGAACGCTCCGTCGGTTGCCTCCTCTGAGAGTAGCGTGGGAGTAAACCGGCCGTGGCATTGGGTTGCTTCTCTGCTCGCACTTCAAAAGTTGTCTAGTGGAACGATGATGGACATGAAGAGCGGAGTTAAGAGGTGCTGCCGAAAAGTGTTCCGGGGGGTATCTGGAGACGTAAATCCTGCTAAGCGATGCCAGTTCCTCTTGAGCCTTTTCAACTGCGGAAGACCTGCTGCAGAAGATCACCTGGATTAAATTGCCCCCGCAAATGGCCAGATGAAATGAAAGAAAAAAAAAAAAAAACGTTTATTCAGCAAAGGGGAATTCTTAATGGAATCTCATCGGGATGAGATTCTTCAGGAGCGGTGTACTCAAGATCTACTTGAAGTACTGGTCGTATCTGGGGTAGTATTCTCTGAGCACGGGATAACTTGGGAATGGTGGTCTATAGAAGGAATAGGGAAACACGGGGTGTACGAAGGAATATGGTAGGACCTGCGAGTAGACTGAATTTCCTGGATATCCAGAATAATCGTAGTACCCGCTTCTCAGAGTACTGTCAAAGGGGTACGCTGTCGTGGCATCAGGTTTTCTCGTAGTGGCCACAGGTTCTGAAAGGGATGGTCCGTGATTAATATACAGCTCCCAGGGGCAGTTTCTTGGTTATCAAAGTTCGTGAAACTTTGGCAGTCTCCCACACCACTTGAAGCACTCAAGGTTGCACGCATCTTTCAGAGTGCGTTTCTTACTTGGGTTCTGGAAGCTCCTCTGCGGAACTCTCCTGGTTCGGTTGCGATTTCCTAGGGCGTTTTGTTCATCAAGCGAGCCCCCGTCCGCCTCGCCTTGAAGCTCTGGCTTTGACTTCTGACGTCCGTAACCGAAGCCCTGGATGGTGCTGCCATGCAAACTCACATCCCCTCCAGGACTGCTGGAGTTCCTTCTCGGTAGTTCCGATGTTTCACTGGGAGAGTGGCGTTGTGGGTATGCAGGGTACGTTCTCTCAAACTGTTGCTGAAGTGCACGCTGGCTCCATCCTTCCTGGACAAGGATGAAGCATGCTGCAAGGCTCTAGAAAAGATCCCCGAAGTGCATTTTGCATTCTTGCTTGGAATAATCAGATAACTTTCTCACCAGAATCCTCATCTTGGTTTCCTATGGAGAAGCGTCGAACAGAATCGCTTGACAAGACCACTGTCTGGAGTTTCTGAGACTAGCCTGTGCATCCCTGCGGGATGAAATTTATACCTGGATGATACAATATGACTTCACACCTTTGTTCCATTCCTCGAACAATTGTTGATAAACATTTATTGAAATGGTGGTTGCAAGCTGCGGCATCTGGAATGCCCGGGCGTTTTATTGGCATCAAGAATGCTCCAAAAATTCCGCTCATTTAAACAAACGGAACAAAGGTCCCCTTTGACAGCATCCAAGAATACAGTTTCCGGGAATCAAATTTCTTTCCTGGGCGTCCACACCTCGCTGTTATTTTCTCGAGATGTGCACTTGGTGCTGCTGCGAGAGGAAAGAGCACGCTCTTTGCCTACCGTACTGCGAACATACTCAGAAAATGCTCGAATCAATTAAATGCCAACAGAAACCCATTCCAACTTTATTTATATTCACGATGTTATATTAACCTTCTGAGTGCTATGGACGCATATATGCATTTGGCAAATGCTTTTAGTTTGTGCACGCGACATAAGTTAGCATTATCCATGTTTGAGACGGACACATACACTTACGTTCTTATAGTTGCCTTAGCAACGACAGTGAAGAAAATTCTATTTGCATCGGCTGACTATTTTCGTTTTTCCTCGGTGTCGTATAGAATTCATTGTACTGTTTTTCATCTTTGTGGTATCTTGAAAATGTAGGTGAATCATTGATTTATTCGAATTATAATTATAATTTTTCAACGAATGCTATATGTTTGGGAAAAGTGAAAATGTTTTATTTAATGTGGTGTAAATAAGCAATTACAATAACTTCAATCAGCACTGTATACAGTCAGTCGGTACCTCCATGGAGTACGCGGTACGCAAAGAAGCAGTCCGTCCACAGAGGTCGCAACTGCGGCTCGCATGCCCTCAACACGGAACGTTTGAATCTGATGAGCTTCTCTCATCAGACATCAATTCGGTGATTATCTACGAACTATGTAATTTATGCTGAATAATTTTAAATCATCCGACAAAAGTCTAATTGCATGAAACACACACACACACACACATGAATGAAATCCCAGTTCTGAGTAATCTAAATCTGGCGTGGCACCTTAGACAAAATGTGCACCAACTGGTTTTGCCGGGAATCCACAGCGGGTGTCCCAAGTTCGAAGTGTTCCCGCATGGCTCTATCCATCCTGCCCAACCCGTGCGTCGCATCTCAGAATGATGGAAAGGCATGCAGCAGATTGCAGACAGTGAGAGCGCGTTCCTGCGGATAACGAACCGCTCCTGGATCCTTTGTCTCGCCCTGTCTCTCGGTTTCCTGCACGTTTCGCGTACCCACAGGTAACGATGAAAATGGCATTTCAAACCGCTCGGTGACAGCTTCGCCAGGAAGCGAGAGGAGGTCTCATGTTTTCTCCTTCAGACGTTTTAGCATAGGACTCTGCCCTTCGACAACCGGGATTCTTTCAAGGGTCTGCGTTCCCAGTCTTGCCGAAGAGCGGCACTGGAGGTGCTGCCCGCTCTTGGACACCGGTCCGTTTCATTGAAGAGGAAGCAGAGGCGGAGGGTTTTCCAGCGAAACATTCGGAAAGCTGTCAGACGAAAACACTCGCGCATAGCCCGGAATGCACGGTGGTGTTTTCTCCAGAGTTTCCATCTTCTCCTGAATGCGCATGCAGCACCCGTAGAAGACAGTACGGGAGGAGCCCTCGGTTCTTTGTCAGGAGTGAGGAAAAATTCCGAAAACCGAGGAGTGGCCTTGAGTCAGCTGCCACTGGCGAGCACGAGCTGTGGTGAGGCCCTTCCAACGTTTTCGTGGAGATTTTCAACGGGGCAGAATGCAGCGCATGCACGAGGCGACGACGGGAGATTCTTCCTTGCTACAGCAAGAAAGACCGAGTCCGGGAAGCGAGCGAACCAATCACAAAACAAAGGAAAAACGGATCGAAGTGGAAAAATACGAGGGCGTTTTCAAAGATTCTGATCTCCGACGGCTCCTCACACTGTGAAAACACCACCAAATCTGCTTTTTTTGGCGCTTCCCATTAAGAATCTCTTTGGACCGAAAACTTCTAGCATTAAAGTTGGGGGCACCATTCTGCTGTGCTGGTTATCCACTCTCATGCCCAATGCTGAGGCGTATAGATTCATGGTCACCATGACCTCCTTACTCTTATCCAGTGCAGAAAGCAGCATTGGCCAGCAACTTAAAAATTACTCCTGTCCATCTGCTTCCTCTCCTGCTCAGAGATGGCTTCTCAGGACGGTGTCCTGGAATCGACAGGGTGCCTTTGGATCCACAGCCTGTCTCCCCCGGATGCGGGACCCAAGAAGCTGCTCAGTGCGTTCTTCCGGCAAAAACGGACTAACCAAAGCAGAGTACTTAGCTGTTGCCTGCTCTGTGCGTACGACCCTGGTACCTAGGCATCTCCTAGAGTTCCAAGAGACTCGCAACGACGTTCTCCAGATGTACAGGGGACTGCTCCGTACAGCCCGAATATGGATGCACCTTGAGACAAGAGACCGCGAAGAGCTATAAGCAAAACGTCAGGCACAATAACCCCGGCAAATCCCCTCTCCTTACTCCACCGAACCCTACCACCACTTCCCTGACCCCAATAGGAATTCCTCTACCGCCATAGTGACATACTCTTCATCCCGCTAGATTATAAGGCCATTGTGTGTAAATAAACGTCCCAGAACAACCATGCGTGAATCCAGAATCGACTGGAGCGACAGAGTGAGTGCTGAGATTTGCAAAGTAGAAGAGAATCAGCGTTGATTGGAACTCACTCTGGGTGGGGAGTCCACGAAGTATATGTACAGCTCAAGTTCTATTGTTTGTATCATTTGGTACGTGACAGCAGTTCAGATCCTTCCGGCGCATGCTGAGATGACCTCGAGCATCAGCAACGAACACAAATGTACATGCCACTGTGCACGCTTTCATCTGTACGCTCGTATGTCTCATGATACATATGGTGCGGCGGAATGGTGTTCTCAGCAGGCAGTTCCAACTGATGAGCTGCTATTTCAGCCGCAAGAATTCACTTCTGGTAGTTCTTCGTCTCTACCAGCAAAGTACGGGCGATAGAACGGAAGCCCTGGCCATCTACCAGGAAGAAGATTCAGATAATCTCCAGAGTGACTGAGTCTGGCCTTTTCCAGTAGAGATGAGAATGCCGCGGAGAGTAATTCCCGTCGAAGAAAGGGCAAGCAGAGTGACGGTACTTGCAAATTAAGGAAGGTTTCAGTGCACACACCTCAGGGGCACAAAGTTCAGAGCAGCTGAATGGCACTTTTCCCCGCAGATGTCACGGGAATAAATCGATTCCACTGCCTGACGGGAGGAAATGAATCCTGCTTCTTTATTTTACGCTTTCTCATATCGCATCTCCCTGCTTTCCCGCCTTTTCCTTCCAAGATCTTCCTGTGTACAGGTGGGAAAAGCACGATACTCTTATTTTCTTCGGAATGATACAAAGAGGCCTGAAAACACCTTCCTCATTTGTCTGCTCGCTTTCCAAAGAAGATGAGACGCAAGAGAGTCGATGCTCTGAAATGAAAATTCTCATTCTTTCGCTAGAGTTTCAGTCTGATCAATTTGTAGAACATAAAACGATGGAATCATGAAATCACAAATCAGACTTTCTATAGTAACTGAGTCTTCACCAGTCCGCACAAAAAAAAGTCACTTCCAGATTTCTTTCCTTTCGGTTTCTATTGGAAAGTTTCATTGCTCATGGAGTCTTTTGTGCGAGCTCAGAAACATCACCGTTGGACCTTCTCTCACAATATCAAGTTCTGACTGCTGAGAAGTGCTCCCATCTCCGAGTGCTGCTGCTGCAGAGTGGTTCAGTCGGCAAACTCCGCATCCCCTCAGACGCTGGAAGGAACTTCGCCATACGAGGGGAACAGGCGTGGGAGGTCGCGCGGTCTCCAATTGTGACAGTTCCGGAGTGGAGGCGCCATGCTTTCGTTTTCCTCTCATCGGCATGCCGATGGATGGCAGAGAGCATACTTAAGATGCTGTTCATACGTAAAAAGATTGTAAGATTTCAGAGACCTGATCGGAAGCTAGAAGCTAAGTAGATCTCAGATGAAGTGTCTGAAGTTTGTACCGAACGCTGAAAATCGCAAGCACTTGAAGAGTTTAACGCGCATCACAGTTTCCGTGGCATTTTATGCCCGTGCTTGGTTTCCATGTGCTCCGCGTTCCAAAACACACTGCCTCCTTCACTGTGGGTACCGCTCTGACTCAAAAAAGGGGAATTGCATTCGCAAACATCTGAAAGAAAGACCAAGTAAATGTGAGCGAACTCTCACAACTTGAAAAGGAAGTTTGCTTTCATGAGGTCACGCAGTCTCCCGTATTCGGAAAAACAAAAAACAAACGCCCCACATAGGTCCTTCTTTCTCTTATTCTAGAATACCGTTTGTATTCGAATTCACACTGCAAACAACAACGAAAAAAAAAAACGCGTTGGCGACTCGGCACCGCCTGCAGCTTCCTTTGCAGCTCGTGGGACTGTGGTGGCGAGAAAAGCCGCACCGAAAGAGGCCAGTCGAACGGTGAGGTCATCCCAATCGTTCTGCTCCTTCATGAGAAGGAAGACAAGATACTCACATCTCTGCCAACAGAAGGAGGAAGTTGCCAACATCCTCCAGAGGATGCTGAGGACGCCAGGGAAAAATCTGCGATCCCTGCCCCCTGCTCCCTCAATTTATTCTTAAAATGAACTTTTGTGTGTGTGCTTTTTTTTTATTAACCCCCTCCCCCCCAATTCTCTTGTGCGAGCCTCACCGGGGGAGCAGCTCACGAGAAGCAGGGCCTCCGAGGCAGCATTTCTCTTCATAATGGTCATGTGAAGCCACAACAAAGAAAGACATTTTTATATTTAATATGACTGCTGTTTTTTGTAAATATTTTTTTTTTTTTTTTGAGGAAGGCACCCTAGTGACCGGGTAAAAATAAAGGACCGCCGCCGAGGAATGGACGTGTCGTGAATTTCGAGTCTTCCCCAGCAGGATAACGTTGGTTGGCCTGTTCGGGTGCGGAGGCACTGGGGGAAGTTGAGAACCGGATGCCCCCGTTGACTGGTGTGGATTGGAAGTTGACCCTCCGGGGTCCTTCCAGGAATCAAGGAGTCCTTCTGGGTTCCCCTCCGGTTGAGAAGCTGGAGCCATGCCCCCCCTCTCCCTCGGGGGGACCACTCATCGATTATCATGAAGCTGGTTGATACTTCCCAAGGGAGTTGTCTCTCCAGAGAGTCAAGAAGTGCTCTGCTTCCCGGGGAAATTTGGAAGAGTCCTTTCGGGGTTCTCTCCACAGGAGGAAAGAAGGAGCGGTTCCCTTGCAGGTGCTGCCCTCCGGAGAAGAAATGAGAAGTAGCCTCCTCCAGGAGGTACCTCCGGAGAGAATAAGGAGGAGATGCTTCCCTTCGGAGACAGTGAGGATGGAGGGTTCCTTTCGAAGTTCCAATGCCTAGCGTGAGAGGAACGAAATTCCTCCTCCGGAGCCTTCCTGGATTCATAGGGTGGTCCGCTCCTCCCTCCCCTGGGATACCTCCTATCTTGAAGAGTTACCTGCACTCTAAGGTGATGTGGACGGCGTCAAAGAGCTTCGTGAGCTCCCCCCCCCTTCCCCATGGAGGCGGGCGGTTCTTCAGCACTCCTAGAGAACCAATAAAAAAGACAAACTCCCCCCTCCACCCCCCCCCAAAAAAAAAGATGAAAGGAAAGCAGCAAAAACAGAAGAGCTCGAAAGGATTTCCACCATCCTCAACAGGATGCAGAGGACACCTGGCAGCGTACCGTGATCCCTTCCTCGTTTCCCGCCGCTTCCTCGTGTATAATTTCCCCTCACTGCTTTTTTTGTTTTGTTCCCCTTCCCTTGCTCTGACGAAGCGGACATCGCCGGTCTGCTCACTGCTCTTCGGCAGGTTCCAAGCACGTGGTAGAGCCAACGGTCCTACCACAAAGAATGTATTTTTATTACTTAACCTTCTGTATCCCGGTGTGGCTTTGAATTCACATACTAATACATCGATATCTTATTGATTTATTCAATTTTTTTGCCGCAAGGTGGCACATACATCTTCCTGTATAACGTCTTCTCGGTAACCAATAGCAGTCCTGGTGACGGACATCAACTCCAGCCCGAGATATCGAGGTAAATGCCTTGGCGAGTTGTCTGTAGATAAAAGTTGCGTGAACCATCCTCTGCAGTTGTCATGATCTTTCGTTCCATCGGTGTTTTGATAAACAAGGAAGAGCCTGCGTAATAGCTCTTGGTCTGTGTATCCATAATCTCTTATTTGTTTTTCATTTAAACGATCATTTCGTTATTATTTTCGCACGATACAGCTTCGTGAATTTCACATCGCAATGATCTATGATGATGTTCCAACTGCCGTGGACGAACATTCGGAAGAGGAGAAGCGAAGGGGAATAAGTGCAACGCTTCCAGTCGAAAACGCGCGAAAATGTGAAATCGCACATTGGCCGCTCTTTTCGGATAAGCGGGGAGGCTGCAAAGAGCCGGGATGCAAAGGAGTTCCGGAAATGGAATGTACGAAATGCAACGTGTACATCTACGTTCCACGCCAAGCACAAACTGCTCTGTGGAATTCCATGCTTGAGCTTTCCTTACACGCACGAGTGCGTTGTACGTTGTACGCCGTTGCAGCCCCAAAATTACAAAGCATATTCGTTACAATAAAATCATTTCACCTAAGGAATTCATCATCGATTCGTAATTAGAGGATGATTTCACGTTACATAAATTTTTTTATAGTTTTAAAAAAAAAATTCAGGCTATAGAGGGTTAACGTAATAAATGCCGCGGCATAACCGGGTGCGAGTCATTTTGGACTCTCATCCAAAATGCCGGCAGCAAAACCAGAATGCTGACTGCCACCCCCTCAGTTCTGTGTTCCCCGTACCCGATGGTCCACATCCTATATAAGAACACTTTCAATTGGCTTTATCTTTCCTATTTAGTCGGTCCTCGGTGCTTGCTGTTTCTCAACGAGCCATCTCTCCTCGGCGATCTCTTGGTTTTACTTCCCACTGCATGCTGCGCTGTCCTGCTTCAGATGTTTTGATTTTTGTTGCTGCTGTTGTTGTTGTTCCCAGATGGACACGTGCGGGTTCCTCGTTCTACCAGATTAGAAGAATGCTTCAGGAGATCTTCCACCCTGGGGACTGGGACGTGGTCTCCTGCAACTTTCAAGTCGTACGACTACGAGGCTTCCCTTCAAGTCTGAGCTAGCAGAGTCCCATAGCTCGCTCCGGGAATCCATGATTGGGTGCTCTTCACCTTACTGATAATGGTCCACACCGACTCAGCTTTGAGTTACCACTGGCACAAGGAAGATTTCAATTTTATCATTAAAGAGTTGAACCTCATCGCATAAGTTATTGTCTAAGAAGGGAAGCTTCATTGGTGTAAAGGGGAGGAGACCTTTGGTTCTCTAATGCTGGATAAGAATAGCACACTGAAGTTAGATAATGCTTCGTTTATCGGTAACTTAATCGTATAAATGAACTAAGGTATTTATAAAAAAAATAATACATAATACTTATTTCATTACAATGAGAATAATGCTATATTTTATGGAGAAGAAAAGCTCCAACCTTGGAGCCGCTCTCGCCATTATCTGCTCCAATGATCAAAGGGTTGGCTGCTGCTTCTTTGCTTGCTGTCGCACCTTGCTTTTCAGAGTATGGACTTCCATTAGTGATTTTTCTTCCTTTCAAGAAGCCAGCCATCCTATTTGTGCGCCGGATATTTGGAGAATGAGTTACACGATCCTTAAATCAGGTCCATGAGCTGGTTGCAATCGTTTTGTACTGGCGTCACGCATACTGTACGATGACGGTACTTGACGAATCTTTGTCCAGCAGATGTCAGCCTCGTTTGCTATTCGCACAATCGCAATTCAGTTTGCCAACTGTCAGTGCCGGAAAATCGCGTCCCCTGAGACTGAAATTTCGTTCTTCGAGACGCGAAGAAACAGAGGCGTGACGTAACTCAGTTCATCGGATCATCGCATTTGCTTCTGTGTGATGAAATGGAAGTTGATACTGAATTGGATCCGCATCTTTAGTGCATCTTTTACCCTTCACTTCACTACTCATGCAGAGAAGCATACAAATTCTTTGATTTGAAGAGTAAAACATGATAATCATTGAACAGTCAGGCTGACTTTGATGAAGGCTGGATTCTCAGAAGATGGTGATTTGTATGAGTATGTATGAGTCCACATCCATTAGTAGAGCATCGCCTTTCTGCCTGCCGCAACTTCTGTCGGAGCATTTTCTTGGTTAGTCGTCACATTCTGTTGCTTGGCCGAAAGAAAATGCCCAAAGCAAGGATGACACTTTCCTGTCGTACAGAGACGCGGAGGTTCTGATGGCTGCTCTCAGAAGAAAGGGATTTTTGCAAATCACTCAAGAGCGGCAGTCAGTTTCACGAAAGTAGCGGGATTTCCAAGAGTTCAAAGAATCCAGGAAGCCCGTTCTCTCATCCTCCATCCAGTCAAGTGCAGTCTTGCTGATAAAGAAAGGTAATGTCCATCTTTCGAGTCATGAGGGCCCCTTGCTCTGGTCAGTGTTTCATCGTTTCCAGGCATGCGTCAACAGCATCTAGCGGAGTCACTCAGCTTGCAAAGTGTGCAGTTCCATTACTGACAGTTACTGCTAGTTCGGAACGAAAGGTGGGCACAGTTGGGCAGGTATTGTCTATAAATTTATGAGGGTGAGCTCTGAGAGAGTTTCCAGTTTGAGGATAAGATCGGGGATAGGCCAATAACTCATTCAGCTAGCCGGTCCATACGAACGAGCAAACGGTTCATTTGCTTAACGCTACAAAGTCTTTGGGACAGAAATTCCGTACAGGTTTGTTGGGAACGGTGCGTTGGGAGTAATATGTATTTTCAATTCTGAGTATTTAATTGATGCAATTTGTGTATTCATTTAGATGTTTTGGGATCAATGTGATTACTCAATATGGATTATGTAGTATATACGAATGCTTTTAGATCCATCTATACATTAATAACATCGGAAAGTTCATGGAAGGTTAATAATCATCGAATGGAACGCTCTAAAGGCACAGCAGATTGCTTCGAATTATTAGTACTAATTACTCATTAACAGTCGGTGTCTCGTAAAAAGTTCATAATTTCTTGTTACGACATCTAATGGTCGTAGAATTTCGTGGAGAGCAATGCGTTTAAGTTTAGAGAGTCTTTGCGTTTGAAGGCATTCAAAATTATTTCAACTGACTTTGATCTTGGAAGAGGTTGTTTGAAGTATGTACAGAAGTTTCTAAGCCTTGAATGGAGTATAGAAAAGAAAACTAAGCACCGCAGGGTGAAAGAGTGAATTTTTTTCATAGAAAAAAAAAAAAAAAATGCTTCAAAAGCTTTTAATCTGCTTCGTTTGAAACACTGGAAACATCCCGATGGTTAACCCCATCTCAGTCGTGGGAGTCTCAAGGGATGACTTTTCCAGCGTTGTAATTCCCAAGAACGGAATTTCACTCGAGACGAAGTGCACAAAGAAATAGACAGTGGGATTTATTTCTTACGATGGCCTGAGCCTCAGGAAATTTTCGTCGATCTAGAAGTGGCCTAGGAGCATCGGTAACCACAATAAAACCACTCGGTAAGCATCTTCCGAGAATTGCTTTCTGAAAAAGAGGCCCGCAGTCTGATGACCGAAGGAACGCTCCTGTGAAACTATTACAAAGTTGGGCATCATGAAAACTGCTTGCACTGCAAAGGGCTGGAGTTTCCTCGGAGAACGATCAAGGAAGAATGGCAGAAGGATAGCACTGCCAGGTTTCGCGCAGATGGGCAGTTTTGCACGGGATGTGTCTGTTGTGTGTTTGAAACGCAGGCTGAATTTGTTTGAAACTCTTCTCCGTGCTCATCTTACGGACTTGCAGGAAGTGCAGTCTCCATGGATGCCACTCCCATGCAGAACTCGAAAGACGACGCAAGATTGTAGGTAATGATCTCAAAAGCGCAAGTGATACCAGCAGAACAGAGAAACCAAGCCATTGTGAGTTTCCGCTCATCTCTGAAGAACTGTGAGCCCCTCTAAAACAAGACCGTCGATCAGAAATATTTCAGAGTTCCGACCAGGGTCCAAGTGTCCAAGCTCTTCTTATCTCCCAAACAGAGGGCATCTACATTTTGCCTCCACTCTCATGAAGGATGAAATGCCTACTCTTTTCGCTGCCTCACATTCCAGTTACTCCCGTAATCTCCATCTCGAGTTCATCTCAAAGCCTTTTAACAACAGCCTTTTAACCTCAGTCGCCAACTCCCTCCTAATGAGGAATTGTCCCAGTGCGTACGTAGTAGGTTTCACGAGATTCTTTCAGTGTACATCTCAAGCCTGTACTTTGATTCCTGGAGTGACTGTCTCGATAAAAAAAAACATATGGAGCGATTCATCAGAGAGAATTTGCATCTTGAAGTCATCAGAAACTGGTGGAATCATGAAAGATGCAAACAGATAGTTGCTTATGCATTTTAATGAGCAAAACCTATTCGACACTGAAATTCATTCCTGGAGCAATTTGCATCTTTTTAACTACTTGATATTTTATTTATCTATTAGTGAGACCTTTGTGTTCAGAAGATAAAATCCAGTTTATTCGTGGAAAAGTTTGGGAAGATATGGATACTTAAACGAGCTGCTTTCGAGTCCACAAGTTCTGACTCATTATCCTCGTGAGAATAATGGGGGGGGGAGGATGGAGGAAATTGGGGTGTTGCGCAATTTCCTTTTGCATCTTTCAGTTTTTCATTCGATCGGAAAAAAAGACGATTCCTTTGGATCCCATAACGCCGGAGGAGCAACGACGCCCCAATTCTGCAGCACCTGGACCAAATGAGTGTCGTCGAGACACAGAGGCATTTGGAAACACTCTTGGTGCAGTCCATCGATGCTGTTTTACTTACCTTTGTTTTCAAATAGCTCCTTTGTAGCCACCAGTTTCTTCTATCAGGAGTGCTAAGAGTAAGATGGCTGCAACTAAAGAGGCCTGACCACGATCAATTCGGTTGGTTCGAAAATCCCGAATGCCGAAATCTCGAAAGACCATAAAAAATAAATATATGTGTTTATTATGCATATATCTTCATATATAGATTCAACACACACACACACACACACACACACACACACATATATATATATATTAAACTAATATTACCATTAATAATATGTATGTTAATAAATATTATCTTAAAAGAATATTACTATCGACAATGCGTATATCAATAAATACCGATAAATATTTATGTCAAAATAATTTCGAATATAAATCTCTATATAAATGTATACATCAATATACATGATAAGCATATATATATATGTTTTATAATCTTTATAATCTATATTCTTCTATATGTAAATAAACAAATAAATATATATAATTATGTATAATGAGCATATCGGCACCGCCATCAATCTTCCTTTTCTCTCAGAAATGCAGATAGTCTGTCTTAATGATTCTCTCATTAGCGGTGGACAGTCAGCACCACTTAAGTGGGGCGTGGATGAAAATCAGGAGGCAGGGTTGCTCTTTCTGCGAAAGAAACCAAGATCCCAAGAAAGATCTCAAACAGTGCCGTTCCTCCATATATCTGAATATGATAGGTGAATTATTCAGGATCTTTTTCTCTTTGTTCCCCGAAACTTCGGTGGAAACAGGAATTTGGTTGTCGAATATTTTCAGGGAGTTCCTTCCCGGCTTGCGAGTCCAAAAGGCCGGCCCGCTGGATTCATCAAAGTCGGTTCTGGTCCTCAGATGGCGAGAATATGACATCACAGGAGGAGTGGCAATTTTTTTTGGTTTTTTCGCTTTTGGTTTGCAGCTGGCCATCAGTGTTACACGTATGCATCTTTCGCGATTCCAGCAGTTTCTGATGACTTCAAGATGCACATTAATCGCTCCATGTGTTTTTTTTTTTTCATCAAGACGGTCACTCCAGGAATCAAAGTACAGGCTTGAGATGTACACTTAGAGAATCTCGTGAAACCTACTACGTACGCTAATGCCTACTTTATACCTCGGAATGCATCAATCGACTGTTATGGACTCTTACGTTTCTTGGGTTCTGGACCACCTCCAGATAGTGTCGCCACTGCTTGTTCGCTCAGAAGAGCGAGAGGCAAGAAAGCCTCAATTATGTGAACCAAAAGACAAATCAGACAACTCAATTTTCATGTTTGAATGAGAGTCTACAGAAGTCTATTAGTGAAAATGAAACATCGGGAGGAGAACCAGTACTTTGCTTGCTTCACACTTTCATCTACCAGTCGTATTCCTAACATCAAAATGTTTACGGTGTCCTTCTGAATCGTAAGTATTAATAAGATTCATCAGAGAATGGCGTTTTTCCTTTTTGCTTCTTTGCACACATAGGATTCGTAACATCTTTCAGTACAAGAGATTTCAATCAGAATCATGTTTTCATCGTACACACATTTTTGAGCCCATGCAGCCTTTCACTTATTAGGTGAAAATGATTTTCTGACGAGAAGACGAGCGATCAATGATATTTTAAACTGACGTCATTCAATCCATCTTTCTGAGGACAAACTTCACTACAGCTAGGCAGACCTTCGTTCGTTTCTGCAGATTCGCATTGCTTTTATCATTTCGGTTTCGTAATAAATCCATCCCATCAGTGTGCTTTTGATTCGTTCAAACTTTGTTTTTGCCTTTCTTGGAGAAGGAAACCAACGCATCTCTTGAGCACGAACGCAAAGTACCAGTGAAAGTTTTTTCCTTTTGGAACGGTCTCCATGTATGTGGCGAACACCTAAGCAGTCGTACACTTTTGATTCGAATTTTATTCCAGAGTTCGAATGTACCGAGAATTACAAAGTTTTTCGAGTTGACGCCAAGAAACTTCAGTAAAGAACCGACCGTTTTCCACAGTTAGAAGAGTTTCTTTTATACTAAAAAAAAAACAAAAACAAAAGAAGCTCAGAGGAATAAAACTTCAAGTCATTGATGGTTTTTGGATTTTGTAGCTGTTTCAGAAGTAAGAGGAACGTTGCTGTTTCTCAAGTTTATCCTTCCACCATCATTGAGGCGCAGTGTTTTGCAAAGCTCATCGAACCGCGCAGAGATCCGATAAAAGTTTTCCTTGCGTCACGAGAGGGAAGTTGGGGGTGGCTGCGGGAAAGGCATCCGTTCCGTGTAACCAGCAGCAACAGGCTCAAATTCTGTAGATTTTCTAAAAATAGAAGCCATAAATCCGGATTCCACTGTCTTCAGAATGCAAAATACGACTCCAGGAAGTCATCGTCCACGGACAAAGTGCAACAGAATTCTGTTTCACAGTGTTTCTGCGTTTACGGTATTGAGATAAAAGGATTTTAATTTTAGAATATTGGGGAGGTTGTTCTGTTTCAAAAGTTCAAGGCTGTGAACAATTCAGAGTACGTGTTGGAGAACTTCCGTTGGCATAAATAGGGACCCTGCATTCCGGCTCACGAATCGAGGAGAGAACCGAAATGCATTCGGCAGTTGCAGTGATCGTACTTGTGGCGATTTCAGAGCTCCAGCAGGGAGGCTGCCATCCGAAAGGAGTCGTGGGATACCCTGAGGTACTCGAGGAAGATGTCGGAAGCCCGGCCGATGAAGACAGATCTGTTTTCTTGAGCGACGGTACTGAAGCCGGCGAACTGCTGCAAAAGCCTGATCCTCCAGAATTGGAAAGCAAAAGCTTCCCAGAAGGTAATGATGTGATGGATTTGAACGTGCTTTGAATCGGGAAGGTGCCGCCGGAATTTTCGAATTACGTCATTCAGGACATGACGCCACATTATCAGTAATGTTCTCTGATCTGCCAAAAGGCTTGCGCTTTCGATCCGCTGAAAGAATTTGTGAGGAGTTGGTGCCAATGCACTCTCGTTTCCACCTGCTGCCCACCGGCTCGTAGGTCGGCGTTCGTGCAAGATCACAGGTTATCTTATGGTACAATAACCGCGATAATTCTAGGGTCAGAATCGAGATATCATTAATTAGAATCAAGACGATGTAGGCGGACACGTGGCAAGGCCTCGAAACAGCTCTGGAAAAAGAACCCCTCTTGTCATAGGTGTGCTACGGGCACATTCACGTGGATTTTCGATGGTGGGAATTCCACGCCCCCTCGGAAGTAGAGATTATCTTAGCGTAATTAGTGATTCCATTCCAAGGTGTCCTCAAACTTGACAGTGGAGCTACACGACACCCAGACTAACCAAGGTCCGGAATGCCGGAATGACTTCGAAAAAAAAAAAAAAATTCTCTGCACCAAAATTTCCACAGAGTGGAATTCTTCAAAGATTGTTGTAGAGGGTGGAATCTTCCGTCTCGTCGAAGAGATCGAAATTGGAAAGATTTGGCAACTGTGCTTTTTGTATTAATGAATGAATAGAAATGTCCTTTCCTGTTGTTTCGAGAATGCTGACAAGGAAACCGATCTGAATAAGGAACATCATCTCTCTCTAAAGAAGATGTGAGATCCCGTGAGGATAATGAGGAGAGGTCATACTCGAAGCAGAGGTCTTTGGACTCGAAAGCGTCCCAACTCTGTTTGCGCAACCTTTAAGGCCCAAGCACTCGTCAGTAGATGAAAATTGGGCTGCTCATGGAGTTTTGAGCTTGCTGTGGGATGAGAATCGAGGTTTTCCCCAGTTCCCCGATTCTTTCTTGTGGAACCGCAGAACGCGGGTTCTATAACGCCATGTCTTCCGCTTGCAGACGTCACCGATGACCTTATTTCTAAGGTGTGACCGCTGGGCCATCGGGCGACATCCACCGGCGATGCTCCTCGAGTTCAGTCGCACTTGCTGTTCTTTTTTACTATTTAAAAATAAATAGCAGAAATAAGGAAAGGGTCATTTTGAAATTTTAGACGTGTTTTCTCCTCCTCTAGCTGAGAACGTTTTCTGTTGATTTCGCGACACTTCACATGCCGAGGAAAAGCAAAACGGCGATATCAAATACAGCCATGCATACGTCTCCAGCATCAAAAAGGCGTGGAGATGTTGCTCTCTCAGGAAACCCTTAATCGTTCACTGCGTGGAAACCATGCAGAAAGTTGATCTTTGCCACGGCAGCCCCTTACTTCCAAGCCCTGTAGTTACCGGGATTGATTTTAAATCATCCGGGGAAAAAAAAAAAAAAAAAAAAAACTACGTAGATGGTAACTTGCAAAAGTTTTCCCCGAAACTCCTTCCCCTGTCCTCGCAGGGCACTTTGGCGTTCAACTCAGCTCTGCTCGCGTGAAAAGGTCGCAAGAGGAGCCGAGTTCTTGGGAACGGAGATTCCAACCAAGCTGAGATTCGGAAATGCAAAATTTATTTGACAGGTTCCTTTTCCTCGAGAATTTTCCGAGGTGGCCTCTTTGAAACCTTAAGGAGAGCTTCGTCTCATTCTCTCTGAGGTCTGATTGGTTGCGAAATTCGGAATCCCCCAAGTGCTCACGCACTCGCCCCGAAGTCCTACGCAGCGCGTAATTCAAGGAAAAAAAGAGAATTACATAAAAAAAAAAACGCTTAATTCCTGTATTTCAATCGATGCCTTCAGTCTTTGGAGCAAAGCTTAATTCGCTGTCTTTCTGCTCTTCGCGTTATCTTGTTTCAATTCATTGTAAGCGGATAGGGAATGAACTAAGAGACATCAGGACATGTAGATAACCCCTGAATAACTGGGAACCTTCCCACTGAAGTTGGGAACCTTGAAAACTTTTAAATCCGGAAAGACGCTTTTGCTCCTTGGAATTTCCGCTTCAACCAACGCGCATCCGGGAACATCCAAGTGGCGATGCAAGGAAGCAACCCTGGATGCAGCGAAGCTAGGATGAGGATACTCCAATCTGGTCCACTCTGTGCTTCCCAAACTGATGAGTCCTTCAGAGAGTACCACCTCCAGCATGTGTGTCTCTCTGTTCATCAAATGGTCGAAAGGGTACACGGGTCTTCACGGGCACGATTCCTGATAGCAACGTGACCACAGGCAGGGGTTTGATGCCGTGTTTCTCGAGACACCTTGGCCAGCTCTCCCAGTTAATCGTTGGCGCGGATGTGTCCTTTCTTTCGCCCAGCTTCCGCGGGGTTATTTCTCTTGCTGCAGGTGTGCTCCTCCATTAAGAGTCCAAGTGGTCCACTCAAAGTGCGTGCCTATTTCGTTCCAAAAGAGAATTCTGAAAGCAGCTTCATGCCGTGGGACCCAACCACACGTGCATGGCTGTTCTGTGCCCTGGGGTAAGTGAACCGACAAATCAAGTGGCCGCTCTCCGGCTGCCAAGTTTCAAGCGGTCGGATGAGGGAGAGATGATGGCTCTTGGAACTCCGTGAGGTTTTTTTTTTTTCGTCTCCGGCAAGTTCACACGCAGATCCATGTTGGCGCAGTGGTGGAATTAATTTTTGCTTCGCGAGTTTCCTTTACCGTAAGACACACTGTTCAGATGCTTCAACTCCAGCAGCTCCCAAACTTGATATCTTTCTCTTCCATCTTCTTCAGATGCAGGTGCACAATGTTTCATGCAGGATCATCGACTTTTTCTTGTGTACACATGACTGTCGATTGGTGCGCACACGTAGCTTTGTGAGCTTGGAAGGGTTAACGGGAACGAAACTCTCCCCTTCATCAGTGTTCGCTTTCTCTTTGCAGATGAAGCGTCATCCACCAGCACTGCAGTTCCGCAGATCAGCGAGGAATCTCTGGTTAATGATGTAAGTATTCGAAAAAAAAAAGACTCGAAAACAAAGACGTGCCCTAAGGATGGAAAGCACAAGGAATTTCCTGTAAGCACCCCCGATGGACAGGATGGCGGTGAGTTTGTGAACGATGCAACCCAAGAAGAAGCAGATGCATCAGAAAGCAGCATCCGAAGCAAACGACGTGAGTGAGAGGAATTTTCTTACTCAAGCACTTAGTCTGGAATGGGCGGTCGCGGTCATTCGTCAAATGGGCTCTTTCCTCATCTCCCTTTCCGCTTGAATGACTCCTTGAGTTGATGCATTATCGACTTGGCTTTGCAGATTTCAAGATCCACTACCCCAAGTTCAAGTTCACCTATGGGCACGAGCTGCCCTATTACATATACGACGAAGACGATAGCTACTTTCAAAGGCATAGATACCCTTATTATCAGTTTTGGCCACCCGTGTGGCATAATTATCCCAAAAAATATGGTTACTACTATTATTGGTGATAGTGGAGAATACGCAGTGGCCAAAATGGATCCAGAATACATGAGAAGGAAGATGGATTTGCACTATGCTCCACGTGCAATATCACCAGAAGTCAATTCCTTTTGAGGGAAATGCGTCAGTTCCTGGTTTCCTGACATTGACTCCAGAGCTTCATTTTTTTTCCACGAGAGCGCCTTCACTGCATCCCGTGTTTATGTTCACACGTAAAATAAAGCATAGAAATTTCTGCTTGCAGTCCTTTGATCTCATTCTGAGAATGTGCCTCGCCCCTTTCTCTTCATAGCTGATCCACGATAGGAATGGTTGCTCTTAGATCGAGATGAAGAAGGTCTTCTGCTCACACAACCCCGCAAGTCGTCACGGCTGCAAATTTCCATCCTATAAGTATGCAAAGGAAAAAAAAAACTGATGGAATTTGAGAAGAGACGTGGACTACAGAATGAGCATCGGTCTCCAGTAGAATACTGCAAAGCAAATGATGCTGCCACCTCCGCGCCTCGAATGAGTTTTAAAGAAATTCTGGAGAAATCGCGAGAGACCCGATTTCGAGCGATCCACGGCCATCCAGTCCACACCTCATTCATTTTGTTTAATACTTTAAACGATGGTCTGATCTGTACTCGAGATCTTCTCATTCCTGACGTGACGTCGGCAAAGGAAACAGACGTACCGAGGAATGACCGAGGCACCCGAATGAGATCGCAACTGCCGAGAAAAGAGACCCAAAAGAGACCGAAACTTAAGAAGCAGCAGCCAACTTTCACGCCATGCTGAATTCAATCTACATTTCAGATTCACATTTAGAGACATCTCCTGTTCTGAAACGCTTGTTTTTGTTTCGAAAAGTGCTGGGAGAGAGAACTTGTGATTGAATGGTTTCTATGGAAAGCGCATCGTCGGACAAGCGTGTACCGAGAGAAGCCTTCTTTTAAAAGTACTTCTGTCTGACGTTTCGTGTACTTTAAACTAAGGGTAAAACCTTGATAGCACACATGGACCACGTGAAGCACACGCGCATCTTCGCTAGTACCTTGCAAGACTCTTTTCTTGCTTAGAAATTAAAAAATAAAAATATTAGAAACTTTCCAGAATAATAGGGGGGGTAGGGAAGGACCAACAATTCTTGGCAACGTTCATTCAATAGAATGCAAAGGGCAAGAGGAAATTCCAACTGGTGCATGAGGTGGGCCAAGCCCAAATGTATAAAGAAAACGAAGATCACAGTAAGAAAACAATGATGCATCATCTTCTTAGTGTGTACACTCGATTAACTTTGCTGCTACACGAAATGACGCGGACTTTGAGAACACGTGAACAGCGTTTGAAATTCCGGACGCCGAGACTCTTTTAAGATTCGAGCATCCCTGATTTCTGCAGCAGAAGTGCATGGCAATTTCTCAACATCCTCAAAGTCTCAGTCAAGTTACGGCCGTTTCCCGGAGAGGTGTCTCATCTCACAAGGCCTACGGGCAGACCAACCGTGAGACCGTCACGGACGGTAACTTTCGTGATGCCCTTCATATCATTCTTCTCCCACTGAAAGAACATCATCTTCGGTAGCCTGCATCCGCACTGTGTGCCAGAGGGAAGAATCACACGTATCTTTTTATAACCATTTTTTTTTTTTCATTAGGATAGAAGTCAGTAGAATAGGCGGCACGACATCGCATCGAACAATATGGGCCCCACTTCGCCCCAAGTTGAACTGCCATGCCATATTCTTTGTGTGTGTGTGCTTTTTAATTAAAGTATGACTGTCTCTCTGGCATCTTAGGATCATTCATTTAGGGATCATTCATTAGTTAAGAATCGATGCCGATCAAAATACCGAGCATCCAAAACTCCTAATCTAGAAAAATAAATATATTAATGTATATTATAAAGATTGTTAAAAGTAAATATATATGCTTATTGTGTATAATGGTATATATGTTGTATACATGAATTACCACACAAATGTATTTTAACATACATACTTGTTGATATACATATTATTAATATATGCAATTTATAAATATATATATAAAAGATCATAGGAAATACATATAGATGCTTATTGTGTATCAATATATGTTTATATATATAATAAATGGATATATAATTATTATGACAGTCAAAAACAGTGGGGAGAAATAAGAAAGCAAACATGGAAAAAAAGGAAAAGAAAATGTAATTAATTAATTATTTTGTTAAAACTATGTGTGCTAATAATATGAATAAAAATACATGTTAATACAAACTTGTATGTTAATCTCTATATAAATGTGTGTATTAATATGAATAATAAACATATATATTTATGTTCTATGATCTTTCGGGATTTTGAACCGAACCCGTTAAGAATCTTCCATCGAAGTGCCTGAGTCACACGTCTCGAGCTTTGCACAAAGATTTTTGCGACTGCATCCAGAGAAACACCCAGGTCTTTCTGAAGGATGAGAGGAGGCAGCGAATCGGCCCTACTTGCTGAAGTGCAGCGCCGCATCCTCCTGACCGTACGCTTTGCTCCTTTGAGGCATTCCCAGGAACTGCTTGTGGCGATGGTTTCACGAGTTGCGAACCGCCGGGGTCAGCTGCTGCAGAGAAACACGCCTGTGCTGAAGAACCGCTCTGGGGTTTGCTTCGTCATAGCTCGCTTCTTCTTCAGCAAGGTAGTCAATCAGGTAGTTGATCTCCAACACTGGATCTTCATCCGATGCTGGAGACCTTCGAAGAGGCCCAAGACTGGTGGCACATCTTCAAGAGGCACAGCCTCCGGTCGGCAGATTTCTTCAGAATTCCATTCTTGCTAGCACCCACCAGCAAGTGAGGGTTCACTTTTGCGCGGGAACTCCAAGTCTTCTAAACTGCATATCACGGAAATTTCCTCTCAAGGAATCATTTTACGAGCAGTACAGGATGACCGTTCAATCCCGGGATAGGCAGGGGAATCCAGTGAATCCCCCACGGAGAGGAGATCATGGCTCATCAGGATGTCTGATATGGTATGATCATCACGAAACCCCTCCACATGAGGGAAGGGTGGAAGGAGGTGGGAGCATCAGTGACAACAGACACGTAGCTGTGGTTCACATTACTTCCAGTGACCTCCACGCGCCCGATAGGAACGCTCGACCAGTCTCCGTACTGATCCACAGCGGAAGGAGATGGAATGCAGGAGAGCAGGAAGCACTTCATTGTCAGTTCGCTACAACTGAGGATCTTCTCCCAACTGCTCTCTCGGGCTTTTTAACAAATAGGGAATTTCCGTCTGCAGTTCCATCCACCTCATTTTTGTAACTAGGTTAAAAGCACTCGAAAAACCCTTAGGCGATGTTGAGCAGCCCTTGGACATAGATGGTCCTTTCTTGTAGCACAGTTTCCGAGAGATTCCAGTTTTCTGAAACGAAATTCTTGTCCGGGGTTTCCCTTTTAGACTGCAGCTCTTTGCTGGAACTTTCGCACTCGGGGTGCGGGGGCGCGCTCATCCACACCTTGAATTGTGCTCAACACATTCATGAACGCGCGCCTTCATGTATTTCTTCTTCTACATCACACAGCCCGCTTTGTGCACATCATCATTTGCCCACTCCTTTCGTGAAGCTGCGCTATCACTTGAGTGAAATTGTATCTTTCCCGCTCGGGTCGAGACTTCTCGAGCGAATGCTTCCCCTAGCTAAAGTAGGAGCCTTGTTCTCCCTTAGCAGTTAGACCATCCCCGAAACCATACTGGTTTCCATGGTTTCTTCTAAATGAAGTTTGCTTGTCGATATAGTTCCACCTCTTTCAATCCTCAATTCTTTTTCGATCTCCAGATTCAGTTTTCGAAACGTGAATTCTCCCTCTTTCACACACACACACACACATTTTGGTATGCTCCAGCACATTGCATCCTCCGGCAATGGACCCTGTAATCGCAGGACTTTTTTCGTGGCTACCGCGCTGCCGATGCAGGATCTCAGGATCACATTTCTCCCGGGGCAACTGTTCTTATTGCTAGAATCCTTTCCTTGGATCTCCTGCTGCCTCCAAAACACCTGGCGGCAGGAAGCACTGGAGTCCGGGGTTACCGCTTTGGAAGTGCTGCGGGGTCTCCTGCGCAAACTGCTGGGAGATCTGCAGGATTGGAGGCAGTGGTCCCGGATAGCCATTGCACCCCTTTCCGCAGCAGCCCTGTCTGCCATCAGGGCAAACGATAGCTGCAGCCAACTGGCTAGATGAGGCTTCTTCAAAATTGCAGAAGTCGAGAGAAACTCCTTGATGACTGCAAGACGAGAGAGTCGGTGAACGCTACCACTCCTCCTTCCCGGGCAAAGGGGCTCCTTCGGTGCAGTCCCTTTGCCCGGAGCGCTGCCCGGCATGCCCTCGAAGAACCCGCGGTCCCTTCCCTGCGTGTAGACACTTCCGTGTTCCTGTTCCATTAGAAACCGCTGTTTCTGCACTGGGGCATCAAGTGCAATCAGCTCAGGCACCTGGATTCCGGGGAGTTGCCTCCCGAGCCTCTCGAGATGCGGGGCGATGAAATTGTTTCCGCACCTTCTGTTGGACTGCGATGCTCTGCTGGACATGTGGAACAGATTCGCTTCGGCACTTCGCAGCACCCCCGCTTCGGACTTGCTGTGACGCTTCAAGGCGAGCTGACGACGGGCGCCGTGATTTCACACCCGGGGGCGCCGGGGCGTTTATTCTCTTACAGGAATCGGTGGAGCCGATGGCCCATCGATTCCAATCGTTACACTAGAAAGAAAGGGAGGAGCCGGAGAGGTCCATCACATCCACGAAGGGGAAGGGGGGATGAAACAAAATAAAAAATGAAAACAAAATATAACAAGCAATCCCCCCTGCCCCTTCCAAAAAAAAAGAAACAAAAAAAAATTAGTTGGGGGGAAGGGAAGGAATCACGTTTCGTGGTGAGTGAGACCTTTGCATTCGTTGAAGGATGGCAGCGAGCTCCTCCTTCTCCCTCTCCAGGTGGGACCATCCCAAAACTATCCACAGGAAGCGGATGGCTTTGGGATGGTCCCCGTCGCTATGGTCTCCCTCGGCGCACTTCGCCACGACGATACCGCGCATGCAGCACAGCGCTGCGATTGCGGATGCGGGCGTCATGGCATCCCACACGAAGAGGGTCCTCAAAGAGTTTCTGGGATCGTCCACGGGTTGAGGAAGGGACATAGAGAAACGTTCCCACAGTTCCCGGAGAGCGACGCACTGCACTATGAGCTGGGGGAATATCTCCTTTCCACATCTGGCACAGTTGGGCGATGCGCTTCCCCTCGTCCAGTGGTGCCGGTGCGCATTGCACGGGAGACCCCAGTGCAGTATCAGCAGCGAGGATTACTGCCAATTGAAGGGGAGCAGCTTCCTGTCTATAAACACGGGGGGCACTTCCAACTCTTCGGGCTGAATGGAGAAGAGTTCGCTCCAACGTTCGAGTCCTTTGGAGGCGGTTCTTGCTGTTGCCGCGTCAGCCAGCTCCCGCGGTGTCCAGCCACCGAGGGGCTTTCTGCTGGCCGAGATCTCGCAGGAAACCTCCCACTTCGCCGATAGGCAGGTGCCATGCACCTTGGCAGCGGAGTACACTTCTGCGGCGAAGGGGGTGGCTTCTGGGTAAGCCAACATGGTCAGCCCACCACCCACCACCTCCAGTGTTCTTCCGCTGTTCTTCTCAAACTCTCGGCAGCGGGTGAATTTCGACGGGGCTCGGGCGAGCTGGGCCCACGTTCTCACTTTCTCCTGCCGCCATGCCGGAGTGTTCGCAGGGCGGCAGCACATCCACGTGTTCGCTCTCACTAGAGCCGCGACACACCGGAGAGGGAAGCTTCAAGATGGGAGCCGGCGGTGGTGACACGCAAACAGGGTTGCGAGTGCTTCGCCACTGACCACCAGCCTGGAAAGCAAACGTGCAAGGGCGCATCACTGGATGGTCCAGTTCTTTGCCACGAAGGCCAGTCGGAAGTTCAATTGAAATTCCATGCGCTCCAACGTAAGGAGTCCAAGTCCTCCGTCGCGACAAGGAGCAAACAAGTCTTTTAATCGGACCCGGGACCTCCCATTGCCCCAGAGGGCTCTTCAAAGAAGGTCCTCCTCCGTTCCATCACACTGGGGGGAGCGAAGCACACGAAAAGCAGAGGTCGGAGGACGGGGGCCGCAAAAGTGTTCCAAATGACGACCCGCTCCGGAAACAGGAACTTGCTTCCTTGGAACGGGCCGAGCACCGACTCTGCCTTCTGGAGGCAGTGAGACCACGCTTCCGTAGGGTAAATGTCCCCAATCGGCACCCCTAGGTACCTGAAGTACGGAACCGTCGGAATCCCCAAACGGACCCAGTCCGACTGCCCAGCCCACGTCGCGCCGACCGGGTACACGCTTGACTTTGCTCTGTTTACCTCCATGCCCGCTCCCCTACTTAACAGTTCGAGGAATTCCTCGAGTGCGTCTGCAGGGGAAGACATGGGGAGCAGCAGCAAGAGGTCTTTCGTGCATAGGCTGACAGGCTCGACCAGGCCCATTTAGGAAGCCAGAGTATCTCTGTACGCTCTCACCATCAACTCGAAGTAGGTGCTGAAGAGTAATGGGCTCAGGCTATCTCTCTGTCTCACGCCGCGCCGCACCGGAATGCCGTACACGTGCCATCTGTTGAAACATTAATCAGCGCGGAGAGCCAGCTAGAGCGCAAATAGGACAGGAAGACGGCCGGGAGTTCCAAGCGTTCCAGAAGCTCCAGAGGAGCTCCTGGTCGACGCAGTCAAACGCTTTGCGCAGATCGACCACGATCGCAAGGGCTCTTGACGCATCCCGCGACAGAGGGCCTCCTTGTCCGTGGCTCTTGGGGAATCGAGGATTCCCCCGGCTTGCTGTGTCACCCCGCTGTAGCAACGCGAGCCAGGTCCGCTCGAGGAATAGGTTGGTTTCCATCGATCTGCCGGGAGCAGCGTACGTCTGCTTCGAACTCATGAACGTTTCGGTCACCCGTCCGATTCTCTCGGACCACAGCTTTGCTGGCAACTTCGCGTCTGTATCAACCACAGTAATTGGCCGCCAGTTGCCGATGTTGAGTGGATCCCTTTGGAAGGAGCCTTAATTTGCTGATCGGAACAAGGCAGAAACCTCTCCCTTTTCCCGCGTCAGCACTTCCATCTTCTGCCCCAGGGGGGCGCGAGCTCTGCCGCAAAGCTCTGGTAAAACTCTGCGGGCAGGCCGTCTTCCCCTGGCGCTTTTTTCTTTCGGAGCTTCCCGATGGCGCCGATGATTTCGCCAATCGAGAAAGGCTCCGTCAGCCACTGCTGCGCCTCCTCCCCTAACGCTAGAGCACCTTCTGGCAGCAAACGCCTCGAGAAGTCGCGTTCCAGCGGGTGCCGTGATAGCAACGGTCTGTTGCCCCCGCGCCATCGTCTCAACCTGCTCCGTGATGGAGTCTCGTTCGCAGCGGAGACCACTCGCATGGCAGTTACCTTGATGAGGACGGCCAAGTGACTCACCTGACAGAGATTACCTCCACATAGAGCCGCTTTTAGGAAGCAAGAAACGATTGAAACCAAGACCTCTGTCCCTACCCTCCCGTCTTTTTTTATTTATCATATTGTTCCCTCTCCCAGTTCCGAATTTCCATAGAAGTCGACCTTCATGTCGGTGGTCATTTCCGATGAACATTTTTTTTGGCTAATTGTTCTATTTAGGGGACACTGTTCCCCTGATTTTTGTTTTGCTTTTTAAGTAAACTTCCCAACGTGACCGGGTACAAACCACTCACGCAACACCTCCAAGCGTATCAACACCTCATAGAGGTGTTTTCTATAGAGACACAGATGTTATAAAATCACGTACGTAAAAGCAAACTGAATTGCATCCCAGGTGAGATGCCAGGCTGGAGTTCAATCAACTCAAGCCACTCTTGGTTGTATCGCAATGAGAAAAGAAGAAAACCGTTTCAGTTCCATTCCAGTTGTAAGAAACGCTCCCAGTCAGATTTCGAACTCTTCTTCCTCCAAGCTTTCATCATCCCTGCCTCCCTTTCGCACTCAATCCATTGATTGCAGGGTGGCCAAATGCATTCAACCATCGTTCGGAAGGTTCTCTGCCATTTCCAGTTGTCTTGGCTGGAAAACGGTATCGAGCTGTCTTTGGGGAGTTTCTCGACAACCCTGAAGTTCGGCAACCAGTTGTGCCCGATGGGCTCCGGAGGAAGCGCTAGGTCAGTCACACTTTTCCAGTGCAAATGTTCCTTTCCTAATAAGGACTAAGCCGCTTTTCTTGTCCCTGGGCGTTTCTCCTTCCAGTTCCCACGACACGCTTCAGATTTCATCTTTACCCAGCCACTAACCTGGCAACAGCACACAATTCCGCCTCTGGTGAGAATACGGATGAGGCGAGAGTCGGAGCTGCAACTTCTAATGAGATTTGCACACCTTCACTGTCTGAGAAGATACACGATGGTAGAGCGGAGGCGTAACGCGAAACTTTCCGGATGGCGGTCTCGCCAATTCTCTTTCAGTGACCCGGGGAGACCATGAGTTTTTCCCATCCGATCGCGAGGATCCATCTGCAGTTACGCTCGCGTGAGACGAGTGAAATTTGGGTCGTGCCATCTCCACCTCGTTTCCTTGGTGCTGCACCTCGCAACTGCAAGAAATCATGGTTCCTTCCTTTGCCCTTCCTCCAGATCGAAACGCGCTGTCTCTGTGACGTCAGTGGATTCTGGAGGTGGCAAAGAGGAGGAGGCGGAACTTTTGCACTCTTCGAAAACAGCATGGATCGAATGAGCTGCCGTCTCGTCAACTCCTCCAAGTGCAGTTCTTCAGGACAAACTCCATTTTCCGGGCACCTTGACAACTTTGAAGCTGTTGAAGGCATTCTTCAGCGTCCTGCTCTTCTTTCGAGTGCGGCTGGATGCGCTCAGCTCACCGATTGATTGACGTGCATATAAATTTCTGTGATTTTCAATCCGAGTTTTCGTCATGAGCTGCTGCCGGAGTTCCAGGATTTGCTCGAAGCATCACACCTTCCTGTTTCGAGTTTCGCCAGTCTCTTTCAACTCTTTGTCTTTTGTGGTAAAATTCTTTCCGGCATTGCGTATTCTTTTTTGGCTTCAGCAGACTCACGGTAAGTGAAGCATGCAGCTTGCGCATCTACTTCCGCCCAAGCACAACTGAACTTCCTGCGATCAACGCCCAACTTTCTTGGATTACCATTACGGACTTTTGGCACTTCAGGAGAATGCTATTTACGAGGATTGGAAGCCTTGCATTTGAAATTCCTTTGCGAAAGAAGTTCACGAAGCATGCCACATGAATTTCAGCACCCTCCTCTCACGCGCCTGTAATCTCGTAGCTCGCCGAAAAATTTAACCTCCGAGTAATGGGAGATTCCTTTGTAAGCGCACTTGCCAGGTGGAAGGTACCCGGCAAGTGCGTTGTCTCCCATCAGTTGCACTTTTTGTAGCCGACCGGGAATGCAAATGACCGTTAGGCAAGCAGACGGGAAGAGTTTTCATAGCGCCGATGGCAACTTGGTCAGGAGAGGATATTCCAAAGAAATATCCGAGATAGAAATATCCTCATGGGCAGATGTTTCGCAATGCTTCTTTTCGATGCTTGGAGGCAATAGGTGGAGCCAAACGCTCTTTGTCCAAGAGACAACATGCAGCATGACGCATACTGACGGCCAGAATCGATAGTACACTCCAGTCGGACACTCTGGATGTAGCCAGCGACACGAACGCTCCCTATTGCCTCCACCAAGTTTTGTGGTTTCCCCAAGGATCCTTCATTCGTGAGATTCGGATGCGCATCGGACGAAGGCCAGATGGATGCTGAAAGGTTCGAAAAGCGAAGCACAAGAAGAGAGTCGCAGCGACGATCGCTTTTGCTTGTCCTGAAAGCATCTGCACCAGGTCAGACTCCCGAACTCGTGTTCCTCACCCGTGTATAGGATGCTCAGAGAACAACGGAGAAAGGATCCATCCCTCTGTTGCATCCAATGTCAAATAGCTCTGCTCTCCTTAAATACTTGCTTTGCTCTTCGACCGTGCTCCCTCCGGAAAGTAGAATCTTTTTCCATGAACCTTTTCCCGTTGGCCTTTCCCGTGATTCTTCATCCGTTCTTCTATCAAACAAGAGGAAACTGGAAATAAGCAATTCGTTGTCTGTCGATCTTTCGTCTTAGGAGCCCCTGAAACAGTCATTTTTTCTAGAAAGCCAATGATCGTGCAATGAGATGAATATTTAGAATGGCTAATTGCCACGCACTCAAAGGAAAGACTGCCGTTAGCACTTCCAAAGTCGAGAAGCAGCTGCGGGCATTTTCACCTGCGAGGCAGATTGGCGTCTTCCAATGTCGACTTCAGAATCTCTCCGAAACCCAAACCTCTCTTCAACTTCCGTAAGGTTTCCACCCCCGCGTTTCTCTCACTTCTGCTCCTTCAACACGTCAAGAGTTGAAGCGCGCCTTCGGCACGCACTCCCAAAATCATTCTCCCGTGTCCACCGGCCAAAAGATATATTCTATCCCCCCTTTCCCCCAGGCAATCGTCTGAAAACGTGGCGTCTGTATCCTTGACGATCAAACGCCGAAACCCCGAATGATCCTAAAAAATAAATATATTTATATACAAATTAATGTATATCATAAAGACTGTTAATAATAAACACATATGCTTACTGTGTACATTAATATATACACAATGAACGTATGTATATTTCTATAGTTGTAAATATTAATATATACACTGATTATATACACAAATATACGAAATAAGCAAATGTATTTTAACATGCATATTATTAATGTAATTCATAATATATACCCATATCTTATTGATATGTACATTGAGGGTTATAATATAAATATATACATTAAATTACGTTTATTTACATAATAAATATATCGAATCATGCATTCATATGATTTCTGGTAATAAATTATATTTTCAGGATTCTGATCGTATGACAAATATAAATGCTTATAATATTTATGTATTCAATCAATACATGAATATATGCATACACATAAAGGTATACAAGAAATGAATGCATTGATTTTTAAATTCGAGATTCCGACATCCCAGGTTTGGACGTTCGGAATTTCGGACCCCACGCGTGTCGGACGATTCCGGGAACGACAGGAAGTTCACCGTCATCCGAGCAGGTGAGGGCAAGACGGTATCCTTGGTTACACGTGGGGGTGGAAGGGAGTTCAAAGTGGCTGGAAAGTTCATCATCGGGTTACCCGTGGAAGCCTCCCTGGGCCACAAAGAGGTGGTGGACTCATGGTCTCGTAACTGGATACGAAGGGGAGCAGGAGCAGACCTGATCGGGCGTCTTCGGGAGCGAGGCACTTCGGAGCCGAAACCAGGAAACGACCAAACCTCGAGGGGAATCACACGAAGCTGAAATTTCGTGTGGGAACCCTTCCCGGTCTCCTTCCGTCTTCCCGGTCGCCTCGCTTGTCTCAGTGAGAGCGATCCGTGAGCGCTTTCTCTGGATCGTTCTTAAGAATCCCCATCATCATCATCATTATTATTATTATTATTATTTGTCTCGGCATGCCTATCGTGTAAAAATCGTAATTTACGAGTTCCTGTGTGGATTATCCCGGTGAGTTCTCGCACAAAAGTTTCCTCCACAGCAACGAGACGACTGCATGGTATCCACCAACAGCGTTGATGGTTCTGCGGTCGAGTAGTTTTGCAGTTTCAAAAACGCATGGTGACACCTTGGAGGAACTCATTCCGAAGAGACCGAACGGAAGCTCCCTCGGAGGGATCCCGATTCACAAATAGGTCGCAGCTGTGCTTCTAGGAGGAGGACGGCTCCTGAAGGCAGGTATCACGAATTCCTCTTTGCTCTTTTGTTTGCTGGCGCGGTGCGCTGCTTTGAGCAAAAATTCTTCCAAGGATTTTGGTCCTGGATTTCAGTATGCAGCCTGCTGATTTGGGTAACCGCAGTCATCCTGATCCCCATTCTCCAACGCACGTGGATCTCCGCGATCACCAATTTACAGGAGCCGATCATGCAAAGGTGTTTTAATCGGCAGCACGTAACACCTGGATGTTCCGGTCGCCCAGTTGTCCCTGACCAGCAGTTTGTAAGACTCGGCTCTCCAAGGCATGCGGGTCGGAGTGTTCAGGAGTCGGCGGGATCTCCAAGCAGAGAGCTCACTTTGATCTCCTTGGACCAGGCGGAGAATGTTCCGCTTTCGTAGTTGATGTCCTTGCTCTGCAGACTCGACTTCGTCGTGAAACCACGCACTCCTATTGGGAGACCTCCCAGAGATGCAGCCTCAGAAATGATCAGAGTCCATTCTGCCGGGAGGGGAAGAAAATGTCTTCCTTCGTGCGGGAAGGCGACCCTACGCCAGCCCACTGACTCCCGTTCGGTGGGCTGGCTCAGGGTCCAAGACCATGTATCACGGATGTACAAATACATAGCTGCTTTGTGGGGACATAAATAATTGCAGGACTCCATGCAGCCGGCTTTCTCACAGATGCTGCTCGTAAGCGCATCCTTCCTAGAACTCGATGGCATCCCTCCGACGCTTCTTGTGCAAACATTCTCACCAGGTTGATGAAATCTTCAGGGGTTTTCAAATTGCTGATAGTTCCAGGAGGAACGGACCTTAGCTTTTTGGTCGAAGACTAATGAGTATTGGCCTCTTGAATCATTCTGAATCAAGTGGGATGGATCACTCGAATCCGTTTGGGTTCCTTGAGAATACAGGCAAAGCTGCGACAGATGCAGAGGCGAATGTCTAAAGCCACATCATTCGTCCTCCGGATGCATGACTGCTGTAGAATTTTCAAGGCTCCAGGAAACCCTTCTTAGGCGCATGGGAGGGTTCTCCATAGAGACGTCTGGTGTTAGCACGAATGATCTGCTTTCATCTTAAGAGTATAGTGTGAGTATGGTGCTGCAGTGTGGCAAGGAAGAGACGAAAGTGATCTTGCGTTTAGCTCCCAAACAGTTTGCTTCCGGTTCTGCTATTCTTACCACTGGGCAGCTACTGCTATCATTTGCGGGAATACGTGTCTCCTCTACAAATTTTTCTATACATTAGTATGTGATGTAATATATGCCATAAAGATTATGAAAAATAAACGCATATGCCTATCACGTATATGAATGTATGTTTAAATACAGATTAATAGGCATATTTGTTAATATTTATTAACATCCAAATTATTAATATAACTAATGAATGTTACATATATAAATATCATTTATACATGTAATAAATGTACGTTAAATGAATGTATAAACATCGAATTTTATAAATAATATGAAAAATAATAAATTAAATTGTAAGCATTCGTATTTATCTGACAAGCAAGATGCCGAAAATAGAATTCATCATTTACTGGAAAGGTTTCAGTTACTGACTGTCGGAAATAACAGGAACATTAAATGCAAGAATCCCTTTTTTGCTTTTCTTTAGTTTTTATTTTTTCCCCACTATTTTTTAATTGCCACCATCATTCTTCATTTTTGAAAATTGGATATTAATCAATTATAAATTCATTTGATATATATGGATTATGTATATGAATATACACTAATGCACGTAATAAGCATGAATGTTTGCTTTTTTCCTAATCTTTACTATAAAGATCGAAAATATATTAATATGTATTATTAATTGCATTAATAATATGCATGTTAATGCATGTTAATCAAGAAGTAACATTAAAATAGTATCAGTATAAAAAATAATAATAACATCAATCACATATATGTTGATACATATCAATAAATATGCATGTTTAAATAAATTCGCGCATTGATCTATACATAAAAAATAATTTTATATGCCTGTTGCATGTATTAATATATATGATAAATACCTTATGTTTAGATACCTTATGTGCTTGTTATGTATATTAATACACATAATAAGCCCACAAATTTATTCTTATGTATAGATTAATACATATTGATTATATAATAAGCATGTGAATTTATTTTTCACGATCTCTCGGGACTTCGGCGTTCAGAATGTTGATCAGCATCGACCATTTGCGACCCTTTGGGCAATAGCATCTCTTCCAGGGAGTTCAGACTGAGATGCAGCCTTTTCTCGTGAGCACAGCATGGAATAAAAAAGCTCCCATGTTCCCGTGAGCACAACTTTTTTTCTTATCATGTTCCAGGCCTCTTATAGCCACTTGCCAAGTCGAGGGACACATGGAGGAGGAAGGGTGGTACTTGTCAAATTCCAATGAAGAGGGGCGAGGACCAGGGAAAATTCAAAATGGAATCCGCTCCCTTCCCCTTCTCCTCTCCTTGATTTCCCATTTGAAATCTTAGAAGGACGGGTTGTTTTTCTAACAGAAACCAAGTAAAGATAGATGAAGTGACGGGATGGTGGTCCCGACCGCCACGCATCTCGAAGAAACACACATCTCTAGGGCGCTTTTGGAAGAGAAGCTTCCAGTAGTGGAGCCAATGCTGAGAAGGTTCCTGTGTAAGCCAGCAGTAGCAGGCAATCCAGCGCTTTCAATTGCATGAGTCTCGAGGATTCCTGGAGATGCGCAGCTTGATTTGGAATGCATGCATCCACCCAGGAGCAGCGACTCGATCCAGTTCCGTCCTCGTACCTCGGTGCATACTTCGGTTTCCATGGAGAGGAAGCTGCTCCTGAAATTGCAACGGGACCCTCTCGAAACGGGGTCAGCGGGGGGTGTTTATTTAGAGCAAACAAACAAGTTGGGAACGCAGTTTTCGAAACAGCAAAAACGAATAAACAGTTTCGAGGAGAACATCCACCGACACGCAGTTCGGTCACTGAGAAATGCCGGAGTAGGAGAGGAAGGACGATAAATAAATAAGCGAATAAATGAGAGGAAGGTGGAGACAGGGGTCTTTGCTGGTGGCTATCCTTTCCTCTCGGTATCGGTTCCCGATACCGACGATCTCCAGCTTGGCTTTTTCTTGCAGGTGGGGCCGCACCGCAGCCGTCCTCGTGTAGGCGTTTGTCAGACGGGTGACCTCCCTCCGCTGCGTTCGAGACTCCAGCACATAGCAGGCTGTGATGATGAAGCGGATTGCTGATGCTGCAAGACAGGACATCTGTGTGGGGGGTCCGCCTTGAGCGAAGAATCGCCGCAGCAAGTCCTTGGTGATGTCTTCCGGGAGCAAGAGCGCCGGAGGCAGCCTCCGCTAGAATTCGTGTACTCCACAGCAGTCCGGCAACAGATGGCAACAGTCAGGTAATCAGCAAATCTCCCGGAAACGAGGTGTCTTCTCTGGTTGCACTGGGAACCCGGGCGCAGAAACAGCCGCATCTCCTGCTTCTGGTTTAAGAGGAATACCGAAGTGTTCGCACACAAAAGAAGAACCACAAGGTCATCGGGGAGCTCACTCTAAAGTTGGTGCTCTGCCAAAACTCCACTCCCTTTACCTGATAACGCAGAGTGGCGGCGTCCACCAGCTCACTCCCCTTCTAGCTGCCAAGGAGTTTGGTCGTTCCTGCAACGATGCAGAACCCCCACTAGTCCGATTGGCAACTGTCGCTGGTTGCCCTTAGGACCGACAGCGTTGCGGCAAGAAGCCTGGCATTCAGACGGGACCACCCCTTGCACTCCTGCAGGATACACCCGAGCGGGTTGAGGAGGAGAGTTCCCAAGTGACGAAGTATGTCTAGGCACACTTCCACAGTGCCCAACCCAGTTCTCCGCCGCCGCCTCCCGACAGGCGTTCCAGTTCGTGGGACGTCAGGAGACCCAAGAGTGGACTTCCCAAAGGGAGGCCAGCTGCCTCAACGGGAAACCGGATCCCCACATCTCGTGCGGTCGCTCAACAACCAGCGAAAGCAGTCCTTCGCTGTCTCTGCAACACCAGAGGACGAGGCGTTCAGGAGCACGCCACAGGGAGGGTAAAAGAAATCAAGGACAGAACAGGATCTTCAAAACACAAATATCCAGAGATCTATCCATTCAGCCACCTTCGGTCCTTGGATGCACAATTCCTTTGGTATTCCAAAGTTCCCAAACATTTTTCGCACTTGGTTTTAAAGACCTGTGGACGCGTGCGCTCCGCCATAGACTTTCCTCAACGAAAACCAAGGCAAAGAGAGTTCGTTCTAAGAAAGGAGCCCAAATCACCGTTGCCTGGAAATTAGTTGCAGGAGCCTTCATTCAGTGAGCTGGACAACTCCTCGCAGTCTAGCCATATAACGCGATCGACTGCAGTTCTGGTCTGGACTCTCGGTGAATATTTTTGAGAAACAGAAGAGAATTCAGATAAGGAGTGAGAAACTGAGAAGGAAAAAGGACGTCCGGTAGAATCCAAGTACTCGTTGCCAGGGGGCATCAGAGTTGACAATCATAGCAAGATCTTAGCATGAATCCCTTTCCCAACTGCATTTCTGCGTCTCGCTCAATGTAAGAGACTCAAAACGAATAGTGCCAGTTCTTCCATGATTTTTCTGCTTCCAGTTCTGCTGTTCCTACGTTCAGAGATCTCTTGAGAATTTTCTAGCAGATCAGCAAGAATTTAGGATTTCCCTTTTCTGTTGCTGTTCTATGGTTAGTGTATCTAAAAGGTCTTTCTGGAAAATGGGGAATCTGAAGATGTGGGGTGAATTTTTGATAAGAGAAGGGCCGAAACCTCAGTCGAGTCCGTCTGGGGTGTTCAGTCCAAGATGGGGCATATTTAAATGGATGCAGCTTTAATAATGAAGTGTTCAACATCAAAAGTGTCTTCATAAATTAAAGGGATCTGGGAACCCTGAAATCGTTAAAGAAACCACTGAGCAGGGAATGCAAAGCTCTTTTTGCAAGTGAAAATAAATAGGATAGATAGGGTTCCTCTACTTTAGAACCAAGTTTTAAAAAGGCTGTGAATCTACGAGCATTTAAAAATTTACTACAGTCCACTAAACAATAACAAAGTTAACAGCTACAACAGTGCTAATTGAAAGGAGAGCTCTTCCCATCTCCCATTCTTCCTTCCTGGTCAGCGAAGTGGCGTTACGAAGGATGCCACAATAAATTTTACTCATTGAGACATTCTGTAGACGGTGTTACCTTTCTTTCCGTCCAAAAGCTGCTGCTGCTCTTTACGAGTTTGTAGCAGGTGTTGGGCATCATACGGTCAGCGTCCAAGCCGATGTGTCGCTCATCTAATAGATGTCGCGAGTGTAGCGAATGCATGAGGCAACCTTGAGCTGCCCTCGTCTTATCCGAAAACAACCGCGGGACCCCAAGTGGACACGGAAGGACTGCTTCATTGGTGGAGTTCCAGCTTCCCAAAGGTCCAGTGATGCTGTCCAGTACCTTTGCATCGACTCCTTTCTTGGATTGCTGGCTGGAAGCATCTTGTTATTCGAATACGTTCTCATTCCTAGCTATGCTGGAGACATCTTTCCCATTCTCAAGGAACAAGCTACGCCCAGCTCCACCACACCGTTGTCCTTCTGTAATACCGGATCTGGCCTCAGAGTTGCATCAATTCCAGACACGCGCTGATTCGAGGACACCACTTCCCACCTTGCTGTTTCTACTGCTGCTGTTTTGATCTTGTTCACCATTGCAGCACGAGGGGCAGTGTACAGATGAGGGTGCCTCATGCAGTGATTTGTTATGTGAGGAAGCGCCCCGTCCCAAAGGTTACAACGACAACAGCTACAGAAGCCACCTGTAGCCAGCATAAAGCTGTCGTCGAATATCATTAGAAGGAGCTTCCCGATTATTCTCACTCAATCTCATTTCCTCACTCATGAGTTACCATCTTTTCAACAACCCTTTTTTTTTTTTTTGTCAGAGCTTCATCATCTCTTTAAGCTTTACCATTTATGCAAATTAGCCGAAACTCCGTTCCTCGGCAACCAGCACTCCTCAAGACATGTCAACAAACGCATGGGATCTTGTAGCAGCGCACCGGTCCTTTTCTTTCTCTTTTTGAAGCTACACCCACAATTTATAGCACTAATCTTTCCGGGGTTAACAGTCCATCTGAAGGGATGATGCTCTTTTACATCCAAAGCAAGTGAGATATCAAGAGGTCAAAGAGTTCTTTGCAAGCATCTCTTTCCCATTTTTCCAAGGAACATTCGTTTGAAATTCTTTTTTTATCCTGTCCTGTCCTCCAAACACCGATTTGTTCGTGGTTGCAACTAGCGCCCACAAGGCGGCGGTCGAAAGACGGTGGTTTTTCTCGTCTGGGAGGATCTTTCTCAGCTAGCTGGATGTCTCCGAACTCCTTCCGGCAAGGAAAAAAAAACCACCCTGGTAATGACAAACTATTTCATTCTTGCTATCCAATCACGAGTACCGAAAGCTCAGTAGCAGCAATTCCTCTTTTACTCTTTGCTCGAGGTTGCAACGGATTGCTGTACCTTGCTGTGGAGGCTGCCTGGCGATCTTCTTGTGTAGAGTAGGCGGGAATGTTTTCGCTCCCGGTGTTGGTTGCTCTACGTTCACCTCATCCTCCCCTTCAGACAGCATCGTCATTCAGAGCTCATTTGCTTCCTCCACTAGTGGACTCGGATTTGGGAACAGTTGGAAGACCTTGAATCGGATGATCGTTCAGGGAAATTGGGGGAGCTATTAGATTTTAAAAAGATCAGGCAGGAAGGAATGTAAACAGGAGATGACATGGAGCTCCGCTTGGTTGCAGTGGACCCACTGGAACAGCGCCTTCCTTTACCATTCTTGGTCACTCTTTACCGTCCTTGAAGCATTGATGAAATAAACCCACGGACGCGGTCGAAAAGTTTCAACTTTACTTTTCGGATGGACTCAGTCGTTTAATAAAACCCACTGGTAATTTAAATCGAAAGGACTGGTACTTTTCATTACAGCTTTATTTTATTTGTTTATTTTTTGTACAATGATTTCGTGTTGCTACGAAGGGCCTCCCACTCATCTGAAGGGGAGCTCAGTTTATTGAAAGAGTCGTGCGGCAAGCGTGAATTGCTTAAGAGAAGCAGATGCGCGAAAGAGTGTACATTTTTAGTTGCTCACGAATGCTTTCAAATCATGAAATCAGCATCCCAGCACATTGATGAATCGAATTTCTACGTGCAGTTTCCTCAGAATCTAAAGATTCTAAAACAGAAGGACAGGTGCAACTACCAACAAGGGAATAGTAGAATTTAAATGCCCGTGGTTGATTTCTAGGTCACTCAGTATGGTGCAGCAAAGAATGGCTGAACAGCAACTTTCAAAAATGGGGTCACGGATGTGAGGCTGCTTTTTCGAGCAGATCTGGGAAGTGCACATCAAACCTCCGCGACCACAGGAGGCAGAGTTTCACGTAATGCGTGCTACCACAGAGCATTTTGTTCCCAAGACCCGACTTTTGAATCGCATAGTGCCAGAACTGACGAAGGAGCTTTTAAGCCTGGAAAGCAGAGAAAGGATTGCACTCCACGCATCGCGGAGACAGGAAAGTGGTGTACCTCGCTCTAAATCCGTCTTGGATGCATGCAGGGGCAAAAGAGAGCTCACCGTGGCACCTGAGAGTGAAGACTCCTAAGAGCAAGAAATCCGGCTGGAAAATGGAAGGTAATAAAGCGTGGAATTTTGCTGCAAAAGGAAAACTTTTACTTCGTCTACTAAAGATGAAAGATAAATCCAAAAGTTGACATATGGATGAGCTTTTTTTTAGCGAGAAAATTCCAGACGACGCTTTTCCTTTTTTTCTTGAAAGAAAGGAATTATTTTTCAGCACAGTCCTTTTGACTTTTGACACTTATAGGAGCTTGAGCAGTTCTGCAAGGACACTGTTCTTTGGCACTGTTTACCCCCTCCCCCCTCCATCACTCTAGTGTTTGCCAGGTACTCTAAATGCTGTTCTTTCCATCTTCAATACGAACCACTCCCTCTTTTAGGACTCTGTATTGAACAAGCAATAAAGGGATATGATGAACTTCTTTTGGAATGGAAAATTAGATGCTAGCTCCACACTTCATAGTGTAAAACCCTTCTGTGAAAGTGGAAAAATTTTTGCAGTATAGTTTGGACCCACCCTACTTTTCTAAGATGGTTCTCCATGAAGTCCAAGCTCAACCGTGGAAGAAGGATTCCAGTAAACAGAAAGAAGTCAGTTTGACTGTTCATAAAGCAGCTGAGTCCACGATCGTATGAAAAGTCTTCTAGGTATACCATTCCAGGTTCTTATTCTCTGCTTCCCTTTTGCACTACACCTTTATCTTGCGTTCACAATTTAAGAGTTTCGAGTGCACGTGAAAGAAAGATGTGAGTGGAGTTCAGTCTCAGTTTCCACGTGTCATTCGTTCTGAACGCCCTGCTCTTCCCGTTGTTCCATAGAGAAAAAGACACTGTAAAGACTGAGAGTGTCCCCATAGCCAAGTCCACTAAATTGCTTCTGGGAAAAATGCAACCTCCGGGAAATGCACGTGGTCCGTATGCTTTGAGAAAGAGGAGACGTGAGGACCGCACGTGCAATTCGTTGGCATGAAAGCTAAAAGAGCAAAAAAACGGATGTAAGTGGCTTTTTGTTTTTACCGTAGCTTGCTGGAAGATATCTGCCAGGAGAAGACCACTCTGTTTATGATGTGTCTCAAAGTAAACGAAGAAAAATCCGAAATGAGTTCAGAGGTTCCTTTTGCTTTGCTTGGTCAGCGTTCTGGATTTTTTCGATGCTCCTGGGACGAATATTTCCCCGAAGGCATTCCTCGCGGAAGGGTGCGCTGCAGAAATCACCTTGTCTGAAGCACCGAAGATTCGAATTTTATAATCACCCTTCGTTGATTTCTATTTCGTTTATCATGAGATAACTGGCGCCTTGAATAGTTATCGACGACCAGATGCTCTTCTCAGAGAAATCTAAGCCACTCGAAAAATCTTGCATCGCATGGAGTTTGAGGGTTGGACGAGAAACGCGTAATATTGTGGTCCAGCCGTCGTATGGGTCTCTGCTGGTAACGGTGAACCAACTACGTAACTGTGAGCGGTTATCAGGCTAAAAGTGCATCAGCGAGAAACTGCGACATTTTTCAAAAAGCAAATTTAGCTTTTCTCTCAAGGTTATAGCTATAGGGCTATATAATGATATTATATAAACAATGGACAAGAAGACTCTTGCAATTCGTACTCCCAATACTTGGAAACTTCGTTAAAGATGAAACTCTTCTTGAGTGGGGTGAGCAAAAAAAGAAAAGTGAAACTATTGTGGAGTATTAATGTTGTGCTCGTAGGTTTTCCTGATTCTGCTGATCCTGTACGTTGCCGGTGAACCAACAACAACCGAGCATGAATTGCAGGCTGAGGAAGTAGAAGAAAGTGATCTTTCTCCAGCTGAACAAAGATTTGGATATTACTGGGCACCAAGAAGATATTGGGGATTCCCACATCGCTGGCACAGACGTGCTTTTTATCCCCATTATGGACGATACTATCCATACTTTTAAAAGTTAAGGATTTGGAGCATGCTCATACGTCATCACGTCTGTCATTAAATTTTCCATATATGTATTTAGCGTCAGTGTTTTGTAAATAAAATTAACTTTACTAACGTCACATGTTGAAAAACAGTGCTGAAATTTCGTTCATTTATGAAAATTTTATCATACATTTCCGTTCAGTTTACAATTTGCATTGCTTCGTAATGGGACTAAATAGATGAACATTTCTGAAACTGTGCTTTGGTGATATCATTACTTCTCATAAGCATTTCCCCTAGTGACCTCAGTGCCTTTTCTGAGAGCAAGCAGCTCTTGTGCAACAGAATTCTGCTGATTTCATGATCTGATCCCAGATCCTTTGTTCAACATCTTTCCTGCGCAATGAATGAAGGACGTTTTGGAGGATGTCCACGATTTCCACCATCTAGTTATCCAGTCGGAAGAGCCATGTTGCTTTCGCGGTGTCGCTATGGGCGGCCCAAACCGCTGCTCTGAGTACACGTCCCAGATGCGCTGTACGCTGAAGCACGCCATCCTCTGCTTCAGATCTTCTGCTTGTGTGCAAAGGACCTGGAGTTTTCTGAGAACCTCGCCTTGCCAAGATCCCGCTCCTAGGCGTCCTAATGCTAGCTCTAAAGTCTGCACTCCTCCCGAGACGAAAGGAGAGATAATACCCCGTGTTTGGTCTCCTCCCTTGCTTTTCCCCCATCCATTCCTCGACTCTTCTATTAACTCGCGAGTCATCTTCTCCTGCTTCACCAGAGGACACCACGGATTTGTTGCGTTTCTCCTCAGTCGCAAATTGTATCCCAATAATCGAAATGTGGCTTTCGAATGTGGCTGAAGACGCTTAGCTCACCGATTGAGTAGCGTGCACACACGGTATTATCATACTCTGGTAATACTAGCGGACCCCTTTAATTTCATGCTAGAAATGCAAAACGCAACACATATGCATGCTTAACACCGGCTTGGAGTTCAAGAAGTTAGTCCAAGAAACAGTACGGCCTCTTGAGGCTGGCATCTGTTAGCTCGCTTATTTTTCCTTGCATTCTGCTCATGAATACATAGCGACGAGTGTAGCTTGTAGTCATATAAGATGGGTAGCTCTCCGATACCAGATTCCCAGCATCGTTTTCTCATTTAATTGATGATTACATTCCGAAACAGAAGCAAATCCTCAGGTGAATCAATTGACACCGTGCTCCCAACAAAAGAGGTCACGCTTTTGTCTTTCTGAGAAACTACAACACGATTCGAATTCCATAATTAATTTCATTCCCAAACTGCACAATAAAATTATGTAGATTGGAAAGCTGAACAAGAGAAATTAAAAACGCAAACTGAGTAGCGCGGAAACACAATAATCAGAGTTGCTGTATACAATGTAAAACAATGTAAAGTATATGCACCACCATTTCCTGCTTGCTTCTTCGACGGTTGACTCGGTTGGGTCGCCCACTGAGTTTCTGCCACCAGTGTTCTAGTAGCATTCTCTGGAAGTGTGATCCACAAAGGACAGTCGGCACTAACCATACCTGTAGATTTTCCTGATTCTTTTGACCTTGCACGTTGCCGGCTAACCAATAGCAACGGCGGAGCATGAACTGCTGATGGCTGGGGAAATAGAAGAGAGCGATCTTCTTCCTGCTGAACAAAGATTTGGATCCGTAGCTTTATTGGAAAATGTTGGTTCCTAATGGACCGGCGCTCCTCTCGGAAACCAGGAAAGAATGGACCAGAGGGAAATCGAATCTTTCTCTTCAGGCAGTTTTGGGGCTTCGATGCCCGCCGCTAGGTCCATAACGACTGGAAGAGGTGCAAAGCAAAGAGTGAAACATACTCACTCGATACCGACACTCACGCCCATGAGGATTTCAGACTGTCATCGAAATCTTCATTGCTCCAGGTAAAAATATAGCTGCACACTTGAAATCAGTTCTCACTGTTAACATTTCTAATTGCACCGTATCGAATCAGGGTGACCGCACATCTGTTCGTTCTATTTCGCAGTCGGCCGCCTCTGTTCAGATGGCAGAGGAAGAGAAAGGAAGCTGAGCTCCTTCGTGAATCTGTAAAGGTGCTCCTTTTCTTTTTTGGTCCGCTAAGTACTGAGGAACCATTAGCACCCTCAGCGGGACGTCGGAAAGGCTCGAAGGGACAACATGTAGGGGGCTCATAAAGCTCCCCCTTGAGGGTGAACGTGAATCAGTCAGGGGGCAACCCCGTAGGGACCACCACAGTTAATGCAGGAAGGCTCTGGGGGGCGGGGAAGAGTCCGTTTCTTCCTTATTCTCTCTCCGAAAGTACTTCCCGGTTTGGGGAGGGGTTGTCCTGATTTCTTCTCTGAGGGGATCCCTCGGAAAGGATCCGCTCCTTGTTTACTCCTCTAAAGAGAACCCCGAAGGGACGCTTTCCAATTTTCGCAGAAGGGTGCTCCCGAAGGTAGGGGCACGCTTCGGACACTGGAAAGGCACTCCTTGGAAGGGGAAGGGGGGGAGTAACCATTCAGGAAACTCTATGGAAGATCCTCACTACACAGTGCAAATGGGAACGATGCGGGGGCCGTCCACATTTGCACAACTAAAGGGAGGATCCATGATTCCTGGATGGATCCCGGAGGGTCCACTTCCAATCCCGGCCAGTCAACGGGTGCATCCAGCTTTGGGGTTCCACCGGCGCCGCCGCACCCGAATAGTCCAACCAGCGTCACCCACGAGACAACCCATTTCTCTGCGTCCATCCTTCCCCGATGGGATTTGAACCGAGTACGCTCGGTGCTGCGCGCGGAAGCTGCAGTCACGTGGCCGCCAGCGTGGACGACTGGAAAGGTGTCCCGAAAAGAATCATCATCGCGAGGGAGGAGCCTATCCACTTCTCACCAGGATGGACGAACAGCTTTCCTCGGTTCGAAAATCTGCTTGCTGGAATCCCGGAACCAACTTCTGAGCCCCCGTCCCAAGAGCCTGACGGCAGCTGGTCACTTGTTCCTGTGCTCGAACCAGTGACAGCGGTCTCCACAGGGTCCGCATCGTTTCGGCGGACATTGCGACGCTGCTGTGCTCGTGCTCGCTGCTGCACGCAAGATCATGAGACCGTCGCTCGGAAAAATCCAGATTTTAGTGGCTTCTTCCCCAACAAGGGCGTTCTGTCCCGGCCGTGACGTTTGTAATTACCGTGCGGAAATTCAGATCCCCCTTTCCCCTTCCCCCCCCCCACACAAAAATTTCGGTGACCTGGATCACTGTTAGAAACCCTTAGAGGTCTCTACGTATCGGGGCTCATCACAAATCGGAGCACCACGAACGTACAGCATTCCACACATGCGATGTTCACTTTAGCGTGTTTTTCTGAAGCACAGCATGCAACACATCGATTCTGGAAATGCGGCGCCAAACGGTTTTCAAAGAACACGGATCTCTCTTAGTCACCGACGCCGCCAATACCAAAAAATTGTCACAGAACCGATATGCACGGTCCTTACACTGGATGAGGTACAGTGGCTTGGGAGGTAGCGATTTTCGATCTAGCAGATTCTGCTTGTTTGCTTAGATTTCAATCTCAATCGAATCGTTCGGTGCTTCCCATTGGAAATCGGCGTGATGAGCGAACTGGGATGAACGTGGAACCGATGGGAACCGGCGGCCTTCCGTCAGTGGACTCACTTTTCACAAATCTTCAACATAACCAAAGAGGAGGTTGAAGAAGCATCTGCACCTCAGGTGGATGCAAACTGCATCTTCTGAAAAGTTATCGCTTTCGGTGGTGGGTTGCGGCGCAAAGGCTCTTCTGCGCAGACTCAGTTTTCGACTCACACACTAAGGACCCCCCCATTATACGTATACTCCCATAGCACCTTGCAAGCTCGAAAACCGAATACGGTTGACTGCGACACGTGACTGCAATCTATCCTCTCTCCTTCCCCCTTCCAACACGTCTTTGCACAACTCTTCCGATTGAAGTTCCCAAAGTGTTTTGATTTTGTGGTCCTCGTGCTACATAGGCCTGCAATCTGGCCTTCATGGATTGCATTGCGACCACAGACAAAGTATTTTGATGGTTATATCCATTTTTGTTGATCCATAGAAAGTAAGATCGCGGAGTTCAAACCGAATTTAAAAGTGAGGTTTCCGCCACTATCGAAAGTGACATCGCGTTTGCTATAGGGAGCTCCAATATGCCGAACCTCCTATTGCAAAGAGACACAACACAAGCCCGTTACTGCTAAAACTGCCTTTAGAGCCACATGTGTGGCACCAGTTTTTACGGAGCTCAGCGGCTGAGCATTTTTAAAGATCCAATTCCTTTCCTCCACTTATCAGAAATTATGAAAATCAGATGCTACCCTGTGCTACAATAGTAACAGTATTATAATGCAAGTACAAAAGTTTAATCTTCTGTTCGTCATTTAGGTGAAAGTCTCTTAACAGAACGAAGGAATAAAAAATCCCAGTTTCTCATATCTTCTTCCTACAATTTTCCATTAACACATCTTTCTTGTTATTCAGGATATTGTAGATACATGCTTAGTTTGCATTTTTAGCTTAGAATTAAAAGAAAAGAATTCTTTAGTAGGACAGAGTATCACAGAATTTCATATGCACGCCAATCAATCGGTGAGCTGAGCGCATCCAGCCGCACTCGAAAGAAGAGCAGGACGCTGAAGAATGCCTTCAACAGCTTCAAAGTTGTCAAGGTGCCCGGAAAATGGAGTTTGTCCTGAGGAACTGCACTTGGAGGAGTTGACGAGACGGCAGCTCATTCGATCCATGCTGTTTTCGAAGAGTGCAAAAGTTCCGCCTCCTCCTCTTTGCCACCTCCAGAATCCACTGACGTCACAGAGACAGCGCGTTTCGATCTGGAGGAAGGGCAAAGGAAGGAACCATGATTTCTTGCAGTTGCGAGGTGCAGCACCAAGGAAACGAGAGGTGGAGATGGCACGACCCAAATTTCACTCGTCTCACGCGAGCGTAACTGCAGATGGATCCTCGCGATCGGATGGGAAAAACTCATGGTCTCCCCGGGTCACTGAAAGAGAATTTGCGAGACCGCCATCCGGAAAGTTTCGCGTTACGCCTCCGCTCTACCATCGTGTATCTTCTCAGACAGTGAAGGTGTGCAAATCTCATTAGAAGTTGCAGCTCCGACTCTCGCCTCATCCGTATTCTCACCAGAGGCGGAATTGTGTGCTGTTGCCAGGTTAGTGGCTGGGTAAAGATGAAATCTGAAGCGTGTCGTGGGAACTGGAAGGAGAAACGCCCAGGGACAAGAAAAGCGGCTTAGTCCTTATTAGGAAAGGAACATTTGCACTGGAAAAGTGTGACTGACCTAGCGCTTCCTCCGGAGCCCATCGGGCACAACTGGTTGCCGAACTTCAGGGTTGTCGAGAAACTCCCCAAAGACAGCTCGATACCGTTTTCCAGCCAAGACAACTGGAAATGGCAGAGAACCTTCCGAACGATGGTTGAATGCATTTGGCCACCCTGCAATCAATGGATCGAGTGCGAAAGGGAGGCAGGGATGATGAAAGCTTGGAGGAAGAAGAGTTCGAAATCTGACTGGGAGCGTTTCTTACAACTGGAATGGAACTGAAACGGTTTTCTTCTTTTCTCATTGCGATACAATCAAGAGTGGCTTGAGTTGATTGATCTCCAGCCTGGCATCTCACCTGGGATGCAATTCAGTTTGCTTTTACGTACGTGATTTTATGACATCTGTGTCTCTATTGAAAACACCTCTATGAGACAGTACGCTTGCCTGTCAGTCTAATCAGTTTCTATCAGAGGCTGAATTTGTGTATCTTCTGCGTTGTTCCCATGTCAGTGGCCTGGTGAAGTAATGTAAAACGCTATTCTTTGGACACAGGTGTTTTAGATTGAACGATTCTTCCATTAAAGACGGTAGATAATTTAACTTATTAACTGCTCAGATATCTGTATGAAATGATTAGCATTTTTCAACTAAAGTGTTCACTTAATTTTTTCCCTTCCTAAGATTCTGGGAAACTGGACTGCGGACCAAACCACAATAGCCCAATGCGTTTCACGGATTCGTTGGTTGGCCGAAAGGCTCGATTTCAATCGATTTTTTTGTTCTACATGAGCTCGAATCAAACAACAGAAAGCTCAGCAAAAGCAACGTACAGTTGCATCATCTCGTTTCTGGAATCCATATGCCACATCCCAATATCCGTGCTCTTTGTGTGCATCCCTACACACGAGGTTCACAGAAGCTTCGTCATGCCTACTCAAAACAGCAGGGCAAAGTCTTTCAGTGATTCCGTGTATCCCCAGAATCGCATCCGCCGCGGTTCTAGATCATCTTCCGGAAAGGTCTTTCCTTCGTTAGTAAAGATGAAGAGGGAGCAAAGCACTTGTTTTCAATGCGCATTTTGGGAAACAAAAGTTCGTAGTTTCATGCCAATCAGAAACGAGTGTGAGCTACACGTAGCCAAGGGAAAAACTACACATGCATGTGTGAATGAACATCCACATACACTTCACTATCGAGTGGCTTGCTGCATCCCAACACACTGTTTACGAACTGGAAATAGTTTTGTTTGCATTTCTCGGAAGTTCCATTCTGAAAGAAAAATTCTTTTTTCGGCATCCGGGAACTTGCTGCCGGCTTCGAACCAGGATTCGGTGCGCATGAACGCTGTGCCACCGATTTGATCCGATCCGTTCAATGGACATCGAAAGCCCTCTCACCAACATCGGACAGCAGGAGAAACACGTGCTATCAGAGCTGGCGCAGGCCAGAGGACTCGCTGCACGTCGGGAGTGTACTGTACACTGCACGCTGCCACAGAGCTTTCCCGACTGTTGCAATCAGTCCCAAGACAAATGTGGATTGGTAATTTCGGAACAACTAATCGAATTTCTTTGATACCAACATCCGCTGCAACCTTGTGATACTACAAAGCCATTATTAATGGTGAACTATCAAGAATGTTTTGTTTTATAAGGGATGTATCTTCCTTATTGAAAGAAAGTTTTCTATATAGTTGAGTGGTAGGAAACCTTAAAGTACATCTGCAGTTATCCATACCCAGAACGAATACCGTAGTTACCGACTCCACTCTACGTCAATCATATCAGCCAAAATCAATAGTTTACGTTGCAATGGGAAGTTTTTACCCAAAGTTGCGATCTGCCTAGAAGGAAGGCACCTCTTTTCGGTTTGGATGCCTTCTCTACCATTTTTTCGACTGCATGCTTCACCTCTTTAATTACTTAAGAAGCAGCATCCACGTGATTACTCTCGACTATCATGAGTTGGAACCGTCCAGATGAATGCATTTCATCTCCTTCGAAATGGGTCTCTTCTACGAAGGCATTCAAAACAGCCAAATCTGTTTCTAAATCTAAACCTGTATCCACTGTTTCGGAGAGATGAGCTGCCTATCGACTGACTGTTGACCAAACTTAGGGAAGAGGGAAAGTCTTTTGGCATGGTGCTTCCTCAACATGAGGAACTTCAGCGGGATACTCAGTGGAAGTCGCTGCAATGGACGATGCTAAGAGATGCAGCTTCATGAAACCCGAATGATTTTATTCATTTTTTTCAACTGCAGAGAACTGGAAAACCTGGAAACATGTGAAGCATGAAAACTCAACTCGAAAGCGCAGATTTTTCCTCAAACAAATGAAATGAACTTCGAATACGAAGTTCGACCGTCTTCCATTTTCAGTATTTTCACTGAGCTCCAAGATAAATGAGAGCGTCTTGAGTGAATGGAGGCACTCAACTGTTTGCATTTCTTCAATTGATGCATCCAACACTTAATTAACATATCAGTCAGTACATTCCATTTCATGCATTTGATGGCTCGCTTGTACTTTGTTTCGCAGCTTCGGAAACAGTGAAGGACGTACGAAAGGAACGCATCCCAACGTTTTCACAAAGGGAAACCGAAAACGTGATTTCACCTTAATGTTGTTTACCTTTAATCGGACGCGCGAAACACGCAGACGTGGAGGTAGGCGGCCGCCATGTTGAACAAAAGGCACGCAAAACTGCGGGTTTGAAGACCAACTCTTGCAGGGAGCTAATGGTAACATGCCGTGAAGAAAACGAAGGGATATCTTCCGGAAACGTCTTGTTTACGCCCGAAATACGTGTTTCTTTCTTTCTTTCTTTTTTTTTTCCTGGCAGGTGGAAGACTGTTATCGAAGGAAGGAAAAACGCGAATTCCCACTGCAACATGGCCATCGCACACGCGCGGAATGCTGTTTCTCACCCGGGTGCGCCGGGGCGTTTATTGCAAAACTATCCAGGAACAGACTTCCCGGACAAAGGACACAGAAGAAACGAAGGGAGGGGATCCCCGGCACTCAGGTCGGTAAACCGAAAGTCCGGAACGGGAGGGAGGGGACCACAAATACACATATAGAAACATAGAAATAAAGATATGGGGAGGGTAGGGGACTGGGGTCTTTGGCTTGGGCCGTTCCCTTCCTTCAGAACCGGCTTTGGATGCTGGTGATCTCGCTCCTAACGCCCTCTGGAAGATGGGAGCGTTGGGAATGCTGTTGCCACGAAACAAGGCGATGTCCACTTTCAGCCACCAAGGCGCCGTGTCGTCGGACCTGCTCCCGGAGCCATGTCTATGCTGAGGACCCTAGTGGACTCCTGGGATTTGTTTTCTTTCCCTCGGTGCTACCCTGAACTGGTGTTTAGTGCACCTGCTTGATCTTGAGCCTATGCAGCGCAGTTTCCATGGGATTCTCGTGGTGCATTCGCATACTACTGAAACTATTGGCACGGAATTTTTCGAAAGCAGCATTCAATCGCACTGAGACCTCTGCTCGAGCATCGCAGAAGCAGAACATGCAAAACTTTGCTCCTTAACCTGAACTGAAGTCACTTGGTTTAAGAGTAGCTGCCAATCAAGCAGCCAGTGCATCGCTACTTGTTTTCTCCCTTCAGCCTTTCAGGTACATTCAACCCAAAGTGCTACCGTGCTTTCATGTACTTGTGCGATATATTCAACCAGGGATTTACTCTTTATCTTGCAAGATTCCGTTTTTTTTTTTTTTTTCCTTTGATAAATCTTTAGGAAATTTCTCCCTTGGAGAGAGGAGACTTGATAATGGAGCTGCGCCGCTCCCGTACACCTTATAGACTGAACTCGTTGCAAAGTACGTCGATTTCTACAAGGACGCTTCAGCGTATGGAGGCTCCAGCAACAGAAACTCAGATTTTCGAAGCTGTTCCGGGAGACTGAATCGCGGCATCACAGCGATTTAAAAAAAGAAAGGAATAGGAATTGCGCGCAGCTGCGGCATCGAAACTGCATAAAAAGTGCATCTGAGAACGCAGTCGGTTTATTGATAGAACGACGCGATTCATCTACTCTCGAGCCTGGAAAAGAGGAGCCACGGCAACTGCGCAGATGAGAAGGAAAGACTGATCGCACCCAAGGTCACCGCTTGGGCACCGCCGTCCGCACCGTCTCCGTGCCGCACTCTCAAGAGCGGGAAAATCTCGCTCGTCGCTGAAGCTGCGACAGAGATTCAACTCCAGGCAGATCAGCTGTTTCGAGTACCGGAGACGACCTTACTCCTCGGATGCGTTCGGTTTCACGCACGCGGTAGCATCCTGCTGGGATGGCGACGCCATTCGATCTGGCGCTCGCACATTCTGGAGAAAGCTAAAAAAGACGTTTGACGAAGAAGTTTGATGCGTGATCTGTGAACTTCCGGTTTGCATCGCAACGTTCCATTTCTCATTCCCAAGTTGGTGATGGCAAACGGTCCCGAGGCATGTTTCCTTGTCCCTATGAGCGGTGTATCGATCACCCCACCAGCACCGTTGAAAACTTCGTAAGGTTGTCACGGTTTTGTCGATGAAGAAACTCCTCGTTCGAAGAGGAAGCTGGCAAACACAAGGTTTCATCTGTGTTTGAAGTTTTCCTGCATCCTTGCTAAAGCACTCTTTGATCCAGCAGCAAGCAACTATTAGTTACCCATTTTGCAGCCGAAGTCGCATTTGAATTCACGGTCGACTATGGGACGCGACAGTCCGAAGTCCAAAAGCAGCAGCAGCAGCAGAAGCATGACCTCGAGCACAGAACTCGCGGGATGCCTACAGCAATGAAACTTGCCTGGAAAACTCCTAAACATGAAGAAGTTGAGGAAAATCGGTCCCCTTTCGTAAGTTCTGCTTGTTTTGTTAATTTTGCCCAGGGGTTTCTTTTACTCGTCTAAAGAGCAGCTAAAACTTTGGCTCCCTAAAGCTCGCTCTTGAATCTTAAAGACTTGAATTTCCATTCCTCTTCAAAGAAAAGTGATGGAGAGAAGAAATCCATCACTCAGCATCATGTTATTGTAAAGGGAAAACTCTCTTGGACGATCTTTTGCTTTATTTCTGATTACTAGTTGCAGCATTCGCAGATCTAAAAAGCATCGCCCGCTTTCCAATTATCTACCCTTAACTACACGATCCGGTCATAATCTCTGGCGTGTGCATGATGACAGACTGAACACAAAAGTTGACCTTGAACGATCTCTGCTCACCGCCTTCAGGAAAAATCCCACCGATCGTTCCTGCATCGTCGAACTCCCATCGTACTCAGGAGGAAGACACTTTTCCATCTCTGCACTGTCTCCCAGCTTTGAAGAAGTCTTGTCTGTTCTCTCGAGAACCTTTGAAAGAACTTTCCTTCCAGGTTGCTTTCGGCTCATCAAGGAAGCTGATGGACGAGGAAGACCATGCAAGAGACAGGAGAAACTTCTTCATCCTCCGTTGATCCAGATGCCTCGCTCCGAACCTGCAGCCCTTTGCTTCCTAGCTTCATTTTCTCCCGCTTGACACTTGCAGGTGAGCAGCCGCTGGAGCAAGGGAACGCTTCTGCCGCAGGACAAATTCTGAAGAAGCGACGAGAAGAGAGTCTTTCTACCGTGAGAATTCCAGGAGTTTCCGTGCGGCTTCCGGGTTTGCCTCTCAGTCAACTTACCGTCTGTGCTCGCGGAAGAATTTTCCGATTCTCTCCCGCAGAAAGGGAAAGGTTAGACGGAGTTTCCTGCTTGACGACCGCCCGCCTCTCAACGGCAACTTTCTCGGCAGTCACGGAGGGAGGACTCCAGTCGTGGCTCCGAAAACCGAAATTTTCGCCGTGTGGACAATTTGCCTGTCACGTTCGGTCGTTTTTGCCCCTGTTCCGTCCTTTGTCTGGAGTCGCAGGAAGCACGCTGCTGCACGTGGCGGCGGCGCCTTGCTCACGAGCTGCCAGGGTGCGTTCGTTCAGCGGCGTCAAGGATGGCAGTGCTGTGTAACTCCCGCTTTCTTGGCAGCTTTCCAAACAGTCCCACGCTGGGAATTTCGGGGGAGCAGCTCCTTGAGCCTCTCTTCTTCCTTCCACCTGGAATCGTTCCTGCTTCCACGGACAAGCCGGACCTTCGGGCTCAGCTGCCTTCCAAGTGGGCAGGAAAAAAAAGAAGGGTTTCCAGGACCCTAGCACTCCACCTGCGTCTCTGCAAAATGATTCAGGTGACCAGCCACTGGGGCATTTGGCGGCATCGGTACTTGTTCTCTCTAGATGGAGAGATTAGTGCTGGCAGGAGGAAGGGCTGCGGGCCGCAAAGAACGGCAAGCTGACGAAACTTCCAAAGCGAACGAAGGGAAAATCGGGTGCAGCCTTCTTCGGCTGAGGATTTTCTAAAGCTGCTCTCTCGAGAGGAATAAGGTAGAGGAGGCTGGAGATGTTTGCAAAAAAATTCTTTCGACTTTGGCTGCGCACCTGACTGCGAAGCGAAACCCGGAATCCCTGCAGTCTCTTTTTCGTTCTTCCTCGAATTTTACCTATCTGCGTACATGCAAAAGTATACTCTCTTGCACCTCTCTCTTTTTTTTTTTTTTGTACGAAAGCAAAGTGTACTTTTATTTTTTTCACACGCACACTGCCCCAACGTGCGAATGATTCTTTTCCTTTGGAAAATAAGAATATCAAATGATATTTTACACTTAAACAGCACTTCGAGTAGATAATGTCTTTTTTTTCTTAAAAATACTTACCCACAATAGTATGATTGATGCAGAAGTGATAGCAAAATAATAAAAACCAAGTTCGAATGGTAACGACGAGTTTAAACCACAAGTGATCATTGCAGAAACATGCGAGGTTCCAAAGATTATTTGGAAGTCCCTGACTTCGAATCCTTTCGAGTGAGGCAGGAACATAATTTATAATGATTCGGTTGTTTTCGCGTGCAGGAGGACGAGTCCACTGACTAATGGTCCCTGGAGACCGACAAAAGGGATAAAAGTTTGGCGTACGAATCTTCTTCCACTGTCAAGCCTTTCACATTCTCGGTCCAAACATAGCATACACACAAAGCCGATGGAGCCTATCTACATTTCAGGAAACCTAATGGTATGTGATGTCCTTAAATGTGGTTGATGAAGGGATCAACTGGCTTAGAAGACATCGATTGGTTTGTGAAAGCTTTACCGCTGGAATCGGTTTGATAATTCCAACGCAACGACTTCAAATATGAACATCATTCCTGTCTACTCAATGCACACAACTGAGTGAAAGGCCATTTGAGAAGGATTTTTTAGCTTCCAAATCCTCAGAATCTATGGACTTTCGAAAGTCCATGGATTTTAAAGAAAACTGCAGTTACCGAGGGACGCTCATCAAAGTGGAATTTCAGATGGCACCCTGGGAGAGCTGTCTTCACTGTCATGGAGACCTGAAGCACTCTTCGAATGACTCTGTGAAGATTGTCAAGCCACAATCCTCCCGAGTGGTCCTGGTAGGACATGCGGACGAGCCCTAGCGCGAGATCATGAAACACCAAGACGTGTTCCCAGGCAAGGGCAGACGCTTGGTGGGTCGTAAAAATGGCCTCCAACAGTTTGTCTGAAATCAGCTGGCGACGAGTGCATCCCAAGTGCCTCTCGTCCTCTGCTGCTATCAAATTCCTGCACCACCAAAAGTGGCCCTGCAATCCATGATGCAGCAAATTCCACGCCACAGCTTCGAGTGCTCGTGTCGAGCTCTTCCTGTGATCCTTTGCTGCTTGTACTCTGGAGATGCATCCTCGTCACAGATCTGCCTCCGTGCTTTTGATCACTCGCAAATGAAAACAACCCGCGGATGAAACGCCTTAATGATGCTCGCTCAAATTAGCCTCCTCGATGATGAAATTTCTCGAGGGCTGACAAGGAAAACCGTGAATGCAAGTGACGCATACTCTTCTCTCTGCTTTAGAATATCCAGAATTGTGGAATCTTTAACAAGTTTTGGAGTTGATGTTGTTTTACCGAACCCGTTCAGTGGAAACACGGAACACGAAACAAAGCAGAAACTATAGATTAACTGATTTTTTTATGGAACAGGGAGGGCTCTATAATAAGATCTATAACCTGGAAAGCTAGCGAGGATAGCTTTTCAAGTAATGGATTCTGCTTTTGAACCCAAAAGGTATCAATGCTTCCCTAAACGGCGAGCAAGGAAACACTGATCGTGGAACACTACGTTTTCCTATGACCCTTCCCCCCAAAAAAAATAAAATACGCGGAGCAACATATAAATTTTAGGGCATCTGAGCAAAGTAACTAATAAATACTGAAGAGAACATCCGAGCTATGACACAGAGAGCAATTTTGACCAAGTGTTGACATCAAAGTTCAAGATCGTTCTCCTTGAAGAGATCGAATGGATTCAGTTCAGATTTTTCTCCACGAGTTTAGAAAACCTTTTACCGTGAAACTCATGCGAGAGGCTTAGTCAACTGTACAGAGAAACTCAACTCAGAAAATGCAAAGATCCCACAGCAGCACTTAAAAATGACAGGAAAAAGAATTTTTCAAAGTTGTTTCGTAGATGGAAATTCCGATGAGAATCTGTGAGACTCATACTTTATTTCTAGTCCTCCAACGTGGTTGAAGACATTGATGATAGCCTTTAAAACTCTTCGCTGACATCCTTTCGGACAGCCGTCATTATGAACCAGCACTCTCCTGAAGAAATCCAGGAGTCCCTAGTAGATTTGACAAGCCGTGACAAATCTGGAACAGAAAAAAAAATGCAGAGGAAGTCTGGAAAAGTCTGCCGAATAAAAAAAAGAGGCCTTTGCCACTCAGTTTTTGAACGTTGTGCAGCCCTATGACCTCAGCAGCTCTTCGTTTCAAACGCCATCATCGTCAAGAATAAAGCAAAATCGGCAACGAGTTGTAGTTGACAAAAAGTGCGGAGTGAATTCCTCCTCCTTCTGCCTTTCGTAAGGAAAAAGGATTGTGAAAAGTAGATAAGCATTCTTTCTTTTCGTGCTCCTGAAAAAAATAAAGATGAAGAAGAAGGAGGACTTTCGGAGATTTCTAAAAGCCATCCACGTTTCGAGGGTTTCACTGGAACAGAAGAAACTGTCTTTATGATTTCTCCTCCAGATTGCCTAGATGTTTAGCTAGGTGGACAACCCAAGAAATCCTTACTAAACTCATAATGATTACTTCGGTCACGTGCTTCTCACCTATTACATGTCACACTAACATCCTTGACTCTACTCCCTTTGAACGGACATCCAGCTGGAAGCTGAGTGCTTGTCTCATCAAACCTTCGCCACTTTCATGCCTTTCTCCACTTCTGTCCAGTTATAATTTAGCAACTTGCCTTCAGGTCTCATTATCTAGATCAAAAGACCTCCACAGATACCTTAGGTAGACCTCCATGGATATCAGATTTGTTTCTGGCACAACATGCAATGATTCATCAGGAGCAAAAACCACTCTTCAGGCGATTTCATTTAGAAGTCTCCATTTTCCTCCATGTCCTTCAACTACTGATTCTCACCCTACACCACTTTGAACTTTACGCGCTTAACCTTCCAAGACCTGCAACCTATTCCGTCTACGTTCCTGAGATCACATTCCGACTCCAAGAATTATGCACTGGCTCATCGAAAACAAGCTTTGGCGTGTTGTGGGGGGACCAGTCGTATCTACGAGCGCAGGACTCCTCTTGGCCGTCACCGTTCTGTGCTCATAGCAGACACCGGAGCCCAAATGACGACCGAATGCCGAAAACTCAGAATAAAAGAATGGTCGAATTGAGGATGAAATGGCGGCTGCAAGCTTATTCTTTAGGCGAACGGAAGGGCCAGAATATCCCCGAGAACGAGTGCCTCCTGAACCAGGCACATTCTGCAGAAGCTCCCGATCCACTCTCGGTTTCCTCTTGTCACCGTGGCAAGTGAAAGCCGAGGCATCAGCCATCCCTTGACTCGAAGAATCCCAAAGGAATCTCGGCATGCTGATCGTGGTGCTATCACTCATGCCGAACACGAGCTGTCGTGAATTCTTTCCTGTAGCAAAGGATGATGGTTTGAAGCTTCGTGACTTCTGGGATTTCGAGCACGGCTCCAGGGCCTCATTATGCTAACAAATAATCTTTTTCAAGGTTGGCAATTGTATATAAAAATCGGAGGAGATTTCAATATCTTTATACAGTGCCACTGATTTCTAGGTAATCCTATACCGTTTGGAGGGAAAAGCGGATGCAATGAGATCCAAGATGGTAAATGCGCAACCTGATTTCCCATGCTCTTTTCGATTGCAGTATTCTCTTCTCCCAGGTAGCATCCATCGTCTTCTTCCTGTATGTTGCTGTTGCAGTTCAAAGTGGGGACGCCCATGCGGCCGGCTTACCTCATTCGAAAAATGACAACGTTCTCAGCGTGGCAGAGTTTCAAAGTGATGATTCTCCGAATTCTGCCCACAGAAAGAGAGCTGAAAGTGCTGACAGCCCTTTCGACTTTGCGGTATTTGCACACTTACCACTTCTTGTTTTCAAAACAGAGCATAGGAGTTTGCCGAGGCGGCAAAGGACATTCTGAATGCTCGCGAATTCCACACGTTTCCTGATCTTTATGATCTTGGAGACGATGGATCCTTAAGAAGAAGAAGAGCGGTGTCCACAAGCGAGGGCGAGGTGATTTCTGAATATCGCCACCGCCACGGACCGAGGCCCGTTTACTATCCGATTCGTCGCCCAAGAGCTGCTGACGTCCGTCCTGACGATGACGAAACCGTGTTGGAATACCGCAGATATCCGCCCTATGGTTCTAAAAGAAGACGCTATTAGACGAGGGACTTTTTTGTTGACTTGAAACCGTAGAAGGCCGATGATTTCAATAAAGCTTGAAACAGCAGAAAAATCGCTTTCATTTCCAGCGGGAAGTTCTTGAGCTCTCAAACCCAAAGGTTCCTTAGATCGATCCTTGGATTTTGCCAAGCAACCAGCTGTACAGTTTGACCTGCTTGAGGTCTTGATCCGAGTTAGCATCCAATCTGGAGTCTCGATTCCCCGAAGGTATTGGCTCTGTGCAGATGCAAGGTGATTCCAAGAAGCCATCTCAAAACGATTTCAAAAGCAAGCGCTCTGTGGAAATGTCTAAAAAAGTTAACCTCGGTGGAATCTTAAAAAATAAATCTCGAAAGATTCTTTCCATTTTTTTTCATAGAAAAGATTGCAAACAGAGAGGCATAGAAGTGTAAGGGATCTGACTGATTGTGCAGAATGATGTGGAGCCGTATGATCGAGCAGAAAATTTTTGTTTATGCAGAGATCAAAAGATCGATTAGAGTGGTGCATTAGAAGCATTAGAAGAAGAATCGGAATGATCTCGAAACACTGTGGTCTCATCCGAAAGACTGTAAACAGTGCTTCGTGCTGTTGTAAAGCTTCAGGGAAATGGAAAAGTCTTCCTCATTTCGTGCAGTACACTGTGCGCGTAAAATTCAAAACCAAAGGACACTATGATTCCTCTGTTCCGAAACGCTTTGAAAAAGCATCACCGTAAAAACTATTCATTTGGAAAGCCTGCCATGACCAAAAAATAAATAACAAATACACGTTCAATGAGAATTATCAAGCCTTTTTAATGCCTTCGTTTGGAGAGCAGCATTTTGGACTGCTTTGCTTCCTCGTTGCCAATGGACCGGGGATGTTTGTCGCCAAGAGAGTGGTTTCTATCTTGAATTTTTCGGATTTTTGGATTGTACCGACTACTTTCCCAGGAAATACGTACCTAATTGCTTTCTACGGGAACAAGAATTAACATAGGATCTCTCATGTGCATCAGAACGATCCATCACCGTTTGGAAAATAACGTTTCATCCCTCAGTAGAAAATTCACATCCACATTATGCAGCGAAGCTTAAGATCAGCTGCTAAACGTGTGCAGATTGAGAGGGAAGATGCATTCTACATTCGCTCCCCGCAAGCGCGATTCCTGCTATCCATTGGCTACAGTTTAGAAGATTCTCGGTTTACAGAGATGCAATCGCTGGAGTAAGGAGCATTTTCCTCCCCAACCGATGTGTTCGAGAAATTTTCTATCGACTTTGCGCTTCGTGAGCTCTATGAGCTTATCTACCAAGGATTTTCTTTAACCTCCTTGGCACTGATGCATCATTTCTCATAGGCTCCTTTTTCCTGAATAGCTAACAGTGAATTTACTCTTTTTTGAAGGGACAGCAAACGTTGAGGTGATGTCTGCAATTGAAATGGAAATCATTCTTCTAGCCATTTGCATGATTTGCAGTTTCGTCTAGAGACATATTCATGCATTCATACCGTTCCAGTGGATGTTTTCTAAGGACTTATCTACTCGAAGAGGCTGAAGGACATTTCTGTGGAGTTCCTTTGGTGAGACGAATCACTGAATCCGTGATAATACTTGCTTATCTTGAAAGGAGAAAGAATCATGGACTTCTTGGGGCATAAAAGGATGGTTTTTTTTTTTATGAGTATTTTTTATTGTCAGTGCATCAGCCAAACAGAGCTGAGGCATTCTGCAATCTCAGAGACAACTTTTCTCGTCCTCGCATCAAGCTGTATTTGGTCTTTTTAATGGAATCCTACAAGAATTTCGCTCCCTAGTTCATTACAATCAAATGCATTGGAATTATTTATCATTTTTATATGACTTTTATAGGACATGGTTTCCGAAAATCAGGCCTGCTGACAAGGAAAAGCAATTGCACTTTCCTCCCCTAAGAACTTTCCATGTTTTGTTCGCAAGAAAGATTCATCAATGTCCTTGAGATGGGAACATTGCACTCAAAGTGAGTGCACAGCATAAGAAGAGCAGCAAATAAGACTTCGGAATGTATTGTGCAGAAATGCAAAACTCAACTTCTGTTGAATCACGAGGCTAACTATTATCAGACCTTAGACATACCGATGAGCTGAAAGTGCAGTGTGAAAAGACATAAGTAGTTGAAAAAGTGTACATAAAGCTTTTCCATGTATACACAGTAAAGTGTACGGCTCTTAGTTTCGAAGCGATTTATTTTTTCATTCATCACTAATGCCCTCTCTTGCTCTGAACTTCGCACAGTGCTTTGGCACTCCCTTTTTCACGTCAAACATCCTTTCTGTAAGCTCGAAGAAGTTGGGAAAGAATTTCGGCAAGGACGAAAGGCTACAGCAACATTTCTGCTCTCCGAAATCGAACTGCAGGGCGCTCATTGAAATGAGCGCCCTGCAGTTCGATTTTCTAAAGACGGCCGATTTGGGGGACCAGACGCACTTTCAGCTGAGTGTACGTTGAGTCACGAATGGTCACAGCCTCGGGTGCTGCACACAATGCCCAAGAAAATTCTGTACTGTTCAGCTGCAATTTACCGGAAGTTGACCTTGAAAAACTATTCCCTGAACCCTCCCGGGAGTTGAATTTCGTACCCAGAGCTGGAAGCTCGAAGGGAATGGAATCCAAACGATTGCTTAGAACTAAAGTGAACGATCGAAAAACTCACATACCCCTCTTTTAACTTCTGTTCTCCCAGTCACCATACATGGGACAGCCACAGAAGAGGCAGTCTCCAAATCATCATGCTTATTACCATGTCCATGATGCTTGGATCAGATGTTTAATTTGAAGATTCTCAACATTTCTTTCTTGGCAGCAAATTTCAAACTGAATTGGTGCGGTACAGCAGAGTCCCATCAGGAGACTTCAGGAAGCAGCAGTGATGATGATACGGTATTACTCAAAAATGCCAAATTGTAAACATTATCACACATCATTTGAGGGTGAAACTCAGCTGGCCGTTAGCATGCCCGAGGATCTAACAAACTGATACTTCCTTAAGGACTCCACACACATCCTGAAGCCTAGCCACATATGTCCGTAATTAATCCCGAGCAATGAAATGCTTTCATAGTGAAAGTAACTGAATAATGAAAGAGTACTTTGCAGTTTTCAGTAAATCGGAATCCATTTCATAAGTTTTTACCTATTTTCGTAAGTGACTGACTCATGCTGATTTTTCAATTCGGGCACATTAATTGTAAATTTTGTTGGTCAGCCGTACTGCAGTTCTTGGCGTACTTCGAAACTAAAAAAATCCCCACAACTACTATTTTGACATTTTCATAAAAGCATTTATTGAACGTAACACATACACTTGGTATTCCGTAACAGATGATAAAAAAAACTAAATCTATAAATATAAAGTTTATAATTTTCTGAATATTTTGGGAGCCTCGATTTTTTCGGAAAATCCCAGGCTGGGGCGTTTGTAGATCAGTTGGCAAACACAGCACGACGGTATGAGAAACATATTCGACGTCAGTTTAGGTGTTCCATCTAATGACAGACTTACCAACCGTTTTGTTATATATTTCTGCCGACAGACTGTGGTGTAGCCAAACGGAACCGATATGATGGAAGAGCAAGGCATGTCTGGAGAACTGTGGTGGAAGAAACAGATGTAAACACAAAAGCAAATGGAAGCTGCATCCATCTTTGAAATTCATTTTGAGAATATTTATACGAGAGGCGATTTTCTGATGAAAAACTAAAGTCTGGAAGTGGAAACGTGGAAGACACGAGTCAGGTTTTGACCTATGCTTTCAACTCAGACAGGGAATACTTTTTCTACTTTGATAGAAGCAGAAAGCTGTAAAGGAAAAAAAAGAGAGTAGGAAGTTGATGTAAATTCTCTTCAGGAAGATGGACTTATTCTTAGATGCTGTGGAAAGTAATGCTTTATGAAATTTCTTACAGGCATTTTTCTACAGTCACTGCTTGTCTAAAGTCTTCTGTATTTGCAATATACTGGTAATTGTCATTCACAGTCTTTGCAACTTTGGGATAGAAGATATCCTCCTAGGAAGACAAAAAATACAATTAGTATCCCAATGGAAAACAGAAAAATAAAAATGCTAATTCAGAAAACCACTGGCTGAAAACGGAAGGATTTAAACAGACGTGACTGAAATTAGTCGAGTTTTCAGATTTTTCCCCCTCTATTCTCTCTGTAATCATTGCAAAGTCTCCCAGCATCCATCCGTTGTTAGCTATGAGTTCAGGTCACGCACAGGTAACGAGAATTCACTACAGAATGACTGTTGGATTCAGATGACCAATTCTGAACAAACAACAAAAAAAAAAATTGCATTCTACTAGGGAGGTATCCATGGGTCATTCTTCTCAGCCCATCCACGATCAGGAGTGACCGATTCGAGGAAAATCTTTCGCGTCAAACGCTGCCTCGGCGTCAACTTATCCTTAAGCCACTTTAGGTGAAATGTCCACTCTGTTCTCGGTCAACGTTGAACCTGGTCAGTCGATAGAGGTGATTTTTCGAATATGCGGGGGATCTTAATTTAAATCATGCACTTAATCTCTTGTCATCACTTTCAGGCATACCGTCATTTTCCTTCTTATTTCACACTTACACGGGTGCTGTTTTCTCCAAAAACTCTGGATTGACCATAGTTTCTTTTTTTTTTTTTTTGAAAGCAGAGAGAAAAAAAAAAATGGCTCGTCATGTGATTCTTTTTTTTTTCTTTTTTTTTTTTTTTTTAGAACTGACAGAAGAATTCTCCTTAACGTTCCGCAGGAAAATTGCAAAGGAAAGTAACTCATGTCACAATACTAACTCGTAAATATCCCTTTACAGTCGGTTCATCCCTTTAAAAAAAACACAAAGGACTGCAAAGGAAGCCTTTTTATCGATTTTTTTTTTGGATCGGATAGTAACTCGGCACTCCATTCATCCACGTATGCTAATTGCACGCGTGCGAGCGAAACTCTAAACATGTGAAAGTCGTGTGATGTTCCAAGCCACTTTTGTTCCCATAGGCACTGCATGGATTTCGTGGGGGGGGGGAGAAATATAAGAATAAAATGAGTAATTCTCTTTGCCCCCAATTTTCAAGGAACTTTTACATTTCATTCTAATCTTCAAGCATTACTAGGATAATAAATCTTTACCTTGGCAACGCAGATTCTCATTTCTTCCAGTTCATGAAATGCCATAGGGTAGTTTCTTCTGAGAGATAAAACCGCCGAGTCGTCCGTGTAAAACTCGGTCTTGTTTCTCTTCAGTGCATATTGAACAAGAGCTCTTAGTGGAATAAAAGAGGAATAATTTGTTAACATTTGGTTATAAGCCACACAATCATCCGAGTCACTACACTTTATTTTAAAATAATTGGCAACATCTGCTTTCTGTTTTCGAGAGGTATTCCTTTCTTCATGGATGCTTCTGCTTCTCAGAACGAGAGACGGCCTATGGCAGATGCATCTGCGGTGTAAACGAGTTTGAAAAATGTGCGAAATGAATGCATTTAAGAAAATTTCATCATCGGCCATTTTAACTACGGTTATTATTGGTCTGCGCAAATGCTTCAAAGGCTCCCCAGAAAATCCGACATTCCACACATGATGGATGCTTGATTTCACATTTCTCAAATCTTTCACGTCCCAGTGGAGTAGCAAGTGTCTAAGAGTTGTTATCTTTTAGCAAGAAAAATTCCTTTCTTGTTCAGGGGAGAGAGAGAATAAGAAGAAGAAGAAGAAGAAAAAAAAACCACGATGGCTCACTCATCTATAAAGAAACCAGTGCTCTCTTGGAAGCAATTAATCTTTGTGAGATGCAGTGGACCCAAATGAATCCCCGGCACCCTTTTAGACTGAAAAGCCATAGCCAACAAAAGCACAGAGATAATGTACGAATTTCAGATCGCGTGACGGCTTGAAAACGAGCCACAGGCCTTTGGTGGATAAAGTTCCGCAAATGCTCTCATTTAGCTTGAAAACATCGGCAAACAGCATCTTACGTGGAGCCGTCATTTTCTGATCTCGTTTCGATGACGTTTCGCAGCCTTGAAATCTTCGCCGTCGTTCTGCTGTGACAGGGAGCTTCCGGATGTGTTTCACATACGCGATGCGTGCTCAAAGTCCACGGATGCTTCCCGCATCTCCGAAGCTTACGAAAACAGCCATGATGGAAAGATATCGGGAATTCGGTTTGGTCTGTGGAAGAGCAGTCAGCTGGACGCCATGTAGTGCGTTTTTTCACCAAACGTACACGCGAGAATTTTACGTAGCTCGTGTGCTCTCAATGAACACGTAAACGTTGCACTTTGTGGTCCAGTTTGAGAGAGATTCTTTCAGGGAACGGCTGCCTGATCTCATTGCTTCGAATGGCTGAATCCAAGTTTTTTTTTTTCGGGGGGGGGGGGACAAGAACGAAGATCCCAGCTAATAGAGAAGCAGGAAATCCCTTCGAAGGCCAAAACGACCCCATTCTGAAGAAGAACCGATGCTTTTGACGGAAAGCGTTTCCTCAGGTTCGTGGGATGCTGGTTCAAAGTTGGCAAAGATAAACACCTGCTTTAAGATGCGAACATAAACTTTAGACATCTTGATGCGTCGCTTGCTTATTCTGTTTTCGTTCTTGGTGCGAGATGAGTGCTTCAGAAGAGCTGTATCAGTTATCGACGGTCGACTTTCGTCACAGCTGTACTCTCGACAGTCATGCAGACTGGATCAAAAAGATTGCACACGTACCGAGAATCCGCGCCATTTTAAAACGGGAAGCACAAAGATGATTCGGGAGTTTGCATTTGTTGCAGAAAAATGAAATCAAGGATCGACGGCCGTCAGGGCAGAAGATTGGCAAAGGACGAAACAAACATCGATGGTTAACGTTACACTCCAACTTTTGGTTTGAAATACCGAAGCCACCGTTTCTCGTAATTTGAATTCCATAAACATCTGAATCCGATTGACCTTCGATTCGAATGGTACCAACAGGTTCATCTCTGCAATTTCCTCCGACAGTTTGCACCAGTTTTTCGCTGTGCAAGATCTACTGTCATAACCCTGGACCACTTCGTGTTAGCGTTGAAGAATCTTTCAGACTCGTGATTTCAATGTCACTTTTGAACTTGTACTTTCTTTTTCTAAATGCAGAATACATTTCTCATTTATGTAATGCTACGGGAAAACACGTCGTGACAGGGAACACCGCTGCAGCAGCATTTCCTAGATCAAAGATACATTGAATCCAACGCCAAGGAAACAATTCTGTCATGCGTCATTTCCATAAATACTGATGAGTGGACCGAAACACAAAATTCGCTGTATCCTTTCCCGAGAAAGTGGCTAAATCAGAAAGTCAAATCACCCAGGAAATTAGCAGAAGGGAAGGCTTTTGGATCACAATCACATTATGCATTGCAAAGGCAAAATATTCATGACGTGATGAAATCATGTAATCACACTAATGCTTTGCAAAGATCAGTAGCCATCGCTTGAGCCTTTGTATTTCGCTGAAATTGCTCTCGATAAAATAGGACACAAAGAGTCAGGGACAGCGAGGAGAAGTAGTTGACTTCCAGAGGAGTCACCGGGCTTTCCGTTGTCGGTCGGGAAGCCATCCAGATTCTCTCCGCTGTTCCTCTGGATTGCATTCGAATCCGTGTTACAGCAGACGAAAGCGATGGGAGGAGGAGTGAAACCAAGCTCTTTCAGTGCAATTTTCTAAATTTAGATTTTAGATTCCGAACTGCTAAGAATCCTCAAATTCTTGAATGTTACATTCACAGAGCCGCTTTCTCAACCTTCTCGAAAGGAGCACAATGATCAATTTGCCTACTCATGTCAGAAAATGAAGATGCACAGTTTGGATTTTTTCCATCGGGACATGGAGCCGTAGCTTTTTCCCGTGACCTGACTGCTTAAAGATGAGACGATGGATTCATCACAAACTTCTTGCTGACTTGTTTGCCTACTTCCTTGATTCCACTTGCCTGCTGGATTTTTCGTGCTTTCCGCGATGTTTCCCGGTCCATCATCAGCATCGAGATCCCCGAGACCGTGTAGAAGGTCGTTTTTGGATGCGAAGCCTTGCTGACTTGCTCCGACACCAAACGTGGACAATCATGAGAGCTCACTTGCAAATTCTCTGAGCGAGCTGCTTCCCAAATTTCAAGTTCAACCGCTGAACCTCCATAGATGTGGTACTTGGAGGCTGCGTTTTCGAATCCGTAGGCATGTAATTTCTTCGCTGATTTCGAAATCACAATACGGTGAGCTTCAAATCGATAATTAACGACTACCAGTCGTTCCTGACATTTAGCAGCCTCTTCATGTTAGCGCCTCCTCATTGCAACCTTGCACTTTCCGGGAATCCTTGGTAAACCAACTTATTCCCTTCGTCGCGTATGGACACGAAACGATTAAAATACTCGTTTGCCGAAACGCATCTTGGAAACTGTGTTCGAGGAAGAGTCATTATTCTTCATCTTAAGAGAGACGAGCGTTCTACTCAACAAAAAATCGAACCCGGTTTCCCTGAATGCATCCTTTACAAATACTGAGAGTGTCTCCGGGCAAAAGCAAAGAGCGAAAGACAAAAAAAAAAAAAAAAACAGAAAACAGTGCCAAGAGATTTGCCTGATGTGTCGAGGGTGAAGAAAATCAAATCTGCAAGCCACTGCGACACCCCAACAAGAAACCACCACCTGTCAATCGTCTACAAAACGACGCTTCATTTTATAGAGTTCCGTTTGTTTGCTAAATAGATCGGAAAGGATGGAAGTTTTCCTTCAGCAGCGTTCGCTGAGGTGCCCCAATCATCTGCCTCATAAATATGCGCCGTGTGCAAAGCTGCTTGACGAATTCCGTTTGGTGAATTCCACGAGACCCCCTGACTGCCGATTCCAGTTCAGGGTTTCAGCGATCACTGCCAACGAATGAATCAATTTTTTTTTGTGTGTGTGTGTGTGTTTTCCCGACGACGATTTTCGATTCTGGAAGATTGTGATCTTGCACTGCCAGCAGAACCATACGTTGTTCCCTACAGCGAGCTGTGTGGTCACTGCTGCCGAGTTCATTGCCACGCAGGCGAAACAAAAGCGAATCGACCGAATCATCGTTTGTTTGCAAGGAATTCTGACATCCACAACACATTCGTCTGCTATTAAATCCTGGAAGATGAAAAGCACCAGAGGGAAAAAGCTCGTCCGCGTGCAAGCTGGAAAAAAACGACAAGGCGCAGGTCTCTTAAACCAGTTTCCCTGTGCTTGATGCAATTTCAAGACCTTTTTTTCCCCTTTTTCGTCCAGACGGCACAAATACGGTAGCGATTCGGGTATGAAATCTCTCCAATTCGCTGGCGGCCCTGCAAATTGTGGCGGAATTCGGGACGCACTGGAATTTGATTGAAAGTTGTTCTCCCTTCCCTGCCTTCAGTAAGTACTGCAGGGAAAAGCTCGATGGACCGAGTTGCCAAGGCAAGTTTCTAGGTCTTTCTTTTCTAGGTCTCCCACTGGTCTCCAGGCACGATCTGCCCTTCAGGACGAGAAGCATCAGAAGACGAATCTCCTTTCTTCCACGGTCGGAAGGAAAAAAAAAAAAAGGAAAAAAAGGCAGGGCATACTGCGCTGCTTGCCAGGACCAACAGATCCAATGCTGGAAATGCAGCTCTGTGCGGTGCGGCGTCTCTTTCTCCACGGAGTGTCACTCCATTTTCTCTATGCTTCGCCGCCCTTCTAAAACGCTTTGGCTGGAAGCCGCCTTTCCAGCGGCTGCACTTTGCACTCCAACTCGGGACCTGAGCTCCTTCTGTCACATCCGAATGGATGGGACTTTTGGAAATTCCGCCGTCGAGATGACACTGACAATCAGTTTACAAGGTGAACGGAAGAAAGGGGAGGAAAAAAACAAAAAAAAGGAAAACCTTTCGTTTCAACGCCACCGACACGCCGTGTTCTCTTAATGTTAACAAGTGGAGTGTCCGCCTCCATTAATTGGCAAACTGTGCCGCACGTTCGCATCTTTTCAAAGACATCTCTCACACGCGAGTACTTACAAAGGATAGCTACTCGTCTCTTCGCAGAGCAATTCTCCATCGGCGCAGAAGGGTTTCGGAGCTGCCGGGGTGCGCCATTGGTGATCATACGCAGAAGCATTCGGGAATAAGAGTTCAGCAGGTGTTTTCCCTGGCTGTGGCGTTTCCACGTTTTCAGAAAATCTTATGGACACTGGGGTGCATGCAGCTTTCTGCTTACGAATGGCGTATATGATGAAATTAGTCCAGAGAATACTGTATATCTGCAAACGAATGACAAATGGAAACAGTGCAGGTTCAAACCAGAAAGGTGATGTGTTGAGGAGATCACGTGAAAGGGTTCGTGCATGTTGTGCCGAACAGTTTCAAAAACACACAGCCTCACGGAAATGAGAATCCCATCGGAAGAAGCTGTTTCGCACGTCTTTGAATGCGGTCACGTGTCTTTCTTCGTTTGCAAAGAAGGACGCGTTCCTGAATGGAAGCTCCCTCGAACCGTGCCGGAAGACCTCACAGCATTCTATCTTGAGGAACAAAGAACTTTCCATTCTCTCGGCTACCATCTACTTTAGCTGCGATGTACATTTCGAGATTTTCCTTCTTATACGATCGGTACGCCTTTTCGGAGAAATGTTGCAACCACGGATCTCTTCGGCGCTAAATGGGACGTTCGGTTAAAGTGAAACACTGTGACCGAAGGCGAGCTGAAGTTCTCAGCGCTGAAGAAATGAGAACGGAAGCATTCCAATTTTTCCACATGAAGAAGGAAGAAAAAAAAAAAAATGACTGCTCTCCAATCTTGAATTCTGAACAGTGACTTTGCCAGCCTGCAGAGCAATAGATGTTCACTCTGAGAAAATCACTTAATAGCACGAACCTATTCAAGAGTAGTGAATCAAATTCCAACCATTGAGATTCTCTAATGAATGTGCCGAGAGGAGGAAAATTCTTCATTCCTTATTCCTGAAAGCGATGAGAGCACAGTACAGGGATGAAATATCGAAAATGAGAAGAAAAAAAAAAAAAAAACGAAAATCCGTGCTCGAAATACTTTCGTTAGTTTTCACGAAATCAGCAGTAGGCAGCGCGTGGGGACTCCGATAGTCAAAGTGCCAGGAATTTCCACTTGTGCATTCCCTGATCACCCGGCATGCTCAAATACATAAGAAAAATGTCTATCCCAGCAAAAATTCGTTTTCTAGGTAACAAATTCCTAGGAACGTGCCTCGAGAAGAAACAGGAAATGCTTTCATGTTTATTTAGTTCCACATGTTCATGATAATAAATTACATCAAGTTCGTAATAATGATTTGGTATTCGGTTTTTTTTAAAGAATGCGAAGCAGAGATCAAATGGAAAGGTATATTAATTACAAATATGTTCACATCCATTTCTATTCATGTGCCATGCAGCTAAAAACAAGAACTGGTTTTAGAAGATTCATCCTCAGCCAGTCAGGAAGCGGTCTTGAGCTTTGAGAAGTAATCGAAAGTAAGGAATCATTTTTGGAGGAAAGTACATGTGAGTGTCTCTCGTTTAACATCTTGGTCGCATAGCAACAGAAATTCCAAAAATTATCCCCATACTTGCTTTGGATGGGGGATAGATGGCTTAGGAAGCGCTGGAGGAATTTCGTTTTCCAGACATTTGGCCGCGGAGCCATTATGTATACGACGCAATCCGGCCATATGTATACGACGCCATCCGGATCGTACAGAATGACGTTTCCGTTTTCCTTGATGATCCTCCGCATGGATCGAATCCGGGAGGAACGGTGAGTGAGTCGAGTCCTAATCTTTGCGTTGGAAACCCTGAAGCGCTGTCCGTGAAGAAGGAAATACCGCGTTCGTCGAATAGTTAAAACGCTCATTGCTCAAACGGATAATATTACCCCAAGGCGATTGACAGGTATGCTCGTTAGAAGTAAAATACGATAGCAAGCAGCCACCGTTTAGCACTAATTTAGATGATCATTCCCATTTGGCACATCAAACGGCTGCGATGAACATTGCATTAGAAGCTTACGCCGTTAGGATGGATGGCATTTGGAGAATTTCATTCCGAGGTGCAAAGGGTAACCCTTTCATGAAGCGCAAACGTGCAACTCGGACTTCAATCCTTGGCGTCACACCCCATGGCGGAGTTCAGACAGCCGCGGTACTTGCATCCGCCTTTTATCCTTTTCTGTGACAGCTCCACTGAGGTCTCTGACCCGACCAAAGTTCCCTATTTTCCCAATCGGCATGAAGTTCGGAAATTTTCGAAGGGCTACTGAAGCGTTCATAGTTTGTGAGGGCTTCGGAGATGATTGCCTGCTGTGGAATACGTGCAACTCGCTTCTCGGCCTTTTGGCTAAGATCGAAGTGTAGAACGACACACCAGCGTTCGCAAGATGTTTAGAGGAGATTCGAATTTCGTGTGAGATCCACCGTTAGCATAATGTTCAGCGTGGAAGAGAATGCAAAAGGAGAGAAAGCGGCATCGACGAAGAATCATCCGTCTGCTTTTATGAAAATGGAAACGGTGTTGAAAACCGTTTCTAGAGAAACTGGTGTTCGGATTTCTCAGTTCGTGTCCATGGAAACGGATGCCCGCCAACGAGAAAGAGAAGCACGTGTGTTGCCAAGTAGAGGTCACAAACGCAAGGATGGTGAGGAAGCTGCCACTTCTTGGAAAATGCCATAATTGAAGAACCATTTTTCAGAAGCGAACGAACGGTTTCAACTCGATACACGAGACAGCAGGCTCAGTGTGCCGCTGTATTTGTTTGCTATCTGTAAAGACATGGGTGCAAATGCTGCATTTTCAGTGTGTGCGACACGGATGAAAACAGGATACAACATCTTATATTGCAAAAATCCAAAGGGCCGGGAAGGCGACGGGGAAACGAAAATTGAAAGGAAGATTCCATACGGTAAGTGATTTGACGGTGGCACCCGTGTAGGTTGGCGACTACATCAGGATGTTCTTGTCTATTTGTCCTCTTTCTACCGGACGGAAAGAGGGAAATTTCAAGGACAGAGTCGTGGATGTGCTGGAATACTCAGCATGATCCGATGAGCGGAAAGTGCTGCCTGCTCTCATGGGTTTTCAGAAGGTTTCAGAAGCATAACCGATCGCTAGTGCAACAGCTCACTATTGTGCAGAAGAGCTTCGAAAGCTAAGCGACCTCCGAAAGCAGGAATCCACGAAAATCGCCATTTTCCCCCCCACTCTGAATGCCACCGAATTACTTTTAAAACTTTCGCAGAGTGCAAGCAATCACTCGAAATTGAATTTTTCCTATCGCTGCCATTTCACGCACCCTCAAAGGCAGTGGATGGATAGAAGGCGCCCACACGGGCAAGATGTTCCTTCCAAAGAGAGCAGAGCTCCAGCAATGATTGCAATCAGAGAATTGTAATGGTAATTTTCACTAGATGGTGATGCCCAGGCCTGATTGCAGAAGAAACAGTGACCACGGTCCCTTGGTATTGACTTTCATTTCAGTACAGAGCCACATCATAGTCGCTCCATGTTTATCATTATGAGAGCGTTCGTGAGTTTTCTCTCCAACAGAAACTCACGTTTCCGGAACAGATACACATTCACTTTTGTCCCTGTTTGGATTATCTTATCTTTGATACATTATCCATGAGAAGCAACAGTTTAGAGTACACTTAAGATGATCTTAGCGCAATGATTTCTAACTTCCAAGTCGGCTAAAAAAAAAAGCACAGCATCTCTTTCCCATTTATTAAAATCTGTATCTCTTAAGCTGGACGTATTCCCCTTCCAAGATAACGGACATCATTTTGACCTCAGAAACTATTCTTAGCACACTTAAGTTGGGATGTACCACTCTTGTGTGCAAGAGCATTAGTGCTGAGATCGTTTGATTGCCAGGAATTCAGTAACTCTCCTTGCGAGCTATCACTTTTTTCAGGCATCATTTGATATATGATTCCTGAAAAAGTATTAGCATATATTAGCAATCTGAACCTCGTAGGCAATTGAACTTTTGATCCAATCTGGATATGAAGTGACCTCCTGGCAAGTGGCGAACCACATCTTTTCTTTTTTACCATTCGAACTTGGATGACAAAAAGGAAAAGACACTTAATGCTTGATGGCATCAAAAGGGTAATTGAGAATAAAGTGATCCCTCCTGTTTTCCACCGTACATCGCCGCACTCGGAGGAGCTTCTGGGATGGGATGCGTCTTCGCTTCTGTGCTGAGATTCTAAAGATTCCGATTTCGCCTCGGTGGTGTTGATTGCGTGCTGCGGAATTCTCCACACGACTCAATCTAAGGAGATTTCTAACCAGCCTCTGTTTCAAACACAGGAAGCGAACCTCCCTCGAAGTTCCAGCGTGCACCGGCGAACACACTTAATAATAATAGCAATAACGAGCCGAAATGTCTGAAGCAAAGCGTTTTCGCCCAAACCGAGCTCGTCCGAGGATCGCGGTGTTTCGGCACGTGGAGGGAATTAAGACAACCTTCGTGTGAGAACGACCGACGCCCCCCGCTCTTGCGTGGTGTGCAAACACCCATCCAGGGAAGATACTTTGCGCCTCGCTACACGATTCCTACACCAAGTCCATTCAGCCCTGCCCATTCGAATGAGGTTCCAGAGAAAATAGCGGTCGCTCTCCTGGGCTCCTTCGCCAATCTTCACAATGATCATCCTCGCCAGTTTCCGAAAGCCGTCTGCATCGCTTCTCGGTTCACTTCGGTTTCCGGAGAACAAGCAACAGCTTCTTCATAGCTTCCTTCAAGACTGCAGAATCGCGCCAATTTTCTTTGATTCCGGATTTCGCAGAAGCTGTCCGTATCGAACTCTGTACGCTGCAGAGCCACTGAGATGACACTTTGCGATTCCAACAGATTGAAAAACCCCGTCACCCCCTTTTTCAAATTTTCGTACGCCGGGCAGCTCGCGCCGATATGACAAAATGTACATGGGAACAGGATCGGTGAGAAACGAGGCAAGGATCATCGCAAACGAAAATGCGTACACAACCGTACACGGATACGTCTACACATCCGTGAAATAAAGTTAAAAAATGTGGGATTATTAGGAAATGATTTCCATGAATTCAGAGATACCTATAAGTCCAAAGTTTTCCGTTTTTTTTCCGTTTCACGTCCCAGCCATGGGACTGTCAAAAAATTGGCAGTAGAGGATCTTAGACGGTAGTGGTAGGTATGTAGGTGGGAAAAGCGACATGGTAGCGGAACTCCAAAATTCAAAACATCTTCCTTTCAGAAAATAATTGATGCCAAGGCTCCCAGTCTAGCTCCTGCTCTGACAAAGCTGCCAGATGAGCCCTGCGACATTCAAGATGCTCCATGACCTTGCAACGTTTCATTTTAATTGAAAGGCATTCATAAACACACACTCGGATGCTTGGACCCCACAATTAAGGAATATTACCGTTGCAAAAGCGTTGCACCTCATCCACGAATATTCTGAACACGCTTGCACGAACAGTGTGATACTGTGATCGCTAAATTCATGTTTCTTATGTAATGCAGCGAAATTTCATCGAGAAAATTTCAATGTACCGCTTTCATAGGAAACGTTTACGTGTTTCACTCGCCAAACAGTAAGTATTGTACACCTGAAAATCCTCGACAGCACAAGAAAGGAGTCACAAGTACGTAAAATATGGGGAACTTACCATGTCCAGAATCCGAACGGAGGGTTGAGTTTCAAAAAAAGGAGAGTCGATTTTGCAAAAGTACGATTTCTTTATGCAGGGACGCTGAACGAGTTACCTTGGAACAAATCGGATGCGGAAAAACAGTAAAAGGCTCACAAAACAGCTGAAAAGAATAAAATAAAATAAAATGAAACTGAACTCTGCATCTAAGGAACCGAAATGATCTAAAACTGCTTCTTACGAATCTTATATACACATATATGCACCCGTGCGCTCAAGGGCATAACTACTTATTAAATGATTATGCACAAATAGCAGCATATACATTTACAAGTATCGATGTTGCACTCATGTGGTATTTCAAGATAGCACATCCCGAAAAATCCAGCTGGCACACAGATGCGCTCATCCAACTAACGTAAGTCGCCCCCTACTTAGGTTGGTTAAAGGTGTACACCTCAAAGATGTGACCAGTGATAAGGAGAAAAACTTCGCAGTGATCCTTTTCTTGTTTTGAAGTAAACTTGGAATCGTTGATGCATCGATGGCACAACTGGGCGGATCTTCGTTTGGAAAGTTTGAACTGAAAGCCGAAACGCATCCCAACTTTTATTTCGGCCGGTGGGGGTAATGAGGGCCAAAGTGTTGCTGTGTGGTTCGGTAAAAGACAAATCCCCGAAGTGTCACACCGTTCGGTTATTTCCCGTTTCGTTGCCTCCAGAGATATTTTCTTTTCCTCTTCTTTTCCCTCCTGAAAGCTTTTTTCCATTAAAGGAAAAGAAACGGAGGCATCGTGGGACTCTGAACCGTGATTAATCTCCATCGAGCTGCGTGATTTTCGAATCGGTGAGCGATAGATGCGCGAGCGCGAGATGAGCCCCGAGATGAACTTGCAAGGTGATGCCCGATTTCCGAACTGTGCCACCCCAAAGGGAGATGGGAAATGGAGGGAAAGCAGTTCCCTCCAGTACCGGAAATCATTGGGGATGCTGAAAATAAAGACTATTGCAATTTAAATGCAATCTTCAAACGCAGATGGTCACTTTCGCATTATTTGGCGGATGAAGCGAGACCTAGGTGAACTTCATGTCTTCTTACTCTTTGATTTCAGCCTTTGCTGAAGTCATCGGAAAAGAGAGCTGCATGCAACCGTATACGCGCGGATATTTTTCCATATCTTCTTTTACACATAGATGCATGGAGACGTGATCATTGAGATAGATAGATGGATGCCATAAAAATCACGAAAAGAAGATGGACAGCTGTCGCTGAATCCGGAAAAAAAAAAAAAACAAAAAAAAACAAAACACAAAAAAAAACCCTGCATTTCATTCCGTCTTTAAGTTTCGAGCATGCAAGTTGGCAGGACCAGTCGGCTTACTATTTCGTGGTGAGACGAATGAGTAGATTGGGTGAATCTGCTCTGTTCCGCACCGTCCACGAGATCCAGAGATCTCATAAAACGAGGAAAGACGGAACAGAGATGAAAACATGCCTGAATGGATAATTGAAGGTTATTTCCGTTGTTTATCAGGAGGTAAAAAAAAAAAAAAAAAAGAAAGGGGAGAAAGAAGATTTATTAGCAGCAGCATTTCTGGACACAGACTTTTTTTGCGAGGAAAGTTCAAGATTCTTCGCGGTACATTTCCCATGAAAGAGAATCTAACGCTGAAGAATGTCCTCACCATGCTTGCAAGTGCGGATTACCAACAACGGAAAATGATGCTGTGCACCATGGAGTCACCGGAAGAACATTCAGACTGATCTGGGATCTGCTGGAGAATTCAGGAAGACTGCAAGCAAAGCAGGAAGAATCGGCGATTCCAAGCTGGAGCCCGGAATGGTGGAATCATGGAATGCGAAGGGAAAAACTGGCTTTCAGTTAGGACCGACCGGCTTGCGGATCGGACCTGCAGCACCCAATTATCCAGGAAGGATGGTCAATGAAGGGAAGAATTAAGCGAGCAAAAGTTTATACCAAGAATTTTCCCATCTGCATCCTTTTAAGTGGAGCATTGCACAAGCAGCGTGCACTGCTCCGCTCCTAAAAGATGAGCAAGGGCGTGGGAAACAGATTTAGCGTAGACCTGCCATAGACAACCCTTTCGTTGCAGCGGGTTCGCCGCCGATCCAGAATTGTGCGAAGGGCCTCTTAAGAAATGGTGGTGGCCTGGGTCACAGCTTTAGACTCACGAAATGCATGGTTCTTTAATTCTGGCGACGGGCAGCTTTTAAGTTTAGATGTTGCTGTTTTACCGTCATTAGGAGTGCCCTCTGAGATCTCTCTCCGTTCCAACTACTACGCTCGTCCCCCGGGAGGGTGGTACGTTTACATCAGCGAGTCCCATAGGGATAAGATTCGCTGCGATTCGAAAGAGGGTGACTGCCCGCGCCTGGTACAGAATGAAGGCAAGAAGGCAAAGGGCACCTGAGCCCGAAAAGGACACCTCTGAACGACGTGGTGGCTGCTGCTGCTGCTTTTTTTTCTTTTCTTTCCCAATGGTATCTTTGGAAAACCGATGCAGATCACAGTGATTTTCGTTTCTGACTTGAAAACAGGGGTGAAGGGACGTTCCCTGAGAATGCTGAGCGCAAACCAACTCGGAAGGCAAACCAAACTCCTGTTTTGATTCATACCTTTTGCAAGAAGTTAAGCCGATTCGGGGCGAACGCCGAGTTCTAGGGCTGATGGGCACCAGCAAACCACGGAATGCAACCGGCATGTTAAAATGAGATGATGCAGGAGAAAGCCACATTCGAACAGCGCATTAATAACGCACACACTTTGAAAAAAAGAAAAAGAAAAGAAAAAAAAAAAAAAAGACACATCCATAGTGCTTGCGAAGCCCTTCAGCAAATCGCCGAGTTGCATTCAATAACAAATGAAAAACCAGCAGACTTTCCGACAGACTTGCGGTCCTCCAGCTGGTGGCAGAAATTGCATCGCAAGGGGGAGATTTCGGGAAAATGGAAGCTGCAGAAGTTTCACATGGAATTAGGGTCAGCGAACGCACGACGAACAAATGATTTGCAAATTACCAATAACTTTAGAGCTCCAATCTTCCGCTCCCTGACCAGAATATCGAAGGAAAAGTGGGTTTTGAAATGCAAACTTGGTGAACAGAATCACTCGTGGACTCTGTAAATGATGCAATGGTTTCGGCATCTACCACGATGTCTGTAAACAAACGCCCACAGCGACTTCCATGTCAAAGCAGACACAACAGTTCTTAAAGGATTCTTCACGGAGCTGGAGATTTTATGGGACCTTAAAAGCGCAATGCAATAATCACCAGTTCAATATTTGCTCAGGGTCGAGAACGCACCCAAGGGCACACACAAGAAGTCAAGACGATAAAATGCAAAACAGACAAGGGAGCCAGGCTTGCGTGATGCCGTTGCTAGGGAATCCTGAGCGAATTTTCAGCGTCGGCTTCACTTTTTTTCATTTGCTTTTGACTGGATGAGTACTCGCGGGAATTCGTTTTGACCCCTTCCGAGTGCCAATGCTGAAAACTCTGCGTCGGGGGGTCGGCAGAGGCGAGATTTTCCCTATGTTTATGAGTTTCGTGGGTTGCATGATCTTGCTCACAGAGGACCGCGTTGAAGGCTTTTCGGGACGGATGCATCAAGCACGATGGGGTCAAAGGTTCCCTTTCAACAGGAGCGTGGAACATCAAGTGGCGGCGCGAACGAGCGATGGATTCTTTAAACTTTTGCCTCGCGGTGGAGCCAACCCGAGCTTATTTTTGCGCGTGTGGTTAGGCCATTAAAAAATCTTCCATGAATTCAAGTAAAAAATTCGGCAACTCGATGCCTGTCAGATATTTGCTTACCTCTGTCGCAGGTGCCTTTTTTCTCCGGTAGGAATCTCACGGAAACATTCTGACTGAATACGCCGCCATCCCCCTGGAGCGTTCTCCGAATCCCGAAACGCCTCTTCACTACCGGAGCTCGTTCTTTGGATCCTCCCTGCTTTTTCTAGACGGTCTCTTCGGTTGTTCTGCAGCGACGATTCATCTCGTCCGCATGCGGTGTTTCCCAGACGGTCCACTGCCCATTGCCTTCCTTGATATTCATCTTTCTTTTCTCCACTGAACCAAAGGCACACAGTGAAATAACGTGATTCACGTTCTTTGCTCGATTTCCTTAGGTCAGAATTCTGCTGGTTGCCTTCACAGAGTCCTCTTCATGAGTCTTCCACGTGCCGATCTGCTTCGATGCTTCTCTCTATTTTTTTTCAGTTTCAGAGATTCACTTTTTGAGAACGGGTTGCAGAGTCTCGTCAGGGGGCAACTTTATGTAACGAAATCTGCTCCGTCTCCATCCAGGAAAGATCCTCGCTCCTTCTCCTCTTTCGATGCCTAGGGAATTTTCTGGATTCACCAAAGAAAAAGAAGAAACCTGTTCCGGGAGCACTCTGGTAGGTCATGCTGTTTTTTTTTTTTTTTTTTTGCGACGCGCACTGCGAAAGGAGTCGGAAGAAAAGTTTCCCGAGCAAATAGGGCAGCTGGAGCTATCTCCCCATCAGGAATAATCAGGACGCAAATGCGTGAATGTGACAAAAAGGAGGAAAGAGAGAAAATCAAGCGATCCGAAATCGGAGCAGAAGGAAGCAAGAACAGGTTGGGTTTTCCTCACTGCATCCCCATGGAGGAAAAGCAGTTATCACGAATTACAAAATCCGCGTCGGTGATTTGGATGCTTAAATCCTGCGGAATGGCTCTTTCTGGCACGCTTCCAGAATCGCCTCCATCTTCTGAAGCTTGCTGGTCTTGCAGGCTTCGTCTATTTGAAACGAAACATAGTATTTGAGGGCCTCGTTCCCTTCCTCTCTCTCCAGGTCTGTTTTTTTCCCTCCCCGAGCGATTCCAGCTCCTGGTGGTTCCCGACGGCTATCGCTTTTCCTGGAAATCCGGTCTGTCTGGATCGAGCGCCTCCGGGACACGGCGGCCCCAAAGCTTCCGCCGCCACCCTTCGGTTCGGGAAGGTGAGGGAGGGAGAGCACCTCGAGGCGAGCACAGCCTGGGACGAATCCAAAAGCTTCTCGGCCGGTAAGAGAGAAGGGGAGAGGAGGTCCCTTCCAGGGAGCGAAGGACGGACGAGTGGATCCGGGGAGCTGGCTCCGGATTCCCGGAGAAGAAATGAGACTCCGTTTCGTGTCCGAAGGATTTTCGCGAGCTCGTGTGCAAGCTTTGGAGAAATACTTTTACAAGGACGACTCTCTTCGCAGATGCGTAGCAGCAGCGCGCGAGATCCTCGCTGGTACGAAATAAAGGGGGAAAAAACGATGCGAGTTCGTACACGATCCGAGGCCCGTTGGGCCTCCCCGGGCGTCCGAAAACCTCTTTGCGGGAGCGCAAAGACTCCCCCTCGGAGGCGTCGCGACCCTCTGAGCACGGTGGAACGCAGCAGCCTACTGGATGTGCCCAAAGCATGCACATGAATGGATGTGTGAGGGATGGTGTTTGTCCGCTCGCTTCATCCACTGGGTTTCGTCAGTGGACCACGACGATCGAGTGGTAAAAGAAAAAAAAAAATAAAATGTTTTCCCCGGTGACGCTGACGCTGACCGCATCCGGTGGTGGAAAAGAATCTCTGGGTATAACGAGGAGGCCTTGGATGGCAGTTTGATAAGCGAGTTAATTATTTAATTGCAGAACGTTGGGATTCGGGAGAGAGAAAAAAAATTCGGTTGAGCAGCATCATCAGCGATGAGCATCTTGTAAGTGGGTCCTTAGTAAAATGCGCCCTCCACTTTCGTCACTGTTGCACTTCTGAATGGAAAAGCTCTCCTGTGAACAAACACGGAGATCATGGCGATCTTATGCAACGAATGCAGCGAGCTCTGGAAAGACAGATTTCTATCTTCCCGAACCACTGAGAAATCTTGATTTATCTATCAAAATCCCAGCAATCTTTTGATCTTTGGAACTTTTCTAAGTTCTGACAATCGATTATGGTTTTGCAACCTGGACGAAAAAGATCGAATTGCAAGAATACTTGCACTTTCATCTGGCTTGTGAAGTTGCGTCATTTCCTGATCCGAAACCGCTCAAGAGACCGTCCCTATGATATCCGAATTGGACACGTCTATGCATCACAATCATTCTGTATCAATGCGGTGACGCTTGCGATCGCACTCGCGGGGGAAGAAGAAGAAGAAGAGGAAGAAGAAGAAAAAAAGAAAAAAAAAAGAGGATGCTCCTTGCTCTCTTCAACACGGAAAGATTCCTCGGAAAAGGACTCCTACGGACGCCCGAACTTCGTGTGGCAAACACCTCAAGAGCAAATGCTTTCCTGCTCTCAAAAGCCAGGGTCCATTCTGGAATCCACCCTTTAGAACATTGTACAAGAATCCGATCAAGTCGTGCCAGGATGCTGAGACTATATTTAAGGTGAATGAAGGGGGGGAAAAAAAAAAGAAGGTGTTCACCGCTGATTGCAAAATGCACAATGGCATCTTTCAATGATACAATTCTGTTGAAATCTGCCTTGACATCTCGATGGAATAAAAACGAAACAACGGCAGAAGAAGGCCAAACAAAAAGCGGTAAGGATGAGAATGCACTACTTAGTACACAGAACCTGTTGCTTCTCGGCCGCTTTTGTGTGTGTGTGTGTGTGTGTTTCCTATACATAAAGGAAAAAAAAAAACAAAACCAAACGAACTGTTTATTCTCGATCGCAAGGAAAACCGAAATCGTGTACCGTCGTCACCTTTCCCCGTACACTCACAGCAACAAATGACATTCCTTAAATCCGCTTTAAATGAAAAATCATCGTCTTACCTTGAGATGCTACTTCGAAAGCCAATTAGAATTCGGATTGTGTGTGTATGTTTTTTTCTCTTTTTTTTGAATTTCCGCAATTTCGAAAGGAAGTGCAACAAGTTGTACAACCAGGAGTCTAACCGTTTCGAAATTCAATGAGCAACACTATTAAAAGGAATCAGTCGTGGGCATTTTCGAAATCACTTAATTGAATGCGTCTGCTATTTGAGCTGACGCAACGAAACGTACCGATTCGTTCCTCTTTGTCCATTCGGTGGTGGCTCTGCCGTGGCCGATCTCTGATCGAAGCACCTTTTCGCCCAAGATGGGATGCTTTTTATATTTGGAGCACTGTACGGAAGACCATACTGCCACAAGAGCAATTATGGAGCACGAGGATGGCACAAATAAGACAAAACACTATGCCATCTTTGGCAGCCGTGCTTAACTATGATGTGCACAAATGGAGCAGGTTACCAAGAGCGACCCGTGCTGTCTCCCTTGCAAGAGGCTTAGGGGAGTAAACAAACAGCTCCACCTCGTACGATTTATTTATTCTTTTCGTGGCGGGTGCAGGAATTCCTGAGCTCACAATTTTCGAATAAGGATGCACCTATGTTTTGGGTCCGTAACCTCTCCTCATCGTCACTGGAATCACCTGGGAAACGACAAGAGAGATGCGCTGGAGAGGAACGATAATTACGACGTGAGAGACGCAATTCACGCCCCACTTTGGCACGAGAATGGAGGGTATAAATATTTCATGAGGGATCACCGTGAACGGAGTTTTAGAATTTATACAATTCTTGATTTGGACTACATGTATCGTTTCGGCACAGATTTCACCAGCGATCCCGTGTTTCTTGGATGGGTGATGCAGAGATCATTCGGAGTGCGACCCGCAGTCAGGATGATGTCCCTCGAAGCAAAGGATCGTTGAAAAGTGCCGGAGTTTCCCCTTTGCTGGAGCAGCTCCAGGATGCTCCAGGATGTTCGCGACTCCCTCCCAGTCCTCGAAGAACATTTGGAAACGCCGCGTTGGTGCGATTTGCGGATGGGAGCGAGGAATCGTCCACACTTCATCAGCGACGCTGGCGAACGTGAGAGGAACAGGAGGCGCAGGACGTTCCAGCGGCGCCACGGAGATGAAGCAGCGAATCATGGGCGCCAGTCGGCCTTCAGGGAGCTGCGAGCAAGGTGCAAGAAAGGAAGAACTGAGCTGTGCTTTAAAAGAGAGACGAGAGAGCTTGCACGGTTGTGCGCGCCTTGCTCTTGGGTGGTGCGCCGGAACGCAGAAAGCCACCTTGAGCCGACGGCCGAAGGGTACTTCCCCCCCTCCCCTCTCCCCCTTCTCCTATCCGTTTCTGCGCAGAATGCTCGCTCGATCATTCATCCTAACGGTAGGCGGCTGCTGCTCCCTAAACACGGAGGGAAGCGGCGAGGATCTTCGGGCGTGGTTTCGCCGAGCCTCGTGGGCCGGTCTGCCCGCTTTCCTGGAGACGATCCGTTCTCCCCTCCCCCCTCATCCATCCGGCCTCCACCTTTCCGAGAAGCGGGTCCGGGGTGGCCGCTCGGCAGCGGCGCTCTTGGCGCATCGCAAGGGCGCGGCGATCGCGTTAAAAATACCCGCGGGTCTCGCAACGGGTTGCGCAACCTGCTCCGCCGCCGCCGCCGCCGTCGCGTGGACCCGTTTCTCGGCACGCAACGGGGGAGGGGCACGCGGGAAAGCGCCACAGAGGGAGGGGGGAAGAACGGCGATCCACGGTCGCAAATAGAACAACCGTATCATCCACGGAAAACAAAATGACGCAACTCGGATCTACCCAAGGATGTGCGTCGTCTTTTGGCGAGGTGACGAAACAGCTCTTCGAGTGGTGGTGCAGGAGGTGCGCGCGCGCCCGCCTCGGAGTCGGGTTTGTGAAAGAGTTGATGAGCCCTTCGTTCCCGATGCTCTCTTTTCTTTCCTTTTCTTTGCTCTTCTTCTTCTTCCTCCCCCCCCCCCCCCCCCTTCCTCCCTCCCTGCTCGCTCAGGCCGCTGCAGATCAGCGGCGACGGGTTCCGTAGTCGTGGCAGCATCGTCGTCCTCCTCCCCGCCGCCGCTGTCCAAAAAAAAAAAAAAAATCCCACCCCGGAAGAGGAGAGAGGCGAGCACCTCCTTGTCACGAGATCGCTCCGAAGCGCGCGTCCTTCGCGCGAAGGAAAACTCGAGTGCTACAATGGCGAGAGAAATATTTCACCTTTGCGCCCACTCGCCTCGCGGCCGCCCACGGTCGCCCGGCGGAAATTCTTCCTCCTGACCGTAAAGCTGTAAACAGCCCCGGAGGAGGAAAGGAGAGGAGGGAAAAGTGGGGGGGGGGGGGGGGGAAGGGAGGGCGTAAGGAAGGGAAAAAGGGAAAGAAGTTCGGGAAAGGGGGAAACGCCTGCGGACTTCGAAGCCGGGAAGGGGACGTCGAGGAGGAGGAGGAGGAAACTCCGTGAGGAGGAGGCGGTGGTCGAGAACACACCTCCGACCCTGCTGCTGCCCAGCCGTCCGTGACGGCCATACGCTCCCCCGGCGCGAGGAAGGTGGAGGGCACAGCCGCCAGTGCACCCGAGACGAGGTTTCGCGCGCTCCCCCCAAAACGGAACGGACGGGCACAGGCGCCCGATCTTGGACCTCTGCTTATCCTTGAGACTTCCATTACCGCCGCGCGCTCCCACAGGTCTTTAAAGCTCGAGGCTCGGCCCGCAGCTCAGTTCACGACGAGATCTCACCCGTGTTTTTTCTCCAGCCACCCCGGCCACGCCTGACCATGCTCCCGACCCGCTCCCTCTCCGCCAGGAAAGGACACGGTGCCCGAGTGGAAGGAAAAGCCGAGTGAAAGGGGGATTCGCCCCTCCCCCCCCACCCCTCCCACCTCATCCCTCCTTCCCCCGTTTCGACCTCGCGGATGAACCGCTGGGGACCGAGACCCGAATCTCGCGGACCGAGCAGGGTCGTCATCGCCCCGGCAGAGAAAACTTCCGATCGCTCCGGGGACGCGGCCGAAGGAGCGTCGGGATGAAGACGGAGAGCAAGAAGGCCTTCCTCGTCTGCTCCCAGCTACTTGTCTGGATGTGCCTCCTGGTCCACGGATCCGCGGGGACGCTTCCGGCGCCGCGGCAAAGGTACGTCTTTCGCCCTCGGGAATCCCGGTAATGGTCTTCGCGTTCCCGGCGGGGCAGGCTCTCTGCAGGCGATGATCTCCGGTCCTTCAGGGAAAAGAGGGAGAGCACGGGTTCCGGGATGCCACCGGAAGGACCGTCCCCCGTCAGCGGCCGGGAGCCGGACGTTATGGCGCGCGTCCCCGCCGGCGGAAGAGGCGGGAATCCCCGAGTGCCGAGCGTGCCTCCTCCTGTAAGAAACCGCGTGAAGAAGCGGGAAGAATTCGCGAACTTCGGGAACCGGGAAGGCGGGTTCGGCAGCTTTGGGAGGCAGCCCGGCCCCCCGTTCGAAGATCCGGCGCCACCCAGGACAAGGCACATTCCTGTCCCGAGGCAGCCCGAAAGGCCCCAGAGAGGCTTCCGGCCGGCGGCGCGGCTCCCTCCCTTGGGTGCCCGCCTACCCGGCCAGGGCCCACCGCCGGTGGCCACCGTCGCCGCCATCCACAGAGAGATCCCCAGGCGGAAGACGCTGCCCTTTGACCAAGGGTTCCCTCCCCTGAGCCGACACGACACGGCGGCGTCCCTCCCCGTTCCTGCAGCGGGAATCCCCGACTTCCGCTTCCTGACTGCTCCCCTGCCGCTGCCCGGAGATGGCCGGAGGAGCGCCGGCTTCACGTTTGCCGTGCTCGAGGACATCCCGCCTCCAGTGCTGTCGGGTTCCGTTCCTTCCGGACTCCTCCTCCAGGACCAGGGGCACGGCCGGCTGCGCGTCGGTCAGGATGAGAGTGCCCTCCAGACGGCCGACCACGGACGCGGCCGATTCAACGTCCCGAAGAGGCTGCCCCCCGCCCGCGAGGAGAGCTTCCCCCTCCAGCGGGACGCGCCTCCGTCCGACCGGGCGTTCCTCAAGAGGAACCCTCCCGGGCCGGGCGAAGGCGGAGAAGAGCGGCCGATCCTTCCGGTCGCTCTGCGACCCCGCCTGCCCCCGAATCCCGACGCCATAGGACCCGGTAGATTCAGCGGAAATTCCCCCGAGGGCTTGGCTGCGGTCCGGAGAGCGTTCCCGGGGAACGACCTCTTCTTGGGGGCCGATGGAATCGGCCACGAGGACAACTCCGTGCTTGTCCGCAAGAAAGAGCAGCGCGTCGGGTCCGCCTTCAGGAAGAACGCAGGCTTGTTCCACCCGGAAGAAGCGAGAAAGCGCCTCCTCCATCGGAATCCGTTGCCTGGCAGCGGGTTTGAGGAGATCGATGTGGCTCCGCTCGGGAGGCGCCCGCAGCCCGACCCCCCCCTACAGAGGGAAGGTGGCCCCGGGTTTGGCGCCTTCGGCGAAGAGAGGTCCACCGGCGCGAGGGAGTCACTGAGGAACCGCCTGAGCCCGAAGGGAACAGACGATTCATTCCTTCAGGATGGAAACCCGCTTCCGCGTCGGTCGGACAGCGGCTTCTTCCGAAAGGACTCTCTCGGGACCCAACCGGGACCGCGGAGAGGCGCTCCGGAGAACCCGTTCCCGAGCCAGCAGGTGTCCCTCTTCGCAGATGAGCAGAACGGGCTCTTCCGAGAGCGGGTTCCCCAGCAGCAGCTCGCCACTTCCTTCTCAGGAGCGCCTGGAGCCCGCGAGGCGGCACCATCCAAGTCCGCGGGTCGCTTCCCGGATCCAGAAGAGCAGCGCCCTGCCCCTCCTCCTCCACGTGCGGACGCCTCCAGCCGCCACCAGAGCCACCGGGAAGCGGTGGGGTTCTCCCCGTTTTCTTTCGATCGGGATTCTCCGGGACCCCGTTTCGCCTCGGAATTTCGCAGAAAGGATCCGGGTCTGGAGCGTGCCGCTGATCTCCAGGAGCACAGGAGATCCGGCGGGGAGGAGTTCGCCGCGCGGGATCGTGACGAGCTGGCACTGCAAAGGAACGATGACCCCTTCCGGGATGCAGATGCGTTCGTCCCAGGGAGACACTCGGGCAGCAGGAACCACGTGGTTCAGGACAATCGGCTCGAGGCGGAGAGGTTCCCCGGGCCTCCCGGAGGGTTACCGGTCCCGCGAAGCGAGGACCACCCAGGCGGCGGGGGCTTCGGCGGCGCGCAGCAGCAGAGGAACGCGAACGCTCCCAGGAAGAACCGGCCATCCCAGGAGGTGCCCGACGAGAGGGCGTTCCGAACCGGGAAAGCGGGAATTGCGAGGCAACGTCTCATCATCCCTCTCATCCGTATCCCAGTTGCAAACGCTGGCATCTTGCCTCTCCAGGGAGAAGTCGAGAGCAAACTCCTTCTGTACCCTCCTTTCTGAAACCCTCCGACTGAGGTCCTCAGCCATCGCTCCGGAGAAGGTTCCACCCGAGATCCCTGCGCGGATCCGTTCAGATCGTGTGGAAGGAGGAATGTGGGAGGCGGGCCGGAATCAATCGTCGTCCGGACGAAGCTCCGTTGCCAAGGCGACCCAGACCCGAACCACGGGAGGAAGTGGACGTTAGTGGCCGCAATCCCGATTGGATTCCGACGCCTGCTTCCGTCGCCTCCCGAAAGCGCTTTACCAGTTGGCAATCTTCAAGGAACGCCGATCACGGAAATAACAGCAACTGTGGAACAAACCACGCTGAGAGCCGGAGGCTGTGGCTCCAGTAAAAGGTGACTCGCTCAGGAGTGCCCAGGAGATCTCACATGATAAAGAAAAAAAAATAAATTCGCCGCCTGTCACGCCTGCATCCTGGAATGGTTGGTCCACTAGTTTCTTGCCACCCAGCACCTTGGAGATGACAGAGCTGCTGCCGTATCATCACCGCCACCTGAGGAATATTCTCGAATTCTCGCTCCCCGATTTGCAAAAATCCCGTTTCGATCAAGAGGAATCCTCACTCTGTATGTATCTCTACGCAATAAAGGAACAGCAGTCTGGAGCGAGCAACGTCCCAACGAAAGTCTATCCGGGATTTCCATCTGGGCGGGATTCCGCTCACCGAAGTCGAGACCGCGCTGGTGGTTGCGGAGGCCGCAGCCTCCGCTAGCGTTGCAGGTTCGAATCTCCACGTGGAGGGTCGTCTCTTCGAGAAAGAGCTGTGTCATGGGTTTAAAGTGGTCACATCCCCCCTTCCCCCCGCAGGATGATGTCGGTTGTTGTACAGGCTTCGGGTGCGGCCACACTGGTAGAAAACCAGATGCCTCCGTTGACTGGCCGAGCCTGGAAGCTGACTCTCCGAGAATCAATGAGCTGGTTCCCCTTCTCTTGGGAAAACAAGGCTTCCATCGTGTACTGTAAAGCTGGTTGACACCTCCGCATCCCTCATGTGATTGCCTCTCCAAAGTGTAAGAGCGTGCCCCTCTCTTCCGGGAGCTACCCTTCAGCGAATCGGGGTTCAGGGTTCTCTTCAGAGGAGGAAAGGAGCGGTTCCCTTGCAAGTTCCCTACGGAGAAGAGGTTCAGGAGCACATCCTTCCGGGCTCCTTTCGCAGAAGAAACGAGGAGTAGTCTCCTCCGGGGGACCATCTCGGACAAAACAAAGAAGAGGATTCTTTCAGGGTCCCATTCCCTTCGGAGGCAACCAGGGCAAGGGTTCCCTTCCGGATTCCCTACCGGGCGTAAGAGAGGGAAGGACTCCTTCCTCTGGAGTCCCTTCCTGAATTCATAGAGTGGTCCCTAACTTAGGGAGTTACCACACGGATGGCGTGGACGGTGCCTAAAAGGTCTTATGAGCCACCCCTAAGGAGACGAACGGTTCTTCAGTCGATCTCCAGGAGCACAGGAGGCCCGGAGGGAAACAGTTCCCCACTCGGAATCGGGACAATAGGCTCGAGGCGGGGAAGTTCCCCGGGCTTCTCGAAGGGCTGCCGGTTCTGTGCAGCGAGGGCCACCCGACCATCGAAAAAACAAAAAAGCGAAAGCCGGAAGGGAAGTAGGGATTTCCATCATCAGGAAAGTGAAGTTTCGTTTTGCTCTCCAGGAATGCTTGCTCTGCACGTATTCTTGCTCAATAAAAAAAAAAGAGAACGCCGCAGTCCAGACTGCGATTGACGTCCAGATAGGATTTCCATCCGGCAAAGTCCAACCCGGATTCTCCTTGGCGCGCAAAGGAGCAGTGGCCCCGATGCCTGCTAACGGGCAAGCACGGCCATCATCAAGAGGCATTAATCCTGGAAATTGCAAGAGCTGCTTTGGAGATTTCCAGTGTTTGCAGACAGACTCGGACGGCGGCGCTCGTTTCCGCACCGGATTTCCTTCGCGATTCCCATTAGAATGACGTCCAAGCAGCAAACGAGTGGACGCCTCCGTTTCCGCACGCTGAAAGGTCAAAGAGCAAGAAACTTGCGCCGTCAGCAGCTGTTAGGATGGAGCACCAGAAAGGAGCAAAGGCCCAGAGAGACCCTGAACAGAAAGATACTCCATGCCGCATGAAGCTGAGCTCGCGGTCTTCCCGTTAATCACAAGTTGGCGCCGAAACCGGAGGACCGTCTTCATCAAACATCCTTTTCACAAGGAGCAAGGGAAGAGGCAATCTTGGCTGCTGACAGCTCCGGGATGGAATCTGATGAACGGTTGGCAGCAGCGTTACGAAGACGGTCGGGTCCTAAGATCGCGGCGTTGCAGTGGGTTGATGAACGGTGAAAAAAGGCAGCCAGTTCTTTTTTCCTGGTTGCCTTCTTCCCCAGAAGCCAGACGACTCTTCAAGCCACTCTACCTCATGACCAATGCAGTAAGGGTGCAACGCTGGAGTTCCGTATTATTTTCGCGCACACACTTCACTGAAGGTTACATTGATAATCATAAATATGAGAAAGGAGCAGAATCACTAAAAAAGAAAAATTGACACTCTTATGAATTTTTTTTTCCGAAAAAAAAGAATTTCAGTAGTGAACGATTTCCCAACGCGATTTTAGACGTAGGATGAATAGTTTCATCTCGAGAGCTCCAATGACACTTCTATAATAGTTTTCGTTGCCAAGTTTTTCTTTTACTGCTCGTTCCAGTTTGCATCTTTCTCTAAAAAATAATACCAATCGAGGATCACTCCAGTCACATGAAATCAACAACTTCGTTTGAAAAGCCGGAAGAGAAGCTTCCAGCAGCTTCGATCCCTGTTCTAAAGCTAGCAAGGCCTTGGGATTTTAGAAGAATGTGGTTCCCGTGCCATGCGCAGCAACAGTTTCAAAATGACTGGACATAGGTCATGAGGGACGGCCTGGTTTTGGGATCTCCAGTGTCCGGACCAACCTCTGCTGTGATTTCAGTGCGAATCAGAAAATCTCCCGATTCTTCTCTGTACTCTGAGCATCAGCTGATACCGTCGGTTCACATGCCAAGCACGAAACGGCACTGGAGCAAACTGTTCAAGAGCAAACTCTTTCTGCTCCTGAAATTCTACTGGCAGCCGCTGTCGAAAGCAGAAATCAGTCCTTCGGTCGAAGATTCAGGACTTTCTTCCCGTTTCCTTCCTGCGGGCTTTGTTGTGGTCAGCCAAACAACAGAATTGGTCATCATTCGAAGTTTGCTGCTGGAGGTGCTCTGCATTTCAACGTGATTTCGGAGGTTCGGCGTAAAAAAGAATTACCCTTGCAGTAACCATTTTCCAATATCCTCCTCCTCCTAAGACATCCTCAGCTACCCATTAAAAACTCAAAGTTTCGTTGTATCAGTTAACAGATGCTGAATGCGTGAATCTTCCTTGAAACAGGTCAACTTCTTCATAAGAATGACGGATTGCAGTGAGTGTGTGATCGCCAAACATCATTGCAGATGAATATCTTTGCTTGCACCAGCGATCCAAAGAAACTTCTTGTGACAACGTGTCCGTGCGTGTGGGTGTGCGTTTTTTTTCCTCTTCCTTTCTGCGCTCAGATCTGCCCTTCTAGCAGATAATCAGTGACCAAATTACGGATGCAACGCGAGTGAAAAGAGTTCAACATGACATTTAGAAGATCATTGACGGTGCTATTACAGATGAACAGTTAGAATGCAAGAGCTCATTGCATATGTGAAATGCAGTGAACCCCTAAGCAAGTAAAACCAATATCTCGAGATACCTATTAGAAACGAGATTTTTTTCCAAAATCTTAGAATGCACGCCCATTTTCAAATGAAAAAACAAAAACAGGGATGAATGAATTTTTCAATTCTGTTGAATCAATTTGCCCATATGAGAGATACGGAAGTGCGTTTTCGTTTTGAAAAATTCTGGGAAAAGGACGAATGTATGCCGAATTCCATCCCGCAGATCCGCCGTTCAAAAACCGATGGATACAAGAATCTCCAAATGTTCTCTTTCCACTTTCGGGCACGGTACACCCGACCAGTACAACGCGGGTTCGTACAACGCGGCGCAAATGTGGAGACGCTCGTACGGCAGCCCTGCACCGCGCTGTGAATTAATTTCAATCTGAGGGTCAGTTCAGTCCTTTTTAAAGGGAATAAAAGCAAGTGATTTAAGTGGGTTGAATTCTGTTCCACCCAAATATCCGTGAACAAAATAGGGCAGGAAGCTACTACATGATCCATCAGTGATAGAGCTGAAACCATACAATTGCTTGCATTGATTAAATATCCACAAAACTATAAGAGCTTTTTTTTTTTTTTTTTTCAACTTTCAGTTAAAGAGCACCTTTGATAATTCTTTTTGATTTAAAGTGAAATAATAGATATTCTACTGTCATAGCTTTCAAGATGCATTTTTTACTCTTTTGTAAATACTATCGTGTTATCCATGCACAATCCATAGGCTTCGTATTACACGGGGAACATACCCCCCGCGTTGTACGGAAGACTGACTCACTTCTCTGTCTATGCATCAGAGAAGGAAAGTCCAGAGATTCAGAGAAATTCTCATTTTCCAAAGTCCCTTCTGTCATCACTGACAGATCTCAACTTTCATACGGTTTCCGATTTCCTGCAGACGATCTACTACGATCCTCCGTGGTTCTGTAGGTGTTCCGTGTCAACAGCTCAAGACCGGCGCATCATGGCATTCCAATTTCTGCTCTAACAGCAAGAAACATTTCCAAGGAAGCTGATGATACTTGAAATCAAGAGAGTTGAATCCCCTCCGATGATGGCTCTTCCAAACATCGCATCAGAAGTGCATAATTGCTGCAGAATAATTTACTGCTTCATCTGTTTTCTTGTTTGAATTGGTCTCTTCCTGAACTATTGACGATCCTGCAGCCAAGCAAGAAATCCTGCTGCATGGGTAACTTTCATAAATCCGAATGACTGCGGTTGTTGGAACAAATGACTCTAAGCCGAAGCAACCATTTCTGTAGAGTCACTCATAGCACATTTTGTTGACTTGTTCTGGATGATGATTATCACCCGGTTATGCCGGGACATTTCTTACGGAAAGTAATAAAAATACATTGGTGTAGTAGAACCCTTGGTTCTACCACGTGCAATGAACCTGCCGAAGACCGGCAGCGCGAGGGAAGGGGAAACAAAAACATACACCAAAAAATAAACACACGAAAACAGAGGAGAAGGATTTATACACGGGAAGGAGGGAGGGACCGAAGAAAGGATCACAGTCCGCTACCCAGCGTCCTCTGTATCCTGTTCAGGATACTGGCAAGTTCCATCTGTATATCGTCCGGGTGGGGCCATCTCGAGGCGCTTTCAAGGAAGATCTGCGTCCAGTGGATGGTGCCGTTGCCATTTCGGCCTCCTCTTCTGGAGTTTCAGGCCATCGTGATCCCGTGAAGACCGCAGAGGACTGTGAGGGACGCGGCTGGCAGCAGTGCGGCACACGCAAAGAGGCGTCTGAAAATGTCCCCAGGGCCGCCCACTGGAAATCCTAGGGTCATTACGAGGAGACCCAAAGGGATCGAAGGGCAGCACAGTCCACCAGAAGGTGACGGAGGATTTCCTTCTCCCCGCACCTGTCGCGCTGAGCACCCACGCTCCCTCGTATCCAGTGGCGAAGGAGTGCTTTGCACGGGATTCCTCCATGCAACACCAACAACATCGACTCCTCCTCTCTTGAAAGGGAAGGCGCCACTGTTCCAGCACGCAGCGGCCGTTTCACCTCTTCCGGAGGCTGAGCAACTCTCCCCAGAGTACAAGTCCATGGGGTGGTAAACTCGGGGTCGCAGCGGCCGTGACTCCCCGACTTCTCCACTTCCCCAGAAGTTTCTTTTTTGCTGCTATGCAGCACGTTACTTCCCACATTGCCGAGATCACGCTGTCCCTTGCGTCCCTGAAGAAAGTCAGCAATAAGGCAAGGGGAGTTCTGGATGATGGAAATTCTTTTAGGTCCTTCTGTTTTCCCTGCTTTCCTTCCAGATTTTATTTTTCAGTCTTTTTTTTTTATTGGTTCACTGAGTGCTGAAGAATCGTTTGTCTACTTAGAGGTGTCTCAGAAAGCTTTTGAACATTGTACACTCCACCCAAGAGCACGTGATAACTCCTCAATTTAGGGGGTAACTGCGGAAAGACTATCCTTCGAATCCAGGAAAGCTCCCGAGGAAGGAGTCCGTTCCTCTCTTGAGTTAGATAGGGAATCCAGAAGGGCGCCGTTGCCCTGGTTGTCTCGGAAAGGAGCTCCAAAGGAAACCACTCTTGTTTTCTTTGCAAGGACCCTCCGGAAGGAGCCGCTCCCTTGTTTCTTCTCCGAAGGGAACAATCTTCTCCTTGTTTTTCTTCTGAAGAGAACCCCGTGGGAACGCTTTCAAATTTCTCTGAACGATCGCTTCCCGAAGCACTTCTGGACACTCTGGAGAGGTATCAGTCAACCAGCTGCATGATCCCCTCGATGGATCATTCCCCTCGATGGAGAACCATGGTACTCGATGGAAAATTCCCTAGGTAGCATCCCCATTGAGTGACTAATGTGCTTGATGGAACCCCCAAGAGAAGGCTCTATGGAAAGCTGCAGTGCATCAGCAGCATTTCACAACAACAACCGAAGAGAGCGAGCATTTTTTGGTTTTCCTCGAGGGGCATTTTTGTGGATCTTTCAGCTGGTTGCTTACAGTCGCTTTGAACTAGTAACTGAACCATTAATAGAATAATCGACTTTCAGATATGAACTTCATACGATTTTCTAAAATCGCTAATTTTCCGTGAATTTTTCCTCATCATCTTCTATAAAACAACTGCATCCGCGGCTTCTTCAGTCTTCGCTTCTTCAGGACTGCTGTTACTGCGGCCGCTGTCGCAGCATTAATAAAGTCGAAAGGAATCGAAGCCATCTTGTATCTCTTCGTCAACTTAAGAATCCATCGAATTCCGAACTCTCTTTGAGATTTGTCCTCCGCTGTGACTCATTCCTTCTTCATCGTTTTCTTTAGAATTTCAGTAGTGAAATGTATAAAAGGCGTCTGCTTCATGTGTTTGTGAGCAGGGGAACTGGAGCTGCCGCTGGGTGTTCCCAGAGCCGCGGCAAAGCGTTCCCACAAAGGCCGGAGGGCAGGACAATCCAATAGCAGGTGGGGGAGGGATCCACGCTCCCGCACTTGACAGTTCGGGTCTACCCCTACCCCCCTGCGTCCAATGATGCCGGCGGGTGTTGCACGGGATACCCCGGGGCAGCAGCAACAGCGCCGCGCGCGCGAAAAAAAAAAAAATATTATTCTTTCCATCACCGAAGGGTTGCTCCAGTGATTGTCACGGGAAAAAAAAAGTATGAAATCCTGCCACTGGGACAGCAGCCACTTCCAATCGTGATACTTTGCTGGAAACCCCTCCTCTTTCTCATCTCGTGTTGTTCATGCGAGAGAAATTGTGATGTGAGCTGTTCGTACTCAAGGGAAAAAACACAGGGATGCATCGTTTCTGCTTTCTCTTTCGTGCATCCGCCGTAAGATCACGTGCTGCATTAAGGTCATCTCGTAAGCGAAGACCGAATCTTCCAAATACATTTATTTTGGCGATCAGGAAATCCTCAATGCCGTCAGAGAGGCTCTGGAGCGGAGCAGATTTTCCGACGGTCTCAATTCGCTGTCCCGCCATTGCAACATCTTCAGTCATCGCTATCTGTCGCGCTACGATGCCAAGCGCCGTTGAAAGTGAAAAGCGACAGGACCGAACCACTGTGGACTGTAATTCATTTTCGAAATGTCGCTCCTGAAGATCACCCTTGAGAGCACATGAAACTGCAAAATCGAAGGAATCCAGTTTGAGCTGCAGCAGCGATGCCCGCGTTGCAGGTTCAAATCCCCACGTGGAGAGTCGCCCCCTCGAGAAATGGATGCGCCGTGGATTTCGGGTCACCACCCAGAGGATGACCCCGGTTTCCTTACAGGCTTCGGGTGCGGCACTGGTGGAAGACCGGATGCCCCCGCTGACTGGGCGGGATTGGAAGTCGATCTGCTGGCGTCCTTCTAGGAATCAGGGAGTCGGTTCCCTTCGGGATTCCACCCCAATTGCGAGAATGGAGCCACTCTCCTCTCGGGAGACACCCTTACCATGAGGCTGTTTACACCCTCCCTGCAGAGTTGCTTCCGCAGGGTGTTTGGAAGCGCTCTGCTCCCTTCGGGAAGAGTCCTTCAGAGAAACTAAGAGTCTCTTCAGAGGAGGAAACAAGGAACAGTGCTCTTGCGGGCTCCCTCTAGAGAAGAAATTCCAGGAGCGGATCCTTTCCAGGTTGTCTCTGGAGAAAAAATAATGAAACAGGACCCCTTTGTGGATACCTCCGAACAGAATAAGGAAGTGGTTCCCTTTGTTGTTCCCTACCAAGCGTAAGAAGTGCGGACTCCTTCGTCCGGAGGCTTCCTGGATTCATAGGGTGGTTCCTTGGAGTTGTCCCCTAGCTTAAAGAGTTACCACACGCACCCTTAGGTGGTGTGGACAATGTTAAAAAGATTTGTGAGCCCATTTCAAGAAGGCGAACGGTTCTTCAGCACTTAGCGAAACAACAGCAGCAACAACAACAACAAAGAAAACCCAACAAAAAGAAAAAAACTTGAAGGAAAGCAGCGAAAGCAAAAGAACCCGAAAGGATTTCTATCATCAGGCGAGCCCGGAAGTGACGGACGCTGCGTCCCCGAATGTCCCACCCCACGGACTGCCACTCTGGGGAGCTGATCGACATCCCTCCGGAGGAGGTGAAGTGGTCCCCAGCGTGCTGGAACAGTGGCGCCTTCCCCCTCAACTGGCAGGAGTCGGCGCTGCTGGTGTTGAATGGGGAGCTGCGCAAAGCGCACCTTCACCACTGGACATGGGGGAGCGTGGAAGTTCAGTGCGGGAAGTCCACGAAGAAGGAGACCCTCCCGCACCTGCTGTTGGACTGTGCTGCCTTCCGACCGATTTGGGATCTCCCGCTACGATCCTAGGAATCCCGATGGGCATCCCTAGGGACATTTTCAAACTCCTCTTCGTGCGCGGTGCCGATCTGCCATCAGTCGCGTCCCTAGCAGTTCTCTACTGCATCCACGGAATCATGGCAGCCTGAAACGAGGGAAGAGACCAGAATGGCAGGGACGCCATCCACTGGACGCGGATCTTCCTGAGGACCACCTCAAGATGGTCGCACCTGGACATCTTCCGAACGGAACTTGTCGGCATTCTGGGCAGGATTCAGAAGACGCCTGGCAACGTACCGTGATCCCTTCCTTGGCCCTTCCCTCCCCTCTCCGTGTTTAAATTCCTCTCCCCTGTTTTGTTTGTTTCCTTTTTTTTTTTGGTTTTGTTTTCCCTTCCCCCACCCTGCCGAAGAGGACCTCGCCGGTCTGCGTACCGGTCCTCAGCAGGTCCCAAGCACGTGGTAGAACCAATGGTTCTACCACAAAAATGTACTTTTATTACTTTCCGTAATAAGTGCCCCTGCATAACGAGTGAGAATCGCCAGGCGAGCCCATTCAACTCTGAGTGACATTCGCTGCTTCATGACTTGTGTTCATTGTGTCTTTTTTGGAAATTTGGATGCAAAGAAGACCTATGGTCAACAGTTGGACGGTGTTTTTAGTACTGGCCATTCCCACAGTTACGTGTGACCCTACTTTCCAGTCTACTAAACAGCGTCCCCGTCTGTCGCAACCGTCTGGGATCCCACCCCGATTAACGCTTCACTTCTTTTGATGCTTCACTGTTTCGACACTGCAGCTGCCCTCTCCCTATACTTTCTTCTTTCGGATACGGATACGGATCATTATCTGCACCATGCCTTCTGACTTCGATTTTTTAGTGATCGCCCTGCGCAATCTGAGTCTGTGATGTGGTGTGTTCAGCTACTCCGACTGGACGATCCAGAGACAAAAAAAAAATTCTCCATCCTTTTGAGACAACGTCTGGAGATATGGCTGCCCACTCTCAACGAATTTGCGTGTTCGTTGTGTGCGGGTCCTCGGAAACTGAGCAGGATCGCGCCACAGTTGAACTGAAAGCTCGGACGGATTCGCCGCATCACCTGGAAGTTCCCGGATGATAATTTTCATCAATCATTTGCAATCATGTAGGAGGTGTACTGTCCACGGCACGAAGGATTTGTACTTTTGTTCGATTTTCTCATCAGTGCAAGATCAGAATGCAATCTAACTGGATCGTATGCTGATGAGAAAATCCACTTCCAGTACTACTACTGAGGTGAGATTTTCCATCCTTATGACCGTTTCAGCTGATTTGTGCCCACGCTAGTTCTCCTCTTGCTTGCATCCCTACTGATATCCTGAAGCCAGATATTCTAATGACGTAGATTCCGCGATTGGCGGGGCCCGCCTTATGACACTAGCAGCCATTGTGGAATGTGGAAATGTGAGACCACAGTGCTGGATTGAATAGAAACAGTTCTTCTACTTTAATGCACAGACGAAAAAAGAAACTTGAGAATTGCTTTCGCTCAGACAGAAAAAAAAAAAAATCACTCATCCTAGTGCACAGGGCGAATTCTGGAGTTTTGATCGTGTGCTCTGGTCAAAAGCTTCAATGCAGAGGCTATCCATTTCGGAGTTCATTTTTGTTTTTTTGTTTTTTCAAAGTGAACCATTCTAAGACATTTTGGTGATGACCTTCCTGTGCAGAATTTTCTCACACCTCAGTAAACAGCTCTGAAAGTATCTCTTTTTTATATGCAACCAGCAGTGTATTCTCATTTTGATATCGTAGATGACATTTGCATATTCGGACGATTCGTCATTTCTTGGATTCGATTCGAGAGAGATTATAGAATGATTCGCCGCACGCATAGCAACGGTCTGCACCATAGTTTCAAAACACGGAGAACCACACATAAGAGGTTTTGATTTATGCAGATGCTGACTCGTTGGCTCAATGGCATCTCTGCGTTTCCATGGATGTTTCTTTTTGCTACAGGTGACGCTACTTGAGGCAGCTATAAGCTGAATTTCTGAAATCGCGCTGGTGTCTAATCAGGAATGCAGAATGATGAGGCAGTTATGATTTGAAATGATGGTGTCCAAGGATAATTGTCAGAACAACGCTTATGACCTCATAAAATAAGGCGGTGCTTTCATGTCCTCCTAAGTAAATCACCGAACGTTATCCAGATTCCCTTCCATGCTGACTACTGGAAATTCCAGAAAAACTCTTACAAGAAAGAAAAGGAATGAAGAAGATGAGGGAATCCAAGATCGAAATTCATCCTTTCATGAAAAATTTCAGAAAAACTCGGAACGAGTAATAGCTATCAGCCTGTAAATGACAGTTTTTTTCCAAAGGCCTTCCTCAGTTACTTTTCAAACTATTTCACGACATCCGAAGCGGAACACCCCATTTTTTCTTTCTTTACTTTAAATGATAACTTCTTCGTTTCACTGTTCATTATCCGAACTTAAATCATGTGTCTCCACATTATCGCCTTACTTTGCAGTGATGAATTAACCCTTGCATCACATTTTACACTGGCCTATTTAGTTTTAAGTTCATACTGAACATCCCTCAGAGAGTTCGAACTCTTCAAAACACTTCCGGTTTGTCATTTTAATGAAAGCATCATGGAGGATGCAAAAGTTTGGAGTTCAGCTTACTGCATATATGAGAAGCGGCCACTGTAGTCGCAATTCAGGGAGAATTTGCATATGATTCAGAAAAAACAGTTTGCTGGATTTCATTCTATCTTCCAGAAAATAGAGTGTACGTAAACGAGTACTATCAACGAAATTTATGTATCTATCGAGCTCGGATAGCCACATGTTCACATCGGGCGCACGCGATCAGTTGTGGTGACCATCTAAAGTTTGGCAAATGCTGACTGAAAAAAATGATACAGAGTGCGATTTGCAACGTCAGAGTTTCAAGACTGCGGAAGAAGAAGGCAGAAATTCGGAAAAATGCACTTTACAGAGCATCCAATCGGTTTGAAATGTGTTTGCAAATGCGTTTAGGAGTGCTTAATTAGATGCCAAATGAGTTGTGTGTACTTTGATGTCAAAAGAAGCTCTTGAAGTCTTTGCTACGCGCTAACCCCTACGATTTCTTTCAAGCAGTAAGGCTTTCAGGGTCCCTTTTTTCTTCGCCGAACTCGAATCCTCTCGAATTTCATGATTAATGACTGGAATCCTTCCATTTAAATGCATGAAACGTAAAGTTAGAAGATGCACGGCTTCTCATGCAGAAGATCACCTGCTGAAAATAACACGCATACAAATTGGATGTACTCTTTCTGTCATTTTATTCTGAAAAGGAAAGAATTCAGCGACCACGTGACGGGCAGCCTGACTGGGGTCACTAAAGCATGTTCCAAAATTCTGTGAAAGATGCTGATTTTGTACGAAGTCAAGAGGAAGCTGAAGCTGAAAAATGGTATCAAGTAAATCCCATTAAAAATAACGCTAGGTTTGATAAACGAACTATGAGTGATAAGTTCAATATATTTAAAAAAGATGAAAATCCAGCTATTATTTCATCCATCAAAATGGAGCAAAGTGACGTTCGAATCGATCGGAAAAATGACCAAAGAACTGTTCGGTGGGACCTTAACGAGTTCCTTCGAAACGTTCTCCTAAGGAGATTTCCAGTGCCTCCTCATACCCAAGAAGGAAAGTCACCTCCTATTTTTCTAGGGTACCCCATAACTGGCTGATGAGGGAGGAGTTTGTCTCAGACTTTTCGTGTTTCTCACCTTAAAATGAGGTGACTTGCGATCAACGACCTCAGTCGTAGATTGTCGCCAGGATTCCTCTCAAAATAAGGACATTGAGGAAGGATGAGAAATCCCATCAAATAGCTTAGAACCCTTAAAAAGTCCGAACTAGGAGACTTGGCCGGAATCGTCTTCTTAGCGTTCATGGTTGATCCCTTGAATTTTCTGGAATCGGCGATTTGCTTATTCACTCCTTCGTTGTGTTGGTTGAAGTAGGCAGCCACTTTACAGGAAGCAGCAGGATTGTGTGTGCCTTTGGCACAGCTCGGGGAGGCAGGAACAGAAAGACATTACGGCTGCAAACTTGATCTTCAGTGAGGTATAAGTTAGCTAATGATATGGACTGCTGTTCCATTGAAGTGAGTCGTGTGAACAGAAAGCTGGTAGGACCTCAAGATTGAGTAAAGCAATCCTCGAGTGCGAAACCAATGCTCTTCGGATGAGGAATTGGATATGGTCTATTTCCCAGAAGCCTCTACTTCTTTGCTACTGTATTAAAGATCAAGTTACCGAAAGATGCCAGAGGGACTGTACAATTCTTCAGAATGAATTCCATGCCACTGGAAGCAGCAAACCAAGAAATTTTTGTGAGTGGTCATCAAACGTTGAAAAGTGGATCATTGTATCTGGTGAATGAAACAAGAGTGCAAATCACGAGCTTACTGCACAGTCTACCTATTTTGAAAGAAACCCTTTAATGACGTCAAAAGAAAGAACGAACTTCGTTAATTAATTTCTGCCAATAGCACAAGGTAGGACAGCAAACTTTGCCCCACGATAAACACGCAAATCACTATCGCAAAGCAGCCTATCTCGCTCCATTGTCCACTTTATAGTGAAATTTACAGGCAGAATTAATGCCAATGTGCTTTCTCCATCAAATGCATGGGGAATTCCAATCATTCCAAAGAAAGGAGTTCATAAGTGAAGTCAGTCTGCAAATGGAGCTGGAAAGTGACCAAGTTGCACATTATTCTAACTATGGAAGAGTCTTCTCTATGAAGCCAAGCTATTTAACAATCCTCATAATAGTCATAGCTCTCATATGAAGTAACAACTAGTAGATCTTGGCGCTCTTCTGTGGGAAATCCTCAAAAATTGATAAAACCCAACTGCAGTCAGAATTTTCAAAATCTGCTTTTCCCTTTCACATCTGCTACAAGTACAAAAGGTCTGAGCATCCAGGTCTTTAAATTACTGTCTTTGAATTTGATGGGATTTCGCCGTCAGGAGGTTGCATTATTCATTTTTCCGAAAGGATTATGGGAAAGATGGAAAACAATTAGGCACATCATTCGTGGAAAATAGCAAACTGCTGTTTGCGTTTCAAGCGAGCTTTAATTGAACAGAAAACCTGGATGTGAGAGAGTGATCTCATTCAGAGGTGACGAAAAGCTTCAAGCAAGAAGTTTGAAACGATACGAATGCTTTACACCAATTGCTTATGGAAGACGATTGACGACGTACCTACGATGCGTCATATGCTGCATCCTAGAAAAATCTCTTAAACTCCAGAGAGCAATTCAGGAATTTCAGGATTCGCAATCATCAGAACAGCTTGCTGCTCGTCCGTGAGCTGCACAGATTCGGTCCATCCAAAAGAAACGCACAGCGTGCGTGAAGAAGCTTTCGGAAGCTGTGGATCCCAGTGAAGGTTGCGGCAACTTCATTGGTACAGAGTCAATTCGATAGATGTCCGTCGCTTGTAACTCACCGGCAGGGCTTTCCACACCAGCCGACGCAGCAGCTTTACTTGTGTACATTGCTATGTGTATACGTACGCACTTAGAATGGCACCCATGGTTATCCGATGCCAATCCTGGAGATTACTGCGGAACCAAAATGCTGGGATTTCTTTAATCGCAAAAAAAATAGGCTTGATAATATTTTTTTTTTGCGTGCTTTTGTTTGTCATAAAGGATAGAATGCGAAGAATCGTAAGCAATAGATGAAAAACCTGATAAGAAAGAGTTCACGAAGCGTTCGCCAAGAAATAGAGAAAGATTGATAGCTCATTCCAGCAAAGTTATTATCGTAACTTTCAGAAAGACATCAATTATATGGTCAGATCTTTTCAACGTTGAGCAAACTGTGAATCTTCTGACATTCTGATGCACCTTTGCACTTCAGATAAAACAAAAATAAAAGAACGAAGTTATCTTTTCGGGCCGGAAACTAAACTTCAAATTGGTCAAATTACAAAATCGGATTCATCGCTATTGTTTCAAACTTTATCACTTTTCATGATCACAGTGGTAACAGTAATGATAGTTACTACTTTGTCCTCAAGATTCAGCAGCTAAGCAGCTCTGCGCATTGAACGAAGAGAGGGCAGAAAGCATAGAAATCAGAGTGAAAGCACAAGAACCATAGTCAATGAACAAGAAGGCATTTAAGAGAAGCAGGAGTTCTCGAGTTGCATCTTCAAAGAACGCTCATTGCTGTGCTGGAGCTGCAAATTCTGGAGACTCGCCGGCAAAGAGCTTTCCATTTGGGATGACGAGGATTTCTTCAGCATAGAAAGAAGTAAGGTGTGCTGAACCCAAGATATGCAAAGGAAGGATTAAGATGTATTCGGTATAATCAACATACATATATACAAAGAAGTGTACCTTAAGTTCGTCCTCCAGAAAGCAAGACGGACTTTTTTTTTTTTGACTCGAAGAGAATTATTTATGCCATCGGAAGCACTACTCGCCTGCATCGAACTGAACTGTGCGAGTGAAGCAAAGTCTGTGAGGAACCCAGCGAGGAGCAGACTGGAGCCAGACAGTAGTAGAGTAGAGAAACTCGTTGATGTCACTTTCAACTGTATTCCATTTCGAGATAGAGTTTTGTATAGTTTCCCCGAACCGGAAGTAGTTTCTGGTTGCGAAAATTGGGTTAGGATCAAAAGAGAACCGAGTAGCAAACTGGAGTCGATCAAAGACTGATAACTCGAAAAAGAATCACAAATGACCTCAAACAAATCAAGTGAATTGACGTGCACGTCATCGAGATGTTGTTTATCATTAGCAATTTCCGAAGGAGCCAAACTTTGGATACATTGCATTCAGGCAAAGATTCATTTACTCGGAAGAATATGAAAGGAAACGTGGTCATCATCAGTACGTGTCCGCCGATACAAAGAAAGAGTTTCGTTTTCATGCAGCTAATCCAAGGACTGGAATTATTCCCGACTTTCCGTTTATTTGGAACGAGGAAACAGTCACGAATAAGGGACGTGTCATTACTGACCAGAAAGGGATAACTGTTTCGTCTTTGCTTGGGCATTCTTCGCAGCAGCCACACAACGATTCCTAAAAAAAAGGTACAAAAAACTTCTTTTAATTAAGATGAAGTTTACCGACGAAGATCTTTTTCCACAGATGGTGACTTTTCGCGCAGTCGGGGATTTCTAAAAATATCTGCTCCCAAAGAGGGTATTTTGAATATGCCTGAAAGTCCTCTTATGCACCAATGAAGACTATCGCTTTCTCTTGACTGTGCACTCTTGAGCCGCCAGCCGCTTTGTCCAAATAGACCAATAGACTCCGGGTCTGAAACTTTCGATTGTATTCACTTCGAATTCATGAAGAATAGAGGTCCTCACATCCATTTGGCCGAGGGATGTGAAAAGCATATGATGACATTTGTTTCATGAAGATGGGAATTTTTCTATCTGGAAGGAACTCACGACCAATCGAGCCGTAGAGAAAGTGCATCTGTGAAAATGGTCCAAAGGGAAAGTGTGTGCGAGCCTCGATAGTGACTGCGTCAAAGAGTGGACAGTTCTGATTAACACGAAGTATGAATTTCACGCATTTATCTTGCGCGGATCATGAAGTAAACAAACACAAAAACTCACTGACTGTCTTCTGTGAAGAATTTCAGACGTACAGCGGACGATCTTCATTCTGATGGAACAAAAGAAGCGATTTTCTTCGGATCCAAGCGGCAGCTACGGAGGAAATTTAAAGCAGATGGCACTTCTTGATTCATTGATGCTACGTTGCGCGACCGGAAGTGGTAGCAGATGGTGGTTCAACTTGGTTTCCTGCTTGTTGTTATTTGCCTGGTTCCTCCTCAAAAAAGAAGAAGAAAAAATTCCGTATTCACTGCAATGGATATACGGACCTCATGTCCATATCTTTTCCCATCGCTTCGGTCAAAACCTTTTGCCGTTAGAAAAGTGATGTAGAGCTCGCCCATCTGAATGTACTCTTTACGTGTCCTTACGGCTGTGTCTATTTTCACTAGGCCTTTTTCCTTTTATGATTAAGGAATTCGGATTTGCCTCACGTAGCAGGTGGGGGATTGGCCACGATCCTTATTTGCTTTGCTGAAAGTGAGATTGTGGAGCTGACTTTAGAACGAGATAAACCTCTTTCAGCAAGGCTGAGCTTTGCAAAGCAAGTCAGTCTTTAAAAACCTTCCAAACCATGTTGTGTTTAGAAGCACTGTTTTGAACCGTGAGCGTTTGTTTCCTGGGAACACACTGCTGGGCGTATGCAAATTTTCATCATCCGGACAGACGTGAGATGGGTTTTGCTTCTTCGACGCGTCTGTGCTCGCGGACGTACGCTTAGACTTACAGACTGAACTTACAGAATTGCACGCCAAAAACCGTCCTTGCTCTCAACAGAACTGAAAGCAATCGCAAAGTGCGATTTTCCATTCAGAAATTTCGAACAACTTATCCCATACTTCCACAAGATTGCATTTCCTCTGGTTCTTCTTCCTGTGCTGAAGTGAAACTGCCTGTGCCAGAAGAACCAACCCACTCAAGTGTTTTTTTCTTCTTAGGATGAAGCTGCAGTGATCAAAGCCAATGAGATGAGTCTTCAGGAGCGAGGATTTTCGTAATACGAGAAAAATAAAAATAAATAAAGCAGCCAAATCGGATCCAGGTGGCATTCTTCACAGAACTTCTCACAAATCACTGCTCAGATATTCCGAGCTCATTTCAAAGCACACAAGCTAAGCGAAATAAAGGAGATGTGCTCTTTTGGATTCGTTTCGTATGTCCATTTTGCTATTACAGCAAAAACTCCAGCAATGTTTCCTGCACGTCACGGCATATTTGGCTTCCCCTTCTATCGAAAGACTGTGGTGCCCGTTCCAGAATGCCAAGTTTTACTTGCCGGAACGGGCCGCGGCGTGGAACGCTTTCGCGGCCCCCCTCCTTCGCCCCCTACTTTTTGTTTGCTCCCCTCCACCGATCATGAAAAAAAGGACCGAGGTCCTCCTAAGGAAAGCCCTTTGGGGCACAGAAAGGTCCCGTGCCCGATTAAAAGACATGTGCGCTCCACGCAGGGACGGTGGCTTGGGCCTCCAATTCAGAAGACTCGCCCTTGCGGCGGCGTCTTGGATGACGCCTTGGTGCGAACCCGCACGGATCCTCGCCAGGAGAGCGACCGGCTGCGAAGGACTGTCCTCGATTCTCGTGGCATACCAGCGCAGCCTCATCAGCTGTGGCCGTGACTTGCGCCAGATGGTCGCCCTGATGAGGGAGAATACCTGGATCTCCTGCCTCCCCGCGAACTGCACTGCCTGGTTTCAGGAGTCAGTTTACGCGTGGGCCAAGATCAACGGCACGAGCGAGGCGGAGTGCAACTGTCTCCGTCGAGGACTCAACGCTCGACAGCCCCTGCAGGAGATCATAAACAACCCGCAGAAGTTTCTGTGGGCTTCCTTGACCCCCCTTGCCCCCGTTCTCTCCTGCCTCAAGAACATTAGAAACAGCAACGAGAGAGCATTGTGGGAAGTGTACTGCCTCATCCGAGGCAGGAGAAAATCGCTGAAGGCGTGGACGACTCGGGAGCTAGCGGACGCTGCAACCCCGAGCGTCCCGTCTAAAGGACTTGTGCGCTGGGGCGAGCTGCTCGGGATACCTCCGGAGGAGGTTAAGTGGCCCCCAGAGTGCTGGGATAGTTGCACCCTGTCCCTGGAATGGCAGGAGACGGCGCTGCTAGTGTTCCATTGGGAACTCCTTTGCAAAGCACGTCTCTTCCATTGGACATCAGGGATTGTGGATGCCAATTGTGCAGGGTGCGGGGACCAGGAGACCTTCCCCCACCTCATCATCGAGTGTGTCGCCCTCCGACCCATGTGGGATCGACTGTCGGCGATCTTGAACATTCCCGGGGGCGACCCGAAGGACATTTTCCGTCGCCTCCTGATGCAGGACGCCCTGCCAGCAGCCGCGTGTGTGGCAGTTCTCTGCTGCATACGTGGGATCCTGGCAAAATGGACTGCGTCCAGGAGAGGACATAACAGCCGGAACGCCATCCACTGGGCGGCTCTCAACATTGAGAAAGCTTCCCGATGGTCCCGGCTAAGACCACTACGTCTGCAACTTGTCCGCATCCTGAACAGGATGCAGAGAACCACCCGGAGCGATCAGTGATCCCTTCCCAGCCCTCCCTTCCCCAAAAACATTTCCCTCCCCTTGGTTTTTATTTGATTTTTCTGTTTTTGTCTGTGGTTTTCATTCCCCATCGCATCCGGACGGGATCTCTGCGGCCTGCGAACTGGCAGAGGCAAGTGTGTCAAGATAGGCAGAACCACGTGTTCTGCCTAAACCTATTTACCAGACTTTATTATCAAATTTTCATTATGTAAAAATTTGAATAATAAATGCCGCGGCATATCCGGGTGATAAAGACTGTGGCGCTTGCAAGCTCATGGACCCTTACAGCTGGCTACGAAAGCACCACTGCAGGCGCGGCCTTGCACATTCTTTAACAAAGGGAACGTACGGTACAGAAAACACGTTTTCGACCTGAACTTGTATCTCACGTTTTACTAGAGAAAAATTGGGGACTGCTTCGAAATTTCCACGTACGAACGCAGAAAGAATGAGGAATCTAAAAGATTAAAAAAATGAGTTCTCGACATCGAAGAAGTCACGCAAGGAATGTAATCGAAATCCATTCCAAAAACAAATGTGGATTTCTATGTTTGCCTCTATTTCCATGACACACAATATGGTGTCTAGGAAAAAAAATGCACCTAGCAGGGGAAAAAAATGGGCATTTTGCTCCAAAATGCTTCGCTTTTTTTTTTGGGTTAGCACACAGACTTCTGGAACTCTGGATGCAAGAAGCATGTCTTCCTGGTTGACTGAAAAAATGATTTTTGAATTGATCGGTTGGCCTATTATGGATAAAATCGAAGAGAGATCTGATGAAAGTTCCCGAATTGCTGAGAGCTCATAAACGTGGCTATGTTTATTGGAAAACGCGTACATCCATGTTTTAGAAGCGACCTATCAAATAACGAGGCGAAGTTCGAAGCGATGGAACATAGCACGAAGAAGTGTGCTAGTGTTCCCAAGTCTCATCATCAAGAATGGACCATGGGCTCAGAATCCCCCGAACGAGTTAGTGGCTCACTAATTCCTGAATTACAGAAAATGATCATTAACTAGCTGACAGGGAAAAATGACTGACAACGTAGTCTGAAGGCAGATTTGGTAAAAGTCCAACTGCTTTATCCAAGAAGAAAATGTCGAAAACGAGGAACGGAAAACCAAGAAGAAACCTCAAGACCAAAAGAGTTCGTATGACTGGAGAATATGAATGAAGCGGAAAGAGACGAATGCTTCAGATTAGGTGGATCGAATTCTAAATCTGATAAACAAATGGAATCGTTAAAACAGAGAAAACAAGTTCTCCCCACAGCATTTTACGAGCAGACCAGCGTGTCAGGGAATCCGTGATTCGAATTGGTGGCAGACCGTCCTGCGTGGCTGAAGAGGGAGTTCCAAGCAATTACCGGGAAGCAGCTGCTGTCTGATTCAATCCCTTCTGAAGAGTGTCTTTCCACGGGTTCCTCACTTGGAGACCCTGCTATCGCTTTGGTCACTGTTTCGAATGCATCCGATGAAACTGCGTGTGGACCGTTTCGAAAATCTCATGCAACTCGTTCTTGCATCTCGCAAGTCACCGCAGGAAGGAAGCAGCGGTCCGACAAGAAATTAGACCATGCAATCAATTCAACCGGGTGGCGCGGTCTGAGAAAAACAGAATTTCGATCGAATTCAGCGGCATTCAGCACTTGCCAGAATTATCAGTTCACCCGCAGCTCCTAAAGGAATAGATGGAGTAATTCATGGAATCCATTGGAATAGCTGTGCACACTATTAGATAAGAACGCCTCCCTTTCAGAGAGTGTGCTGCTTTGCTCGTTGGTTCAAAGGCGTTTTTGCCGACGGAAGAAGTAAATGAGATAATAAATATCGAATACCCCTTGAGATTTAACTATGAATGATGCAATATGCAAGTTTGAACTCGGATTGTTTTTGAGGGGAGAGGGGGAGGAGGAAATATTTATGCTCCTTCTTTCATAACCGAGAATCAGACAAAGTTCGTACAAAAGAGGAACTGTAATTATAGTTCTGGTCTGCATGGAAGAATAACTTGTAGGATTTCTGTTTTCTGAGTGTCGAGTTAATGAGCAGATGGCGAAATTATGCCCGGGGAACAGCAGTGCACCAGTAATCATCGTAAGCTAGCCTTGATCGTTGAAGCAGAAGAACTCTGAAAGTTCCATTATGTGACTTTAGGCATCCACCTTTCTCACATTATCTGGTGAACACAGGAATCACATCTTCTTCCACTTGGACTTCAGAGCATCCTGCTGTGCAGATTCTAGAATCTCTATTCTGAAGGCAAGTTTTATGCAAAGGAAAGGAGCATTCTCGAACGAACCAATCTCTTAGCAGCCATTGCTGTTTACTCTTTCTGCTCAAGGCAGCAATATCAGTGACAGCAGCGAAAGCGAGAAAGATGCTCTCAATAAGACAATGTTTTGTTCGGAAGAATTTCTGCCCATTTATAGCATCACTACTAAGACACTTGTGTTTACAAGCGTTTCTGCGATGAATTGTAACAAATCATCGTATCTCAAGTGGGGAAAATCCACCGCATTTGAAACACAACACGTGACGTCATCAGCAGGGTTCTGAGTATGGACCACAGCTGATGTAAGGATGAACTGACTCACTGGACCTTTGGTTTTCGAGATTTCCTGTTCCATACGGGAGTGGGAAGCCACCTATACAAATCTTCATAAATGTGCCTTAGAACTTGTTGAAGAGTTGCAGAAAGGTCCAAATTCCAAAGCTCCTTACTCAAATTCCAGCTATAGCATGAATTTTTTCACTTCATTTTCTGGGATCCCATTCCTTCCTACTTATCCACTCTTAGAAACCTGCACCAATGCAAAATAAAGCTGCAATCGCTCTTGATCTGTACTTTCTTGAACATCACTTGATGCTGTGGTTCGCAGAATTGAAGAGCTAAAGATTACATTTCAAATGCTCTCACTGATGTCGACATTGTGGAGCTCACTTTCCGATGAAGCACCGCGCAACGCATTGCAGTGGTCGGAGGGCACGTGGAATGCCATAGCTTTCCTGCGCCTCCCGAGTTGTCCCAAAAGTTCACGTCAACTCGAGACTTTTGGGACTAGCCTTCAGTTTCTTTGCAGACTCTTTGACCCTTCTCCACGAATTCAAAATTCCACTGTGACCATTACAACCTTCTCTTAGCCTCCCCGACAAGAAGGGAAGCAAGTTGAACGGACATTGAGCTTCCAACTTGACAGCTCTCCGAGGGCTGACTCAGAATCAACAGAATGCTGTTAGTATTCCATCTGCTCAAGAGGTTCGCTTGCCCACATCCTACTCCAGAAGCAGAGATGATCTCCAGTAACAATAGCGAGTCCATTACTTCTTCAGAAAACTTCTATGACTGTTTTGGAACTTTCTGTATTTTGGCGCTTTCACCTCTCACAGGAGTCCTCCGAGAAGATGCTTCTAACAAAGGCTCAAAATGCGAATTCTTGCATTCAGTCTCTGCCTGTAGGCTCATAACTTGGGGAGGATTTGATTTTGGTGTTCTTACCTGCAGACCATAACGGTACCACGAACACAATAAAAGCAGAGCGCTACAAAGAAACGGACACGTTTCAATTTTCCAAAGTTAAATGTGCTGTGCATTGGGGTCATTTCTTCCTCTGCAGTACATTTTGCATTCGATGAGACCATTGTAAAAATCTCCCCGATAAACAACTTTTCTCTTTTAACTAAGCTGAATGCCAATTAGAAAGAGGGTATGGACCTGTGACCACACTGTCCTATTCTAAGAATAAATATTCTTTCTCAGCGCATATTGGTCGTTTTCGAGTTGTCACTGTAAACACTGGTAGTTTGCTGATTTTGCCAACATGGAGTTTGCATTATGAGAATCATACCATTGCTGGTGAATGCACTCTCTGACACGAAGATCCTCACCTAATTTGCTCATTTTCCGATTCCAAGAGTTGCATGGAAAACACATGCGGACTTCCCATCTTTCTTAAACTTATAGATGTTTTAGTGTTGCGAGCAAGCTGAAAGAAGTGGACGCTCAACCTAATTTCATCCAAAGCTGGAAGGAACAAAATTGGCCCCTTCTTCTATAATTTGAATTGTATCCTAACAGCTCAGTCTCCGTTCTACAGAGGTATCATAGCATACGTAAGCTGTAGTTCTCAATTAAAGAGCTTGTGATTTAATCTGCAAGCAGTCCACAGTACAGTTGCTCGTGTTAGACATTTTCTCAAACGAAAGAGCTGATTGCTTCCGGGGTGTTAGTAATGTGGTGGACCTTGGAAACCACCACTTAATAATTCACTAAAATTGCCCCATGAGCTCGAAAAACTCTTTTAAGAAACTTCAGTGGGCTTCTATTCCACTCCTATGACTTGTCCTCTCCATCTCCATAGCTGTGACTTTTCAGTAACCGTTTGCCCTTGCTAAATTTTCTTTGTAACACATTCCCCAGTCTCCATTTATTCCGGGAGCTCCCGTTTGTGACTCGAAGGACTCACCTTGCAATAGCTCAACCATCAGAGGACTTCGTTAATTTCGACCGAGTCCTGCTGCTGCACTCGAACAGAAACGTTTCAGGAAACAGGGATGAGGCGGTGACATGTAAGGCGGAGAGCCATAGTTCATAATATTTCTATTTTTTGTTTTTTTTTTCCGAAATGGTCCGAGTGCTGCGAAAATGTCAGCGGAAAATGCCATCCGATGATGATGCGCTAAAGTAATCTGTCTCATCTGCAATGAGAACTTTTGAATTGCAGATGGAAGTTTTCAGTTTCATTTGCTATATTTCCCCCTGCATTCTGTTGTCATCCTCGAAGCAATTGACGACCACAAAAAATCCCTTTGGTTGAGGAATTTCCAAAAAGTAGATCCATGTCCTAAGTTGTGACTGAACTCTGACACTGCAGTTATGTCCAAAAACCAGAAGGACTTTCAACCATACCACTGTGACTGTGGTCTTTTTCAAGAAACAGACCAAGGAGGAACTGAAAGCCGTCGAATGATGAGGAGCTCAGCAGAAAGCCAAATTGTAGTAATCGATGCCAGTCTGGTCAAAGAACCGAAGCTCGGACCGGGCAAAGTCCATGAACAACTTTTAAATGGACATCTGCACCCAGGGATGGAGCGTGGACGCTGAATCTCGTTGACAGTGCACTATGGAATTCAAGATGGTTGATTCAGCACTGAGATAATAAAGTGTAGTCAAAGTAATGTGCCCCTGGTCAGAAAATGCTAATTTTCTGCTTGCTGACCAGAGCACATTCGAACTCCTTTTTCATTTTCATCTTGAAGTTTTATTCCTATTCGCTCCCTATCCCGGTGATCTTTTACGTGTGTCGCATTCGTGAGGCAATGCCACGGCCTCCAAGATAACTCTCAACCTTCCTGACTCCCGTTTGTTTTTCGTTCGAATTGTCCCTCTTTGCTTTATTTATCCACGATTGGTTGGCTGCATTTTAGATGGCAAGGTTTGGAGTTTCTCCTGCATTTCATTTCGAGGATCATTCTCGAAAGATTAAAGCACCAGGGCAACTCTTTCGCTTCGTCACTTCATTCTCACTACCTTCTTTAAAACTGGGCTGCTGTGGATTTTCACTTCTTTCTCTAAAGATCCAGTTCTGATGTTGATCCAATGTAATCTGCTCTGATTTTTGCTACCTGAGAATTCCACACTGCTTTGATTTTAGACACAGCAGCATTCTTTTTTAAATCTTCGCTGTCCACTGTCTGGAAAGGCTTGAGTCTTTCTTTTTGGAAGGAGTTTTTCGATGATACTCCATCAATTTAGCATTCTCTATGATGTAGCTTTCTTTAATATTGTATAACGGCTTAGTTTTCAGATTTTTTTTGACCTCCATGCAAACGAGTGTCAACGACCCTCTCCCATGCTTTTCCCTTGTCCTTTCATGAATATCGATGTTAACAGTCCTGCTTTTCACCTCTCAGAAGACTCAGAATGAAGTGAAACATATTCGTCGCTCTGTTAAAATGCTAGCGAAATTTCCAGATCATTTATGGACTCGACCTTTCATCAGCTCAAGGCCTCAAATCTCGAGCTCATTCTTGGCTTCCCTACGTTCACACCTGAAACTCAGAGGCTGAGAGTTGAGAGTTCTTGATATACTTCTTGATCCTTGTTTACTTGGGGTCCAGTGTTCAGAAGTGCCTCTTGAAATCAGCCAATAGGCGGGCTCTACGTGGGAAAGGATGCGAGTTTGAAAAGAAATCCTGCATCTACTGCAAGTGATCCAAGATGGCAAAAAGGGGACCAAGGAGGAAGAATGTGACCACATGGAAATCAATTCAGGTCTGCAGGAAAGGATGCTGCTAAGGTATTACCCAGATCCAAGAACTTAGGTCCGTGACTCCAGTTTACAGAAAGAATGGGAAAAGGAACTTGCCAGACTGCGGCTATCTGCTAAGAATTCAGGATCTCATGAATAACGGAGCTGATGGAAAATTCAGGGAACCTCACGGAAAATTTGTGGAAATATCTTCGCTCATCATCTATCATCAAATCCAAATTGATCTCAATCTACCGAAACAACTCTTCGTATAGTACGGTATGTGATTCGTATTGCAATTTGAACAAGGTTGGTGAGAGAAGAAATAATTTCAGAAGAACATTGCAATTTTAAATCGTTAAATCACGGATTTATAAACACAACATGAAATAAACAAGAATTTACACATGGAATGAAGTCTATTAGCCTGGAAAATATGAAAATGAAAGTCAAACAGAAAAGCAATCAGATTCTGCAACTTTGGTCCTTCACTGGATTCTTTTAAAGACGTTCCATGTTTCCGCGTTAATTTTCAAGAAGTCCCTTGTCGCCTGGGAACGAATCTAATGAAATTTCCATTTCACTCAAGGAAGCTGATAACCCTAGGGGACAAGTATAGATGATACATCTCTCTCTTTTTGGGGGATCGAACGCTCAGTGTCTTTTTCCCAAACAAAACGTTCCAGGAAGATCGGTGCGTTGTTCCTGTATTTGCTAGACTTCCTGCCATCATCATAAAGTCACCATAGATGGGTGGTCAATAAATGCAGATTTTTCATGATTATTTGAATGTACCCATGATGACACGAGTCCCATTCCGGGGCTGTTCCGTGAGAAGTGAGCCCAGTCTCAGAAACAAAAGGTCACCTTCGTTCGCAAAAGAGTCTCCACGTTGCTTCACCCTGAAGTACAACCATAAGGGACTTTGATGCCTTCCTCAGAAACTCATAGTACGATCTCATGGTAGATCATTCCCAATACGTTTTGCACGAGTACATGAATATTTCCATATGCAAGTTTGCTTTGTAGACTCTCATCATTTCTTTTGTCCATCAAGTAGTAATATGAAAGTCAGAGGCCTCAGCATCTCACATCAGCTGAGACCTCAACCCCTGGTAATTCCAGTTTGGCAAATTGCCCTCTCTGTTTCTTGTGGAACTCTTCGCTCTGTGCTGTTAAAAGCTTTTCTTTTATAGCAGGCCAACAGAAGTTTTCCTTTTTCAACGTGTTTGAGATTTTGTGTTTCGTGTTGAATGGGTGAGAATTCTTGGTTGCCGCAGATCGGATCTGTCGAGAGAATGGAAAAAAAAAAAAACAGAGGAAAAGAAGCCCCCAGCAGACGTTGATTTCTCCTAGGAAGAGTTCATACAACAAAAAAAAAAAACCCACAAACGTAAAAGAAATGCCGTAATGATTTCTTCGGATGATAACTTTCTCTGGTCTAGTTCCATGCTTCAGACACGATGAACTCTTCTTACTGCTAGCAAAATTCAGACGTTTAATGTGTCTCTTCATCTTTTGGATGCGAGGGAACGCGTCAAGAAATTAGGCATTCGGAGAAGTGAAATGTCGATTTCCCTTGGTTGAAATTAAGGAGAAGCTGTAATCTCTAGGGGCCATATATCCCCGTTGGTTTGCCAAAGAGCGAGCCCTTTCTGTGAGAAGACATGCAAAAGGAGTGCCTCTTCGAATTCTACAACGACTAAGATCTCATATGTTTTTTTTAACACGAAGGGCGCCTTGAGATTGAGATTTCACTGACGAGGAAATGCTTCGCTTCACTCCGTCGAAAATAAAACTACGCAGCTTCAGAGGGGTCCACGCTTGGATGAGACGCTTTTTCATCTCCAAAAAACGCTCTATCCCCAATGATCCCACCCGAAAGATCAAAAATCATCTTTTATGGTGCATGCTGCTAGTGGTTACCTGGAATTTTCCCATCGCACGGAAAAAATGAGAAAGTAAAGAGAGTCCTCTTTATTCTGCATTGAATTTTTTTTTTTCCAGAAAAAAAAACCCCAAAAATTAGCACAAAACCTATGTCTCAAGAATACCTCAGGCCTCAAATGGTCATCAGCATTTGAGCAGGCAAACAGTGAAAGAAATGACCGCAGAAACAAAAAGAAAAAAAGGAAGAAAGAAACGGCGCCTGTAAAGCTCCAGTGAAATCGGAAAACGTGGAGCATAAAATGTGCTCGAGCTTGAAGATTAGTCTCGCAAATCCCGGTTCGACATGGAACCGCTGCTGCAAGATATGGGAAACGTAATACGCCTGATGCTGCTGGCTAAGTCTCCAAGAGTGGACGGAAAGAAGAGCGTACGAACCAATGCTTCGCATGGAATCAACCATAAGAGAGGGATACTCATAAGTAAGTCCATCTTGAGCAGTGCAGCCAGTTGTGGGAAAGGTGAAGTTCGAGAAAAAGCACGAAAACATCTCGGACATTCATGTTCAAAAAGGTAGACTGAAAAATCCGTTTCCACTTACTCAAGTGGATCTAAGACGTAAGTGTCCATCATGAGCATTGAACACATCAGAGGGCATCACTTTAGTAGCATCGCCACCAAGGATCCAGGCTTACGGCACGACCAGGCATCCTATGATTTCCTCCTTGCTTTCCTCAATCAGGATGCTTGCCGTCTTCGACGACGAGAACTCGGCGAATATTTGCAGAGGGAATCTTTTCCCAGTTTCCAGACCCAAATCTTCGTCGCTTTGATTTCCGAATGCTTTCCAATTCCCGAACAAAAAGAGAGCCCTGGACGGAGATTTCTAAGCAGCAAAAAAGTTCCAAACGACTTGCTGGTACAATGCAAAAGGTCAGCTGGCAAGAGTTGGGAAATCAGTTACATTAATAGAATAAATAATGAAGATCGTTTACTGAAGAAACTCGAGTGCCACAACATCCTATTTTTCTCGTTTCCCTTTATTCTTGTTCAATTTTTTCCATTTAGCATAATGGCAGGCTGTGGATTGGCAGGAGGAAACGAGACGACGAAACTATGGAAACAAAAGCGGATTCCCGTGAGCACGAAGTGGAACGGGAACCAGAAAATGCAAAGTAAACGAATTTGGATCATTGCATCGGATGGATCATTGGATGCAGAGCATTTTGGTTGAATCCACACCGCAGATTCAAGATCAGTGCTTTGAGTTTCGAGACAGAGGACAAGAAGCCATCCGGCTGCTGCACCGTTATTTGCTGGAGTCTGGAATTTCGTCGTAGTGCACTCCGATGACACCTTCCAGCTTTGAGCTGATATCTTTCAGATGGAGATGTGGGCCTGCTACATCTCTGAAACATTCACCAAGGCTTGGAGACTCTCTGCTTTCAGGCTTCAGTTCTGCCATTTTGCTCTGAATGAGAGCGCATAGAGCGCATATGTTTGTGCCCACGTGTGGAAAGTGACTACCTACATGCATACAGATGCGATGCCTTGCATCTCGCATCAAGATGTTTCCTCGAATTGTACCTTCAAAGAAATCTGCCATGAATGGATCGCAATTCTTCATCTCGTGTCGTGCCGCAAAGATTCATTTTTTTTTTTTCTTTCCAAACGCCCATGTGTTCGGTAGTTTGTTTACAGATTCGTGTACATGTAAATCGTTTTGTTTTCACCTTTGTGCATGATCCCTCGAGGTTAAACACAGCTTTCACTTTCCTGGACATCGTCGGACGCTGAGCAGTTTTCCTTCTTCCCTAATCACCAGGTTAGCTAGCAACGATCTTCATCTAGTCTTGCCGACTTGCTTGCAATCTCAGGATCGAGGGGAAGCTTTGCTGCTTTCTTTGGAGTACCGAGATCGCCAAATGCCCCCAGCAAGCTACTTCTACGTTGGCAGCAAGTTGATTGACAATCCAATAAGACCAGACGGCTAGTCTTTGGGACTCCAAAACAACACATGACTTTAATGACTTCAGCTCCCCTATACTAACCAGTCGTAGGCAAGGAACCATCGAGCACGAAACCTACTCAAACCTCTTGGCCACTTGCGGAGTTTTTCCTTCCATCAAGAGAGGGGTTCTAGAGGACAGCAGTTTCTTTCATTTTTACAAATTGATTTCATATAATGGCCCTTGCTAGAAGAAACAATCTGAGCATCTCATCTTTAACGTCTTGTTCCACATGCTTGCACATGCTAAAGAGTGACAAAGGTAGTTTGCTGCGCAGACCGGCGTTCCCATTCTTGAAGATGGCGATGCAAAAGGGTTAATCATTAACTGCATATGCAATGCTTTTCTATCTTCGAGAACATTATCTGCTTAGTGAAATCTTTCAGATCACAAGGCAGGAAAACAGTAACTAAGTATTCTGTAACAGCATCAAAAAGTTGGAAGATACGAATGCTGGATTCTTCGTCGGGATCAATGAAGGCAAACCTGCAAATGGCGATGCAGGGAGCTTGGGAAGCAAGGATGATGCATGCATGCATGGGAAAACGGACAGCAGTGGAATGAAGGCACTGTTTTCGCTTAATCGTTCGATCCGTGTCAGCAGCAGTGACGTCTGAAAACGTTCTGCGTTGCTGTCTGCTCCTCTTTGTGATAGGGAGCAGTCTTTGCTGCACTAATAATGGCACATCAGCGATTTGAAGCAGCTGCTCAAGAGTTCTTGTCCTCGAGAGAACGTGGAAAAAGTTGATTGTTTCCAGAGTCCACCATCGCGGAAGAGGAAGAAGCTGCTGTTGGTCCCATTCCTTTGCACACTTAGGATATCTATTGGTCTAGGGGTGCAACTCGAGGTTTTCGACTGCTCAGGGATGCACATGAATCTGCATCTTCCTTAGCCATCAAATGAGAAGTAACACCGTTGCAGATACTTTGTGCATTTCATTGTGTGGCCTTAAGAATCGCATTGATGGATGCTTCAAGGGCACGTCGTTGTTGTGAGATGTGACGGTCCTTTCGACGGAGGCAACACATCGGAAGAATTGAAGGCAAGATCCTCCAAAACCAAGTCGAGCACAAGCCGAACAGCCCGCGACGGAAGGGGATGGGAGGAAGGGGAGGGCAAACATCAAAAGAAATCCAAGCACGCCGGATCAATACGTTCGGCCACCAGTCTGGGCGACCTTTACACTCTTCGCCATTCTCCCAATTCTCCGGTAATCTTTTTAAATTACCAGGAATGTGTCACTGGACAGCTTTATTTGAGGACCGGGCTCCAGTTTCCCGGGTTCCCGGCTCAGCCGAGGTCTCCAAGCGGAGCATGCAGATTTCCCATGTGCACCCCCATCTCGCGGATTGCTTTGGATGGGAGAGGCAGGGGAAGGGGATCATGAAATTCTTCTTCCCCCTCCCCCCTCCCCCGAGCCAAACCACGAGTCCTCGAAGACACACCGCTCGACTTCCACGTTTAAATCCCCTGAAGATTTTCTGGATGTGTTATGCTGCTCCGGAGTCAGCCAATGACCGCAATGTCGACAGCACCGAAATTTTTCCACGAGTGTCTGGAGTTCCGATCTCATCCGTCCGAATTCCCCACCGCCCCCCGGAAACCGTCGAACAGTACTGCAACGCCCTTTTTCAAGTCATGCTTTATTCTTGTCAAAGGCGCCTTGACCTGACCTCCCGAAGAGTTTTTTCGTGTTGAGCTCAGTCGATCGGAAGGAGGGAAAACTCTTGAGCCCTCGTTTCCACGACATGCTTAAAGGCGTGTTTTCGCAACACGAACACTCTGATGGGCTCAAACTGGGAGCAGACAAAAGACAGAGAGGTTGAAATTTTCATCCCAGCTCTCCAGATGATTTTTTCCGTCACAAAGAGCCGAAGCGAGGAGCAAATTAAAAAGATGAAAATAAATGAGGTCGCAACGTCTGTAGCAGCGAAAAGTGACCCTCGCAGCGGTTGTACTCTGCCACGAAGAAAATATGTGTCAATAAAGCATTCGGTTATCTAAAAACGTAAGTGCCACGAGACATTCCTGACCAGCATGTGTTGACCCACAAAACCATGGAAACCTCCTTCGGCAGGTCGCAGCCATAGGTTTTGGACGTAGCCGGATCCAAAAGCCAAGAAAAATCCCTTGGCGAGAATCAAGGTGCTTAGGGTATCGTTCGAATCAGATCACGAGCCAATCCCTAGATGGCACTTTGTAAGCGCTCGCGTCCGCAAACGGTGGTCACCGTTTATTTTTCCTTTTTTTTTTTTTTTTTTTTTTTTTTTTTATCTGCGCGGACCTTTTAAGGATTGAGAAAATAGGTAACAGGAAAAGGCGAACACGCGTTGGATTCCATTCGTTCAAAGTGGGGCCTTCCTGGTTTTCATGTCCACGCTTCGTGCACGGAGGGCATCCTCCGAAAGGAAAACCTCTCCCGTCTCCTGGTTCACGAAAATTCACCTTCGGAAGGTTCCCTCTTTGGAGGGTAGATCCCCCGGCGCAGCAGCGGATGTCGGGAAGGAAGCGCGCATGCGCGCGCGCTCTGCGTTTGCGATTCCTGCAGCATCGGGGGAAACCCTGGGATGCCGAAATCTTCCGCGCGTGTAACGATGGAGCATTGAACTCGAGCAAAGTCTTTTTCCCTTCTGAAATTCGTTTTACCTGAACGGATGTTTTTTCCCACAAACTGGAGCTCCTGCGAAGACAGGACCGACCGCTTGCGGAAAGCTACCGGCGGACGGAATTCGAGGAAACACGGAAGTGCCTCCGCTGCATTTTTCCGTGTCGCAGAAAGGTGGAAGTCGACGCCACCAGAGAGTGCACATCCTCGAGAGCGGAAGCTCCGCTCGCTCCCTCGGCACGCCGCCGCCACAGGGGCCACGCGCGATTCGGAACACGGCAGAGCGTCTTTCGAGGACTTTGCGCAGCGGCGGCGGCGGAATCGTTGGAATGCTGGAAGGGATGGACGGAGAGGCGTTCGCGAGCTTCGCGAGTTCGTTTCCCGGATGGACCAGCGGCCTTTCCCGAAAGGGATTGCGGCTGGCACGCGGCACACGCACCCTTTGAGAGAGACCCTCCCAGCTTAAGAGCGCTTTTGTTCCTCCGACTGGACCCGTTTCATGGCTGGATGACTCGCAGACACACGCCGCGGAGTCTATCCGGCAGGAGGCTCTTGCCGAAACGTGCGGACCAGCCCTCGCCAAGGAGGCAGCCGGCGAACGCAGCAGCGCCAGCACGAGTCCGGTGTCGGCCGGATCTCTCCGAATTGGCCCCCAAGAGCTGCCGCGAGTTTCCGGCTTCAGTTCCGGTTCGCAGTGCCATTTCGCACCGCCGCCACCGTTCGTGCATCGGTCCACCGGTGAATGGAGGGCCAGAGCAGGACGATTGTCTTTCGTCTTTCGATCTGGCAAAACTGAAAGTTACGCCGAGTGAAAGCGACCGCTGGATGAAAACTTTCTATGAAGATTCGAATAAAACCGATCGCGAAAGATTCCCTTTGATGCAGTCTCGACAGGCTTTCACGAGAGATTCCGTGGAGTGCGCTGGGACATTTGCGGCTGCCATGGAGTAAGTTCGTCGGCGAGATGCCGTTGCCGGGATGGAGTGAGCGTTCGCTGGCAAAGCCTTAGGATGACCAGATTTCCATCAGTTGGCAACCAGGCAAGCTTCTTCGATCTTCAGTCTGTTCGAGTGAGGAAAAACAAAAGCGGAAAACGAAAAACAATTCGGGTCTTCCTGTAACCACTGTTTCTTAAACGAGCGGTGGTGCAGCATCAGCAATGAGACCATTCTGGAGTGGAGAAACGCAGACATGACACGCGTTTTACTGAGTCTGAGCAGTCTCTTAAAAATGGATCTCGAGAAAGGGGTCAGATTTCTAGACGTAAGGGAGACAGACGTATAAGAGTCACTCCTCTGAATGATCTTCGTTTCTCAAAATCTCATGCATCTCACTTTTTTCAGCTGAGGACGGCTGGAAGAGCAGTCAACCAAGATTTGCGTTTTCTGAATACAGGAAACTTTTAACATTGCCAATGGCAATAAAGTGGACGCGAATCCTGAGTGGTCGTTAGCATCAGTTTCTTTCCTAACCGCTACCTTATCCGGTTTTTTGCTGGACGCCTTAATTTCATTGCGAGTTTCCCTGTCTACTGTGGATGCAGCCTCTAAGTTTTCATCCTCCGAATCATTCGATATCAAAGAACAGCGTTAATTAATAGTTATAATTACTGTAATAATCGAATGAGCACCAGCTCTTCTTTTCAGTTCGTCTTCTAATTCGACGATAACTGAATACTCGTTTGAATCCCCAGCAACGTTACTGATCCCTTGTCCCCACAAGGAAGGTCCGGGAGCAAGAAGAACTCTTACGAGAAGACAAAAATTTACTCCTGGAATGCTCTTACAATCCGTTGCACACCTCCCATAATCCATAGGGGAATCAGTGCCTCCCGTTGTCTGAGGAGCAGGAACGGGATGACATCAACGAAAACGAAGAAACGTCAGAAGTTGCCGTATTTGCTGCCCACTGACTAAGCAGCAACACTTTTGGGAACACAGAGGTGTATTCCGACCGTGCCAGCTGGGCGCTGAAGGAAATGAGAGCGCCTACGCACATATGTGTGTTTCAAGGTGTGTGTTTCGACAAACAGATTCATACGAACTTAAAATCCGCATTTGTAGGCTTGCGCATGCAAGTACAAATCAAACTGTGTACAAACTCATACATAATCATGCACTTGTGATTCGCATGCGCACGTGCATACGCGTGTATTCATTTTACCGTGTGCTCTCCGTGTGTTTTTCGCCGAATATACACGTGCAAACACGTGCTAGCTACGTATAGTGATCCTGATGTACAGTAGAAGACACACATGAACTGTTTTGTTTAATGCACGTTTGCAGGACGACCATCCGAGTATGCCTCCTCATGAATTCAAACTGCTACTGTCCAATGCAAGTGTACGTGTACGGGTTCACTCGAAAATGTGTGGAAGAAGCTGACATGTGATCAAAATGAGCTGAGCCTATGAAGCGGAAGGAAGCTGGGCTGGCGGAGTGTGCGCTGCGAGAAGCTCCAAGCACGCTGTTTCCGTCGGGTTTCTTGCTCTCAGCTGTTGTTGGTCCACGATACAGTCTGTGCCAGGATGGGTTATCCACTTCGGGTCCACGAAACCGAGTTTCTCTCGAAGGAAGCTCCTCCGCCGACACGGGAAGGGTCTCCGAAAAGGAGAGGAGGATTCCGAGGCGTGTCGACGTTCACCAATACCCCTTCTGAAAGGCATTTATTTTTTGTACTGCAGTCGGATTGAAAACAACGGGAGAACAAATTATTTGAACAAGTAATAGATGTTCAAGGACGCGGGTTAATTTCGCTGAAAGGAGGATTTTCCCCTTTCAGTGCTTTTCGGTATAATGCTGACAATTATTTACTCTGTGGTTTGATGATTCAAAAATAAATGAAGAAACGGTCTGGAACAAAGCTTAGAGATGAATCCGTTTTCACATTCCTCCGTAGCTTAAAGACAACAAAGATGTTTTTGTCTTCCAATGGTTTCTTACACCCTCTTAGAATCAGCAGCCGTCTGAGCAAATCCTGCACTGCTACGTAATGGAACAAAAAAACACGGTTTGCTAGTATAATAACAGTGAGCAGATCAAGGAGTCAGTTTTTGATCTTCTCGATTACAGTTTGCGTTTTGGTAACTGTGCTTTGAACTATGTACCTTCAATTAAGAAAAAATCAAGAGACTTCGCCTCAGGCGTTCTATCATTCATTCTCAATGAGATTTCTGCAAGACGAAGAATCATAGTAATCCAATTAGAACTGCGCCTAGGATTTGACCTACTTTGATCCGCTGGCCAGTGTGATGGATTTCAGAAGGCAAAGAATGATGGTTGCCTCCCATTCAGTTAAATCACATCCAGACTCATGGGAACAGATTCGCGATCCCTTCGTCGCTTCATGCAGAAACGTAGTTCCGGGACTATCCGCCTGGGTGCATTTCCCAGCATCCTGGTCTCGTAGCAGATGATTACGAACTCGAATTATTCAAACGAGGCACCATTATGAAAAAACCGTGCTGACCAATTCAGGGTCTCAAGAATGAGAAGACATTTTTCACGGTTTCCTAAGGTCACTAGTGCGCTTGGGTCGATCACACGAGATGCCTATTTATTCCATCTGATGGGGAAAATGGTTCAATACAAGTGCGCAGAAATGGAAATCGTAGGGAAGGATCGATTTTCTAGGAAGGCCGAGGTGCTGCTGGGAGTTTTGCAAATTCTTCTGGCAAGCTCGGATTCTTTTTTATCGAAATGAAAAGTTGAGCCACTGTCAAGGCGCACTCTGGATGTTTCGAGGCAAAGATTTCGCGCTTGCACATGATTGCGTCAGGGTGTCAAAGCATCTCGTCACAGGGCATCATGGCTCGCCGGGAGAAGACTTGCTTCGAAATCTTCCTGCCCGTCCCCTTTAGTTTTGATTACTGTTATGTGGACAGGGAATCTTCTCTTGCTTTAAATGAATTTTAACAGGAATCACGAAGGTGAACTGTTTTTCTTCCGTTCACGGAAGAAAAACAGGAGGGGGGGGAGGTCATCAGTTTGGTTTGATGAGTCTTTCGTTGGGAAGCAGCGTTTTTTCGCTCGTTTCCACACGGACTCCATGGTAGCAGAATCAGATTCCTCCTTTAAATCAAATATGAATTGAATTTTCGTTGCGTCTCTTTGAGCAGAATGTCCGAATAAACGATGATAACCCATAAAGTACCCGAATCAGAAAGTACACCCATAAAGATGCCGAATTCGAACGGCGAATCATCCTGGGTTAGACTCTCACAAACGTTCCATCGTGTAAGATGCTGCGTTATCATGATGCCGTTCAAGGTGGGCGCTGGCAAAAGTGAATTCGTTCGCAGAATGTTCCAGAATGCTTACAGCTTTACTCGAGCTAAATGGAAAATGGAAAGCCAGAGTTTTCACTTCTTTCATCTCAACGAACACTCACAGCTAGTGAAATTTATGTAGGAAAACTTTCTAGTCCGGGAAAATGGCTGTCTGAGGTATCGCATCCTTGTCGTTGCGCTGATGTTTGATAGAAAAGTGCAATTCTTGAAGAAAGCACACGTCCATTCCGATGCTGAAGAGTGAAATTTTGCCTTACTAATGGAGTTCCTGAAAACGGAGAGTTCAGTAAGCACCAATGCACTGAAAAGAGTCATTCTTGAAACCGTGCTGGTCAAACCTTGGAACTGACCCTGTTTGATGAGGTTCATGTTGTTGAGAGTTGATGCTAAGTAACCACATGTAGAGATCAAAAAAGTTCGGAAAACAAGGAAAATCAAAAGTCTACGTCCATGACACTTGGATTTTTTTTCATTTTAAAACTGAAAAATTGTCATAAAGGTGAAAGCGGCACGCGTTGTGACTTCCTGATTCAATCTTCTTAAACTCTTACCTTAACAAAAACTGGCAGCCTTCGAATAGCTCACTCTTAGTATATCCCATGGTCTTGAAATCCTTGCAAGAGCAGGATAGCTTCTGAAGCATTCACCCCCAATGAATTTGAACATCACAAAAAAAAAAAAAAATGAACCTCTCAGAACTGAGGTTCATCATGGAATTCATTCAGCATTTTAAGGATAACAAATGAGTGCGAAAATATCCAAATATTCCACTCCAGAGTCACTTTTCTGCAGCATCAAAAGGGTGTGGAGCTTCCGTGAGAGAATTCGAACTTCAAAATAGCACGGAAATAGCACGTGCTACAGAAGTTTCTCGTATCGGAGAGAGAGCTTTATGCTGGAATTTTGAGTTCCTTGCGTTCTTCTGCCAGCGGGCATGCAAAACCAAAAAGCAGCCTACTGGGCGATATGGGATGGTCTGCTGATGTCAGTGAGGTTGCCATTAATTGATCCCTATGTTTCATGATGATCATACATTTGCAAGCATGCTGCTTGTTAATTAACCATCTCTAGTTGGCTAGTGTGGACCAATCACTTTGTGCAGCAGTCTCTTCGATGCACCTCAGTGCTCTCCTGCAAAAACTGTGATCAGCGAAGACACAGCAGCAAAAAGCGACGCAGAGCATCCCTGTGTCTCCACCGAAGTCGAGTGGCTACTTTGTTGATCTCATGGCTGGTTATGCGAACGGGGCAAGCGTCAAACCGCTCAAGGCACTGCTTTGACCACATTTCGTTGGATAAACTTGCCGGATTCCAAGTTGGAAGAGGCGGTCGACTGGATGCTACTAGAAGATGCGCCGCTTCCCCCTGCTTCCTGGACACATATGCGAGACAGGAAGGCAGGTTTGCTGTCTTGCTCGTGCCTCTATCCCTCTCTGGAAAGCTGCAGGGAGAAAGATGAGATGCTGGTTTCACATTCGCCCAGCCCCTCTCTTCAGTGGGAAGGAAAGAACCTCTCTCTAGCAGAGCAGACTGACTCCATTTGATGCGTGTGTATAGGCAGGGAACGTCCGTTCCTCAAGAGGTGAGCGGCGCGAAGACAAACAGACCGTCTCGGGTTCACGCATGTCCTGGGAAGCCGTGGCTGCAAGAAGAGCTTCGCAGGAGCGAGAAGGCTGCCTCGTCACTCGTTGCTCGGTGTGCTGCTCGACGTTTTTTGGCATCAGATTGTTTGCCTCGAGCGACGACGACGTGGTGGCTGGACTGCGTCTTCAGCTTTTGGACAGCGCGCATATCTTGCAATCCTGGGGGCATTCCTGAGTTCCCTATCTCTGTCCAAATCCACCGACTCGATACGCCGTCAGGCAATTTTCCTTGACTATGAAAGAAAATAAAGGGGAGTTTTCCTTTGTCAAAGATGCAGGAGGGGGGAGGAGAAAGCGGCAAATTGTCTTGCCAAAAAAAAAAAAATGCCCAGAGTCCAAAAGTCTCCGAATGCACTCGTAACGAGTTTTTTACCCACCCTCCTTCAATGAGCCGACGAGCAGCAGCTTCTAGCTCTCTCTGTGAGCTAGAAGAATCGAACCATCCAGGGTTGCTGGGAAAAATACTCTCCCAAACAAGGAGCTCCAAGTGTGCAAGGTAGCTTTCGGGGGAACTTCCGGAAATCGCTGCGCCCTCCCTGGGTGTCCAGGTTTTGACGATGTGGCCGAGGCGTCTTTGCGCACTGAAAGACGGGACCCCTTTTCCTGCCGGGAGGAATGGGCGAGTCTGTCCCGGTATCGCGGGATATCGAATGCATATGCCGCAGCGCTTTCCGACTCACGAGAGCCGGCGGGGATAGGAAACGTTTGTCCTTTCGTTTTCCCGAAATTTCCTCCTCTCAGGTCCGGGGCTGGTCGCCCGAAGAGGAAACGAGGATGTTTCGCACTCCGGCTGCGGAATTCCGGAGCCTTCCCGGTCGCCAGGAGGTTTCGCCCCCACTAGACAAGCTCCAACCCGCTGATGCGTTCCGTCGCGCAAGTTCCCCTGCAGAGAGAGACCCACTGCGCATTTCGTCCCATCATTATTTTCTCATTTTCCTCCTAGTTGGGTGATCCTGTTGACACTGCATCCAACTTTCATTTTTTTTTCTTTTTTTTCCTTTTCCTGCCGGGCAATTTACCCGCCGCTTTCTAGACCCGGATACGTTCTGCGCGCGTCAAGAAGAACCATTCCTCTACGGATCGTAGGATCAGCGCCATCTTCCCTGCCGATCGTTTCTCCCGCAGCGCATCCGTTCCGGTAATTCATCGCATCGGGCAGCGTTGCCGGAATTCGTTCCCTCCAGATTCCTTGCTTTCATTTCTGCCTCGCCTGTGACCTTACGTAGCCATTGGTCGGAAAAGTTTTTGCCTCGGTCCGCAAAGCTTTTGATGCGGGGGACTCGTTCTTGAGAAGATCTCTCTCTCTCTCTCTCTCCCTTTTTCTCTCTCTGCGCTTCCGAGCTGATGAGCTTTTTCCAGACGCACCGAGATGCTGCGGCCATCACGTAGCTCGCGAGCGAACGGAGCGGCGCTTGGGCGATTCCTTTGGGAACTGCGGTGGCTCGGTTTTTTGTCCCGTGACCCCTGCCTTCTTTCTGGAAAGACGAACGGTCTTTCCACATGCGTGGGTAGGAAGGACTCGACCGCGTTCAGGAAGATTCAGGAATCAGGATCAGACATGGCCGGTGGCGCAGAGAGGCTCGGGCGGAAGACACTCCAAGGAACTCGCACATTCCCGTCTCCTCCGATCACGTGATCCGCGAAGCGGAAATTCTCGCCGGAGCGTCCGCTTTGAGGTCCTCCAGAGAGCCACCGGAGATTGGATGGACGCTGCAAGGAGCACTGCACTTTTCGAGTCTGGCCCTTGCGTTCTTCGGCGGGGGCGAGCGGAGCGTAGTTCTCCAGAACCGCGGCCGAGGCGCAGCGCTTTTTCTCAGCCATGCCCTCCTTGCATGTCAGGAGCGGAAGAAGCAGTGCGCTCGCTGGTGCCGTTGTGCCCCCACCCCACGTCTTTTCACTCGGATTCTTCCACGTGGCAGTGGATCCGTGACGCCCGTCCGTTCTCGTCCCGCGGGTTTCCGCTGATCAGACTGTGGATCAGAAAGCAGAATGGTCCCCGGCCATCTCACAAATTCCGAAAGAGCCCCTTCCCCCCCCCAAAAGGGGGGGGGGGAAGTCCCAAATCCACAGTCTACAAAGGGCTTTCCAAGCTTTCCAAGTCGCGTCCAGGTATCCTCAAGACGAGAGTCTCGCCTTTCTCGCGCAGCCTGCAGGTGAAGACCTGTAAAACGCCGCCAGGAATTCGAGAGGCACTCCCTGACACGTGTCCGTGTTTCCGTGCACGGGAGGCTGCAAAAACCGGCCTGTTAGGATCGTCGCCCGTACCGTTGCTCATAAGAAATGCGGAGCAAAAAAAACCAACGGAGAGCGCGTTATATGACCGGCTGACTTTTTCTGATGCAAAGTGGAAGGCACTTTGCACGAGATGCACCGATCTTTCCGTGGTGTGTGCGAGAGGTGCAGTGATTCATATTCCACCTTCCCTCCACCCATACAGGCCACAGCATTCGCAAGCCCCCATCTGCTCCCCCTCTTCCCCTATTTTTTTGGCATGACGGTTTCTTTTTCTTTCTTTCTTTTTTTTTCTTTTCTTTCAACTGGATGAATGTGGATTTCATGCGCAGCGGCATCGCGACAGGAACCGAGGCAGCGCGGGGAGGAATGACAGCATGCAAAGAGCTGACCAGGACAGAAGTTCCTTGAGTGCAAGTGCAGCCGAGCCGCAAGCCAAGATGCAAACATCTCCTGTTGATTTGTCTGCCTTCTGATCTCATACACGATGGTTGATGTGCTGACTGGCTGTTTCACAATGAGCATTAACACACCAAAAAAAAAAAATGAGGCATTGTACCACATCATTATTCTAGTCAAGAACATGTTGAGAATAAACGACCAATTTGTTCTTGGTGGCTGGCTGGGTGTTCTTTGTTTGGAGAAGGTTTCCCCTCCTCCCCCAGAAAGTATCCAAAGAAGTCTTCGTTTCCCAATCGATTTTTGGTTCCAAATACCAGGTAAAAACTGCCCTATTCCACAAATGGACTAGAAATCTACACAGCCACAAAAAGTCGCTCATTCTCCTCGGAATGCGTGTGGCTTCCTTTCCACTTCTCGATCCACTGCGGTTTTCATTTGCATTAGAGAGGCTTGAATGAAAGCCAAGAATTGCCAAGATGCCACTTTGGCAATGTATGCCATGAAAATTCAGATGCCTTGACCCTTCCTTCCTCTTCAGTGGGGAAAATGCCCTGCTCTAACTGAGCAATCCATCCTTCACCCTTCTGACGTATAGTGCACCAGTGATATGGTGCACGTACGGCAGCAGAGATTCTTTCTGATCCAGTTTTCTGTATCGTTCTGATTTCTCACGCATATACGCGTGAAATGCCCACTGATATGCATGAGAAGTCTGAATGAAGTACCGATAGAGTTTCGTGCACATTATTCACATATCATTCACATCTTCGCTGTTCAGTGGCACATGGGAACGTTCACGGCGTCCTGCTACAGCAGGGCAGGCAGATGCGGAGTGGGATGCTGATGGGGAAGGGTGTGCATCCGCCCGGAAGTTTGGGAAGATAAGGACCTACTCCGACGTACCAAGGAACTAGTGCAGCTTGAGGAACTTCGCCGAGTGGCATCAGAGACTTTGCCGAAGGATTTCATGAGGATGACCAGGACAAGATGGTGAGCATCAGCTGCGATGATCCGAGCAGACGCAAATGGGAACCTGCTTGTGACCAGCCATAAAGAACAAGAATTTCTCAGAACGCTTCGATAAGTTCTTCTCGTAAGATCTTCTGTGCCATTTCCATCTAAAAGGAAGTTGCGATTGTCGGCCACTTGCACTTTTGCCGTGTTCCTAGTGATGGTTTTGAAGACTCAAGTTATGAAACGGATTTTCCGAAAGCAGCGTTTCAGCGACCATGCTTTCGTGATTGAAAGCGGGACAAGAACGTCCATGACATCATTTTCACCTTGGTTTCTGTAATGAGTCGTCAGTTTTGAGGAGATTGCCCGAACTAAGGCACATTCTATAAGCGAAAATGCAAAGTATGAGTATTGAGGAACAAAAAAAAAAAAAAAACGCCTGAGGGGTTCAAGACAGCGTGCAGGCAAGTAGCGTCCAGTAAGCCACGAGAGGAGCAACCCTACAAAAACAAGGAATAAGGGGGCAAGACCTCTTGACCAATAACAAAGGACTGGAATTATCCGCTGACGTACTTCGCGGATAACCTAATTCGTGATCTTGATTTCACACTGCTGGAAACTAAGGATGGATTTGCAGATCTCTTCGGATCTCATCAGAGAATATCAGCATGCCTGCAGGAAACCCAATCGTTTCTGATGAGCGAAAATGCATGCAAGAACGGTAGGCGACATCAGATCTGAAAAAATTCCTGAAAGCAGAGACACGAAAGTAGTAGTTCAGTATTCGGATACTTAGCTAGCAGATCTGAGGAGGATGTTTTTGGATACCGTTGACATGCAGCCAATTCTTTGAATAAGGAGCTTCGGAGATAATCGAACTTCGGAACCTCCTAAGAGCTCGGAATGCACCAGGAGAATGGTAAGCAAGATTCAGTTTTAGCTTAGGGTACTGTCCAAGCATCCACAGACGGAAACCATTACTTGCCTGAGTCTATTTATCAGCAAGAGAAAAACGGCTTCAGAGGAAAACAACCACCTGAACACATTGCCAAGGTGATTTTATCGTCCAAGATAGAAATGGTTCTCTAATTTGCTTGTTTGGACTCGCTCAGCCTTCAGTTTCATGAGAAAGTTTGGAAATCCCTTTGAGAAGCAAAGCATTTACCTTCCATTAATACGTTGTATTCCTTTGGTCCACTGGAATAGCTTTGCGGAGTTCTATGGAAGCCACGGTGACAATAATTATCTGAGCGCATCTATCCAGACGCTCTCTAGCACCTTGCGATTTGTACCATGTTGAGCTACTCGTGAGCTGCTAGGTCAACAGGTAACATAATGAAAATTCCCCTTGGATTCGTCTGAAATCGGGGAATGCACGACGTGTTCTTCGCCTCTCGCAGCATTCTGATGTCTTCCAAATGATGCATCGGTTTGCCAGAAGCTACCTTTAGATCTCACAACACCATAAAACATGAATCCTCTTTGAATACATGCAGGTGATGTGTACCGAGAACAGTGGCCATGGTCAAGTGAACCACATTCATCTGTGAAGGAGACTCCGGGATACTTTGTAAAAAGTTTCTCCAAGATCCAAAAGTACTTGAAGGATGCCAGTAAGAAGGAGGAAAACGAAGATTAACATCGGAAAAGCAAGGAGCTGACTAAAAGAGGTAGGCGAACCTTGACCTGGAATATGAAACTGATGAGCAAACGATGGAATTTTTCACCGGGAATGTGCACGCATTGATTACGATGATCAGTTTTCCTTAATAATACTTCATGGGGTTCATACTAAACGAATGTCTGTCCTCTTTGTAAAAGAAATAGTTTAATGAATATTTTGTTTACATCAAAAAGGTAAAATTTCTTTATGCTAATATGACAGAAATATATGTATTAAATTTAGGATTTAATTATGCTTCATTTTAAGGCTATTAGCAATGATTTTTGCATGAGGTTTAATGTTAATTGAAATAATAAGGTATATATAAATTTTAGAAGTAAATGTACGATGTGGCTAGAAGCCATGCTCTAGTCCACATGAAGCAGAATGCTACCAACCTTTTTGAGAGATCCCTTGCTGCCTCCTGAGCTTGAAATATTTTTGTTCACATAGTAGTAATACTCGCTTCTTTGAAAAGGCAGTTGTTTATTAACGGTGACTCAACTATTAAAGGTGCTTATTCTGGAAGAATAGTTCAAATTTTGGACGAGAGGCGAAGAGATTGAAAGAGAAATCCAGACGAAATCTGCCATAGAATGGATTATCTTTACTGCCAAAGAACAGCAATCAAAGAATCGACAGCACAAACTCCATTCTCCTATCCATGTCTCCTATCCATCCTCCATTCTCTCTCCAATCTCCATTCTCCATCCTCCCTAGAGTCCGATAATCATCAACGATAATTATCACGTGAGATTGATAATTTCAAAAGTATTTTTCTTGGAGCTTTTGCTACCGTTACAAATGTGCTACCCGTTTAGGAATGCAAAAGTTCCTTTTGCTCTCAGCTTCGTAACTGGCAATCTTGACACACAGTAATTGCTGAATCAGAACACGGTCCCGAGAGAGGAAACAACCAGAAAATGCCTCTTGGTTCGATTTCGGTCCGGTGCTCTTAAATTGCACCACTTTAAATTTCAACTCAACGTTGAAATCCTCCAGATTGGTACCTGATGAATTGTACAACAAGATTGGACGCAGATTTCGGAAACTCGCGGGATTTCTCAGTTATGGTCTGTTTCACTTAAAGCATACCCTGTTCGGTCACTGGCATAGCACTACTGCAGGCAGCATTCGGATATTAGGAAACAAATGGCTGCTCAGAAGAGAACATTTGATTTATCGATCAGCGTGCCGAGGCTTTTAGTTCGCAAAGCTGCAAACTGAAATAGCTTTCTGCACTCTGAAAGACAAAATCCGGCCTTCCAGAGACTTCACGGCAAGTGTGTACCAATAACCAGGTAGTTTTCAAGAAATCCACACTACTTGGCAGCACTGCATTAATTGCATCCCAATCAAAGTACCGCATCCACCTTTTCAGTATCAAAAGCTTGGGGGTTCTCATTGAAAAGGAGCTGAAGATTTCATCGGAAACCTCCCTTCCAGAAATCGAAAGCATTTTTTTTAAAGTTTTCTTGGCGGGTTCTCTGCCAGGCTGCCAATCCGTGCGGGCAGTAGAATCTGTGGATACGATGTGGTGCTTCCTCAGTCAAAAGAGGTTTATGGCTTTCCCATCCAGATACAAATACAACGATGTAAAAATCCAATCCAGTCTCCAGATTCTGCAACCGAAATCATTTGTAATTACGCTCACAGACATTTCGCTTTGACCTGTACGTGACCTAAAAGTCCTACAATTGAAGCAGCAACATAAAGACATTCTCAGGTTGCTAGACAGAAGATGTTCCTTCAGTTGGTTCCGGGTTGCACATGAACACCTTTGCATGACCTCTTCCTTTGTCGAAGCCCGTACTTCTGACAGCTTTGCTAAACCTTCAGCATTCCAGTATTTCCTTCTGCTCGTTTAGAACGAGTGTGGGAACAAAGTTTGTGTCTCCGAGTTCGGCGGGCCGAGAGAAGACGGTTGTCGTCTCAAATACCACTTCTATCGCTGCCACAGAGAAGGCTCAAACCGTGAGGTCAGATAGTGAGCTCACGAATCATGCTGCTGAGGAGGACGCTACAGACAAAAATCACCGTCGCGGTTGCTAAACAACATGTCAAACTTTTGGTTTTCCACCTTATTCAGTCGTCACCAATGGATTATCCTTGACTGCACTTTCTAAAATGCTTGGCCAAATAAAAAAAAAGAAAAAAAGCCGAGTCAATCACTGAACAAGCTGAATCGTAAATGCGATCCTCAATTTTCAAGATAAGGTGTCTTCCACGGCTGGAAAACAAACACAGGAAAAGTAGGCGAGATCGAACTTTCCCGCAAAAATCTTTCAAGCCTCAGATTCCCTCTTCGAGAGAAAAGTATCCAAAGAAACTCGTGACATTATTAAACGGCATGTCAGAAAATCCAAAGAGATTAGTTTCATCTGGACCCGATGCGTGGGAAATCACAAGCACACCACGACTGGGATCACTGGTTTCGGACCGCTAGTAGATGACATCTCAGTGAGCACCAGGAGAAACCATCTTGGAACACGCACTCCTTCCAGGACTCTTCCAGAAGCTTTTTGGAAGTGTTCCCGCTCTTGAATTCCTCACATGGCTGCTAGAGACCTTTCCGAAACCCTGCGCATCTAAAAGCGTTTCAGATGGGAAAAAGGCCTGCGTTCAAGATTAGAAAGTAGACAGCACATGTTCTTGGGCACATGTAGGCGGATGGGGAAAGCGTTGAAGATGCTGCGCGTATTGATGTGAGAAGGCAGCACGATTCCCTGATTGTCGAACGGCCTTTAGTCCCAGTTTGCGGAAATGTCAAATCCCTTTGCCGAATGGATTTCCAATGGGCACTGAACGAATGCCAGCATCGAATTTCCCTCTTCCGAAAGACTACATTTGAACTTCTCTTTTCAGGAAGCAGGAAGTGCATCGCTCCAGGATATTGCGATTGCACTTTCAGCTATCGCCTCAGCTTACGTCAGAATATGTTTCTCGTGACGTCACCGAGATACCCGTCGCGTTGTGCTTCCTCGGCAGGAAGTACAGAGATCCAGGATTTCGTGCTTCCGCTTTCAGCCCGGCTCACGCCTCAGCTCCTTCCTCGTGAAGTCATCCCGCGGCTGTTGCGCCATATTTGCCGCTCTGCACCCTTCCACCCGGAAGACGAGACCCAATCGAAGTCTCCCAGGCACCGATTCCGATCTTCCACAGCCACGAGCTGCCTGTCATCCATGCTGGGTCAACAGTATGATGCGATCGAATCGAATTGGATTGCAACATTTTCTCACTGCGTCGGGATTCCTGGCGTGCACGCGGTTCGCGGGTTATTTTTAATCTTCTGTCCTAAGCCAGAGTGAAGGGAAATGGCGCGTTCTTCTTCGGATGCTGCGCGAAGCGACCTTGACACTGGAGCATCGGCAGCACGATCCCTCCTTTCTCGCTCACCAAGAAATGCACCAGAAGCGTGCACTCTCAAGAAGGCTTTTTCGCCGCTGCTTCCCCAGAGCCAGAGGCGGCGCCATGTCCTTGGAGACCACTTCCCGCCGCGGAGTTGAGGTCGGACCGAAGTTCCGGCTGGCCGGACGAACCCTGCAAGACACGGCGTTTCTTCCGTTCCCGACGCTTGCTGTCTCCAATACCGCGGCTGCTGCGGTGTCCCGTATTCTGACGGATGACCTTCCGATGGCCCCGTGTTGAGCACGTGGGTTTGCACCACCGACGCCTCAACATCCCCAGTTTCCAAAATTGCCCCCTTCCTCCCATGGAGCGAAAGAGATTGATTCCTCCTTTTCCCCGAATGCTGTGAAACGCGTGCCGTAGAAGCTGAGGCGAACGTCCGTACCCCTGGTGGGCAGCCGGGAAAGAGATACAGCACCTGCAGGATCCTCGCGATCCGATTCATCTCTTCAGAGCGGCGTGCATAGGTCCCCACTCCGAGCTGCCCTCCGCGGGCGCTCGTGGAGAAGAGAGCAGCGTAGCTTCCCCAGAGAGGCGCGGAAGAGGGACGATGAACTCGCAGATGACTCCTCTAGCAAGAAGCGAGACTTCCTCCTCCCCCCTCCTCCTCCCCCGCATTCGACCAAAGCTCTCGCGACAGGACGAAATCGGAAGGAGAGAGACACGACCTAGAGGAAGCGAGAAGAGCCCCTCCTGGCTCCCTTCGCTAGGACGCTGAGATTCGAGAGGGATTCTGGCTCCGAGAAGAGATTCTCGGAGGTACGGAGTGCCCTTCCTCCCACTTCCTCCGTTCTCTCTTCCCCTTCCCATCAAAGGTCCTGGATCGCCCGAGGAAATGAATCCTCCAGACGCGGACAGGTTGGTTCCTAACAAATCCTCAGCGGAGGTGCTGCTAGGAGGAAGACGTCAGCCAAATCGGAAAGGATGCACCGGATGGAATGTCGGGATCGGCGATGGCGGAAGGAGTGTCCGCTTGGGACCACACACGGGGGAGGTTCAAGCAGGTCAAGCCCTGACTCCGCAGGATGCCATCATCCAAGTCCATCCTCGTGATGCTCGGACAATGCCAGACTCGAAGATGCCGAAAGAAGAACAGCGATCCCTGGATCTCTGATGTAGTCGGCCAAGATTCGGGACCGGGCCGACCTGCGCGGCAGACCACGTCACCTCTACTTCTTCCTTTTTTTTTTGTGCTACCGCCACGGGAGGTCCTCGGTTTTTGGCCTTTCAGAGCCTCCGCGGGCCGGAAACCACGCGCTCCTCCCGAACTGACACGACACGCCGCTGCTGCGTTCCAGCAGGCTTCGCTGCCGTCCCTCGAAAGTCCGTGGCCTCCACGGCCCGCGGCGTTGGCTGACCCGAGACGCCGCCGACCTCGGCCACTTTCGTCTCCCTCCCGAGACGGGCTCCCGGGCTCACACAGGCCTGTCCGGCCGCCTCCTCTCTCGCCTCAAGAAAGAAAGAAAGAAAAGTCCGCTCTTCGGCTGCCCCGAGAACTTTTACGTCTTCCCTCGCCGCGATCGTCTGGTCTTTTACAATCGCCCGCCCGCTTAGGATGCATTTCGGCCACTGCACGGGGAGGAATCGACCTTCTTTCGGGGTCCTCTTTCACTCCAGAACATTCTGCCTCACCCGAAAGCTGCTTCTCTCTCTCTCTCTCTCTCTTTCTCTCTCTCTCTCTTGCTCTCTTCTTTCTCCCTCTGATTTTTTAAGGAAGACTCGCCGAGATGCTCCATTTAGACGATCTTCTGGCGGGGTCCTGGGACTGACGCGGGCTGGAATCGCCCAGCAGCCGTTTCCTGGACGCTGGCGGTTTCCCCTCGCGGCCGCATCGGCATCCGCTCGCGCGAGGGGAAGCGGCGAACGCCCCCTCCCTTCGAATGTGCTCGGGAACTCCGTTCTTCCTGCCTTTTCAGGAGACGAGAAACCGCTCGCGTGCTGGCCCCGACTTCTCTGGATCCTCGGTGGTGCGCACCCGCGCTTTCCCAGCGCACCTGGACGCAGGAAAGGAGGAAGAGGGGATGGGGGTGGGGTGAGGAGAAACCCTCACACCTCCTCTTCCTTCGCGCGTGAAGCGGCGGCAGGTGCCCGCTGGTTGCCAGGGCGCTCTTCGTTCCTGTGGCGATTCCCGTCGAAAGGCTACCGATATGGCTGCTCCCCCCACCTCCCGGAGTTCGTGGACACACTTGGAGGGGCACCGCGGAGGCCGGCGCCGCGACTGTCGGTCCGATGGAGCGTCCGTCCCCGCGCTGGCTGGTGGCGGCGGGGGCTCTGCGCCCGAGCGCAAACGACGACCTTCGGGTCGCGTGCTTCCCCGGGGCCTGGAATGCGGGCCGCGGTTCCTGCTTCCTCCGAGCGCGCCTGTTTCCCCCGAAAGGCGGCCAGCTGGTCAGGCGCACGCGTAAGCGCTCGTCTCGGAATCCCCGCCTCCACGGGTCGGGTCGCTCGCGACGACCGGCGCCTCTGAGAGGCAGCTCCGACATGCAGAATGCCCGGGAACCACGTAGCCGTCCGCAGCTCTCGCGACCGCAGGAAGCCGGAAGGCGGGCCGTGGAGGAGCGCGGTTGAGAATGGGATTCCCTTCGATTCCCGCCGCCGCTCGCCCCGGAATCCAGGCAGGGTGAGCGGCCGTGCGAGACGGCGGAAACGCAGTCGGCGCTCCTATGCCGTGAGTTGAGCAGAGGGAGACTTCCCCCGGGAGCGTTCCCGAGCGGCCGCCTCCCAGGGTGCAAGCACGAGGGCGAAGAGGGTCACGTCGTGCTGCCGGGTGACCCGCCTTGCCTCCGGCGGAACTGCAGCCGCAAGCGAGGAAAGCGGCCGAAGCAGGGAAGGGTGGCACACGTGGGAGCAAAACGGAAGACGAGGAGGACGCCACCGCGGGCGTCTACTAGCCCAGAGGCTCGGGTGAAAGACAGGCGAGGGGGCTGAGCGGACATCACGAGGGGGGCAGGGACCAGGTTTCTCATCCTCTGTCCTTTCACTTCCCAGGAGGAGCAGCAGCCCGCGGAAGGAACTCGCTGCATTCCTTCCCGGAGGGACTCCGAGGGTCTGCGCGCAAGCGCTGGACACGAGGGACCCCAGGCACACTCCACTGTCACTCGCGCAGCCGGGACGCAAAGTCTCCTGGTCTGTTACTATTCCTCCCGTTCCTCCTTCCGTCCGGTGACTCCTCGCCCCTTGCCGCCTAGACGGAGAGGTGGGAAAGGAGCGGGGAGATGGGAAACGGGAGGAAGCGCACTTCCCAGGACCCTGCCCTAGCCGAAATTACTCCGCCACTTCCCCCCCTTCTCGCCTTTCGGGGACGTTCGTAGCATATTCTCTTCCCCGTCTACGGACCGAGGTCCAGAGGACGTCCCTCCTCTCGCGGGGTGGCTCCCTTCCTCGTTTTCTCTTCCTTCCCCCTGGCTCCAGGGAAGCACCCAAACGGTACTCTCTCACCCCCAAATCCTCCCTTCTCGTGGATCAGGAGTGAAGAAGCAGAGGGAGGGGGACCAGGAAAGTCTACCTGCCTGCCCCTCCTCATAGGTTTTGCAGTTGGAACTTCCGGAGGCACCGCAGGAGCGTCCGTCGCCGTGGAAACCGCACTCACTGGGGCGCGGCCGGCACGCCTTCCGCCCCGAAGGGACTTCTCTTGCCTGGAGGCTGCGTCTTCGAGGACCTTGCAACCGCACCTCAGAGACGCTGACCCGGAAAGCTATCGCTCATCTCTTGCAGCCAGGCGAGAGGGCGAGGCTTGTCGGCCCTTGCTGGCTTCGGGAGGGGAGAAGGGCCGTCGGTTTCGTGGTCCAGAGGAGCAGCTTCCAGCGGACCTTCCTGATCCTGAGACACCGCGGCGTTCGGGTTGGACCTGCAGGACGCTGCGATGGATCGCATCCCTGGTCAGAGGGCGGCAGAGGACGCTGGAATATCGGAGTCGCAGGAGGATGGGGAAGGATTGCTGAGGGCGAAGGCGAAGCAGACGACCCCGCCGTCCTCCTTCGAGACGCCTCATGAGAACCACAGAAGCAGAGGGGTCCGGCATCTGCATCCCTCTCTCCCTCTTTTGAAGGCTGCATCTCTCTCTCTCCCTCTCCCTCTAGCACGTACGAGTGCCAAAAGGAATTCAAGGTCCTAGGAGATGACCCGTTGAGAGGGAGAGGCGGCTGCAGTGCCTAGCTGGAGCGGCCGGCTATCTCCTCGAAGGATGCTGCAAGGAGAAAGATCTGAGGCGTTCCGAGGAGAAACGCAATTCCAAGAGATGCTGGGTGCTTCCGTCGCCCGGGTGCGCGAGCTCAGGAAGGGGGTCGACCTTCGGTGCTGAGCCGGACGAGGCTGAGTCAGAGACGGATGCCCTCCGGGAAACGGCTGCAGGGCATCGAGGTGATTCTGGCCACCTCCCCAGTGGGGTGGGCGAAGGGGAGTGGACGCGCGCGCGTACGCGGAAGCGCCTTCTGCCGGGGTCTTTCGGCTGCAGTCCACTCTCCCACCTCCATCCTGCCACGAGCACCGAGGCCTCCCGAGTCCCGACCTCCGCTCCGCTGCCGGTGGCGGACTGGTCTGAGCAGGCAAAGGGACGCCCGGGATCGCGTCCACTCACCTTCCCCGTCCTTCCGTGGACTCGCCCTCGGAACTGCGAGCCGCGGGGCGCGAGCGAGTGCGCGGGCGGAGGAGCGGCCTCTGCCGCGCGTGCGATTCTGTGGAAGCTCCCGCTCGTGGGGAGAGGCGGCAGGGGGAGGGGGGATACGAGCAGATGCTTCTAATCCCGTTCTCTCCGGTGTGCTCCATCTCTGGGTGTCAGGCTGAGTCGGGAACTACAGGAGAGGATTTTTTCCGCACTCCTCGCGTCAGCCGATTCATACATAAAATCGCTCTTCCGCTCTCCGCGTAGCCGGAAATGGCCGCCAGCGTGTATTGTGTGACGTAAGACGCGCTCACGTGGCTGCATTTGGGATCACGACCGGTGCGTTATGTTATATTCGTACTCGTACCTCAGAAGGAGTCACCCGGATGCAGCTGAATACTTGAAAGCTATCGTACGTATGCGCATCTCACATGAGGTGTTTGCTGATCCCGACTGTGGGATGGCAGCTTGCTGAGCGCGGCAGTGTACTGTTTTGCAGCATCTCTATCCCTTCCTCCCCCCTAACGGAGGGCTGGAGGGAGGGCAGATGTTCATGCACAAAGTTCCTCAAGCAGTTTCCTCACGACGTTCTGAATTAGATGCTCTCAGGCGGTCCTCGATGACCGTCTAAAAGAAGAGTTGGCAGTCTTCCACAAAAAGAGAGGGGCGATGGAACATCGGGCAGCTGCGCTCGACAGGGCACAGAATGCAACCTGTACCAAGCATACCCGGGCCCGGTTGAGCAACCCACTGGACTGCACGAAGAAGTCGCCGCTCCCAAACCAGGGCTAAGAGCACCGTCAGCGAAATATTCGTGCCAGGACCAACGAGTTCTGTCGGGGGGGGGGGGGGGAACGGACGTATGGCGGAATTCCTGACGCAGAAAGCAAGCTTCACTCTCATCCCTAGAACAGCAGCTGATGACGCAGGTTTTCATAAGTTCTTCGTGGCTGTCAGTAGGTACTCGAAATTTTAGGTACGCAAGAGCGTGTACGGATGCGCGTATGATGCACTGCAAATTACCAAGGGTAAGCAGCAAGAAGTGAAATTAAAATAGCCTCTTAGAGAGAAAGGAAGAAGAGAGAGAAGCTGAGATTCGCAGTTGCGCTCTGTCGGTGGTTGCCAAAATGAACAGCGAAAGAAGGAGCTGTGTGACGTTAAAAAAAGAAAAAAAGAATGCAAGACAGTTTTTGGTAGAACTTTTGCATGGATGGATGGGGCGGTGGAAAGTTGCTGCTGATGGAATCACCTACTTGATAACTGAAGTTTATGTACGAGTCTCCTGCTTCCATGCTTTCCGTCTCCCCAAAAGAATGGAAGTGGCTATTCGGATGCTGCGCTTCTTTACAAGAATTCATTGCGCCAAAAAACTTCGACCGATTTCACAGTTCCGTAGACTTCACTTCTCCCTTTCGCGAGTGGAGAATTTTAATTTTCTTTCTAATCATCCCCCCCCCCCCCCGGCCCTTCCCTTGGAGTCACAATCCTCGGACGGAGGCCCGCAGCTTTTGAGGTGTTTCATCTCCCAAGATGAATGCAAACTTGCATGGGAATCCATCCGCTACGTCCGGACCCTTTCGTCCAGAGCCGCGACGCCTGCCGGTCAACTGTGTTCTACCAAACCCACGACTACTGCTCTCCTGCTCCTACGCAGGTCATCACGGTTAAATGCGAATCAACGGAGAATGCCTGACCCCTTCTGTGGTCGTCAAAGCAGGGCCTCCCCAGAGAACACGAAATGCCCAGTGGGAAAGAACTCCCACAGCTGTGTAAGCTCCGACTTCCCAGCTGACCTTCCCATCCCGAATTTCCGGAGCACTTATTCAACACGGATAAATAAAATTTATACAGTTAGGGATGGATCCAACTGCGTCCGCCCGAGAACAAAGGAGCTACCCTCGCTGTGGATGGAACTAGGGAGAGACGATAAATAGGTAGATAAATAGATACATCGGCCTCACATTGATGAGTAAGACTCCCAGACGACCACTCGAGACTCGTGGGTTTTCACTTGGAATGCGACACAGGTAGTGTTTGCTTTCGACTTGTTATAGAAAGGGTTTCCCCGCCAATGGTCTCAGCAGCGTTCAGAGCCGGGTCAATGGAGAATTCCATCAGCGAAACTTGTCCGCGGAGATGTCTGTCCATGATAACCATTCGTGTTGTGCAGTTCCCATTGGCAACCACTTCTCTTTGCGAAGTCGCTTCACGCTTGTATCAAATGAGCGCTCGCCCCTGCGCTTTTCGTGACTTCCCACTTCCTGAAAGAGCATCAACAGGATCAAGGAGAATCCAGCAACGTTATTGAAATAAGTGCGAATAAAGTGCATCTTCATTGCTGCTGCTGGAGAAACTGAAATTCATTTTCATATTTTCTACGTGGAATCATAAGTCAAAATCTGAGCTAACCATTTGGAAGAGCCACGAAAGTTACATGGCGACGACGTGTGTGATTATCCTAAGCATTCATTGGATTCTAATTGTGGCAGAATCGCCGCCTTATGGATGGAGTTTACGACCTGTTGCCAAAAGCGTTCGATGTGTCCAACTTGTTTTCTTGAGGGAAATATAAATATGCAAATATCTACTAATAGGGATAAAATCAGAATTGCTGATTGGAGGAGCTTTTGAACATTAAAGAAGGAACTTTTTCACCGTTGATTTGAAAATGCATGAATAGTCATTGTAAAATTTCTCTGCGAGTTGGGTGATACAGTCAGAGAATAAGAACTTTCAGACAGTGACTTGGTTTAATAAACCCACGACCACAATGCCATTCGTGATCGGGCGGTTTCGAATCTCCTTGAGAGCTCTCCAGAAACTGATTTTCTTCCTAAATGAGTTCCCGGTTCTCTTTCCAGTTTGTAGGTTCTCATCTCCTGCTTAGACCATTCCTGTGTGCCCTAAGAGTTCTTCTATTAATCACGCTTTCACGCTTCCCTCTTCGTTCGTCGATTCCACGTCTCTTGCAGACCACTCGATTTTGCCATTTTAAGCGAGTAGCAGTCTCTATCTGACCCGCGCCATGAACATCTCTTCATTTCGGATAAATCAGCAAACATCTGCTCCGAAAGATGACGGCGCTTTACGGTTCCCACACTTTTGAACCATCGCGGAATCTGAAATCTTTGTCACGACGAATGTGTTTACATCTCTGGTAAGTTTCGAGCATCAAGCAGACCCCTACGGAAACAGCATCTGATTCGGAGACACAAGACGGCTTTTGCCATCTGTGGGTTCCTCTCTTCTCACAGGTGAATCAAAATCATTCTTATCGATCCACCTTTCTGTGAAAATTGGGAATCATGTTGCAAACCCATGAATTCTTCTGGAAGCTCAGCCTGAGATCTTAGTCCATCTTGATTCTCCATTCTACGAATGCGGTGCAGCTGACAATAGAGCTAGCTTGAATTAAGCAGCTCAGTCTATTTCCTCTCCCTGGTCTTTGAGACGACCATGTGGTAGGAACTGCTTTAGTTTACTGTTTAGCTTGGCGGCCACCTGTCTGGTGGTAGAAAATGCAGTCTTTACTCAGATGGACGTGCGTTCGATTCAGGAACACAACTTTCCTGATTCTATATTTTTTTTTTTTTTTTTTTTTTTACACATGATAAGAAATACAGTCTTACAACTTTCCACATCTCTGTTGATGATGCAAGCATCTTCACGACAAAAACAGATCGAGAATATGTGAATGAGCTGTGTGATCTTTAGATATATACTTGAAGGAAAATAGGAGAACGAAAAATACACACATCTCAAAGACTGGGATCCATCGATGAAGCATCTTAATCAATCACTCTCGGAGATCACTTGAATACGATATGATTGTGATTAGTTGATGCAGAGTGGCAGATGTTCCAGAATCAAAACTTTTAGCTGAGACTATGCGTGATTTAGCAAATATGGTTCCAAAAAATGAAATAAAGTACCGTGTGGCTGCTCGCTCGTTGCCGAGCAGAAGGCAGCAAGGCATTTGATGAGTGGAATTAGGTTTGCAGCAGAACTCGTGCTTCTTAGGAATTCTAATTCCTCAACGGTATTGAGTAATGAATGCAAAGGGCATACTACCCCTCGGGAGATGCGAACCAGTCGGTCTTGAAGAGAGGAAAAATCCTCTAACTTTGCAGGAAGGAAAGAGCGAAGGATGAAACTCGAGTTTCCAGCTCCTGATTCAGAACCAAAGGACATCCAACAGTGTGAACATGCTTTTTGAAATCCTAGATGAAAGAACGAATCTCGCTCTTGCGCCTAGGATTCTTCAGAGGAAGGGCAAACTCCGAGTATGTTGGGAGTCTCTTCAGGAATTCATCATACAGTTGCGCAGTTCCCCAAGTGACTCTCTGAAGAGCAGAGGAGCCATACAAGGGGGTACGAGTAATGGAATGGGGAACCTCACGTGCAGCCTCCAAAACTCAGCCATGTGTTTGAACAGAGACACAGTACAGTTTTGAAGTCGCCCACAGGAGATGCAATGGAGATGCGGATGAAGGGGAACTTGAAGAGAATTGAAAGGAACTGCCGACAAAAAAAAAAAGGGAAGCTGAAAAAACTCTTTTCAAGTTAAAAAAAAAAAAAAGTTAGCAGTCGTTTTCGGATCTGGGATTTCCTTGAAACTTCAATATAAATACCTGCAGGGATCGAGTATTCGATGGTCACACACTGATACTGTTACAACCAATTTGAGAGCCCCGCCTGCAGCATTGATATGCGGTAGAAAGAAGATATGGTTGGTTCATTCCAGTTGTCCTTTAATTATATGGAATCCAAGGAAAACAGAGTGCTATCATGTCAGAAAACTTATAGAATAAATGATGAAGGACATTTCGTAAAAATTTTCCTGTACGAGAACCACGCACTCATGCCGGAAGATGCAACATTATTTCCTTCCAAGGTACTTCTTCCAACGATCTTCGAAATCGAATGCTGGCATCCTGAATTTTTGCAGATGATTTTTATCTACTGGGAATGGTTCCTAGGAACTCAGTTCGCATCATTTGCATCTGCGGAACGCGAACATGGATTAAAAAGAGGACATTTTAGGGGTATTTCTATTGATCTCCTAATTAGAAACCTATTTTGAACAGGACATCGCTGACAGAGCTTCCTCATCCTCCGCTGCTTCCGCAGTGGCTGAAACTCTGGATGGGATCCGCGCACAGATTGAGAATCGCTGAGTGACGAGGGGATCCATGTGGCAGCAGCAAGTAGGATTCCTGATAAGGTGAAGCGCGCTTTCCAAGAAAGTGATGTCGTGAGCCAGCATCATGAGAGAGAGTTTTCTGCCGTTTTCGCTCGAGATGAAAGCACACGGATGAGCCCGAATTCCAGGGATGAGGACAATTCGATATCACTTCGAAGGTTCAAAATGGCTTCGATACACCTCAGCACCCACGTCTCGAACCATTAATATGACGAGGGTAGACATCGCGGTAGGTATTCTTGTAACCCTCGACTCTTATCAGAAATGCTGTAAATGTACGAGGGTTCACGCGGACCTTCGACAAATGCGCGGAGGAGAATCTGGGTCACTTGTGAGCAGCGCAAGGAACCTGCAGGATGTACGTCTGATCTCTGACGGTCCGAAAGTCCATGCGAACCGGAGATTACGCTGCCATCCAGGGTTGAAGACAGCCGATGTAACTTCACAAGTCATCAGAAATTATTCTTCAGAAGAATTTCAGGTTTCTGAGGTGAGTTTTCCAGTGCTTTCTTCCAAGTCCCTGTAAATAGGATCCTTTTTTTTCTGTTCATCCTAAGAAAGCAACCATTATAATACGGAGACACCGCTGATAGTATGGAATCAAGTGCTGCGCTTCCGAACATCTGAAGACATTTATCTGCCCCCCCACTAGGAATAAATGGATCCGAAAACAGTACATTCCACATTAACTAAACGGAATGACAACTTGGAAGCCTCGTAATATTTCTCCTAATGTGGAATGAAGAGGAAGGCTTTGGGCCGGATGCAGCTGGAATGGGCGATTTTGTGGAATACGCATAAATGGGGTACGCGCTATCTGATGCGCTGTTTAGGAATGGATGCACAGGCTACGGGATTTAGGGAGCAGAAGAGGTACCTCATCGAGAAGCCAGACGTTTTACGGGAAATTCACGTCTTCCGGTGCCGTAATGTCCGAGAGAGGTTTGGACGCTTCCCGCTCAGCTTCAAGTGAACTTAGCCTTTAAAGCAACCACCACCTCAGCAAGAAGTCAGGCTAGAGATAGCTTTTCGTCAACCAGAGAAGAGGAATCGTGCAGAGCTGGGGCGTCCATTCAATTCTGGTCTTCCTTTCTTTCAAAAGGAGCGTGGCGGGCGGAAAATGTGTTCATCTCTCAGCTTTTCCAATGTACGCTCGAGCAGTCAGTAAAAACACGCCACGAGGAAAAGGCATGACCAGTTTTTTCCCAAGCTCAGCCTAGTGAAGAGCTGAGATCCTCTTCGATTCAAGAAGAGTTCGAGTTCTTTCGAGAGCCACTGAGGTACTGGAAAGGCGCTTATTAGAAGGTGTTTCGAGCAATTCGTCTGCTTTTATAAAGAACAGGGAGTGCAAGAGATGATAAAGACTTTTGCAGTACTCCTGACAAAAGAGCAAGCTCGAAATCTCAGCACACCCCGAAGGTTCACTAAATATCCTCTTCCAGTTGTTTTTTGTTTCCTTTTCTATCGGAGATTTACTGAAGGCGATGTGACTGGATAAATAATAGAACAAGCTGCGACGGATAGGAAACTCCCCATTTGAAAGACACATAGCTGTTGAGGATTCCCCAGAGTGAAAGTAACTTGAAATATTTTCTTCTAAGAGAAAGAGGAAAGAGATAGAAAGGTGTTCATGTGATGACTCCAAGATTGCGCTGCCAGGAATAATTCATCTGTTCCCAGCTGAGTAAAATTTCACCTTCGTTTGGAAATAATTTATGATTTACATGAATAAGAAAAACATAATCTGGAATTTTTCAACGGACACCTGCATTGAATGAATCATGACAACAAAAATCCGGAACCGAAGACGGGAGCATGCCGAATTCCTCGTCTCCTTTAGCTGTTCAAACTGCACCCTCATCCGGTGAATTGGCCCCACCGTCTAATCGGGGACTGCAGAGGCATTCCTCAGGTGGCTTACTGGGAAGCTTTCAATCCAGCTGTAGAACTTTTGACTGAATCATTGATCCACAGGCATGTGCCCGTTGATGCAGTTGTGCGAACTCTGCCTTCAATCGCAGCATCTGTTCATGGGCTTCCTTAGAGAGAGCAGCTATCCCGGGGCAATTTCGAAGTTCCACGACAGAAGCTTGTTTGGTAAACTTTCTCATTCAAGGCAACTTGTGTCCAGTCTTTGCAGTGGTAGATGACAGGTGTGTAGATTGGCGAGCATGCCACGTGGGCACTTTTGGATAGGAACTTTTGGAGAATTGGAATTTCCATCCGAATCTCCTAGCAGTTGCCTCTGAAGAAATCTGAAGACACCTTTTCAAATTGCTCTCACCGGGAATTAAAGACGATTATTTTAGAGGCCAAGCATCGAACAAACGGTGAGACGAGTGCGCTCCACGAAGTTTGATCTCTCTTGTAGATTCACTCGTGCAATGAAATTCCCCCCCCCCCCCCAAATTATGGGGTCTACGGACAGCTGGTCCATTTCAGATAATCGCAAGGACTTACTGGCACGTAGAGAAATTATAGAAATTCTGGATACCACCATAACATTTCCAAACACCGTAAAGTTTTGGGAATTTGGATATCTACAACCTATTGATTATGCATCATGGGATAGAAAAGTACGTTCGGTGATTATAGCGAAGCACATCGGCCATGTTTTGCTTTAGTGTGCGAGTCGTCTATGAAGCGAGTAAGAGGTCGAGTCAGCTCCATTACCGCCTTTGCTTGTTTCATCTTGGAATCTCAGGTCAGCGGATCGTAAGGTCTCTCGATATAGCACGCAAGGACAAATTCATTTTGAAAGATGTGAACATCTTTGGGTTCAGCAATTCTCCAGAAGGAATTTCCGAAACGTGAGGATACTGCCTGCAGGATGGGAGAACAGCTGTTCGGACGCAATCGCAGGAGGAACCTTTTCTAGCACCTTCGAATGTAATCGCAGGGAGACGTGAAGAAAGCGCCATAGCCAAGGGATGATGGCACGATCAGTGTTTTCCGCATCTCTCTCTCGATGCTTCGCATCTTCGCGTTTCTGTTCATCAGTTTTCCTTTTTCCTTGCAGGCACGAAAGTAGTCTTTTCGCACACAGAAATCCCGGAGGTTCTACCTGAATGGTGCTGAAAAAGTATCAAGTGGATCACTCAGGCTCTTCAGTTTCATCCATCGCAATGAGCATTCAGACTGTTATCCCCGATCCTGTTTTTCAAATCTTCTTACACGCTCACTGTACCAAGAAAGGAAACAGCAGAAGGGATAGAAAATAAGATACGAACAAACCCGAAATTCTCAAGTGAGCTCTTGTTCGTTAGCATCGAATTCAGCTGATCCCAGTTATGCATCCCCCCCCCCCTTTTGGGGGGGGGGGGAATGCATTTTTGCTTGGATTCCCGAGCTAACACTTTCGTCGCAGATCCCCGAAATCTCCCTTGGAGATGGCTGGAAGTGAAAATGGCTCGAGATCGCCGGTGCTTCCCTGATTTTAATCTCAAGGGTATTGATGATTGGCGCAATCTCTAATTATGGTTTCAATTCAATTCGATTCAATTTCAGTGATCTGGAAATTCCAGGTTAACAAGCGCCAACAGGAGAATTTTCTCAGAGTACTGAAGAGTCATTTTTTTGTACCATTTAATTCTGAAGTTGAAGTTTTTAATTGGTCTGATTAATAAGATTTTTAGATTTGCAAGACACTTAAGTCTGTGCTTTATACTTCTCGTTGAATTCCTTAGAGGACGTCTTAGATACGGTAGACTTTCTTGAAAATTTAGATCTCTGCTCTTTACATAAAGAATAAAATATGAAGTCACCGATGATGGACTTCAAATTAAAAAAGCTCTCATTTTTGCGGAGTCATTCCTCATGATTGCTAGTGATCCAACAAACATATCTGAAGCAGTCATCGCAGAGTGATTAGGTGCTACAAAATTTGTTCATATAATTTATATACATTTCAAATTCCTTCATGAAACACCGTGCCTTTTGGGAGTCGGAAAAAAACGGATCCGTTTCTTCATAATGCACTTTTGAAATTATATGATGTACTTCGTGAATTTCGGAATTCAATGTGCGTGAAGGGTCCAGCAAGAAAGAAAACTGAATTATAGCACGCAAAACTACATCTTAAAAGTTTCCTAAAGTTTTGCATAAGATTTGCAGTTCACCTCAGTACACGCATGCTCACGGAAAAGGCAGAAACGCCCGAGAAAGGATGCTTCAGATGCAAAACGAACGAAAAATGTGAACCCATGGATTCATTAATTGCAACCACGCATTCATTAATATGTCGGCCGCATAGTGGAGAGCGTGGATCAAAACGGCCTGAAATTTTAATCTCAAGTCGGTGTAGAGACAAAACAGTGTGAAGCAATTTTGCACAATCCTGGAGCATCGGAAGAGAGGGATCACATTGGATTGTTTAAGCCGGAATGCAACCTGATTGCGGAAGAAGCGCTGCACAATCGCGTGTGGACCGCAGACTCCGAAGAACAGTAGAAAGCTTCTTCCTAATAATTGCAAGTATCTTGTCACATGATCCAAAACGAAAAAGGAGCAATCAGTGTAGTTGCATGAGCGAAATGCAGAAAGCACGGAAACAAATAGCAAATCAACGATTCGCGAGATGGAAGAAGCTTCAGGACATGAAGCAGTTTATAATTTCTGAAAAATGCCACTGGATGCCGAGTCTCTACTACGCTTGAAAGAGCAGAGGAGCTTCGAAACATGCGTGGAAATGTACATCTGGAAAAAAAGGCGAGAAAGACTTATCTTTCGATCGAAGATCTCATGAAAAAGGCGTCCCAGAATATGGGAGTACAGCCGGACGCTCAGGACATTGGCACTTGATTGGAAAGGCCCCCATTTTGGAAAGGATAGCAGTAGAAGACTCCTGCAATGTACAAATAATTGAATTTTTGAGATCGGTCTACTCCACCAGTCTGAGCAAAGTCACGCGTCTTCAAAGCCCCAACGTGGCACAGTCTGAAACCCAGCATTACAGAATCTTCCGGAATACTCCTGCAAAATAAGGAAAGAATTTCCGGTCCTTTTTTCTATTGGTTCTGAGGTACAAAAAATTGAGGTAATACGTTCATTCATCTGAAGGAGCCTTGCTTGTACGAGACTTGCCAGCGCTGCTTTTCGAAGGATCCGCTAACAGCTTTTCTGGTGTACTTCCTCAGAGTTGTCTGAGCTTTATTAATGGGAACTGCTCTGTGACCTCTCAACATCTGCGCATTTTTTTTTTTTTGTCCCGATCGAGAAGGCGAAAAGAACCGCTTCGAGAGTAAATTTGGATATATTCAGATGCCGCCTGTCCTTAAAACTGTTACAGACACCTCGCGATCTGGCGCTCCCCAGATGCTACGGCACAGAGGAATAGTTTCCAGAACTTTTGTTTGCCACGCGTCTGTTTGGTGCCTCCAAACATTTTGGAGTTTTTGACGTGAACAGGAAGTGCTACCGACCGCCGATGTGGACACCGCACCTCTCCTCAAGTCAGCGTCTCTCACCCTTGACGTTTTCGGCGTTTCGAGCTTATTGGCTCACACACACTTTGCTGTTTCGAAAGAACTGATCAGGAACCCCGAAATTATTTCATTCGATTCCCTGGTCCACCTGAAGTCGGCAGGAGAAATGTGCCCAAATAGCGACCAACAGGGAGCATTTTCCGTATTTCTTCAGCATCGTTCCTCTCCAACCCATCCAGAATCATCGAGAGACGAGCAGTATTTCTGCCTAATCAACATTCAGGATTTCAGATGGCATTTCTTGCATTTCTAAAAGCCAACTGCTCTCCTGCTTATGAATTCTTATGGAAAACCACCGCAGTTTGCATTCAGGAGTGGAGCAAAGGATCGCCTACTATTTCCGAGTGAGTAGGAAATTCTCGCTCAAAGTGCTTTCTTTTTCAAGGAAATGAAAACGAGATTTGCCTTGGAAAAGGGTCAAACTTATCGACATCAGCCTCAGAGACCATTTCTTCGCAGATGCAACGAATGTGGGATTGGAAATGAGAGAATTCGAGATGCCGGAATGCCAAAGATCCTCACTTCTTTTGCTTTCGGACTGGAGCCTGTTTTCTATCTTGTTTGTCTTCCAGCTTGAGGATTTTTCCAAGAGTCGAGACCGTATCTTAGTCATCTCACATCACGTGCTTGCTTTATTTGAAGTTGTTTCCGTTTTAAGAAACACAGGAGCCGAAGGTCCTGACTTTTACGTGTAACGCTCTCGACGAGATAAGCTGCCGCAGTCTCGATGTTTCGCAGATTTATCCAAGCAGCATCTGCTTCAGTTGACGCCATGAGGTGTGCAACTCATAACGCTTGAGCGGAGCTGCTTGGGCTTTCGGCGGCAAAGTGGAAAATTCTCAGCACAAGAGGATGTGTAGAGTGCCGAAGTATTTGATCAGGAAATTGAGATATTTCAATATCAGCAAATTCGAATGCACTGATCCGCAAATGTGTGTAAAATTAGGTTGGGCTGAAAACGAGGAAGTTGTTTCTTTTTTGTCAATTTATAGGAAGGAAAATAAGGTTCATATCGGTTCCAGATGTTCAGCCTCACTACGACAAACTCTTGAAAATGATAAAATGCAAGATGGGGATGAATTGCATTTCATAAAGCCGCGTTTCACTGCACAAGTGAGAAAAAATTCAGCACTTGTGGAATCGACAAAATCTATCCACTGAATGCTTTTGAAAGTTATGTATGATTTGCATATCTCTGAACGACGAAAGAACATTCCAGAAATAGTGAACTGATTTGCTTATCTGCACATCTGCGGTTGCTCTTCAAATGAGAGAAGCAATGAATGGAGAGACAGTTGTTAACTACATGTATGAATGACCAGAGAAGTGTTGAGTTTTTTTTCTCACTTGAGAGAGAATAATCCGTTAACACCCTATGATTTTCAAGGGTTTCTTGCGTTTCAATCGCCCACGTAAATCGACAGATTACGAGCAAAGTACGTCAGTGAAAAGACTGCAAACCAAAAAAAAAAAAGAAAGCCATTCCAACTTCATTGGCGCTAACATAGCCAATTCAGTCCAAGCAGTGAGTCCACGAGCTGAGAAAAGTAATTGCCACTTACATCTCTCCAAGTAACCTGCACGAATAACGGCAGTTCCCCTGTAATATGAAAAATGCAGAGGATTTCCTAGGAACATCTCAGTGACCCTTTCAGGCCTCGAAGTTTCTTCATGGTACATTGATTCTCATACACGAACCTATAGAACCGTACAGGTCATTCCCGTTCATCCTATGCGCATCTTCTTCGTTAGAGGTCTCTCTCACTTTTTCCTGAATCGCACTCCCACGCAAGTATGTAAAGCCCAAGATACAGAAGGAAAAAGTAAAAAAATGTAAAATTGAAAGGTTATGCTGAGAGTAAGCATTTGAAGAGGGTGTTTTCATGAGGAAGAAGCATCTTATTGGAAAGATGACATGACTTCACTGGTTGTCCATAAAGGTCAGCACTCAAACGGAAACGCGGCTTTCAGGAGTACCAAATTAGTGACAGCCATCCTCTTATACTTTTTTTTTTTTTTTTTTTCTTCCAGGAACATAATGGAATTTCCTCTTGGAATGAGGAGCACTTTTGAGTGAACTCAATGAAAGCACTCTGGCTGAAACTCAAAATAAAAGGTTTATTCAAACAAAGCCAGAGTTTCTGCTATTATGATGCTATCCGAATTTACGAAACATCTAAGCACAGCTTCCAATTCAGTCTTAATGCTCTGAATAAACTGCGGAGATGGAATGGGGAAAAACTGCTACCTAGGGCACCAAGGATGACTCCCAACCAAATACTGTAGGTTCGAAGAAATGAAACTCTCCAATCCATAAATCTGATTTTAAGCCATGATCAACCCTTTCCAACTAAGCTGGAGAGAATTAATGAACTTTGTAGTAGAAATATTCATTAATAATACTGGAAGCATCAAAGAAATACCTGATATAGTTTAAGCAATAGTTTATAACATAAACATTGCTTAAGGTGTTTTCAGTTACAGCCGCGGGATCACTGTTCGTGCACAAGTCTGACTTTGCGCATCACGTCGATCTTCCCCATCTCGAAGAACACTCTTCTTGTTTTGCTGCTCGTTCGAAGAACTGAAGGACGAGCAGCAGCACGATGCCAAGAGCACAAAGGTACGGTAATTTCCCAGAGCCGAGATGACTCCACGAGAGGCTCTAAAATGGAAAAGAGTTTGTCCAGCATTGTGAGAAACTTGTGGAGGCGGATAGGACCAGAATATGCCAAAATGGGTTTAGAAATCTCTTTTAGATTTCATCGTGCTGACGAATGAAAGCAGACATTCCAGCAAGCACCACAGTGAACTTAGTCAAACAAAGAAACGCTTCAAACTGAAGGTTTGAGATACTGAAACGGATGTATGCCCTCTTCGTGGTGCCTTCCAAGTCATCTTTGTATGCCAAATCCGTTGGTTCTCCCTCCTATCCTGCTCAAATTCCAACGCAAACCCAGTTTGCGGCGAAGCCTCTCAGGGATGCCTGGAAACCTAGGTGCTTTCCTATCATCACATGAAGTTCACATTAACTGCTGAATCTGGTCCAGAGGCAGACTCCAAACGAAGATGCAGTCGTAGACTCGTTCGGAAAATGCTCCTCATCTTTAAAGCATAGCATAAGGCAGTTAAGAAGGGATACCAACAGTTGAGAGACATTATTTTAGGTCAACTGCAACAAAAATTATAGCTGTTATGATTAAGGTTAAATCCTTTCGAGTTTCGGAAACAAAACTCTGAGGGGCTTTTCCTACCACCAGGAAACTGGAAACCATCTGTTCCATGAAGTTAGCATGGAGTGCTCGGTGGCACTTGCGGAAGAAAATTCGCATTTTTTTTAGTGCAAACCATCGCTTGTGAAGTTTCTTGACACGGCTTCAGAGTCAACATGAGGGCGCAGCTTCAGCTCGATAAGGAAGCACAAACAATCCTACAGCTTCCTCTGGAGGCTGTCGAATTGAAACAAAGGATTTCCAGAATCCTTCGTTTTCATTCGGCAAGAGGAAGAGCGCATGGGATGACTCCTCATACCGCTTCACACTAAATTGCAGATTCAGGTAGTAAAAAGATGAACGATGCAACTTGAGGCTGCGTTTGATATCCGAAGAGCTCAGGTTGAGCTCGGCCTCATGCACGTTTTTCTGCTCCCTGCAAGAAGAGAGGAAGTGGACCAGTCTTGATTGCATTGCTCGTGGATTTTGGCATCTAATGGAAAACAAGTCATTGGAACCGGTTGATATGGGACGTTTTATTTTTTTTTTTTTTTTTCATTTTTATTTTTGAGAAATATCCCCAAGCAATTGGCAAATGTGCCGTGTGAAATTTAACAAATAAAAAAAAAAAAAAATCAGTTCATTCCTGACATTAGTCAGGTTATCACTATTAATTTTTTTCCATCACTTTATTTATTTGTGTTTCCCATAGATGATCATACACTGCATGTAGTTTCCTCCTCCGAATAATTGGAGATGGATTGCATTGCAGGAAATGTATCCAAGCTGGGATTTCGAATTTATGAATGCCCTTACCTTTGTAAAACCCATTTTTTCACACTGCGCTTTGCTTCCTTACAGATGGAATCGTGGAGACATCAGGAAAGACGTCGGGACGCCGCTTCGACCCCATGCATTCAGAATCCTACAGAATCCTTGACGGCCTTTTCCCACCTGGAATACTTCATCACGGAAAATTAAAAACCTCATGTGAAAACTTGAAAACCTCAATCCTCTCCTTTTTTCGCAAAATAATAATAATAATAATAATAATAATAATAATAATAATAATAATAAGGCACCACCGTCCGCTTTTCCTTCCCTTTTAACAGTGAAAGAATCGACGCAGATCACAGTATTACATTCCTCGAGATCTCAAAGACGGATATCCGCTTGGCTCGTCACAAAACCAGTGGCATCCATCTCTTTCTCAGTAGAAAGTCTGCTAAGGAAAGCTTAGTTTTCAGCTCGGCTGGACGAAAAACGTGTTATTCTTCATCAGCTAACATTCCTTTCACATTAGCGATAATGTTAATTTGAGGAAGTAGCTGGCGCGCCAGATATGCTCAGCATGGAATCGAGAGGCAGCCCTGCATTTCGTCAGCATTGCGTCCATCCGTTTCTGTACGTACGGTACTTCTGCGAGAGACCCGAGCTTCGGATTTTCCGAATCCTTGAAAATCGGAAACAGCCCCAGGTCGGCTGAAGGAGGAACTTAATTTTTGCTGCAGCCTCCTTTATCAATTAGAGGACCGTTTTACTCGTTTCGCTTGCCAGCATCCTTCTGTCCCACCTTAAAAAAATAATCTGCCGTCCACAGCTGCATAGTACTGAATGCTTTCGAATTGCCTGTGGTGTGTATTTGCATGCGTTTTATACTTTATTAATTGATCAATTAAATTCCGGAAGAGCAAGGATGCAATTTCGGGTCATCTGTGACACTGTTTCGGAAATATGAATGGATTCCTTTTTCTCACGGGGTAAAGTAATGTGCTGCCCTGATGTAGTATATGATAGTTTTACTATACTGTTATTTATGGCCGGAGATTTTCTTACACTTTAGACGAGCTACTTTTGGCGTTTCCACTCGTCTCCAGTAATTATGTCCCAATCAGCTCGCAAATGGCACGAACCACACATTTTCCACAAAATGCGATTCCCCGCATCGTACGGATCCGTCCATTGAGAAAGGATTGATGTTCTGATAATTGATCTTAAACAAATTTTCGTTTTGCTTATTTGACCAAAGTTGGAAATTTAGGCCACCTTGTTCAAAACAGTGTGGGTTTGGTCAGTTCTCCGTAGAGCCAATTCCTATTGGCGTATAGAGACATTTCTTTTGATGAGTTCGAGGCGTCACTGGTATACTTCCTGCCCCGGACTACACAGGTCTTTATAAACGAGGATTTTTCTATGTTACATCCATTAAATTTAAATCCAGTTCGTCTTAAGTACAAGCAGACGGAAGAGGGAATAGAGTTAGTTCCACTAATGTTGGCGAAGTAGTGTGACGAATCCAACTGAGAATGAAGGTATGTGGAGATGATTTTTCTTTCGAAATGTAGAGTAAGTAAGTGATAGAGTGTTTTCGCGCGTGTGTGTGCACCGCTTCTGGATTCGTGAACGCACGAGCTATTTCACGTAGAGTTTTAGAAGGGAAAAAGAACCTCCTTTTCCACACGTGCGTCGGTGGGCACATCTATTTGCAAAATCAATTCGCGGAAAGGCTCTATCCTGAGCTTCGGACTTGTGTTATAGTTGGCCATGGGACCCTCGCTTCGAATATCTGGAGATTATCAGATGGATGCCTAGTGCTATGATGCAGCTTGCTTGAATGTATTCCGTTTTTTTTTTTTTTTTTTTTTTTTTTAAATAAATAAAGAAAGAAAGAAAGAGCTAGAATTCATTTGTGAGAATTTTCATCTGCTCCGTAGAAAATATTAAAGGCACGTACTTCCTGTGATACGGAAGAAACGGATTCGTACCAAGTTGCCGAGCAAAAGCTATGACCGGGAACGTGAAAAGGGGAGCTGCCCAGAAGACATCTTTCGTTAGAATTCGTACACGAAATCCAAATGAGCCATGGGGCCTCTTGCATTCCACCGAGCATTTCAGTGATCCCAGATAAAATCAAATCTTTCTGACGCGTGTTTTTTTTTTTTTTTTCTTTTTTTTAAGGGAGGGGGGAGGGAGGGAGGGAAGTTCAAGACATTGCACCGAGCACGGTTCGTACCCATAAAAAATACGCAAGCCGATTGTATAAAGTGTATAATCATAGTACAAGGATACACACACTGTAATTTAGGTCAGCGGTATCACTCTTAATCGAAAGTAGGTTGATTATTGCTTAGAATGATCAAGTACTAATCTTTTGCGTATCGCATTCACAGGGCCGTCACGTAACACCCTCGAGTGATTCAGAAATCTAGCACACGCTCTCATCATGATTTCTTTTCACATCTGCCTTCACGATGAGCGTAGGATCGTCTGCGAAGCTCCTCGATTTTTACGTGGGGCCTTCGCATCCGCGTCGCGTTCATCTGACCACACGCCAGCAACATGCTGAGCTCAGAGTCCTCATCCTTCCCTTTGTGATCCGGCTGTTTTGAGCCGACAGCCACCAGCTCAAAGGTGGAAATGCCAGATCACGTGCGCTGGAGATGAAAACTTAATTGCCCTTCCGTAATTCAGAAGATTTATTTAATTTCGCACCGTTACTTCTTCTTGTATACGCAGACCTTTAGGCGGATCGGACTTTGCTGACCGTTAGGAATTCCACAATCCAACTATTGGTTAGCCATAAGGCTTCGAAGTTTACTGACCTTTGGTCACAAACTTTAAGATATTCCCGTGGAACATGAAAACGGATGAATGGGTTCTTGAAAAATCTGTCAGCCGTTCTCAGCGGGCATCTTCAGGAAGCAAGAAGAGGAAGGAGGGGAAACGAGCGGAGCGGTCTACTTTTCGAAACGCTAGACGTGCCTTACGAAAAGTGCGCCAAGTGCAACGTGCTGGGAGGTGAAATGGTGCAGTGACGCAAACGCATTTTCCCTCATCCGTTCCTGCACGTATGATCTCTTCGGAGCCGTCTCCGAGCGCAACCTGAATGAACAGCCGCGTCATTCTCGCACGCCGCTGCTCCGAGCTCCGTCTGATCCGCGGAGGTTTCTCTCCAGCATCTCGACGCAGCATTTTGAGCACACGGGGGCGAGGGACCGGATGGAGCGGCGTCTCCGGCTCGGGAGACGAACCCAAGTCGTGCATCCCGACGATCCGAGCGCGCCCTAATTTTCACGAGGCTGCCGTAATTAAAAGTGTGCAGAGAAATGGCATACAGTAAGAAGAGATCCGTGCGTGACGTGTGCTTATTCCGTTGTGTTTCGGTGATTCCCCTTTCTGCTCGCCGTCCATGGCCTTCTGTGGCACACTTCACCCCTCCGTTGACTTTATTTTGCAATGTATACCTCACGGGTGCTGAAATTCAATCCTCGTTTGCGAATTCTGAAAAGCGGGTGGATGTGGATCCTCGTAAGCTATGTGGATGTGTTTCCTAGGTGCATCATTCCCGTTCATCCTATGCGTATCGATGTTAGCCTCAAACGAGTCGTCCATACATACGCCTCTCCTCCTCTTTATGCGATCCTTGTTCTCTTAAGACAAAGTCGACTTCTTCACTTCCAATAGCATTCTAAGGAGCGTTCCTCTAAACTTCTACAACAAATTCTTGTATCCTTCTTCCAGTGCGCTGCATCTTCTTCACTAGTAGGGATTAAAATTCTCAATTTGAGTGCAATGGAAATCCCGATGCCTCCTCCATGGACTGCTTGCCGTTCCATACGCTTCCAGCTGAGGACTCTGATACGGAAATCCATCATTCCTATTAAGCCAGACACTGCATCCTCTACATTTCCCCCTCCCCCCCTTAACTTGCTGGCTGTGGTACCTGAGGGTGGAAGTCGTTGTTTTTTTTTTTTTTTTTTTCAAGTGTCCCGGTGACCACCTGCTGGCCTGCATCGCACGCTTCTGTGACCGTTCCCGGAGACTTGCTCCGGGCATCCACGGAATCTCCCAGCTTCTCTTACGCTGAATTTGAATCGTGGGTGGGAAGAGTTCGTTCGCGCGGGAGGGGTGAGAACGGAATGTCCCCCCCGTTCTCGGCACGAACCCGGCACTGCTGCAGACGCGATTGAAAAGCGATTGTCTCACTGCCGCTCCGGGGAATATTTCCGGAAGGGGAAGAACCTGGACAGCAAGCACTCTCTTTCGCCAGGGAGGCCTACTGCGAACAAGTACATGTTTGGGCTGCTGCCGCCTCCATTTTGATAGGATTGAGTTGCAGATGAATGCGGTTTCGGGGGGAACGAGTCCTTCTGTGCTGCGGGGAAGACAATTTGCGCATCTGGGAGGCAAGTCGAATCGCGAAAGGGAGCCGTTCGGGATCGGCCGATCTAAACATCGAACAGAGCGATCCACGGAAATCTCCTACTTAGAGGGATCGGCGAGAGATTAGAATTCTTGGGGATCAGCGTCACTCAAGTGTGACGGATCACGCTCACAGCATCCGGACCGTGACGTTGGAGAGAGAATTCGGGATTCATAACGAATCCCTAGGAAACCTTCTGCGAAGGGACTTCCAGTCGCATGAGCTGTCGTCATTCTGCTTCCCCTCTTGGAGATCCCTCTCTCTCTCTCCAGGTAGCTTAGCGGACTCCTCGGAAGAAGACGGTTTGCTGGAGGGGGGAAAGGAGAGGGGTGGGAGGGGGTGGGGGGAAGAAGAAGAGGTTTCCTGTCATCGAAATCAGGAAGCACCACGTCTGCGGGATCCGGGAGAATTCGCCACCGAGGCGGATTGTCCGCGCGCGTTGTCAAGTTGAAAGCGGCGGCGATGCGCGCGATTACGCGCAGCCCTGAGGTCGCGCTTGGGAAAATGGCAGCGGGCGCGAATCCTGGGCACTTTTTTTTTTTTTTGATCTTTCCTCTTTCGGCGTGCCTCGTGGAAGCAGGCTCGCTGGTGCTTCCTCCTCTGGGGTTACGATCACTCGGGTTCCTCCCCCTCGCAACCTGAGAGAACCATCGCCCCCTCCCGGAGATCGAGAGGTGGTCACGGCCTTAAGCGAGCTTTTAGCGAGGTTTGCGTTTTGACGACCCTTGGAGAGTGAGAACCACCGCGCCGCGAGCCCGCGTAGGGGCGGCCGCTGCGCACTCGAACGGATCCGAACGAAAGCTCCCGCTCATCCCTCTGTCTTTTCTTTCCAGGCATCTTTAGTCATCGTTTCTTGTCTTGCGTTCCTGACTTCCATAGCGTACAGCAGGTAAGGAGGTAACTGTTTTTTGTGTGCAACGCTGTCTAACGGTTTCCATCGACCATTTCAGCTATGAAGTCGTCGAGAAAGAAGCGGTAGGCCTGCCTGCTTCTTCTAGATCTGGTTTTCATAAATAAGTACTTTTCAGAGACAAGGTTTCCCAGGTACAGCATATCATAGTAGCTATTTGCCTCCAAGTCCAGATACAAGTTATGGAATCCCTGTTTATGAGAGCGAAGGCTTCTTTCAAAGAATCAGGAATGGATTCGACAATGGCTTCCAAGGGTTGATGAAAGGAATATCAAACACGATTGGAAAAATTGGAGGCGGCGGAGGAGGAGGCTATGGCGGAGGGGGAGGAAAGAAGGGATACGGAAGAGGAAAAGGCAAAGGGAAAGGATCGGGAGGAGGAAAAGGAGGAGGAAAAGGTTATGGAAGAGGCAAAGGAGGAGGCAAAAATAAGGGTAAGATCGCCGCTTCCGAATCCGGAAGTTTCATGAAGGGTTTTAAAGGGCAGCAGTATGGCCCCCCGAGACCTCAGTATGGACCACCTAAAAAACAATACGGACCTCCTCGCCAGCAGTATGGAGCACCCAAGCAGCAATACGGAGCACCACAGTCACAATATTCAGCGCCCCGACCTTCGTATCCTGTTCCGTCTAGACCTCAACCAGGATATTCCGTACCGTCAGCATCATATCCCGCACCACATGTACCTTATTCCGTACCATCCCTGCCTGCTCCCCGTCCAATAGCGTCGTATTCTGTGCCTAGCTCCTCATACTCCCTGCCTCAAAGTTCTTATTCAGTACCAGAACCCTCTTACCACATATCCAAGCCCGCTTCTACCTATTCAGTTGGGAAGCCAGGAGGATCGTATTCTGTTCCTTCTTCCGTTCCCTTTCCATCAGCAGGCTACGCTGCTCCGTCATCGCCTATTCAGACTGGATATTCTGTTCCAGGAGCAGGGCCGCGTCCTGGCTACCAAATTCCTGGCTCCCATGTAAAACCCGTCTACTCCCTTCCTCAACCGTCATCATACGTGCCCGAGGCTCGGCCAGCTCCTTCGTACGTACCTATCGCCCAGCCAGCTCCCTCGTACTCGGCGCCAGTCGCCCAGCCAGCTCCCTCGTACTCGGCGCCAGTCGGCCGACCAGCTCCCTCGTACTCGGCGCCTGTGGGCCGACCAGCTCCCTCGTACTCGGCTCCGGTCGGCCGACCAGCTCCCTCGTACTCGGCGCCTGTGGGTCGACCAGGTCCCTCGTACTCGGCGCCTGTGGGCCGACCAGCTCCCTCATATTCTGCTCCTGAAAAAGTGCCTCTGGGATCCTATTCCGTCTCTCGACCTCCCATACAAGCATCCTACTCAAACCTCAGGCCCAACTATGCCGCTCCCGGTGGCGCGACGTACACTGCTCCCAGAGGGTCGCCCAACTACAGCGCACCAAGCTCGCAACCAGGCCCGGTTGCTGTCTCGTCATCGTACTCCTCGCCCTCGCAGTCCATCTCGTCCTCTTCCTCCTCGTCTTCGTTTTCCGTCTCCAACCAATACAAGTCTCCCGCCTCCTCGCCGACTTTTAGCAAGAGTTCCGTTTCCCAGCCCTTTGCTAAACCTGCCGCAGCGCCGTCTTACTCGGCTCCTCAGAGCGGCTCGGCTGCCAGCTACAGCGTACCGCAAGTAAAGACATCTCTGCCACCCAGCTACAAGGCTCCTGCAGCATCCTCCAACACCATAAGCTTCAGTAGCGGAAGCGCATCAAGTAGCCTGCAGCAGAAACCATCCGCTTCTTATGGTACACCGTCATAAAAAGAGTAGAGTAAGTAGAAAGGAGACTGACCACGAAAATCACACGACCCACTGTTGCAGAGTGTAAATGCTTGTGAGTTTTTGAAAGTAGTCAATGAAATCTCATCAGAAATCAGCTTTTCACGAAGAGCGTAGGTTTTCTCACGGACAGTCAGTCACTCCGGCATACCGAAACACCACTTGCAGACACTCCCTCGGGGATGTGATTCCTTTGTTTCGTTTCTGTGTGGACATCTTTTGAAATGAGATCTTCGAGCACACTGTCCGCCGGCTGACATCAACCCTAATTCGAAAAGTTCATTTGCAGCTGGTGTTACATTCCAGTATTATGGACCATTCCAAAATAAATCGCTAACCAAGTGTTTCAGATGTTTGTCATTGCTCCCTCATGAGCTTTCAGTGTGAAAATCTGCGCAAAGAGGAATGCTCATTGAAAATACTTATTTCTTTGGTTTTTCTTATGCCTGCTGTTATGAATGTAAAATACATCGTGAGTTACTGAGCTGCTAAAAGATCTATTAAGATACATCTGGAAAAAAAAAAAAAAATTGTTTTGCCTGTTCCTCACAAAACTGTGGCATTTTAGGAGAATTGCTTCTTTGTTCAACATAACCTTCCTATCATCAAAAGATTTTTAATGCAAGATTAGCCATAATAATAAACATGTTATCATGATATAAATTATTGCCATTTTCACAGATTTTCAAACTGCAGAGCTAAAAAAGAGTTAACGGGATACACAAGAATAAAATGTGAATGATTCCTTTTAATTAGGTATTAAGGAACCAATAGCGAAAACTTTGGAAGAAGCATAAATAATCTCTGAATGATGCAGCTATTTCGTACAACTCTTGCTTTTCACGAAGGAAACCATGCACTCTGTTGCACCTCCGGAAGCTGCTCCGAGGACCGTTCACGTCCCTGGTTTGACCTCTTAACAGACAGACATACGTTGCTTGGAGGGCAGATACAAGGAAAAAGATACTACTGTTCGATCTCCATGCAAAATCCTTGGAAACAGACGGCAGGCTCCACGTTTTCCTCGGAAAATAGAACACCATCGAAAATTTCAAACGGGACACCTTTCGAGGAAGTCTTCTCCACCAGAACATTACTGCCACAGGTTTTGATGGTAATTGTAAGTAAGAATTATAGCCTTAATCCAGAGTGCGGCCTCTTGCGTTTGTTTTCGGATTTTGACCACCTCTCTCTTCCATTTCACGAAATTCGTTAAATTAAATCGTTTTGTGTCACGGAAAACGAGCGGGGACCAAATCAGCGCCCAGTCAAGCATTTCACCGAGAAAGCACCCAATCTCTGTTCGTGGATTTAAGAGGAAATCATTGTAATGAACACGGACTGGAAACATCGGATCGCTACGATCAGATTAAAATTAATATTTTTCCCATCGATCAGCTTCCCAGTTCCAGAAGGTTTTCTGTTCCTGCTCTGCACTCTCAATCAGCAAGAGTATGACTTGGGAGGAACCAGTTGTAAAGTACCTTTGAGATGTAATCAATGTTTCAAATGAATTCCGACCCTGTTATTCCTTCCAAGTTCATACCTCTGTATTAACTTCGAAGAGATGGTTACTAAGTATTTGGGATCGTTGGGGCGGCAGGATCATCAGCATCCCTTAGAAAAGCGAATCGCATGTTCCCTTCGTGCCCGACTCCGGAACGAGGGATTCCCTACCGCTGCTTTGAACGCGACCAAGAAAATCATTCGTTTAAAGGACGTATTCACTGAAGTTGCTGCCTTAAGATCCATCCGCTTGCGTGCAGAAGAGAGGATGTCGACGCTGGCATCTCCTGCACTCGCATTTCAGTCTTTTGAAAGATGCGACTTCATCCGTGGTCATCTCGTCGGCTTCCTAAATGCGGCTGCATGTGGGTGCTTTGTGAATGCTTGCCGATGACGTCGCTGGGAACAAAAGTTTGACTGCTCCCCTCAGCTGCGCCCAAGTTCCAGAGGACTTCGTACCAACTCCTTTTCCCTTTGCGACACTCCTAGCAAAGACGTGGGGTGTTCTGCAACACATCAGCCGTCCCGATCGAGCGTAAATCCAGCAACGTGGTGCTTCCTTCAGGATGAATACTGTACATTGGTCTCCAGGATCCCGAGGCAGGAATGAATTGAAATTTCTTTCCCATGGAAGTGTGGCTAGGGACTATTGGCTGATGGTTATTTTTCGAATTGCATGTTTACTATTAAATGCATGGTCGTTACTGCTGTCGTGGTGTTTTTCGAAGAAAACTAAATACTAATCTATGACTGCGATCACCGCCACAGCATCATGTCTGCTTACATTAATGCCTATACTTGGATCGACGTTAGTGTCAATGAGGATTTCTTATTAGTATCCATAATGTCCTGCATTCTTGATCAGTAGGGACTAAACGTGATACGATAAACCCTCGACCTACATTTCGGAATTCTTTTAATGAGATTTCCCCTATCGTGATATCGACGGCCATAAGAGCACCATTATGTGGGTGTTCATGCAATGTTCAAATTTTTAACAAATGTTCCTACATCTGCTAATTATCTCAATTGCTTCAGAAAATGTGAAGAAGCCATAAGAAATCCGTTTGTTTAAAACCTTTTATTTTTAGATTTAAAGACTGAAGTTTCAGTCTCTGAGAGTAAGATGCTCCGTGATTCCAAGAGATTCAAGGGGTTTTCCACTTCTGTTTCTTTATTCATAATATCGAGCAGCAATGTCATTATTCTTCTGCTCCTTCTGAGGTATTCAGCTCCTCCATTATGTGCTTCTTACTTTTTATCATTTGGACGATGTGTTTGTTTGTTTTTTTCCTATATAGAATACGTTTCCAAACTGATCTTTGGAGAGATGCAGTAAGGAGCCTTGTGGTACAGTGCCCATTTCCTGGCTTACTATCAGAGCTAGAAAATTCTAATCAGTGGTAAAGCAGTGCTTCCACACTGGCTGTGATTGCCTTGGAAGCTGAGTTCAAGGGTTCAGTTAAGTCATCGTTATCCGACATGCTATTATAAGAACACTCTTTTTTCAAACAGCGTGAACCAAGACATTCTTACACCGCTCAAATTCTGTCTTTGCTTGTAGTACGTTTCATTTAGAGTTGGAAAAATTTGCTACGTGTATTTAGAATTTCATTATAAAAGCTCAAGAACATCTCGACTTTTCCTAAGGAACGATGCAAAGATTTTCTTCGGTTAGAAACTGATTCCACCACATCTTTAGGCATTCAAATTCCCCATAGGTTTATTCTAATACAAAAAGGATGCTGATTTAATAAGTAAAGCTGTAATCAAAAGAGTTCGGTATGATGGTGAATTTGTTGTCGGAGTCTGAAAATGAGTGAGCGACGTTAAATAAGCAACGAAAGTTTGCAGGGGGCGCTTTCGATAACGGCAGCAATTTGGCTAGAAATCCGTTAAGGCCAAAAGAGTGATGTCTTCCATGCAGTCATCCATTTCTCTACATGCTCTGTTCCTGCGAAACACGTGGCAAAAACCGGCTGGTAACTGACTATTCATTCTCTCTCTCAGCTTGGTACAGTAAGTCTCCGCTAGTACCAAGCTCCAGGATCGCTAATCTACTAAAGATTGCAGATGAGGTCATTGTCCGAAAGGTGCCCGAAAACTTACTTATTGACGCGACAGTCAGTTTTTCAGAAACCTATCGTTCGCTTATTCTCTGCAAGATGGAATGGGCTGCAAGATTTGCAACAGATGGGATTCAGAGATGGAACGCCTTGACTCCCATTGACTAAAGAGCTCCTGTTCCATTGCTGGCTCTTCGCTCTTTTACTCTTAAACGATCCTGTCGACCAGGAGCCTGCTGGCACATGCATTAGCATTCTGCTCGAAAATGTCCTCTTTTTTTCATCATCTTCTGAAGACAGTTGAGGGTATACGTATGGAATTTTGTTTCCTTCTATAAATTTATGGTTTGGACTGTGATGCCCAGCAGCTACTAAGTATACAGGACCAGTATATAGGAACAGCTCACGCAAATGACCGATTTCGTCAGCAAGGGCAGAGAGTGTGCACAATGAGGATAATGAGCATGAATCTCCTACATGGTGAGGATAATGTCAATGATGATGGCGCTGGTGGAATATGTCTTTACTTAGTTTGCCTGTGGTGATGAAAACAGTGGAAACTCTCATAACTGAATTTTGCGAAGACGGTTCAAGAAAGAGCTAACATGTCATATGCAAATGAGATCTTCCTGAAGCTCATAGCGATGACTGCGCATCCAAGGCAGATATTCGAAGGTATTCGTGTGTTTTCTTCGAACAAGCTTTCTATAGGAATAATAATATGTAAAGAAGATCCACAGTCACACAAGAATACACTTTCAAGAAGTGAAAATCTGAAAGAAATATTAAGGACCAAATGTAGGCTTTGATTTAGTTTCCCACGAGTTTGGAAAGTAGGAATGAAATCCCAGATTGAGAATCAGCGTACTGAACCAGAAGGCACTTTGAACTTGCTTCATTTAGTTGAAGTTTTAACTACGTCTCATAAAATCCACCGTTTGCGGAGCTGGATTCATGTGCGACATCAAGCGTCTTTAACAGACTGAAATGATGTCTGCAGTCTGTTTACATAGAAAAAGCAGGCGAAAAATCACCAACCTGTATTGTATAAAAGTGCAATGAATGGACGAGACCATACAGAATGTCTCTCTGCCTATTTCCGCAGTTCCTCACACTCCTTCGCGAACTCACTCTCCTCACACTCCTTTTAAGTTAACAGATGAGGTCCAAAGAGTTCAGAGTACTGATTTTTACGCCTTTTTCCTGGGTTTCCAGCGAAAACTCCTCATTTTCAAGACATGATCAAATACCTGAAGATGCGGAGATGCAATCTTTGGCGTTGTTAATCATCTGATAGATTTAAATGAGGGAACAAGACCTGAAGGCTTTGATGAGATACATTCCAGCCACCCGTCGCAGATTCCAAAGACTCTGGTTTCATTGAGAGAACCACTCTTTAACTGAGATCTGACTCCATACTTGTCTTCTCGATCACTCTCCAGAGATCGAATTCACTGGAGATCCCCGAATCATCCAAGAATGAATCATGAAACAGGTGACTCAAGCTCAGCTGCCTTTCTGCATTCACAGCTCTCAACAACTATCCATCTTGTGGTGACACAGATGGAAAAGACAAGCAGAGTTTTTATTTGACCATTTCCTTGTAATCCATTCCGACTTATGATACTGTTCCAACCCGAAATTCTTTACAGCATCTCCCTCTTGGAGAAGAAAGCACTGGAAACGTCACTGTGCTGGAGATGATCTCTTTAGTGAAGTTGATCCAAACAAGTTGCGAACTACTCTAGATATGCAACTTAGAAATCTTCGCTCAGCAGGATACTGGACTCTAGATTTCGGAACAGCTTTTCAGCTGCACGCTACTCTGCTCATTAGGGATAGGCAAAGCCATCTGGTCAGTAATACCCCTCTGTCCGTGGCCTCTGTATTTAGGAAAGGGAAAACTGCTCCTAGTGGCTTAAATCTAAAACACTAGGAGTGGTTTTGAAATTTCTTTTTTTTCCAGAAGAAGAGTGGCAGGTTGCCAAAGAAGGGGTCAGTTTGATCCAGACACGCTGCAAGATACTCAAGTATCTTACAGAATGGAAACTTGGGCAGTGGTACACATTTTGGTACAGAGTGTCTTCAACACCCATGAAACTAGCTGAAAAGACTGAAACTGCTTGAATGAAAACGAATAACCGAGTTGGCTTCCGAGGTTATATCGAGACAGTTGTGAGACCGCTGTTAAAGAACAACGCAACCAGGAAGCTGAAAAATGCGTTCCTCCGTTATCTCTTACCCTTTACTGAGAAGCATTATCTTGCTCATGTTAGCTCTGCTTATAAGAGGCTAGTAGAGGGATGGTTACTATTGGTCTCGGATGATGGATGATGGAAATCCTTTTGGCTTCTTCTGTTTTCCCTGCTTTCCTTCCAGTTTTTTTTGGGTTTTCCAGGTTTTCCATTTCTTTGGTTTGCTAAGTGCTGAAGAACAGTCCGCTTCCTTAGGGGGGACCCACAAAGCTCTTTGACGATGTCCGCGCCATCCGAGGGTGCGAGTAACTCCAGAGGTTCGGGGGGAACCACGAAGGAGTCATCTAGGAAGGCTCCGGAGGAAGGAGTCCGTTCCTCGCTTACTCTTCGAAGGGAACCCCTTCCTTATTCTCTATGGAAGGATGATCATTCCTTCTCCGAAGGCGACCCGGAATCGATCCACTCCTGGAACTGGCAGAAGCCGAGCTCCTTTCATTGCAGCTCGTGCGTATTGAGTTTTAGCTAGAATTTGGTCATGTATGGAATGCTGAAGAACAGATAGAATTGTCAAGGTTGTCTTGAGAATAATCTCATCGGAGAAAGAGATGCATGTTTCTGTTTTGAGCTATGACAGTCCTCCGCGGGCACAGCAACTATCGGTACGCTTGGCATTTCCAAAGCTGTCGCTGTTAAAGGAACCGTTCTCATCATACTGATCACCCGCATAGAGTGCTCCATCCGTATTTTCTCATAGCTTGCTGGGTCCTGGCCCGGAATAATCAAGGAGTGCTTGAAAGCGAGAATGGGATACTGTGAACCTGTCTCGAAGCCCTTTTTCAATCATGGAAAGTCATCTTCAGCGAATTGGACAGAATGGATAAGCTGCTGTGGACGAGTGCGTTTTGACCCGAAGGAAATAAGCAGAAACTGTGAAATTTTTTTGCATTACCTGTCGAATGGAATGATGAATCACACGTATCGGATACTTTTTTCCTCTTACGACCTCCTTTCAATTTAATAACAGTTTTGTGCTGCAGAAAGGACATCTGGAAAAAGGAACAAAGAGACCTACAGATTGAGTACACTCCCACCTTTACAACTTGGTTTGTGTCGTTTACAGATTAAAACACACAGACTTTTCGTTTCCGGGAACTAGCATGTGGCTTTTAGTGCTCAGAAACCCGTGTCGAGATTTCTGCTTGCGATCTCAAATCGGGAACAGCTACTCACCGATAAACTACTTCTGGAGCAATCCTTTCTGATTCTTATGCAAGTAGTGAAAGAGGGACTGACTACTTTAAGGGACACGAAGCAAGGGTTTGTTTGTTTGTTTTTTCTTTTCAACATTTGGAAGTACTTTTAATGATAATCATGACAACGTAGAGATGACACTACTAGAAAGTAATCAAGAATTCGGAATTATCCAAATGACTCAGCAGTCGCGTTGCAGAAGACGTTATGAGAATGGACAGCATTAAGAAGCTGGTCATGAAAGCCGATGGCTAAAAAGTGCTTCTTTGTAAGCCAACCTTTTTCCATTGGTTGACTTGCAAAGTAAGGAGCATGCCTAGCAATCCTATGAAAACCTATAAATTTAGAGTGACTATGACCAGAAAATAGTGCAAACAGAAAATGAGAACACATTTTCGGTTAATTAGGCAATTGAGGTTCATTGAGAAGTCGCTCGATCATTAGGCATCCTTTGGTTTTTCTGCCACCTTCATAGAGCTGCATGAAGATGGCAGAAAGATCATAAGAGGATTGTCTGGAATTATCCCAGTAAAGGAAACACTAGGAGTCATTAACATTCTGCTTTTAAATCCAATAATACATAAGCTTAGTGGGCAATAGGGGAGAAATTTACTTTACATGACCCATGTATAGTGAATTCGCGTAATTATGGTTTCTCTGTACTATCCAGTTACGAGGTATCAATGAAGATCAATAATTTTTCGTCGTGAGACAGATGAAGTCAAACACCCACGAGGAACTTGTTTTTAGCACTCGCTGCCTGATGCAAAGTGGGATAAAAATGGGATTCTAGAAACAAAAGGGCAGTTCCAGCTCACATGCCCACACAGCTCAAACAGTTCTTGTTTATCCTATCAACCAACATTGCGGGACGATTCCTTCAAATTAGGTTGCTATCCAATTTTTTTGAATGCCCTGCATTATGTTTTTCAGATATGACCATCACAAATATCGCTTTATTTTCTCCATGCTGCTACTGACGTTCCCATCTCCTCCGAAGAAAATCTCGACGTCATGCATTCCATGATCTGTATTCTTTTTGTAAGAGTGTGGGTGCTTTCTTGAGGAGCCATCACGAATCGGCTCTCCACCCTGAGAAAAAGATGAGGGATAGAACCGGATGCAGAAACCTCCGGGAGGCGGGAGAAATCTGAGAAACTTTCAAAGTGAGTACCCTTGTCTTCAGCGCCTCCGAAACTGAGCCTCTTTTGTCATTCTGTTGCCACATATGACATTAAAATGTACACAAAATCAATGAGAGCATTGGCAGAATTATTGACATTTAGGTGGGTTAGATTATTAGATTCTTGTGTTCCGTGTGTGTATGTGTGTGTGTGTTTCTCGAAATGTAAGGTAAACTCATTTGCCGTCTGTAAAAATAAAACCCGTATTAGTATTTGCAGAGCAGGTAGCGCGATTGGAAGATATAGCTGTTCGAATAATTCCCTCCAATCGAAAGGTCATGCACAAACACTAATTAAAGGTCATTAAAGGTGGAAAAATGAGAAATTTAGCAAACCATTTCACTTTTACTCTGAAATTTATTGGATCCAGCAGGAGTTTCGAGAAAAAATCCATGCGTCACGCATACAAAAAGCCGACAGTCTCTTTCAAATGGTCCATGGACGTTTGATGAGTTTCCTGAAACTGAAATCTTCCAGCATTCAGCATTAAGATCCGCATGCTGCAACTTTGCCATATGTACACTCAAGTAACCGTCATCGTCGATGACGCTTACTTGCGTGTACTTATTCATCATACCTTATGATATCACAGTGTTGCGACAAAAGAAAAAAAATCACAGATACGGAAGCAACATCCCTGTCGTCATCAAAGTGCAGTGTTTCCAGCTATGCTTGGAGAAACGAGCAAAGTACCACTCAACCTCTGAGACTCCCTCAATGAAAACTCGAGTGCGTGGTTCGATTAGTCAGAATCATGGAGAACAGCTTGTAAGAAATATGTAAGATTTCTGCCTCATCCTCACCTTTCGCAGGAATGCAAAACTGAAAGCCGGCATTTTGAGGAAGACCTGCTCATGTAACTCAGGTCATCCACGGTAAATGGAAAAATTTGAAAGGCAGAAAATGTGGACTGTTTTGCCTAACACGGATCTCCTTGTGAACGGCAGAAGTGCAGATGACCTCTCAATTCGTTGAATGAAGCAAATGCACAGAAGCCCGTTTGCCCATTTTCGCTTGTACACTGTCGTTGGTTTCGTTTTTCGTGGAGGTCCTCCTCCAAGTGTTCCATCTTTGGAACTTTAGCTGCTGCAAAACAGCACATCTTTAACCTCGGCTGAAGCAAATTACGTAATAAATTCATAAAAAACTGGAGATCAAATTTCGACAAGTAATTAAGAATCTTCGCAGATCCCTCAAAATCTTTCACTGTTATCTTTCACATCTCATTTAGCGGAAAAATACCTTTAAACTTCTTTTCGTGATTTTGTTATCTTGAGCTAATTGCTTAGGCGTTAATTCCATTGCTTGTCTTTAGTCGAAATGCCAATCTTAGATTCGGAGCCATTATTCCTGCGCTATTAAAGCCTCTCAAATTGAAAATGAACTTAATGGCAACACTTTCCAGGGGACTCTGACAAGAAAGTGATACCGTCTTGGAATCATGCCGTAGGAGATGGTGAGAGAGATTCCCCAGGTCAGAATGACGATAGGCAATGCACGATAAATACTGAAACTCTCCATGTAGCTTTCGCTGACTGCTATGAGTCTTCCATACAGAAATGGATGCACTTTTTAGACGTGACTGTGGGCTGAAAGACCAAGCAGCTTCCTTCTGCAAGAAGAGTAGAGCATCTAAACAGGTATCTGACAGGTAAGGACGAATCACTGTAAACAGGACGAAGGAATGAGGAAGAAATACCCGGATCCAATTCTGTCAAAGCCATTGACGTGGGCAACAGCGTCGTACCATTTCAAACCAAAAAGTACTTTCATTTATCCCAAGTATGACTCCATCCCCACTTCTTGCCGGTGCACAAATGGGAGGGAAAAGCAATTCATCATGTGTCGCTGTCACCATGAAGCGTTTTGATTCTCAGGAGAAAAATAAGCGCAAAGAAAATACAAATGAGAGAGATGAAAATCTCGCAATTTTTTTACCAATCTAAAAAATTTTTTATCGGCAAAACCAGGATGCAAATAGCTCTTCCTTCATATTCACAAGAAGAAAAGCGGCCGTCTATTGCAGAGGACCATCTTCGCTGAAATTTTCAGAGCTCTCTTATTACATATTTTACGATGCTGTGGAGTGATATAACGCTCGACAGCCATATTCCTGGAAAACGGTAGCTTTATGGCTCCACATCATGGATCATTGTTTTCTGCTGCAGCATTGCGAAAGCTGAAGTCGCCCTTTCCCACTGAGGAATACTGCCCCCAGCTATGGCAGCAAATTTTTCAAATGGTCATTTCTCTGGTTGTTTACAAAGCCGAAAGTTAGACTGCCCAGTACACCTACAATATTGACCTTATCGACCTCAATACTCCATGGGCAGTGAGTCAAAGTTTAGCAAACTCGCACTGGAAGCATTTCGATATGCGATAATAATAATCATTCCCCTTCGTTCCTTATTTTGTCCTGAAGAATTTGCGAATGAACCTTTTTACCAAGTTGACCCATGTCACGCCACGTTCTCTCCGGCGAAATTTTTAATTCTGGGCCAGGTACATGCTCTCAATGGACACAGGAAATGCCAACACGCATAGAAAAGAAAAAAAAAAAAAAAAAGCGGCAAATTCATGGCTTTTATCTGCATTTCACGAACGTATCCTAGGAAAAGTGGGGAATTTTCGCTGCAGCAGGACCAAGTTTTCATTTCAGATCGTCACTGCAAGTGAGCAGAACTTTTTCTGGCTTAACGTTCACACGCCAATGTGATATGACACACTTCTGAGTAAAAGGGGAAAATGAGAACTGCTTCACCAAGACGAGACAGTCTGTTAATTCGAAAGTCCGACGAAACTTTACTTTCAGTGTCGATACTCTTCAGCAGCTTCAGAGCAAGATCACTGGACTTTCTTAGAAAATACCCACTCTGTGCTTCCATCGTCCAGAGCTATGAATTAATTATCCATTTCTGAACCTGGTTTGTGTTTTCAGACTTGGGAGTTATCTGAATCCCTGTGAATGGAGTACATGGAAAGAAAAAGCTTGCAAGGAAGAAGTCCTGCTTTCCAGCAGATGTGAGAGATACATCGGAGTTTCTTCCATCCCAAATGTCCACATGTGGAGCATACATTTCCTGGGAGTGCACTTGCCACACATTCCTTGCACAGCGCCTCCGAAGTGCTCTTACAGTATTCTGGATGCTGAAGAAGTCCAGCTTTCTTGGCAGTTCATGCAAAAGCATCGCCCACTGCACCAAAAATCCCTTCAGCGCCTATCCCATGGAGAAAGCAAACGGTCCAACCCGGATGTAATGATTCTTCCTATGTTTTGACGGAAGACAATTTTCAGCATCAGTAGTAAATTGTAGTGTTTCAAACAGGATGCTTTCGCAGTCTGGCATTTCGAGCGCAAAGTAAACAACGCATTTTTGAGCATGGAATTTCAGGCAAAACTGGCAGCACCGTGACTGCGTATCTCTTCGCGGTGATGAGGCGAGGAGAGGTGACAGCGGCTTGCAGCTCCATGCCAAAGCATCCATTTTTTATTACTTCTCTTAGTTGGGGTCTCTTAGGGGACGCTTATCATTTGCAGCATAAGTCGAGAGCACACTTAAAAGAGGGAGGAAAGTCTGCTCTCTTGTTGAAAATTTCTGTGGAACGAGATGATAGGGTCAGGTCGTTCACTCTTCTCGGATTTTCAGGTTGACAGCTTTCCTTACTGGCTCCCAAAAATTCTGTATCCTCAAGCTTCAGCAAAGAGAAATGGAGATTTGGACTCTGTTGAGAATCCCTGGAGAATCCTTTCGCGTGCTCCTTTGAACCGTCAAATTTCAGCCAAGGTATTCACCACGTTCAAAGTTTGCTCCCGCCAGAAAAACGTGGCACAGAATCCTGAAACGAGGCGTGAGACGTGTACTAAAGTTTCCCTTTCCTTCCTTCAAGTTTTTGGGTATCCTTCGCGATTTATCGACGAGCACTGCACATCGCTACAGAATCAGGGAGTGTAAGTTGATGGCCGCAGACATACTCGCCGTGATATCAATGAACGTTAAGGTTTTCCATGCAGTTTGCCAGTCTGCATCTTGCTGCATCTTTCATCAGAGTTCTCGCGAAGTTTCATGTTTTCGAGACCTTCACGAAAGACTTCGCTTGGAGAAGAAAACCCATCGGATGCGACTTGTCATTTCCGCGTATGAGTTCTGCCAACCAAATTTCATCTCAGTTTGGTCACATCGACTGGATTGAACTGAAATATTCATCACATGGTGAGAACTAAATTCGAATCTCGATTCCTTAGTTAGTTGAGATCTTCAGCCTCTTTCTAGGCAGGTTCGCCGCTTCCGCTTAGCAAACAAACTTCGAGCGTTCTTCAGACTTCGCAGGCAACTAATTTCGGGTGCAGTAGCTGATAAGAGTAACTGATGGATGAATGAAGCATGCTTGTGATGCTGGAACGAAATCGAAATCAGACTTAGCTTTTCAAAGATTTTTTATCCTTTCCACGGTCGAAGACCTTTTTAGAAAATCTTTGAAGCATTAGAAAACGAAACTCAGCAAATAGATTCAGTGGCAGCTTTGTTGCACTTTGCATATTCTAAAAGCCAGACCTTCACGGGCAACTCTCCAGTTGTTTAAAGGAGCGGACCCCCCTCTGTTGTGGGGGGGACCCTCCGAGTCGCCGCCTCTTCACAGAGTGCAAGGAAGCAAGAGAGAGCGATCCCCCTGCGGGAAGCTGCAGCGCCCCTTCTGAATTTCGGAAGCGTCCCTTCGGGGTTCTCTTCAGTGGAGCGAACAGGAGCTGTTCCCTTGCGGGTTCCCTTCGGAGAAGATGAAATGGAGAGGATCACTCCCCTTCCGGGGTGGTCCCTCCGGAGAGAACGAGGAAGGAGATTCCCTTCGGAGACAACCAGGGTGAGAGGTGCAATTCTCCCTGAAGGGGAGCTTTCTCCCCAAGTGTGAGAGGAACGGACTCCGAGTCCTTCCTGGATTCATAGGGCGGAACCCCCCTTCCGGGGTGCCCCCTATCTTGAAGAATAACAAGCAACCTCCGCGGGTGACGTGGAACCGTGTTAGAGAGCCACATGCGCCGCGAGGCACGCGACCGGCTCTTGAGGTACTTAGCGAACCAAAAAAAAGAAAACCTGAAAAACCTGAAAAGAAATGCTCGAAGGGAAAAAAAACAGCGAAGACAGAAAAGAACCCAAGAGGTCCACTCTCTCATGGAGACCTAGATGCCAACCTGCTGGAAACCCTTCTCTACCGAAAAAGAGCATCAGCTACAACGTGAGCTCTCACAGCTGAAAACACCAAAGCAGTTGCCATGGTTTCATGGTGAGCTCTTGCGCGTTGTGCTCGCGGTTCTTATTTGACTCGGTGTATATTCAGTTGACACGATTCCCTTTCCATGATTGACCTGACACGATTGAATGCCATGAATCCGATTTCAAGTTGCAAGTGCCCATTTTCCTTGAAAATCTTGAACTGAGGATCCCTACTTTCCTCTCTTTGATTCCAAAGACATCGAAAGCTGAGTCCATGTCTTTCTAAGTTTTCGATTCCAAAGATCGCTTCCTTCGTTTACAGTTTCTTCAGAAAGATTGAAATTTTTTTTTAAAAAAAAGATGTTGTGCAACTGCTCATGAAATCAAAGAAAAGAGATACAGCACTTGTTGAAATACCTTAGGAAGTCTCTTCGGCATCCGTGGACAAGAAGGGTTGTCCTAGTTTCTAATGCAATCTGCTCTGCATCAGAAGACAGACTGCACTGAATCTTTCGTTGCAGATAATTTGGAAGAGAATTTTTCAGGAAAGCTGCACAGAGACAGAGTTACTGGATCCAAAAAGCAGGAATGCAGTCTTTGAAGTTCTTTTCAAAGGCTCCAGTGCTCCTTAAAAGGTACCTACGAGTTCGCTGACATCAAACTCAGTGAAGGGTCATTTTTATAGAAGAATCCCGTTCCACTTTGCACGAGAGAGCTTTTATCGTTTGAAGATGTTTTACAGATGTTATCGATTTCATGCTTCCGTGCGAGCAAGAAGCCTGTGGGGGGTGGTCTTGAGAAACAGCAGTACGGGTGAGCACGTTACATAGGAGGTTGAAACTCTATAAAACGTGAGTGGCACAATCTTCTTTTGATTTTGAAGCATCTGGAGTCCATCATCGTGTCCTGGACGGTCTGCCAGAATGTATCCAACTTTTGTGTCACTGACGCGATGGATGCGATTCCATCAAGGTCTTTTGAATCTCCACAAAGCAACAGCCCGTTGAGATTTTGTGAATGGCCACTGCAAGTTGGACAGCTGTGCCTGAGGCCAATGCTTGAAATGTTTGTGCGCAGGCAGTCCCTTAATATCGAGGAAAACGATCCTCTTGTTGCATCATCATTCTGGATCCCCCCTAAAGTTCAGTAAAACAAGGGAAGAGAATTTTCCGGAGCTGTTCACACATCTGGAAATTCAGTTGTGAGCTTTACACGAGCAGGCGGGAATCAAACGGAATTTTCCTACTTTCCTTTTCCAGCATGCTGCTGTTTGCAAAATATTTGAACGCCAGTCCTAGGGGGGAAGCCCACAAAACAAACCTCCTTACCCCGTGAATGAATACCAAAGCCTACAAAGAAAATCTTTACTGAAACTGTTTCTGACAGGGTTACAGTTTTTCACTAATAGTTTTGCAGAAAGTGGTCGATCCAAGAGTGGAAAATTATCAGCATTCGAAAATTGAAGAAAAGGCGTCTCCTTGTTATTACAATGGAGCGAAAACTTGCTCTCCAAGCCTTGGCAGACTTTCGAGCTTCCTTTACACGTCCGACACATCTGGTTCATCGTCTCCAGCATCCAATGGCGGAATCGTGATGTGCGTGGTGTTCGTGGTTTGAGGTTGCGAGGCGTCCGAGTTTTTATCCTCTTTGTGCTGACTTGCTGCTTCCTCTTCAGCATCACTTGCAAGATCCGAGTTTTGTTTCACTGTCGTGGAAAAGCCTTCATCTTCGTGGTTGCGTTTAACAGGTGGCAGCTCCTGCTTAGTCTGAAGCAGATTTTTGAAAAAACTGCATACATGCGGGAGGTGTTTTGACTGAGAAGCATTTGCCGCAGAGATGGGAACAACAAAGAAGCTTTTCCCTTTGGTGTTGTTGAATATGGCTGAAAAGGATAGGAAAAATACGTTGATGTCTCCGTTGAAGACATTCCCAGGAGCTGTCTGGTTTCTTTGCCATTCGTCCGTGTTTACATAAAGAAATGTTTGCTGGTTTGTGGGGGGTGGCTTGCTCCTTGCTTTCTGGCTGCTCGGACTCTGCGTGTCCTCGAAGCTGCTGTTAGAACTCAGTAGAAGCATATCGCTTTCCATGCCGGAAACGCTATCTTTCGCAAGATCCACACATGGACCAGATGTGCATGTGGTGTTTTCCGGATAAGACTGCGCGTTGAGTTCAGTCGCGTTCACCTTCCCGTCCTCGTCCGACCCATTAACAGTACTTGCTGATAGCTGCGTTGCGTTTGGGGAATTCGCCTTGTCCACTGAAGAAAAATTGCAGGGGGCGCAATTTTCTCCTCCCATTGGGCAAAGTGAGGACTTCTGATGTGAGCTATAGATTTCCTTGTTTGAGTGGTTGACTCTTTTTTCAGGAACTGAGCCAGAATGTTCTTTCACGAGTTCCTCCGTCTGCTTCTTGGGTGATCCGCGTCCATTCAGTTGGTTGTGAGGATTGTGGAAAAAGGACGATGGAGCCATACTGCTGAGAGGAGCGTTGAAATTCAAATTTGCATCCTTATGGACATTTCCTGCCGAAACAGGAAAATGCAAGCTGCCGTAAGTATTACTGTTTCGAACGGATTGTAGCAAACTGTTCTTTGGAGGTCCAAGAGAACCGTTGACCCTACTAAAGGGCAAGAAGGCCCCACTTCTTGGCGGTATTCTTGGAAACGAATTGAAGATGTAAGGTTTGGAAGGAAAAGAAGATGGGGCATTTGCCGAGGAAACTTTCGCGTCACTTCTAGGAACATAGGCGAAATGGAAAGGCAGTCCGTACGGTAGTGGATCCTGGGGCGGGTAAGAAACGGTGTGTAAATTTCGTTCGGGGTCTTCAAAAGAATGAATTTTGAGCATCGCCGTTTGAGGGATGAATTGCTGGTGAACTCTGGAAACGGGGTCACGCAGTTTGTTTGGAGTGAATCTGCTGCTCTCTCGATGAAACACGTTTCTTGGTGGCATGATGTAGGGAAACGATTCAATTGGTACTGAGACCTCTATTAGTTTGTCATTCGCATAGTCGGAGTCTTCTATTAGATGAGGAGAAATGGCTTCCTTCTTTCTAGATAAGTTAGGATGAATTCCATTCTGGTTTGAAAACAGAGCATCTTTGTTTGATGACTGTCGATCTAGGTAGTGTGAATCATCCTTCTGGGCTTGAGGGATGGTTTCTGAAAGCATTTTTCATCGCTAGACGCATGAAGTTTTGTTTTCCCAGCCCACCGAATTAACAAGATCGGGAGCTTCTGAGCAAATAAAATGCGGAGAAATGCAGACTCGCGACCGAATCTTTCAGCTGTCTAAGAGCAAACAAGATGGTTTTCCGTAATCCGTGATTTTGAGAAGAAAGAACGCATTATAAGCCGCAAACTTTAAGTCAGGTTCTTTCAGGATGATCGAAAGGAACAGGAGCTTCCCTATGATTTAAATTCCCTCATCAAAGTGAACGGCCCAAAGGCATGGGAATACACGGATCTCTCCTGCATCCGAAAACTGTTCTCTTATATTGTGTCAACTCGTGATTTTGACAAGGAAGGGAACGTCTTGCAGAGAGGAATGCCAAGGAGCCATTTACTCACCTTTGGGAACGAAGGATTCTTTTTTGGAAGTGTTATCCCCGTGATTGGATGTTACTTTTTCTTGAACTTGGACTTTGGTGGGTGCTTTTTCCCCTGCTGGATCAAGAGGAATGAATCAATCTTTCATGTGATGAGGATACTTACTCGTGTGCAAATCACTGCCTCCTGGTCCAGCCTCACTGGCATTTTCCTTTTTTCGCATCGAATTGATCTCAGTTTCGGAATTTTCGGAAAATTCTGAGCCAGGCTCAAATGAACCAGTAACCGATACTGGAGGATGATCTGCATCTGGGTTTTCAAGTACTGCTTTAGGATAGTGGTAATGCATGTAATTGAAAAAAAAACGGGGGTCTAAGTCGAAAATCGTAGGATCAGATGCAACATCGTCTTTCACTCCAGCCCAACTGAAAAATTTCGTCGGGATATCATAATCTTCAAAATCGGTGTGCATTGCAGTCGACGAAACGAAGCATACGGAGAAGAAACACAGGGCTACACCCTGCCAATTAAAGAACATATGCGAATTAGAAACAGATCACTAATGATGATGATTATAGGAATTATCAAATGCTTGCACACACGCGAATAAAGCATTGCATTTTCGACTGATCGATTGGTTTCAAGAGATGAGGAATTCTCTGGCGTTCCGCCTTTCAGTCGCAGGCACTTCATTTACAAAATTCCACAATTTGCACTTGGAAATTGCTTAATTGCATTTAGTAAGTGGTCATGGCAGTATAGCAGCTATCACAATGCGCACAGTCCAGGAGAAGCAAAATCATGAAGTTTGACCTCGCTTTATTGGGATGTTTGTCAGCACAATTTGAGTAACAGCAACTTTAAAGAATGAGTTGCTTTTCTCGAAAGAGCACTTCGAACGATACGGAGCACAACCTGCGAAGATGAGAATCTGGGAAGTCATCCCAGGCTGAGAACACCGAACCATCATCAACATAAGAAGAGACCAAAACCAAGAATCGTTGCTTTACGTTGCTTGCGAGAAACTCTTCGTTTGCAAGATGAGATTGGCATAACAGAAATCTCTTTGCTCTTTGCCATATAAATTTTTTTTTTTTTTCACCAGCCGAATGAACTCGGATGAAAGTCAGAAACCAGAGATGGCTGACTGAAGCAGGAACTTTCCCTTTTGTTAATCTGTAAAATCGTAGCAAAATAGCGGCTTCGGTATCGTCTTGCAGCGAGACTTCGACACGTTCGACACTGACTCAAGAAACCGTGGTTGCACATCCTCCTTCACGGGAGATGTCGCATCATGCAACCACTCCAAAAGCAAAGGTTTCTTATTCATGACCATGAGCGGGAAAGAAGCAAGCGAGACCTTAGAGGTCAGCTTCCACGTAAAAATCGGAAAACCAGCTCATTCATTTCCTTATTCTTTGATTCCCGGAAAGCTTGGGAAATTCCTGGAACCAATTCCCACCCGACTTCAAACATCAGTTTTAGTCGCCGCAGCTTCCGTTTTAATTATGTACACACACGTGTGTTTAAGCAGTTTCGTTCTTGCGATTCAAAAACAGCAAGCACCATAAGCTGTACACAATTTTCCCCCGGCGACGATGGGACAGTTTTAAGGCAGTGTTTTAATCGCGCTCCAAAAGTACACAAATCAGAAAAAACGCATGGAGGCATTGGATGCAATCGCAACTGAAATACAGAATCCGTTGAAGACCCAGCCGTGGGCATTCCGTATGCATGAGATTACTTCTTGAAGACGATCAGAGACGAAGGCAATAGTGGAAATGAATTCCTGAAGGGAGAGGGTAAGACACTTCCAGAGAAATTCGAGCTGGCGAAAGATACAAATGACAACTCGTGTTTTCCATATTACGAAGCGGTCCCCACAAAACACACCAATAGCATGGCATAGAGAAAATCTGTCAATGAAAATACACACTGTCATCAATGAATTAAAAGCACAGCTATGATCTCTGAGACTCCACTGTACATTAAGAATGAAATTCCCTTTCTTTCTTTTCTTTGTTTCTTTTTTTTTTTTCTTTGCAACGATCGCATCGAATTACTTTCACTTGCGGTATTTTATTTTTTTTTTTTTTTTCCGAATCACTTACACCCAAACCATTAGCTTACCGTGTACGCTGGAAACATTCTAAAAAAACGCTTTCTCCTTTCAAAACACAGAACACTTTCAAAGAATAATTTTCTTTTTTTCACTGAGGGTCAGTAAAAACAAGGAGAAATGCGCAAAGAGCAATGGCCTTTGACTTCCCCAATATTCGTGATGCCACTCCAAACTTCTCTTCTATGGCCATGTTTACCTCTAAGTAAATCTCTGACATCGGATAAGTCATGAACAGATTTAGTTAATTGCTCATGTAATTTAATCGATTTGATAGTTATTGTTATTGTTGTTGCTGTTTTTTTTTTTTTTTTTTTTTTTTTTTTTCAGATCTTCTGACCGGAGATTAAGTTTCTTGGATTTTGCAGACCCCTGTGAGCTCTGAAAATTTCCGATGCGGCACTGCCTCGGGTTCTCACGAGATTTCTAATACTTTTTCTCCCGTAGCAAGTCGAGGTGAATCTTGCCCGAAACTCCTTGCCGAGATCATCGTCATTTGAAGTAACCTTGCGGGATAGCCAAGTCGTTTTCCCCACATCTGAAGGACTATCCACTTCCGGAAATTTTTAGAAATTTCTGGAACCGCTGTCCTGTTTACACTGAGATCGACCCCTACAAATACATCAAACTGGGCTAGGAAGAGAATCCGTTTCCACGATGGGGTAATTATCTTCGAAAATTTCTTCTCAATTATCTTTGGGAGAAGTCGTGTTCAAGAGCACTTCGGAGATGCTCGCCTCCAGAAACTCGCTCCTCTAGAGCAAGATTTGCCTCTTCCTGATGAACAGGGATCCACTGACTACATCTGCAGGACCGGGAGGGGTTGTTTTTGAGCCTCCGTTTCACCACCAATTCTGGTCTTGATTGGAATTGCGCTGTGGCCCTTGAGGGCAGCCCGCCACGCACTTCTCCCCAAATCATCACAAATCCTGATTCAGAAACCCCAGGTTCCTTACATCTCTAGGCGAAGAAGGGGAGGATTGCATGAAAGGAATCTGTGCATTCTACCGACGAGGTTCCCTTCCAGGGAACAGGAAACAAACATCAGGAGGCAAAGTTGTGCAGCTGAAGACCTCACTCAACGGAACTTTCCTGCCAGGCGGCACACTAACTGGCAGGAAGAGTCTGCTGAACTTGCTATGAAATCAGGTCTTGTGGATCCAGAGCCAGACAGAACGACTTGTGACCACAATGGCAACGGAGGACGCTTCCATTCTTCGCTCGACGGTTCGTCCTCTTGAGTGAAGCGAGTAAAAAAGTCCACATCAAGCCACAGGTGAGGCAGAGATCCCCACAGGAGCTGTCACAAAGAGGAACTCGTCACAAAGAGACAAAATCTCCCGAAAGGGAACCGCATGTGGACTGTACTGGAAAAGTTGCCTGTTCCCGGATGGGGCTGATGCTCAAGACTCATTGGGAGCAGTTTGGTCCGAAAACACTTCTTCCGTTTCGCTGCAAGCCAGGTTTTGGTCCTTTGTCATGATTCAGGATCGGCTCCTGGAGGATGGAACTGGTGCTGGGTTTTCGCGTTTGGGGTTGATGTTTTCGCAGATAATGGGGTAGACGAATGGAACACAATTACCTCGCAGGCGATGGAATGTCGGTGGGGAAAGTTGTTTTTCGTAATGCTTGCTATCCACTTGCTTTGCTTTGTTTTTGCAATTTCAAGACCTCAGATATGCTTTTCTTCTTCTTTTTTTTTTAGTGTTCATTTTTTTTTAAAAAACAGAGTTGAGTGTTTCTTTTTCTTTTTTTTTTCGAGAACCCTTAGCTTCTCTGTTCCAGCGTTTTTAAGGCTTTGGTGAACTTTGAAACCTGCTGCCTAGTTCCTGCCTTTTTTTCCCGGGACCTTTGCAGCTTGGAAGGTGAGGTGGTGCTGTCCGGAGACTTTCCCGCGCAATATCCCCGTTTCTCGAGGAGCGGGAACGCTCGGCCAGCGGGCACTCCCCTTCAAATCTTTTTTTTTTTTCCCCGGAATCCCGAACGATCGCAGCCCCGAGAGATCACCAAAAATCCAACACACATGTTTATTACATAGATTAATACACAAATCTATTTGAACGCACGTACAATCTTCCCTATGCAAAAAGCAACGAGTCATAGTCCCGCGATGGTCTCGGCCAACTCAGGTACTCGAGATCGGTTCCTTTGCCGTCATTCGCTAAGATTTTGAAAAAGTCGGAAACCCGAAACTGCGTCTTCACTCCCTGAGACCGGAAAACCATCTCGAGATTCCAATCACAAACGAATGAAAACAAAGAAATTTCACTTGATCCAATCTGAATATTCTGACCCTCCCGATGTTCTTGGGAGCACCCCTGCTCCTTCACCTATTCGTCCACGCACTGCTGAAATGGGATTTTCAAGCTGCGTCGGATACGCTTCATTCGCTGATGTCGGAAAACCTCGCGATGATGACCAGCCTTAATTAATGATACCCTCCGCTGCGAGAGATGGGTTTCTTCAGACCATCTTTCGCAAGTCCCTTTGCAGCAGCAGCTGTCAGCACTCCCTTTTATTCAATACCTCTCCTGTTACAGGTTGTTTATTCCTCCCCGTCTGCCATCTGAAAATCTGACGATGATTGCGTGTTTTGTTTTCCCTTGAATGAATTTCCGTTTCTTCAACAGGTGTCGATCAGAAAACTTCCTGGCCTCAATATTCACGGATGGTACATTGCCTGTGGGAGAGGGACCTTTCATCCGAAGATAATTTGGAGCTGGCTGAAAGTACCTGAGAGGAGCAGAAGAGAATTCCACCGCCTGGACATCGACAGCGAATCGATCAGTCGAACCACGAAATCCAAGTCTCCAAAACGGTGGGAGGATCATCTTCCTAAACGCAGTGAAACGCTTCGGAAACCACCAGCAAGAAGACCTTCGTGGTGTGGAAGGCTCTTGAATCGAGAGGAGAGTCGACCAGAGTCTGGATCCGCTCTCAGTAACGATCGAGACCAGTAGGCTCTTCGTCTGTGAATATCTGCATAACGAACACACACAGGTTTCATGTGTACAGATTTGGTGCACGAGAATGCTAGTATATACGAGCACCCTTTTGCTTCATCATGCACGCGTGACCATCCAGGCAACCAAGGTCTTCTAGCATGTGGAAATGACGAAAATCAAAAACAGAGATACGGAAACTGCAACGTGCATCCACCAAAGCCATAGAACCGAGTCCACTGCCAAGGCCACAGTACTTTGTCTTAATTAAATCTTGATCTTGATCAGCGTAATCCATGTACTTGATGGCGCTTTTTTCTTGTGACTCGAAACGAAAGACGAATGACGTGATTTTCGATGTGATTGAAACGAATAGAGAATTTTTTTTTTTTTATAATTCAAGATTTAGACATCTCCGAAATCAGAAGAGAAGAAAATGGTAGATACTTTCTAATATGCAGTGGAGCTGCTATGTAGGATGATGGCTCCTCGGCAGAACTCTCGAGGGTTCTTCAAGAAAAAGTCATTTTTGAGTCATAAATGGACCTCTCATTATGGCAAGCTGCATTTCCAGTCGATTTGATCTGTGTAATTTCCGTCGAGTAACTCGAAAACTTTAACTGTGCACATTTTTCTCCCCTTGTAGTAATTATTATCTTTCACGTTTCACCATCTTCACTGAATGGATGGCAGGAGTTCAGAGAACTACCTCTCCAGATTCTTCTCAATGCCTCCATTTTGCGAGTGATTTGCGCTCATAGATGCTCTTTTCTTTTCTGCTGGACAGTTTCTGAATACATCTTTCAAAGCTCCTCACAATCTAGGTACCCCTATCGCATTTTAAAGTACCATTTCGACCACTCACCAACATCTTTGCCGTGGGTCCTCATTCTCACTTTGACCACCTCGTATGATCATATTTTTGCTTCTTCCCAAGAATACATGAATGAAGTCTGAGGAAAAAAAAAAAATACATGGAAGAATATGAAGTGTATGAGCGCAAAACCTCAGCAAAAGGGAGACGAATGCTGCAAGTTAACTTCCAAGAGGAGAGTTTTCTCGCTCTTCCAAAGATTCAGGTTGAGAGGGCGACAGTAAAACGCAACAGGGATTGCCGGAATTAAATGAAAAATCTCATTCATCATTCATTTATTGCTACAAGAAGTTTGAATTCTTCAAGCTGTTCTCACGAGAAGAAACGAAAAACACCTCGGAGCATGTCGATATTTCCGAACTTGGACGATGCCCTCACCAGAAACAGATAGCAGCCTCATTAAAAGACTTCAGCAGAACGCAGTCACTTCTGAAGAGTGTGCCTGAGGATCGCCTGATCCTTAAATTGCCTACGTGGAGCCGAATATTCAGCAACACACGCCTACATGCAAAGAACAAGTGCACTGATAATTAAAGAGCTGTTGCGTGCGTTTTTTTCTTTTTTTTTTTCTTAATTCCTAGGAAGTTGTTGTGCCCTACGAACAAAAGCTGTTTTCAGACATTCTCCTGACATCGTGTCAACAACCCTCACTGACATAAAAATGAATGGCCCTCCAGACGAACAATAGCATTCGGGAGAAAGAATACACAGCGCAGAATAAAAAGCCAACTTTAATGCGTATATATCTGCATCGTGCACCTTAATAACCATTCACCTCTAATTTAAATCCTTATTTAATTACGCCTTTCGTTTTTTTTTTTTTTTTTTCTCAACAGAAAAAAAGAATCCCACTTGAAGTTTATGAATTCAAACATTGATGGATAGCAAATTCCCAACATTGAGGTCTATGCATTTTATCGGCGCATCCAAATTACAGTCCGCCGTGAAAAACGTCCTGCCAGCTGGAGAATATCCTGGGAAAGATATCCCACATTTTCATCATTACTCATGTACTTCCAGTACGACAGACAAACCACTGATTCTCTCATCCTTACGGCTCCCAATTAGCGTTTGCCACAACGCGAACAATCAAAGTGTTCACTGAAATGAGTGGAAACAACATCGAGCCGAAACGAGAAAATGAACAACCGTGAAGACAAATTGCAATGGCAGCTACGTGACAGCCATCACTGAACTTCGAAAGTGTCACGCGCAAGTTCTTGCTGCAGCCAGCGGCTTGTGAGCTGCATCGTAGTGGCCAAGGACCGACTTTTGGGAAATCAGCCACTCGGGCAGGCGTCGGAGGAATTCGGTGCCGGGATCGGAGCTGGGCTGCTGGACGCAGGCACTTTTTTTGAGGACGATCGGATCAGGGCTGCAGGCGGTGCAGCAGAACTCGACGTCTTCGTCACGTGAGGCACAGGGCCCACGGCACTCTTCGAGTCCGTTGCTTCCAGCGTGCGACGTCCTTCCGAAACGTGCACTGTCCTTCCCCGATCGGATTTGCGGAGAGAGATGCGTCCGACGGTTTTCCTCTCGCCGCTGCCTTTCTTCGATGCCGAACGTTCGGCCCTCAACGGAAGAGTGGACGGACACCCGAGGACGCACTTCCACGCCCGCGCGCCCAGGACTCTCGTCCAGTTTCGGACGAGCCGTCCCTTCCTGGGAAGCATGGGGGGAATCTGCCTGTCCATCGCCATGCGCCCCGCACATGACATCCAGCCAACACCAAAACAGCGGTGATGGCGAGGTCAGAGGTGAAGATGAATGTGTTTTCGTTTCAAGAAGGCTAGCACGGTGCTGGTTGAGGTGCTGTGTAATACATGGAAATACATTCTATCACGAGTCAGTTCCAAGGAGCACGGATTTGTGTTCTGTGGGGATGGGGTGAAACCCACGGTGGTCGCATCTGCAGGATACGCGTTTTTGTGAGAGCGCAAACAACCAAGCCATGGGTGTTGTGATTCGCAATTCGCAAAAGCACGTTCGCTGCAATACCCAACAGCAGGCAGCACTACTCGTGCAGGCTGGCAGTGAAGTTTCTGAGGAGCATCTCGCTATGCATCCGATGGAGCCAGACTTGTAGCTTCCGGTGAGAACCTTAATGTCATCATCCATGGTTTTGGGTAAAGGCATCCCAAAGCGAAGTTTCTAATTTTGATCTTTTCGTTTTCTCCACCATCAGCAAAAAATTCTTTGGATCTGTAGGTAATTACGGCAGACCACGTTCATCCAGATGAGATAAAGAAGACTATCGGAGGAAAAGATGCCGAAATGGAGCAGATTAAAAACACAATTGACTTGAAAGGAACCCGTTGTGTACGCGCATTTTGGAAAACTGGAAAAGCTGACGTGCAAAGATGAGGTGCAAAGGTGCAAAGAATATCTTTGCACCTCAAAAAGTGCACTTGCCTAGGTGACCTTGGAAGATGACATCATCAGAAGTTTGGATCACAATATAGTCACTCAGAAAAATGCGGTTGAAACAAACAAAGCGAATGGATGCCCCATCTGTGTGAATGGCTTCTAGCAGTCCATCACCGCAAATCGAAAAGTGATAGTCGAGCACAGAAATGTCATCAACCGGTCTTTTTGTCGGATAGAGCAAAGGAAAAGTCATTGCTGCTATTGCATCAGCTCGAGATAAGATTCCAGGAGGCCTGTGCTGGCATCTGTGTCGAGACGTCGCAATTGTGCTCACTGATGCAAATGCTCCTGTTGCTCAGTGACTCCAGCGATAATTAACTGACCAGGGTTGAACTCAGTGCCATAATGCAAGAATCGAAATACTTGTGCTACTCGGCAGGCCAGTGGGATATTTCGATTGATTTCGACGAAATCTGAACAAAACGAGGAGGAATTTGAAATGGTCCTGAAATGAGCAAATTCTTGCATTTTCCGGGTCCATATTTGATTCTCCATTGGATTTTTGTTTGCGTCTATTTTTCTTGTTCTCTGGTTGTTGGGTGAGGGAAATTGCAGAATCGCGCAATCTCTGCGACTTGGAATCCTTGGAGCTCCTTCGATACGCTTCTGTTTTCCGTATGGAAGATGCATTTCCTTCGAGTTCGTGATGTTCTGCAAAAGCATCCCTTTCCGATCCACTCCCTTGTCGCGTTCCTGCAAAATACTGCTATGTAGGCTATTTACGAATCTTCATGTGATCACAATTTTCCAGAGATGGCCTTCCCAATCTGTGGAAAACGGGAAATTCTCCTTCGGCCAATGCATCTATGTTCGACATAGATGTGTACAGGAAGAGTGGACTTGTAAGCCAGAATTAAAATGGTCAGTCTCCTTCCCCCCCCCCTCGCCCAATTTTGAAGTTATGCTGCTCTTTCCATTGCGTTAGTTTACTGTAAAGAAAATCGATAGCCCATGGCGGTTTTGCTGGGGCGCCCTAGTGATCATAGAATAGATAAGTGAATGGCAAGCATGAACTTGAATTCCCATTCCAGTTTGGTCAGAGCTTGGTGAACCTATTCGTTGGTGCAAGTAGGAAACACAACAAGGAAGACTGCACTTTTGAAAGGGAGGATTCCCTCTCATTCAATCGAAACAGCCACCTGGATCAAAAAAGGGAAAGCTGGGATACACAAAATCCCACTAGGATCAGGAAATCGTGTGATTGGCGGGCAAACATAAACTCCATGCGCTCAACACCAAAAACGCAGTAGCTGCTGCATATGTTATGTGTGTGAGCTGCTCGAAGTACACAGCGAAGCCACCATCAATGGAATAAAGTCCCTTCCGAATACAAGGCGAAAGAAAGAACTGCTTGGTAAAAGAAGGGATGTGGTTTTCGCGAACGATAGCAAAGCAGCCAATGCAGAATCGAGCGAAAAGGAGATTTTGTGGTGCCTAGAGTGAAATACATCTTACTCTAGGAGATGGAGAGTGTCTGGGCAACACTGCAATACCAGATGACAGTGGTGCAGCTTTTACAGGCTAAACACACCGCTCGAGAAATTAATCGACTGCTTGCTAGCGGCGATGGCCCTACTGTGCCATTTATCTCTGAAACCGGATTAGTGCTATGACTGCATATGAAAAAAACAGCGTCATTTGGGACGGATGGGGTAATAAGGGACTTCCTGAGAAGACGTGAAAAAGATGGGCATCATAGACGGAATAAACGTTCTTTGACTGTAGATTTCCACTGAGCAACTGCAGCACATGATTCAGCAGCTAAAGAAATCTGATCTAACCCTTCAACTGTGAAGTTACATTCCGTTTCCTTATTTATCTGTGGAACAGGAAGGAAAGACCTCATCGAGTTTTTCTCTCTTTGATCTCTTTGAAAGCATCGTTTAAAAAAGAAACGCGGTGTTATGGAATCAGACCTTTTCTTCTAAAGCAAAAGAAAGCTCAACAAGTACTCAAACTGGGATGACTTAACGAAAACGGATCGAGGTTTCAGTGACTTTCCTCTCTGGGCTCACGCAAGCAAAAAAGAAAAAAAAAAAATCGAAAAGCCCATGTATCTGTGGGGCACTTGGAGTCAAGAGTCCATTCAAGGGACACAGAGCATTTCCGGTTGTTAGCACAGCGAATGCTATCGGTTTCTTCATCTTGAAGCACCTTCACTGGAGTTCCTCGCATCCTGCCAACTACGGTGTGTTTCCCTGGGGAGAGAAAGTTTCTGATGAAGTCGCCACCTCATTCTCAAAATACGCAGATCGAATGACTTCTTTTCCCGTTTTCATGCCAACCAGTTTGTTCAGAACTCGGTGGACCGATTCGCTGATGCAATGGGAGTCCAGAGAAGACTGTGCTCAAATTTCTGACGTCATCTCGTTCCGAGTTATCCTCCCGCACATCATTTCATCAAAACAGAAGTGGTGACAGCATCGACTGCGGATGTAACGAGTCCGAGCTTACCCCGCGAATGCTCCTTGGAACTGACTCGTGCTAGAATGTATTTCTATGTATTACACAGCACCTCAACCAGCACCGTGCTAGCCTTCTTGAAACGAAAACACATTCATCTTCACCTCTGACCTCGCCAGCACCGCTATTTTGGTGTTGGCTGGATGTCATGTGCGGGGCGCATGGCGATGGACAGGCAGATTCCCCCCATGCTTCCCAGGAAGGGACGGCTCGTCCGAAACTGGACGAGAGTCCTGGGCGCGCGGGCGTGGAAGTGCGTCCTCGGGTGTCCGTCCACTCTTCCGTTGAGGGCCGAACGTTCGGCATCGAAGAAAGGCAGCGGCGAGAGGAAAACCGTCGGACGCATCTCTCTCCGCAAATCCGATCGGGGAAGGACAGTGCACGTTTCGGAAGGACGTCGCACGCTGGAAGCAACGGACTCGAAGAGTGCCGTGGGCCCTGTGCCTCACGTGACGAAGACGTCGAGTTCTGCTGCACCGCCTGCAGCCCTGATCCGATCGTCCTCAAAAAAAGTGCCTGCGTCCAGCAGCCCTGATCCGATCGTCCTCAAAAAAAGTGCCTGCGTCCAGCAGCCCAGCTCCGATCCCGGCACCGAATTCCTCCGACGCCTGCCCGAGTGGCTGATTTCCCGAAAGTCGGTCCTTGGCCACTAAGATGCAGCTCACGAGCCGCTGGCTGCAGCAAGAACTTGAGAACTTGGACATGGAAAGACCTCCCTAAGTTTTTGAATCACGGAATGGAAACTGAGGGGTGGTTTCATGTTTCCTTGCGCCTTCTTTCTTCCGGTTCTGATTTCAGTCATTTTCCACATATGATCCGGGTGGATGCTTGGGTACCCGTTGGACTCCCCATACGCGTTCAAGGGCAACGAGACCGTGCGGGGGCTTTTGGTTTTGAGGTGCTTCTACGTGCTTCGATGCAACGAGACTGCGCAGTGCTTTTTTCTTTTGAAGTACCTTTTCAAGTGCTTTGATGTTTCTTGGTAGAAATAATAAAACGGAGCGAGGGTTTGGTGAGATATCGTATTCTTTCTTCGAGGGTGTGATCTGAAAGTTCCTTTCAGATGACCAAATGAGCGTAGGTTTTCACTGATGTTTCAAGACTTTCGTGTGAATCCAGTTTGGGTCCATCGGAAGCTGGAGCAAAAATGGCGGCTAGTGACGACCGCATATGCCATCTTCATTGCTGATCGTGGTTATCAATCTAAAGTCTGTCCAAAGAGGATTAATAATGACTGGAGCATTTCAGTAAAGGTAGCACGAGTTTTCCAGGCATCCAGGGAATCGCCTGGAATGATTGTTTTCTTTGACATCAAACTCTTTTTGCAGTTTGTGTGAGCATCATACATTAAAATCATTTTCGAGGATTGGAAGTCGTAAGTAGAAATGTAATTCGTCATGTGTGCGCGTGTACACAGGATTAAGAACAACAGAGTTTTGCTCAAAGACAAAAAATATCTGACATGGACCAAGGGGCATGGAAATTTCTTCTAAGCCAAGCATATAACTTTCACAATTAGGGAAGCGAGAAGTAGTTAAATGAACTCCCGAAATCAGCTCGAAGAAAAGTTTTTGCAATACAGATGGCTCTGATTGATTCTGTGAAAGAGTAAAGGCATTTCTCTTTTTGTTGTTATTGACCTTAAAATTCTGCTATATCGTTTGCAAAGGATTGCATGAGATGTGAAATCGCTTAAAAGCAAGAATAAAAAAGAGGAGTATTCTCGCCATGTTCAGGAAGGTTTTGCATATAGGAAACGTCCCAAGTTTGCGGACGGGGGGGAAACGAAATAGAGGGATTTCCAGGATGAATCGGCGATCCCTACTGGCCGTTTCCATTAGAACAGCCGATTCTTCCCTTCTTTTGGACTGCATCCACATCGGAATGCTCTATTCCCTAAAATCAAGCCATCGGTATGCACGAATCCTCGCACTGTGTTCGGATCCCAGCGAAACTGAAATGTAGGGTTCGCATGTTATTCGCAGGACTTCTTGCTTGGTGTGAGCACACTTACACTTGGTATGAGTCCTTAGTCTTCGCAGTTGGGTTCGATCAGTATTGGAAAAGTCGTAATTTGAAATAAAAAGGCCTCAGTTATTTATTCACTGAAACCATTGATCAATCCAATTACCAAACGGCAGTATGCAATCCATAAGTCTAATGCATTGAAAACGACCTCTATCGATAGATAGATGGTTTCGTCTTTGGCTGTCTTTCCGGTAGCATCGCAGAAATATGAAACAGCTCATGGATACTTCGAGGAGTTGGAAACCACTATGCGAAACAACTTTAGTTCAAAAGATTTTTCTAATAGAAGTCTTTCTTGCAGCACCTCGCGTGCCCTGCTGAATCAGTGTTTATCATTGCTGTCTAATCAGGTGGGGAGAAGGTCTGAATATTCTCAAAAAATAGATCTTGAAACGAGACTCTGAGCATCTGGATTAGAAAAAATTTTCGACAGCCTCGACCCACGTTCTATACCTCCAAGCGGAGAAATTAGTTTACATCTATATTTGCCAAGTAGGAGCATTGATCTTCAATCAATGCTCCTTGGTGCTTTTTCTGAAAATGATATCAGTCAGCAGATAAATGCAGCAGCTACTCATTTCCTTTAAGCACGCGAGCATCCATCAACGGTCGGGACTTTGTAAAGGGGTCAGTTTTTTGTATCCAGGGAAACAAACCACAGCTTCCCTCTTCCCTTGGTTTTGGTAGTCGAGAAAGGGCCTTTCCGGATTCCACACACGAAGACCTGCTAAAATTCAAATTGAATTTGAATGACATTTGAATTTCGGCAGGTCTTCGTGTGTGCAGCGACATCTGGGAAGGGTGCCACCCTTGCCGAAACCTAGGAAAAAAAAATTCCCCCTGCGAATTCGAGTCAGGATATCCTCGAGAGCGCCCACTTTTCTCACTCCCTGCATTTCGCTCATCCCCTTAGGCGGCGCATTCACTAAAAAACTAGCTGTCACTCCGGGGAGTCACGTTCTGCCTGCACGCACCGAGGCTCCGAATAATTTACGCTGTTATTTTAACTTGCTTTTCTGTAAAAGTCAGGTCCGAGCACCATGAGAAAGTTTGAAGAATTAGCCTTCCCGAAATGGCTCCAGATTTCGCCGCGAAGAAGGAGAACGCAACCAAAAAAGCTGGCGCTGGAAACGCCGAGCTTCTCACCCCCAACCGTCTTCCTTCAGAAAGAACCCACAGGGTCTTCGACGGTAAGAAAAATGGGGGGAGAAAGCGAAAAGGAGGAAAGCGTGTGGACTTTGAAATTCTGGCTGTCACGCGGCATTTAATACCTGAATCGCTCTCTCTGCTAGGGGGGGGGGAAAGACATCCTCCACATGAAAGTCATCCATTGGTGTAGTCGTTTCAGGCAATTAACCTCATCAGAGGCACTTTGAAATGTGGCGTTTCTAAACGGATAGACTCGTCGACGAGGTAAAGCAGGCAGAGCTCGACGGAGCTACTCGCCCTGTCCCCCCCCCCCCCAAAAAGGTGAGAGTTTCGTAACATTAAAATGATGCACCCTTTGTGGCCACGAGGACCGCCGATGGCGGAGGCTCAGCCGCCACCATGAGAGAAAATTATTCCTCCTCACCTATTTATCCCTGGCAAAAAGTCTTTACCTTGCCGAATGTCTTCCAACACATGGTGTAGGTCTTCTTTATCTCAGAGACAACGAGGTCCCCCAGGAAAACATGATGCGCGGGATCATTTTATTTTACTTTATTTTTTTCTGGGTATCGAAACGATGACATCATTTGGATATCGGGCAACTTTCAGAGAGAATTACCAAGGGGGACAAAATTTACTAGGGCACTTCAAAGCGCCTTGAAGTTAAATCATGCCTGAATTTTCCACGCGCGTAGGTCGGACGAGTTTCCGAGTCTTCTTTTTGCCAGACGGCAACTGGGCGGCACGTCGTCACGTGTCACCGAATGCAAGGACGATTTTTCCTCCTCGAAGTTCTGGTTCCCGGAAGGCGTGCCCGCATCTCGCGCCGAGGTGGGCTCCACGGAAAGACCACTGCCGCTCTCTCGGCTGCGCGTGGTGCTGCGTTGCTGCGGCGACCGGCCGAGCAAGCAAACCCTGCCGGAAGAGCAGAACGGAAACTCCTTCCTGGATATCTCGAGAGCTGCCTACCGTACCATTGAGTCGCCCGCGAAAGGATCGGGAAAGCAGCTGCACGAGGCATGAGATTCGCTCCTGCTCCCTCCCTCCCAGCATCATGCTGGTTCGGACGGCATCAGGAAGTGAATCCGATGTGAAAACCCCGAGTGCGGCAAGCTGCTGTTCTTCCGTACGCCTCTTTCACGTGTGGCTCTCTGGATGCAACGATGACGACTCGCAAAGAAGCGGCCGAAGTTCGGAGTTCGGACGACGACGAGTTGGGATTTCCGATTCCCTCGTTCCCACCCCACCACCGAGATCTTCAGCGGGCTCTCTACGGGCAGCCTCGGGAGACAAACGGGAAACATCCACGGCCGAATCAAGAAGTAATCAGCTCCTCCGTGGCCGCCTCGGTGATAATTGCCAAGCACTTCTGAATGTCGCCCTTCCTTGCTTCTCGCCGATCATAAATCATCGGAAAACAAGGATCACAAATCATCTGCCTTCGTCACCGTGGTGCGTCTCTCTGCAAATGGCTCAGGATGGCGCCGTGGATCTGCAGCTGGAGAAACTCTTGGGGATTCGATTTCGTAAACGGACATCATAAAGGTACAGAGGCAGCTGCCTGAACCCCAAGAGGTGGCTCTCATGGTTGTCAGGGAGCCTTTTCCTCCATCCCCCTCAGGTTTTAGGGATCCACCCATCAATCTGACATTCCCTGGAGGAAATTTCGCCATGCTCAGTGGACGAAGAGTGTGATCAGGTTAAACTGATGCACGAAAATCGATTCAGCAGCAGCGAAGAGTTTTTGAGATGACTAAGGTTCATGGTTCGGTTAGCACTAAGATCAGTACCACCCCCTTTTCGAATAGATGTCCATGCCGCCTTGATCTTCTGAATCCAGGTGAAGCTGTCTCATAATTCCATCTTTCTATGCCTTCTTATTAGCATCACAGCTTTCTCATACTCCAGACTGAATACCTCTCCATCTGTGAGGACAGAGAGAGCTTTCCCTTCCGCAGTATCTGAATCCATGGACACAAAAATGCTCATTAATTTCTAACATACGAGGGAGGAGGGGGGATACGATGCTATAACAGAAGCAAAATGAGACTGCGTTGGAGGTCCTGTGGTCATGCCCTCCGCTTGCGTTGCACCAAGCGTTGAAGGTTCTAATACCCGGAAAGAATCGATTCAAAAGAGATGGGAGCGTCGTTGGTTTCGAGTTCCTCCGGCAAGATGACCCTGGTTGTCTCGGTGCGGAGGCACTGGCGGGAAGCCGGGAGCCGGATACCGGCAGGGTTCGAAAGTTGACCTTTTGGGGTCCTTCCAGGAATCAAGGAGTCCTTCGAGGTTTCCCTCCGGTTGTGAGAATGGAGCCGTCTCCTCCCCTCCCCCCTCGGAGAATGACCCCCATTATCTCGTACCATAGAGCTGGTGAGTCGATCCCTCTCCAGACCGTGAAGAAGCGCTCTGCTCCCTGCGGGGGATGACCCTTCGAAGAAATCGGGAAGCGCCCCTTCGGGGTTCTCTTCAGAGGAGGAGGAAACAAGGGGCGGTTCCTTTGCGGGTTCCCTCCAGAGAAGAAATGAGGAGCATCTTCCACAAATTGGGGGTTCCCTCCGGAGAAAATAAGGAAGGGGTTCCCTTCTCCGAAGCGTCAGAGGAACGGAATTCCTTCCTCCTGTGCCCTTCCCATATTCATGGGTGTAGTCAGAGGGTCCGGGGCACCCTCTGACTTGAAGAGTTGACACGCGCGCTCCGGGTGGCATGGAACTGCGTTAGAGAGAGCTTCGTGAGTCGCCAAGCGGAACGGCTCTTGAGCACTTAGCGAACCAAAAAAAAAAAAAAAAGGACTGTGCTCCCTATTCCGGAAGCAGGAGCAAGGCGATGCAAAAATCCTTTGCCAACCCCAAGTTGCGCAGCAGTCCCCCCTCCCTTCTTCCTCCCCATGTTGCACACATGTAAAGTCTGGCTGCACGTCTTCCTTTTCAGAACTCTGCGAAATTCTTCTGTCCCGATTCCGATGACAGGAGCGCCTCAGCGGTTAACCTTCTTTCCTCGCTCTTGATTGCTGTTCTCTTCAAAGGTTGCCTAGGGATGCATACATGGAATGTTTGCGGTGTCCCACAAACGGTGATCAGCCATTTGAGGGAAACCACACCTCCGCAATCGCTAGAGAGACCTCGGACTGGGAAGATCTGAACCGAAATCTTTTGAACGCAAACCCTCCCTCTTCCGTTGGAATGGTTCCCATGGAATTTAACGCCTCAGTTAGTCGCGTGGCTGCCAGCCGTGTTCAACAAGTTTCCACCCCCTTAACCCACGCTAGGTCTTTCGCTGAAAGTCGCATATTGGCTCATACGTGCATGTGCGTGAGGGACGCACCACTTCGATCATGACGAAAAACGACTGAACCGAGTCATCTTTCATCTTCTAGGTCACGGAGCACTATTCTGAGGTTTCGATGCGACGCTCCTCATGGACCATTCAGTGCAAATCTCTAACGAAAAACCTCGAGTCGCAGACTGCCGGCTGCGTTTTCAAAAGTTCGGTTTGTTTCTCACGTTTCGCGTCTTGAAAACTTTTGTGACTCGTTCAGGTGCGCTCTGCAGCTTAAGGGAAGAGGTTGCTGGGGCGAGATGAAATTCGATTAAGCAAACACCGGAAAAAAGCAAAAAAAAGCAGCATGGGTGCTCTGTTGTTGTTTTCGTGAAGATTGAACTGCAACGATGCTGCGTTGGGAATCCGAGCTTGACCTTAATGGTAGTCAACCATGGATGCTCACAATTCTTTCCACAGTTCAGCATTTATTCAGAACTCTGTGACTCTCCAAAAAGGAATAATTCCCGAAATATAACTGGGGCTATTCGGGAAAAAAAAAAAAGAAAAAGAAATGCACAGATGTAAAAATCACCCGAGTGATCAAACGATTGGTGCGCCGTAATTTGGCAAGTTGCTCCTATATGTTTGTTTAATTACTAGTCGACATTATGAGCTGAAAGCCAGAGGACAAAAAAATTCTCGCAGAAAATAGAAGTGTTAAAGAGGAGAAATGATGACCCGGTAAATGCCGAAAGTTCAAACGTTGCTTGCCGTTTCCAATCTTCATTACGCTGCCCGTACATTGCACTGAGTGCTAATAGTTCACAGTTTTGCCATTGCGACTCGCAGCATCGCCGCCCCGGGATGCACACCTAAGCTCATCTGTGGGCTGTTCGCTCAACTACAGGGCCAAGACGAACGCCATTTTCCCGATTCCGTTATCTTACCTTCACACGTTTGTTGCAACTTTTCAATGATGCCTGAAAGATCAAATATTTTTCGAAGGGTACAGCTATAATAAATAAACGTGAAGAATAATTATAATGTAATATAAATAACACATGCGGTGTGCAAGCCAAGTTACATAGATAAATTATTCTGCGTGACGTCGCAGGTTATTGGATAGCCTACTTCGAAACAGTTGTCCCTATTAGTTGCATTTCTCCATCGAAATCGCTAAGGGTTCTCCTGTTACAGAAGTGGGAATCAGGGAGTAAATGAACAAGACCATGAGGATATTGATTCAAACGCTTCATTTTCCTATCGATGGTCACTTCTCAGTTTCGCGCAAGCGCTCGGATCAACTTCTGTTTCCTTACTGATTTCATCTCCGAGCTAAAGACTTACTTTGATTCGATGCAAAATACCGCAAAGGAGTTGAAGGGAAACATTGAGCCTCCTCGAGATTCGGGATTTCCCGGCAACTCCTTTGTGAGGTATTTCCTTCGATCTTTCCAAGAGCGGCGAAGTGGTCGTAGGATGAGCACATTGTGGATTCAGAAGGGAAGAAGAAATCGGGCAGCAGGGTGAGGATTCTCCGATTGAAGCGAAGGAAAAAGAAAGGGAACTGCAAGTGAGGATCCATTCGAGGACTTTTCAACCGGACTGACCATTTTCGCTTCCTGTAGTATGCAACAGAGCACCCTCTCATTCTAGAGGCTCGCCGCAGTCAGAGTGACTATTAACAACCAGTTAGGATGGGAAAGCTGGTTGTGCAGCTGCCCTGCTTAGAGACGAGCTAAGAGTCCCGAGAGCTACAGTAGGGAGTCAGCTCCTTGAACCGCTGTCATATAAGGAGTCCCACTTCCAGGAACAATCAAAAAATCAGTGGAATGCTTGACTCGTTTGCCTTAACAACATCGAGTTTGAGGAGGAAGGAAGGAATTTTTCACGCGCAGCCGCGGACGTTCTTCACGGAAAGAATGGAGTCCCTATGAATATTTCAAGTTGTAGCTGAGCTGATCAGATGGTGGCATAGTAGGTGAGGAGGTTTGAATTTCCAGCGCATGTTCGAAGGCAAATGGATTTTCGATCTCACTGGACCCTCGAAAGATCATTTCAAAACAGCAACTTTTTCTTCTAATCAGCTGGAGATCTCTTCCTGGTGATATGATTATAGAAATTTGATCACAACTGGAAACGGTTGCGCGCTCACTCCTGTGATAAGTCTCATTTCTCCCTCCTGCAATCCCGATTCATTTGGAGGGATCTTTCGGCCTCGAGCGGCAGAATTTATCTTCCATCTTCTCGTGTTTCCAGGAGTTGCAAAACTGTTGCGCCGCCGCCGCGCGACTCGATCGATCGTCCGCAGGAAAACGGTTTGGAACAGAGCTGGTCCTCAAGGAACTCTCAGGGATGTCCTGGAGGAAATGGGAAGGTCAAGGGTCTTCAGATCGTCGGGTAAAAAACCTCCAGTTCGAGAGGTCACAATCAAGTTTCTCGCTTGCCTCCGACGAGAGAGCGACTGGAGGTCCGAGAGTACTCTTCAAACTGCAGGAACTCCACACGATTGCTGTTCATCAAATGGGCCAGTGGGAGGTGCAGCCGATGAAGAGAATCTCTTCTTCTCCTCAATCAGTCCGATCTCTTACCTCCTCTTCTCGACGAGGCTGGAGTTCTTGAGGGTGACCATGTTATGCTTCCAGCGCTTGGTCCAGCTTGAACGTATCATTTTTCTCCTGATGTGTTCCCCTCCTCCACCTCCTGGATATCCTGAGTATTCTCATCACTGCATTCGTTTGCCAAATCTCACGAACCAAACTTAAAACGATACAGGTACCCATCTAGCGGCGAAATGCAGAACCAATTCTCAGTTCTCGCCCTCCTTGAGAGGAGGGAAGCGTAACAGCGTGATCTCACCTCCCGTATCCTTGGAGCATTCACTTGAATATAGCGGTTTGGAATTCCAGCTTCTCTCCCTGTGTGGGAAATTGTGGTCCTTCCATTGGTGTGTTTCGGCACGTCACATCTTCCAGAGGTGCGTTGGGAGAGCAGGACTTCTTTTGCTGCCGCGCAACCTAAGCCGGAGGACTGGATTCGGCTATCCCCTGAGGCATCTCTCCTCATTACTGTCAATCCATCCTTGGATATCCTACCGCTCTTAAACTGGAATGCCTCGCAGCAGTTGCAATGCCTCCAGGACTCCATAGGAGGCTCTGGAGTCCTGGAGTGCCACTTTGCAAGTGCTCCCAGAGAAACTGCGACGGTTGCAATCTCTTACGCAAACCACTGGGAGATCTGAAGGATTGGACGCAGTGGTCCTGGATAGCCCTTGTTGAAGCGCTGTCTGCCCTTAGGGCAAACAATGACAGCAGCCAGCCGGCGGGCGATAGTTCTGCAACATTGCAGGAGTCGAAAAACTTCTGAACAGCTGGAAAACGAGCGAGTTGGTGAATGCCGCCACTCCTCGTTTCCAGGCAAAGGGACTCCCTCGGTGGAGTGAACTGCTTGGAGTGCCCCCAAGGAACCTTTTGTCCCTTCCCTCTGCTTGGACATCTCCGTGTTCCCGCTACGTTGGGAAGAGGTTGTGATGCTGTTTCTGCAGGGGGGACTCCAGTGCAATCAAGGCAGACACCTGGTTTCCGGGGGAGTCGCCTCCTTCAACTGTCTTAGGTGCGGGACGAAGGAATCGCTTCCGCACCTCTTGTTAGACTGTAGTGACTTGCAGAACTTGTGGCGGAGACTCGCTTAGGCTCTCCATCAACTGCAGGACACCTCTCTGGACTTGCTTCTTCACCGGAGATGGGCTGAAGAAGAGTGCTGTGGTCTCAACCATATGTTGCATCCGCTCCATGTGTTGCAGTCCGCCATAAGTAAGAATCAAGTTTGCGGTGGAGACCACCAGTATGGCGGCAGCCCTCATGGGGACAGCAACGATGTGGCCTCATCTGCCAGAAGTCGCCAGGGAGATCTCCACCATCCACAGCCGCTTTTAAAGAGAAGCACGCCTCATACCAAAGATCACTGCCCCACCTTCTTGTCCTTTTTTATTCATTTACTGTCCCTTCCCTCGGTTCCCTACTTTTTGGAAGCCGGTCTGCGCACCGGTGGTTATCCTGGAAGAACTTTTTTTGGAGCATTTTTTGTAGCATCACCTCTCGACCCTTGCGGGTATGCTTTTTCTTTTTAAATTGTATTTTATTTTTTTCAAATAAACGTCCCGGCGTGATAGGGTTTGAAACTCCTGTATCCTTGGAGCACTAGCTTCAGTACAGAGGTTGGGAAGCCACTCCTGGAATGGACAGATGCGAGGCTACCAGTTTCCATTTTCATGGGTGGTTTTCTCCATTCGGGCCACCTCTTCATCAGCTTTGAGTCTCCATTCCAGTGGTTGAGGATGTGGTTTAAGAACCTTATTCACACTTCCTGTGAATGCTATTGGCATCTCGCACAGGTAGAAACCATTGCCCATCTCTTCGCGGGATCCGTGCTATCGTGGTAAAGAAACTGCCTGCTGGTGGCAGCCAAGGTGCAATTCAAAGATGGGGACTCGTCCATCAGCCATGGTAGATTCTCAGGGATATTGGTTCCTTGGAACTCTGTGCTTTGTCCCGATGTTTTTTTCCTTCCATTCCATTGACGTCCCATGATGGTGGCTCCATGTTGTCAGGGGTCCCTCTCTTTCGAAAATCTGCTACAGGATTCAGCGGTCTTTCGATGAACCTCGCCGATCGCAACTTTCGTCTTTGGGAAGTGATGCTCTGATGGGCTCCCTTTTTGCGTTCCCTGGAAAGCGACTCGAGAACCGTTCTCCTAGGGGCTTACAAAGCTCTCCACCGCTGTTCCATGCCACCCGAGGGTGCTTGTTGACTCTTCAAGATAAGGGGTGCTTCGGGTGGGGACTACCCTATGAATCCCGGAAGAGACTTCGGATGAAGGAGTCCACTCCTCTCTTACGCTTGGTAGCGAGTCCAGAAGGGAACGATTGCCCCGGTTGTTCCCGAAGGGAACCTCTCCCTTATTCTCTACGGAGGTGACCACTTCGTCATTTCTTCTCAGAAGGGAATCTGGAAAGGATCCGCCTCCTGGGATTTCTTCTCGGGAGATAACCCACAAGGGAACTGCTTCTTGTTTGCTTCTTCTCTGAAGAGAACCCCGAAGACTCTTCCGAGTTTCTCTGAAGGGCGCCTTTGGCATCCATTGTAAGCGATGGGGGGTTCCCCTGTGGAGGGATTGCTCCATTTTCACAAGCAAACGGGAACGTTGAAGGAATCGTCGATTCCCGGAAGAATCCCGGAGGGCCGGCTTCCAGTTGTGGCCAGTCATCGGGAGCTCCTAAAGGTTTCGGTCTTTTCACCGGTGCCGCCGTACCCAAAACCTACAGATCTGGGTTTCCATGGATTAGAAAGAGAGTAGAGAAAGGAAGAGAAAGAAGGTAAACTCCAGTATTTTAGCCATTGCCAAAGTCCTCATTCTTCATCCTGAGGACATCCAGAACTCAAAACAACCCAACAGCCAAAGTACCCACAAACAAAGTGCATCAGCCACTTAATCACCATCTCCCCCATTACTCCCACTCACAATACCAGCCTTACTAGTTTAATTAAAACATTGATTTTGTAAATCAAAAATAAGGTAAACTCCAGTATTTTAGCTATAATAGGAGGTTACTCTCGTACTGATACTCTTCACTTCTTGTCATGGATCTCTCTCCAGAAATCTTCCGCTTTTCGTCTACCATCCCAGCTTGCAGAAGTTCAAATCCTCACTCCCGTGGAAGTTCCTGATCTTCTGGCTCGGCAGACTGCTCACAAGTCTTCCCTTCGGAGTGCGTGCCACTCTTCCGAGCTCCCAATGTGCTCGCCGTTGCCTTCAAGCTTCTGGAATCCTTAACGGAACAGTCAGGTCCGGCGCCTGCGCACTTGTTCACGGGTCTCGGAGCTCTCGATGAGCCGTCCCTTTGGACTAGTTCCCATACCAGGGCTTTCTCTTTCTGATCTTTTCAGGCACCAGAGGATCTCCAAACGAAAGCTGCGGGAAGAAGCGCTCTCCAGTTCTCCGAGTTCAGCTTCCATCCCAGCGGAATCTCTGGAAAATCCCTTCCAGGATCGCATGTTGAAAAACGGATTCAGGTGGCGCCAATCTTGACAGTGTCCTGGATTCTCCAGCCAATAGTTTCCTTCGTATCTGAAGTCTCGACTGCCCATTTCTTGCCATCGAGGTTTCTGAAAGCGGAAAGAATGTCCCGCATTGGCGGTTGCAGCTGCAGCTTCCGTGCGTGGTACCAGGCGTCGAGAGTTCGAATTTCTCCGTTGAAGACCAACGCTAAGAATGAGTGCATCATGGGTTTCAAGTGCTACCCGCTCCCCCTCCCCCGCGAAGTTTGCTAAATGACTTTGGGCGTGGCAATGGACGGCGCTTGAACGAGTGCTGGCAACCGGATGTCCCGATGACCAGACGGAAGCGGGAGTAAACCCTCCGGGATCCCTCCAGGGATCATGGAGCTTTGGGAATGCCCTCCAGAATCTGTCATGCAGTCGACCCCCTCCTTAGAGGTTACTCTTCACGTTTTTGGGAGCGTGTTCCCTTCCGGAAGGAGCTTCCGAGGGGAAGAAAAAGAGTGGTTCCCTTGCGGGTTCCTTCTAGAGGAGAAACAATGATGTGGCTCCCTCCGGAAGATCCTTCCGGAGAGAATAAGGAAGAAAAAGTTCCCTACCAAGAGTAAGAGAAACGGACTTCATCATTCTTAGCCCATCTGGATTCATAGGGTGTTCCCTTTCTGGGGTACTCCTTATCTTGAAGAGTCGACACGCACCCTCGAATAGCATGACAAAAAGAATGGAGCAGGAGGCACGTGGAGAGCTTCACAGCCCTGCGTGCTGCTGGTACCTTTACCACTGGTACCACTTGCACGGGGAGAACGCATTTGGTGGTTTCTTGGCACTGGGAAGGAGTGAGCATCCGTCTGCGTATCTACAATAAACTTTCTCTTTCAGTAGACGGAGTCCACTAGAAGACGAACCCGCGGGTGTTTGAGGGACTGACCACGGACACGGGCGGAAGCAGCTTGAGGTTCCATCTGAAGTAAATCCACAAGGCTTGCATACAGCAGAGAAGAAAAGGCCATTCACAAAACCATCAGAACAAAAGCAGAGTAGAGTTCCTGGAACGGACTGCCATGATGCTCATTTCTAGTCCGTGGGATGGGCATTTACTCTTCTTTGTATAGGGAAATAATCAAGATTCAGTACCTCTCGACCCATGAGAGATGATGCTGCAGCAAGAGAGGATCTCAACTGCGATTCCCTCTCTTTCGGAAAGCTGCTACTTTTTAAAGGCTGAATCGCCAGCCTCAGGAGAGCTCAGACGCTCGGATGTTTTACTTAGAGCGACCTCTAAACTGTCTTCAGAATGAGCGCTTCTCTGAGACCCACAGGCGAGGCCTCACTGACATGAAGGACCTCCTAGAGAAAATGACCTGGCGTGTTCTTTTAAAGGTTCCATTTTGCTGTTCCAGAGATCGCATATAGGGCAGATCGCACGTATCTTAACTGGATGTACCCGATGTATGTGGGCCCATCCAGTCAAGATAAGTTTCAGTGTCGACAGTAGAAGGCTGCGCTGGGATGGGATGGTCAGAAAGTCCTTCCAGAAAAAGTACAAAACTATTTTTTTCCTTCTTTTCTAGCGCCACGCTTTCGAGTGAAGGACAGCAACCGGGAAAGGAAGTCAGGATCAGGTATCCTGATCGCTTGAAAAGAAAGTGAGAGTGAAGGTCGAAATTTGTGGCAGACGAAAACTCAAGACGTGCTCAAGACGAAACGCAGGATGCAAACCCAACCTCTATTTAGCTAGCCAAAAGGAAACCCCATTACTGTACATTCATTTCTGTTAGAGAGACTGTACATTTATTGTTTACAATAAGAACATCAATACTAAGACCATCTTTGTTACCTTGACAAAAAATTCTTCAGAGAACTCGCACAACCACTATCTTCACGGGTATTTTGATCAAAAAAATTCCAAGTAAATCTTTCACTTTCACTTCCCCAGCTTCCGTGCTGTTTCTCAATTTTCGTTTTGGAAGGATTTCGAAGAGGAAATGACGCGTCACTTCCTCAGTGCGTGCTGCCTTTGCACTCTGTAGGACCTCTCCTTGTTTCGTCACGCAGATCATGGGATTTTATCCTAAGGGAGAAGTCCGAAGAGGGAAGAGCTTTAGCTGGAAAAGAGCGTTCTCATGCTCCCTCTTTTTTCCCTCTGCTACAGGAAGAACTGTAGAATTGAGACGGGGCGGATAGCAAAAGAATTCACCCCTACAGCGTTGTTCTGTCCTGGTAGTTTTTGGTTTGTATGGACAGCTCGAAAGAACTGCGCCTTCGCTCCCTGCAGCTGAGTCTGCAGCTTATGTGCCCGTTTGTTGTTTTTTTTTGTTTCCTTCAGGAACCGTCTCGTGTTGGCAATCGTCGGGAGCTGCTCGGACGACCTCTGGCTTGCCGGGCCTTTGTGAACAAGGGAGGTCGCGACCTGCTGTGCGGTCACGTTGCGCGTATGCGGTCTCCCGGTTGTCGCTCCTCTGTGTTGTCATGGATCTCCTGCTTCGCCGTTGCTCCTGGAAGGCATCTCCTCCTCCTCTCTCTCCCTTTCCTCATCGTCGGCTGCTGCAACCGGGCTCCGCCGGGAGAGCTGGTCTTCTGTGCTGAGTCCTGCCTCCGCCTGATCTTCCGGACGAGTCCGTCCTCTGGCGAGGCAGAAAAAGTGCGCGGGTCACTCCGTCGTCAACCAGGAAGAGGAGACGAGTTCTGGAGGAGGGGGAGGAAAGGGAGGGAAGGGGAAACGCCCGTCCCCGGCGACAGAAACATCAAAAACCGGGAGCGCGTCTGTTCGAGAGAAATTCACGGTGGGGCCGACGAGACTCATCCGTATACGCAACCCCGTCGTCGGCGACTTTCCTTCCTCCGGGGCCAAGAATCGAACTTGCGGAGCCACCAGCTGCATTCACCGCAGCTGCGAAGTCCCTCCGTGACCTCCTCACTTTGCAGCGCAAAGCTCGTTCGTTGCTGGAGTCAGAAACGCGCACCGGACGAGCGACCCCTTCGAAGGGCATCCCTGAGAACACCAGTGGGGGGCCCTACCCCAAAGCAAGGATTCTGGAACTCCAGCTTCGTGTGTCACACACCCCGTGGGATGAATCTCTAGGCTCAGCAGCCGACTCATTCCTGCGTGTCGCATGTCCATTGCACTCCTCATGCAAGCAGTGTGCCACGGTCGAATCGCTATAACCATAGTTTTTTCTGCCGCTCTGCTAGAATGGCAGGCAGGAAATCTTCTGCTAGATCCCTTGGAGCCACCCGCACAGACCCCCCGGAAGGCATGAAGAGGAAAACTAGCCGATTCTGAGAAAACCATAGAAAATTCTATTTTTTCTTTATTTCCCCTTTCCACGAGCCTCGTGTTCTCCCGGAGTTCCCCCGTTCCTGTGGTTCTCGCAGCCAGCTGCCGGGCGGTTCTCGAAACGGACACCGGGACCCAGCAGCGCTTGCAGCATGTTCGGGAGTAGGGGGAGCTGCGCATCTCGAGGTAAGCAGGGTAGGGGACGGAGTCACTTTCACTTTCGGGCTGCGCACTGCGCGCGGAAGCCGGGACGGCCCCCGTAGGAACAGTGCTTTGGGACCGCGATCAGAACCGAAAACCGGGGTAGCCGAACGGACCGAATAAGCCGCCGCCGAATCCAGGATAAGTAGATCCTAGGTAATCGAATCCCGGAAATCCGTAAGATGCTCCAGGATATCCGAATCCTGACAATCCTCCAAAGTATCTGGAGTAACGAGACCCGAAGAATCTTCCAGAGTAACCGTATCCAGGGTACAGTCCGCCCAGGAATCCTGGGTAATCGTTGAAGGATCCCGGATACCCTCCAATCGAGTCAAACAGGAACGGCGAAAATCCGCCAAGTCCACCGAATCCACCGATTCCTCCGTACGGCGGGAATCCACCGAGTCCACCGAATCCGCCGAGTCCACCGAACCCACCGATTCCTCCGAAGGGCGGAAATCCACCGAATCCACCAATTCCTCCATACGGCGGGAATCCGCCGAGTCCACCGAATCCGCCGAGTCCACCAAATCCACCGAGTCCACCGAATCCGCCGAGTCCACCGAATCCGCCGAGTCCACCGAACCCACCGATTCCTCCATACGGTGGGAATCCACCGAACCCGCCGATTCCTCCATACGGTGGGAATCCACCGAACCCGCCGAATCCACCAGATCCACCAAATCCACCGAATCCACCAAATCCACCATAGGATGGGTATCCGCCAAACGCTCCGTATCCTGGGAATCCACCAAGGAAGCCAAGTCCGCCGGATCCCGGGTATCCGAAGAGGCCCCCCAAGCCTGAATACCCGCCGAAGTATCCGGGGTAGGCACCTGGCGGCAGAAACCGGAGTCACGATCGGTTCGGAATCTCCCGGTCCCTTCGGTTCTGCGAACCTGATCCTCCGTACAGATCGAACCCGGGATATCCGCCAAAAAAGGGCGAGCCGAAGAATCCCGAAGATCCATAGCTACCTCCGTAGCCGTATCCTTGGAACGAGGGGAACCCGTAAGCTGGAAAGGGGCATGAGAAGGGCCGGGGAGTCCTACGTGTTCCCATACCGAAAGAGCCGGATCCCTTCAGGTCGTTTTCTTTACCGAACACTCCCCGCTTCGTCCTCAGGTCTTCCTGGCATCTGGCGTTCCAGAAGCCGCAGACGAAGAGGATAGCCTGCAAAAAGCATCAGGAACAGGAGCTCTGGCGGGCAACGCCGGCGCTTTCCAGCCGGTGGGGGAAGGGGAGGGAAGGATTAGGGAACCTCCCTCCCTCACATCCATCCGATCCCTTCGCTCACGTTCCTCCGAGCCACGGGCCGGAGCGCAGCGGGCGAGAGCACCCAGGGAGAGAAGCCCACTTACAAGGAACTGGAGCTCCATGTCACCGGGAAAGGTCGCTGCAGGACTCGATCCGTGCACTGCTGGGAGTGTGGACCTCCGGCGCGGGCTTATATACCGGTACTAGTCGCCAGAAAGCGGTCCAGGACAGAGAAAACCGTGCAAGCGGCCGACGATAACATCGCAAGCAACAAACTTTTCCAAGGACAGAAGGCTTTCCTCTCTTTTGTGATCTGTTCCTGTCACCAGCCTCTCTTTTGAAATAGAAAAGACATCGACCTTAATGAGATTTCCAGATCTTTCCCTCGATAGCCATTAGCCTAATCATCTGCGTATCCTGTGGCAGGAGCAAATTTACATCCTGGGTTCGCGCGGATATCTCGGGACCGAAATCACTCTCACCGTCGAGGAGTGGCGAGAGGCGGGGTGGTCCCCAGGGCGGGATGCAAGCCATCCGATCCCTTCGCAGCGCTACGTGACTTTGGGAGGGGGCCGACCCGTCTCAGAGCTGGGAGAGCGGATCTCCAGCGGTCTCCAGCGATGGTGCCTCCCGCACCCTCTCTAACAGCGTCTTGGAGATACTCGTGCACAGGGGAGGTGCCCTGCCGACGTCCCCCGTGACTCTGCAACCGTCCGGGCGCCTCCATGCTGACCCAGGCGAACGGGAGAAGCAGACAGAGGGGAAGTCTGGTCATCAAAGAGCAATTCGTTTCCCTGGAGGCGACGGTATTCCGCACGGGTGATTCTCCCAAACGCATCCAGAGTCCTCACGCAAGAACCCTTCCGTTTTCAACTTTCCCTGCTTATGCAATGCTACTGCTGGAAGAAAACCCAGCGCCCGCATCCATGAACCCGAACACGGTTTCCCACAAAGACCGAGATTCACGTGGGCAGACCATATCAGATGGGGGAAACTTTTAGAGGTTGTCGCTCCTGGTTGCTGTTGAGATGCTCCTGTTGGTTTGAGATCACTGAGGTCTACAGCGTGCCTAAGAAGCTCAAATTCACCAGCCCCAGAATCAGGCAAGCAGAACGATAGGGAAATTATCTGCCGGATGAAGTCGTGAGGACCTGCTTCAATGTCGTAAAACCAGCAAAGACAATCTCGAAGGCCAGCCCCTTGGAAACAAAGAATGGTGAGCTCTTTCTTTCTACCGGTCAGTTCCTTTCTACCGGTCAGTTCCTTTCTATCGGCCAGTTCCTTTCTATCAGATCCATCGATCTTCCTCTTTTCTGTTTATCTTCAATTCATAATCAGTCAGGCGCTGGACAAAAAAATTGTCCCTAAATTGTTCCTTTGAGGAATTTCAAATTTGCGAGCAGAGAGAAGGGTTGGCTGGCAGTCTTAAGGTGCAAAAAGGAAAGAGAGCTCTTCCAGGGGCTCCTGTCTGTCAGAAAGCACGAGAAAATCCTTTTGATCTGGGAGGCTGACCTGAACATGGTGCACTCAGCAGAAGCCTTAGCTGACCAGTCACTCTCCATATACGTCGTTATTTGTTGATTGCCGAAAGTAATTTTTTGAAGGTTCTGTGCCTTGAGATCTCACAAGACTTTAGGAGCCACAACTTGAAGAGATTCCGTCATCGAAGTCTAGAAAGTTATCTCTTTGGAGCTCCAGATTCCCCGCACCTGAAAATTCTGGAACGGCAAGTTTTCTAGGTGAGATCCTTCTAGACGAGCTTCTGTGGGACCTCTAAGGACCCGGTGTAGAACGGTGTTGGCGATAGCGAAGCGGGGAAGCCTGCGTTCCCAAACATTCACGGTTTCCTCTTTCGGTGTAAAGAGGAGGGAAAGAGCCACACTTTTATCCACACCTTGCTACCGTTCCAGGAGCTTTAAGGGTGGGCTTCTGATCCGCAAAGCCAAGGAGCGGAGTTGACCCGAAAACCCTTCCTTTCCGGTAGCCTCACTGAAGAAAGGCATTCATCCCGGTTTCCCGGATGCCACCACACCTACATCTGTCAATAGCGAAAATGCTCTAGAGTGGAAACGGCTTGTAGGGGTGCCGAAGGATTCATCTCATCTCGCTACATCCATTTTGGGGAATTTTCGCATGGAGTGTCCAGAGTTCTCATCCGGTTGCCGGGAAGAGGGAATCTTCTTGCAAATGGGAATTTTTTTTTCTTTCTTCTTCTGCATAAGCTCATGTTCCTGGTTTCCCTTTCATTCTCCTCGAGCTTTGGCTCCCGACAAACCTTCGCGCTGCGGGTGATGAGCGAAATGCCAATGTCCAAGTGAAATGCCGCTCCAGGTTTCCAAATGCAACAAGGTCATTTTCCAGATTTTAATTCTTTATCTTTCCACTTTCACGTTCAGCCTGCTTCCGTTTCGGAAAATCATGATCCCAAATCATTAGAAATGCCTGGTGAGCTTCCAGTGAGAATCTCAGTAAGATTCGTGAGCGGTTCAGTGAGCGACCCCAGAATCACGCCTCGACGGACAGGCAAAAGGGAGGCGAGCACGCTGTAAGTATGAGCCTGTTGGTCACGGGAGAGCAGTCCAGCCCAAGCAGTCCCCTTGGTCTGGAAACGAGAGCCGGAGTGGACAGCTCGAGCAGCTGATGAATGGCGGTCGCACCTGTGGAGCGGCAGTAGGAACGGAATTTCCGAGTTTCGGAACAGAACCGAAAGCAATGCGGTCTGCTGAGTTCGGACCGCCAGCACTCCCGCTGTGAGCGCACAGTTTAACGGGCACGCTGGAGGACACTGATGTTTGAGCAGCATCGCTGATTGGAGACTTCGGCTCGGTCCAGTTTCATCCCGTTTTCATTCACAGCGTGCACTCCAGCCATGCTGTTGGCTGCATCGCTGTGTTGCAGAACCAGTAAGCAAATTCACCGAATGTTTATCGGAGAATAATGAAGGGACAGAAATAAGGATACTCGTAAGAGGGAGGGTGGTTGCTGATCTGTACGTGTCACCTCTTGGACTCCTGGCATTTTCAGAGTACATTAGATATTGTTGCATTCAGATATTCATCACTTTCTTCGGCTCGAACGGATGAATGATTCAGCTTGAACGCTGATGATGTTTTACGAGTAAATTTCCTCTCTTGCAAATTCAGGAATTACTTCCTTCCTGTCATCCAAATATTCAGTAGGGAACCGTCTTCGCTGCTATGGAAATTAAGCTGGATCACAGAAAATTTGAAAAGATTTGGCTAGTGAACGCTTTGTGCACCAGGGCACACGCTTGCTTTATGAGAGATCTGTCATTCGGTAACTTCCACCGAAACTCTGCAACTGCTGCAAAGATGCTGGATCTTGCGTGTGCATATCTCCTCCAGTAAATCAGAGTCAGGGAGAAATTTCATGTTACCTCCTCTTACACTTGAAAACTTTGAAGCCTGATGCTTGGATATTTTTCATATCGTAGATTTCAGCATGCATTTAGGGAAAAAAAGGCATTTTCTCCTTCTGTTCTCATCTTGGCAGTAGCAGGGTCATGTCGAAAGAATCGAGTGCACCCTGATCTTCACAGGACGTAAGGATGTGATAGCATTAAGAGTGTGAATCGTGTGCTAGTAATGCATGTGATCTGGCCCAATATCACAAAATATCTGTGACAAACAACAGAGGCAAACAAAGTGGATTCGAATTAGAAAGTTTGCACAAACTCGCTCACCCACGATTGCACACACGCACGCTGCTTTGGCGGTGTCCCAAGTCGCTCCTTGCGTGAGAGATCCGCACGCGATTATACCCTGCGTGGCTGCGTAACGGTACAGCAGCAGGTGGATGGGAATGGGAAGATGGCTAAACATTTTGAAACATTCCTTGTTGCTGATGGGGGAACTGAGTGCTTTGGTGTTTGGAACGTGGAGAGCATTCCAAAGAACGCGAGAAGGCAAACTGATGTCCTTTAAATGGTAACGTCACTCGGCTACAGAAATAAGGGCAATCCAGAGCGTGCAGGACCAGTTTTACGGAAATCACGTCACAGTGTTCGTGCAGAATGTGATTGGGGATTGCAAACGACGAATACCACTCCACCATTGCTTCATGGCATGGATAGTAACGCAGGGAGAAAATTTGACATTTTCTGTTCATAACTTGCGTTTCGTTATCAGGCAAGCACGCGGATCCGTTCCAAAGGTGGAGAGGATCTTGCATGCCTAAGATAGAATTGCAAGATGCTGCAACGGAGCATCGGATTTTTGCTGTTTTGTTCCAAGCAAACACCAGCAGCTTGTAAGAAGTGCACGCGGTATCGTCAAGTACCAACACTTTAATTATTAACTATAGCAACACAAACGCTGCGTTCTTCATTGCATCATTTCTCATGACGTCATTGAGAGACAAGCAAATTCAATACTCCGCATTGCTAACGTGTCTGTGAGCAGTATGCTATTCAGAATTTTCTATCAAAAATGCAGATTACTTTGCCAAATTTTCAGAAGAATTCTTTCTGTTCTTCAATCTGTATATTTTCTATTCAATGCATCTAGCGCCTGTCCGAAATGAAGTTTGTAAATGGACCAGTTCTTCTCTTTGTGCCCTCATCCACTGTCCTGTGATAAGGCACTCTTCTTGGTTTTCCGGGATTATCCGCTCTACTGATCATTCCAGTCTTTCGAAAATGTTATCCGATGTCAGTAATACTCGAAATTCTAAATCTCTTAGATTTCATATGACATCTATACACAGCAAAGATCAGCTCTGTGGCCATCATTCGTACAAAACAAAAGGAGTAGCGCTCGAAAAATGAAGGAAACGCACAGAAAGCGAATTCATAGAAAATTCTTGGGAACTCATTGTGGCATGGAAACTTAAAGTGGAAGTCTTTCGTTTTGGGATTTTCAATTAAGTGTGCAATTAAAGAGTTTACACTGAGAAACTAATCAAAAATGTGCACCGGACTATAAAGAGAATCCTTTTAGTCCTCGGGATGACCTCTAAGCCAGTGCTATCAAAGCACTGGCTTAGAGGAGAGCTCGGGAAGATTTGTAAGAACGCAGCTGTGTACCTTCTCTTTTCAAATATCGATGCCTAATGACTCTCAAGTCTAATGTATTACAATATTCAACAAGGTCTTATTCTAAGAATATCGTAGTTTCACTTTTAGCATTTTCAAAGCGCTGATGGTCAGGCAGTTGATAAACAATTTTCTCTTAGAAAATGCTGCGAAAGATGGATTCCCAAGACCGGTATGGTGGGCACACAGGCAAAGGGTCTGCGCCAATCTTATAATGAATTTTATCTCATCGATAAAGTAGGATTAAAGCGTTGACTTCAAGCCAAAAGGGTTTGCAAAATGTTGCAAATATCTGGATGGAAAACAGCAGATGGCTTTTTTTAGAAAGTGAAGCAAAAGAAGCGACAGGCATCAGACTGAGAAATAGGTTCCACTCCCCAGTTCGTTACTGTTTGGGACATCATTTTATTGACGCGTAGATGCTTCTACTAACCAACTTGATCGACATCAAAGCCGACTCAATCATCTCTTGCCACCTAATGAAAATCCAAACTTCAAGAAAAGTCCAAGCCAAAAAACACACCTGGTTTGGTACGCTTTCCTAGCTAAAGAGGAAAGATGTCTCAGTTATCATGGAAACGGTGACAAGTAACAAAATTTCGAAGGATACGTGATCTCTGTTTTCCAAAGCGGAGAGCAATGGGAATAAGTGATCGTCTCATTAAATGCTCCAGAAAAGTAATACAACCGCATGAGTGTGTACGTTGTTCTCATAAAATCTCGTCCCTTGATACGCAAGGGTAAACTGGAGTCTTACATGGAGGAGCTTCTGCTCAAAGATTGCAGAGGAAAAGCCAAAATTCTAAGGGACTGAGTGCTGAAAATCAGCTCTTTGAGCAGAAGTGCAGCAAGTGCCACATGTGAACCAAGCAGTGCCCATCCCCCACTAATAATTTCTGCAGAAGGGATGTAGAAGTGTTTACAACGATCCAGTTTTGCTTGGTACGAAATTCCAGTCTTTTGTCACCCGGGTGTGCCAGGGCGTTTATTTTCTCGAACAAACTTTTAAAAGATTTGTGGCTGGACCCATGGTCCAGCCACGCACTAGATGTTGGAAGCCTGCAGGGTCTCCAGTGCACAGACCGGTGCGATCCACCTCGGCAGCAGTGGGGAGGGGGCAAAGAGCAAAAAGAAAGGAAAAAAATAAACAAAACTGGGGAAAGAGCGGGAAGGGATCGCAGTCTGCTGGGAGGGTCCGTCACATCCTCTGGAGGATGCCGGCAAGCTGTTGCTGGATACTGGATTCCAGATGGGGCCATCGCGTTGCCATCCTCAGGAAGCAGACATCGTATTCGCTGACATCCCTGTCGCTGGGTCCTCCCATCACGTTGCCTTATGCAGCGACGATCCGGCGTAGGCAGCACAGGGGTGCTAACGAGGCCGCTGGCGGCAGAGCGTCTCGAACGAAGAGAGGTTTTACAGCGTCTCCGGGGCTGCCTCCGGGGGTTCCCAGGGCCGCGGCAAAGCGTTCCCACAGGGGCCGGACGGCAGCCTAATCCACTAACAGGTGGAGGAAGGATTCCCTCTCCCCGCACCTAACACAATTGGGGACGACACAACCCCGCGTCCACTGGTGACGGAGGGCTTTGCATGGAAGATCCCAATGCAGCGCCAAAAGTGCCGACTGCTGCCACTTCATGGCGACATTGCGCGTGTCCATGAGCACCGGGGGCCACTTCAGGTGTTCCACCGGAACATCCAGCAGCCACCGATGTTACATCTTCTCCATAGGTGAAATTCCAGTCTCCGACAGGATCGAAACGGAACGAGCAGTCCGGTAGTCTCATAGCCACCAAGACATGAAATTTGAACTCAATGAAAAAAAAAAAATGGAGGATTCAAAGGCAGCCTTGAGCCTTGCGCCATGCGACAAACGTTGTAGGGTGAAGATGCAAAGCGGCGATCAGTCAAAATGATAAAAGTGTGATGTGGATTAAGATAGGAAATTGTGCACCATCACTCAAATCTCTTTGCCTGGGTGTCATTCCAAAGATCGAGACTTCTCGCAAGAAAACTCTAGAAGGCCTTCAGTCACAAGTGGTGAAGTAAATGTGTGATTTTTTGGACAGTTCTGAACACTTTTCAAGCATCAGAAAAGAGTTACTAATCAACGAGTGATCCCAGGAAAAGTGCGAGGACCGAAAAGTCCTGAATGAAAGACGGCACATGCGATTAATTCAGGCTTATTTACTTTTATTTTAGTTCGAAATTACAGATTTTCAGAGTGTCTGAGACGATCTCCGAACATCTAAAAAAATTCAAATGAAGAAATCAAGTGTTCTTCCAAGAAAAATGGAGTAATGGGAAGCAGTCGCACCCTAAACGCAGGAAAGACAGAAGCTGTTGAAAAAAAGTTACTCAGAAAGAAAGATTTCAGTTCATTGGTAAGAAGTTCAAGCAAAGATCTTCAGAGTCTTTAATCGACTTTTTCCAAAGAGAATTGCCGTAAATGTACGCTAAATTTCATAAAGAAAATGTTACATGAAGTATATCTGAAGCCGTGGTGCACTTCATTTGTACCATTGCCACAGAAGAAGCGCTATTTCTTATATTTTCGTGATTGCATCAGGACGCAGAAGAAAATGAAATGTAGCTGTTAAAAAACTGAAGCACTGAACACTTTGGGATGCTGATGATATGGCTCAGGCCCAATGTCTAATGCGCAGAGAATCACTCAGTGATTGAGGGAGTTAAAGAAGATTCGATAAGACTCGTCCGTCTCGATGGAAAAGCAGCGTAACCACATCGATTCCTCTATATTTTTTTTTTTTTTCAAATACAGAAAGAAGACTTGCTTGGAGTCCGTTCTGCTTCCTGCGATTTTCGCAGTAGGATACCTGATAAAGCGCAAGAAGATTCAAAAAAACTGTTGGACCACTAGCTCTTCAGCATGACTTCCTCATCATTGGGATTTGAATGTGAGACAGATGTCTTTCTGAAAAAACTGTTCGACAGAGAATCGATAACCGTCAGTAGTCTGGAAAGTACTCTTTTTCTCTCCTTTTTAAATAGCTTGCAGGAATTATTAGTTTAAAACAAATGCACTTGGTCTGCCGTTTTTGTTTTTTTTTTTTGAACATCCTGACTCTTCAGTATATAGAAGCAATGCAGGATTTCGACTTCTGATTTATTATTTTTCGAACGAATATATCGCATCGGAAAATCTTGTTCCCAAAATGACGGGAGAACGCTGAGAACGAGCTACAAGATTCCACTCGATGGATGATCTTGTCTGTTTCTTATTGAGGTGATGTCCTCAATTCTTATTCACTCTGAGAGGAGGACTCGTGAACACAGCAAACGAGCCGTAGGCATCATTTGAACCACTCACCTCTGTAGGTCTGTTATCATGCTTTGAGACTGCCCATGTACCGAAGTTTCATCAAATAGATTTATTTGACTGGTTTCCGAAACTCCCGAATGTACGCCTTTACTATACAGTCCCGACCTATGCTTTGTCTTTTGCTGCCGAATCGACGTGACCGATCAGATGAGCATGTGATGCCGAGTTGCGAGTGAAACCTCTTGGTTTGATGATTGACAGTCAGTTCGAGAAAGATTTCTCGAATATTCTATGTCTGAACTTCTCTTATAAAACCAGTTCGTGCTTTCCAAAATGTTCTGCTTTATATCCCAACCACCTTTCAAAGCCGTCACCATTTTCAGTTTCTACCTCTTGATTGACAACTGCTCCTTGAAAAATTTGCATATTTATCGGTCATTTTATATTTTTAACGTATTAATTTATATTTTTTAAGAATTATTTTACTAACATTTGAAATAATCTTTTGTGCTGAGTAAACCCACTTCTTTCAAAGAAGTTACCGAAACCACAAATCAAATGAAACCTTTTCAACAGCGAGTCCCAGGAGAAAGTCATGGAGTTTTTATTCAACCTAATGACATCTGGTGGCAATCTATTGAGGTCACTACTAAATGTCGATCTGTTGAGGACCTTTTCTTCGTTGATTTTCTCTCTCATTAATCCCTCTCTTCGCCTTGTGAGTTTTCATTCTGCGGTGGCTTTTCCCTTCTGGCGCACTTAAGTGCGGTGCTGCTGGCAACACGCACTCTGCAATTCTTTTCCGGCTATCTCCCGGCCAGCTTCGAAAATTCTTTGCAACTGCTTCCGCCATTACCGAGCTCGACCTCACCGTGTGAAGAGCTGAAGAGACAAAAAGCAATCCCAGAATCAGCATGTCAACCATGCTGGTTGCCATCTTTACGAACTGATTACCTGGTCCTTGGAAACCCGTTTCCTTGTCATGCACAACAGGATTGCGTCATTCTGAGGATGCAGTAAACGTATCCAATGCTTTACAAATGCATAACATTCTATAATGCAGTAAGAGTTGCTTTAGCAACACCTTGTGAGAATTATCGAAAATTAATCGAAAAAGTTGAGAACAATTCCAGCTATAGCTTTCAGTGCATATGTAGAATCATTCAGTTAAAATTAATAATGTCTGCTTAGTCTATATCCAGCAGGCACAATGCAATTTTGCTCCATGCGTTTAGAATATTCCTCACCACAGTTTTACTATTCCAAGAGCTGGACAGAGCTTACTGAACCATCGCCATGGTAAATCCATCACCTCTTTCGATCTAGAGTCTCATTTGGTTGATAATTTCCATCCTCTTGTGGGACACTTGGAATTTTTCTAGGACTTCTCGGTTTGTTAGGGCATCCAGTAGGAACAAAAGTAATTGCCTGGTGTACTGAATAAATCTTCCCTCCAAAACAACTCATCTGTTGCCAAAAAAAAAAATCTGCGGCACGTCTTGCTGTCGCTTACGTCTTTAAAGAGCTCAGTTTAACTAGCGGGTTTGATAGCATTAGCATCCAGGTCGACTACCGCAAGTATCTCAGAGAGGAATATCTCTGTCCGTGGACACAGTGGGCAGGTCGGTCGATTTTAGATCCACTGGACTTTCAACCCCCCGGAAGGATGGCGAAAATGTCTCTTGTATGAAGACCCGAGTGGAAGTAAGTCGTTATGTGAAGTTCTATGAAGAGCTGAGAACAATATCGTGGCTATACGAGGTTAAGAGATGCTTGTGCTGGTCGAGCTGGATGCTAATGCTATCAAACCCTCCAGTCAAATTAAACTCATTGGACTCATCCCATCACTCAACCCACAACTACTCTTTCCGTTTTCCAAAAGACAAGAAACTAGATACTAGTCATCTTTTGCTAAAATCTTCAATGTTTTCACCTCAGAAAAAAAAGGAAAAAGGCCTCAGGCTCACGAACAAACAACTGGATGATTTATGATGATGATGCAAAGGCTTAACAAAATTATAGGTGCCTTGGCTATAGTAAGTATCGTGTAGTAGCGTTGTTACGAAAAAAAAAGGCTAACTTGGCTTTAGAATGTGAGAAATTGATGGTATCCAGTGTGCAAAAAGTGTACAGATGTTTTGTTTCTCCGGTAAGAAATAGAAAGATGATCCTCATCCTCAAGTCTTTTATTTTTTTGTCTTAGACCGGAATTGTTCCTTGCTATCCATGGCTATGTGTCTTTACTTTCAGAAATAGTGGACTGTTTGAATACCATGAACAACATATTATTATATTCAGTTTTCCTTTTTTTTTCTTGAAAGGTTTCGGTGACTTCTCTGCTTTCAGTTTTTGGGGGTGTTTCCGTTGTTCGATGGTTAAATTGATCTCTTCGTTTCTACTAAGAAGCATTTCGTATCCTCAGAACAATTAAAAAGATCAGCAAGGAAAGATGCGAATGCTTCCTACCTGCATCTTCAAGTCACTGAGACTGTCCACTTTCTGTTAAACTTCCAAGCCTTGGTGCTAATTCAATTTCCCTCACCTCTGGGAAATGAATTCTTATCCCCTATCCTTGGATGTACTGTCGAAATCTGGTTCCCTGGGTCAGGACAGATCTCTGGAATGAAAAAGAAACCTATAAACTAATTTTTTTCCTTTAAAAAAATTCAGAGAGACATCCAATTCTTCGTGGTGAGAGTTCGTTATTTCCGGATGTGAATATTTCTCTAAGAAAAGGAATAGAACGAATGGATTTTGGGACTACATTCAGCTGGTCCTCTGGAGATCAACCCATAGAACTACCTTGTTTTGCACATTGCTGAGACACTAATCATCAAACTGTATTTTATTATACATTATTTTATCCCTGTAGTTTGCAAGTAGAAATCTTAATTGCTGTCAAGAGATTAAAGAATTGCACTGCCGAGGGTTGTATAGCAATTACGTATCCCTTTTCAGGTTGATCAGAGTTCTCTCGCAGGTTGGTGTCCCTCCAGCTGTGCCGAATGCCTTTTGAGCATCCATTTCTAAAGAGGAAATCCCGATTTCCTGCAGGCTCATCCGAGCTTTCCTAAGAACGGTTCCACCTCTGGAATACAGGGCCGACCTGCGAGGCTCCAATCGCTTCAAATTCTAAACTCGGGACGGCGTTGGTTTTCGTGAAAGCTCATGGAGAACCGGCACGTCCAGCTCCCTGACAAGTGGGAAGGTACATACGGATAGCCAGAGCCTCCCCACCGTAAACGCATAACTGAAGAGCTTAAGATGAATACGGATCAAAGAATTCATCCTGTAGGTCGTCGCACAAGTACCAATTAGAGGGAAACGTGGGTCTTGGCCGGATTCCTTGGGAGAGCAGATAACACCTTGTGGCTACGCAACCGTCATGAGACGGGTGCCTCATATCTCCGATCGGGGAATAAAAAGCATCTTTCCTCTTTCTGAGCGAGTGAAACCTCCCGAAGTTCTTCTCCTGGAACGATGATTCAGCTATGAACACGCTGAATCCTGGTGTTTGCTGCCACTGGAGAAAGCAGTGACTTCCAGCCTGCTCTTTGCGTGCTCGCCCCACTTGTCTGGAGGCATCTCACACATTCCTTACGCTGGTTTGTGGGAGTCACGTCCGGACCGGGCCGCTCTGCCGCCCGCTTTGAGGAGAAAGAGAAGGTTCCAAACCACCGTCTTTCCGGGTGGTTCGGCAGTCCGGCTCCTTCTCGAGGTGTTTTCCAGGAAGGGATCTGCCTGCACCGCAAATGGTTCAGTGGCAGCATCTTGCGTCGTGTTCCGGAGGACTCCTGGTCAGCGTGGGACGAGCTTGCGGCGACCGTCCAGTCTGGGGCGGGAAAGTCCCTATCTCTCAACGGGACCCCATGCCACCGACTCCTACTCCATTCTGGACCCTAGTTTTCCTCCCCGGTTCAGCAGGAGAGAGCGAAGATGCCCCTCTGTGAGCCTCAGCAGCCAGCCGGAAATGAGCCCCTCCAGCGGGGGTCTCGATCGAGGTCGGACGCAGCGGCCTGCAGGGCTCCCCTCGTCTCGTGGAGTCTCGACAGCCTCATGCGGCCCATGAGAACCCCAATAATTCAGAGCATCGGGCCCTTCCGGAGCGGGAGAAAAGAGGGGAGCTCCTGCATACGCTCTCGGGCCTCGACCTGAGGACGGGGCGCGGTGGCGTGCAGACGCACTCGCTCTCCCGCTATGGAAGAGTGCAGTCGGTGAGGACACTCGGACGACCTCTTTGTGCACTCGAGAGAGGAGTCGGATAAATCTGGAGACCACGCACCCTTCCCTTCAAGGCATGCGTTGTACCGGTCGACCTCCTTGAGCGAGGAACCACAGAGGGAAGGACCGTCCTCCCGCGCGGAGCGATTGACTGGAAGGGAGGTGCTTCCCTTCACCCCCTGAGGAGTCCAGAAAAGACTCCAGGAAAGTTCCGGCAACCCCCATCCTAGGTACGAGGCTCTCATTCTTCGAGAGCAGTCCTCGTCCCTCATCGTCCGTAGGACTTGGAGAGCCTCAGGACGGACCACCTGACCTCCTCGGAGCATCAGCGTTCGTGTTTTTCAATCCTCCGTGGGACTGGGAGGGGGGAGCCTTACAGTGCCTTCCGTCTGTTTGCTTTTCAAGGAGCGTTTCCCCTCCTCTTCCTCCCACCCTCCGGCTATCCGAGTGAGGAGAGGGGGCGGGAAAGAGAAAAGGTCGTAGACACGTCACTGGGGGGCTGAAAACGAAGGAGGCAGAAGATGGGAGGAAGTTGGCGCTCCCCTGGCGACGGACTGCAAATTGATGGCGTGTGGGGCGCGGGAGGAGGGCGAGAAAACCTCCTGGATACCCTGGTAGCCGTGGAAACTCTTCTGGGAGGCGGCAGGCAAGCAGTCTCGAAAATTCTCCTCGCCTCTCCTTCTCCGCAGTCTGGTAGCTTCCTGTTCCCCCCCTCCCTGGCCATGCTGTAGGAAGACTGTCTTTACCCCTCCATCCCCTACCTCCCCCTACCCTTTTCATTTCTTTTCTTTCTTTTTGAGGCAGCCGCGGTTTCCTAGGGAGCAGTAGGACTATCCTTTCCGGAGAACTCCCCATGGAACCGGAAGCAAAGAGTTTCCCCGCCCTTCCAAACGGTTTCTGCTTCACACAGCCTTTATTGCAGCATCTGCCATCCTCTGAGTCCTCCAGAGAGCCAGCGTCCCGTCTCTTCAACATGTCGTGGGCGTGACGCTCGCTGACCCGGCCTTCAGACAGTGCTGGCTCAGTATCCCAGGAGGGGGACGCCCACTCCTTGGAATGCGAACGTGCTACCCCATCCGGGATAGAATCCTCCTCCGAAACCTCCCCCGAAGCCTCCTCCGGGATGAAATCCTCCTCCGAAGCCTCCTCCGGGATAAAATCCTCCCCCGAAGCCTCCTCCGGGATAAAATCCTCCTCCGAAGCCTCCTCCGGGATAAAATCCTCCTCCGAAGCCTCCACCGAAGCCTCCACCGAAGCCTCCTCCTGGATAAATTCCTCCTCCGAAGCCTCCTCCGGGAAAGGTCATCCAGGGAGAGCCTCCTCCCCCGAAGAAGCCCACGCCGGGGAAGCCACCGACTCCCCCAAGTCCCCCGAATCCTCCTATCCCTGGCAGTCCTGCTCCGGCATAGCCGAAACCTGGAACCGGGAAGCCTGGAGTCTCCCGAAGGAGGAGGACATTGGGAAGGCTCTACCTGACCCAGATCCCTTGAGGTCACCCCTGTCCGGGTGGGAGCTGCGCTTGTCCCTCCAGGCTGAGTTTTCCGCGAAGACGGGGAGCCAGCAGAGAGCAAGGAACACCTGGAACACACCGCGGTGTGGGTCCCGGAGGAGCTCCCCAGAAGTGGGATCTTCCTGCGGAAAGGAAGGGGATGAGAACAGTGGCTCACCAGCGTGGCAGGCAACATGGCGGTCCTGGCGGAAATCTCCTGCTCGCAGCCGCTATTCCTCGGAGACTGAGCGCTTGGACCACGCGTATGGGAGCCTTAAATGCGCCCGTCTGCGCGCCGATCAGGCGGCAGCCGCTCCCGTGGACGCGCCCCTCAGTGGTGTCGCAACGTCCAGGCAGGGACTTTCGCTCCCGATCCCTATCTCGGCGGCGACGGCGGTTCCCGGGAGCGATCCGCCTCGAGAGATTGCGAAACGCAGGGAGTCCACCCCTCCCGCTCGCCGCTGCGGAAAAGAGGAAGAAGGCGGGGGTGATGGTGTTGGAGGAACGTCCATCCGTCTCCTGAGTAGGAAACCTACCAAAGGAGGGGATCCCAGGAGAGCCATCGCTCGCCTTCTTCCCTCCCGCCCCACCGCGCTCTTTGCCCAGCTCCAGCTCTTCCTCGGAGAGGGCGCTGTCTGTGCGGATCCGGTCCAGGGAGCACACGTGCGTCACCCCGGCTGGAAGCAGCGCCTTCTGCCTCTCGGGGTGCCTCGGACACCTCCTCTCGCACGACAAGGATGGGAACGACTTCGCTTCAGAGACCCATAGTCCGTCGGGGAAGAAAAGGAAGAGGAGGAGGAGAGCTCTCCTCCTCTTCCGTCTCGGCGATTGAGAGTTTCGGGTGGGATTCCCGTTCCCTGTTCTGGACTCCCAGGATGCATTCGAGGGTTCTCTGGTCCTCTTAGGTCGGCAGAACCCACCATGAGGCTCGAAATCGCCACATCTTGGATGATCGCTATCAGTCCGCCAAGTTGGATCAGGTCAGGGACGGGATGTCCTCCGTCAGGTCATCGAGAGTGGGAAACCTCCTCTGCAGGGTGGACGCTAGGCGGGGAACGGAAGAGGCTGGAGAATCGCTTTCGCACCAGCCTGCGCTACGCTGATCCAGCTCCTGGATCCCTTCCTCCTCCTCCCTGGGTCCACCGCGAGGAGGAAGCGCTGCTTAACCAGGAGTAAACAGAAGCAGCTCTTCAGAGCTCTCTGGGGACCGGCAGCATCCGGACAAAGGCTGGATGCCCAGCGACGCAGAGTTTTCCGTGGGGCCTTCGGGAGGTAATGAGGGCGGTGGGAAGAGATCCGGCCTTGAAGAAGAATCCTCCGATGCCCATGAAGCGCCGGCGGGCACGGCGATCCGGCCACTCCCTGATGAGACCCGATGCGTCCTCACCAGGCGAAGAAAGGATCGGCGACCCGAGACCAGCGGGGAACGCGTTGGGCATCGGCTCTCCGTAGAGCGGGGAGGTGTGACCTTGAGGCACTCCAATTCTCGCTCCTCTCTCCGGATGCCAGGCATCCTCATGGAGCGGGAAGGGAACTCCCTTAGCTGGAGCTGCAGCCAAAGGGGCTATCCGGCCCGCGAAAAGTTTCATCCCCCATCCCGAAGGAGAATGGCGTGAGAGGAGAGAGCCTGTGGCGGTAGAAAGATGCAACAATGTGATACCACACTCGAGTCGTAGACCATCGTCCACTTTTCGCAGGGATCTTCGGTACGTGCGCTCGGCAGTTGCCTTGAATACCAGTGTCTCCTTAGAGGAATTGTTTCTCAGATTCTTCAGGAGTTTGGGATTCGGAAAAAGGGAGATGAAAAGGGAGGGGATAGAGGGAAGATTTGGGTGCTCGCACCCAGATTAATCAAGCGGTCACTGATCTCATGAGAAGGATGAATTCCCGATCACACAAGCATCTTCTCCATGAGATTCTTCTCTTTCAAAAGGAAGCGAGAGATCTCTAAGGATTGCTAATTCTGGGACCCCGCGTTTCCTTTGAGGAGAGCAAGGATCCTGTTGATGGGATTCGAAGGTCACTCTCAGTCAGCACAACATCGCTGTTAACAGTGGTCCCGGAACAATGCTTCCATGAGCTCACATCACGCAGCACCCACGCTAGGACCAGGTGATTTGTAAAAAGCGTTGGGCAAGCAGCTGGTGTTGGCGCCTTCGGTGTCTCGGAATACTCATGCGGTACCCTTGACATAGCACAGGCCTTTTGGGGTCTCTGGCGCAGGAGAGGCCAGGCGTTGGGGCGGTTCCCATCCGCAGAAGCACGAATTTGCCGGACGCACTCTTCAGGTGGATGGGGTGCACAAGCGCGGCAGAAGACAAAGAGCCATGGAGACGGACTCTTTCCACCCGGTCAAGCGGCAGGACTTCCCCGAAAGAGCAATTCCCACCGCGCTTCAGAGAGGAAGGTGCCCAGGGAAGCCCCCTCTGCGGGACAAGGGGGACTCCACGACGCGTGCTGCTGGAATGCAGGAGGCTGCGTCAGGGATGCGAGCAGACCGCTGAAGCGCTTCCGTTCCTCGACAACGCCCCAGAAGACCACTCTCTAGGCAGGTGTCCACGTCTCCAGCTCGCCTCGTTGCTGGAAATGACCTGACACGTAAGAGCAGCGGTGGTTGCCGCCATATATGGCGGAAGAAGGAATGCTGGCAACAGACATCCCAGGAGGAGCACGTTGGAGATCCCCATCGCGTACACGCAAAGGGGGAACGGTGATTCTTACAGTCCGAGGCGCAGGGCGCAAAAGAAACCTTGGAGCTCTCGTGGGAGGACTAACCGCCTCGAAACCGATGGGAGCACACTGCTCCCTTGCTCTGCTCCTCTGCTCAACACAGGCTCTCGGGAATCAAGTGGAATGCCGTGAGGACAGTCCATCCCATTCTTCATTTACTTACTGTCCCTGCTTCCATCCACCCTGCGAGGGCAGTCCCCATTGGAACGGGGCGACGTATGCCGCCACCGAACTGTTAGAATCTTCGGCGGAAAGAATCATAAGGGAAGTACTAAGCGGGGGTAAAGGGAACAATAAATAAATAGATAAACTGATGAACAAAGGGTAGGAACAAAAGTTTTATGCCAAAGAGCATTCTCTTTGGCATAAAACCCTCCTTCCCTCTGAGTGCCGGTGCGAGATGCAGGAGATCTACCTGTTGCGACCTCTTTCTGCAAACGGGGCCAGTCCGCTACAGCCCTCATGAAAGCGGCTGCTAGGCAGGTGGCTTCCAGTCTCTTCCAGTCGGCAAGAAGGTGCGCGCGCAACTCAACTCTGCAATCACCGCGTCACACGAAAACCCGACGCGTGCGAAGAATCGCCTCCTCAAGTCTCTGATGGTGTCTTCCGGGCGCAGCAGCGCTAAAGTCAGTCTCTTCCACAGTTCCTGGAAGGCGTAACCAGCTCAACAACCTGGAAGTTGAAATGAATTTCAGCTGTCAAGATGAATTTTCTGGAGAAAGTTTCCGCTGACTGTTTAGTTCAGCTTAGCTGCTAACCGGAAGACCACAGAATCCCGCCAGCTGCCTCGACGATCTTTCTCTGTCTTCAAATCACATATCAGCAGGACTCTCAACACAGAGTTCTTCAGCATTTGAGTTAACATTCGGGAGATCCTAACGGGGCATGACTACCTCTTCAACCCCATCATGAGGCGACCCCGTCAGAGGACTCGAGACGCTGGCTATCGCTGGCTTTAGGGAAGCTCCTGCGGTCCGCTCTCGTTGAAGACAACACCAACGAATTTCAACTCTCTATGATCGGAGAAAAATTTTGCCTAGCAATGGGACCAAAACGATGCTCAGTTCGTAAGATGAGCTTACAAGATCTCGGAAGGGAGCTGATTCGAACAGTCCTTATTCCATATTCGTCTATCAGAAGACTGAGGAATTAACGGGAAGGGAAGATTGATTTCATGACCTGGAAGTGGTCCGATGTGTGTGTTTTTTTTTTCTTTTTCACGATTTTCTTAGCGATTCATTCAGCTTCATTTCACATCTCCGAACACGGTTTTCATCCCTTCTTGCACCCTTTTCTTCCCACGTCTCCAAGGAAACTCATGGAGAATGTGGACTTCTCACGGGAAAGACACGTTCCTCAGCATTTTCCTCTAAGCATCAAGATTGCAAAGACTTTAAATGCCCACTGAATTATCACTTCTTAAAAAAAAATCCTTCGCTCCAGCTGCTTTCCGGTGTGACACGAATTCGATCTTCCCTGTGCATTCATCTCACTCTTCGGGAATTCTCTGCTTCTCAGTCTCACTATCTTTTCCTTCACGATCCTTCATGAATGTTAAACGTTCTCTAGAGTTCCTGAGCACTCAAGATACGATGCACTCTTAGTTTGGACATCCCTTGAAGGGCTTCAAATTGTACATAGTCACTGAGAGCACTTTCTACCACGCTACAGGTATCTTGGAGACGAATGAGGAGGAACTGAACCCCACCTTTTGCAGAAGCACACTGCCTTCAAGACGGTTTCCTCTACTCTTCTCCCGTCAATGTGAAGATCCGAATAGCTAGAAGAACAGAAGGAATCTAAAAATGAGCGTTTCTATCAGTCAGCGTAATTGCTTTTGCACCGACTCTGATGCTGTGCTAATTATGTTGGAAGACCCTCATTTTTTCATTACCTCTCCCCCATTTTTCCTTTTCTGCAGCTCGACTCGACTCCAAAATGCCACAGAGATGTTGAACGAGGGACATAAACTCGAGTCCAGAGACGATGGAACATCAAGCACAGCCTATCCATAACCCCAGCTTCATCTCGAGTGCTTCTCGTGCTGTCAGTGTACCAGTGCGTGCGTGGGACTTCGTTCCTCGACGCGATGCCTACGTAGCAGTTCGGGAGAGAGGAGAAAGCCAGTGGTACTTTCGCGTTCTTTCCATTAGAATGGTTTCAAAAAGCGTCAGGTGCTCAAAGGCCTGTGGCCAGCAGTCTAAGAAACGAGAAAAGAGTGGGTGAATGCTTCAAAGTTCTGCAAGGGAAGCGGCCATTTCGCTAACTGGTGTTGCAAGGTGACAACCTTGTGGATGAGAATACAATTGGGTTGTACGAAAGTCCAATTCATGAATGTAAGTGTGATAAAATGTCACAGCATCACTCGAGCAGGCACGTCGTAAAAGGTTGCTTTCCGAAGCAAAAATGATGAACTAGCAGTGGAATTCAATAGTATTTGCGTTTACTGGAAAACGAGCTGCGGAAGAGATTGTTCCTGCTGGTCCCGTAGGTCACGAACCCCTAGTTATCATCAGTTTATGAGAAAAGTCTAATTCGAACGCTGCGGTGTCAGATGTGGATTCATAGGACCTCCGAAAAAAATTTTTTTATTCATTCCCAAGGTATTTTGTGCGGAACGCGTGATGTGGCGGTACTTGACACTTTCAATGCCCCAATCTGCTCATGTTGTCCCAGCAGTCCCAGCCTCCGAAGAAAAGAGGCTCAAAAGAACTGAATCACAAACACAGTGATCACTTCATTTCTGTTTCAATAGCAGGTATTCACATGATATATGTGAGATTGGGAACAGAAATCCAGGTGAGACGCGTCAGAATGTTTTTCGATCAAGCGGTTGGGAGAAATAGATTCGTGGGAGACAAAGATGAGACATGAGATCAGCGACTGCGTAGGAGAGTTTTCGTAAGAGCTTTCTGCTGCTGTTAGTGAACAAAGAGGCAAAAGCCAACGAGCCACAGTACATAAATTACTTATCAAATTTAGCAACCAGATTGACAATCAATCCAGTGTGCATGGCGAAGTAGCAGCGAAGTTCCTGGGCCCTCAAAGCATCTCGGGCCCCCGCTAATGTCTGTGAGGCCTCTAATGCTAGGTAGTCCTCAATATATCCTTCAACTGCTCCGAAGATCTGACTTGACGGTTCGCCCCACCCACGCGCACAAAGTTCGCAGCTCAGAGAAACTAGACGTACGAGTTGAGAAGTTTCCCCTCACCGGAGGCGCATGCCGAATACTTCTCTCCTGGGCCATGCACGGATCATTTAACACATTTATTACGTGGAGGCACATCTTTCGCTTGAAAAGGAAGGGTGGACAAGCCAAGGATGAAACTCTTTTATAGTCGGTGAGTGTTCCACAAAAACGGAAAGGGAAAAAGAAATCCTTTGTACCCCTCCTACCAGAGTACTCTTGATAAATTAAGGTGTTCACAATTTCTTAATGAGAAGGAGACTCCCTGACTTCACCATCTCGCTGGTGCAGCAGTGCTGGTGAATCTGAATCTGTAGAGGCCGTGTTTGCGAGTGCACCATGCATGGGACAGCTATCTCCAGGAGAAGTGCAGTGCGTGGGGTGAGCTTTTCATCCATTTCGTGGCTATTTTCAGTAGGCTTGTTGCTTCTCGAATCAGAGGGTTTTCCTTTACCGCCCTTGCATTCAGGACACCCTCACAAATCTGGCTGAAATCAGATGTTTGGATTTGGAATTTTCAGCTTTACATCGCTATGCGTTGCCTGAGCGCATTTCGTATCTGTGCTGCCCTCGGGGCTGATATACCTCTGTACCAGTTATTTTCAGCGTTATCAGTGCCAAGGTGCTTAGGACACCGTCCCCTAGCAACCACAAAGTTCGATGCACGTTCTTTTGCTTGAAATTGGGAAGAGAAGAAGGCTTGAATCTTAAGCAGGACAAACTAAGAAGTGGTGTTTTGAAAATGGGAGCGGATGCCTTGGTAAATTTTCATCGGCGCGCTCGAAAACCCACGCTTAGTTCTTGTGGATCCATAAAAATGTGCAATCTGCGGATGGCTCCGTACTCGACGAAACAGGATCATCTGAAAGTATCCTTCTCCATTTTGTGGAATAAATATGCAGAATGGATTTAAAAAGCATGAGTGGTTAGGGGAATTGCAGCCGAAGTATCAGTTTTTCCATCTCGTTATCTGAACTAGAATCTCTTTTTGTTTTACCTTGATGACTTGGATGTCAGTGGCGACTGCCTGAAAGAATTGAAACTCTTCGGTGCTTTGTGCATTCTTCCGTCGAAGCACTCGTGTTTCTTCTTCCTTGAAAACCTTGCGAGATTGATGATGCATCTAAGGAGTCATCGTACTTCCGATTTCTGCACAGTCATGAAGGTTATAAATACGTCGCCTCATTCTAGAAGATTCACACTCGTCTTTGAGGAAGAGAAACTCCAATCAGATTGTGCTTATTGATCACTCATCAGCAGCATGGAGATCTAGTCCCTTTTTGTTTGATTACACCATTTCGAAGATGTTTCGGGATGCATTGCCCATCTGAATTTTGTGGAAATACGAGGAATGATCTCCATGCCTCTGTTTTGATGAGATGTAACTCGTTTTTCCAAATTAATCCTTTTTTGTGTGTTTTCTTCTCCCCGCCCCCCACCCCTACTTTCTGCTTCACCATAGAAACCAAAAATTCCAAAAAAATTATTCCGAAATTCAGGCTTACGCGAATCCATGCTCGTGAATGTTCGTAAAGACGAACAATCTCTGTGAATGCTCGTTTGGAAATCGCAGTCTCAGAGATTTCTTCCCTCCCCCCAGCATAAATCCATAGCGCAGGGCAACCCACTCTTGCAGAAACGGAAGCTTAGCTTAGCTCCGAGAATCAAAGCTCAGTGGAAGCATCTTTCAATCTGTGGATTGGCTTGTTCTGAACTTCTCCAGAATAAGCCAATCCTGGATGGATCCCGGTCTTGCCTGAGCGAGACGTTTCTCTTTAGATGGAACCTTACCCAACCGATGATGATGTGGCACTCTCCAGCAGACTTTCTTGGAACCAAGTTTTTCAGAAATATGGGGAGGGAACATCCTAGCGATCCTTTCCAACTCAAAGAAGGAAACTTGGACTTGGAAAAGCTCTCATAGGATTCGCGTTTCTTCAATTGGGGAAACGTCCGCCTGGTTTTCTCATTCAGAAGGATGTCGGCGACCGCATCACTTCCTCTTTAGAATGAAGTGCAATTCTTGGCTTTCATTTTTACAACTAACCCTATTTCGAATAATGCGAGACAGCCTTTCCTTAGAGGTTGATAACGAGAAGGAAAAATCTCTCTTCCCTATCAGCATGACCGTGCAAGGAAAAGCAGAGATTTAACTTTTACTTACATTGCCGGCTGCAGAATAAACTATTGAGATGCAAGAACAGCTACTTGAAAAGATCAGATGAAACGGAAATGACTAAATCGTGGACTTTTGATTTGAGTTCTTGAGGCAGTGAGGCTGCAAGCATTCGGACGACTCTGTACGCCAAAACGATACGCTCCTCCTTCGCTGTCAGGATCTGCCTCAGTCGAATTCACTCTAAGGAAGACAACAGCAGAGTGCTTTCCTTTGTCTTGGAACCACCGTTCCTGTGGTTTTCTTCCAGGTAACTTTTGCGTGCACACCCTGCAAGAGAAATTGTTGGAATTACTCAGTTCATCTCAACGATTTAAACCTACTTTTCTACCAAGAACGGATGATCTGGAATTTGTGTCGTTGGGCTTCTTCCCATTATGTATCTCTGATCATCATTCCACCACGAAGACTTTGATTTTGCAAACAGAAATGCCTCCGAATGTGGGCTGCAGCATGTGAAGGAGGTACCGAGCTTCTAACTGAGCTCCCAGGTCAAGCTCTGCTATGGCGGAGCATCGAAGGAGCCTCAAAAGTGTCTCCGATACCTTCTGATCTCTCTGCAGGCCTCAAAGGGTCAGCGAAAAGGCCCGTGCATCTTCCTTAGAAACCTGTAACCGTATGGCCAATTTTTTTTCGTTGAAAATCTGGAATTGTTCCTCCACGAGACAGGCGAAAACAGGAGCTACAGATGGCACTTCGAAAACAGAAATGGGAAGACACCCACCATAATGCTGACTCGATCCTTATTTCCGGGGAAATGAAGACATCCTAAGAACGTGACCCTCACGAAAACACAGACCCCAACACATTGGAGGCAGGGTATGAATACATTTGCAGGAACAACCGAAATCGATTTGTCTTTTTTTTCTTTTTTTTTTTTCAGAACAAATCTCAAAAGTCATTCGGCTTAGCAATTCCCTCTTGTTAAATGGAGGCGGCAATGCTCTCTTTTGCGGCCTTGTCCTTCAGATTTCTTTTCGGATGCTTTTTCCTGAGTTTGGAGAAGGCAGACAGTCTCCACAGAAGTCTATGAAAGGGTGTATATGTGATAAAGTGTACTGCAAACTATAAATGATGCAATCAGTGGTTTGAAGCATGCAAGAAAGAAGTCAACTAAAACTGGAATGGGGAAGCGTCCCGTGTTTCATTCCTGATGATTGGTCGCGAAGAAACAGTCTGCAAGCCCAAGCCTCCGGCTGGAATCAGTTTTTCCCTTAAGATGACGTAACTTGAACTTTCCAGCAAACTACGCACCACAAGCAGATGAGTTTTCCCTTTTAAGTAAAATCCTACTTCCGTGGAAGTATGTCACAACCCGAAAAGGGAGAAAATATACTCATAGGTAAAGTCGCTCTTGCAGGGATCTGATCTGTCGTCAGAGTGCAAGAATTTACGATGGCTATTCAGGAACTTAGCCAAATCTTTGCCTCCATTCCTTCTCTCCACTCAAGTTATTGCTGGCGGGCCAGACCAGCTAAGCCAAATTTCATGCCTACTTCCAGAATGTGGAAAACCAGATGAAAAGAAATCTCTCAATACAAGCATTGCATCACTTTTATTTACTCTTTCTTTGCTCAGCAATGCGCTCACACTTTGATCTATGCGGCTGCAGCAGCTCTGATTCAACAAGGATAAAAGCAGTTTCATATTGCCGCCAAAACATCATCAAATGCATTCACATCCTGTTGCGACTCTTCGACAATCTGTTGGGCCCCGCCGAAAGGAGAGTTGAAGCCACTTTCGAATACTTCAGAAGACGAGCTGTCCGTGAAACCGCTTTGGCTTTCAATGACTGGACCACCGAAAGGAGATCCGAAAGCAGATCCTTCCTGGAAACTTTGGAAACCGCTCTGTTCGGATTGGAACTCCTGACTAGATGGAAAACCACCAAACTGAGGTGATCTTTTGCTTCTCAAGAATAGGTTTCCTGTTCTCGAGAGTCTGCCTGCATCCCTCACTTCTAAGACATTTTTTGGAGCGATGAATCTTCCATTAACAAGTAGCAAAGGGCTCCCCCTCTCCCACGTGAGCGAAAACCTCGCAGTTAGCAGAACGATGAAAAGCAGAAAAACGAGCTGCAACAGAAAAGACAATTTCATCTCCATTGCAAAGATCACAAACAATTCAAATTCAACAACCAGAGTTTGGGATTCTCAAATCGAATTTCAGGGGAGCATCAAAACAAGAACGGCATCGACTAACCTTAATCATTTTGATGTGCGGTTCCGTCGTGTTACACCGTGTTGCTAGGAAGGTTCACTCTTTTTAAAGACGTACATCCATGCTCCAGGCATAAAGAGAACCCACTGTTGCTAATTGTAATCTGCTCCTCTAGAATTTTAGGGTTGAAACTCAAGGTTGAGAGATCTCACCGAGATGAAGAGCACATAATTCATAAGAACAGGAAGGTTTCATGCGGGAGAAAGAACAGTAGGCTAAAGAATGAGGTTCAGGTTTCATGCAACGTACATTCATGTACAGTGAATCGGCAGTACACTCAGGAGATCCAGAGAACGAATCGTCAGCGTTCTCTTTGTGGTCGAGATGATCGTGATAAACCCGTCGGAATTTGCTTCTTGAGTTTTTCTCAAAGCATCCCATGTAGTTGCTCGATCAGGAACGAGTTCGAGCTAACGATGAATTAATTGCTGATATCCTTCGATGACGTGGCTAGACTATACATTTAGAATCGAATATCAAGGTTTTCATCCCGATGGTTTTTAGAGCAGTTTGCTTTGTCGAACACGCACAAATACGCAGGCACGAATGCAGAATGGATGAGGGAGTGTGCAGGATGAAAGAGGATCAGTCGCAAGTTTCCTACATCCGCAGAGCGTCCATCACATTTGACGCCTACGTTGCGAGCCCGAGTGTCAAAAGTGGTTAATTCAAAAGACCTTCACCAGTACATATCGGCGCTTACGAATACTTTTTGTACACAGTCCTAGTTGACACCTGAAACGACGCGATAAGACTATTTAATACACCGGAATGCTACTGGTGTGCATCGGAGTCGCTGGGTCAGCTCGCTGGGTCGCCCTGCCTGACCGTGTTGCATTAAAGGTGGAAACGTCCGAGTCCGTGGCTCGAGAAAGGCCTTCGTTCCCAAGTCCAGAGAAAACGAACTATCCCAGAATGGACTATTGCCGAAAGAATGCACTACTGGGTGTTATGCAATATCCCCTAAATTGAACACATTTCAATTCAGGTTAACAGATTATTCCAGGAAGATACAATCTCTCCGAATTGGGGATCAAAGTTTTATAACCAAGGACGCCAAAGAATGCAATCTTGGCTTGTTTCCGAAATGCATCACTGATTTCATAAAGAAGCTTTGCAGCATCTAGAAAGCTCCTAACAACTATCAAAAGCATGTGTGGGTTTAATCTTTCCCTAGATTGGGTTTCTAAATCCACACACTTTGTACTCTTACAAGAATTATGAAATGCCATTACGGCATCCACGTCCTTGCAAAATCACACTTCACACGGAAATGCCAGCGGAGGTGCAGACTGGAGCTTGGCGAGATTTATTTATTTTTCTCTCTCTCTCTCTCTCTCTCTCTACTGATTTTTACCATCAAAAAATACCTCAAGTACAGCAGGAAGAGTAAATTGAAATAGCCTGTTCTTATCAAAGCAGCAGTTGCCTGGATTGCTTCGAACAGATGCCAGAACTTTCTGGCCTCGGCGAATACGGAGATTAAGATGGAGATGGATCTTCTCAAAAGTGAGTTGCTAGTCTAGGCTACTGAGGGATGACCTGAAGAGAAGGATGAATTCCATGGGCGCATGCATTCTCGAATAATGGGTTGTGGGAAAGAAACAGAGGGGACCAGAAAAGTCGAGTCGGTTAAAATACCATTCGCAAACCGTGCCAGTGTCACATTTGAAAAGTGATACAAAGAAGGTGGATCAAAAAGGTCAAGAAATCATATGTCCATTGAATCTCGATTGAGTTAGTGGGCAGATATAGAAAATGAAATAAATTGCATTTTTGTGGAAGAATATGTGCACAAATAATGTGTCCCTTTCTTGTGATTCCGATTTGAGAGTTGAATGCCACTTTCAGAGGAGCTTTGAAATACTCAAATCCCAACTTCTTTCCTGAATTATTTTTATGAAGAATGCAAAAAAGGTACGGGAAGGCTGTATTTCTTTCTTATCCTTTTTCGAATCTATAAAATCTATTGAATCACTTTAGGAGAGCACTTGGGATTACACTTAGTGAGTCGCCAATGAATTCTTATTTGCAGAGTGTACTGGAGATCTTGTACCATTTTGTCTTTATCCAGTGCATTCCAACGAAATTCGAAACGCCCGTCGGGTTCGATTTTTTGAATCGAATAGCTGATATCGGCACCAATAGAACAAAAACACCAATCGAATGAAGTTTGAGCGCAATGAAGTTCGGCCACAGAGCCGGTGTCATCAAAAGGAAATCCCACTTGAACTTTTCCTTGAAAAATCCTGTCCTGCATGTTTTCCAGACACAGGAAGAAATTGTACAAAACGAGCAGCTCAAACGCAACGGTGAGGGAATTTTTAAGGCGTCGGAAAAAGCTTCGGGAAGAAAATAATGATAATGATTTTCGATTGCAGCTTGGAACTTGGAATTTCTTCGATTGGATGATAATCGGACAGCAGATCAGATTCCTATTTGATTTTCAGATTCCCATTTGGAACATCGCTCGGGATGCTCAGGAAATCCACTGAAATAACCATGCAGGATTTTAGTGGATTTAGTGATTTTGGGGGATCTGTAGGACTTATGACAGAACAGACTCAACAGCCTCGTGAACGCTTCTGCAAGAGGGATGCAACTTCGACACTTCTGGAACTGAGAACCTACGATTTTTCGAAAACGTCTGATCAATCAAGAGTTGGAGAATGTTGGAATCTCTGAAGCTATGATTAGTCGCTGACTTTCCCGAGATAACTTTTGTGTGAGAAGGGAAACCGCCGAGCAGTAAGAAGCAACACCAACACCACGTGTTTTTTTTTTTTTTCGTAGAACAAATAGTAGCAGTCGAATGCTTCCCCTAATTTCGTGTCCATTGCGTGTGCATAATTGGGAGAAGGCTTACAGCAGATCAGAGATGGCCTCGAGCTAAGCTCCTAAAACGAAAGTAGTCTTCATTAATAAAGCGACCTTTTCGTTTAAATTCGCTTCAATTCATTTGTAGGTTCATAGCTTCCGAATGGGATGAAAACTGCAAAATAAATAATGAAGAATGCTCGCAGTATCTGATAAATTCGCATTTTACAAACCAGATCTCCAGGCAATATTCTTCTTGACACTGGTCTCCACAGCTCGAAGGACTTCCGAGTGGAAAGCGGAAAAAACTCCTCATTGCAATGGACTCAGGAAAAACGTAGGTTGAAGGACGACACTATATGAACTGTCAGAATCGAACCTGACGGTGGAACGGAGAATTTGTTTTCCTTGAGACACATTAGTGTATTCAGCAAGCATATTTTCAGAGGCAGCTTGTCTCTAAGTCCATTGAAAAAAGGTTACTCCCGAAACTCTAAGCCAAACAGGAGTCGGAGTTTTCTAAAAGCAAAAATTATGTATGCAAAGACAAACAGGAATTTGCGAATATATACATTCATATATATATATATATATATACACATTTTATTAGATACCAAAAATGAAAAGTCAAGCTGAGTAGTCACAGGATTCAAATAGGAGACTCGCATGCCAGCAGGGTAGTGGAAGATACCCGTACATGAAACAGACCACATATGAGTCTGATTGATGCGGATTAATAACTCATCTAGAAAATGTATTTGGCTGAACTGCAGAGAACATGATCTGCCACGGGAACAGCAGGGATGTGTAAAAGATCGAAAGGTTCCCAGGAATTCTTTCCACAGTATCCCGGGATGCAACATCTGCTTATGAAGTCCAGCTTCTTCAGAGATGAAACGTGAGTACACAGTCACTCCTTTTCCAAAGGAAGAAAAAAGTTCCTGATTTCCGCAGGATTCTACACTTCTGGAACATTTCTGGTATATGCCCGTGGGATTGGTGAGGGAAGAATTCTGGGAATTTGGTTCTGAATCAGATTTCAACCTGACACTCTTTGCATGATAAAATCCTCTCTGAATTTTCGGAACATCCAGCTGGGAACAGAATATGAGGGAATGGAATGGAATGAAATTGCACTGTGCTTGCAGAAAGCGTGCACTGGAAAAATAAGCCACTGTCACATGAAGTGTTCGGAGCGAACACTTTCATATCTCCTTCGTCTTCATATCTTCACTTTCCTCGCTAAAATTTGAATCGCGAGTTTTGCAAAGTGAGTGTTTTCATCGAAAGGAAATCTTGATTTCAAATACAAAGAATCATCATGTCGCGCTTATGCACTCAGATGCTGCTCACTATTTCTTAGAGATAACTTGAAAATTCCGTGGAGAGTCGATAAATATTGGCCGCATTTTTAAGATGGTCCACTATGGAAACAGACATGTTCTCTTCCCTTTTGAGCCACATTCTCTTCCTTTGAAGTTGCAGTTTACTGAGATTGCAGATGAAAGGAGAAAAGGTATCAAAACCATCGTTTTTCCAGCTCACTCATGAACAGAGATGAAGAGACGCCAACGATGAGATAAATGGGAGCTTTGCACATTCAGAAAATTGAGCATGGTTATGATGGTTTAGATGAATCTGAGAAACTCAGATATCTGTAGCCCGTCTTACTTGCAAGTAACAGTGAAAAGTCTGAGAAAAATGATCTGATCACAAATAAACCTTATTACTTTGAATGCTCTCTTATGAAAGCAAGTTCAGTTGCTTAAAGATGTTTATCATTGATGCGTGCACCCTTTGATTAAATTGCAGTGGATACCTGAGAACCCATAGAATCACATCAAGTATTTTCTCCTTTTCCAAGGATCATAAGCGCACTGGCGAGTCTGCTCTTGAAACAAATTCCTGAAGGTACCACGATCAATTTCAACAACTCGGACACTGGTTTGCTAGAGATGGACCGGAAGCGCCCGTTGGCAGTACTCTCTCCATTTGCACAAGAAGCGACTTTCCACTCGGGAAGAACATGGGCAACATTTTCTTGAAACTCAGTTCGGAAAGACGAAATTCCATTTTGAGTTCAGAAGAAAATCAACATCTTCGGCGTATCCAATGAAAGAGAATGCACAAATTCAGGGATACGATTAGGGAAGGCCCTGATATGTGAAAGATGAACAGCCGAGTGCTTCCTCTGCAGTATCTCACTTATGCATGTGAGACGGTATATCACGTTTATGCGATTGCTTGCTAATGATCAATGGCAAGAGCTTTTTTCCAGTTAAATTGGGAGTTCCCCCTTTCAAGCCAATGAGATAACGAAGCTTCGTTCCCCCTCTTTTAATCACACTTTGCTTTCTTTATACTTCAATGACACTCCAGTGAGTCAGTGTGCTGCAAAAAAGTCACTCACCCAGACTGTCCGGGTTGACAGTTACTACACTTTGGCAGTCGTTTTCCCATTCCTTAAACTAGGAACTTTTCATGTAGCTTTGTTTTGTTTTCTCTTTCTTACTCCGTGACAAACGTTCATGGCGAGCTGAACTTTACCACCCTGCCACAATTTCACTCGATTAAAATGAACAAGTTGGGAACGCTGTTCCCTAACGGAAAACAGGATCGATTCCGTCCACCTGGACCTGGAACCGTTCGGAGATGCAGCTGCCTCGGAGACGAGGTGGCAGAGCTGACTGCAATGGATTCCCTCCGATGCAAAACCAGCAGCACCTCGTGCTTCCAGTTTATCGGGAATACTGAGGTGCCCAAACAAAAAGGAGAGACCACAGAACTCTTCAGGAGCGACACTAAGAAGTTCGCAGAGCGGCGACATCCTCCAGCACGTGCACCTTCCAGCCGCTCAGGAGTTGGGTCTTTCTTGCAGCGGCGAAGGGAAGATTAAACTTGAAGAGTTGAACTCGATGAAGTAATGGTCGCAGGCCTCCTTTACTGGTCCCGCTTTTCTACTTAGTCTTCATATTTTTCTAAACTTTCGGATTCCAGGAAACAACAGTCGGTGTTCCGTGTTGACAGATGATTTCTGAGACCTTTGTCGGAGTAAGGCTGTTGTTTCCTCAATAAACTCGTCATAAGGTCCACATCCTTTGAGGAAGCACCTGCTCTCAAATGGCATTCTTCATCGGAACAAACAAATGGAAATCTGATGAAGACCTCATGAGACCAGACAGTCCAGAGAAGTTTTGATATGGCTCTGGTGTTTCTCAAAGTGATATCTTGTCTATTGTCAGGGCTCAGGAAAAGGGTATCTTGATTTTTCTCTCTGGTGTGGAATTCATCATCTATCACACTTTTATGGAATCATTACAGGATAGCATGTGCATTTTAAAATTTGCTGCTTCTTTCTCTCCCGATGGTGCCAGTCAAGATCATCTCATTTATATAGTACAGGATGGGATCTCTGCGTAGCTCGTCATTCAAATTGCCATTTCCCTTTCTGACTGCTCACGCTGCTCCTCGTATCAGGATTCTTAATTTCCGATCATTCTACTCAGTTCTCAGTTTGCAGCGCTCTTTGCGGTCAGATGCAATTTTAATCCTTCCTTCCTGACGGAATTGCACCGAGCTTTTCGAAATGCAAAGAAGGAATTGACCTGCGGTTGTTTTTTTTACATCTTTAGCGAAACGTTTTACAAGCTGGAATGAGTAGGCTTGTTTTGGTCAACTTTCTCTGAAAGGGTACCGGAAAGGCTGCGAACACTGGAAGCTCAATGAGCTGATGGGAACTCATTTTCCAGGTCAAGTACTCTCCTCTTGGTGATGTCGAAATTAAAAGAGGGGTTCAGTTCTATTGAAAGCCCACAGGAATCCCACTTGAATTATTCCCGAAACGCTTTCTCTTTCAAATTACCCAGTGCCTCTGGATCTGAAGTATCAAACAGTTCGGTGGTCAAGCCTAATCCAGAAACCATCGTTTTTGATCACTCGAATTATATAAGTCTGCAGGATGACGAAATATGTATAAATTTTACGAGAACCCCAACCACAGCGTAAACAGTTCCTTGAAACCAAAGAATAGTCCTCTTGTAGACTTTTTAGACCTAGAAACTTTACAAGTAATCACTCCAGACCAGCCAAATGTCTAAAATAATCTTAAACATGAAATATTTGAAGGAGTAGAATCCATTGTTGTGGCTGGATCCAAAGAGATAAAGTGACCACCCTTGAGAACAGCACGTCCAAAGCTGAAAAATAACATGGCCATCAAATTGCACCTTTTTGCGATCTTCTTGTAAACATGGCCACCATATAAGTCTCCCTACACGCTTGAAGCTCTCATTCCCGCCAAACACAGTATCCGCATCATGGCCATCTAAAAGTCCACGGTATCTCTCATGACACCATTCCTCAATGAGATTAATCCCATGACACTAAGTGCGCTCACTGTCTCAGTAATGGTGACATCATCTACAACAGTAAGTCCAGAACACTTCTCAGATGGAGTATTTCAGTCCATGCTTAGATGATGACGATAGCTAAGATAAGTGAGTACAAGCACGAAAACATGGTAGCAGTGATCTCCGTATTCTAAAGTCGTAGAATGTCACGGCTCTCACGAATCGGCATCGCGGGTTGTTTCCCTCAGCTTAATTAGTACCAAACAGCTAACGTATCACTCCTTGGCTTGATCACTCGACCATTTCTCAAATGATTAAACACCGAACTGAACATAAGGATATCACAGAACGTTTGATCGCAAAACTGGTTTCCTGGCAACCAAAGCGCCTCTTCCACCCTCGAAATCACCCGACTGCTTCCCTGAATCCACTCCACTTCAAGTGGATGGAGTTGAGCATCCGGGCTGCCGGTTGAATTTATCTGGGAGTGAACCTGCATTCTGAAAAGCCAACCACTTTCACATCCTTGGATGAAGCACCTGTTGCTTCGTCGTCTGCGCCTCGCTTGTACTAGCCCGCTTACGCTGTGGAATTTCTACGTGCGCAATTTGAAAATCAGTCTTTGGAAACTGCCACGGACGTTTCTTAAATGCCCAACTTCCCAACGGCCGCTGGATGCGCGAGTCGAACAATCTGAAGTTTGAAGTTTCTTCTTCGCCAAAGATCCGCTCAGTCGATTTCCTGGTTACTTCCCGGGGAAAGTTTTCCAGACTTCTTACGGTCCTCTGCAGCCTCCCAGCACCTCAAAGCTCCTCCTGGCGGGAACGCACCCACAAAATGCCGTCGCTCAGGAAAGGTAGGAGAGACATGTTGGAGACACGTCACAGCATTTTTGATTGGAGGACTGCAGATCTCTGGGCCGCATTCGCTACTCGTGAGGCGCCAATTTCACTTCAAATCGAAGCGTCTTTCCTTTCCCTTTCGAAGCACGGAGAAAATGCAGGAGGATCCAGATTTCTATGTGGAAGCAAAAAAAATTTTTCCCCTTACTAGAGCCTCCGATCTCTTCGAGGTGGATTTTGGATGCATTCCACGGTTCTATAATGAATTTCAACACGAATCTCTTATTCGCTACCGAGTATAGTATGATTAAGTTGACCACATATCTGGACATCCTCTTCTCATACCCGACACTTCTGAAAGGTACCTTTTATTATCTTTGTTTGAAGCTCTACTCTCGGCTTGAAGATGTGGAGACATCACATCATGCTAGAATCTGGCCATCGTCACATATATGATAACTAACGACCTGGCTTCTTCTTCGTGCTCATCTTCTATGTCTTATTTGTTTCCCTTTCTGCATGGGCCATCTTTCGTATTTACCTTATGCGTTTTTCGTGTATAAATCTGTAAGACATTCCAACTCGTCCTCTCTCTATTGGTGAAACACCAATGAGACCTACTCGGAGAGCAGATTCAGGCTGCTGATCCATTATCGTATCCTTCAAGAAGTCTCTGACAAAATGCATACACCATTGTACACGCATTGTATTATATTCCAGATTAAATGGAAGATGGATTTGTTTCCAGATTGTATCACGACCAAGGATACTTTCACCGTGGAGGAAAACAGCCTCCGTCACAGGCACTGATTTTGATCAAGCTGACGACTTCTAGTGAGACCACTATAGGAACGTGGTCCATTACATCATGCCTGGACTTGGTAACTGAGGTTCGAATTGCCGAAAGGGATTCCAAAGTTCAGATTTTGAAATCCGGCGCATAGCTCCAGAAAGAAAGAAAAAAAACATTCATCTCTGAACGTTTCCAAAAATTGGAAGAGGCAACTCTGGGCTCAAGCGATCGCTCGTGCGGACCGCATCACAACGAATCATGTTCCCTTTGGGAGAAATCTCCTCTCCAGAAGTCAAAACCATGCAATTCGAATTTGAAAATCTCATCTGGAAGTCATTGTAGGTTTGCTGTTCAGCTTCTGTTGCTGCCTTGTTGCGACCTCATCATCTGCAAATCCAAGGGTTCGAAAAGATCAATCACGGAGAGAAACAAGCTCCCTACGAGTAAGCGCGGAAATTTTAAAGATGGATAAACTCCCTCAAGAAGCGAGCTGAATGACACTGGAGTTCTTCAGACAAACACCTTTCAAGTGGTTTGAGGGTGCACCTCAGTATGCCCGACAAGTGACGCAGTAACTTGTCCTGCTGGAGCTAACTTCAGCACTGCTTGCATGAAACGAAATGTTGGGGTCCCTGCCTCCAGGTTGGATCTTCAGCCTCATGGCTTGATTTTTTTCAAGCGCCTGGACCTTTTTTCCCCTTCCTGTGCCTGAACAACGATTCGATTAAGAGGAGAACCCAACGCCACGGTGTTGCAAGGAGCAGTGCGCAGAACCATCGAAGGCTCCTCTCCCAATTCTCCAGGTTTAGCCCCTGCTACCTGCATGCGATGTCTGCATCTTTGGCGTGGAGGGCGACATTGCAACCAAAGACAGACTTTTAAAGATAGGTCGTTGCAAATGGCGCTGGCCAACGTTTCCCGTGAGGGGGCAAACGTTTGCTTGCAAACCACGGCGTTGCTGCCACATGAAGATTCGGAAATGCCAAGCTCCGGAATTGAGGTGCATGTGCAGAAGGCCGTTTAGCATTTCACTACCACTTCCTCCGAACCATTCTTCTCTGCTACATACAAATTCTGGGATTGGTCATTCGCTGGAAAAATGCACGCCCTTCATTCGGTTTGGTAGTCGCTTGAGGGTTTTTCTCAGCCTTATCTCGTTTCATGAGCTCAGTTTACAGTTAACCTCTCATGGACTGAAACTTCCGGTGAGATGACTTCCTCTTCATTCACTTGTGAGGGTGTGCTGTGAGGAGGGTCTTTTCTAGATCTCTTTCACGTTACACAACGCAAATTTTCGAATGGAGATTGAATACGGCAGTTACGATACAGGCATTATTAGTAGTTGCAATTATCAGTGGTTATGATACAGGTGTTAAGGGGAGATAAATGCCAAAGGAAGGCTACGCGAGAGATTGAGAGCACCTGGCGCTCTCCGGGTCCCCGTGACAGTAATTCACTTGAGGCCCTCTTTCATCTCAGATTCCGCTTTTTCAAAGTTCCTTCCTCGTTCTGATTCGATCGAAAGCACTTGGTCTGAGAGTAGTTCTCTCTGCCAGCTTCGTTTCTCTTCCAAAAACGATCCTGATGAATGACACGCCCTCCCTTCACCCGGAGCTGCAACGAGCAATTCAGAATAATTGATGGGTAACTGCATCTTGCCAGATGACTTCGTGAATGGACCGCTCGGGCTTTTGTTACTCGCTGTATCTTTCTCGGGGAACATTCCGATTACGACGATGGCAGAAGCTCTAATTATTGCTGCGACGATGAGTGCCCTCAAGAATTCCTGCGTCTCGTGACAGTGAATGCCATGGTGGATGGAATCCAGCATCCCGAAGCTCTCCGGGGAGCGACGAGAGCACAGAGCGAGGCAGCTTCCTGAAGAGCTCTCGCTGTGAATTCGTTTTGCGCCTCAGATTTTTTTTTTCAGGTTTTCTTTATTTTTTTGGTCTGCTAAGTGCTGAGGAACCGTTTGCCTCCTTAGGAGGGGCTCAGGAAGCCCTTCAACGCTGCCCACGCCATCAGAGGGTGCGAGCAACTCCTCAAGCTAGGGAGTAACCCCGAAGGGAGTTGCAGGGAAGACTCGAAACCCACGACGCAGCCTCCATGCTCGGTGTCAGTCCTCCACCTGGGGATTCGAGCCCGCAACGCGTGGTGCCACTCGCGGAGACTGCAGCCACGCGGCTGCCAGCCATGGGTCAGAGTTTTTCGCACGCCTCAGATTCACACCGGAGGGCGTGATTCCCCGAGCCGGCAGAAGGAAAGCCCAGTCTGCTCGAAGAACAAGGAACTCGCACGAAGATCTCTCTATCAGATACTCCATCACTCTTGGCGAAGTAAAGGACTGGTCAAATTTGGGCTACGATTGAGGGGGGTGGCGACGGTATTTGGGAATCTTTAAAGCGATGCCGGTAAGGTGATCGGATGGTTGCCATGTGATGAAGCGGACCAGATTCTTAAAGGAAAGCGACATTCCCGAGTTCTTCAGGGATCGGAGGACGGCCGAGGATGGTATCATCTGATCGAAGAGTGGAAGAAACTTGAAACAGCAAAAATCAGCATAAATTCACAGTCTGCATGTCATGATTGAACTTATCAGTCATTTCCCAATGATCCATGAGCCTCATTCACGAATTTCAGGAATTCGGTGACGTCATACTAAGAGTTTCGATTTCCTCCCACTGGGAATTCTGCACTGTGTTTTATGACAGCGAATTTTACGAATGGCTTGCTGGAGGCCCGTAAAATTTATTGGCAGTGGAGGGTGTTCCCCAGCTCCCACGCGGAAAGAAGGAAAGCTGTATGGAGGAGTCTCATTTTATCTGATTTGGATTTTTCTCGCTCAGGCGGGCGTCCGTCAGATTGAAGATCTCATCCCTGAGACAGTAAGAATCCACACCCACTGGTCCCAGTGGATACACTTAATTGGGATGTTGCAGCTATATCTTCCAGGGAAGCACATGAGTGCTTTTGGTGGACAGATCAGCGAGACATCCTACAAAAGCATCACCACCTAGCATTTAGATATTTGTAGGGAGAGAGAACTATCGGAGGAAAAGCATCCATGGTGACGCTGGACGGTAGTGCCTAGTATCAACCTACAAGAAATCTGTCCCTTCAGGTTGCTGCTGATTTAAGGCAACAGAGGGAGTCACTGTTGCCACTAGGATCTTGAAAAATCGTGAAGGCTCACGACTCTGAACGTTCAGTGCCCCTGCATCGAGCAATTCTGTAAGCTCATTCAAACCCGAAAACGTGTCAAAAACGCGGAAAAATTCCATGCTTGAAGGATGCATTTCCTGAGCAGCGCCAATATAAATGCAAATTGAAGCATGAGTTATTGCAACCTCTTATTAGTTCCGTTTTTTTTCCTCAGCTACGAAAGAGATCAGGAAGGTGGTGAAACACACGCTAATTTGTCGAGAGAAAGTACCCCAGATAAACCACTAAATTAAGCTTGCGCAATGAGGAAGATCATTTTGAAGTACCGCTCATCATGCTGAAACATAAAATCGAACACTCTTCGCGACCATTAGAGGAGTTCGATCCTCTAATTATGCATTATCTGAATACCTTATCTAGTTCTCAGATCGTTATCCTTCAAAGAAATCCATAGGAGACCTTTGATCTGAGAGTGAACACAGGAATGCAGGAGGCAGCTATTGATCTTTCAGCTGGTCAGCCATAGAAACGTACGAGCTTCATTAGTTGCGAATATGCATGTGAAAAATTGGAATCACCGTCTACAATTGTCTGACAAGATGCATGGTTGCTGAATCTTCCAGAAACGCATCTTTGGGTGCCCCTGAGAGTTTACAGCAGGACGCATTGCGGTCCCCAGAGCTGAGACTGCTCTCACATGCAGGCAGCAGATGAGATTTCTGAGATCTCTCAAAGTGATTGAGGACGCGATCACAGGCGCGGGCAAGCAGTGACACCTGGAATCGAAACGGGTGCATCCGTTTCGCCTAGCACTCGGAAAGGATGCACAGCACGACTGGCGATAGGCAGGCCAGAGGAGATTTGATTCTATGGAAACAGCTCCCCTCGTGGAGAAAAGAAACGATGAGATTCCCGAGTCACAGAACAAGTTTACCCGCCTTGGCGGCCTCCTGGCACCGAGCGCTGCAGGTGCGAAAACCCACGTGCAGGTTCGACGCCAGAGAAATGGGGTGAGCATCGTGGGTTTCCAGTCACCTCCAAAGGACGACGCTGGTTCGCCTATAGGCATCGGGTGCGGCACTGGCGAATGCCGGAAACCCCTGGATTCCCCCGTTGACTGGCCGGGATTGGAAGTTGACCCTTCGCGGTCCTTCCAGGACCTCAAGGAGCCGGTTTTCCCGGCTGTGAAAATGGGGTCATCCCTCCCTCGGACCCTCCATCGCTCACCCCGGAGCTAGTTACCTCTCCATAGTGTAAGAAACGCGCTGCTCCCTTTGGGAAAGCGCGCTTCAGAGAAATCGGGAAGAGTCCCCTAGGGATTCTCTTCAGGGAGGGAAACAAGAAGCAGATCTTTCCAGGAGCTCTCTCCGGAGAAGAAATTCCAAGAGTGGATCCTTTCTGGGTTTCCTTCGGAGAAGAAGTGAGGAGGAGTTCCCACAAACCGTATGGTCCCTCCGGAGACCATAAGGAAGAGATGGCTCCCTTCTGGGTTCCCTACCAAGCGTGAGAGAGACTGCTCCCTCCGGAGCCTTCCTGGATTCATAGGGTGATCCCCTACCAGACTATCCCTCAAATTGAAGAGTTACACGCACTCTCGGGCGACATGGACGGTATCAAGGAGTTTCGTGGACTTCCCTTAAGGATGCGAACGGTTCTTGAGTGCTTAGGAATTCCCCCTTCCCCTTCCCCCCCCAAAAAAAATACTATAAGGAAAACAGAGAAACAAAAGAACCCAAGAAGAGATTTCCGTCATCCTAGGCCAATGGTAACACTCGGAAAAGGAATTTATTGTTTCCAGTCAGGATGTAGGAGAAATCGCTAGTAACTTTTTGAGGAAGACGAAATGCTTCGACTTGAACTCATGTGGGATAGCAGCAACTTCCTTCAGTGGTGGTGGTCCATGTAAGCGAATGCAAAAAAAAACAAAAAAACACGGCAGCTGAGGCTGAAATTTTCGTCGCACTCCGGGGATGACCTGACGGAAAGAATAACGCGTCCCTGCAGTGACCACTTCCGCCAGCGATACTCAGGAAAAGACCCAAATTGAATATTAGGTAAGAAAGGTGAACCATAAGCATCTTTGATTTGAAGATTCAGAAAAAGAAAGATTTTAGCCTGCTGAGCAGTGACGGTCCAAGAAAATTCCGGTGTACCCCCTTGTGTTCAAAAAGATGAATAAAAGCAAGAGTAAATAAGATGCATAATATATAAATAGCAAAGATGATAATGGGGGATGCAGTTGTTCTCGACGTGTAGTCAATGCAGCAAGGGCTGGGAGGCTTTGATGTATACTGTTACGCAGTCGGATTTTGCACATCCCACCTAAAAGAATCGGCTGATGGCAGCGAACTCAGCTTTGAATACCCGCCCTCATGAAGCAGAGAAAGATGCACTTTTCTATCTTTTCCTCTTCTCTTGAAGACGATTTGGCGAGGTTGCAGATGCACTTGAGAGATCTTTGATCCAAAAATCTGAATTCGTGAGCGGAGAGTTACGTGTAGCTGCCACCCTAGAGACGGTCTTAGGGACGTACTCTGCTCTTCCGTAACCATGCGATTTACTGTCGATATCCACGCACGTTTTCCTCCTTATTTGTGGAAATATGCCTCATTTCCTCCCTTCCTTCTGGACAACAATTACTTGAAAACAGGAAGAGTAACCAAATCTCCCGTGAGTGGTCATCAAAAGCTTTCCGAAAAAAAGATGAAAGATGCTGCTCTCACAAATCATGTACGTCAAGAGAAAACCGCTACACTGATGTTCTTATCCCCGAGTGTATATTTATCATACATCAAGGTGAACGGTCACTACCGTTACTTTGCCTTTTATTTTTTTTCCTGTTTCTCCAGAAAAGAGATGCGGATGTCGGACGCTTCAAATTAATGGACGAATTAAATGACGTGCACCTCGTCAGAGCGTAGGCAGACCAAGAAAGTTGATGAATGCTCATGTTGCAGCCTGTCATAGACACGTTCATGCACGGCTTCCTCTCTTCTTCTCACCGTTGCTTTGAAAGCGATAACTGATGTGCTCATTCGTGGAAGAATCAAGTTGCCAAGCTTCCCACATTAAACATCGGGGGACATTTCAAGCACTGTTATGTTTCCAGAGTTCAGTTCGGATACCCGGTGCCACCACGCTCTGTGACCCTGGCAACTGCGCAGTGAGGCATGTCCGTCTCTTGAGCCACATTCTCGAAATCCGGATCTCTTCCCCTATTTTAGTCAAAAGCACGTGGGCAGAAGGAAACGAACAGCATCCCAATCAACCTGCAGCAACCGAACACAGCTTTATCAAAAATACTGCAAGTGAGAGAATTCGAACCCGCGAAAGACTTTTCTCTCACGAGTGGTGTGGAAAGCGGTCGAAGAGTAAAGGATTTCTGCTTCACAGTCTGGAAGAATGCTGGCAACAAGATGCTGGACAGAGAATGCTTGTTTTCGTCTTTCAAAGTCCCTCCTGAATTCAAAATTCCCAGCTAAAAAAAAAAAAATGAATGGCATACTGTACTGATGCAGCAGAGAATGTTTTGATAAGGGACGAGATGCCCTCCGCCTATCAGAGAACAATTTGTCATTCCGCCTAAGAGATCCTGCTTCGGATCAAGTGTGATTACAAAAGTCGACTTTGTAAAACACCCTGAATGATCTGGTCGTCGTCAGCGTCACTGCATCTTTGTGTCTTTCCTAATCAGAAAGTATATTGACTTTTGAAAACATCATCTGTTTTAAAGTTTCCAAAGTTCGTTTTGGAAAAATTCCAGCACGTCTCTCAGAGAAGGAAGGGCAAACGTACATCTTCGTGCTCTGTACCACTGCACGCAGTCCAATTAGAATGCCACGAATATCCGAGCATCCCTTACAGATGCACTTTCACTCATCTCGTTTTCGGATATTTAGCACATTACATCGGCACCAGTGTTTATCTATCCGCAGCTCATCCCCAGATGAGCACATCATTTACTTCAAACCAGCAACAGTTAGCCTACTGAGTCATTTCATCATTAACAAGCTCAAAATCGACGTGCACCTGGTGATTTAAGGAAGGCAATCCCTGCCCAGGCACCGAAATTTGAAGATGGATACTCGAAGAAACGAAGGCTCATGCAAAGAAGGAGCTTCTCCTGCTTCTAGCAACGTGTTACTCCGTGACTGGATGAACCTATCTGCTGTTTGCTTAGCTCGTTGTCGTGGCAGCCAAGTACGGATCCACACATCTTTGTCGGTTTGATTTTTTTCGCGCGTCCCCGTAGTCAACTTCCAGAGCTGAAATCTTTAGTTGGATCCTCAGTTAGTTTGGCTCTTGCTACGGAGCTTCGGTTGCCACGAACGCTGCTGCGCAACCATGGTCTCCCATTTCATAAACTAGGATGAGCCTGAAAAGTCCTTCAGGATGGTAACTTGCGTTGCCGAAGAACAGGGACTGCCATCGAGTTATGAGATCGCAATAAGGTCAGCTGCAAAGCAGATCTGGTGCAGTCTTTAGGTCAGTGATTAGAATCTGGAAATCACCCTTCCGTTATGAGTACTTTTCCATCGGACACAGCACCAAAACCGGAAATAGCTCTTTTTATAGTTCTTTCCCGAGATGCATTCTGAACAAATCCTTTCTTGATGCTTCGCGAGATGCTTTCACGTCTGGAACGAATTCCGGGAGGTTTCTTTCTCTTGAATCCCATGGCCTTTTTACCGGGTTCAGTTCAAAATCCCGAAAGATCAAAAGATCGAAATCTTATTTTCCATAGATTGAAGTACAAATTTATTTTGATGTGCATAATTATTCATATTTGTCAGCATATATACTATAAAGAATGATATTATTTCAGCGTATACATTTATTAATGTGCGTTCTGTCAATAAGATTAATAAGTTGCTGATTATATTATTGGTATATATATGAAGCAATAGTAAAAAGCACGCATATATTTATTATGTAGAATAACATAGGTATACACAGAGTAATCTACAAATTTATTTTCATATGTATGCACATTATTTGGTAGCAAATATATATTATAAATTTTATGAACATTTATTAAGCTACGTTATTCACACGATTTATAAGTTTGGAATATATCAATGATATCTTTTATGAAAAACTACAAGATGTACATATTAAATGAATATGTAAATATCGAATTTTTAATAATAAGAAAAGCAAAAATAAGAAAGCAAACAAATTAAGACAAAAAAGAACGAACACGTGTATTTGACATGTGTAATTTAACATTTGAAATTAAAACGGGGAAGTAATATAAGTATATACATGCATACGCCCATAAATATGAATACATGTTTATACATACATGCAAATATGCATACAGATACAAATAGAAATATATGTATATACATGCACATAAATATGTGTATGCATATTTCTATAAATATATGTATATGTATATTTGCATTTTCTACATATATTGATATTATAGTAATGATATTTATTTATTTATTATAATCTGCATAACATATATTTATTCATATATTTATTTTAACATGGATGCGTGTTAATAAATGTAAGTTTATTTATTCATTTATTATAATCTTTCATATATATATCAATAATATAATCAACACCTTACTGCTTATGTTAAAATAAAATGTATCCTTATAACCAAATACGTTCAAATGATCTAACTGTTTATAATATGTATATTAGTAAATATGAATACCTATGTATAGTTAAAATGAATCTGTACATTAATCTCTGTACAATAAACATATACGTTTGCTTTTTACGATTTTTCGGGATTCTGATCGTCCTCGTCTTTCCCCCCGGTGGATGGCTGTCTTACGAGCAGCTCCTTCTGTCCGTTCAGCCCCATCCCCGCGCGCTTCTTTCGCGTGACAAAGCGGCACGCTTCCTGCAGGAAGTCGGGCCGCTGCTCGCCGCCTCATTTGTTCGCACCAAAGTCGCTTCGGCGGAAGGAAGAAACTGCCTCCTCTCTGTCTCTGGGACAGTGGTCAAGTGGTGTAAGTCGTCAAACTCAACCTTGCGGTCGTGACATGCATCTCCGAGGTCGGTGAAACAGCGGTGCACAGGTGGGAAGACGACACTCTGTTGTTCACGCTGTCAGCCACGCAAGATGAAAGGGATGCCGTCGACGCGGCACGTGAACAGCTGGAGTCCGTGGAAAACGGAATGCGGGATCAGCAAGAGAAGAAGCTGCCAAACTTCTTCTCGTGAAATCTTCAAATGCTACAGGAAAAAATATGGAAGCTGTACCATCTGCTTGCATGATCTATGCAGTTCAACCACTGATCGCGAGACGCTGTTCTCTGAGAAATTCCGTCGTTCTTCTTCCTTCAGAGCAGATCGCCATGTTTTAATTAAAATCATGCAGCATCTCTGCATAACAAAAAAAAAAAAGTAGCTCTCGTATTGGAATTCATCAAAGGAAAAAGATCAGCAAAGCTCTGCATATCTATAAATTTCGAAACCAAAAAGAAGAGATTCTGGAAATTGCTGGATTTTAGAATGACTGTCCTTTTTTTTTTGTGTGCGTGTGTGGGGGGGGGAGGGTTTCTTAATGAATTTTCACAGAACTTGTGCTTTCTATTCCTTCTAGTAGCTCACAAAAGAACCAGCGCCTTATTTCTAAGAATCGTGCGTATGAAGGATCTATCAAAAAATGCTTTACTTTTTTTTCAAAAAAAGAGTTCAAATTCGAAATTTAATCTACGGAAACCTCGATTTCTCCATACGGAAAATTCGAGCTGCTCCTTTTCGATCGCAAACCGTTGGCATGGCACACGCAATTGCAGCTACGGTCAGCTAAGTACGCTGAAGTCACTTTCTGCTCCTCTCTGAGGACTTGTCAGATGCCACATCTCCCCAGCTCCATTTCGAATGAGATCAGCAGCTGACGCAGATCTGGAAAGTGACCTGGGTTCGCACTCCGATGCTTGCATGCTCTGCAGCCAAAAGGATGGATCTTCGTGAGTTAACATTCTCGAACCACGTGAACCAACAAATTACTTTTTCTAATGCTGCATTCAGGCAGACTGGAACAGGCCCAGTGGTGGAAACTTCTCGAAACTGGGCTCTTCGTTCGAAGTAGAATTTCCTGCTGCCATGTAAGAGAAAGAAATTCTCTTCCGAAAGCAAACCGATCAACTCGCCATTCCTAAAAGGAATAGGACTGCAGGTGAGGTCTTTGGAAAGAGGCGGTCATGCTGCAGCATTCTGAATTGAAAGCTCCCATGTGTTGAAGTTCTATTCTTCATGAATGGCATCAGAACTTCCGATATGCTCAGCTGAATTCGCCCTCTTTGGAAAGACTCCTTTAGTTCAACCTAGGAGAATCACCGCGTGTAAGTAAAATGGACGCAAGTTTGCTGGTTTGGGTGGGTAGCGCACAAGAGCTCCTCCGCAAAGCGGAAATGAAGTAGAACTGAGTAAACTAAAATACCATGGTAGGAGAATCAGCAACTGATAAGATGGTACTTTGCCTTCGCTCTCTGAAAGTTCACCATCATTACATGACTGTCCAATTTCTCTACGGAACATACAGGACAACAAGCCATTCTTCGATTCGGAAAGAGCACCTCCGGCTATGCCGCTTTCTGAAGAGCCGCGTGGCACCGTGGGTCGCGGGTTCGAATACTCCGGCAGAAACTGACGACGCAGTAGCATCAGTTAGTAGGCCAATGAGGCCAGTAGCGACCCCAAGAGGAGATCGTTACCATTGGCCTAGGATGATGGGTTCTTTTTCTTCTGTCTTCGCTGTTTTCCTTCCAGCTTTTTTTTTTTTCAGAGTTTGCTTTTTTTGGTTCGCTAAGTACCTCAGAGCCGGTCACGTGCCTCGCGGCGCACGTGGCTCTCTAACACGGTTCCACATCACCCGCGGAGGGTGCTTGTTATTCTTCAGGATAGGGGGCACCCCGGGATGGGAGTCCGCCCTATGAATACAGGAAGGACTCGGAGTCCGTTCCTCTCACATTTGGCGAGGGATCTCCTCTGATTGGGGGGGTATCGCACCTCCCACCCTGGTTGTCTCCGGAAGGAATCTCCTTCCTCATTCTCTCCGGAATGACCACCCCAGAAGGGGGGTGGTCCTCTCCATTTCATTTCAGAGGTGTCCGTGAGGGGACTCCTGCTCCATCTTGAAACCGGAAAGGTCCCTCGGTGAGGGGGTCCGCTCTCCGTTGCACGACAGGTGGGGGAACTCCCCACTCCTTTATTCCTGGGAAGACCCGAAGGTCAATTTCCCATTGTTCCAGCCTTCATCGGGGGCCTCCGGCTGAATCCACCACCGGTGCCACGCCCGAATGATTAGGCCAACCAGCGCCATTGCAGGAGAAACTCGGAACCCGACGACGCAGTGGCGTCCGTTTCTGCCGGAGTATTCGAACCCGCGACGCATGGTGCCACGCACGGAAGCCTTAACCACAAAGCCTCTGACGCGGGCAAGGCCTGGCGAAAGAACAGATATTCTGCATAAACTTCCTTCTTCCAAACAGCGACTTTTGCAAATCCTTGATTTCACGGCGTTTCTCTCTGACATACCCTTCCTACAGCAGACGTATCCGGGTCGCGACCACAGGATCTACGCCATGGGGCGACATCTGTTCCACTCAATGGAGTATTCTGGAATGACTGCCTCTCGCTGAATGAATTGATGTGAGGATTCCTTGGAAGAAAGAAGTCTTCGTGTTCGGATGTTGGCCGGACCCCGTACACGCACATCCAGCAGGGAGTCCCTCGAGTGTGCAGTTTGCTGGTTCTCTTCCAGAACTCACGCGTGTCCCTCTCCAAGGGAACCCATGCTCACTGCCCTTAGGCGTCTTGCTGCCTCTTTCTTGAGTTGGATGAACAGCGAGGAAAAAAAAAATTCTGTTGTATTCTCTTCTCGATGCAGATAGCAGAGCGTTCAAAATCAGCCTGCCGGAACCAAGGTAGTTCCGTCAATCGGATTTTGTTGGCTTAAAGCTGAAAGAGACTGCTGACTGGGGAAAGGAAATGCTGGTCGACTAAAGGCTTGAATTCTATGATGAGTCGTTCGAACGAACCTTTGGAATGGGAATCATCTTTGCAAGAGCTGTGAGGTGGATTTCGCGTTGTCCATTTGGCGCGTAACAAACTAGATGGTGCTCAGGTCAATCTTTCATGTTAAGGTCGCGCAGGAAACAAATCACTCGTGTAAACAAAAAAGCGTGCAGAATTGTGGGAGTGCATCCGAAGCAAAAGGTTCGACAGATCGCCCGAAAGCGAAGACCCAAACGTGAACGAGAAGTGATAGCACGCCAAATGGGACCGCTCCCAGAAACAGGTTCCAGATGGGTCTACATTCTGCCAATGTGGAGAATTCAATGTCGTTTCTGATTTTGAACCGGTACAAGATCGTGCTGTTTGCAAAATAGAGATTCTTTGCTCAATCATGTGAGAATCGTCTTCTGATCTCATGTATACGCGCTAAAAACAGGACTAGGGAAAATAAGAGCGCTCCAATATGGGGAAGGAGAGAGGGCATTCCCAATTTGTCTGAATTATGGAATCTCTTTATTCTGCCCGTAGCTGCTGAAGAAAACTTCATCTTCCTTGAAAACTCGTAAAAGTCGCCCGTGACTTTCGCCCGGACAGCTCAGTCGGCTGATGTGCTGCACTGAAAAGGTCATTTCAGGTGGTTTCTGCTTCCGGACTACATGAGGAACCCAGTCCAGGAGAGACATTCTCCCGAGAACGATCGATGGACCAGTAGTGGCGGTCACTTTAACTGGATGATCCAGGAACGGACAATGTCATTTTCACATTTCCGGATGAACATGTAGACGGGACGGTTGTCATAGACAGGAACGCTGATGCCTTGGTCATAAGAAAATTTGCTTCCCGGTTTTCCTGACAAACGCTTCCGTTGATCTTCAGCAGCCGAAGAAAGCACGATACTCCATAGATACCACAGTTCAGCTTTGGAAACTGCTCAGTGAGCAGCCTGAAATTCACATTCCAGAATCCACGGAAGGGTGCCATTCCTCGCCGTTCCCGTTTTATCAGTTTAAAACCCTCTCCATTGCATCCAAAACCGCTCTCCCTGATCTCTAGTAATAAATTCGGATTACCTAGAGTCTGCTTGTTTGCACTTTTAATGATTTCAAGACAAATTTCCCTCAAAGACGCTACCTCTAGGAAGAGGATTTAATTTGATCAGCTCCAGGGAGAAAAAAAAAAAAAAACCCGCTTACCTTTCTGTATACATGCCAAATGATACTCAACTTGATGATTATTTGAATAATGACACGTAATATGGATGGTTTCGTATAAGCCCTGCACTATTCATGTTGTGCAAAATCATCCCGGTGCGGTGCCGTTTCCACGTCTTCGAAGTCTTCCGAAGGATTGGATTTGCGCGAAAGCCGCTTCCAGAATCCAGTATCTTCGGGAGACAGTGCAGCATACCCGCTCCCTGGATGGTGCGGTCCAACGAACCGGTCAGCACAGAGAAGTGACCGGAGGCGCACAGATACCCGTGCACAGAATGATTTGTTGACTTGATGGTGATCCAAATGCGCGCTGTGGATATGAAATTCCCGTGAGCCCTCTACGACCACGCCGCACCCGTGTGAAACTGGACACTGGCGTTTGGAGAAGTCCGTCTGTTTGCCTCAGTTTGCAAGCTGGACGTTTCCGATCTTGGGACTTTCGTGCTTTCCTCATCCACATATCCCACAGCCTTCATTTTTGAAAAACGAGTTCTTCAGTTCATAAATCCTTGCTGCTGATGGCGACCTCTCGGAGTACAGCAAGCATTTATCCCTTTTTTGTATACGAAACACGGCGCAGCTGCTGTTGTAAGAATGCGGTTGATACAAAATGGGCAGTTGATAAGCGCGGCCTTTTGCGTTTCTTAGACCCTTCGCAGCACTCATATTTTCGATTCTTTTGACAGGAGGGCGTCTCTTCCGTCAATCGTTCCCTGAAGATTTCATAAAAGTGAATGAAGCAGACACGCGTGATGCGTGGACTCCCGAAAGCTGCTGCGCAATAGCACCTCCAAAACGCACGAAAAGTCGACCCGAACCGGGGTGACCACACTAAACATAAAAGGATGCAGTCTTGGAAATTTGACACGCACGCCGAACAGGCAGAGCCAAGGGAAGGAGGGAGGTGTACGCGTCGGTCGGAAATCCCGGCTCAGGAGAATCCTACCCCACCCACGGAGATCGCACGGGGGTGTGCCTGCTGCATGAGCCCGGGAAAAAAACCAAAGACTCTGCATAAATTTGCTTCAGAACAGAAACAAATATCTTAGCCCGCACGCCCACCATCGTGTGACGTGGACTCGGGCGGATTCCTGGAAAAGAGCCTGCAGCCCATCGAAAAGAGATGCTTGCGTGCTTCCATGTTACCTCGTGCGCTGAGATTGCCCTCATCAACCCTCGATTTGAGTTCCTCTGAGCCAAAATGAGTCCTTGCTGTAGAGGAATCCGTGCTGAACAGACCGGTACAAACGGAGAGCTCAGTGCTTGAGAAGCAGAATCCCCGATTGGTGATGTTTGGCGCGACTGCTAGGAAAGGGTTTAGGCGGAAGCAAGGCGGACCTACTCCCCGTCTAGAAGGCGCATGAAGGAAAATTCTGACCATCACGGTGTGGGAACGTCCTGATGACTTCTCGGGAAGACAACTGCAGCATTCCTAAGAGGCGTTGGGAGGGCTTCAGAAGGGCTTGTTGCCGACGCCAACCACCAAGGGTAATCCACATGCAACTAATGAATGGGGCAGCAAAGCTTCTACGAACCCGAACCTGGTGGCTCTGTAAAGAGGACATAAATCAACTTGAAAATGGGAAAGTTGAAACCACCTGTTGCTCACGAGTCGATAATGCGGAAGGCCGGTTCATGGATGATCTTCGAAGTTGGGATGAGGGTGGGTGAGGTTGGGTTTAAAAAAATCCCGAATGTCTCGAAAAGTCTCGAAAGATCGTAAGGAATAAATACATATGTTTATTATACATATTAATGCATATATATTTATGTATAGATTAATGCATATAAAGATTAGAAGAAATAAATATATACGTTTATTATAGATAGTAGTTATTTAATGAGTATTTATATTTAATATGGATTAACATAGAAATTATTACCGTATATATTGATTAATGTAATCAATACGTTATTGATATGCATATTAAAGTTTATAAAAAATAAATAGATACGTCTATAATCAGATATTTATAAATCCATTTAATACATGTCTACCAAGCATATACAATAAATATACATGTTTGTTTTTTATAATCCTCAATATATATTAAAATAAACTGTTTATTCATAAATGTATATATTAATATGCATTACATTAGTTTCAATGATCGTTCGGGATTGCGCCGTTCGTGATTCTGACCGGCATCTCTTAGGGAGTGAATGCAACTGCTAAGCCATCGCTAAGCTTCGGCTATATATGGATATAGCTCGGCTGTAGTAGAGATAATTACTAGAGGAGTTTCCCTGGTAAGTGATAATCTGCTAGAAACTTACCTTTTTAATGTTGCATATCGTTGATTTGATCATATAGGAGTAATTAGTTTTCCCAATAAGTTGAGAGTTCTAATCAGGATGCAGCATGAAGAGGAATAAGAGTGAACTACGATATGTAAAATTTGGATGCATAAGTGTGATTTTTTATTGAAATAGGATTCAATATAATAATCGTCGAGTACAAGTCACCCATCGCTCTAATGTAAGATTAGATAAGTTGTAGCATAGTAGATGTGCCGGAAAGTGTATCTGGGCAGGGAAGGGGGTAAGATTTGTCGGGGCAAAGATTTCTTCGGCATTGGTAACTATGTTTTTTCTTTTTTCTGTTGAATTGCGCTGTGAAATTGTTGGTAAAAAATTGAATTGGGTGTTGATAGAGGGAAGTACCGAAAAGGAGATGGTAAATAGGTTAGGAGTGCTGAAGGTGGTCATCTTTTGCATCAAAAAACAAATTGATATTTACTATCCGGATGTTCAAGAGTTGAATAGGATGACTGCTATACGTAGCATAACAGGGCCGAGTTTTATTTAGGGGTGATGTGCCAGCAAATTAGCATTTCAGTTATTAATGGGTAAGGAAGCTGCTAAGAAGAGGAACAGGAGCCTGCCGCTAGCACGTTTTCTCCCAAAGGTTTAAAAAGGCGAGAAGGACGAATTTGACAGGGGAGCAGATGGTCAGATTGGGATCGGGATATGAACAATGGAAGAGCTTTGCTTTTTTTTGGTTTCGAGAGCAGGGATGCTGCTGGAACTCAGTAGTAAGAGGATAGAAAGAGGCACGTGCTCTTCGATCGACTATGAAGCATCGAAAACCTCGCAGCGGCGACATCACCAGAGGCGTTCAGGAGGTGCGACTGGCTCTCGCGCTGGTCCATTCAATTGAATTGCGCAAACATGATCGTCGCATGCAAGTGCTGAGCTTGCTGCTCCAGCCGTCACCACTGCGGGCCAGGAACTTTGGTCTTCGAAGCCCCCCTCAGGCCAGGCATGAAGAGATCCATGAAAGAGTCTTGCGGCGAACTGGAAGGGTCCCAAGGTGTTGATGTTTCGAACCCGGTCATGCCGGGATGCTTGCTCATAGTAAAGAAACACGCATTCACTTGCCTTCGAGGCACCAGCCGGGGCGCTGACACGGGGGGTTGGTAGCCAACAGGAAAACGAGCTCGGTGAGGAGAGGTTCCGGTAACATGTGATGGCGAGAAAGCACCGGGAGCAAACATTTATCTTCTCCGGGAAACGAGAGAACCGTCCGCCCTGCTTATTGCCTTCTCGCGACCCAGGAGGCGCCTTCTCGACTTGGAGACGGAGGCAAGGCCACCTTGCTGCCCTCTGCATCAAAAGTAGGATGAAGCCGAGTGACTGGCCGTCTTCTGGTGCTGTCTCTGCACCCACCGCATAGCGAATCGCGTCTGCCGCTCGGATGCAGCACAGCATTCACAGCGGTCCGGAGGTCGAGAGTCCCTGCGGAGCAGAAGAACTGGGAAGCCCCAGGGCGGGGAGAATGCTGCCACTAGAGGGGAGGAATGAAACCATTTAGGAGAATGGTGGGGATCACTCGTACATCCAGGAGAGGGAATTGCCTGGGTGCGAACACTCGGTGTCATGGCGTTCCCGGGCAGCAAGCTCGGCTTACCGAGTCCTGCCACGAAGCAGGAGACCTTCCTAGCCGGACAGCTACTGTCATCACGCTCATATATGGAGGACAGTGCTGCGGCTAAGGTGGATCGTGTCCATCTCTTGGGATGCACGTCTTGCCTACTGAAGAGGCACTATTCCAGGGCATTGGACAGGATGGAGCAGTTCTGTGCTGGTCCAAAAGGCGTGCATCCACGGCATCGCTTCAGCAAGCATTGCAATCCAGCGGAAGGTGGGAGGTCCATGGGTGCATCCGCTGCAGCGAGACCGAGTCCTTCGAAGGATAACCACAAGCCCTTTATCCTGCTGTGATTACGGAGTTTAGAACCGAATTTGCCGCTCCCTCGCTGCTGTCTGGACTTGTACTTCCAGTTTTGCCAGCATCATGTTGAGTCCAGCATCACGATGCAGAGGCAGCAGGTCCTTGAGAATTCTCCGCACTCCGCTTTCCGAAATGCCGCTGCTGGAACTGCAGGAGCGGCCTCCATCCGTAGCAGAGCAGCAACTTTCCAGAATGCTTTTCGATTTAATCCTCCTCCTTCCTCCTCCCCCGCAAATATGCGGCAAAATTATTGTATGAAATGCTGGAGTTGACAGTAAATACATGTGGCTTAGAAATCATCAGTCGATTAAATATATTTATGGTCGTTATATGACTAGTCGTTTCGTTTAATCAAGCATTTACATAACTTTGTTCAAAGGGATCGAATACTACGGGAGGGGGCTCAAGGGTCATTTCCTACCCTTTCTTTTAAGATCAAAAATTCAGATGATTCATTCATTCCGCAGAAACTTGAATGCAACAAATCGCAACGCCCGCGGCGCTCTCGCCTGTGGTCGATTCTTTCTTTCCACACAGAACGTGAGTGAGTTTGAGCAAGGCAAGAGAAAAGCACAGGACAGTCTACGGAACCGGCGGCCGTCGAGTACTGAGGAATCGTTCGCCTCCTTAGAGAACGGGGGCTCACGAAAAAATCTTTCACATTGCCCACGCCACCCGAAGGCGCGTGTAACCCTTCAAGCTGGGGAAGTGTGGCTCCGAAGGAACTACCCTATGAATCCAGGAAGGCTCCGGAGGGAGCAGTCTCTCTCACGCTTGGTAGGGAACCCAGAAGGGAGCCATCTCTTCCTTATGGTCTCCGGAGGGACCATACGGTTTGTGGGAACTCCTCCTCACTTCTTCTCCGAAGGAAACCCAGAAAGGATCCACTCTTGGAATTTCTTCTCCGGAGAGAGCTCCTGGAAAGATCTGCTTCTTGTTTCCCTCCCTGAAGAGAATCCCTAGGGGACTCTTCCCGATTTCTCTGAAGCGCGCTTTCCCGAAGGGAGCAGCGCGTTTCTTACACTATGGAGAGGTAACTAGCTCCGGGGTGAGCGATGGAGGGTCCGAGGGAGGGATGACCCCATTTTCACAGCCGGGAAAACCGGCTCCTTGAGGTCCTGGAAGGACCGCGAAGGGTCAACTTCCAATCCCGGCCAGTCAACGGGGGAATCCAGGGGTTTCCGGCATTCGCCAGTGCCGCACCCGATGCCTATAGGCGAACCAGCGTCGTCCTTTGGAGGTGACTGGAAACCCACGATGCTCACCCCATTTCTCTGGCGTCGAACCTGCACGTGGGGATTCGCACCTGCAGCGCTCGGTGCCAGGAGGCCGCCAAGGCGGGTAAACTTGTTCTGTGACTCGGGAATCTCATCGTTTCTTTTCTCCACGAGGGGAGCTGTTTCCATAGAATCAAATCTCCTCTGGCCTGCCTATCGCCAGTCGTGCTGTGCATCCTTTCCGAGTGCTAGGCGAAACGGATGCACCCGTTTCGATTCCAGGTGTCACTGCTTGCCCGCGCCTGTGATCGCGTCCTCAGTCACTTCTTTGAGAGATCTCAGAAATCTCATCTGCTGCCTGCATGTGAGAGCAGTCTCAGCTCTGGGGACCGCAATGAGTCCTTCTGTATACTATTAGGAGTACCCAAGGATTTGACCGGTACCCACACGGTTGCCGATGCGGGCCATCGAACTGCTTCTTCCGTCAAGGCAAGTGCCGTGGTTGTTTGGGCTTTCCGTGAGATCTGAAAGCGTACCTACAGCATAAGGCAGGATTCAGTTAAAGAGCATTGAATGAGGCACTGCTGGCTTCCGTTCGAAGGTGCTGCATCTTCAGCTGACTGGAAACCTGTCGCATAAAAATTAGCACTGTTCAAGGTACCAGTTGGATTTTGTTCCAAATGTAATCCCCTCACTTCTGAAGGTATCACGAACCAAGATAGGTTGGCACTAAAGAAAAATCCCATTAAGGGAGGCAAAAGAGACTTTCGGATCCGAAAACATCAAGTCACACAGGAAACCAATACACATGACACGGAGTCAGGGTACAGAACTGCACTTCACTTCGAGGAAGATAAAGAATCGTTTAGCTGCGTCCAGGAGATAGAGAGGAAAGAATGGATTCACTCTTTGTGTAATTCTCCAAGGTAGGGGGTGCCCCGGGAAGGATCTGCCCTGTGAATCCAGGGAGGGTTCGGAGTCCGTTCCTCTCATGCCTCTCACCCCGGAATAGAAGTCACTCTTGTCTCCTAAGGGGAACCCTGAAGGGAATCTCTTTACTTATTCTCTCCGGAGGGACCCTCTGAGGGGTCAACTCCATTTTGCTTCTCCGGAGGGAACCTGGAAAGGATCCGCTAGTGAAAATTTCTTCTCCGAAGGGAACTCGCAAGGGAACCGCTCCTGTTTGCTTTCTGAAGAGAACCCCTAAGGGACGCTTCCGAAATTCGGAAGGACGCAGCTTCCCCGAAGGGATCGGCTCGGTTCTCTGCAGTCTCTGGAGAAGTGGCAACACACTGCCTCCGTCAGTACGACGCGGAGGTTTCCCGGGGGTCTGCCACTTCACAACCGCAGGGGTCAACCCGCTCCTCGATTCCTGGAAGGACCCGAAGGTCGACTCCCATTGTCCCAGACCTCATCGGAGGCATCCGGTTCGAACTGCTACCAGTGTCTCACCCGAATGAATGTAGGCCGACCAGCGTCATCTTGCAGGAGGAACTCGAACCCATGACGCACTCGGAGTCGATTCGTTTCGGAGTATTCGAACCCGCGATGCCTGGCACCACGCGCAGAGACCACCGTAACCACAGGGCTTCCGGCGCGACATGACGACGTGAAGAACCCGTATTTCATGGTTGCTTTCACTTCTTCCGTGTCACAGTTTCATTTGGCTGCTCCTGTAGCTCTCTTCGCATTTGCTCGACGTTTGATTCCACCTGATTCTCAAGTGGCTGATTCATGGACCCATTTGCTCTGCTTTTGTACATCTCACGCTGAAATTTTGGACAGTGATGATGCATTTGTCAAAGCAAATGACGTAAACGAAATTTCTGTACCGAAATTTCTGCACCGACAATGTTTGAAGCATACACATTCCCTAAGCTTTGTACTGAAGACATGCATTCTGAAGATATGTCCCATCAGGTCAGCCGCTCCCTAGGGAAACCTTGTCGAAAGATTCCTTCGCCTCCACAGGGTCGGAATTGAGACGCGAGAAAGTAGCAGGAAACGCCGCCACTGGATGGCTTGGAAGACCTGAAAGTTTTGAGAAGGTTAAAGAGTCTGCCTCGAAATAAGATGACTACATGTTCAGTTGGAATTGGAATACCGATCTTGGGAGGCAAAAGCTCACTTGCCCTATGCAAATTGCGCAAATCTTTGCTGAGGAAACGTGAAATACTTTCCTTTGCTTTTGTTTATGCTTGAGTTTTGCGAACAAAAAAAAAGGCAGCAGTAGGATTTCAGCAAGGATAGTCCTTGGGACTTTTCCGCTGAGCTACAGCTTCTATGACTGGTCAAGTGCAGATCTAGCATATCTTCCTTTCCAACAGGAAGTATTGGACTATTTCATAATATCATACTACAAGAGGCGCACAGAATCTCTGTTCTGACGGGCGTGGCAGCTTCCCAAGATTCCTTCCCTTAGGAAGATTTTCGTTTCCTTTGTTTTCAATTTTTTTTTTCTTCATCTTAGAAGAGAATGAAGCTTAAAGATTGCAGCAAATCGAAACACAGGATATCGCAACACATGATAAGCATGATGAACTAAGCAATCTTTAAATATCATCTGAAAAATACGTTCAGCCATTTTAGGAACGGGATTCACACAGTGCACTCACTTTTGGCTACAGGGCCGGGTAAGAACTCGGTGATAGACTCACATGGCATTACAAGATTAAGCAAAGAAAAATACTTGTAAAAACGATGTATCTTCGTGCCCTCGTATCCAAGCAATCATTAGGGGAAAATGATTCTTTGCTCTTTCTTCCATCATTGTGTTGCAGTGCCGTTCCTTTCATTAAAAGGTGAAAGCTCAACACGTATCTCAAAGAATATGACTCAAAAAGATGAAGGCGATAAAAAAAAAAAAATCAGTTTTGGTTTGCTAGACTTCAGAAATGCTCCTTGAAAAAAACTTCCTTCCCAGCAGACGAATTCCCGAAATTTCCTACTTCAAACCGCTTGTCTGAGTAAGCCAAGAACCTTTATTAGACGATTCAAAACGTGAGTGATCACAAGTGACTTTTTATTGGGACCAATAAGTCAATCGAGTTTCTTCGTGCTCCTCAAGGCACGCTAAGTGAAGCATCGTGATGATTTTGTGGAGGATTTGGACGGCAGAAAGAGAATGCTAGATCACATGCCAGAATTGAGTCAAGATCGTGGGACATCACTCGAGAAGCACATGAAGCATGAAAACCTTAGTGCTGCCAGTCATCTTGACGAAGCTTCTTGAGAAGAATTTGCGATTTCGGATCATAAGAGCTACTCTTTTGACGTCAAAATAAATTTGTAAAGGATAAGGAACGATTGTGAAAGAAGCGATTCGAATTCTTGGAATAGCGCCTGAAAGTCCCTAATATGAGTACGAATGGTCGTTCCAATGAGCACTTGGACCATATAACCTTCAGTTAAGAGGCGTTAAATTTTCCTTCCTACACTGAAAGTCATCGTATCTCTGGAATATGATCCACACAAGGATTACAAGTTCAAATCTCTATCTTAAAAGCAACATTATTTGAAAAACTCGTGCTCGTTCAGGTTCTTCAGCAGCAATGGAGCTCAAGCTGGAAGTGTACTGGAGCTTTCTATTGAAGTAGCAAGAAGGACATTGGAAGAAATACGAAGGGAAATTAGTTATGTGTACGATCGACAAGGAAGGAAAACAGAAGTCCCGGGAAACCAAAAAGAAATACAAACCGATCGGTCGGTGTGGAAAGCAGGAATTTGCAAATGAAATCAACGGGTTCATTAATAGGGTAATGGATCTCTGGAAAGATGAGATGTTGACGGTTCGTAGGCTGATGCTGGAATAATTGGGAATGGGAAGATGAAAATGGAAGCAAAAAGTATGATTGTGGCATGTGAGTAGGGAATCACAGCTTGCTTGGGAAACTTTCACAAACTGGAAATCGGGCGGAAGAAACTACGAAGTGTCAAGGGCGAATGGAATGACGGCACATCGTGAAGATCTGCTGCTCAACTCTGTTTCGGGAAATGTATCGGAAGGAAGATAGAGGCATCGTTCCTATAAAAAAATCCAGCTAAGTTTATTGATAAAGAAGCAGCATCCATTGCAAGGTTTGCAAGACAGAAGTGCTCTTGAGTAAAGACTTGAAAGCCAAACTGCCCCGTGGTCAGAAGTAAAAGAGTTATCTCTTTTAGTTACATTTTGGTGCACTGTGTTTCCGTTGAAATAGAATGAACTTTCCTTATTATGATAAATTCTTCATAATAATAATGCTTTTCTTCATACTAAATGAATGTAGAATGTGGACAGATATATTAAAGTAATGTAGACAAATGTAGACATGTAGACAAATATGTTAAAACTCCTAATTTTCATTTGTTTGCAAAAACATAGACCGACAGATACATAATGCAGAATTCTTTTAATGTATAATATTTATTGCATTCTTTTCTATTTTTCTCATTTATTAATAGACGTGTTTAAAATATTTGCAATGTCCCTTGATGTGTAATATGTGAGTTGTTTTAATGTATATAAGAGGACAAGCATTTTTTTTTTTTTTTTTCTGAGAATGCAGCAGTTTGATATCTGCTCAATCTTTAAAAGATTGATTTTCCCGACTGCGACATTTTTTTTTCAGACATTTTGCCAACAGGCATCTCTCAAGAGGTGGCAAAGCACAGATCAAGAGAAGTTTCGTCATTCTTCCGGTAATCAGAGCAGCAAAGGTGTATGAAAACAGTCATTCCTGATCAGCAAAGAAAGCTGAAAAGCTGCTGAGTGTTGGCAGACACAACGAGGAAACACGGCTGAAGTCTGTTTGATGCGCACGCATGAGTCGATCCTTTTTCCGATAATCTGGAGCACTTTGAAGTTGTCTAATTGATTTATTCCTTCCTTCCTCTCCCTTCAGCTCTGCCTCACCCCTACTTTGTTTCTTGGATCTTCGAGTTACTTTCCTTTCGGATTCCCTCCGGATCTTCCAGAGCTGTTTTCTTCTCGGTTCTGCTTACACCGAAAGCCCTTGAAGGGAAGTACGAATTCGGAGATGCTCACCTGGGAAAGGATCTCTTTCGGAAATGCAAATGGGCTGACCTCTTGACACTCACAGCAATATTACTCTCCAGTTCCCTTGATTTTCCGGCTCCCATGTGACCTGTGGTAAGTGCCAAGGTGTCTTGGTTTGCCGCCCTTGCCATCGTCCTGAGTTTGGCAAGCGTGATGGAGCCCGCCCCACAGCTATCAAGGAATTTCACGAAAGCCTTGTTATCCACGTGAGGTAATCGTAAAATTTGAGGGTTTTCTGAGACCGCGAGGGTTTATTCCGCTGACGGAATAATTGCTCACTTGCTTGAAGGAGAGTTTTTTCGCAGATCCCTGAGCGCCTTCGCTGATATTCACATTGCTGATGGCCTTGTTGAATCATAGCGGAAGCTCACCATTCTTTTAATATATAATATGCCACGCGTCAGAAAAAGATGCGTTCGTACGATGTCGAATCTGGCCGGTCAGTGGGGTCATTTCGAGCAATCTCATCGAAATGCATTTCTGCACAGAAGTTCCTGAAAGATCAAAGGGATGACAGAGAGAAAGAAGCTAGATTTACGCATAGGTGCACATTTGAAGCTCGGAAAGCGTGAAGGGGGAAAAGAAAACGCAGATACACAACTGCACGGGCTCTTGACAACGTGTTTTTTTCTTCTCTTTCGTTCGGCGATGAACTCTTCCAAAAATCTGAGAACTTCTGAGAGTGTGACTTTGAGTCCCCTGAAGTCTAAAAGGCTTCCAGGGATGCGGATGACTGTTTCCATGGACGTGGGCCTGCCATTCTAGTCCTTGTCTCGAGAAGCGTTTCACTCTTGGGCCATGCCTTTGCTTGATGGATTGAAAACGGCTTGCAAGACTCATCTGCAGTGGGATCAGAAAGTAAGGTTCAATGAGATCCGGGATCTTCCGGTGTTGATCCTCTTCCGGCGTTTACCTGACCCGGTTCTGGTGCCACGTTCCTTAGAACCCATCTGGGCGATTTTCTTACAGATACCTCAACTAATCAAATGTTTCAAAAGAGTCGCGATCCACCCAAGGTCAGCAGCTATTTTACGCGCATAGATGTCTGTCAGCTCGTGCATTTCAGGGCCTTGTTACTGCAAGAGATAGTCTCCCCACTTCGATACAGGTGTTAAGCTGGAAACCGCTCTTTGTTAGTTCCTCTACGCACAAAAGTCTTCCTCTGAGGCTTCTGGTCTGAACATCCCCTCCAAAGATATGAAGACAAGCTGACTCCAGAGGAAGTAATTCACTCATGCAAAAGAAATGCTCCTGCTCTTCCACCGTTCTCTTTGCCATTAAGGTTAAGAAAAGCACTGGTGAATCTGCTTGTCTCTCTCTCTCTCAAATCAGAGCTCAATTTTTGATAGAAAGCATTCTATCAAAAGGTGAGAATGCTTTCCTAAACTTCTAGTAGATTGTGTTGCTTCTGCAGGCTTCTCAGCGTGGTTACCTCGACGGTTTCAGATTCGAACCGTGGCATTCGAATTGAACATTTTAAGATACAGACGTATTTGTATGATGGGTGAACGTTACCGTGGGACAGGATAGACTGAGTAGTATTTTGCCTGCATCCCTTTCTCAGGCATATAGCAAAATCATCATTTGATACGAATAGGATTCGCTGTGCCGAAATGGGTTTGGTGAAATAGCCCTGCTGACTTTAGAAGAGAGTTACAGTGAACCATGCAGAACTGCATTATCAGAGTGTGTACTGACGTGAGCGGTTCAAAAATCAAATACCCGAGTTTCACTCTGTGAATTCCAATATAGCATGAACCAGCTCATCTTCAGGTTGTTCACTAAAGAACGAACAGGCAGAGATTCCTATTTCCCGATTGCAGATGCCCTTGATAGGGAAAGGCAACATCTTGAAATGCTGCAGGTCATTTTGCACGTTCAAGATATTCGAGTGAAGCTCTGTTAAAATTGGATGGTTTCAGTACTAAATACGCCAGCATTCCTAAAAAAAATGTCTTTAAAACACGATCACTCAAACAACCTTAGTTCTTCAGGAGAAGGGCCACACCATCAACACAAGGACTGTGCTTAGTCCTGAGATCAAATAAAGCCATCGAACGACCTTTTCCTCCTCTTGTCCCTAGTTGCTTATGGAAGATGTCAAACACCGGCGTCCACTGCTGTACCACAAACCTGAGCGACCTTTGCCACTGCTTCTGTCGGAGATGACAAAACATGGGGAATAGAAAATACGGAATTCATTCGGCTAGAAGAGTCAAAACTCATGCAAGCCCTTTCACAAGGTGGAATGGATAAGGAAACATTTTCCAATGCCGGGAATCCAGCTAACTTTGCCTTCGAGGGTTTCGAGGTCATCCGTTGCCCTTCCTTCACCCCTTTGGGCACCGGAATTACGAAAGCGGGACTCAATCCCAAAACTAGTAGCGCTGTGTACACGCAGGGAGCTGAGACTGGAGTTTTGAGACTGCTCCGCGTTCTCCGTGACTTTTTGTTGTCAAGAGAACGATCAAGGAGGACGCGATCTAACCTTCGTGGCAGCAGCGTAGCGATCTTAACAAGAGTTTCGAAGCAGCCTCAAAAAACGAAACTCCATCGCTAAATCATCGCCGAGCCACAAAACGATAAGGGTCACCCTGGAAACGAGCTTCTTGGATAGGAGCAGTTGCGAAAAATCCGTCAGGCGTGTCGGATCAAGGAATTCCGATGGAAGCGATGAAGGAAAAGACCGTATGCCACTTGGATGTTTGGAAACGTTTTTGATCGGGCCCATGGGTGGGAAGCTCGCTTGGTCATTTCAGACGACAGGTCTGCCCAATTGCAACGACTGGGTCCCGGATGCAGCGAGCATTGCGGATAACCGGAGGCAAAAATTTGCTTCTTGGTCCGAGGTCGTCCCTTCTACGCCCCTGCATGAAGTAATCCGAAAGAGCTAACACCGTTTCAGGCAAAGTTGGGTATGAATGGAGCCTATAATCTACTATACGCGTCCATAATAAAACCAATCTGGTAATTGCCAGTCGTTCCAATGTTGCGGACGCAAAATGAACGCTTCTTGCTACGTCCTCCGCGAAGATGAAATATTTTGGCTGGTCATTCCGTTCGCCTAGCATGTCGACTCGTGCTCGAGAGCAGCGACACTTCGAGGCTTCTCCTTTCGTCAATTCAAGCTGTCCCTATGCATTTTTATATAAGTCATCAAAAATCGACGGGACGAGATTTCTGTTTCGCGTCCGTTTCGAACGAAACGGCGGGGAAAAGGCGAGCCGGGTGTGATCTGGATTTGCAACTGCACGGCACCGTCGGAGAATTTCGAAAGGGATGCAGCCTCCCTGCGGTTGAGTCACTCAGGGACGGCAGAAACGAGTGCTGTAGGGCAAAGAGACTGGCACGTATTCTCCCGAATGCTCATTATCACATTAACATTGTAGTTTTGAACTCGTCAACTGAAGCTGAAGCTAATTTTTCAGGGAGGAGCGAGGTTGAGGACCGTCTTAAACTAATCTTTATCCCCAAGTGGTTCCTCCGAACGAAAGGGTTTGCTTTTTACCTTCCGTGCTTTGATGACGTGCAGACTGTTGCATGGATTAACGAAGTACATTAAACATGGATGCGGAAAAATTATATGTTAAATTCCACACGTAGTTTATTTTTGATGAATGATGGACATGCCAAAGCACGGATTCATGGAGCCTCTGCTTCTATTGAAGCCGCGGATTTTGACGATAGGATTTGCTGATTGATCAGGAGAAAGCCAAATCTTCCAGGACAAGTATCACCATGGTATACTGGGCAGCAGCTCATCTAGAATCAGATGCACGATCTGCTCTTCCTGCAAGTTTCCCCGAAAGCAATTGGATGCATGGACCATTTTCATAGTCTTCTAAAATTCTAGAGCCCTTACGAGCTCATGTGTCTTAAAGGCAAGTCGGGAAGCAAGCTGAAGGAAAATTGCTGTTATATTGTCGTTTTATGTACTATGAAAACCATTAATCACTCCATGCTCCTTCCTAAGCAGAAACTTATTTCTAATAATATGTATATATGCTGAGCGCGCACGCGTCATCTATACTCTTTCATGCATACATACATAAGCATATCTGTGTTCATATGCATGTATGTATGTATATGAAGAAGCAGTCATGCTCATTTGAAAATTTTTCGAATTACTCATAAGTTTTTAAATGGTCTAAAAAGATTACAAGCACGATTGCCTTATCTTTCTTCTCTTTCAATTCTTGTAAAAAGATTTACAACCATTAAAAAAAAAAAGGGAGGAAACGAATGTGCTGCCGAAACGTAGCTCTTTCCCCTGTTTTACCTGAAGAAATAAATGTGCTCCCTTAAGCCACTATCACATACCTACACTTAGACAAAAATCGTCACATGCTGCAGGAGGCCCCAAACCACGTGCATTTTCACTCCTGACTTCCTTTGAGTAACTGTTTTAAAAGTTACCCACGATGATCGCGAATGCATTTAGAAACCTCAAATAGCTTCTTTCCATTCTTTCGCTTCCGCTGCTCATGCGAGAAATTTCTCATCTCGGAGATTATCTTATTACCTTCGGGGTTCAAAGCTCCGCAACATCCCAGTCAAACAATGACCTTTCAAACGGCAAGTAAGTGCATGACCTAGAATCACAAGTAGCAGAATTCTGATAAGGGTGAAAGGTGCTGTCGCAGGTGGACGCAGCACAGTGGTCATCGTAAGTTGTGGTGAATGCTTCTTCCATTCCTTTGCAAGCTCGCTTTAAAATGGCGATGGGGAAGGGTTTCCGTGTCGCCATGGTTCTGCACAGCTTTCACAGATTTCAAGTTTTCAGGGTGAAAAAAGCATTGCCTTTACTGATGATTGGTAACATCGCAGTCCAAGGAGAGCTGGGAACAGAGGTGAACGATCCAAACAGCAAGAGAGGTGCTAGACTTGGAAGTGCCTGGACGCTTTCGGCGGCTCCCAAAGGCGCCGAAAACCAAACAGGAATGACCTTGGGAACAAAATTTAAAGATGTGATGCTCAGTTTCGTTAGAATAGCGTGGAGTGCCAGGAAGATACTAATAGGCTGAATTCCCCGGTGGGTTCCTAAAATCCTTGTTTCGGAATTCCCCGAAGGCTAGTATCAGACATAAGAAAAGAGTTACCAGGAATATTCGAGAGCAGTGAGGGTGTAATTACCTAGGCGGACTGATTGGGCTAAGATTTGGACGTGCGTACGCATATGGTTTAAGATATGAAAGAGCTGCTTCCTCTTCGAAGGCTTGCGAAGAAAGCGGCTTTGCATTCAACTTTCCAAAGACTTTTTCGAATGATGGAGATTTGCGAGCATTGAAATGCATCAAATAGGACTGTGTATTTACGAGAAATTAAAGACGTGGAATGTTTTAGATAAGATACGAGTCTTATCAGAAACACTAATGTGGAATTGAAAAGGCGGAATGCTGATCTGCTTGGCTCTGATGTGCTTCGCAAAGATCGTATGTAAACTCTGTTTTCAGCAGTCGTGTTGCATTTCCGATGAAATCACGATCTCTATGAAATCCATGCCAAATTTCGGCCATTCACCTTCCATTTCCGTCTACATCCTTTGATAGCTCCTCTGGGATTCTTTTCTTGTTAATCTTACGAAATTTCTCGCACATCAATCTCACAGAAAATTCTGTGCAAAGCGATATGTTAGAATACAAAACGCGGGAGAAGAATGAATCGAAAGTGATCCCGAAAGCGGTACTTGGAGTAATCTGTCTCGTTAGCTGTTTATCAAACTCAGGGAGAAATTGCTTTTTTGCTGGGACATCGCTTTCAAGAAACACTTTGGGTTTTCTGTTTTAAGCTTTCAATCAACCCGTTGCTTGGGAACCACAAGGTTCCTAACCTTAGGTTTCTCGGAATCCCGAAGGCATTGATAATGATCTCTGCCATAAGCGTATACCTAAACCGAAGTGGCTCTCCATTGTATACATCAGCAAATAAATTGAAATTAAAAAGAACAGGAAATCTTAGGATCTACGATATAAGCGATGCAACACAATGATTTCTTAAAAGATTCAGCGGGTGTTTAATCTTTATGGATCTCAGGAGATTGCTTTGAATCAAGAGTTGAATTGGAGCAACAGAACAACTGAACTCCATTTGTGATATATTAGCTAAGGGGCAAACAACTTGAATGTTTGTCCGATCTCCTTATTCCCCCTTCCCATGCTTGTCACTACTCCGTTAATATTACTTGCAAGCATGAGCACGACACAATGCAGATTTGGGATAATTGTAGTAGCCATATATGCAACAACATACTCTGCATGACCTCTTCCAATTGAGTACTAGTTATTCTAATTCCATCATTTCTAAATGACGAATAACCGTCGAGATTCCTCCTTGGGTTGAACGCTTTCACAGTATTGCCTTCTTAAAAAACACAATTGGTAAATATGATGTGAATTGAGCAGATACATCAATTGCTCTTGACTTGCTCCGTGACACTGGGACAGACAGAAGGCAAGGAAGCTACCTAGTTCTTCCAGAAGGAAACTTATCTCCATTCTCAACACTTTGTGCATGAGGTTTTTGTCTTTCAAAAGAACAGTTTTCACTTTCTGCAAGTCACAATGCTCTCCAGAAAATGAACCAAACAGCAGTTCAATTTTTTGGATAACTGAACAAGCAGATCGCTGCTTTATGAGTAAATGAGTGAAAAGTCCTCTGCAGAACCAGGTCATCCCGCGTCTTACGTCTTCAGGTTCCTTTAGTTCATTTGAGGTTCACTTCTAAATACCGTTTATGATTCTCATTCCTTCAGCTCCATGCGTTGATGGTTTGTGGGTCGCGGGATAAATAGGGAAGCCAAATAAACTCTTTCTAAGCTTTTTCTCGAAACTAATCGTAAAACGGAGCTCTCTTTGAAGTTCCTGAAAACCAGAACAATATGTTGGTGAATTCTTGAAACAGTTCTTGAGCTAAGATGCGGTCATCCTCTGCCAATGGGTATGGCTATTTTGTTCTCGGCCTTGCTAACTACATAAGAAACATCGCACCTAATAATTAAGATATTTCTCTCGAATGACGAACCAAACTACTATTTTCCGAGCGTTCTAAACACGGAAATTACCTGGTAATTAAAACTTGCAATAACGAAAGTCATTCTTCATTGAAACAAAATCAAACCAGAAAGTATTTGCTGAATATAAGATTTAGATTGGGATAATTATAATCGGACTTCCCATCACCAATCGAATTCTTTACATGAATGACATGGATATCGCAGTTTCCTTGGTCATTTAAATGGACATCTGCAAATGTGGAAGCCGAAACCGCCTCCGGAAGTGTCAGAGAATTTCTTTCTTTCATATCATTCAGGCTTATTGTGTGGACAGAGACTCCGACACTGGTCTCGAAACAGGGCGGGTCAGCATTGCCCCGGGCGCAGAAAGACTGAGCCCCCAACGCCCATCTTCATTGCAGCACGCAGGACAACGACTGGGAGCATGTGAGAAGAATCATGAATCGAAAAAGGTGATAGTAAAAGCATACTCTGAGGGCTGTTTGGAGGACAAAGTATCACTCCCATGTACAAACCTTTGTTGAGTTCAAACTGCCGTAAGGAAGAATGCTCTTAGCAGTCTTAATCACAGAGTGGAAGATCAAAAATGGAAGGTGGAGAACAGCAAAGGGGGTAGTCGACGATCCATTGGGGAAGAAGGCTTCTATAAAGAGGTGTGGCAGCATTCTTTCTAAAATCCTCGCGCAGTCACTGAGAAAAGACGGTCAATTCTCAACAAAGATTGTGAAAAGCCAAATTATTTTCTAATATTTGGCATCTGGATATTAACAGAGGCTAAAAGTAGTGTTGGTTCTTCCAGAGTTTTTTTTATTTCGGCTTATGGATACCTTGTCATGAGGAGGTACTGTTCATTCTAAAGACTATCCATGAAGCATGTTGGTCCAAGAAAATGCTGTGTGGTTTATACAGTAAAAGAAAATAATGGTGAGTCAAATTGTCAAATATCATGCATATCACCAGCACAACAGACTTCCCTGTCTCATTTTAGAGAAACAGTATGCGGATTTTAGGGATATTTGCTACTTAATTGGTCACAGTTGCTCCCTGTGGAGTATACAAAAGTTTGCTGAAGACATCCTTAGTGCCTTGTTGTATTTGCATCAGTTGGATTTGCAGGTCTGAAGCCATCCAATATTATGTGGAGTGTTGATGATGGGGTTGCTACCAGCTTTTAGAATTTTTCTTAGCTTCTGTTCTGAGAAAGACACCCATCAAATACAAAATTTTGCATATGTAACTCCTGAAGGTGCATTGTGGAACACATATAAGAAAAGCAAGTGTGCCACTAAAGATGTTCCTGCCTTTCTTGCCAAAGCCACTGACGTTTGGAGCCTTGGTTGTCTTTTATTTGAAGTGATCACAAGAAACTGATTCCTTATGGACAGATGGTTGCAGTAAGAGATAGTATCCAAAAGCATATTCCAAAAAAAAATTAGCTCCCGATGTATCTCTAGTTTTTCAAGATATGTTTGATCTCCTTGTCAGGTATTTGCAACCTGACTGCAAACAAAGAATGAAAGCTGCAAGAGATCATGCGCATCCATTTTTGAAATGTTGTCCCTTAGTTTATTTTATCTTGTCTTATCCCAGAAGCTTCAGTGTATATCCATATTTTTGTAAAAAGTGTCATTAGCATTGTACAATGTGAGGAATGAAACACCCCAAATGTGTATGCGACAGGGAAAATTGCAAATGTGTTCTAAAATTGAGGGTTGCAAAAATTGGAATTTGAATGCATATTATACCTAGAATGATGAAACCAGTTATTCTGGCCTCCAGTAGGTGGTATGGTCGAGATGCCTTGGGTGGCAGCACACTGTGTCCACCACAGGTTATCCTGATTGCTATATGTCCCATTTTCTTGAAAAAATTTCTATTACGATTGGAAATATTAAGCGTATCCCCCTCTTGGAACCGCATTTGGCTGACACCTTGCATCGTTTGACCTTTATCCCCTGCTGCCTCAAGATTGAAGCAACTCGAATAAGCCTGAACCCTGGGAAAAATCTCTTCTCCCCGATCCGGCGCGGAGACGGCTCGTTTGGTGTGGGTTCGGGGCACAAATCTGGAATTTCTTTCCGACCATGAGCCAATGAGCTATTTAGTCCTGTCTACTCAATGCCACTTGAACCACGATCGCGGCTGCAAACGAAGACCCAGTAGCAATAAAGTGGCAGCGGTGGCGCTTCGCTTGCCTTTCTGCCACGGAGAGCATGAGAAATTAAAGAATGGCATTAACATTTGTTTACATTCTATGAAATCTAAGATCATCAGTCTGCTGGAAGATCATCTTAAGAATGGAAACCAAGGTTTCGAGATTCGAAGCAACCGAACGAAGCAGTTCCGAATCTTCATCGTACTGATGATTTACTCATAAATGCTTGCTACGTTCTCCCATCTTGACTGTTCAACGATACGAAAGGGAACACTTATCCCACTGGAAGCGTGAATTATTGGGATTCCTCACGAAAGTCGGTTATTCACGAGGATCCTCGGTTTCAATCCGGACTGAATCCGTTGAAAAGATTCAGATCTAATTACAAGAGAGCATTCATGCCACTTGTTCATTTCAACAGGACGGCAGAAAACAACACGCAAATTCACAAATTCCAAGATTCTCCGAAATCGGTTCTTCCGAAGGTCCTTTTATTTTATCAAGTTGGCTGCTGCATAAGTGCACATGCACCTATTCGTGCAACTGCCTTTTCATCCCGACGGGCAGGTTCTCACTCGAGATCCCCGCTGCTTGGCTCTCTTCACGAAATGCATTTTTGCGTAAACGAAAGGGAAACTGCGGTCCAGTCGCTCGTGGAGATTTTTTTCTAAATGGAAGAGCAAAATTTACATACTTCTTTTATGGGTAGCGATTTACACATCCGCGTGTTCGAAAAATTCAGCCGATCTTTCCTGTGTCCGCTGTGTGGTCACAGTTTCCAGTTATTCCCTCTTTTCCAGTTACTGGAATTCCTCATTCGAAGTAAGCCGTCTTCTTACGTCGAAGACTGCAAGTACAATGTATTCAAATGGCTTTCTCTTTCTTTTCAAATCGGCGGGCCGTACACATTTCCAAACCAGCTATTCTCCTATAATTTTCTCCTTTGATGAGGATAAGGCAAGGAAGTTACTGTCCACTCGCAAACGCAGGGCGGAAGTGAAACTTTTGCACGTAGCGCGCTGGCAGCGTAAAAGAGTTCCTTGCAAAGGTGAGCAGCGCAGAAGATGGTCGGAATAAAATAAGAGGACTAATAATTGCAGACTCCAGGTTTTAGGGGCACCTTGGAAGCTGTTCAATCTAGGCGGAGAGTTTATCAAAAAGGAACCCAGTATTCTGTGCTTGAACTGTTGGAAGATATTTGCAAGAACTCCACACCATTTTCGAACTGCCTGTGAATGCATGAAGAGTTCTTTCCATACGTGCCATCACCCGCAGTTTGTCTCACGCGACACGAAGTCAACTTTTCCAGCCTTATCACCACCAACTGCAACCGTGACTTAACGTGGCATCCCTCTCTTCTGCGCCGTTCACTCTGATCAACTCATCAAGCTTTCCTTCAGCACCACCAGCACCTTTGGATGGGAGCTAATCTGACTTGGACTGATGCCAGAGTACTTTCCCTTTCTTTTAATGCCCTCTTAGAGGGAGACCTCAGGACAAATATTCTCAGTCGAAGAGTTTCAAAGAGTGGAGCAAATGTGCAAAAACAAAGAGTGCAAAACTCGAAATTTCGCTGAACATGTAATTTTTTTTCTTCTTATTTTCAGAGACGGGTCAAAGCCAAAAGATTCAGCTGTTTCGGACTGGCCAAATTCTGAGTCCCGCTGACCCGAAGTGCCTGTCTTAGGCATCCATATGACGCCTGAACTCGTCCACAACTCTTTCTCCGCGGAATTGGATCTTCCGCAACACAGTGAATAGCATAGTTGCTGCAATAGATTGCTATGGATGCATTCATGCTGGGATGAGTAATGATGAATATGAATCTTCAGACTTCCTTCGGTACTTGCCAGCGGCAAAAGAATCCCCAGAAATCGAATTTCTCCGAACTTCTGCTGCAGGCTGCCTATCCAGCTGCCCCTCGCTGACTGTATCTCGGAACGGTTCTTTCGCAAGCACACCTGTGACCTCTTGAATAAATTTAATGGACACGGAACGGAACCTTTTCCACTGTGGGCATTTGCTGGAGTGCTTTTCTCAACTTCTCATCTTGCCTTCGAGCTTGCATCCTTTATGTACTGATTTTTGGTTAACTCGGATCTGGAAGTGCGATGGACCCTCGCGTAGAACGTGGGTTTGTGCAATGCGGATAAAAAATGGCAACAGCCCTCGCACAACGCAGTCGATCAGCCCGTGTCACGCTCTGCATAAATTTCAGTTTTGTGGCATGGTGACCGTCCATCTAAAAACAATATGGAGGCGTTATTTAAGTAGACTATTTGATTTGAATCCAAATAAAACAGCGCGAAAAAATACATTTTTCAACAGCGAAAGTAATACAGCTGATGCTGCGGACCCCTTACATGGAATAAACATCAACATCGTTCCAAAAGCCCTGCTCGACTAAAGTCAAATAACAAACGAGCACTTTTCGTTTTTCTCTTTTCCTTTTAACGTGAGATCTTGTAACGTTATGACGTTCAAGATGCATTTTTATCTTTTATAAATACTTCTGCAGTACCCGTGTACAACGTTCCGGGTTCGTATGACGGCGGAATGCATCCTTTGCGTTATACGGGGCCTTCCGCATCTGAACCAGATCGGAATCACTGAAACAGATCCACAGGATCTGTTCCTGAGGTGCGAAACCGAAGATTTCAAAGATCATTTCTTACCCACAGTGTACGCAGATTCATGCGCACACGTCCGTTGAGATGCTCATAAGCACTGGCCCAGTGGAAAGATTAAATGGGCGTTAACCCACACAAGACTGGAAAGGGATTTTCCCACAGCTTCAAAAGACTGGGTGCGTATTTTCCTCACCTCGCTGCAATTTTCGATTTCTTCTGAATCGATTCGGAATTTTTGAAGTCCATCTGATCCACCGTTCAATCTATTTGTCCTATGCTTCCATTCACCACCACAGTGATGCCAAGACAGAAATCCGATGCTGATTGTGAAAGCCTTCAGGTACATTTGGTGCCCTGCTTGCCCCTTTTCAACCGGCGAGCGAAAAATTGAATTTCGTCCCAGAACGATGCAGAACGCAGGTATTTTTCGTGCCTCCATGAGAAAATTAGAGCGTTCCCATGAAGATTTCCGTCTTTAATCGGCAGCGATTTTTGGATACGTTTTCTCCGCATACCCATAACGAAAGTTCCGAATCACGGTTGTGCAAGACTGGGACTTCATAACGAAACATGCGAAGGAAAATATCATTACTTGAAGAAGAAGAAAAAAAAAAAAAGCACATATATTTGTGGTCGTGCTTCATGTGAAATGGTCAAGCAAAATGAGTCTTCAGAAGCCTAAGGTCAAGTGTGATGCTTGCGAAAATCGATTCCGAATCCAGTGCATGAAAAGCCGCATATGCAAACGCAAAAAATGGAAGCATTCTCTTCGAGTAAACGCGAGCCCATCGTGGTCTGATTTCGGAGCCCTTGGGCATCCACTGCTGGAAGAAGGAAAACAGCAAATGTCACACCGCAGGTGTTTTTTTGCACACCTCGGGAGTGATACGGTTCGATCTGTGCCACTTTTAGGAATAAGACGGGCACGGTGGGAAGTCATTCTCAATTGCAGATGATGCTTATTCGTCTATGGTAACAAATAGCCGCGGCTCTGTCTCCCTGCCTGTGATTAAATGGAATTAGTTCCGTGTGAGCAAACCATAGCAGCCTGAAGCTATTCGGGCGGCCCCGGCAAATACTTTGTATAGTACGCAAAGCGCGCTCAAGTTGATTCGTTTTGAAACCGGCAATCCATCTCGAAATTAACTCGACTGTGGCGAAATTTTGGCTGATCGCTCTATCAGCAGATCCCTCCGATTGTGAATCGGATGAAAATTAGCATGAAGCAGTACTTGAAACATCAAAGACTGACAGACAAGAGAGAGCTCCTCTGGACCCCTTTCAGCAAAGATGCCAGCAGCTTTTTGAGCAGTCGATATGCGAGAAATCTCTAAGCTCAGCATTCGAAAGTCGTTCATATGATCGAGTGGATGGCTATTTGTCACCAAAAGATCGCATCTCCATGGAGATAGCGAAGTATAAGGGTATTTTGTTTTTTTTTTTCAGGGGTAGCTGATTCCATACCACGCTCTTACTTTGAAGAGTGTGACTCTTTCCCGCCACGTGCAGTAGCGAAGCTGAAGACGAGTTGGGGACTTCCGTTCTTTTGCTAAAATTTCCCTAGACCTTTCTGTCGATTTTTTTTTCCTCGTGGTAATGCGGGTCAGGCTGCCGGAGTCTGTAGGATTTAAAGGACACTTCGTGGAAGAAGCAGCTGAACTGTGTCGATGGCAAACCCGACTTACCGTTGGAATCATAGAAACAGATCGCGTTCCGTGTGCCTCAGTTTGGCTTTGTTTCTCCCTTCTGGATGCTTCTTTGGGAACACGATCCCCTAGCTGGGTAGCTGTGGGCCTCTCCGTGTGAATTTTTCGCTTCGTCTCGTGGAGCTTTCCCGAGGAAGGGATCAACCAAAGCATGAATCGCGCACCAGCAGTAACCTAGCAACTTTTCCTGCAAATGAGATTGCTTAAACTTTGAGTCTGTTTCTTGGACATGGCACGTTCGCAATCGCCTCATATGGGGAAGCTTTTACCACGCTCTTATCGAACTCACTTGCACGAGCTCATTTCTGAGTCGTGTGCTTCTCCCGCGCGCACTGTGAACCTGGATTGCTCCCCCCCTCTTTCTCTCTCTGTGGACTGCAGGAATATGGACGAACCAGGGTTTTTCTGAACTTACCAAGGCATTCGTCCTTTTGAAACATGAGTGTTGTACGGTTGAGCTAGTCTGTACTTTCTATACATCTTTCTGGTATGCATATGTGTGTGGGTGTGTGTGTGTGTGTGTGTGTGTGTGTGTTTGCAGTACCGTGCTCATGGATGTTTCTTGTTCGTGTCAGCTGAACGCCAGAAGTTTTCCATTGGTCATTTGACGCAGGAACAGGATGGTACAGTAAATAAAATTCGAATCCTTTGCGTGTACGGAGAGTGATGTTGAAACGAAGAGCGTTTGATTGGAGCATTCGTTCCAGATGAGGAATGAGTTTAAAAATTGCTCCAAATTGCGTTTCTGAGATCCAGTAATTACTGTTTCGGCAACTGCCCGGCAATAAATAGGCATCCTAACTATGCCACGCCTCGTAAGAACACTTGCACTTTTCGAGAATGCAAAGCTCATTAAACGTTTCCGTGGAAACGCGCGGACGGATGATTTCCCGTTTTGTCTTCGCGATGGGTTCATTCGGGAGCATCAAGTGTTTTCTGCAAATCTCCTTATGAATGAAAGCTCATCGTAAGGAAGGCATGGATGAAGAACATTTCGATCGAGAACACAAGAAGACCTCTGCGACTGGAAAAGCAGAGTAAGTTTCAGGATACGGAAAGCGGAGGGAAGTAATTGAGCTGAATGGAAGAAGGATGCTTCCTTTCGTTGACCTATCACGCATCGGAGTATTTAAAATTCTTCATCCCTGTGCTCCTTGAAAATCGAGTCGAGCAGCCACGTAATGGGCTATCGGATGCAGCATGTATAGCATATCCACGAAGAGATGCAATAATATTTGTGCACCAGAATTCAGTGTTGTTATGATTCGGCCTTTTTTTCTTCTGGTCGCTGCTTCTGAGTCAATCAGAAATCAAAAGCGTAATTATCCCTAGCTGAAAAGGAAACGACTTGGCCGTAGTAGAATAATGGCAGGCAATGCAACTTCAAAAATTCGAGAATCGAATTTTCGAAGCTGAACAGTAGAAGGCGGAACCCTCCTTCTTGGATGTTTGCGAGTGATGGGCCCTCGGACGTGTTCTATGTTTGCGTGGTAGGAGCTGCTTTGTGCACTCTCGATGCAGACTTCCTCAACGCCCTGCAACCCAAGCAACTGATGAAGTCGGGAGAGTTCAGCTGCTGCGAGTGCAGGAATGGGGAATGTGCTCAGCGATCGTAAAGAGCAATTAGAAGATGGCAGGGTTGCGCTGGTTGCGCCATTTGCTTGCTTCCTTCCGTAATGGCGGACTTCATAGAAGATTCACGAAAATTTTCGGAGTAAACCCTTTCTCGACTTCTCAAAACATCTACTAACTCGGAATGACCCTCCCATAGGAATTTTTTTTCATAGTATCCCAGAAGGACGGGGCAGCTAATAAGAGCGTGATGTTGCTGCTGCTCGTTTCAGCCCTTTGCAAGATCCCACGCTGAATGGAATGTGGTAGAAGCCCTCCCGCAAGAAGGACTGTGAATGTACTATGCGAAAGAAACGTACACAAGGTTTACCAAGTATTCATGTGCTTTTATTTTTCCGAACTGCTCTCATCCAGGACGCTGGAGGTTTCCCCTTTAATAGTTGCGGACATGCAGCTTTGGGTACGAACTCGGGTACGGAGCGGGGTACGGAGCGGGGTATGAAGAGCGATGATAGGACGCGTAGGGGTGATGTGGTTTGGAATACGCACTGTAGGAATACTGTGGGTAAGAGGCTTTGCGATAACTGCTGGGTGCGTAATGTGCTTTAGGATAATCGGAATAGGAATATTCTGATCTTGGGTAGGCAGGTCCGTGGTACTCGCTTTTGGGATAGGAGCTTCTGTGGTAGCTTTCCCTCGGGTAGGGTTTCGCGTGGCGGTAGTAGTTCGAGTCCTCTTTGTAGGGGTATTCGTAATCCTTGTTCTTGTAATAGCGAGATTCTGAAGTTTCCAAATCTTCAGACAACGCCTGTGTGTTCTCGGCTTCTTCTGCGCATGCAGCAGCTACGAACACCACGAAGAGGGCAAACAGCTTCTGAAAACGAGAGATATGAGTTACTCGTGCCACCCGCAGCTTCTGTTACTTGTTTCAGAGGAGACATTCTCGCCTGCTTGATGGGTTTTCCTTCGTACCACCTTGAGGTTTCCGATCCGGACTGCTGAGAGCCAAACGGCAGCTTGACTATATATGATTCAAGTGGCCGTGAAAAGATAGATTGAGGCTGATCCTTGATCTCTATAAATAGAAACCTTGAATGTAATCAGGGTTCAATCAGTTGGTAATCACGTCATTGGATGAAGATTTCACGCAGGGGAGTGACTACAAATTGTATTTTCGTTGAGGAAAAAAGACAAGATCATTCAAAGCATTGCGATCTCTTCTTCGGAAGCGTTGGTTCGAAAAGATTCTGTGGACTAGTTTCAAAGAAAGGAAAAAAAAACACGTGAAAATGCATAAAATCTGCGTAACCTTCTTTCAGAATCAATCACTTTCTTGGATTTCAACACGTATTTGATAGACAGGCGTTGACTGTCTCTTGGTCATTACAACGCCCTCACATTTGAGTTAAATAAGGCGCTCCAGAAAATGAAATTGCTGCGAGGACTCTCTGGTTGCATTGCGAAATTCGTCCTGAACGTTTTTCTTCCAGGCTGCTGTTTGGAAAAGGTACGGCCAGCGGGAGCTTGCTTTGTTTGGCCATCCAGGAAGAAATTAGGAAATAATATCCATCGGCCGCAAATATCGGGAGAATTTGTCCTTCCTGCCCTTTTGATGCTTGCTTGTTTGTTGTCAGGGCAAGAGGGAAGTTTCCATGAGCCGTCTTGTCATGGTTTCTATCCATGTCCGCTGATTTGCTGAAAGCTCTCCACCTTTTCCAACTTTACTGAAGCATTCAGCGGGAAAAAAAACGTTCCGATGGCCATCGCTTTCGTAGTTTGAAAATTCTCGAAAGGTGGAAGGGACGGGCAAGGGGGGGGGGAGGAAAAGACTGCTGCACGAATTACTTCAGGTGGGAGGAAGATGTTCTCCCACAATCTAAGATAAAGGCAAGATGCCATGCAGATGAAGAATTCCTAGAACCCCTTCCCGAAGTGTATTGATAAGCTCGCTGCGTCCTTAAGAGTGTTCAGTTTTCTAGTTCTTGTTTTTCGAAATGCAGTCGAAACCTTTGATGAGGCATTACAAAATCCACGCTGCGGAGGAAGGTGAGGAAACCTGAGATGCTGGGGGGGAATGTAGCTGACGTATCTGAAAGAAGGGATTTTTTTTTTTTTCTCACATCTCGAAGATTCTCAGATGCGACCTATGCAGAGAGACACATTTTAAGGTTTCAAGTGCAAGTTTCTACAAACATGACCTTTTTTTTTTTTTGTACTGATCACTCTAATAAGGATAACTCTAATGTGGTCTGGGGGATCTATTCCTGATCTCGAAAACACAGACAGGCCGTAATTAGTGAGAATTCGAATAGGGCAAATTTCTGCATGAACCCGGATCGCGCTCAATGCAGTTAATGCAAATTCAGTTAATGCGCGTTAGCGCATGCGCAGGTGGAATTGCCGGGTTCTCTCCAGAGACGCTTTAACCCGTTCGTCTTTGCATATGTGCGTGTGAGCTGATGCCTGCTCATCACTTTCCATGATTCGTCTTGATCGTTTAAAAAAACTCCCAAGGAAATGGACGACTGGATCATTCCCCAGGTCAAAAGGGTTGATCTGTAAGCTTAGAAAAGAAGAGTCCCGTTATCACACGAGAGGAAGAATTTGGTTTTTCGAGGAAGTAACTGCTATAGGAGAAACAACAAATATCGGAAGAGCGCTTGGAACTGATACGAATTAGAAAACGAAGACGTTCGGGAACTGCTCGATTCGCGTCCAGAGCACTGACTGATGATGATCTGCTTGTGGATCATCAGTGAGCGTTTGAAGAACCCGAACAGTCATCTCAAAGAATACGCAAGTGAAGGAGTTCGTCCTCAAGGAATCGGGAGGTGTCTTCCAGGCCACAGAAGTTGCGGAGCCGGAAATTGTGGATCCCAACCGCGTTCCGATCAATGAAAATCCACACGTACGTGTCGATGAGGGATTCTTCGCCTACACAAACACGTGTGTGAAGGTCCAAAGAAAAGCTGAAATCTTTGGAAAAGCAACGAAATCCTTTTTTTGTCCTCGCCTAAGGTTTAGAATCTTTCTTTACTACTCTGTGACTTTGTCAACAAATCAGTTGGGATTTCAAGCAGGTCCTTATTGGGATTCCAAGCAGCTTTTTTTTTTTCCCCTATTTCTGTTAGGTCGGATACCCAATTGCATATTTTACATAAAATTACACGTTCGAATGGTGCAAAGCCGACCGTAACGCGACCGTTTCGTTGAATGAAGTGCTCACGCTGGCCACACCCTGCCTGCATATCTAGTGGGACCAAGATGAGTGGAAAATCTCTCCATTACCATGGAAAAAATCAGATTACCAAGCCATCGGCTGCTCTGCTGTGTAACAAAAACTTTAGTGCAATTACATAGGGCACTGTGTAACGAAAGCATAGCAATAGCAATCCCTCTAATCGCTCCCCACATCTCTTCTGGCGCACACTTTTATTTTCGCAAGCACCAAAAAAAAATCTTCCGAGAGTTCATCTTGACAAAATAACTGCATTTCTGGGAACTTTGGACGCTCTTGCATCTCCACACTCGCTTATCCCCCCATCTAGTGAATCTTGCTCTAATTAATGCAGCTGCTTTCGCAAAATTCGCGGACGTCTCCTTTCCTGAAGACATCGCATTGACATTTCCCAAAAAGAAACGTCAACGAAATCTTGAGTGTCTTCGTAACTGACCATCCGGAAATGTTAAGGAAGTGTTTGGCACTCCTGCAAATAATGAAAGGCATTACGAAACAGATCGAAAATCTCTAAGGATAAAGAATTCTTTTTGTTACACAAAGTGAATTCTCCATGTAAGAAACTGATTCGTAGTAAGAAAACGGACGGAAGGAAAGAAAAAAAGTAAAAAAAAAAAAAAAAAAAAAAAAAGTCGTGTTACTTTCGCTGCTAAATCTTCACGTTTCAAGGAAAGCAGAGAACGTGCTTAGTCTTTGACCTCTCATTGCACAATTTCAGGAGCCCGCTGATCTGTTGCAAGCTTTTCATTTTTCTGTAAAAATGTGATCCCTGTGTGTAACCAACAAACATTCTGGTTTCGAATCTGAACACATCTCAGTGACGTAATATGAAACGTGTGTGTTGGATGCTCTTATCAAATGCGATAGTAGTAACGTTGTGATTAGCTCGTAGTAATAAAGTAATTCGCAAACGCATTCTTCTATTCAAGCCGCTTTTTTTTTTAGGAAGAAAAAAAGAAATAGAAGGAGAAAAAGAAAACACATGCGATTTCTTGAAAGATCACTTTTAAGAAAGGACTAGCTACAGAAGAAATTCAGAAACGGGAACACTTGCCTCTTCTACTTCCTTGTTCAAGTTGTCATCGAGATGTGCATTGCCTTTTTTTCTTTTTTCCACATTTCATGGGAGACACACTCGGCTAAATTTTGTTTTGCTAATCTAAATTTTACCACAGATGATGGAGCATCTGGAATCCCCGACGAGCTCTCGAAATGTCTCTGAACGACGGAATTCTGCAAGCGGCGGAAGAACGCGAGCCTAATCTTCCGTTAGCAGAGATCTTTCAAAAAGCAAATTCCCGTCTTCATGAGAGTTGACCTTGTAAACGGATGTGTGATGGACAAGTTCACGCTTCCGGAAATGCAAGCTCATTTCACAAAGCAAGGGGGAGCAAGGAAAGGCGCCGTCTCCACGCTGGGAACGCCGGGATCATTTGATTATTCAAATTTCGCGGCACATCTTTATGATCTTCACGACTGCATCTCATCTGCGATGACGAATGTATGATTTGGAAATGAAGAAGCATCCTCAGTCCCATCAGAAGATATCGAACGCACTTCCCAAAGCCACAGCTAACACGAGCTTTCGTGGTTCGTCTACACATTTATGGAGAACCATTGAAAATGTTCTCTTTGGAAATTTCTTGGTGTTTATCAATGCAAGGGTGTGTGAGTAAAGTTCGTAGTGAATTAATGGAAACTTCTATGAAGAGGAAAAATACAGGACATTATGGTTTCTATCTAACTGAAAGGGTTTTAAGCCAATGTTCTGGGCATTCCAAAAATTATATGAATTCCAACTATGTAATTTTCATCTATAGCATGATCTAAAGAAAAAGAGTGCGGAAACTTTCAATTTGATTCTTTTTCTGAAAAGTTCCTTATGCTTTCTTATGTAATGGCATGTGCATGTGGTCATCAATTTCTGGAAAACATGGAGACAATTGTATCACTCCCTGTTCTGTTCAAGGACTCACTGACGTCCAGAAAAACTAGAAAATGCTTTTGATTATTGCTAGAGTTTGGCTTCCAGCCTTATAAATGAGAATCTTCGAAATTCCTTATCTCGACCTGCTTTCGAGTATCATGCCTTTCAAGAAACACCAGGAACACTTTTCAAGACTGAAGAAGAGGAGGTTCTCGCGTAAGAATTAGTGGATGGCAGACGTAATCCAATAACCGAAATTATTTTTATAAAGTATTTCATTTTTAATCCACACCTAATGGAGTCCACGGATTCCAGGAGGAATCCAATCAGAAGGAAGCTCGACTGAGCATTATGACTTCCTTTTTGACGATGAGTTTGCCTCGGTTCGCTTCATATGGAAACAGCGAGTGTAAAATCAGCAAACTTCATCTGATGAAATAAGTGCTGCAGATGGGATGCTGTTCCACATCTATTACAAAACTTCTTGATTAGAGAGAGTCGCCTGCCGCGGTGGCTGTCAAAGCGTCCCGTGGCACGATCATGTAGTGGATTCGATAAGAGGTGTTCCTGGATTCCGATAATCCCAGTCTGCACTTTTAAACTTGGAGATTTCCTAGAAAAGATTTTCTTTCCTCAAAGAAGGAACTTCCGTCTCAAAGAAGAATGGAAAATGAATTAAAAGACTGCTGCAGGCTTCTCTCTGATTAACTAGGTAGAAATTCACTTCATCTCTTGGAACTCCCTTTCGTGGTGAATACTCCCTTTCCAGTGTTAAAACATTGGACAGGAAACATTTGAAGATTTGTGATTCTGTTTCTCGACAGATGGGAAGATATGATCGAGAAATGCAGCTGAAGCATCTGTATAATCCATTTATTCATGCCGAGGTATCTTAGGGGATGGAATACAAGAAAAGAATCTTGTCTGGAAGGAAGCAAAGAAAACCACCGTTGCATGGCTGAAGAAAAAGAGGAGCATTTGAAAAATCGAAACGCCAACTTATAGGGGAGAAAAAGGAGAGATGCCTGAAATCCATAAGAAGACATTCTAAAGAGTCGATATATCCCTTTCTCTTTCCATATTTTATTCTGCCATCCACAGTCATTTATTCCTTCTTTTCCAAAAAATCCAGTATCTTGAAGTGCAAGTGATTCGGCCCCAATGCTGTGCACTGTAATTATCAATTACTACTCCAAATGTTGATTTTTCCATGCCTATCTGCATTTCCTTTTCTAAATTAGGATGGGTAGATCCTTTCTGTCAAGTCTTTCTGATTACCAATTTCCAAAGTCAAGAGCCCCAATAAACTCATGACCAATAACCACGTGGCTCGCTTTGCTTTCATTGCTTCCAACCTCATCATGGATGATGGAATGACCACAATTCCATGAGCCTTTGTATCAGTTGAATTTCAAATCAGTCAGATCATTGAGTAATTGAATCTCATGTTGCATTTAACGAGTACACCATGTCCAGCATCCCTGAATCTATTCACTGGAAAAAAAAAGAATAGAAATGGAAAGACTAGAAGGTTTTGGAGTTCTTCGCATCCCAGTAGTGCGTTTCTTCTCTACCTTGAATTACCTTACACTGATTCACCTTTGCAGTTGGAATTCGAAAGACATGAGTTGCATAGCAACGTTGTATTGGAGATGATGGCTCCTATGCTAGGTATCCAACAGTTTGAGCTTCCAAAAGAATCGCCAAGGAGAGTTCTCATCATCTGCTGTGCATTATTGTCTATAAGTTATGGATGTTAGGCAGACAGGACTGTGAAGTCTAATTGCTGGTGCTTGACTGCAATTCCCAAGCCACAAAAGTTCCTCGTTACAATCAGCAGACGGCTTCCTTTGCAGACAAACTTTCTCTAGTAGTATAAGTGAAATAGATTGTGAAGTAGTTCGTTCTCTAAATTTCCAAAAAGCTATGAATGAAAAAAAAAAAAAAAGAAAAAGCAACTTAGATTTTAGAAGCAAAAAGAAAGCACATCTAGGTTATTCAAATGAATGTTTTCAAAATTTCTACTGGAATACCGGATAGAAATGTCCTAAGCGTTCGCATGGCATGGATTCACAAAACAAAAGTTGAACTGTGAACCAAATCTGTGCTTCGATGCGTGTGTGAGGGATTTTAACAGATCCTCTCTCAAGTGCACACTGGTTCTTCATCTTTGGAAGAACCGTTCTGCTTTTTTAAGTGAAAAATGGACCACTTGAGTTCTCTTCTACTGCTTTCTTCTCTGCCAACTTCTCGGATTGACAACTGCTCCATCAGGCAGCAAAACCATTCGAAAACGTCACGCTCGTGAAAATTCATGGAAATATAAGAAGCACAACAGATGCAGGAGGAAATTCTCTCTTGGTACGTTTGCATCCATCAAGCAACATTCACGTAGCAAAGCAATCAGTATTTCTAAAGCAGTATGTGAATTGTTCGGTGCTCTCCAAATGTTCTGTGAATGCCAGTTGAGGATTTAGCTATTCTACGCCTTTACGGAGAATTTGCAGAGAATTCCTGGAAATGGGTATCAGCGAAAGATTGCTAAAAAGAACATTTGAAAAAATGAATTCATTCAAATGTGAAAGCGGCAGATGAACAACCACCGTTAAGCCTACTTATTGCACACCAGCGTGCAAGGTAGGTGGAAGAGTTCTTCGGTGAGTTGTCTTTGCTCGTCCTGATCTCGATCCTTTCTAGTGGTTATCCTTTTCTGAGGGATATCAAGGACAGTCGCTTTCAGACTGCTACATTCGGAAAAGCAATCCAAATTCGGTGTGTTAACTTTTCAAGAACTGAACTTCGATATTTCATAATCAATTTCCATTTCCCGTGTGTATCCGCAACGGTCCAAAGATGAAGCATCTGTCCAGCTTGTGTTGCCATGCATCACGACTCACAGCACATTAATCTTAAGTCTTCAGTATTCTCTCACGGTGGACTATTCAGAAGTTCATATCCACAGACGGGGGCCGGTTTTCTCACACTAAGAGACACAATGCTGCTTCGACCGGAAAATTGCGTTTCCTCTATAACCATCTGCAACGCACTTGCACTTTACAATGTGAATGCTTCCAATGATAAGAGCTGTGATGCTGATGCCAGAAGAGTTTGTTTGGCTGGCTTGTGCTCGAAAGTTCAGACCGACGACCATTCTATGGGATTTTCCTAGCAGAGGAACTCACAAGACATTGCCTATTCCCAAGTTTCTTTTACATCACATCTTCTTGACGAAGTCAGAATGCTTAGCTTAAGGAGTACGCCTCACAAATTTTCCATAAACAGTATAGCAAGAATACAGTGTCATCTATGTACAAATAACAGACAGCGACTGCCATTACTTCTGTCCCGAGAATTTCACGGAATTAACTGGATAGGTTCACAAGATGTAGTTTTTCTGCTATATCTCACACACTGTGCGAGCTATCTATATAATTATTCAATGTATTCTCCAATCAAATTTGAGACTTTGGATTTAGTCAATAATAAGTGCAAAAATCTTAGAATCGTCTAGGAAACAACGGTTTGATCCATTGACGCCAAACACAAGTAGCAAAAATTCCTTATCTACAGTACACTGGCAATAAGTATTCTTTGAATGAGACTAATAAAACATAATCCCATATCAAACGTTCGCCAACTCTATGAAGAGTAAGATGGTTAGCAAAAAGAAGACTGGAACAGTTAGAGAAAAGAGTCAAGTTATGTGGAATTTATTCAGATTTCGAGACTCCAATTTGATTGCATGCTGTTTGGTTTCCTTCAGAAATGAAAGTCGATTAAAATAAAGCAGATAAAATCAAATTCCGTACTTTAAGACTACTCTAATATAACGAAGTATGTGTTACAAAAACATAATCGTTTGGGGGCTCAAAAAGACAGTGAAAATTATTACTGTCACTCCTAAAAGTTTTTGGAAAGAAAAAAAATTCAGGGAGCTGAACAGCTGTATCCACTACCAAGAAAATTAAAGAATGAAAATAATGATGCGACCAACGAAATTTTTTTTTAGGAATGTCAAAGAATCAGAATCCTCAGAAACAGTAGATGATTCATGGAATGCATCTGGATCGCAGAACCCAATGAAAGATAAAGCGCAGATCTACTCTGCAAGCAATTTCCACTATAAGTCTAGGGACAAACATTCGAAAATGGGAATCTGGATCACGATAACAGGAACGCGAGGACAAGGATACGCACCTAAGCTTCTGACTGACGACCACATTCTGGTGGTCACCGAATCCGAACACCGTTTCAAGATTTCAAGTATCTATAGGTTCTAGGATACTCCGGGATAGATTCCACGTTCATTCTACGATTCTAAGATGTGGTTGATGTTTTATCTATTTTTCTGGCAGCATTTCGTTGGCAAACTGAATTCAGTGAATGGGCGTCTCCTCAATGACAGAAGATATCACGGAGGCAAGCAAAATGCACTTCCCTTAAAGCGCTACGAAGTCTGCGAGAATCAGCAGATATTGCGAAGCAAAGACATTCTCTTTCACGACGTGAAATATACTTTTAAACAAACAACAGAGCATTTATTGTACTTTATAGCTCGTTTTTCAAAAGACATGCATTAATGATGGGTGCAGATACAGACAGTAAGAGTGAGAATTTCAGTGTTGAAACAAACATGCAAAGGAAACAACCCTGAAACAAACGAGCTTCCAGATTCATGCAAACGCTACTCAACCTACAAAAGAAGGCAAAGTGAAAGCTTTAAATACAATAGGCAAATATCGAGACTTTTTTTTTTTTTTTCCCGAGTCCCACAGAATAATTTGTCTTCTATTCGAACTTTGAGACGACCACTGCCCATGACGGCATACCCTCCTTCTATGAAAGCATCCCTAGCACGTTACTACCCTCGCCTATTACTTGACGGCCTTAGGAAGTGTTCTTTCGGAATGCATCAAGCAAGAAATTCTTGCTTGATGCACAACTTGATGATTGATGCAACAGTGAACGTAAAGAAAGTAAAGAACATGAAAACCTTTATTATTTGCTTGCAAATAGCAAAACATTGAAAACATAAACAACCACGGGAAATAGCAAAATATAGACTCGAAGATGAATTTTAGTGTTTCGCTCTCCTTGCACCGTTCTGAAAGGCGGAACAGAGCTTATTGCACATCATACAAAAGTACAACCGCTTCACTCGACTGTCACCGATTTGGCCAGATTGCGGGGGCAATCTACGTTGCAGCCTCTGTACATCGCCATGTGGAACGAGAGGAGCTGCAAAGGCACCACGGTGAGAATACCCTACGACGGCAAGATTCAACAGCGATTAACACGCAGTGGTAATTTACTTACCTGGAGGCAGTCCACAGTATGAGGAACAGTCAGGATTTTCGAAGCGAAGCTCTGTGTGCTGGCGTCGTCATCTTCGCACACAAGAATCGGGTTGCAGTCTCTTGCGGTGACCTGTTGCAGAGCGTTCAGGCATTTCTAGGGTGATGCCCCAGTTTGGAGCGGAACGAACGATGCCGATCCAACCTGATATGTCGGATCTCTGGTGACGATCATGATGACTGGCATGGTGTCGTCCACGAGCGCCAGAGGACCGTGCTTCAATTCGCCAGCCATGATACCTTCGCTGTGCATGTAAGTCAGCTCTTTGATTTTCTACCAACCAGGGTCAGTTTTTGATCGTGCTTAGTTTCATCTCACCAGGGCACCCTCGAGGCACGTGGCGTAATTATATCCACGCCCCATCACAAGGACCGATTTGTTTTGGTGCAGCTCCTTGGCCAAGCTGCGCACCTTGTCGTTTTGATCCAGGATTTCCTTTATTTTCCGAGGAACATCCCTCAGGCCATCGATAATCTGAGGCAGTCGCACGGACGTCCATGTTTTACTCTTACCTCCTGGCGCCTCTGCCGTAGGGAGATACGATCTTCGCTCATAACAAGAGCGAACATGACCAGGGACACGAACTGCGAAGTGTAGGCTTTGGTCGACGCCACACCAATCTCGGGACCCGCGTTGATGTGAATTCCACAGTCTGTTTCGCGGCAGATGGAGGAACCAACAGTGTTGGTGACTCCCAGGGTCAGCGCGCCGCGCTGTTTACAATAGCGCAAGGCCATGAGAGTGTCCGCAGTCTCCCCTGAAACCTCCTCGTTCCACGTGAGGAACAAGGCTTGCCGCTTCGCACCTGACTGCGAGACGAAGAAGCACACGTCATCCCGGAAGATGGGAGTTTTCCTGTCCAGGAAGTCGGAAGCGAGTTCCACGGTGACCGGCAGCTCGGACAGTTCCTCGATCAGCTGGCGCGTGGCTAGAGCAGCGTGATAGCTGGTTCCGCAAGCGATGAACAAGAGGCGTCTGCATCGATGGATCTCCGGCAAGAAGTTCTGGTGCGCGCCGTCGTTCAGTTGCCTCACCAAGCGTGAGAATGCATCTTCGTACCTTGATCCCGCCCAACACAATCTGATAGGTCTCAAAGTCCACCCGACCACGCATGGTGTTCAGCACCGATTCTGGCTGCTCGAATATCTCCTTCTGCATGAAGAATTCGTACTTTCCTGCAGGTCGTGAAGTGTGAGAGGAGACTTTCCAAAGAGCGCCACACCCTCACCTTTCATGATCTCCTGTATTTCCATCTTGAGAGTCGTGATCTCACGTGCTTCCGCCGTATCTGCGAGAGAGGCAGAAACCCGATGGATGCTGAGGATCCCGTCAGAAACGGATGCAACGTCGTCATCCTGAAGAGAAAGGGAGAAGCCACGGGGAATGGCAGCAGCAGCAGCACAATGAAAGTTTACTTCTAGAAAGATAACCCTGTTCGTGTGCTCAATGATGGAACTGGCGTCAGATGCAAAAAAGTATTCTATCTTCCTGTCAAGTTCTCGAATGCAGCATGCCGCATCACTGTTGGCTCTCAGGAACATTGGTGGCTTCTTCTTGTAACTACAATGCTCTACGAGAAACTCGTCAGCATGATTTAAGAAGAGGAAAAAAATCCAGCAGCAAGCAAACAAGGATACATTTGAATACAAGAAAAAAATGTCTCGAGATTCTCCAAGCAACAACATGCATCCTGGTAATTAATTTTCATTACTAACCAAGATATCGTAAGATATGTCCAAACTTATGCATGGAGCAAGCGGACAGAGAATAAGTCAGCTCGGAGGGTCTCCCCAGAAGGAAGGAACCAGACAAATCACCTGAACAGGAAATGTCCCAAAAGGGAAAAAAAAAAAAAAAATGCAAAGAAGTCGCTAATACACTGAAAGCCATAAGGATGACGTGTCTGGATCCCTCACCTTTGCTGTAGAGAATCGGGATGTGGTCGAAATCCAGTTGCGTCTCGCTTTTGATGCCGACCAGAAGGGGACTTCCCCTACGGGTAGCGACGCATTCTCCGGGGAAGTGTTTGCTCTTGAAGCACAAGGCGAATGCACCTTCCTGGAACGGAAACGTTCCTGGTGTTTTGCTCTCAACCACAGACCGAAGAAAGTAAATAAATTCCGGGCATGTTGCGTCAAACTCGCCAAATAGACCCGACTTCCTGCCATTCGAACCGGCTTGATGAACTCGAAAGTTTCATCGAAAGGAAAAGTTAATACCTACAGTCACAATCACGATCTCTCTTTCTTTTTTTTTTTTTTTTGAGTTACATCACGAAATTTTCCGGAACTTTGGCCCCAAAGAATCCAAAGCCAAACAGTCAAAGCAATGCGCATGGCTTCGAGAATTCGGCGAGCCGCAATTTAGAGAACGAGAGTTCCTACTGAGATCCTTAAAAGGGAACGGAACGGCAAGAGTTCAACACAGCGATGGTATACAAGGGCTTCATGCACCGACACACACCGGAAGCTGAGGAACGGAAACGCCCACACGCTGAGGAGATCTAGATGATGATGCACGAGTACTAGAATTTGTCGCGGTACTCGAAGCAAGACAACTGTCAACCGATCGCACGGAAACACCGCTGCCATGCTGATTATAAGAGAAAGCAGAGCTCACATCAGTGCACCCGCCTGGTTACCAAAAAATTTATGGCATTGGGATGTTAAGAGGAAGGATACTGTGCGGCTCATCTGCCCCAAAAGTGTAGTACCCTGAAGAAAATCAGCTACCAAGCATCCCTCCAGAAGTAACGGAGTGTTCTTTTCACTGTGAAATCGTATGAGTCGGTTTATATGTGTGGGAAAAAAAAAAAATTTATTTGAGGCGAGGCGACAGAGAGAAATCCCTTAGCATGATTGACATACCAGCTGCTGAATCGCCACTTCGACCAGTTCTCTAAATGAATAATCTGGATGTTTCTTGTACAAAAGATCGACGAGCTTTGCGATCACCTCGGTGTCCGTCTCCGACTCGAATTTGTAATCATAGTTCATCAGGAATTGTTGGATACTCTTGTAGTTGGTAATGATCCCTGAAAAGGGCAGGAACACGTCCTTTCAAACACTTTTCATGGGGACTGACCGTTGTGCACCACCAAGAAACCATTGCCCACATCCGACCTATGAGGATGGGCGTTAAGCGCACTAGGCGCTCCGTGGGTTGCCCAGCGAGTATGAGCGATGCCACAGTGAACATCGAACTCCTTGCTGAAATCCAGTTCCGACTCTTCTAAAACACCAGGTAGAAAAACAGCACTTCAAGTCTGATGCCTACTTCCGCGAATCGCATTTTCGAGTGCCTGTACCTTTCCTGTTTGCTTGATCACTTCTATACGAGAGGAATCTCCGTCGACGGCGAGACCTGATGTGAAACCAAAATCAGTGACAACAGAAAACGAGTGGATCGGTGGACGTTTTGTCCACTCGAACAGGGAGGCCTGGATAATAGCGATCCGCGCATTTTCTGGGCTCAAAGAAACTCTTGCACTGGCGGCAGCAACCACGCGCCCGCAACACGAATGCAGTTAAGCGCGACATTCCTTCGCTTTGCTGCAGCGACAGAGCGAAAGTCAACCACCGTCCAGCGACCCAATGAGCTGTGGTCCACTGCGAAGAGTGAATTTCGGAAACTGGACTCGGGGAGCTCTGCTCTGGAAAAGGAGGACAAGAACACCGCCGAGGATCTCTTGTTGGTTTCCAAACCGAAGATCGGATTCCAACAGCACTTAAAAGATTAATAGGAGCCGCCGTTTCAGCATCTATGCTTTTTCTTCTGAATGAGAAAACCCTTCAGTTCGTTCCGAATTTCAATTAAGATTCATTAGGATTCGCGAGTTTTTCCCCTTTCCTCCTGGAATTTTTCACAAAATGATACTGGCAATCCTTGCTTATGTAAATGAGAGGCCCATCGATGTCAAAGATTCAGCATATTTTTTTTCCTCTTTATATCCATAATACTGTGAGTAGGACTGCACCCAATTTGCACCTTCTGGGGTTCCGTTATTGAAAGCCTATACCAAAATGGGCACTTAAAACTACATTCAGGAAAGCACTGAAATTGAAAATATGCTGCGATGGTACATCAGATTTGAACTTGGGAAACCACTACTGCTGATCCACTTTTAGGAAGAACAGTCCAATATCTGTAAATTTGATCATGATAGATTTTTGTCATTCGCATCCGCGTATTGGTTAGCTTCCCCTCACTTTCTCATGCTTTTCAGTGTTCCTGTTTTTGGCACGTTTTTCCCTAAAGATGTAACCACGAACGGCTTATTCCAAACAGAATGGCACGGTCCATTATATGGGAATGGGGATGCACTTCGTGAGAATGCCTCGACCATGCTGCTGCTTCATCCAAAAAAATGGTTGCGCAATTCCTTCCTGATAATCAAAGGACCACACTGCATGAATAAAGTGCTGAACTTTCCGCACAGAAGATCGGAAAACAAGACAGGAGCGAGAATAGGATCGTGCTTTGGCTGTTCCCAGCAGACTTCAGAAGATGATGGTCAATTCCTCATGAACCCCGACGAATGCCGACGGAGCCCAACTAGAAAATTTGATTTTATGGGTACATTAGACGGTCCCTTTTTTTTTTTTCGAGAACTATCGCTTTTGTTTCCTCGGTTTCACTGCGTTTCAGAGATGCCTGCGAACATTCGGTGGAAATTTCTCGTAGAATTGTAGCTCCTCTTTCACAGAATCAGTGCGAAACTTGGTTAAGTGGATTTCTTTACCTGCGTTTCTGTTCACTCGAAAACTTTGGGGAGAATACTGAGCTCTCCATGGGATACAAAGCTTGGGATTTTTTATTTTATTTTTTAATTATAAGGAAACTCAATACAGATGTGCTTCGAATAGCTAAAAATAGAAATAGAAGACTGTAAATAAAGTAATGTTCCATTTTCAGTGATCCTGATGTACGGAATTCAGCACAGGCATTCAAGGTCAGCTCTCCACATAAAGGGTTGTACTTACTGTCCTTAGCTTTTCGTGAATATGTTTTGGAATATCCATAAAAACCTGAGGAATTTCGTGAACTTTCCCTCATGTTTTCCAGAATGTCAAAGGAAACTCCATTAGAAATGGAGAATGTGGGGGAGAGAAAATAATCAGCAAAGGCCTCGTTTCGCAACTGTTTTTGTTTTTTTTGTTTTTTTTTCTTTCATCATTCCCAGAACGCCATCGCATTTCGAAGACTTCATAAAAACATATGCAGGCATAGTTTGCATACACCGTGTGTACAGTAGACTCCTGTGCGACGGAGAAATGGTGACAGTCCTCGTATGACGTGGTGAACCAGCTCCGTAGGATGCTGATGGGATAAACTTTGGTTTTGTGATATACTGTCCGTTCGACCGTTTTTGAAAAGAATACGAACACGTGATCTAAGTCGGTTGAGTTTTTACGTTGCCATTTTTCTTTTCTTTCTTTCTTCTTTTTTTTTTTCTTTCCAGAAAGGAACCTCTGGAAGCTGAAATTTCCCTGATTGAAACAGCTCAAAAAGATACGTTTCTCAACAAGGAGAAGGATGTAGCTGATACTACAGAACCACTTAGGTCGAATAAAAAACAACAAAATTCTAAAAGCTCTCCTTACTTCACTCCTCACGCTTTTAATCTTTTTCTTTTCAAGTGAAGTATTCTACTGTTATAATCGTTTAAGGTAATTTTAGATCTTTTATAAACACTGTTGTATTATCCATGCATAACGTATAGGGTCCAAGCACCCTACATATTACGGGGGTCTTACACTACATGACAGATAACTGCTGAAAAGAAAACTTGTACAGATGCATCCACAAGAATTATCTGGTACATGGACGAAGAGCTATAAAAGGTACACACTCTAATATGCTTATTCATCTAAAAAGGACGAAGATTCGACTTTACCGACTAGCACAGAATGGACGGAAAACATAAAATGCAAACATTTCAAATTGTAACTTGGTAAATGCAAGAATCTTCTACGATTTTCTTTCAATGCCAATACTCACCTGAAGAATCATATCCTCTGTATTCCAGCCTTTGGAGACCACGTATGAGACAATCGAGAATTTCTTTCCGAGTTTTTGGAGTAAGGTAGTTGAGATATGCAAAAATGCCTATGGAAAAGTCAGATACAAATACAACAAACACAAAACTGCCCTTGCACTCTTTCAGAAAGAATACTGATAGAGACAGCAGAGATTGAGGTAGCAGAGCTACCCTTCTCATTTTCTCAAGTGACAGAGTTCACGAAGTACTATTAGAAGATGAATCCAGATCACAGATCGCAGTTCAAAATTACGTTACGAAATTCAAAGTGCACAAGGAGTGCACAAATTTAAGAACGCAGAAAAGGCAAACAGCCCCTTTTCGGGGACTCCGTACTTTTTCCTGGCCACCTCTCTCATGAGTTTTACTTCTCAGCTTGAGAACTTCCCTTCTTCCGAAATCCGGAGCGGAGAGTCTTAGCCGAATTCGCAGCTTCCAGAGCGCAGGATGTTAGAAAAGAAAATGCCCCGGATGCATAAAACGCGAGCAGCTCTTGATGCTTATCTTCGCTTGGAAGGTGCTTATCCTTAGCGAGAGCTCGGATTTCATTGAACTCGCCACTCGGTTCTTGCAAAGCCGCCCCCTTCCCGTGAGTAAAGAGCGACTAATGGTTGCTACACACAGATTTTGCACGACGTTAATTAGCTCTTCGGAGCATCAGCTGTCATAGTCATTCGACAATCCGGCGAGCATCCATTTACCTTCCAAGCCGTTGCCCTTCCCTCTCAATAAATGTGCGACTTTTGCAGGGCAGCTTAGCGCGAGAAGAGCTTCGAAAGGTTCATCCTACCAGCTCTCGTGGTCATGTGTGGGCAAAAGGGGAAGAAGGAGGAAAAAAAAAAAAAACGCTTCCTGGGCATGGACGCCGCTTCATTTGCTGCAAACGTTTACTTTTTGCACTTGTGCGATCACATCTTTGTAATCATTTAGGAATGCCAAATTGTTTCGTTACTCTGCACTTCGATTGAAACAAGATTGCCTCATCCGAATTTCAACGATGCTGGGCGGTGCCTTTCGGAACCGGAGTTTCGGTCCTCGTTGATCGGATCACCCGTGATTAATGCATTTGCAAATTACATTGGATGGAAGTGATACGTGTTTTTCGGACCAACTCCCTCGAATTAGGACACGGTTATCGGGAAAAGCGCTTCATCATTCTTTATCACACGTTCTGCGCGCATACATTAAAACAAACAAACAAACAAACAAACAGTTGCAAGCTTGCATGACAACAGGCACAGACAGTCTGAATGCTTCAATGGATGTTCAGATACATTTTCCTCAGCCAAGATTGCACTTACGTGAGGATGCTTGCGTATGCGAACAGATAACCAGCACAAAGCATCAGGATAATCTGGATGTTTACAAATCAGCTCTTCTGCTGGGATCACACGCATTGCAACAGACCAATTCTTGAAAAAATGCACGATAATCTCCACGCAGGAGTGGAAAAATATTTCCATTTTTTTTTTTTCTTCTTTTGAAAAAGCATAATTCTGAGGTGAGCAAAGCTACCAGCTATCTTACGACAGACCGTCGGCACACGTATTCCTGCTGACCATCACGAGTCTTTCGATTATCGACGTGAGCCTGAAACTTCCACGTTCGGTACTGGGATTTTTGCTGACCACTGTTTGGGCTGCACTTTGCTGAAGTAAATAGGTATCCAAGCAGATACCACATAAACAGAGAACGAGACTACCAAGGTCCATGCTGGATGTGTCCGCTTTCCGATTCTCCACTTTTCACATATGAATACCATGCAAAACATCTGACCTTGCAAGTCTTTTTCATGGTTGCCATAATTGGAGAATTCTGGTCCTAAATTTCGGACAAATCTTAATCCATCCAATTCCGTTTCGCGTGTTGATGATCCAGATATCAGTATTAACCACCTAATTCCACATCATAATTCACAATAAAGGCAACAGGAAAAGTGAAGAGAACTTGTTTTTCGCGGTAGTGCTTCAAAATTAGCTGAATACGTCCCTAATCAAATGTACGTTACATACCATTATTTAACATACATCGCATCCAGACTGCACAATTTTAAAGTCTTTTGCGCACAAAAAGAATAATAACGCAATACGCACCACTGCATGTTTGAGCGCAAGAGAATCGTCCTACCTTCAGATAGTTTTCAGTACGTACAAAGAACCACTACAGAATAACCACTTCATTTAAGTTCAGGATAAAGGGGAAGGCAATGGCTTCAGATCGTGTTTACCTTACAGTGAGAAACGATCAAGTGTGTACACTAAAATACTTATTTTTGGTGGGTGTTCCACAGCCTGGGAAAGAGGACGAGTTGAACCATGTGCTGAAAGGCTCGTACAATTCGAAAGACAGATAAGAGAACACAAACTGATTGATCGTATTTGTATAGGGGATGAGAGAAATTGTACTCTGCATTCTTACCCACGTGCTTTGCATTGACTGAAGCAAGCACGGCAGTAGATACCTCTGCCCAATGGATCGCCTAGCGATTTCCATGCGTAGAAGCACGAATTCTGCGAATCACGCTAAGTACTTCGACGAATTGATGTCTCATACATCATGAACGTGTGAAGTCGGGAAACAAACCGAGCAAGCGATTTCCAAGGAAAGGGTGCGATTCCACAAGTGGACGTGCTGTCACTTCCTCACAGTACGTATGTGAAGCTTACTCGTCACTCCCATCTCCGATTTCGAAGGCTCCCTGAGCAAAAATTCATCCCCAACAGCACATACACATGCGGGGCGCGTGTCGTACACATGTACACGTACATGCACATTGATGAAAAACTGGCAGTGCGCACTTGCTGTTGTCCGCATTCACGCAAAAAAGAAAAGGAAGCTGCGGAAGGATCCAAAAAAGAGGAACCGGAAAACCGGACGATTAGCTCATTCTAGAAAAGCACGCCGGGCGAGATGCGATGCAAAAATCAAAATCGGCATCCGAAAACGGCCGAACTGAAGTATGCTGAGGCTCACGCGTCCTGCACTGTGCTGAAGATACGAAAAACTCACTTTCGGAGGCTGCAGTGCACACCGGATTGATCGAACACCGCCGGTCGAAGGGCTCGGTAGGACTTACTCGCGCCCAGGGGACAACGGGAAGACTCGAAACCTTGCAAACCGGGTTGAGTGGGAGGGGTCGTTCCTCTCCCCCCTCCCCCCTCCCCAACCTGCTTTTTGCAAAAAGGAATTTTTTTTACGCAACCGGGTTAGGTCGCACGGATGCGGAATTCCGGAAATGGCCATAGGCATAAAATAAAATAATGCACGGAAGTAAACAAGGAATAACGTTTAGCCTGCATTTCGGCCTCCGCTTCACATGGCGGAATGCAGCTTTCGGTTCGCATCCGAGGCCTGCATCTGTGCTCTTCCTCACCGGGAATCGAGAATTTCGACAGACTCGCTCGACACAATGGAAACAAAAGTTTACGAGACGACAAAGCAGAGGTCCAACAGACAGAAAAATCCTCCATCAGATTCGCATACTTTTATGAACTCGGCGCAGAGAACATCATTTCGGACAATAAGACCCGCAAAGCTTCCATCTTCATGGGGTTTTACTTTTCCGTGAGTCGGATCGTTCTGCATAGCTTTCCATCCCTTTGCAAAAAGGGGTTTGGGCATGCTTTAGGAATTTGGAACTCTGGATGTAACTGGAAAACCACGCGGGAAAGCCGAATCTTTCAGCTTTCACTCTTCAGATGAAACTGGAGTACTTTCATCTCCCTTTCATTTCGTGGCAACCGGTTTTTTTCTTCTTCTTCTTCTTCTTCTTCTTCTTCTTCTTCCTTCTTCTTCTCTCTCTCTCCCCCCCCCCCCCACTCCCTCTCTTTCCACAGCGCTGCCATGGTTACGCTATGATTCTGCATAAGGGAAAATACAAACCGAAGCAGGTTACAATGAATTTGAGGTCGCGATGAATAAGCAGTTTGTGAACACAAAAATATGTTCTGGAAGGTCTCCGCATTGCGTGTCTTCTTGCAAATACAGAAATTCCGCTCCTTTTTACTACCCGATGAACACGGGGAAAAAAAAAAAAAAGGCATAACATGTTTCCACAAGTGCTCCAAGCAAAAGCAAATCACCTGGGCCATCGCCCATGCCAGAAATTAAAATAAGAGATCATTTGCACGACAGTAACCACTCTGTGCCAGATGCGTTGATAAGTGAGGCAAATTTCCTCGGGGATTCTGCAAAAAGCGAATTTTCCACAAATTTCGGAAGCAGCGGCGGCACGTCGGGGAAAAACGCGCCGAGCATTTTACATTTCCCTTGGCTTATCAGTTGCACAAAAGGCAAAAGTGAGTGGCAAAAAAGCATGCAACATATCCACAGCAACACACACAGATCTGGGCACTTACCACACATTGTGAGCCGTCGTCTCGATAACACCAATCCACTACTGCGAATGAATCATTTCAAAACAATTAACCTTTCTCCATACAACATCGCTGACACGTCAACCGCAAATACGAAAGCACTACCACATGTCCCTACTACTTTCAAGCTTTTCCTTCGGGAGCTCTCAAAAGTCCTAAATGGGTGCGTGGTCTGCCATAGGTGTACGCAACATAACGAAATTCGGAATGCAGTTCGATGAACCACACGGATTCAGTTTTAAAATCGGAACAAAGTTCCGATGGTTCGTACGCTGGAAAAAGAAATTCATCTGTTATTGAATGACAACGAAGTGAATTCTTTGGGATAAAAGATTTATGCGGTTCCACAGTGTTAGGCTGCATCATCGAAAAAGGTATCGATCATCTGCGAAACATCAGCAGGAGAGTGTCGTAGATATTTATCAGGATTCTTGCTGAACGAAAGATGGGAGTATCTAGAAAGATAAAGGAACAGGTAGGTCCGTGTACGCACATGACTGCTAGTGCACACCACGCATGCAACGGACAACGTTTTCATACAGACACACACATGAACTACACAATATCATCTATGTGCACTCTTCAGGATTCGATAAACACGCGCCGGAATCCGTCAGTTATTTTTTGTTTTATCTTATTTTTTCTTGGAAAAAAGGGCGGCTAAATTGAAATCGTTGAATTCCTTGGAGTTTACGAAGCAGAATGACTTGCTTTACATTAGTTCAGAGCTGCGTACTCAGAAAGAGATGAAAAACGAGCACTTGCAGTGGAAGCTGTGGTTTCAAATTCACGTGGGCATGGGCTCTACTATCTCTCCAGACTCGGCCTGCCTCTGGAGAATTAAAACGTACACCACGAAAGAAATTTGATTTAATTCTTAAGGGACTTGAATTCGGCTACGCGAATGAAGATACCCACGGATTTGTGCACGACACATACACAAATGCAAAATACGTGGAAAGGTACTTCACCCTCCTTTTAAAACAGGCCAAAATGTGGAATTTTCTTTTTTAGCCACAATGGTTTGGCGGTTACACGTTCAAACTCGTACCGCCGCCATGGTAGCTCGAACGGTGTACGAAACACGGAATTTCGGCCATTCCTTCAGACGTTAGAAATTTACTTCTTTCCGTTTTGGTGCCAAGCGTGAGCACGTGGACGTATTCAAAACGTGCCGTTTACAAATAAATCAAAAAATACCAATTACGGAGAAGTTACGATTAAAACCAAAAATCTGATTCTGAGGAGGCTGGTTTACCCCATGTGTGGACCATTTGCCTTTTGCTTCATGATCACACGCACTTGCTAGGGAACCGTCTGCATCTTCAACGAAACAGAAAAGCAGCAAGAGAACACGTTGAGCTTTTTGCTGCCGTTGCATTCGACAGTTTCGCAGAGAAGGGCACTGCTTGCCAGCAAATGCATTTGATTTCCAAAAAGAAACCCTCCACAAATAGCAAGTCTCTTGAAATCGCTCTGATGTGCAAACGGTATTACCCAATACGTAAATACAACTGCATTGCATGGCAAACCAAGTAAATACTTAATAATTCTTCTATCCCTCTCAAAACTATGAGTGGGCTCAAATTTAAAAGCACCTCCGACAAATACAACTCAATGCAGATCATATATCAAATTTGAATCAAAAAACGCAATACATATAAATTTTAATGTATAGTGGAGAGTCTTCAGCCATAAATGACACTCAATGATGGCATTTACTTAATCTATGTCGCAACTGAGGAAAGTTGAGAAAATTCTCACTCGGCAAATCAAATTTTATATACGAATCTCAGCGAAATATGAATAATGATGCAATCATGGAAGCTGTACGCGAAGAGTAAACATTCACGAAGTCCTTCCGAGATGTGTTTCGAAATTTTTTAGATTTTTGCAATCGATAAGATCAGCATGAGATAATGTAAAATCTTCTCCATCTTATTCTCATGAGCAGACGAACACAAAAATACACATTCACGCTTTAGATGCACAACAGGCTGATCTGAGATCAGCAAAATTCATGCTTCATCATCATCATCATCATCATAAATTCTTCGTTACATGGCAGTCTCCATGGGCGGGCTTCGAAGAGCTGGGTCGTCTGGTTCTCATGAAAACTGACTAAATAGCACGAGATGTTAGTCCGATGCTTTTCGATAATTATCGACATAACAGGATTATGGGATCCAAGTGTTCTAAGAGTTCCCTCGAAAATCTTTCCGGGTGGAAAGACAATAACCGTTAAAAGTAAAATAGGCTCAAGCAAGAATCACGGATGCATGTGAATAACCTGAATATAATTTTGCCAACGTTTGAACGATAAATCTACATGGCAGACGCATTGCCGATAATTAGAGTTAACAGCTGACGAAGAAGAAAAGATGAGGCGGCCCAAAAATCTAAAAGACACGTTTTGCAGGTAGCTGCAAGGCACAACAAGCAGAACAGGGAATATATTCTATTACTTCTGAGAATTGACAAGTGGTTACTGAATGTATATCAATTTCTCAACAAGCATCGTCACCACTTAAGAAAGGGTACTTTAAGCATTGCTGTACACAAAGAAACCCTTGTTTACTTCAACTTGAACCACTTGATCATGTTGAGCTGAGTGTACATTTTTCATGTTTTTCACAATGTCTTTCCACTCTTGAAAAAAATGCTTTTTCTCTTTGTCCAACCCAGAAACCTACACACTGTAATAAAATTTAGCATTTCCTAAGACCACGAACCGAGTAGCAGGGTATTAATCGCGTCAGGTAATAACATCATTCGAAATCACTTCTGGGAATTCCCAAGTCATGTAATTACATTCCAGTCCAGTCTGGGATTTTAAAGGTATACATTGTGTTATCATTTTCACTTGCATGCAGTTTTCGTTGACATGAAATATAATACAAATTTCCGATATGCTCAAAGTGTTTAATCGTATCATCCTTAGCATAAATACGGTTATGCAAAGTAATTTTAATGCTGCAAACGCCTCAGATTTTTTTTTCCTTTTCATACTCGTTACATAACACAAAGCAACATAAACATACTTATCCACTAAGAAAGAGTTCTTCCCAAGACTGCAAGAATCTGAATTCTTTCAGCTCCCCTAAATCCTCTCAACATCCATTAAACATCTATTTTTCAAGTCTAACTTGTTGATCCACCACTTGACGTTCAACTGTATAAACACAAAATTATATCCCTTCAAATTTTTTTCAACTGTCATCTCCTTTACGAGAATGCCTCAGAAACTGCATAATCTTTGATAATTCCAAGTACAATTTCCTTCTACCAAATGAATCATTTTCAAAAAGATTCGCCTTCACATCTTCCAAGATGGAGATACTCCGTTTGACAGCACAGGAAATGCTAAATATTCACAAATGAAAACAGGGAAACCTCTTCGACAAGCTATGCACCACCTGCCAATCACTCTAGATGTGGAGATTGGTCTATATGCAACTCTATAAGATTTGATATTGGAAAAGGAATACTTATGGTGAAAACGAAATTGAGAAATAGACACTTTGCCATTTTCATTATATAAAACGGAAAAAATGGCAATTTTGAAGTAAAATTTGATTCTGTACATTAACTGAGTAGTTTTCGTACTTTGCTTTTTTTTTCCATTCAAGCAACATCAAAAAAAAAGCAAAATTGGACCCGAGTTTTCAACCAGCCAGACAGTTATTTTGCTACCACTCTACAAATAGTTTTCAGTTTACTTCCTTTTTACTTTCTCGTACTTTCACATTACGATGTAAGTTTTCAAAGACTGAAAATACAAGACATCCATTCCTCCATCACCAAAATGGAAGGTTCCCCCTGTCTCAACTAGGCAAAAATAAAGGGTACAAATAAAAGATCTGCTCCAAGGAAATACAAGGAACTATTTAATTGCAATTTTTACGAATTAAATGGCTAGTCAATATTTTGGAAGAAAGGTCGAAGATTTCTTTCCATTCTGTAACAAAATAAAACAAATGCAAAAGAATGGGAAAAAGATAGCAAACCTGTGCAAAACTGTATGCCATGAACCATTCATTTATTATTAATTACCTCTTACTTACTTGTGTGTTAATGAGAGTAATCAAGAGTATTACACGCAGGGGTAATACTCAGCATATAATAATAATTATAATCTTATTTGTAGCATTGATGCTCTACAGACACTGCAATGGGCAAACTACAAAATATGAACACAGAGTAACAAAGTGCCACTGCAATCCACAATAATGTAATTGGATTGATTAAGCACATGCAACATGCAACTCTAACACTTTCGTAATGCACACCAAATTAAGTCAACTTCCCAAAATGCATGACAAACTTACTTGTCATGAAACTGCTGATATTTGGGTATGATGAACTCTTTGTTGTCTCTCTTAAGACTTTCCCTCAACTCTGGATCAGGAATGCAGTATCCTCTTTGCAGCCTGCACAGTTCATCAAATTCTTTGTTAAAGCCCTGAAATTTGTCACAACTCAACAATAAAAAAAAAAAAAAAAAAATGGAAATCACATACTGCAAACTTGTCTTTGATCAACTGCCGATCACGTTCACGAAGGTGACCAGATTGCAAAACTGAAATTGGCACATCGCAATCTACAATATAGTGAAGCACACGACTCCAACTTTGCGAATAGATCCTTTTCTGCTCCAGAATAAGGTCTTGATAGCAGTTCAGAAAATCTGGCTGGAATAACATGACCAAAACCAACATCCCAGACTGCTGCAGGAAGGATGCTATGTACTGGTAATTATTAAGACGAAAGATAGCACGCAAATGAGGATCACTGTATGTTTCTGATTTAGTAACCAACGCCACACCAAGAGCTGCAAGCACTCTTATCATATAAATAGCTACTAGTACTCGAGAGTTGCTTGCTTTCTGATCAGCATTTCTTAAGGCAGCCAAGCATGCAGTATTTTGTTGTAGAAGAGGTCCTAACACATCGACATAATCCAATAACTGCTTAAGGAATGCCAGCATGTTACTGGTAAGTTCGTGGACAGTACCATCATGAGGTACTTGGCGTTCAGGGTCATTCTTAAGTCTCGTCACAAGCTCCTCAAAAATAGTCAATAATGTGCTGCTCAAATTGGTTTGCAATCCAGTAATTTTAGTTAATTCAGCATGTAATACAGTCTCAAACTCTGGCAGAAGCAAAGTGAGCTGCCGATAAATTGATAAGAGACCCAGAACAGCCATGAACTCTTGATGGGCAACCAACTTGGCTACTCGTTGGCACAAAGCTTCTCCTTCTCTTGATAGTTTCTCCAATGGTTTCTTTGCAATTAAGTCAAGGGCATGACCCTGAGCATCTGCTGGTACAATGCGTTTTACCAAACAATGCTCAGCTTGTAGCAATCGGAGTACTGCAAGCATATAGGCAAGTAGAATATCTGCTTCCCATTCATGATCTGTCCTATCCAACGGCCCTTGACTTCCTTTACGGCATCCTTCCATTGATTTGCTAGCCATTTGTAGCATCTGGCTAGCTTTGCGTTCAAGACTGCTCATCAGCACTAAGAATGCTGCTATATTGAAAATCACTTACAGTCTTTGGATCCTTGAACGTCGCATCACATCAGAACGTTTGCCCTTCTTGCATTCAGACATGTATTCTTTCTTAGTTGGCATCCTACTTACATTTGCTGGAGACATGGAACTTCCCAGAGATGTTGATAGTTTCAAGATGCCTGAATCCTTGCGTAAATGATCTTCCAAGTCAGCCAAGGATTTGCTGATGATGCTCGCTCGCATTTTACCCAACACATTAATATGGTCTAAACGATCATGGGAGCACAGCCATTTGGAGATGCGTTCAAGATTTATTTGGGATTCAGGAGGTATTTGGATCAATTTGCTGTTGTCACATACACTTGAATCTAAAAAGATCATTGCACTTGGACTAATTATGGGATACCTTCTTCATTGATAAGGTCCAAAAGGACTGTGACTTCAACAGAAACCCCATTCCTGGTGAGAATTTCCCGAAATTCCTTCAGTAGAGTATCAAGTCCAGATTCAAATAAGGTCATCTACAAAAAACAGCTTGAAACTTTTCCAAGAGGAGACACGGACTGTGTAGTTTGTCACAAAATACAGCTGTACTTACCACATTTTCTAATTCAACTGAGGCTGGATTATGTTGATTGAAATATTGGATGGCTTCATCAAGGCGATTCAAAGCATCCAAAAATGCAAGCATACCTCTAGCTTCAGGTCCATCTCGGATAACAAACTCTACCTCCTTGGATACATTATAATAGCCAATAACATTGTCCAAAGCACTAAGAGTTTCTTCTATATCTGAAAATTGTTTTGATTATTTTTTCTCACTTCAAGGAAATTACTGTGTTGTTTCTTCTGAAGAAGGCTAGTCTTGTTATAAATGGGCAACAAAGTGCTCTCTAAATTGGTCAGCTTCCCCTCAAATGTGCATAAAATGGACTGAATGCCTTTTGCTACTTGATCACCCTTTTTTAAAGCATTTTCAAGGACTTCTAGTTCGTGCTTGTCCTATTTGAAAAAAAAGACATTAAACATTTGCAAACCTTTTTAGAAATTTTTATTTTTATTTTCTTTTATTTCTTTACAATGAACAAACATTACCTTATTGAGTGCCTCTTCCAATTCTTTGATATCTAGAGTTGGTGTTTTTGTGTCCACTGACTTCATTCTACATAAAGTAATTATAATTGAAATATTAACTTGGCCCTTAAAAGCTACTAGGAATATTTTGTTATTTGTTTGGATATTTTGAAATATAAAACACTGCAGGAATTTTCATACCCTAATAATCCAAATCAAATTGTTTGGTTACATATCAAATAATCAATCAATCATGTATCATTTTACAGAACAATGCATGCTGTTCAGGGCAATATTTCTGGTTCCACAGTTGGAGCATGCCTCCCTACCCAAAGTTCTTATAAAGTATAATTTGGTGGCTGCCACACTGTATTATTAACGCTCTGGGTATTTATGTATGTTTAACATCCTGATAACAGATTCTTTGAAGCAGAAAATTAATTGTGGATACTTCACTGGATATCAAACATCCAAATCTGTATTTTACCCTTTATGTAACTTTTTATTACTTTTGCATGCATGTAATTTGATATCTCCAGCTCATGAAGAAATGTATGTACCAAAAGAGATAAGTCCATTGGACAAACTATGCAGAAAATCACACAGCATGCGAACCTAAATCACACTCACAGACACTGCAAGCCTCCAAAAAGTTTTGTGAATTCCTCACGATAATGTAATCACCTGATCTGCGCCCTGTGCACACATCATTATGAGAAAAGCAGTCTGAAGATGTATTTACAAATATATAAGTACCTTTCTCGAAAGTGACATCCTTGTGAATGGTCATCATCTGGGAAACAGCCATGAAGCACATAAAGAGATATAAGCTTACATTGTCACAGTGTCATTCCTCATTGTAATTAGTACACAAATTTTGTGAATGTTACCATGGTTTCCCAGTACTATAACGTGTGATTGTTAATGAGTTATTTAGTTGCAATGCTTTCTTGTATGGTTGTTTAAAATCATATAAGGTGTTTAAATGAAATGAATATTGAGAACTTTCTACGATAAAGAAATGGACTAATTTTCAAAAAAAAGACTATGAAATATGCCCTGAATTTCGACGTTCACATGCGACCATTTTAAGATGCAAACTTTGGAAATAGAGACTTATACAATAAGATTTCTATTGCGAATTGTGCTAATTGTAGCGATATTTGGATTCTGCAGATTGTCTGATCTTTAAAACACGTTTATGTTTGAAAAGTCTTCGCAGGAAAGTGAACACTGAACCAGAATCTACGAGAATGATTTGAATCTGCAAAATATCTCTGACATACCTCTACCATGATTTCTGAAGAGAAGGGCTGAGAAAATCTTAGCGTGAGGGAATCAAGAAATGGTATTTACAAGTCAAATCCAATGAAGGGAACTTATCTTTGTACCATAAGTGAATCGCGAGATCAATTAGCACTTTGCAATTTGCAATCTTCATGATTGCACTTTTATAAATGGAAACGTTACCATTCAGCAATATTAGAAAACTCGCCAATGCAAATGCCCAAGAATCGAACTTATCATTTGGACAAGTCAAAAAGTGAACTAATATTATGAGCAAAACAATTGTGAACGTTCTTTTCTAAAATTTATGGACAACATTAAAAATAAGTTTCTTCATTGGGAAACATCAACTTATTTTAGGATAGCAAATTTCTGTGACCATTTCCTGGATTCACTTCAGCTTTGAACCTGATATTGAGCTTAGGAAATGCTGCTTGATAATTATTGCAATTGTTTATTATTGATAAACCAAGAGATGCTGCAACAAATATATACACTCTCGTCTAAAGAGAGAAGGCTCTTTCGTACTCTTATTGTATTTCTCACAAAGAAACAATTAGTGGCGACTGAACTACACCACTAACGATAGTGCATTTAACAGTATTAATCACATCGAAAAACTATTTGATAAATTTGTGGAGGATTTCTAAAATGACGATTCTTTCACTCACACAGCATTTTTGCATTATTGCATTCTCAAGCAGCCGGCAAACAGAAGTAGAAAATGACGTAAGTTTCTTGTTCACAACATAACCTTAACAGACGAAAAGTTTCTAATGATGCGTTTAAATGAAACGAGGAAGTGCAGACTTTTTATGAAAAGATTTCAAGATATTTTTTTATTACTTTTCTATTTCATTTGTTTATTTGATTTTACCGAACTCCTGGAACTGGGCTTCAAAGTGATGGGAATTTTTGTGTGATGGGTACTGCGTATCTCCATGGTGACCTTCCTACTTAGTGGGATCACTCTTGAAGGTGTTCAGTGAAACTTTATTTTTCAAGATAAAGATCTAGAGGTTTCATTATCCTTGAGGAAAAGCAGTATACCAATAATGTGCCTTTAGTATATGTATCTGGATGCTTAAATGCAACGACGGAGCACCTGATTACACTATTCAGTAGTTTGTCACCCGGGTGCTCCGGAGCGTTTATTGCTAAACTATCCAGGAACAGAGTTCCCGGACAAAGGACACAGAAGAAACGAAGGGGGGGGATCCCCGACACGCAGGTCGGTGTACCGGAAGTCCGGAACGGGAGGGAGGGGACCACAAAAACACATATAAAAAATAGAAATAAAGATATGGGGAGGAGAGGGGACAGGGGTCTTTGGATTGGCCGTTCCTTTCCTTCAGAACCGGCTATGGATGCCGGTGATCTCGCTCCTAACGTCTTCCGGAAGATGGGCCCACTCGGCAGTCGACGCCATGTTAGCGCCGGCTAATCCTGTGGCCTGACGACAAGTCGCCAGCTTCTCCAGCTCTCGGTGGGCCTTGTCGATGGCGCGGGTGCAACAGACCGTTGCGATGACAGCACCTAAGGACAGGCCGCCTGGCGTGAAGAAGCGGCGCATCAAGTCTCTTGCGGTGTCCTCCTGGTGCTGGAGAGCTGAGGCCAGCCTCTGCCACAGTCCTTGGAGGACACCGCAGTCCAAGAGCAGGTGCAGGAGCGTTTCCACCTCCCCGCACCGTTTACAGTTCGGGGAGACAACTCCCCCGGAAACACGGTTCGTCCGCTGGTTGGTGTGGAAACCCCAATGCACCAGCATGATGACGTCCTGTTTCCAAGTTAAAGGGAACACGGAAGTGTTCAAACAGGAGGGAGGGACCACAAGTTCTTCGGGGGGCACACTCAAGTGTTCACTTCACCGAAGGAGTCCCTTCGGGATGTGGTGAGGCGTGGCGGCGTCTGCCAGTTCGCAAGTCCTCCAGCCGCCTATGGGTCGGGTTGCTCCTGCGATGGTGCAGGCGACCTCCCACCTCGCCGGCAGGCAGCTGTCATCACTTGCCCTGAGGGCTGACAGCGAGGGGCATGACGGCCAGGAGAGCCCACTTCTCCTGGCTGTTCCAGACCTCATTCACCGTGAAGTACGGGGAGAGGTTGGCGCAACGGAGTTCCAAGAGCGAAGCATCCTGTTGCTTTGCCCAGGCATGCAACGATTCCTGCCGCCAGGCGTCAAAGTTCGTTGGACGGCAGGTGATCCATGCGTGGGCTACCAGGAGCCGGTAGAGCGGTTTCAACGGGAAACCGAAGCTTCTCGTGGCGCGCTCCGTATGCGGTAGGAGCGACAGAAAGCCATTCAGACACTATTCGGTAGTCGGAAAATCCAGGTGCCAGTGGTTAGCCATTATAAAAATCTCATGCTTCTAGAACTTTGAACGAGTGTGGCACCCAGATACAGGTGATCTCCCTTTTTCTAGATGGAAGACGTCTGATCCTCATATTTTGTGCATTTTCTACTCTGCCACTGCCTATAATCCTCTGTGCTATTTCTGAATGCAACAGTTGTATTGATGATTCGGTTCTCCAATTGTCAGAGTGCCAAATCATGACAGGATGCATCCTCTATCTCCAAGATGGTGCAGTTCGTGTTTTTTTTTTCCTGATCAGTAGGGGAAGGCTCATTTTCTTCCCTTTTTGGAAAGACTCAGTTGTGTCTCAGGGTTGATTTCGCTAGAACAGGTGAATATATATCGTAGAAAAGCAAAATTGAGACATTCTCAATGGGGCTTTCTGATAATTTGTCACTTTCATTTAGTTGCAGTTGCCTGAGTTAGGCTTTATGAAGGCGTCATTTGAAATGGAAAAATTCTCTGCAGCAACTTAATTGATAAATTGCAGGGCATTCCATCTGGATCCTGATTAAACTTGTGCAAGAATGCAACTAGTGTTCTTTGACGGCACCTATTGAGGATTGCTATTTACACTTGTCCTCTCCATTGAATTGTTTTGCTGCCTATTCTCTGTTCCAATACATCTGCTTGGAGTTTCAACTCGACTTCAATACATTTAGAAGTCTCAGAACGAAAGTTTGTCCGCTCAATTAGGACTAGTCCAGTGGTTGTCCACTCAACTACCCTCGGGATTCTTCTTTCACACTTCCATCCAAGTACCATTTTACTGGCTCAGTGCTGTGATACAGACTTTCACTTTCTTAGAATCACATATCGCAGAGCGTGAGCTACAGCAGATAATCAGGGGATATAACTATTCTAATGGAGATAGAGATGCACTATCTATCCTATCTTTGTTCAGTTTATCGATGGTGTTTTTGGCCTTTCAAAGATACTTGTTTTAGTGTCAAGTTGACTTTTCATTTTCATTCAAGTTCGTATCCATCCGCTATAATATTATAGATGAATTCCTAATCTCAAGGTTCTGCTAATCTTCGCATGGGATTCTACTTTTTCCAAGTCTTTTGTATCCCGTCCCAAAGAACAAAAACAAACAAATGATGTCTTCCTAGAAAATGTTTCCTGAATCTCATGTGGGCTATTTATATAAAGATTGGATGAGATCACATAAGTCGATCCAATAAACATGTTTTGTTTCAGCGAATGACTCAAAGACTTCGAGTTGTAGCTCACTGCTTTGAAACACTAAAGGGTACTTTATTTCATTTGTCTCAGAGCGATGAACTAAAGGAATCCGTTTATCCCTGTCTGGTCTTGAATTTAGATATCGTCACTATCGTTAAGGTTCTTGTTAATGCAGCACGAATGGCGCTGAATTCTCTGGATGCGCTCGTTCTTCTTTCTTCAACAAGGTATTGCTTTTCAATGGTTTCGGGATCTGGAAGAACCCATCATTGCTTTGGAAATGTGAATGCCACTTGGATGCCGAGAGCACACAAGAAAGGGTGTCGACGATGCCAAGTATGAGCAGATTTATGAATCCAAACTGAGTACTTCTCATCAGGAACGGAAATTTTATTGTTTTTCTCTATTGCATCGATTGCAACGGCTCGCCCACATGTTTGATGGCTTTGTGTTGTGTAATGTGGCCTAAAGGAAAGCACCAGAATCCAAGGTTGAAATCACCGGAGAAAAGGAAACAATTATGGAGACAAGAACATATGCAGTTTGTTAATATTCGTTAGGACTCTCAGGATTATTTATTTCACAAATAGACGCTTTATTTGTTTATAAATCTCTAGCCCCATGAACTGATGATTGCACGGACTACTCTTAGCTAAAGATCCTCCTATTAGTAGCTGCATGATTTAGCATTGATGTCTCTGCTTCTTCACCGCCGCTGCCTACTACTTTATGTTCAGCTGAAATCAAATAAAGGTGGATAAAAGTTCTTCGCTGAACACGTGTAGGTTAAAACATTCCCTTATTAGAAATTGTCGAATGGGCGTTTACATTCAGACAACAAATATAATGTGAACAGAATCGGTCTATGGCTTTCGTTACTTGGATGTTATCCCCATGTACAACAAAAACGAGTCCTTTTAGCTCCTCGACTGGAACGATCAATGCAACGTTCTTCTTTGCGGTGACTTTTTGTCTGATCTTTAATTTTCCGATCGGCTCATCAATCTGGAATCTTTCTTTGACCTTTACTTGCCTCTACGTTTGCCCGGTTGACCACGTGTCGTCTTTCAAGAAATAACGCAAGCGACCATTGGCAGTCCTGGGGAACAACTGATAGAGAAGCAGAGGTGCGCCATCGGATCCGTTTTCAAATACTTTTTCGAGAGTGAAATCTGCGAATGCTTCTCGACACTTTCTTCTCACATGGCAAAATGAAATGAAGAACTTTGTTAAGAAGTTGTCCAGACGGCGGAACCATTAGCTCTGAGCAGTCGTCGATAGGAACGTGTAAATATTACATGGTCTGGGCGACATTTTTGTTAGGTTGAAGTTCAGTCAGGATCAGTTATTAAAAAGCAGATAAACAGTTCGACCTGCGAACACTGTTCAGAAAATAAGCAGTCGAACTGACGATAATGAACTTACAGTATGAATATGAGAACGCTAAAATATTAAATTCTGTGACGCCAAGCTGAGTCGCTTACTCTTCCTAGAATTCATGAAATTTCAATCTGATATTTGATACGGTACGCAGAAAAAATTACTTTCAAAAACACTTTATTATAAATAATTTGATTATAATATGAATTTAAATATTTGACTTTTATATAATGTGGTAGGTGATTTTCTTCAGCAAATGCGAATAACTAAATGCGTTTTCATTGAAGCGCTTCACAGCGTGTCCCTGTCGATGTAGAGTTTTGTACATGGCCGGACGCCTGCATTTGTACATCATTCACGAAGGCAACCAACGTCAAAAGAGACAGCCTGTAATGCGCCCTCATAGAGGAGACGGATGTTACCCTTTGCCTTCTCAAGAAATTTTCGAGAATTCTGTATTCTGGGTTTCGGCATGGCGGTCCATTTGAAACAAACTGAAGAGATGTTTGGAGCTGTCGAATGATCGTTCGTTCCAACTAACCAGTTTTGAACTCTAGGAAAAAAGGTACTCTCTTTTGATATTGTGAGAGTTGAATCTGCAGGCTTTTCTTTCACAGGAAATAACACCCAAATCCCTTACAAGATTTTCTTCCAAATTTTGTTTGCAACCTACATACATTGGCATGTTCTTAAAAAAAAAAAAAAAACACGGGTAAATGTGTTCTGGAGAAGGTCAATAACACAGGAATAGGAGAGTAGTGCAACACAGATCTCGTGCCTTCGAAAGTGAAAGTTTTGTCTTTAGAGCTCTCCACTTAAATTTCTGATGCACAGTTTACAAACACTGACCACTTAAATGAAAGAGAAAAACTAAACAAAGAGTCGGTCAATCCTCGGTGACAGAGTCGAAGTATTGCGATCAAGCCTATGGAATCCTTTTTCACTTGCAAATCAAGGAAGAGGACATTCCAATTAGAGTTTGTTTTTAATTGAATGTGAGACGCCATTTTGTCTCAGTGACCGTCCAAACGAATGCAAATTTCAGTACGATAAATGGAATCCATCGCTCTGAAACTTTAAAAACAAAAAGACAAATTGTACAGGATGCATCGGGAATACCTGCAATATCAGCAGACAAGACAGGAAGCTGTGGAGGTCATAATCTTAAAGTAAAAAAAAAAGAAACGGGAGCACATTATTAGCGGCAATTTTAGATGAAAACGCAGGCTATTCACACCACACGATCATGTAGAACAAACTCATTCGAAATCATAGATATTCAACGATGTTGGAAAACACTGGATCATTTCCAGAAGAGGCCCAATGGAGAAACTTCTTTTGAGGCTCTTCAAACATTTCTTCTTCATATGAAGAGTAGCACTGCGGAGCAGTGAAAACTACAACTTTTATAGCTTCGACGACAGGACTTCAAGAGGGGAACCGTAAGATGGAGTACCAGAAGTCGAAATGGTGCAATCAAGCAGTTCGCCGCTATGAAAACAGCGGCACAATGTACTACAAGAATCCTGTTCCTTGACTATGGATGCCAGAGAACTTCTCTATGATGGAGCTCACCGCAAGGAAGATCGTGCATCTTTAAAACCAGAATCGGGATGCGAATCGCAAGATGGGCAGGTCCCCTGTCCAGCTCACCAGACAGAGGGACGGCTGCGAATTTCTGGGACAGCAACATGCATTCATGTTGGTTGTCTGGCAATCCTCCTTTCTGAAATGTGCCATTTCTTGGCGTTTAAGAGACAAGAAAACTTCCTGGAGTAGCCAAGGCACACAGCATTTGCGTCTCCATGAAGAGAAAGAAAGCAGGAACTTTTGGAGATGTTTTAAAGATGCTCCGAATAGAAAACAGGACAGGAAAATTGATTTTCCCAGATTCCTCCACTCTCAGTGTTCTTGTCTATACTCATTGCTGATTCACTCGGAACGGCTTTTCGGTCACAATAGAGTTGTCTTCTAGACGAGAAGATCTGGAAGGAAAGGATAGAAGAAGACACCTCTGTACAGAGGTGACTTCTCGGCTAGAAGAACCTATGTGCCGAAGTTAGCAGGAAAAGAGAAGGAACGAACTGCTTTGTTTCGTTTATCTTGCAGTAATGGCGCTGAGTGCCACAGTCACTTGGACTACCTAATTTCCTCTGACCACAAGTGGAGTGGTGTCTTTTCGATAGGAGAAATTTCGTGCATGCTTGTATACTTAATGCTGCTCAAGCTGAGCGATAGAACGCTCGAGTTCCTCGGCCTTCCGACGGGCTTACCAACACTGTCTTCTGACCATCTTGTGTGCAACCCTTGTGAAGACGAAGGTTTAACCGAATTCTTTGAAGTGACAACTGAAAAATATCTCCTGTTTCTCCAAGAAAGGTTTCATCAAGTATCTCTGGAATCTCCTGGTCGTTGTTTGCGGAAGAAGTGCTTTGGATCGAGACGAGACAAGAATCCGTGGTCACATGGGTAACTGAACATTTAAATGGAAAAGCAGATTTCCATGCCTTGTCCTTGACAGGCACATTGCGACATAACTCGTCAGATGATCCTCTGGTAGATTTCTCATCGAGATAATAGAAAGGCGGAACCTTAATGGATGTTTTTGTTGCCAGTGGCTATTTTTGGTGTCACCTTTCCTCTTGGACGAGCTCAGCTGGTTCCCGTAGTGACTTCGTTCTGGGACCGGAAGACTCTTCTGGACTTTCCGTTTCGCGATTCCAGTGTATAATTTTGAACTGGGCGGTACCCATCTCCTGAGAGTTCCTTTGTGTGCTCTCTCTGCATTCACCAGTTCGCACCACCGCTGAGCTGGCTTTAGACAAGATACATTCTCCTGGTGTGCAGCACTGAGTGCCCCGCGGTAACGCAAGAAAGAGAAGATGATAACGTCTACTTTGAATTGACCATCATGCAAGGCCCTTTCTTCTATGATGTTCCCTTCAACTACGTCGGAAGCTAAAAAAGCAGTACAACCTATTTGTAAAGTGGGTTGTACTGAATCCCTACTTCACAAATGAAAGTGCCACATCCACACACTGTGAGCTAAGAGAAGCTATGAGAAACAGATGGCAGAAAAATCATAGGATATTCGTCTTCTTGAAGACAGTAGGATACGTTTACAGGTGCAAAAGGACCGTATGTTAAAAGCATGCGGCGTCTTTCCAAATACTCTGTGATGGTATCCACTTGGTTCCTTCCCGCCTTCGTGCCTTCTTTGAATATCTCATAATTTTCAAGCGGCTTGGACTGAATGAACTGACCTTTCGTTTTACCACGGTTTTAACACTGCCCGCGTTGGAGGCTTTGTGGTTAAGGCTTCCGCGCGTGGCACCATGCATCGTGGGTTCGAATACTCCTGCAGAAACTGACGCCACTGCGTCGTTGGGTTCCGGGTTTCTCCTGCAGTGGCGCTGGTTGGCCGAAACATCCGGGCGTGGCACCGGTAGCGGTTAAAGCCCGGAGGCCCCCGATGAAGGTCGGAACAATGGGAGTCGACCTTCGGGTCCTCCCAGGAATCAAAGAGTGGGGAGTTCCCCCTCCGGTCGTGCAACGGAGAGAGGGCCCCCCTCACCGGGGGACCCCTCCGGTTTCAAGATGAAGCAGGAGCCCTCACGGGCACCTCTCTAGTTGTTTAAAGGAGCGGATCCTCCTCTGTTGCGGGGGGGACCCTCCGAGTCGCCTCCTCTCCAGAGAGTGCAAGTAAGCAAGCCTGAGCGATTCCCTGCGGGAAACTACAGAGCCCCTTCTGAGTTTCGGAAGCGTCCCTTCGGGGTTTTCTTCAGAGAACCCCGAAGGGACGCTTCTGTTCTCCTCAAAGGAGGAAGCAAAGCTGCGGGTTCCCTCTGGAGAAGAAATTCCAGGAGAGGATCCTTTCTGGGTTCCCTTCGGAATAGAAACGAGGAGGAATTCCTTCGGAGTGCCCTATCTGAAGGAAATACGGAAGAGGTTCTCTCTGGGATTGCCTTCGGAGACGACCAGGACGAGGGTTTCCTTCCGAGTTCCCTCCCAAGCGTAAGAGGAACGGACTCCTTCCCCCGACGCGTTTCTGGATTCACAGGGTGCTTCCTTCCCGAGGTACCCTCAATCCTAAAGAGTTGACACGCACCATCGGGTGGAGTGGACCGTAGTAAGGAACTGTAGCTTTGCTGGTGTTGAATGGTGAAATCCTGCGCAAAGCGCGCCTTCAGCACTGCACACCTCAGTGTGGCAGGTGCGGGAAGGAGACCCTCCCACACCTGCTGTTGGACTGCTCTTCCCTTCGATCCTTGGGGATCGTTTCTCAACAACCTTAGGAACCCCAGTGGGAGGCTCCAGGGACATTTTGAAACGCCTCCTCGCCCGTGACTCACCGCGACTCTTGCAGTTCTCTGCTTCGTTTGCAGGATCATGGCGGCCTGGAACTCCAGAAGAAGAGGCCGAAATGGCAGGGACGCCATCCACGTGGGCGGATCTTCCTGAAGACTGCCTGGAGATCCTCACCTGAACACTATCGAAACTTGCCAGCATCCTGAACAGGATGCAGAGGACGTCTGGAAGCGTGCCGTGATTCCTCCCTCTCTCCCCTCCTCACCCGTGTATAAATCCTTCTCCCCTGTTTTTTTTATTTTTTTGCTTTTGTTTTCCCTTCCCCCACGCTTTCAAAACGGATCTAGCCGATCTGCGCGTCGCTCTTCGGCAAGTGGAACTAAGGATTCTACCATACCGATGTATTTTTATTGCTTCATATAATAAATGCCCCAGCATAATCGGGTGATAATCATCCTAGGCAACAGTAACGATCTCCCCGTGAGGTCCCTACAGGCCATTTATATATTAAAAAAAAAATTATATGGTATTGAAAATCATTTTCCCTGTCTGAAATCTTGTGGAATCTGGGGAGACAATGCTTTCAAGATGCAATGCAGGCTTGTTAGATGATTTTTTATTTGAACATCACCACCGCTGTGAACCGTGAATCTTCTGCCTGGAATTTTTTTGTTTGTTCCAGTCTGAAGCTGCAGAAGCTACAGCTTCATGCCGAAATGAAAAGCTTGCACCATTTGCACTCCAGGAGCATCTTGGATCCACAATCCTACTCTTCGAGGACTGGTGGATCAGCTCAGGCAGAGAATTGTGGTTCGTGAGTGACCGTTCTCTAAGGCACGCTCTGGAAATTGTGTTTCCATGACGAGTCGATGTCAAAAACGGAAAGCTGCTCCGAAATCTCTCACAAACTGGAAGTAGCCAAACATTTGTGCACTAACGCGAATTAGCAGCACGCAATGATGGCGCTTCTTCGATCAGTGGTCTCGATTAAACGGAAAATTAGATTTAGAAACTTTGTTGGGCTGCTGCAGTGTTTAGAGGCAAGGCGTTAGGAAGAAAGAAGAAAAAAAAAGAAGCGTCTACACACAGATGCACTCCTTGAGTTTGGCTGGCAACGAGGTGACATGGAACTACCTACCGTAGAAGGAGATGGGCTCTTGCAGGGCGCATCGCAAGGCACTTCCCACTCATATCAAGTTGCAAAAAGAGGTGGCACTTTGGGATCTTCCTCTCTTCCGTTTCCTTCGATCCTGGAACTGCGGAGCGCAAAAGCTGAGTCTCCAAGGATGAGAATTTCTAGTTGTCACTTAGATGCGATGAAATACAGAAATAAAATGAAGCGACACTCAAGTGCTGGGGGAGGAGGATTAAAGCTCACAAGGCAAGATTTATTTCGAACTCTTTGTCATTTCAAGGTAAAGAGACATCAGGGCAAGACTCCGCCCCTTCGTCTCTCCCATTTCAGACGGAATGTGAGTACCCCCTTCGTTTCTCCCGTCAAACAAACGAGCCTTCATTTTAATGTGAAACCGCTGTAGTTTTGCAGATCTTCGATCTTCAGGATTCTTAGCATTTCGTGGCCGAGCAGGAAATACCAATGTTTGTGCACTTGCATTCCTTGCATGGTCCCGACAGTTCATTGATGACCCTTCCCACTCGGTATGTCCTTCCGTAAATCAGGCATCCGGATGTTTTAAAAGAATCGAAAAGCGAATTGCTCAGACTCATCAATGGAGGTTTCGTAGAAGGAGGTGCCTTCGTGCTCTCCGCCACCGTGAAAGGTTTAAACGCGGTGACAGCTTTGGCAGGCACGAAAGTGATCACTTTCATCTTCTCTGGTGAAGCGGGCACCACTTTCAGATTGGGAGCACGAATCGGCTTCAGAGCCTGCGGGTGCCAGGAAGGTTCACTGTTCACAAAGATGTGCGGCTGCTTGAGAGTTGTTGTTCCTATTGGCTTCAGTTTAGGCAGAGAATCTACGTTCTTGTTATTTATGATGGTATCGTTATCTGAAAGAAGTATCTCATAATTAGCGAGTCATCAGGTCATCTGTCATTACCGCATATGAAAACGGGGCAGCAGAAATTTTCCTGAAATTCTGGTTTGCATCCTTCAGGAGTTTGAGGACACTCCGTTCTCTGGCAGAGGATGTTGCTCAAATAACAGCGACAGATGGTGCATGCGTCTTTCTTGACGACCAGTTCGCCGTTGCTGTACCGCTTCCCGTCTATCACGCAGTGATCTGGAATTGAGGTGAAATCACCGTGGAGTTCGAAACCTCTGAAGCACGAGGCCTCCTTTCGTTTTCCTTGTTGCACAAAAAGTGATTGATTCGAATGTGATTTGAATTGATTCATTTGATTCGAATTTACGGGTGGAGCGTCTGCAGCCAGAAGCACTTCTGCTGCTGGAAGTCTGAAACACTAGAATTGAAGATGCGCTTACAGGATTCCCAGAACCTGCAGCTTCTAGCATGTCTGGGGACCTATTCATGTACCCAAAGTAGCTGCACTTTTTTTGTTTGTGTGTGATGCTATCTTCTATTACTTCCATTATATCTCTCACCCTACCATCCTTTTTTGCATTTTGGAGAATTGCAACTACTAATTTGCTACTCATCGTCCTTATGCGTTTTTTTTTTTTTTTTTTTTAAAAAAAAAAGAAAAACTAGAAGAGGAGGAAAGGAAGACAAAGCGGAAGGGGAGTAACAGATCAATGACTGTGTTGGCATCCTTTCACACATTTAACAAAAAGATAAATACGGAAGTGGTGATCTTATGAATCTGACGGTTCAAAAACTTTGCGAACTACGATAAGAAACAAAAAAAAAAAAACGAAAATGAGAACTGAGCTCCTTGACTATCCGCTGACTGTCTACTCAGTGCCCTTGGATCTCCTAAAACATCCCTCCGGATCCTGGATATAACAGTGAATGCCGAAGAGCTCGAAATTATGCATCACTGTATTGCTGTTTCAAGGAACCTAGTGTGCTTCTTTCTGGTGTTGCTTGCGATCGCCTTAAAGTTGCTAGCTCACGTGTTGCACCATCATAGCAAAGAATTAGCCACTGAAACCCCGCCGTCCGATCCCAAACACTTGAAACAAACAAAGACAGCTAGCACGAAGCACAAATCATGGTGGCTCCAGCAGACTCAGCCTTCATCGTCTGGTGTTCCATCCTCGAGTAAAATTGCAGGCTACTTCAGTCGCGGATGACGCTCAGGGAGAGGAAAAACGGATTCTTCCTATTGCAACACCTTTCGTGTAGTCACTGCCCGTTCACTCGGAACGGTTGTTTCCTTGGTGGCAGTAGCTCTGGTGTGGTGTAGTTTTCCTAGTTTCTCGCTTCCGTGCCAAAGCTAGCAGAAAAAGGAAAAGAGCGAGCTGTTGAGTGCTGCTGGAGCAGCAAGCAAATGCACTAAATGCGCTGCAGATGCGAACGTCACAAGACGGAACGTGGTTCAGTCCTGCGTCCTCCTTGGTTGCAAAAGGCTTCCCTTGTTACATCATGAAACTTTGGGTGCAATTTCAAGCTTAGATTGGGTGTACCTTGTGGGTTGCTACAAGCAGTTCTGATACACCTGCGGAGCACCTGCAGGAGTTTAGAGGAAGGTGAAAGGCACACGGAGCTATTGCGTACACGAAAGTTTCAAGATACAGGATTGCAGAAATTGAGTTCTAAACCAGTGGCTGTCTTGGGGTTTGAATGCCCCATAATGATGACATTTAGGGAGAAAATCCTTCTGGATACACAGAAGCTTTCGATCCTGAATTGAATTCTAAGCGAAGTGCATACGCACTCTGTAGAAGTGTACCATTTACGTGAGAGAGCATGCTCGAGAAGTTTGGCACTTCTACAGAGTATAAGGTGCTTGATAGCTGAAGAAGCCTCTGAAGTTTCACCAAGGGCAATAGCACTCTGCGAACTTCTAAAATCTTCAAGTGTCCTGAAAGACCTCCTTATCTTTTCGCATGAGCTTTCGAATATATATTTCTTAATAATAGCTGTCATACTTTTCCTTCACTTCCTTGGAATAAGACCGAGGCGAAAATCATTCCATTTACTCTCAGATTCAAGAAGTCAGGAACAGCGATTCAACCTTGCTACAGTAGTAGTTCGGAGTTACGAGTTTCCCTACTACTTTCCAGTGTCTTTGTAATCATCAACTCCCTGGAGATGCCTGAACGAATGCTTTCAATCTCGATATTCTTCTGTTTTGCGCTTCTGATGAAGGCTTCAAAGACCGGAAGGGTACGTTTTCTGTGTTCGGCACAAAAATGTCGAGGAGAATTTAAGTTATCTGCATTCGCGAGTTTAGCTAAGTACAAAAACCCACCTCACGCCTAAGTTTAATGTACAGTGAATCACATCGTTCCTGATAATACAGTCCGCATCTGATATTTCAACCAAATGGATGCATTTAAAAAATGAATTTTCGTCTTCTCGTATAATTAGCAAAAAGTCGACTGACCTTTGGATTGCAGCGTCGCTATATCAGCCGAAGAGCTCGAAAGAGAATGACCAATATCCGAGGAAGGGGGTATCAGTTCCATCATAGCCGTTTTATTTAGTCTGATTTGCAAGGAAGGAAATATGGGCTTGAAATCATTTGTGATGTTGAGTAGGTTTTCTAAAAGGAAAACACAGATTCAATGAGACAGGAACACGAGGACTATAACAGACTTTACCGTTTTGTCCACTACTGTGGGATGGGATGTCTTCATCTGTGATATACTTAGGGCTTTCGTTGTCGTCTACTTCAGTGTTTGGCTTACTGTTCATTTCATGAGACGTACTGGGAATAACTGCATCTTTGGCCAGGAATGGTATAAAACTGCAACATAGAAGAACGAGAATCAGCTCGCCAAGTCACAGAAATAAGCTGCAAACGCGCTGGGATGATTCGAAAACGCAACTTGAGTCTTGTATCGTCCCGAGATAAATTCCCCTTAAAGTGATCACTTTCGATTCCTTTGCTTCAGAGATGCCCCGGAAGACTTCACGGAGCTTCCAGCTTGCGGTACATTGCGGTCGCTTGGAGGACTCATGGTCACATCTTTCGAGAGACAACTTCCTCTTAATCTTTAATGCCTACGGAAGGGGGTCAATGACGGCTCTGTGGATCGATTTCGTTCACGATCAAAAAACTCGGAAAAAACTCCAAACAGCACAACAAAATAGGGCATGATTGTGCAACAAATGAAAATGATGCTGCTGCTTGTGAATTCTAGCAAGTAGGCAGCAGTCATCACGATGTAATGGTCGTAATGATATCAGGGGATGCATTCTGGAATCTTCAAGCAGTTGCTGGATTCCTGAGTCTTTCAAAACCACCCATGATGCAATACTCGTGGCTTTCAAAGCCTCGAATAAATCCACCTCTGAGGTCTGGCTAGCTCGGAATTCCATGGATTGAAAACACCGATGGAAGGAATGTCAGAAACGGAAGACGTGGACACGGAAAGTCGAAACTGATGCACAGAGAGAGTACGATTGTTCTACCCAGAAGACCCTAAAAAATGATTTCTTCTCTTTGAATACCAAAGAATTGGTGAAAGGCAACCGAGAAGTTTAGGCAGAATTCTTCGTTTTGGGGGCATCGTGGAAACTTTGGTTTCAATAGCAGTTACCGAAAACCTTTTGAGATCGCATTGACCTTCCTTTGGGGATGAGAGTCTAAACCCCTTGATTCCTCATCCGCTGAGCAACTGCCTTCTCGTGGATTCTGAGTGTGGTCTTACACAGGTTCCCAAAAATGCACCCTCGAAAAAGCAATCGAGTGAATCGAGCTCCCTTTGAATAAAACGAGCAGCTCCAAGCAGAACCGCATCTTCCTGGAGAGAAGGGAGAAAGTTCAAAGAGATGAAAAGAAAGGAACAGTAGCCCTTTCTCCCATCCACCTGTGAGGGGGTACCTTAGCCTTCTTCTGCGCTCTTGTGAAACTCCGAGCTCTTGTGAAACTCTTGTGAGCACGGTGCAAAATTGTCGCTGCCCGCATCACAGGCTTTAGAAAACCAAAAAAAATTGCAAGGACGCTGCGAAGGTACAGAGCATTTTGCCGTCAGGAGGCGAGAAATCGAAATCTTCACTCAAGTCGTTTCATTGGTGGCATTTTGAGTCGACACCGACTAAGCGCTCTGAAGCGGTGCCCTTCCGAAACGCCGAGATGGCCAACGATCGAAGTCCCAAAGGATCAGCAAAAATAAACACACGTGCTTATTCTACATAGATTGATATGGAAATTTATTTTAATATGCATATCTATTCATATTTATTAACAGTTATATTATTGCAGCGGATATATTGATTAAGATTCAGGGACATACATTTTATTAATATAATTGAAAAGTTGTTGTCCGGATGAGATAAATACATATATGTACGCATAAATGTGCGTAAATATATTACAAATGCATATAACAAATACATATAATGAAGATTTATTTTCTTATAATCCTTTATCTGTAATGTCCCTGGATACCTATGCGTAGAGTAGAGTTAGTACATGTGTTTATTTCTGATGATCTTTCGGGATCTGAACCAGATTCGCGCTGATCTTTGCATCGCAGTTTGTGAAGATCGCAGCATCTCTGCAGATCGAATCATGACATGACTTATGAAATGCACTTAGAGTACCAATAATTAACGGGTAAATGCATGCACTGAAGTCATTGAGTTGGCTGACAGTTACTCTCCCTTGATAATTTTCGGTACCGCATTCGGTTTTCGGTTGCGAGTTTGGCCGTCCCAAAATGAACCTCCAAACATTCAAGAAACCAAAGAAAAATCGCCTTGTGTTGCTAGACGGTCGACAGGTTGTTTTTTACGATGACCTCATCATGAAAAACATCTTTTGGGGGAAAGGATTCTACAAAGTGGAAACTACAGACGGAGAAATGGGAGATTGAACTGCTGAAACATATGAACTTTTCCTCCCCTTTCGATGTAGCCAATGTGTCTCCCGAAAGAATTACGATCTTCCTGAATATTTGGAGGAGGAGTGGTAACCCTGACTGCGTGATTTCCGAGGAAGCCGGCAGACGGGAGAATGCTCTTTGCTGAGCACGTACAGCTTTTCCGAAAAAAGCCAGATTTATTGCCAACCAGTGCAAGCACATCCGTTCGACTGCACTCTTCCTCGGGAATCCAAACAGACATCTGCCACCAACAGTTGACGTGTGAGCTGAAAGCATCAGAGAGCCACTGTGATACTGACGTAAGCAATCTTATTTTAAATAAAATATTCTTCTCACAAGAGTGTCCATCCAGGACCGAGCTGTTGGTCGAGCAAATCCTTCACAGCTATTTACTACGGCCATTGGTGGCTTTTTCTTTTCTTTCGTTTTTAGACGATGACTTTCTTGATTCCACAGTTCAATAAAAAAAAAAAATCATTTAAAAAAAAAATTACGATGTTTGTTCGCACGTTCAGGCGGCAATCATAGTTTCTCTTAGCTTTCAATAACGTCAGTGACATGACGAAAGCGAGAAATCTGACTTCAGAACAGAAGTCAACGATTCCAAAGTGATTAGAAGGGCTTCGACCATGTTCATCCGACTGCCCTTCCAGAAACCTTGGCTTCAAAACAAACTTCCAATGAAGAACCAAGAATGATATTCATGGAAGGACTGTATGATTCCATGATAGTCATGGACCAAAAATGGTAGTTAGGGTTCCGCACTGAGGATTCTTCTGAAGGAATGTTGGATGGAAGGGCTGTAAACATTGTCGGTAGTAGCAGCCAGACAGAGATCCCCCATTCCCCCAGCTGGGATTCGCAGGTTTGTGTTCGCGTCTTAGTGGAGACACCAGTAGCCGGTGTTTGGGATCAGATGGACTGACTCGGTCGAATTAACTCTCCCATGAAGCCTACCCACGATGAAGGTCCCACAGAGATAGACCCTGCAAACACCTTCCTATTTGACCTCCGTTTTATCCGTCCATGGTGTTATCCGTTTGATTTTACTTTCCAAGTGAGAGTGATTTTCTGGAAGTCCGATTGCAGGTCTGATCAAGGAAGTGGAACAGGCTAAGCTCAATGCACCTGCCAGTCCTTCTTGGCACGAATGTGACTTCCTTCTCTTGGATTTTCAACAAACGTGGCTATGTTTATCAAAGGCAGTTGATGTGCCGTGCGCTGGAGTAGTCGTCCATGCTGATAAATAGATATACGCAATTTCCCTGAAGATCCGAAATAGATGGTACTGAATTTTCGGTCGTTATGTGTACAAAAACCACGATAAGTGTCACGTAAAGAATGGAAAACCGAGCGAACAACGGGAAACCAGATGAAGAACCAGAAACCAGATGAACAATGAGAAACCAGAGGGAGGACAAGAAACCGTTAGAACAAGCAGCTCAGTGGAGAAGAGCAGCTGCATTTCTTAAACAGGCAACTTCCCCTCCTTCCTCCTATGCACTCGTGACCCTTCCTCCCTGTTTGCTCATGTCCCACGAGACGCCCTTCGCAGAATCGTCTTCAGTCCGGCCCGTCGGCTTAGAGGGAAGCCGCTTTCTCAGAGGTTCCCGGAAGTCCAGGAGCGGTGGCAGATAGCAGCGGAAGAGCGAGCGAGGAACGGTTCTCTCCGGACAACGAAAATGGAGTGGCCTCGGCCAAGGAAAAGGAAAGTCCCGTTCCTGACAGCGAGTCGGGAGCGAGCATCCCGACGGACCCTTCCGGACGGATGGGATGCGTTCAGCGTCAGGGGGTCCGCGGAAAGGACGCACCCCCTCCCCGGGAAGTGTGGGGAGGGGAGCACCCGCAAGGGCAGCAATTAAGTCCTCCCTGCGGTTGACCGGGCGACCACCCTCCAGCTCGCCATTTCGACTGACCTCATCGTGGGTATTCTGGCCACAGTGTCTCCCGCGCCGCTCCCTCCAAACGTGTTCGACAGGGTCCTGGTCGCCGTCAGGTCTTCTGAGTGCCTCAGGGAGGTCACAGAAAGGTGGTCACCGGAGGTTACGAACGAGGAGGAGATCCGAATGCTGGCGTCTCCATCACCGGCATCCACGATGACATCCTGGAGACCGTCCACGACCTCAGGGAGGACCTCCTCCCCGTCCACTGCCCCTTCATCCGGGGGGCCGTCCGATCGCCCGCGGGAGGAAGCATCCTGCGGTGTTCCCAGCTGCTGCTGATCCTCCTTCTCCTCCTCCTCTTCCTCCTCCTCGCCTCTCCGAGCATCGCGGCTGCTCCCGTGGACGGCGGCGCTGCTTCCGCAGGACTCGCACGCCTGCGAAGGGGTGGCGGTGGTGGCGTCCTCTTCCTGACTGTTCTGGGTGGTGGCACGTCTCGCGGAGTCTTCCCCTTCTCCTTCCTCGCTCCGAGTCCATGCTGTCTCGCTCTGCGTTTCGTCCAAGGGGGAGGTGCTGGTTCTCCATCCCTGCTCCGGGCCGTCCCAAGCCGGCCCGGTGAGCGCTTGCGAGGATGCGTCCTCTGGAGACGACTCCTGGGAAATAGAAAAACAGGGTAGAGTGGAAGAACGAGGAAGGAAGAGAAGATCCCCTCTCCACCCCACGGTGGTCACTCGCTCTGCCCACACCCTCACGTCCTTTTCCTCCTCCTCCTGCCTTCGGGGGACGGAAGGGTGGTGCTCGCTCCGGGGGCGAGCAGGCGCTTTCCGGAGAACGGACCGTACCTCTCTGCCACCACCGCTTCTGGTCACTTGGCGTGCTCTTCTCCTGCCACGCGCAGCCACGAGGACAAGCAGCAATAAACCCCTCAGGGCGGTTGTCGGAACGCGAGACTCCCCAGACAGGGCTCCCCGGAAGCTGAGCTCGTGGTGGATTGGCTATCCGGATGGGGTGGCTGTAGGGGTGTCTTTCTGCTTTTGCCGTGGGGAGAAGGAAGACGAAGAAAGCGAGCGAGAGGAAGCAGGAAAGAGGAACGATCCGCTCTTGGCAACGGAGAAAGAGAGAGAGTGTGTGTGTTTTTTCTTCTTCCGTCTCCAAGGCGTGAGCGAGGGCGCTGATCTTTGCACCATCCCTCGCATTCGCTCCAGAGACTTGTAGCGCCTCAGGCAGCAGACGTGGCATCCACTAAGGGGCAGGAGCGAAGAGGGCAAGGAGCGCCCGAAGCGGAAAAGGGAAGAACCACTGACGTCGCTATGCAGCTGCCGGAGAAAATGACGAAGGACGAGGCAGCCGCGCCCCCGGCGGCGGAACAACCGCCGCCGAGGAAGTGGCGGGACTCGAAGGTGGTCGCGGACCGCTTTTTTTTTCCTGGCACACCCGGACAGCCACCGTTCGCTACGCACCAGGTCGCCTCAATGGCCTCCGCCGAGGGAAACGCCAGCGGTCGAGACAGCGCGAAGCCACCAAGGTTCGGCGGGGGAGCCACCGCCGAACCTTGGGTTGACTAGGCGACCGCGGAGCCTCTGGAATTGACGGAAGCGCCGCCTCGGTTCCGCGAAGGGGGACGCAACGCAGCCGAGGGAAGCAGCGGAGCGTGAAAGGTCTCTCGGGAAGGCTGCGGTAGCAGCCGTAGCGTAGCGGACCTTCCATCCTTGCCTCGAGGCAAGGAAACAACCGTCCTGGCATTCTTCGGTTGTCCTCCCCCCCTCCCCGAGTCACCGCTCCCTTCCTCGTTCCCTCCTTCCTTGAGGTTCTTCCTGGTACGACGAAGGCTCCTGCCCGCAGCAGCATGCGGCAGCAGCGAGGCTGGCCCCTTGGCTCTCTCCCCTCTCGCTCGAGAGGGTCTGACAGCGAGGGAGCGCTCGTCTGATGCCGGAGACCTCCGCTAGAGGCGCGCCGACCGCCGTCGAAGGACGCGCGCTCTCCGGCACGGCTGCCATTGTCCTCCCTTCCTGCGCCCTTGCAGCAAGGAAGTGGAGTATAAGGAGGAGAAGGAGGAGGAGGAGGGCAGGGTAAGGAAGTTGAATTCTTCCCACGCGGAATCTGCCGTTGCTGCGCTAACGTTGAGGGCGATGCGACCTCGACGGACCAAATCCTCTCGCGCGGAAGCAAAAGCACCGTCGTCCGTGGAAGTACGTGACGTGGCCGGCGGCACTGTGCCACCAAAACCGCAAGCGCCAGGGGGGCCCACCGCTAGCCTCCCTCCCGATGCCATCGGCCAGTTCTCCTCCTCCTCCTGCTTTTCCCTCGACGAAGCAAGAATGCAAGGACCCCGTCGATCTTCGATGGCGCGCACAGGCTCCTCTTTTGCCTCGCGAGCTCTCCTCTTTGATCCCTCTTCCTGCTCTCTTTCCCGGAACTCCTCCGGCGTTCCGGGAACAATGGACAGCGGGCGGGCAACCTTGGATCGAGTCGCAGATCCCTGTGCCAAGTCACAAAGGTTGGCGATAAGCTCGCGTAGCAGAAATCCTTCCGGGGATCGGACGGCCATGTGCCCGCGGCCACCGGGATGTGCAGCGACGGAACCGTCGAGGAGAGCGAAGAAGGAACCGAACTTCCAGCAGCCGTCCGCACGCTGCTTCCCGGACACCTCGGAGCGAGAGGCTCCCTTCCGCCTTTCCCTTCACTCCCTGGGAACCCTCGGTCCTTCCGAGGGACGACCCGGAAGCAGCTGCCCTTCTCAAAGCGGTCTGCAAGCAGGGCAATTAACTTCGAGACCGGGACTTCGAGTTCTTTGCTCGGTACTGGCGGAGGTGGCCGTTCCTGGACGCGGAGGAGGACGAGTCCTTCTCCACCAGCGGCGTCGAGCACGCTGGCCGATCTGCAAGCAGCTGAGAACGCGCGCCTAAGAGCCAGCAGTCACGCCGTTTTTTGTACGCCCAGGGCACAAAGATCCCGGGCGCTGCATCCGCTCAGCGAAACCATAGGTCGACGGGTCGCGCACCGGCTCCGCACGAGCCGCGCAGCAGCCGAAAACTTTCAGGATGCCGAGCATGAGCAGCCTGGCGCGCGTGCTGCAGCTTACGGGAAGCGTACGGGAAGCACTGTAGGAGGGCCTTCCCCAATGCGTCGGCCTGTTCTCACGAGGAAGGGAAGCGAAAAGTCACCTCAAACTCTGGACTGCATCGCCGAACGGTGTTTCTTGCAGACCACGATGGCACGTTCAAGACTTCCAAACCGCTGCAGCCGAATCCGTCATGAGGACCGTCCCTTTAGCCCACTCGGATTCTCCGCGCCGGTGCGCTGATAGGCTGGGTCCTCTTCGGGTACCCCGCTCCCTTCGAAATTCAGATCCCATGTGACCCCAAACCATCCGCCTGTTTCTGGTCAGAGAAGGCTCCTGTGTTCTAGCTGCTTCCTCTCAGCTACCTCACAGCATCCGAGGAACGCAGCGACGGCTTCCCGAAGCGCTCGCAAAGAGAACTTGGGCCACAGCTCTGATGGCAAGCCAGAATCCAGAATCTGTTCCTCGCATCTCCCACCCCCTGCCGCCACGTATTGACTTCCAAAGAGGCTGCTGAGAAGGCAAACTGCATCGTCTCGCCTCGCCGTGCAGAGAGCACTCCCCTTCTCTTGGAGGCTTCCCCATACATACAGAGATGCGACCCCGACGGACCAAACCCTCCGCACAGAAGAAAAAGTCTTGTGACTAAGATCGCTTCTCGACCTTTTGGCTGAAATCAAAACACGGAAGAAGAAACTGAACACACTACCGGGTAAGTACAGAGATGTAAGGGTCAATCACGGAGTAGCTGAGGGTCATATTTCCCCTGCGTGGACTTCCTTGTATGAATGTCCCAATCTTCGCCCACTGGTGAGGGCATTCTGTTGCTGCTAGACATGTGGATTTCCTCCTACTCCTGGACACCAGCAAGTGCAAAATCCAGTCTTCCCAGCTCTTCACGCTGGTCAGTGGCTTTCGTAGTCAGGGTGCAAATTGCGTAACAGTAACAACATCTCTTCCCTACGATTTCCCCAACCTTATAATTATGCGCGCGTCTCTTTCGTTTTAATTCGTGCCCTCTTCAGAAAACTTCGTCGTGCGGGGAGGCGGTCGGCTTACTGGAAAAATGGCGGCCGCGGCAAATCGGAAAAACTATCGCAAAAAAAAAAAAAAAAGGAAGAGAAAAAGGAAAAAGAGAGAGAGAGAAGACTGAGGAAAGCGGTTTTCCAAGAAAGCTGCACCACCTGAACGCTTGTGGCACTGATTTATCGACCCTGCCCACCGCTTCCTGTACGCAGAGGTGCTCTTCTGGATTCGGGTGGCGATGCAACGATCTGCCACGTTTCCCATGCCGACCGATGCGCAGATGAGCGCACGTCGGACTCTGTGAGGAGCGCGGCTGCCAGAGTTGCTTGGCACCAGCGATTAGCCTCGAGTCAGATAGCTCCTTCCTCCGAACCCGTCCCTTTGGAAGATGAATCAGAAGTTCAGCTGACGCCGCTGCTTTCGAAAGTTGCTCTGCTCCACCCTCCAGCGCGGGTGCTTTTTCCGCCGCTCTTCGAAATCGAGAGATCGCACTCTCCTCGCGTTCTCCCCCAAGTTTCCTTCTTGGCACGATCTTCTGGGGGTGTGACTTCCTGCTTTGGTAACTGTAACCAGCCTGTCCCTTGGAAACCGTTGTGGAGATTCCCTGAGTCTTCCTTGAGCAGTGCCTTGAAGAATTGCCCAGCTTACGGCGACGCAAACAGGGAGATGCATTTCACTCCAGGACCACCACCACATGCAGCGTTTCGCAATGAGCAGCCGTGCGTCCACGACCTCTTCGCGTGGAAATCGGGAGATGCTGCGTCCATGAAAGAGCTATGCGATCTGTGGAGAAATCATCTGCCTCCCATGGAAGTACGGTAGACCCCCCGTACAACACGGTGGCACATACACAAAAAAAAATGGCTCCATTCCTCGTAAAACGCAGTGAATCAGCTGCGTACCACGCTTGTGGCTAAATTTTAATTCTGTGGTGCAGCGTGGGTTCAGTCGTTCTTGAAAAGGACACAAACACGTGATTTTAAGTAGGTTAATTTTATTTTGCTGGAATTTTCGTAAATGAAAATGGCACAGTATTAAGCAAAAAGAACTATAGAGCTGAAATTACAGAATTGCTTGAGCTGATTAAATAGCAGCAGAACCCTTAAAGCTTCTTTTTATTTTTTTATTTTTTTCTTTCCCGCCTCAAGTTAAATAATCAGTAAACACTCGATTTTTCCTTTTTCCTTGTTTCAATTTAGATAAAAGATGTTCCTCTGTCATAACGTTTTAAGATACACTTTATGTCTTTCATCAACACTCCTGCATTGTCCATGTATAACCCACAGGGCGCGTACAACGCGGGGCGTATCTCCGCGTTATGCGGGAGCCTGCTGTACTTAAGGTCAGCCCCAGGAAGACAGCTGACTTTTTTGCAGAATACGGGCAACCGCCGAACTTCGCCAGGGTTCAGCGGCGGGAGGAAAAGAGGCGCTCGCGTCACGGAATGCAAAACGAGTGCAGCACTGGGGGCACCATGGAATGGCGCCCACGAGCAACGGAAACGCGCACATTCGTTCATCTGAATCGTAGGCTGTGCAAGAGATCCGTGAGCGGGTGACGGGGGGCGAACGGCCCATCGTCCGACTGCGAGGATGCACTCAAACGGGGCGCAGCATCCAGGAAGAAGAACCAACGCCCCGCAAATCGGCAGACTTTTTTTTATTCACAATCAGAAAAGTTCTCACCTGTGGAAGCTCGCTGAAATCTGCGTAACCGGGAACACCACTGGGAGGAGGTAGAATGGCTGCTTCCAATCCGCAGAAGGAAATATCTTAATGGAACAAAACACAAGGAATCAGTTCCCAGATGAAAACTGCCTTCGGAGTCAGGAAATGTGAGCAGATGTGAGTGAGAACACTGCTGTTATGTGAAATGCGCGGAACTCGACTCCCAAATGATGCTTGTCCACTTCTGGAAGCGAAGTGCTTCGTCGTAGCGAAGAGCACCGGTTCCCTTAGGAAGTCTATCCCTTTGACACCCTAAACGCAATTCACTGAGAACGCTAAGTAAATGGAAATCCATTCACGGTGAATGGTTGAGAAACTCCACAGGAGAAGATCATGAGAGATCTCCTAAGAGATCCCACAGCGCGCCATATGAGAACACGAGGTCCAAAACTGTCCCTTTTCGCCCGTGAAATGTAGATCAGGGAAAGATAAAGCACTGAACATTTCTTTTGGGGAGGGAGGGGGGGATTTCAGAGACTGAACCAATCACATGAACACATGAGAAGTGTATTATTGTACAAACGACTGAAGACTTCTTTCAATCTGAAGCCGTCGTCGAGATAGCAGCATCTCTGGAGGTAACGTAGCGACTCTCAGGAGGACACCAAAAAAAAAAAAAAAAAGGATAGAAGTGATTAGTACTCTCCGCTTCTTCAAAGCCCATCGCACGGAAGTCTTCAGTTGAAACGGAGCATGGAATTACTTGAATCGCAATGTACTGCCCTTAGTACATATAAAAGGAAAACTGCCTGCGATAAAAGACTCCTTGTGATAGAAACGGGTAAGGAAAAATTGAACTCTTGAGGGACTTGGAGCAATGTCGTCCATGGATCTCCCAAGGCTTCGTGCCTCATGGAAAGCCATTCATCAGTGGACCTAACCTAACTGTCAGCGAAGAGACTTTCAAACGAGGCATCTCTGGCGAGTTACATGGCTAAGAGGGTTTATCTCAATCCCGAAAGCACGGTTCAGAAGAGGAGGTGCTCAGCTACGCTCACGAAACAGCTTAGAACCTCGGCACGTAGGTGCCACAAAGCTCACATGCAATGTTCCAAAAAACAGATGGTGGAAAAGTGTCCCGATGCAGAAGAATAAGTTACGGCCGCCTCTGGAAGTGCGATGGGATAGCTGCGAAAGAGGAAAGTGTTCGGAGAACACATGAGAGGACAGCATGATGATGTAACGAACATGGTAAGAAAGCGAGAAAAAAATAGCAAAAGTCAGGTGATCAAACAGAGGAAACTTAGAAGGTCGTGGAAGATTTCCTTGATTGTATGTGCTTATTGAAAATAAAACGAATTCTTAGGGAGGTGCTATCTGGCTGTCTTTCTGGAGATGACTGAGGTCTTCATTTTCAATGAGGTATAGGTGGAATGCTTTCTCAAAATGATTGCAAGTAAAAAAGAGTGCATGAAGCATCGACTATCTTGTGATTTCATATTTCGATAAAGGGACACTGAAAACTTTCTTCAGCAGATTATTTAAAAATAGCACATAGCTGAATTCGATTTCAACTTGTCTCTGTGTCTTAAGGAATGTATAGAGATCACAATAGGAAGCAAAGACGCCAGCAAGCATTGCTTCGATGGTCAGATGACTGTCTCTTACCGTGAAAAAAGTGTTTCACAATTTCAGATCACCTGAAGAATTGTTTTTCCTTAGAAGAATTCAGCGTGCCGATATTGCTATGGATAGATCTCCTCAAACAGGATACATTCAATATTGTACACGTTTATCCGCATTCGCGTTTGGAAAGGTATTCGCACATTTGGATTCCACCCGGCATCAAAACAGAAAAACTGCGCGTTCTTTCGAATGGGGGTGCAGGCAATTTGCAATGTCCCACACCCACTCTGTAATGTTTGATGAAAGGATTCGGACTGTAGGAGTTCATAAGTGTGGCGCCAGGATTCGCATCCGAAGTTTCGTAGGAGTCTGGTTTGCCTCCAAAAGCTAAACGCCTAATACATCTGAAAATCTTGTGCGAGCTCCACCCAGTTTTGGAAGGATAGAAGCACTCGATGAATGCCTGGAGCCTACTTTCAAACTGAGAGTTCGGATGACTCCTCTGTGCAGCATTTTTTTGAACACTACAGGATGAGATAGAGTCTGTTATTTAGTAACAGCACCAGTCATGGACCATGCAGCTGTTAAGCGAGACAACTTGTGCACCGTGCAGTTGCTGAGTCTGCGGATGATAAGAACGAATGTTAATTTGCAATGTTGGGCATACCAGCGTTGGAAAAAAACGGTGAAATGGAAACCAGTTCCCAAGAAAACACCTTGTCCAAAGGCCAGAATGGCCACTCATGCAACAAATGGAAGAACACGATCAAGGAAGGAACTGAAGAAATTTCGTAATTTTATTTCCGTCTTATATGCTGATTTCCTTTTTTCTCTCTCTCTCTCTCATTCTTTCTCCTTGCCTGGAAAGACAATCAGGATAGGTTTAACTTCTTGCCTCCAACGTTCGAATAAGTGGATCCATGCCGTTAGGACTTTTCTTTCACGAAGAAGGTTTGGAAAAAGCAGCTCATTTTTCTAATGAGCCACTTCCCGACAGACAGTAGAAGGAACTCACATGGGGTTCGAAATATTCGATCACGATTCTACGCAGAGCTCAAACGATTTTCAAAAGCCATTTCCCGGCTGTTTCAGATCAATGCGGGTAAGTTTTCGACAAATCGGCCCTGCACCTTTTCGGGCTCCGCAAATCCAATCACAGTAGCATATCGCGAGACTACTCACGAGGCAAGTCACACATGAAGGATAAAACGGCAAGGAGGATATCTTCAACCGTCGACGACCACCGACTGGTGACCTCTTGCATTGCAGTAGCGCAACTGCACATCACGAATAGCAACCAACGTTGCGATGCGGCACTCCAGAAAAACTCGCCGCGACGGTGCGGATGATGATAAACCGTCGTCGGACTCTTGGAAAATTGCAGAGTGTTCCATGGTAGTATGCGAAGATGTGATGGATGAAGTGTTCGAAAACACAGCAAATTTTGCGGTAGATTCATGAATCTTGTTATACGACACGGAGAAAACTTTGATTTGGAGATAGCGAGAAAGAACTTCGCGTTGCTAAGTATTGCGTTGCTTCGAAGGTCATTCGTCATTTGCGTCGGGATCTAGAAAAACTCAATATCCAGGAGAATCCTGCAGGAACCAGGAAAGCTAAACGTCTTCTCTTTCCAGTTTCTGCGATCCGCTGGAAGGAAAAGGCAACCTCAACCAATTTCGTGCAGTTCGGAGCTTCGAAGTCATTTGAAAGTTTTGCAATCTCGATAGCAGGGGCGCAAATTCACTATTTCTATGGATCAAATGGATAAGCAGTCTAAGGTTGGTGTTTTCTCTGGGAAATTAAAAGGCCAAATGGGATCCTGTGCTTCGAACGTGTTTGCGCCGTTACGAAGTCCACGACGATGTGTTCGTGCTTCAGAACTGGAGTGCCTACGTGGTTCACCCTTGCAACCCACTTGACCATTAGAAACGCAATCTCAAATTGAGTAACACGGATGCAACCCGGATTCTGAAAGCGGAACCTGTAGCTACGAATCTTCCTCCTATAGGAAGACGAAATGTTGGGTGCAAGTCACCCTGAACCCTATTTACTCTTCTCAGAGAAAAGAATCGCTTTGGCCTATCGATATGCCTGAAACCTTATCAACACGGAGAGAAGTGTATTGATGGATAAGTGCTCTAGGAGAAACAGTTCCAAACTGCGCCCACCACACTCCTGTGTCAAGTTAACAGATGCATGGACCGTTGCGATGTCGACTGGAAGACGAAAACGCTTGCTCAGGAAAAACGAAATTTTTGTTCACCCCAAGGAAAATGGCAGATGATTTCCAGGACAGTGATGTGAGACAGGGAGTGGAGCAGCTTGACCTGAGCGGTACTTGGTGTCCATTCTGACGGTTGCTGCATGGCGCAAAGTCATGCAAAAAGACTCGGGCCTTTGTGCATGAACGCCACGAACCCCAATTCATGACTCTCGCCATGACGTTTGCCTTCGCGTCCTTTGAACTGAAGTCATTGGTGCTTCGGTTTGCTTTTTCCTTCGATCTGAACCCGGTGACCTTTCTCCTTCTCGCAACTCAAACCAAACTCTTGCGCTTCGCTGTACAAGTGAAAAGCAAAAGTTGGGTTTCATCACTCGGTTGCCATCACGTTTTCGGTATCGGCATCTTTCCTCCCTTCCCTCGAACACGACGTCACACGAAAAGTCGACTCTCAGAAAGAAGAATGTTTGTTCTTTCTCAAAACGGACGCGTCCTCCTATGCCCATTCCTCATTCGTCTGTCACTCGTCGTTGAGAATCGATCCCCAAAATTGTTTCCTAAGCTTTCCTAACCCAAAGATTGGCTTCATAAATTTCACAGCAACCAGAGGTTCATGTGAGAACTGCAGGGGCGAAAATATTCGGAGAAACAAGCATGTGGAATTGACTGCTAAGACTCTAAAGAAGATCAGACGAAACATGTGGATTGCAGTGCTACCATCAGAAACTGCCTCTCTGATCAAGATATAATGGTTTCTCTTTTGGAAAAAAAAAAAAAAAAAAACACCGGAACAGTTGCATATGTCTTCATATTTTTTCCCAGCAACATAAAATCACCATTAACACTGACTTTGTTTTGTCTCCTACGAATGATCAAGGAAGAATAAAATCCTCCTGGTACTTGCTGATGACCATGCTGGGTATCCTCAAAGTGTAATTCAACTGAGATTGCATATTTTGAATTTTCATTTTCACATCAAAGTAGTAAGCATTAACTGCAATTAATTCTGGGGCATCCTAAAGCATTCCAACTGAGGTAATCGGATAGCAATCTGAACCATCTAAAAAATGGTCCAGATTGCATTTTGAAATCCAGCAAAGCTTACAATTCGAATCCGAAGTTACCGATCGAGAAGAAATAACCATATGTTCCTTGCAGGTGCGCCTTTCGATGAAATTCGGGTCACCAATGAAGCAATGCTTCCAGTGTTCGGATAGGCGCATTCCTCGATACTATTTGGATGCACTTCAAGTTCATGGAACTGTAGGAGCATTCATTATTGATGATGGAAGCACATAGGGAGAATCAGAGAGGTCAAATATGTGAAGAATGCCAGCTGCATTGCTAATTGTGGCTTGCAAACAACGTGCGGTCTAGTGAAAAAGCTCCTCCAGGAACTCCATTCTTTTGCTCTTCTGACGAACAGAAACATGAGCTCCGAGTTTCCTCAGCTGAACACAAGCGTTTGAATTGTTTTGAGCAGCAGCGTGGAATATAAATAACCCTTCCTTTTCCTTCTCGAAAAGCGCAAATGTCGGAAAAAAAAAAAAAAGATTAATCAATAATCTAGCAATATGCATTCTATCAACAAGTTAGTTTAATGAGCGGTTCAAATTTTCTGGAGGAATGACGTATAAATTTGCTTTGCGGATTCGACGATAGCTTGGGAAAAACATCCTCCTAGAAAATTCATAACTGTGGCCTTCTAATAATTTTTTAGCACCTGATGAAGAGCCATCTATTCTATAAATATGGGGGGGAGGTGTTTTTTAGACGGAATGTATATTATGTGCAATCCCTTCTTAGGGAGTTTACCGATACCTTAAAGAATTGAGGTCTTCTAAATTTTTTTTTTTTTTTTTTTTCAGAGGTATGACCTTGCTAATACAATTTCTTCTTCACAGAGAATTCTACAGCATCTCCGACATCGAATCATTTTCCGACATTGGTCTTGGATCGAATTGTTCTTCAAGTTCTTCGTTCACCATTAAAGTAAAGGACACAGGAAGATCTTTTCGAATTAGGTATACATAGGAATCTGGGCACTTCTTCAGAGTAGAATTTGAGATTCTCAATATTGAGGGCATATTATTCCAAAAGACAAAGTGTGAATTTAACTAATTGCAGCATTCCATTCTTAATATGGTAATGGGTCAATACCGGAGGACTTGTACTATCGATGATGCAAGATCTGTCATGAAATCAATAAAACATTAATAACATATATCAGAATTTCACCAAAAATCATGTCTCAGTTTGATTTCCCATGATTTCTTCAAATACCGAAGCATCTTCACACGATAGATTGCGTAGGAATGGGGTCACTCTTGCAGCGCTAGTAGGCATTGCAACACTGCTACCACTAGCAAAGGAATGACCAGACGACAGAAAATTGCACTACGCTGGAAAGCATCTAAAAGACCCTCAGTGAATGTTGCTTTCGTGAAAGGTGTGAGTGATGCTGAGCTCAACAGGTTACAGACATAATAACCCAATATTGTGCATTTTTTCTTCTTCAAAACTAGAGTGAGAAAAATTATCTGACATCAATTGAGGGAGAGACTAAAAGGCAGATCATCACAGCAGAAGGAAGTTGATGATGAGCAATTCAACCGTAAGGTCGTGGTTTCGAAATGTGGCAAAATTTTAGAACTGAATGCTCAGCGGAGGGCTCAACGAGCAAAGAGTTCATCTTCCTCTCTGTTGCACCTTCTAGAAACAGCTCCTTAAGATCAGCTCTACTTTCAAAGCTCAGCGCTTGTGAACCTTGTATCAAATGCAAGAATAATCTTGTAACTCCCTGCTTTATTACAAAACGAAGACTGCTGAGAGCACCTATATGACGGACAAGAAGACACGCCATTACAAAAAGTGGCCTTCGAAGTGTTGACACTTCTAAGGCAGCAACAACAAGAACCGAAAATGGATAAATGTAAGCGTATTCCTTCTTCCCCTCTGCGGCATTGGAGGCGCAGTGTTGGTTGCAGCGAAGTGATTTCCAAAGAAAAGATGCTGAAGTAGCCACGTTACCAATACAAACAAGCATTCCGCCACCCTTGATAAATACTCATACAGCTTTGCATGTAAGATGCAAATCCTTTTAGCATTTTTACGCATTGAATTCGGTTCGAAAGCAATAAATAGATAATTCCACCCATAGACCGAATCGCGGAAGGGGGCTCGTACGTGTTCTTATGTTGGCGAAGAGTAAAACCTGTTGCATTGCAGCAGGTGGGAAAGGACCTCCTTGCTCTTGCAGCGAAACATCTCAAAGGAGAGGGAGTGTGGAACTTATCAGATGGCTCTTCTCGAGAAATTACCCAGAACCCTCCGCGATACGCAAGGAACAGCAAACAGAGACGATGGCCACTGGAATCGGCTCGAAACGAGAAGACATCGAAAATCTGATTTGTTTTTTTTTTGCTTTTTTTTCTCGTGAGATTCCACCGAAGATCGAGAAGAATCATTGAGATGGCATGCAGGCATCCGGTGATCCTCGTTCTCCCGTCCCTATTTTCCTTTGTGGAATTTCTTTCTATCCCTCGAGTTTCTGAGGCGAGATCACCTCCCCCAACCTCGCTTTTTAATCGACTGAGGGTTTTCCTGTTTGCATTAATCTCGGCTCACTTTCGAGGTGCACTGCAAGTTTGGCACTTCAAAGACCGGGTCCGTCTGGAAACGCGCAGCTCCAGAGGGCAAAATCAATTTTCAAAGCGGACCAGCAAAACCTCAGCACCACCAGTGCGCACCTTCTGAAGAGGCTTCAGAATCACGGCCAGTGGTCAAAACGCAATGGGAAGAGTAAACAACAGCGAGCGCGCCACTAGTTCACTTCGGAGTTTCGAAGGTTTCTCGCTGGATCCCGTGGGACGAAGGGTCATTTTTTTGCGCGTGTGCTTTCACAGGGAAACAGATCTGCCCGGGAGGCCATGTAGAAAACCCATCGGGCAATTTTCACTCCAGACAAAAGGGGATTGTCTGTAGGTAAGCTGATGCGAAACATCCGTGGAAAAAAGGAGCCGCTGAAATCGGACGCCGCCAGGACTCCCTATTCTAAATTACGGTTAAGGAGCTAACGACGGGGTCTGCACCCACTTGATTTCCTCTCGTTGGTTTCGCGCGCGTGCAAACGAGGCGCTGTCCGCCATGGTCAGCGGACCGAATAAACCTTCGTCAGGTCACAAAAACGCATGCGGGAAGTCTTTCTTCGCGAAGTTGGAGAGTGTTTTCATATTTTTTTTTTCTTTCTTAGTTGCTATTATTTTTCAATTTGCGCGCATCGGAAATTTTTCACATCCCGCTCCAGAGCTTGCAAGAACGACTTCTTCGAAAGTTCACATCTGCTGCCGAGCCACGATATTGGGATATTCGCGAGCCAGGAATCTCAAACGAACCTTCATTTCGGATGAATGCGGGGAGATGGCAGCGTGTCAAGAAAAGACCAGCTTCGAAACGTCAGCTTTTGACTTGTCTGCGATGAAGCCTAACGTGTAAACGTCCTTTGCGTTACCTAAGAGACCAAAAAAAGGCAGATAGGAAGCTCAGTCACTGGAATACAGTTATCTGAAACGGTTGTTGGCAGGGAAAGCAGTGATTTCGGAGGTCAAGACTCCCCTTAAGAAGTTACTGATGTTTAATTGAGAAAAGATGAATGGTGTCCTCGAGGCATGAATAAACTTTCTAGCTTCGGAGAGGAGGAGGAGGGAGAAATGCACTTTTTCGAACTGAAATGGATCAGGATGACGTCGAACGAAAATCAGAAAACTCTCATCTTCGAGAAGAATGGGCGAAAATGCCACGGGCTTTCCTTCAGAGGAAAGCATGACCTCTACAAAAGACGGTATATCGTTTACTCTTTCAACCCAGATTAGTTTCGAAAAGTTCTCTGGGAGCTTATCCTTTTGTCCGTGGAGAACTCCAGAAAGTTCAAAGTGAGCGAATCGCGTGGTGACACTCACCCAGTTGCATAACACACCGCTGCAGGAACATTCTCTCTCCTTGCTAGCCCCAAAGATCGAGAAGATCGTCTTGAAAAATCAGGCGAATCATCTTGAAAAAGGTACTCTTGAATGGAAACACGGTAAGATTCCCATAGTAGAGATGGAAACGGGGAATAACCACATAAAGAGAATTACTAACCACAACCCCCGAGAAAGACTCGGTTTCGTCTGAGCCAAAAAAAAAAAAAAGAAAAACGCTTTATCTTTGATGATGATTCGCTCCGAAGGCCGCAAGGTCCAATGCTCTACCACGCATCCCCCAAGTGCCAGAGCAACCGATGAGGATGCCACTGTTGCCAAGGCATTGTTGCTGCGATCTTCCAGGCCAACAGCACATTCCGGTAACCCTGTGCTCGAGAGTCGAAGCATCTTTTAGAACTGTACGTTCCCTATTCCCGAAATCACGGACAGTGCACAGGCGGGAGAACGTATCAGCTGTTCCCGTTTCGAAGCGAAACACGCCAAATCGAAGGAAGTGTTCTCCTTCGGGACACTCGGGACGCATTCTTGGAATTTTTGGAACCTCGCGCGGTGCAAATTCGCAACAGGAGTGCTCTCAAACATCACTGCAAGTGCAAAACGGCAAACCCTTAAACGTAAAGATTTTCACTCCCGCATTAACGTCGGGTGATAATATTTGTAAATGCTCGGTGGCGCTAATTATTATTATTTTTTTTTTACAAAAGGTGAAGAAGGTGATACTCACATTTGCTCAATCCCAACAATAGAAAGCTGAATGACCACCACATTTCATTAAATGATCCAGCCACAGTCACGATGATCGGATTACCGAGCAGATTCGTATGCCACTGGAAGTGTCAAATCGTATCAAAGTTATTCGTCGAATGCTGATCTTCCTGCCTAGCCAAATCCGAGCTGGATCATGCTTAGAGGCAAGCGAAAGTTAATTCCTCAGCAGCACGTCATTTAACCCATACGATTTGAATCGGAAGTGCGCGCGCACATTTGCTTTTGACCTTAGGGCATGTGGCGTAAAAGTGTCCACAACTTTACTCGAACAGATAATCTCCCCGCTCGTTGGAGAAATACTGTTAAATTTCGAGTGAACAAAAATAGAACTTGGCGAAATGAGAGGAGTAAGAGGAATAAGATGAACTAGAGGAACGGCACCTCTCATAAGTGTGACGTTTAAAACAAGCACGCTCCTGAAAAGCAGAGTTTTCGTTTCTTCTGCCATATTGCAAAACCGATGATGCAACCTGCTGTTTAGTAAACAAGGAAAAGCAAGAAGTGCAGAGATATTCTGTTCTGTGGACCATTCTTTTCGAACGGAAGCAACTGATTTAGCTTTCGAAATACGAGAATAATAAGAGATGTGATGGCATGGCAATAGACCTTCGATAATTATCCAAGGCATATGTAAAATTCATAGATCTTGCTCCACAGGACTCTCTCCTTTACATATTAGTGCAACTGTGGTCGCCGAAGTTACAATACATGTGAAAAGAAAGACAAAACAAAATACACATGGAAACAGCGGTTTGCAAAGTGATGCAGCAATCACTGCAACGCTAGGATACCAAGGAAACCTCCTGAAAATGCTTATGGCCTTAGGAGTTACTCCAACTTATTCAGAGGTGCCGTACTGCCTCCGAATTGGTAGCAACAGTGAGAGAAATTTGAGATGCTGCCGATCGGTGCCATTCGATCGCTCTCATCACTGTGCCGCTTATCGGCATCCGCAGCAACTGCTTCGCTGCTGCGGCGACGCAGGGGACGTCGAGAAAGGTTGGCAGGCAACTGAAGATGAAGAGGAATCGCCGACCGCTTCCCGGATACGCAGTGAATTCGGAGTCGGCCGTCCCCCCGTCCGCCCGGCTTCACGTGTGGGAGGGGGGTCCTGACGCGCCGCTTTCGGACGATCCGCAGGCCTGCAAGAAACCTTGCTCTACCAGCACGCTGCCAAGCAGGAACCGTGCGCACCGCGCATGCACGCAGAAGCAGAAGAAGGAGGGGTAGGACGGCTCCCTTTGTGCCTGCATCATGTGACCCGGCACTTGGAAAGTACGGTTGCAGTTGACCAGGTTGCAAGCAGACAATCGGCGGACACCTCGCATACCATCTTGCGGACACGCGCGTCGAAGGCCACTCAGTCAAGCGAGCAGGAGCGGAGAGTGCAGCGGTCGGTCTGTCTGTCGAGAGGCGGGCGGCAAAAGGAACGCAACGGTGCCGAGCCGGTGCGCGAGAAGATGCCCTCGTTCCTCACGACGGGATGCGCGCGCAAAATGACGGTTGCATCCTCCCGAGCCCGCGAAGAAGGGAGCGGGTTCCCGTTCCCGGAACAGGAGAGGGGGAGGGGGGTTGCCAGGATACGGAACCCCGAAGCACAGGAAACACGAGACGGCACTTTGTCCTGCCGCTCGCGATGCAACCGATCGAACGCCAGTCCGAGGAGCACCGGACCAGCAGCGCCTACCGCGTGCGTGGGCAACCGCTGGGAAGGCTCTCCTGGAGGGAGAGCCTTCCCAGCACCTCCCGACTGGCCGCGTTCCCGGACTCGCGCGATCACGACGGGCTTCCGGGTTCGTGCGTCGAGCCGCCGCGTGCTCGAGCTCTCTCCGGCGGGAAGAGTGGCTCGACTCCTGAGCGTGCACCGCACCGGCCACTCACCAATCTCTCCTGGGGCTTACTCCCGAGCGCTCGCGCACCGGCTGCAGGGTTACCAAGTTCCTGGCCTGGACTCGTCCAGTTGGCGCAGACGAGTAGGAGTGAAAAAAAATCACAATGACACTGAAGAGCGAAGCACTCTGCAATGATTTGAAGAATTGAAGCTTCAAAGATGATGGTGGTAGCAACCATCATGCTGATTGTCCTGCTTTGTTGGTTTCCTCTCAAGGTTACCAGAGCTGCAGCGAGGCTCCAATTCCGTCCACCTACCAAACTTTTTCGCTCGTCCCCTGAAATCCGATTTTTGAGGTTTCGTTTCCCGATCGTCCCTAGAGGATGAGAGAAACGGAAGAACTGATGAAAAAAATTGATCCTGACAAGAGATCTTTGGAATCAATTCTGATTTGGAGGTCCCCCTCCCCTCCCAAATAATCCTAATGTGCTTATCAAGAAATTCCTTCGTTATTAGATCGGAGGCTGTGAAGTGATCTGTGAAGAAGGTTGCAAGATCTTCCACGCCTTGTGCGTTTGCATTGATTTCGCACGACATCCATGACAATCTGCGTGCTTTGAAGACGGGAAGAACTGATCTTTATCCCACCATTGTGCCGTTCTAGAGTAAGAAGTCACCGACTTCTTTACTCTAGATTGAATGACGTGACCGCTGATTTTTACCTCGGGTGTGGCTGCACATCGACGAACACAACGTTTCGACTATATTTTATTTCTGTCTTCTCTTGGAAGGGGTTACGCTGGTGATTCCAGCTTAGTCCGTGGTTTTATCTTTCCTGCAGGTGAGGCCTCTGCAGCAAGATACTGGGCATCAGCACGCGGCCCTTCAGAGTTACCAATTACAGTACCGACATGAAAGGAGAAGCAGATTGAGAAGACGGGCAATCCGGTGAATTTCCGATTTGTTTTTCTTCGTTTCCGTGGGCTCATTTGCATCAATTCCCAAAGCCTCGGGTTATGAAAGCTATGGGGAACTATCGAAAGAGCGGAAATCTGTAAAGAACGAACTCCGGAAGAAAAATCGATCCAGTCTTCAGAGTTTGGAAGGCTGTCCAAATCTGGTCCTTCACTCGGCGTTCGATTGGGAAGCGCCTTTCGTAGATGGTTCTTAATTCATTCCATAACTTCCCCCAAAAGTCGTGTTTTCCCTCACTCACTGGTCGTCGTTATCCCAAGTAATAAACTAATTGAAAGGTGATCCTGCTGGGACGCGGAGCCATTACCTCCTGGGAGGGCTTCCGAGAGCAACACTGCTTTGAAAGCTTTTTGCTTCCCCGGAGTTCAAACTGCAAGAGAACTCCGTCACTTCTGTCCTCTTATCATTTCTTGAAATCGAAGAATCTAAAGGTTCACTGTTTTTGCTAGCTTCATTTTCGAGGAAAAGCCAACCCATCTCTCTCCACGAGTTACCTTGCTATCTCCGGAATCTGTCACGTGATTAGTCTGGCTTCTCAATTAGCTCCTCTGGCTAGGAGTCGAGTGGAATCCTGGAAAACTTTTTCCGCATCACTCTCAAGTCGTGGGTGCCTGCCAGTAGGCATGTTCTTGGATTTTCGGTTTCCTTGAAAACGAGATGCATTTTAAAGGGCACTTCACGTCATGCTTCCAGTCCAGCTGAGAACACGAGAAGCTCGCAGCTGTTTCTTTGAGGATCCTCGCCTTCATTCATCCCTTGCAGACCGTCTTTCGGATCATCGATGACCACCTTCTTAGGTGAACGTGATTGTCGGAATCATTTGCATCAAAGGGGCAGTCCAGTCTCTGATCAAGCTAAATCCTCAGCAAAGTGCACCTGCTGTGTTTCACTTCTTGCACTGCTACCGTAGTTATCCGTATTTGGACAAGCGTCTTCTTTTCATTTGCCTTCTCGCTTCCCTCAACGCCTCCGGAAACTCTTGCCTTCGGTCCTCTCTTCGCCTTGCTTTGAACATCTCACTTTCCATCGCATACCTTCTTTCTTTCCCTCTGCGTTCTTTTCAAGATTTCCTGCATGTTCTAGCAGATTTACTGGCCGAAAGCACCATGGCTTCCTTTGGAAAATCCGATGTCTGCTTCCCGCTAAATGAGCTCACGAGTAGCAGCAGCAAACACCCTTGCGACTTAACCGCTCGCATGCATCCTTCCAGAACACATGCGACCGCGACCACCTTCCGCACCGGAAAGCAGCATTAGAGGAACTTGGCAGCTCCCACAAGATTCGCGACAACAGCAAAGACCACCGCACGATGCAGTCTTCGTTTGATAAAGAAAGACGGAGAAATTCGATGGAAGGTGAAGATTCTTTCCTCTGCATGTCCCAGGCTGCCAATAAGTACCTATATGGAGAAAGAAGGAAAGGCTGCCTGGGACTGATGAAGCTGGCAGATGAATCAGACATGTTCATCATGGACAGCTGTCTCAAACAACTCACCTCTCCGGGTAATGCGGTCAAGAAATTGGCCCTGGAGATGCTTAAAGAAGTGGTCCGAAAGGGAATCCTCGAACCATCAGACGAGGATCTTGAGTAGTTGATGACGGTCGCTTTCTAGGGAAAATTCGCTCAGCATGGCAGGGACATCGAGAGCTTGTGGTCAGAAGGAAGGAGAGCCTCGGGGAGAAAAATAACCTGCTGAAAATTCACTGGTGGAGAGCCCAGAATGACTATTCGCGGCATCATCTTCAGCAGTGATATGACAAAAAGATTTACCTTTGGCGTGAGGACATCGCAGAGAGAGCACGCATGGCAATCCCTCGATCAAGAGCACCTCAGTCAGGGGAGGGCCATACAGTATGTGGGCATGCTCATGCTTCAAGCTTCTTCCTCACAAATGGAGAGTATCTGAGGTTCCGAGATTATAAATTCATCCACGTGGTTTCGGCTGAATCTTCAGGGCCGAGACCAGGAGGAAACTAGTAGATCACACATGTCAGCGCTGCCAGACAAAGGACGAAACGTTTCCTCATATCTTGAACTCCTGCAAGAGGTGCCATCGTCTCTTCATGCCTGTGCTACAAGGTGAGATCCAGGAAAACAATCAGGATGGCCGCACTGGATGAAGCAAAGTGGACCCTGATGTCCACTAACCAGAGAGCTCCAGGAGTATAGTCCCTCTTGCGACCAGACCGGATACTACAGAAGGGTAATGGCGTAGCAGTTCTGGGCATCTGCTGCCGGTTCGAGGGTGGAAGAGTCCAGCCAGGAACAACAAGGTGGAGAAATACAAGTGGCCCTCCAGCTAAGCAAGGAAGGGAAGCAATGCAGGATGCGAGCTCTCATTATTGGCGCACCGGGGTCTGGGATCCAGGTAATGAAGAGGTGCTGAACGGTTTTGTAGTCCCTAGGACACACTCGGAGAGGATGACCCACCGGATGGTGGCCTTATGCATCCGATACGCTAGCGACATCTCCTCGACTCACATCACAGAAAAAATACCAAAGAGAACCAAAACCTACTTGCATCCGGAAAAACGCAGCGGTCAGCCCTTGAGAGATGGAGGGCGCAATTCTGAGAAGGCAGCAGAATAGGGGGACAAAAGGCACTGCAGATAGACAGCTGAGGAAACACGGAAGAATATGAAAGAGCCTCTTTTGTAATGCATTATTGAATTGTTAATTCAATAATGCATTCAAACAATGCAATTCCTCTGATGCGTGCCTTGGCCCTGGAACAGAAGAATCCGTGGTCAGTCATGTGGACCCAACTGCTGAACACGAACAAGCCCAACAGACACGAAAAAGGTAAAGTGTCGGATTTGCACTCTGTCCAGCCTACGAGAAGCAGACCTTCCAAATTCTACACGGTCTTTGCTGCTAAGGAATTTTCCCAAAGAGCTGCAGGAAAGAATCTTGCTGATCCAGGGTACGAGAAGCATCGAGTGCGCTCCCTACCCCTCCGCGTTTTGTGAAATGGATCTTTCTAGGGGCACAGCTGCTCCCCGGATTGTGCGGCTACGCTCGAGGAACACCGTACCTGAGTGCTATTGGGTGTTCCATGCCCGGTCGAGCCTCTCCAAGGAGAAGACCACCACCGCAACCACCGCAACTTGGACTTGCTCTTCCCCTGAGGATTTCCCACGCTATGGGCGAAGCATGGGCCTCACCTCTCACTTTTCCAAAGTCCCGACTCTAACCGGGTGGAGTCCTTTCTCCTCGGACCCTCGAACTGGACCACCTCTTCTAACAGTAGGGGGGAAAAGGGATGCGGCTCCTCGCAGCCGTGGACGGAAACCCAATCATCGTGGCTAATACACAAGACGCTCTAGAGATTTTGATCAACTCGTGATGCACTCGCCTCACCTAGCCTCCCTTCGGACGCCTGCGTGATTCCCGCAGGCGAGGAGGGACACAGAGCTACTCATCGCTTTCGGTGAGCTCGATGCCGTCGCCTCTCCCGTAGGATTCTCCCTTCCTTGTGGAAGCTTCTCCTTGCGTCCAAACCTTCTTCGCAGCTTTTCGGGAACCGAAGCAAACTCGACAGAGATACTTTTCGAGCCATCTTTCCCGTTCAGAATCCAGGAATCTCTTCCCTCTCGGATTTCTCCTTCTTTCTCTCTCCTCTTTGGATGTTTTCCCGTCTCTGGCTGTCTCGAGTCGATCTCGGCATGCCTGAGGGTTCCGCATAGTCCCTCGCGATAACTTCGGTAAAATCATACTTCATCAGGATCTTTGATAGAGTGTGATTATCACGAAACTTTGGTTGCCATGGATGCGCGTTCCTTTGTTTGCTTCCAGGATGGCGAAATGCCTTCAGCTGAATGCTTCGGAAGACTCCACCTTGACCCAGGATTCCTGTAAACAGTGGATTGTCTCTTGAAAACGTTCCTCGTGGTGATAATCTTCTGTTTCCGGCCCATCCATCCCGTCTCTCGTGGCATCCTTCTTCAAGTCGTCTGGATCGCCCGGTGTATGCCTAAGCCAGCAAACATCTCGGACTGCATGAGATACACGAGGCAATTATCAGCTACCTCATATTTTTTTTGGCAATGCGCAGCTTAGGAACTCCTAAGTCACGGAAGACTCTACCAGTGTTCGGATCCCGACATCTCAGCAGAACTAATTCTATCTCGCCCGCGCTGGAGGCCGCGTGGCTGAGGTCTCTGCTCGTGGTACCAAGCGTCGCGGGTTCGAATCCTTCCCGGAAAAGCGTCGACGCCGAGAAATGGGGAGTGCGTCGTGGATTTCGTTTTTTCCTCGCAGTATGAAGCTGGTTTTCCTATTGGGGTGAGGTGACACTGGTTGACACCCGGTCACGCCAGGACATTTATTTATAAAAAATTAACAGGCTGTCGTTCATTCCACCACCTCACAAGCCTCCTGTTTACCAGAGACGCACGTAGTAAATGCAATGAAACCTGAACTAAGCATCCTGCATGGAGCTCGAGAAGTCCCTCTGGATGAATCCTTCTATGATTGAAAAATTCCTTGGTCGCCTGCCGAAGATGCAGTCCTCAGTGGATGAGACTTCGTGGACGGCCACGCAAGGAAGGACGCGAGTCCCACCCTTCTGGAGGCTTCTCGGACGAGGACACGTGTAGGCTGGAACCAGGTGGTGCTCCAGAGGTTTGCCACGAGGACAATTGTCTAAAGCTAGAGCTGCATCTCCATCTGCTCCAGCGTCAGGAGGAGGTCTGGGCCACTGTTCCTGAGGGGGGCGCACAAGTCTTTCAGGCGGACTCCGGGTCTCCCTTTGCCCCAGAGGACGATCCGTAGGAGGTCCTTCGTCCGCTTTCTAATGCTGCATGGAGGGGGGCAAACAGAAATCAGGGGGAGAAGGAGGGGACACGAAGGCGCTCCAAACCACGGCCCATTCCTGCATGCCTCTTTGGAACGCGCCGAGCGCCTGTAGTGCACTCTGAAGACGGTGGCACTGGTGAAAGCCGGAAACCCCCGGACGCCCCCGATGAATGGCCGGGACTGGAGGTCGACCCTCTAGGATCCTTTCAGGAATCAGAATCAAGGAGCCGGTTACCTTCGAGGTTCCACCCTGGTTGTGCAAATGACGCCGCCTCCGCCCCTTGGGGGGAACTCATTCCATTTGGTACCATGGAGCTGATGGATCAATACCTCTTCAGAGTGTGAAGAAGTGTGCTGCTCCCTCTTCGGGTAGTAACCCTTTAGAAAAAATTCGGAGACGTCCCTTCGGGGTTCTCTTCAGAGGAGGAAACAAAGTTTCGGGTTCCCTCCGGAGCAGAAATTCCAGGAGAGGATCCTTTCTAGGTTCCCTTCGGAATAGAAATAATCATGTGGTAACCTCCGGAGGAAATAAGCAAGAGACTCCCTTGGGGAGAGGAACGGCCTCCTTCCTCCGGAGTCCCTTCCTGGATTCATAAGGTCGTCCCCTGCTGGGTGCCCCCAGTTTGAAGAGTTGGGGAGCACTCTCGCTGGCGTGGAACAGTATTAAAGAGCTACGCGAGCCTCCAAAAAGTAAAGAACCAATTCTAGAGGCGTGGACTCTCGCTGTTGATCCTTTTCGATTCATCTGAAAGGGCAATGCCTTAATCCTTGGATCCTCTTTTGGTGCCTGGCAGGGCTGAAGGCCGTCTCTTCATTTTCAAATGGCAGACAACTTTCAGCATTGCCAGGCAGTCGCCCTTCTGGTCGCCTTTGTCGGTTCCGGACGTAAGTCGGTGTGCTCTTGCTCCGGGGACGCGCTGGTTCGTTGACATCATCTTCCATCCTGCTGTGACGGTAGAGGTATCGCGGAGGCTTCCTGCGGTGGCATCCCGCCTGGCAGCGCGCCTAAAAAGAATGCTTCGTGCAGCGGCTCTCGCATGCGAGTCTGCAGTCCACATCTCCCACAAGAGCAATCCTCCGGTGAATCCATGGCCGCTTCACGCACAGGAAGAGAAGATGAGTCGTCGGCACGGATGGGGAGGTAGTCCGTGAACCGAAGTGACCTCTGATCTTAGCCAAAGGGCCGAGGAGTGTCTCCGAGTGCCTGTGACTCGCACACCGCCTCAGACTGAAACTCGTCATGCTTGGCTTGCCGCAGGCGCTCACGGAGTCCTTCCGTGAGCGCCCTTGTTCCGAGATGAAGAACCGAGGATCCTGGAATGCACCCACTACGGGGTAGGGGGAACTCTTCGTCAGGTGCCACAGGCATGATCGGCAGGCTGAACAAAAGATTCGTTTCGCCTCCGAGGCTTACCGCTCTCCCCCTCGGTAGCGACCCTCCTCTATGTACGAGAAGTGGTGGTCGCGTACGAATGAAAGGTGGATGCAACCTCCATCCCACGGAGAAGCCAGAGATCAGTCACCGCTTGCTTGCGGAGAGCGTTGGGAGCGGTCCGGTCTGGAATGCGAAGTGCAAGGGGCTGTGGGCAGATTGACCCGAAGCCAGGGAGCATACCCGATCCCCTTTGCCCTCCTTCCTCACCCTTGCCAACTCGGGAATTCATGCTCATTGAGATGAGGCCGGGCCGCCCACCTCCATACTGACTTACCAATCCTCCCTCTTACTCCCTTGTTCCACCCCCAGTGGTGGTGGTGGGGTAGGTCGTTCCTTTTGGTTCCTCTAATTGTGAAAATTCCGGCACGGGAGCTTCGGGAAATGTAAGAAACTCGGCTGCGTTTTCCTTGCTGCCATTCACTTTCGCAGCAGTCTTCCCGGAAGGCCATCCAGACCAATGCTCGCCTAAACTCTCCCTGAAGGGTTGGGGGAAAACAGAAGCTGGAGAGAACTTTTCGGGCATCCCGAGATTACTGACCCATCTTTTTCTTCCGCAAAGGCCTTCGAGAATCCGACTCAACCTCCCCCCCCCCCAACGCCCGATGGTCGTTGCATGCTTCGGTCCCTGGCGTGCACCGACCCTCCTCGTTTTCGGTCACGGAGGTCACCCCTCCTTCCTCCCCTTTTTACAGTGAGGTTCCCGAGAGCCTCTGCACGCTTCCGGAGAAGAGAAGAGCAACGCAGCTGGCAATGGAGGGGATTCCCGGGGCTTCTGTAGCGGGGATCCCATTCAAGCTCGTGAGCACCTCGTGGTCTCCAAGAACAGAATTCTCGGGAGTGGGGGTCTTCCGGGAATCCCCCGCCATTGACCAGCAAAACGGAGAAGGGAGCTGCATCGTTCAGGAAACGTTCCGGAAGAACCAGAAACGGTACTCCCGACGGAGCGTCCTGAAAATTCACTGCTTATCAAGGAAAGACAACGCCAGGATCTGCGATTCAAGGAAACCTGCCAGCGACCTCGGGCATTTCGCTCTCGGCTGGGCTCACTGAGGGGGCGGGCCGCTTCGGAGGGACCACCTACCGCCATTTCGGCACGCTCTGCCTCCGCAGAGTGACGTGGCGCGGACTTTCGACCGATCAGAAGCTTCGCCCCACTTTTTCCGGTCCTCCCCACACCGGGTCCCGCGGCGAAAGGGCGCGCCGGTTCCCAGTGGCGGGGCTGGAGCTGGGGATGTGCCCGTTGGATGAGGACGAGTTGCCCCCCTCTTCTAAGCGACGGGGAAGACGAATGACCTTCTCGAGGGACGTTTCTTCAGGAATGGGGGAAGAGGGGTGGGGGGGGGAACAGAGTTCGATGAAAAAGCCACGCGGTGTTGGCTTTGGGAGCCGACGTCGTCACTCTTAGGGGGAGCAAGTTTATGATCCCTGTATATAATCTATAGAAACTTGTCCACAGCTCGGTCCTGGAACGTAAAAAAGGGAGACGGGAGATGCCCTGACGAGCCTGCGTATGGCAGCCGCGTGGCTGCGGCTGCCGCACGCGAAACCAATCGTCGCTGGTTCGAATCCCGCCCGGGGAAGAGGCGGCGCCGAGAATGGGAAATGCGTTTCGATTCCTCTTCCCCTCCTTTCCAATTCCACAGGATAGCTCTGGTCGGCCTATATTTTGGGTGCGGAACTGGCGAGAAACCGTCTGCCGCTTGTAGCAATGTGAAGTGCAGTCGATCCGTCCAGCGTCCTCTTCACGTTGACATCCGCTCCGTACTGCAGAAGCAGTTCTGCCAGTGAGCTCCCGGAATCGGCAGAAGCAATATGAAGCGCGGTCGTTCCGAGACAGTTCATGGCATCCACTTCCGCCTTGCAATCCAAGAGGAGTTTCATGAGCTTGAGGTTCCCTTGTAGGGTAGCTATCTGAAGGGGGGTGATCCCATTGGCGTCCTTGGCGCTCACATCAGCCTGGAAGCCAACCAGAAGCTTTACGAGTCGCCAGTTGTTTCTTCTGCAGGCAATGTGGAGCGCAGTCGATCCGTCCTTCAGTTTGGACTTCAGTTGACTGGCCAAGATTGAAAGTTGACTGTCCGGGGTCCTGCCAGAAACCAAGGGGGGGGCAGTTCCATTCAGGACTCCCCTCCACCCCCAGTTGTGCAAATGGGATCGACCCTCCCCTCGGGGAGACATTCTGTCGCGTACCATGGAGCTAGTTAACCTTTCTCGGAGAAATGAATGCCTCTCCAGAGTACTGGGAGCATGCTGTTCCCTTCAGGGAGAGATCTTCAGAGGAGCAATGAAGCAGCAGTTCTCTTGCGGGTTCCCTCCAGAGAAGAAATCGAGAGCAAATCCCTTCCGGGTCCCCTTCGGGAGTTTCCGTCGGGGAGGGCAAGGAAGAGGTTCGCTTCGGAGGCATCCAAGGAGAGGAAGAGCCAGAGAAGAAGGGGGCTGCATCCATTGGGGTGGTCCGTCGGGATCTGTCTGAGTTCTACGCACCCTCAGGTGAGGCTGACAGTCCTCCCGAAGTGTGAAAGAATCGTCGAGGGCCCGTTTCTAAGTACGGTTCCTGAGTATCTCGGCGAACCCTGATGAAAGGATTTCCGTCGTCCTAGGCCAATAGTAGCGACCCTCTCGTTAGGACGCTGCTGACCTTCGAGATGAAAAAAAATAAAAGGTCATGCAAGCAGAGCAATCCCATTTGAAAACAAAGCAAGCCTCAAAGAGGAGCCTTCGTGAAACAGGACAAATAACTGTGCATGAGGTTTATCACTCATGCCAAGAATAATGAGTACCCATGGTGATGGGTAAGAGAGCATTGGCGAAGGATCATACGGAGCTCAAAGAACGTATCAGAAGAGGGGAGGAAAAAAAGAAAAAGAACGGTGATCTTCGGGGGATATGATGCCGGACGTGAGTTGATAGTGCACGCAGCAACGACCTTGTTATAAGCGGGTAGCGGATCCGTTACTACGATCAACTCGTAGCTTGAAAAGCTCTCAGGGATGCCAGATTTTTCAGAGGCGTTTCCCCTCTATGGTGTTTTCGAATGGAAGGAGGAATGTGCGAAACTCCCGTGCTATCTCGTGCCCGAGTGAAACATGGAGGAGCCTCGTGAAACGTTACGACACGCTGTCGATTGGAACCCGAGACCTCGATGTGCTGCGAACGTGTCATCGTCTGTATCACGCGTAAATGCAAACACGGATAAGAGGTAGTCTCTTCGGAGAAGAGTAAAAAGGGTCGGATTGCTCAGACACACACATTAGCTGTTGCAAAGGACCATTCACATTGTGATGATGCTTTGAAAAATATTGAAAAAAAAGAAAACGCGTATCCATGGAAGATCGACTGAATTCCCTTCCAGCATCCCACATCTGGTAGAGAGAACACGTCACATCTTTTAGTCCTTGAGTGAAGTTTTCTGCACGTCCCATTTTTTATGCACGTTCAGTTCGGTATCAAGGAATTTGCTAATCATGCCGTCAATGTATATTGCAAATGGGTGCCAGTTTTTTGATCCCCTTGCTGAAGTCTTCATCACCGATGCTGCTTATCAAGAATGAAAGAGGTCTTCCCTGATAAGCATCTTCTAAGTGTGATGATATCAGATTGCTCTTCATTTTGCCGTTTGACCACATATCACTAAAACTCTCGCGCATCAAACGTGCATCAGGAGAATCTTTTTGCAATCAGGAAAGGAAAATCCCCGGCAACTTGTTTTTCCATTTCAATTCAAACGTCTTCGACTTCCTGATGCACAGTTGTTACTCAGAAGTGAAATCCACATCCCGCGAGACTTGATTTACGTAAATTCATGATTTGTGCGAATATGGATGATTGGTGAAAATGATAATTTCAATCGAATACACACGCATACTGTATGGAAATTTACTTTTAATTTATATATATATATTTATATTTATTTATTTATTTGTGTGTGTGCGTGTGCGTACGTATCTGAATGTTTATTTAAGAGGTGTTGTCGAAATCCCGGATATCGAAAGCTAAAAATCATAAGAAATAGATGTATGTATGCATCACATATATTAATACGTACATTAAAATAAAGATTAATACATTAATGTACATTGCAAAAATCATAAAAAATGAATACACGTGCTTGTTATGCATGTTAATATGTATACTTACATATAAATTAATACACGTATTCATTACAATTCATGTAACCCAAATGATTTCGTGTACTATATTAATAGATTTAATAGCTTAGAATGCCGATTCATTTTATTAATATAATTAATAATATATACAATAAATATATGTATTCATTTCCTTTGGTCGCTTGGGATTTTGAACCACGCCCTTATTTAAGAATCAGTTGAATTTCCTCATAAGTGTGCTCAAAAGCTCCAAGCTTGCTACACCAAAAGCACGTTCCTCGCAGTGCATTCTAAACACAACATGGTAGGGAACACTTACGGATGAGTCGATGCACGAATCGTTCGCAAACTCTTCCTTTCGGAAACCTGGCAGCATTTCCTCTCAGTGCTTCCCTTGGACCGCAAGAACCCATAAGAATTCTGCATCTGATTCCTGTCGCTTACGCGCGAGAATTTTCCAGCAGTTGCATGGATTCATCTCGCTCTCTGGATGGAATCGATGATCGCTGGCTACTAATCGCAGTGGTTTCCCAATCTGCAGGAACCATTTCCTTACTTGAGCTGCAGCCTGGCAAAGCAGACTTGCTCCACTTTCTAGCAGCTTCCAGAAACTGTTAAGTGGACGCATCCGGGAGAGCTCGAAAAAGATGAACACCTCATTAAGATGTCTCCGCGAGCCGCAAATGGCACAAGGATTTGTTGCCTTAGTTTCGTCATCCCAGCACGAGATCCTTTTGGCAAAGCAGCCTCCCAGCCGACGACTGTTGAACTCGGGATATTCGGAAGGAGTCGTAAGTTTTCCTAGGGGACCCAGGAGCGATTCCGTACTTATGGAATGAACTTTTTTATTTAACCTGAGAGAAATGATTCTTGAAAATTACTCCCTCGTACAAACCTTCAGTTGTTAATAAAATAAGCGTATCTCGAAGGCTACACATTTCATCGCACAATCCGGTGGCGTTCATTTTCCATTCGTATGGAAAGAGACTCTGGATGAAAGTGGCGAATTCCTTCCACATGCCTTGAGCAAATACAAATCCAGATTCATACGGTACAGGTCTTTGAAAAACCGTCTTCGTATTAATGCAATTACCTATTTCGATAATGCCGCTCGGGCGATGAAGGTTTCTTTCAGTCCATAGCGCATAGCGGCATGGGAACAGCAGCAACCCGCAAGTGAAAAATTTGCATGAAAACGGATTCATCAAAAGTGACGCGATGAATAAAAAAAAAAAAAGGAAGGAAGGAACCGCAAAACGGTCCCACATTCAATTCCTGGAAGAGGAAATCTTTCAAGAGTTTCGTATGCAATATCTTTGCGCTTGACTGATTGTGCTCCGTTCGACGGCCATCACAAACATTCCATTTACTGCAATTCTGACGCCATGGACAAATTTTCGTCTCTTTCTACGTGAGGACGCCTATTCAGAGGTTCCACAATGAGGTAAGTTTCTTTTCTAAAGGTAAATTATGTGACCGTATCGTATCTTCGCTGACTTGTGTCAGCAAATACTTAATACTCGTTCTAAAAGTGAAGCTGAATAATTACGTGTTTAGAAACTGCTTTTCTAAAAGATTATTCTATGAGATGATACAAAGTTGGTATTTGATATCGAGTACTGAATGAGCTGTTAGACATGTTGTATATGGTAGTTTTATTCACGATGACATCTTCTTGAACCAATTATTGCTGTTTTCTCTTTCGGGTACCTCCTAAGAAATAGACTCTCGTCTCATCTTAAAACCATGTGATTTTCCGTCATCTCTGAGCTTCAGAGCTTACGTAATAAGATGCCAGTTGTACTTCGTCACTTATGGAGAGTATTTTTTAGGTTCCCCAAAAGCATCATTTCACCCATGGTGAAATTTCTTACCGCCTATTCATGTGAAGATTGAGAATCACTATTTGCAATCGCCTTCATGGGAAACAATCCTTGGTTCTGATTACTTTTACCCAGAAAAAGACCTCTTCTGCAAAAATGAAAAATGGAAACTCATCTTCTCCGCTATCAGGGAGATATTAAAACCACTGAAAAACTGACCTTAGTTCCTTTCTGAACCATCTCAGTGGCATGTGCAGATTCCTTAAATAAAGGGATCCAAGAAACTGTGATTTCTCGCTTAAAAGGAGCATACATTTTCCAAATTCCTTTCTGAAATTTCTCAAAAGGCCTCAGAACGCAAAAGACTTCGTGTAAGAGACTTTCCTTCATCGAGAGTCTGAACCGAAAGCGGGTGAAATTTAAATCTTTGGATTTATCCGCCAGCTTTGCGAAAAATATATCATAAACATCCCGAGGTTTTCGGCTTTTTGTCTGGATTCATGTTTTTTGTTTAACAGGAGCTCTTAGAATCATGATTTGCAATCATATGTTTATGCCTGGGAAAGACGTAGCTACTTCTTATCACACACAGCAATATAGTGCCATATGTAAAGAAACATCCTCACTATTTCTCTGTTATTACACACTCTACAAGATAGATAGTTGGTAATTCAAGATGAGTTTTTCAGCAATTTGTGAAAAAGAAAACAAAAAGTCTGCACATTATTTTACACTTTTCCCGTGTACAATTTTTTTTTTCCTTGTTTTCCTTCATAGATGCGGCGAGCGCAAATTAGCAATGGAGCTCCAGCAGGAACAGCTTCTCGGTACTCGGAAGCAGGCTTTCCAATTACTTGGCCTTTTTACTCTTTGGCGCCTTCAGATATGGCTCCAGTTCGGACAGCTCTACCATCTGAATACACAGTCGTATTGTTTCATCTTCCATTTCATCACGGTCGGATTCATACGTGTGCACATGTGATTTCAGCTGATTCCAATGCTATCGTAAAGAAAAGAATTTTGGAGACGCTCCTGAAAATTACCATCGCTTTCCCTACTAGAGTTTGGCAATGATATTCTTCTTTGAGGTGCAAACGTCCGGAGTGAAGACCTATTGGACAAACTTGGCTTTGTGCACCGACTTCACTGCAGACAACACCTTGCAAAATCCTACAGCATAGTGTCGGAGGCTTTGCGGTTAAGACTTCCGCGCGTGGCACCATGCGTCGCGGGTTCGAACACTCCGGCAGAAACTGAGTGTATCACCACACATGGATGTTGTTCCCGAATTCCTTCCCCTTCCTTAGATGATTACTGACTACGCTCTCGGACTTTTAATACCATTCCAATGTGCGACTTGGATCCGTCTCACTTCGGTCTTATTTTTTGCTGGTACTGTATGGTTTTGAGGGTAGCATTGGCTTCTGGATTATTTGATGTTACCTTTTGCAGCATCTCATTATTCAGTCGTATTGGGGGTTGGAATTTTCCCATTGCATGAAGCGATCTGCCAATGGCTGCTTTCGAAACTGTGAAGTTTCCATAAATTAACACTTCCGATAAATGGGGAAACGAATGAGCAGGCAAATTTAGACATTGCGGCCGAGGACATGCATTGCACATGGTCGTTATTTTAGATTAAATTTTGAAAATTTTGAGTAAGTGGTTTGCATACTTACTTATGTATAATTCCTTAGTCTTCATAGATCATTTCTATTCGTTGCAAGCAGGATTCTTTTTGATGATTGGGATTATCATTTCACCTTTTGGTGGCGCTTTTTGAAAACACAAGTGCCAAGCTGGAGTGTGATTCCGGCAATCAAAGCAAGAAATAAAAAACAAATAAAGAAATGCTAAAGATGGATCGAAAATCCTATTACAAAGATTTGAAAAAAAAAAAAAAAATCTTCCCAGTTGTTTTCACTGAGTTATCTACTGAAGTTTTGTGTTTTCCCGAGTAAAAGTTGCGAGGCTGTAATCCATACTATCGAGTGTCCACTAATGAGGTCCATTCACGGCCATTCTTATTTCCAACACACAGATAGCTGTTGGTGCTCTCAATCCATTTCGAAAGAGGATGTCTCGTAAGAATGTAAATTGATATTCATTTTCGAGATTGAGTCGTCTAATGCTAACCCATTTGATACTATTCTATGTATAATTCACTCTAATCACTTTGATGTGAAGATCATGATTTAGGTATTCTGCTGTCTTTTGTAAATTTGTATTCCTTTGCTTTCAGCTTTGGTCTGCAGAAGTTCCACGCGCAGGAGAACCGAAGGCTAAGTGGATGGTCACAGTCATGCACTTTGATGGTGCCGTTCGATATAGTGCCAGCAAAGAAACCGAGCCTAGAAAAGTGTATCCATTAGACGCGTAAAAAGCCTAAACCCTGTGGAAAAATGCATCTAATAATCTACCATCAACACAGTAAAATGCTTGCAACTTTAATTAATAATCTGAATTTCATGTAAAGCTTTTTTGTTAATACAGGTGGAATACTATAATTGGAATTCTCGTCCAATTGCTGCTTGTGCATTCTCAAGATGGATTCACGTTACGTACATGGCAAAATCATAAAGCACGTACATAAAAGGAAGGATGTACGATATTTGCTCTCGGGAACGTATTAGGAATAGAACATCTCATAAGACATGACTTAGTTTAATGGTATACTTCGGGTGAAGGGTGTCAGCGTAAGCTATATGTGTACACGGCTTCCTGTGCGGTCGGGTTTTATTGGTATTCCAAGGGTTAATGTAATTTCCTGTTTGAATGTTATGGATGCTTTCGGGCTTCATCTGAGGCCATTCCGTGCTTGGGTTTCTTTCTTCCAAGGCTTGACTTGTACCCCATGCTTTTTGCCCATCTGCGCTGATAATTATCCTGGAGACACATAAAGATTTCAGCACAGAACCCAAGCGGACGTCCCCTAAACTGGGAACCTCCGAAGGAAGAAATCTGCATATTGCTTTTGCTCGCTGACGTGCTCTCCCGCTGGTAATTGAACCCGAAATTCAAACATCAGCGTGCTCTCTCAGCTCAAGGATGTCATATTTCAGGAGCGAATCTCCTCTGTTGCTTCTCTTCCCCGAGCACCAAAGGAGCTGAAAAATACTATAAAACGTAAGTGATGAGAAAGCCAAACGTTGTCATGTTTTTAACTGTCTCGTTTTTTCATTTACACTCAAAAGCATTGGAAGATCCCTTACGTGTGTCCCATGTTTTTTTCTATATAAATAAAACGGATGAGTGTTTCGTTTGTAAACCTACTGGTTCTGAGCAAAAATCTGAAACAGCAATTTCTCTTTGGTTGTGAAATATTTGAATTGCATAACTTTCGCTCCTTAATGAAGGCCGCGATAAAAATACCCATTCCAAGGGATCTGCAAGTGGTATGCGTAGATAGCCCTTTCCCGTTGTCTGTACCTGGAGTAACCAACGGCAACAAACTATCTTGTCAAACTGATACAATGTAAAACAAAGATCGAGTTCTCTGATCCCGTAAGACGGGGAATTGGGTTCCTGGCATTCTGCTGTTGTTAAGGCACTCATCTTCGATGCTTAAGGAATTCCGCTCTTAAAACATTTCGTTTATTGAGTAATACCCGTGTTTTCAACTTCTTTTTAACATTCAGATGAACGTGGATCACCTCCATGATTCAGGATGCGCAGGTTACAAAATACGAAATTACGTGGAAGAAAGTTCGGCATTTTCAAACTGCATCTTCCTCCCCAAGGGAAAATTTGTTAGCCAAGCTGCATCTCAGTCCCAATGCACGTGGCTGCCTACTGGTCCGATGTTTAGGTCGAATCACAAAAAAAAAAAAAAAAAAAAAAAATATTTTCATGTAACACAATAAAAAGAACAGACAATCAATGACTTCCCATGCTTGAAATGCTAAAGATTTTTTTTTTTTTTTTTTATCCCCATATTCACTTTCTTCTCCCACTCCGAGAGAGGAACACTCCAAAGGCGAAAGATCCTTTAACAGAGTACATTCACTCTTCCTGGAGGCAATCTGTCTCAGCCGATCCTTACCCCCCAAAAGCATTTGCGCTACAGTGAACAACAGCTACTGTCACTGTCTTTTTCTCTCCTCAACACCTCGAAACGATCTGCCAGCGCAACGTGGAGAAAAGCAGAGAGTTGAAGGCACGAAAGAATTTCGAAACAACAAGCTCGGGGTGGTAAGCTGTCCTGCTCGAGCGGTTAAGGGTGTGGTCACCAGGTATCACAGATAGCTCCAGATTCAAGCGCAGCAGCCTCAGTCGCGGGAGCGATTTCCTGTCGGCACCGCAATACACCTGAAATGCCATCTCCCAGGTTGAGCGTTCCCGACAAACTCCTACCATTCATGTGGCACTGTGCACTCTGCAGCTGCCATCATCACTCTCGTATTTCCACAGGACAAAGACTACACTGATGCAACGTGCTCTCGTAACGCCTCCATCCTCTTGCCTACATACACGGCAAATACGGGTATTCGCGTTCCCTACTGAGAATCACACATGGAAGATGCACCAGGGATCTGCGTCAACATCTGTCTCTCAAGACCGCATCACTTGGAAGTAGAATTTCCGAGAGAGCATGCGTTTTCCTTCAAGATGCCATCGTTTCACAAATCTGTGAGATGGGGAACTGCTTTAATTCTTGGAGATTCGGGTGTTCTTACGATTGATTCCTGCCTTAATCTCCAAGTGCTGAACTGAATGGTCCTTGGGAATGACAAAACCTCAGAAACCACCTGCCCGCATATGGTGAGTAGCTTTTCAACACACCTGCAAAGACCACTAAGCGAAACACTTTTGAACAGCTTCCGTAGTAAGGAAGACAACGTTCCCCATTCTGTGAAAGAGTTCGCTGAGCTCCTCCAAGCTGCCCTACAACTGTACCCAAATGAGCTACGCTGCTTCCGCTTCTGGTAATCCTGATCAAGCAAGCTTTCCCGTCGGTCCAGCAAACGCAGACGTTGCCGGATCAAACCCGAAAACGCCTAGATGTGGTGGATCTGACCTCTTTCTTTGAACTTGATAACAACGTTACCTTCCTATGAATCCTTTTCTGGCGTACTGAGTGAAGCACGACGATCGAGCACTAATCTGAGACGTTCTCTGACATGCATGGCTTTCGCTTGCTGATGAAGGAGAGCTTGAATTGAGCGATGAACCAACATGCTAGAATGAAGATTCCATCTTAAGAGACTTCACAGTAAAGTTTCGAATCCAACACGAATTAGGGACAACTGTACAATATTTGTATACAGTAAATCTTATGCGTAAAAAAAAAGAAATCAAATGCACTTAGAGGGCAAAAACAATGCATACGTTAAAAACTTTGGGGGCGATACAAAGTTATCTCGACGGCTTCCCAATGAGAGCTGTTTCGAAACGATTTAAACTTCCTTAATTTTCAGATTAATGGAAATTGCAATATCCCTTAATATTTTAATGTGGAAAGCTGACAGTATTGCTTTTCTCTCTCTCTCTCTCTCTCTCTCTTCTAAATAGCAGATTCAAGAGAGGACCCAAGCTCGTGAAATTCTCGCGTGCATTGAGTACGGGATGCATTAAGATTTGTTACTCATACAGAATACATGAGCTTTCCACAAAGCTATAATTACTGTTATCTTCTAAATAGCTATAATTACTGTTCCTATCTCCATTAGCTGACTTAACGGAAGGCTATGATCCCGGTGTTCACTTTTTCTGATGTGCCACGATACCCATATGTAAGTTTTAGAGCCTTCTTCTGCAACGGTATGCCATCCTCGCTCACTTGCACGAAGGACACACAACCAACGCATAGAATGCCATGAAATTAAAGCTGAATGAAATAGAAGAAACCACTAAATCAAACTGCCATTACTAGTTCCTCGAAAAATAATAAATCATAATTCTAATCATATTCTATATTGCTAAAATTTAGGACTGCTTTCCTAGAGATAAACTGTATTTCATCTGTGGATGCTTCCACTTCGTGATCTTCCTAAGCTAAAAGTTCAAATTCACAATCCCGCAGGTTATTTCAATGGAACAAAAACGGTACTTGCTCGCTGCAGTAACTTTTAAGTTGGTACAAGTAGAATACATGTCTCTCCGAAAATGGATCGTGAGCAATTCTTGATTTTTTTTTTTTTTTTTCTCTTTTCATGGCAAGCTTTTTGAAAAACATTCTAATCTTCTACCAATGTATCGAACTGGTCGACTACTATCGATATGAACACATCGATAGATATTCGAGGTTCATCAGATTAGATTTTTTTTCATTGTATATGTATACATATCTACGTATAAGAAAAATGTGCGCAGTTTACGAGCACTTTTTAGACATTACGTGCGGCGACTCGTGCAAACCAATTATACAGAAAAAGACCGAATTCTACCGGCAGAAGGAAAAACAATTTCGTGTATCCTATGCACTCCTAATCAACATTACTTAATGATCAAAGGAACTTCACTAGCACCATACGAAAGCAAACGTTTCAGACAACTTGTTGCCCGCAACTACACGACCATCTTTCTTGTACATCAGTACACGTGAGCGAAGCACACCTCAAGAGATCCTTCTAAGCAGTTTCAAATCACCGAGAACGTAATGGAAATCTTATCCCCAAAGATCGGCTGTACCACGCGAAGGAACGAAAGGGGAAACTGAAACTCACCCCCACCTCAACGCGGAATGGAAAATCCCTGCCAGTTGAAAATTCCCAAACGAGGCAGATAGGAGCCACAACTTTCCCACCTGCAAAAGCACCTCGCGCAAGTCCGATGGCGCTGCCCGGCCGCCGCCACCGACGAAGAGAAACCCACTTCCGGGAACTTTCCGAATGTTACTTGGTGGCGACACGGCCCGGGGCTCAGCAAACATCTCGATCCCGAGATCCGATGTTTTACAAAGACATCGAATCCGATTCTCGCAGTGAAGGTCCCTTCGACCAAAACGCACGCTCAACGGAAAACTCACAACGACACGTTAAAACCCAATTTGCTTCTCGGCGAAATGAGAAGCCTTAAGCTACCACTTCGGACTTGTGGAGATGTGAGATGCTGATGAGAGCTTTGGATTCACCACCATCTAACTGTGCAGCTTCTCGCTCACCACATATCGCGGGGAACGTGCTAAATTTCGCAAGGATGCCACTGGTCTTTCGCAACCACCTGATTCTCCCAATTTGGGGAACCCCCTTAACAGATGTTTCGTTGTCATGTGGTTTGGCGGGACTTCCTGATGCTTACTTTAATGAATTCACTCTGTGATCGACGTGGAAACCAAAACTACGGTCTGATCAGGGATGGGAAGTAAGCAAGTCAACGTCAACGCGGGATGCCGCCAGCTGAGGTCGGTACAAAAGAAAACGAATGTTCTCCCACGACGGAACATTCGTAATGAGGAAAAGTATTTCTCAAAACACCGCAAACCACCAAAGTCAAACAGCAAAACCCCACACGTTAATACAGTAATGGCTTGAAAGCAAAAAAAAAAAAACAATTTACTTTCCACTCGTCAAAACTCTGTTCAAAACTGCAACACAATTGCGTAGCCCTAATTTATAAATGGATACCTAAAAAACTGATAAATTTGAAATATGGAGAGTATCATTTGTATTTGCACTAACAAATTTCAACTCTGCACATTGCCACAAAGGAAAAACCACTTTCCAACATAATTTTACAATTAAAAATGAATTTACTTCGGAATTGCAAATCCTGAGCAAAGAAATGAATCGTTTATACTCATAAACATGACTCAAAGATAACTAGGAATTCATTTGTAATAATCACTGCCAAGTGAACAGAGCAAGGTTTTATACATATCTGAACTTACATGATTGGTTTCATCAAATAGGATACCAGAGATTCACATAGTTTGCTGGCAGATGGTCCCATCAGATAGTTATGGAAGCATAGTTCCCAAAAAACATTGGTTACATGAACTAATTTTCGTATTTTTTGTTTTTTTAAAAAGTTCTAATACCAAATGCTGAGACTTTTTTTTTTTTTTTTTTTTTTTTATTGCATATCCAATAACTTCAAAGGGCTTAATAAACACTGCAGGATACGTGCTAAATGGATCACAACATGGTAGCAACTAAGTTTAATATTTCTGTCTAAGAGGCACAAGTAAATATCCACTGTAACTTGCTCATTGAATATACATCCAGCTGAACACCAGTCTATGCTGATTAAAAGAGGAATTCTACTTGAAATGTACATTGTATTGAACAACTATTAAAGTGCTTTCAGGTACTTATGGACAACACATAATCAGTTTTGCTTTGCGAGAACATCAATTTTCATTGCTGATATCATGGCTAACATTAGCATACTGAGTGAACTTAGATCATAAGAAATCCTCCTCTCCTTAACGACAAAATAACGTTGTGTTAATAGAACCGTTGTGTTAATAGAATTAGTCTTCATAAGAATTGTTTAGATTGATTCCAGTTCAAATTTAAACCATGTGAATCTTATTGAAACACATGTATAGTCAGTCAGTTTCTTGAAACTTCTAGCTTTGAAAAATTCGGCACACTCTGTTACAAACACTTCTGTAAAAGCTAAGAAACTCACAATTTTTCTCCCTTCCTTTTATTCCCAGTAAGCACAGATCAACTGAATGAGTTACACAGCATAATCTCCATTAATTATATATTTTTTCATCTAAATAACAACATCCGCAAGGTACAAGAGACTAGATTGAGATGCAACTCATTTGAGATTCAACAATGACTAAATTGACATTTGGCATAGCATAGCAACAGATCAATAAAGGTCTAAGCTGAACATGACATTAGGGGTGAATGGTCCAGAGTAGAAATAATTAATAAATATAAATAAGGAAATAAGGAAGGGTGAATTATTGCACAAAGGACTAGCAATTGTGAAGACTCAAGGTGATTCACTAATCACATGTCCCATACAAACTGGTTCTTCCAGTTTTACAGACTGAGGATCAACAAAATCCCCGAGTTCTAGCTTAAAAGCAGACAAGTTCAAATCCTTATCCAAATCCTCAGTCTTCACCAAAGCTAAAGTAGCCAAATCTTGTTGGGTGGATTGATCATCTTTTGGGTCTTCTGATGGGGTTATTAATGCGAAAGCTGATTGCAAACTCTCAGCACTCATAAATGAATTTTCTAATGAAAGGGGTAGCTGTTGAAGATTTTCTAGACAAATGTAGACTGGCCGTTCACCACCCAAGTCAACAGCCTCTAGCAACTTAATGTTGTTGGCATCAGTTGAGTCCATATACACATTGACCTGGGATGTGCTTCCACTGGGCACTGTGGTCAGTGTCAGAAACTCAGTTTGACCAGTTGCTGTACTCATATGCACTGGAGCAGCTGGAGCAGATACTGCAGTTGTTTGTTCCTCAGTACGAACTGCTTGTGGTTTAAGATGGCGACGTTTACGATGCTTTGACATATTTCCACTGAAGTTGGTCATATAGCCACAAATATCACAGACTAATCGCTTGCGACCACTGTGAGTAGCCATATGCTCCCGAAAATTGCCCTGATGACCGAATTCCTTAGAGCAAGATTTGCATTTATACAGCTTCTCTTGTGCATGAACACCACGAAGGTGAAGCTTAAGACTCCAAGCAGATGAGAAACTTTTGCCGCACATCTCGCAGCTATTATCCTCAGGAAAATGCTCGTTTTTGAAATGGCGTTTGCACTTTCCCAGGGAGGGGAACTGCTCAGGGCAAATCTTGCATTTAAAACCACCTTCATGTTTTTGCATGTGATGGCGAAGATCAGTTGGGGAAGTAAATGCTGCTTCACACTGGGAGCAACGATAATGACGATAAGCAACATCACCATGGATACCAAAATGATAGGCCAATAGCACATAAATATTGAAGCTTTTCTCACACTTTGGGCACTGATAACGGCCTTCACTATTAAGATAATTGGCTTCAATGTGTTGATCTAATTGACATTTAAGCTCAAAGCTTTGCCCACAGATTTTACACAAAAAACTTGAGCCATCAAAATGGCGACTCTCAAAACACTTAAGTGTAGCTGGAGCCTTTTCACCACATTTACGACATAAAGTCCCATACATATGACGGAGTGTATCCCGAGGGCGACTGAACACACGTTTGCAAGAAGGGCAGACCTTTCTATTTTGCAAAAACTCTTTCAGGAAAGGAGAATCTCCTTCCTCTTCTTTCATTTCTATTTCAGTTACCTCATCTTTGCCATTGAGTTCTGCATACAACTGATTCATACTATCCTCACCAGTGCCAGAAGAATCTTCATCTGCTTTCAATTCTCTGGAGAAGCTTAAATTCTAGAGACGGGAGAGAAAAAGAAAAAAAGAAAAAAAAAAAAAAACACAATATTACAAAAACGTGGACCATATAGGCATCAATGTGCAAAAAGCTTAACTTTTTATTTATTTTACAGTAATGTATGTAGCAAATTGCCAGTTTAATTATGATTTAATTCATCAAATGATGCATTGCAAGCTGGAAACCAAGCACTACTCATTATTGCTGTTTGACTAAATTCTCAGAATAAAATATAGAAATCAAAATGTACGCTTTCTCAAAAGAATTATGCTCTAGGGGTTTTAACCTAGATGAACATACGAACATGGTATCAATCAAGACAACTCGCTACACGTATTCATGAATTGTTTCAGCCTTCCAAATGTCCACAAAATGCCTTTGTTGTCTGGCTGTACGAATGAGAGCAATTTCTTGGAGGGGATGGAAAAAACAAAATTATCAAGAAATACAATGCAATAAAAAAATTCACATACAACAGACATGCCTGACATACAATAAGCACTGAGGAAACAATAACACAAAAATAATCATTGAGTAAATGGTTTGAATGGTTTAGAGTGCTGAAACACTTCATTTTCCAAATATTCTACACATCCAATTTATGGTAATAAACTGAGCAATAATGGTCAAATATTTATAGAGAATTGTACTTTCTCTCCTGGATGCCAAGACCATAGAAAACCAATTATGATTTTATTAATGGTCTTTTAATCTTTATAAGAATCCATAGAATTTCAAGCCACATATTAGAATTTTTGCAATTATAAGTTAAAAACTTTCCAAAATCTCTGCACACCAAAATGCAAAATTTGGGGATAAATAAAATGATAAGCAAAAATGAATACAAACATAAACATACATACAAACATAAGCTAATAAAAAATGGCAAATTGTAAAACTATGTACTAAATAAAACACACAAACGCATCAAATCAATAAAAGCAGCAGGTTGAACAATCTAATTCTGTAAGCAAATTTTTCATTTCCTCCTAAAAATTCAAAATGCGGGGCAACAAAATAAAGAAATTTTGTAGATATTGTTTTTCATGGCCATATACAGTTTATGTCATATTATTACTGTAAATCAAAAACTCCCTGATAATTGCCTTCTGACATCGAAATCTTTATGCTTTTCGGAAATCTAAGCAAATTTCCTTTAATAAATAGAAACCATTTATATGAAGCAGCTGAATTTAGCATTTGACAAGAATTTGGTCTTGGCTCCAACTTCAAAATAAATTTGAGTCTTTTGCAGTTTACAGTACTTGTGTGGTTTCATCAAAGTATTACTCGCATATGAAAACCATTGCAGTAAGTAGCAGCAATTTATTTGGCAAAAAAAATAAAATAGATAAAAAAAAACAAAGAAAAAACAATACAACTCCTCATTTTTTTGAAAATGCAAAAATTTCAACTGCATTACGTCCTGATATGAAAATGGAAACTGGAACAAAATTCTGAATATCATTTTCAGCAAATTTAATCACACTCTGATTTAAACCAACAAAATAAGTCGACTCCAAATAATCACAAAAACAATGATTAAAAAGAAACAAATGAAAAGTTAGAATGAAATTAAAGTTGATACTTCCTATAATTATAAGAAAAGATCAATCTAGCACTGTACTTTATTATGATCAGCTTGAAAATTTTAAAACCAAATGCATTCTAGGTGATATATACCATCACAATTAAAATTTAAAAACAGGTTACTGGCTAGCAATGGTGAAAAACATACTACTATGTAGAAAGATTCTTTGCTTACCATGATAATAATAAAGAATTACAAATATAAAATAAAATGACTATTCATCACAAAAGGCAATCATACAATGAAGTTGGCTAATTTATATTTCTTAAAACATACAACAAAAATTTTACAAGGCAAAAACATCAAAAACATTATAAAAATGAAACAGACACTGAAAAACAATTAGACACCCACATGCTAATAAAATTAAAATGACCAAATATGGTCATTGTAATCACCTTGTTTTGGTTAACAACTTTCACCCGTTTTCTTTTTGGAGGTCTTCCTCTCTTCCTTTTAGGATCATCCTCTGAAACAAGTGTTTCATGTTCACTAATATTTAACTCTGCATCATCCAGTAGTTCTTCAGCACATTCTTCTAAATAGCACTCATCAGACTTTGGAAGGTCCAAAAGAGAGCTGTCAGTTTTTTCTCCAATATTTCTAGCTTTAATACTGGTTTTTTCCTTATTATTAAATCCCAGATTCTTATATTTGTCTATATCCAGAGCAACAATCAAAGGTTGAAGCCCATTGGAATACAAAGTATCATTGAACTTGTTAATGAAGTCATCTCTAGCAGTCAATAATTTCTGCTCCAGCTGATCAATCTTGGACAGAAGATTGAAACAACAAGAACAAATGACTTCACTGGCAAATGTAACATCAACATTGCTGAACAATGATATGACTTTTTTTTTAACAGATTCCATGCTTCCTGGAAGGCAGGTATGCAAATTGAGAAGTGGATGCAACTCCAACTCATTGCTAAGTTCTATAATACTATTGCAGACACAACAAGGAAACGTAGTACCCATTCTTGAAATTTGGGAACTATTCATCTTAAAATACTGATGGCAGAAACACAATTGATGTAATCATGTATTTCACAGGAGCCCACAGGAACATCATATCACAGGTTGTAGAGATATCCAACACCAAACTATGACAAAATCAAGCATTAACAAGATAAATAAAGATAAGATCACTGGAAACAAAACCAAGAACATACAGTGAAATCATGGAGACAAAATCAGGGAGCGAGATATGTGGAATAACATTTAAGCATTGCTAAACATTACTGAACATACAAATGACAAACACTTTTGTTTGCAATCCACGTATAACCAATCACTTTTTACATTTACAACAAAAGTAAAAATCTATGAAAATTGAAATTTTAAAAACCGTTTTACAACAAAATAATAGAATACATAAAGAATGCAAAGAAACACAGAACACCAAACTTGCAAATGTATACAAATAAAATACATTTAACTCACACAAGATGATTTCTAGAGAATTTTTTAGCATTAATACATTACTTTTAATTGTGTTCGGTACCAATACAGTAGTCGCATATAATGCTTATTAGCAAATACGGGTGACATTATTTTCCCCAAAGCTTATATAAGCATATTCTATAATCTACAAAAATACCATAAAATAATCACAAAAGGAAAGTGAAATTGGATATTCCATAAAATCTCGAATTAATTAAACGCGAAATATAATCATCTCTGTAATGCTGCAAATACTACCTATCAAGATTTGAATCATAATAAATGAACAGCTGTATAACTGTAAAAATGTGAAATGAATTTTCTAAAGTAAATGCAAAGCACTAATTCTAAGTGAACCTTTTAAACTTTGCATACTTTCAGAAAATCAAATTCCTCAAGCTTACCATTTCTCTCATCTCATAAAGAACTTTCAAACAATCATTTCTAAATTCCATCTAAACAAACTATGTTAAGATTGCAAGGACTATTGCCAAAACTCATTTACTATACATAAGCCAAAGAAAAGATGGAAATATAGATTTAAAACATAAACAAAGATGCACTTAAGGAAGTGATATATATATATAGACATGAAAAGAGGTTTCAATTAGAAAATATCGAAAATATACGCCACCCAAAGCTGAAATAAAATATTACTGAACTCTTTTTTGGTTATGAAGTTTAGCAGATTGGCTCACGGATCCCATGCTATGGATGTTATAAGGATTAGATTTTTAATAAACTCATAAGCAAGAAAAACACTCCATCTGATCTACTGGGCAAAGACATCAATAGTAAACAGGGATAATTACATGCAATAATAAAAAAAAAAAAATTCATTCCAAAAAAGAAATCAAAGTTGCAACCAAGAATCAAGTTTGTTTTCATTTAAAATTTTTGACAGAAATTTTGACAAAGCGATGATCCACCATCATCCATTACTGTTTGGTCGTGGATTACCGTTTGCAAGACAGGAACGGATAATACAGACAGCATAACAAACGTTATGATTACGGTTTTTGGTGATAAAACTACGATTCTGGCGAATTCAGAACACGCCCTACAAACTTCTTTTTTTTTTGAATTTCCGTTCCTGGCAATATTGTTTCAAATACATCAGGTTTTTTTGTTACCAAACACATTACAACATGTAAACGATAAAGTAATCAAAAATCATACTTACTATAGACATTTATTAGCAACTTGAACTTCATACATTTTGCTACTAAAACTTAATTTTCGGTATTCATCAAAAATTACAAAAAACTAGCACACTTTGCCATATAAATTTACAATTAAATGGAGTGCTCATATTATTTTGCATGGTAGGCCACACTGATACACATCCACATTCAAACTCCCGTTTTGAAGCGACCTGAACAGTGGATATATTAACATAAATTATTCCCAAGCACCCGTAATTTCCAAGATGAGAAGCTAGGCACTAATAACGCAGCTACGGAACAAAACACAAGATTCAATTCACGCGCAGCATGCAAAAAACAAGTCAATTCCCCAATCACTACAGCATATACATGTGCTAAACACGAATAATTCCTCATGTTGCATTTTTGTACAATACCATCAATCGAAATATCACTCACACATTCGTTACGCTACGTTGCTACAGGCGCCCTCAACGTTTCCGAAATTTCAAAATGGCGAAAAGGACGCGTATTGAAATTTAGAAGCCAACTTCGTCCGCAATGACCATCCCGGCCGACGTGCCAAAATAATCGGGGAAAAAATCTCCCCGTTGGTCACTTCATTGCAGCTGGATTTGTTTGATCTGCATCCTCCCACAGGGCGTTTAGAAGAGTTATCGAAACCCGCGGCGTTTCGGGTGAAATTAATGAGTAAGAACAAAAAGACAATGATCAATAAGCAGCACGCGGATCTCACGTACTTATCCTCTTGCAACCTGGAAGGGGAAAAAAAAAAGAAAAGAAAAGGAAGTCAAACTCGGCTTCCGCGGGCATTAAGGCAAACCGATGGGAAATTCGAAGGAGTAGAAGGAGGTACGATTTGAGACGGTGGTAATCTCTTGAAAACTCGAATCTCGAATTCTATTGCGTCGCGTGTTGCATCACTGCAAGCGTAATGGCAGACGGGAAAAACCAAAAACTGCGCTGCCCATCGCGTGAACATTTCTGAGTTGAGGAAATGAATGGAACATTAAATGTATCCATACTTCCTGAAAAAAAAAGGAAGAAGAAGAAGAAGAAGAAGAAGAAGAAAGGGGGGGTGGAGCACAACGTGAACAGATGTGTGTGACTTTGCGGAACTGTCCACCTACTGTGCTCGATGATTTTGTGATTTTGAAAAAAAAATATCGGTCCATTTCGCACACCATTAAAACTGTGAACATTTTCCTGTTTTCATTCAGTCCCATTACTTCGATACCTCCATAACCAATACAGAACGCTCGTGTCCTAAGTTTCAATTTTTCCAAATGCTTGGCACGTTGCATCGTCCAGGATCCATACTGTGATGGAGGTATGTTAGAGATTTCAGGCGAACATCAGCATCAGCTCTGCTACTCCACTCTTCAACGTATCTTAACAGATAGTAATTGAGAATTATTCGTGGAAGAAGAATTCACTGCAGGGCCCGAGAATCATTCTTCCACCATCTCAAAAAAGCCAGAACTGAAGGCGAGCCCTCCAAACCAATGTTGGCAAACAAAGGGCAACCAGTGAACCAAGTGGAACAGCCATGGCAACCGATTAAAAATGGACCAAAAAAAAAACCGAATGGATAAAAGAGGAGCGATGAAGTGGGGTGTTCTCAGCACTGACTTTTGGCAATGAGTTTTCCACAGCCTTAGCCACTCGAACGTAAACGTGCAGCCAAGACGAGGAAGCAGTGCACCATTAGGGGTTCTCATCGTCTCATTAAGGAAAATGAAAAGTTCGCATTACTTCATGCAATTTGCCACAAAAAATTTACCTTTTACGGACTTGTAATTCACGTTGCAAGTAAAGGAGAAATCTCTGAAAACAAGCCCGGTATTTATGGCCAAGTCCCATTCATCATGCTGACCCCCACATCTAAAGTGATGCACGACTACACTAGTGCTATTGCAAAGAATCCAATCGTGTTGAGTGTGGGTGGAAACTCGGGCAGCATGAATAAGAAAAGGGATTGGTTTCTTGGATCCTTGGTAGGAAAGGGATGTATACAAGAGACTGCACGTCTCCGCAATGGAAAAGCAAACACTGTCATATTCAAAAAGGTGATCCTTTGGGCGAAAATAGTGCTCACGGATAGAAAGTCTGATCAGCCTTCAGTGTTTAAAAATACCATCCTTTTCCTTTTTTAAGTTTGAAGTTTGGACCTCAAAGACAGTCCTGAGAAAACAGGTAAAGAAAGGAATTTAAAGCGAACCCATCTGCATAACCAGCTACACAGGTCATCATTTCGTTAGCTGCATGATCAAGAATCACGTTCCTCTTTGGAAGCTGATGATTTGCTTAATCATTAATGTACTTTTGTACTGATCATTGTCGTCAAGGTGTTTTGCTAGCGTGTCATCCGATTTTGTGTCTCTCTGAGCGCAAATGTGAACACAGAGAAAAATTCCAGATTGTCGAGGAAACATTCCCTCGCATCCTCGGTGTACGCACAGCAATGCATCTTTCCAAATAAAGACATACAAGGACGTTCTTGAACATCCGAGACTTCCTGGTAGAATGCGAGTCTGACAAATGCGACATCACTTGAAAGAGAGGCAAAATTCATTTAACACCAATGGTGCATTGTTCAGCAGAAGCTTCTTCTTCTTGGAATAGTTTGAAAAGATAACCGTTTCTGGGTGTTGAATAGTGAAGAAATCGGAATGATAAAACAAATGATGTGGAAATTGAGATTACTGTAGCGTTACTGTATCAACCTGTCGTCGATGTTCCTCAGGAATACTGAAACACTGCAATTACAGTCTCCTACGTGCGGCAAGGGTCAACTTTCAAACCTACATAAGAAAGCCCTGGGAAAATTCGAAGAGTCTGGATCCTGAGATGATCTGCTGCTGTCTGTAGGAAATCTTCTGTTTGCATTCCATAAGGCAACGATTCCCTGCTTGCTTCCAGCAATCCTAGGTGCAAATAAAGGAGTTTGTCGACACGTGAAGAAATTTTCCTTGAACAATAATTTGGTTTATTTTCTGCCAGGAGTTCAGGCACTCTAACAGATCCTCGCTTATTCTTTGCGTGCTTCAGTGGTCTAGCCCACACCTAGAACGGAACGCAAGTGAGAAATAAGCTGAGAGCCCTCAGAGAATTCATTAGGAGCTTTTTTGCAAATGCATCCAAAGAGTCACCTGTGCTCTGGAAATTTTTAAGCACGTTCTTCATTACTCCGCTTGATTCGTTTCTTAGACTTTCATCCCACATCACAGTCATGTCTCATCTCCTAGTTAATTATGTAAAAGTAATGTGATGTGCACTTTTATTCGACCGGCGACTAAAATCGTCATTAAGATTATGCAAACATTCTCTCTTTAGGACCACTCTTGTAAAATGAAGGCATCCCAGAATCCTCCTTTCAGGAAAATGCACTTGGAATGATGATATGTGTGCATCTACTTTTAGACAACCTACGGGTGCCTGGGATACGCTCACAAAAAAAACAGGGAAAGGGATTTTATGGCGGACTATTCCTATTTACAGAGGAAAAGGAAGCTGCACACAAAATCATCGAAGTGCTGGGAAGTGGCTGAGAAAGGGTGCGTCATGATATGGTTTGTCAGCTATCCTTAGAACAGGCATCAAGGTCAAAGGTGCATTTGGCCCATGGGATCGAAGTTATGCTCATTATCCGTTGAATACCGAATGCCCCGTGGAAGCAGCTCGTAGGGCGGCTACAGGACAGTGCAAGGGTCAAACTACGAGCAGCAGCTTTATCTGGACGGAAAAAGAAAAGGTCACCAAGTTCTTGGGAAACTCATGCAAGTGGGCTAGAAGAATGCTTAGCTCACAAACGGAGGCTTCGTTCGAGAAGTGGTCACTCACCAGCTCGTGAAGGGAGTGAACCGTTCCAATACTCTCAATAAATGAATCTCTTCGTGGCTGGTGTGCTCTTCCGAATAGCAATCATTCGGCCGCTCTTCGAGGCCTCCGAAGTTCGAGCGCCTGCGCTTCGGAGCTCGCTGCCTGTTTCCCGGGATGCGCTTCCCGCTCGTGGAGCTAGCTGCGCGTGCGCGCGGCACTTCTCGTGGACCACGATTCGAGGAAGAAAAACAGAAAAGTGATCGCCTGGAGTATGTATATCCGAAGGGAGAGAACCGTCGCTGGCGCATCCACCTGAAACTCGCGCGGCGTCATCCTGGTCGACGCTGACGGAAGGACATTGCGGCACGGCATCGTAGAAGGAAGTCACTAAGGAGGAAGGAAGGAGGGGGGAGGGATTTTACGGCGGGCACCTCCCCCCCTCCTTCATCCGCCTTAGCTTGAGAGAAAGTTGCAGGGATCGCTGACTCCCTCCTCTTTTGCAGAACCATCGTTGAGGCGGACGCACGGTCTTGGAGCCTCGAACTCCCGTCTCGGCTGCCTTTCCGCCCACGCACTTGTGCTCTTCCGATGGTTGGGGAATGAGAGTGCTGCTCCCGTTAGTTTTTTTTTTTTTTTTTCGGGTTTTCTGTTTGACTCCCCAAGTACTCGAGAACCGTCGTTCGCCGGGCATCTCACGGAACTCTTCAATGCTATTCCACGCCACCCAAGGTGCGTGTGGTAATTCTTCAAGTTAAGGGGTGCCACCCCATGAATCCAGGAAGGGTTCCGGAGAAGGGAGTCCGTTCCTTTCAAGCTTAGTAGGTCACCCTGGAGGGAACCTCTTTCTTATTTTCTCCTGTGGAACCCCCCTCCTGTTTGTGGGGGCTGCTTTTCGTTTCTCCCCCGAAGAGAACCCGAAAAGGATCCGCTCCTTGTTTCCTCCTCCTCTGAAGAGAACCTCGAAGGGATGCTTCCCCATTTCTCCGAAGGGTCGCTCCCCGAGGGAGCAGCGCGCTTCTTCACCACACTCTGGAGAGCCTATTGATCCATCAGCTCCATGATACGAGATGGAGGGCCTCCCTCCGAGGGGAAAGGACGGCTCCATTTTCACAACCGGAGGGGAGCCCCGAAAGACTCCTTGATTCCTAGAAGGACCTCGGCGGGTCAACTTCCAATCCTGGCCAGTCAAGGATCAGGTCTTTTATCAGTGCCCCCGCGCCTGAAGCCTGTAGGCCAAAACAGCGTCATCCTGCGGGGGGCGTCTGGAAACCCAAGATGCGTCCATTTCTCAGTGTCGATCTTTCCTCGAACGGGATTCGAACTCGCAACTTGTGTGTGGAGACCGCAGCCACGCGGCCGCCAACTCTCCCCTTAGTTCAGTGGCAGCCAGTATCCTTAGGTTTCCTGTGAACCGACTCTTCAACCTTGTGACCTCGCGAGACGCGTTCTTAAAGCATCTGATGGGTCCTCTGATAGCACCGAGGTCAGGAAAGAGTCTCCCCTGAGCAAGGCTCTCGATCTGCAGAAAATGGTTTCCATGGGGACGTGTAGGCAAGAAGAGATCGGAGAGAGCAGCCTTGATTCAGTCCGCTTAAGATAGTCATCCTCCTGGTGGGGTGGTTGGCTGACCGAACAAGGGTGAATTGTGCCTCGTTTGGGCGTCTGCGCTCGCCTGCCAGAAATATTCAACGCGCGCAGGAGTTGTTCTTGTTCCCCGGAAGCGACCAAACGGCGGCTCTTAGCGTTCCGAAGGGTCCGCCTGCCTTTCCTCCCCTTTTCCCTCCCTTCCTCTCTCACTTGTTCCGCGTTCCATCTTGCGGCTGGATACTGGCTGCTGGTAGCGGGGATGGTGCTGGTGCCTCGCCGCTCGAGTACGCGCGAGATAGCCTTCACAGGGGGATGGGGGCCGGTGCTCTCGCCCCGACGCGGGGCTACTCGTGCGTGACTCCTGCCGCGAGGGTCGCCGAGGGTCGCCGCCAAGAGAATTCTGGCGAGCCCCTCGATGTGGACACTTGCCAAGGCGTGAAGGCACGGAGGCGGGGAAGACCGGCAGGAACCGGAGGACGCAGCGTTGCTACGGCGACACCCGATGGAGCGGACGGAACTTTCGTTTCGCCCATACTCGCGGCCGGATCCGGGTCTGCCTGAGAACCTGGTGCCTGAGAACACGCGCGGCGCGCCACCCGGCTTGGGGACGCGAGACCCCTCTTTCCTTCCTCCTGAGCGTCACCACCTCCACCACACCCAAGGAGCAGGAAGGAATGGGGAGCGACCGCTGCTGCCGAAGAGTCCTAGACTGAAGGGCCTTGGGGCTTTCGTCCGAGTGGGAGACATCCGCGTGGACGTCGCCAGCCCCGGATGAAGAGCATAGGCTCCTTGTTCAGAAGGATGACGATGATGAGGAGGAGGAGGATGAGTGGATGAGAAGGAGAGAAGAGGAAAGGAAGAGGTAGAAGGGAGGAATAACGGAGGAGGAGGAAGAGAAAGGGAGGAAGAAGGAAGAAGGGAAGAGGAAGGGAGGAAGATGAGAAGGAAATTGATGAGGATGGTGGTAATGGTGATGATGATGATGAGAAGGAGGAGGAAGTGTGCGTGTGCTTGGAGAGAAGAAATCGATTCCTCCACCAGTGTTCAACTTCCCCACGCAACTTTTCCTCTGGCGGCTGCAGCGCCTCCTATGGCCCCATGGTCCACGGTGCGAAAGAGCCCCGCCTCGCAAGGAGGGGGCTGAGGCCGTTGCCTCCTCTCCTCCCCTCCTAGCACACGCATTCCAAAGGGAGCTGAGCTCCTGCAGCAGCGAGACCTCCCGGGTGTTCCTTCCCGGGGAGCAAGGCGTGCGGCAGGCACCAAGTTTTTCGATGGTTGCGCGTCTTTCCGCGTTCCGCTGAGGGGGCTTGACAGGACCTGCCCAATCGAAACGGCCCTCCGGGAAGGAGAGACCCCGCTGATCTCTCGAGCATCGGGGGGCGTTCGAGAGAGGGTGGTGTTTCCGTCGCGGGAGGAGGAGTTCGGATCTGTCGCTTTCCCCGTCCGCCCCTCCATCTGGCGGGTCTTCGAGGAAACCCGTTGGCCAGCAGAGGGTCTCGTGTTGGCTCGGAACCGGAAGCGACCTCCTTCTCCCGCGGACCTCTTTCTCTCCCGGCAGGCGCTTCCTTCCCTGGTTGTCGCTTTTCCGGCCGCCGCGGGAGCGCGGAGGAACCACCAAGGGGCGTCTCTCCTCCTCCTCATCGTCCCACGGGAGGCGCTTCCCCCAGATCGGGGGCCTGAGGACCGGAAGTGACATTGCTGGAGGCGGCGGATCGGAATGGAGACGCCAAGGGAAGGAGCTGCCAGCCAGTCAGCTGGGAGGCCGGCGTAGGCTGGACAGGTAGGTCATCGTGAGGTAAAGCGACCTCTTCAGGGTGCGAACGGCGTGCGCCTACGTGGCTTCCACCCTCCCTTCTCTCTGAGGGGACCTTCGGCCGGGCGGAAAGGCGCGTCCAGGCACACGCGCAGAGAGGGTGAGACTTTCATCCGGTAAGAAAGAAGGGCAGGGAGAAGAAGCGACGTAGGCACACACCGTTCACGCCCTGCAAAGGTCGCGCTATCCCAAGTCTTACGCACTAACCCCCGGCGAGCCCATACGGTGCGGCGTGGATGCGGTTTTCTTTGCCACTCGGGAAGGCCTCCGGCGGAGACTTGCTGTCGTTGCGTGACGTCACCAGGCGCACGCGCTTTCCTCGAGCTTCCTTCCCCGAGTCGAGGAGGAGGGACTGGGGAAGGGACGGAAGAGCTCGCGCGCGCGCCGCTGGGAGGCTGCGGAAGAATGCCTTTTTTTCTTCTTTTGCCTCCCCGCAAGGTTAGTGCAGCTGCGCGCGCAGCGGCGTCCCTCTTCTCCGGCCCTACATTCCCTTCCTCGTCTCCTTGCGCGCTATCTTGCTGCCGGATGCTGGCGGCGGCGCGATCGATGCGCCTCTCAGAGAGTGCAGTTCGCTGGCGGGCAGCGCCCTATGCGGACACGGGGCGAGACCGCTCGCGGCGCTCGCTCTGCTCTGCTCCGTCCCCCATCGGCCCGCGCCGAAGCGCGCCGTGGGACGGGCGTGGATAGGTGGGTGAGTGGGGATCGGCACGGGCCGCAGGCGCATGTTCTTCTGTGGGAGTCGCCCAAGGCTCCCAGGTAGGGCGTGGGGAGAGTCCCTCCGTATCCCGGAGAACGCAGCGGACCGACTCCTTGCTGGGGTCCTGAGGGAAGGCGCACCTCCCCTTCCCAAGAGGGGTCCGCCGCCACGGCGTCCGGGGCGCTCAAGTCTCCTACCTGGCGGATTGGGGCGGGGCGCCCTCCCCGTGGGCGCGCGGCGGTGGGGGAGTTCAGTCGTTCCCTGACGGGACAAGAAGAGACGCAGGAGGAGCACACGCCCCCTCCCTCCTCCCTTTCCCTTCTTTCCACCGTTGCGGACGCCCGGATCGCATCACGCGGCAGTGACGACGACGGAGGAGGAGATGCAGCCGTTGCCAAGTCGCCCGCTAGCGACCTCGTTTTTTTTTCTTTCCCTTCTTCCTCTTCTTCTATTCTTCCCTTTTTCCTGGGAGTCGCAGAATTCACGCCCGCGCGGTCTTGCGGGCGATCCCGGCAGCTCCCCCTCCACATCCTGGCCACCTTCCAGGAGCGCCGAATTTTCTCCCTGCGCAGGCGGTTGCAGACGCAGCTTCCCTGACATCCTCGCTTTCCCGCTACAGGGTCGAGAGGACGGGCCGCGTTACTCCTCGTTCCCGGACCCAGCATGTCCTCTCGGTTCGGCACCGGTCAGGGTGGTCATTCCTGGAGGGGGGGAGGAGGTTGTAGCTGGTGGGCGAGGTGAAGCTCCCCAATGCTCCTGGAGCCCATACCCTGATGGCCACGCACCATCGATTCCAGTGAAGCAAGCGAGGATCTCTTTGGAGAAGGAAGGGGGCGCTGATCCAAGGTCACGCCCTCCTCCCTTGGGACAGACCCCAGGGAGGAGCGAGGCAAGGTTCGGTCGAAAAAGAAGCAAACGAGGGGATGCTGGGATGGAACGGCCTCACGAGCGACGATCGCGTTTCCCGTTTTTCATGCGGTCTTGACGGGGTCATTCCCACGTTCAAGGATCAGTTCAGGATCAGCGAAGGGTAGTCCGGGAGGGGCAAACGTGGGTATTTCGCAATGCTAATTTTTTTGCGACGATCGAACCAGGAAGGGTTAGGGTGTAACACCCGCTGGGCACTCTGCCCTCCCGGGGAGTGGGGAAAGGAGGAGGAGGGAAAGGATCATCAGTCTGTGGTCCTCCTGCTGCTTGGATGCCGCAGAATACGGTAGGCGTCCCCTTCTCTCAGGAGTGGTCACCTCGCCCGCCGCCCCCTGTGGCATGGAGGCGTTCAGAGATGAGAGTTCCTTCCTGTTCCGGCAGGACCTAGCCTCGGGATGGACGGCCTGGGTTTCCCGGATGCTGCGCAGCATTTTCTCTCCTACATCGTCCGGAGAAGGCCCCTCTCTGATGGAGAAGCGCCTCGGGGTTTTCGTCCTGGTAAGAGACATCTCTGATGACGTCACCAGCACCGGATGGAGAGCACAGCCACCTGGTCCAGAAGGATGAGGAGAGGAGGATGAGAAAAAGGGGGAAGATGAGAAGAAGAAGAAAGATGAGACCAAAGAGAATAAGGAGCAGGAGGAGGAAGGGAGGAAGAGGAAAATGAAAAGGAGAATGATGATGATGGTGGTGATGGTAATGATGATGATGAGGAGGAACAAGAGATGTGTGTGCATTTGAGGAGGAGAAATCGACCCCTCATCCAGCGCGCAACTCCCCCTCCCCTTTTCCTCTTGCAGCTGTGGCACCACCTGTGGCGCACGGGTCCACGGCGCGAGGTAGAGTTGCCGTGGAGAGGAGGGAGCCAGCACGCCCTTGCCCCAGTCGGTCTTCTGCTGTCCGGCCCGCGAGCCCTTGCCCCCGTTGCGCCGGAGTAGTCTCGTCAGCCAGGCAGGCTGCCGTCCAGTTGCTGGTCACACCAGCGAGCTGCAACAACCCCGTCGCAGGACCCCTCGGCGGATGGAACCCCGGTGGCAACTTGGAGTTCAGGGAATCCCCAGAAGGCAGGCGGAGGTGAGCCAAGTATTTGGAAACTGAGATGGCGTGCGGCAGCATCCAGCGCCCCCCCCCCCTCCCCTCGTCGCTTGTCTACTGGCTCATCCTTCCCCCCGGGGGGGGGGACAGTGCGGTGGACGAGGGTGTGACGGATGCGCAATCAACTTCTTGGTGGGTCTCCCTTGGATGGTAGCCGCCATCCAAGCCTCCATCCATCTGGACAGCCAGCGCTGTTGTCTGCTCCCAGAAAAGGGACAGCTGGCGAGTCTGTTCTGGGGCTCCCCTGGGAAGCTGGAGAGTGCCCTGAGATGAGCGCGCGCCTTGTTGCCGCTTGTGGAACACTCCAGAAGCGCGTGCGGAAGGGCTGCCACCATTCTGCAGTGGGTGCGTCCCTTGGAGACCCCCCACCCTCTAAGCCGTGGTGCTTCCCTCGTCCCCAGAGAGGTTTTTAGTGGGCCAGCAGTACAGAGGCGTGCCGGAAGTGAAGGAGAAGGACGGAGGCATCAATCAGAAAGTCTGGGACTTGGAAGTTTTCTCAGGGTATTCGGTCTTCTGCTACCCGTCCCGCGAGCCCTTGCCCCCATTTCTCAAAAGGAACCAGAGAAGTCGATTCTCCTGATCCGCTTGGCAGTGGTTCCCGATGAAGCGTCCATCACGGGGAATTGGGTGGTGCGCGTTCCAAGCCTCAGCACTCTGTTGCCCCGGTGATCCTAACCAGCTCTGCCGGAAAATCAACGCGCCTCCGAAATGCACTAGGCCGCCCCCCCATCCAGAAGGGACGTGGTGAACTGAGGAGTGAACTTCTCAGCAGGGTGTGGTTCCTTTTCTGCTGCCTTCGTAGCTCCGGAGGCCATCCAAGATGGCCCTCGGAGGATCATGCGATTCATCATCACCTCAGGCGGAGTCGCGAACCGGTTTTATGCGCACGATTCTATGCGAGACGCTTAGTTGCTCGCAGTGCCATCCGGCGGTCGGGAGTTTACTTACTCTTCTCTAGCGACGCAGCGATGTTCTAAGGGGTTCAGATTATCCTGCCATCTCGTGGCGGTGTGGCGGGAAGTGGGCAAGGGAAAGCACAAGAATGAGAAGCAGAGGGATTTTGATCAGAGGAGAGATGCAGGACCCCTCCCGTCAAGCTGCTGAATTTTGGGCGCTGCTGCAGTGTTCAGTTAGCAAATCCATCTCAGATCCCAGGAGAGAGCATTCTGCAATGAAGCCGGTACTCACAAGCGCCAAGGAAGAGTCGCAAGAACTCCTGCGATAGTATCGGAGGATCCTTGCTTCTCTCAAAGGGAACCACTGAGAGCTGGAGCAAAATTCGCGCTGGTGGAAATATGCTAAGGCTGTCGCGTGCTGAGGTCCTCCGGAAATGAGCATTTGGAGGTTGCTACTCGGGACCCTACGCCCTAGGTTTGTTCTCCCACAGAAGGACATCTGCTGGCTCCATCTGATGGCCGGCCAAAGGAACTCGCCTGTACGAAAAAAAAAAAAGAAAAAGCGGCGACCAAAGTGGTCAAGCGAAAACGGCTTCAGCTGGTGAATTTTGCCAATCCTCTTGAGACAAGGGTGCGGCTCTGTTTCATCTCATGATGAGGGCGTCGCTGCAGGAGTGAGAGACACGGCTGCCATTGTTTCTTCCAGTGGCCGAGGAACAGGAAGACGAAGAGGCGATTAAAAAGCACAAAAAAATTGAAGTGGAGGCAGCTTACCGAACCAGTTAGGATCGGTTCGCCGGAGCTGAACACGGAGATGCTTGCGGAAAACTACAACGGAAAGCAATGAGAATGAAGAAGCGCACCGCGAAAGGCAAAGTTGCTCTCGTCGGACGACTCATTCTCTCGTTTAGAGTGGGATTCCTCTTCACTGCCACTCTTCCCAGGTTTTGGTTGCCTCCTGTTGTTACGTTGGCACGGGTCCATCCTACCAGGTCCTAACCTAACGGACGGGATGACAAAGCCCGCTTAGGGAAATCCATTTACTCTGCTGGCGGAGGTGTTCGGAATGCGGAGGGACTCGGCGACGCGGCCGGAATACCGACTTTTACGGCAGGGAACGAAAGCGGCACGCCAGGGAAGGCGGAGAGGAGCATCAACCGGGAGAGCTCCTTTGCCAGCGGAAACTCAGTTTTTGAAAAGTGGGCCGGGTGTGCTCCCGGGTGTATCTCCCAGGACGAAATTCGTAAGACTCCTCCATGTCCAGACTCCTCCATCCTCCCGGCTCACCTCTCGAGAATCGACCGAGACTACGAACGAGTGCGGGCAACGGGAAACCGCGAGCCCTTTCCTCTCACAGACGTTTTGCAGGCATCACTGCATCTGGCGAGCTGCTTTCCATCCGGTCGCGCAGGGGCGTTTATTCTAGGAAAGAACAAACCATCCGGGAACAAAGTTTCCAAACAAAGTGAAAAGAAGTTCGTGGGGAGGGCTGCCCGACACGCAGGTCGGGCATACAGAAAGTCCGGAACGGGAGGGTAAAAACCGCAAATACATATATAAAAAAATACAAAAAATAGATATGAGGGGTGGGATAGGGGACAAGAGGTCTTTGACTTCGGCTGTTCCATCCTTTCAGAACCGGCGCTGGATGCCGGAGATCACAACTTTGAGATGAGGCCACCTAGCAGCCGTCCTCATGTTGACATTCGCAATCCTGGTGATCTCTCTTGTTATCGCTCGCGATTCCAACAGGCGGCGGGCCGTGACATGGTCAGCTGCTCACAAGTGTACGTCATCATGCACGTGCACATCGAGGCGGCAGCACGGTGGCTGCCGTCGGCACGATCACAGGTCAGTATCAGAGGCGGCAACAGAGCACGGTGTAGGAGAGGAATCGTAAATGGAAAAAAGGAGGCACTGAACAAACGAGGGGGGAGGCAACCGACCTTCGTCTCGTTGTACGGGGGAGAACCGCAACTGATTTTAACAGAAGCACGATCGGACCGGGAGCGATGAAGAGTCATGGAGAACCCTTTTCTAACACAAAGGAGCGGAGACCAGGAGAGGGCATACCATACGTGGGGCTTCGCAGACCCTGGCAAAGGCTGATGACGAAGGCGTTAATGACGGCGATGTGGAAGAGGAGAGAGTGGGATAAGGATTCCAGGAAAGGAATTTCCCGGGAATTCTCCGGAACGCAAGAAGCGGGATGGCGCGTCGCGCTTCCTGCTTTCCGGAGATGGCCTACGGTCTGCGCATTGGGACCCAAGACTCGACTCGACTTGCTGGCCGCAATAGGAAACGGCCGGAAGACAAGGAAGCGATCGAACGGTGCCGAAAATGAGCGGCACAAGACGAGATACATCCAAAACCACCGCCAGCGGCAGTTTTGTCCATTCGTACAACGGCGCGGCGAGGGTGTCGACCGCACGGTAAAGGCAGGAGACAGTGAACAAACCGTGGGTTCTAGGGTGAAAGAAATCGACTAAGGGAACGAGAGAAAAAATCGTTCGACCTGAAGACTGAAGTGGTGGTCATCCAACACGAGATCTTTTCCTCTCCCCCCTTCTATTTGTGCACCCTGTATCAAAGAAGGGTTCCTCTAAAGGGCTGCTGGAACCCAGGGACTCCACGCGCGATCGTCTTGGGCGTGGAGTGTGGGGCAAGAGCCCTTATGAGTGTGGGACGGGAGGACAAGAGCGTTCACCGCAGCAAACCACTGCATGTTCAGTCTTGCCATGTGTGCCTTAGGAGGTGGCGGGAACGCGAGGGAATAAAAAGGAAACACCTCTCCAGGACGTCGACACGCAGGTCGGATCCTCGAGCACAGGAGCGCACAAGTGCAAGCAAAGAAGCAGCGCTTTGCACAGATGGTCACAAGACTCGCACGCTGAAGGATATTCGAAGATGGGGTGCAGCCTGCACACTGCCACTCTCTCTTAAGAATGCAGCTTCCAGCTCGATCCTGATCTGGGCAACTGCATCGATTTCGAAAGCGGTTCGTTTTTGAGAATCTCGTTTCCGTTTCCCTCCCTGGAACATCCAGGAATAATCATCTGATGAGGAACGAGGGGGGAGAAGGGCATTTGAGAAGAGCTAGTCCCGGTGGCAGACAAAAGCATCCTCTCGTCTTATCCTCGCGACCATCCTCATTGTTTCTTCCCCTCCTCGTGTTTCCATGGAGCAGTCGGGACTTGAAGAGGAGTGCAATTTTTTTGCCTGGCATTCTTTTTTCCCTGCAATTAGCAGCGACTGGATCTTCGCCGTTCAGGGACTCCTCGCACGGAGGTTCCCGATCTATTTTCGTACATCCCAAGTGTAGAAACGTGGCGCACGATCGAGGCAGCAGAGAGCAACGGGAGCGGATACCAATTCTCGAAGTGCCCCCATCCCTTTGGAAATTTGCTCCCGAATCCGGCATCCAGTCGGCAGCCGCGGCGTATTAAAAATAGCCAGGGGATGGAACAGAATGGAATGATAGAAGTCGGTGAGCCAGTATTCGAGCCACTACCTGGAGGACTGAAAGTTTTTCTGAAGAGCAGGAATTTCATTCGAGGCAGAGGTGTCAATGAAGATTTGATTTGGCACGGAAGTGATTGATTGGGTTTTATTCAGGAGGAGGGCTTCCGAGAATCAGCTGGGGACTCACCCAACATCTGAGAAATCAGTTTTGTGGAGAACATTTCCTGCTGATGGAACAGTGGGTGTTTCATTTCATCTATTATTTGGATTCATACCATCATTTTTTATTTTTTAGAGTGCTAACAGAGAGATCTTTTTCAGGAAACGCTCTGCCACCGATTCTTAAACGCCCTTCACTTTTAGTGCATTGGGGCTGAATCGTTTTTACCGTTTCTGCTTAATTACCCAGCACTCAACCCAGTCAGTCTCAGTATTTTCCGATGTCTTCGGCATCCTTACTTTTCGCTCCAGTTGACGTATTGGCGTCCTTGTTACTAAAGGAAGGAAAGAAAGAAAAAGAGACGCTTTTTCGGGTGCAATCGCGGTGGTTCTGAAAGCTCCGTGTAGGTGAAGACCGAGTTTCAAACTTTTATTCCAGTGTTCGTAGCGAGATGGCAGCACGGAGGGCACTCTGAAAAGTTTCCGATCTCTGTGCGGTAGCGGAAGCGAAGAAGCAGAAACAGCACTTGGACCATTCATGCTTCAGTTCGATGCTTTCTAGGATCACCCTGGAAAGCATCTCGGTGTTGAGGAAACACAACTGGTCGCTATGGTAATTTTCCTTGGGAGGACCAGCTTTCTTTTGATCCGGCACATGTAGATTCAGAAACAGAGTGCTGAACACAAGCAGGTGCGCGGATTCAAGTTGGGTGGTTGAGTGTATTCATGAGTTCTGCGGCAGCTTGTGGCACACGAAGGCCTCGATTTACACGCCACTCTAGGTGCTTGGGACCATGCCGTGAACTGATCCTTCTGGCGCGTTCTTCCCTTTTCTGCTTTCTCAATAATGGATTTTCTTAAAAATTTAAAGCCCACAGGGAGGTGCTAAAATTAATTACCAATTTTTTAGAATCTGAACACCATTGACTTCTGGGATTAACACGTGCCCGTCGTGATGCACCATCAAAATGGAAGCCTATAAGAGCTTTCTTTTATTGAGTGGCTTCAAAGATGAATAAATAACCATTAAACAGAAGTCGAATGCCGAGGTAGAATTATTTTTAAGAATCGAATTCTATCCCTGCAAAGTTCCACTTGCTTTTCCTAGGTGTGTCTCTCTGTCATGTTTCCTTCGTGAGGAAGCTTCCATCAGTCAATCGGATTGACCGATGACTTGACCGAAATTTTAGCTCACAATATTTTCATAAAAGTGCTCGGAAATCTATGCAGCAGTTTGTTTCACAATGGGAAAAAAAGAAGAATCCATCAGCATTGGCAATGGAAAGAAAAAAAGAAAAGAAAAAGGAAAACGAAAAAGGGGGAATTCGTTCCTCCCGTCCCGTCGTGTTTCTTCTGACGTCCTTTCAAGTCTCTTTTGCAATTTCTCATCAACAACAGACCATTTCCGATCTCTTTCGCGTTCTCCTTTCTCGTTTCCAATTCTTTGCTTTGGTGCTGTCTTGTGTACTGTAAATCCTCCTTTTGAATGGATCCATCCACTTTTTCCACCTCTGAAAACTTTGTTGTTCGCCGCACTGGAGATCTCTCGCTAGCAAAGTTTGGAGAAGAAACTGTCCCTACATTCCAGATTCCTTCCAGGAGGTGGGTAATTGCGCTGGTCTTCAGCTGGTCTTCACTGAAGCTTGAAATCGCCTCCTAGAGATGTAAAACATTTCACCTTAGATGGAGGTTCTTTCTACATTCGGAACTTCGTCATCATCAACGGCATTTTCAGATGCAGTTTCCGGTTTGGAATCAGATCCAGAAAAGGCCATAGAACAGGCCCTTACGTATCGATGCTGTGTCTGTTTACCACTTCACCCTGAATTTTCGGTCACTTTTAATCAACGACTTTTTGCTGCTGCTCCCGTTTATAAGGAGGGAAACTGAAAATGTCCCATGTTCGTCTTTCATACACTTGTACTGTTTAAGCTGGAAAGCAGAGATCGAAAACAATAAAACAGCACAATTGGTACAAAATGTTTTTACGTATACTTGTAGACTGCAGCTATTGCAAAATAAATGATTCCAATGTGAGAGAGAGAAAAAAAAAATCAAAACTTTGTTTTTGTACGTCTGTCTTTGAAGATTACTAAAATTTCCAACGAACAGAAGATGAGAGAGATGCTTTCTGTTTTGGAATCTTTTTTTAAAGTCAAATTTTGAAAGGACCAGGAAGAACCCTTTGCGATAGACAAGGTCGACGCTGGTAACGCCCCTGCCTCCAAGTGCACAGGCTGCCTGCGATTCCGTCCGTACCTTCGATGTTTCCATAGTTACCGGGCTTTTAAAACTTCTTAAGTGGATCAAATCAAAACTTGCCATTCATTTCCCTCTGCGATCCTCCGAGGATTCGAGTCTTCAGCCCGATGATCTGATTGGAGGAAACATTTGCCTCCTGGAGCACTGATCACTATCTTGTTAATAACTTCCGGGAAGAGGAGGAGGGCAGTTCAGCTGCTTCAAAATTGCTGGTAAAGGAGTCTTCAAGGGGTTTCGTTCGCGTCTCGTTCTTGTGGTTTCCCTTGCACGCCTTCCGTGAGAAAGAACCGAACGCTCCTTTAGAGTGAGAGTTCGCCGGTCGCCGTCTCGGTACAGGGAGAGAGGCTTTGAGGGTTTCCCCACTTTCGCCTACGAATTGCCTACCCTGCAGCGACCAGGTCCCTGGGCCAGCAGCTCACTTTCTGAGAAAAAAGTTTTTGCTAGGGAATTCGGTCTGGATCTTTCTCTCTGGTTTCCGGCTATCTCTAGAGCTCCAGAAATCCCTCGATATCTCTGATCACTGGATCCTCTTGTTGAATCTGATTTGCCTTAAGGTTTGAGGAACGAATTCCAGATTTCCCCAACGACTGGTCTACCTCTTAGCTAAACCGACTTAGGCAGCACAGAATATATGGTCGTCGAGTACTGAAGAACCAGTCGCTCCCTTGGGGGAGGGAGGACTCACGAAGCCCTTTAGCGCTCTCTGCGCCACCCGAGGGTGAGTGTAAAGAGTGTAAACCTTCAGCTTAGGGAAGGGACCACCCTATGAATCCCGGAAAGCTGCGGAGGAAGAAGTCTGTTCCTCTTGCGCTTGGTAGGGAACAACGAAAGAAGGAACCTCTTAATCTCTTCCTTATTCTCGCCGGAGGGATCGGTCCCGCGGAGCAGGTCTTCCTCATTCCTTCTCCAAAGGGAATACGGGAGGAATTCGCTCCTGAAATTTCTTCTCCGGAGGGACTCCTAGAAAGAATCCGCTCTGTTTCCTCCTCTGATGAGAACCTCGAAGGGGCGCTTCCCAATTTCTATGAGGGCGCTCTCTGAAGGAAGCAGCGCATTTCTTACACTATGGAGAGGTACCAACCAGTTTCTGAACCAGTTTATGAAACCCATGTCCAACCAGTTTATGGACCCCATGGCCCCCTCCCCCACCTAAGGAGGGTCATTCGCACAACCAGAGCCTTTGATTTCTGGAAGGGACCCCGGAGGGTCAGCTTCCAATCCCGGCTGATTAAGGGAGGCATCCAGGGGTTTCCGGCTACCACTAGTGGCACCAGCGTAGCCAACCAGCGTCATCCTGCGGGGGGAACTTGAACCCTACGACGAACCCACTTCTCTGGCGTCCTCCACGCGGAGATTCGACTCCGCACTGCGTGCCGCAATGTGCGAGACGCTCTGATGTCGGTCCTTAGTTCAACGACGGCCACGGATTTAGGTGAGAGGGTCTGGAGCGCACTTCGATTGCTGGTTCGGGCTCAAGCCCTCGGTACCGCGCGCTGCGACCGCAGCAGCATGGCTGCCAAGGTGGAGGCAATCGCAGTCGCAGCCACAGGCACAAGTTCTAAGGCCTAAGCGATTCGATTCTACATTTATTTCGCGCCTTCCAGTCGCGGCTTTTCCATGGTCTCTGTGAGCGCACTTCAGGATGCGCACTCCCTCATCAAACGGCACGCGTGTGGGAAACTCGAAATTCACGAGTTTGATCTTCGTCCACGAGCACTCAAAGGCAGGAAGGCGGGATGCAAAGCATCAGCCCCGCGAAGCGGTTTGTTCGAGCCACTGACTCTTCAGGAGCAACTTCGAGGCGCCCTAAATTTGTGGTGCGATCCTTGAGCTGTTTGCGAGGAACGGCTCAAATCTGGAAGCCCTTCTTGAGCCCTTCATGGACTATTTTTCCCCTACTGGTAACTCTTCTCAGTGATTCTCATTCTCCCAGTTTCGATTCCGCAGCCTCCGGCTCGTTACTTTTCATCTTCATTAGGGAATCTGCATCAGGTTGCTTTATGGCTTGCGACTAACGAGTTTTTTTAGAACGCCCACTTCTTCCCTCTTCCCCATTGTCTTTGTCCGCGCATCCACACAGCACGCACCCTTTCGATCTGCCTAGTTGGCTTGCGAATCTTTTAGGGTGGTTCTTGAGAGAGCCAATTTTCCTGCCTTACCACCACGAGCAAGGCTCCCGTCTGCAGAGAGAAATTCTTGAAAAATAAGAAGAAAAAAAAACTGTTCCGGAAAGTTCGAAAGGATTTGGAGTGTTTCATTACTGAGCGGGACGCGTGGTTGGTCTCTATAGTAACAACGAGAAAAAGCAACCATCTCGGGCTGGATCTTTGTGGTCTCAGACGCCAAAAGAACTGTGCGCTGCCAAGATTTCTTTTTTTTTCTGAAACAGTGAAAAAAGCGTTTCAACCACAGCGACTGCAGGTTTCGAGCCTGCAGCGCAAAGGACGAGAACGAAGATAAAATACTCTTAGGTTTTTGATGGGAAGCGAGGAAACTGGACAGCAAAGAGGATGAAGCACCGGAACGCAAGGGAAATTTCATCGTATCGTCAATCTTGCGTCGTCAGCTCAGTGCTTCCCGTGACCTTGTGACCGCGAGTCCATCAAAGAGTATCTAAAATCCTATATCCAAGACATAATTATGAGTGCTATGTAAAATTCCAACTGTGATGTAAATCAATATGATTTGATTATTTAATCGAATACATTTCGTTACATAACAATAGTTATCAAACTATTCTTGAACAAAGCTGATCGAACGTTTACATAATACTGTACATTTAAATTGAAGACTATGAGATAGAATTCAGAGTTTTTTCATTATTGAAAATTGGCAATTCGATTCACTGATACTCCAAGGTCGAATTATCGCCACCGTTTTGATATGACAGGGCAGGTCATAGTCTGAATCTTACTGAACACAATTTCGAGAATCCTCGAGGGCATTTCCACAGAGATGCTGCCCGTGTCCAGTGGGAATTCGTGTCGACAGTTCCGTCCGGTTCGATTCCAGCAGCAAGATTTTCAGCTCTTGCTGCAGGATTCTCAAGAAGATGCTTCCTTCATCAGAAGCACGACTGTTAGTCCGTCCCACGAGCGAAGACCACACTTCGTCATCCAGCCACGGATTCAGGATCCAGTCTCAATAGAGAACCCTGTGATGCAAGTGACTGGCTGTCCACGATGAGTGTGTGGATCTCACTCACCCCAGTAAATTGGGTGGCAGAACACACATGAAAAGTCACGGAACGATCTGAGAGGTACGATATGCTGCGAAATAGGAAGCCGACTGATTTCGGTGAACTATGCTGAGAAACCACATGCATGGAACCATGCTTGTTCAGATGGAGACAACCTTCTCCCCTATTCAAACCACTTAGTTCTTTTTAAAATGAAAAAAAAAAAAAGAAGAAACACACATACACACAGAAAGAGAGAGAGAGAGAGAGAGAGAGAGAAAAGGGAACACGCCTTCGTTGCATCTATTGATTTGTCAGCGGGGGTTGATTCATCCTTGTGTGTATTTCCTCTGCCTCCAATCAATATAAAACGCAATGCTGTCCTCGTGATATCTGGTTGTGGTTCTTCTCAGCCAGATGACACGGGCACTCGAGCTTCTCCCTTTATGACAGGTGGTATATGCCCAACTGCTCATACGCACTGCAGACAACCGGCACTCCTGCCTGGCTTCCATAAACACGAAGATTTGAAAAAGGAGGAGTAAAGAAGAAAAATAAAAATGGAATTCAAATTTCCATTTACCTTTCTTGGCGCGTCTTTTTTTTTTTTTTTTCTTCTCGGTTTGAATTTCCAGGGAAGCAGATCCGTCTGTCTCGTGTCGCGATTTCCCGTTTTATCCGCGAGATGGCACATAGAGTTCCCTCTGTGAGGCGTAACGATCAGAGAGCTCCGTAGTCTTCGAAAGGAAACAGCTGCTTTGAAGAAATTCCATTTCCTGATCTTCGGTCCATTATCTGAAATGTCCGAACGCCCTTTGACAGTCGATGCTTGCCGAAGATATTTTCACATTTCAGGAATACGAATGGTGCCCTTCAGTAGTGTCAACCGCGCAGCGACGGTCCAAGAGAATCGCCTTCCAGGTTAAAAAGAAGAAAGCGCGAGAGAAGAGAAAACATTGAAATGCGAAATCAGTCCAGAACGGCAGGTGAGGAGGCGCCTTGCATATTCTAGTCTATGGCGTTGCAGGCATGTGGTGAACGGTTGCCTGCCCTCCCTGTTCACCGGCAGACTGCTCACCAGTCATTCCAAGCTAGGATCCCGGAGCGCGTGTCAGGAGCCTTCCTCCCATCTTCATCCCATGAAGTTCACAACGGGATGGATCGAGCGTTTCCGTGGAGTGATCAGCGGAGCCGATATGGGTCGGGTTCTCCCTTGCGGCACGACGTATGGACTGTTTTCATTTGACTGTCCGTGGTTTCATCGATCCATTCCCCTTTCTCCTTTTCACCTAAGGAGATGGGGTGATCGGAATTTCGGAATCCTGGAGGAGGGATCTGGGCTTTCTCAGTCGAAAATGACTGCGGACGTGAACTCGGAGTGTCTGCCTCTCCATTCGTGAGAGTGCTAGCTGGGAGAGGGCAATCTGAGTGAACGTGGGGTGTCTTCCGTGCTTTTGGTCGGAAATGATGAGCAGACCAGTATGGAGTCAAGCGTCCGCAAAATCCCTGTATCTCTAGAGGGTCCTTGGTTTCCCTCCCAAATTGATTTTCCTGGATCCTTCAAAATTCGTTTCCCCTCGGCTTCTTCATCAGCCGTTCCAATGACTTCCATTCTAGAGAGGAATGAGCGACGCTTCCGTCCAGCATGGCCGATGCCCGTGACTGTGCATGCAGTATTCTATAAGGCTGCAGTGTTACCAGAATATGAAGTTCATGTTTTCACTTCTGTCTTTTTCGTCTTTTCGGAGTCTCAGCTGCTCCCGGAGAGGCGATCACTATTGAGGATTCTGAACTCAAATCATTGCTAAATAATCAAAGCTCTGAAAACGATCTCATTATCGTTGCATGAGCTCATTAATCATTAAGGAACTTGGCAGTTCTGTGAGGGCTTCCAAGTTGCGAGCAGCTTCATTCAATTACAGCAAATTAGCGGCTCATCGTTTATTATCAGGAATGGAAGCTTCTGAGGGTTCTAGGATTATGCGCTGCCAGGGACAAAACACTATTCATGCCCGAGTCCATAGAAGGAGAAAACAGCTGCTTTGACGAAGGAAGACGTTCACTTTGCCCGATTCTTCGAAGGCTACATTGAAAGTGTGAAGTCTCCTTTTCATATTCTATGGACCTTTCTGAAGGGTCATCTGCGATTCGCCTCCGAAGTCAGTTCGTGTTTTTAGGGCGCTCCCGTCCAGCGAGTTGAATGAACGGCGTCAGGTAAAAAAATTGCTTTTTCTTTTTACCGACCGCCTCCTCCCCTTCCTTCTGCAGCTCGAATCATCCAAACGCTCAAATGCCCTCTTCCGAAAATAAACGCATCCCAGCGGCAACAAGAAAAAAGTTCTCTTCTTCTGATTACGTATTGAAAACACGAGATCGTTCCCGGACGAAGAACACCTGAGAATCCACCTGAGACCACGTTTTTTTCTTCTTCTTGATGGCTTTCAGGAGACCGGGGTTCAGCTCGAATGCTGCCCTTGCGTTTCCCTTCAGTTTATCTTTTCTCAACCGAGGAGAAAAAGAATTTTTTTTTGCTTCTAAATTCCTTCCCCGATGTATATGTACAAATATGAAACAACCTGCGAACAACAGTCTTCTGGAATGAATTATAAAAATATATGGAAGATTACCACCAGTCGGACCGTGGAAGATTTTCAGATTAAACATCAGATCTGATCTAGGCATCCGTCATCTTCGGCTTCCTCAGACGCAGATAAGTGAACCATATCTTTCAGCATGCGTCGGACGCGATTCGCTTGCTGGCCAATCTGGTAGAACAATAAAGCCCGCAGCTTTCCATTCGTTGCAGATTGGATTATTCGAAGATCCCATCTTGTGTTTTTTCGTAACCCCTGTGAGGCCGCAGAGAGGAATTTCAGCCGGCGTCTGAAACACCCTTCGCGTGCATCTCCTGATTCATTTGCACATCGCTTGGACGCTCCCAATCCATCTTTGTACCCTATTGTGAGCTCACGTGATCCTCGGTCTCAGTTGCAACAGATATTCCCGTGAGGCTCTCGAAATCTGGATGTGCGAGACACTCTGCTGTCGGTCGTTAGTTCAGAGACGGCCACGGATTTGGGTGGTAGCGCCCACCTCACTTGCTGGTCCGGGCTCAAGTCCTCGTCTTTGCTGGTTGAAGCTTTCGAAGTTGTGTTTCGAGACACCAGCTGAGGTCACGTTCTTTACACCCTGGAAGAATTTCAGCGACGGGAAAATTCATCTCGATGTTTCGAGTATCTTCGAAACTCTTACCAATTCCCCTGTCGAAATTAGGGTCGAAATTAACGGGCAAGCGAGACCTCTGAATTTTTAAACAGAAGATAAGAGTCATTTTGTGCCAACGGGTAGAAAGGTTCCAAAATTAGCAGATGCAAGTACTTCCTCACAGATACAAGCGCTCCAGCCCTGCGAATAAATGTCATGATGCTGTTATTAAGCATCCGGTGCGTGTTGCTTTCTTGATTTATTACCCCAACGTCACCTTTTTTTTTTTTTTTCTCCGAAAAATGCAGACAAATCAGCAGCATCACATAAATTCAATTTGTAACTTAGAATACAAAGCCAGGAACAGAATCTGCGTGCACACCTACTGGATTCGTGCACGCATCGTGAATCTGAGAGGGAAAGAGAGAGAGAGAAAAACAGTTTCAGGTCACTTGGAAATGGAAATTCGAATGCATCTTTGAGATTCGTAGCTTCGAGGAGCCGATGTGGCTCGTGGGTTTGCCTCTCAGAGATGGCCACGCAGAGTCCTGAAACAAAGCGAGCGGATAGGAACCCTTTCGTGTCCTCCGCACTATCTTTCCGCGTTGCAGTGGACTTCTCATGCATTGCCTCTTTTCCCAACCGTTGAACTCGTTCTCCTAGAGCTTTAATTCTGCAGACGCCATCCTGACTCCCGTCCGGGACATTCGAATGTGCCTTTTGTTTCTTCATCCGTGATGGCCACGTAAACTACAGGAGGCGAATCGTTCATCTACAAGTATCGCACCCGGTTTGCTTCGAAGATACACACTCGCCTTGAGAGCTGTTCAAATCCATCTAGGGGTGCCGTACTGCCTCTGAATTGGTAGCAACAGTGAGAGAAATTTGAGATGCTGCCGATCGGTGCCATTCGATCGCTCTCATCACTGTGCCGCTTATCGGCATCCGCAGCAACTGCTTCGCTGCTGCGGCGACGCAGGGGACGTCGAGAAAGGTTGGCAGCCAACTGAAGATGAAGAGGAATCGCCGACCGCTTCCCGGATACGCAGTGAATTCGGAGTCGGCCGTCCCCCCGTCCGCCCGGCTTCACGTGTGGGAGGGGGGTCCTGACGCGCCGCTTTCGGACGATCCGCAGGCCTGCAAGAAACCTTGCTCTACCAGCACGCTGCCAAGCAGGAACCGTGCGCACCGCGCATGCACGCAGAAGCAGAAGAAGGAGGGGTAGGACGGCTCCCTTTGTGCCTGCATCATGTGACCCGGCACTTGGAAAGTACGGTTGCAGTTGACCAGGTTGCAAGCAGACAATCGGCGGACACCTCGCATACCATCTTGCGGACACGCGCGTCGAAGGCCACTCAGTCAAGCGAGCAGGAGCGGAGAGTGCAGCGGTCGGTCTGTCTGTCGAGAGGCGGGCGGCAAAAGGAACGCAACGGTGCCGAGCCGGTGCGCGAGAAGATGCCCTCGTTCCTCACGACGGGATGCGCGCGCAAAATGACGGTTGCATCCTCCCGAGCCCGCGAAGAAGGGAGCGGGTTCCCGTTCCCGGAACAGGAGAGGGGGAGGGGGGTTGCCAGGATACGGAACCCCGAAGCACAGGAAACACGAGACGGCACTTTGTCCTGCCGCTCGCGATGCAACCGATCGAACGCCAGTCCGAGGAGCACCGGACCAGCAGCGCCTACCGCGTGCGTGGGCAACCGCTGCTCCCGACTGGCCGCGTTCCCGGACTCGCGCGATCACGACGGGCTTCCGGGTTTGCGCGTCGCGCCGCCGCGTGCTCGAGCTCTCTCCGGCGGGAAGAGTGGCTCGACTCTCGAGCGTGGACCGCACCAGCCACTCACCAATCTCTCCTGGGGCTTGCTCCCGAGCGCTCGGGCACCGGCTGCAGGGTTACCAAGTTGCTGGCCTGGATTCGTCCAGTTGGCGCAGACGAGTGGAAGTGAAAAATAAACAGCTTCGTGGCAGCGCATTCACAGCATGAGGAGCACCCGGAAAGAATGCGAATTCTCCATATATTCGGAAACTGGCCAAATGGTTGTAGTTTTCCGCGTTCCGAGCGTGGAGACCTGTTGGGACGTGCTCGTGGTGAGTCAGATGAGAGTTAACCTGAAAGATGAATTAGAAGTCTGCAAAAACAATAGTTTGCTAAAGAATCTTTCCTTCAGTGGGTGAGTAACGCTGGTTCTTGTTATGGGAGGCACGAAAGGTGTCCTTCAGTGAGTGAATGGAACCATACTGCCATCCGACGGCAACGAAGTCAACTGTGCAATGAATATCGGGAGCTGCTTTGAACCGCTAGTGGGAGTTCCAAAGTTTTTACGAGAGACGGCACGGGAGATGCTACCGTTTTCTCATTACGAGTGGGACACCAGGACACTCTGGTTACATCATGCCGGCGTTTTCTCTGCTAGTCTGAAGCCGAGACCGCAGTGATCACTCACCTTCGATAAATGAGGGAACATCTTTGCTTGGATCCTTTCCGTGAGCGAGTCCCTTCTTCCTAGAATCCATTCTAGGGAAGATGCTGCTGATTATGTACTTTGGGATATAATACATTTCCCTAAGGGACATCTCCGGGAACGCAGCGACCCGCTGTTGATGTGCCTTAAATCGATAATCGCTTAGCCCCCTCTACCCCCTACTGGCATTAAGAAGGGAACACACGAAGTGTTGCCATGCTACTGCAAGCCCCAGTGTAGGGAAGGCGCTTCGAAGCATTTCCCGTGATGTCCCTCGCTTTTCTTTGGGGGGAGGAAGGGGGTGAGCGGGCTCATTTGAGCTGCTTTCCTTCTCCTCCAAAAGAACTGCTGCCTCTTCGGCCATCAACGTGTCCGGAAGAGTACATTTGAAGGCAGGAAAAGGGAACAGAAGACAAAGTACAGGCCTTTGCAATTCAAGGAGAAGGGAAGAGAGGAAGGCAGGAGGCTACTGGGCAAGGAGATGATTGGACGACTACAAGTGGGACCACTTGCAATCGTCCAGGAGCCGTCCCTCTTGTGATTGCCTTATTGGGAAGGAGGGGGAGCTTGTGGTACCACGAGTACCATGCGCAACTTGCACTTCCGTCTGGTCCTATTTTCTTCTTTAGAAGGCTTGAATCTCCTTTAGATTGTTATCGGCAATTCGAAGACTTCATCAACGGCCATCCAGAGCCCAAGCCTTCTCGGTACCAAGCAAATCCTCGAGAAACAAATCCTGCCGGAACTTTCTTGTCTCTTATGGCTCGCTCTGGAGTCGCTTGAAGTACGGGAGTACTCTTTCGAGCTTGTCCCTCCGTTCCTACTCTTTGAGACAAAGGAGCATCTCGAGCGAGCAACTTTTACTGCGATGAGCAGGCAGACTTTCCTGCCTAAGAAGCATCTGTTCCAGAGCACGAGAGAAACGTGGGCCATGCAGTTCAGAGTTTTCACGCAGGGAGAGTGGAGACTTGTTCACCACGAGTGCAGGTCCCCAGATGATTTCGCCGTGCTCCAAACCTGAAAGGAAGATCTATGCTCCTTTTCTAAAAGAGTCTACCTTTCGATGCTTTGAAGTTTCGAAGGAAGGGAGATTCTGGGAAGACAGTGGAATTCCCGTCGAAGTAGAGGGAAATAGAAAACTTGCTGAATGTTTTGTAGCGTCGGGAACTCTCCTTTCAAAGTGGTCTCTGTTGCATGCCATTCCGCTTGCATTCTTGCAGACAAATCCTTCCCGAAGTGTCTTGGAGATGATGTTTGAAAAAGCACTTGCTTGCTTCCCAGCTTGGCCACTGTCCCTCTGGAAACCTGCAGCGGGAAAAAAAAATGCATGATCCTCAATTCCCGAACGGCAATTTCATCCATTTCTTCCCTTTCACACGTTGGACGCGTAGCGAAAATGCCGCCTTGGAGCCACCTTGAAGCCAGCTGCACCCCACTAACACGTCGAAAGCTTCCTGGTCTTCATCATGGCATTCTGGAGGTCGGGGATGTGAGCGGCACGTGACATTCCTTCGCGTTGCACTCTGATGTGCACACGCAAGACATGGATGTCTTCCAGTAGTGGCAGAGTCGCACGTGTTAATGAAGGGCACAAGGAAACGAGGAGATGGAAGCCTTCCGTCACCATCCTCTCGGCCTGCCCGTTCTCTTCTCCCTTCCTCTGGTTCCTGGAGGTTCCTCCATCACGTATGGTACAAAAGGATGCTTACAGGAATGCCGTATGTTCGAGAGCACCATCTACTCGATCCGATGATCTTCTGCCTTATCTGTTTCTCGAGAATTTCTTGTTCCCTCAACATTCTATCATTTCCCGGGTCCAGTAGATCCCACGCAACAGTTGCCTCGCAACAGCAAGCCTCTCCATCGAAGGCGAAACGAAGAGCCCGTCTTCAGTACTGGCTTTCTTCCTTTTTTCCTTCCTTGTGCTGAGTGCTCGTGGGAGGAGAGACTTCTCCCTTCACCGCGGAGCGATCAATCCGGCTTACGAGTTTCTTCTCCGAATGGTCCTGCTGGCAGCTGCCAACTCCTGGGGTTTCTCGATGCAGGCTTCTTGCTCTGCGTCGCCAGCTCCCCATGTCTGTCCATCCACGGATGCACCTACCGACGTGTGGCGTTGCATGGGTCGGTATGGTCGTCGGATCGTCTCCTGTCCCTACTCCATCGATGGCACCCTTCTGACGCGTCCTCACAGCTCGAGGGGATGTCACGAGTTCGTGGGCTGCGTTTGGCAACGCCCGTCAGGACGTTCTTGGCCTCTCCCACCGTTCCTTTTCTCCACAGCGCGCGCTCCGCACGTCTGGTCCCGTCCCGTTGTCCGTTCTTCCGGATGGGTTCGTTCTTCGGCCTCAAGAAAGGAATGGAAGGGAATAAGAAGAAAGGCGTGCCAGGAATCTGCTCCGATTCATCACCAGCAGCTGCGCACCCGAAGTCACTCTAGTCATCCGGTGATTTTTTCGCTGTTGTCCGCAGAGGCTGCTGGTCTTCTTGCCCTTGTCCGTGAGCTCGGAAGCTCCGGCAACCTCTCAAGGCGGCGAGACCCGGCGAGGCCCTGTGGGGACTGACTCGAGAGCAGCACGCCAAAAGTTCTCTTTTCCTCACGGGTGAGGCGATTCCAAGGCGGGTCCACGAATGTCCGCGCCGAAGAGCTCCTGGACCCCGGGTCGTGCCCCGACACGTGAATGCCTCTCTTCGCACCTTGGCGCGGTCCTTGAGAGAACAGGCCGGCCTCCTCCTTCGGAGGAGCCTACGGAAACCTCTCAGAAGAAGGGAACCAGAGGAAAGAGACCGAGGACGCCTCCGGGTCAGCAAAAGGAAGAGTTCTCGAAAGGGAAGGAGTCGCCTGACCTTGCAGACTGGACGACGAGTGGACGCGCACTCAAGAGTGAGGGGACTGTCCTCTCCAGCGGGATGAGCTCTGTTCAGTCGAAGGATGTCCGTCCATCTGCTTGACACAAAGGGAAAAGAAAAATCACCATGCGTTTTTCGCGACGTTGCGGGTCCACTGCGTCCTTCCAAGCGATCTTGACTGGGGACTCGACTCGTTCCATCCCCCACTTCTTCATCAAGGACGATCTTTATCTATTCTCTTTCGTGGACGGTGCCCGCACGGGCAGGAGGCCGAGCCGCACGAGTAAATCTGTCATCCTTAGAATGCTTGGCTATGGCTGGAAAGTACTCCGAAAGCCAATGCTGCCTTACGCACGACATGGTCTTCCAGGTGTCCTGCAGCAGAGAGAGGTCCGCGCTGTCTTGGGATCGGGTCGCTCTCAAGCCCGAGAAGCTCGCTCCTCTTCGTGTGCTCGCAAGGTGTAAAATGCTCCGGTCGGGTGCCGTCTACTCGAAGATCCACGGAGGACTCCTTCTGGAGTCATCCGTGGGACGGTCTTCGTACCTCGGTGCCGCCGCCTGCCTGTCCTGACCCTCCACCGCCCGCCGCTGCACTCTTTCGCCGGAGGTACCCGCCTGTTTTTCCTCGGACCGTTCTTCCGGTCGCGATTGCGGTCTCCCTTTCGCTGTCTCCTCGGACGAAGTTCGTGGGACGACGTGTGCCCGGGGCCTGGCTTTTCTCTTCCCTGACCTCGTTCGTCTCAGGAGTCTCTCTGGAGATGCTCTCTTTTACTTCTGGAAGCTTCGAGACCACCGTATCCTCATGAAGTGTCCCTCCTCCTAATTTTCGTGCAAAAGAAGCTGAATCTGAACCGATCTTTTAGGATCTCGTCGATCGTTAGGCGGGAGATAAAAAGATACTGCGGCGACAGGTGGAACAAAGCTTCTTCCGTCCTCCCCTTGCCCCAACAGATTCGAGAAGGTTTTCCTCGCCCTCTTCTCCTCCCCCTTTCCTCTCCGCTCTTATCTCGGTCTAGATTAAGCAGGAGAAGGAGCAGGGATCAAGCTGCTTTATCTGCATCCACAGCTGCCTTTATCCACCTGCTTTAAATCACTTTGCTCTTGCATTATTGAGTACCAGGCGCCTACCCGAAGCTTCGAGTGTCACTCAGAAGTCCGCCAGATGCTGCCGGGAAGTACCTCCACGGAAACGAGATTGCGTTCCGAAAAGCTTCATCCTCCGATGAGATCTTCGAGAGGATGGTAGGGCGGGAGAGAGCAGCTCCTCAGACACGGCGAGGATTCTCTTCCTCCCCATAGTCGAGGAAACCGAACTGCACAGGGCAGAGCGCAGCCAGCCGGCCGGTAAGGCAAGCCCACAGGATTCATGGCTCCTCTCACCTCTGCACCCTCCCATGGTTGCCCGCTGCAGTTCAATCTCTCAAGCCAGATGCGGAGGGCACGGGCAGGAAAAAGCGGAAATGTGGGATTGCCAGAAGCGTTTTTGTTCCTCCTTCCAGGGAATTCTCCTTTCGTTGCGCTCTGTCGTTGTCCGTGGTGACCGAGATATCCCGAAAGCAGCTAGGAAACATCATATGTCGGGCACTGACGCGGAAGCACCAGGGCTTGCAATCGCCACGAGATCAGATTTATCTTCAACCTTGTTTGATCTTAGGGGAGCTAATGCATTCTCGATCCTCTTCTAGGGTAGAGAATCCCCGATCTGGGACCCCTTGAGTCCCCTGGCACCCCACGTAACTTCCAGCCACTCACAAGCCCTCCAGCAAGCTGGCTGGTGGAACTCTCAGGCAGTCCCCTCGAATGCCGCCTGCCGATCAGCCTTCTTTCTCGAGCCACTCAGGGGTTGGCTTGCCTGGAAGTGAGCGCCTCCACCGGGGCTCAGTGCCAATTCCGACTCACCGAGCAGACACCGCGCATCGGGAAGAAATCTCGGATGCGTCGCGCGCGACCTTGGCGCGCAGCCACATCTGAGACCCAACTTCGGGCGCGAGATGGGTGGGAAACACTGCCGAATACACGGCGCAGAGCGCCTAAGTCGAGTTGCAGAGAGAAGCTTTATACTCTTGATGAGATCTTTAAGAGAGTGGTAGGGCGGGAGAGAGAGTGGGTCTTCCCGTCGTAAGCAGCTCCGCAGACACGGCAAAGATTCTCCTCTTCCTCGTATCAAGGAAAACGTAAGATCTGCCTTCCCGAAAGATCCGCTTCCTTCTTTTCCTTTCGTCACTTCTGAATCAAAATAAGGTCCTGTATCTTCCTCTGTTTTTATCAATGCCACGCTTTTCTTCACTTCTCTCTCGATCACCAGTTGCTAAGCAACGCTTTTGAGGATCCCCGAATATCCAAGAGTGTCTACTGAAAGTTCTGCTATCCAATCCACTATCAAGCCTGGCTCGTGAGAGCCTGACCTCCACTTTTCGGGACCGTCTGGAATCGAAGTGCCTCCCGCCTTTAAATTCCTGCCAAGCAACCTTCTGAGGGCACTCGTCCCAAAGCTGTCATCTCTTTCTGATTCGCGAGCTGAAGGCGAGGGATGGGGAAACGACCTTCTCCTCCTCCACCACACCCTTTGACAAGCTTCGTGACGTCACTGGAGTGGCTCTTCCCAGGCGAGGCAGGAGCATACGCAAGCGCGTGTCCACCTATAAGGGTGTATCGGGGGGTAGATGCATCCAGGCGATGCGCTTTGGGAGCCTCGATCGGCTCTAGGAATCGCCACTGGCGCACGTGCGCTCACCGAGGACCTGCCGTCCGAGTGCGCGAGGGCCAGCCAACATTTCGCGCGCACACACTGCCTTGCTGACCTCTCTCGGCCGCCTAAGTTCACCCGTCCCGCTGGCCCCCTGGCCCGCTACGATCCTAGGAGATGGCAATTTTCCGATAACTCTTCCCTGCTCTTCCTTTCTCCATTCCACGCAGCACCCCCAGCCGCCTCCCGTTCCACGATAAGCGGGAAATGGGGGGAGAAGTTGGAGAAGATCCAGCAGCACCTATGCACAAAGATCCGCCTCGAAAACGAAGCTTCCTGAGCGATCTGAGTCCAGGCGGCGGGGATGCAGAGCAGCCCTTGCTCGGGAGCGCTTTCCAGGAATAGGTAGGGAAGAGTCTTGAGGAAGTATCCAAGTTTTCCTGGGGGCAGAGGGATGAGATGGGGCGAGATGGCTGGGGCGAGTGGACGCTGGGACGAGTGGACGCTCTCGCCCACAGGCGAACCGCGCCGCAGTGGTGTCCTGAAATTCCGGTGTCGATTCGGCACTTGACCTGCTCCCGGAAAGGCCGTCTCCGAAAACACTTCGCTATACGCACGCGCTCCGGAGCGCAGCCGCGCCTTTCAGGAAGGGATGGTGGCGGATGCAGCTCTCGCAGGTTGCGCTACCAGCGGGGAGCATGAGATCACGGCAGCTCTGGAGAAGCCATCTGCCTCTGAGGGAGATCCTGTTTGACGCAGTCGGGATCAAAGGGGAGATGGGATGGATGACGGATTCACCCTATCGGAATGTTCTGGATCCTCTTGGGGACAAAGAGACCCAATTTATGCGCCACGTGTTGGTCCTGGAGAAAGGAGCAGAGCGGAAGAGAAAATACAGGCGATACCGGGTAGATTTTCCAGGGACCAAGGTACGAAGTGGACGCTTGCGTGCGCGAACTTGCCCCTACCGCGCGACCTTTAGCAACCGCGAGACGTCTACTTGAGGTCTCATGACCAAAGGCCTCAAGGAGTACCTCAGGGGTGAGACAAAGGAACATCTTTGTCAAAGACTTCAGAAACGCCTTTACGGAGGCCCTTCGTATTCTGTGGACCTGAAGCTGCGGGAGGCCTGGAAGAAGCACTAGCAACGGCAATTTCGGTGCGACGGATGTGCGCTTCGGATTGGTCCGACAGCTGCTCGGTTTCCCCACCGCTTTCGGTGGCAGCGCATCACCCTCTCTCGAGCTCTCTAAGTAAATCCAATGCCTTTCTCTCCGGGAGGTCCGGAGACCCGTCAGCCTCTTGTAGCCCAGGGCACTGCTGGGCGCGTCGGGATTACCCGACGCACCGAGCTCCTTCAGCTCGCGGTTCGTAAAGAGATCAGCAGCTTCGGCGCGAGTGCCCTCACGCGTTGCTCGGCAGGAATTTAAAGGTAGGAGGCACTTCGATTCCAGACTCCCGAAAAGTAAAGGTCAGAACCTCACGAGCTAGGCTTGAGAAGAAGATTGGATGGCGATGCTTTCAGTAGACACTCTTGGATTTCCGGGGAGCCTCCAAAGGGTTGCTTAGCAACTGGTTATCGAGAGAGAAGTGAAGAAAGGCGTGAAAGTGATAAAAACAGGGGAAGATGCAGGACCTAATTTTGATTCATAGGCAACGGAGAGGAAAGAGGGAATCGAATGGAGACCTCAAGTAGACCTCTCGCGGTTGCTAAAGGTCGCGCGGTAGGCGCAAGTTCGCGCACGCAAGAGTCCAATTCGTACCTTGGTCCCTGGAAAATCTACCCGGCATCGCCTGTATTTTCTCTTCCGCTCTGCTCCTTTCTCCAGGACCAACACGTGGCGCATAAATTGGGTCTCTTTGTCCCCAAGAGGATCCAGAACATTCCGATAGGGTGAATCCGTCATCCATCTCATCTCCCCTTTGATCCCGACTGCGTCAAACAGGATCTCCCTCAGAGGCAGATGGCTTCTCCAGAGCTTCCGTGATCTCATGCTCCCCGCTGGTAGCGCAACCTGCGAGAGCTGCATCCGCCACCATCCCTCCCTGAAAGGCGCGGCTGCGCTCCGGAGCGCGTGCGTATAGCGAAGTGTTTTCGGAGACGGCCTTTCCGGGAGCAGGTCACGTGCCGAATCGCCGCCGTCACCTCAGGATGCCTTTCCTCGGTCACCTTCCGCGCCGGACCAGAGTGGACTCGAGTGATATGGACCTTCCAGTTCCGGGGAAACCGAGGAACGCTCTCGACTCATGGACTGTATGTTTCCTCATTCCACTCTTCCAGCTCCCCCTTTTGTCCGGGGCAATGTTTGGACGTTCCATTCCTTCCGTCTGTTTGCAATGGGGAGAGCGCACGGGAAGCCATCCTCCTGCAATGGTCCGTGCTTTAGCGGGAGCGGCCGCCCGCGCGACGCCGCTCAGAACCAATGGATGTTCTGCTGCACTACTGCAGATTCCGATAAAAATGGCATCTCCTGAGGTTCAGCGCTTGCAATGCACGAAGGACTGTTGCTCTGGGCAGCAAGGTTGTGAGAGAGCATTCCCAACTGCCACCGAAATCCTCAAGACGACAACAGAGAAGACGCATCCTCAAGACGCACAGGAAGCCATGACTGATGGTGTTTTTACCTTTACTTCAAACATCTGAAAACCTTGCCTAGAAAACAAATTGCTTGGAAAGGCGGGGGGTGCCCCCTTGATGAATCGGACGATATCCTGGAGCTTGCTCCCAGACAGATCGCGAATGGACCGCCAGCTTCGCGAGGGATCCCGTGCCTCCTTCCTCTGAAGTCCACCGCCCGTTTCCGACTCCAAGGAGCAGCTCTTCAAGAAGGACTGTGCAAACTCCTCCGGCAAGGCTGGAGCGTTGGCTGGAGCGTCTACTGGAACTTCGCGCGTTCGCCCACCTCTTCCCGCCGCCCTCGGAAGGATTCGTCCCGTCTGCCCGCCATCCTGTCTCCCATATTTCCCGTCCCGTTGGCGAACGACCGGGTCTGTTGCTTCTGTCTGATCGTGTCGCTCAAGATGGGCGATCCTCTGCCGTCTGGACGGGCGCACTCGAGCAGGGGACTATGAGCAGGAGTCGCGTTTCGTAGCAACTGAGAAGCTGCAAGACGAGGAGTTTAGAACAAGTCTAAGCAGAAGGGTGCAGAGGTGTTTTGGTGGTCAAGCTCCCTTGCGTACACGGGTCAACGGAAGCCACTGAGACAGAACATGTTTGAGAAGGCTGCTCGTGTTTAGACGTGTTCTATTGCCGCATGCAATGAAGGAAGTTCCATGGTGATGATGCTGAGAACGCGGACGAATTCTGCTGGTTGCTGGACCTGTGAGGGGTAGGAAACCTTTGAAACTTATTTGACAGCACCTCCAGGTGTTGCCTGAATTTTAAGCGTTTCCAGTCGAAACTTTTCAAAGGGAAGCCAGCCGGATCTTGGAAGGCATGGGGGAAAACTCCTTTCTTCCCATCGTTTTCAGGAACATTACGGTCACCTTGAAGAAGGAGAGTCTGGAGTGCCGACATTCCAAGTGCTTTCCTTCATTCTTTTTGAATTCAAGCACGAAGGCGCAGGAGTAACTCGATCGAAGTGTTGGAAAACAAAGGAATTTCATCCTCTTGCAGCCTGGAAATGAATTTCATGGCACTTCAAGGGCACACGCAAAGGGAGACGTGTCACTCTCGTGTGCTTCGTGGAACCTTCGGTTGCTTTCTCCTCCGAATTCCTCAACTCCAGACGAGCATCTCATGGATTTCGCGCTCACGCTCTTGTGCCACTGGAAGAATTTCTTCGCATACATCCACAGGCCTCAAACATGCAGAGTTTTCAAAATGGTGAAGCTTTTTAAAAAATGGTAATGATGCTTAAAGATGATCTCTCCATGAAGGTGCATCTTCATCAGGGGACCAAGAAATAAGCTAGAAAGGAACTGGAGCAGACGTACAAGTGGAGTTCTAGAACTTTCGAAGATTCGCAGCGGGACAAGCACAAGCATCTCAAGAAACGAGGGAGAGATGAACTGATGAGAGATGCTTGCGGAATGATAGATCCATCCAAAGTATCCATTAAGCAACTTTTCAAGTTTGGCACTTAAAAAGGAAATTTTTCCGAGGTATCTTGCACATTTAAACTTCGAGGATTTCTGTAAGCAATGGGGAAGTGACTGAACGATGGAACTTGTCGATGAAAGCACCGTTTGCAGACGGTTTGATCTATCAGCATCACGGAGAGTGGCAAAACTGTGAAGCATGCGGTGCAAAAGAAGCCCTCGCCGTTCCTGTATATCTGTGGCTTCAGACGAGGCCTTCCCTTCGCGGATTGGGCTTTTTCCTGATCTGAAAACTCAAACAGATTTCGAGATACGTTTTTAGGCTTTATCAGACAGCCAGAAATTTCCGGCCAATCCGAGTGTCCTCTCTTCTGCAGGTTTCCATCAATAATCCCAGGAGCAACAACCACGGACGCTTCTCAGTCGTGCCGTCGCAAAAAAGTGTTTCAACAAAACAAACAAAGGTAAGGGAGAATGAGCCACGCCGGGAAAGAAGGCACTCGGCTGCCTCCTTTTCTAAGCAACGCCGGATGCAATAGAATGGCACGCTCAGGGAGAATGTGAGGTAAAAAAAAAAAAAAAGACTGCCAAGGGGCTTATAGTGCGTAGCAAATTCGAAGAGTTCACGGGGAAAAAAAAAAAAAAAATCTTGTGCTCCATTGATAAGAAAGGAACTTGGCATTTAAGTGACGATATCAGAAATCGGTGTGCATCGATGTTCTGACCTATGACACGCTGGATCTGGGTTCCACTGCACTATGGAAACGATCTTTTCACCTACTAACCTGCCTTTCTGTACAGAAAAACTACTCTTCTGCTTTGAGTAGTACTGAATGCAATCGCAGCTGTGTTTCGAAAGAGTAATGACGACATCAGTTAATGCAGTGTTGTAATAATTACACGCACAGATGTGTTTTCGTTGTTGTAATCATGTCTTCAAGATGGGGGGATAACCCGGGAGGGGACCACCCCATGAATCCAGGAAGGACTCCGGAGAAGGGATTCCGTTCCTCTCACGCCTGGAGAGATATCTACGAAATGAAGATCACCTGGATGTCTCCGAAGGGAATCTACTTCCTTATTCTTTCCGGGGAGACCCCCGAAGGGGTCCGCTCCATTTTTTTCTTCTCCGAAGGGAAACTGGAAGGGATGCTCTATTAGGGATTTCTTCTCCGGAGGGAACCCGCAAGGGAACTGCTCCCTGCTTCTTCCTCCTCTGAAGACAACCCCGAAGGGACGCTTCCGGATTTTTCTCAGAAGGGCGCTCCCCGAAGGGAGCGGCACGCTTCCCTGCACTCTGGAGAAGCATCATCAATCCACCAACTCCGTGGTACGAGACGGAGGGTCCATCGTTACGAATGAGGAGGGACGGCTCCTTTGCACAACCTGAGGGACCCCCCCCACTCCTTGATTCATTCTCCTGGAAGGACCCCGGAGGGTCGATTCTCAATCCCGACCACTCATCGGGGGCATCCGGTTTGAACCGCTACCGGCTCCTCACCCGAATAGAGGCCAACCAGCGTCATCTTGCAGGAGGAACTCGAGCCCATGGCTCATCCCCATTTCTCGGCATCGATTGCTTCCGAGGATTCGAACCCGCGACGCTTGGTGGTGCCACGCGTGGGCACCGCCACCACGTGGCCTCCGACGTAAACCTTTTGCTTAAAAGTGAAGCAAAAAAGACAAATGATCTAACCAGTGAATCCTAAGGACACCAAGTCATTTAATCGGTAAAGCCTGGGGAGGGTAGAAAATACTAACGAATATTCACGTGACAACAACGGATGATTTTAATGACAGTTGTTTTTTCTCCTTTCCCGTGATTACGTGATCCCGAATGAAGAGGTCTGCAGTAGGGGAGCAAAGAGTAAGCAAATGCTTTTCTGACGTCCGTCCATTTGTCATTATGAGTTGATAGATGCAAGATGCAAAAGAATTATGGAGGGCAGTGGCTGAATGTAAGTTGAGCTGACACTGAAAACAGGCGAGGCGAAAATTGTGCACCCGTGCACAAAGTCGTGAGCAGATCGCTTTGCTCACGTGTTTTGGTGTGGCATCCAGTTTCCGGCATCGTGATGATTTCTCACGTCTTCAATCTGCCCCGGTGGGCTGGTGTTCAGTAAAGTGTAGACGAGGATCTCTGAGTGACCAAAAACAGCGGTGTGAGCCGTATAAGACGTGACTTTTCCTTTCACGGTGCTCGAAATTACAGCTTGTACGTTTAGGATTTAAACTTTAAATCAATGGTCATTGATTGCAAGTTTCGCTCATTACGTGCTGATCTAAAGTCTGTTTCCATCCAGACATCGATGAGGGCGCTTTGATTTAAAGTATTTACTCTAATCATATGTAAAAGAAGGAAAAAAAAAAAAACGAGAGAAAGAGAAATGTGCGAGCAACAAAATTTTATTTCCTTGTTTTTTTTATTAGTAGTAAGAGCAATCGTAGTTGTATTTCAAAAGAGTAATAACCAAATCAGTTAAGGCAGTGCTGTAAGTAACGCAGTGCTCCTGGCATTGAGGAATAATGCTACCGATTTTATTATGGCGCGAAAGAGTTCGAATTTATGGACTCGTAGTAATAAAAAGGCGTATAGTCCAAAGGAAAGCTCGAGTTCTGGGTCTGGTGCTAAGAAAAATCCATTTGTTCTTGAGGGCTGAATTCTTGACTGAATTGGCGAAACACCACCTACGCTCCACCTCATGAGATCTTCACGTGAACGGCGCATCCTTCTCACTTCTAGTCGTTCACCCAAGTGACCAAGGTTTCATGTCAGATTAGTATCTCCGAGGAAACGTCAGTGCATTTACTGCAAACCGAGACCACGATGTAAGCCAGATGCTTTTATTAAAAGAGCTGGAGCAACGTAGCTACGAAGGATCCTTTTTCATTTCTCATTGGGATTACCGCGTGCGTTAAGTAAATGCATGAATCTTTCCTCCGTGGTGGTCGAAGGATTTACGGAAAGATGAGTCACAACGCGTCCTTGATTCCACACAGAAAATGCGAAATCGTGACCTATGCCTTTGTAGAAAGGAACCAAATTGTTTGCACCGCAGATGCGGCTTATCTTCATGTCGAGCAAACTTGAGATGATTAGGATCAGTCTCCATTCGAACGTGCTCCAATGCTTCAGCAGCTCCGGGAACTTTCATCTACAAGTTTAAATCTGTTCATCCTTGTTGGAACATGAGAGGCTACGATGTGGTGCGATACCACAGCAGGATGCAATAAAAGACCTTCCACGTATGATGTTTGTTCAAAGTTATTTCACTGCAATAACACGGGCGCATTAATGATACTGAAGCGGATATCTTAAGCCAGAAAGTTCAGATGCATCTCGGAGCAAATTTGATGACAACACCACAAATAGGATGAAGTCGGCTGATGACAGTCATATACGCTGCCTCCAGATACAACCATCAGTGGCTGCAGCTTGCTGGTTCTCTATTTTTCTAGTAACCCCGATGTTAACATATCATAATGTAAGCGCATTACAGTGATTGTGAATGTGACCAATAGACTGATAGTGCTTTGGGTTCATTTGTGATTCTGCCAGTGTTGCTACCATCATGGCTCATAAAACGGATATAAATCTTGTATTTTTTGTAGCCTGTGTCTCTTCTTTTTTGAACCCACTTTGTCACTGATGCAGTAATAAATTACCCTGCCTGTGAGGAAGAGAGGGAAGTTGAGATCTTGGAGGGCAATGCCGATTCATGCTCATTAGTAGGTACTCGTTTTGCTTAGTCTATCAGGCCCACTTCTTCTAAAGCCTATGCGGGTCCTTCTACAGCTACATTTTGCAGAGCCCCGTTTGCATTCTAATTACAAGAATGCATCTGTTTTCTGTCAGGTTCCTCACCTCTCATTTCCTATTAGAGTCGAGATCTGTTGGTTTCCTTCTGATCACACTCACTTCCTCCTCTTGTCATCAAGAAAATTTCGAATTGAAGGGTCAGAGTCGGTTACTTTATTGGTGGACTTGCAACATTCTTCCTTTCGGATTTGCTTTTTCCAAAACATACTGAACTGCTTTTCTACTCTCATGAAAGACAACAAAAGAACATATTCTGATTACACCGTCATTGCTTTCAGTTGTTTAATCTATCGGCCATCTCTGAAAGTATTCGACCATTCGCTGGAAAAATCCAGAGATCACACCTGGTTTTGATTCGAAAAATAGCTCCAAATGGGTCTTCATTAAGGAAAATGATGGACAATAGTCCTACACTCATGTCAGGTGAGTACCAGCACGAAACAGTTCATGCTGGTCAGTAACCAATTAGCCTTCATTCCAGTCTCATAGATCATGGGATTGAGACGTTGAAACAATTTGTTGACATTTCATTTCATATTTATGATTAGTCAATGTTATTGTGCGTGCTAAAACTATATTATCTGTGGAATGTGCATGACTTCTTTGAATCCCCATTGCTTCATTTCATCTGCAAAATTCCCTTTCACCCAACTTAGAAATAATTCAGAGAAAGTCACTTCAGTCCTCCCAGACGGTTCAAGCTATCGAGGTTCCTCTTCTGCATCTTTGCACACCAAAACCTTTCAAGAGTCCCATACCAACTCCGCTCGACTTTCAAGGCATCTCTCTGTGTTTCCAAATTTCGAAGTGTTCCAGAATTAATCTGTGGCTTAGGCTTGGTCATATTTCACGACATTTCGATGAATAATTGTGCGTCGTGAGGAAGAAAAGTGCTATGGAACACTCTTTGCAAGAACTCGGTCGTAGAGATCTTCAGTTTCCTGCCTTTTCAATAGAAAAGATCTGCAGCTTTGGCAAATGCCTCCCACAGAGCACAATGAAGGAAACGAACTCAAACCACGGATGGCCATTTTACCATTTTCAATTGGATGATGTTCTTTTTGTGTTAAAGTACGTTCAAGTAACTGGTAGGTAGAAAGAACGAGTAATTCGTTGTAAATGGTGATTATTCATCTGCTAAATGAATCAAGAGAGTAGTAAGCACTTGTCTGTCTCTGCTGAATGGAGATGCAGCCACTGCCCTTTCAAGAAGAGATCGGAAATGCATGGCAATAGGCGGACAAACACTCCATTGGCATTCCGAGTTTTCGCGCTCACTGACAACGAAAAATCACGCTGATATCGGAAAGCATCTCGAAATATATGAAATCTGTGATTCAGGAAAAGATTAATCGAGCAGACTCGTCGAAGTTGATATGAGAAATTGTTCGGTCCAAATGAGATGAGCACCACGGAAACAGACTCTCTCCTCCTCAGGAGAAAGCTCCGGGCTAATGAACACAGAAGGAGAGAAACCTTCCTGTTCCCCTTAGGCACACCTGCATGGGACACCCGCGCAAGCGGTAGTTGGACTCTCCATCAGGGATGCTCAGGACGGAGCTCTTCATCATGGAGATTTCAGCTTTCTTTGGTTTCAAGTCCGCTTTTTGGTGTACGTGCCTCAAAGATGGTCAGATTTCCACATTTCGACTGTCTTTTTTGCTCGTGCTTCTCTGTGTTTGCTTGGGTAAGCACTCCGCCTGTTGTTTGTCGTTGCACTTCATTCCGATCGACATGTTTTCTGTTGCTCTTCAGCAAACTTGTTGCTTAACAACTGCATGGAGTCAATATTCAATCTGCCCAATCCGTGTCCGAACAGATTTCGGGAGACATTTCGCTACCGTCAGGGATTGCACTTCAAAGGTCGCCAAAGGTCGTCCTCCCGTCGAAAGATATAGAATTAATTTGAGAAAATTTGCGAATCAGTTTTATGTCATTCGCGCAAGCTCCGACTAATTTAACATGTTGGAGTGATGCTGGAACTCCAACTCCAATATGATCTACAACTTTAACAACGACTCTATCCGTTCCAGTAGAATTCTCCTAAACGGATGAGGGTTTCGTTTTTGCTTTCCACAAGTAGAGTGAGTTCTTGTTTCCTCTGACGAGATAAGCAAGAAGTAAATGATTCCACCTTCCTAATCAGAGATCATCTAGGTAGATTAGCAGATCAAAAGGAAACGTACACCGGACCGGTTTTTCATAATAGCCGCAAGTCGAGTGACTTGTGAAGAAACTTTCGACACACCCAATGTTTCCAAGTTTTGAAAAGCTGGTTTTTGGGCCTCAGCACTTTGCACTCTCGCAGCTAGAGGCGAAGCTTTTTTCAGCCATGCTGTGGATCCACGTGACAAGAAACTTTCTAACCAGATAGCAAATGCTATAAGACATCTGCAGCCCTTTATTGAAGACACTCAGTGCCCATCCTTTCTGCGTGCAGACCATCTTAAGAATGTGCTCCTTCATTTGCCGATGGAGTCCGAGCGGATTCACTATTTTTCGTTGATGCAACATATTAACCATGTGGTCAGCCCTAATCGTTTGTGAATTACCGAGAAAAATATTCGGGAGCATTTTGCAGTGACTTCTATTTTTAATTAGTCTTCTCGGGTGTTGATTTGGCTAAGGAGAAACTCAGCTGCAACAGCATCCCATCCCAATTCGAATCTTCGAATTCACGTGGAGGCCTTGCGTTGTAGTTTTCAAAGGCTAGCACGAAAAATGGTGGACAAATACACATTCAGATTTGAAACCACCAAATGCTGGAAAGATTTTCATTCTGAAACTTGGTCCAAAATTAGCAAGTCATGCCCAGCTTTGCTCGCTTTGGTTTAACATGACAAGTGTAGCAGAGATGAACTGATCCGAAGGTCTCTTCTTAATGACTATCCAATTACAAATTATCTCTGTGAAATGAGATGCCCTGATTTCAACGTTTTTTCGGGATTCCTGAATTTGCGTCAAGAATTCTCGCTCCCGCTCATCGGCCTTTTCAAAAGCTGATCCGAACTTTTTCCATAACCCATGTCTGTTGATTTATACTAATTCTACAGCATTACTCAACATAGAGCTAATTGTCATTGGGTTGATCTGCAAGATCAAAGGGAACTTATCAGGGACTCATGAATGTTCTACTGATGCGAAGAAACAGCAGAAATGAAACAGCGGATCTGAGGGTGAACATTAAGATTTTCGCCCACAGATCGTGGTCCAGATAAGGTTCACTAGGAGCTGAAAATTTCATCTATATGGCACTTTGATTAGGCCGTGAACTCCTCACACGGATTCCGAGAGGCAATTTCACTTTATGCAGCTGCGTCCTTTTGTGTTGTCCTAGACGTATTGATGCATCCTGGAGGAACCTGGACAAACCTGGAATGTAGAGCTCACGTTTGCTGCCCGAAGAATGCATTTCTTTAAGAACATTTAATGTCGATTCAACGACAGAGAGAATCTAAAGAATAGTTTTCGTAATTTTAATGGTGCGAAAGTAATGATTTCATCTATTGCTAAACGTTTACAAGTTGATGAAGAGATCGATTTTCCAATAAAGTTCCTACAGAATTAGGTGTGTTCAGTGAACCAAAGCTTCCGAAGTTTTCGGAAAAACATGCTGTCCTCCATTTTCAGAAACTCTTTTATGAACTTCTTGTGTTTTTCAAGTATGCATGTTACGGATCTTGTTGGTAAACATCCACTTTTTTTGCTTCTGAATTCTCACGCTTTCCAGAAGATGGCGCCAGCTTTGAAAATTGCGACGTGCCGATTAAAGGGAATCGAAATGAGAAAAAAACCAAGGATGGTGCTGTGGAAGATCGTGATGTGTGGTCTCTTCCGTGCGTTTGCATTCATCAGCTGATGTCAGGAGAATCGTAGCATATTTACGAATGCAACAGAAGTGCTGCTGTTTTTTTTTTTGGTTTTGAATGAAAAAATTCGTAAATCTTTCGTACCCTTGACACTCTTGCAGATATTCGCTAAGCTTCTTAATCCTACGCTGCCTTTATATGAGGGTGCATTTGGCTATTGCTGGTGCGAGAAAATCGCTCGAATGTGTTTTTTGGCCCCCTTCGAATCCCCGACATGTGTCACCTAGGTAACAACAGAAATTGAAATTTATCGCTATGGTATTTAGTATCTGTGTCTATTTCATGCATTTCGATGCCCAATTATTTCTCAAGGCATGCCATGCTAATTCCGTATTCAATTTTCTCCAGTTGAGAGTCAACCAGGGGGACCACGATGTCTTAATTGCTTCCTACTCCGAAATCTGTTCAAGACCGTTATGATGAAGATGAGAAACTTACTAATTTTCAAGGATGAAATGCTCAGAGAAGGGTTGAATATCCGAATAAGATAAAAGGACTGTTGATATACGGCCTATTTTTCTATCGAAGTGTCTACAGCCTTCGCAGTACCATGAGATGCTCTTCAAGATGCTGAAGGGGTCTGTCTCTTAATTGTAGGGATTTTCATCGCTTGGCATCCTTGGTCGAGCGAGGGTCTTCAATGCGTTTCATCAATCCAGCATCATGTATTTCCGAGAAATGTTTTATTTCTTGTTTCCCAAAACTATCCTTGTTGTTGTCTTTGTATTCACCTTAGCTTCATCGTATTTGATTCAGGGAGTCCAATAGGACGACTGCTTTTCAAAACACGCTGAACCGACGATTGGTGGCTTTCTAAATAGCAAATTTTACTGCCTGTGCATCGATGAGCCCTCTTTTGTATGGGTGTCTCGCTTTCTCAGGACAGGATTTTCGATACAACAGGCAATCAGTTTTTGTTGGGTTTCTTTATGAGACACAGAGGATGAGTGCAATTTTCGGGCATGCTTTCTGACATTTGTGATTTCGAATCTGCAGCTAATGGCACTATGACTTATCACATGTGATGAAAGTACATGCTCGTTCTGTTTTAAGTTCGTTTTTTCGCAAGCACGGATTCATTTCTCGTTTCGTGGAGCCGTTTCTTCTTCCAAAGCATGGCGTCCTCATTCGATTGATTCCGGTCCTTTCATACTTCCTTATGTGTCCCTTAATTATGCATTCATCAGGTAATCCTAGGGCATCCAAGAAGGCCTTCATTCTTGGAAACTTATCGGGAGCTACGCGGCTACTGCTTGCAAGCTGCTGGCTTTTGGATGATTCGTAGATCATCGAAATTGCGCAAAAGCAAGCAAGAAAACATTAATGAAGAAGGAACGATTGCAGGATAATGCAGCGAAAAGTAAAAAAACTTCTGTAAAGAGACGTCACCAGATTGAAACCAAGTCACCTGATGCCCGGAGGCATTTATTCCGTGCAAGTGGCGACTCAGGAAATGCTTGTGAAATCCAAAATACTAAAAGGGACGATGCGAGCATCTCTTTCATGCCTGTGGGAGACCTGATGAAAGAGCGAAAGACACCACAAGGTCAGCCAATAGGGTACAGTAATGAGCTAGGAAGCACTGGCTCCTACTTGTTCACAATAGGAGTCCCAAGTGAAGGTGAAGGCAGGCGGCAGTGGAGTGATCATAGACGTGATGAGATGCTTTATCCAAGTTTCACTCATTCTCGGGCGGCTGGTATTTTCCTGGAGTTGGTCACAGTTTACTGCTCAACAGGGCCTAACGGGTTTTGAAGATGCTGTTAAAGGCTTGTGGACGTCGATGCCATGGTGACCACAATGAAGCGCTGGTGGGGGATAAGCGCAATGCTCTAGAAATTCACGTCTCCTGGGTATGACAGCGCCACCAGGTTTCTAAGCGATGATACAAAATAAGCTCTAGAGATCTCCGTCATAACCTCAAAGCGGATCATCCATCCCGCAACTTCTTAAAATGCCATCATCATCTATTTTTGCTTATTTGGAAACAACCTCATTTACATTCAGTGATGAAAAGAAACGCTAATTATTAAAATATCAGTTGGGAAAGAAAATTTTTCAGTTTTATTTTTTTTAAAAGGACAAAGCGCTTTAATGGAGTTTCCAAGAAAAGTATATCTCTGGGTACTTTGCGACAATAAACAAGGAAATCAGAGGTGATTTGAAATAGATGAAGCTCTAGGCACACATAAGCAGCGAGACTAACCTACTGCCCTTGAATTCATCATGGTGAAACAAGAGACACGCAGACTCCTTACCTTTACACAGGAGCTGGTAACAGGACGAAGCCACAATCTGTTTCCTTGGGCTTTCTGAACAGCCATTTCCACACAGTGAAGAAGAAGAACGAGATATAAGAATCCCGAGTAAATGATTCTTCATTACTCAAAATATAAATCTTCCATTTTTCATTTCGTGAATCGAAGAATTTGGCTGAATGAACTGTTTTTACGTAGCTGCATGAATAGTGGTCCAGTCCTAGAAACTCACACAATACATTCATACAATACAGCGCAATTTTTCATTGATGCTTTCACACGATCTTTCAGCAAAGTTTCAATGGCAGATTCTTCTTTCTGACTGCAGCTTTGGGAAACCACATCCATCACTACCTCAGCTGCTCGCGATTGCTGAACAATTTAGTCCTCCAACACATTTCTATTGAGGACGCGGGAGCGAGTTCTTGGAAGGTGGGGAGAGGGATGAAGGGGGATCGAAGCATCCCGTAATGAGAAGACGAAGAAGAGGAAAGGGTCGTCTTCACACGTAGCTCAGAGATCTGTAGCCCCGGAAGGAGAGCCACTTACGCGCCTGCTCCGTAATTGGTCGCGGGTGTTGCCGCAAGCCACGGTCTCCCAGTGCTTTTGAGAACACTCGCTGATCCTACCGGGGGGAAAGGACATGGTTGAGCTCGAGAGCCGAATCGCCTTCGCCTTGAGTTTTGTGGAGGAGGAATCGTTTGCCTGCCGGGTACTCCTTGCGCACAGTCTCCCTAAGTGTGGACGCAGGCGAGAACAGCACGGAGCTGTCGATTCCCAGAGACTTGCTTGGGGTCTCCGGCATGCCGATCAGGGACTCCGCCGAGAATCCGATCTCCCCGGGCGTGCTCCTGCTGTTCACGAGGACCTTCTGGTGCGGGAACAGGGGCTTGTTCTCCTTGTCGTAACATCCCGAAAACAGGTTATCTGTTTCCTGCCTGGTAAACAAGAATCAAGGTCTTAATCTTTCCGCTGAGAAGATATCAAAAATGGGCCTGGAGATCGTTGATTTCTGACTGGTGACCACTTCTCCTCGCAGTGCGTAGCAACGCATTGCTTCATCCACCTTTGTTTTGCTTTCGCGATTCCACACATTCCTCCGCAGTGGGAACAAAATGTTTTCATTCTTTCAGCAACCAAAAAAAAAAAAAAGCATAGCACAAATGTGAATGGAAATGCTCATTCTCACTGATCGGTGTCCATTCTGACATGGATTGAAGGCATGCTGTCCAGGATTTTCGTTATGCGGTGTGAGATGCCAAAAACAACCTGAATTAAGTCCACGCTGGTGGACGAAATTTCGAAATAATCGTCATCGCCATTGTGGATTTTTCGTTCCTTCTCACTGGTTAATTTGTAAGCAGCGGTCTTCCTCCTGATTCGAGATCTTCCAGAATTCCATTCCCACCCGAAAGAGGAAACTTCGAGTTTCCTCCGCCGCTAACTGATGTGGAGAATTTCGCTTGGATTCCGCCGCGTTTCCGCGTTTCTAGGAGACTCCCCTCTGTTTGGATCTTTTCCCCTTTGCTGACACGTTCAGCTTCCCATCCCCCCGGAGCCGCGAGTTTGGGGAGTAGCTGGGAGGCACAAGCGGTCGCTTTCTCTCTGGGAAACTAGGAGACTTACGCGTGCCAGTGATTTTCATGGAATCATTCCTGAGTGAGCGAGCAGGTGCACAGCAACTCGGATGAGTGTTTCCATGCTTTCTGAGCCTCGCATCCAATTAACTCAAAGGTCAACACTGCCTTTGGGTAGCGTGCGATTTTTATCGAACATAATCTTCCAGCAGCCGCGCTCCTTTCAGAGGCCGTAAAGAGAGAACTGTCAGGCCACCCTTGGATACCTTACGAAAAGATCGGAACACAGAAAGCAATCAGATGAATCGAATTGCGACAACACGGGGAGAATTGTGCTCGTATTTATTGCTTGTATTTAGTGGACTTTTTAATCGGTTTTTTCCTTCGTCTTTTTTCCAGTGAAAAAAATACATCATTTTTCAGCACGTCAAACGGTCCAGCGTACAACTCATTTTTCTTGGCTGGCACGTACATAATCACAGAGAGATGAGTAATCGTTTTTTTCCTTCTTTCTGGCACACGCTGAATGGTTCAAGGGTACTTTGCGTCAGTACGTCGAAAGGCAGTGGACAAATTAAATGCGGAATGATTTCTCGAAGACGAACCTGAGTTTGGTCCACAGAAGTCGCTTGAGCAGAACCGAACCGGAAGCGGAACTGCTGGGAGCTGCACAGAACCAGAAACCTCATGAGAGACTAGGAAATGATAAGTGGCCCTCATCCGCCGAAGGAAGGCGCTCGGAAATCTGGAAATATTGATCGGAAGGAAGAGAACATACGTTTCAGAAATTCCGTGATGATCTTCATCGAGTAATTGTCAAATCAGTGGACCAGCGGTGGATTGTGATTTCTTACGAGGCTACCAAGTCATGACGTCTTGATTTCGGTGTTCAATCAAAATAAAAACGCGATGACCTCGAGTTCGTTCGTTCGAGAAACAGATAAGAATTCTTTGCAGACGTCCAATTTCTTACAGACTTCTCACCCCTTTTTCTAGCCGAGGGAGCCACCTGTTAACTTTCTAATCGAGAGTTTTCGAATTTTGCTATCAAAATGAATTTTTTCCATAGGAAAGAAACGGCGGCAACCGCTGCACATGGCATCGTAACCAGGGACAACCCACTCGTCTCGTGCTGATGCTTGGCAATTTGATTTCCGCTGGAATTTTGTTCAGCCCGAAAAAAAAAAAAAAAAAAAATTCTGGAAAGGAAGGAAGAAAAAACAGAAGGCTAAGGGGTACTAGGAACTTAATCTTTGCGTGTGGTAGAGCAGTTTCCTTTGGGACTCTGTTTTCGACTGTATATGAATGTGCATCGCAACTTATTTATGGTTCTCATAGAAGCCGACTTGTGAGAAAAAGAACGAGAATAGAGGAGATTCGCCGAAATCCAGTATCTTCCCGTACTCTGGACTTCCGATTGCGTTTGAGTCTCGAAAGTTTCATGGAAGGGAATGAATTTCTCGTATTGAATGTCCAACAGAGATGAAAGCTCTGAGGAAAGCATCCCATAAGCGAATTTCCTCTCCTGGAAAGATGCAGTTACACAGGATCCCTTGAGCATACTCAGAAATCCTCAGAAATACTTGGAAAATCGAATTCCTCCTCGGAAAATTTCCGAAAGACTGTTTTCTGTTCTCTCCTCTATTGCGGTATACTGAGAGACTGTGAGATCCCGATTCCGAATTCCAATCCTGCTTATCTGTACTTTTGGATAATGAACTACTCTTCCATGTAAACTAATGGTTTTGACCTCAGCGCTGGTGACATTGAAGGAATTAAGGATTTGGGAAGGAGAAAAACACTGAGAGCAGTATCGGTTTTTCCATTTTCCTTGCAATCTTCGGCTTCGCTCGCTATCGTTTTCCGTATAGAAAGGCGTGAACACCGAGCATGGCGGATAAACCGCCTTAAGCATTACATCTAGACAAAATTTGAGATGCGTTTCCCAGCCGTCGACCATTTTCTCTCCTTCTGCATTTTCTGCATTCAATTAACCCTCAAATAGTTGTAGGATTTAATGATACAGGGATTCAAGCAACCGTTCATCACACTCGCAGGCAGTTCCTTGTAGCATTAGATGACAAGGAAACGAAAAAAGGAGTTACAGATGGCAGCACGCTCTTGATTAATGACGCAGATCCTTAGGACACTCGAATTCTTACGTTCTCTCCTTCTGCGAAAGTGGAACCCAATGAGACCATTTTAAAAGTATGGCGATTAATCGGCGCTGACTTTAACAGGAAATTCTTCTCCGTCGGAATGAGAACTCATGGTCTCTCAATGTCTCGATGATGGAGAGATGCTTCAAGACGTGGGTGCCGAAGAATCACGACTCAGTCGCAATTTTTGGAGACTTTGAAATACAAAACCATCGGAAGCGAGTACAAAATTCGTCAACAGTTTCCTCCAAAATCTCAACAGCGCATCCTGTAGGAGCGCTCCAGAACAGGTCCTGAGTTTAAAGATTAAGCAACTCCGGGAAACATCCGTTCCTTTCTATGGGGTTCCAGAAAGATTAGACTCGCGCTACGATCTCTCCGCGAGATGGACGATTCATGGAACATTTCTCTCCGATGTATACACGGGACGCGGGCTTCCCCTCCGCAAGTCGAGCATTTTGACGTTCTCCCAGACCGGTGGCTGCATCAACCGGAGGAACAAAAAAATGGGTTGATGTAGATGCAGCGGAGATTGTTACGACGGAGCACAGCGAGTCATAATGCAGATCACGAAGCATGCCGACCCACAATCTCAAGAGTCGCTCTCCTCTCGAGAGGCCAAATGGGATTTGACAACCTCGGAAATGTTCTCGAATCTGCTCTCCCCTTGCTGTTCCTGTTCTGTGCTGTGTCCTCTTAGCAGTCTTGAGCACGAAGGAGAGACCATTCCAGACGACTCAGATCCTTTTGCTATTTCATTTTTCTGTTCCACGCACATAAACACTACTACAGTGCACGTTGGATGTGGTCACCTTTGATAGAAGAAACTTTTGACGCGAGCAGCCCTCGATATGGTCAACATTTCGGTCAACAACATTCTTCTGTCGTTCGATAAAGGAAACAGTTCTTTCGGCCGCGTTAAGGATGGGCAAAAATAAGAGAAATTCATTAACTATCCAAATAGAAAGTTGGATATTTTCCGTGAAGTCGAAAAGGGAGAGAAGGTGCTGAGTTTGCAATTCAAGGTGGATCAATTAGCCATTCCGAAAATCGTGAAAAATAAAGAAAACTCGGAAGCCTATGGTCGCCTCGTACTGTGATGCTCCGAAGCATCTGAAAACAGGATGACTCGATCTCGAAATGTCCTGAAATGGAACGAGCCTTACATTCGTGGTTTCTGGCAACAGCGAAACCTGAAAAACATCATCACAAATGAAATCTGAAAATGTAAGGCCAAGGAGATTCATGCTCGGTTGGGATGTGATGGGGAATTTCGGCAAGTGGTGGGTGGTTGAGCAACTTAAAAAAAAGACGTGGCATTCGCTTGTTGACCACATCCGGGGAGAAACTTTCGTGTGACGCCTCACAGGTTCCGGTTTTCTTGGAAAAATTTGAAGAGACACTTCATGGAAACCAATATCTAATGGAGCAAGTCTATAACTGTGACGAAACAGGATAAAGGATTACCAAATAAAACGAATGTTCACCAAAATGAAGAAACAGCCCCTGGGAGGAAAGATAGAAAGGAAAGGGTCACTTACAATGCCCTGTGTCAATGCCACGGGTAATCACAAATTACCCTTAATGATGATTGGAAAGGCATCTCGTCCAAGGTGGTTTAAAAATGCTCAAAAATTTGATACTGACAAAGTTATTGATCACTCATTCAATTTAGCTATGGGGCGGTCAAAAAGTGTCTGCCTTCCTGTTCCTAACATTCTTCTCCTGAGAAGAATGCGGGAAAAAGCAATCGGGAAAGAGTTTGCATAAAATTTTATATCGTATCATCATCACTTACCACATACGCTATTTACTTTTGTAATGTTACTAAATTCGTTCATTTGATTATTATGAAAATTCATCTTACTGTTCAACACTTTATTTTATTTAATTATGCAAACTATTTTTTTTTTATTTTTGGACTACCCTTTTCGATACAGTCAACGTTCTACAAAGGCAGATTTTGCTTCCAGCATCGAATGTGCACCATACCATCGATGGTGACTTACTCACGTCAGATGGAATGATCGGAGCCACTTCGACTTTTACGAAGAGAAAGTAAGAGTGACCTTGTTTTAAAACACTGAGTGCACACGGTTGCTGCAACACACACTCGGTTTGTCCATTCCCATCAGAGGGATATTTGAGAAAGAAATACAGTGATTTCTCTTGGTGAACTTTCCCTCACGCCAGTGCCATGGTTGCTCCCCAGTTGTTGAGGAGAGGAACTTCTCAAAGGCCAGGTAGCTCCAAGAAATTCTGGCGGCGCAAGAAGTGGCACCAGCATTCCAAACTTCCGGTGCGGAGCTTCTCTGTGGAAGAATGAAACACATGTAAATGGAATAATAACAAATGCACCGTCCTTGGAAAAAGGTGCCAGAAAATCCTTCTTTTGTTCCTTTCCTCAAACGGAAGGCAGCGACCATTCAAAATTTCTACTGTCTTGAATGAAATAATAATAGAAGGGGGCGCATGAGCGCCAAATGGGAAACAGCAACTTACAAATCATCAATCACTACTGGCATTCGAAGATTTTTTAATTTTTTTTTCGAAATGGAAACCGCTATAAATAGAATTGTTCGAACGTGTCTACTCCGATTGGAAAATTGAAGCAGGCATTTGCGATGAGATGTTTCATCCGAAGGCTTTAAACATCACCTCCATCCTGAATTACAATTTCAGCACGCGGATTCGTGAGGATTGGAACGAGTGTTTTAGATGTAGGTTCTTCAGGAATTCAGGATTCTGTTTCACTGATAATTAACATTCTTCTCACATGCATTGTCATTCCAGCATCAGAATGACCTTTTTCTCCATCAAGGTGCACAAGAAGAAGCTCGCTGATGCAGTTGGTAGCACGGAGTCCTACTGAGAAATTAACGGCATATTACTATACAGATAACGCTTCCCCATTGAAACTGGAAAAGCAGCAGTGGAAGAAGATTTTAGCTAAACTGCGAAATCAAGTAGAATATCAGCTTTATCGGAGAATCTGAAGTGCAGAATTTCGACAGCTCCATGTGAGTGGGTCCGGAGAACGATATGACTTCCATCCGTGGAGGATTTTGGTAATTTCTTTTGTGGGGGAAATCGTGTTGCAGAAGACGCGGACCGAGGGATCAGTAACCTGAGAAGACGAGGAGTTGCATACGGAGAAACTACAGAACAAACACTTGTGATGAAAAACAACTTGGAAAAACAGCGAGGGTATTCAAAAATTTTTCGGCAGCCGTGACACTAGGAAAAGTCTCAAGTTAATGCGTAAACATCTTGGGTGAGGCTGCTATGATCGGAGGAGTGAGCTTCCTGAGAGGCGAAACTGATGAATGCACACGGTACGTACACCATTCGCGGACATGTACACAGGGTCTGTAAAACATTGATTCACTCCATGCAGGATACTGTCATTGCATCTTCGTATGCAAAATCACTTCCATAACGCGGAAACCTTAACCACAAAACCCGCGTCAGAGGCTTTGTGGTTAAGGCTTCCGCGCGTGGCACCATGCGTCGCGGGTTCGAATACTTCGGCAGATAACTGACGCCACTGCGTCGTTGGGTTCCGAGTTTCTCCTGCAAGATGGAGCTGGTTGGCCGAGACATTCGGGCATGGCCCTGGCGGTGGATAAAGCCCGGAGGCCCCCGATGAAGTCCAGAGCAATGGGAGTCGACCTTCGGGTCCTCCCAGGGATAAAGGAGTGGGGAGTTCCCCCTCCGGTCGTGCAACGGAGAGCGGACCTCCCACACCGGGGGACCCCTCCGCTTTCAAGATGGAGCAGGTGCCTTCACAGGCACCTCTCCAGTTGTTCAAAGGAGCGGACCCTCCTGTTGCGGGAGGGACCCTCTGAGTCGTCGCCTCTTCACAGAGTGCAAGGAAGCAAGCGAGAGCGATTCCCCTGCGGGAATCTACAACGCCTCTTCTGAATTTCGGAAGCATCCCTTCGGGTTCTCTTCAGAGGAGTGAACAGGAGCGGTTCCCTTGCGGGCTCCCTCCGGAGAAGATGAGATGGAGAGGACCACCCCCTTTCCGGCGGTGTCCCTTCGGAGAGAAGGAGAAGAAGATTCCCTTCTGGGTTCCCCCTTGGGAGACAACCAGGGTGGGAGATGCGATTCTCCCTGAAGGGGAGATCCCTCCTTAAGTGCGAGAGGAACGGACTCCGAGTCCTTCCTGGATTCTTAGGGCGGAACCCCCCTTCCGGGGTGCCCCTATCTTGAAGAACAACACGCACCCTCTGCGGGTGGCGCGGAACCGTGTTAGAGAGCCACGTGCGCCGCGAGGCACGCGACCGGCTCTCGAGGTACTTAGCGAACCAAAAAAAAGAAAACCTGAAAAATCCGAAAAAAAAAATGCTGGAAGGGAAAAAACAGCGAAGACAGAAAAGAACCCAAAGTTGCATTTTGTAGGCGTTTTCATCATCCTTAGCAATAGCAATTTCCCTTTCTGCATTTTCGAGGGATGAAAATTCAATCACTCGAATAGTTACCTGCATAGCATTCGTGCAGAATTCCTTGAAAAAAGGATCTTTTTCGGAGCATCATTTTGGATGTTCTGGATCACACTGGATGTTTTCTTGAAAAGATGAATTCTCTCTTTCCTTGAAATTACATTCACGTCATTCATGTAATGGATGGGTCGATGTACGGAAATTTATTTTCCACAGAATGCGTTCCTTCCTTCTCTACGAGTAATTTTACACTGAGACATGTTTTCATTTCCGGTGATAAGAAAGCATTTTCTGGTGATATCTGAGATGAGCAAAACTGACTCTGAGATTTAAACTCGATCTTTTCGCATCCTTCTAAGTGGATTCCATTTAAATCCTTTATTATAATTTTCCTATATGTTTTCAAAAAAAAACCCATCAGTTTGAGTCTTGGAGGATTTTTTATTAATCTGCCGCTCGCAAGTGCTTTTGCGATCTTCCTTGCCTATCGATAATGACTATGCATATCCTTTCAGCATAACATGGAATTCGTGAGCTGCTGAGAGTACAAATGCCAAAATTTCTTCTGCAGCAATCACAAACGTCAGTTAACAGCTTTTGCATGCCACAGGGGATTTGTGTTCCATCCTTGTCAGGGGAAGTGCTAACCTTCACTCTTTGTCTACGACACTCCTTTTCCACTATACAGGATTTGTGTTAGATCCATTCGTCTTTCTTGTCTAACACATTTTTTATTTTCAGAAAATGTTCATAAGAATATTGCTGTCCCAGTCTCAAGATGCTATACTTGGAAAGGTCAGATAAGACCGAAGTCTTATTTCGGAAAAGAAATAAGAGGTCTAGTAAAGCTTTGTGCGAAATTGACATTTTGCAGTGAGAGGCAATCAAGAAAATCGACATAAGAAAACTTGCAGGTTCAGACTTCTAATTCTGAGAAAATTTCATGATGGAACAACATTCGCTGTCTCTTCTTCGGGTGTGTGCATTCTCTACGCGTCTCTTCCCCACAGAATCATCAGCCCTGCAAGAACCTACGACTTCGAGAACCATGTGTTTTTCAGGGGGAGTTCTGCCCCAAACGAAAGCAAGCCTCAAAGTTAGTAAGATGCAGCCTTTCCTTGGATTCCGTGAATGCCCGCCGGCAAACTAGAATGAGCAGCGTACGGACCAGAGGAATGGAATCTCATCACAACACGGGATGAAATGCTCAAGAACACTTTATCTGGAATGCACGCCGACGAATCTAGTCGTTGATTTCCCTATCGTACAGTTTCAGAACTTCTTAACTAGCCACTGGAGCAGCAGCAGTGTTGAGTAACTGCAGGTCACGTTAAGCATGCCTAGAGCTGTACAACAAGAAGGACATCCCTGATCGTCAGCCGAGTGGACTGAAGAATTCTGGAATCTGTTCTTCATTTTTCCTCCCGTGTCACACTTACTGTCACAAAGGTTGTTCCTGACTGTTTGAAACCTAATTTTGTCAGATTTACGCAGCTTCCTCTGTGCATGTAGCGAGACACAACAAATGTTTCGTCTCATTCAGGACACTGACAATAAGCAGAATAATTATACACATGCTTTTTTACGTACTTATTTTTTGACAAGCGTAAATTTGTTAATGGAGGCTGGTACGGCACACTCATTCCTCCAGGGGATTATGAAAGTTAAAGGATGATTTTCACACGTGAAAGCTCGCATCCTAACAGCTAATAATTCTCAAATCCGCACATGGATCCATGAATATGAGAATCTGTATAAATTTATGACTTTTGTGTGTATATATAGATGCAATGTGCATGTGTGCACGCGTGCGTACAAAAGTAAATATGCAACGTATTAGTGTTTCATTTAATAATCGAATGTTTGGTAGCTTTTGTTCAAAAACGATGCTGTATTTGAATGCATTCTTTAGAGCATCTAGCGGCTTTTTGCTTAAGATCAAAATACAGATCAAATAAATTCAAAAGGTGTATCCCGTAAATCGCAGGAGAGCGAAGCGAGAGATTCTTTGTGACACTTCCTCCTCCTCCAGGCACCCCGCGAGTTCATGCCAGCCTCCTCATGGACTGTTGTGAGGACCTGCCTTCACCCCATGACCCTATGCACCTCTACCCGTTCTCCCCCCTCGATACACTTGAGTCTCAGATGGGATAACATATAATCTCTGCTGTGAGGGGATCTAGTGTGTGCTGCTATCAAAGTGTTCAACACCTTCCTGGTTCACAGAAAACTCCCAGCTGACTGGAAAGACGACTGTTCGATTCGTATCCCGAAGCACAACCTTGAGGATGAGAACGAATTAGGAGAGTTTCGACAGATTGTGATCGGCAACACCATGGGCAAACTCTTCGCCAAGTGTTTGGCGAGACCACTGAGGAACTGGATCCTCTGCAAGGGGATCATCAACACCCATCAAAGAGGATTCCTTCTTTTCGACGGGGTTCTCGAACATAACTTCGTTCTTCTAGAGGACGGCAGAAGGCATAAGCGCAACGTTTGCATGGCTTAGATAGACTTTAAGGACACATTTTCATCCATACCACACGAATACTTCCTGCAAGCACGAAGGCACTTTGGAACAGGGGGTGACTTTTGTGGCATCATCAAGAATATCTACGATGGCTCATCGACGTGCTTTCGGACAAAACTTGGCACATCGAGCCCGGAGCAGATCGCTGCAGGTGTACGGCAAGGGTGCCCTCTGAGTGGTCTCCTCTTCAACCTGGCTCTGGAACCTATACTGCGCAGGCTGAACAGTGCTTGTCCTGATACTCATACCTAGCATATGCTCCTTGTATCTTCACCAGTCCATTTGCAGGATGCGATGGACTGCATGACGACGACGTCTAGGAGATGCGGCCTTTCGATCAACCCTAATGAGTGCTGCTCCCTTAGCATCTTACATCGCGTTCCCGCTGGCGCAAAGTCTAGGCAGTTCAGCATCGGGGAAGCCTCCATCCCAGCACTTCAGGACAATGAAATGTACGAGTACCTGGACAAACCAGTAGGGTTCGACGCCCTGCGACCGGATGCTGGAGGGCAGGAAATTCTTCAGAACTTGGAACGGATTCTCGACTCTTCCCTGACACCTTGGCGGAAATTAGATGCTTTCAAATTCCTTTTTTTCTCCCCACTCACCCGTTCTCTTCGATCGCACCTCAAGCCCCACAGCTTTTGGAAGCACCTGAACGACATCATCAAGAAAGCACTGAAATCTCAGGTGCTTACCTCCCCACAAGCTGCTTGCGCGGACTAGCTTTATATAGCTCCTCCTGTTGGAGGCATGGGGTGTCCCATCTTCCCAGAAAAAAGCTCCATCAAGCTCCATCATATGGACTCTGCTTTCAAGCTCATGCTCTCCCCTAACCCAATGGTGCGTGAACTCGCGCGTAGTTCATTGGGTGAAATGGTGAGGCGCAAATCCCGTTCTCCCTTACCATTACTCTCTTCCTGAATGGCGACTGTGACTTCCCTTTTAGTGCCACCTCTGGAGATCTAAGGAGTTTCTGGTCAGCAGTGCGGCAGCAAGCCTCGAAAAAGCTCCTGTTGTCCTGGTCCGTCCAGGATGACTCCACTGACATTTCGATTTCTGGCAAACGGATCACCTCTTACCTGAGTCTGGAAAGTGGTCAGAACGATCCGCTTGATGCAGCGGATAAGCAGAACACCTACTCTGCTCAACAAACCTGATCAGGGTCCAATCATGGACTGTGTGTCCCTGCATCCTGTATTGAACAGCTTTCTGCAGAGATGTGAGTTTCTCCGTTTTTCAGATTGGAGATTCATTCGCTGAGCACGGCTGAACTTGCATGCTCAGATAGCCAAGTATTTCCGCAGCTCTGACAGGAAGGTCTACGTGGATGCATTCATCATCGGCACCCAAGGAACGATGAAGTCACTGACAGACTTGGCAACCCGAGTCGCATGCGAAAGCCCTTAGGGACAGAGTGATCGCGGCCTTCATTAGAACATCCAGAGACATCTACGTCGAAACACATCGGTTATTAACCATCCACCAAGACTGTGGATGCGTTTCCCCCTTTGACAAACCTCGACTCTCCCCGCCCAGTTAGATACAACCCCACATTTAGTGCTCCACTAGTGCCGCCTGTGCACACGGCTCCCTCACTATGTTCCAGAACATCTTTCAGTGGAACCGACAACGCTGAACCACGTGCCAAGGAACAGGCTGTGGAGGATGACAACATTAGCTAGTACGAGGATGCAACTAATGACGATCGCCCTGAAGAATTCGAACCCCCCACCCACTAGTGAACACCTTCGAAAAGTGAGAGCCTCCACAACCCGTTCCGCTTCCTGTTTGCCTTTCGTGGCCCTATGAAAACGGAGGAGCTTCTGCAGGACACCAGAAACTCCCCACTCCAGCTTCTTCTAAGGGACCTCCTCAATTGCTACATCTGGGGCGCCCAACGACGGACGAAAACGCGCGAAAACATCTCACGACCATGAATGACGTCTCGTCAAAAGAGATCCAGCATCCCGAAGCATTCAACTCGAGAGTGATGCTATGGATACCATGAATCGGCAATATAAGTCTTGTTTCCGTCCATTTTGTATACGGACTCCCTCCGAAGGAGGAGCCCTGTATCTTTTAAAGCGATAAAAACCTATCTAGCTATAACCACTTAACCTCTTACAAATGGAAATCTGAATGCTGCCTCTGCTTAAATTCGATGAAGAGTTGTCTATTTGTAGGTGTTCCTGGAACACTCGTGACCGTTCAGAAAAGCAGTCTTGGTGGAGTATACGTATTCCCCAAGGCGAGCAACATGGCTAAAGGGTCCTTTGATATGGTTCCGCAGAAAAAAAATTCCAAATAGATCGGTAAACATTTTAAATTAAGAATGGATTGAACTATCTAAATGAAAGTTTTTCATATTTTCCTTGAGTTTCTGAGGTTTCGTTGTGAGACATCTACCTATGCGAGACACAAGTCTCCTTTTTTCTGTTTAGTTTCAGATACTTATCTCTTATTAATTCCAATTAACATCTCTAATGAACACGATTTCATTGTTCAAGACGCATGCCCTCATTCATAGGCATTGGGAACATAATTAAGATTTTAACATCTAGAAAGAAAAATGGAATTACATAGAGGCAGAAGAGCAATTTTAAAGAACAATAAGACAGCACGCTGCATATGAGATAAAAGGAGGGATCTTTAAATTCTGAAAGTAAGAACTGAAAGCTTTTGGAACCAGCAAAATGGAGTACTGATGCTCTTACATTTTTTTCGTCTTTTTCAACAGCTGCTGCAATTTTATCGAGAAAGGACTTTAATAATACGAGCTATGTACTCATCTTCCTGACAGAATCTCTTCATACACATCTTTTTTTGTTTTTCAAATGCCGCTTGTAAGACTTGCTGCTTCATCTGTTGCCGGGGAGAGCTATCCAAAAAGTCCTCCATCCCCGTAAGAAAAGTGCAATGTTCACCTCAAAAAGGAATGTCACAGCACTGATGCGAGCAGCCCTGAGTTTTTCTCACGCTGCTACATCGCTGAAGAATGATGCAAGTGGTACAAGCATGAAGAATTTTCATCTACCCGTTGTTTCCTTTTCACCTTCGCTGACTCGAACTCTGAATTTTCTTTCCGTATTGTTCGTTTATTTAAATATTCCAGCATTCCTTACCGGATCCCCATCCTCAGTCAGGTCTCTACCGGGAATGAGGATGAATGACGAAGGACCAAAACCTGGAAAGAATGCAGGCGAGCATAAAAAAAAAAACCGTGCACTCATTCGGAGGTGGATGCTCTTGCAGCTTATCTTGAAATTACAGCAAATCTTAAAAGTATAGCACAGAGATCGGAGACTGTGAAAAGAGTGTGGTCTTGGGAACGAAGTGAAATCAACATTAGGGGGCGAAGTGAATTTTATTTAAATGTAACCAATTCCGCGATTAGTACAGACATTTTGCTTCCTATCATCTAAAAATCTATCTGACCATTATCAGCCGTTTTCGTTGTCAAAATAGTGTGGCATCGGAGTGCTCTCTACTAAATGTATCTCTAAAATTTTTTTTTCAATAGGTTGAACCTTACTGAGGACAGTGTCAGCCTACTTGGAAATATTACCACTGCATTTGTAAAATAAGAAGGCCCAAAGCGAAAGGTGCTGCTAGCTTAAGAGTATCAGTTTTGCATCATCTCATCCTTGGAGTAAGCGGCCTTATGGTTCAACGCTGAGGAACGAAATTCCCATTGGTTGAGGCCGTTTCAGAGGCAATGAAACAAATCGGTGATTTCTAAACCTCACGAGTTTTCCTTAGCATTCCACGATGTTCTCGAGCAGATTTTCCCTCAAATCTATCTGCACATTCGAAATTTGCTCTCATTCAGTTTGGAATTCATTCTCGCTGACCAGTCAGAATTTTCCCTGTTGAGCATCGATCCACTTTTTGTCGTGACCTCTTCTTGCCCCTTTGACGGTGGAGAGAATGCATCAAAAATCAAATGTGGGCTCATAGGTTTCTTGTGAAAAACGCGGTCAACATGGGCTGTAACCTTGGGGCCACATTGGCACCAAAGGAGTTTGCACTCGGAACTTCGTATCATCTTTAAAGCCTTCCTTTTTTAAAAATCACCGTTTCGTTTTCATAGATTGCGGGTTCAAGTCATGGAGTGTTTCAAGAAATTCGCCACCTCTTATTCCTCTAGCTGGAGTAGGAGGTTCTGCTTATGGCATTCCTGGGAAGCATCAGAACATTTGGAAAATGTGTGCCCTATGAATTTCTTCGCTTTTGTTAGGAGAACTGAAGAAACAGAGGCCCATGTGTTTCCTGTTCTTCTAGAAAGGCGGTGAGTGGGTGGAAAGGTTTTTATTCTCAGCAGATGAGTCGCAGCTGCGTTCTTTACCTGGTGTGAGCAATCTTCATCATCTTCATTTTATTCTGTGCGTGTGAAGGCGTGGGGACGTCTTTAAGAGAAAACAGCATCTGCAGCTTCATCAGTTGGTCTCGTCTCTAAGAAATATTCTTCACCGGGAGCATGCTCCCAATCTATGGGTCCGATATAGATCGCAGCCATATTGAATGTTAGAGCCAACCATAAGGCGGCACAATTTGTCCAAGTATAGCCTAGGCTGCATTAGAATTGAAAAATAGATTTTGATTTATTCTTGGATGAAGCAGTTTCTCATTTGACACGAGCAGGAATAATTAATTAACAAAAAAGGTGATTAGCAAAATTTGAACGAAAGGTGATTAGCAACGGGGGCTCGGCCACCGTCTCGGCGTGTGGTGCTAAGCGCTGCGGCTTCGAATCCGCAGTGCCTGGTGGAGTCCATCTACCAAGTGGACGTGGAGGATCGACTCCTGAGGAATGGGTGCGATTGTGGGTTTCGAGTTCCTCCCGCAAGATGGCACTGGTTGGTCTTGTAGACTTCGTGTACGGCACTGGTGGAAAAACCGCATGCCCCCGTTGACCGGCCGAGATTGGAAGTTGACCTTCCGGGGTCCTTCCAGGAATCAAGGAGGGGGTTCCCTTCGGCATTCCTCTCCAATTGTGAAAATTCGAAATGATTAAAAAGGAAACCAATAAAGCATGATCGTACAGCATTGTATGACGAAATGAGCAGTCGAATTCCCTGACTGCGAACGAAATCTGGAGGGATCGAAACTATTCACAGTTGTGTCATGGTAACTGTGAATGAGATTTCATCCTTAATCATTTATTATGAATATCTCGATTTTGCACGACACTGCATGAGCTTGGGATAATTTCAACAAGTCTTCAGCAATCTATTTAAACATGGCTCGAGCACTGTTCTGCAGGTTCTGAAGCCAGAAAACCCTTCAGCCCCGTTTTCTTGGAAGCTGCAATCAAACTTGCAATTAAAACAAAAAAAAAGGAAAATCGGTTTGCACTGGGCGGCTGTTTTTTATCGATCCTTTAAATGCACATCTACTTCGAAGAACTCTGGCCTTGTTCGTCAAACTTTTGTTTCATCGGCGCGTTTCTCTTTCGCTGGATATCCACAAAAGCCTGGTGTTCCTATGGTGGAAGAGAAAATGAAAGGAAGATTCTAAAAACGTTCTTCCTATCGTATTCACAAGGAAGAACGTTTTTAGACGTCTTCTATGATTTTTCGTTAGAACACCAGATTTTTGTGGACATCCAGCGCAAGACAAACGGCACAAAACATATGAAACTTGACCTTTTCGTGTGAAAAGAAGTTCCAACAGAATGCTCAAATTGACAAGAGAAACAAAACTGCGTGTTTTTTCTTTCATCCTTTTTAGCAAACGGCATAAGATGGGCAAACACCAGATGCTCAAATCAGGACTGTTTCGTGCGTGTGTTCGTAATTTCCCTTCCTCTGCTTCCATTCTACGGAAAATTTCATAGATGCTCAAAAGAATGAATCTGCTAATGTGCTTTACATCATCACCTCATCTGGATATTCTCAGCTGGTGTCCATTTTTCAGGATGGAGGCATCCACGTAATAAAGCAATTAACTTCATCCGTGTTCGTATTTTGTGTCGATTCGCTTCGTACCTAATGAGATGCAATGTACCAATTTTCAGCATCAGCATTTAGCATTTTTGTACAGACTCGTCTATAAGAATTTCGCTTCTTGTCTGAGAGTCTGCTTTCTTATTCAGAAGTCTTATGTTGAATGATCAGAATTTTCTTCTGTATGCGTGTGTGCCCCCAGGGGGAAGATCTGCAAAAGAATAATAAAGTGATGTATGCAGCTTCAGATAAAATCATTGAGTTCCTGACAAGATGGAGTGCATTTAGGAACCTGGAAAGCTGTTTGCTGCAAACCACTCCCAATCGGTTTCAATCACTTTTGCAGATGCGCTTTTAAAATGATGGCTCGAAAACAGAAAACCGCTTCCGCGGAAGTCGAGAATGTTCTCTGAGTGCAATGAAATTTCGCAGCGGTTATGTAAATAACAAAAGAATTCCTATGTGAATGATTTGTGAGCGATCTCAACCTCGAAAACACGTGTTTCTGGCTTCAGCGCAGCAAAAAGTCTGGGTCCAGAAAGATGGCGGGTTAAGGACAGTCACTTCGAGAGGCAAAGAATAATTTCATGGTTCTGTCCTTCAAGTTCTCTCCTTGGTCTTTTTATGATGCGCTTTTCAGGACCAGGAATCAAAAGAACATCTGAAAAATAACAGCTCGAAACTCATCCTTAGACATCATAAGAGCAAAACATCCAGAATCGGGACTCTGAACTTCTGTATTATGGGTTTGTTACATCTCAGCTTTAGTGCTGCCCAAGAATGTTGAAAGGCACCTAGGACGTTAGATGTCACAATTCACAATTTTGATTGATGATCGATGAGTGTCAATGCAGGTAAACTATAATCAGTTACTCCCTTTCAAAAGGTTTTGCCCTCGGATTAAAGAAAAAACAAAAAACGAAAAGCCCTCTGAAATTATGATCACAACCGTGGAGGGCAGGCATTTCTCGGCATGTGGAATGCGATTTGCTTCCGGAACCGAAACTTTTTCAAATCTTCAGGATTCACTTTGATTTTCTTCGTCCGTCGAAGTTTCTCCGATCCTCAGAGCATCTCATAGAATCAAACCAAACTTGAATGCTTAACACCTTTGAGAGAGACATCTCTCTTCTCTGAGAACAGAGAGTGTGAAGCAGGATCTCTTCATGGAACGCGAACAAAGATGATGTCGCTTAAAATGCCAGTGTGATATTTTCTCAATGTTTCTGTTTTCCCAGTTGCCTCCCAGGAAGAGATAATCCATGAAAAAGAAATGCATTCTACTAATAATACTAAAAGCAGAGTGTGGTCATCGTCCTACTTAAAAGGGGGATGCAGAGTCAAAGAACAGTGCAATCCATAAAGTTGTGCGCGCCTTGAAGATTAGCAAGTGATTTTATTAAAATATAAAGTTTGATTAAAGGGAAACGAAAAACAGTTTGCAATTTCATCATCAATAATTTCATCGTTGTCCTCAGAATTTAGAAACTGCTTGTTGAGTCCCACGTGTTTTGGCATTGACTTTTGACTATCATTCAGTCCGACAAATGGTTCCAGAGGAAAAGTAGTACATGAATTATTAGCAATTTTTTTGACAGTACCGCTTTTTTCTGTACAGAGGTGGAGCTCGTAATATTCTTTACAAAGTGAATCCACGTAAGTCAAATATGGGTACAAATATGGGTTGGACTTCATTGCTGTTCAGCTGGAAGCAATGTCCTGCATCTTTTGCGAGGAAAAGTTGCAGATTTTTGAAGCGAATAGTCCGACAGCCTGGCGATCTGAAAATACCGCCGGTGGTCATTTTTGTGTGTTCTTTCCAAGTCCTTCTCGGTGTTTTATAAATAAAAATGGGTCGCCGTCATGACTCTGAATTTCTCAAAGTTTCCTCCATCAGTGTGCTCGATGAACTCTTCTTCTATAATTCTTCAAGGAAAACATGGATGCATTTAGAATTCCCACACTCCTGAAACATTCCTGCTCACCTTGGCGTCTCGTTAGCTTTAGTGATTTTTAATCTGCTCGCCGACAATTTAAACTTGCACATCACGCCAAAGTCCATCAGGAGTGACCATCCATGCATGAGAAACTCTCCAGGCATCCCTGGCAGCAAGTAGATTTTCACGGGATGGCCTCACTTTTTCAGTCTCTGCGATCAAAAACTTGGAGTGTGGCCCGGAGTACCTTTTTCCATGGGATACGACTGCCCCAAATGCTGACCACAAATATTTCTCTTGATGTTTTCTATCCCTCCGATGGCTATTGCTGCTAAACTCGTCTGCTGTCATTTTCCAGTTGAGTGGGAAGAACAGCTATCCGGAAATATCTCCTGAAGTTTCTCTGCAGGAAACATCTATTTGTTCTTTTATTGCTTCCTAGAAGAACACTTGGCAGATATCAGTAGTAAACAATTGAAATAAGTTAATGTATTGGGATGCTTAGCTTTGGAGTTGATGATAATATTAGTGAAGACAGCATAGTGCGATGGAGCTTTTTTTTTTCTTTTAAAAAAAAAGAAAGAAGTATTAATTTCTTTCCTTATCCTTATCCACTGCTGCTCTTACAGCATTTGTGGATAAGCTGAGAGATATCCATTCAGTTTACTAGTTCATACAACGCTTGTCCCATTTGCATAACAAGAAGTTATGATAGGCGATGCCTCATCGAGTTAGGCAAGCATAGGTCCGTGAGTCTGTGAGCGATTGTCTGTGTCATTTAATTAGTCACCATTCGATGGTGTCCTCTTCGGTGGCTGACGCATTCCGAATCCATAGCATGACCATTCCGCAATACATACATGATCTCATTTATACGGCAACCTAGATACATACATGTCTTTGCTGTACAAAGGCTGAAGAATGGGTGTCTGCACCAGACAGGATGTATTTAGCCCTGAATCTGGGCTGATAAAGTGCAAATCAAGAAACCGATAAGCGGAGATTGGTGGGGACTCCTATAAAGTGGCAGAACTGTTCAAGAAGAATTTGTTATCGACTGTTCGCATCGATCTCTAGATGCAGAAGAATCAAGGTTACCTACATTTCACGAGTGGCATAAAGATCACTGAACCTTTCTGGAGCTCTGGGTTAAATTTGAGATCATAAGGAAAAGAGATTTGCCATGTACAGCGGAAAGACATCATATCATGAGTGAACATTCAACGGAGACAAGGAACCTGTACTACCATACCTTGTAGAATTCAGTGGACGATGGACATTATTTTGTTTGACTTCCTCAATTTGAAGATGAGCATTAACACTGAAACGATTCCTATCATCAACTTGATGACAAATACCGAAGATTACTCTCTCGAAAGAAAGAGACCACAGGGAATGTCTGAGCCAATTTTGAAACCTTAGCCGAAGATGATCGCCGATTGACTCGTTTCTGTTTTTGACTCTGCTTAACTTTACACCTATCAATGGAAATCAGAGTCCACTTAACAGAGTGTTCAGGTGGTCGGAGCGATGTTTACACGAGGCTGCAAATCATGGTTCTTGAAGATTTCATCGGAACAAGTGGATGAGAATCCAGTAAGACACTGTTGTTATTTATTTCTGAGGCAGCATTCGTATCTGATGAAGTGGCATGCAAAATGCAAAACATGTCTCATTAATAATGGAATCTCTGGATGTCCACAAAAGGTTATTGAATTTTCTCTCCCTGAGGAATTTTTTATCTATTTTGACTGTGGACGAATGTCTGTGGCGAAAATGCTTTCTTCCTGTGTTTTGATCTCTATCAGTTGGCTGTAAAATGAAATTCGTTCTAGGGTTTCGTTCTCATTTCTGCATGACTTTCTTCTATTTCCAACTGCTTACTCTACATCAATTTATCGAAAAAGAATTTCTTTTTCCGGTTTCCGATGCTCTCAGAAGCGCATGCGAGCAGAAAACAGTCATAGCGCGTGTTCGAGTTTTCGTGGTGGGTCGATTGTAAGATTTTCTTTGGAGGTCTCTGATGTTCATCTCGACCACACTTCTACGAGCACGTCCGCATTCCATCGTCATCGTTCTATCATCACTGTCCTCAGGTGGAATTCACCAGACCTTAGATCCGGGAACTGCATTTCAACTGAATGACACCGGGAACCGGATTTCAAGAATGAATTAACGAATCATACACTCATTAATTCCAAGTCATGAATTTCGTCAATCCGGACCTGTAATTACTGTGATGGATGGAGCTCCCATTTTCTGATTCAGGACCTCGTATTTGACTTTGCCGTGACTCATGAGCAAACGCCCAGTGTTTCCCCTTTTCGATAGGAGGACAACTGATCCGAGAGGGAGAGTGAAAGAGCGGCTTTTGCCGTGGAAGACGGCAGATAGGTTTGGGTGGCAAGGACGTTTTAGCTCTTGAGAAGTCGAAAAAATTTCCAACCAAACACGAAGCACTGCAAATTTCTTTCAGAGGGGAATTTTCAAAAATGCTCTCGAGATTTCGAGAAATCTCAGGCCAAGCAATCGAAGAAGGCATGAGAAGATCGAGAATGAACCACAATTGCTGAAAAGAGCTCATGGCAGAGTTGTCGATACCAATCGCAACACTTTCGGAATCATTCATCGAGATTTTCGACCTTGCCCAAAATCTGTATGATAACTAATCAAATACGAGGCTCCTCTCAAAAGTAGAGGCCGATCAGATGTAAAGGAAGGAGAAAAACAAAAATGTATCAGTGGTTCCAAACGTATACATCCCCATATCATTTTTTTACGTAGTCACCATTTTTTTCCAAACACTTATGATACCTTGGAATCACATTTTTCGAATCCTCTGCATGAAACCCCGCCATCCGGGAGTTCAGCAGCACTGCAGTTTTCCACTCCTCACTCTCCCCCTCGAATCGTTGAGCCACCTCTTGAGGTGCACGAAGACGTGGTAGTCGGTGGGCGCGAGGTCAGGACTGTAAAGTGGGTAATCAAAAAGTTCCCATTTGAATTCTGAATTGTCTGGGATGTGCGGACAGCATGTGTTGTTGCCAAGGAGCGCGTTGTCGTGGAGAAGAGCAATTCCTGATCTTAGCATTCCACGTCGTCGGTTCTGAATGGCACGCCGCAGCTTTGAAAGTGTTTCACAGGAGAATTGATAAATGGTGGCTGTTCCAGGCTCCATAAAGTCCACCAAAGGCACACACCCTTTTCGTCCCACTCACCGCTGTCCACACGTTCCAGACAATTCAGAAATTCAAATGGGAACTTCTTGATCATCCACCTTACAGTCCCGCTTAGTAACTACCACGCTCTTCCCTCCTGCAGCTCCAGAAGTGGCTCAACGATTCGAGGAAAGGGAGGAGTCGAAAACTGCAGTGCTGCTGAACTCCCAGATGGCGGGGTTTCATGCAGAGGATCTAAAAAAACTTTTTCCACGATATCAAAAGTGTTTGGAAAAAAAAAAAAAATTGCGTAGAAAAATGACGTAGGGGTGTACGGGCTTCGAACCACCAATACACTTTTGTTTCTCTCATTCGTTCCTTCTTTATATTCTATCGGCCCTTTGTTTTGAGATGAGCCTCGTACACTAACTTCCGGATCATTGTGTCCACTTCATTTTGAACTTTCATGAATTTCACTTACTTCGTCTTTAAGTGAATTTCAATTTGCGAGATCTTTATGGATTCCTTCGATTTGTCTGGGAACGTCCCTGAAAGAAGAACCTCTGATTTCTCGTTCGCAGTGAACTTTCGTGAGGATTTTCACCACTGATTTCATATGCAGCAGTCCATTTCGTTGATTTCTCACTGTGTCCTCTAATCCGCATCCGCAAATTGCCTATGACCACTTTCCAATGGTGCTCTGCAAAATTGTCTGCCTCAGTGCCAAAGGAGCTGGATGCTCATTCGGATGGATGTGCACGCGCCACAATCCGTCTCCTGCATCTCGTGCTCATATCCTCATCCTCTGCATGATGTAGAACTTTTCGTACAAAGTCTTTGTTCATCTTCAAGCGCTGATCATGCTGTCTGATTTGAAAGAGACAGAAAAAAGAAAGAAAGAGAAATCTCGTTATCTGAATGACTCGACCACAGCTGGCTCGTAGACACCCACGTGGCAACCCTGAAATCCTTTGCTAACGAGATTGCTCAGGAAACCAGCTGAACTTCCAACGGCCAAAGACACCGACTGCGGTTTCATTTCTTTCGTGGCGAGGTCCAAGAAGCGGATACGTTTTGGGGCGTTTTAGAGCATGGCACCAACCGTGCCTGCAGAGAAGCAGGCACGGAAAAGTCCAACTCGTTGCGCATTAAAGCTGCGTGAGGGATTGAAAACGTCATTTCAAGCCCGCGAATCCATTATGCTGAGTTGTGCATGGCAATGTTTCTAATGAGCCTTCAACCACGGTAATCTCCTTAAAGGAAGATTGATAGGCTCCTCACTTTCCCTCAGCGAATGCAAACCCATCCGTTCGCGACATCTACTGTCCAATTCGTTCAGCTGCTCAAAAGAAGAAAAAAAAAAAAGCAGCCGACGAGTTGGAAGCGAGGCTAGCAATTTTAAAAACCGATGGTGGCCTGTTCCCCACCACAACTGATACGTGGACGACAAATTCGTCCCCGGGAGCACGGGATTCGAAACGAGCTGTCAGGTCCGAAGCAAAGTGAGACGGAAACGTATGAGCAAAAAATTGATGCCAACGGGAGCGCAAGCTGGATGAAGCACGTTGCATTGACGAACCACCTGGGAAAACACTGGCTGTCCAGTGAAATGAGGGAGTTCACGTGGACGCAAGTTCTTCTGATGGATCAGGATGACCAGTTCCTTCATGGTCTAGCGCTTGGCAGTTGTTTGGTTTCTTTTCTCCGACAGCTAGACAGAATGGATCTGATTGATGGCGGCACATTTTCTCCTTCCTTGTTGTGGTCGAAGAGCGCAGAAAGGCAGATCTCGTGTTTCCGGTAGAAGGCATGGAGGTCAGAAAAGGGCACGCTTGCAACGATGGTGCAGCGTGCTCTTTCCGATGTCTCCTGAGTGAAGCACAAGCAACGGGATTCGGATGTACACGCTCAAAATGATTGTCATCCGGTTATGCTGGGGCATTTCTTATATGAAGCAATAAAAACACATTGGTATGGTAGAATCCTTGATTCCACCACTTGCAATGAACCTGCCGAAGAGCGACGCGCAGATCGGCTAGATCCGTTTTGAAAGCGTGGGGGAAGGGGAAACAAAATAGGAAAAAAAGATTTATACATGGGTGAAGAGGGGAGTGAGGGAGGGATCACGGCACGCTTCCAGACGTCTTCTGCATCCTGTTCAGGATGCTGGCAAGTTTCGTCCGGATAGTGCCCAGGTGAGGATCTCCAGGCAGTCCTCAGGAAGATCCGCCCACGTGGATGGCGTCCATGCCATTTCGTCCTCTTCTTCCTGTTTTCCAAGCTGCCATGATTCCGCAGACGTAGAGGACAACTGCTAGAGATGTGGCTGTAGGCTCGGCAGAGCGTCACGCACGAAGAGGCGTTTTAAGGTTGTCCTGGAGCTGCCCGTTGGGATTCCTAGGGTCGCCGCGAGGCGATATCAAAGGGATCAGAGGGCAACACAGTCCAACAGCAGATGCAGGAGGGTCTCCTTCTTCCAACACCTGCCGCGATCACTCTCCCCCGTGTCCAGTGGTGAAGGTACTCTTTGCACGGGATTCCCCCATGCAACACCAGCAACGCGAACTCGAGGAGAAGAGTGCCACTGTTCCAGCTCGCTGAGGGACACTCCATCTCCTCCCGAGGGATGCGGAGCAGGTCTCCCCAGTGCAAGTCCTTAGGGTGGAACACTCGGGGTCGCAGCGTTCGTGACCTCCCGAGTTGTCCACGTCCCAGAGGTTTAGTCTTTGCTGCTATGCAGCACGTTACTTCCCACCTCGCTGGGATGACGCTACCCCTTGCGTCCCTGAGGAAGAGCAGTACTGGGGCAAGGAGGGTAGACGGGATCCGCAGCATCTTCTGCGGTTGCGGACGATCTCCCCTAGCGGCTTGCGAGCGTTGACGCCTCGCTGCAGGCAGGCGTACTCTGCCTCACTCACGCCGTGGATCTTCCCCCATGCGGAGACGAGCGACTCCTGAAGCCAGGCAATGCAGTTCACTCAAGATGATGGAAGAGATCAACAGCGGCTCTGGCAGAGAAGAAATTCCCTAATGCTCCTTCTCCACATTCAGGAAAAGGGCTTGGATGAAGCCACACTCATTTGAAGACTCCTTGGAAGTTTGGAATCAGAAGACCACTCCGGGTTCATGGGATGAATTTCCTCCGTTTCGTAGCCGAGTACATGGGCAGATCGGGAGCCTTCGGGACACCAGACGTGAATTTCGCACGAAGATCTTGCTCACTGGATTGTGGGAACACTGCTGACGGTGCAACAGATCCCCAAGTTTCAGGCGCTATTCTTTTAATGTGTTCGGGAGGAAGAGATGTTCTCGCCCGATTAGGCCGGGAGTTTATTTATATATATATAAAAAGGAAGATACGCATACAGAGAACCAAGTTTCTTGTGGTTCAAAAGGAGAACAAACAAAGCAGCGTAAGAGGTTCATTTGGGGGGGGTTCGCGAAAGAATTTCTTAGCAACATTTTCTCAGGAGCTTAGGAGAAAGACAGGAGGACACACAAATAAATAAATGATAGAGGTCACTGGGCGGGGTCACAGAGATTCCTGCTTCCTTCCTAAAGCTGCTGCAAGATGGAGGCGATCTCTCTGATGACTTGTGTTTTCAGATGGGACCACCTGCAAGCCTTCTTCGTGGAGGAAGCAGCGGAGTAGGTGGCTTCCCGTTGGGGTTGCTGTGGTTCGAGGGAGGATGCCGCGGATGCAGCAAGACGCTGAGGTCGCGGGAGGCAGACGAGAGATGCACTTGCGAGGAGGAGTGAGACGTAGCAGCCGTCCACGCAGTCGGCAGAGAGCACCAGAGCGATTCGATTGCACCGTAGCTGACACATTCCGGGGAGGCGCTCCCTCCCGTAACGTGACGCTGGAGCTCGTTCCAAGGGAGACCCCAGTGCAAGAGAGAGGCACAGCATTCCGTGCCGCCGCCTGAGGGGGTGGTATGGAGGTGTCCAAGAACGGGGGAGGAACGGGCAGTCCTTTCGGAGGCGAGCTCAGAGCTTCCGCACCTGCCGACGGAAGCTCTGAACCGAAGGGATGAAGGGATGCAGGGTGTGAGTCGGGCACTCTGGAAGGCCGAATGAATAGCATCATGGAGGCTTTCAGGTGGACATCGTTCAGAGTCTCAACGGGTCACCCGGAGTAAAGTTACGGGGAGAAGAAGGTGCATAACTGTTTCTGGGCAAGAACCGATGGCAACTGGTGCTACTCTTGGTGCCATTTACCATAACGTGGGTGACGGATGGACCTTGGCGGCACAGGATTCCGTCAGACGTGATTTAGACCACTGTGCAAATGGCGTAGGGTCATCGAGCAAGTTCGAAAGGCGCACGGTGTCGTCACGCTGACATGAGGGGGAAACAACGGTAGGGAAGAAGTGAGGAAGAGAAGATGCTGCAGGGAAGGGTTGAGACGTCGATTCCTGAACCCTAAGTAGGGTCCCGCGTGCGTGTATGGAAGCTCCCGGATTTGCGTTCCGAGATGCAGAGAAAGTCGTCTCGCAGTGGGGACTGTTTAAGGAAGCAGTAGGATGGGGCAGCGAGTAAGAGGAAACCACTAGTTAAAAGACCAGTGTGGTTGATGAAAAATACTGTTTTTTTTTTTTTTGGCCTCTTCTCTGCTCTTTGTCATCCTGACCTGGTCGCCGCCTGCCGCGGATCGTCGGAGAGATGAGCCCACCGGCTGCTGCCTCCTTCCAGCAGACTGGGACGGTTCCGTTTCCCGGGAAACGGCCGGACCATCATCTCTCAGGTTCCACGGTGCTCGGAGGTAGTCTCCCGACAAAGGAGGGGATGCTAGCGGGGAGTGCGTCCCTCGCGTGCCCTCTCCCGGCTAGTTCTCTGTCCTGGTGCTGCCTGGCCAGTGAGAGTCCCAGCGAGGGGATCCGCCTTCGTTCGGCCTCCTCGTGACGGGGGGATCCCACGGAGGCGTCATCTGAGGGCGTATTGAGGGATGCCACGGACCTCAGCTCCCCCGTAGAAGGCCGCCCTCTGTTCTCCTTCCACGCCTGAGAGACGAGCTGCATCCGCGTGCAACAAGCATCCGTCGCGTTGCAATATGAAGGCCGCCGAGATGGCGCCGAAGTGGTTCAAGAAGACCACAGGTCACCCAGGAGCGGCCTCTGGTCAACTGGTAGGCGTTGAGACAGTCCAGCCGGAAGGACCACCTGGCCTCACTCAGGCGGCTCCTCTCTCTGGCCGCGAACCTGGGCATCGGCGCACCCCTGAAGTCTTGGTTCGAGTCACAGCGGAGGAGGCGCTCCGAAACCTCGTCCTTAGTCTCCAGGATGTCGAACGAGCCGGTGTGGTGGTGAACCTCTGGGTCCTGCTTCGACCCGAGGTGGGCCTCCTGGACCAGCGCGCTGGATTCTCATAGAGTTTCCGGCTCCCCCAGGGTGTTCCCGATCTCTGTAGCAGAGGGGGATACTGGGTCAGGCGGATCAGGGGATTCACAAGCAGGTCTACCAGCTACAGGGGATGGCAGTCCCTACGCGTCTCGCATCATGGCAGGAAGACCTTGGAACACCTTACTTCTCGCAGCGCCTCTCGAGATAATAGCTCTGGCGGTCTGCGCAGCACTCGATACAGGGGTCTTCATCTTCCGGAATCCGGAACCTCTCCGGGACAACCCAAGGATTCAAGAAAGCACCGCGCTCCCTTATGGGCTGCAGGACGGGCAGGAGGTTGATCCAGAACTTCGCGTCGGTATCCACGCCTACGATGCAGCTGAATAGAGACCTTTGGTTAACGGAGAGGGGCAGCTCGTGCTTCTGCAGGTTAATAAGGCAGGACTGGAACAGATCTGACACGTTGTTGAAAAGAAGTCGCGCTGGTCGGGATCGCCTCCCAGATGGAGGTCTCGTTACTGCGACGCCCGCCTACCAACATTCTGTGGAACCCCCTTCTCCCACGCAGTTCCTCTGCTCTTCTCCCAGTAAGACCCATTCTCGGAGCGTCCTGGAGGCCATCACACTCTCGGGAAGTCTACGTTCGTCTCAGCATGCCGAGTGGTCGAAGAGGGGTGTCCATCTTGGGAAGGGGATAATGACGTCAGGTTCGTCTGGCTAGTGCATGCGTGATGTCCACTTTTGTGATTTGTGAGACTTCGTACTAGGGGAGGAACTCGCAGAATTTAGTGGCAGAATATGAGGATTCAGCCACACACAGAAAACAAGGCAGCTGCATCAGGGATGAAGAAACTGGCATCCGGGAAAAGAATTCGCTTCAGTCCATCATCTCTTCTGCAGGACGGTTCCTTTCAGCCGTGACAGCGGCCTCCACTTACTTTCCTGGGAAAAGGGAGGTGGGACCTCCTGGGACGAGACGTGATCCGGAAGCGCACTCTCAGACTTCTTCTTCATTCTTCTTCTCAGACTCTTCTGTCCTCGCTTATCTTGCAGTCATCAACGATCAGCCAGCTCGAGGCGTTTCTGTAAAGGAGCTTCGTTTTGGCTTTCTTCTCCTCCAAGATCTGAGATGTTTGTGCGAATCCCAGGATCCAGTTCTTAATCTCATCGCGTTCCTCTTCATCGTTATCATAGTGTTCCAGGGTTCCCATTTCTTCCTTGCAGTCGCTGTTAGTTTCGAGAGTCGCAGAGTTAGTTTCGAGAGTTAGTCGCAGTTCGCTTCGAGAATTCATCAGCTGGCCAGCATCGCTTCCTATTTTTATGAAGCTGATGATGAAACATCTTCCGTCCAATCCAATACGAGATCTCTGATTTCCTGGATAGTGTAGAAGAACGAGAGCAAGATGTTAAACTTCAGCAACCTTTATTCCCTTTTTTTTGTGTAATGAGTTTCCTGAACGGTTTCGATTGTCATCTGGGTGCACCGGGGCGCTTATTTCATATATAAGATAAAATAAAATATTTACGATCTCTATGGTCAGACCGGTAGTCCAGCCACATCTCTTTCAGATTTAATCTGCTATGTTATTGGTTCGCAGACCGGCAAGTCTCACCGCGGCAGCAGAGGAGAGGGGACAAACAAAAAAAGAAAAGCAACAGAATAAAAATAAATAAACTTCGGAGGGTTGCGGGAAAGGATCACGTTCTGCTGGGGGCAGTCCTCTGCATGTTTTGGAGGATGCTGGTAAATTCTTGCTGACTGTTGTTTCCCAGGTAGCCATACTCATGAAGTGGACGCAGAAGTGGATGGCATTCCTGTCTCTCCAGGCAGCTACAATCCCGCGTAGACAGCAGCTCTCTGCTGTCTACGCGGGATTCTGTGAGGCTGCCGGCCGAAGGGTGCGTTGCGTAGGAGGAGGGGTCGCAAAGCGTACCTGGAGTTGCCGCCGGGAGTTTTTAGGGTTGAGGCAAAGCGTTCCCAGAGGGACCGGAGACCAATACAATCCACAAGCAAATGGGGGAGGGATTCATGCTCCCCGCACCTGGCACAGTTCCTGAATGGTTTCGAAATTCCCTCTGAGATGCCTCCCTGTTTTCTGTATGGTTTCAATCGTTCCTGAAAGCAGGAAATATCTAAAGGTTAGGAAGGTTAGGAAGGAAGCTTTTCTTCCTCCTCGATTTACGCGTTTATCTCACACAAGAGATGCAAGCATAGAGCGTAGTATCAGTTGCAGTCTTCATGGGTCTCGCCAACGGATAATCTTCGACTTCCTCATTCCAGATAAGCCAAATTCTGTACAATGGCTTTCCTGGAATCGAATGGTGTCAGAGAACAATCAGTGCTTGCTTAACAGCATCCTTCTACTAGGAATGCCTCACGACAGATCGCGAAATCCTGTAGAGATTTCTGTATCAAGTGCAATCCCGTCCGTTGGAGTTACCAATGAGCTAAACGAAAAAAGGATGGAGCTTGCATTTCACAGAGAACTTTCTAGAAGGAAATTTTTAGAAATAATTTCCAATTCAAGCACTTTGGGCTTTTTCAATTTTAATCTTTTTATTGGAAGATTCAAAGACTGGACTTGCAGGTGCGGACTTCGGAAAGGAATTTTTCAATCAAGCAGGATTCATCCACAGGGACTTAAGGTCTATGCAGGATGCTTCGTTCAGGTTTCATTGCATTGGCTACGTGCGTCTCTTGTAAACAAGCGGCTTGTGAGGTGATGCAATGAACTACAGCCCATCCTGTAGTAAGAAGCACTCGGAGATGGAAGCAATCAGGAGCTACCATACCACATGTACGATGACCTATAGTTATCATTAGTCCGCAGTGGATGAGTCTCCCAGCCTCATCCACTGCGAACTGCACCTGCGGCAGGTGACCACCCTGGTCCGGAAAAACGGATGGATTTCGTGCTGCCCCGCGTACAATAGCACCTGGTTTCAGGGAACCGTTCGCACTTGGGCGAGGATCCAGGAGCCAAGCGCGGAAGGACAGTTGCGACGTTTCCTGTACGCGCGCACCAACAACAGCTGCACGCTCCGGGAGATCCTGGAAGATCCCGCAAACAGAGTGCGTGGACAAGCAGAATCTCCCTCGCCACCGTGCTGCACTCCCTTAGGGAGCATATGGGTAGCAGCGGCCTTACGACTTGAAGGGAGGTTACTGTGGAAAACTCCGGAAGGAGGAAAGGACATGGCGAGTGGACGACGGGTCAGCTCACCGACGCTGCGACTCCGAGGGCTCGACCTCGTGGACTTTTGCGCTGGGGCGTGCTGCTGTGTATTCCGGAGGAAGACCTGCAGTGCTCTCCGGTGCTTATGAATACCCGTGTCCTCCCCTTGAAGTGGCAGGAGTCGGCGTTGATGCTGTTGCATTGGGGCCTCCCGTGCAATGTCGGTCAGCATCATTGGACACGGGTGTGTGTGGATCTGTGCAAGGTACAGGGAGAAAGAATCCCTTACGCACCTTCTAGTGGACTGTGTTGCCCTCCGGTCTTTTTGGGAAGGCTTCGCCGCGACCCTTTGGATCCCCGGTAGCAACGCCAGAGACGTTTGAAAACGCCTCTTCCTTCGCGACGCCCTCACGCCGGCCTCATCCCCAGCAGCACTTGGCCGCCTACGCGGCGGAACCGGGGCTGCGTGGAGCAATGCTAGACGAGGTCAAGACAACATGGACGTCAAATATTTTGCTGATCTTTTCATGAGAACGTCAAGATGGCCTCATCTGGGATTCTTGAAACAGGAAATTGCTGGCATCCTTATAGGGATGCAGAGGACAACCTTCAGCGCGCAGTGATCCCTTCTCGAATCCCCCAACCTATTTTCTGTTTTTTTGTTTTAATTTTTTATTTTTATTTCTCTGCTTTTCCCCAGTGCTGCCGATGCGAACCTCGCTGGCCTGCGTGCCAGTTCCCGGCAGGTTCCGTCTCGTCGTTATAAGTAAGATGGCAGGAGCAAACGTCCTGCCACAAACATGTATGTTTATTTTATAAATAACTTTCCCAGCGTGACCGGGTGTCAACCAATGTAAGGATCGACCAGCGCTATCTTTCAGAGGGAACTCTTGCAGAGAGATCCACGACGCATCCCTTTATCGGCATGGATCCTTCCCCGCGTGGGATTCGAGTCCGCAACGTTTGTTACCACCCACGGAGACTGTAGCCACGCGACCGCCAACGCAGGTGTGTGGCTGCTGGTTTCTTTGGAAAAAGATGTGAAAAAAAGATGGAGAAAATGGCACTTAATAATCACGGGAGAGGGGGAAAAAAAAGTGCACTGAAGGGATCTTCTGGATGTGCTTTGGAAATATTGAATTCGATGTTGGCTTTAAACGGTTCCACGATGGGTAAGAAAGAAAAACATTATGTGAGAACCAGATCACAGCATTTTGTAGGTTGAGTGCGAGAGCTTTCCAGGCACCCGGAAATCTTTGGAAAATCCAAATTTTCGATGCATCATGACTGCGCTTCCTTCCGTATTCTAAAAGAATCTCCTGCTGAGTTGATAGCCTGATTTACGAGGAAGAGACCTTTCGCCTTCCACTGAAACCCCTTCTGGGCAGCAGAGCTGGAAGTCAGCTGAAAGTGAAGTCGAAGAGCTCTTGGAAAAGCGCTCAGAGTTTCTTTTTTCTTAGAGGCGTCTCCATTTGGGGATACGAAGAGATCAAGAGGAGTTTTGCTCATGAGTAGCTTTCAGAATTTCCACGCTTGTGTGGCCGCTCTAAGAGGGGATAAAAGCGGCAATAAGCAGAGGTAAAGAATAAGCCAAGAGAAGCATTGCCTTCCAATGCTTCAATATTGTAAGCAACCGATCCTTTAGGTGGTCTGATGTGATACGTGGTTCACCATGTCATGTCGTTCGTGTTTCATCTCTAATGCCATTCTTGAACTATTTCATTCCCTTTCTTTCTCGTACTCTTCAGGCCGATGGTCACATCTATCTTTCCAGCATAGTGATGGAACCACAATCCTACGAGTAGTACAAGGAAACCAAGTAGAATCTTGTTTCTCTCTTTCTTTCAGACTCGAAGACTCTGAAAAATTACTCCTTAATGATTTAAACATGATTTCAATTCTGTACGCAGAAAATCAATGGAAATTCTGTATATACAGCGCGTGAAGCGGACTGTCTTGCCAGACACGATAGTAGTAAGATAGTCTTCCAGCAATGGCAATTGGACGGAGCCACCGCATAAAGATTTTTGAACGAGGTCTTTTCCCGAGCAACGCAAATTGATCCGAGCAAGAACCACCCAGCGACAGAATTAGATGCACCACGGATATAGCCCTAAGCCCCGCAGACTCCAGCCTCAGAAGTAGATGCCATACTGAGATGGGAATGAAGAAGAAAACGAAAAACACGAAATCACTATGGGGATGTGCCGAGGAGGAGCACCGTTCGGTCGTTCAACCCTCAGAGACAGCCTCCAAACTTCGAATGCCAAATCCGTTGCGAGCCTCCGAGATTCAGCTGAAGTCCTCGTCCTGCTGCTCTTCTGGTCTTGCTATCCGATGGAAAAGCTTGCTGATTGACGGAGCAGGGAATCCAAGAGGATAATAAGTGGATGCATCGTTCCACGAGGTCGGAAGAGGCGGCATCCCAGCTTTGAATTCGTTGGGAGAAACGGGAAATCCCTGCTGCATGTGTCTCTGGAGTGTCCAGGGACCCAGAGAGGATGTGGAAGCCTGCTGGGCAACAGCTCTAGAAGACTTCTGCGCTGGTGCTTCCAAGCGCGACCGGGAGGCCATCGCGTTTGGAGTGACAGGAACTCTGTGCGGCTCTGCCCTTCTTCCGCGGTGCAAAGACTTTCTAGTTATCTGCTGAAACTCCGGCAGCGCAACCAGCGAAGCCGATTTCGCAGAGTAGATCGGTGAAACCTCTGCTGCAATTGCAGAGGAACGACCAGGGAGTGTTCGCGCAGACGCTGTCGTGTTCGCACAGCGACCCTTCGATGCATTCTTCTGCGTCTTCGGCTCAATCAGCACCCTTGTACCTTCCAAGGCGGGAGCATAGATGCCCCCCGTCAGCGGGGTTTGGCCGCACGTGGTGCCCTCTTGGTAAGGGTTCGAGGCGCAGGCATCATCCGGATGGCAAAGCCCCGAAGCGCACCAGCAGTGGAAGCTGCCCTTGCAGGTCGCTCCGTTGAAGCAGGCGGCGCGGGTGCAGTCGTGGACGTTTCCTCCGCAGTCCTAATCCGTTCAGCAATTGACGCATATGCAAGAGAGGGTCCTCCTGCGGCATCTGTAGTGAACTGACTCGTGCGCGTGCATGTGTAGTTGTTCCAGGAGGAATGGCACGTCGCTCCGTTCCGGCACGGGTGGGACGCGCAGAGGTCGCGCAGCTCGCGGAAATCTCCTCGGTAGACGGTAGAGCGGGAGCACAAGAACATGCTGATTTCCACCGGTGTTCAGGAGCCCCCGTTCAGGCAGGGACTTGAATCACAGGCACTGGGAACCCACATTCCACACAGAGACGCTCCATACCCCAGAAGGCAGGAGCAGGAGAATCGCGGCTGAGAACTCGGGGGCAAGAGGACGTCGCATGTCCCTCCGTTTTGGCACTTGGGTCTATAGCAAGGGTTCAGGTGTTCGCAATACTCTCCGACAAACATCGAGGTGCATCTGCAGAAGCAGTCGTTCTCGGACTCCCGGACGCAGATCCCTACATTCCTGCAAGGGTTGGGCGAGCAGGCTGCGAAGGTCCTTACCTTCGCAGCCTGTAGGCAAAGCGACGAAGTGCCACCACCACAAAAGCAAGGCGGCGCGGGACCGGTGGCGGCGGCGACTGCACTTCCTCCTTGGTCCGAACGCAGAGCACCACGAGCGGCTACCCACCACGTGCATCAGCTGCGTGCAAACGGCTGAATCATGACCCACTGAGGCCACGACGCGTGATCACTGCATTTTCGTTAATGGAGCTCGCTGGTCCTAGCTGGAAGTGGAGGAGTAAGCACAATGCCGCAGCACTGTACGCATTTATTAGCCTTCCGCCCATCATATCTCCTGACCGCTGTGCCCTTGGCATGGCAGCAGCCGAACACACTGCGTGCCTTCCTAAAGTGAATTTATTGCGTAATTATTTGTTTAATTAAATAGACGTTCCGGCTGCGTTACCCCGGGCTCGGATGGATAATGAGCGTTGTGCAGCTTCCTTTCCGCAGTGATTGCATCCTCAAAGGGTGAGGAGAAGGGCCGTGCTTGGTTCCTCTTCGACGTGAGCCCAAGGAACCCTCGAGTGAGCGGCCCACAAAATCGTCCTGTCCTCGACCGCACCTCCCCTTGTAGATTCAAGTATCCCTGCGATTCAAATCCCTTATTCCATAGAATCTGAGAATCTTCCCGGCTGCCTAGGAATCACTTTTGCACCGGGCCCACGTGGGATGCCTCTCAGGATGATTCCTCATAGCAAAGACGGAAACCTCAGTGGGGACCTCAGTAGCGTGGTTGCCATTGCGAACCGTCATGCTGCAGCGCCTATAAATTCCTTCCAAGCTGACGTGCATGGGGGGAGAGAAAAATGGAAAAGCAGGGATGCTTTTTCATCCCGGACGATTGGGAATCCAGCAGATCGAGATCAGGAAGCATCTTACATAATTCGAGCAATTAATGACGAATGGAATGGTTTCTGCATTCATCTTGTCTGCGATCGCGCCGTTTGTTCATGAGCGGCACTCACACGCTAGGGAGCGACCACTGAGAGTCTCTGCTCGTCCGGCTCATTTTATTCTTTCCGCAAAGATCTCTGTCTTCACTCCCTCTTAATGGAACAGAGACTCTGTGCATTCCGTGCATTAGCAATGTGATTTGCTGAATGAATGCCCGCGTTAGAGGCGTGTGGCTCTTTATCACCCGGTTGCTCCAGGACGTTCATCTTCAAAAAAGAACAAACCATCTGGGAACGGAGTTCCCAGGCCACGTGGCTGCGGTTTCTGCGCGCGGCTCCAAGCCCTGCAGGTTCGAATCCCGTCCGGGGAAGGATGACACCGAGAAATGGGGGATACGTCCTCCGTTTCAATTTCTCCCCGCAGGATGGCGCTGGTTGGCCTACTCGGGTGTGGCGCTGAAGGATTCCAGGAACTATCGGATGCGCCATTGGCTGGCCGGGATTGGAAGACCACCTTCCGGGGTCCCCTTCAGAACATCAAGGAACCCTTCGGAGTTCCTCCCTCCGGTTGCGAAAATGGAACCGTCCATCGCGTATCACGAAACTGGTTGATATCCTCTTTTCGGGGGTAGCCTCCTTCCCCGAGTTCTAAGAAGCGCGCGACTCCCTTCGGAGAAGTTGGAAAGTATCCCTTCGAGGTTCTCTTCAGGAGAGGAGGGAACAAGGAGAGAGATTCCTTCGCAGGTTCCTAACAAAGAAGAAATTCAGGAGAAGCCCTACAAACTGGGAGTCCCTCCAGAAACAACCAGGGTGAAGGTTCCCTACCAAGCGTAACCCATGGACAACTCGGGAGCTGGTGGACACCACGATCCCGAGTGATTTACTAAGAGGACTGGGGAGAGCTGTTAGAAATTCCTCCGGAGGGAGTACAGTGGTCCCCAGCTTGCTGGAGCATTTACCTACAGTGGCAGGGGTAGGCGACCCTGCTGTTGCACCGGGGTCTCCCTTGCAAGCGCCTACCAACACCACTGGACCCAGGGAAGTGCGAGCTCCAGCTGCAGAAGGCGCGAAGAAAGAGAGTCCTTCTTGCACCTGCTCGTGGATTGTGTTGCCCTCCGTCCCATGTGGATACGCTTTGCCGCGACCCTACGGATCCCCGAAGGCAACCCCAGAGACGCACGTCAGCGTCATTCTATGTTTCGTATAAGATTGGAGTAGCTTTAGCTCCTTATCGCGTTTCCAGCGCAATTTGCGCAAACAGTGCGCCCATCCACTATCGGCTTATGGTTAGAGTCTCTTTTCCCACTCTTTCACACCATCTTCGCCGTATATCTTTATTAACCTAATAGCAGCATTCCTGTCAGACATACTCTCTGTTTTCGGATGCTCTGCCGCACCATTTTTTGGTAGAACTTTTGTCTTGATATCATATTCCTTACACAATTTATAAAGTTTGTGCCTGTCGTATGCCCTATCTGCATATAGTGCTTTTATGGTGTGCTGAGAGTTCAAGCAAATCGCAAGCTCCATAGTGATCAGAGTAGACGCCGTCACTGTATTTTGCAGCTATAACTTTTTCATCATTTATGTTCAACATTACACTCAGCCTCCTTACCTGCTCATAACCGCGATACTTTCTATCTTCGCTATTTTCCTTGCTGTGGCCAGGAGTGTCGTTATAAATGCTGATACTTGTGCTGTCTATGGCAATTTCGATATCTTCCATGTTGCTTTTGTCAGCTCTACAATCATTGATATTAAGTTTGTTAGATCTCCTTGAAGCTTGTGAATAGCTAATGACTGCCAAATTTTTTCCTATTTGCTGCAAATATCCTTGTATAAATCCGGCTGTTTGTCTCAATCCAATTCTAAAGAGATTGGCGATTATTTGCACTGAAATCACGACTTTATCTCTATAAATGTAGTTACCACCTTGTATTTTTGGATTACTGCCGTACCAATTTTCGATAGCCTGATTAATGCAGTGAAAAGTATTTCCTCTTTCCTGGAGAAATTTGTTATATTCTTGTCGATTACTGACTTTCACATTTTCTGTGGCATATTTTTTCTTTAGTAGTTAAATGGCCACTTTATAATGAATTTTGTCAGTAACCGCTAGGTTTTTTAGTTGCCATGCAACAAACCCATTCCAGTGTCAAGCACCGGAATGGCAAGAAAAAGAGATACTGGAGTGGCAGGAGACTAATACGGAAAATATAAACTTTTTGAAATTCATTGAGTTATGCTTTAAAACGGTGATGCCGGAGGGTGGGTATAACGACCATCAATATATGAGAGTCGTGGCAGACAGGCCAGAAGCGGCAAGTGCCGGTGAAGTGAGGCGCGTAATATTCAATGTGCCTCCGCGCTCGATGAAGTCCATGTGCCTCAGGGTTGCATGGCCCCCATGGATATTGGGAAATCCGCCAACTGCGAGAAGAATAGTCTCGAGCTATTCCCGGCGACTTAGAGAAAAGCACTCTCTCGAAACAAGGTGCATAATGCAGCCTAGTTGCTATAAGGAGTTATTTCCGTAGGTAGAACTATCCAAAGAGCAAAATACTAATACCAAATTTCACTGGTAATAGGACAAATTAAAAAGATGCTGCCTTGCGCATAACTAGGGAGCATAAGGAAATTTGTAATATGTCCTATTTGTCTTCCCAATAATAAAGGTTGGTATAAATATAAGTTTCAAACAGTGCAGAGAGGATATAGAATTGCAACATCTGTTGGAGGGACATTGACCGGTGAAGGCGGTGATTTCATCATTGTGGATGATCCGCTGAGCTCCACTCAAGCATTGAGCGAAACGCTTAGAAAGCGTGCTACAAACTGGTTCGACCGGACTTTAGTAAGCAGGCTCAGGAAAAAGGGAGTAATTATTCCTGTGATGAACAGACTCCACCTGGAGGACTTGACCGGACACCTTCTCTCTAAGCCAAAAAAATATATGGCACTATATTTGCTTACCTATGATTTCTGAAAATAAGGAAGTTCAATCAAAACTCCTGTTCCTGTCGTCCAAGTAACTGCAAATGGGTACACTAGGTGGGTGCATAATAAACCAGCGTCATGTGCTGGACCTGCTATACTCAAGAGAAGAAGATATCCCACAGATGGAGGAAGAGAAGGAGTTGAGACGATAAAGGCTGAACTTGGGAGTTATGCTTTTGCTGCTCAATATCAACAAAACCCTCTGCCGCTTTCAAGTGGTATAATCAAACCAGAGTGGTTGAAGCGCTATAGAAATTTTCCTGATGATCTCTCGCATGTAACCCAGAGCTGGGATACTGCGGTTTCAACAGCAACGCCAGCAACTTTAGCGTGGGCACTACCTGGGCAAAGGTAGGTAATAAATTCTATTTACTCGACGTGTATCGTGCAAAGCTTGAGTATCCAAAACTTCAAGAGCAAGTTCTGCCACTGGCTGCAAGATGGGCACCACACGCAATTTTAATCGAAGCCAAAACAAGCGGTCAGCAATTGGTGCAAGAGCTGAAGACAAGCAGTGATTTGCACGTTGTTGAAATAGTACCACATGATGATAAACTCGCTCGATTCTACCAGATTGCCCCGACTATAGAGTCTGGAAAAGTTTTTCTGCCGCACCAGGCGATATGGCTCAATGATTCTGAGTATGAGATTTTAATGTTTCCAGAAGCAAATCACAATGACCAAGTCGATAGCACCGTGCAATATATGCAATGGATAAGAGGAAGTATCTCTCGGGTTGCAGCTATACGAATATTGTAATTTGAGCCTGCCAGAAGGATGTCATCCCAGTGTCGGCTACTTGGATGACATCGTCTATTATGTAACCAAATTACAATACCGCAATAAAGTTAGCTATAGCAATTTTGCCTGTGTTCTGCTGCACGACTGCACTTTAAGAGCACATCTTTGCTATGTTGAAAAAGCTATACAGCAACTCCTACATACTGCCATGCAGTACAGAAAACACTGGCTAAGGTACTTGTTGGAGTAGGTCCGCTTAACCGCTACATCTTGGACAACCGAAGTCTACGCAAACTAAACCTTATCACCAGGTTTAACAAATAAGTGGTCTAGCACTATCAATTTTCTAGGTTTATCTTCGGTATGTGCTACCACCCAAGTCCCATGGCTCTCATGATCAACAATTTCTACTGGTATAAATACTACATAACCATCGTCATCAACAGTCTTTATCCCAAGAAAACCCTCATCACTTAAGTTCAGAGCTGAAGAGGGAATTTTATATGCAAAAGGTTTGCATATAAAATTTTAAAGCGCCTCTTCCTGCGCGACGCCCTCACGCCGGCCGCGTCCCTAGCAGCCTCGTGGGCAGCAGAATGCTGCTGCCCACGAGGTGGGATCGTGGCTGCATGGAAGAGCGCCTAAGGAGGCCAGAACGACAGGGACGCCATTTGTTCTGCTATCCTCGTCATGAGGGCAGCGACAAGATGGCCCCATCTGGGAACCATAAAACAGGGACTTGCCGGAATCCTTACAAGGATGCAGCTTCCTCAAGGGTATTCAGCTGGAGGGTGCTCTAGCACACGGTGATCCCTTCCCGAACCCCCCGTTTTTTTGAGTGTATGTTTTATTTTATTTTTTTCTTTTTGTTTGTCTCCCCTTCCCCTGTGCTGGAGAGGCAAACCCACTGGCCTGCCTGCCGGTTCCCGGCAGGTTTCTTCTCGGAAGATACAACAGATAGTGCAAGCTCAGAACCGGCTACCACTTGTCTGACTGGACGTAAGTTGCAAATTAACAAGTTACCCCATCCCAAGTATGTAGGGATCTTGCAGTTGATGAGACCGCGGCTCCTGGAGGGGAGCCCGGAGAGTGAACTTCCAATTCCGGTCAGTAAACGGGGAAGTTCGGAGGTTTCTGGATTTCACCAGCGTTGCAGAAAGAGAGTCAGAAGCGGAAATTGCATGAGATTTTCCTACTGATGATTTCACGAGGCGGCTGAGGTCTGAGTCTCCAAAGGGAAGCACGCCGCTTGTGCCTTACAAGGAAAGAAGGATAGGATTGACGAGGAGAGACAAGGATGAGCACTCTACTCAGTTTTCCCATGAAGCTCACCTTCGAGTCACGCAATTTTCCGGAGATCTGCGTGGCTCGAAGATGCCACTTTGCTTCCAGGAGGACTCTCGAGTCTTTCCTAACTAAGAGGATGCATCCTTCTTTGCATGCTTATTTCATAAGTCAGAGGTTTCAAGATGGTCAGATACCAGCTTACATTCACAACCAGAAGCGATGCCAGCATTGAGTCCGTGAGCCGGGGCGAAATTGTCCAAGTTCCAAGTGAAGTGCGTTCTTCTGCTGCTGGGTTCAGGTGTCGCAGATGCCTCCAACGACTGGCGTGGATTTGAAGTTGATCCTCTGGGTTCTTCAAAGGATTAAGGAGGCAGTTCCCTCCGAGGTTCCCCTCCGGTTGTGAAAAGGGAAGCGTCCCTCCCCTAGGGGTTAAGATTCTCCATCGGGTACCAGGGAGCTGGTCGGGACCTCTCCAGAGTGTGAAGTGCACTGCTCCATTCGGGGTGCGACCCTTCAGAGATTGGGAAGCGTCCCTTTGGGTTTCCCTTCGGAGGAGAACCAACATGGAACGGTTCCCTTGCGGGCTTCCTCCGGGGAAGAAATTCCCCGAGAGGATTCTTTCCAGTTTCCCTATGGAAAAGAAATAAGGAATGGTCTCTCCGGAGAGGATAGGGAAGAGGTTCACTTCGAGGATTCCTCGAGAGACAAACTGGGTCTAGGATTCCCTCTCAAGAGTAACGGAAAAGGACAGTGGACACGGACATTCTGGTGGCTAAAGAACCGCCGTTAGCCTGGAGGCTCATGAGGTTCTTTAAGCACTCAGCGGACCAGGAAATAAAAGAAAAAAGAAAACCAGGATGCACATCCAGTATATTTTCTGGACATGCTCTTCAAATCATCAGAAGTGCTGGTGGTTAACATCGCCTGCAGAATTCTCCTTTAGAAACTGCGCCTTCGAGTTCATTGGAAGGAACGACGGTGCTAACCTGAAACCGTAGCAAAATTGTTACGGGAAATGAATGAAAGTATCTGGATGAAAGTGCCTTCTCTGCGTCGCGGTTGAGAACATCCTGTTTATTCTGTACCGACAGGTCCTGAGTGAGATTTTTTTTTTAGATGTGTCTTCAAGATCACTGTTGGATTTACTGGGAGAGGGCTGCACGGGGGAATCGAGACTGTCTCTGTCAAAGCTCCCTCCAATCATCTAAGAAACTATGCCCAGTTCAGTAACACAAGAGCAAGAAATGTTTACGGCAGAAAAAGATGCGTTTCTTCTCAGGATGCAGGTTTGAAGACGAAGCATTCCATTTCAGGGTTGATGTGAGTTTGCTGAAGTCGACGACTATCGATGCTGCTGCTGTTAGGGGAGAAATCTTGCAGTGAAGCCCATGTAGTTTGAGAAATCGCACCAAAACATGACTGGTTACTTGGATCCCCTCATAGGAAGTCCCAGCATCCCCTTAATCCTCCAAAGTCAGAATTTAGCTAGTCGGTATTCACTCTGATTTGGACAAAAGCTTCAGACTTCTGAGAAGAAAGTCATTTAGTCCAAGAGACCTCTTAAAGACAGAAACTGGGGAAGTAAAGGTCCGAGTTGCAATCAAAGCACCGCCTGAACATTCACGTGGATGCTGAAACTGATAAACGCGAGCTCTGATCTCCGAATCAGGCAGTGGCTCTTTTCTACGGAATTGGATTAGAAACAAGCAGGTTGAGTATGAAGTTCGTGAAATCTCATTCCAGAAGATACATGCAGCATTTTCGCTGCAAGTATCTTACTGTCATTCTTATAGCTATTATTATGGCTCGCTGCCTCAATGAGAGTCTCTTCTCGTAGAAGGATTGCAGATCATCTATTCGGTGTGCTAAGATTCCTTCCGTGGTAAAGCGCGCTTAGGTTCGAAAGCGCTTGGCCGCACCACCCTTTGGAAAAACTCCGCCCATTTTGTTCTATCCAAGAGGAACTCTGTTTGTCCGAGAGTCTATTTGCATTCATTTCGGTTTGAATTTCGGAATCGGCCTCTCACAGATTCCGTATGCTGACTTCACTTTTCTCCTTCACCATTTCTGATTGGACCTTATTCTCATCCAAGGCAAGCGGAGATATCAGAAGTATCCGGTTGATAGGCAGACAAGCCTCCAGAGGGATAGGTGCCACATGGGAGTTTGATGGGGGTGTCCCGAGAATACGCATTGGGGAGACGGTGTTCGACGCTATCATGAGAAATAAGCTAGCCTCTACCATTAGAGCTGCCCAGAGTGAACAAGCCATCCTGACCAAGGGAAAGCCATGAAGTGCTGTGGGCTCCATCGAGTTTCTGGTTACTTCATAGATTCAAGAGATTATATCAAGACTAAACATAATTCCCATTCGAGGAGTACCACGCCGGAGGGAAGAGGAACGTTCATGCCGTAGCTGTTTATCATGGGAAGAAACTCTGACATACATATGGAATCATTGCATGAGGCATTCGACCATCTACACAGTTAGGCATGATGCAAGAGTGAAACAACTGAAGAACGAGGTTGCATCAACTGCAGTGGATGGAACGTAGTCGCGAACAACCAACGTGCACTGGACATTGAATTGACACTTAGACCACGCCTCGTCTTGTCAAAAGGAAACAGAATGACAATTATAGACGTCATATGCTCTTTTGAAAACAGAGAGGAGGCTTTTTATAATGCAAGATTACAAGAAGAAGAAGAAAAATATCAAGAGATTGCCTCCCAACTAGCACAGAGAGGTTTCCAATTGAAAGTTCATGCCATAGCTGTAGGATCGCTTGGAGCACGGGACCCCAAAAGTGATGGAGTCCTTCGAGATCTTAGCATTCCCAGATCTGCTGGAAGATGATGGAGCTAATGGTTGTAGCCTGTATCAGTCACAGTCGAGGCATTTATTGGACGCATCGATTGGGTCAACGGCTGGACGACAGGATGCAAAAATTTTTGATGGAAGGGGAGAGCTGAAGCAGCAGTTGAATAGCTACGCTTACTAAGACACAATTATAAAACAGCAGTATGAGGCTAGAGATGGAAAGGGAATCTTTACGATAAAGCTGGCTTAAGACCTCCCGTTTCTGCGTGAATTTACACTTCTGAAAATGATCTCCATTCACTGTGGGAATTTCTGAAATCACGTTGACGTGCAATCTGAAATTAACATGTGTCTTTGAAAGCAACACACCATAGTGGCAACCAGATTCTTTACCCTCTATCCTCTAGTGATTGATCAAAGCTCTTAGATAATGCACTTCAGGATGTAGGAGACCCTGAAAACTTTTACTCGCAAGCGGCAATGCGTCCATCACTCTCTCCGAAGAGCATTCAGTTCAACTAATTCTATGTTAAGGAACTTAATATGGAATTAATGTTTCCAGGTGAGGCGAGAGCGGAGCCAAGGACGACGGGCGAGGTTGGCGGCAGCTGAGGAATGTCCCGAAGGGCTGTCAGTCCAGCCCTCGAACAAGTGATGTCTCCCCGAGCTGCGAGGAAGCTCCGGAGGCTATCCATCGACCTGGAGTTGAGCCGAAGACATCGGGGATGAGCCGACGACGGTACAACACAGTGTTGCTGCTGCGGCCGGAAAAACACACAAAAAGGAACTGAGCATCAAGCTGAATCTTGTGAATTACCAAGATATCGCTAGACGTAAAGTCAAAAAATTCTAGTGCAACATCTGCAGCTCAAGTTGGGGTGTTGAAGAGAATTTCCGACATGGGTATTCAGCTGGAGCAAAATCAAAGACGCGACAGCAAGATACGAATCGACCGGCAAACTTTGCAAGACGAATCCTCAAATTACAGGTTGATCTGTTGAGCAAACAGTCCTCAAAGAGGGATGCCTTTCGATTCCAGAGCAAAATCATGAAACCAGACACCCCAAATATGAACTCTTAGCTGGTTTGCTCTTGTTTATGGCAATCCCGATATTTTGCACAATTGTTTCCTTCCGATTTCCGAGTTGTTCCTTATGGAACAGTAGAGTTTTAACAACAGAGTCATTTGGAGAGCTCGCAATTTTCTCCTTACACCTTTGAAGGGCCAATGAAGCCTTCCTGATTTCCAAAGTACCATTTACACAAATGCTTCTACCCAAAGAGTCCTCCACGGAACACTGAGATTCGCAACTTTCCAAGAACTGTGTGAGTATTTTCACGGAATTACTCCATTTTATTTAAATTTCATTTGTCTGTTGCCCCACACCCAATGTTTCACATTCTTTTCGAAGATACTGGAACGCTGGAAAGATGGATTTGGAAATGTGAGCAAGAAAAATGTCCAGCTTCTGGAGACAAAAGTACCACGATTGTTATACGAATTTGAGAAAAATTGCATGTGCAAAACTCGTAGCTAAGAAATGTGGCCACCCTGGCTAAGGAAAACGGCTGGATGGTCTGCAGCCCCGCCAACTCCACCGCATAACCAAAAAAATAAACAAAAAATGAAACAATTCAGTCACATGGAAAGGTGTTTTCGAAAATTTCGCTCTACGTCTTTCTGCAACACCTTTATATAAATTTCATTGATTTTTATGAGTACATGTTAATAGCCGCGTCTCAGATAAAAGGCACGTGGCGTTGCACTTTTTCTGTCCCGTTCTCCCAAAGTCCCATAGGCCAGCATGGCATCTTCCATTTCGGACTTCCGGGAATCGAAACTGCCGAGGTATACGTTCAACCTATGGTGCTCGATTCCCAAGGTTGAGGTTCCTTCACGTGCCACTTCTGAAACGGCTGAACTGTCAAACATTCTGTGCATTCAAGAGAATCCGCTCCTGCGATGAAGTACCGCGTGCCAATTTTGAGAAAAGCTTCGGATGTTTCTCGACTCGCAGAACTTCTTGAGAGCAAGTCCGTGTTTTGAAGGAATGCACAGCTCTGAAGTTCAGTGTCTAGCTAATGCAATATCTAATCCTCTACGCGTAATGAAGGTAAGGAAGTTAAGCTGCTAACTAACTGAATTTTTTTTTTTTTGAGACAAGCGAGTCCCAAGCCGAGATGAGAAAACGTATTCCGACGAGAAGGAGAATTAAAACTCAATTATCCACCATCCATTCTCATCTGGGCAAATTTCACGTGAGTGCCGGACGTGCTATCAGCTTCAGAGAATGCCAGTCGAGAAAGGAAAAATTCATCCTGGTGGATGGAGGATTTTAAAGAAAGCAAACAGGGCTTGCTTCTCGATACTGCTCATTAAGTATTTTATCAATTGCTGCGGCTGAGCCGAGGAAGGAACTCAGATCGATAGCAGAATCTTAGAATGAAGGAAAGCAAGCGCGAGAGCATGGTGCGACCTACGGAATGCACAGTTCCCTATGAAATCAGGAAGAATTTTCGATGCGCGGAAATGCGGGGAAACAAAGCTGGTTTGAAGCATCTTCCCAGTTCTATCGGAGCACTAGTGAGATCTCATCAAATGTACCCGTTCGGAATCAGTTAGTCATAAGCTTGGTATAATTCATTGGTATAATTCGCATCTAATGTGAAGAACGACGCTGATCTTGCGGCACTTTGATTTAAATGAAGAGTAAATGAGCAGTCGTGTTCCTGCAGATGTCGATCGACTCGATGTGCGTAAGCTCAAATTGTCCATCACCAGCTCTGGATATCAAAAGAGCGAAAACTAGCGGCTGGAGCACGGAACAACAGATCTTGGATGCAAACGAAGCACGGAAGTTCAGGTGGAAGCTGGATTTGCTGCTTTCGAGGACCAATTAAATGTGCATAACTCTTGCCTCCAGTCGGATGATGGCTTGAGTTAGCTCCATGATATGCGTTGACTGAAAACGGAATGTGCGTGCATATCGAGCGAAAGGCACAGATCCCACAAATTTAGCATTTTTTAGAATTATTTTGAACATTACTCTTTTTTTTTTTTTTTTTTTTTTTATTTCGGAACACCCTACGGAATGAATGCAGTGCCCCGTTCTTTTTTTTTTTCTTTAAACGCTTTTATGCTTTCTGAGAAAACTCTTCCCTTATGCGCAGTCCATCGTGGCATTTCTTTTTAGATTTCTGGTCCACCTGCTGCTTATGAAATCCTGACTTCAAATCTTGGAGCAAATCAAGGAAGCACAAATTTCGATTTCGGTTTTTGAACCATACTGTCGTTCTCACACAAAAATCAGTTAATCCAAGGTCTGAAATTCCGCCAATACGATTACTTTTGCGGGAAAAAGTAGGGTGGAGAAATACTCATGAACTTTTAATTAAATAGCATAACATCTTCATTCAAAGGTTCTTTCTTTCCAGAAAATTATGAAATCGAGAGATGCTTTGCTTTACAAATTCTTCCGATCTTCTTGGTTGTTCATTTGCTTTCTCACAAGGAGTGGATCCTTCATGCCTTAAGCAAGAAAATAGGGCTACCAGAGGAATTTCATCTCACTAAGAACGACGCCACACTTTTAGAACAACCTGGGTACGATAGTTTTTGACATCCGCAGACGTATCTTGTGTACGACCAGAGGAATCCCTCCTGTGCTGACAACTGTCATGCAGACGTCCACTAGTTCGACATCTATCAGTTCAATAGCAATTGCCAAAGAAATGGTCAAGAAGCACCAGTTTTAGTTTCTGAATGGAGATTTCTCGTGGAGAGGCACTAGATAAAATACCTTCTACAGACTCAGTGGCACTGGTTGTTTGTCTTGCGCCTACTGAACATACAACGGACATCTACGCGTTCGCGTGCTGGCGGTCTGGGAGGAGATGGGTTTCTTTTGACTGTTTGCAATGATGTCTGAAAAATGATGGTTTTTTTTTTCTAAAGGGGGGGGGGGGGCATTCTTGGCCCTACAAGGATTATTCCTGCCCAACTGGAAGGTAAAGCACATTCTAGATCATCTTTCAGTCTCTCATGCCTCCAACATCTCTATCATAACTGATAGCGACTGTTAATTTTCTCGCAAGAGAATCTCTTACGAAAGTCATGCAAATACATCCTTTCTCTTTCTCTCCCTTCTTTCTAAAAATCGAGATTCTTCATTTTTCAAAGAATTACAGCCTCATTTCCTCTGGTGTCCATCACCGCGACAGCAGGGGAGTCTGAAAGTTATTCTGACAAAAGTATCGAGCGATTTCGCCAGAAAATCTGAATCGCGCGAATTTTTCCTCAAGCTTCCGGTTCTGAAGAGCAATGACTTTCCTACGAAATGGGCAGGAACTTTCCCATATGATCCTTCTAGTGACATCTGACTTAAGGAAGCTTCAGCCTAGTCCGCGTTCGTCCGTTTGAACCCTTAAAGAGGTACCTGGAAATACCCTCATACTGAGTTGGAGCTGCAGTTTGCAGCTCGAAGTTGTTTACGGGAATAAACTCGAAAACGTTTCCACTGTGGCCTCATGTGGCTGATGAATCGTTCGAATTCTGCGGAAGAAAAAAAAAAAAAAGATTGACCATGCTGAGAACTAATGCAACAACTTGCACTTGATTACGCTGTGACATTGCAATTCGATGCGCGAATTACATGAGAAAGCAGCTCTTACACGAGCCATCCTGGAGAAGAACATGGTTTCACTTAGCAACTCCTATTATCATCCGTGAGCAAGCATCCGCTTGACAAGCCTTAGCGGCTAATTCATCTGTGGTGAAGCAGTCTCTCGGGATCTCAAGTACACGTCTGGATCAAAAAGATCTGGTGAGGCGAGCGCCGGAATTTCCGTTTCTAAGGATCGCTTTCAGGGATCGAATCACTCGAAAGGCATCTTCTGTCTAATGTGGCACGACTTTCCTGGATCCGCGATCGCCTTCTTCTTGCAAGTTCGGTTATGCCAGAGTCCACTCAATCTTTTAAAAAGGGTCCTTTCAAAGCATCGTCGAAACTTGCGCTCTAGTACTGAATCCGCCTGCAATTTTCGATCTCTCTTCCGATTGACAGCCTCAGAGATAACTAGGAATTTTGGAGGACTCGCATCTTGCGATCAGTGTTCCTGAATTCTAATAAAAAATGAAGTTTTCTTCTGGGACATCACCGTAACGATAAATCCCGCAATTGGATTCGATGAGGGGAAAGTCTTGTTAAGGGGTGAACTGGAAGATTAATGAAATAATAAATATGAATGCATAATGATACTAAATTCTCCTGACCACCGTCTGATTTTGTATCAAGTCGACTTATTAAGAGCAACTCTAAAATTGCAAGGGCGATCGCCCGATAGTATCACTTTCTTACAAGCCTGTCATCACCTCGGTGGCAAAAGATAAGGTAAAGCAGGTGGTCCATGATATCGTTCTGCAAGGAAACTCAGGCAAGTTTGTTGTGTCTTTTAAAAGTATAGATGGAACGGTCAAGAATCGAGAATGAGACCAATCTTGCCTGAGGCAAACTGAGATAGCAAAAGTGTCAAGTCACCTCTGAGCAAGCTGCGCGGAAGCAACGAAGCGTTCGAAGAGAGCCTTCATCCAGGGATAGAGCTCTGACTTGTGCTTTGGAGCAAAGGTTCGCACCCACAGATCTCAAAGTTCTGTTTTCTACTATACGTTCAATAGGTAAATAATGGGTTCAAGTATAGGAGGCGATGCTTGGTATTCTTGGTGTTCCAGAGGAGGAGGAGTACTTGGTCTCATCTTTGCAATCTAAAGAAACCACGGGCATTCCATCCTGCTGATGTCACGTTGGAGCAGATAATTTTGACAACTGCCGCAGTCTGCTCTCTACTGGAGGCAGTCCATGACCTTGCCCTTGGATTTCTGGAACACAAGCCTGCTGCCATATTATTATTCACAATTGATTTTTACAATGCTTGTTAATGGGTGTGGGGGGTGGAATATAAACAAGCGGCGGTATGGATTTTTCCACCATCTCCTCATGTATGTGGCCATTCTTTCCATCTGGACATTAGGTGGAGGCTATCATTCCCTAGGAGATGTCCATCACCGCCGGTTACCCGACTGGTTCTTCCAGTATATGCCTCGCGAGTGATGGTTGCTTGAACATACTCTCTCTTTCCTGGGTCGCTTCGCCTGGCTCCTGGAACACGTTCCTTGCTGTTCTCCAGGTTTCCGAAGATCCCACGAAAAGTTCTCGTGATGATTCAGGCACTTCGTTAGCGACGAAACGAATAGCCTGTCCACTTTTGCCTTTCTTCAGCTTTGAATCTTCCTAAGCACTTGTAGGATCAGAATAGCCAGAAAAAACGTGAAGATCTGCTTCCTCCTCGATGCATTGAACTAATTTATTTTGAGAGAAAGCACATGTACAGGAGCAAGGAAGCAATCTAGTCATCCAAAGTACTTCCGGTAAAGAGTTCAATGGTGCACTGGTCCGGAGATCCTCCGACACGTAGCAAACAATGTTCCCTTGAAAGATGGTGTTCTTTTAAACGTCAGAAATTATTAGATCAGGTTCAAAGGTGCAGCATGGCAAAGACAGTTCTGGAATGAGGTAGCCTCTGAGTCTCAGCTGTTCTTTCCGAGCTAAGCAGAATCCAAAGACGAAGTCACAGTACATTCGGTTCTTCTTGGCTGCTACCTCGGAGTCGTGGTGAGAAATGTCCGATGGAACGTCATGAGAAAGGGTCCTAAGGGCATCTGTAAGTAATTAGCGAAAACTCAGCTACTAGTAAGTGGCACGCGCGGGGCTATCGACTTGACATCGCACAATCTGAAGAGGACGCCCATCCGCGTAGTTGGTTGGTTGGCTTTAGGCAGCGTTTCAAACTAGTCCCCATCTGTGAGATAGGGACCATCGAAGAGTAATTTGAGGAATGTGAGGTGCTGGAGAAGAGTAAGTCTGCACGTGCGATATGCCTTTAGTCTTAGTCGGGAACCTTTGTTCTCTCCAGATTTCAACAGCCTCGGAACAAGTTCTTCTGGGAAATCGGGTAGCCGGCAGGCTCAACTTCAAGACTTGTCTGATACTTTGCAGTTTGCAGTCATCGACGCTACTTTCAACATGGATTCCTTGGAATCAGACAGGCAGACGGAGAAGACAGTAGGACAGATACAGACAAATGCTCGTCCCGCTAGACATCCTCAGGAGTTACCGCTGCGGTCACTTCCGTACCCGTGGTATATCACATAAGCCCAGGTGCCCAATTGAGAGTTCATTTAGAGTTCTAAGAGTTTTTTTGCTATGCTATGCTCGAGAACGTTCGATAGCAGCGCCTGCTTTTGGTCGAGCAAGAGAAGAGCAGCAGTTTTTGGAACGTGGCTTTGAATTAAGAAAAAAATGGACCGAGTTCCAACGGGAGCGGACGAAGGAACGGTCCTTTTTGGTATGAGCACTATCGTTTCTTTTAGTTAATGCTCTTCTTATTGTAATTCCTACGAAGGAAGCAGTCCTTGGGAAGGAGAAATACTATGGGTTAATCATTCATCGACCGGCGATGCTACGGACTTGCTGACTTGCAAGTTTGTTCGAGACTCCCTCATTTTTCAAGTTCGATAACCGAAAAATCAAATTTCAATTCCAATCGTTTCGGATCTCGGATTCGGAAGTTTTTTATACTCATCACAGCAGCGCATTTCATGCTGATGAATTTTTCTGCCTATGAGAACCGATGGATGAATTTTGCAGGAAACGTAAACTCACAGCAATTAAGCGATTCTTTTTTTTTAAAACTTCCTTATTTACAGAAGAGAAGGCAATGCAAGAAGACTTGCGAAGTTGCAAATCCGAAAGGCCGTTACTAAACTGTCTGCGAAACATAAATGCTGGTTGCAATTCGTCTGAAGGTTCCAGCTTGCTGGATCGGTTTCAGCTCACCCATCTGACAGAGAAAGATGCGACCGGCTAAGAATTCGGAGAGACTGTTATGGCGATTGCTTTCGTCCGCCTTCGTGGATCCGTTTTAACTTTTCGTGTTTCTTCACACAAAGTCCGCTGAACGCCGAGAAAGTGGTCAACGTAGGGAAAACGCAGCTCCTTCCTTTGCTTCCTTGAACTCACCGACGTATTTTCCAAACGGTGGGAAACGAATGCGCTTAACAGGACCGGGTTCCCCCAAATGGAATATGGTCTTGCTAAGGATCGAAAAAAATGGAAGGGGAGTTCCAGTAACCAGCAGTCCAGGAAGGAAAAAAAGATAGAAACGTGAAAAAGCTACAGACACAGGAAGAATCGAGGCACTCTAACAAGATAGCTTCTTCATCCCGACTCGAAAGATCAACACTCTTAAGAGCAGAATGTGGAGAGAACTACATTTCCTCCAAACATTTTGTTTATAGAGAATCCACTTATTCATATTCTAAAGATGCGTTGAGTTTCCACTTGCAATAGGACTGCATGTGACTTGACTCTGGAAAACATGCAATCTTTCTGTAATGCCACCTAAGAAGCACGGAGATCACAAACCCCATCGATGCAAGAAGCATTTCTGAAGATAGTTGGAGAAATGATTTTCATCCAAAAAGAAAGGTGTTCTCTTTAGCAAGGGACAATTAGATGCTGTAATAAGTCCCTTTCAATATGCGAAAATACTATTAGCATTTTTCGTGGAACTCTTGTACACTCTCGATTAAGTTCCCATTGGTATATGCTTTTAGCAACTCGATCCACTTGTGTGTGGTATACCATCGTGAAACTCATATAAACACTGAAACTTCTGCATATGGTAAATCATGCATCTCAGCAAAATCCTTCGGGATGATTCTGATAAGAAATCAACAAAAAATCATTCATCGTTTCCTGCATCGGGGAAATAAGTTTGGAAACTTCACTCCTAAGGCAACCTTATCACGAGAGATGCACAACATTCCGGGAGGAATGTCGTAGCTGCAGAGACAATGTATTCCTCCATCTGCTTTTCGCTTAGCACTAATAGAGAAAAAAGAAAAAGAAAAAAAGAAAAATGGAACTCTTTAAAACACGCAGCAACGAAAACAGCCATACAGAGAACTCGGTGCGAAAAATTCAGAATTGAAACTGCATACAAAGCCTGTATAATGTTATTATGTACATGGAGGTCAAGTGGAAAGATGAAAGGGCCAAAAGGAAACAGAGATGCAAAAAATAGAGGTTTGGGCTTGTTAGGTTCTCTAAAATCCCTAGAAGGATAGGAGCACGTGGCGACTAAAGTTTCCTTCGGAGCGACTGCCTAATCTCTTAGCAGTGTTTGTGTGATCCAGTCCCATGAGCGAACTGAATGGGGACACCTGAAAATTAGCTCCAAATTCACTCCGGTTCCCTAACTCCCGTTTCGTGACCCGCCACTTGCCCTGTTGCATGCGTTGTTCGTACGTGTCCAAACGGCCGGACATTCGCCGTCGCTCCAATTTCACGACTGGTCGAATGGACAGCTCACTGCCTCCGCATTCGAATAACTCTTGAGAACACCGTTGTGCGTTACCACTTACTGAAGCCTTCTAGAACACGTATCTGAGGAGATAGGTGGCATTTTATGTACATGCAACTGTGTTTATAAGGCAGGCTGTGGGTCTGTCAATAATGAGGTTAGCAATTGGCAAACGATATGGGATACACCGGAAGCTGGCCTGATCACGTGGTCTGCGTGTCGGATCCAAGATCTGCACTCCTGCACTCCCTTCGTCCCTCTGCGTGACGATGCAGAATTTCTATCCTGCGGATTCGGCAGATCATTCGCCCGCATCAAGCTGCGAGATAGTGAGAAGATACTGAGAAGCTGATCGCTCCCGCTCTTTTGTCCCGCTCCCGTATTAATTTACCGGAACACTGCAAGGTGATTGTGTGAAACATCAAATCTTTCTTTCATCGGATCGTTTCATCTCTTTTTTTTCTTTCTTTCTACCCAGTCGGGGTTCCTGAAGTCACCAATGGAAGCAGCGAAAGATCACGAGACCGTGGCTCTAGCGTACCGCAACGCATAATTTCAGCTGGAAGCTGCGCCGAAGGCATTTCGGTTCCGAACGCCATTCTTTCTTGCCTAGTCTTTGGACGAAAACGTGCGAAAACCGGAGGAAGGGAGAGATACCCCACTTTGCTTCTTCCATCTTTCCCGTTTCATAATACGAACCCGGATTAACATGTGAACAGCTCGTTTGGGGAACCTCCGCTTCTTGGGAAAATATAATTAACCATCTCATGGTAAACAGAATAATGGCATGCGCATATGAAATGATTCCGCTGAGAGCAAAATGGAACTGCTACCATTCTTTGAGGTCCTCTAATTTCATGAAAATGAGCGAATAGAAGAACGCCATGGAAGGGATTCAAACAATTTTCCTGATTCGAAAAAGGGCATGGAGCAGTGATCGATATGGAGGCGAGTGTATCACTCTTAACTGATCATTAGACTCGAAGACAGACAACAGAAGTTTATCTTGAATCTCCCTTCAAATGAAGTGTTCCTCTGTGCCAAGTATTAATGGCAGGAATTTCGAATGGAATGATGGACTGCTGAGTCTTATAAATATTTTGCAGCTTGTAGAGGTGCAGGGTTCGAGATTAGCGATTAAGGAGATAGTAATTGATGACATGCTTTGTGGAGTTCCTGCTTCCCTCTGCAGCGAATGAAAATTTGAAAAGCAACTTTATAGATATTTGATGAGCCCTGAATCAAGAACCAACGAATTCGTCCAGCAACAGCATGGATTCAAGCGCGGGATGCACACCATATGTTGCTACCCAACGCCGATGCCAGAAAGAAAAATAAATCTACGCTCTTCATGCCGCCGCTAAAACTGCTCGCCTCTTTGAAAGCGTGCTGGACCGCAGAGGTGCAATTCTGTTTAATTTTGAATTCTCAGCGGAAGAGGCTCAATAGGCCGAGAGACTTTGGTAAGTGATTTGGAACCGCGGGACGGTCACAAATACGAATCTTTGATGCTGAAGAGCGCGTGGAACAGTGGGAGGAGATGCAATCCCTTCGGAGGATCGTCCTGCAAGGGCATGCGTCGTTTCATCTGGCAAGGGTTGGAATGCGGAAATTCCTTGCCTTTGGTTTCGAATCGTCTTAGGTGGAGGTCCTTTCGAAACTTGAAACTTAAAGGCTGTCAGAAGAAAAAAATAAAGCAATAAAATAACTGCCAGGAGACGACCAAAAAAAGTTCCTCAGCGTTCAATATTAAGCGATCGATTAACTGAAATCGCTTTTAGTCAAACCAGATAAAACTAAAGGCATTATCCTTCCAAATCATGAAAGCGATAAGGAACAGAAACCTCAGATGGGCGCCTACAACGAAATTCTAACATTAATACATGAAAGTGCAAATTAATGATGAAGTAGATTTTTTAAAAGGAGTTCCTAAGGGTTGCAATATTTCTTGTTCTTTCATCGGATGACAACTGCTTTTAGAGACGGTGGGAAACGCAGAACCCATCCATTGCACGACAAATCACTTGAGCTAAACTGACAGAAGTATCTTCTGCATAATCTTCAATCATTGATAACTAGTGATTGATTTTGGTACCGCCTTGTTCTTCTTGTGACTGAACGAGTCACACGCAGAAGCAGGGTGGGTCTTCTTATAGGAGGGTGCTGCATTTTTTCCCCTTGTACATCAGCAGCATTTTTTGGCAAACAGACGAAAGGATGTAGGAGAGGATTCAAAGATAAACATGGGAAAGCAGCCGACTCTTTTGACTGCTGCAACTACAAAGGCTTTCCACTGAAATTCGAAAGTCTTTTTGGGGAAGCTTTGACAAGCTTTGACGAGGCAAGCTTTTTTCAAAAAACAAAAAATTCGAGGCAATTCGAGGTTTACAGCCTCTTTGATTCCAACCTTCCCATTCGCACGCATCACTCTGGAAACGCTGCCCAAAATGCGATATAGAAGTCATCATAAAAATCATTCCTAGCTTTGCTTCATCGATGCATCTTTTCCCGTGACTTTCCCATAAAACTCACACAACTGCACCCTAACATAAAAAAAAAAAAAAAATGATGAATTGGATTTGAAATCTAGCTGTCGTATTTAGATGGCACTTGGGTTCTCAAGCAAACCTTTCTCGCTGGCTCCCTCATAAATGTCCAATTCTATAATACCCTTATTGAATCTGCTTGCACTATCCAATGATAAACGTTCTCACTGCTTTCAGTCTTCGCAGTGTTCGATTCTTTGTCATTTTCTACTCTATTTATTCTATCGGCTGACAAGGTACGCTTGAGCCTCGTTTCGCTGACGTACTGACTACTAGCAATCACGTGACAGCGTGGCAACCAAGTACGTCGTTGATCCGAGAGTGCATGGTGTACCAGTGCACCCAAATTCGAATCCCCATTGCTACATGAGGACTCAAATTTAATCGAACTGGCTGGCTGGAACGAATTAGAAGAGCCAATTACCACCATCACTTACGTTTTTGTGCTGAATATTCAGACTGAAAAGGGTCGTTTTGGGAGTCACTAGAGGAGGTGAAAAGGCACTCAAAGGAAGGCACGTTTGATGTGTAGCCGAGCATGAAATTCGTGCAGTCAAAAAGAAACTCCGGCAAAGGACCAGAAGCCAAGAAATCTTGCATCGCAATGACAGCTTCTGGCTGAAAAAGAGAAACAATAAGCTTAAACGATGAGGAAAGTTACAGAGATCACAAAATCGTTTCCATTCTCGTGGCCGAAGTGGGGTTGGTGAGACGAACATGGCAATTGGCAGTCTATACAGAAATAGTATTCCGTGCCTCACCTATTCCTCTCATCTTCGCAGGCAATCTGAAAGCCGGTTAGCTCTTTGCTTAGATGGGATTCGGCGCAAGGACGATCAAAGAATGTGGTCATGAGGGTGGTCCCTCATGTGCACGACGGAGAACACGGGAAGGATGCAAGCGAAGAAGGACCAGGAATTCGCCGGAGAACGTGAAAAGCCGAAACATAGCAGCTCCAGTTGAGTTCGATGGTCTCGTGAGAGCGAGCAGGGAAGCTCGGATCCATGGAACTGATTCGAGATGTGGAATGAGCCCACTGATTTTCCTCAGCTTCTAAAAACAGTTTTCTCATTTTCTTAGGACGAACGAGGTCTTTCTTCCCTCATCTCAGGAGAGTTTTCTGCAAATCTCTACTATCTGTCCATCTTTAAAAATCTCCTTTTTGTAATTAGAAAATATTTTTCTAGTTCCGTATCAGTAGTGTAGTTGCTGTAAGCTCACAATGTCACAGTTCCAGTTTTTTTTCCAGAGGAGGAGTCTCAACCCGAGAAATACTGGACAGAAAGCAGAAGTAAAATTGAAAAGCGTGTATTTTCTTTTTTTGATTGATAGAGAAATGACTTGTTTTTGCAAACTCTTTCGCAAGCCGGTGCACTTATGCTTAATATCTGTCATGCGCAAGTGCTCCCTCAGTTGTTCGGTAGGTCCAAATTATTGACTTCTCTTCAGTCACACATCTGCAAGCTTTAGGAGTCTCGAAAGGAATTAATTAGAACGAATCTCCGCTTTCGGCAAGGAATCTACGCCTCCGCGTCCTCTTCCGACCGCATCAAGCGTCAACCTCACTGTTGGCCTCTTAGCCACAGTCATTCATCCTCAAGTCAGCCTCTTCTGTGTGTCTTGAACCTGGGCACAAGAGATGAGCTGATCGCTTGGATCACTAACATTATCGTAAGCAGCATTGATTACAATCAGCACTGTTTGTAATGCATTTTTTAAATCTACTTTAACTATTCATTAGTGAGAGTATAATATGTACTGACCATAGAGCTGTTATGACTGCTCTTAATAAGTCGTGTGGGTGTCAGGGAGACAGGCATGGCAACACGTTGCTACCTGCCTTAAGTTTCCATCCTTTCGGCGTCATCAATCATTCTTGGAGACCCCCTCTCTGTTCCATGTCTTGAGAAAGCTTCCCAGATGACGCTTTGACACTATTTTACAAAACATATGTCCTCTAATTTGGTCGATATATTGATTAATCTCTACACCTCTGGAATCTCCTGTTCTTCTAAAAAAAAAACATCTTGTTCAGTGGAACTGAAGGAGACTTTCAATACACCTTTGTTTCGGTTTGGTTTACCATATCTGTATTGTTTCTACATCACCATCTATACCAAGCGCTCTTCTTCTCATGGTTTCCTGAGTTACGCCCAGTTCTGCATAGATTGTCTGCATGACTTATCGCTTCTTGGGAAAGTGAACTTTTCAACTCCCTCGTAGTTCCTTGTGGAGCTCTGCAGCGTGTCGCTGCTACAGAGCTCTTGAGCTGGAACTGAACTTCAAATAGTTCAGGATCTCTTTGCCGCTGCTTTGTTTTTCGTACATCCATGGCGTACGGTTTTGTTCATCTTTCCTTCTGGAGCTTCCCTCGAAACATCATGTCTCCCGACACTCCCTGCCTCCTGTAGTCTTCGACTTCATTCGTTAGCCAGTTGAATGATTCCTCTTGTACGGAAAAGCTTGGGAAACAGAATTTTTTTCAGCAAACTCCCAGGGGCGATATTTCGAAAAGCATTTTTGCAAAAAAGCTGCTTCATCGGAATCTGCATCTTTCGTCTGAAAGTGGGATATTTCGTTTTTTTTGTGCAACCCAATCATCAGGTGGCCTAGCAGAAAAAAAAGAGAATATTCAAAAATCAAGGAAGTTAACTGTCGCTCATTCAGGATCCTCTTTACTTGTATTCTTTTGCTGAAAACTTTCTATCTGTGCGACTCGCATATTCGCAACTTTATAAAGATAGCATGCAATTAATTGATTATGTTAACCAACGATACAATAACGGAGAAGGCTTTCGATAAACACGAGGTCGCTTCAATTCCAAGTCTCCTTATGATCACATTGGATAACATTACCCAGCGGCGAGCTGCAATCCGAAACTCTCATCTGGATTTATTTCACTTTGGAAAAATTATGATGACAACAGATAGGTGTTTATTCTTCACTGCTTAAGAGCCGTCCATCGAAGACCGTCGGAGGTTTGTTCAAGTTTAAGGTAATTTCTTATCTTCGGGTATGTTGACCTCTTGGATTTGTGCTTCTTGCAGGTGGATTTTCGCCATCAGAGCTGACGACCACTCTTAAATTGCCTCCTTGCCACCTATGACGACTGCAATAGATCTTGAAAACTAATAAGGGTTCTTTGGAGATGACGTACTACCACAAATTATACGTACGAGGCTCAACATAGCAGCTGTTAAGAGCTTCTGAAACCAAACTTGGATTTTCTACAGACATCCTGAACTCAAGAAGTTCGATTTCATTAGCTCTGTCAACTTTCAAAGAATACGGATTTCAATACGTCTTCCTCCCCTTCTGCACCTGACTTGCGTTTGAAGTATTTAATTAAGTAAAAGGACAAGAACGGCAGTTAAGCCATAGCTACTTTTATTAACTTGGAATTCTTTTTGAATAAAAATATTGCTAATCACTAGTATCCACATCATTTGGCGGGAGCATCAGTATGCCTGTTCAATGTGAGATTCATTCACATGGAGAATAAAAGCCAAGGCTTTCCTCTCTTCCCATCATTAGGCAGCAATGACAACAAAACTTCCGTCGGCCTGGAATCAGAAAAAGACGGAACGTGCCAAGAAAAAAGCTGAAAAAGAGACCAGAATAGGTGATGGCTTGAGAGATCTCACAGCCCTACTCGGAGTTTTCTCATGAAGTGACAATCGTTCGATTCCCGGAAAGTTGAATTTTTTTTTCCCTTTTTTTCTTGGAGGATGAGGTCTTCAGAACTGATAGGAAATCCCTTCCCTGGTGCTTGTGCCAAGAAACCGTAGAGCTCGAGTTCCCAGCAATCGTTCATACATGCCCGCTTCCTATAGAGAAGTGGTAGTTGTCAGGGATGGTACGGTACGGTATATTAGCAAACGTGATGAATAAATCGGAAAGGTTCGATGGCATTCCCTCCTGCAAAGTACCTCACTTGACCCTTCCGCTCTTTTCAGTGTTAACTGCCCTGAAGCAAAACAGCTATGAAATGAGAATTGGCTTCCCTCCTGGACTTTACTGCCTCTGTGTTGGGGCTCAATAAATAAAACCGCTCAATTTTCGCCTTTCATAAACAATCAGCCTCGATGTGTTCTAAATGTATGATCTTCTTGAGCTACATTTGCTAACTCGCAAAACTAATGGAAAACGCCGATGTATAGAGATAATTTCGAAAAGGTTCGAACAGCTTTATCATTATGAAATGTGCTTATAAAATTTACATCTGCTTTCCGGTTCTCATTTCCCTGAATGCTAGTATTGAGCCACGTTCAACTAGAGGACTTTCTTTTCCATTCGCTGCGCTTGTGGTATTCCTACCTTTAAAGCTTCATTTGCATTTTTCGAAGGAACCTTCTTGGACGGCCATGGTTTTTTTATCCTCTGCTAGTTTCTCTCCGAACAGAGCGTTTTTCGTTCTATTAGGAATGGTATTTCCCGCGGAATTTTTTTCTTTCCTATATTAAAGCAGAATCATATCCGTATCAACGGCGTTGATATCAGCAATTAAGTTTCTATCGAAAGAAATGAGCTATGGAATTGAAAATCAGAGTGCGTTGGAGCTGGAACGCGAATTTTCCAGCAGCTGATGCATTTCTTCTTGTGCTTACGTGTTCAAGAAAATGCAAAACATTCAGCGCTCCTCGTCCGACAAGGGAAGGCATACAAATGGTAGCCAACTGATGCATTTGGGTTCTGATTTTTATTTTCTCTGAGGAAAACGACATCTTCCGCATCCACTTTTTTCTTTCAGGAAATACGGACCTCGCATTTTCCAGGTGTTTTCTTCCCCCCCCCCCCTCCCATATAAAACCAGACAGATCGAAAGAGGTCATCCACATGAAAGAAAATTAGGGATTTATTTTCGATGAAGCGAGATTCTTACTTGCATGTTTCTCAGAATGTCCAGAACATCCACCTACTATGCAATTACTTCAGTGCAGTTGATCCTTCTTGCTGGAACCGAATGGAGTACTTAGCAATTTCTCACAATAAACACAGCTTGCACATCTACCCTTTATCATGGATAATCTAAAAAAAACAAAAAACAAAAAGATACATTCTGAAATTGCACCCTATTATTTGCGCATCTTTGAGAGGCATCAAGGAAGTCGCGTCTGAGGAATTCTCAAAATCCCACTTCCGGATATGATCTGACTTTCATAAACTGCACCACTATCCTCAACTTTTTGTCATCAGGGAAGGAACGTTAGTCGTCAGATCTTCCACTCAGGTCTGTTACACAACTAGAAGTCTTTGGTAATGCCAATGTTCTTTGCATACCCAATTCCGGCAAACGAGGACCTCCAGAATGGTGGTGTTGGTTGAAAAATCACGTTTCTTCCATTTGTTTGCTGACTCTTCTTGGTGATTTGGTCGGGATCGCTAAGGAAATGCTTGGCTGCCTTCGTTTTGATTCCAGAGTGCTTTTCAACGTATCTTAAAGATGATGAAAACTTCATCTTCATGCAGGATCAAGGATGCAGCTCAAACTCCAATGACTTTATGTAATTCATTTAAGGAGATGTGTTTTGGCGCCTGTCACCCGTGGGGCAACGGAAGGCAAAATTTCTGGACCTCCATCGCTTTAAAATCAAGCAGCACAACTGCATCAGCATATTTATCACCATCAGGGTATTTATTACGACACAAGACGGAAAACATGGAAAGTTTTCAGCAAAACCGAATTACGCTGATATGATTTATTGCATTGCTCATTGGTAAATGGAAAAATTACCCTCCTTCTTACAAAGCATTGCCTTGAAGGAGACTTTGCACTTCTACATAGCAAGAGGAAATCAGGAGTTAATTCTTGTGAAGATCAATTGGTTTCAAGAGTCAATCTGATTATCTGTCAAAGAGGTTTCTGTGAAGTCTTTATACGAAGAGTTCATCTGGTTTGCTTTTGGCATCTGTTTGCGATCTGCAAGAAGTTTTCCGTGGTTTCTGTATATTACTGCTGTATTATTTATTATTGTGTCTTTTTTTACTCGCAACATCCGCATCTTCAGAACGGTCGCTGAAACTGAGATGAGTAACCCTGAAGCAATAAAAACTTAGTTTGCAGGAGTAGTCAGTCCCCACATGCAGGGGAAGCCAAGTTTGAGAAATCAAACCCAATTTGGGTAGGTTTTTAATCAAAGGCAACTAACAGACCCTTTTAGAAAAGGATTATTAGATTTAAATGCTTCGTATCCAAAGTGTGTAACCATTTTGTTGGTTTGCATTGCAAAATGCCACAAGTGGAATAATAGTGATAAAAAAAAACCCACAAATATGTTTGGAGATCATGTTGAAATAGCTTGTTGGAATACAAAAAATAACTGAGGACGATCTATCAAGAGGCTCATTGTAGCTATTCTTTGTTTTATTTTATTTTATTTTATTTTTTTCAACAAACCGCATGTTCATTATCTTAGAGATGATTCTGTTGTACACCATTTTCTCGGGGTGTGCCTTTTTTGCTTTGCAACAGTGTCTGATGGAGCTGTGTGACTTCCAGAAGGATAAGAGATGTTATAGTTGAAACGATCACGATGACTGCATTTGCAGATGCAGTCATTTGCAAAGCTGCTCTTTTAAAAAAGCTTGTTAGCTGCCTCTGGTTAAAAAACCTATCCAATTTGGGTTTAATTTCTCAAACCTGTCTTCCGCTGCATGTGAAGACTAGTCCAGCAAACTAAATTTTTATCGCTTCAGGGTTACTTCATTTGCAAAGCGCCCATCATCGCATGGTTCACACAGTGAAGCTGAAAGGATGCAAATGATTCCAGTGATGAAGTGTTTGGTTTAAGATACTTCTTTCAGAATTTCCTTTCGACTATGAGTTTGTAAAAGAATTCTCTAAGTATCATGCACGAGTGCAATTTCGACATCTGAAGATGAACAGCATTTAAAATTTTTTGCTCCCTGATAATTTAAAGTGCTTTGTCACGGTAATTTATATTTCGAATCCTTAAAGCTGTAAGAATACACGTAAAACTCAGTTCTTTTCTATTGGGGTGGTTCTTCTGTATCACATAAATGGGAATCTGCGGAGAAGTGTTGCGTCTGCAATTAAAATATCAAGGAAATAATACCAAGAACCCAATCGTGTCCCTAATGTGAGCAATTGAGCCAATTAATCTAATCGATGTCGCTATTACAAACTGCTTGTGTGCTTCCATCTGATTTTCCAGAGCCAACACGGTAGAGCTAGATGCAGATGCTGATCCACATAACGTGGTGCGAGCATAATTGCTCCAGAAATCATCCACGGAAATGTTCATTCTTAATCCCGTTTTTCTAGCATCGTCCTGATGTAGGAAATTCCATCAGGAAGCACGATCCAAATACTTCCATAATGCTTTCCTGCCATCTACAGTCGACAGAAAATAATAAACCAGTTTGGAATGTGCGCCATCTATGTAATATTTCCGCAAAGAATAATGGAGAACTTGAAAGGAAATCACCATTACAAGTTCCAGCGCAACTCCGAAAAAGGCCCAACAGTGCATGATGTTTCCTCACCCAAAGGAGCAGTCATAGGACCTCCTGATGAATACCAAGTGGCAGGCTTCCCGGTTCGTTTCATTCCACTCAGAGAAAACGCTTTGGTTCCATTGATTGCTCCCTTCCGAAGCCTGCCCACACAAGTGGTAGCAAGTGGTAAAGCAACACGGGGTGGTGGCCCGTGAGCCATTTCGAAACGGAGTGGCTTCATTTCGAATCACGGAAACGGAAATCCACACGCAAAAACTACAAGCGTTTACGAGTCTTGGAGGGTTGGATGAGGGAAGCGGAAAACTTGGAAACAGCACAGCAATCGAAACGAAACGTAAGCATTACACGGATCTATGAAAACAAAGTTTCTACGAATCTATTGACTTCAATGCTTACCAATGATGAGGATGATGCAGGGTTTCAAAATGCGCCTATTTAAAGGCTCTTTTCTTTTTTTTTTTTTTTATTTTCGAAAATCATGGCTGAATCGAGGATTCGCCAGCTGAGACCAATATGAGTCAATATCGGGGGGAATCTGCAGCTCAATTAACTGGACGCCACCACGTCCGATAAATTAGCTGATCTTGCGTTTCCCCTTGCGCCTATCCTACAGGAAGTGCGCGGAGTCTCCTCTTTGATGGAACTCGGAACGTCGACTGGCAAGTCCGAGTTCCTCGCAGCGAGAGCTCGAAGAGCCATCTCGCGGAAGCCACTGCAGCCTCTGAGAGCTGCTCCTTTGGCTGGAGTCCTTGAAGAAGCTCTCGCTGCTCGCCTTCCTCGTAGATCAGCGCACCCGGTCGTTCCCGCACTTCCGGGTCGCAGAAAAAAAGAGGTTCCGCGACGCTTCTGTGGACCAATGCACCGGGTGCCTTCATTCAGCCCTACCTGTTTCGTCTGAGCTCCTCTGTTTCCTCTCCCTTCACATCGGGGATAAGACGTGATCCTTCGCAGTGCGGGACCACCGTTTTCTTTCTCCCGTGGGAAACTGCGACCGTTATGTGAGCGTTCAAACCGTCCACAAAGCTCCACTCGGACTCATGTGCCTTTTGATGTTCCGCTTCTCACGTTTCCTCTTCATGCCAGCCGATCGCGTATTTTTCCTTCCGCTGCTGGCTACGCCTTCAGCTGCTGCCTACGACCTAAACTTACAATCCATCCTTTTGTTCAAAATCCTCTTGGGTTCTTCTGCCTTCTTGGTTTTCCTTCCAGCTTTGCTTTTTTGGTTCCTTGAAAACCGTTCGCCTTCTTAAGAGGAGCACACGAAGCTCTTTAATGATTTTCACCCATCCGATGGTGCACATAACTCGTAAAGTTATTGTGGGTAGCCCCTTAGGGACTACCCTATGAATCCAGGAAAGCTACGAAGAAAGGGGCCTGTTTTTCTCTTACTCTTGGTGAGACAACCAGGATGAAGGTTTTCCGTAGGAAACCTTCGTCCTGGTTGTCTCCGATTCCCACCCGGACACGCCGGGAGCGTTTCTTGAAATTGAAAAGAAACTCATAAATTGTGGCGAGACACGTGGCTCTACCACACTCTGTTTGTCCATGGACCTACCAGGTCGCCGGTCCGCAGACCGACGGGGCTCCCCCCGACAGCGGAGGGGGATGGGAAAAAAACAAAAAATTAAATGAAATAAAAATCCTTGGGCGGATCGACAAGGGACCACTCTCTACTGAAAGGAGTCTGCATCGTTTTTAGGATGCCAGCTAGGTGCTATATTTATCTGCCAATTTAGTCCCAAGTGGGACCATCTGGATGCTGCTATCCGCAGAAAGCGAACTGCGAACTGGACGGCGTCCCTCGCGTTTCTTCCTTCGTTGGCTTCGCTCCAAGCCGCCACAATCCCGCGGATGCAGCAAAGCGCTGCTGAGGCTGCGGCTGGCTGCAGAGGATCCTGCACAAAGGGGAGCCGTAAGATGTCCCTGAGGGTGCCAACCGGGATCCGGAGGATTGCTCCGAAACGTTCCCATAGGAGCCATAGGGCAGCACAGTCCGCAAGCAGGTGCGTGAGGGACTCCCGTTTCCTGCACCTGAGACAGTCCGGGCTTGCCCTTCTCAACAACACCCGGTGTTGTCGGCGTGCGTTTCAGGGAAGACCCCAGTGCAACAGCAGAAGTGCTGCCGATTCCTTCCACATTGGGAAAAGGACGCTGCTGTTCTTGAGCATTGGGTGGCCACCGCAGGTCTCCGCGAGGAATGTCTAGCAGCTCGCCCCAGCACTGCAGTTCTCGTGGAAGGGCACTCGGGGTCTCAGCTTTCCCTACCTGCGATCTCTCAGGAGACTTTCACCTCAGGGTTTGACTGCTCCCAAGCTCCTTCCCTCTTCAGGAAGGGCATTGCTGTCGCGAGAGGGGCCTGCTCCGTCCACGCGCTCATGCTTGGATTCTTGAGGATCTTCTTCAGCTAGCAGCGGGCGTGGATGCCGAGTCTCAGGCGGTTCCATTCCTCGGAGCTCGGCTTCTTCACCTTCGTCCATGTGCCGGCTGTTTCTTCTATCTGGACTCTAGAGTTGACAAGGAAACAGGCCACCAAGCCGCTCTTCGCCAAGGTGCCTTTGCGTCCGAGGAAGAGACTGCATCTTCTGACCTCCCGACTGGGGCAGAAAGGGTGGGACGCAAGTTCTTCCGTAAGGGATGCACGGCTGACGAGGAGGCGTGCAGGAAGACGCCCGTGCAGGCGTACAGGGAAAATCTCCAGTACTTCGCTGCGATGGCTGTTGTCTTCCATTGTAGCTGGATTTCCATCCGCTCCAGCACCAAGTGGCCGTGTTTGCCTTCCCAGAATTCCTTCTCCGAAGTGAACTTGGAAGGAATCCTCTCCTGGAATTTATTCTCTGGGAGGAACCTGCAAGGGAACCGCCCTTGGTTGGTGCTCTTCTGAAGAGAACTCCTAAGAAAACAGAGCACTTCTAAACACTCGGGAGAGCCAAAACTCTCTCTTCCTCCAATTAGAGTGTCAAGCAGCCCCAAGGTACGCGATGGAGGGTCTCTCTCCGAGGGGAGTGAATACTCTATTTTCGCCACTGGAGGGGAACCCTCAAGGGAACCGTCTCCTTGATTCCTGGAAGGACCTCGAAAGGTTAGCTTCCAATTCCGGAGTCCAGTCAAGGAAACGACGAATTCGAAATTGCAGTTTTGTTCTTTCACATTTGTACCAGCTGCTGATTACCGGTACAAATGTGGAACAAAACTGTGATTGGCGTACGAAAACCTCATAGAAGGTGAATTGTACGAAACGTTTCAGGATCCACTGAACTGCGTCAACCACATGAGCAGTTCCTAGCGAGTGGGAAAGGCTGACCAACAGCACTTAAGTTGAAATGAGACATCAGTGAGATCCGTAGAAGTGGCAATTTTAGTAAGGAGATTTGATGAAGAAGAATACAGGATGAATTGTTTCTGCACAAGAACAGTTTGAAAACCTCACTGCTTCCTCATTCTTAAGCTGGTGTCGATGCCTTGGGTAAGGAAAAGCAGATCTTTCATCTTTGCATACCGCAATACCTGTTGTGTACTTTTGTACGAAAATCATGTACATAAGATTGTGCTATTGATGACGAGGCTAATCTTGTGTAATCCTCGTATGCATTCTACTTGCAAATATTCAGGAATTCAGAATGCAATTCCACTCAGTGTTTTTTTTTTTTATTTATCTAAAATGATTTCTGTATAAAAATTCCCTACTTACCAAGTGTGGAATTCTTCGAAAGAAATTTGTGGACACTTCCGTTCTTCAATAAAATATCTTGAATTGGTCTTCATTTTCTATTCCCTGGTTCCCTCAGCATTTCAGAGTGCAGTTTCATGCATCTTTGCATCCTCATCTTAACTTATTCATCATATCAACTTCTTCTCTCCCCACTAAAATTGCCAGTTCTGCTGATCTGACTGATGTCTTATTTCAACGTAATTGCTGTTGGTCAGTCTTTCCCTCTTAACATGACAAAGAGAATACTCGTTAGGAACTGCCAATGTGGTTCACACAGTTCAGTGGATGCTGAAGCATTTCGATCTGTATCTCGGAACATGCCTCTCTGTCCATGGAACATGTGGAAATGCAGGAACGCGTTTATTTCATGTGGTACTGATCGCCGACAGCCTGTCACTGGCTGAGTTTTTCCAAGCATTTGTGGATCTTTAATCCATAATGAACCTACGGTCCGTAGTGAATCTATAATCTGTTGCGAAAGTCTGTTCATACTGCGGAGAGTTTCAACCGGTAATTTCTGATGAATCAATCAAAGGGTGAAATCACGCGCTTTCTCTTTGTCGTTGATGAACTCGTTGCAAACCACCAAGATGGAGCACATGGTCTTCTTGGCAGGCATGCGTGCTCTTCTCATGAGCGAAGCTGTTCCAGATGCAAGTGCAAATCTAATAAAGTAGTGCTGTCCTTCTGGTTGTCGCTGTTCGGCCACGCAGAGGTGAAGTCGGAATCACGACGCTCCCGAAAAAGAAATGGAGAGCAGCGCTCTGAGCATCAAATGCTGATGTAAGGTTTTTCTGCAGGTTTTCCAGGGCATTTCTGTGGCAGAACACGTGATTTTAGCACGTGCGAGAAAGGAAACGCATGGAGCCCGTTGAATGCCGGTACGCAGACTGGCGAGGTCCACTTTGGTAGGAGGGATAGGGGGAGAAGAGAAAACTGAAGACAAAACGAAACCAGAAAAAAGGACGGGAAGGTTCTCCTCAGGGAGGAAGTGGTGGAGTGGGGGTGAAGGAAGAAGTCCAGGAAGGAATCACAGTTCTGTGTCAGGCGTCCTCTGCATCCTGTTCAGGATGCTGGAGAGATTGCAGGAGGTTGACCAGGTAGGCCACCTCTTGGCGATCCTCAAGAAGGCGGCGTCCCTTCCAGTCTGTTCTTTTTGTGTTACAGGCTGTCATGATTTGCAGATGCATCAGAGAACTGCTAGGGATGCGGCTGGAGGCTCGGCAGAGCGTCACGCACGAAGAGACGTTTTCAGATGTCCCTGGAGCCGCCCGCCGGAATTCCTAGGGTCGCCGCGAGGCGATATCAATGGGGCCAGAAGGCAACACAGTTCAACAGCAGATGCAGGAAGGTCTCCTTCTACCAACACCTGCCGCGATCACGCTCCCCCGTGTCCAGTGGTGAAGGTACGCTTTGCATGGGATTCCCCATGCAACACCAGCAACGCGAACTCGAGGAGAGGAGTGCCACTGTTCCAGCTCGCTGAGGGACACTCCATCTCCTCCCGAGGGATGCCGAGCAGGTCTCCCCAGTGCAAGTCCTTAGGGTGGAACACTCGGGGTCGCAGCGTTCGTGACCTCCCGAGTTGTCCATGTCCCAGAGGTTTAGTCCTTGCTGCTATGCAGCACGTTAATTTCCACCTCGCCGGGATAAAGCTGCTTCCATTAGGAAGGACAACAGAACTGGGGCAATGGAGGTGAACAAAACCCAGAGCATGTTGCATGGGTTACTGAGGATCCCACAGCGACCGGCGTGCGTTCCTGGCCGGCCTGCAGACAGTCCAACTCCGTCTTGCTTGTGCCGTTGAACCTTCTCCATGCACCTCCAGCAGATTCCTGCAGCCAGTTCGCGGGAGGCAGGAGGTGCATGCGTTTCCCTACGCCAAGGCTGCCACCGTCTGCCGAAATTCACTTCTTCACTGGGTAGCACTGCAGTGGCGGTATAAGGAAGGCGGAGTTTCCCCTCATCTTCCTCGAAAGAGTGCTGAAGCCAAGATCGAAAGGCGAGATGACATCGAAAACTCATAGCAATGAGTGGAACGCATCAATTGTGCATCTCGTGGCAAAAAGAATAAAATAAAATAAAGCGAAATCGAAGCAAATCAGACGTTCCATCAAGCAGTCTCATCAATCATAGTGGATCCGTGGATTCATTCCAGAGTGATCATTTGTGGCTCGACAATCTTTTACATCTCATGAAATCCAGATGAGGGTGATGGTAAAACCCGACTGTGCTTTATTTACAGGAACAAATGTCCCGATCGGATTAGTGACGAAGCCGAGGTCTGGAAGAATAAATGTCTTTGGAGGTCTCTTCCTCGGTTAACTGCTCTTTTACGAGGGTGAAGATCAGAGGATCGGCACTCAGGAGTGGGCAAAGCTCGAAGAAATAGGTTGATCGTGGATGACGCTGTTGTTGATGGGGTCCATCAAGTTGATTCCTATAAACCTAAAGATGACTTTTTTCCTGCGAAAACTGGGAGCAACAAAATCCATTTCGGATGCGCAACGGCCTCCGCTACTCCAAAGTTCCACACCGGCATGGTTTTGCGTCCGTTGCTTCGAAAAACTTGGCCTACTCATAACTCTTCCTTGAAGGCGTCCTTTTTTTTTTTTTTTTTATGAATGGCTGTTCCATGCTTCATTTCCTTCTCCTTCCCTTCCTCACCCCCTTTTTTTTGGAATTTCTGTTCTTACTAACCAACCTACATGTTTGAACACCCTTTTGCTTGAGCTGTTCTATTCATAAGATGCTGTGATATGCGGCTGGAACTGTCTCTCGGGATTTTCCATATGAAGACACTCGCAACGATCCCGAAGTCTGCAGAACGGAGCACGGTTGTTCCTGCTTTTGCATGTTTCGTCTCCGCGGTTTTTTTCTGCAGCCCCGCTGGTGGGAAGGCCAACTTTTGATCTTTGTTTATGGCTTCGTTGCAAGGTGTTCTCAAGCACCGTTAAGATTTTCAGGAGAAAGCTAGATCCCCCGTCCTCCCTTCCGAGAAATCTCAAGCGCTAACAACGCTAAATACCATCCAAATTCTGGAATCCGTGATTCACTAGCTCAATTTCTGGAGCACTTTGAATCTCCTTGTTTGTTATGCATCATATAGGGAACTTATTTTCCGAAATTGGTTCTTGAGCTGGCACCTAAATCAGGAAACTTGTGTCTACAAGAGTTAGAAAGGCTGAAGTTGCTGCTGTGAGTCTGGGAAATATCCGTGATTTACGCTGCTCACAGTTAACTGGGAGAAAGGAACGGTTTCGGAGATCCAGAAAATCATCCTAATGCGATTAGCTAGAGGGCGCTTTTGTTCTTTTGTTTTTTTTTTGAGCTGGAATCTCCTGCTGCTTCCGCGTAGACGTACCTGGAAGAGCCCCCGCTCAAAACTCCGCCGCTTTGTGCGCCTCCAATTCGGAGACGAATGGAACCCGCAGGGACGACGTCTCCCCCCCTCCCCCAGATAGCGAACGGCCTGAAAGCATCGTCAAATCTCCCAGCTAAACTTTGCCATCTGCTTGAATTTCGTCTCGATGTCCTCATGAAACTATGGAGGAGTCTCCTGGTGGCCGGGGGTTATCATGTACCGTGAAATGCTGTTTCTCTCCTATCAATGGATGGATGACTTCCCGACAAAATCACAAGTTCCGCCACTTCATGCACTGCCATGTACTGCGGACAATTCTGGAAACTGTATTCAGACTGCAAAGTTATCGATTCTTCCACGTGGACGGTTTGCAATTTCTGGCTCAGTGTTGCCAAAGTAACCTACCGCGCATGGGATTGGGCACGAAACTTGTGGGTCCCCGTTGCTGAGTTCAGGAATACGAAAGCAGACCATTCATCTGCAGCGAACCGGAATCGTAGAAATTCCATCCTACGAAGAAATCCTCGCCGTCACTGGAGACCGTGTGGCTGAGGTATCCGCCCGTGTGGCACCAAGCGTTGTGGGTTCGATATCCCCACGTGGGGGATCGACGCCAGACGTCGTGGTTTCCGAACCTCCCACGCAGTGATGACGCTGGTTGGCCTATTCGGGTGCGGCAGCACTGGTGGAAGCTGAAAAACCGGACGCCTCCGTTGACCGTCTTGTGGGATTGCAAGTTGACCCTCCGCAGTTCTTCCAAGAATCGAGGAGACGGTACCTTTCGTGGTTACCGTCCGATGGTGAAAACGGAGCTGTCTCCTCTCCTCAGGGACACTCTTTACTGAGTGGCGTGAAGCTGGTCGATACCCTCTTCGGTGGCTTCCCTTCAAGAGTGTAAGAAGGGCGCTGTTCCCATCGGGAAGCGCTCTTCAGAGGAAACGAGAAGCGCCCCTTCGGGATTCTCTTCAGAGGATGGAACAGAGGATCCTTTCCGAGGGGTCTCTTCGGAGAAGAAATTCCAGGAGCGGATCCTTTCTGGGTTCCCGCTGCAGACAGCACCACTTTCAGGGTTCCCTTAGAGCTGAGAGGCAAGCTGAGAGGAGCGGATTCCTTTCTCCGGAGCCTTCCTGGATTCATAGGGTGGTCGAAGAGTTATAACTCGAAGAGTTGCACGCAATCTCGGGTGACCTCGAAGATCGAGGGAGCACTCGAGGGCGGTAGTGGGTGCCATCTCCAACTCATGAGGTCCCTCCTTGCCGTCTCCCGGGCCACGCAGGTGATCGCCGCGAGCTCCCCCTGTCTCATGCACGTGGCCGCGGGAATGACGGAGGCTCCGAGACACCCTCGGGTGGCGTCGGCAGCATCAAAGAACCCCCTCTGAGGAGGCAAACGATTCTTTCAGCACTCCTTGAGAACCACAAAAAGAGGATGGAAGGAAAATAGGAAAACCAGAAGAAACTCTGGTGCTGCGGAAACCTCTTGGCATTTTCGAGGATAAAGGTGCCATATATCCGGAGATTTGAGGGGCCAGATTGACTCCAGGACTGCTGGTGTACTGCTGTAACATTGCTTGCATATACAAAGCAAGATTTTGGCCATGCTCAATTTCTGGAGCACTTTGGATCCCCTTGTTTGTTATGCATCATGGAAGGAACTTATTTTCCCAAATTGCTCCTTGAGCTGGCACCTAAATCAGGAAACTGGTGTCTACAAGAGTTACAACTGTGACTGCAGTTGCGCTAAAGCTCTCTTGGATAGCTGCAGGGATGCTGCTGGTGCCGCTTCCACGGCTGGAAAAAAACAACTGCTGTTGCTGCTTTCGATTCTTCCATTCCTTTTTTACTACTCCTTTTATTTTAGGCACTGATTGCTTATCACTACACAACACAATTGGATTTGTTACAGAACCGATTTCCTAGAAGGTACTGAAGAACTCATATGCACAGGATACTGGTCGGAGGATGCAATTAAAACAACCGTAGATTTAAGACAGAAATCAGCATTTGGCACTGGACATGGATCAGGAGATGTCAGCTGCATTAACTCATGGGGGACTAAGGTTCAATCGCATCTGGACATTGAATTCCAATACTCATGGAAGAGATTCCATTCTCTATAGCTCTTCATAAATCTGCAGTTTTTGAAAAAGCTGATCTTCCTTCAACATATCTTCAGCAGTTGTATTGCCAAGTGAAGATTTTAAGAAGCTGTTTACATTTTTCTCTGATATATCACTGGATAGGGATGAAGTGAGTTTATGTTTATCTTCTTCCGAATTGGCTATCCTCTGAATGAAAAACATCTGCAGGGTGTAAGGAAGCGAAGGTGTAACCCAAAACCATCCACGACATTTAAAAGATGAGTGGAATTGGCTGGTGGTGGGACGATCATGCTGTGGGGCCAAAAAATTCATAGCTGAAATCACTGCTTTATGGCCACTTTTGGAAGCTTCAGGTAGCATGTTGGAATCATCTTTGGGTTTATGACTGGGATCTCCTCCTCGAAACTGCGATAACTGAACAACATGAAACATGTTCTCCAAGACATGCTAATGGAAAGTGGAATGTTTGTAGTCTGAGGTGCTTCGCATTCACTGGTGATTCTTGCGACCAGTCGGCTCTTGGTGGCACTCCAAGATTATTCCAGAGAGCCTATGTAATGACTCATCAGAGGCACGAACACGTGAAGCAGTGCGCTTTCTTGTGATTCGGTCGAAGCACTCTTTCGTTTCTTTGCCGGAATGGAAGTGCACCGGAAAAGCTCTTCTAGCTGGGATTTTGCGATGGCTTTCTAAACGCACAACGACTCAAGGCGAGTCGTTGAAAGTGTGAGAGCTGCACTTGTACCAATTAAGATCTGAAGAATGAACCTTCAATTATTTGGGAGTTCAAGATGATTCCCTATTAACAGATGGATGCAAGAGAAAAAAACCACATCGAGAGGAAATGTGAGTCGCGAGATGTCAGCGATTAAAAAAAGAACAAAACGTAGAATTTCAGCTTCAGATTTTGCCCCAAGGTTTTCTAAGATTCACTATGATGGAAGTGTGTGCTGCAAAGAAGAGCTGCGGATAATGGTGAAGTGAATCTCCGCTAAAAGAGCTGCAAATGATTTTTAATGAAGCTTCTTCACTAGCAAAGATATCCTTTCCATGACAGAAGTGTAGTATTCATCCATAATTGGGTGCTTTACAAATCTAAAGAGATCTAACGAGAAGCAAAGCTGGCCCTGTGGCTAACTGAGGCCAGCTAGAATGAACAACAGGCTCAACTGCGGATGATGCATCAGTAGAAGAGAAATAGAAATGATGCATAAAGTTTCGCAACAGCATTGGAGGGAGAAATGAGGAAGAAGGAAAAGATTCTACAAACTTGAAATTGAACCAGGAATCACGATGGAAAATTCAATAGAGGTTCGCTTCACCAATAGGGCTTATCGCGGAAGCAAAGTGCCCATGGACCCACAGTTTATAAGTTCACACCATCTCTCCCTGCTCTGTTGATCCCGTGGGCATCACATTCTGTTATCAGAATCTGAAGAACTTTTTCTAATCGAAGGAAGAAATCCTCGTTCTGGTCAGGGAAATAAGACCGACTGGAGTTTCGAAAGATTGAAAGAGTTATTCATAGTTAAAAGAGCAGAAGGATGCACTGCCGCTAGAAGAATCACTGAAGTCGTGTCTTGTCTCCAGCTGTCTGCAAACATCACCACTATCCTTTTGAACAAATAATAGTTGGAATAGACAAAAGGACAAACACGGTATTTCCCCGATTCCCAGTCAAACAAAATAATAGAAGCCAACAAGTATTCGAGACTTCTGAGCTTTAGACTTTTAGACTTCCTTGTCGATCTGAAGATACGTAAGGAATGTTTCAATCTCAGCATAGAAGGAAATTGCGAAAGGTTCTCTTTCTTTCTTTACAAACCCTTTGGTTATTACAATATCACTGGATTGTCATTTTAATTGCACTCACAATTCTTCCTAGCACTCTCGCAGTCTCCGATATTCCTTCTGTTCTTGAGAGGCACCAAGCTTTTCGTTTCATTTCTCTTAATTTGAGTTCCATAACTTGTGGTCATTCTCTGGTGATATTCTCCTAAGCACCACTAAATCGAACCTGGAACTTGACCGTGGGATTTTGGTTTCGGCATTTTGACTCATTGGTATGACTCGTTTTTGCCGTTTCGTGCTTTCTTCAGTGCTTCGCTCCTCTGACGACTGAGAATTTTCCCCCCGAGCACACAGTGGTGTGGCGACGGCACAGGCTGGGCACAAAGACAAACGCAATCCTTCCAACACGACTTGATGCTTTGCATTCGATCACTTTTCTGCCCCACTCCCTGATTCCGGTATCATAAATCAGTGATTCCTCTCCTCTTTCCATCTTTTCCGGAATCCGACTTTGGACTCTTTGGAATCCAGAATTTCCCCCAAAGACGAAACTGTCCCTCATATCTATCTTTTCTCCATGGATTTTCCACTCTCTCAGCAGCTACTTCTTCCTGACGGGGTTCAACTAAAGCTTCTTGTGTAAATTTAACAGCCTTGATTACTTGTGCTCATGTACGAACCATTTCCACGGTTACTGCTGTTTTAAAAGAACGATGTGTAACTTCTTGCACTGCTGTTATCTCATAGCTGATGCGATCTCGAGATCTCTTGCTGCATTTTCTTCATATACCACATGTCTGTCCCCGAATCCCTCCTGCACTTCGTCACTAAGCCAACTCGATCTTTACAGATTTTTTCGGAAAAACAAAAGAAACAGATGTAGTCCTTCTCCACTGAGACAAAATCATAGTAGCTTCTAGAATAGAAGATTTTACAAGAACTCTATTAAAGTTCCCTGCACCAGCTGCAACCGTATCGTTTAGAAGAATCTGATTGCAGTTCCCCTCTATTACCGTCTGTATAGCAGTGGGCTTGGCAATAACCGTTACAAGACAACAGTAAGTTGTAAGTGCTTGATTCTCTTCCTGCTTCCAGATGAAAGGCTTCTGATCCTTTCAGGACTCTTCGTTTGCATCATACTGATCGAGGGTCACAATGGCGATAAACATGGCATCCTCATCGCAGAAGCCTCTTAACATAATCGGCGTGAGTATGGAGTAGTAATTATGTTGTGATTCCGTAGAAAGACTGGATGCCTTTTTCAGTTTAAAAATGAATGCTTTTATTAATCTATCCAACGGAAGCTTGTTATTTTTATGTGATAATTATGCAATTCAATTTTAAAGTTTGAGTAGATGAATGACAGAATGAACAGAATGAGAGCTATTTTTTTATGCATTCTTCCCGTTTTTTTCACAACCTTAAATCATGCGGTCTGCTATCAGTATCAGCAGAAAGATGATGCTTGCCTGTGATTCTGAAATCATCGTTTTCTCGCTTGCAGAGAACATCGTTCTTGCTTGACGATCGAGGATAGGTCACCTCAGAATAGAACTAGAACAGTTATACATTAGATAGAGTGCATTCCTCCTAGATTTTGCTGCTTCCTTCCATTCCTAAAAGTATTCTTGCCTGAAACTGTGGCTGCCACCCGATCTATTATTTCTTATTACTGGTTATCATTGGAGAAAGGTTCGCTAATCACCCACCTAAGGCTCTCTTTGAATGCTCGCTATGAATTGAAAGACAGTTCATCTTTCAAAAGGACGATACAACTTTTGTTCCCTTTGAATTCCAGTCATTTGCCAGAGCTCAACTCGAAATAACTTGAAGAAGAGCAAAACAAAGTCATTTACATTCAGCTGTTTCATTCTCTCCCTTTGTTCATCCCATCAATGCTAAATATCTCACGAGTTTGAGGATCTATGTGAAGTATTTCCATAAGCACTTTCAGCAGTGCACCAATTCATTTCCGTAGAATTTGATTTCCTATGTGCAGCCTCGACTTCAAGGAATAACTGTTTGGATTGATGCAGCTTTTAGAGTACAGGTTTCCATTTTTTTTTTCTTAATCTTCGAATCTATTTTTTATCACAACTTTCTACTCCCGGACTTGGACCAATAGAGAAGCTTCGGCGTTCTCAAATTTTTTGCATGGATGTTTCATCGATTCCAAAATAAGTCGCCAAAGTAGTTTGTAGCAATCCATTTAGCAAGACTTAATGGCATCTGAGCAAAGAAGAACAAGACTAAAATCTTCAAACATTTTTTAGCACATTTGGGGCGCATAGGATTTTTTTTTTAGTTTGCAATCAAAATTCTTAAGAGGTGCATTGTCTGAAGAGGTTATGAATTGGTTTGCATTTGTCGTGGAGAGGCTGTTCCGAGGATTGATAAAGAATCCTTACTACAAAAAAGTCTAAGAGTTGCCGCAACTTCATGGACCTCTGCTGACTGCTCCGCAACTGTTGTCGTTGTTTTCAGAGTAGATGTTGTCGTTTTCGTGGTTTCCGTCATGTGAGATACTTTAGATACGAAGACATCCTTCAGTTCTTCAAAGCTTTTGAAAGACTTCTATAGAATTGAAGGCGTAAGACAGAATGGAACCTGTCTGCAACCAATGAACTGATGCAATTCTATGATCTTACTTTCGATGACATGATGGTTTTTTAACCCTTTGGGTGCGGAGCTCATCAGATTGAAACGTTCCATGTTGACGTCAGTCGCAGTTGGACGGACTGCTTCTTCGCGCGCTCCATCGAGGCACCGACTGACTACAGAAAGTGCTGCTACAGAAAGTTACTGTTATAATTGTTTGTTGACACCGCATTACATAGAATGTCTCCATTTTGCCCAAATATATTTTATTTATTTTAAAATTATAACTATAATTCCAATAATTCGTTTGGGTGTGGTACAATAAAATCGCTCATATACGGCGCAACTAGGACATTATGTTATTCTCGGCATTCAGAGAGATGAAAAACCGAGAACTGTCAGCCGATATACATTGAAGTTTGTATACTGTCGTTTCTAAGGGAATTATAAGAAAATAAGCGTATGTGTCCACCTCAAACATGGATAGTGTTAACTTATGCTGCGTGTACAAGATAAAGACATTTGTCAGGAGCATATATATACGTCCATATGCTTTAAAAAAATTCTTCTAAAATCTAGATGATGTGATCAAAGGAAACCATTTGTACAGCAGCAGAGGCTAGTCTGCTGCGAATATCTGTTCCTAGTAAGATATGTGCCATGTACCAGAAAAGTACATACCAATGCTGAAGACGGCACATCACTTCCTGTGTCTATGCAGGGTTTTCAGCTCTTGTCTGGACTCTCCAGTGCTTAAAACAGTTTTTTATTGCTTGTGTTCAGATTCGAACTTCACAGCTGATATTAATAAAATGTTTGTTTCAAGGATGGGTGTTTCGGGGATTTGCCATTCACCCCACGTTGACGGATGCGTCTAAGCAGACTCTTCAAGTTCAGTACTAATCTTCTCAAGAAACCTGAGGGGGGAAGTTTGGTAGGCAATGCAGGTGACGTAACTCGTGGTTCCTAGGAACCACTCCGTAACCGGGAAACCACCATACTTCACTTTTCTGTTGCAAAGTTAAGATGAGAATACGTCGAACTTCCCATAGTTTTCCATTCTGTGACTTTGGAAGAATAATGAAAGAAAATAATCGAACAGATCGAAAAATACCGAATTCCCATAGGGTTATTCAGAGCGCTAGTGATTGGACATCTGCGACTGGATACAACAGCTGATTTTTTACAGAAAGATCGTCCTGTAAAGTTTGTGATCGTTTGTGTGTTCTAACAAGAACTCATGCTTGAAACTCTTGTAGAAATTAACAAATCTCGGTTTCCTATAGAAGTACTGTTCCATGCGTTCGAATCTCAAGGCGAAGCAGCTTTTCCTCTTTAAGAAGCAAGCAGACCAGGAGCAGTCTAAGAATTCTTTTTTCTGGTTAAAAAAGCTCGAAGGTTAAACTGGCATATTTATCCGATGTGCTCGAACAAAGAAGCTCAAGATGTTCCACCTCCTCGGCTATCCTCAACCTAAAATCCCAGCAGCGCTGACCTATTCAAAAGGAAATCAAAGCTGCGAAAAGCACAAATGTCAAAGGATTCTTGTACGCTTCTTAGCGTTCTGTTTATTTTTAAAAAAAAGCGAAGAAGACTTCAGTAACAGAGTTATAGCAAATTTCATTTCCCAGCAATCGATCTCTCTCTCAGAAGACTGTACTGATTACTTTTTCTTTGGAAAATACAATGGAAAGAAAGCCATTCAATAGTTACGAAGATAACAATCTCATTAGTAGCCAAGAAAAGGAACTGATAATATGGCAGGGGCTCGCCTATTTGCTGTGAGCTCCCATCACACGCACAGTTGTAGGTGCTCCACCAGTTTTACGCGGAAACCCTTCCAGAATAATGATCCCGGAAGCGGGATCCTTGAGGCTGCCTCAAGGTGCTGCCACGATTTCAAAAAAAATTTTGTCCAGGGATGGATTCAGGGAGACTTCTTCAACGTGGACCAAGTGCATATGATCGCAGAGCGAAAAATTTCGGATTCAAAACACTCACTCATCGAATACACGGAAATGGAGAAAAGCGAGAGTGTACTCTCCATAAATTGAACCCGTAACGAGGACGAAATGGATCCAAGTTTGCTTGGTGTTAAACCCACGAGGGGCAGCGAAAACGAGAAGCTGCCATGGCTTCAGGCCCAAATGAGGATTCACTTCCGGCTTACAACACACCTGACCTTTCTGGTGGTGTAGGATCCGCTGCCAGCGATCCGCGCTGGATGCGGAAGACACATGGCTATCAATGACGGGGATGACTCGGCATTTCAGATGTTGCATCGTGAAACAGTGGGAAGGTAGTAGGGCTGATGAAGCAGCAACATGATGCTCAGTACATAAATAAGTCTAAGCGCAGGTTCGTGCTGCATAATTCCTTTTTTTGTAGATGTCCTTCGGTTACATTGATGCTTTGAAATGCAAATTTTTAAAACAAGATTTCATCTTCCTCGGCTTCATAATTAGCACATGGATTCGAATTTTCCAGGTCTACTTTGCTTGTCCGCGGAGTCTAAAAGTGAAACCCTCTGTTTCAGCCGAATTACACAATGAGACGTCAAGCAGTTGCGCCTGCAGAATTGGTCCATCTGATGTCATAAACAATTCTCTGTTTCTTAACTTTCACTTCACAGACTTTATAGGATTAGAAAACAGTTAGGGAAACATAAGTGGGCTTTCTCAGAAACCCATTTCTTCTCTCCATAAATCTTGGTCAGTTTCGCTGCCTTTCCTAACATCAGTCCCTTTTCATCAAAATAAACAATATTTACAGCCCGAAGTATTTTATCCCTAGGGATTGTTTTCTTCGTGTAAGGAAGATTAAGGAAAGTAACAGGATGCCAATACTGTGTAACGAAGTTTCTGCAAGCGTTCCTTTTGAGGGTGATGGCTTTTCCTCCTTTCGCGCTGACATTTTTGAAGAAGGAAAAACACCATAAATAAGAAAAACTGGAACAATATTCCCTTTGAAGTTTAGTTCTGCTTTTCTCCCCTCTCTACTTGATAGCAATGCCGAGGCAGAGGTACTCTACTGGAGTTTTGTGAGATGCTGAACTTTCTATTACATGCTCGAGCGGTTGGCTTTGACAGATCTGTAGAATCCAAATTCACGTGCGTCACCTCAGGCAACGACCTGAGGTGATGTGCCTCTCTGACGACTTCGTGCTTGAACACGAACTGAGCTGTGTCATTGTAAGTGTGGCCCACTTGGGCTGGGATCCTTTCAAATGATCATTCCTACAGTGGCCGCTGACTCTGATGGCTCCATAGCTTTTCCAGAAGGAAGCATTTTCTTGTTTTTCTGTGCCGACTTATTTACAGCTCTTTCTCGTTCCTTTGGGTCTGAAAACTTACAATTCTCTCACCCTTACTCTCACTCAATCTGCTGCTTGTTGTGTTCGGACATCTCCTTGTTCTTTCCTCACACCTCGAAAGAACCCAAAGCAATCGCAACTGCCACGTGGTTTCACCGAAAAGATGCATCAGCAAGCTGCAGTCTCTGATGCACTGATGCACAGAAACAGTCTGGTTTGGCGGGGCAGCAAGGGAAAGAAGCATCCCAAATCCTCAATGTAGCTGCACCTGCTGTATTGAGATTGTTCATTCTGAGCCAGCTCAGCATTAGAACTTCTGCCGGAAAGTGGAAACAGCGATTCTTCCGTGGAAATAACGATTCTTGTCTTGACCTAATCCCGAACACTCGGAATGTAAGTACAGTTATTAAGTCCATCTTGCACTCTGTTGGTTTGTTTCTCTGTTCGAGATCTTGAGACGATTTTTAAGAAATAAAAGTCCCATTTACTGTTTCGCGCGCTTTTCAGTTTCGAGTTGCGTGGAAGATCACTCTTAAGAGTAAACGCAACAACTTTCTGAATGGGATTTCATGATTTTCGGGGCAGCTGGATACCGAAGATGAGAATAGCCTTTGGAACCAGCAGATGCGGCTTACAGCAAGATTTTCAGCATTGAATGTGTAGCTTAATTCTAAATCTCAAGTTTCTCCAGCGATGCAACCCAAACAACACGCAAATAGATCCTTTATCCTGAAAAGTAACCAAATGGCTGCAAAATCGATTCGCTAACCTTCTATGTGATTCGGGGATTGTATTTGCATGCTAAATCGGTTTCAGTACCTCAACAGTTTACGTATTCCATCTCCTCGCATGCAGTTTTCCATGATCCACTCGATGCACATGGAATAATTTTTCCGGGAGCCTTCCCAGTTTGTGAATTCCCTTTCATTGAACTTATTTTTTCCTTGTCACATCCCAATTTTTTGCTCAGAAATGTTGCCAGAATACAAGAGCATCACTATCACCATGGTGAAGCAAATAAGTTACTCTTGCCATGCATTCTTATTCCACCTGAGGAAATGAGATGAATTCCAAGGGAAGTTCAACAACTCGGAGCGTCTTACACACGTGTTGTTCGCTGCGAACAACCTTCAGCTCTAGGAAACACAATCACTGGCTTCGCTTTTACATGGAGGAGCATGGAGAGAAGAAAACGTCGGGAGATTCCACCTTCTGTAGTAATCACTCCCAGTTCCTTGAAATCCAACCACTGCTTTTTGTAGCAGTCTGTGTGCCTGAAATAGTTCGGGGGAACTTTCGAGTGCAGCAAACTGCATTCTAAACTGTCATAGTTCTCCTTCACGAATGTAGGAATTGATGTAACATATTAATTAGGAACGATTCTGTTAAACACACTTTTTCAGTTGGATTTTTAAATAGAGTGAAAACATGAAATCAAGTTTGGCATCTGCAAAACGCATCCATGAATGATTCATGTCTCCATCATGGGAGTCGTTAGGGCTTTCTGGGGTGATTCCAAAGTCTCTCGATCATCCATCTAATTATCAACGTTTCATATTTTTCTCTAATTTCATTGTGTTATTTCTTATATCAATGTAATCGAAACTAAAAAATGTACTTGCTACATCCTGAACCAAATTCAACCGATGCAAGTTTTAAATGCACTGAAATGGACCGACAAACACAGATCTTCCGCATTTTCTGATAGTGATGATTTCCAAAGGACAGCTAGTAGCATATTATTACTTTGACGCAATCATTTGGAGATGAGATGGAAAAGTGCTGCGGTTTTCTCGAGCAACTTTTCCTTCAAGTGCAAAAGCTGTTTCGCAAAAATGAGCATGTTGAATGAGAACACCCTTAGTTCCTGAAGACTTTTGGCTTGCAGATGCATCCTTTCACACTTCGGTGGAATCAAAACCGGAAATGCTACTAAAAGCACCCAGAAAAAAAACGGTGCGGGATTTCTTGCCTTCATCGACTGGGAAAGGCACTTCTTTAAAATGAGTTCGGTTCCCTCACCCTTCAGTTCATGAAGAATTTCCGAGCAAGCGATCGCTGTTTCCACAGAAAGAACCGTGCCTTACCAAAAGTTCCTCCCACAGCTTCGATCTTCCTTATTTGAAAGTGAGAGACGGGATTGCATGTGTATACCAAGAAATTGCAAGGTGTTTAGGAGGCCTCTTTAAAAACCCAGAAAGTGGCGCGGCAAGCCAGAACTTTTGCACCGGATGGATCCGCAAGGCACTCCTGAAGCAAAAGATGTAAAACTATGCTGTACATATCTGCTCAAGAGAGTAGTAATGCACATGTGCTTATGTAAAATTCAAAGGTACTAAACTTTCGAGCAACTGTTAAATTTCTTCACTGACGGAAAATGAACATCACATGGCGAGCAGTTAATAGAAGCTACAGGTTCCACTACTATGGGGAAGCATTCGGATACACTCTCTGAAAAGTGCGATGAAATCTCAAGTTTATATAAAAACAACTATTGCGAAAGGCAAATGTGAATGCAAGACGAAAGATATGCAAATATAAGAAATGCCTAAATGCATAAAATTTGGTGGTCCCTGGCTCGTGGTCTTTTATTGACACCGTTGACGTTCTGGCCAGCTTTCAGTTTCTGAGTGCATTTGGGCACATTTTCTCAACTTATTTGCATTCATGGGAACGGTTCCTGTACTCGTCGAAGAGTTTAACTGCCGCGGGACCCTCAAAACACAGAAACCGTATGGCAACGCGGCTTCACGATGGTACAGTACCATCATTCGCAATGATAGTACTCCATTAGACGAATGCATGCCACAAACTGAAAATAATCTTGCGTCCTGTGGCACTTTTTGCTTAAGGTAAATCGTCCTTCAATCAAAACCGAATCTGCTTGGGAACATCCATGTAGCTCTGTGGATGGCCTTTGTACTTTGGAAAGCTACTGCAGCATGTGGACAAAATTCCGAATCGCTTGTGCAGCTTTCGGTTCTGATCTACTGGAGCATTCTTGGCGTGGAAATCTGTTCCAAGAACACCGTTCTTGTCACAGATAATGGATTCTGGAACACCGTTGCCAAGCAGCGTTCTGTTTCTTATTGGGGGTTGCACCGAACACGGTCGGATCCATTGGCTGCAATTCATGAAGTTCTAATGTTGTCTCTTGATCTTTCTTCAAGGCACCACGCGGAAACCCTTTTCTAGCATCCCCACATTAAGTTTGGGTCGTGCATCTTTCTGAGGTATCCTACTCAAGTCTTGCAGGGGTATCAGCCAACGTAAGTTAATAAATTCTTTTACCGTGGTGTATCATTTATCTCAATTGTGAATAAACAGTCTCCTAATATCTGATTGATGTTTAAGCTCAAAACGTATGATAGGATATGGCTCATAATTATAAGTAGATCTGATGTGATGGAAAAATCGAAGATTTTTCAAGACTTGGTTCAGCTTATTGCTTCTGCAAACAAAGCAGGCCACAACGGGATTTCGCCTCCAGCAGTGCTCAAATCGCTGTAAGCTTTAAGACAACGGCACCTGAATGCTCGAGAGAGGAATCTGCCCCATATGACTTCCATTTTCTGTTCTAGCTGACAAGATTTACTTGCTTGGAGAAATTCTTCAGGTACGGCGATGGTTGCCACGAGAGCAGTCCGAGCTGACTTTTTTGAAGGAATCCTCCCTGTGTTTTGCTTCCCCAAAACTGCCACAATATTTCGTATCGTTTGTTATTACAGCTACCAGCTTCCTTTTCTCTTGAAAAAATGATGCACTAGAACGCATGCGTTTTATATGAGGTGGACTTGCCCATCACTGAACGACGGGTTCAGTCTGTGCACGAATGTATGAGGACTGTTTGAGTCTGTGTACGAATGTATAAAGAGCTGCCACCTCAGTTACCACACACTGTTTCGGATGCACTGAGCCTCCTCCATCGCAGTTGCGCTAATTCATCGAAAGATCGTATGAAAAGCAAAATAGGCAGCAGTGGAGGACCTCTCATAGGATCTTATCAAGGAAAGAGTAGCAATCGAGAGGTGTGGCAACATTCCAGCGGCAGCACTGCAAGATCTGGTACGTGGGAGTCTTAGAAACGGGAAAGGTTGCAGATCGGATGGAAACAATCGGAAAACACGGGAGCAATAGAGTGCAAGTAGCGAGAGTACACTGCATGGCAATCTAAGCAATTTATTAAAAATATTTGCAAAGAGTGAAGAAAAATTTTAACAAAAAAAGGTCACTTTGCAGCAGGAAGAAAAGGAATCGAAGCCTGGAGAGGATCAATCTGGGTTGACTAAACTTTCGTTTAAATTTTGTGTTGTGACCCCTCGCTCCCCCTCTAAAATGATGGCTGCACGATGAAAACACCAGAATTCACTTGTGCGCATATTTAGGGAGCTGTTTTGAGGCAGCATTTCAAACAAATTACTTTTGCAGCGCAAACAAACGGCTGTGGACTATTTGAACATTCTGATGCATCTGGTACAGTTAGCAAGCTCATTAGTTTCATTCAAATAAGCGGATCAGCGTAGAAGGTCACTGCTGTTTCACCTTCGAAAGCCTCTTCTAATTCCCAAGAGACGTTGGACTGTTGCGCTCATGCTTTCATCTTTTCAGCATCTCAACCGCAGTCCGTTCAATACATAAGATCAACATGAATGCATAGGATACGCAAGATGACTCGGTTCAATAAAGGAAAGAAGACGTTGAGAATTGCTATCATTGTGGTTTATTCGAATAACGATGATGTTATTTCACATTAGGATCAGTGCGAAAACACTCCTTACGCAGATTTGCTTTTGGCAATGCGTTTGAGGTTACGAGTGGAGGACACCGAACCTTCCTGGATGCCAAGAAAACATAAATTGGCTTTAGGGACAGTCAGGCTGCAAGAAGTAATGGGTCTCCAAAATGCTATTGAATCCTAAGGGTTGATAAAATGCGATTTCATATTCTCGTTCAACTGGTAATCGAGCGGTGCAGGGCCTTCGGTGAAGGAACATAAGTTAGCCGAGTTAGGGACTAATGAGACACTCACAGTCGGTACGTAATGGAAACGGAAACGAGACTTCCAGAGGAGCAGATTTACTGTATTGCCGCTTTTGAAATGTCCTGCATCACGCTGAAATTATTGTGGATGGTTCCCTGTAATTTCCAAGAGAACACGCAGACGGTGACAACAGAATTGGAGCGGAAATCTTGAAATGAAGTGCGAGCACAAGGCGAAGGTCGTACACCACCGAAATACCTCCGAGTACCAAATCGCCTTCACCACGATGGCTTTCGCTTGCGTTTTGAAACTCCTCTGTTCCTTTCAGACGAGTAGAAGTTCCCGTGATGACTGCTGGTTCGATGTTGAGGGATGCATTCCAGGTTCCCGGATATAATGGAATGTTCGTTTCTCTTTTTTCCTCTGACGCTCGAAAGAAACCAAGTAAGAAATGCGTCTGTGTGGAATACGTTCTAATGGAAAGTGGAATTAGTTCGCGGAGAAGCATATCTGGAGAGGACGGCGACACGGAATAGCAATGTGGAATTCCAGGACGAAAATGGATGGGAACTCGAGGAGGAAACTTCGGTCGTATCAAGGATTTCATCACCAAGGAAGAATTCTTTTTTTTTCCCCTGGAGGCAGAAGATGAGTAGTACCGAACGGACCACACGAGGGTGGACCATCGAGATAAATTTCAAGGAAAAGGAACGTAGACGGAGTGAATGGACAGGAAATGATGTGTCGAATCTACGTTTGTATTCTTCAAGATTTGAGGATGAGAGACGAGGGGTTCCGAAGATTTTCAGAGGTGGTTCAACTAAGGATCCATCCATGAACCTGCTGCTTTTCACATCCAGTTGCCGGAAGTGAAAGATGCAAATCATCAATTTTTTCGAGCATATGCGTTCTCTCTTGACGCCGCAGATAGTTGCTTTGCGTACCTAAACAAAAAAGTGATGAAAACACATAGAAAAATGGAAGATACGAATAGGGTTTCTCAAACATCTGCGTTCACGTAATTTTGTCATCATAATGTGCCTTATCTACGTTCTGACATTTTAGGTAGCTCAGTTGCAATAAATCTTTGGAAACTTCCTCAATGGTAAAACTGTTCCTTGAAATTCTGCAAAGATAAGAAGAATACGAGCTTCGAAAGTATCTGCTTGCTGCTTATTGTCGTTTTCATTGGAGGGCCTTCCACGGTGAGGTCCATGCAGACTCACACCAATCCCTTTCGACTCTTTCGTTTTACAATATTGCAATCTGAACAACAGTCCCATCATCATACGTAGACAATCCAGGTCTTATTCCCATTTGATTCTTGGAATGCATTAGGTAAATGGGCAAACAGATACACAAGATTGAAGTGATTTGTTTTTGGATTCAAAACAAACAAGATCTGTATCGCTCTTTTCACTCTACAAAACAACTCGAGCATTGGTGCTGCTTCATCCCTTTGAAAGCTCATAACAGCAGATTCATCTCCTTTATTTGGGGTGAGTAGCAGGATTTCTCCTTTGACAGTTAAAAGCTTTTGACCTGCTTGTCTCCAGCTCAGGACAGACAGAAAAAGTTAAAAGGGTAATCGCATCGAGATGAAACGGGTATGATCTTTGATCTTCCAAGGAATTCTTTTTCTCTACTCTGAAAACATCCTAATCGAAAAACAATAGTGCCATTAGCTTGCAAGGATACCAAGAGTACCGAAGATGGATGTTTCCTTTGAAATGAGAACTCCAAGGGCATTCACGTTTGCTCGAGCGGTTTTCATCATCAATCTCTAGCTGATACTACACCGTAATGGAAAAGCATCCATAACATTGTGATGTGATCAGTCTTGATTCCAATTCATTTAGCAGAAGACTTTTCTGAGACCGGGATGAAATTATCCAGAGCACTCCTCTGAATTTCCGGATTCGTTTCGAAATTCGTTTTCTCTGGGATGCAAAGTAAGGACCGGCGAAGGAGCAGAGTTTCTAGTCCGCCGCTCATTTCGGAAAATAAATTGCACTCGGCTGTGCGTGATTTGGCGCGATGAAAGAGGTCTCTGGAGCGAGTGGATGCGTAAGAGGCCGCGCGCTATCGGGTTTCCTTGATCCCCCGAAGTCACCAGCATTCGTTCTAACCGAGCGACCTGGAGAGGAGTACGCACACGATGCGTCACGGGCAGCTTCGCGCACTTTCATGCACCCGGTAGCTCCGGGGCGTTTATTATGAAATTACACGTACAAGTGTGTAGGGTCATCGGCCCTACGACGTCCGAAAATGTTCGGAACCTGCCGAGTAACTGGCACGCAGGCCGGCTAAGTTCGCCTCGGCAACCGAAGGGGAAGGGGTAAACGAAGATAAAAATAAAAGTAAATGACAGCAGAAAACTCTGGGGGGCACGGGAAGGGATCACTGTCCACTGGGTGGCTTCCTCTGCTTCCTTTCCAGGATGCCGGCAAGTTCCATCCGAGTATGCCCCAGGTGGAGCCATCATTCTGCCGTCCGGAGGAAGTACAGGGTGAAGCAGATGGCATCCCTCTCGTGCCATCCTCCTTTCGTATAGCTCCAGGCCTCCACAACCCCATGTAGGCAGTAGCAAAGAGCTGCTGAGGATGCGGCAGGCGAAAGGGCATCGAAGAGGCGCTTCATCACGTCCCTGGGATTGTCCTTCGGTGCACCAAGCGTCTTTGCGTAACGCAGCCACAGGTGCCGGTCTGGAAGTCTAGAAGCATCTGTTCGTGGTGGGGAACTGAATGCCACCCGCAAATCTCCTTGTAGGGGATCTGTATAAGCATCTTCTTCCACCCCATGATCCCGTCAGCCCATGAGCGTCCTTGAAATGCTTAAGGCAAATTCAAAACCTGTCTGGAGCTAGGATGCTTGGAATTTCTCATTGCTTGAGTAAATGATCAAAAATGCTTCCAATAGAGGAAGTGCGTGACTTCACATTCTTTGCTGTGGATCAGGGAGTAAAGCACTCGTTAGGAAACTTCTTACCACCTTCTTCCCCCTTTTTTTCCTTCTCGAGTTACGTGGCACTTTGATGGACTCATTTCATGTTTGTTCTGATCAGTGATTTGCTGATGATAATTCAAAATTAATGCAAACGAAGAAGTCCTGACCCGCTTTCTACACTTCCAATAGAAAAAAAAAAAAACTTTGATGACCTTGAAAAAATTCCACCTATAAGAAAAATGGAATATTTAGACCAATGCAGACCATTTCTCTTTCTTATAGATTTCTGTGAGACTTCCAAGAGAACCTAATTATAACTCGATCTTTCACCGCCACATTTCCAAGCATTGCTTTTTTTCCGATGATGGACTTCACTCCATGATTTCTTTTTATCGCAACCTTGCGAGCTGACAGTCATTTGTTTTGCGTTGATCATTGTTCCTAAATGATGTGCAAAATTTCATTCAGTCATTAGCTAGTGCAACTGAAGTCTCCTTGCTGCCGTAAAAGATGAAGGGTGGCTGCGATTTCGCGTTCAGGGGCCAAGCAGTTGGACTCGTATGTTCATCTGCAGGATGATCTAGAATAAGGGAAGAGGTCTCCACTAAGAGGTTCGTCTCAAAAGTAAGGCCGAACGAATATAAAGAAAGAACAAAGGAGAGGAACAAAGGTGTATTGGTGGTTCGAGACACGTACACCCCCGTGTCATTTTTCCACGTAGTCACCACCATTTTTCCCCAAACGCTTTTGACACCGCAGAACGAGCTTTTTGAAACCCTCTGCATGAAGTCCCGCCTTCTAAGAGCTCAGCAGCACTGCAGTTTTCAACTCCTCACTCTCCCCCTCGAATCGTCGAGCCACTTCTGGAGCTGCAGGAAGACGTGGTAGTCAACGGGGGCGAGGTCAGGACTGGGTGATCAAAGAGTTTTCATCCGAATTTTCGAATTGTCTGGAATGTGAGGAAAACGCTCCTCGTACATCATCATCTCTTAGTAGAGATCGTTTCGTGCAATTTCTTCAAAAAGTCTTCTGCCACGTTGCTTAAGATTCCATACACGCTCTGTATAGGCTATTTTTGGGGGGGTGTTTGTTTATTTAAGCTTCATTCATGATCACGCAATGGAAAACAAGAATCTAAAATCACTCGGCGGCAGCAGATGTGGAAGAGATACCTTCTAAAAACTTGATCATAATGAATATTACTTTTATAGAAAACATCGGGATTACAAGAAAGAACCATCTAGAAGGTAAAGTGCTTCCGTCGTCAAATGAACAGTTGCTGGCCAACGTAAGTATCTGTTTCCATTTTCAGTTTGCTTTTCCATTGCTTTTTTTTGATAACAAAAATCGCAGAGGAAGCTGCTCTTAAAGGAGATGGAAGCAACCTGAGGAGAGGTACTGTTTCATGCTCCACATGGATCTGAAATCCAGCAGAAGAGAATGCAAAAGTTGCTAAAGTTGGTTCCAGTATCCATGATTTGCTGCACTGTTGCAGAAAAAGGACACAGCAAAGAATAGGGCTTTATGCATGGAGAACATGGTTGTTGATGAGAAGGTGGATAGGTAGGGAAACTCCAATGATATGGCTATGACTTTTGTTTGCTAGTAAGGTTAGCTGCTTTTACCATGGAAGCTGAGAAGTTCCACGGCTTCAGTAGGAGCAAGGAAAAGAAAGGGCGTTTCTTTGGCTCTCAGATGAAGCAGGAAACGCGAGGTATTATTATTTCTTATTGTGAATAAATGTCTTGTTTGTTAGAAAAGAGGGAGGTTTGGGGCTGGGGTTATTTCTAGCTGTTTGAAGTAGAAGGGAAGAAATCTAGGAAGAGAAGTTGATACATATGATGAAGTTGCAAGAAAGATGCAAACTGCGAGAATACCTACTGAAATGCCCAGTGTGATGTCTTGAGATGAAAAATTCAAGAGTGTATGGAAACAGACAGAGCAAAACTGTGGCAGATGTGGCATAAACGGTGGAACCGGGGGTAACTAGAACAAGAATGTAGCCTGATCCAAAACAAAACTCAGTGGGCACGATTCAAATTTGTAGAAGAATCCAAATCGGTGTTAAGCCAATCGTAGGTGTGAATACCAAATTGGCACTCGGTGATGACGTAATTCTGCTGACGAGCTACAACTCATGCGGTAGGAAATCCCAGGAAGTTAAACGATTGGTCATGATTCTGTCTGAGGGTCTGGGCTCCACTCAGAGTGACACAGTGAACTGTGGACTTACAGCAGCACTGTGAGTCACATTAACAGAAACAATAACCACCTTTATCCGGATTCAGCGTGGTTTCCGTTACCATCAGTCGAGCATTTTCCTTTCAGCTCTGATGACGCCCGTCTATCACAATCCCATTTGTTTCTCGGAGAGCACAGTTTGGATTACTTATCAAATCCATCGCTCTGTTCGGATCTCCAAACAGAAATATGTACCGTTTCTCAAGCTATTTTTAGGAACGAATTCATATCTCTTTTGATGTTTACAAAGGGATGCCAACTTCTCATTACCTCGGCTTACAAGGTTCGTTTCTCTTGTGAATAGATGCAGCAAACATTTGTCATCTCCGTCCAGACACCTGATGGTAGCTGTGGACCGCACGTCACGAGGACCTAAGGTCTGCATGAGGAGCATGGACCTTCCGTATCTTGCCACTCGTGCGGTTTCTTTCTTCTCCTCACCAAAAGGGTTCAGAGAGAGTGGTGAAATTGCTTGTCTGATGATGATTATGGTGATGATGACCTAATCGAGAAACGCATTCGAGTACAGCATTCGCAGAAGAGAAAAGGCTCTTTTTGGTTGGGAACGACTTGGACATTTCGAGCGCGCGCGCATGGCAGAGAGATGAAGCAAACACCTTTTAGAATCACAGATGTTCAGCTTCCATCCTCGTCCACAGTGCCGACAGCTTTACCAGAATCACTCCGCTCCAAATATTTGAAGATTTCCTCTACCGTTGCATTCTGAAAAGCTGGGACCAGCCATATCTCAAGAAACGGGTGTTTCTCAAATCGCTTTCGGAGATCTTCTTGCTCCAGCATGACTCCCAGATGGTGGAGATTCTTCCTTTGGGAATGTTCCCAAAAGAACAGATGCATTTCTCCAGGCTTTTACAGAGTGTTTCGTTCCTCTTACGCTTGGTAGGGAACTTTGAATGGAACCCTCGCCCTGGTTGTCTCCGAATGAAACGACGAAGGGATCCTCTTCCTTGTTTTCTCCGGAAGGAACCCCGGAGGGAGTCGCTCCTCGTTTCTTCTCCGAAGGGAACCCGGAAAGGATCCGCTCCTGGAATTTCTTCTCCGGACGGAAACTGCAAGGGAATAGCTCCCTCCCTCTTTCCTCCTCCTCCGAAGAGAACGCGACGCTTCCAAGTTTCTCTTAGGGGCTGCTCTCCGAAAAGAGCATTGCACTTCTGACACTCTGGAGAGCCAAAAACGCTCGAGGGGGGTATCAATCAGCTCCATGGTACGCGATGGTACGGCTCCCTCTTCACAACCGAAGAAAACCCTTCCAAAGGAAGCGGCTCCTTGATTCTTGGAAGGACCCCCACTTCCGATCCAGGCTAGTCAACGGGTACATCCGGTGAGCCGCCCTGGAGCACATAGGATCAACTAGCGTCATTCCGCGAAGGGCGACTCGAAGCCTGCGGCGCACCCATTTCTTGGAGTCGAACGGGACTCGAACCCGTAACGCCTGGTGTCACGTGCGGAGACCGTAGCCACACGGTGTTTAAGGTAACCTGGGGCCATCCAATGTTCCGAGATCACCTTTAGTTATTTCGAAGTTGCGACTACCACCGACTCACAGTGCTAACAGACCATGCTTCTGGAGTTTGGCTGTGGATTGACGACTGTACCCGAATCACGAGAGGGAATCAGTCGCTTATATTTTTGCAGTTCACTCTTACAGCATCGCTGAGTTCCTTACTTTAGGGAGAGTGTCGATGGCTGGAAGACTTCACAGAAACGGGTAAAGGGTCTCACGTAGGCATCCGCATGTCATACTTGTGTGACGTCAGGATCTGCGAAGATGGCCTTCAAGGATCACTCAGCATGCCACCCTTCGGAAACGATCCTGATGTTGTCTCCTTGTAGAGGATCATTCACGTTCTTCCAGAATCCCTTCTTCTTCCTCTGAATGTCCCATTTCATCAAGTAATGAACTTATCCATGTTTTGCTTTCAGATTATCAACTTCCGTGTAAAATCTTCCGGAAATCTTGTTTATTTTTTTACCTAACTCCTTCAGCTCACATAGGGTTTGCTGATTGCCTTTCATCTTTTTTTTTTTTTTTTTTTCTTGGATCAACGACTGCCTTTTTCATCAAAGTCGAATTAAATTCATCTTCAGCTTCTGAAAGGTCCTGCAACGATGGATTCGGCAACTTTCCGAGTTCCCCGGTTCTTCTCACGGATTTTGGGAAAATCGCGAGGGCCGTCTTCTGAGCATTCCGAGGACCGAATAGCTATGAAGACTCGACCTACGCGGAGGTGGGAAACCACGTCTCCAAATCATGATCTGTTCGGAGCAGGAGGATCGTGTTTGCTCCCGTTTTCGTCATCCCTTTTAGCTTTGAACTCCGTTTGAATTTAACTGAGGCTGTCAGCTACGAGCAAGGCAGCACTTCCAACATCTGCAGCCAACTCTCACCTCTCTGGACACCCACGCACGTTGTCTTCCACATATTGTTACCACCTCATACCGTTACCTCGAACATGAACGGTGGTTTGGACAACCCACACAGCCAGCACATGAAGTTTCACCACGAGGCAGAGACTGCATCCTCCCCATTCTGTTCGGAGGAAAGCTGGAAAGCTGCAACTCTCCCATGGAATCACAAGGTCACCCACTGCAAGATGAAAGATTCCGTCTGTACCTCTCTGCGGATGCTTCCTGTTTCGGTGACTTCGCGTAAGACTACCATTTTCGTTTTCCAGAACACCCCCATTCTTCGAATTTTCTAGGAGAAATTTTCCAGCCTTCGGTTTTCCATGAGACTTTCCGATGCAATTTTCGAGACCACTGGAACCTCCGTTAGCGATCTTTCCCTCTTTCTCTGTTGATCAGCACCAACGGAAAGTTTTATCAAGTATCCGTAGGGGGTCTCAGTGTGAACTACGAAAAACGTGAAGATTAACACGAGGCTGCTTGCGGAATGTGTTCCTGCACTTTACTACTTGACACCATCGAGTGTCATCACCATCGGGTAATGGAAACGGGATCTCTCGCCACATATGGATGCTCGATGCTGCACCATATAATCACTGCTCGTTCCTCTCAAAGTATTCACGCTTCAGCCGCTGGATCGCAGTCGCTTTTCTGAAGGTCACGCGAGTAGCTGTGGAAGGAACTTGCCGGAATCGTGCTCAACTGCTCTGCCCAGGTCGTCTTCGTTGATCTCGTTGCTGATGTGCTTACGAGCTTGCACTTCTGAGCTCGCATCCTTGGAAACAGATCATTCTTTTAGGGACGAATACTCATTCATCAAGGCTCATTCAGCAGGGCATGGACGTGTTTTCGAGTCGAAAAACCGGAGCGACGACCCTCTATGCGGTCATGTTTCCCTGTCGTGCAGCAGAAACACGTGGCTCTCACCGGAGCCCTTAAGTTCAAGGAGTCGAGAAATGCGGGTGTTACCGCATGAGGGCCGCATTTGTTTTTGCTGGTTGAGAAAATGCCTTCTTTTCAAGACACCCTACTACTCTCAAGCATCATCAGTTTGGTTGAAGACCACGCTGCTGCTGGAACTGGGTTCCACCCATCGAGAGCAGCAACGGAGGAAGAAAACTGTGTAATTCCTGCGCGTACTTTCCAAGGGATCCAGCGCAAATTTTCCGTTTCCTATGCTGCCAGCTTCCTGCTCGCACTCCATTTCCCTTTTAGTTAGGTGCTCGCCATCACAGACAGCTCCAGCACTGCGTTCTGCTAACCTTCGAATAGCCGCGGGACGACGCTGTATCAAAAGCTGTCCAAATCGAGAGTGACTCTCAGCATCACACAAAATGTAAAATCTGAAGTCACCTTCAAGTGACCTCGCTTCTACTGCGTGGAACCCAGTTCACTATACCAAAATAAAGAAAAACAGAGTAAGAGCACTGGACCCGTGATCTTGTTTTACAGGTCTTGTTAGTGTTCGATTAGACTTATCGATTTTACGTAATCTGTACTTTCTTTTCTATACGCGTATCTGTATATCCAAAACGAACTCCTTTGAGAGGCATCCAGGTCTAGATTGGGGATGCTTCGCTGGAGGAAAGCTTGGTCTTCCGCCACAATCTGGATGCCGTGAGGCAGACTACAAAATGAAACACCTCGCAGATGTTTTTTTGATCTTCAGTTGTTTTTTACGGAAGACACAGATCTACGCCATTAGTTGCAGAATTCATGCTAGAGGCTTTTTGTGAGAAATAAAAAGCGGCATAGAGAGTCTCGGTTTCTAGCATTAGTTTTAATACTCGCATTTCCATGAGCTCTAATGCAACTTGCGGATTACTGTTCTCGGCTTCTGGTAAACTGACCGACTTGGAAGACCTACTCTAAATTCCTTAGATTTTTCAAATAGTGCCGCTGATGATCCTACGGATTTCTTATTGCGCGGATAAAACTTTTACAAGTGCTTTTGTATGCAAGGGAACCTGTTTCATGGAAGCCGAGCACTCGTTCCTAGTACCGATATCCGAATCTTGATTCATCCCCTTAATTGTCTGTAACTCTTCGGGAGCAGTGACTAGAGGATAATTACTCCTTGCTGGTGTGTGTGTAAACGCTGGGCAAGTTTTTGTGTCCACTGTCTAAGCCATTCTTGATTTTCCTCCAAAGTTCACCTCTTCATGTAGGGACAAAGCCTTTCCTTTGAGTGTGTGTCCACTGATGTGCCCGCGTCGGAGGCTTTGTGGTTAAGGCTTCCGCGCGTGGCACCATGCGTCGCGGGTTCGAATACTTCGGCAGATAACTGACGCCACTGCGTCGTTGGGTTCCGAGTTTCTCCTGCAAGATGGAGCTGGTTGGCCGAGACATTCGGGCATGGCCCTGGCGGTGGATAAAGCCCGGAGGCCCCCGATGAAGTCCAGAGCAATGGGAGTCGACCTTCGGGTCCTCCCAGGGATAAAGGAGTGGGGAGTTCCCCCTCCAGTCGCACAACGGAGAGCGGACCTCCCACACCGGGGGACCCCTCCGCTTTCAAGATGGAGCAGGTGCCTTCACAGGCACCTCTCCAGTTGTTCAAAGGAGCGGACCCTCCTGTTGCGGGAGGGACCCTCTGAGTCGTCGCCTCTTCACAGAGTGCAAGGAAGCAAGCGAGAGCGATTCCCCTGCGGGAATCTACAACGCCTCTTCTGAATTTCGGAAGCATCCCTTCGGATTCTCTTCAGAGTAGTGAAAAGGAGCGGTTCCCTTGCAGGTTCCCTCCGGAGAAGAAATTCCTACAAGAGGATCCTTTCCGGGCTCCCTTCGGAGAAGTTGAAATGGAGAGGACCACCCCACATTGCGGGGGGCGTCCCTCCGGAGAGAATGAGGAACGAGATTCCCTTCGGGGTTCCCCTTCGGAGACAACCAGGGTGGGAGGTGCGAGAAGCGTGAGAGGAACGGACTCCGAGTCCTTCCTGGGATTCATAAAGCGGACCCCCATCCCGGGGTGCCCCCTATCCAGAAGAATTACACGCCCCCATGCGGGTTGCCGTGGGCGGAGAGGCGTGGAAACAAATGAACCCAAGGATGTCCATCGTCCTAGACCAAGTTCCCAGTCTTTCATGTGACGTCGTCTCCCAAGCCCAATTTTTGGGGACCCTTTGCCATGTCAAGGAAATTGCTTGCGTCTGGTGTTTCTATGTCAACCAGCTCAGGTCTGAAATCAGCAATTGTGCTTCCATGAAAACAGCATTTGTTTCTTTCATTGGGGCAGTTCCTCATACAAACATGTCGTGGACCAATCACAACAGTGATGCGTAATTTTCGTGGCAGAAACGCAGTTGCGATTTCAGGTGACCAGGGTCGAGAAATCACCTGATTCCGGCGCGTGGCGTGGATATTCAAGGGTGGCATACATCGGCATGCTGAGGTTCTCCTCTCGAGAAGCCTTGGAGTTTTTACTGATGAGTCGTATGAATCTGCCGAAATTAATTTTCGGCTGTCAGCTGTCATTACTCCAATGAAGTGCTTCCAGATTAAAACATCAACGTAAAGACATTTCCGGAGATCCTCCTTCAAACTTTTGAAGCCTTCAATTCAGGTAAGAAGTCGAAAGAAAAAAAAAAGTCCATACTTTGTTAGATCTGCTGAGCCCCAAAATAAGCCGTTGTCGAAACTACAAAGCACTCAAAAGTGGTCTCTGCATGCACAGCTCAGTTTCAGTTCCTGATTGCAAATGGTACTAGGAATCCGAGTGATTTGCCATCCGTTCATCAATATGCGTGCTTGGACGATACTTCTTGTGCTTGTGCTGCTTTGATGAAAATCCTTATTTAGTTCCTATTCCTGATTCCACTGAAGAATACAGCAATTTTTTTTTTTTCACAATTTTTTTTTGTACACTGTTACTGAAGGTTCTCTGAGCTTTGTTCATTTGGGAGCTCTTGAAGATGACAAACTTTCACAAAGCAGGCAAGTTTCATTGCTCTCGACTTCCATTGAGGACAAAATGGCGACTGTTCTTCGAAGAGAACTTATGGGAGTGAAATAAGGGCTTCTCGTTTAGATAAGAGTAAATAATTATTTTTTCTTTCTTTTTTTTTTTGCAGAACATGATTGAAATCGCAATTTGCGGTAAAGAAAACCCCCCCTGCATTTCCTTTAAGACAGCGGAGAAAAAAGTTAGCATGATGTAACCTGCAAAAGGTGTGCTCCTTATAGTATCCTATAGGGACCTTGAAAAGACACGGCTCTTACAGTTTGTCCAACTCCTCCTTGGGTAGCAAAGCTCTTGAATGATGAAGTCTTGCAAAATTCACCACTACTTTGGAAGGAATAATGGAAACACATGGAAGGCGCTGCATTTACAAACCGTGGACTCTTCCGATATAAAGTCTGATGTGTTCGCACCTAAAAGAATGGAGTGCATGCATTCAAGACTTTAGAGGCCAACTATACAGCATATGTATTTACAGCTCTAGGAAAACTCTCAGCATGGAAGCTGATTTAAACCTGCATCGAATGCCCCAAGTAACTCCGTTTGAAGAGAAGAGATATGGGGCATCTCAGTAACCGCATTTTGGATATGCTGGAAGAGGGCTCGATTCCTTGCCAATAAACAGAGCTTGCAAGGGACTCACAGCAGTGCTGACCATCACGAATCCACTGAGACAATCGCACAGGAGGCAAACTACACCCGAATAGAAACCACTCCTCGAATGAATGAGCGGTGCGGTACTGGCCGAACTATACCACGATCGGCTAATGGCAGATAAATGATGATTTCAGATGGGAATTTTCGCTTTGAGCGGCGTAAATGAGATTTTCATGAGAAAACGCGAAGCATCTTGACGATTACCTAACTCGGTAAACACTCCTATGTTACAAAATGAAGATGACTTCCTTGTTATTTTACGGCTTTCGAAAGCAGGTAACGAATGTGTTGGTACAGTGTTTGCTTGCTTTCGTGTTGCGGTATTTGGACGAGCCACTGCAAGTCCAGAGGGAAAGTAACCTTTTTCATGTGCAAGAAATGCGTCACATCGACCTGGGCTGAGCTGTCGAAACAAGGGCTTCGAAGGGCTACGGCGACCCGTTCACGGGTGAGGATTCGAAGCTTGGGAGCGCTGGGATCAGCGCCGGGACCAGCGCTGGGAAGAGCGATTTCTTATTGCGCGCGCGGTCAGCAGCGAAGTCATCAGAGATTGGAGCGATCGAATCGTAAGACGCATCTCGGAACAGGAGCAGAGAACTGTGCTGGGTTTCAAACGTTGAGGGACGCGTGAGGATCCAAATGCCAACTGAGCGAAAGATGTGGCTAATTCTTCCAATTGGAATTTGGAAATAGATCACGTAAACTCTTCTGAAGAATTACTGTCCAAGGAAACCTTTCCCGGTGGATCCTTTTTTTGGAGGGGAGCTGAATCTCGAAACCTCAGGGATTCCGCAACAACATAGGGCACTTCTCCGAAGTAGAAGTGAAGCGTTCCTGGTTCTTGGCCTACTCATGTCTTGCCTCTTCCAATGCTGTTGATGCACACCCGTAAAAGCAAGGCATACTCTGTAGGTTCACTGCCTCTTAATCTTCCAGAGCTTAGTCTGGTTTCAACTTCGAGTTTGTTTCCGTGGTCGTCTTGCCGGCGAGCATCAACTGCCGGCCATTTAGATTAGCGTTCTCGACCTGTGTCACCAGCTAGCAATGTCTCTCGGTAATCGTCTTCTGACTCTTGACTCAACTAGTCAAGACGAGATTCTCCGAGTACTCTGAGACTTCGGCACCTTTTTCACCACACGTGAAACTCTTCAAGTTGTAGGGTGGCCCCGTAAGGAACACCCCATGAATCCAGGAAAGCTACGAAGAAAGGGGCCTGTTTTTCTCTTACGCTTGGTAAGACAACCAGGATGAAGGCTTTCCGTAGGAAACCTTCGTCCTGGTTGTCTCCGATTCCCACCCGGACACGCCGGGAGCGTTTCTTGAAATTGAAAAGAAACTCATAAATTGTGGCGAGACACGTGGCTCTACCACACTCTGTTTGTCCATGGACCTTCCAGGTCGCCGGTCCGCAGACCGATGGTGCTCCCCCCGGCAGCGGAGAGGGATGGGAAAAAAACAAAAAATTAAATGAAATAAAAATCCTTGGGCGGATCGACAAGGGACCACTCTCTACTGAAAGGAGTCTGCATCGTTTTTAGGATGCCAGCTAGGTGCTATATTTATCTGCCAATTTAGTCCCAAGTGGGACCATCTGGATGCTGCTATCCGCAGAAAGCGAACTGCGAACTGGACGGCGTCCCTCGCGTTTCTTCCTTCGTTGGCTTCGCTCCTAGCCGCCACAATCCCGCGGATGCAGCAAAGCGCTGCTGAGGCTGCGGCTGGCTGCAGAGGATCCTGCACAAAGGGGAGCCGTAAGATGTCCCTGAGGGTGCCAACCGGGATCCGGAGGATTGCTCCGAAACGTTCCCATAGGAGCCATAGGGCAGCACAGTCCGCAAGCAGGTGCGTGAGGGACTCCCGTTTCCTGCATCTGAGACAGTCCGGGCTTGCCCTTCTCAACAACACCCGGTGTTGTCGGCGTGCGTTTCAGGGAAGACCCCAGTGCAACAGCAGAAGTGCTGCCGATTCCTTCCACATTGGGAAAAGGACGCTGCTGTTCTTGAGCATTGGGGGGCCACCGCAGGTCTCCGCGAGGAATGTCTAGCAGCTCGCCCCAGCGCTGCAGTTCTCGTGGAAGGGCACTCGGGGTCTCAGCTTTCCCTACCTGCGATCTCTCAGGAGACTTTCACCTCAGGGTTTGACTGCTCCCAAGCTCCCTCCCTCCTCATGAAGGACAGCGTTGCCGCTAAGGGGGGGGGGGGGGGTGAGCATCCACTCCTACGCTCTTATGGTTGCCTCCGGAGGGACCCCGGAGGAGGCCGCTCCATTGTTATTTTTCCGAAGGGAACCCGACGCTTCCAAATTTCTCTGAAAGGCCGCTCCCCGAAGCGAGCAGAGCGCTTCTCGAGCTCTGGAGAAGCATGACCCGCTTCAAGGAACCCGATAGAGGGTCATATCCTAAGAGGAAGGCTTCAATTGCACAACTAGAGGGAGCTCCGAAGGCAATCGGTTCCTTGATCCCTGGAAGGGACCCAGGAGGGTCAACTTCGGATCCCGCAAGCCGGTCAACGGAGACATCCGGCTTGCGGCTTTTACCAGTGCCGCAGTCCCCGAATAAGCCAACCAGCGTCATTCTGCGGAGGAGACATTCCTCAGCGTCGATTCTTCCCCATGTGGGACTCGAGCTCATAGAGCTGAGTATGAGGAGCGGAGACCGCAGCCATACGTCCGTCCACACGGGCCGATATTCCAATACTGTCCGACGTAGGGCAGCATCGGCCTCTTCAGAGCGCGTCTTCCCTCGACCTGGGTGCTTCGCAGTGAGTCGTCTATCTTTCTTTGTGTTGCATCGTGTGTGTGCCTGAGGCGATGGTGTCTTCTCCACGAGCGTTTCGATCGATGAGTTCTTAGGAGTCATCTTGGGTGACTCCCACAGTTCAACTGTTCCCATCCATCTCTGCAGATGGAATCCTCTCGTTGCATGCTATCGAGAGTGAGGTCATCGGTGCATCTTAATTCCAAATGGAGGTCTACTTAGTTACCCTCGTCTAGCTGAAAACGAGTACCTAGCAGAATTCGAATGTCCCTCAGGAACTTTGGCCTTCCTTGGGAAATGAAAAGGCAGGCGTCCAGAAGCACCCCCGCTCAGATGTAAAGCTTTCCGTTGCAAGCAACGTGATCTGCTGATTCGAGGTGGATTCCGTGTAGGTATAGGCAGGAAACGCTTGCATTCTCACGGACGCTCTTCCATCATGCCGAAGTCCCAGCCGCCAAAGGGAAAGCCAAAGTGCAGGGAGTGAATCTTCCCGAACAAGAATTCTGGAAAGGAAGAGCAAAACATTGCTGCGCTTGGATTCGAATTACCGTCAGCAGCTGTTTTCCTCTTCCGGTGTGCGTTTCCATGGGTTTTCACTATTCTTCTCCCTTTTCACAATTGCTGTTGACGTGATTCGTCCACCTGATCTCTCTGGTCATAACATCCCAAGTCCTCATCTTTGTTGGTAGTTTGCCGCAGAACATTCCATTTGATTTGCTGGCTTGGGAAATTCCTCTCCCGTGTCGCGGAGCCTCGGGAACTGTGGACTTCTCCCCTTTCATCACCTAAGTTGAGCTCAGCCTTGGAAAAAAAGAGCTCTGATTGCTCTCTGCCGATGACACCAGTGCTCTGAATCAGCAGCATTGGGAGTACTGCGTACATTCTAAAAGTTCAGGAAGCAGTCAGTCGCTTCAAAGAGAACAACGCACTGACAAGAGCATTTCTGGAAGCTTTCCAGGACATGAAAATGTGTTCGCACATTTTACCGTAAACCTATGGGAAAGCAAGGTCTGGACTTGGAAGCAATAAGGCAATGTCCAGTAATAGGGCATCCGTGTTTTACCAGTATCTCGGTCGTCGTCATTATCACATGCTATCAGTCGAAAAAAAAAAAATGTACGGAATAGAGGCGCGCAACCTACCTTGAAGTTAAAGTCAGACTTCAAGTTTCAGAAAGTCGTATTCGGTCTTGGTCTCCGGAATTCCTATCTAATGAGATTTCAAAAGTGGCTCGTTCGACCTCGTCCACAGTCTTTTGACCGTTCTTCAACTTTGCCTAGGAGCTAACGACCTTTTTCAACCCTTCATTCAAATGAAAATTGCCGGACTCTGCAGATGATGCTCTCACATTTCGTCACGAGCTCTTTCGTCACGAGGGTCGTTCTTCGCGACTTATTATCCTTCTTCCTGGGAACTGAGGCCCTTGCGGAAACGTCACTGAAATCCAAAGCGGCTGATTCGGCGCAAAGTGTAAGGAATGCATGCAGGCAGGGGAAACGACCGGTTCACCCTCAAAAATCACGATCGCAGGAGGGTTTGTTCTTCCTTGCGCATTGAAGGCAAGTAGGACCATCAACTGCACGTCATGTCTTTTGGGTATATTTGCCTCCATCCGAATACCCATTCGTGCTTGATAAATCGTTCATTGCCTGTGCTGGTCAGCAAGGGATTCAGAGGCTTTCGTGTGCGATTTACAAATTCCTTGGTGACTGAAAGTGGTCACCAGGTTGCGTCACGATAAGTGTTAATATACTGCAAATAATACATAGAAGCTTTAAATAAGCATTCCAGTTTGTGAACACAGCTGGGAAGCATGTCAGTGCTCATTGTCATTCGGGATTTTGTGGTACATCGTAAAATTTATATGCTTCCCGATATCAGTGTTGGGTGGTAAAGGAGGATTTTTCGGTAGCTGGTCACCAGTTCCATGGGAATCCGCTGCAATAACGTGATTGGTTCTCTGGAGACCACCTCTCCCCATACCTGTTGGTTTTGTTTGATGTCTTGAGGTTCCAGGTGACGAGCATACACCACTCTATGCAATTTCCCGTTAGGATGCAAACGTTCCTTGCTTGTAAAGGAAATCCTCCGTCCAGCCTTCTATCTTGTTGCTCTCCTTTTCGATTTCTTAAGAAACATCAAAGTGAATTTAGAAATGCTGTTATGTACTCGGCTTTAGTTCAGAGATGTAATTCGACTGTCATTCGAATTTATGATAACCCGATAATTTCCCTTTTCCAGGGATGTCTGCAGTGTGGATGAAAAGAAACTGGCAATTTTCTGAACCAATGCCAACACAGGCAGTCTCCCAGGTGTTTCGGGCATCCTAAATCAGAGAAGCGGTTGAAAATCAAAAGTGCTGAAATGTCAAACGCTGTGAACAGCTGTGTCTGCACCTGAAAGATGTTTCTTCAGTCACTTTGAGGCCGCGTTTGGAAAGTAACTGAGATAATCTAACAGGAGATATAGCTGCAACTCGAATGAAGAAATGCGTTCCATCCACCAGATCTTTTCATCGGTGACTGCCAAAAGGAGCGTGCAAATCAAGATTCAGTCAAAAGCACCGGTTTTCGTTCGGAACGCAGTGGACAGAATGTCCAAACCCTCAGTTTTTCAGTCCGGGAACAGTCTCCAAGGCATGACTCGTCTAAGAGCTGTACATCTCTTTGGAACAGGAAGCAAAAAGAATGCAGAAGCAAGATTGAGGATCTTCAGGTCAAAGCACATCATTTTGAGTGTTGCTTACCAACCAGAATTGGTTCTTAACGGTCACCTTCCATCCGTTGTTTGCTGAGTATGCCAAAACATCCTACGAAGATTTAAAACAAGGATGTTGGCGTACCCCACACCATTTCCCGCGATTTTTTTTCCTTCACAGGCTGTTCCCTGTTTATGGCATCATTCGTACCGATTCTGTAGAGCTAGATGTTTCCAATGAAGAGAAGAAGAGAAAGCTTGAGAAAGCCTCACCATGAAGAGGATATGAAGCTTTTACATGCAATATTGCTTGCCTTATTTTCGATCAAAAGCCCTGTTTATTAATTTCTCTACTTCCTTCCAGTAATATGATCAAGCTTTGGATATAAATTCGCATTAATTTACAACGCCATGCACTTCGTCGCTACTTCATTGCATGTTTCTTATGCGTTGTCAAACACTGTCAAGAGCATTTCTTCTCTACCTTTCATCCGGACAAATCAGCAGTCGTTCTGAAAGAGAATGTTTTTTGCTGTTCTCGGATCAGATCTGCGGGCTTTGAACATTTGTCACGTGCAACTGCCGCCAGCTGGCTGAGGATTTCGTGGAAGTAGAAGACACTTCCTTGAGGTTCTTCCAAGCTGTCCGAAACGGACGAAAAACGCCTTTCTTGCCTTGCATGCGTGAGGATGGGAATCTCCTGATACCGCTCTTCAAAGAGCATCAAGGCTGGGGACATCATCAGCACAGTGATGCTCTTCTCCAAACTTCGCCTCTAATTGTTCTCTTTTGCCTGCTTTTACGACTGGTTCGAGCACCTCTAAAGACCAGGTGATGCTTTATCCTTTGCGCGAAGGTGAGCGATCTCCGAAAACACGAGGGGTTAACTCATTGCCGTGGTGCACGATCTGCCCTTGGCTTTTATAAAAATGGTTAGCTCCCAAGTCTTCTCGTAGATTCTCAATCATCCAGAGCTGTTTGGGACCGAACTGAGCTTGCACTGTCGCTGTTGAGGGAACATATGACTTGAGAGATATCTGGCTGAAGGATGGAAAGCTCTAGACTTTTTCTTAAGATGTCTCCCGTATCATATCTGCCTGATGTTCCCTGCTTCTTCGTGAGTTTTATCATTAGACAACGTGAGGACACCATGATGTCAATTTGCATATCGATCTTTCACGCATTGATTTCAAAAAGTGTCCAATAGTGAAGCTTCATTTGTCATTTTGTCATCTGCTGCGTATTTTGACTCCTAATTAAGAGGATAAAAAATTACTTTATGGTAAAAGCTAGAGATGTTTAATAAAAGGATTTTTCTCAATGCAGCATGTGACTTGTCTTCCAGTTAATTTTTTTAAGAAGGAATCGATATCTGAAGGAAGTAACTCGCTTGGGTCTCAGTTGTAATCACTTCATTTGCATCCTTTTTGAGATGCTTTGCAAAAATGGTCCGTGCAAAGTTCTTGCAAGACTTGAAGAAACAGTTTTGGTGAAGCCACTTAAACGTCGGCTTACGGATCGAAAAATGTCTTCCTTCATGTGGAGTGATCTTCGAGCAGTTTTCCAGTGATTGCAGATTAGGCTTCTGGCGGCTTGCGCATCCAAATCATGCGTTCCTGTACACGTAGAGGTTGAAAAATTCTTCCCGATTCGATCGTAAATCCTCAACATTGGCTGAAGGGATTTCTCATTTTCCGCGTTCCCTGCTGGCTTCTGATACCTTTATCGAACCGTTTTCCCGAATCATATATCCATTGGAGGAGTGGGAACTCGGCCATCTCGCCGCGTGACTTTCACCGGCTGCTTCTCCTGGAATTCCATAGCATCGATAAATAAACGAATTCTTTATGTGAACTTGCACAGAGCTGCACACTTCGTGCTGGAAAGAGGGAAGCTTTTTTTTAGCTTGCGTCTTATTGAAATTAGCATACGAATAGCCATTTTTAATACAGAATGGTAAATCAAAATGTGAATTGCAGGTGATGACCTGTTTGTTTGTTTTTTTCCTTCGTAAATAACCGGGAAAAACACATTTCAATTTGTTCTCTGCATTTTTGGCACTATTTTCCATCTGTGCAAAAGTCTGTTCTGTGCAAAAGAGTCTGTTCATGTGGTCGTGACTTCGTTCGTCTGCTGGATTGCACCAAAGAACAACCGTTGGCAAGAGTTTGTCACATCACCTGGCAAAGTGTCGGCAATATTGAGGAGACATTTCCATCGCCAAGATGCTAGTAAATTCTTACCCACTCCAGGGATGTCTGAACAAGACGACTAAAGGCCGTTGCGGATGGCATATCTGAAATATCCAGTAGCTCTGAACGGCTGTATGATAGACAAAGGCAAAAGTGTTACCTCCTCTTCTTGTACTAATTCAGAAGTTGTTGGTGTTAGTTGTTCATGAGAAGCAAATTCTGTCGAAAGCGACCTCCTGGAAGCGGTGGGTGTGTCCCACGGGAGGGCAGAAGACAATCGTCCGAAGGAAGTAAACTGAAGCTCTCTTTGTGGATTCAAAGGAAAATGAGTATCTTTTGTTAAGCAGCAGTTGAGTTCATGGAACTCAAAACAAAACAATGATGGAGGGCCAGAGAGAAGGTTACCACTCTAAAATGGAACCTTCCTAATAGGTTATTCCTCAGCCTGGCTCAGTTTTCAAGAGGATTCATGCCATTTCGATCCTGAACGCAGGGTGTTCCTAATTGCCACGAGATCCCCGGACTTTCACGACCCAACCAAGCAATGATGAGGCGGAGTTTGGCTGGATCAGCTAATAAAGCAAACGATTCTATCCAGAAAGGTGAAGGGATTGACCTCAAGGTGCAATCTTAGGTGCTTGAGGACAAGTGGCCTGACAGCTCCTCCTCATTGACGCTGCTTCTGAGCCCCTTCTGCAGCCCTCATCTTCTTTCGAGAGGTTCTCGAAGACTTTTTTTAAAATCGTTTCTCGCAACTCTGTTCTTCGGAATCCATTGAAGATTGCGCTCCGACATTGGACCAGTGAAATGATAAGGTATTCATATAACGTAAGAAGAAGAAGAAATCAAATGGAGAAATTTAAGAGATAAACTATGTAAAATGTAATATATAATACTGTATCCCACCGCGCATTTCTGGTGTCGCCATTGAGACGAAAAAGGCTCCCGTGGCTGCTCGAAGAGAACTGAACTTCAAGGGCGCTGCAATGTCCACCACACAGACCTGCTTTGCCCCATGCCACTACTGTTTGCTTGTTTCAATGAAGGATGGAGAGGAAGAACGGTGTAACAGGTGGAGCAAGATTTCTGAACTGCAGAAAATTTCCTATGGGCTTGTAGAATTCGGTTGGGATGTGGAATGGTGGATGTGGAGACTGCAGCAAACGGATCGGAAGAGATCTGGGTGACCGGATGATGCTCCACAAGAACTCACATGATGGTTCTTTCCTTCCTCCTCCACCCTATCATCAGCCTCTTAGCTGTTAATCTCTTGCTATACGCAAGCAATGGTAGTGGTCCAGGACAACCCCTTCCTATGCAAGATGCTTTACTGCGGCATTCGCACGAATGAGAAATACGCTTTGGGCAGTCGAGGGTAGGGCACGTGATCAAAACCTGTTCACACACCTTTCCCTTTTCTTCCCGATCAACCTCTGGAACTTATCAGCACAGGAGGCAGTTCTATCATCTTCCCTATCTTTTCATACATTTGACAATCCATTTTTCCTTCCTCTCCGTTCCACGTACTGTCCCCCATGTGTTTACATCGGACGAATTCTGGCACTCCCTTGCCTATCTTTATTTCTTTAATGTTAATGAATGGATCATTTCATTCTGGACGAGAAATGCATGGCAGTATCTTGTGGAAATGTGGACCAAGGAGTATGGAAGAGGATGAACTATAAAACGATGATCGCATCCACCTGATCTTCTAAGACAGCAATCACCTTTTAAGATTTGAAGATATTTTAAGATTTTTACCATTTCGCGTGCAGCGGAGGAGGGAACGGATGGAATTTTTTTTTTTTTTTTTTCCGCTGTATGCAAGTGGCTCCGCAAGTGTAAACGCCTGGTTTTCAAACTGGCCCGCTACAGAAGGGAAAGCAAGTCGTGTGAATTGCTGGGAACGCTGGCACGAAATCGAGGTCAGTAAAAACTCTGGAGAGGGTGGCACGGCAGCAAGGCACGAAGGAAAAAAACACACACACTGGGATGGTCACTTCGCCGCAGCAGGCCAGCAGCCGGAGACTTCGTAAGCCTGGAAGATAGTGGGTGCTGAGTGAGATTTTGCAGAAGAGGTTATCTCGATGCCAAAGGAGCACTCTTCCAGAGCAGTCTGCGTATGCACTAGAACTGTCTCACGCGTGACAACTGACTTCGGTCTATGCAGACTGTGCTCGAAACCAACGATAGAATGAGGGTTGAGGGTGAAACTGGGAAATACAACTCCATTCAGTCCTGACAGAGCACAGCACTGAAGCGACGACATGTTTTCATCATTAATTACTGCTGTTTTACGTTAAGACACCATCCTTCGTTTCTCTCCTGTAAGAGCACATCTATTTTGCTCGTTCTACTACTGTTTTTTTTCCAAAAATCTAAGGAAAAGTCCATCACGAAGAAATGTAGTTCCTCATGCTTCTTGCTTTTTCCATATTTAAGGCTTCCATCCTCTTTATGCCCAATTCCGGTCCTGCCAATCATTCTAAATTTATCCGATAATGTATCTTTGTCCACGCATCTTTCGTCATCTTGATGTGGGTGTCACTATTCCATGATAACCTGCATTTTTATTGATTTCGCAATCCAGTATTTTCAAAATCAATCCGTCTGAAACAGCTTCTCTGCTGCTTGCAGAAAAATTAATGAGGTTTATTTCAGAGAACCACTGCTGTGGACTGATCCCTAGCCGACACCTCAGGATCTTTACTCGCTTAAAGAATAGAGCATTCGTCCTTTTCCTTAGCTTTCGTCATTATAATGGCATGAATCATTCACATGGACCAAATGGAAATGAAATCATCTGAAGTATGATTACATTTGCATTTATTTCATGGAACTCTCCCGAATGGGATGCATAGTAATGTGCATCGTGATCTGAATAAAGCATATGTGGTGTGGAACCAATGCACGGCTGTGTTCGGATGGAAGGCTTTTTCCTGGAGCTGCTATCCCATCATACGGGTAGCGAAAATTCAGGATCGGAGCACCTATCTGGTTGGCTTGCAGCACATCGGGCTGCAACCCATTTGGATTCCATATGGGAATGGAACTTTTCTTCCAGGTGAGGGGAAGCAGAGTTTCACTCGGAATGCAACTGACTTCACTCGCGCGGGAGAAAGCAAGGAAACCTTCTGAAAGCCAGAGGAATTCTAGTAGGAAAAAAAAAAAAAGACTCGTGCCGTATACATAACTTTTGCACCAAAGCAAAGCTCAAGTACGCCGCGACTGGTGTGCTCACCAAGGCGATTTATTTATGCTACTTGGTGCTTCGAAAGTAAGGAAGCTTCAGAATTTCCACACACGTTGTGGCAATTGTCTCTGCATGTTTAAGAACCCATCATTCCTCTGGCTACTGCTTCCATTCTTCCGGTCAAACATGAGTCTCGCATTTCCAAACATACTCTCCTCACTCAATAGAGGTGCCATGTCAAGGCGTGAAGACTTTTCGCCAACGGTGTGGAAATACACATGGATGCTTCCACCGAAAGATGTGTCCGCCTTGTCATCAAAAATGCACTTCATCTTGCACTATCGTCTGTACCATGCTCCTTCCGTACATCGACGGATGCTTCACATAGGCAGCAAATGAAAGAGCACCTCTGGAGTAAAACCCCAAGCGACTTTAATGCACGTAATCGTATGTGAAAGTGTACTTGAAAATACGCAGTTCTTGAGTGGTGTACGAAGATTTTGCGTCTCGATCGTCTTGCTGGAGGTCTTGTTGCTCGAATGTGCAAAGTTTTACACAATGTCCACTACAAACAGATATGTGCGTATGCAGGAAGAACCTTTGGATACAATCCGCTTATAATACGAGCCTTAATAATACAATTTATGTTGTACTCTTCGAAATGAGAGATTATCTGAGATTCGTTACTAGTTGGGTGCGAGACTTTAATGCAAATGAAATGATACTTAAGAAAAAATAGGGTTCAGCAAGTGGTACCTGATTCTGTTTCTTACTTTTGCTTCAATATCTTCCCTTAAGAAGAAGGCTAATAAGGTTAGTGGTTATTCCACAAAGAGCTTTTGTCTATTCCTTCGGAGGACCTGAACCATGGCAGCAGACCACAAAATGACTCCTTACGTTTTCAAAGTTGAAAATTCTATCATACATTAATCCGTGCTTGAGGAAGCCATGAAGGGAATCACGCAAGTAATGCGGTTCTGTGGAGCAAGAAAATCAATCTGAACAGCATCCGGAGCGTTTTTCTCTTCGATCTGGAATTTCTTGCTAGTGCAGTAGCGATTTCCGCTGCTGTAATTTTTCTGGCTATTCCGAGGATATCTGAAATCTGTTTCCACTTCGTTAAAAAACTTATTCTGCAATTTAAAGCTTCATTCAGTATCATTTCGCGTCTTTCCAAGTGTTCCATGTGATTCAGTGGAGCATCGAAGGATTTTTTAGGCAGCTCAATTAACGGAACTCTTCCCCCGTGCTGCCCGTCTAAATACTCTCTTTTTCATATTCATCTGTGCGGAGTTTTCGCTGCAGCATCTCTTGCGGTTGGTCCGTTGCCGCTTACCGCAACTTCTTAAGCACTTGAAACGGTCAAAAAAAGAGAAACGAGAAAAAATTTCAGTTTTACTCACTTTCACTGATTTGGTGGATGATGGGACCTAAGCACCTGACAACCGCTTCCCCGATTTCCCCCCCGTTTGTGAATCGCAAGAAACGGACGCAAATTCGGGGAAGGCATTTTTTCGATCCGGGAAGAATGTCGTCCCGTGGAGCATCCGAAGATGCTTCCTACTCGCTTGTTCCAGGGATATCATCGGGGAAGCTTTCGGCATATAATACCATTGCACGTAATGGTTAGCCTTGGGTGCATCCAATACCAATTCCCTAATGCAGTTTACTACTAACCGTGAAATTTGCCTTGGATCTTAAGGCTGCAGAATTTTAAAGGGGAAGAAAGAGACAGAAGAAAGAAAATGCATCGATCCTAGAAATTGTCCCCTTAGAACTTGCCTAACTTGCCTACGCATCTACCAAAAACTTTCCAAACGGAGCCATCTTGTGCATAATTTTCAGATAACGTAATCTCGACCGGAGCATGTTGGTTTGAGAGCGCTTTTTTTCTTCTTTCTCTCTCTTTAAATTTGTCATCCTGTGTTCTTCTTTCTAAATCTTCTATGAATAAGGACAGAAACACATAATTATTTCGAGTCCAATCTCTTTTCTGCCTGTGATGAATGTGGCTGAAAGATTTGTCATGTAAACTCATGATGAAAATGGGCATTTCCTCGGGAAGGTTTTCTGACTCTACTTTGCTTTTGTTTCGTTTTTTCAGAGAAAGCGCAGGGATCGGCCAACGGTAAGTAAGACTTATTCCAATTAATTAAGTGAATTAGAAAGAATAAGGCTTCCGGGAGCAATCTACGCGAATAATCACAAAAGTTAAGGGACCCGACGTTCACAGATGAAAGAAGGGACTGAGATCAAATACACAGCAGAGATCCTCCGAGAGTGAAATGAAGTGCAATATGAGTTGAAAAAGATCGAGGGAAACGATGCAGTGATCGAGAAGATCAATTCATGACATCGGATAAGAAGGCAGAATCCTTTTTTGTTGCCTAGCAACGGCGGGCATCGAGAGGGGCATTGTTGAGTCCACTCCCCCAGATGACTGTGTTCCCGGCTGATGCATCGAAAACAAAGGAAATCTGTTAATAAATCATATGCAACAAACGTGATTAAGAGATATAGTGTTTCACAGCTGGGGGAAAAAATTCACGGAATCCACATGGAAGGCACAAAGGGCGCTGATTATCTTCTCTACCACAGGGAATGATAATGGAAAATTCATGGATCCTTGGAAATTCTTGTGTGAGAGTTCCAATAAGTAAGAGGAGGGCGGAATTTTCCAGCAGTGAAGAACTAGGAAGTACGAGGTAGCTGTAATCATATTTCGAGTTTTGAAATGCACTGCAATATTAAAAAAAAAAAAAAAAAAAAAAGGAAGGTTGAAAGAAACACAATACAACGAAAAGGAAAAGGCTGTAGAGAGATCAAGAAACTCATTAACTACGGACGGAAGAAAGAGGATAACCGCAGTCTTGGAAGCACGGAGGAACGATTGCCAACCAAGGTGTGCTCGCTGGGTTTGGATTCTAAGACATGCTGACCAAAAGATGGCCTCGTTTGATCCAAGAGACAAGTAGAGCAAGTTTTATTCAGTTTGCTTTGCTTTGGTTTTATCTTGGAAGCTGACAGGACATCATGAAGAAGTCGCTCGGTCTATAACTCGAGCTGTTGTTCTCGGTGCACGAGGTGGACACGAGAATTCTTTCTAGAAAAGCAGTAAAAAGTGTTTTCCCTGGACTCTTGCATTTACCGAAAGTTCAGGATCCTGAAACGCCACTTGAGAAAGAAAAGTTCGACGGCCTCATGAAACTCGAGGACCAGCAAGACGATGGCGAAAGAAAAACACTGTCATCAGAGTCTTTGAATTCTATTCACAGAATTTTGATCATATTCTATTTTCCCCAAGTCCCATAAGAGGTGGGGTAAATTTATTTTCTTAAACATTCACTCTACAATCGCATTCATACAGTTTCCTAAAAATTCACAATTACACTTCACTAACGTTCACTGAAGTTCACTTCTTGGGGTGTCTGAAAAAGTTTGCTGCATTCCTTTGCCTTGGGGTCGTTTGGGCCTAGATGCTTCCTTCAATCCTTCTCAGGATGTGACTGTAGTTCCAGGCTTGCACTCATTCGCAGTTCCGGATTCCGATCTCCTTCTGGATGAGCCCTTTCAGGATGTCCAGTCTAGATATGGTCGTCCTCGTGGTTTTCATCTTCCACCACCGCACAATAATGGCGGTGATGAAAAGGGCGATGGTCACTCTCACCATGGGGTTATAGCGGGGAACCGTTCCAGTTCCCTGGGACATCCCTGCCAAGACCTCCATGGTCGAGGCGTTGGCTAGCCCGATGACCCTTTTTAGGGTAGTCCGCTCAGTTTGCAATGTGGGGAAGGTCAAGAAGTGAAGTCTTGTATCTATTCCACCACATGCTCTGCAGATTTCTTCTTCTCTTCTTCCCGTGAAGAGCTTCATTCTGGAACCCCTCAGGATGCCTCCATGGTAGAACATGAGGAGGTTATCCTGAGTGTCCAGTGGTAAATCACTCCTCCAGTTCACCGTTCCAATCGCTAGTGTATTGAATCCACTACTAGCGTAACGGTCGGCGGCATCTTGGAGGGCACTGGTGTCTTCTTGTTTTGTAAAGAGTCGGCGGATATTGATCTTCTTTACTCGGGACCACGCGAAGTCGTGATGATTCTTCCACACTTCACGGGTCCTACGTGTGAAGTTGCCGGAGATCCTTTGGGCATAACGGAGCACCCTAGAGTGATGTAGGTATCGCTGCCGTGTCCATGTTTCGGTGTCACGCAAGGTCACTCCGGACCTTTGGCGTATCCAGCTCCTCGTGTCATCCTGCACGGTGTCCATCCAGGGGATTACCAGGATGGATTCCTCCTGCCAGAGTTCTTTGCTCTTTGGGATGATCTTCAAATTTTCTCTCTTGACCAGTTGCTGTTTTCGTCGCCACGTCGGGTCGATGGTGGACCATTCACCAACTCTGCCGACCAGCTCAGTCATCAGACTCCTCGAGATGTTCAACCTTGTTGATTCTAATTACACCATGCCTTTAAGATTTTACGATCACTGTAGAAACCGAAAGAATAACTGCTTTTCATGAAAACTCAGATGAAAAATAGGAAAAGTAATGAAATGAAAACGTGACCTTCAATTGCGCAAGGCACTGGTCCGAGCAATCACCGTGGTAACGCTAGAGAATTTTTTATTTCTCGAATACACGCGAAAGGCCATCGACCTAGGTGGGTCAGAATGTCAAGAGTTTCGTCCAGTAAAATGTTTGCCCTATAATTCAATACGCGCTAGAATTTACGATGTTATGGTAGAAATAGAATAGAAACTCTGAAAAATAGCATATCGATGCTTCGTTCGTTTTCCATTCTAGATAGGAGAACAGAATGATAAATAGGAATAAATAATGAAGAATAGTGTATAGAGCTTTGAATTCATGAGGAGTTCCTTATCCGATTCGGGAGTGGCTTTGTTTCTGCACAGCTAACCTACTGCTGGCCATTTATTTATCCCTTTTATCGTCTCCTGTGGATATGCATTCCTTTGAAAACGCCAATCCAAATGCAAATAGACCAAAAGATATACTTTTTTGTATTCCTTGTAATTCCTTGTTCGAAGATGAAGTTTCAGATTTCAAGTACCAATGCTATATTCAGTTTCTTTCGCTGGAAACGATAATGGAACCTAAGCTTCCTCTCTCAAAGGCACTGCAAAATCGTTAAGACATTTTGATTGTATTTCTTGTCAGAAGTAAGCGCAGTTCGTTTCATTTCAAGAACGGTTCCATTTTCATGGAGAGTGCTGCTTTACATCCTTCACAGTTGTCATTCTCATCAGTTTGCAATCACTCTGTTCTTTTCCAGGAGTCCCTGAGCGAAAAGAAGATGAGAGAGCTGGAAGCTGTACGTTTGGAAATTAATTCTTTGCCTTCTATGCTTTTTATCATCGTTTACTACGAATACTCGTGAAGCACCTCATAGGCCAATTCTGTGTTTCATCAGACGTTTGACATTCACTTTCTCTAACCCAAAACAATCCACCACAAGGCGAAGAACAGAATCTTTTGCTGTTACATTATGCTATTTATTTAAATGACTTATTTTGCCAGTGATTGTCTGCAAATGGCCCTTGTGCAAATACTCGAAACTAGCCGCATAATATTTCCCACACACGAGAACCACAAAGACGTTCCAACTTGCGCTGCCAAAAACACAGATTTCCATCAAATCCTCTGTTTGCCTGTGATGAGCAAGAAAGAGTCCATGGCTGAAATTCATAACTACCGGAATTTGGTCGACTTGGGCAGTTCATTCTTATTTTTAAATCTCGCATTTTTGTGGCCCTGCTGGACGTTGACGAGCATTTATAAGACTTTTTGTTGTTCCACTTCGAGGAAGAGAGTTGAATTTGAAAACGGAATGAGATGGCAGCTGGTATGGAAAATGACGCAATGATTTTGAATTATCTTCAAAGTCAGAGGACTCTGGAATGAGAACTGACCTAAACGGAACTCTTGCAGCAGGTTAAAAAAAATTAAAGGTGCATTTTTGTTGTGGATCCCAAATACTTTTGTGTTTAGTGATCATGTAAGAACCCAAGGAATAGTCTTTCAACTTTGGCTTGCTTCTTACAAACTCTTGTTTCGGTCATCTCGACCACATGGTGATTTAAGAGTTTGCGAAAGCAGTTGAAAATCTAGAAACCCAAAGGAGCTCATTCAGAGAATGCTGTTTGATTTCCTCAAAACCGTGAAGCCCACTTGGATGCGGTTTCCGTAGCAACACGAAAGGAGAAAAGCGGAGGAACAGCAAGAATTCGTGGAATCCAGAGATTTCGCAGAACATGGACAGATACGCATCTACCAACGTCTATTCTTACAAGACCGAACGCACTTTGGATCCACAGATGTCGTGTCTAGTTTCCCATCTGCCCGATGCCGTAAGATCTCATGGCCTGAAGAGGAAGGGGAAAACAGAGAAACTTCTGTTTGCGCGCATTGAAACAAAAGTGGCACCTACCACGATCGTTTCTTCCATCCCCAGAAGTTATACTTTACCTTTGTTTACGCGGATCGAATTCCTGTTCCCTATTTTCCCAGTTCTCAACTTTCTCATCGCAATCAGTTTCGCGGAGCAGCGCTCGACAGCTCTGGCTCATTGCGTGAACGAAAGGATCGAAAAAAATCTTCTCTGCTGTCAAAAATGTTCCAAATCCTTTGACGAAGAGCTGCACGAGTGGTCGGGGCAAATGTTTGCTCTCGGATGAGATTATTTGCAATGAGCGGCTTCAGGTTCCCCCCTAAAAAAACTTTCATGTAGGAACGTACCTCGAAAAAGTCGGATCGTTCCCTGCAAACCGCCACTTTCCTACCTCTTTCCTCGAGGAAAAAGGCCTCGGGATCAAGGACATTCAAAGTAAACAAGGGAAAATAGAACAGAACGATGGGTTGATTAAGAGGGATGAAAATGCCTGTCATCTTTGCTTCCGGTTCGATAGGAATGCAGCCAAAAGCACCGTGGATCTGCAACACCTCAAAGTAAACCGAAATATCTATTCAGCAACATCCTACAAGGAAAACGTGGGTACGCTTTTCGCCTTTTCAAACATCGGCACCGCCTTCGAGAGAGCAATTTTATCACTCTGGCATGAAACTGGGAGCCTTCCCCTGGGTGCTACCACATCCGTTACCATAGCTCCCGGGTGATTTCACAAAACTTGAATTCTTAACGAACCAATTGCAACAGAAGCGAAAAGTCTAGTTGGTGTCCAGCTGGTCTGCAGTGAAGGGAAACCCGAACTTGTCCACATCTAGAATCGGTTCCCGGATAGACCAAGTCCATTTTCCGTTTGCTATCGATGACTTCAATCTGACGGCAAACTTCAAAACTTGTTCCTGAAGATGTGAACCAAAAATAAGGCGGGTGCTGAAGAGGCAAATGTGCTCAAATTGTGGAAGAGCCCCAAGCGCACCTGATCAAAGCTTTCCAACTACCGGAATTAATCCTATTTTTTTTTTTTCTTTTTCTGTGTAGAGATCAGTGCCGATAAATGTTAGATGCACGGCTGGAATAATCCTTCATGGTAGCAATCATCACTTCATAGGAAAAGTAATGTCATCTGAAAGCTTGGCGCATTTGACACCTGATCTGACACTGAGCCTGCACTCGCCACGCGGTGCCTCTGCAGCTTCGTATCTTCTCTTTCATGTGCTTTCATTTTCACTTGCCTATGAGAAATTATTTGTCGCCTTTCTGTGAGCGCTGACTTCAGATCAGCTCGTTGCTACATGAATTACCTCTTATTACGTCTTACATTCGCAAAGAAAAATTGCATGTGTCATCAATAATCCGGGACTCAAACTAAGAATAAATTCGACATTCCGACTTCAGATTACCCTCTGTGTTGTTGTCGGAACGATCGGAAAGCGGGATCGAAAAGCGGGATTGCTATTTGCTTCGTGTGCCTCCTATCTTGGGAAGAGCTGGAAAAGAGATTTTAGATGAGGGACACTGTTCAACATCGACTGTAGAGTCAGGGGGTAAAACCCCAGAGGAGCCACCCTATGAATCAGGGAAGGGCTATGGAGCAAGGAATTCGTTCCGCTGACTTGGGAGGGAACCTCTTCCATACACATACGGAAAGGATCCGCTCCTGGAATTTCTTCTCCTGAGGGAACCCGCAAGGGAACCGCTTCCTGTTTCCTCCTCTAAAGAGAACTCCTAAGGAACGCTCTCAAGTTTTTTCTCTTAAGAAAGGGTCGCTCCCCGAAGGGAGGAGAGCGATTCTTGACACTCTGGAGAGGTAACCCCCAAGGGAGGTATCAACTAGTTCTATGGCACGCGATAGAGGGTCGCCCACGAGGGAAACAAACGGCTCCATTTTAACAACCGAAGGGAACCGGCTCCTTCATTCTGATTTCTAAAAGGACTCGGAGGGTCGACTTCCAGTCCCGGCCACTCATCGGGGGCATCCGAGGGTTTCCTGCTTCCATCAGTGCCGTCGTCTTCAGAGAGCACTGCAGGCGCTCGGTCCGTCCCCAAGAGTCCGTTCCTCGGAACGGGCCGCGATATGGAACACATTCGTGGGTTCCCTCCTCCACAACCCTGCTTTTTGTTTGCCTCCTGCCATGCAGCATTAGAAAGAGGACGAAGGACCTCCTACGAATCGCCCTCTGGGGCGAAGGGAGATCTCGAGTCCTCCTGAAGGACTTGTGCGCCAGCGCAAAGACGGCGGCCCAGGGCTCCTCCTGACGCTGGAGTGGATGGTGCTGTAGCTCCAGCTTAAGACACTCGCCCTTATGGCAAACCTCTGGAGCACCACCTGCTGCCAACTTGCACGTCTTCTCGTCCAGCAAGCCACCGTCAGCGTGGGACTCGCGACCATCCTTGCGCGCTGTCCACGCAGTCTCACCCACTGCGGACTGCACCTGCGGCAGGTGTCCACTCTGGTCCGGAAAAACGGATGGATTTCGTGCTGCCCCGCGAACAATAGCACCTGGTTTCAGGGAACCGTTCGCACTTGGGCGAGGATCCAGGAGCCAAGCGCGGAACAGGTGCGACGTTTCCTGTACGCGCGCACCAACAACGGCTGCACGCTCAGGGAGATCCTGGAAGATCCCGCAAACAGAGTGCGTGGGCAAGCAGAATCTCCCTCGTCACCGTGCTGCACTCCCTTAGGGAGCATATGGGTACCAGTGGCCTTACGACTTGAAGGGAGGTTACTGTGGAAATCTCCGGAAGGAGGAAAGGACATGGCGAGTGGACGACGGGTCAGCTCACCGACGCTGCGACTCCGAGGGCTCGACCTCGTCGACTTCTGCGCTGGGGCGTGCTGCTATGTATTCCGGAGGAAGACCTGCAGTGCTCTCCGGTGCTTATGAATACCCGTGTCCTCCCCTTGAAGTGGCAGGAGTCGGCGTTGATGCTGTTGCATTGGGGCCTCCCGTGCAATGTCGGTCAGCATCATTGGACACGGGTGTGTGTGGATCTGTGCAAGGTACAGAGAGAAAGAATCCCTTACGCACCTTCTAGTGGACTGTGTTGCCCTCCCGTCTTTTTGGGAAGGCTTCGCCGCGACCCTTTGGATCCCCGGCAGCAACGCCAGAGACGTTTGAAAACGCCTCTTCCTTCGCGACGCCCTCACGCCGGCCTCATCCCCAGCAGCACTTGGCCGCCTACGCGGCGGAACCGTGGCTGCATGGAGCAATGCCAGACGAAGTCAATACAACATGGACGTCAAATATTTTGCTGACCAGAGACAGTGTGCGACTCATCTTTGTGCGCAATGCCCTGAAGCCAGCCGCAGCTCTTGCAGCACTTTGCTACCTTTGTGGGATCGTGGAGGCGTGGAGCGACACCAACGGAGGAACCAAAGACAGGGACGCCATCCATTTCGCTCTCCACTTTCTGCGGATAGAGCCCAGATGACAGCAAGACCTTGCAGGGATCCTCCAAAGGGTGCAGAGAACCGCCCCCGGCAGAACCTGATCCCTTCCCTCACCTCCTCCCCCAGAATTGTTTTATTTTTGTTTTTTGGTTTTTTTCTTTTTGTTTGGCCACTCCCCTCTGCTGTCGTGGTGGCCCTCACCGGTCTGCGAGCCGGTAACACGGCAGGGTATCTACAAAAAGAACGTGGTCGGACAAAAATTGCGAAATGTATATTTTACTCTAAATAAACTCCCCGGCGAACCCGGGTAAAAAGCCAGTGCCTCCTCACCGAAGCCAACCAGGATCATCCTGCGGTGGGACTCGAAACTCAGGACTCTTGGTGCCACGCACGAGGACCCCAGCCACACGGCCGCCAATGCGTGGAGAAGCACAAACATGTTCAACACACTTGTGAATTACGTTCCAGTAGGGAAAGAAAAGCCAAACTTTCATTGCAACATCTGACAATTGCTGTTACACGGACTTCAGCGTGCCATAAATCTTAGTGGAATAATTCACGTTGTGATAGCATCTGTTTAACTCTATCACGATGCACTTCTGATTTTCGGCACACTTTTGGCTTTTGTGTTTGGAAGTTTTCGAGGTACATCTTTGTAATTCCGATGCAAGCAATAAAACTGAGGAAGAAGAGATGGTTTAGTAAAGGATCCCCCCCCCTTTTTTAATTTATTTTCTTTTAAAATTGATTTTTTAAGCACAGTGAGAATTCTATAAACGCAACGAGAAATAAAAGATACAAAGCTGATGCCGTGTCTTTCGATCAGTTGGATCCGAAAGCCAGATTGCCAAAGAAATTCAGCTAACTCAAAAGATTCTGTTTTTTCAAGTTCAAATTGACCAACGAATCTGAAAGATAGCAACAGAAACATGTTGAAGAAGGCTGGGCTGGGAATAGGAATAAGGAAGACGGGATAAAATAAGGAGAGGCCATCCAGACAGCCAGACTGGAATCCTCGGGAAAAATTTTCCCCAAATTTTAAATGGCATTCCAGCACGAAACATGGAGTTTTCTATTCTGGACCAAAATTCATCTGAACACCAATTTCCCATTGAACTCATTCTTTGGCGAACTGCTTGGAGAGCCTTTGGTGAGTTCCGTGAATGGAATTCAGAACATTACTCAGGAGGTGCTTTGGACCAAACTTTTCATGAATCACGAGATTCCGCTTTGCCTGGGAATCAGTTGAATCCGTTTTGCTGGTCATCTCTTCTACGAAAAAAGCAAATCTTCGAGTACGTGGATGGTAGGAGAAGGCACCTCATTTTCCTCATTTTCCACAAACCTGATCTCTGGAATGTATGAGAAAACAACATAATTGAACAAGTCCTTTCCTCTACTTTGGTGGTAGGATCCTATAAAAGCTAAGAAACGCAGCATGCATACATGCATCTTGTTTCTGGCGATTACGCATTCAGAGGTGCTTTCCACAGTTTCATTTGAAAGGTGCAGTTTAGGGTTGTGCTGGCAATATTCTGCTGGCGCCGAACATCTCGGCTAAAGGAGTAAGCGCACAGTTTCCGTCCAATGCTCCCAATGCTTCAACACATTGACTCTCATCAATTATCCTGCAAGAACTGACGGAACAACTTTACTGGACTTTTCTGGCAATGATGTAAAGCAAATTGTCAACCGATTTCCTGCCAGTGATCTCATAGATGCTAAAAAAAGGTTTGCCAAGTCCATTTTCAGTATGCTGAGCGGATGATTCGTATGCTTCATTTCTTTCTCATCTGTGCCGTAATTCCGAGCTTGTGGTTCACTGCCACCTCCTCTGTGGTGTTCCCAACGATGTCACAACCGCATTTGTTTCGTAGATGCTTAAAAGATCATACTGGCATTTTCGATTTTCCAAATTTGGATCAAATCAAATTAAATTTGGATTCATCCAGAGGATATTCGAATCGAGATCGGTACATGGTTCCAAGTGTCATAAAAGGAACAATAATGGGACAAACGATAGAATCAAAAAAAGGGTCGTCTTGGGAAGATGAGATCCCGAGAACCAAGAGTGCTCTTGGTCCGGAGCCCGTGTGCAAGCAGATGATAAAATGGAATTCGGAAGCGATCGTGTTTAGACTACACTGAGGTTATCCGATGAACAGACGACTGGCCACAGACGATTCCACACAGCTTCGTTTACCTGGTGATAGTTGAAGCAGCCCCATCTGAAGCCCCCACACTTTTCTATCACGAATGTGCACGAGAACCCAGTCAACGGGCAACATTTGATGGGTAGATGGATGGATATCAAAGAAGTAATGATTATCCACAAAACTGAAGGTGATGGATCCTTAGAGCATTTTTAATGAGAATACTCAAGTGAATGGGAGAAAAAGAACACAGTAGACATCTTCAAAGTGTCATTCCGAGTCTTTCATACGTGCACACTTTCACAACCGTCTTTCGGCATCATTTTGAATGCCTTTTGAAAATAGCATACAGAGATACAACTCGAAGAACTCTTTGTTCTTTAAGATGACGTCTTCATATAGATCAGACTAAATCATGAACAGGAAGAGAGAAAATATTCATCAGTTGAAACTGACATCAAGAAGAGCTTACAAAAGACAGTCATGGGAGATGAAGTGACATGGGCTGCCTGCGAGATGAGAAGTGACAAAGACTGTAAACGAACTGCCACGGTTAAGCTTCCGGATACGATCCGTTTCTTCAAAGCAATGCAAAATAAGCCGCCCTTGGTTGGATTGAGGTTTTAGATCAAGGAGTGGCTGTTCGAACGCCGAACCTCAGAACAGAACGAGGACTTCCTCGAAAATGTGAATGCTATTCCTCCGGAGCGATAACTGCATTCGTTCGAGTATAAAGGATCAGATGGAAACCAGAAAAGCCTCTGACTTGGACACAGAAGTGGCCAATTAGCAGGAACGGGCAATGTTGAAAATGATCAACGCATAGAGAAAACAGATGCATTCTTTCGAGGTAAAATATGGGACAACTTGACAATCTTGCTGAAATGAACAGAATCTACGATTCGGATGTACCATTTCGGAAATATTTCAATTTTCAGAAACTAATGAGGTTCGCGGTGGCTTTTCTTTATGCCTCATAAAAATTAAAAAACTTGGACACAAGCCAAGCCATTAGCTCACCCAGAAAACTTTACATTAGATGAGCAAGTACAGAAATAATAGCCAATTCGTAGGTCGATAACGATTTCTAAATGAAAGAGCATTCGTCCAGTTTATCGAGATAAATGCAAGTATTACACTGTAATAGAAAAGTATTTTGTCTAGAAAGTAGATGGGGCAGATTTTAGTGCAATCAAATGAGTGTAACATACCACCAGACATAAAACTGCATTGCTAATGAGTTCGAGCATCATCTTGACTAGCTGTGCCAACGCGGCTACATAATGCGTATCAGATGAGCTCGAAACTTCCATATGACGGAAATACCTAACGAATTAGGGTGAAAATAGTTTTCACAAGTGCATCCTTATCTTGTCCAAGGTCCTAAATCATGCATCTCATAACTCTGTTCCTTTGCTGAGTTGCTCGGAGACCAGTCTTTAATTCTCTCAAGTATTCTCGGGCAAAAGCCTCATTAACGTGGAGGGTTCCGATCATGCTGTTCCCATCGCAACTGTTTGCTCGCAGCTGCCCCACTTACGCTCTCGTTAAAACTCTACTGCCTGCACCGCTGTTATTCACAGAAGTTGCAGAGACATCTAAAAATTCCTCCTAGGTTTGTCTCGATGGAATTTCCAAACGCGGAAGTATTGGAAACCGCTAGAGATTTCAGTGAGACTTTCATATTCAGTGGACAGGGAACGTTTTGCAGCACAGTGTAATGGAATGTTTTTAGACGATGGAATCCTTAGGACATAATGTCAGTAACTCATAGTAAACTGATTCGTGTTCACTCAATCATTTTCGGTGTTCCATGTTTATGTACATAACATTGCTTTATGTGTACATGGAAGTTCATGATTCCCGTTAGCCAGTGAGTCGTATACGAATTTTATAACTTCAGAACGATGAGTTATTTGCTTATCTTCTTTATCTTCAGTTGATCCAAGAGCAAATTTCAATCAAAAACTCAAATCAGCCACCCTCTTTTCGATTTCAATCCCAAAGAAAATAATTTCCTACGTGATGTACACCAAACTCTTTACAGCAGACAAAGGAGGATGCATTTTCGAATGGATTCTCTTGCGTTGTACAATCATCGTTTAAAATTTTCGAACGTACGATTATGTGCAAATTATCTGCACTGAATGATTTTGTTTTTCCTTTTTTCTTCATTTCCGAGTTCTCAAGCTAAGCTGTTCCCTTCTGGCAGTTGAACTGAGTTTGCCCGACCTCAGGACGACTATTCGTTCTTCTCTAAGATCAGGTCTTGAGCAGCGTCTTTGGTTTTGGCATTTCGGGTCTTTGGACACTTGCTTCGATCGAATTTTCTTCCTCTATGGACAAAATTAACGCAGTTATATAAAAAAGGAATCCCAACGCAGTGGAGCAGATTATCCAGATGCATTTGCATCTCATGACTGGCATGAGATTGCAGGCACTCTAACAAGCAGCCAAGAAACCATGCCATCAAGTGAAAATAAAAGAGTTCTACTGTTCCATGATGTCCTCATACTAAGGAACTCTATGCTTGGACATGCTCTTTGGCCTGCAGCTCGAAGCTACTTGGCTGGTCCCCTCCTGTTTCATTTCCCCTTTGAACATGCGTTACTACTCCTGCGTAGTTTTCATTCCGCTCTCTTATTCTTCTTCGCTTTTTTTTTTCTTTTCCTTTCGTCGCTCGTCAGCCGGAAAGGAAGTTCTTAGAGAGACCTCTTTGTCGTTAACAGGCTGAAGGAAGCGAAACTGGCGTGCATATTGCAGCATAATTCAGTATCGAAGAGCTTCAAAAACAACTTGCAAAGTTTGTGGCAGTTAGAAAAATGGAACCCGAATTTTTCCTTTTTTTTTTGGTTTTTTCTTTTGTTTATTTTTCGGGGGTGGGAAGGGGGGAGGTTACTAAGTACTCAAGAACGGTTTGCCTCCTTAGGAGAAGCTCACAAAGCTCTTTAAACACCATCTATGCCACCCGAGGGTGCTTGTAACTTCGGTTAGGGGGTGATCCCCCTAGCTGAAGGGACAGGATCACCCTAATTAACCCAGGAAGGCTCCAGAGGAAGGAGTCCGTTTTTCTTACTCTTGGTAGGGAATCCGAAGGGAAACTCTTCCTTATTCTCTGGGGAGGGGTCGATCCCCTTCTCATTTCTTCTAGGAAGGGAATTCGGAAAGGATCCGCTCCTGGAATTTCTTCTCTGGAGGGAACTCGCTCGCTCGAAAGGACGCGCTCCTCGTTTCCTCCTCCTCTGCAGAGAAACTCGTAAGGACACTTCCGGACCCTCGAAGCCAGCGAGACAGCAATGAACGAAGTACTCAGTTAACTGTTTCTTCCGTCCAAGAGTTGCTGACAAGCTGAGCTGCACAAATGGGGAGCCTATTTTAGAACTCCCACTCTGTAAGATCGTCCTGCAACAAACGCTTTCCCCTATTTTGTGGCCACTGCTGGATGATGGAGGCAAGTCAAAAGTAGAGCACATGCTCAAGGTGAGCAGCTGTATGATGATTCTTCAGCGGGAGGGACTTTTGCTGAGTACCATCACCCAACACTCCCCTCGAGACGGGCAGTATCAAAGGTCTGACACCCCTCAAAATCTCAACGAAGCACTACTTTGCAGAATCCTCATCTCTATAGATGTGAGTCTGTTGCTCATGGAGCAAAAGTAAGCAAAAACGAGAAAGAGCTTTTTGCTGCTTGTGATACATGCGCGCTCCACAAACACCTTCTGGATGATGAAAAGGTTTCCAAGGAAATCTCGAAATCCAGATATCTGCAGGCAGTTGATTGGAATCACGAACGGTAGGAATGGTAGGAAACAGACTTTCCAGAAGCTGTTTGAAAAACTTTACCACACTCAGAAAGAAGCAGAAAGATGAGAAAATTATCTTGCCTTCCTCATCCCATCTCATCATCACTTACTGATGCATGTCGTGTGATACAAACAATTCGTTTCCATCACTTTTGAAGTATCCACAGAATGCTTATGAGTTGAAATTTTTCTGAGCAACTTCTCTCAGCAAAGGATCGACGCAAATCGTCATCGAATCCATAAAGATCACTGAGGTTGCATAAAGAAATTACAGAAAGATTTCCAAGTCGAATGGATGGCATGGCAACTGCATTGCGTCCTTAAAGAGAACTTGGAAGTGCGCAAAACGTTTTTCGAATCCTTTGACAGGGAGGGTGACAGCGCAGGACGCAGATACTTGGAAAATTGAAATCAGGAGCTCTTTCAAGAGCTCATACAAAACCAGGACCGCGGTGGTGTTTGATAAACACAGATGTGCATGATTATTTGCTCCGTTACTGGACCACTTTTATGAGTAAGTAATTTTAAGTATTCCAAGAATGCTCGTGCAAGAAATAGACAAAAAGCGAGAAAGGTCAGTGCTTGCAGGCATACAAAGATGATCAAGGGATCTGGTTATAAACAGCTTTAGTGGGAGAATCTCAACATCTCAAAAAGGGGAGTATTTTTGTGGTCCATCACGGATTTTAGAGAATATAGAGCTGACTATACGCTCTGGCGTGGCATTGGATAAATCACTGGTTCATAAATGCAAATGGAATCGAATTAAAATTTAATGGAACACCTGATGACGTCATTGCACGTGTTTTGCTGTTCCACTTCCCTATCAGCCCTACCTCGTTTTCAATTTGTGGAAAGGAAGCAGCAAGCTAAAGCTGTTTAAATTTCTTTTGGGGAGTTTTCAGTTGTCTTAACTCGTGCTTTGCTTATTTGCCTTCGCGCTCTGAGTTTATAGAAAATCACTAAACACAGTTCCTCAAGTGGGAGGACGCACTATCGAGCACCTGCGACCGAGGTGTACTTCTCGATTGCAGAAAGAAAAACTCTTCTCCCCAATGGGAATTTGAAAAAGAACTTAAGCGCCAGTGATGCAAAGCTTCGTATCTTTCTATTGTTTCAGGTCTTTCTTTAGCATTTGAAGAAAAAAAAAAAAATCCATTTTCTGGATTGAATATTTCGCTGATACTGATGATTTGGTTTCAGTTGATCTTCAAATTGACTGAAGCACGAAGATCATTATCTTGCCTCTCTCATCCCATTTCAGAATCACTTACTGATGCATGTCGTGTGATGCGGACGATTCGTTTCTATCACTTTTGAAGTCTCCACTGTGTCTACGTTATTCGAAGGATGGAAAAGCCATGGAGCTTGGTGAAACCAAAAATATCAACCTTGAGGAGAATGAAAGGCGTCGGGATATTGAGGTGGCTCACGTCTGCAGTGGTGCGATACTGCATGGCATTCAGAATCATGGGCGATTTATCCAAACAGAATCCTTTTCATCTGTCTCCGAGCCTCCAGTAACAGGTTTTACGGGTTTCCTCTCCGAAGATTTAGAAGAGAATGCAAACTCGGGAGCGACCCATAAACCACAGGAATTAAATCAACTTCCTTCTGAACGCGAACTTGTCCGTGGTTGTGCAGAGGTGACTTTAAAACGTCTCATAATGGCAAGGATCTGAAACTCCCATCTGAAATTCGGAATGGTTTGCCACTGAGCATTCGTTACCCTAATGGAAACTGATTTCTTGCGAGGAGGGTTTCTACAGGTCTCCAAGACTAAATTTATCTCTTGATCTGCGCTCAAATAACTAAACCCACACTGTGTGACTGCTTAAAGAACACATGACGGAAGGCTCTTGAACGCAGCAACTGAAATGTTTTCTTTGAACAAACGTTTGTTTGTTCTTCTGCAGTCGTCAAAGAAGACGAGACTTTAGCCAGACTTTTGAACTCAAAAAGTGAGGCAGCAAGTGAATAGTGCTGTTTATAAACACCCTTCATTCCCTTGAATCATTCCGAGTAGCGTTGCCAGTTCCTTTTTTGAGCTCACAAACCAGGATGTAGGTCTGCCCATGGGGATCTTTCTCTCACCAGAATACTTGATGTCTTCCTCGTGTGCAATGAGAAAGCCTGATCGCTTTGACAATTATGAGCATAATAAAAAAAAAAAAGGAGAGAGATGGGTGTGAGAAAAAAAAGGGGTGGGGTGGGAGTGGGACGAAAGCTGGAAGGAAAGTATAATAAATAAAAATTAATGTTTCTTTGCATTCGTCAGAATCACTCGAGCGACGCAGCTGAGAACAAAGCAAATGCCCAATGAAAATCTCCTTAAGAACAGCGACTTTAGCTGACCGAATGGAGTAGCGATGGACTTCTTGTGGATATGCGATCCTCCGATAACGAAGAGATCGTTGGGTAGTGGAAGCAGCATCAAATCTGCTTCCAATCCTAGAGGACTGGAGAAAACGTACAGACGGTTGTAAGGAAAGTCTCAGCGTGTTGCATCTTGAGTCCGGATTCTCGAAGCTCCTTGTGGTCAGTGAGAAATGACAGCATAGGCGAGCAAAACGAGGACAAAAATGCACGGACGAGAAGACCGAGATCTTAAGGAAGGCGGGGTTCCGGCTTCGGAAAAGGTGGATGCATCCTGAGTGGGAAAAACAGTCATGGAAGATGAAGTCCTCAGGAAATCGAAACGAACTGAAGCATTCGGGAGGATTCGGCAGTTTGTTCCTCACGAAATCTCACTTCATTGGGATGTGTGACGTAGTATGATCATCACGAAACTCAGGAGTATGTAAAATTTCTGATGCTTTCAAAAAAAAGGCTTCAGGTGGATCAGCTTCCCTGAACTTTTCATTCATGAATTCAAGATTCGCGTCCATGCTGCCGAAAGACAGCATGGACGCGAGCAGAGTAAGCCGTCAAAAAGGTCGCGATTCCATTGTGGCAGCTCAATGAAATGCAATGTAATGCATTGCATAAAGTAACTGGGGAAAGAGGGTGACCCCCTATTGCACGGTGGTTACGGAATGAAACTGACAATGCTCTTAAACCACCCCATGGAACTCTCTTGGCTTCATGGAAAAGAAGTCAAAAACGAACTACATAAGCAAAGTGTTCGAAAGATACATGATGAATGAGTATAGATGCATGATGAATTAACCAGGAGAGCAATGAGCTTAAGCCAAAAAAAAAAAAAATACCACCTCATTACGATACTTATAAAACTTTATGGTTGTGCAGCGTGTGATCTAGTTAGAAATCACAGGCAGATGGAGAAGCAACCTTTTTGATCTTCCTTCTGGAGTAATTTCAGAGTTCAGAAGGTCAAACACATAAACAGTTTTCAATAATCTTAAGAAAGATTTAGAATAACAGAATCTGATAGAATAGAATGGCTGGTAGAGAACGTTTGGGATAGATTTTCAAAGAGAATCGACACCCAATACAAAAACGAACTTCGTGGTCCTGATCAATCGTTCAGACCACTCCGCAAACGTCCAATTGTGGTAGCAGGGCTTTGAAGATGAGGTGATGCTGTCCGAGCCCCGAACCCCGAAATCCGAAGCGAGAGATGCGAACCGCAAGTGCACAGATAGCATTTCTCATTTCCGGAAGAAGCGCCTGGAAACATGAATCACATCATCACATCGAAGACTCTGTGGTTCCAGAATTTTGATTCCGACACAGAAGAAGGAAATTGCTTCATCAAGTGGGTGAAGGTCTGCATGCTGTTTCATCAGTTGTGAGTGCGTCCGATGTCTCTTTGGCATTTCCCACCTAAGTGATCTTGTATGGAGCGTAATCGGTCAGCTCGAGCTGTACAATTCTGGCAAGGCGGAACAAGACGGAGATCGAAACCGGGCAGATGGCGAACGTGCATCACCATGGTCGGACCGATTTCCGGCAAAGAGATGACAAAGCCCGTCGCGAGCGTGTTCTTCGATGGCCAGGAGCCGCGAACCCAACTCCACTCAGAGGGATCAGCTGAAGCACCCAGGCTGAAAGAGGAATCGATTTTCGGCTATTTAGTAGGACAAAGTGGGAGCAGCGCTCTTAACTTTTCTCTTTAAGGTGGAGCACTCTTTGAGCACTTTGAACCCTGTGACGGTGAGCTGGCGCTTCTTTTTATGTAATACTGAAATGCTGGCAAACGAAAGTAAGGAATAGCTGAAGGTGAAGGAAGCAATGAAAAACATTTTTTATAGCACTGAGTGCCTATACATGAGACCGTCAAAACATCTAATTTACTTTCATGAAGAATGGTTGTTAATGTATGCTGCACTCATTGAATGAATTCCCCATTTTTCAAGCAGATGTGTGTTCTACCTGGCATTTTAAACGCACTTTTAATACCTTCGGAAGTGTACTTTCACTAAACAGTGATTTATAGATGCCAGAAACGTATGGAATATCAAGAAATATGTAATATGCCATAATACAGTAAGGATTAATAGAAATGCTATCAATACGTCAACTGTTATGGTGAAAGGCATCGGAATAATTGATTCGTATTCTCTCGCACTTATCGATGTACATTAAAAAATGGAAACAGAAAAAAAGTTGAGTGATTTGAGAAGGAAAAATTCTGCAAAGTGAGTTGTCGGTTCGTAAAGCGGTTTGCAGTTCTTCTCACAGAAACATTCCTTACATCTGAGGGCGGAAGCATCGATGTAAAATTCGCTTCTTGCGTTCAACTTTTGCAGAGCACAAGCCGGCAGGATGTCCTCACTCCAAGAAACTCTAAAATTCATTGCCTTCTAATGATTGCGAGCGATTCACTTTCCTATACAATGCGCTTCTAACGCTACACCTCGCGTCCTAAGGTGAGTTCACCTCCTTCTGCGCGGACAAACCAGCAGCTGAAGAGGGAATAAAAGTTTCCCGGCCATCTTCATCTGGCCTCGCAAGATCAAGCGGGACCAGGACTCCTTACGGGAAACACATACCTCTCTCTGCAAGGAGGGAAGCCGGCCCAGTAGCTCTTGCTCGGCAGTATTTCACAAAAGAAGTGTGTGTTTGGACGGCGCGCTTCAGAGCTTAACTACATAATGAGAAATTCCAGTTGCGACACTTAAACACGTACTATTGGATTTTCTCGGAGCTTAGAAGTTGGCACAGAAAGTTCGCAGGTTGTGCAGAGCATCCTGCATCGCAAGAAAATGAAGACTCGTTCGAACGGAGATGATCGCTCCGCATTTGCAGAATTATTGGGAAGAAAAAATGTAAGGAAAGAAGAAGAAGAAGAAGAAGAAGAAAAAAGGAAACCTACCTCAAGCAGATGCTTGAGGAACCGATTTTTACGACGGTTATCGGGGCATCCAGCAGGTTTCCAGTCGATGGAAGGGCTCTTAGAATCAGAAGCTATATAAATCGCTCTTGAATCTCTCCTCCAAATCTGTTTTTTTGGGGGTGTTTTTTTTTTCTTTTTTTTTTTTTTGCGCGCGCGCGCGCGTGTGTTTCCACGAGGAGAGTTTCGGTGCATCAGTCTCGAAAAATCATTTTTTTTTTATTCTGAGTGAGCAAGTGCGAAAGTGCTATTGGAGAGCCACAATGAATTCGCGTGATTTCCTGAACCAAAAAAACAAGAGATAAGATGAACACAAGATTAGTAGGAACAAAGGAAGTAAACCAACGGTCCAATGTGTTCGCAAACACTTGCATAAATAAAGCATACAAATGGGGAAGAATTTCAAACAGCCGAACCTCAACGCCCTGAGAATCTGCTTCGAAAAACAAAATGTCCAAAATCAATGAGAAATCACATACGCCGATCAGCTACAGTCAGCAGGGTGTGAAGGGATAAAAAGAACATCATACAGATCCCATAAAAGGATGTCACGCTATGATAGCAAATGCAGAGGACATCATTCTAAGAAAGTCGATCTTCATTGTATTCCCGAAAACCTGAAGTAAACTCCGCGTTATCCGAGAACCGAATGATGGATTTCAAAACTGAAATCTGAACGACTGAGAATTTGTGGGTTAGCAGGACTTTTCCTCCAGCTCTGTCTTAGACAAGCCACCTATCAACAAGATTCCCACAAAGACGGTGGATACTCCAGTATCCGTACACGGAAATCTCATCTCGCAAGACTACGTATTTCCTGTCTTGTTTGAAAAACAAAAGTCGCTAGGACTCCGGAGCTTCAGGAATAAGGCATCAAGGATTCGAAAGAAGCCTTAAAGTATTTTGGAATTTGCTATTTTTGAGAATTTCTCATAGTTCATTATAGCAGTTTTAGAATTCCCCTTTATACATCAGCGAAACAGCTTCCCCTGATAGCAGCTCTTTTATGCCAACAGGAGCGTCCATTCAATAAAATCTGCCTCCATTCATCATTTATTTCAAACTCAGAGAGGACGAATGCCAAAATGGCGGACGCACCGAATACTCTCGCAGCATTCGTGAATAACACCATTTGTGGAATGCAGCTCGCAGCTGGAACTGAGATTGCCCACACTCTATTTGTCAAATCATCTTTTGTGTCCGGGCAAGCTCTCTGATGAAAAGAGAAAGCATCCGAACACCGAAGCTGACCAGCTCGCAGTCGCGGTCAAAAGCTAACGTGAGTTTTCTATTTGCTGTCCACCTAGGTGGGCTCCAGGAAGAAGAAAGGCGCACGCATCCAGGAGCCAGGGTGAAACGCGCCGTTTTTCTAATCCAGGAATAAAAAATTACAAGCAATCACATCGGGAGCTCCAAGAGGGCCCCACCCTTTGTCGGTGCTCTTTGGGGAAACGATAAATCGTGCCGCATGACATATGCATGGTAAGTGAAGCACGAATAACAAGAAATAGAACGATTTATATAACTAGAGTGCATGCTAAAATAATTAGAGGTTAATGAATGCAAAATTTCCAATTACAGTGGTGCTTCGGTACTCGTCAGTAATTCGTTCCAGAACTCGTGACGAGTGCCGAAACCGATGAGTACCGAGCGAATTTTAATGTACCTATTTTAGGGGCCATGATTAACGGTTGAGATGCGCAGGAAGCACAGAAAAAGGAACGATTCGGGAGGCACTCTACGGAAGTGTTCGGCACTGCTCGCGAGCTACCATGAGACTGAAGCGCTCACTCGTTTCATCATGAGAGTGGGGTGTCGAGTTCCGAGCACGCGCCGAGTGTCGAAACATTTTTTTTTTCTCGTCGAAATGCGACGAGTACCGAGTTTGACATGAGTTCTGACACCGCCAAGTACCACGCTGTACACTGAGAATGCTTTCCAGCGCTCCGTTGCAGCATCCTCGCGCCCTCTCGAAAGTCTTTTCACCAGTGAGCAGCGTTCGCATGTAACGAACGCATCTGGCGAAGAGCACCACCCCCACTCCACGAAGAGCGCGTGATGGTAAGCACGTGGCATTCACCCCATTTCCCTGCGCGCTCTCGTGCGCACGCCCCGCGCCCCCGTTCTGCCTGCTCGCGGGCAATGCGGGAACGCCAAAGTGTGAACCGAGGAGGAAGAGCTTTCGGATCCTGAATTCTTGCAAAGTTTGGGATTTTCCGTCACTGAATGAAGGGAGCTTCTCCCAGCCGAGGGTCCCGGCTGGTCCGGCTCCGATGCTGAGAGCTGCTCGGTCTTCCCCGCCGTCCAGTGACTTCGGCTTTTGCCTGCCTCGAAGTTTCACACTCCTTCTTCAAGTCCTCTCTCCTTCGTCTAAACTCCGTCCTTTTGCCCGTCTCCCGAATTCGCGGATTTCCTTCTCGGGAATCCTCTGCAATCATGTGTGTGTGCGTGTGCGTGTGTGGTGGTCCACGGAAACATCTCGGCCACGGACTTCGCCAACGTCCACTTCCGTTTTTATCGAGCCGTCCATAGGCCGGGAATAACAGACGGGGATCGCTTCCACGTTTTGCTTGCCAATCTTTTATTCATTTGTTCAAGAGCAAGGAAAATGGGAAAAGATTAAGCATTGAAACAGATTACAATCAGCGTCCATCAAATTGCTCCCTACGCTCGCAGAAGGCAGAAGCCAATGAAGCCAACCCTCGCTTGCATATTTTCGCAGAGAGGGACTGCGCCTATGGGATCCTTTCAGCACGAGCAATCCTCAAAAATACATCCCCTTTTATAAAACGGATCCGATGTTCCCGGAGATAATAAAGTTTTAAAGCGTCTCCTACCATCGTAAAATGGTATGCGCTGTTTTCTTCGCAGACATTACGGCATCGCTGAATGCTCGTGTATTCCTTCCTGATTACTTCGCGCCCGCGTTGTGTTTATTGCAAGGTGAAATGGAAATGGGAATGGTGCAAAGAACGCATTAAACTGGGATGCTGTCTGCGGATAAAACGGTAATAAGCAATTAAGTCTTCCTCTGAGGAAAATGGGAAGAGATTGCAATACTTGTCGAATCGCTCAGAGCGGTAATGGAGTGTAGGGTTTTCGGCTGCCTGGATTCGGGAAGCAGCTAGCTGCTGGCTGCTGTCGTTGCTTGGTTCCGGTTGCGGGGTGGGAAACAAGAGGAGCCAAAAGGAGTCCCGGTGTCTCGTGAGCGGAACGTGACGGCGCGATCCAAACTCCTTCGCGGTTGTTGTTGTTGCTTTCGAGATCGCCATCGCCATGTCATTAGAAAATTTCCAAGGTGATGCTTTTCGTACGAAACCAGCATCCAATAGGATCCGATCAAAGACGATCCTCGGAAGGGCGCAGCTTTAGCAGCGACGGAAAGGTTGTGGGGCAGTGCCACATGGAAAAGGGGAAAGGAGAGTGCGTTCGTGAGCGGATCTGTGATCGCAGACCCCCATCACTGGCGATCCCGGCCTCCAACGTGAGAGGACGGAGAAAAAGCGGATGATTCTTCCGGGGACGAATCCGACTTGCCCGTCTGCCTCGCTGGGCGGGCAACTGGGTTCTGGGCTCTTCTCCCTCGAAATTCCACCAAATGTCTCCTCGTTACAGGCCAAGCCTCCACGCTTGGGTGCTCCCTCTGGAGTCGAAACCAAATCTCGTGCCTTCAAGCTGGACAGGTGACTCCGAGTCCTCATCCAATCTTCCCAGTCCTCTGAATCCCATGGGCACGCTGGACCTACCCACCGAAATGTCACTGGGACGAGCGCCCCGACGAGGGAATTAATTAAAGCAATAGGCTAACACTCTCTGCATGGATCTGAACTTGAAGGAGCTCAGTGTGTCCGAGGACACGAGATCGAGAGAGATGCAGAAGCCATTGAGGGCGCAAGATAGCTAATGATTTGAAGAGAGTACTGCATTGCGATTCTTATACTGTCCCATAATTTGGAAAGTACTCAGTTCTGGCATCCACTTTTCAAGATGGGAATCCAAATTGTGCTGGGAAAACGGGATGCGAATTTCTGGAGCTTTTTCTTGTTTTTTTTCCTTTTCCCATTCTTCCACGCCGGTCACCAGATCAAGAGGATCACTTTCATCGGAAATGGTGCATCCCAGAAAGTTTGTTAGAAAAAAAAAAAAAAGAGTTCGGAGAATGCCGGTGATGACTGCAAACCCAGGGTGCTCTACAAAGATCAGACCAGCTTCCCTCCTCCTCTTAGCCACCTGTTCCATCAGATGAGCTCTTTCGTCGCAGACTTTTGAAACAGCCATTCGCATTTTAGCAGAGCAAAACTCCGAAACATTAGAAGGGAATCTTCCTTCCTTTGGAAATTTATCCTGGAGTACATCCAGGGATCAAATGGATTCGAAACTAGCATCTTCATCTTCCGTTAAACAAGAGAATCATTCAGAATTTCCCAAGCCTCTGGGATGCTCACTCGTATGTGGTCTTCTGCTTGGAGCAGAGCCATAAGAGCATACGTAAAAGCATTTAGAACGAAATCTCGTCTCTATTTTGCTCTAGAATGGGGCTCAAAATAGACTGGACTAGAAAGCGTTCCTTTATCTAAAGAAGTAGCAAGCTCCACAGAGAAATTTCTGAAACTCTTCCCTGCCATTGTTCCGTTGTTGAGCAAAAGTCTTCTTGACTCCTTCCTTCAGTGCTTTAGAAAGAAGTCTCGGAAGTATCTGCCCTCCAGTTACAAGGATATCATGAACATCTATTCCTGATGAACACAGCAAAAAGGATTCCATAACTTTACCTCAGTGCATGGGCATTCTGAACTTTCTTCCTACTTTTAGTTCCCCATCTCATCTGGGTACATTCGTTTGTGTCCCGTACCGTCGTCGAAGTTCTTGGATTCTGTAAGTCTTCGCTTCGAGTATTCTGTCATCAGCTCACATTTCACCAAACTTTGAAACACGGAGAAAACCCTTTGGGATTTTTTTTTTTTTTTAAGGAAGAAAAAATTTGCGGATTCTCAAAGATCACAAGAAGACAACAAGCAAACAAAAGTTCTCAAGAGGAGGACCACCGGAATGCTTATGCTTGACTGGATGTAATTTATCTTCACATCAGTCTTTGCTGCAAATTATCGCTCGGAAATTATGGCTTTGTTACAAATAATTGCCATTCTCCGATATGTGAGTAACTAAAGGAAAGATTGGAATCGGAGGCAAAGGGAATGTTCATCATCGAAAACTCCTAAAATAGGAATACATCAAAATTTAGCATCTAAAATGAAAAGCGAAAAACTGGGATTCGGAAAGCAGGCTTCCAGCTGCCAAGAGAAGTTGATTCATCGGTGACAGTCTCTACAGACTGCAATGAAGTCTTGTAGGTTCGGATGGTTTTCGAGGTCCTTTTGCTGTCTCATGTCGGAGAAAGAGAATTTGGAGATTGAATCAGGTACACTGAGATTACAGAATGACCACTTCGGGAGCGGAAGTTCACCTGGAGCGTTAAAGGAAACTTCCCTTGTTTTCATTAATGAGACTTGAACTGATTCCTAGAAGCTTCGGTTTCGCATCTTATTTGTGCACCATCGCCAAGCTGCCTACGCATCTTTCGTCTCGGATGTTCCAATGTATGGAGAAACAAGATTGTTTCCTTAGTTTTATTTATATTTGTGAAAAGGCATCGAGATTTGTCGTTTTTTTTTCTTTTTCCCTTTCCGTTTCTAGGGTAGCCATTCATCTAAATTCTGACTAGTCCATGAAGCATGGAAAGCATTAACAGCAAACACTGGTTAGAGCATGGCATCTCACTAGCAAAAATAAGCAGACTGCAAGAAAATTGAATCGGGTCAGGGTTCAAGGAAGGCTGTGGCTGTATCAGGAGTTACCTCGATCTGGAGGAACTGCCATCCTCGTCTCGAAGGTTTTCCTCAACATTTGCCGAGATCTGAGATTCCGACCGCTTCGAATCCAGTTCAGATTTTCAAAAGTACTCGGAAGGAAATCAAAGAGAGCCGGTAGGCTCGTCCCAGAGTCGTCATGTCGATTTGAATAGAGTTCTCAGTGACTCAGAGACAACGGAGTGGTGCCAGTCGCTTCATCGGAACGCGTTTGCTGGAAGAACGTTGCAGCAAGAGATGCACCGGTTTGTAAAACTTCCACATCATGGAACTGGTCCGCTGCATCCCTGCAGCGTCTTTTCAGCCAGGCCTGATCCATGAAGAGAAAGCTTCAAGATAAAGGAATGGCGCCGTTTGTTGTGATTGAAAACGAATTGCAGAGTTGTTTCGAGAACAAAGTGACTCCCTGATATTCTATGTGTATCGGACCCGCCATTCCAGCGCATTCTGTTCCACATCGCAGCCTGCTGACGGTGAGGAAACTGAGAATACTGTGATTTCGAAGGCATTCGTAACGTGGCGCAGTCGTCTTAAGGAAGGGAGGGACGGCATTTTATGAATTATTAAGTTTGGCATTTGAGAATGCGTTCCCGCAACCGTAGTTGAGCGAATACTCGCGTAGGGGGTCGGGTGCACTTAATTAAAATTTCGGGAGGCCTTGGAAGTTTTCTTGTTTATATGAAGAGCTCATTTAGAATGAGAACACTGTGCCTAGAATAAACTGCCGCATCCATCTTGATCGTGAAAATGAACTCCCTTAAATTAGGAGTCATCATCGCCAGCTAGAAGCAAGCAGTGCGATGGTTTGCAGTCGGGTTCACGAGGAATGCGGTAAACTCTGCAGAGTTTACTAAAGGAAGTCAAAGAGAGCTGGCAGGCTCGTCTCAGAGAGTCGATTTGGGTAGCGTTCTCAGCAAATGGCAACAGAATCGTGCCAATCGCGTCATCGAGAACCATTTGCTGGAAGAACGTCCAGCAAGAAATGCTCCAGTTTCCGAAACTCAAATCTACATGGTACGCGCCATTTCTTTGTTTCTCTCCATTTTGCTTTCCTCCGCAGACTTCTGATTCAGGTCACTCTTCCAGGTCACTTTGACCTGCATGGCAGCGAGAATCGTTTTCCATTGGATCTTCCCAAAGCAGAGGGTGCTGGTGATTAAAAGATCGGGTGGAGTTTTATGTTTATTTTTTCCTTCAGCATAACTTTTCTGGAAAATTATGTGTTTGATGGGGATCGCATGTTCAAATTCCACCCATAAAAAGCAGCCTTCAAAATGAATTGGTCAGTAATTACATGGCAGTCATCCGGATGACTCACATGACTTTCGTCGCACATTGTCATTAGGCATTCTCAAATACTCAAAATATAAATCACCCTCAATGGCATGTTGCAGCTAAAAATCAAATAGAAAAATCCAAAAAGAAAAAAAAGAGAGAAATTAAGGAAATGAGAATTTCCCTCATCAAGTTTTCTACTTTCGTTCTAGATTTCTTAGAAGCTCAAGAGCAAAAAAAGTGCCCACTGCAGCGATCGTTAACCAGCAAAACCATGAGTGAAGCAAAAAAGTTAAATGCAGGCTCTCACCGTTTCACTTGGAGTCAGATTATCACTTAATTTCGTCGACATCGACCACAAAGGAATGAGGGCATTCTCTGAGGTTATTTGCTTTAATTCATCAGGAATGCCGGATGCATCCTATGCCGTTTTTATTTTTTGTATCTTAAAGCTTTTCACCTTCTGTATCTTATCTTAAACAATTTCTTGTTGAAGGTTCTCTTATTACTCAGAAATTGCTGGGAAAACAGCAATTAAACTCATGATGGCACAGCAACATTTTCTTTTCATCGTTTAGAATTCTTTGACCGCTTAACAAAGTTTGTTTGTTTGTTTCTCTATTTCAGTCCCTTGTTGAAAATAAAGGAGATGTTGCATATGTTTGCATGAAAGGTCCACGAAAGGTCAAACCACACCACCAGGTAAAGTGTACCCAGCAAGCATATTCCAATATGCATAACAAATGGGTTTTCAAAAATGACCCTTTTTTGCTGAGAAAAATTTGCGAGATTTCCACGCCGCTGCTCCAGAAAAAGCGAAGAATTCCAAGCGAAGAATCCAGTCCGAACGCGCTCCAGAATTCCTACAGTGCTTTTTTTCCCTCTTAATCTCCTTATTTTGATGCCGCGGTTTTACTAAACCCTGTTACCATCGATTCCTTTCCTCTTTTCTGACTGGTTTCCCTGCATGCGAACAAAAGAGCGGCATTTGCAGGTACTGCGATTTGTAACGTAGGAGGTGAGGATCTCTTGGACCCACGGACAAAACGGACTTTGACTCGATTCCTGTGAATTCGCAAGGAAACTCAATTAAAGGGGGGCCATGCGAAATCGGATTTGAATTCCGTGTAGAAATGTAGAGCATCGGAGGAACTGTGGGCTTCTGCACCTTGGGATGTTGGTTCAAGGACCCTGTAGTAGTACTCTAATAAGTAGGGGTCCTCTGGTCAATTAAAAGGTTTCCCTACAATTAGATTAGCGCATTCAGCGCTCCTATTACGCTCACCCTTCTTCTTTTGAATCCTGGCAGATCACACTCTAGCAGAAATGAAGCAAGATCTAGGATTTGGAATCGGTTCAATTGGGTATAGGTTGTCACCATGGTTTCTATATCACCGTGATCGTTCGCTTTCATCGTGCTCAGCTCGACAGAATAAAAGATGCCAATTTCCAGTCGGTTCTCAGATTGGCAAATGTGCTCTTTCTTGCGTTTACCAGCTAATAGTTTCAGCCATTTCCTGACCAGCAACAAGCTATGGTTCATCGGAAGAAACAGACCCCTTCCTAAAGAGCAGTATACTCAACAGGATGAATGATCAGTATGTGAGGTCCATTCGTTAGAAAGACGAAATGACAACAGCCTGTTCTACCGTGAGGGATACAAACTGAACCGGAACTAAAAATTGCTAAGAGGGAAAAATAACTACAAACTTATCAAAGCATGCTTCAAAGTTGCCGTGCTGGAGCATTGCAAGGCATTCGGATGCATTCGTAACAAATCTCCGAAAAAATCGTTTTCTTTCAGTGAGATGATTTTGGAAAGTTTTGACTTTTCATAAGCTGCCAGATCTATTATATATGAATCCTCGCTAAGAAATTCGTGTATACGTTATTGTTCTAAAATAACAGCTTCGAAGGAGGCAAGAAACCTCTATTTCCCAGAGAGCCAGTGTGTAAGGAAAAATCTTCACCTTCACCGTCTTTATAGAACCTAATTTTGAAAGCAGGGACGACATTTTTCGGGTGCGAGGAATTGTACGCATCAGTGGCACAATTATACTTGCAGTCGGATGTGCAGTGCATCCCTATCACAATTCTACATCTCCAGATGAGGTCTGGCATCGCCTCTGTGTGATGATGGCATTTGTGCTTTGGCGTTGCATCTCTGGCAAAAAGTTTGAAACAGACCCATGGCATTCTTAGCCCATGAAGAGTCAGGATTTGTCTTGCAACCCTGGACCTCTGACTCTCACTCACATATTTTTTCATACCTGTGAAGAGTTTCATTTACCTTTCCTTCTTTCTGAGACTTACCTTTTGCGAGTGTTTTTTCAATCGCCACCACCTCACAGCTCTTCTGTTTCTCTCTGTTTTTTTTCGTCTAAGGATAGCAGTTACCCCAATGATTAGCATCTGAAGTTTTGAGCCAAGAATTATGTTTTGTTCTTTCTATACTCGCCTTTCCACGATTCCTTCATCTTTCGAATTCCTTTATATTCTGCAAAAAATAAAATGAAATTTTTTCCTCCATTTTGTACATCATTTTTCCGGGATCATTGCATCATTTCATGCCGTTGCTGTCGTACTACTCGTAAGCCAACTTTTTAGTCCATGTGGATTTGGGATTTGAATGTGTCACTGGAAGTTCCTTTGCGCACTGATTCACGCATCCTTGTTCCACATCCAGCATTCATGTTTCACGTTAGCTACGTGATACTTGATGATGAAACAGTGCCAATTTTTAGTATGGATTTTCTTCGAATTTCGGCTTGTTCCCTTAAGCTCCTGATGGAGTTTAGTGACTGCGACATCATTTCAGATGAGCAAGCTATTCTCTCCCATCCACTTGCTGCGGACCGAACAGGAGGAACAATTTCCGGCTCGGAAAGCAGAGCACTCTAGGAGCCAAAGCGAGAACTGCAAGCACGTTTTGCAAACAGTTAACATTCCTGCAAATTCTACGCGTCCTCCTGTTCGTGTTTCAAAACATCTGTATGCTTTCACTTCACCTAGGAAGTAACCTTGGTTGCTTTTATGCGGGGAGGAGAGAACTTATCGATCCAGCTGTAGCTTCGGATGTGCGTGGGTCCTTTGTATTCGTTGCTACGGAGATCTCGATGAGAATTAGGAAGACATTGACTCGGTAGCGGCAAAGCAGCTCCAAGAATACTGAAATTTTAAACCAAAAGCTGGAAAGCTGATTTCTGAGACTTGTTGCGGAATGACGGATTGGAAGAGCAAGAAACGTTCCCGAAAGATCGCGAAATGGACGAGTGCACTCTCTGAGATGCGTAATGGAGAACGTTCCCATTTGATTTACGAGGAAGTGGTGGTGCAGTTCGGGAGTGGTGTTCATATTAACCTGTGATTTCATGGGAAATTCATAACCGCATCCTTCTTGGCGATGAACGGCAGATCCGTTCTTTATTCCTTCTCCTATTAAATCTCGTCCTTGAGCCACCTGTTGATACAAAAGTCAAATAAGAAGTAGTAGGCGAGGCATTCCATCAAGAGATCAACAGCACCATTCGCGATTGCTGGTCGTCTGCTTCCTAATGGCATGTCCTCTTGAAAAGATGAAGCGGAAAGCCACAGATCAGAGACAAAGAAGACTCAATTTCCAAAGGCCAACGAGGGCATGGACAACACCAGAAGAGGGTATGCAGTATGAATCCTTAGTCTCTGTTCAAAGAGCATATCAACTAGGAAAAGCAAGAACGCTAAGAGAGTATATTTAGAAAGGCAATTTTTGGAGCCGTTGGCGAATGGCGTCGCTGAAACAGCAGTGAAATGCTCCGTGTCAACTCATGGCATAAGCCACTCGTCTGTGTCTTTTGAGAGTCTGTCTTTAGGCCGTTGTTTTGACTTTGTTGTTTTGGAGCTTTCACGACTTTCTCAGTCATGAAAGCTCCAAAGACGGTGTGGTGTTTTGACCTCACAAAGTTTTCCGGTGGGTTATTCTTTCCCTCGTAATGCTGTCTACTGAAATGGGCAGAAAAAGTTCTCATGCAAAAAATGGCAGCAGTGAAAGTTAGGCAGGACTCATCACGTAGGTGAAGAATGAACCAGGGATATCAAAAGGAAAAGGAAACTGAATCTCCGTACAGAGAAACTCGCGAAGGCCAATAGTCGCATCTTCTGGAGAAGGAAGCTGCGTTCGAGACTAAAAAAGCCATTGATAGCCATTCCTATGGAAAAACATGTATCGGAAGACTCTTCAAAATGCACACTAAAATATTTCGTTGAAGAGCGGCCGACGGGCTCCTGAAAGAGTTTGCCACGATACACTGCAGCCATCTCTAGTAACTCAGCTACGTTTCATTTCTTAGGAAGCTCAGCAATGATGTTTGGTTGCCATTTCTGCACCTAGGGGGCAGCAAGCTGGAACGAGAGGTGGAAAAGTTGCTGGACTTGTGACTTCTGCTGACGAAAAACTTGTTGGGGGATCTGTCGCTTCATCTTCTCGGTGATATCAAGGACCTACCGGTGCAACTTCAGACAAGCGGCTCATCAGATGAAAGGTCTGCCGCTATTTTGTGCCGACATCGCGGAAATCTTCGCGCACCCACGTAGCCAGTTAGGGTGTTCTTGCGCCATCTTTAATCCGGGACTTTTCACCCAGATCAATTTTTATTCGGGATCAGGTTGGTTTCAACTGCAGCGGCTGACATAGGCGGACACTGTGGATGTCGGCGAGTGTTGAGGATCGCAACAGCCCATTTTCTCAGAGTATTCAGGAGCTCCAGAGGACCTTTTGTGGCACTTGTAAATTCCAGGTCTTCCAAATTTCCTGCCACTCCAGCCGATGGGCAGTCTGCGCTGCTCGTCCTTCACGCCTCAGGACAGAGTATCACGAAGGCAGCGTGAGCCTCGGTGGAGGAAGAACCCACAGCAATTCGAGAGAGCGCAGTCCAAGGAAAGCCACAGCATCATAGCAACATCTTGAAGGCGTCCGCAGCGTGGTCCACTTTAGAAAGCTTCGGTAAAATACTTGGAGGACAGCTTGTATCCCTGCGGCTTTGGCTACGACGCCACTGCATTTCATTTCTTTGAGAAAGGTCGTGCAGAGAAGCTTCTGGAACACTCCTGGCGTTCATGGTTCTCGTGGCAGGAAGGAACCGTGTCTTCAGGAACGCCGTTCCTTAGCACCGCTTCGCTCGTCACGCTCGTGGGACATGTAGACGGGATGCTTCTTTGCCAAGGTCTTGCGAAGCGAGCTCTTGAAGCAGAGGTGCGTTCGGCACGTGTCCAGCAAGCAGAATCGTCGAAGAGGAGGAAGATGCCCTCAGGAGCTGCAGGAGGCGGGAAGAAAGATGGTCAGAGGAATCCTCTTCAAGAAACAGGAGTCCTCAGTCCCCAGGATTGGTTGGCAGAAACTCATTCGGTGGTCTCGACTCTCAGACCCCACCACCTCCAGGGGTGGAGTTTCATCCGAGCCTCTTGCAAGAGCCCTGCTGGGTCGGGGAGATTTCTTTCCAGGCTTGCAAAACTTATGGAGCAGAGGTAGCGACCAGGACGTTGGAAACTGGAAGATGGACGAGAAGGCGAAACTCAACGGAATCTCTCCTCGTGCAGCGACCGTTGGCGCGGATCCACGGGCGTCTGACTTTCCATCCGAGGCGTCGGCAAGTTCCGCGCCATCCCGATCCGCATGGGATCTGGAGTGCCTTCCCTCGGGAGAGTTGGCACCGCTAACGGCGGGTGCCGCGCTTCCTCCAGGCTTTCCGGTGAATGATTGCGGGCTAGCGGGGTGCTCCACCTGGAAGTCTCCTCTCAGGACGCGGAAGAAGGGAGCCCTTGAGTGCGCACGAATCCGGCATGCGTTTCCGACAATCGGTCGACCATCGGTGCAAAGAGGCGCTCGCTCTGTCTCCCTCCGCCCTGCCCTGCCTGCCGCCACCGAACTCTTCCCAGTGTATTTGGCGGCAGTCGCGACCGGCGGGTGGATGCGGTCGACCGCCCCCATCTGCAGTTTGGGAATGAGTCCTCCCCAAGGAAGCAGCTTTCGCCCCTACACACACGTGCCTGCCTGCGCCTCCACGCGAGGATCGCGCGGTTCCGTTTCCGAAAATCTGTGCTTCTGGGAAGGCACGGTGCCGCACCCCTGGCACCTGCCCGCATTTCGCCCTCCTTCTCCAAAGAAGGAGCACTTACTCCTCTTCCCATCTCCCACAAAGTTTCCCGACGTCGCGGTCGCTCTTTTGGGAAGGTTCCGCAAGTGACTGGTAGGTGGTGTCTCGGTGGTCTCTCCGAGTGAGTAGCATCTTTCCGGGGGAAACAGTGAGACGCTCCTCCCGCCGGTCGCTCCCGGTGGCTGCCGCCGTTCAGCCCTTCGGAAACTGAGCTGAAACCCGCAGCCTCCAGGGTCCAGCAGAACGGGGAAATGGATTGGAAACCGCCATCTTGGAAGACGAGCGCTCGAAACGAACGATTCCTCCGTGTCCCGACCTGGGATGCCACCTCCCCGCCGCTCTCCTGCGAGCTAGAGGAACAGGCCGGATGCGCCCTCCTCCTCTTTCCTTCTACGACGTCGTCGACGTGTGGTCGGCTCCGCACTGTCGTCCTCCCCGCTGGGAAGAGGGTATCCGGCGCAGGAAGGGTCATGATTCGCTTCATAGCCGCTCAGCATTTCACCACCTCATCTCGAGCGTGCAGGGTTCGCCGTCGAGGGAGCAAATGGTCCTCCAGTGCCAGAGAGCCCACTGTCCCGCAGGTGAAAGCAGATCTCATCCCGAAGCACTACCCTCTATCCCTCCTTCCTTCTTCCTCCCTTCCGGTGCCTAGCGGGAAGGTAATGTTCTGAGGACGGGTGCACACCGACGGACGCACACATTCCCCTCGGAACTTCCGAGAGGCTGGCGAGTTATTCCGAGGCGCTGTCTGCCCTCGGGCCAAGAGATGACAGCTGCTTACCGGCGAGATGGAAGTTTTCCTGCACTATCGCTGGAAAAAACAGACTCTTCGGCTGCTGGAAGACGGGCGAGCGGGTGGATGCTGCCACTCTGCGTGCTTTGGCAAAGGGACTCCTTAGCTGGGGAGAACTCTTGCGTGTTTTCTCCGAAGAACTAGCAATCCTTCCCCATTTGGTGAACAGTTTGTTGTTCCCCCTCGCCTGGAAGCAGGCCGTACTGCTCTTCATCCACTGCGAATTCCATGTAACGAGAGATGACGTCGAGTTTCCAGAGGGGTTGCATCTCCGAACTGTGGCAGGAGCGGATCAACGGAGTCGATCCCTTTTGGATTGCAGTGCCGTCCAAGAACCGTGGTGGAGGCTGTAAACAGCACTTCTGCACCAGGAGGATACCGCAAGAGGCGTGCTGCGGTGGTTCTTCGCTCTCAGAGACCTCTCGACAGGCTCTGTTATTGCAACCATGGGTTGCATCAGCCTCATCCTTTCGGTCCGACAAGTGCAGAAAATCACCGCGCATCCAAGGGGGATCACCCGGATGGCAGCTACTCGAATCGGGGAGGCCGCCAGGTGGCCTCACCTGGGAGAAGAAACAAAGATCACGGGTATCCACCGCCTCTTGATGGACGGTTTGGAATGGCGAACTCGGTGATCCTTGGCCCTTCCCTCCATTTATTTTTATTTATTTATTTTTTATTATTATTATCCCTCCGTCCCCATTCGCTCCGTAGCTTTCTTGGTGTTTTTTTTTTTTGTGTGTGTATCCTGGTGATTACTGCGCGTCACCAAAGGTCCCTGCCCCTTTCCCCCCATTTTGTTTTTTTTGTTGCGCCCTTGTCCCTTCTCCGTTCCGGACTTTCTGTTTTCCCGGCCTGCGTGCCAATGGACTCTCCCCTTTATTTCTTGTAGTCATCGGTTGGGAACTTTTGTTCCTAACTGGCTGATTTTTAATAAACCTCCGGCGTGACCGAAAGAAAAACTCCCGAGAGGCCCGACCTCGCTGGGGATCAGCATGACCGCAGCTCGGTAGCGCGGGAACCGGGCGAGGGCGCGCGCTGGAGAAGGGTGGCGTTCGCTCTCCGCCGACGGGCAGCGCGGCCCGAGGCGATAACCCTTCTGCTGGCTCGCGGTCAAGAGATCGTGGGCAGCCGCGTACTCGGCGACGTTCTCGACCGCCTCGGAGGCCGCGTCAGCACGTTTGCTTGGTGCTTGTCACCGTGCGTGCAGCCCCGCGTGAGGCCATCCGTGTAACGCGCCGGACGTGCCGCATCGGACGCGACCGTGGGGTCGCAACTTCCCCACCGCGCGTGCGCGATCGCGCGGCGACGGAAGACGGCTCCTTCGTACCCGCCGGCAATGCCATGAGCTCGGATGATCCATAAACAACTGCCAGCGCCCCTCAGCGGGATGCCGCAAGGTCAGTTCCTTCTGCGTTCCCAGAACTCCTTGTGGAATGGGAAGCGCATGTTCCTTCTGACCATCTAGCGGAGGGCGCACAGATCCCTCCTCGACTTCCAGGGCCAGATTCTCCTCCGTCTTTCCGGGACCCCGTTCCTTGGAAGGGGGGAGATCGCGCGCGCTCTTTTAACAGGGACGCGCCTGGGGGAGGCTCACACTGAAGTTTCTTCCTGTGGGCGGATGTGTAGTGCTTGTGGCGGTGAGTCAGTTCTACCGGTCGCCTTGCCTTTACGGTCTGACTCGGAGGGCCGGATATGGTCAAGCAAGTCGATGCTTGTAATCAAAGAAACCGTTGAAAATCCTTCCCCGGCTGGGATGGATCTCCGGTAGGCATCCAGGAGGCAAGAATCGACATACAGCAACCAGGCTGCGCTCCTCTGGAGGGAGCGGGGGAATCCGTTTGGAAGGAAAAGGTGACCCGAAAGCAGGAGGAGCGAAATAGGATGAATTCACTGCTTCCTTCCTGAGATTTCCCCGTCTGCTTCCCCCTTTACTCCTTCCATTCTTTTCCTGGAGATTAGGTCAAGCGCGACCTGCAAACGCGAGTTCGGTTCCCCCGAACTCCATCCTTCTCGCAAGATCACCCCGCCGCCGCACCTTTGACTTCCCTCGGGACGAGTTCCGCGCACCGTCGACATGCCGGGAGCCCTCTGCCTCACAAAAACCGCCAACGTGAGGAGCCATCCTTGCATGCTCCCTTCAGGACTCTCGCTTTTGGAATCTCGAAAGAAAAAGAAAGACCCCGGTTGGAAACTTTCGCAGGTGCGAGAAGGAAACGCGTGATCGTCCGGTTGAATGGGTGACGACAAGATGGGTAGCGAGGACCCTCCTCCGCGAATGCCCTGATCTTCCCTGCAGACACGTCTGGAAGGATTGGCCCTGTTGCCAGCCGCTCTGAACTTTCCTCCCGTGAGAGGATGCGCAGCTCATTTTATGAACCCGTCCGATCTGTCATCTTGCCTTCACGGCTTCGGAGATGAAAAAGATGAAGCGTCGATGTCAACGAGGACGGATGCGTTCCCAGGGAAGGGAAGCTCCAAAGCATCTCCTCACATTTCGGGAAGACGAGAGTCTGGACACACACGGATAATCATTCGCTTCCCCCTTCAGGGAAGTTTTTGTAGGTCTTCTGGGATTGTGCAGCAAACGAACACCTGTCTCTGAAGCTGAATGCCATCACAGGAACGCCGACGTGGGATCGGAAGGTGCCCTGGACAGAGCTTTCGCTTTCCGGCTTCTAGGGTCCGGTTTTCGGAGTGCGGGGTCCTGACGTTCGACTTTCGACAGCGCACAACCACCGACGTCGCTTCTTGAAAACTCCTCCGCGCCGTCGAAAGCAGCCGGTGAGGGTCGAGTACAAGCGATGCGCAAATTCGGTCACGAGGGTCGCCACTGACTCGGAAAAGTCAGTGGTACACGGCCGTGGTGGAGCTCTGCTGATCCACTCCCTGTCGGACTGCAAGCTGTGGAACCTGATAGCGCGAAATGCTGTGACGGAACGATCCACAAAACGTGGACGCATGGTTCGGAATTCTGCCGGTTGCATCCACTCGGAGTCTCGAGAAAAAGAAGAAAGAGGTTTCCTTGCATCTTCTTCTTCTGCCTGTTCTCTTCGGCTCCTCACGGGGCGGTTGTGAACCTGGATGAAGGGGGAAGGGCGCCTCCAGTGTTCGGGCACTTCACTTCTCTGATGTGCTGTGCCACCCCCCTTCAGAAATTTCCATTTCCTCAGCATCCCTCGTCGTTATCCAGATCCCGACACAGCAGAGATCCTACGACAGCTGCTCTTACGGTCTGAAGCACTCCTTCGGGAGCGAGATAGGGGGAGCCAATCTTCTATTCGCTCTGCCTTTTCTAATGCCGTTCGCGGATTGCTCGTAAGGGCAAGCAGACTGGACAATCTTGTGACTGATTTCACCTCGCTTTCGCCCTGGAGCACTACACCATTCCTGGAACAGACTGACTTCAACTGCTGATCTGTTCCTGGAGGTTCAGATCTGTTTCAGAAAGGCCTTCTCTATTCGAATCACCATCTCGTTGTGTCTCTACGTTGTCGCTGTCTGTTTATTGACGCTCCTCACGAGTCTGAAGAACGTGCCCTGGGGATTCTTTGAGCACCCCGCACCTCCTGCCTTGGTGATGAACGACGTCCATGCTGGGCGACATCCAGCAATGGGGGAAGGGCTGAGTCGCGCCTCATGAGTGGATTTGCAGCTCAGGAACTGAATGTGCCGTCTGCCTGCAGAGCCACAACAGAAGTACAGTCAAAGTGGCTCTGGAAGAAAACAAACGCAAGGATTATGCTGCTGATGCTCGCAGTTCCAGATCCGCGCAAGGACGGTATCTCCAAGACGACAAGACAGAATAGTTCCGACGAGCCTCTCGACGTCTCGGAAGGTGTCCCAGACGAACCAGAATCACTTTGGCCATCAAACCTGAAAGGCAATGCCAGTGCATCGGTGGAAATTGCAAACCGAGTTCAGAAAACGTGCAAAAAGCACAAATCCTGAGGCGTGCTTCAGTATCTGTCCACGTCACGCCAGGCTCCTACCTCTGTTTCCATAAAAGCTGTTTGCTTGTTTGTTTTGATGGTCAGCTGATGATTGGGCTCATCTCCATCGCTATGGGCTTGCTACAACGAAACAGCTGAACTGATCTCCATTCTAATCAACGGCAGTTAATGGAATCGGTGGGAGAATCAATTTGCTTTCACTAGAGCCTCGATGAGCACAAACAGATCTGCTCCACGTTCAAAAGGAAATCAATTGCAACGAAAAATGCTCCTTGATCTGCATGAAAAAAAAAAAAAAATTTTTCGGGAAACTCGAATAACAGGAACAGGGGAAAAACAAAGAGGACTCATGGAAGCAACTCAGTGTTGTCTCCTTCGATCGATATGTGTCCAGTCTCCTAAAGAGCAGGTTTAGTTTCTTGGGTGCAATACGGACAAAATGGATAGTACGCGACCTGCCCCTTCAAGGTTTTTGTTAGTGAGGCAACGAACTCGCAAACAAATGGAAAAACTTTGCTCAGTGTTTGAAGGAAGAGACGTATGAAGAAAAAGCAATTTTTCAGGGGTGAGTTCTGAAGTTCATTTCATGGATTCCCAAGAATCCTATTCTCTAATCAGAGGTCAGCGTAAGCACGGACTTGATCAACCTTTGCTGACAAAAAAGCTCCGGTAAAGAGCCGAATTCTACTTACAAATTGTCATCGGCTTTTAATTTAGAATGAGAAAAGACATAGTGGTTGCTGCATCACTTTATCCCGCATCTCTTCCCGGAGTGTCCAGATCTGTAAGATATCCGTGAAGCACGCAGGAATCCCATTGATATTTCTACCGACGTTCCAGTCACGTGCTGATACGGAACCCCATATCAAGTGGTACTCCTCGCTGGTTTCGTTGATGGACGTCTTCCAGCTAGCTTCGAGAAAAACTGATAAAGTATCTGTAGAGTGATTCTCTTCAGATGCTCATGCCCTCAGTTTACTCAAAGATTGAGAGTACCAGACATGGAGCAGTTTAAACGTACCTTCAAGGACAAATGCATAAATAGTTTCTTTTGCTCTTCCTTTCTGTTTGACAATCCCGCAGCTGTGATCATTCCTTTGGAGCTGCGAGCGAAATGCGTCTCACCAGTCTCCATATCACTTCTTTCGTTCCTTTGCTAGACGGAATCTCAGAAATGCTTCGTCACACAGCCCTCGTATGTGTATTTTTGGATGTGATCAGCATTCATTGAAGCAGAGAGGGAGGAATCGTGCAAAAAAGTGTGTGTGTTGAGCCTTTCCTTCCCTCGACCGCCAATGTGCTCATTCTGCAGCTGCTCTCTGAGCATCCCTCCAAGGTTGGAAGCAAAAAATTCTTCGCATGAGGGTTCTGAGGGAGCTCCTGGAAGAGAATTCTCGGATGGAGAGAAGGTGGTGGTTTTCACACATTACCTTACTTGCGGTTCCTTACACAACTTGCTCTTCGCACGATTGGTCCGAATCCCTGGAAACCCTGTGTGGTTTCCAGTGCTGATATACTCGTTATTTTTCAGACATTTCTCAAGGGTAAAAAAAAAAAAAAGGTACGGTCGACTGGAACTGAGCCATACATGGGCGGGTTTCTAAGAGCTGTGAAACTTTAGAGGATTGAAAGAACTCCAGAAACCGAAGGATTCCTCTCAAGTGATCCGAATGCTCATCTTGAGCTAGAAAAACCCGGAAAAAAGTTTCTGCTTACTCCGAGGATTTTGTGGCAGGGGCGGCCGATGAAAACTCAAGAGGCAACAAGACTGGAATGTAGCATCTCTGCTAAGAGAGTTGGCGCTGAGAATTTCGTTTCTTGCAAAACTTGATGATGTGTGCCTCTAATGTTAATTGCAAACATTTGATGCACACAAACGGAGTTCAGGCAGAAGAATCACGAAGATCCTTCCGGGGATGCATGTGGTCGCTTATGCAGCCAAAGGCTGATCCATTGCTGATGATTGAATCTTTCGTCTATTTATCATCCCAAGATAAGGAAAAGGGGCAACCTATAGATCCTTCAGTTTGACAATGTGTGGAGTCCCATTCCCAGTTTTCAAGATTCGTGTGAAATCTCAAGACAAAAGCGTAAAGTTCATTTTAATCAGAAGTTTCAAACCCAATTTATCAGTCGACGACTTCAGATAATGATCTTGTGTTTCTGAATGAGAAAAGACATTGCGGCATCATTCCCCATTGAATTTATCTCACTGGAATCAAACCACTCCACGGAAAATGGAGAATTCGTTTGGTCGGCGTCTTCATTGTGGTAGTTGCAGTCGTACAGATGACTTTGCTTCGAGGCAACACGTCGTGATTTGCGTGGCAATCAAACCACGACTGTGCCATTTTAGAAATTTTGAAATTCCTGACCTCAGAAATGGTTAATGTAGTTTCGTGTCAAGAGAGGAATAAGGTCCGTATTTAACCATAACGTTCGTTTAAATTGGCCTCTCCACATAAAGGACTAAGAATGGAGACTTCCTATGCTTGGCATCTTCTTCTGCACTTCTTTGGAATCAAGAAATGCACCCCTTGAGCAAGTAGGAGCTCACTGTTTTAGGTTTGGCTGACTGCAATGAAAGCACGGTGTCAGCCAGGGAGCGAATTCCAGAAAGTGTTCGGAGATTCTCGTCTTGATGGGAAAACCATCCCATGGAGGACGAGACTGAAAATTTCAAAAGATGCTGCTACCACAAGGAAAATCAAATTCTGAAGAGGCAGCGAAAGAAAAATTCATCTCCCTTCATTCTTAAACTGAGAACGTTTCTCCCACCGCAATGAAGATCATTCACGGAGAGAGAAACGTGTGTGAAGGACTTGCAAATACGAAGAGCAGGGAACAAATCGTTCATTGCACTCAAAGGAGGCGGCGGTGCGTTCGCAGAAGTGAACGACACGGTCCTCTGTGCGCTCGTCAGAATGCAGACTTTCGCGAAATGCCCGCATCCGTCATGCCTTCTCTGGATGAGAGCGTCTCCGTCCTTACCTGGATGAGTGACGTCATGAACACAGGTTTCAAAAAGAAGATTCACATGAAAGGCAAAATGGGGCGAAATAATTAAGCAGATGCTGAGGGCGCCCAAAAGAATGCTCCAACAACCAGGGCATGAAAAGATGCTGCACACATCTGGGACCATGACTCTTCCTGCAGTAGTTTGCAGTACACAAATAAACACTCGAAGCGTGGATCCCCTCCCCCCCCCCAAAGGTGAGAAAGTCGGATTCTTGCAGGAGCCCAGTGAATAAGGTAAACAACAAAATCAGGTGAGGATGAGATTACACTTATGGATGGCGAAACCCAAAACCGAATCAGCAAAACGGTGATGTGAAAAAATAAAAAACCTTGCTGAGATCATTCATACGTAGTGGATGCTTTTCGAAGATTTTGGGGGATTCTCCTCGAAGAAAAATACTATTTCAAGAGTGCACGAACCCGATATTTTTGTCTTGAAAGCCAAACTAGTCAGGATCCGAGAATCTAATGAAATTAGGGGATTGAAATGTGCTGCTCAGAATCAACAGCCCAATGCTTTTTATTATGAGCGGCGCTGCTAGATTGGGAGCTTCTTAAGGAAAGAAAAATATTGGTTGGAAGACAGAAGCCTCTCAATATCCAGGACCGAAAATTCGGGAAGATGTCTCCCATCATTCATTACATAATGGCTTACATATTAGGATTCCTTTTTTCATAATCTCATTACGTAGGGGAAACCTGGATAACTTGATCCCAAAGCCAAAGGCATCGTGAATCCTGAAAAGCCATTTTTTGCACCGAAACCAATGCATAGAAACTTCCACAGCATACGTGCAGTTCCTTACCGCAGCAGACATGTGCTCATCGTGCGTGTCATCAGAAGACATCATCCCGAAATGATAAAATCATTAAATGTAACCTTCCATCATAATCGCAGGTACGTGTATTTTTCTGATGAGCCCATTATTTATTTTCTGTTTGTCTCATCATAGTTGATGGCAACACTGCTGCGTTCTTACAGTCGTCTCAGAACATTGTTTTCGTTATCGGATCTTTTCATTCTGGAGAAGAATTCTCTCAAGTCGCCCATGACAGCTGAAAGCGCAATCCACATCAATCTCCAAGCTCATGCTGCTTTCCATTATTTTGCAAAACAGTCATCAAGTAACTTTTCTGATCATCAATATTCAAGGTATTTTGTGCGCACTGGATTCCCACATCTCTTGACAACTTACTGTTCTTCCATAACGAAACCACGCACTTCGACACCTTGGAAACGGTTCGTTTCGGATATGAAGTTTCCGATTTATCGGATCCCCATCAACTGCATTGGTGGACGCTGAGCTGAATCCCAGGTACTTTTACGGCAGTTCTCAAGATTCATGAATGAAACGCCGATGATCACTTTTTGGGAGTCTTTTCACAACTTTTTGTCTTTAGAGAGCATTTCGCTCTCGAAATTCGTTTACTCTGTGAGCGCATTTTACGATGGCCATGTCCAAGTAATCGTCCCCATAATGCTGTGTCCTCTCTAAACTCCGCTTGGCCTTTTCCGAAAAACCATGAGCTTTCGTTCAGAAGTCCCTGCTCTTTCTCTCTCGGCGGATGCGTTCTTTCATTAGCAGAACCGCAGAATGTCCAGAAAAGCTTTTCCTTTCCAACTTGCATTCTGCCTACTCACTGTTCGCTGGACTCGGAAAACATGAGGACGGTGAAGGGAAGATAGGAAGCAAAATAGGTACAGGGAAATACACACCCTCTGCGTGCAATTGCTTCACTGATTGCAGCCCCACCAGTCGGAGGTCGCGCAAGGTATCAAAGCTTCACGCACTCAAAAGATGGTGTTCCACGAACGGATCCTTTCGAAGAGCAGGAAGGTGCTGCTCGTGACTTTCCAACGAGCAACTTTTGCGAGGAATGACCTCATCTAGAATAATTTCCACACGCGGGGACGAACAAAGGGGTACCGTATACTTCGACTTCCAGTCTTTGTCCTGGAAATTGCCACGGTTCATCGCACTTCTTTTAGATAAGAGCCTCTCCCTGAACGGAAAATGAAGCACACGAGACAAGAAGAAAATGAAATCGTGTCTTTCGGCGCGACGACTCCTGGATCTCACCACGAAATGGGAAGGATGGCCCCAAGCAGCACACTGAGCTTACGCGAAGCTGGTCAACAACTCTAGTGGTCTAATGGTAGCACCAATAGGTAAACGTGGAGAATGGGGTAGCATTGACCCCACATGGGAGAGGAAACAAGGAATGACGACGACTCACCAAGTCAAAATCGTTCCGAGAGGCAGAAAACTTTTGCAGGAGGAACTGACAACCGTTATCCCGCACTTCACTCCAGTCCTCCGAGAGACCTGGAAGTGGATATTCCAGGAATGACCCTCCACGACTGCGATCAGTTCTCCACAAGTGACCACTGCCACAAAATGCGATTCCCAGAAGCATCTCATCCCACTCTGACCGCCGTACCGTGAAAATTCCCACGCTTTCCGTGGTCCCCCCGGCAGGAGCCCATGCGTTCAAGCATCGCTCTCATTTCTGTCTTCTCATCCTGTCTCCCTGGATCCCATTGTCTCCAGATCGGGAATGAAGTCCGCCACTGAGACATCGTGAAGCCATCGTGAAGGATGTTGTTGACTCCACAGGAGTTTTCTCCTCCTTGCCGAACTTCACTTTGCATTCATTAGGATACAACGGTCCGGAAGCGTTGCTCTACCGCGGAGCAGTCCAGATATGAAGAGGAAGCCACGGGCATGGCGAAGTCGGAACGGGTAGGCGGATGGACTGTATCGCCACGCAACAAGGATAATAGGAAAATTCACCCACAAGAATCGGGAACTTTGGAGGAAACTGAAAACAAATGCACGGTGCCTCATCAACAGAAGCAACATCCACGAAGTCATGACTACCCAAAAAGAACAAGATGTCGCCCTCGAAAAAGCTGCCAGCCGCCTTGTGGTGAATCTGCTAGCGGTTGGACAAACAATCAGAGAAGCGACCTACCACAGAACACTCAGGATGATATCCTCGTGTTCTCCCACGCAGGCATCTTGAATGGATCCAGTGAAACACACTGGGCAGCCAACTTCCAGGATGGAATTTTCAAGATGTGGAGATAGGGAAACACAGATACATGTTCTCATCTGCCTGAAGCTATACCAGGACTGGGAAGCGCTGAATGTGGTGACCAGACTGCAGACGTCGACGAAGATAAAGATCCGGGAATGGATGTTTGAAGGGAACCGGGACGTTCCTCGATACAATCCTATGGTCCACACTGCCATCGCCCTCTTCGTCGCAAGCATCGTGTTCAGAAGAGAAAAAATACGAACCTCCAGCAGAATAGTGCCTGCGATTGAAATCTTACGAGGTGTAACCCAGAGGTAGCTTCCTGCGAGGAGCAGCGGTGCAGAGACTCGAGGACTGGGACGCTGTCAAGCACTCGGTCCGAAAGTTCTGCGAAAGATTCCCAATGGACTGCCTCTCCACCGGTTTTAACGGAGGTATGCGGAACGAGCGGGCGTTCTTGCAGACGCGGCCATGGCAAAGACGGCCAGACGTACGTCGACTGGAGGAGTTTCGAGCGGGGTCCGCGCTCCAGGCCTGGCAGTCCGGCTCGGCCACCTTGCTGGACGAAAACGGCCTGGAATGCTGTCAGCAAGTCAGGCTCATTGGGCGCAATTACTACTCCTCCCTTTACGCAAAGGCTTCATTGGAGAGAGACTTCTCGCAGCGCCTACTGCCAGGAGACGACCCATCTATAGGAGAGGAGACGCGGCAGTGGCTCGCGGAATCTTTCTCGATAGGAGAAATCACCAGCGCCATCGGAAAACTCCGGAAAAGAAAGGCGCCAGCGGAGGACCGCCTGTCCACAGAGTTTTACCAAGGCTTTGCGGCATAGCTCTCGCCCTTGGTGCAGAAGATGGAAGTGCTGACTCGGCGGGCGACGTTCCTGACTCGTTCCGGTCAGCTAAAGTAAGGCTTCTCCTAAAGGAGGAGACCTACGCAACATTGGCAACTGGCGGCCAATTACAGTAGTAAATACGGACGCCAAGCTGCTGACGAAGCTGTGGTCCGAGAGAATCGGACGAGTGGCCGAAATGCTCATAAGTCCAGAACAGACGTACGCTGTTCCCGGCAGATCGATGGAAACCAACCTATTCCTCGAGCGGACCTGGCTCGCGCTGCTACAGCGGGTTGACACAGCAGGCCGGGGAATTCCCGATTCCTCAAGAACCAGGGACCAGGAAGCCGTCTGTTGGGGGATGCGTCGGGAGCCCTTGCGATCGCGGTGGATCTGCGCAAAGCGTTCGGCTGCGTCGACCAGGAGTTTCTCCGAGAGCTTCTGGAACGCTTGGGGTTCCTGACCGTCTTCCTGGCCTATCGGCGCTCCAGCTCGCACTCCTCAATGCTGAACATTTTTTTCAGCGGCAGGCACGTGTACGGCATTCCGGTGCGGTGCGGCATGAGGCATGGAGACAGCCCGAACTCCTTGCTCTTCAACACCTACTTCGAGTAGGTGCTGAGGCCGTACAGCGATACTCTGGTTTCCCTGCCGAGCTCGTGCTCCGGTATGCCGGCCGTGTCGGCCTATACAGATGACCTCTTGCTGCTGCTCCCCATGTCTACCCCTGAAGACTCACTCGAGGGATTCTTCGAGCTACTAAACAGAGGTGAACAGAGAGAAGTCAAGAGTGTGTCCGGTCGGCGCAACGTGGCTGGGCAGTCGGACTGGGCCCGTTTGCGGATCCTTACGGTTAGATGCTTCAAGTACCTCGGCGTGCCGCTGGGGGATTTTCCCCTACGGAAGCGTGGTCTGGCTGCCTCCAGAAGGCAGAGTCGGCGCTCGGCCCGTTCGATGAAGGTGACTTCTGGTTGCCGGAACGGGACGTCATTTGGAACACCTTTGTTGTTCCTGTCCTCCGACCCATGCTTTTTGTTCGCTCCTCCTCCCCCGGCATGATGAAACGAAAGAAGGACCTCCTTCGAAAAGCCCTCTGGGGCAATGGGAGGTCTTGAGTCCGATTAAAAGACTTGTGTGCTCCTCGTCGCTGAGGAGGACTTTGACGCATGACATTGGAGCGCATGGAAGTTCAACTGAACTTCCGAAGACTGGCCTTCGTGGCACAGAACTGGGTCACCCATTGGTGGGCCCCTTCACGTTTGCTTTCCCGGCTGCTGGTCGGTGGTGAAGGAGTCTCAACCCTGCTTGAGTGTCACCACCGCCGGCTCCCATCTTGCGGTTTTCCACTCCGGTGTGTGACTGCTTTGTTGGAAGCGAACACGTGGATTTGCTGCCGCCCTGCGAACACTCCGGCATGGCGGCAGAAGAAAGTGAGGACGTGGGCCCAGCTCGCCCGGGCCCCGTCGGAAGTTACCCGTTGCCGAGAGTTTCAGAAGAACAGCGGAAGAACACTGGAGGCGGTGGGTAGTGAGCTGATCATGTTGGCCTACACACCAGCCACCTCCTTCGCCACAGCGGTGTCCTCCACTATCTAGGTACATGGGCATCTGCCAACCGGCGAAATGGGAGTTTCCTGCAAGATCTCGGCCTGCAGGAAGCCTATCGGTGGCTGGACAATGCGACAGCTGGCTGACGCGGCCACAGCAAGAACCGCCTCCAAAGGTCCCGTTGCAGTGTCCTGCTGCCGACGGAGCGTCGAAGAGAGTCTCGGCCACAATCCTCGAGGACACTGAAGTCCAACTTGAACAGTTCTGGGAAGCAATACCCAGGAACCTGGTGCATTCTCTGATTGCACTGGAATCTCCAGCTTAGAAGCAGCACAATCAATCCTCTTTCTGCCAGAGCGGGAATAAGGAGGTGATCACACACAGAGAAGGGTCAAAGAGTTCTTCGGGTGGCACATAAGGTAGTTCACTCCACCGAAGGAGTCCCTTTCCTTGGAAACGAGGAGTGACAACGTTCACCAACTCGCTCCTCTCGCAGCCGTCCAGGAGTTTCTCGACTCCTGCAATGTTGCAGGTGAGCTCCCATCCCACCTGTTGGCTGCTGTCGCTGTTTTCCCTGAGGGCAGACAGTGCTGCGGCAAGGGATGTGATGGCTATCTGGGACTATTGCGTCTAATTCTGCAGAAGATCTCCCAGCGGTTTGCGCAGGAGACCCTGCAGTTGTCAGTTCCTCTGGGTGCATTTTAAAAGTTGCATCTCCAGAGCCTCCTGCCACCAGGCGTCTCAGTTTATAAGGAGGTAGGACATTGACGGATGTGCTTCCACTAGTGAGGACAGATGTCTCAGGGGGTAGCCAAATCCTGTTCCACGGCGTAGGTTGCGCGGCAGAAGCTAAAGAAGTCCTGCACTTCCAGCACAACGCCGGAAGATGTGGCGTGCCGGAGCACGCCAATGGGGAAGCCACAATTTTCCACACAGGAGTAGAAGTCGGAACTGCACCTGCAGTCTGATCTACTCAATGATCAATTTGCCCAAGACCGCGTCCTGGCGAGGCTCCACCAATTCTTTCAGGAGCATCCAGGACCTCGCAGCGCCCCATAAGACTTTTCGCGGAAGGCGCTGCGCCAGTGCCTTCATCGAATGAGGGGCGGCAAACAAAAAATAAGGCTCAACAAAAGTGTTCTAGACGGAGACCCTCAGGAGCCACATTTATTTCCTCAAAGGGTAACGGCAAAGACGAGCGACTTTCAGCACGTGGCTAAACACCTTGAGTGAGGCCACACGCAAAACTTTGCATGGATTGTGTTGTTCTGTGTGAGTAAGCAATGTACACTTCTTTCGTGCTGTTAATAAATTCGGACTACCTCTTGTCGGACTAGGGGAAAATCATGTCTTTCAGCACACACCCTACCGTCGCCCAGGGAGATTTCATGAATGCTTTGAAAGTTTTTTCGCAAGATCCCTGGAGGTCGCGAAAGACCGAGTGCAAGAAAATCTCGTGGCATGAAGGAGCTAGAAATCGATTGCCTCACAGCTTCGGGGCATCCTAGCTGCAAATCATGAAGGAGAGTGGGAGTTTTCGAGTCATGGGAAGGGAGCTTCAGTTTGGAGGGGAAGGAGATCGTTCGTACGAGAAAAAGTCTCGCCCTATTCACTAGACTTTGGAGACTGTAGTCTAAATCGGTTCGGCTTCTTCTACGCCTATTAAATTGTGTTACTTCTAACTGATCTTTGCGTCTCGGTATGAAGACTTCCCAGTCCACATACCGCAAGCAGTTTCCCAGTCTGCCTACGTGACAGTTTGGCTCCTGGCTTAAGCAATGCTGTTTGCCAAACGATGCATTGGAAAGATGAGAGGAGGAAAGCGAACGTTCCTAATAAATTCGCGGCCCGAAAGGAAGATGCTTCCAATTAAATGCCAGGTCTGTCGCGGAAAAAATGCTCTCTTCTTCGTAAAAACCTGAAGCATCAGTAGATGGAGCCTGTATTGATCATAAAGGATCGTGGGCCTCAGGCTGGGAAAAAACGGGAGCACTGGGGACTTAGGACTCCCTGAGGTTTCAAACCCGCTCTTGTTTGCACGGAACACACCTCTTGTTGACACCAAGGAGTTGAGTCCGGTGGATCGGTCACCCATCGGGAAGTTGCCGTGGTGCCTTTCCCAGCACGTGCGCCAGGAGCTTCGAAGTGAACGGTGACTCGGCAAAGAGGGAGCCGAAGTCGCTCATCATTAGCGGGCGATCCGCGCTTCGACGGGGCAGGAATGCCGACACCTTTCGCCGGGAGCGTCGGAGGAGCTCTCGTGACAATTAAGCTCGGGAGCCTTACGGGATCGGGCGCTTTCGCAGGAAGCTGCCGCGAGGAGGGGACCCTCATGGTTTCCTTGGTGCTCGCAAACACATGTCGGCGGCAGCATGCGTGCTCGTCCACTTTCCTCGGAGGAATGCCATTCGTCGTTCTTCACCTCGGCAGCGGAAGGCGATCATAAAGATTGGAACGGCCGTCGGGGGAGGACGCTGCGTTCCTCCTCTTCTTTCTCTAAGAATGCGTTCCGGGGGCGGCGATGTCCTTCTTTTGCTGCCGGTTGATAACCCGACTTTCTTTTCTTTATTTGTTCTTCTGTCCTGCGAGTAAATGGAAGATACCTACGGGGAGTCCGGCGACGAAGAGCTCATCTTGCTCCCACCCCGCTCGCAGCTGGATGTTTCGACCGGCAAAACTTTCCACGGAAGGATCCCAGCGCAAGAAATGGGAAGGAATGGAACTTCCCTCTTCCTTTGCATATTTTGACGACGCTTAGTATCTGGGCATTCGCATTACCGACCTGATTCTTCGAGCGAAGAAAAAAGATTTCCGAGGCTTCCTCTTCTCTTGACCGGTGTCCGGTCCAGTCCCCTTTTGCGAGAACGCACGAGAGAGCGCGCGAAAGTATTGCAGCGTCTCCCACATCGGAATGCTTTTTTTTTTTTTTCTTCTCCCCAATTTTGTAAATTTATGAGGAAATTTTCCGGCATCATTAACATAAGAAATCAATTTTTGGAATTCTTTTGATCTCTTTTTCTTCTTCTTCTTTTGTTCGGTATTATTTGCAGAAACATTATGCTCCATCGTAAACATGTTGGTTTATTTCCATCTGGATGCCTATTGTTGACGTGGTAACAGTGCATAAGCCGTTAGCTTGTTTCCATGGTAGCAGTTATCCATTTCGAACTACGAAACGGCTAAATATGGAACAGATCTCGATGACCGCGTGCGTTATGAGCTGCTTCTTTCGTTTTTTTTCATCGAATTTCTTCGCAGGCACCGCTCTTTGAAGATGCTGATGGCTGGGAATGATCATCAGCATCGTTACGCGCGATGTTCGAAGAACCCTGGACTCCATCCTTGATTAATAGAGTGCCATTTCAAGAGGAAAGCAGGGATGCCGTGTGCTTCGTAATCTTGTCAAACTCCTTAGTTTAGTGAGGTTACAAGTGGCAACTATCAAACGCTGAGGAGGGGAAAGAGTTCCGTTGCCATGGAAGAAGAAGCTGCGCACACGTATCGCGAGAAGCTGAGGAGGACTCAGCCTCCAGCATGAACGTCCCCGCGTTCACACGCTGAGCGCGTACTCATGAGGAGAGAACCGCACAGATTTTTCTGATCCAGGAGCTTCCTTCGTTTCCAGGAGGCACGAGCAGAGGACGTCATCCCAACCTGTGGCACCTAGCTGCGCCCCGGCGCTTCTTTTAGCTCGTAACAGCAAGCACGCAACGAAACAAGGGAGAACAACCGTCCAAACAATTCAGAATGACCTGCCAGCGGGCTACATGGATAGGAAGGGGTGCCAAATGAAGAAACGAAGGAACACGTTCAACTGTCTGTGTGGAAAGGGGGGAGAGGGAAGGTCACCGACATTCTCCTGGACACCATCCTTTGCAGGATGGTGTCAAGATGGTTCCCAGATCCGGTGGGTGAGACCATCTCGTCGTCGTCCTTTTGGGAAGGAGGTCACCACGGTGATGACGTTCCTGGCATCCACGCTAGGCCGTGTTCTATGACGTTCAGCTACCCTTACCTCAGAAAGAGTTCCTGGAGAAGAACACGATGAAAGAAGAGTTAGCCGAATTCTGTTTGAAACGGCGACTTTTGGAAACCATGGTTTCCACTTGTCTCCAGAATTTCCAGTAAATAACCATTCGGATTTTCACGGAAAGATGAAATCACATGGGGATTAGTAGGATGGCAATTCTGAGCTCCCTACTGCTTCCTTTGTAATTTGCGTTTGTGTCTCCAGCAGACCTCTTTTTCTCTCGGATGCGGTCGGTTGCGTTGCCTGGGAAACCATCCGTGAGTTTCCGGTCTTTCTGTGAGGTTCGCCTCAGTTAGAGCTTACCTTCTTCGCGAACGTCCCCGCATCCGCGACCCTGGTTCCTGCAGACTTGCAGGCAGGACAAAACGGCTAGCAGGCACAGCATCCTTGGTCCATCTATCCCTCTTAGAAGGTTTGAACTTTTGTGCTCTCTTTCTACCCCCCCTTCACGGTTCTGGCAGCCCATGAAGAGCGGAGGCTCTCGAAAAACGACAGTTATCGCAGGCACAGAACTCCATCCTTCCTCCAGAAAGAATCTGGATCGAAGAAGCAATGGGTATGATGAGCTTTCCCTTTATCCCGTTCACATGGAGATTGATCATGCTTTGCTTTCTCCACTCAACGTGATTTCGCTCTCATCATATGCTGGAAAACAAGAGATCGCGCTTCTAACCACTTGTCTACCGAATATACGGGGATTCAGTTAATCCACGTCTTGTTCGTGGAGGCTGAATGAGGAGCCTTGAAAGCCCATCCTCCGGGGAGCACTTTGCGGCCAACGTTCAAACGGTGTGGTGCCCTCAGGAACGGCAGAGTGCAGCTCGCGTTGGCGGCCACATGGCAGCGGTCTCCGCGCGTGGCACCACTTGTCGCGGGTTCGAAACCTACCCGGAGAAGGGGCCCGTCGTGGATTTCGAGTCCCTCCGCAAGATGACGCTAGTCGTCCTACAGGCTTCGGGTGCGGCATTGGTTGACACCCGGTCACGCCCGGGTGTTTATTTATTAAAAATAAAACTTAGACATCAGTGGCAGGATGCGTGATCCTACCAAGTTACTTATAACTACGAGAAGGAACCTGCCATGAAGAACCAAATTCTATGGCACGCAGGCCAGCGGGGTTCGCCTCCGCAGCACAGGGGAAGGGGAGACAAACAAAAACAAAAAAAATTAAACACAAAACATACAGCCAAAACAGAGAGGGTTCAGGAAGGAATCACCGTGTGCTGGAGGGCGTCCTCTGCATCCTTGTGAGAATGCCAACAGTTTCCCGTCCCAAGACTCCCAGATGGGGTTATTTTGACTCTGTCCTCATGAAGGAGACAGCAGAATAGATGGTATCCCTGTCGTTCTGGCGTTCTCTGGCGTTGCTCTATGCAGCCACGGTCCCTCCGCATAGGCAACTGAGTGATGCTATTGATGCTTCCGGTGTGAGGACGTCGCGCAGGAATAGGCGCTTTACAAAGTCTCTGGCGTTGCTTCCGAGTGTTCGAAGAGTCGCGGCAAAGAGTCTTCAAAGGGACCGAATGGCAACACAGTTCTCTAGGAGACGCAGGAGGGATTCCCGCTCCCCGCATCTAGAACAGTTTAGGTCAGCATACCCCCATCTGCGGCGCTGGTGGAATTCGAAAACCCCCGGATGTTCCCGTTTACTAGCGGAGATTACAAGTGGATTCCAGTTTCAGGAATAAAGAAGTCCTTCGGGAGAATTCTCCATCGCGTACCTTATAGTTGACTTATGTCTCTCCAGAGTGTCAAGAAGTGCCCTGCTCTCTTCGGTCAGCGCCCTTGAGAAAGAATTCGGAAGATCCCTTTGGGGTTCTCTTCAGAGGAGGAGAAAACAAGGAGCAGTTCCCTTGAGGGTTCCCTCCGGAGAGGAAATTCCAGGAGGCAGATCCTTTCCGGTTTCCCTTCGGAGGAGGAACAGGGAGTAGCCCTCTCCAAGGGATCCCTCTGTAGAGAATAAGAGGATCCCTTCGTGGTACACTACCAAGCGCGAGAGGAACAGAGTCCCTTCTTCGGAACCCTTAGTAGATTCAAAGGACAGTCCCCTTCCAGGGCACCCCCCGTAACTTAAAGAGTCGACACACCCTTGGGTGGCATGGACAGCGTTAAAGAGCTTTGTGAGCCTCCTCTACGGAGGCGAACGGTTCTTCAGCATTCCTTGAGAATCAAAAGGGAAAAAAAACAGCTGGAAGGAAGGCAACGAAAGTGTGAGAACCCGAAGAGGTTTCCATCATCCTGGGTTAACTTTGCCAGATAGATGCCCTGGAAGAGGAGAACACCTGGATCTCCTGACTCCCCGCGCAGCGCACTGCCTGGCTCCAGGGGTCGGTCTTCGCCTGGGGAAAGATCCACGGCGCGAGACAGACGGCGAACTTCTGCCTGTGGCGAGGCATAGATGCTCGCAAGTCGTTGGAGGAGATCGTCCGCAACCCTTGGAAGACGCTGCAGGCCTCGTCTACCCATCTTGCCTCAGTACTGCTCTTCCTCAGGGACGCAAGGGGTAGCGTCATCCAGGCTAGGTGGGATCTAACGTGCTGCATAGCAGCAAAGACTGAACCTCTGGGACATACACAACTCGGGAGGTCACGAAAGCTGCGACCCTGAGTGTCCCACCCCAAGGACTTGCACTGTGGGGAGAGCTGCTCGGCATCCCTCCTGAGGAGATTAAGAGGCCCCCAGCGTGCTGGAACAGTGCAGTGCTCCCCCTCAAGTTGCAGGAGTCGGCGTTGCTGGTGTTGCGTGGGGAAATCCTGTGCAAAGTGCGCCTTCACCACTCGACAAGGGAGGGGGAGCGTGGACACTCAGTGCGACAAGAATGAGACCCTCCCGCATCTACTGTTGGATTGTGCTGCCCTCCGACCCTTTCACGCTCCAAATCCCCGGTGGGCAGTCCCAGATACATGTTCAGATGTTGAGACACCTCTCCGTGCGCGGTGATGCTCTTCCGCCAGCCGCATCCCTCGCAGTCCCCTCTGCTGTGTTCGCGGGATCACGACGGCCTAGAACACAGGGAAAAGAGCCCAAATGGCAAGGATGCCATCTATTGGGAGCAAATCTTCCTGAGGACCGCCTTGAGAGGGCCCCATCTAGGCACTATCCGAACAGAACGTGCCGGCATTCTGGACAGGATGCAGAGGATGCCTGGCAGCGTACCTTGATCCCTTCCTCGGTCTGCCACCCCCCCTCCCGTGTATGATTTCCCTTCCCCTGTTGTTTTTGTTTATTTTTTTTTTTGGTTTTTGTTTCCCCTTCCCTCCCGCTGCCGAAGCTCATCTCGCCGGATTGCACACCGCTCTTCGGCAAGTTTCTTGCACGTGGAAGAACCAGCGGCTCTACCACACCAATGTATTTAACTGCTTTCTGTTATATAAATTCCTCGTCAGAACCTGGTGATTATCGTCCTAGACTAATGGTAACGACCTCCCCGTGAGGTGCCACTGGCCTTTTAAAAAAAGGACAAAAAGCAATACATCCTCGGCTTCCTCCCAAATAGGCGAACGAGTCGCGGCCAGCAGCGTTCCCATGGGAACATTCCCGTGGAGAAGGGGTCGAAATTTCTTGATTTTTCTCGAGACTCACGATGGAAGGTGAAAAAACCGTCTCGTCCGTGTACTGCGCTGCTATCGAAGCAGCATCCACTCTGGAATTTGAGACCCCGAGAAGAAACATCATCCGAGAAGGCTCCCTCGATAGCTGCTGATGACATATGGCGCCATTTCTAAATTCCCCCACCGTGTCGAAGGATCCAGAAGAGCCCTGGCCCTGCACCGTACGGCTTGAAACCTTTCCTGATGCGCAGATGATTCACAATGCCTTCTTCTCTCCCAGAAGAAAAGTAAAAAGAAATGAAAAAGATGGGAGTCGGCCAATATGCTTTGTCACATGCAAAGGGAAATGGAAAAGAACAGAGAGCGGACGAAGGTGCGATGAGCTCCAAGCAATCGCGGAAGCCACCTGGAGACAGAATTTCGAAGAGCTTTGATGGGCACTCGATAAACCTCGGACCCAAAAGTGCCTTACGCAACCCGCGAGCAACCCAGAAGAACAATCTCCACGTTTCGCTTCCTCGGTTGATGGCCGCTTGAGGAAACCCAAGTGTGGACGATTTGCAGCAGCCGCGATTCCAGCGGCGAACTGGGAAACGCGGAGCATCTCGTGAATACGCGAATGCCTGGAGACGAACCTCGCGACGGTTATCCTCTGTTTGTACACGGTCCAATTAACGAGATTGCCGCACCTTCATCTGCAAACAGCCTTCAGATGCCTCGAGAATCTCTGCCGGTCCCATTTTCCCCAGCTGCGTTCCGTGCCGGAGCCGGTGTGGGGCATTAATTAAATATCGTGCCGACGGACCGAAGAGGCACGCTCTTAGGCACAGAGGAAAACGAACGGCGAACCGCCGAGGAAGTCTCTCGGGCCCGGAATGAGATGAAGAGAGCAAGAAGTAATTCTCTTAAGGAGATCCGATGCAGTGGGCGCACTCCCAGGGAAAAAAAGCAGCGCGCTCGGGATAACTCACGTCTTGCGTGTTCTTTCTCTTTCACTCGCTTCTCGGTCTAATCACCGTCGTCGCGGCTACGTGCATTCCATTGCTGCTGAAGTGAAACAGGACGAGCATTCAGGAGGACGTGTTGGGGCTCTTCCGATCCTTTGCCATCATGGAAGTCCTCTGTCCTTACTCTTCAGGGAAAAATAAACAAACAGATGGATCGCCTCTAGCAGTTCCGGAAAAGAATAAAATTAGTTTCGCCTTCGTGTTTGCCTATTAACACGTCTAGGCGGCTTCGGCGCCCGTCTTTATGAAGCCCCTGTTATCTCAGGCAGAGATAACAGGACGATGGCAAAATGGTCCTGCTGCAGATGCCCGTTGTGCGCAGCAGAATCACGTCCGAGAAAGCTTTCTCGGACGTTCGCGTAGAGGTCAGCTCGATGGTTCCTCAGCGTGTTTACGCTTGTGGACTTTTTCGTGCCGCATCCGCGCGTGCGGCTGGATGATTTGGAGGGGCATGACCTGAGTCGGTAACTGAAGATAACTTTTCGTAAAGGAAAAAAACAACAACAGCAAAAAGAACGGAAGGAGCAAATCAGGAAAGAAATCGCGCAAACTTGTCGTGTTCTTAAAGACCTCCTCATAATTGTATCCTGGCATTAGAGCACACAGTTTGGGATTGGCTGAGGTCACCATGCTCTCCCTCGGTGCTTCTTGCTCAGTGGATGGTCGATATTCGAAAATGAAGAACAGCTTGCCTTCGAGTCCGTTGTCAAGGTAGCCAGCATCCATAGTGTTACTGTTCCCACTTTTTTTCGTCTTCATTAATCAAAACTGGTTCTTGTTCTGGTTCATTACAGGCCCCAAAATGCTTTCTCCTTGCAAAGTGTGGACGTCGCTTCTATAAGCTGGAAGCTGTTCAACCGATCCAATCACATTAGTGCAGGGTGGGACGGCCCTTTCGCTAGTAACGGCGGCTGTTATTCTGATCTTCACAAGATGAGGTGCCCAATCTAAAAAGGGATCTCTGAAAGGGAAAAAATGGGAACCACGGACTGAAAATCTGAAAGCTGAAAAATCAAGTCGGCACACAAGTGGATAATTTCCGTGCCCTCGTGGCTCTCGAAGCAACGGAAGCTCTTCGGAAAGAATTCTACCCCTACAAAAAGAACTGTCGAGCCAAAGCGAAATAGACTGGAGAATGGGGGGTTGCCCGAAGTGATCCTCTCGGACCTAGGCAGGAAGGCTCTTTGAAGAGGAGGAAACAGTGCGAGTCGTTGATAAATGCACCCAAAACATAATCCCGAAATAAACGATAAGGTGCCTTCCGCGAAGACAGTAGCGACTTGTAGCTTCGTGCGTGCCTGAAGCCTTTACCCTCAAGACCTCTTCCTTTTCCCTGAGAATTACAACTTCTTCCCTAGAATCCCCTGAGCCGAATTAAGGCCTTCCCCCGAATGGGAAGATTCAATGGTCGCATCTTTTATTTTCGCTGACATTCCTCGTAGTTCTTGGGTGTGGTACTCGAAAGTGCGCTTTTGGCTTCTGTTCTTCACGCTTGTTCGAAACCTTTGTTTTTCTTTTTGCATTGGATTTCCTTGCTTCATGGAGGCCTACCCGACGACTCGCACTCTCATCCGTGGACCGGCGCAGCTTTCATGCATCTCCTCGTTTGAGTTCTTTATCTCGCGATGCAAAAGCGAAAGGAACGTTCGAAAAGCGAAAACGTCCTGGTGAACTCCTCTCACACGAAAGGAGCGTTTTCTTGACGAAGATACGGAAACGTATCTCAGTTCGTCCTGACGCCCCTATCACGTATGGAAATCACCATACGTGATAGGGGTGGAATCACGTATGGAAAGTGTTTTGCGTGTTGAAATGGAGAAGGAGTTTCCTGCGATGAAGAAGCAAACAAGCGAGAAGTCGAAGCATCAAACAAATGAAAGAATCGAATAAAGAAAAGGCGACTTCGGTGATGAATTGCAAAAGAATTTTTTTTTTGTGTTTCGTTTCTGTCCCTCAGCTAACTGTTTTTCGAATCCCAAGCGACGAGAAAATTGCCCTGGGAGATAGTGGGAGGAAGTCGGGATGGTGTCGCGCAACATCCACGTGGGTTCAGCACTCAAAAATCAAACCACTTTTCTCAGCAGCAGCCACGTATGAGTAGGGATGGCTCCAACCACGGATGCTTCGTAAGCAAGAACAGCTTGAATTCTGAGAATTGAGTTTCCATCTTGCAGAACGTATTCCCTCCTCCGCTCCCCTTCCTTTCACCCCTCACCCATACTTGTACGATTCATCACTGTATTTGCCCAGAGTGATGTCACTGATAGAACTTGATAGAACCGAAGAACGGTTGTTGTTTTTTTCTATTTTCTCAATCTGTTTTGCAGACCAAATTAAAATTGCAGTGTGGAATTGGCACCGGCTCCTAATGAAATGATTTCGACTAGGTTAATAGGTTTGATCATTCTGAAATCAAAAACTATAAATCAAGTCAGCTGCAATTGTAGATTCTTATCTAAAATTATGGACATTCTAGGATGTATCTTAAACTATTAATAGATATTTATAAAGAATGCAGACTCCGTTTCTAGTCATTCGCCTTGCATTCCTTTCGTGCTAGCAGCCTCGTCTTAACTTGAGCACGATTTCTTCAGCAACTGAAGCGAGAGATCGCCTCAGCTGCTGGAATGCTGAGCTCTTTGCGTGGCGTGCGAAGTTTTCCTTCCACCAGGTCCCAAATTACCACTTCTGTTCCACCTTTGGCCGCGGGAAGTGTTTTTTTTTTTTTTTTTTTTTTCCCCTCACGAAAGATCTCCTCCCGGTCCTCGAGTTTCCGTGCAGAGCATCCCATCTAATGAACAAGAGGGTCTCTCCTTCGTATATTCCATCCGGAAATCCCGCCTTTTCTGTCTCTTCCACCAAGAAAGCAGCACCACGAAGCGCATTCCATCCGGGATTCCTTAAGAATTCAAACGAGCCCTCACCAACTCGGTTTCTTCTTCTTCTAATTGATCTTTTTTTGTCCCTTCGATCGTCGAGCGTTCCTGAAACACTTTTTTTTTTTTTTTTTTTTCTGCGGGAGTGTCTCAATGAATAGCTAATTAACCGTGTTTCTTCTCAGGATGGGAAGCCCACGGCCGCGCAAACGATCCGCGCAACGAAGAAGCCACAGAAGACTTCACTCTCCGTTTCATGTATTCTTCGGCGTTCAAAATCGTTTTCTTTTTGCCTGATAAGTAATCTGTCTGGTAAGAGGCTGCTGCCTCCTTGGAAAGATTTCCGCATCAGGCATCTGCTTTACCGTGCTGTGAAGATTCCCAACTACTGTGAAGATACATCTGTTCTTGAAAAAACACAGAGCCCAGCTATTATTTGAGACATTTCACGAGTAAAAGTAATCTTAACGCAGCAAAACATTGGTGCATGTGCACTCTTTAAGAGGCGGAAAGAAAGAAATGCCCTTGAGAATAAGAAATGGTGAACGATTCAAATTCGTAAGTTTACTGTAAGGAAGGCCCAAAGGAATTTCGTAGCCCCACAAACCCATTTATGAGGAATGTATACGAATTTCAGATCCAAGAAGGTTGCAGCCTTCTGAAAGTGTCTGATCCTGCCGGCGGGTTCAGTGGATGCGAACCCTCGTGCGGAAAAGGGTGGTCGAAGATGCCGTGCATGCACAGTTCAGCCCAATGCCCTTGCTCGCAACGCTAATGGTGAAATGGATAGGGAAGAATAAAACCAAGGATTCCAAACTTCGCTGTTCCCTTGTTTGCTTCCCCGGTGTTCTGCCATGGGAACGACTTCAGCTGTTACTCCCGGACGAATCGAGCGTACCGAATGCCCTCAAATATTTCATAGAATTTTGCGGGCGGCCGAGGAGATATCGATCCCCACAACGAGAGCATGAGGTCTTTCTCTCAGTGTTTCATTTATTTTTAATAGCACAGATGGGAAGAAGACATAAACAAATATGAGAAAACAGAATCCTGAAGCCCTCACGTAACGTCTTGCTGATCCCACCTGGTGCAAAACCAGGATTCTTTCATTTGAGCTTCCTGATTACCAGAACACCCATGCTGAGGCGCATGAACCATCCTGAGCCTCTCCCACTGGTTTGAAGAATGATAATCTTCAACAAAAATTTCGTTTCCCCTGTCAGGGCTCGCATTACACAACTTGAAAGGAACCTCATTTTAAAATATTATCCCTATTAAGTGTCGGGATCGAGAAAATGAAAATACATTCTGGGATGCCTAATGGTAGGTATTTGGCCAAGCGACGGATGCATGCATGAGCCCAGAGAACTTTGCCATGGATATACCACATTTCCTAGAACTGCAACTGAAATCTTCCGTTAATCTTAGTGCTGCTATTCAAAATAATACAATATTATTTTTCCGATGTTTTCCCATGCAACTCACATAGAAACACTTCTTTTCAAGGGAATGGAGTTGCTGAATGAATCCTCTATGGAGTTGGCGATAACAACATGCTTATTTTCAATAGCATTGAGGATTACAATGCGCTGCTGTCAAGAGATTTAATAACCTAGATGAAAAGAATATTGAATCTGAATCTTCACCATTCCTCCCTGCAGTTCTATTTAGATTCTGTAAGCCTCCAGAGCAATTTTTTTCATATCGTGTAGCTCCGGTATTAGTTTCAGGTAATAGAATGCCTGACCACTGAACTGCTCTTGCAGAGAGAGTTATTAAAGCGTTGCCTTAAAGATTCCATGGTTACTAACTGTTGTTGATTTGCACATTGATTTCTTTCGAATTTTTCTCATAGAGATTTCAGGTTTATTTAGTAAAAGGCGAAAGAAATACTCGCATAGACCAGGAGCCCGAGCTCAGGTTTATTATTCGGACAAAATTTCCTCACTGACCACTGCTTGCATTGGTCAGCATCGAATTGAGTAACCGAAGTGAAGAAGTTCTCTAATCCCCGAGTTACTTATCAGTGACGGGATGGGAAGTCCTGGTTTTAATTTTACCCAAAGAGAATCTCTCTGGAATCGAATATCTTGTTCTCGAAATGTTCTATCTTGTTCACCCGAAGCATAGCTTCTTGTACAACGATCGATTCTTCCTTTCATCACAGAAGTACAACGAAGTTCAGTCGGAAGAAGCATTCTCTACAGGTTTTTATGCGCGAACTCACATACTATGGAAAAATCCAGAGTGATAACTTTTAGAGAACAGCCTGAGGACACCAACTGTGTTCCAGCAGCAAGTGTGTTTCATCTGTACAGGAACTCCTGAAATGTACCATTTGGTGCTGCTGTTCATCCGGGTAAACCAAAAAAGTCTTTTTGTTTTCATTTGCCTTCACGTCAAGCCAGTTGAGTTTCCATAGAAGAGTGCTTTCAATCATCCAGAAAATCCGTCTGGATACATATTTCTTCCTCTCTGAACACGGTGTGTCACATCAGACTGACGTTGTCGGGCGTGATGCTGTTTTGAAGCGAGCGGGGAATCATTTCAACTCCTGATCTGCACACCCTCACCATCAAATAACTCATCAGAATCAAATGTTATCAGAACACTGCTCCGGTAGAACGGGAAGAGGAATAGCAAAGCTCACTGGCTGCTGGATTCTCGTTTCAGCTCTTGTGCAGTCTGGAGCAGAATGCAGCATTTGCTCTCCCGGAGCTCTTCCCGAGATCAATGGACCAGGAAGAAGTTTCGTTTCCAGAATTTGCTTTCAGCAAAGCAGCAGCCTGGATGAGGTGATTGGCTCAAGGAATTCCACTGATTTCCATGCAATTTTCATGCATCTCTGTGTTGGGTACTGGAATTTTTGCTTCCGCGGAAAGCCTTGGAGCGCTCGCTTTCATCTTGGGTTGTCCACCTCCGCAGTCAGTTCCGGGGACTTCGCCTGCAACCAGCATCGCTGGCAAATCATTTGGATGTTGCAGGAACACTGTTGGTGTTCTTTTCCACTCTACAATTCCGTAATGACCTTGTCCTCTTAAAAAAGCTTGATGGAGACTTTCGGAAATCGAATGCTGTTGATCTTTGATATTTGTTCACCGAGTGTTCGAGCAACTTTCAAGCTGGCCTTCGTAAGCCTTGTGTTTGCCCCAAGTTCCTTTGTGTAACAGCGTAAGTGTTCCGGTCTTAGATTTCCTTCGAATCGGTTTCGATCGAAGAGATTCCATTGCAGATGCAAGCAACAAGAGAACCGAAGCGTATCTTCCTTTCCATAGATGCTCTCCAGCTTTCTGAATACTCGTTGCTTAGTTACCTGAATCCTACAGGGCGGATTGAGTGTGCAAAAACAGATATTAATGAGAGTTCATAATCGCTTATACTTTCTGGGGGGAACAGACCAATGTTAACAATCTTGGAAAATACGTGTAGAGCACATGATGATGCAATCTAGATCAGTTGGTGCTTTTTTTTCCTTTATGTATATATATACTTTAGAAACGATCAGTGGCGACCTCACTGGGAGGTCGTTACTATTGGCCTAGAAAGATAGAAAACCTTTTGAATTATTCCGCTTTTGCTGCTTTTCTTCCAGATTTCTCTTCTTTCTATTGTAATCCTCAAAGAGTACTGAAGAACCGTTCTCCTTAGGGGGACTCCCGAAGCTCTTTAAAGACTGCCCAAGCCACCCGAGGGTGCACGTAACTCCTCACTTTATAAGGGGTAACCCCAGAGGAACCACTCTGAATTCAGGAAGGCTCCAGAAGAAGGAGTCTATTCTTCTCTTACTCTAGGTAAGGAATTCCGAAAGGAACCTTCTCCCTGGTTGTCTCCAAAGAAGACCTCTCCCTTGTTCTCTCCGGAAGCACCACAAGAAAAGGATCTTCTCCTGGAATTTTTTCTCCAGAGGGAACCCGCAAGGTAACTGCTCTTTGTTTGCACCTTCTCTAACCCCGAAAGGACGCCCCAAGTTTCTTCGAGGCGTCGCTCCCGAAGGGAGCACCGCGCTCCTTAACACTCTGGAGAGGCAACCCCGATAAGGGTGTCAAACAGCTTCATGGAACGCGATATAGAGTCCACCCCGAGAAGGAGGACGGCCCCATTTTCACAACCGGAGGAGAACTTCGAAACTGTCTCCTTGGTTCCTGGAAGGACCCCAGAGGATCAACTTCCAATCTCGGCCAGGGACATCCGGATTCCACCAGGGCCAGAACCAGTCCAGGGAACACATGGACAACAGCTTACGGTCAGATGGGAGGTTGCTGTGGAAATCACCGGAAGGATAAGAAGCCTGCGCGAGTGGAAGCCAAGTCAGCCACCGACACTGCGACACCGATAGCTCGACCTCGTGGACTTTTGCGCTGGGGAGTGCTGCTGGATATTCCGGAGGAAGACCTGCAGTGGCCTCCAGTACTTATGAACACGCGCACCATTCCCTTGAAGTGGCAGGATCCGGCTTTGATGCTGCTGCACTGGGGTCTTCCGTGCAGCCCCCGTCGGCATCACTGGACACGGTGGGGTGTGGACCTAAACTGTGCATGGTACGGGGAGCAGGAATCCCTCCCGCATCAACTGGTGGCCTGTGTTGCCCTCCGACTCCTTTGGAGACGCTCTACCTTGACACTTGGAATCCTCGGAGACAACGCTAGAGACTTTTTAAAGCGCCTCTTCATGAGCGACGCCGTCATGCCGGCCGCATCAATAGCAGTACTCTGTTGCCTACGCGACGGGACCGTGGCTGCATGGAGCAACGCCAGAGGAGGCCGGAACGACAGGGATGCCATCTATTTTTCTGTAATCTTCATGAGGGCAGCGTCAAGATGTGCCCATCTGGGAGTCATGAAACAGGAACTTCCGGCATCCTTACAAGGATGCAGAGGACACCCTCCAGAACACGGTGATCCCTTCCCGAATTCCCCATTCTTTGACTGAATTTTTCGTTTTCTGTTTTTCTTTTATTTGTCTCCCCTTCCCCTCTGCTGCAGAGGCGAAATCCCTCCGGCCTGCGCGCCAGTTCCTATGAGGTTCCTTCTTGTATTTATAAGTAAGGTGGCAAGATCCAACGTCCTGCTCCACGGTCGTGTATGTTTATTTTTATAAATAAGCTGCCCGGCGTGTTCAGGTGTCAACCAGTTCCTCCGCATCCGAATTAGCCACCCATCCTACTGGGGGACTCGAAACCCACGACGCATCTCCCATTCTCTGTGTCGATCTTTCCCAGGCTGGGATTCGAATTCGCACCGACTCGGCTGCTGTCAAGTACTGCGAGGAAGAGCAGCATATGCAAAAGCACGCGCTGTTTCAAGTACTATGTGCTAATGCATCGAAATTTTTTTTTGTTTTCTGTTTTGCTCTCCGGACTCCGGATCATCTGTCACTCGGCTCAAGTGTGGGGATTCCAATTCCTTCTCAAGCTGAACTCACCCATGAAATACTTCGTTTTCGGAGAGCATTCGGCTCTAATCCCTCCTCCTTCCGCGAGACCTTCCCGTCTTTCCCTGCTGCACGTTCAAATCGGCAACCTACATGAGTGGAGCGGCTTCCAAGTGCCTCATAGCTACCTGCCTTTACTTGTCTCTTACTGAGGGATCGCATGGCTTCTTGATCTCTGGGAGAAGAAAGGATGCTGCTGGTGTCTTGGAGAACTTTTTCTCCCGCCAACTCGGCGTTGGCGATTTTGTCCTCTCTTAGCATTATCTCCGTACTGTTCACTCTCCAGGCTCCTTTCTCAGGATCGTTTCCGTGTTCCTTTGCTGCGTTTCCGTGAATAGGGGATGACGTTACACCCAGGAAGGCCGATTATTCTTGAAGGAGACGAATGATGGAACAGGACGTAGTGCAGAAGCAAAAAGTGGACGGTAGCCTATGTTCGTTCTGCAGGTCTGACACACTGTCGTGAGTTATTCCTGTTGTCCTTCTATTTATGAATTCGTCCTACGATGTCTTTCCCTCTCTCCTTCTTGTTGGTTTGGCCGGGCAAGATGATTGAGCGACAGCAGTTGCGCGGTGCCCATTTCTGGTTCCTGTGCTTGGTTCGTGCTTTCCCAAAGGGCCAATTCCCTTCCTCCCCTCCCCCCCGGTAGCAGTAGGCGCTCTGTCGTCTGTACCTTCCGGCTGGTGATGGTCGCGCGCCTGTTGTAATGCGACAAGTGGTACGCTTCTGCAGCGATGCGCTCAAAGATATCGTTCACGAAGCTGCTCTCCATCGACATGGCCTTGCTCGAGATGCCTGTTTCTGAGTGCATCTGCTTCAACTATTTGCAGATGCACACCAATTGACTCTTCCCTTCCGATTTTTCTTCTTGCCTCCTTTCGTGCAGTTCCACTGAGCTTTACCAGCCTCCTCTGCCGCATTCCCACATCCGGATTTGGGAACCATCGTACTCTTCTGCACCTCTCCCAGGCAATTCCCACTAGGTGAGAAGTACGGACTTCACACCACACCTAGCAACCATCTTCCTCCGTTTTTTTTTTTTTCTTATTTGCATCTGATGCATAGAGAATTATCAGCTTCACTTTTTGGACTGCTGCTAACGGAGGCAGAAAAGCTTACTTACTTTTGAGAGGCGCCTCATATTATTAGGTATTCTTTGGCTCTTCTAACGAGAAGAGGCATCATGCATAAAGCTACTGTCGCGAAGTTCATTGAATTTTGATTTCGAGCATCTGATGACAGTTACTGATGGCTACTGTGATAGGGAAACCATGCAAAATTATATAGAGGAAACCGGATGTGGATGCAGAAATGCCGATTTAAGCTCCTTCCGTTGCTTTTTGCAAGATGAGATGAAAACGATATTTCTAATGCTGATGGAACAATTATTTATAAGAACAAAGCGCCAAAGCGCACGGCACTGCTAAAGATGCTGTTAGCAAAGAACAGCAAGGAAGAATTACAGTCCTGCACGTCTGCAATGGGATGGGAGAAGAAATCGTGCTCTCTTGTCTGTGGGGAAAGCAACTCACAACTGTTTTGAAGCGGGGGAAAAAAAAACCTGTCAGTGGATTACCTGTACATAAAGATGTGCGGATGATTTCAAAAGGTGTTTTCAGACATGAGAACATGATATTTATTTGCGCAAAAAAAAGAAAACTTCACTTACTACTGACAATAGCTCTGCCTACAGCCAATCGGACAGCAAAAAGATGCTTTTTACTGGAATAGAACATTAGTTATCCCGTCATTTGACCGAAGTTTGTTTTCGGAGTAGTAACACTGAAATCCATCAAGATTTAACTGCAGTAGCAAGAAATCCTTGGAGATCACGGCCCTCTTTCGGAATTCAGACTCTTTGAGCTCAAGATTGCCATTTATTATCTTCTAATTGTTCGTTCGCCGCGCCCTTTTCTTCTGTCTCCTCGGATTTTTGCATATTTTTTTCCCCCCCTTATAGTTGTGATTTTAGAAATCAGCTGCTAATCTGTTTTTCCCTCGCGGCATTTCTTGATTGCGGGTTTTTATCTCTTTATCCTGTTTTCGTTCCTCTCTCTGATTTTGATTCCTGACTCACTTCCGATCTCTGCCTAACTTTCTTCTAGAACGTTCCGAGGACCTGTGCAAGCAGGAAGCCATAGGGAGGGAGAAATGATTGAAAAAGCGTACAAATATTGAAGAAACCAAAGACGGGGTTTGTCCATGTCTCGCGCTAACGCAGCAGCACCAGCTGACCTCTGTGAAGTCAATAAGACGACCTGCGAAAATGCTTGCATTGATGGCATCATCGGAAATGCGGAGTCTCTTGCTTTTGTTTGCGTGCGCTGCTAGAGAGGACCAAGTCTTCTGCCCATGCAATGCACAGCGAACCGCAGCAAAAATACGTCGAATACCTGGTCAAGTCCGCAATCATTTACTCAAGCTGAACTGGACCGAAAGTCGCAGAGACTGATACTTCCGCTGGAGGCGACGTCGGTTTTGCATCCCAATTCGTTTCAGAAAACGTTTTAAGGTTCCTCTTTTGCAAAGTTTGCGGTTTCAAAGCTTTTTTGCATTAAAGTTTCAAACTGCTCAATAAGAGATTGAGCAGTCCCTATTTTCCAAAACTTGAACTTGTCTCTAGAATATTCCAAGAGATCGTAACGCTATGATGGCATCTTCTATTGTTCATTCTCATCGGAAGGGTTTTCAGGATCAACATTCACTACCCCTAGCTGCCTCCATAGCAACAAGAAAAAAGGTGGTCATAAGCATGCAGAAATCGAAAATCCTTGATGCATCATCCCATATCTCAGAGTCTTTGTTTTTGCATTTGTTTTTGTTTTTTTTTTTCATGTTAAGGATGATATCACTTACTTGTTTTTCTTAGATTTTCCATGTTCTGTTCCATCCTCTGACCTGTTTGTTCCTTGCCTTCCGTAAAGTTTCACTGGCGTTCAGCTCGAAATTCGTGAATTTCAGAATGACTGAACAAACAGGATGATTCAGGATCACCATAAATCTTGCCGAGAATTCTTCGGGATCCTGACACCGTTCCTCGCAATATCGACTAATAACAAAACATCTTGATGCGTCTGATCTTGCGCAGAAGAACTGTAGGGAGTGAGAAGAACGGAGGATGAGCCGTTTCGATGGAAATCGGTTCTCAGGAATGTGAGACATCCTTCGAAAAGACACAAGTGAGTTCTCTTGAGAGGTGCGAGCGATGAGAAAAAACGGGAGAAGATTGAGATAATTTGCAGGACTGGAATTTCAAGGAAGATTGAAGAGATGAAATGCTGTGTGCGCGCGTGATAATCATGCACACCAGTGATGCAACGAGAGTGATGATGGTCAGATAAAGATTGATTGTAGCTTCTATTTGTCAGTACAATATTGTGATGACAAAAACCGGAAGTGTTGCGGAGGCAGATTCCGAGTAACAAGCGATGCAATACGATTGGATCCCTCAGATTAGGATAGTGCTTGAGAGAACTCGGCGGATTAGTTGAAGATAGCGAAAACCTGCCTCAATGAAGCGAGAGGCCAGAATCAGGCATTTCTAACTGCTCATCGAACGAACCATCACACTAGCTACCTTGATCGAAGAGTACTGGATGCTCACCAAGAGAAGGAGTTTCACTGAGTTCATCCGGGACTAAAGGTGAAATGCAAAGTTCCGGTGCTGCTAGAAAAACAGGATGTGAGTGGGGTTCCAGCCGAAATGGGAACAGTTTCCGGATTTCAGGGTTTCTTGTCTCCAGATTCAGCTTTCAACTTACTAGGTGGAGACTATGGGAGTGGGAAGCTGCTGGAAAGAAGAGGCAGTAAAAAATAAAACTGTTGAGGAAGAAGAAACATTGGAACGGGAAGGCACATTTGAAGAGCGGTATGGGACTGGGTTTTTTTTTTCGTCGAATTAAATAAGAAGAAAGAGAGTTCAACCAGGAGAAAAGAAGGCCGACATGTGATTGCCGTAGAAGACACGAAACCATTATCTCGAGAAATCTGCAGTAGAGAGGGCGGATTCTGTCCAGAAAGGGACTCTCCCAGATCGTGCTGAAGACAGGACTGACCTGACAACGGGGGAGGAGCAGAGCCGTTAGGATCGCCGTCAGAGAACACGTGCTTTAAGGACTCCTAGTGCTCTTGAGTCTTACCACAGCAGGTCCCAGTGCGCCACGCCCTGTTCCCTTGGATGTCGGCGTCCTCAGGACTGCAGCTGGATATCGACAGAGGAGAAAATCACAAAGTTCAAGACTTGGTCGAACGAAGATCAAACGGCGAGGAGGCGCTCCAGTAGCGTCATCCAATTCAAACGAAATTTTTAGATCCTCGATCATGGGATAGAATGCGATAATCTAATGGTTTGTTTTTTTCCCAAACGCCTTCCCAAGAAGGAAGCATCTGAGATGTGCACTGCATCTCAGAAATTTGAAATCTGGAAAGTGTTTGCTCTCTCGGAAGAAATAAGGAGCAGGAGCCAACCTTTGTTTTCATTGAGGGGTAATTTCATTTTCTATAGGAAGGTCGAGTCGAAATGGAGCATGATGCAGGAAGAATTGTTTCAGTCGGCTGACCTCATCGGTTTTCATCACAGCGATCCCTGTGTTTGGCAGAAACGAATAAGTAAAGGAGGAATAAGTAAAGCCACCTAACTTCTTAGAATTAGGACTTTGATATCCATTATAGTCAAAGGAAGGATGAAACAAGATCAGATATTGAAACGAGTAGGGATTGAAGGTGATGCTTGTTTTAGAAATGCATTCAGGCAAAAGGAAAAAAGAAAGTGACGTGCTATATGCAGAGTCAGCCAAAATTGGAGGCGAGAAAGCAACTCTGGAAAATGCATTGGAAGCAATCTCGAAGCACTCTCAGAGAGATTCTTGGTAATGTGTTGAGCGCTACAGAACTCGGCACACGGTCCAGTGACTTTGGCAATTGGAAAAATGCCCGCAGATGTAAAACACTACCCTTTCTTTGCTGTCGAGGTGTTCCCTCAAATACGAAGCAGAGCTCTCCCTGCTTACTGGAAGTTTGAAAGCGACCCCAAGATATTTCCAACAAGGGAAGAAGATGGCACACAATACAAAGTATATGGGAGTGTCGGAATTTTTCCTGTTTATCAAAACAGGAAAAATCTCGACTATAGCTCAGCATTTTCCAACTAGAGTTCAATTCTTCTTCATAAATAAAAAGGAAAAGATTCTGTTATATTTAAGCAAAGGAAACTTTCTTGTGAGGTCAATCCATGATTGGCATAAGAAAAAATAAGCCAAAACCCTTAAGAATGCCCGCAGAATTGTCAAGCAGCATCATTTGGAATGCAGCATTCTCAAGGGAAAATCCTTAAGGAGCTGCACAACTTGCAGTATTCGTCCTTCTCATCAAAATGTCCTGCAAAATGACTGATCAAGCATCATGTAATACTTGCAGGCTAGAAGGTATCAAGCAGTTCGTTTTAGGCAAACAAGTCTGTCTGTCAAAAAGCAATCGATTCGGGATCTAAGGGATTAACCAATACTGTAAAAAAAAAAAAAAACTCACTAATGCCATAAGGAGGAGATTTAATAAATTTTTCTAATTCCGTTCAAAGTGAACCTCATCCTTTAATCATTGCTGGTTCAGCGCTCCGGGTGCATGTGAAAGTCGAGTGAATTCAAAAAAGGAATCTTCTACCAGGGAGATCTGTTTGCAAAGCGCAGCGCGGATCTCAATGGGGAAAATGAGAACTTTCGTGCTCTTTTGTAGTGCCTATGGAGAAATGAAAACTGATAGGTCAGAGATAAGTAGCTTTGGCAGTCCGTTCAGGAGTCTCCGGTAGACGAGATGCAGTTCGTAGATTTAGATTAAGAGGAAGGAGGTTCAAATTATCTTGTCTTCTACCCTTCATTGATGTATTTATGCCTCCAGCATGCCTCAACTAATGGAATCACAAAGCCCTCTTTTCATCCATAAGAAAATGGTTGCGATGGCGATACTGCCTTCGAAGCTGAAGAAGCTGCAACGAAACTGTGAGCTTGTCTCATAGTTTCATAATGAATATGAAGCGGAAGAACTTCTGTCTTCCAACTATAGATGAACGCGATAAACGAACGCACTTCTGTCTTCCAACACTTGGAAACTGCTTCGCGATTAAAATCGAGGTGTGGTACAGTGATGTCTGGACGGTCAAAAGCAAACAGCGACAGCTGTCACAGCCTGCTCAGCCTTAACGCAAAACGAGTGGGAATGTATCTTCAATTTTTCCTCAGAAATGGGGAAGGATTAAATCCAAACGCCATGGCATTGCTCACGAAGAGAATCTCCATACCCCGCTTACGAGCGACCTAAAGTCTGCCCCAGATCTCCTCTTGCTAATTTCCACAAAATTCCGCGAGATGCAAATCCGATTCAGATGAAGCTCGTCTTTCGTTCTCGCATCCTAGAAGGTCACCTGTCCAGAATTATTTACTCGGAGTCTACTCCTATAGCAACAGTACCGCCACCTTCTGCTACCTCAGCACGTTCTCATAGGTTCTGGTGAGCCGTCCCAGGCAGTCAGAAGAACATATAGACCAAGGTGCAAAGTTGGGATGCAGGTCTCTAGTAAAGGTCTTCGACAGACGTTACATTAACCCACTGTTTAAAAGGAAGCAGTCGCTGGTGAGGCCTCCTCCATGAAGACAGTCCGTCGAGAGAAGAGCAAAAACATCGATCCCGTGAACAAGTGAAGAAAAAACTCACCTAAGGATCTGAGTGGACATCCAAGTGTCTCGTAATATGAGCGCGTTTCTTTGACTCCACCTCACTTAGCTTCTAAGAGCAGCGCAACGGAAGGTGGTCGACCTTCACGGTTCTCGTCGCGAACTGTGCATGAATAATTCCTCATCCGGTTTTCTATTCTAGACAGAAATACAAAGAAATGGATGTCCCATTTTTTTTTTTTTATCGGAGGAGGCGTTTGCAGTTGTCTGTCAGAAAGCTCCAAAAAAAAAAAAAAAAAGGGATTCCATCCTCTGGAAGATTTGTTTTCGTTTACCTTAAACATCGACTGTTTATATGAGATCTCAGAATCCTTTTACTGAGGAAGCGGTCTGCTCGGTGCGTATGGGCCGTGGGCTTTTAGCCACTTGCCCATTCGGGTGCTTGACTTCCACTCCAGGTTATCTGGAAAATCAGAGATGTTAACTCTGTGATCAGCAAGCTACAGATATGGAAAAGGCTCCTGATATTCGACGAGAATCAAAGTCGCTTAAGCCTCCTTAGACCATAGTCTGCCCTAGCCGCGACGGCTTAGGAAAACCCAGAGCGCCTTTAGGCTGATCAGCCACCTCTACGTGCTTGCTGGATGGTTCTACTGCAGCTGAGCAGAGCTGCTCGAAAGACCCGAAGCGTTATTTCCGAACACTGCGGGTTGCAACATGTGATCCATGATGAACAGAAAAGTCATTATCAGCTTTGTGACAGGAAGATAAACACTGAAATGCCTTAATAAACACAGAGACCAAATTTATGCAGGGCCAAACAGATCATAAATGTTTAGGGGGAAAAAAGCGATGCCACTAATTAATCAGAGGCGGAAATTCGAGAAGAAACCGTCTTCTTGGACAGAACGAGCTCAACGGTTTGGGTCGATTCGAGGACAAGAGATGGACGAATCACTTGGAAAGATGTCCTTGAGGATTAGAAAACGGATCCAGTCTCTTTCTTCTCATGATCAAAGCGATGTTCTCAGAATTTCAGGCCTTCGAAAGTTGCGCAAACTACCGATGGTTTTCTCCCTATTAAGAGCGAGAATGATATTGGTGTCCAATAGTAGAGAAGGCCGATAGAAGAGATTGATTAGCAAGAATAGGTAACAAAGAACATGGTTGGAGTAGTTTAAATAGGGAATCAGCTCTCACTAGTGGAAGACTCCTTTTTCTTTCTTTCAACAACTTCTCACTTCACTCGCTGCTATGGACTGGAAACATTTCTTTGTTTCTTGCCAGCGACAACCTCGGGAAGAGTGTCATGCCCTACTCTCTGCCTCCTCGTCACACCCTGCATTGAGATCAAAGAAAAGGATACATTGGAATTTTATTTCCTGAACCGGAATGTCTCCAGCTCCTATGCTCATTTCAAAGTAATGTCTTCAGTCAGCAATCTTTCCCAGAGAGCTAATGATCTTCAAAACAGAAGTCAAGCATTTGCAACCTATTGCTTACCAGGATGATGTTCCCTGTCTTGAGTGCAACTTGGCTCTTTGGGTCCGCTCGAAGGGGGCTTAAAATTCTGTATGGGATGCCCAGGATCGCACGACATTTTCTATACAAGCAAAGTTGCAAGAATGGACTACCGAAAAATGATAGATCAGTCAGTTTTGATCCGACGCATTCTCATGTAGCCTTCCTGTGGTCAGGATCATAAGGCTCTGAACTCTTCAGAATTATGAGATTCATCGCTCTCACAGGAAGTGTTGGTGGCAGCTGCGAGCACTGCTGTATTCCAAACTGTCGTTGGGTGAAATCCTCAAAGTGCGCAGTTGACGGTTTCACATCCGTCTAGATCGAGATGTCTTTGATTAAAAGCTCAAGTCCTCTCCACGCCCATCTGCACCATACTGAAGATCAAACTGTTTTCCTTCTCTCAGATATTTGCTTCCGGCGGGACTGATTACCGCATAACGTCATAGATCTGGAAAACTTTCAGTTTTTCCTGAAGATTGTTGAGCGCTTGCGATCCCCGGAAATGGCCACAGAGTCAACGGAGTTTTTCAGAAGACATGTGGCGCGTCTCAATGCAAAGTCGGCTATCTATGCAAAGCTTCATGGTTCTTGCGACAACGCGTCCGAGGTCCCGGTCCAGGCATCCATTCCTCAGAATCCTCGATTTTACCTAAGTGGACTTGGGAAAGCGAACTTTTAGCGTCTTACCTTTCGTCTAGGGCAGGCTGCTCTCTCGTCTCGAGAATCCCAAGGTCTCAACATGGCAATCACAATCCTTCGGTTCACTCAGATCAGTGTGACAGACTTCGGATACTGTCAGAGATCCTAAAAGTAATGATGGCAGTAAGCAGTCTGCGTCTACTTCGACAGCTCAGAAAACGATGGGCCACAGGTACATTAAATTTTGTCTAGAGGATAGATGGTTCCAGTATTATCACAACAAGGAAGAGCTCATTGGGAATAGAGGGTGAAAACTTTTAGACTTTTTCCTGAAAGCGATGGGTTCTACCCAGTCGTCTTTCTTGTTCCTCTACCTCTTTTTTCTGTCTCAGAGGGAAATGAAAGAAGGGTAGGTATGCCTGTTGTTTTTTCTGTACCTGTTGATTCATCTGATGCATCCTGCCCCATGAATCGAGTTCCGTTGATCATTGATCATTTGAACCAATGTAAATAGTGTGATCGGGCTATCGTGCTTCATTAAAAAGGTTGTGTTTACCCGACACTTCGTAGTAAGGAGATAGTGACGTAGACACACAACGTACAACTGCTCATTAAAGTCCACTTGTTTGGTCTCTCGGGTCTTTTTTCCATATTCCCGTAGCACTGAGGGCAATTCTGCTACTTTTTCCTAGTGATGAAGGAGGTTCAGATACTCGCAAATACACGCAGCAAATTTGCGACCTCTGTCCTCAGATGAAGGTCATCCATCTCACCATTCTTTCTCTCAAAGTGGAAGTTCTAGATAACCTTAGAAAGCTCTAGATCACGTCCGAAGGTCTTCTTTTGGGACATTATTAACATGAAACACGTAACTACTAAATTTTCCATCTGAAAACCTAAAAGAGGCATCCTGTTCCAAGAAACTTCAGTTGCCACGGTTTTTTATCGCGACGTTTCCTCGAAGCTCATAAAGTAGACTGCCTCCAGTTCTGTCAATGAACGTGCACATCAAAGAAACGGAATAAATCCTACCCCAAACCTGCCCTCCATCGTTCTTGCAAATCTTGTTTCAAACCGAACCAGGTGAACGAGCTATTCAAACATGGCAAGAACAGTTGGGCAGCCTTCGAAGACAAGCTCTACTCTTCGAGGCAGGACCTCGTTTCACTCTAGAGATAGTTAGAAAGATACCTCACTGGTGGATCTCCAGAAGAGAAAAACAAATCTGCGTTTCTTGAAGGATGGCAGTGACTCGAAGCAGTTCCATCCTGTAATGAAACAGAGTCCTCAATGAAATCGGCACCCGTGTTCCTAACATCGCAAAACTGTCCAAATGAGACACTTTCAGAGATGAGAAGAGCAGATGGTTGTGATCGAGAAAAACGAGAAAATTAAAGAATTCTCGAAATGGGCGAACGGTGGGAAATCAGGAAATCCGGAAACCTTGACGACGTTAGTAAGGAGGGAGATTGCCCGCAAAGATGCAATCGCATTGGCAGATGGAGTTGCCCGCGTCGGAGGCCATGTGATTACGGTGGTCTCAGCGCATGGCACCATGCGTCATGGGTTCGAAGGAACAGACTCCAAAGGAATCGACGCAGCACGTCGTGGACTCCGAGTTCACCCCACAAGATGACGCTGGTTGGCCTACATTGATCCGGGTGCGGCACTGGTAGCGTTTGAAACCAAATGCCCCCCGATTATGGCCGGAACAAATGGGAGTCGACCTCCGAGTCCTTCCAGGAATCACGGCGTGGGAGCTCCCCTCAGGTTGTGAAGGACTCCTCCGCGTTGTACTGATGGAGTAGGTGTGTCGCCACCACCTCTCCAGAGAGTTCAGAGAAGCGAGCCGATCCCTTCGGGGAAGCTGCATCCTTCTGAATTTCGGAAACGTCTCCTTCTGGATTCTCTTTAGAGGAGTAAAAACAGGAGCGGATCCCTTGAGGAGGATCCTTCCGGAGAAGAAATTTCAGGAGCGGATCCTATCCAGGGTCCCTTCAGAGAAGAAAAACTGGAGCGGACCCCTCCGAGGGTCTCTTCGGAGAGAATAAGGAAGGAGGATTTCCTTCCGGATTGTGTCGAGGAACTGCGAAGACAGAAAAGAAGGATTTCCATCATCCTAAGAAGGATGAGGGATCAGATGAGTGAGGGTCCTTTTCGAGAATTTAGATGATCATCGAAGGAGAACGAGCTGAAAGGCATACCCGCAATATCATCCTGAAACCCCAGCTGAAGAGTATTCTGGAACTTTGCGCAACGAATCGGGCGAGTAAAGTCGACGGTGGGAAAGTCAGCAGGAGATGCGGAAACGAAGCCCTTTGGTGGTCGTAATAGTACACAATCACGCAGGCGTTGTTCTTGTTGAACGGTCACTCCTACTGTCACTGCCCCTCTTCGTGCGCGGGGCAGCCAAACCAAACTGAGCCCTACAAACTTGCAGCAAGCACACGAGTTTGGATTTTCAGTTGTGAAACATCATCATTCGGTCAGCTTGAGGATCAAGTGTGGATCACGTGCCTTCGAATGTTCTTGATACATTCTTCTTGTTCATTCATGTCCAGGGAACAGCCACTTGTTAAGTGTAACGGCGCAGCAAAAATTCACGGGCACTCCAATGAAATGCTTCGGAACTTTAGCATGGGAAAACGAATTTTCCACCCACGGCAATTTCAACAGGCAGCGGTGTTTTTTTTTTAAGAGCTCAGGAGAGAGGAAGAAAAAAGAAAGATCGCCCATCGGAAAATTACGGACTGTTTTTTTTTTTTTTGGTTTTAAATCGGTTTTCCTTTTTTTCTTTGGCTTTGCTTTGTCGTCGAGCAGTGAAAGTCCTTCCATTACCTCACTGCTCTTTCAAGTTGACTTCCTCTTTTCTTTGCTTCCCAATTTCTTCATCAGCTCTTTCGTGTTTAATCAGGCAGGCTGCAAATATTCGCCCCCTCCAAAAACGAGCCTGGTGCCATGCTGCACTTTTGGAAGAATTTCATTTGATTCCTGCTTTGATTCTTCTGTCGGTGGTTTCTTGGAGCTGCAACCAGCAATAAATAAGTCAAGCATTTGGCAAGTAAGCAAAGATACGTAAGAATGAACACAAAGACATCTCTGTGACACATTTTCTTTTTTTTTTCTTTTTTTCGAGTCTCGATTCAGGCATGAAGACCATACCATGTTTGGACGTCTGAAGCCAAAGTTTTTCACTTCTAGATTATTGGATGGATTCTCATTCTCTTTAAAAAAAAAAAAAAAAAAAAGCACGGTGAACATTCACAATGCAAATAAAATGAAAGTGGCATCGTTTGCATCAATCCTTCACTTTTATTTCACAGTACAGTGCGGTAGCGTCCCCAAATTGATTCTTCTGTGGCTTTGATGGATGAGGAATGTTTCATCCTCTGATAGAACTAGGAATGGTACTTGATGAGTTACGACCGCTTCTATAATAACAATACATTTCGAAGTTGATATTCCTAATGATTTGTTTTCTTATGAATGATATCAAAATGCCAATGAATGGATATGCTTTTAAATTCTCGTACTTTGGAAATATTTTCTTATAAATGACTTCTTTGAATGGCCCGTAATAGGTACTCTTTGGCCCAAGAGGTGGCTTGCCTCATCAGATGAAAAGTAATATCAAGGCAATTAAGTGATTCTCCAGCATATGTCTACCGTGAAAGGTATCCATTGGATACCTGCATTGAGGTGGAATGTGCATGAGGAGAGTTGAGCATCAGAGCATCGAATTCGGTGGGAAAGTGGCGGAAAGCGTTGATCCCATCTTGTTGAAGTACCTCTCCAGTGAGCAAGATACCTGAGAAAAAATAGTGAGGTCATATGGTTTAGATAATTTGCCTTCCGTAGAAGATAAGAATGCGTTGGAGCACCTCCTGAATACCTGAAACGGAAAACTCTCAGTGAGATGCGACTATCCTCTAAGAAAAAGTACTCCCAGTTTCGAGTTTTTCTGCGTTCCGATAAACACTTTCTGTAAAAGAACTCAAAAAATTTTCTTCGAGTGAAAATCCCCTCAATTCATGAATGGAATGACTAACTATTTTAGTACGAATAGCACAACGTTGAGGACTCAGTAATGAGGACTCGTACATATACAGTATATGCTCATACAGTATAAGCAAAACTGTTCCCAAATCATAGGGCACTCCGGAAAAAGATTCTAAATTCCCCAATCTACTTCCTCTGAGATGTGTCCCAACTTCCAGAGGGAGTAGATTTCTTGCAGGTTCACACAGAACTTGGGGAGTAGAAATACTTCTGGTGCATATCTTTCGAAAAGAGCCAAAAAAAAAAAAATTGAGGGGAGCAAAATGAACGAGTCAAATGAGAGAAGCAATTTTTTTCTTTTTTTAAAAAGATGAAATGAAAAGAAAGATGAAAGATGGCTTCCAAGAGGTGTGCCTGACCGTACAGTAAAAAAACTCCGAGATGCATGCACCGATCTCGCAATAAAAATTGGAAAAATCCAATGCTCCAAATTGAACGATTTTCTCTGAAGCTGTGGACTAATCTGGAAATTTTTCCACACAAAGTTATCACCAGCGTCTTATGGGAGATAAATCACCGAATCCATTGAAGAATCCTTTGAAGAATGCCATCGGCAAAAGATGTTGGACCCTTGGTGAATTTTTCGCGTCTCGTAACGTTCGGGGCATTTCTAAACCTCTGGTCGATGCGCATTCTCACATGCTGCTCCTCAACGTCTCAAAGAGACCGTTTCCGAAGAAATCGCTGGTAACAGTCCCTATCGCATTCGAATGGCATATCTTTTCAACACCAAATCGGTGTCCAGCTCCTTCTTCCAGAGACTGCCACCAAGAATGGATTATTGCATTGCAGTAATAAATAAAGATCCTATAAACCATCGCCCTCAGCATGGATTTTCTTTATATCGGCAGCTTTCACATCAGTCCCCAACGAGTTTTAGATTTAGAATTCGCCCACAACTCGATACGTTCCTCAGCATCGGAAGGCGCCTTCAGGTAACAAGAAAATCGCATCCACAGCGGTAGTTGAGACACTGTGGCTTTCCAAACGAGTCTGGCGTCTGTGAGGAACCAGCGCTGCTCTCATCTCGATGAGTGCCGTGCATCCCGGGAAAATCAGATTCGAACCTGCGATCAAAACTCCCTTGGATTTGCACAGCGATTCTTTACTAATGCAGCTAGAAGCAGCGAGAAATCATCTTGATGGGTTCACCAACGCGCGCCTTCCTTCTGACAGTAAAAAAAAGAAACGCACGATTACCTGCTGCTCGGTTCTATTACTTCTGGTGTCGTTCCGAAGAGGCATCGCTCATGACAGTATGATTAAGGAAACAAAAAAAAAAAAAAGAGGAAACGATGACGGGAGAGGGGGCTGAAGGGGTGAAGAGAAAAGCAGTGAAGAAGACGAACATTCTAACTCATCTTCTAGAGGCGAGTTCCGCCTCCAATGGACCATCAAAGGGACAGCAGGCATGGATGGAGTTTCAAGGGAACCTCGGCATTATCTGGCAACGCGGTTTCTATCATTTTTACGATAGTCTAGTGGCCCCTCGCTAGATTAAGGTGACCTTCACGATCCCTGAGAAATGTAACGGGAACTGGAACCTGCTTTCTTTGATACGTATCTAAAACGAACTCCGACCTTACATCTTTTCTTCCTCAGCACGAAGTACGAGCTTGTAGTTAACGAGAAGAATTTTTTGTTTCATTTTCACCATCTCCGTTGCTTAACAGGATTTGGGGCGTCGTTTCCTTGGACAGACCCAGCTGACTATGGAGGAACCATTTAGGAATGGCCTTTTATCCTTAATTACTCATGTCCTTATTTTAGGATGTGGAATTCGGAATTTATAATCAGCCTTCTCGAGAAAGGATCAGAGTGACGCAAGTTCTTTCTCTCTTCCCCCTTTTTCCAAGGCAGATGCTTTCAGCGCTTTCCTGTGGGGAAGATTAGGAAGTCGAATTCGGAAGCTGAAGGACATGATCCCTCTGTCTGCAACAAATAAAGATTAGGAAGCAACCATAAACGGGATGGAAATCTGGAAGCACGGGGGAAAAGCATATGATATGCTGGGGAAAAATCCAGAAGCCGAAATAGCAGGAAGAGGATGAAAGAAGCAAAGATGTTGCTGAGGATTCCTTGTCGTTTTCGGAAATCTGTTTGAAAAGTCATCATCTTTTCGACAGGCGGCGAGCTGTATGGACCTTGACGAGATCCTGTTGAAAGCGCTCAGGGTTTCCCTTTCGCCTGCACAGTGCTTGCTCGTCTTCCTCTTGGCTGCATCCTGGCTGTTGACTCCAAACTTTTCGACTTTTTCGAAAGCCTCCATCTTCGGGTGTCCAGCCCACCCCACGGCGAAAGAAAGGGTGCTTGCCGGAAAACCTCGCCCTTTCGAAACTGTTTTGGGAACAAGAATTCTTCGAGCTCTCCAGGATTTCAGATTCGGATCGATGCACGAGCCGATTTTCGTTTTTTTTTTCATTTTTCATTTTTTCCGTATTCGTGTGCAACAGATGGTTTCTTTTCTTGCACTTCAGTAAGAGTCTCAAATCCTTGAGTGGAAATAGGTCGTTTTTCCCGACCTATTTCCACTCAATTCGGTTTTGTAGCAACTCAATTTCCAGCCCAGCTTCCCTTGTCAGGGAACGCTTGGTTTTCTCTTTTTCTCAGAGGAGCCTCTTGCTACGTTTCCCAAACCCCGTGCATTCTTCCAACGGATTTCAATTTCGGAAGCTGCATCCGCCTACCAAATCCCGGATGTCATTTGCTACCCTGATCTGACGTGCGCTAGCTAAAAGTGAGGAATCTTTCGGCTTCTTCACGCTGCTTCAGAAGATGAGTAATTGAAAATGAGCAGGCAGCAGTATCGGTATCAAAGCTGCCCTTCGCGGTCGTGGCTGGAAGAGCACGGTAACTCCTTGGAAACGGGTCCATTATATGGATCGCAATTATTCCAATTACAGGGCATGCAGGACACTGAAATCTATCAAGGGCATTTCCAGGAGATGGCTAGAGCTTCAGGAATCCCAACGCCGAAAGGTGCAAGGAATGTTTCCTTGCACCAAACCTGGACTTCGCTCCCGTTACACCTAGGCAGTATGCAAACAGAGATAATGAATAACTTACAACAGTGTGCAAACAGCTGCGGATCTTCGTATGTCTGCATCCGGAACCTCCTCTTGCGTTCTTCGCGCTAAGCAGCGAGTTCCTACGACATCAGATAGAAAATTATTTCGGAATCCCCTGATCTCATTCAGGAGAAACTGATTTTGCCCTGGACCAACGAGGCACTACCGGCTTTTCCCAAACGTTCTTCAGCACATAAATGCAGAGGAGATTGCGCGTATTCCTCAAAGAATCTTAGGCATGTCTTGATAAGCCACCTTGATCACGTCTTCCTTGATAAGTATCTTCACGGAGAGCGTTGAAAATTGAAGATTCCACAAGGCGCATGCGCTTTACGTATGATGATGATTTGACACGAATCCTTTCTAAACTTTCGGCATAGTCCAAAAAAAAAGCCTAGAGGGCGCTGGGCATAACGGGCTGGTACACTCATTATACGCACTGCTTTCGGAGATAAAACAGTCTAACAAGGAAAAAAGAAAGCAGTTATCGGGAAATCTTTAGTTTCTTCCCTTGTGAATATTCCAAGGCTCCAGAACGCAGACGGAAGATTGAGAAGGAAAACTCTTGACTCGGGTCAATATCATCCTTCCGACGTGTCAAAGTAATCACACTTAACTGCTAATTAGAAAGCACCATAACCGGGTGAAACCTTCACGCTGAAGCGCACAGTATTTTTCAAGCTGAAGGATATTCAAAGTTGAAAACCAACATCCACTTTATGCGTACGAAGCCTTTTGTTCGCCAGAACCAAATTACAGTTACTTCTCACAAGTTTCAAAAGACCAGAGCATCCATCACGGTCGCTGTAATCGTAGATTTATTTTAATTAAAATGTCTTAAAGAGTTTTTGCCGGGTTTCCATTACCCTTTCTTAGTTCCATTACGTTATGTGTGAGCTGTTGGGCAAATTGCTTTAAAGCTTTAGTTCCGGCCTGTGATGCATGCGAACAAAACACGCGTTAAAGTAAGGAGAGGTTTGTTCTGTTTAGCATTACAATGAAATGATTCCGTTGAGATCGGGGCAAAACCAGCGAGATGAGTCCAAATGGGGAGGAGAATATATGTATATATATATTATTATCATTATTATTCATCCGCAACCCACGATTGGAAATGCTCACCACGGAAACGAAATGTCAGAGTGCAATTTGTAAGCAACCCATTATACAGTTTGCTTTTCAAATGGAACTTCCAAATGAGCTTTCCCAAGTTGGGAACAGTTTGCTTCTTCGATCCATCACTGTGAACTCAACTCGGCTCGACAGCAGCCAAAGGACCAACCAACCGAACCAATCACATGGATTATGGACAGAATGGTCAGACGACACGTGCACCTCTTCGTAGGGTAGGAGGAATATGATTACTGATCTCATTCGTTTCCGATCATTTTTAAGATGCAAAAGACGCAGCAACGCGGCTGCAAGCAGTCCGAAAGAGAGTTTCAAAGGGAATCCATTAAAGTGGAGCGTGTTGGGTGGCACGCACAAACATTCCTCTTTTTGTTTCTGTTTTGTTAAGTACTCGCCGTTTGACGGGGGCACCTATTTTCAACGAATTCCTTCTCATAGAGAACTCTATAACTAATTTAGTAGATCTTCATAGACGGCAACAGGCATTTTAAAACCTTATCATAGCGTGCAATGATGTCCATATGTTGTATTCTGGGTCAGGTTGATTTCTAGTGTAAATCCTAGGAAATTTTGCAGTCGCCAGAGTCGGCCTCCGAACTGAAACTTCAAGAAACGGCAGTGCAAGGAATTACAGAAGTGCACAAGCAGTCTTTCCACTGTGTGCTTGATCTTTTGATTGCCTCAAGCACTGCACCATGAGAATCTCCTTGGAAGACCATGCATGCGAGCGCATATGATAGATTAATGACATTATTTGGGAGTATTTAAGACACCACCATCAGTTGGTGCATCCATGACGTTATCAGAAGAAAAGGACACATTCAAAGGAATGAGGTGAAGGAACAAAATTGGAAAGCAGAGGTCTTTTTGCAGGTATTCCAGGGCACAGTCGAACAGGAGACGATCATGAAACCGGGAGGGTACTCACACGTGGAAAGAAATGGGATGCAATCTTTTGCAGCATTTGCAAAGCTTCTCTGAAATGCGAGTGTAGCTGTAACCTGGAGGCATCTGCGTTTGTATCTCCCATTATCCTGAATTCATTTTGTTGGTCTTATACATACCTCAGAATTGTTATTCCACGATAAACTGCTGAAGTAGCAAATGCTGATGTCCTATATAATGTAACTTACCATTTGCAGGCGCAGGATGAAGTAAAGGTCAGATTAAGAATTTAAATGGAGATTTCATCATTTCTTCGCCCCAAACCATGGAGCTAAATCGATATGGAGGCTTGATGAAAATCCTACTGTTTGTTATGATAAACTCTTGTGATTTTTCGAGAAAACCAACTTTGATGAGAAATCAAGAAAAATGAAGTGAGGGAGGAACGAGCGGATTATGAACATCTTCAAAATTCGTGTTCTTACGGCACCCTTATCTTGCATTTCGGAGAAAATAGTGGGTTCACCGATGCGGGTGCAAAGCAGAGAAGAATGGACATCACTGCACAGAAAAATGGAATCCCAACCAGTAATTGACTCTGTCTGGTCAGCAACTATAACTGCGCGTCCATGAAAAGAAGGTCTTTCTTGTGTCCGAATGCCTCAGATATCAGGCAGAGCAAGGCTGTTGATTGGCAGCTATCAGCTAAACCTTTTTATGAAACACTTCAAGGAAATGACGAGAAAATTAACTGGGAGTGTTCAAAAATTATTTTCAGTGACCTCAGTTAACCTCGAAGAACAGTCTCTCGAGTTATGCAGAGTAACTCCAAACTCCGAGCATCCATCATTTAGGTTTGAATGTGTAGATCCTCGCAACTGCTACTTCGAAGGGGAAGCATTAAATGGAGGGCAGTTTCTCTCTCTCAACCCGTTCAGTAGAGCTCTAGTTCGCCTCTAGCTTTTCCAAGATCATGGACATCTTAACCCAGAATAATGCATGAAGAGCGAGGTGAAGAAAATGCTTTCCTTTAAAACTCTGATCACGTTTTTTCATGGCATTAAAGTGAGGCAACTGTATGCACATGGACCATTTAGAGAGATCACGAATAAGTATCATCACATCCTTTCGGAATCTTTATGCAGAAATGTGGATTATACTCATACCAACGGATATATCCGGGTAAGCAGCAAAAAAAAATCCTCTGCTTGAAAGAGCCGCTCTTCGTAGAAAAGGCAAAGAAAGTTCGTCTCGCGTCCTTTTCTTCACTGATCACAGATGCAGATGTTAAACAAAGTTGAGTCAAGTCGAGTTAAGTACCTGGCAAGCGAGAAAAGATGGTTCTGAGTCTCGCGTAAACGAAGAAATAGTGCTTATGTGAAAGAATGACTGATACGAAGACCATCTCCTGGGAAAACAATAAAAAGCTTTACGTTCTGGAGTTACTCATCGTCAGTTCAATGATGGTAAATTTGTATCTTCATTCGGCATCATGTTGATGAGCTCACAGATCTTTTGACATTTTGCTTTCTTCTACTTTCTAAATGGCTTGAGGACTTTTTCAGAGCTCTCTGTGACCTCGAGTGATTTTCTCCTTAGATTTTTCCTTTCACGATGTCTGCTTTTCATGGACGGTGCTGGTGAGTAGAGATGGAGGAGTCTTCAGGCCACGTTCATGTATCGGCTGGTCCGATTTCCACGTAGCAGTGATAGAGCACGTTTGTCAAGTCAGACGAACGGCTTCATCCTCTTCACAAAACCACAAACAGGGATTTGAGTAATCTGAATTCGGGAAACCTTCGCCCATCCTCTGAAATAGGCAAGAAGCGGGAAGTAATGCAACTTCCAAATCCAACTGCGATTCCAGTCGAAGGAGAAAGAAACGTATGGAGCATGGAAAACGGGGACTGAAGTATGGACTCCTGGCGTGCCGCAGTTGTAACCGAAAACCAAACTCTAAAGCTTCATACCAAGATGCAAATAAAAAAGGGATCCATTACCTTCTTACGCGAGCAACAAATAGAAGAAAAAGACAAGAACACATCTGCTCAAGAAAAAAACAAGAATTTTCCACAGTTTCATAACTCTGTAATTAACCACAGTGCATTTTGAAATTCTTATTTTACCCTTTCTTTATGCATTTTTATCTTTTCTTTTTCCCGTTTTACAGGAATCATAGGCACTGACTAGAACAGGTGTAGTGAAGACTTAACGAGAAATTTTCAGGTTTTCAGTTTGAGAAACACCTAAAGGTTCTAAAACTGGAATGTTCTAAAATTTGAAAATGGAATGGTGAATTGTGAATGCTGATATCATCATTATCATCATGATCGCTGTTATTTTGAGATATCAGAATTCACAAAATCAACCGAAACCCTCAGGCGGAATCTCTTGAACCAGCCTACGAATCCAGGAAAATTGCGCCTCCTTGGGAATTTTTCCTCAGAGCAGAAAAGTCAACTCCCATGAACAGTAGTCATTAAGAGTAAGGACACCCACTTGCTCCATTGAGTGTCTTACGTCTCCAGGATAAGGAACACTTCACCACTAAGAATGGGAGACTATCCTATTGTGTCATCCTGGACCAAGTTCATAAGGTGGGGAGGCTGAGGAACGGTTCAGGCACAAAGCAGTGAGTCAAACTGGGTACACTAGTGATTCTCCGTACCAAGTGTGTACGTGTACTTGGTTACATGAGATCACACAACTCGTATGTGGATGCACTAGGGCTCAGGCTATATACATGTCCTAGTGCTATGGCTCCCGTTTGCACCGGAATAATGTGGTAACTCGTAACAGTAAACATGCGAAAAGATAAAATAAAATAGAAGAATGCAGAGTGAGATGCTGGTTCCTGAGATAGTCCAAACAATTCTGAATGAGCTGACCAGAAGCTAGCAGACATGCCAGCGTGGTCCGAGGAAGGGAGTGGTCGCCAAATAAAGAGATGCAAAAAATGTTCAACTTTCTAGGTGAGGTGGAAGGAAGGCAAGGGAAGGTCATCAGTGTTTCCCTGTGCAGGATTCTGGTAATCCTATCCTCAATGGGATTTACGCACTCATTAATTCCACCATCAGATTCTGCTGTCCTCTTCAAGGAGGATGTCGTCATGTAGATGGCGTTGCTTTCTCATTTTCTACCTACTGCGCTTGGTGCTGCGACTCCTGCTACTACGAAATTATCTGCAATTAATTTCCATCGGCTGTTTAGATCCTTGACAAACATAAAAGTGTACATAAAATACACATAGACAGCTATGTGACTGTTATTCATCTCTGGTCTTGCTGAAGATGTATCAATCTGCTAAGACTGCCCACTAAAGCTTTGCTGGCTTGCTATGGAACAGTTGACACCAGTCACTGTGAATCATAATCAAGTGGACTCAAGGTGGGATGATCCCAGAGATGAGTTTCAGAGCTTTCGGAGTCTGTTTCCTCCTTCATGCTTTAAGGCGGAACCACAAAGCAGCAGCAACTTTGCAACAGATATGACGTAGATACTACAAGAAAAGCAGCAAACGCACCAGTTGTTGTTTTCTTCTGTTTCCTAACACTGTAGAAACTCGCGGCAGCAACACTGGTTTTTCATCCTTCACCGGAAATGGCAGTCGGCGACATCGATGGACCTCCTCAGAAAAGGTCGGTCGGCATGAAGCTCAAAGAAAGGAATCACTATGCCCCCAGTTCACCACACAGAGAAATTCCAGGCTCGCAAACACCCGAACACTGACACGGAAACCAATGGAGGCGCAGTTTTCCCTCAGCGAAGCAATCCCCTCAGTACAATCCTTGTGACTTGTGAAACCAAAAAAATCTCGAATATGCATGCCAAGAGGGGAGGGAGTCACTGACCACCAACCTCCATCGAACAATTTCAGAAAAGTGAACGCTCCCGATCTCTCTGAGCACAAAACTTGCTCGTGCACGAGCACACAAGGAGAGCAAGTTGCATTCCTTCCTCATTATCACGTTTTCTATTTGTCTGGCTTCTACCCATTTTCTCCTGTCTATCTTATAAGGAGCTCCTTAGCTGGCTTCGACGCCTTGGTCGTCGAGCCAGAACGTGCCCACGGGAAGCAGCTTCTCTCGCTGCATGCCGTTAATTGAGTGTGGTGAGTCTTCAAGCTCCGCGTGGTCCCTGACTTCAAGAGTCTTCGGTGCGCATCGAGCTCACGAGCTGCACCACGCAGTGACTTTAGAGGATTCCGAAGAAGGAGCTTCTATATCCAAAGACATTTCTCCTGCTTCCTTCGTCTGCTGTCGTTTCTAAGGGCAACTCGCACATGAATCTGATGCTGATCCGTGGTGCGCTTGCGGAATCTGAAATCTCCTGTTAACCAGGATTGCATGCCGTGACTCTCCGGATCGGAGCACGCACACCGTGTTCTTTCCGAGATGGTAAACTTTTTTTTTTTCCTGTTTACATTACGTTGCGTTGGAAGAGGCAAACATCAGAGCTCAGAGTGGCGGAGGGAAAATACTGAGGTTTACAGCAGCCTTTCAACGAAAATGTCGTTACTCCTTGAGGGAAGCGCTCGAGACCGGCGCTGTTCACGAACTGTCGTGCATTGCATTCCGGATCATCGTGACATTTTTCATCATCCTTCACAGATCGATGTCGTGGCATTCTATGATGAGGTGCCATCTGTCCAAAACCGCATGCCTCTTCAGTTTTTCTTACTATACTCGATACGTGGGAACGAACCAGTGCAAGGGAAGTCGCCCCCAGCGGTTGATGATTCTGGAAGGGAGCATAGGGCACTCAAAACTCTCGCGAAAGAGCAGTCAGCAAGCAGAGGATCAGATGAGTTCTGTGCTTTTTTTCTGGGAGGATGCTCAGTTTTTCCGAATACGGAAACCACTCACGCAGATCGCCACGCCCAGAGCCAGTTTTCGGATCCGCTGTTCAGTGAAGTGGCTTTGCAGCTTATGCACGGAAAGAAGTACGGCAGGGAAAGGAGATGGGGGAGTGCCCGCTTCGGCGAGAGCACCAGCGACCGGAAGTCCGGGACTCGAAGAAGATTGACGCTGCTTAGGGAACTTTGAATCCCTCGCGCACGATATCCGACATGTCCAGGGCATTTCCCTGAAGCACCATTGAGTGGGCAGCTGATAAAATCCCTGACATTTGGCAGAAATGACGTATTCGACGTAGGTGTGCTGTGAGTCTTGCAACGAGGCGCCGCCACCACACCCGTAAGTGGTTTTCGTGCTCTTAAAACGTTTGCCAACATGGCTTTCATGTTGTCTGCTCGAGTTCGCAGTTACCGTTTTCCACCTTGGAATTCACCAAATAGATCGGACTTCCGAGAATGGAAAAAAAATGATGATCCATCAGTCACGCATGCATTCATGTTACTAATAGTTTTTTCCGAGGATGCAGGATAACATGAATCCTTGATGCCATGGTTTTGAGGCTATCCAAATGATGCTGATTCCCCTTTCTTCCCTCTCCAAAGCATCCCCTGTCCTTTTTGTCATTCCCCACGCCTGTTCATCGCGGAGCGAAATGTACAAATGGAACGTGCTGGGTCTTCTCTTTATCGCGAACGGCTTTCGAACGACCATCTTGAATTTTATGCGTCCTCCGTGACAACTCTTCTCTCTCAGCTTCTTCTCTCAATGGCCACGATATGTAAGAAGCTTCCAGGGAAAAATCAAACTCTCCTCCCATCTCTCCATCTGTCCTCTTACAGATGGCAATGGTCCTGCGACACTGCAGCACCTCGTGAACACTGCATGAAACCTAAGTGGTCACTTGGGAAAAATGGTTCCTTGTCGAAAGAACGATGAAAAGAAACCTTTTAAGGCAATAGTGAAAATGAACTGAGGTTTGAAGACGCTGTAAACCCCACGTATAAAATATTCTCCAGAATATTAAAAGCTCTTCTACAGGAATCTTTGAAGTTCCTTTAAAAGTTCCTGTTACCATGTGCATAAGCCATCGATGGAGCAAAGAATGCTGGAAACCATGCTGTCATGGCAAACTTTTTCAATGCGTACTCCTGGAATTTTCAGAAACCTTGATGAATTCACCACGGTAGAGGTTAATGACGAAGGAGCGTTCACGAGAAGAAGAGCAGAGCATTTTCAGATGTTACAGGGCGATACTGTGCCCTAGTCTCCGTCGAGCGAAGGTGCGGGAAGCCAAAGAGAAAGGAAAGAAAAATTCCGACTCCATCCTGCCACCGAGAAACTGCGAGGGAAGTTTCAAGGGAATGCAGCTAGTTGACCCACCTGCTTCGACGAGAGTTCGTCCTGAGTGCAGCAAAAGTAAGTCCCTCCTCAAAGGGATGGAAAGTTTCGATGGAAACACATATGGCGGCTTCGCAACGGAATAACTGCTGTCCTACATGGGCATGTGGTGACTGACGAAGGCATTTCTTCGCGGTGAAAAGCACACGGAGCAGAGGTAGGAAGATGCGACGTAAGTCTTGAGGACTTCCGATGTGAACGAAAAGGAGGTTGGATTCAAAGGGAGGCAGCACGGTGAATTTCTTGCACCACTGAACGCCAAAGCTACGCCAGGAAGGCTTTTAAGGATGAGAGTGCGTTCGACTGAAGAGCACCGCTCCAATTCATTGCTTTTGGATTTCATAGGCTCGAAGTGATGATCGGGGATGAATTCGAATATCTTGTGTGAAAATCAAGCAGGTCTCCATGCTTTTTCATCGAGAGGTATCTTGTTTAGTGATTTGGGAGCGCAGCATCTCGGCTGCATTCTTCCTGAGCAGCAGTGCCCTCGTTGTCTCTTCAAGATAACAACAGGGTTGCAGATTTTGAAGCAACTGGCTTCCGAATCTCCAGAACCAAGCCGGAGATCATGCAGATCCCTCGCAATGTTGTCGTGCTTGCGCTTCCAGGACCCACTTGGGTTTGGACCTCACAAAGCGACTTCTGCTAGCTTGGAGACTTCCGTTCAAACTGGACTCACGTATTTGTTGAGCTTCCTCCTTGCCTGCACGGCACCATGCGTGGCTCTGCTATTTGAGGCTTCCCTTTGAACGGTTGCTGCTTTAGAAACCTCTTTGACTTCCGTGTGCACTCTGAAGAATTTCAAATGATGACTTCGATGCCGATTGCAGTTTACGAATGCATGGGAAGGCCACAAAGCATCCGCATCACATGAAACTGAGAGACACAGCAGGCCTTTGTCACAACCACAACTGCCTTTTCTCGATGTCCCTGGATTCCGCGCATGATGTCGAGATTTCCGTAAATCTTCTTAGGGATCCGGGCCCGGGTTCCTTGGATGGATTTGTGCTGCATGGATTTCCATCTAGGACCACGTGAACTGTGAGAGTGTGCTTCTCCCTGAGTAGAATTTCTTGAATGTCTTTGATAAATGATATCTGGAAGAAGAAAAGGAAAAAGCACGTTCCGTTGGCTGATATCGCTGGAGCAGTTGCTACCGAACTCCCACCTCCTATAAAGTTCATTCTCAGTTAGAAGCTCAGTTTTGCTAATCTCGAGAATTTAGAATCAGAGCCCAAAGAAAATGAAATGAGCACAGTGAATCGATTCACGAGAAGTCAATTAGTTTTCAGGCGCTGGCGGATTTCGAACGCAGAGTACTGTTTTTGATGCCTGTGCATGAGAAACAGAAACGGCAAAAGCACACACACTGCAAGATAATTGCAATTCTCTTCTATGTGGGGGAGGGGGGAAATCGACAGTCAAAGACGACACGCGCAGCACAGTTTAAGCGACTTTTAAACGGGAACTCTATCGTCTTACTGCTTTGGGATTGCGAGGAACCGAATGCACGGGAAGCTGTTTGGTCAGCTGAATCAGTGGACATGAGCACATGTGAACTGACCAGAGCTGTGAGATTAGGGACTTGATTCGAGATTGTCCTAATCACAGGTTAGAATACATTATGGCCTTGAAGACAAATCATGCAGCCCGACGATCGTTAAGGGCGTGCACAGGGAAACACCCCCTGCGTTTTTTCCTTCTGTATTCCGTCATGGTGATCAATTTTTCACAGACTCAAGTATCCAGAAGACTCTGGTCAGTCTTTGGAAGGAACTAGGGCAGCCATGGAATCGATTTCTGTTGCTGCAAACTCAGAGATCCTGTGCATCTTTGGATGATGAACTTTCGGTAGAGGGTTGTTACGCACCAAGAGATAAGTGGAGATTCCTATGATAGATGGGCATCAGCTACGAATGATCCCGGAATTGAAGGCGGAAAGCAATTTGAGCTTGGGAGCTAATCTGCTGCTTCGACTCGACCTTTTTAATATTTTTCGAATTGCAATTCGAAGGTGTCTCGTGATCATTTCCGAAGAACTCTGAAGTCATCACGTTTGAAAAAAAAAAAAAAACACGTGCACACATAAATCATGCGTTGATCGATCGGATGCAAGCAACGTCGAAGTTTTCGGGAAATCGAAAGTGCTTTCTACCACCATTTTCTCGAAAGTTTTTTTTGAAGACAGTTGAGCTCTTGGACGCTCTGTGACACAAACCATGTATTTCCAGTTGATGAGGAGTTACCATCTGAAAGCGAGCATGGAGCGCCCCTGTCATCCTGGTCTCATGCCTAGCGTCGGCTCCACTTCACCTATACCTGCCTAACTAAGAATCTCGGGACAAGTGGCCCCTTCTCCCGTGGTGCGACACGGCCAAGCTGAGCTGCTTCCTTCGCTCGGGGGTGTTACTCCGCGCAGGCATTTTCTTCGGAGTGGTTCTGGTACAACTGGACCGTTTGGGGCGACTCTCAAGAGGCGAACTTCATGAATCACAGCTTCTGTTGAGGGTTCAAGAATTCGGATCCGACTTCACAGCGCAATCCTTCCACCCGGAGTCCTGGGCCAGGTTCTTCCAGGCGACGGAACTAGATACGCCGTCCTGACGCCGAAGCTCCACGAAGGTTTTTCGGCCTCTGGGACTCGGAGTTCTGAGCCAACTGGGACTCCATGGATGGAGGACCGAAGCTCGACCTAGCTGGCGAACTGGTGATAGCCTCGCGGGAGAATATGGACCTGAAGTTCGGCTTGTATCACAGGAGCACTCTCTGTACGACTTGTGGAACAAATCGTACAGAGAGTGTTCCACCCCATGTACCTCATTGGCAGGAGGAACCACTGGACGACGCAGTGCTCCGTGATGCGGAGCTGTACAGGCTGGTGCATACCTATAATCCGGGGATCGTGTGGTCCAACGGGAGTGGAAAGCCCCCTACGAGTAGTGGGACTCGACCTACTTTCTTGCTTAGCTGTACAAAGACAGCCCGGTCGAGGACACTGTTGTGTCGAGCAAGTCAGATGAAGAAAAAGCTGCCTGTGCAAGCACGGGGACCCCTGCACCTGCCAAAACCAGTACATTTCGGGTGAAACAGCACCAAAGAGAGTTCCTTCCAAATATCTGTCTCGGTGCTCGTCTATACAGAGCACATTTAAAGATGAAGAGTCTGGAAGAGCCGAGGACTTCCACGAGAGTGCCATTCTCCTGAGTGTGCTCTTCCCGTCAGCTATCCTTCGAGTTCTTTAATGAACGGCTAAAGATAACGCTTGCAAATGAGCCAAACATACAGCATGCAGGGGGTTCTTTTTACGTATCCAAAAGAGTGTCTGTTCCTCCACGAGGGATGGAAATTGCAATGGAGAGCGAAAGGAAGATGAAGAACTTCTTCATCTGGTTGTTTTCAGGCTTCCTTTTTCATTACGGTAGGTACTTTAGTCAAAGAGAAAGGTTCCTTTTGTCACCAATGGATGACCAGGTCTTCAAGACCACTGGGGCGCTTCAAAGTTAATTATGACTAGAAGAGTCTCTGAGTTCATAACTTTGGGATGTTCTGCTCCAGAAGATTCTTGAGACCTCTTTAACACTGATTGGTTTTCTGCACGTCACCTAACACGCAGAGTGGAAGAGGGACCAGAATAGGCATGGAACTTCAAAAAGTTCCAATACCTAATATTCCTTCCTCTCTCTGGTTTACTGTCCTTCTAAAATCCACTCCAAAAGGAAAATTCCAATTGGAGAGCAGCCCGTAGTTTCCTGATATTGACTTCACCTTCTGATTGCGACAACCGAGGAAGCTGGACCAATACCAGTAAAATACGGAGATGTCAAATTGTAATCAATGGACTCGCAGCAATCCCGGAAGTGTTTCTAATCAACAGCAAACTGTTGCGGTTTCGGCTAAGCCAATTTTCTGTTGTGGCTGTCATTCGCTGCATATTCTATGTGGCTGAAAAGAGAACGAGACGGAAAGCATCTCTTGGAGCCTGCCTTCTTTGGAATGAGGTGCAGATCCGAAAAGGACTGCATCGGAAATTGCATGATTTTCAGTTTTCTGACTTTGCGTTTGGAATTGGATAGAATTTTTCCAAGAGAAAACTCGGGGGATCAGTCCAAATAAGCGGCTTAGATTTTAACAAGCATCTGGAAAGACATTTTGCCCTGACATTTTGTATTCGTTGCTAATGCTCAATCACTCGGATTCACTGTCACTTGAATTCCTTTCTCTCCAATGAATTCTTAATCATTGATTATAGTCGTTATCGTTAATTCTTCCCTCGTTGTCTCTTCAAAATGCTAATCTCCAGCTTGGGAAAAGAGAGGGATTGCTAAGATACAGAGCTACACATCTCAGTGTGTATAGATAAGAAGAAAAGAAAGAGATTTTATTTTTTTTCCCGAACATATTCCACAGACTTTTCCAGAATTATCACCATTATCCGTTCCTACATTAATGCGAAAATCTGAGCACAAATTTTGCTCTGTATTTGAGCGCAAATGATATTTTCCTTGGTTGGCCGTTGATAAACTCCGTAACCAAGGAGAATTCAGAATCAGATTGCATTCGCTCTCTGAGAAGATTATGCACCTCAAAATCCATAAGCCTCAGGTTTTCGTTTCGGCTAGATGACTTCAATGGAATCATTTTATTTTTCTGGAAAGAGCAAATTTGCGTAAATGCAAAATGGAACCTCCATCCGTCTCTCTGATTCATTTCCGCACGTCGTCCACTGTGTCGGCAAACCATTCCGAATAAAAAGCTCTTCATTGGTACTGCACAAAACTGTACTCTATCGCGCCGATCCACGGAAATTTTGGAAAGCTTTGGTGCGTCTTCCGTTCCACCACCTTGCCACCTCCAGCAGTGACTCCGCTGGGAAGCACTTGCAAACCCTTCGAAATCGGGAATGCCCCCCCACCCCACTTGGTTCGGAATAAGAATCGTAGGTTTTTTTTTCTTTTTTGGGGATTTCCTTCATCTTCGATCACTAAGACATTTGCCTTCCTGCCGGGAAGAGTTGAGTCGTTATCCTTGACTGCTGTTTGAATGCCTATCTGGAATACGAATATCGCAATGAGAATTTCTAGCAGGGCTTCTGTTTACATCACACTTTATCCCTCCACTTAATTTCTGTGACACCATCCTCAGTGATGAACCAGCCCCTCCGAATGGATAGGATAGGTTCCATTGCATTGTGGATTTTATTGATTTATCGTAAGTCATGTGGGGGGTTGCGAATGAACAGCGTTAAGATGGTGGACAGGAATTAGCTTACGAAAATATGAATTCTGAGTATTAAAGGATCACTCGGTTGTGATGCGATGGACAATGAGGAGAAATAAATGAACTATTCGGTGGTTATCCTCATCAATTTCCATTCGATGATGTTTTATATTTACTTACGGGTCCAAGATGGTTTAGAGTTGAAGATAGGAGGTGTAATAATGACGGATAGAAGATAGTCAAATAGTGTTGGAGTGTCCAATCCTTTCTGATCTTCTGAAATGAAAAGCTTTCAACTCCCCGCTTCACTCTCCATGGTTTCCGTTCTTTTATCCCTCTCCAACATCTTGTTTGATTCACGTCTGTGTTTTTCTTCGGAGATGCGCGATTCTTTGTTTCGTGGATTCCGCACTGAATCTGATGATTCCTTTACGTCTGATCTCGGGACTCTTCCTTTTTCTTCCGAACTTTTGATCATGGAAGGCACGCATGTATTTCAACTTTCTGGGGTCTGCACATACGTTGTTTTTAGATTTGTCTTTCAACTCTGCTTTTCAGTGTCACTCAATTCGCCCCTAAGAATTAACGTGGATGTATAGCAGAGCTCAAGCTGATACAGACTTGAAATCCAAATCTTAACTTGGACCCAGAGGGCCGTAGAAATAAAAAGGAAAGCTCGTGCATGACATAGCACTTCACTTACTTGCTTCTGACTTTGAAGATTATTCAAACAGGACCGTTCGCCGTCATATCCTCCGCTGTAAGTGGCTCAACCACCTCAAAAAGATCAGGCAGAGATTCTTAGACAAATGTAAAGGAATCTAGATGTCGTCAGGAGTTCAGGATAAGGTTCCAATCTTGTATACGATGTCCAGAATCTTGAATTATATTATTTCAGAGGAAAAGACTGGATGAACAAGAAAGGGTTCATTAAGAGCTTCACTTTTCAACCGATGTGTGCCGTAGAGATCGGTTGCCTCCCTGGGAACTCATGTTTCTCTCCTGCTTTCCGGAACATCTTTTTTCGAAGCTGCTGTCTGTTTGAGAACACCCACTCCTGAAAGGCAGTGGTACATGAGCAAAACGAGAAAAACGAGATGGAGTCCTGTGACACGCCAGATAAAATGATCTTACAGGATGGCTGATCTCCCACGAACCAGTTTTTCGTTTTTGTGAAGTAATGTGTACAGCTTCAATTATCGCATGCAGCTCAGGTAACAACTTGATTATTTATGTGCTACAGCATTGTGGGCATTCTTTTTCTTTCTTTCGGCATCATGACAGCCGCAGAAGCATTGGACGTCCTTTTCGATCATTGATGATTGATACGGAAAGGAACTTGTGATCGCAAGGAAACCAATACTCTCTTATCAGCATGGAAAACGAAAGAAGAGTTTTCAGAAAGAGGCTCTTGACGGTTTTTGTTGCTGTCTTCTTCTTCATGAACAAGGGCGTATGGCGAAATCCTGTTGCCGTGTACACGGGTGTAACGAGCCTCTAGCAATGGGTTTTTTTCTCTCTCGCTCTCTTAGAATAAACATTCAAAATAAAATTTGCAATTGCAGACATCCTGGATGTGACTGTCCGGTAGAGAGTTTGCAAGCGAGTTTTTCATTGTCCCTTGTAGCACGAACTGGCAAAAGTAGCCGCTCCAGTGCTGTCGCCGTTGTGAGCAAGTTGTACCGTATTTGGAACCGAATATTTTTGGAACCGAGCGAGAAATCCTCATCCAATTTCACACTCACAGGATTACATTACTGCACTGCCTGAAATCAAGAACGTCCACATCAGTCACATCTCCCCGATAGATTCGAGAAGCTGATAATAAATTTGAAAAATTTCCGCTGGCTGATAATCGAATTCACTACTAACCAGGGATGGATACTCTGCATTCTTCTTTTGACATGCCAATCTAAGGTACCCACCAATCGAGTAGCACCACGTCCCCCCTTGAGCCCAACCAATACTCCAATTTTTGGCTTTCCTCCTTTCCCAGGACCGTGCTGAATCTATCGTTCGCATGTGATTAACTGCAAAGCACTGCTCTCGCTGCATGGAAACTCTGCTCCTCACTTTTTGAAATGAGCCCAGCTTCACGTAATGATACGTGGAAGAAGGAACGTTCACGGATAACTACACCATTTCCTAGGATGGATCATACAGACTCGTATGCACTCTATCGAGATTACCGAAAGGATGCATTTTCCCACCCTCCGTGCACTCTCAGAAGTGGTTGATGCCTCGCAGTGGCGTTTCATAAATCGCTGCTAAATAATCGCCACTTTCAAATTTGTATCTGCTCCATCAAGCTCCCGTTCTGGAGCAGTGTGACCATCACTTGTTCAAATTACACTCCCACTAATCCCGTAATATAAGAGGAAGGGAGGAGGACCTACATCGTGTAGCTGAAGACAAGGCTTTTTTTTTTTCTAGAGAAAACAAAACAAAAAAAAAACCTCTGACTTGTATCGCAGTTTGTGGCTCAGGATGTAGGCAACAAGTCGGTTTCTCCTACATCGGAATATACCAGGTGATATCAAATCCAGTGACTTCATTCTTCTCCCGGATGCAGACACCACCGAATCCATTCAGCTGGAAATGGTATTCAATATTCAAAATCTTATAAAATTCATATGATGCTGGGGAATCCACGAATCAAAATGCCTGGCTCTTGAAATGGAAAGCTCAGGGATGCAATTGTGATGTGCAAAAACCCAAGAAGTCTTATTTGTTGCAAATTTTAAAAAGAGGCGCTAGAATAATGTCCGGAAGATTAGAAATATTCATCCACTGTTTTGCCAGATCTGTGCTTTTGCAAATTCTCAGATGCTGCTTTCATCAAGCGGACAGCATGATGGAGCTGATTTCTGTTCACAGAATGCTTCGAAGTTCGGTTTCTGCTGAGGATCCATCAGTCAGGGTTTCACTGCTATGCAGTTCAAGAAAAGATGCTTTTCTTCTTCTTTTAGGAGATCTTTAAAACGAAGGAGCTCAGAAGCGAATTAAGGAACTCGTTACCATCCAAAAGGTCGTAAGTCACTTTGGGAATGACTTGAGAAATTGCTATTTTTAATCGGCTGTATTTCAACTTTCCCAATTGGAAAAAGTTTCTGCAGCACATGTTTCCATCTTCTTTTCGCACTTATCAGTGCTCCGAACAGCAAATCTCATGTATCATCCCTTGGATAAGTTTTCCTGATCCACCACTAAGACAAAGCTTTTGTGAAGCAATTTCGAATACTTTATCATCTTCAGTCGAATTACGTGTTTCGGAACTGTTTTAAAAAGCAGTTCCAAGATTATTCAAAAAATTCCCGAAGGCAGGGTTCCATGAATCAAACCTAAAACTGCAAGCAGTGCAGGATACAGACTTCGAACTGATATCACTGGTCCGTGTTCGTGGCATACTGAGAGTAAAGTAGGAAATTTTAGAATGAATCAGTCCGCCTTCTGCAAAGCAGAAAGTGTACAGCTGCAAACCAATGGCGGAGGAGAATACATCGCTTCTGCAGACCGGAAATGATGGAACGATTGCTTAGAAACTCCCACGATTCTCACGGAAAAGCACTCCGCATGCGAGGATTTGAGGAATCCAAAAAAAAAAAAAAAAACAGGTTAAACAGGCAATCGAGTGGGTCTCTGTGGCCTCTTGCAATCATTTTACACTTTCCACCTACGAGTACTTTCGGAAAGTACGAAAGGAAAAGGCATTTGTTATCCCCCAGACCACGTTCACGATATCCAGTACTGGTTTATGATCAGGGCTGCCTGAAGAGCCTTTGATTCGCAGTGACTGATAAGGAATAAGGAAAGCTCCTAAAAAGAACTCTTGGTATGATGTAACCAAAGAAGAGAGCTTCCATCAAGAGTCTGTCCAATTTCATTTCTGCAAGACATTGATGGCATCTCATTAAAACTGGGGAACCCGTGGTTTTATGAACCGGGGCAGCCTTCTTATTTGTGGAGATCTGCATCTCTTCCCAGTTCGGAAAGAAGGAAGCCTGGACGGATGCATGCTTCTGTATAAAATTTATTTCTGCAGGCGAGTAAAATTTCCATCTCTGTTCCGACTGGTGACCCATTTTATAGAGCTGCCCCATACCACGTCTGCAGGAGAGGCACTTTCAAGCTCTGGTGAAGGTCTCTGTCATCTCGATTTATTGAAACCTTTGACATGGCTTCGACCGCCGGCTTACGTCGCGGTTTCGCTCTAGAAAGAAACCCTGGCGGCTGCGTGGATGAAGAGAGGGTTTCGACATCTTCGTGTATGCCCTCTTCGGTCCACGTCCAATTCTTCCAAACTGTTTCTTGGAATCTCTGCTCATTTCGCGGACGCATGAGGTGCTCAGCATATGCTACGTTTCCAGTGAGACCTGCTTTTCTCATTCTTGGATCCCATCTCTGTGTAAGACTCGAAATGCAAATGCGCAGCTCCGAGGGAACAGTTCCGTGCTGTTTCTTGATGGATGGTGAGCTCCCCTATTGTTTAGCTGCATTATTTTTTTCCCTCCGCTTGAGCTTCTTCTGTGGATTCTCCAGATGCTGGGGTTTTTCGTTTCCGCTTTCCTTGATTCTAGGGAAAAATTAACAAATGATTAATGAAGAAGCATCAATCACAAAGATGAGATGCATGATCGAGCAGCACGTAAGAAGCAAAAAAAAAAAAGAGCAAGGAATAAAAATAAACTGCAACACATACTCTTATTATTACGGGAAGGCAGAATGAACTGAACACGGAAAAGCGCGGTCACAGCAGCTCCACGAAAGCAGGCAGAAAAAGAACGAGAGTGCAAGCGAGAGGGAGAACGAGTCTCTTCTTCTTCGAAGATGCTCGAAGTAGCCGTCCCGAGGGGGCACGTGAAGACCACAACGCGCACCTGAAGCGGAATTCCAGAAGGAACGCTTCATGAGGACGCACATTCCGGGATGCACCGTCCTCGCGATTCCGGTGTATCCCGGAATCCGCTCTTGGACGTGATCGCCGAACTTTGCGATTCGCGCAGGTCCAGCACTTCGGTGTGCTTCACATTCTCCAGAACCTGCGGTGGTGCGCTGGATTGCCTCCTGAGCCCGGAACTTGGCCTTTTCGACCAAGAGCACCTCTGCATTCCTCGCATCCGATGGGAAAATCAATAATCGCGATGCAATTATCAAGGGATGACGGTCGAGACTGCTCCTTTTCTTCGCATCTGTGAGCCTCTGGATGCTTGGAAACGATATGCCTCCATTTCTTCTCCAGCTGATGAGATCGGTGAGTCACCAAGATTCCTTCCACTCTACTTACATCAGATTTCATTGCGACACTCGAACATTATCTTGGCATGAAAGGTCAAGGATTGTCCTCCACATAAAGGAGAAAAGTAAGCTTCCTTTGATTCTTCGAATGAAACTGCAGATTCGGTGCCGAGCACAATTGCATAAAACCATTAGGAAACCCCAATGGAGACATTCATCCCCATAAAGAAAAAAATGTTGATCTGAGACGAGACGCGGGAGAGAAGGATCTCTTGCGAGTATATGAAATCCAACCAATGTTTCGCAAGGAAACAGGGAAAACATTCACAGTTGGCTGGAGTGCTTATGCGGCGTGCTGAAGAACGGCAAAGAACAAAAGGAGTGGAGCACGAAATTCCCAGCATCGCAGGGCACACATTTCTTCTAGCAATTTCGGCTAAAGCGTTCGAAAACGGAAGCGAGATCAAAGGTGTTTGCGGTTTGCGCGACTAGGATGAAGTCTGAAGAAGGAGACAGTTTGTCCGACGACGAGCTGTGTGCCCTTCTTCGTGGCTTCGAGAATCGAAGTGAAGACCTGCCCAAGATGAGCGGCGAAAGAGTGAAGATGGGAAGTTCTCAAGCAAGGACAAAGCTCATTCGAAACTACTGAATTTGGTTCACGTCCTTGAAGGATACCAGTTTTAAAACTAATGGCAACCAAATGACAGGGGGGGGAAAAAAACGAAATACACTGAAGTGCAAACAGGCAAACCACACAACTGCACATTCTAACAGTGTTTCGACGTAGGTCTGAAGATCACAGGACATCACACGCGGCAGGGAGAGTGGGCGCTACCAGGGAAAGAGTGCAACTGCTAAGCTGCCCACACTGTGTTAGGAAGATCTGATGCTATCTGGAGAGCAGCAAGCATTTTGGACGCTTTCAGGCTTCGAGGCCAAAATCTTCACCTTCGGAATTTTTGATCAGTCTTTCAGATGGGCGTTTGATTTTCTGACATCGTCTTCACGTTTCAGGAAAGGAATGAGACAGCCTGCACTCTTCGTACAGCCTGCAGCCTGTACGAAAGGTCTCACAGCATCCATCGTTTTGCATTCCTTTTGCATTTGGGGCTCCTGAAAGTTCGGAGGCAGCGTCATGGTCATCTTCAGAATGAAGTCGTACCGAAGAACTGGAAGTAATCAAAACCAAATCTAAAGTGCACATTTCATCATCCCTGCTCTTCCGAAGACAGAGAGCCATCGGAAAAAAAATAGAAAAATGGGCATTCCGGCCAGCATTCGGAATGCCAATTCAGTGCTTAATAAATCGGGTCTGTATGAGACCCCTGTCTCTTGCAGGTTCTCTCAAAACGGCGATTCTCGGATTCTCAACAGCGTTCCTTGAAACCGGAACTAACTGAAGTCGCTGATAGGTAACACATGAATCATCTCCGTCGCGACAAAATTTCAGAATTCGCCAACTGTCTCCTATTAAAATGAAGGCTATGAGGAGAGAAAGACAAAGACTTTCGGAGGTCAATTCATGAACTGCCGAGGAATTTCGATTTCAGTTTTTCCTTATCGAAATGTCACTTTCTGACTTCGTGGTGAAAGACTGCGAGTCTCGAACTCCCGTTTCGAATTTGTCGGATCCTGATAATTAGCAGCAAGGATAAGTCAGTCGCTCAGGCGTTTCCTAGAATTCATTTCTTCGAGAAAAAAAAGAGTAGATGACTACGGCTCTGATTGAAAGCCGGAGATCTGAACCGATCGCTGTTTCGGACGGAATGAAGAATCCGAAATTCTGCTTGGGAAAGAACGAATACCAAACCAGGAGCAGTTCGGCTTTCCCAGCTACATAGAGAAGCTGCGAACAGACTTAGGACACCCGAAAAATGAACGACACGACGAAGCAGATGCCGGCCGAGTGAAAGATGAAGTTTTCTCTATCGTGTGAAGGATTAATCTGCTTCTTTCTGAACTTGACAAAAGGTCCACTCGAAGGCAGACTCAGCTCGCAATAAATGAATGAAGTTACAATTTTTTATATCTGTTCGTGGACTGCAGGAAACACACCCGGATTATCCTTGGATTATTCCACCGTTCTTTTGTTTCTTATCGCATCAAGACAATTGCAGATCAAAGTATCTTACTGACCCCAGAGTGGCTCCCATCGCGCTAATGATTCCCACAGGTGGTACGACCATTAGCGAATGTGCGCAAAAGTCCACCCATGGGATGAAGTGACTTTTCCGTCGGTTCACCGTGCATCAGCATCATGATGCCCCTGTCTCTGAGGGAAAGCGAATACTTGCATGAGGTTCCTGTGCTGATTGATATTCGTGCTGCAAGAGTTGGCAGCCAACCGAACCATCAGTGCATTCTGTGTGCGCTGCATGATTTTTCCAAGGGAAACGCACGCTGTTTCGAAAGCGCCAAGCGATCATAGCTGCTACCTTCCTGTGATCTGATCTTCCTTGGTGACATTTGGAGGTCCACTAGGCATTCCTTTTGAAACCTGATGGGAGACAGGCGCGACTGCTCCTACGCGAAGGTACGCTTTCCGACTGCTTTCTACCTCCTCGGTGAGCGGGCGGAATGGTGGATCGGGGCGTCGGCAAGGCTTACTGAGCTGATTGGAACAGTTCTTCTCTGTCGCCATGAGTGGCGAACCAGGCACCAGGGATGCACTGATGCTTTGTTTCTTTTTATGCATGGTGGTTGATGCAGTTGCGCTGATTTCGCTGCTCAAGTGTAAGGATCTTCAATTCTGTCGGTATGTGTTTGTGATGCAGCGCTGGATCTGGAAAACTCAAATCAGTCATCGGTTTTTCCATGCGTTTTCCAGAAATCTCTGCTGGGAATATTCTCCTGCTGAGAGAGCCCGCCGTCTTTGTTGCTGCAACGTGGAAGTTCTTCTCCTGTTCTTACGGAGGAAATTTCCTCGACTTTTGTTCCCCCCCCTGGCGCAGTTGTGACATTCCAAACACGATGCATCCAGATGACCTACCGAAGATCCGCGGAACATGAATTTTTTTGAACTTTTCCTTTTTCATTCTACTTTTTCTGCGTGTGTAGAATGTAATTTTTTTTTCCTTTTCTCTATTTTTGCTTGACTGGTTCTCCGTGGTTTTAGAATGCTCTTCCTTTGAACAAAGAAGCTGAAGGATTCTTGCTTTCCAATCTTTCCTCCCTTTCTCTTCATCTTGTTCCAGCATCATTTTTTTTTTTTTCCTTTTGCTACCAGCTGTTCTCGCATTCATATTCGTGGAAGAACCAAAAGCGTGTCTTTTTCCCCGTCTGCTACTTCTGGTACTGCAAAAAAAATCACGTGTTTCGTGAGGAACTCAGAGATAAAAACAAATAAAGCAGGATCACCCAAACTCTGAAAAGCTATAAAATTATAGATGCTGAGACAGAAACAGAACATACCTACAGCGTAGCTTGCATGGCCGCATCGTGCTGTTGCATCGACTGATTGACTCAGCGACGGAAGAACGCCTCGGCAAAATGTGTCCCCTGCAAAGCTGAGCAAAAGAGCTCTGTCGGTCCTCTTGATTAATTTTTCGTTCCGTCTATTACGAGAAGAAGGCGGCCCTGAGCTAGGCACGGATGGAGCGATCCCCTAGATGTTGGTCTGGTGAGGAAGCCGGATCGTGAATGATTTTTCTTACCTGCGAGTTCTCATTAAGGGTAGTGCGTTCTGTAATTCCTCCATCTCATTTTCACCGTCGTGTAAACAGATGTATTCCCATGGCAACGGGCATTAAGAAACCATTGCGCATCGTGACAACCTCATCAACTTAAAAGAAACACTGGATGCTCGTTTGTCTTTTCTTTTTTTATTTTTATTTTCGCCCTCCATTCGTATACACAACTAACTTTGAAAAAGCCAAAAAAAGGGGGTGACTTAATATAATGGTCCGTCACACATCTATCTTATTTGCTTCCAGCGATTTTGAATCGACTTTAGCCTTCATTGCAAAAAGCTTTTAAAGGAACTGGACTCCTGAAGGGGGTAGAAGCCACAGAGGCAGCGCTCAAATTCGCATAGTTCGCTCCGGAATTATTTTTGGAAGGAAACCGAGATATTTCCAGGCTTTCTAAATTTAATGCACGTTAAGAGCAATCGAAGATCAATTACAGTGCTAAATAAACATCAGGCAGCAGATAAGCCAAGAGACAGAGGAACTAGGGATGGATGAGATAAGAAATGCAATTGGGTTTCTAAAGAACTACAACTAACGGCTGACATGTTTCATTCAGGATGAGTCATGGAACTTTCCATGGAAACGTTCGGCAGCAACGACTCGCCCCTTCGCCAAAGCATTGAGAAAAAAGCATCTAAGGACGAGAAAACAGTGCTTTAAAGTAATCATCTTGCATCCCAGATATCTCCCAAGTTTCATCATCGGCAGGAATGCATTCTGGGAGCTCACTGAGAAAAAAACACTTTTTGAGAGTCACGCCCGGAGAACGGTTCCGTTCTCCGGGCGCCCTAAGGCACGGCCTGCTGGAACACGCCGAGGCGACGCGCTCGAGGACTCTTCTCGAACTCGCCGTTTCCCACTGCAGTTTCTGCCCGCGTGCCCTTGCAGGGGTGCCCTCTCTCTTGGTGATTTTGATGCTTGTGGACATGCAAATTTTCGAGATGCTGCTGAATGTCAGCGCCCTGAGGACTGTTCTGGAAACAAGAATCAACCCTGGGGAGTATATTGAATTTTCGAGACGGCTAAAAAGTCTCTAGCAAAGTTCGACTTCCCCGGCATCATGAGGATTGCCCGAGAAAATCGGGAAACAGGAACCGCAGTTTCGGCAAAGCAAACCGTCGTGTAACTGTCATGGATCAGGCAAACCATTGCGAAAAATTCCAGGTCTTTTATATATGAGCAAGAGAAGGACATCTTTCTATATGAAACGGAGACGCAGATTTTGTTTTTGCCTTGTTGTGAGTTCTTTTACTTTCCTTACACGCATTGCACAGAACGCACCTCAAGATGGAAGTCCGTGGATCGCGATTCGTGCTCTAATGAGTGGTAAAAGCACAGATGAATGAATGCATTAACAAGGAAAGCAAATCGGAATTCGCTGATGGAAAAAAAAAAAACAGATTACTTTTGGAATCAAAAAGGAAGGGGAAAATAAAGCGACTTTGGACTTCATGGGCGAATAAAAAAGCACCATCCAGCGGGGCTTGACGAAAACCACACTTAACCACCGTACAAATGAGAGAAGGTCTAAAACGCGGAAGAAATGGAAAGCCAAGCTTGCATCCTTTCGGTGGACCGGCAAACGTGGCTGGAATTCCAACAGTCGTGGTATCATCCGGTGGACCGATTTACAGAACGTTTCCCCTGGAAAGGAAGAAACCTCGTGTTGCACTTAGCGACGGAACGCGTGAGAACTGTGTCCTGATCACCGCTTCCCTCTTCGTTTTGCCCCATCGTCGGAAGGACTTTCCCACCAAGAGTCCTTCCTTCCGAAACATGCAAAAACCAAGGTCGTGTCAAGCGGCACTGGTGAACCTACCCAATTCAGTTGACGAAACATTCTTCTGACTTCGGGAAGACACCGTTCGCAAGCTGTTTTGGAACCTGATGATGATGATTTATCAGCACAGGCGAGCAACGATGAGAAATTCGTCACATGGCAAAGAATAATCAAAGCCATCACCAACCACCCTAGAGCCAGGACGCACAAGTTCAGGGAAATCCCACCTGAAACTTCACGCGAAGTGTATAATGACGAAGGTCTCGAACTGTGACTGAAAGATGAAGCGCCTGTGGCAGCTAACTCTTGAGTGCCGCATGAACTAATGAACTGTTGCATCCAGCGCGCGTCGTAGGTCCATGTAATGAAGGAAGCCTTTGGAAGGAAGGATGAAGGAAGGAAGCCTTTGGTATGCGAGTATCAATTACGTGACCCATGCTCAAGTATTTGTAGCAGCAGGTTTCATTCGAGAATTCATGCTAATGGGCTTCTCATCCCCCCAGGCGGGTCGATGCGAACCGATTTGCCTTCGATACGACGGAACACTTCGTTGGTTTCCCTGCTTTTGATTTTCCCTGTTTTCAGGAAATGGCATGTTTTGATGATTCTGGGATACTGCAAGTCGTCCGTCTGACCCGTCTGCAAACGGACAGTCATACGGACCACATTCATCGGGTGAAATTCATAAATAAGGTCTCCGGAATTCGATTGCGTTCGCTTCTGATGAGGAAATGGAGCCAGTGTGGTCCTCCGGGGGGAACAGCTGAAAGCACTCGAATTCGCGAATTCCTCAAAAAGACTGACCCGCGATGAGCTCATGGGATTAAATAGCGGGAAGACGAAGATGACACGTGTATGATCTCACAAGTCCTCAGTCTTGTTGAGCTAGTCCAGTTCGTAATTCGCGGCGGCTAGGATTGTCCTAAGGCGAAGCAAACACAGCTCCCCATCTTTCGATGCCCAGCTAAAAACTTTTCTGCAAACTCCAAGTTTGCCGATCTGTTTCCCGGTTGACCGCTGAGCACTTGGTGGCAGGCAGCTGAAAGTCGCAAGATGTCACGATTTCGAGGATTGTAAAACCCTGATCGTAATTAAGATTACAGCTCCATGATCTCCTGGGATGATAATTACATCACTCCGGAATCTAAAATGATCCACAGATGTGTGCGACTTCTCTTAGCGAAAATTGCTTTTTTTTGTTTGTTTGTTTTTTTCTCTCTCTCTCCCAGAGGCATACATAATGTGAAAGCAGCTTTTCTGCCAGTTTTTGGAAGGTGAGGATCAATGCTCTTTGCTGTTTGCTAGGGAGATTTGTTGAACCGATTTAATTCCACATGGCCTTAGTACAAGATTCTTCTTGCATGGCTACTTGCCATGTTGATCCTTTTGACTTCCAAAAGTACCAACTCTGGGGCTTTGGGAAACTGATTCTGCATCAATACTTTAGAAAGGTACTGAGAATGCAATGACAGTCGTTTCTTCTGATGTCTGTACCGATTTTGTCTTGGAAAGTCTCAGAATAAAAGTTTTTTCCTCCTTGCTTTAAAATTTTGTTGACTTTCAAATTTTTTTTTTTTGGTCTTATTGGTCTTTTTAGGAATGGGGTTTCTTGCGTCACCATAGTACCCGAACAACACTATTCCTGAACCCTGTCCTAGATCTGAACGTGCATGTCGAATGCTCAGAAACCATGCATTACCTCACGAAAATCTCTAACTGGGGCTTTTTGTTCTTGCTCTTTGTTGCATCAAAGACACAGTACCATGTATCTACCATGGGATCTTCAGTCAAGGAACAGAGAACCTTCCCTTTCGAGTAGAGTGACTAAAAGTACCATTAGCTAGTCACTCTACTCGTGGTAGAAGGCTCAATGATAGGGAAGCCAATTAAAAGAATACGTAAACATATGAAACATGTATGGTATTATATTTGTACGCTCTCACTGCATTTGTTCTACATGGATATGCTGGATTCTGGAAGCACACAATGATGTAACGAAAAATTGACGGCACTCGAAAGAGGAAGATTACCTCAGGCTTCTTTCTCACTCGGAATCGGGACGTCCTTGAGAAGAAACTCTTGGAAACAGTTCCCCTACATCGACGCCTCTCACAGTTCACCATCGTGGGTTGAGGAGCAGCTTGCCGCTACTTTCGAGTTAACTGGTGCATTCGTTCATCTTTGAGGCTTTTCTCAATGGAATTTCCCCCTCATCTGGATGTCACGACACTTTTCGGATTTTCTTTCCTCTCTCTCTCTCTCTCTCTCTCTTCTTTACGAGAGCTGTTCTGTTCCTGAAACTTGCCCGATATCTCGGAAATCACGTTCAGCATGGAATAATCTCTTTCGTTTCCTAGGAAAATCTCCTGCGATTTATGGCTACGGACTTACCATCTGGATAAGGGGAATTCGCGTCTTCTGTCTTCATTAGTAATCAATTTTCTATAACGTATCCCTTCCATTATCAGTAACTAATGAAAGAAGTAAAATACTGGGGAAAGAGAACGCAAAACGCTGCTTCCATGAGGTCTCGAGGCTCCGCCACAGCTTCCTCGCTGGCAGAGAGAAGCAGATTAATTGATCGACTGATTGAGCCTGGCACCCACCGGTGAGCACACTCGCTGCTGCGTCCGTGGTCACTTCGGAGTTTACCAACGCTCGAAGCCATTCCTGTGGACCGCCGAACCGTTTCCGTCACGCGTGCAGCTCTGGTCAGGATGAGTGCGCAAGCTTCAAGTATCAACAGGAACCAAGCATGCCGGAGCGTGCATTCAATTCAGCAGTGCACCCAATCGCTTCTCGGAGAGAAAAGAAGAAGGGGCATTTAATTGGTTATTCAGCTTCTTCCAAAGCATCCGATAGCCTTACGTTGTTATCGATTCTGTATGAAACCGCAGCAGTCGTTCTCCCTGCGGAAGAATGATGCTGAGATTCCGTTTCCAAGATCCCTTCGAGAGAGGCTGCTGCATTCCAGCTCGAATCGTCCGGGGGAACTCTTGGGACAGAGAACAGGTAGTGGGGTCGGGGAAGATGGCCAACCGCCGGGATCATCGGATGAGCTGCGAGACATCCGCCTGAATCTTCATTCTTCATCTCGGCTAAGCGTGATGGATTTCCCTTCAGCTCTCGTGGCATCAGGAAGCCAAAGGAGGCGAAAAGTGAATACTCACTATTGATCCCATAGATAAGCCGCTGCCCAATCAAAGCACCGCGGGCCATTGAGACCGACTTTCAGAGATCGCCGTAGGTGTATTCCACGGGATGGGGAGGGGGAAGTTGCGCTCTTCCGCGAAGTCACCGGTCTCGTCGCATCGCTGCCGCATCCCACCGGAGGCAGACGAAATTCTAGGAAGCTGGAAACACGTGATTATTCGCGATCCGCGTGTTCTTGGCTGTCGCTTCGGGGAGGTGCGAGGAAGCGAACGATGGCTGGAACGCGACAGGTGCTTCGGTGGCCCGGAGGAGAACGTGGTGCTTCTTCTGCAGGAGCAACTCTCGAATGCCCGTTTCACGGAGAAGAAGGAGGAGTTGTAACCTCCCGGATTCACGGTTCAGGTGGGTAAGATGCCGGGATCAGGAAATGTCACTGCCATTGGAGCTTCGGAACTGGCGAACGGACGAAGGAGATCCCCAACCGTCTCATTCGGATCGCCTCCGCAGCATCGCGCATGCAGGGCGTTGCCTCCTAGCGATCCCACATCCATTTGGCAATGCGCTGGCGATCCACAATCTCCAGTTTTACCCTCCACTCGCCACCCCCATTCCTTTCTATCGAACTGGCATCCGATGCTTTCTAGCGACTCCATTCGCGGCGCCCGTGGTAGCTTCACGCACTCGAAGAGAGGGAGGAGGGAAGCCACCGCGGCGCGACTCCTGGTGGTGGCGCACGCCGGGCTGACTCCGCCGTCCGCAGACGGACGCGGCTCTCTTCCGAAAGGATCTCAGAACACTTCGAAAGCCAGCCGCCCAGCGATTGGGGTTCCAAGTCCCTGAGGCGACATCCACCCAAAACAGCTGTCATTTTGAAAGAGTCATGCTCCAGATACACGCGCCAAAGCTTCCAAAAATCATTGTTATCTTAACGCACTGCGGAAAGGCTAACCCTTCCCATCATGGGAAACGCGCTTTATGACATTTTCTGATTCCGCGTACAGGGAATGGGAGTAGAAAAACAGGTGAACCTGGTGCCGCCATAGGATCTGGCACTCCTCCATGGAGACGGGAAAGGCCGAGGATGGGAGAGGAGATGCGGAAAGGGAGTGCGGAAGCTGAGGGAACAAGAGAGGAAGTAGGACGGGAAGGAAGGAAGTTCGGCGATCAACGGCAGTTCTGGAACTACGCCGAAGTTGGTCTGATGCAGGAGAAATCAGAAGAGGACCGGGCCACTGAGTGGTCGGGCGGGAGGCTCTAGCACTGCCCGAGGCCTCCCCCCGCACTCGCACATGCAGCTCCACCCGTCGCCGCGTTCGCAGTGGGAGCTAAGCCCACTTCGCCCGAATCTGCTCCTGGGATTTCCTGGAATGCGACCCGCTGGAATCGCTTCCCGCCGGAGGCGGGAAAAGCCCGCTCACGTGATGGAAAACACGGGAAAACGTCCTACACAGCTGGCCACCTCCACCAGCGCGTTCGCAGCGAAGTGTGCCTTGCCCCCAGAGGGACGCTCTTGTGAGCCTCGAGGATGAGGAAACGGCGTTTGAAGGCGGGGATCGCAACAGGGGGGAGTGCTGCTCTCTGCGAGATCTATTCCTCATCCGCACACATCCACTCCAAGCCTCTAACAGGCATCCTGTTGCCACGAACTCAGAGGCATTGCAGGAGAGAAGGCAGCGCACCTCACGGCGCGTCGATTTCCCTGAGGCACGCGGATGACTCTTTTGAGCAAGCGACTCGGCGTGACCCGGGCCTTGGAACAATCCGCGACGGTATCCTCCGAGGTGAGTCGAGTCCTTGCAGCGGTTCGGATTCTTCCAGGAAGAACTGCGCGTGTAGCCCCCGAACTGATCCCCGCTCAGATTCTCTGGGAGCAACCGAGACAGAAGCTGAGTTCCGTCAAACGCACGTCCGCCTCTCCCGATCGCTCTTTCCATCAGTGCGTCTCTCCTGGGGATCATCGCGGCGGGACGCGCTGCTGTTTTGATGCCGCTTGCAGTTTCGGGGTCGAACGCTGACACGTTTCCTTTGTGATTTGTTTGTTTGTTTGTTTGTTTTTTGCCCCGAGGCTGCGTAGATAAGCGCTATCTGGGAGGCGGAGATACGGACGGCTGGGGGAGGGCAGCGCCATCTCCAGCCCGCCGCCTCCTCCCCGCACTCGTCTTCCTCCCGGCTCCCCTGGCGAGCGACGGCGCTGCGGCAGGACGAACGCATCCTGGCGCGCGCGCGCGCGAGGGAGAGGACGCTGCCGCCGCCGAGCTACCGGTGCCGCGCCACCACCGCCGGATCAGCCGGAAAGGAGGATGCGCGCGCGCCTCTTCCGCCCGCTCTCCCACCGCAGACGGTCGGGAAGGCTCTCCCCGGATTCGCGGAACGCAAACACGCGGTCCCCCTTCGCCTCCGTGCAGGCTGATTTATCCCTCGGATTACCCGGCGCGGGGCGGGCTGTTTCATAAATCTGGCTGCATCCCGGCGATCGGATTTTTCTCTCTTAGGGGGCAGGGCGGGCGAAGGGACTCCCGGAGCAGAAATAATTAGGGAGGGGGGGCATTATTGGAGGCGCGTGATAAATTCTGGGGACCCGTCAGGGGCGACCTCCTCACCTGAGACGTGGCCCGGAGTGAGAGGCGGCGTGGGCGCGACTGACAGAGGGGGATAGGAGGTGCCGCCGTGGCGACCGACGCGGGAGCCGCTGGCTCGCGCGTTATTCGCGTCCACTGTCACCTGCACCCCCCGGAGCGCGCGCGCATGATATACGGAAGCGGAGGGGGAAGGTGGAGCAGGCTGCAGGCGGCTCGCGTAGGGCTCCGCACGCGCATAAATCCGCTTGTGGAGGGAGACCGGCGCAGCCTCCTTGGGCGCGCTGCCGGTGCGCGCGGCGTGGAGGCGTCCTATTAAAAGAACGGAGCGCCCATAATTCAACGGCAACGAGGAAGAAACGTCCGAGGACGAGCGTGGTGGGGGGAAAAAAGGGGAGGAGGGAGCGCAGAGACCGTGCCGGGTCCCCCCCGCGCCGTCGCTTGCGCACCCTCCTCCTCCGCCCAAAAGGAAAACGGAGCAGATCTCCTTTGCTCCCGGTTCGAGTTTGGAGCATCATCCTTAATCCGTGATTTACACATCCCAGATGCATCAGGATGATAAGTAACAGCTCCCCATGGGTGCGGATTTGGCTGGCAATCGCAAGCAACCTTTCCTCCGTCAGAAGGAACAATGTATTTCGGGAACGGCGGAGCTTGGGAGGATCGAAGACGTCAAAACAGGGCATCTCCTCGGCACGGAGGGATTAACGGCCCCGCGAACGAGTCTCGTGTCTGGAGAGAGGGCAGCCAGGTAATCCCGTTCGCGTCACGATGCTCCGCCGGTGAAGTCCGCTGCGGCTGCTGGCTTCCATCAAGCTTCCCTTTTTTGTCCCTCCTCCTCTCTCCGTCCTCTTTGTCATCTCATTCTCACCTCACCATCCTCTTCTTCCTTTCATCCTCGTCGACTCGTCCTCTTTTTCGCCTAATTCTCTTCTTCATCCCCTCATCCTCCTCTTGCCATTCGCTTCTTCTACTCATCCTCGTCTACTCATCTTCCTTTTCACTTCATCCTCTTCATCTCCCATCCGCCTCTCGCCATCTTCTTTTCTTCATCCTGGTCGACTTGTCCTCATCTCGCCATTTTCTTCTCCTAGTCCTCACCGATTCATTCTCTTTTTCTCTTTATCCTCTTCTTCCCACCATTCTCTCTCTGCTTGTCATCATTCTCATCGACCCATCCTTTTCTTGTCATCATCTCTTTATCCTCGTTGGCTTAACCTGTACTTCTCACCTTCATTTTCATTCTTTTACTTTCAGCGTCAGCAGAGCCGCATCCGGAAAGAAGCGGGGAAGCAAGGGGAAAGGGGGGGGGGAGTCAGCAGGTGGTCGTCCCCACGCGGGAGAGGAAGCCGGTTCGTTTCCTCAGCCGCCCTGCAGACATGTTGTCTCTTCCTCCAACCGCGCTCCCACCGCGAGGCGCGGAGAGCGACGTTTTTGTCTCCAGGAGCGTCGCAGGAGGGGACGCGCCGCCCTGTCGCCCTGCCTCTCGAACTTCCTGGCGCCGATGTCCCGTCTGGGCGCCAGGAAGCTCACTCGAGACGTGCGGACGCTTCGGGGCGTCGGTCCCCTTGTGAGAGGCGTCCGACCTTCAGCGCTCTTCTTCTGCCGGGCAGGTGAGTGCCTCGGCCGGAGGGCCCACCCCCTCGGACTTCAGCCCCAGTGGCATGTCCCAGTATAAGGGAGAGGAAGTCTCACCGGAGGGTCGAAGGAGAGGGGGAGCGCGTGGGAGAGTGGGAACGGGCAGACGAAGGACCCACATCCTGGCTGTGCGTGCGGCTCCTCCCCGGGTCTTCGCACCTCCTCCGGCTGCCGAGGGATGTCTACTGTTCCCTCTCCCCCCTCGGTTCCCCGGAAACCGCGAACCGCAGCTCGGGGCGCACATTCTCCCCTCCTCCACCCTTCCCTTCCCAGGCGCATTCCCTCTCATGGCTTGGCACCGAGGCAGGGGACGCGCGGCCTCCTAGGCGGCTGCCGCCGTCCTACGCGCCTCGAGGAGTGCAATCAACCTCCCAACGGGCTGCTTGAGGAGCGCGGGGGCTCCCCGGGGTGGCCGTAGGAGTCGCGAGAGAAGACCAGCTTTCTCGCCAGAGTCCCGGGGAGCACTTCCCGTCCCTAGCGTGACGCCCTCTCCGAGAGGGACTGCCAAACGGCCGTCCGCCGCAGCCGGAAGGAAGCGACTGCGCTCACCCCACCCCCATCCCTGCACCCTCGGTCTCGTATCGACTCCTCGACGACTTTTTGGCAGGATCGCTTTGGTAAGCACCTGCAGGAGGGTGCTGACCACCAGGACTTCGGTCGCCAATGACACTGCCGACTGGGGCGGAGAGTCCAGGAAGGTCAGGGGATGAGTAGGAAGGAAGGGGAGCCAGCGTGGTTTGCGAGCATGACCCTCTCCCCCTTCCCTGTCCCTCTCCTTCCTCCCTCTTCACTGCCGGAGGGCCGCGCTCCTTGCGCCCACTGAAGGGGGGAAGCACCCTGCGTACGGAGGGGTGGAGGCTGCAGGGCTACGCCCATGTTCTCCCGCCCTTTCCTTCGCATCGACAGTCGGTTTCCACGGAAATGGCTGCAGTCGTTCCCCAGGCGCCGATCATTTGTCCAGGAGGGCTCCACGCGCGACCCAAGCAGACGGGTTGCGCACAGAGCCAGAATGGAGAACCCGCGGTTCTCGTCTTCCTCCTTACCGATGCCGTCAGGGATGCACTAACCCCCCCACCCCCTATCTCCCGAGAGACACCTCCCGTTCCGACGATCTCCTGCCGGCCCTTGGAGGTTGTCAGGAGGCGTCCAGATTCGGATGGGGGGCGAGGGAGCGGGATGCGCGGGACAGGGACCCCCTTCGCACGATGGACGGGAGCCTGCAGATCGCGTGCGCCCTCAGGCATTGGGGCACCGTCCCCCGCCCCTCCTTCCGCGAGCCTGCTTGAGGCTTCCCGCCATGGTCCGGGAGCGCATCTCGCAGGAAGTCACAGGCGGAAGGGAACGTCATCCTTTCATCTCTACCCTCCTTCCCTCCGCGGGGGCAGCTTCGCTACCCCAGAATCCCTGCATTCTCCCTCGGCGACCTGCAGATCGGCCGAGCCTCCCGGAGGACGCCGGGCGTCTCCCGACGTCTGAGGACACAAACCACCCGGCCACTTCCCTCCCTTCCTGTCGCTGTCCGACGCAGGGTCCCCGAGAACGGGATTCCTCGCCTCGATGCCGACTATCCCACCCTCCCGTTTACTACCCCCACTCCCCCTTCGCATTGCAGATCCGTGCACGCCATCTTCCTCTTTACGAGGATTTCGTTGTTAGATCGTCGGAGATCTGGGATGGGAGGATCATCGCCCGAGGCGGCGAGTCGGTCGCGGGACAGTTTCCCCTCCCCCCCTTCAATACAGCGCTGCAAAATGACCTTCCCCTGCCTCCCCTTTTGGTCGCCACCTCCGTCCTCCCTTGAGACGCGCACGCCCCAGCTTCCGCATCCGCCCAACGCCATCGATCACGCCATCCCGTTATCTTTCCTAGGTTCGCATCCATCTTTTCGCTCTCCCCTGGTCGCGACAGACGGAAGCCAAAAGGTTGCTAGGAGGCACCTCGGGAAGGAAAAGAGAGAGAAAAGAGGGAAAAGGGGGAGGGAGCGAAAGAGGCCACAGCAGCAAGACGGAAACCCCGGGAGACGCTTACCATCGGCAGCGGTGGGGGACGGAAATGCACTGGAGGTGACGGGCGGGAGATGGACGAGAGGAGCAGCAGCAGCAGCAGAAGCTGCTCCGGGTTCCACCGCGAGAGCACCCGGCTGCGCCACGCCCCCTCGTGGCTCCCTCGCTGCCATCTTCCGGGACCCACGAAGATTCGAGAGCCACCAGGGGGCGCGCGCGAGAGTCGACAGCGGAGGCGCCGTGCAGGAACAGGCGTCTCCTGCGACGACGACAGAGGTGAGTGCCCGGCGCCGACGCACGCGCAACGACGTCACCCCTTGGAACGGAGGTCCCAGTCTTCAGTCTCCGGGCAGATTTGGTGACAGGCTGCCTAAGTATACGGGACTGGGATGGCTCTCTGCGAACGCCCCTCATCCGGGATGGAGGAGTAGCTTAGCCACCCGCGTCCCTCTCCTCCCCTTCGGCGCTTCATCTCCGACGTAGAAGAGCGCCGAGGTCTCCTTGTGACCATCCGAGCGTCGTTGGCAGCTGCCTAGGAAACCCCTCGAAGCCGGAAAATCAGGCTCCCAAAGGAGGATCTGGCTGCAGCATCCTTGGATCGAGGAAAGGTCAGCGAGCGGGTTTCATGCCGGCAGCTTCCCTCCCCTCCCGTCGCACCCTGCTGGGATGGAGCCCTCAGAGGTCGGAAGAGGTGTCTTTCCTCCTCTCTCCAATCAAGATGATGGCAGGAGAAAAGGAGTCCGCGTTCCTGTCGTCGATCCTCCCCTTTTTTTTTTTTTTCCGATCCTTTTTTTTTGTGAGTCCTCCCGACCCCGAAAAGCGCGGGAGGGACGGAGGAACTCTACTAGACGGGGCGCGGACCGGTGTCCAGGACGACGAAGGGGACGACTCGCAATTATCCGCGGGTGCGGTCCCGCCCGTGGGATCCCTGCGTCCCTCCCGTCGCTGTTCCCGGACGAAAATGAGGCGCCTTCGCTCCGCCTCCCCCTTCCCCTTTCTCCGAACTTTCGCGCCCTCTGACGCGCCCTCCGAGAGGCCTGAGGGAATGCGAGGAACGCGCTGACAGCCGCACGCTGTTTACATGGCAGAGGCAGAAAGGGGCCGGCAGCGAAGTTTTGGTCAAGGAGGGACGGAAGGGGGAGCTCAGCAGCAGAGCGCTCTTGGGGGCCCTCGGCGAGCCTTCCCACACGCGGGACAAGGTGCGGGAGACTGCTTCCCTACCCGCGGGGAACCCGCTCCAGATTGCAAGCCATGAAAGGTCACAGTGGATTTCCCAAGCTCCAGGCAGCGCTTGTTTCCGAGGATGAAGGGTGTAGGAAGAAGAAGGGATGAGGAGGAGCAGGAGAAAGAAGAGTGGATAAGAAAGAAGGAAGAAGAGGAGGAGGAAGAAGAAGGTAGGAGAAGGAGGAATGGAGGAAGAAGAAGAAGGGACAAGGAGAAAGAAGAGAGGAAGAGGAGCAGATCTCCATCTAAAGCTGGAGTGCTCAGCACAGAGACGCTTCTTGACGTTCTGGAGGCCCGGTTACCCCGGAGCTCACTTCCAAGTGACGAGTGCGACAGAGCCGGGGTCTTCCGCAGCGAGGGAGGGCATCGCCTTCCGGTACGAGGGGAGCGTTCAGGAAGGGAGGAGTTGCAGATTCCTTAAGGGAGCAGCGGGCTTCCGGAGGATGGATCTCTCGGCGGAATGGAAAAACAAGCTGCTCAGCATCTACATCCCTCGATTTATCTGCAGCTCGCAACTGTCAGTGCGAATTCGTCCAACTGACAACCAGGAAGCGCATCTCTTCGGCTCGAGGAGCCGCGGATGATCCAGTAGCCACTAATTTTTATCCGAAACTTCGCTCTCTTCATCTCCGTTCTGTCCCCGTGAGGATCCGGAAAGACAGCAAACTTATCTTCTCTCTCTCTCTTTGTCAGCTGTCCAACCATCCAGAGCAATTTTTTTTTTCCTGCCCGGGTCCTCCTTGGCATCTTTTTTTCCTCCCCTCTCTCTTCGGCGAGGAGATTAAAAGGAAGGAAGAAGAAAAAAAAGGCATCCCCCAAATGGAAATTCTTTCTTGGATCTTCTTCGCTCGGTGCGGAACTTTGCACAACCCGGCGGCATGCGGATGGGCTCTCCCATCCCGTCAGCTGCAGAAGCAGCCGTCACTCTTTCGGCTTCCCGTCGCTCAGCCCCCTGGCTTGGCGGTCAGCCCGGGAAAAACGCAACGATCGACCCAGACCATCCGCCGCTAAACAGGAAGCGTCTCCGGCAGCACGGGGCACACCAGCCAGGGGAGAAGGATGGGGGTAAAAGAAAGACGAGATCAGCATACGCAGCAGCAGCCCCGAGATCCTATCTTGCGAGGGCGCTGCTCGCCTTCCCGGAAGACAAGACGCCTGCTCTTGGAGCCCCGGTTTCTTGCAGGCTCACGACTACCTCCCCACCCGACTGAAAGTCCTCGAAGGCCTCTCTGCGGGGGGCAGCGTCCTCCCTTCTTGTCGAAACCAAACGCAAATAAACCACACGTTGCTCTTGGAGACAGACTCGCGAGAATGTTTATTTTCATTCCCAGGAAATGATCCTTCTTTTTTTTTTTCCTTCTACCTAACTGTGTACAGATGAAATCATCCGGGGCTTCCAGGAGAAAACGAACGACTCCCCCGGATGGATCCCGGATTACGGAGGAAGAGCTTCTGCGCCTCCTCAGTCGACACGGAGGTGGAGCACGGTTTACACTTCAAAGATACTCAAAGGATGTGTCGGGTGCCGAGGAACGCACAACGGCAAGGTGTGTTTTCCCGCTCAAGTTCAAAGGGAAAATCCCCGTTGCCATGGACGTGTTCGTACATCAAACACACTTTGATTGATGTGCGGCAGAGGTGTTCCTTTGCTTCGGAAGGATGAAAAAGATGTTACCGTTGATTTACAGCGCCATCCACTGGCTGATTCGCCTGCCGAGCCGCAGTGCTCCTCTGAGACTCCCTGGATTGCGCTGGGGGAGGAAAGAATCTGTCCAAAGAGGCAGCTCAGCCTCCAGCGAATCAGCCGGGTCTTATCAAAGGGGGGTCTTCCGGAAAGCGAAATTCAGTGCTGACTATGAGCACCCATCCACTCATGCAAGGATGCCGTGGGCAATTTGTCTTGGGTTTGTTTGTTTCTTTTACCCAGCTTGATCGGCCAGTCTTGCAGATCAAAGGCGTCTCTCCTCAGCGCTAACCGAGGAGGCTGGAGATGCACGGCATGCCCCCGCATCTCAGGCACATGCGGACCACCGATGAACGAGTGTGCCCTCGTAGGCGCGACGCAGCCGGGGGCCCCCCAGGCTGAAAATAGAAGGATTCCGTCGGAGGACTGGAGCAGCCTGGGAACTTAGCAGCCGTGGCCGACCGGCTGGTACCCGCTTCATGGTCACGCACTCCATCTCCCCTCTAGCAATTCCTTTTGTTCTAGAACAAAGGCTCGTTCGACGCGCGAGCATTTCTTCAAGCAGTGGGGACCCCCGTCCGAAGCTGCCCGCTGGTTCTTCAGATTGCGGAATCGAAATGCCACCTCCGTGGACAGGGTCGCCTCGAACTGGTGGCGAACTACAGACAGGAGCTGCCTATCGGATCCCGGGAGCACTTTCATGCACGGTTGGAAAATGGGTTCCTGGATGAGCGACCCCTCAGGGGAAGTGCTCGCTCCCGAAGTCGCGTTTCATGCGTGAGTCGGCGAGGATCGATGTCTGGTCAGGACTGCAGCAGCATCGCGTTCCCGCGACCGACACCGGCCAGCCACCGTGGCAGATTGGTCACGGTTCCTGAGCCGGACCCGCGTCACCAGAACGACTCCAGGAGGGGGAAAGTCCATCAGATCGTGTGTTAGATGAGGCAGCGGTGGCGACGAACGCTTGCGGATTTCCTGTGTTACAGGGAGCACGCAGGCGCGCGGTAGGAGGCACACTGAGGTTCGCCCCGGGCTCAGCCAGCCGTGGCGCCTGAGCCCGGGCTGACGCGTTTTTCCTGAGCACCAACGCTGGCGGAGGTGATACAGGATCCCGGAGGATCCACCCGTGTTTGTGCCACACTGCCATTGCGCCCCCCGTGCCCTGCGAGGAAGGCATGACGATTCACGGCAGGTCCTTCGTGACGTTGCGGGAAGGGCGGAAACCCCCGCATACGCGGGCGCGGCGGCTGTTGCAGCTCTGTACAAGACGCTGAAAGCTTCACCAGCATGAAGTCCACCCTCCGCGGCTTCCCTTTCACCCGACTTGACCTTGCCCCTGAAGACCAGTCACGAGTCATGCCCTTCTCTGCGCCGGGGTCACCCGTATCACCTACGAATCTACCTTGTGGCAGTCCTGCAAGCGATGCCGATTGACTGGAACTCTCCATCGCCCGCAGCTGCTCACGGATGTGGCTTCCCGGTTTGCAAAAGTGCGATCCTAGGAAAAAAAAAGAAGCCTTTCCTCTCCCAAGAAAAGAGCCGAAGGACCCACCGAGGCGGTTCTTCCTTGCTTCCCCACTCAGCAGCGGTTGCCATAGTGAGCTCCCTGCGCGGAATGCCTCAGTCAGAACTGTAACCGGTAGAATTCTTTCTCTGCTTCGAGGACCGGCGAGATGGGACTGACCTCGAGCCTCTGGTGGGAATTTTTTTTCCCCCCCCGCTGCTCTCCAAATTCGGGACACGAAGTGACGGGAGCCAGTGACGCCCTTTCCCAATAGGTTTTGTTTACTTAATTATTTTGCCCCTCTCTCCCCACTGGACTTTGCATCGGAGGACAGATTTCTTTTCCCTGATCTCTGGGTGTTTGCTCTCACTAATAGGCGACCCCAGTGCAGCCGGATGACGAAGGGAATCCCCTCACAAGCCACATCCAAGCTCTCCCGTTCTTTGGCCGTGACGGCTCGGTACGCAGAGGCACCTCAACGGAAAGTTGGGTGCGAACGGGTTTTTCTCGATCCCTGACTCTTGGAACGCGAATTAAACCATTTTCTCTCTCTCTCTCTGCTGACGACGCATCGGGTACTGCAGCAGCATGCTCCGAATCCCAACAGGAGTTTGGCTGATATCCTTTTCCGAATGATAATTCATGTTCCCACTCACTTATCCTTTGTGTCTTCCTCCTCCCTTTACTTCAACCGAAAGGAGCTTTTGCGACTCCCGTATCGCAGACGACGCGCTGAATTCCGAATCATCATCTCCGTTCCAAAGGTTTTCATTTTTCTTGGATGATTTGATTTCTAAGACTCGTCGCAGAGACAAGGCAACGAGGAACTTATCAGATTGACATCACGAGGAGCCATATCTCCAAACAAATAGGCTCTTCAAGTAGTTTCTAACTACTTTCGTCCGGAAATTATTCATCTTATCGGAAGCTGCATTTATCTTATCTTCGTGTTCAGCAGCACTGAAGCACATCTTGTCCATCCCTGCAAACGTGTTGGATTCAAGACGGGAGCTTGTGAAACGAATCGGACACACGAGGCCTTATGTTGGGAAAATCATTTAAACGTAACGATATTTTTTTCCCCCTGCATTTTGGAGGAAAGAGGCAGAATTGTGGGAATCATCCCGATCTGCTTCCATATTGCAAAGTAGGAAAAGGGAGGGTTGTTGTTGTTGCTGTTGTTTTTGAGCTCAAAAGGATTCCGTACAAATCTGCTTGCTTTGTCAGTGGGAGAGAATCGAATGGTTCAAGCACAGAATCCACATCTGAAAATCTTCCGAATCTGCATCCGCAACTGGTCTTTTTCTTGGAAGGACCCCGGTCATCATTTTAGTCTTAGAAGAATTTTGGTTCGAGTACTTCCCCCAGCGATGTCCATGATCCTTTTTGTGTCATTACACAAGCAAGTCCTAACGGGATTTTCTGCAGCCAGCTGTGATGGCGATGTTGCGAGGAAAGAAAAAGCCCCAGAACTTTCATGGAATTCTTCTCATAGCGCAAGATGAGATGTTCATCCTAAATACGTGTTTCGGAACACACCGAGTGTCGCGGAATGATTCCCTATCCCCTGTTTACGTGACGTGCACTCTGAGCTCCTGCTGGACTTAGTCTGTCACACGCCCCTTTCGGAGTCTCCATGCTTAAGGGTGCTGGTCAACCTCGCTCTCTCGCCGCGCCAAAATACGAAGGTTTCATCGAGGAGTTCATAGACGGTGTCCACGAGGAGAGCAATCCTCAACGTATTCCATGCTCCGTGGCTCCTTCGCCGTTCCCCACACCCACGTCGCCGTTAAAGAGATCAGCAACTTTTAGGGTGCTCTGAACCAAGAAAGACAAAGGAACATGGCGCTGGAATTTTCTTTTGCAAAGAACCTAATGGACTCGAGTGTGGGATACAGCAAGAACCGGAGAAATGCGGAAAAAAAACTTCTTCTTCTGAGTCTTCCTGACAAGATCTCGCAGCGCCGCAAGCGGTCAGACGGGAGCTCCTCAGAACGAACTTCTTGAAAGAGACTTTCAGGAGGGAAATCCTATCGGGAAAAAACAGCAGGATTTTCCGAGATGCTTCTCACAGCCGGATCGTGTTTCCCAGTTAACTCGTTGACTCCTGCATCTGTCCGACATTTCTCGAGCTCAGTCATAAGGGGAACCAACGCATGGACGAGTAACCTTGTTGTTTCCCGCTTTCAGCACCTCGGTATCGTTCGCAGTCGGCTGAAGTGGCATCAGCTAAATGGAGCTCCAGATATTCCACGGGAAGAAAAAGGAAAAAAAAGGAAAATAAAAAGGCGAGCACCGTCAACGAAGGACACGATTCTTGTCGTCTCAGTGCTTCACGATCTTGAGTGTCGCCCCCGCGTAAGGACCATGATGACCTTCTCTGTATCGTTTCGATTTCACTGCGTACTGCCGAAGCGTGTACAGCCATCGGACCAATCAGATGAGACAGGCCAGGTCTTGCCCTTTCCTTAGCAAAGAGTGAAGCAAAGCATCCACCTGTCCAAGAAACCCCAAAACTTTATCTCTTTGTCTCCATTGGCGAAAAAAACCCTGTGCGGAGCCACTTCCGACGAGGGACGGCTCCAGCAAGGCGTTCTGAAGCGTGGAACCTTCCTTCATCTACCTCCCTTTACGTGCATTTCATGCACGTTGTCGCAGCAAGCAGGTGGAAAGCGTAGCGAAAAGATCGTTAGGACGAGATGCTCTGCAACTCGTCGGAGCAAACGCTGAAACGAATCGCCTCTTAGTGAGGTCGGAATCGGCGGTTCCATCCCGACGCATCCGGAGGACTGCTGGACTGCCGATGCCGTCGTCTCGTCGCGCGCGCGCGTAGCGCGAGGTCGTGAACTCTGTCTCGTCCCTCGCGCGTTCTTGCGACGCCGTGGAAGCCCTCTCTCTTCCGACTCTTTGTGCTGAATCAAGAGCGGTGCGGATGCTGTTCGCCGCTCTCGTCAAACGCGCGCTGTCGGATGGCTGATCTCTGAAGCCGCCCTGAGCCTGGAAACGTCGAGTCGCCGGAAGTTGGGCAGCCTCCAGACTCTTGTGCCTCAAGTGCTGCTTTCGTTTCGTGGTCCCTCTTTCGATCTCACGACCTTCTGGTCTCGGAAAGGCCGGGTTGCCCCGAGATAGAAAGATGCACTTTCTCCTTCTAAATCAAATTCCGGAACTGAAGACTTTTTTTTTTTTTTTTTCCTGTCGGGTTGAGATGTTGATTTTATTTCCTGCAGCAGCGGCAAGAGCATCGCGCGCGCTCTGTTTTCAAACGTCCCATTTCATTCATCCCATCCGGCTCCGCGTCTAGCTGAGCAGGACCAAATTAGCAGCCTCTCGCTGATATCGAACCCTTCTGTGCCGACGATTGTCATGCACGTCTTCAGAGGTGTTCCCGCGCTCCTTCCAGATGGGACACGCCATTAATTTTAATCACTTCCAGTGATCTACCATTCGTCGCTCCCGTTTGTTTCCAGGAACGCGAACCGTTTCCATGGAACGCACATGTTTCTGGGACGTCCGAATCTCTGCGGTCCTGCTCGTGTGCGCAGTGTAGCAACGGCTTTTTCTAATCGGGCAGAAGGCACTGTTCGTGACGCTGGAAGCCTTTTCCTCCATCCCTCCCTGACCTCGGGGGACGCAGCGTTCTCGATCTCGAACTTCAAAACGAGCGTTCTTGTCAAAGGCGACTTTTAACTCAACTGGCAGCGTAAGAATGCAACGAGGAGGAACTTCCCGGTTTCTTCCTTTCGTTGCCCCTACTCCTGTTTCCGGCGGAAGACCTTCCTCAAGTGCTTATGAAAGGAAACCCACGCCGGCGAAGCCGCACGCCCCTTTCGTTTCAGGCGTTGCCACCGAAACGCCTCTCCGCGCCTCCTATCTTCCACGTGGCTGGTCGTGCACTTGCGCCATCTGGAAGAACACGTCGCAGTTTCCACGCCGCTCGGAGACTTTGGAACTCGCTCTTCCCAGCGAGAACAGAGGTTCCACTCGCTGTTTCGCTTCTCCGAATGGAAGCCTGTTGTTTGCCGAGACGAAGATCCTTTCCTCAGCCCCATCATTCTTTCCTTCCCAATCTCAGAATTCCATCTGACAGCGAGCGGCCTTCCCCTCCCGCGAGCTCGGAGCCGTGAGCTGGGGAGCTCGAAAAAATCTGCGTTTTTCGCAGAAGACGGAGGATGGGAGCGAGGCCCTACCACCAGTACCTCCCCTGCACCTACCCCCCTCCCTTTCCAATCCTCTGGCGAGCCAGCGGATGCAACCGCTAGCACGCACTGCCCTCGGGTTTCCGCCTGATGATCTTCAAGCATAAACATGGAGGGCGCCACACGAGACCGACAATTTACCAGCGCAAGTGGGGAAGCCATTCATCTTGCGAGAACTTGGAGGCGCAGTGGCGAGTTCCCTGCCCGCGCTCAGAGGAAAGGGAAACGAACGGCTCTCAGGTTCTTTCCGGCTGCTGTCGTTGCTCAGGTCAGACCTGGCCAGAAACCGAGACAGGTCTTCGTATTTGTCCCCTTCCCAGGGCTCCGAGAGATGCTTGCTCGGCGACCCTTGCACCGCGAAAGTGACAGACCTCAAATTACCTTTGTTTGGAGTGCTCGATGGCTCTTAGCCATTAGAAGAACCGTCACCTGCACCTGGATCTCTCACTTGGACCGCAGCGCGTTTCCTTCCCCCCCCGCCCACCTCCACACACACACCTTTTCTGCCGTCCTCTTCCGATGGATCTACGAATCGCATCCATCATGCCACTTGTTGCAAACGTCCAACCCATCTGCATTCGCTGTTGCCATGAGCCAAATGTGAAGCGGAACCGTTGGCGTCTCTGATGGAGCTTTCTCAACCTAAGCTCCGAGAGTGTTTGGACATGCAGCAGCCGTGGCATTTCCTTGTGTTTCGCCTGCCCTACTCTTCCCCTTCTCCATCCAGTGCAGTGAAGGGTGGGCGCCTTCCAAAACTCCATAGCCTCCGCTCAACTGCCAGCTGCGTTCGAAACCGCGCCCCGCAGGGCAGCGCCCATTCTTCAGGTGAATGGGGAGCACAATCAAAGGGTCTGGAAGGAACCTCGACTCGTTTCCTCATCTCCCTACCCTCTTCCCTGGGAGCTCATTGGCGCTTCGAGATGAGCAGTGAACGAAGTGCGCCGAGCTCTTGTCTTGCCGGCTTCCGTTCCGAGAGGAAATGCCTTTGCCGACCTGCAGAGTCCCCTCCCTCTTTTTTTCCTTTTTCCTTAGAAAAAAAGAGGGAGGGAACCCAGAGAGGAATCCTCGCCCTAGCTGTCTTTGAAGGGAACCTCTTCCTTATTCTCTCCGAAGAGACCCCCCGAAGGGGGGAAACATTCCTTGTTTCTTCTTTGAAGGGTGCCCGAAAAGGATCCGCTCTTGAATTTCTTCTCCGGAGGGACCCCCCGGAAAAGGACCCGATTCTGCTTTCCTTCTCCGAAGAGAACCCCGAAGGGATGCTTCCCGATTTCCCTGAAGGGTCTCTCTGGGAAGAGAGCAGAGCGCTTCTTGACACTCTGGAGAGACGACCCCGCGAGTAGGACACCAACCAGCTCCATAGTACGTCTCTCTTTTCGCAACCGGAGGGGAACCTTGAAGGACTCCTTGATTCCTGGAAGGACCCCGAAGGGTCGACTTCCAATCCCGGCAAGTCAACAGGAGCATCCGGTTTCTGGCTTGCACCAGTGCAGCATTAGAAAGCGGACAAAGAACCTCCTCCGGATCGCCCTCTGGGGCAAAGGGAGGCCTGAATCCGCCTCCGGAACTCGTGTGCTCTGCGCAGGGACGGTGGCCTAGGCATTCTCCTGACGCTCGAGCGGATGGAGCTGCTGCTCCAGTTTCGGACACTTGACCTCGTGGCAAGTTTCTGGAACACCACCGGGTGCCAACTTGCACATCTCTTCGTCCAGCAAGCCACCGGCAGCGTGTAACTCACGTCCTTCCTTGCAGGTGGACATACTGGCCTGGATCTCTTGCTGTCCCGCGAACAGTAGTGCCTGATTGTAGGGAGCCGTTCGCACGTGGGCATGGATCCAGGGGTCAAGCACGGAACAGGCGCGACGTTTCCTGTAAGCACTCACCAACAACGGCTGCACGCTCCGGGAGATCCTAAAAGATCCCGTGAAGAGTGCATGGGCAAGCAGAACCTCCCTCGCCGCTGTGCTGTCCTCCCTTAGGGAGCATATGGACAGCAGCCTTACGGCTAGATAGGAGGTTCCACCAGTGTCGCACCCGCATTTGTTTTCTCTGTGTGTGGACTTTATGTGGAGAGTGCTACTGGGTATTCCGGAGGAAAACCTGCAGTAGTCCCGGGTGCTAATGAACACCGGCGTCCTCCCCTTGAAGTGTCAGGAGTCAACATTGATCCTGCTGCACTGGGGCCTCCTGTGCTACGCCCGCTGGCATCATTGGACATGGGTGTATGTGGTTCAAACTGCGCAAGGTGCGGGAGCGAGAATCCCTCCTGCACCTCCTAGAGGACTGTGTTGCCCTCCGGCTCCTTTGGGGACGCTTTGCTGCTACCCTTCGAACCCCCGGAGGCAACGCCAGAGACGTTTGAAAGCGCCTCTTCCTGCGCGACGTGCTCACGCCGGCCGCATCAATAGCAACACTCTGTTGCCTACGCGGCGGGACCGTGGCTGCATAGAGCAACGCCAGAGGAGGCCGGAACGACAGGGACGCCATCTAATTTGCTGTCCTCTTCATGAGGACAGCAAATTAGATATAGAGTTCTTCTCGTAGTTATGAGTAGCGTGGCAGGATCAAACGTCCTGCCACAGGCACGTGTGTTTGTTTTTATAAATAAACGCCCCGGAGTGAGCGGGTGTCAACCAGTGCCTCCGCATCCGAATAGGCAACCAGAGCCGTACTGCGAGGAGAAATCGAAACCCACGGTGCACTCCCCATTTCTCGGCGTCGGCTCTTTCCCAGGCAGGATTCGAACCTTCAACTCTTGGTGCCACGCCTCGGAGACCGCGGCCACACGGCCGCCGATCCGAGCAAAAAATGTCCGATGTCCTCTCCTATTGGGGCGAACTGGGGAGTTTTCCGCTCGTCTCTTGGATCTCTCCCTCTCGTCGTCCTGTGGAAGGGTCGCAGGAGTTGCGTGCCAGGGACTGGGCGTAGAAGTGCACGCAGAGCCGGACGCCGGAGTGTGTGCACAGTGCCATTTGTAACCTTGGGTTCTCACCCGGGTGCTCCAAGGCGTTTATTTCATATAGAAAAAACAAACAATCGCAGTCTCTGTGGCTGGGCTGGTGGTCCAACCACGTGCAATTTTTCGGGAGCCTGCGGGGTTACCCGTTTCTCAGACCGGTGAGGTTCTCCATGGGGAAGAAGGGCAATAAAAAAGAAGGAAAAAAGAAATAGAGGAAATAAATAAGTTTGGGGGTTGAGGCAAGGAGTCACGTCCTGCTAGGGGCGGTTCCTCTGCATCCTCTGCAGGATGCCGGCAAGTTCTTGCTGCATGCAGTGCTTCAGGTGGGGCGATCTCATTGCTATCCTCATGAATCGAACGGCTAAGTGCACCCCTGTCGCTATGTCCTCTTCTTGCGTCGCTCCAGGCAGCGATGATCCCATATAGGCAGCAAAGAGCTGCTAGCGAGCTGCGGGCCGAAAGACATCGCGAACGAGGAGGAGTTTCAGAGAGTCCCTAATGTTGCCTCCGGGGGTTCCTAGGGTCGCGGCAAAGTTCCCAGAGGGGCTGGGGATCAACACAATCCACAAGCAGGTGTGGGAGGGATACGCGCTCCCCTCCACATACACACCGTGTCCAGTGATACCGGCGGAAGTTGCACGGGAGGCCCCAGTGCAGCAGCAGTAGCGCTGACTCCTACCATTTTAAGGGAAGAGCGTGCGTGTCCAAAAGCACCGGGGACCACTCCACTCAGGAATGTCCAGTAGCTAGTTCCAGCTCAGTGTGTGACCATGGAGGGGGCAGTCCTGTGTTGCCGTATCCCGGATGGGACCAAAAGCTCCCTCTGCAGCAAACTCAGGAAGGTTTGGGTGGTTGCGATGACCTCTCTCAGATTTCCTCAAGGCCACTCGTGGGATGGGGCTGCCACGAACATATTCGTGTTCATCGAGAACTGCATCTTCGAGGCGCTGGAGGCTGTGGCTGCACGGACGAAGTTTCCCACGAAATTCCTCCGGAAAGGCGCGTCTCCTTTTTCAAGATTTTTTGCTTGTGGGTCTTAGGGAGGTCTTCGAGAAAAGAGTAGAGGAGGTGCGCGTCCCGTGCATGCAGTGCACGCGCGCGGGGACGGAAAAAAAGGAGTACCGCACGCATCAAGGATATATAGCAAGGACAGGAGAGAACGAAAGCGAAAAATCGCGTAAGGCAGGCAGGTCGCGGCCGCGCGAGGTGGAAACAGCTGTAGCGAAGAATCCGAACGAGTTGGGAGCAGAAGGGAAAGCGGCCGAAGTCTTGCGGGGAAGAGGGGGAAAAAAAAGTTTTCGCGGTCTTTCGCGGATCCGATTCCACGCCGATCACAGATTGCCGCTCGCGAGTGTTGCTTTTGTTGGGAGGGAAGTTGATATGCATTTGGGGAACAGGAAACTTCCCCTGCCTGATCGTAATTTATGCCGGCCTTATAGAAAGGCCAACCAGCGCAGGGTGATTTACGGGAGAGCAAGCACAGAAGAGGTTCGCGAAAGCTCTCCTGGAGAAGAGGGGGAGACGCAGATGCGAGGAGCAGGGGAGGTCGGACCAAGGGAACCCGGAGGGGGAGAGGAAGCGAGGCGCTTCGAAGAGATTGGTACGTTTGCGGGTTGCATCCTTCCCTCTCCCCCGCCCCCCCATTCGCTGCGACCTCTTTTTTCCTCCTCTCGGAGAGCCTTACATGAGTCACGGCGAAATTTGCTGCCCGGGCAAGCGCAGCCCTCAGAGCGAATAATCAGCAGCTGGCGAGGGACGACCAAAGAACATCAGCCCAAAAACAAAGAGCGCGGTCGCCGGCAATGGCGGGGAACCGAGGTGCGACGGCGACGGCTCGCACCCAAATGAAAATTCGAATCGCCCTTCCGTGTCACGTGCTGCAATAAAGAGAAGGGCTAATTAAATGGCGGCCAATCAAGTTCCCGGTTGCCTTTTTGATGTCCAGGAAGCTGTGAGAACTTCTGGCATCTGTTCCGCTGCATTCTACCAATGGGTCGCTTGCGTTTCTGGATTCTTTCCTCACAGGTAAGTCGAAGGATCAAGATCCAGAGTCGGAAACTCCTGAATCCGGTTCCGTTCGCGCGGGGGGTTTCCTCCCGTACCTCCCTTCTAGGAAATATGCTGGAAACGTGCTGTCCAGCGCGCTTCCGGAATCTGCTCGCGTTCCTCTTTCGAACCGCTCTCCTCTGAGAGTGCGTTTTCCCCTCTACCGCTCACCGCGCTCGCAGATGCCGAGGACCTCGTCCTGGAAGGGCAACCTTGCTGTGAATCGCCAGATGAAAGGTGAATCACTCCTTTGATCTGCTTGCTGATGTTTCGGAGTGGGAGGCAGGAAGCATTTCCGATGGATACGGTTCTATCCAATCCCATTTCATGTTCCTTTTTGTCCAAATGCACATCTGTCAATGATGTGCGCGTAGTGGGAGAGACAAAAAAAAAAAGGGAAGTTCCGTTCCTCTCATTCCGTGTTACCAGCACCTTTTACCTTCCGCAACCCACGATGATGTCTGTGCAGGAGAGGTGAGAAAGATGGATCTTTGCAAAACACCTAAGGCAACAGCACTGATGCGCGGCTCTGCCCACCTCGAGCCAAAACCGAAACCGGGATGCAGGCAGTCACATCCTTTCATTTCTAGCAATTAGGAGCAGCCGCATCCCGGCTTTATTGATGGCAACTTCGCTCGCTAAAGGGGTGGTAAGTTCCTTCTTTGTGCATGCGTGCTTTTCTCACGTGGTTCTCCCATGAGTACGAGCTCTTCTGTAGATTGAGATGCGTCCTGCGTTCTGGAGATCACGAATAGGTGTTTAAAAGGTGGAATCAAGATGTCTGCTAATAGAGGATTCAGAGAAGCTCCGTGTATCTCACCACATTGGTTGCAGGCTGCAACTCGCAGGGTCTCTTTCTCTCAAATAAATCACTCCATCCAGGGATTTCCTGTGTCATTAGTGAGGCATTCGTTTGGATAACCTTCCGTCTTGTGAAAACACTCGGAATGGCTTCGTTTCTGCTCCTGCTGTTGTTGTTGTTGCTGTCGTTGTTTTTACCAAAGCCTCAACTCTACAACTGTAATTTATGTGTGTCTTATGGTTCATCGGGGCGCTTTATGTGTGTCTCTGTCCATTCCTGTGTCTTAATCATTTGCTGTTCCAATGTTTTCCCTTCTCTTCGTTACGAGCTCGCCGGTTCCCTAACGCCATTTCCTACCATTTCCTGGACCCATGGAATGGGAAGACTTGGAGCGCTTTTGAGCGATGGATGGTGTTGATTCTTTGTAGGAACGAACGATGCACTCGAAGGTATGCAGAGTAGGAGGAAGGGAATCCCTGAATGAAATCTGCTTCACGTCAAATCCGGAAATGGATTGACGCTCCATCTATTATTAGTAAACAGGAAATGGAGGAGCTGATTGGTGTTCTCTGGTGACTGGTGTTGAGAAAGGAGAATACCAAACAGCCAGCCTTGCATATGGAGAGTTGGCGTCTCCCAAGAAAATTTCTGGCCTCCGTGCGAAGAAACTCTTGCTGACTACCTGCAGCTCCGTTGGAGGCCAACGGCTTTTCCAAATTTCACTTCCGCGGGGCGCGCTTTCGCGGCACCGCCTCAAGGGAAGATGGGAAGATTTCCGAACGGGAAAGAAGAGCCTGCCATCCGTGAGAAGTCTGTAACTACGAGAAGACATTCCTAGCACCAATCATCAGAGGACACCGATCACCCTCGCCACTCCCCATTCACTAATAATAGATGGAGCGTCAATCCATTTCCGGATTTGACGTGAAGCAGATTTCATTCAGGGATTCCCTTCCTCCTACTCTGCATACCTTCGAGTGCATCGTTCGTTCCTACAAAGAATCAACACCATCCATCGCTCAAAAGCGCTCTAAAGCTTCCCGTTCGCGGATCCAGGAAATGGCAGGCATCACCATTTTTTACCTTTAATGCATCAACCCCCTGAAACAACTGCATACATATCGGACATGCAAAAAAGCGCCTTATTCATGGCCGTGTTGCCATGGGTTTCAGCATCCTTGCGCGTCGTTCTGCTTCCGTGGCGGAACGGCGAACGATTCTCGTCGGTGGACCACTGCGCGCAGTCAGCTTCCTCCGTGTAAGAGGCAGCTGGAACGCCCGTGTAATCGAACGGGCGCCCCGCTTGGAGCTGCTGCAAGAAATGCATCTCGCGACCCGCGCAAGAGTTCCGCAGCCTCTCGTCGCGCGAGATATTTGAGCGGTTCGTCGCAACAGTCCATCTTGCGGGCGACGCGGATTCTGCTGAAACCACACCATCTCCATGGATCCTTGCGAAGGCTCGGGAAACCGCCGTGGGGACAGGTGTGGAAAGGTGGTGCTGGAGAGAAATTCCTCCCGCGAAGAGCCTTCTAGCCTCTTCTCAGCGCGCGCGCGATCCCCCTCACTCCTCCCTTGAAAAAAAAACGTTCCCGTTCCATCCAGCCAGGCGACGCCGACCCAGGTCGAGCAACGCGTCGGGTCTGCGCGCGCGACGGGCCCCACTAAAATAAACAGGAGAACCCTTTCCCTCCTCCCCTCCCGCAAACAGCATACACAGAGCGCTACTCTCCACTCCCCTTCTCCTCCGGCGATGAGAAACGTCCCAGCATGCGAGGCCCACACATCTCTAAAAAAAATAATCAGAAAATGCGTTCTCGCCCGAAAACAGACAAAGTCGCGAGCTTGCAGAACTTGGCGATCTGCACCCGGCAAGGAAGGATAAGGGTGAGGGGAGGAAAAAGCAGGAAGCACGTGTTTCCTTCCCTGTTTGGAGAACACTTTTCCCTTTCCTGAGAACTCGCATTTTTTGTGTGTGTCACATGGCATTCCTACTCACTTGGAATTCATCTAAATGGCGCCCTCCACCTTCATCCATTCACTTTTTGCAGAGGCACTTCTGCTTGCGGTTGCAAGAGAGCACGAACCGTTCGAGACCTTAGTTTCGTCGAAGCAGCTGGACCGTTTCCCACTGGTCCAGACGATTGGACGCGAACGTCGACACACGCACACGCACACACACGCAAAAGGGAACAAAAAAATCGCCGTCCAAGGCTCCCATTCATTAAGAAATGGCTGAGACCTTCCTGGCCTTTTGGGTCCAGGAAAATCTCGCCAAGAAGAAGACTCTGGAGGATTTCCGACCCTCACCGTCGTCCCGCGTGCCTTCCCCCTGCCGGCGTGCTGCGGAGCGGGAACGATGGTGCATGTAATCGGACGCACGCCCCAAACGCCCGTATCCCTTTGCACTCAGCGTATGTCTTCCGTTTCCCTTTGTTTCCTTGTCGCTCCCGTAGCATGTGAAACAACCCCGAGCCCGTCGTTTGGGGTCGCCCTTTGTGTTCTCGCAGAGAGTTTCGATCACCGCCGCCAGGTGGTGTCGCAGAACCGAGGGCGTGAAAGTAGCCAGCCAGTCGTCTGGAGCTCTCGGCGCTCTGCTGCTGCTGCGTGGTTGTTCTTCTTCGCCAGGACTTTTCATCCCGTTGGTTCGGCCGATCAAAAGGAGCCGCCGACGGTGAGAGTCGTTTGGGACGGGGCTGCGTCCCGGGCCCGCCCCTTCAGTGCATTCCCCGTCCTTTCCGCCAAGAGCAGGGCTGCCACACGAGTTTTACCGTCTCGCCGCACCGCGACTTTCTCCCCTGATAGGTGCCACTTCGAGACCGAGCTGAGCGTGACCCAGCTGTGTCTTCCAGTCAAGCGGTACGCAGTTGGGTGCATCCGAATTCCCTCTCCCAGAGCATTGACACCTGCGGGGCTCCGAAAATGGGACCTCGAGCCGACTGATTGGGGAAGGAAGCATCCAACATTATACTTAAGTTGGGTCCAAATGAAAATGGAAGCGGTCACTCGGAGCATTTCGTTGCTGCTCCTCACCCACAAACTAAAAAAAGGAAAGGAGAGCGAACGAGTTTCCCTAGCTAATGCTGCTGCTACCATGGAGGGAACTCCCAGCTACGGATGCTGCCAAGACACCGGCCGTCCCGTTCCAGCGTATGCTCTGCGAAGCCGCTGCTCTTATTATCCGGCAACTTCCCGAACGTCCGCTCTCGACTAGTCCACGGTGGAGTTCGGGCTGCCGCCAAGATTTGTGTGCGCTCCGCGAACCCGCTCGTGCGGAGTTGCTGGCGGTTTCACGCATGATAAGGGTACTGCCGGCGATCCATCTTGTCTGCGGGATTCTGTGAAAAATGACGTCACCGTAACAGGTAGGAGATCTTTTATTCTGTATCATTCTGAAAGTGTGCTTCCCTTGGGGCTTCCGGGCGAACGTCTTCGTGGCGTTTCGAGCACCGGCCGTCACTCGTCCAGAGTCCACTTCTGCAGATGCGCAACTCCCACCGGGAGCGACTCCGTCCTTCTCTGAAAGTTCGGGAGATGCTGTCCCGCACGCTGGATCTGTCCTTGCTTTTTCCGTGCGTGCCAAGAGAAATGCTGCTGCTGCTGCTTCCTCGGCGTACTGCGAAAGCAAATCTTCCCAGATGACTCTGCTCGCTCCGGGGATTTTAACTTCAGCTGAACTCCCCGAAACAAGGTTCTCCCGTTTTTGTAAACACTGCCTCCTTCCACAAGAGTTTTTCGGGGGGGGGGGAGGGGGGTTCGCGTCTCGGCAGGGCTGCGGTAACGCGTTCGATCCGCGTTCTTCTGGAATGGGGAGCAAGACGAAAGGGCGAAAGGGAGGGAAGGGATGTGGAGGGGGTGAAACGAGCGCGCTCCAGAGCTTCTTCACCAGGGCGAGTGACTCTGTAGAGCCAGAAATGTGCCACCACGCTCTGCAATGCGTCACTCGACTCGCTTTTTTTTCCTGTTTTTTCTTTTTGTTTTTTTTTTCGTTTCTTCGTCCTAATATCGGACTGCACCGCGCTCGCACCGCACGGCCTCACCGGCAGCGTTCGGACCAAAGCGACGATGGTGGCCGACGGCAAGCCTTCGCCTCGGTCCCGCCACTCGTTCGAAGTGTTTGCGACACGTGTTGCAGGGGATACCACACTCTCTGGGTAGGTCGCTCCTGCCAGCCGGGAGGACGGAGGCACTGCCGAAGGAGTACAGGACCTCAGGAAATCTGGCGATGAGTCGTCGGGGACGGCGCACGCGCGCGCGCCGCTCAAGTGGCGTCGGGTGTGAACCCCAGGTTCTTCCTCTGCAGGAAGAGATGTATTTCCCGGAAGCTGGGTCTTTCCATTTCGTTCCGCCGCCAGCATTCCAGCATGAGGTCGTAAATCTCCTTCGGGCACACAGACGGTTGTTCCGGGTACAGCTGCAACACGGCTCGTTGCGGCCAGCCAAAGGGGGGAGGGCAAAAGACAGGGAAGGGGATGCGAACCTGCAATCCGTCCGCCACCCAGGCGTGCCGGACATTCTCGAGGACCTCATCATTGTCCAGCAGGGTGTGTGGCCGCATCACGCCGAACGTCAGGATCTCCCACAGGGTTACCGCGTAGGACCAGACATCGCTCTTCGTGGAAAGCTTTCCCTGGAACAAGACAGGAACCCTTGGGCACGGAACCCGAGGCAGGGGCCGCTTGGCTTACGGTGATCACAGTCTCGCAGGCCATCCATCGCAACGGCCGCATCACGGAATTTCTGTCTAGCTGGACGTACTCGTCGCCGAAGGGTCCCCCGCTCCAGTCGAAGTTGCCGATCTTGACAGCGTATCCGGAGTCCAGGAAGCAATTCCTGAGGAGGGAAACGCCCGTCATTCTCGAGGTCACTCGTCGGCGATCTTTCCCAAAGGTTCCTATCTCATCAGTCTGAAGCGAACGAGGTCTGGAAACGCGGGGCGCGCCCTACGCCAAACACGAGAGACCGGGAGAAGGGGGTCTTCTGTGGACATGCCAACGCCTGCAAAAGCACCGGGACGAGGAAATGGTCACACACTCGCCGAGGTTCCAGTCAAAGGAGAGGATCGAAGGATGATCTGGGATGCCCTGGTATTTCAGTGAATCTTGAATCGAGAGTGACTTGGGCTGGCGTGAGTGCCTGAAGGGCGTGACCCATATCTGAGCTGAAGCTGATCAAGCTCCCTGGAAACGTGATGCGGAATTGTGGGTGCCTCCTCTCCCTTCGTTCGGCGCGGATGCCATGAAAGCTTCGGAGGTGGCTAGGCGAGTCCGAGAGCTCTTTACATTCGGGAGAGGGAGCGGGAGGTTGCGCGCAGCCTGGGCACCAGCCAAGTGCAGAAGAAGCTGATCCCGGAAGCGGTCTCTAGGAAGGATCGACCGCTCGCCTCCCGCCATCAACTCCGGAGACGCGAACTCTTGGAGGAACGAGAACGGATCCGATGGTTCCACGGCGAGGCGACCCCTTCTGCCGGGACGTGGGTTTGAACCCATTTCCGTGGAAACCGGTGCGTGTAAGTGCTCTTTGCAGCGTGCGCTTCATGAGATCGGTCTCCGCCTCAGTCTCCCTCCGATCCTCTAGCAGTGTTTGCAACTTCTTACCTGCATCCCAGACTCCCGTGTACATAATTTTTCTCTTCCAGGTATTTCATGCCGGAAGCGATCTGGGCGGCAAAGAAAATCAGACATCCGTAACTGGAAGGAAAAGACGCACATCGACGGTGCCGTGCTTGCGAGATGCTGATTCTTGTACCTGAGAGGGTTTTTGCCAGGCAGGCTGCCACTCTGCTCTTCGTGGCATCGCTGGAGATACAGCTTGAGGCATCCATATTGTGTGCTCTCGAACACCACAGCCCTCGGGTTCTCCTTGACTTCGCCCAGAGCGCGCAGTATGCTAGGGTCGTTGAGGTCGAAGAGCAGCTTGAACTCCTCCCTGCTGAACCTGGAAAGCGCCATCAGAGAGGAAGGAAGGCGACTTGGTCTTCCTAACCTGTCTTCTCCAAACATGGAAGTCTTCAGAGACTTCACCAACACAGTCGTGCAGCTGGGAATCACGCAAGGATCGAGGTACTGGCAGCAGAACACCTACGCTTCCGAGAAAGACGCTGGTGGGTCCCCGGAGAAGAGGCAAAAGACTGACCTCTGAGAACTGTCCCTCTCCCAACTTCTCCACCACCCGCAGGTCGGACCACACGATTTCCCGCTTGGCGTCGCTTCCCGAGGCGACCACAGGAGAGTAGCTCTTGCTCTTGGGCAGAAACGTGTCCGGCTTGAAGAGTGGTTGAAGCGCTACTCCGAACGATGGGGGACTTACCTGGAGGATCAGGCTGGAAGCGTATGGCTGGGCTTGCTGGAATGATGGCGACAGAAACGTCGGCGTCATCATCTTCACGCGATCCACGTGGAATGTATCCGCCTTGCTGATGGTTGCCAACGGCAGCGTGGGATACTCCGATCCCACTTTCTGAACTTCCTCCTCTGGCTCCGCGTACGTGGAGACGGAACTGTGCTTCTTGTCAGTGCAAAAGTACCCAAAACCATTAACGATGGATTGGAAAGGTTCCGTGTAGATTACGTTCTTCTCGGGGACCATTTCCTCGAAGGCGATCTGGCTGTACATATCTTCTCTGTTGGTATTTTGCATGCTCTGGAAAGTTCGAGATCAGTTCGCTTCCTTTTCTCTTCTCCTCTCTGGAAACAGCCCCTTGAAAGGAATGGGAACCTGATGCTGAAAGACGGACATGATGTGATCTTGAAGAAGATACAGTAGGGACCTTTTATTTTTCAGGAAGCCAAAAACGACGTTTCGGGTGTTCCGGAGTTCCCTACTAATGCTGACCTACACTGATTCACAACGCGTCTTCACGGAGCCACCCTTCCAGACTCCTGCGGGAACTGGTCAGAAAACCCTGCAGCCTGCGAACCCACTTCATGACCCGGATGGAAAGGAGCCGACAGTCTGGTGGGGGGGAAGCGTCCGGACTTCAGATGGAAGAGTGTTACAAAGAGCTGCATTCCTGTTCGGCTTCTGGTGAGCTTTCCTTCCCGAACTTTCCACGTGAACAGTCCCCTCAGCGAGCAGTGCACGAGTCCTCCGCAGGAAGAGCTGCACAAAGCACCCTTCACTCCTAACTCTCCCCCCTAACTCGCTAAAGCCTCTGTTCAGAGACGCTGCCGTCAAAATCACACGTTCCTCTTGTTCTTGGAACATCCGCTGCAGTCATCCACTGAACAGATCTTTCCGCAACCGGGAGCGACGAAAAGCTCGATCAGTGAAGCACGGAAATTTGAATCTGCATCTTTTTCGCCGAGGATGCTTGTCGTTCCCATACATCCCCACATCCTCGCCACGCCCTCCGTCCCCGAATACGGACGTGTGTGAGTTGAGCCCCACTGAAGAGTTGCACTCCACTCACGAATTGTTATTGACTCAAGTGAGCCTTGTTTGCTTTCTTTGGTTCTTGAAGTCACGTGACGCTGAACGTGCCTTCAGTTTCCATTACTCTTGTCTGATCCCACACACTACCCCAATGATGAAACGCCCTTCGACGCAGAGCAACATCCTCAAAGGTTAGGTAAAAATTACAGCTATTTTACGTTCCTGGATTCAAGAGTTTATCAACAAAGAATGCACGTTCCTCTCCCTCTTTCTTTCTTCTCCCTCTGAATTTGGAACAGGAAGCACAAAATTTTCAATCAGCGATCACGAGATCACCTTCCCACCCACGAGCAGCAATGCACCTTCCGAAATTTACCAGCAAAACTTTCGGCTTCGTTTGGTGATTCTATACTGGAAGAGATACGCCTTCCATGAGAAACAAGTGGTCTCGTATGTGACTTGCCCAGCGTGTGCATGGGAACTATGCCGAGTCATGGTTTTCCTTCTGGAACACATGTTTCCAGAAACCCCCGATTGCTGAAATCCACCATTTGGGTGAGACCCCTCGTTTTCGTGCCAGCCCGCAAGGGCTCACTCCTCTGCCCATGATTTTCTATTTGCTCCCGTCCACACGCCCTCGGAAGACATACTCCGCGAGCCCTCTGTAAAACACCGAGGACACCCCCCACAGTTTTGATCAGGCCGTCTTAGAAGACAGGCACTACTCGCCATGATCTCCTGTCCACACGGAGACAATTTTTCCATAACGCTTCTTGTTTATCTTTACCGAGGTGCCTTTTTTTTGTGTGTGTGTGTGTGTGTTTTTGATGGAGGGGGGAAAATAGACGAAAGGGGTAACTCTTACTCTCATCATATTCCGCTGGTATTTTCGACTCTCGATTCATCACAGAGATCGATGGACTTCCAGGTCGCCCGCTTCCAATCGTTTCCGCGCTCGTGAAAGCCAAATTCGTGCGCCCGTGTGCGCGCCACCGTCAGCGAGCCGCGCCCGAAGAACGCGGCACTTGCGGCAGAAGTCGCCAGTTCTGCGGCCCCGCGCGGTTCACTTCGCTGTACCACCACTGCCATCACCACCGATGCATCCTCGAAATCACCATCGCTGATCACTTCATCACGTGGAGATTCTCTGTATCTTTGCGGGCCCCACCGGGTTCGTTCCTTTCGGCTGCTTTCCCTCGCTGTTTGAATGATGGTCGAGTAATCTTGGGACGAATACCACTTTGCAGAAGAGCACGCTCAAGCCTTCTCGCAGCACGTAGGGGTGAGGCGATCCTCACTCGCTTAATTGCCGCGAGCAGCCCAGTCTGAGGCCATAGATACGGACCGCGTTTCCAAACAAAAAGCATTCCTCGATTCGAGGGGGAGAAGCATTCTAAAGTGCCGTGCGTGGATGGGGAGAGAAGGGAAATAAACGGGGATGATGATGATGATGCTTCCTGGAAAGCTACTGATCTCCCAGACTCCGGAGGTCGTTGCGCTCTTCCTGCTCTCTGTTCAAGACTTTATGTTTTAGGATGTTCGGATGTAACAGCCACGTCATAAAAAAAAAAAAAAAAAAAAACGAGCGTTTTTTTTGTTTTAAGTGAAGATGGAAATGAAATTCTTTTCGAATGCGTGCGTCTCCCTGCGGTCTGGAATCCTCCTCAGCGGAGAGGACGCAGGAGACAAGTCACTCAGGGAAGACGCGAAAGCAGGTTTCCGATCTTGTAATCGCAAGCCGGATGACCCATTTCCAACATAGCAGATCCAGACTAAGATCGAACGCTCACACGTGGTGGGGAAAAAAAAAAAAGTCGGATTGGATCGCGACGCTTCCGGCGTGCGGGTCTCCTTCCTCGCCGAGCGCGACCCGACTCGATTTCTGCTCCGTGAACGCGTCACATGCGTGGAAGCCTTCCGTTTTCTTCCCGCACCCACGCGGGAATTCCTCTCGCGTCTCAAGCGAAAAGGACACACTGATCCACTCTACGAATCTGCATGACCTGGAGAACCCAATCTTCATCGGCTATCCGGAATTCAGATTCATTCTTGCACATTCGGCATTTCACCCCATTCATCTCTGTGGGTCTTCACTGGCCATCAACCGCTTGCCCGATTATCTGAACCAGAGCTTTTGTTTATAATTCCTCGGTCTCTTGCTAGATTTCTTTTTGCAATGCTGATGGAACTCGATCTCTCGATGCTTTTGCAGGCTTTGTAAATTGTCCAGTGGGTGGCAGACTCTCCCCATATATTGTGCCTCAAGGCAGTAAAGCATTGTCCTGGTTTGCTAGCATAATTGCGAATTCTTTCGTCCCTGCTTCACAAACCCCAAATATCCTGTAGATAGGAATGCAGATTTTATGGCCAGGAGATACTCAGCTCTGTCCTTAAAAACAAATTGGCACGCTGCCGCTGGTGACCTCTAGAAATTCAGGCGTCGGGCGACCACTTAGGCTAAAGCGAAAATGTCTTTCTACCCCCACCTCTGCGAGGACGAGCTACTCTAAGGTCGTTGGGTTGCTGGTGAACACAAGACGCCTCGGCTAGGGAACGAAATAATCCCGAAAATGCTGTTTCGAGTGCCTGAGGGATCAAGAACCAGAGCATGGTGCTTTTTTTTAAGAAGGGAAAAAGCGAAAAAGTGGATGTCACCACGCAGATTACAGGCTTCCGGTTATCTACAGCGCAGCCTGGATGCGTGTGGACCCCTTACGTGAAAAACCAGTCTCTCTAGCTGGAAGAAATGTCGTCGCTGGAAGTCATCCGCCGTACCCACACCACCCCCCAGCATTCGTGCACTCGTTTTCACCTACCTTTATGTCGAACGAGTTGTTCCTTTCGCTCATGGCCTCTCTCAACAGCGCGTGGTGGGAAGCTGTGCTGTTCTTCTGCTCCCGGAAGCAAGATGCCGTTTTCATACGAGGAAGCAGGTAAACGACAATGATGACCGCGCCCAACGCGAGAATGGCGCTGACAAGGATGGCGACGACGTAAACCCAGTCCGGCTGGCTGACTTCGACGAACACGGCTGAAGCGGATGGCCGTTGAAAAAAGGACCCCGGCAAATCGACCCGCGCGGCCACCCTACCTCCATCGGATGGTTTCGTCGAAGCCTTCTGGTTGCTGCTGAAGTGCACGCCGGCCATTTGCAGCGGTTCCTTCTCCTCGGAAAAGCCTCCGTGAGCCACAACTGGAAATAACAAAGCTTTCACGCACACTCCTTGGCGACCACCGCGCGTGGACCGCCAGTAACGGGACCGAAGCAAACAACGGCACCCTGCCGACCTGTTTATTCCGAAGGACGGCAAAGTGGAAGAACATTCATTCCGACCGAACTCGTCCAAACACATAAACTTCACACTTCCCCCTTTATGCACGACGATCGCCTTGCACACGGCGTGCATCGATTCGCGTGGAGACGAGCAGACACCACCTAGACACCGGGAAACGAGCAGAAAGTGTGCCTCGTAACACATGGGAGGACGAGCAGCAGAAGGAGTGGAACGCGACGGAAACATCCCGACGCCGGTCCTCGTACAACGCGGAAAATCAGCCTCGTACAACGCTCGTGGATAAACTGCAACTCTCCGACACGGTGGTAATTCGGCTTTTTTCAAAAACAACACGAATGCATCCCTGCATTTGGCCACATTCAAATTCTCGTGGACGAAACAGCTCGAAAAGTTACGTTTTTCAACGGCGAGAATGATAGGAGCGGAACTTTTTTTCCCTTTGAATTTAATTAGTAAATCGACACTTTTAATTCTTTTTCTTCTTGCTTTAAAGTTATATTGAAAGATTAAGATAGATAAAAGATATTAAATATTCCACTGTCATAGCATTTAAGTGACATTTCCTATCTTTTGTGAACGCTATTCTATTACTCACGTGCAATTCATAGGGTTCATATAACACGTAACGCATCCCCTGCGATGTATACGTGAGCTAATGTATATATTGTTTGGCGCGAACATTTGCACATGAGAGATAAGGTACATGCGGCCATATGTACCTTCACTTTGGTCATTTCGACCTGAGCCAAAGGCCGAGAAGCGTTGCATGCCATGTAGTTCACATATCCTTGTATCTGTACGTATAACATTCATGTATAATTATCAGTACACAAACGTGAGTGCGTTCGCACACTGAGGGAGACCACGCTGATAATCACGAAACAGCCATATTGGGAATTCCACGTTTCATTTATCCGACCAACTGATCGTGCACTTAATGGAGTATGCGGATTACATCCAAAATTTGGACAAGACGCAATTCATATACCATATTTTGGGAAATGCCCGGACGTGCATTTTCTTACATAACTATCTGCGATGAATACAAGATATTACTTGCTAACTGAGCTCATATGAATCAGCTTTGCAAGAACACAATCTTATGGTTTGCCATAATTCCTTGACTTTCTTTTGCTATTTGTCCACTTGCTTAATTTCTTCCCTGGTTTTCTCCTTAAGTTGGCAGATACCGAGAAATGAGCCAGGACATTAATTCCTGCTGGACTCCTGGGCTCTCGGGGAAGCAATGCGCTCATGGTACAGCGCTCTGAACACTTCTCAGAGAATCATTTATATCGGGAAGTAAGAAATAAAGGAATGTCCGATTTCATCGGGGAAGTGCTGAATTTCAGCTAAGAGATGGATCCTGGAGCACTGCATCATCAGGAAAGAGCTACGCAACGTGCGACTTTCCCAAAAGGAGCCCAAAGTGCCTTAGCACTATGCAGCACAAAGGAAAAGCGCGGTATCAAGTTCTCCAGAATAAGGCGTGCTTTTCTCAAAGCAAGTGAACTTTTTGGAACCGTTTCCGTGTTTTCCGGGTTGCGCGTCCTCGGCACATCCTCAGCGATGCAGACAACTTGTGAGAACTGGCAAAAAATTCCTCGAGTGACGTACTGAGCTGACGCATCACCGTCTGAATCGGTGCTTTCGAAAAGTGAAACCTGGCTGCAATCCTTGAGCTAGATATCGCTAAACACTAGTCACACTGGTCACACTAGGCTTAAACTCACACCAATGAGACGAATTTAAACACCAATCCTGTTATTTATATTCATTATGGGAGAACGACTGGAAGACCGCACTGTAGAAGAGGAGTTGAAAGTGTCTTGAAAAGATGACTTCAATTAGAACTTGCGATCTTCCTTACATATGTGTGTGTGTGTGTGTGTGTGCGTGTGGCGATACGTCTTTGATTAATAATTGAGTAAAGAAGGCAAAAAGGAAGTAAACCAGCTGTTGATGATCAGCACTATTTGCATGGTGATGAATTTCCATGGGGAGAGAGCTCGCGCAACGCCAATGACCAGCCAGCCATCACTTTTCAAGAACACCAGCTGAATCCTGAATGCACGCGCGAAAGGAAAACTGGAGAAAGAAACACTTTCCTTACAGGGGATCGGAGATGCAGAGATGCCTAGCAATTTTCTCGCTCGTGCATTGCGTCGCTGCAAGGGGTCCTCCGTTTTCCAAATTTCCAAGGAAGCAGTTTCCATTTAAGTGGGTTTTCAAATGAGCGAGGCGGTAATACACCGCAACTTAAACAGCTTCATTAATTCGGAGAGAAATCCGGGAGACTGCGAAAGGAAAAGAAGTGCGGAGGAAAAACCGTAGGGCTGGAAAAGTTTTCCAAACATTCGCAATATTTTAGAACTCGGTGCATCCAAGAGATGACAGGAAGAGGATGAAACCGATATCGATCTCGAAAAAACATTTAATGAATTAGCACGCAGCTCCGCCGAGCTATTCCTAGCGCACTTATGCCGCTCAATATCCGGATCTAAACTGCTGCAATTCATCTTCACATTAAGAGTTTTCTCCCGTGTACAAAACAGAGAAAATTCATGTACTTTAAGATCAGTTAGCATGTTCCAAGAGTTATTTCTTCACGCAGGACTGAAATTACCCGTATTCATCTTTTTCCCGCTGCGGTGAAACGCAGACTTCATGCTCTCGCAATCGCAGTTAATTTATTGTTCCCCCATTTTCGAAAGCGCTCACTGGGAAAACGTGGTGTGTTGCTTTGCGCCGATCAGTGTTGACTCATATAATATCAGCTCTTGTATGCTCAAACGAAGAATCCTGTTACATGGGCTGCAAGCTTCTCTCCCAAGGGCAATAATTACAAAACCGTTCAGCCAGCTGAACAGCTCTCGCGAACCAGGAGCATCTCCGACGCTGCCATGGAAACCGGAAAGCCTGCTCCTCAGCGGTGGATATAAATTTGAAAAACGCTGATGAAAAAAACAGCAGCCAGCAATCTCAACACTCGCAGCAGCAACACGGTTGACTGACTTTCATCCATCACAACCGCCCACGGAAATGGACTTTAAACCGGAAACCACTTAAAACAGTCCACTTGATTTATTCGGCACTAACAACCGCCGTCTTCCGACCATCTGAAAACGTTGCTACAGTTTCCGCGCACGTTCCGAATTCTTCACTCCTCTTTACGAATCGCTTTGCGCGGATCAACTCTGCCCGCACAATCGCACTGGTTGATCGCCGGTCGAAGCCTCTTCCGCGAGTCAACTGAGTCGATTAAATAAAGATTCCAAAGATGCTGACACACGAACGGAGATAAACACAAATAGTTACGCAGCATCCGCAAGAAGATCAAAGAAACACAATGAAGGTTTGGTCTTCCTTCCTAAGACAACCGCAAGGAATCCTGTGGATTAAAGCTCTCTAAATCTTTGATCTGTTCGTCAAAGGTTTGCGAGACACGAGATTCGGCCGTCGAGAACCCACGCGCACCGAGATCTCAGCCGTCCACGCCAGCCTCGAGGGGGAATCCTCGGATGGGGGGAAAGCGCTGCTTCCTATGCGCGCGAGAATCGACATAGTTCACGTCACGTTCGTAAGTAGATGACCTCTGAAGGCAAGCCGGAAGAATTCGAATGTTGGCACTGGCGAGGGACCTAAGACGCGAGCACTTATTTGCGAGCGTTCAAAGACGCGGGAGAAGAGCAGAGCCTGAGCCGTCAGGCTATCGGAAGCTGATCGGACTCTTCCGAGTGGCTGAAATTTAAACTGCGGGCAAAACGAACCCGTTCCCTGGAAACGCAGCTTCCCTGTTTCGTTTCGTTTTGCTTTTTTCTGCCAATCGCTTTTCAAAGTTTTTCCACCCGACCTCGAAGGGGCGCGAAAAGAAACGGTTCTTTCCTCTGGACAACGGGCTAGGTGACCACCCTTACATGAGGACATCCTCCGGATTCTCAACAGAACGGATTATGCGAGTATGTGGACCGAAATGCAAGCGCATCTGGACTCTGTGTGTCGCCCATGCCACTCTTAAAGGGACTTCCATTTCCCCAAAAGATAAATCACACAATAATGATTAAATATGACACATGGATTACATTCGCTTTAGCGTCCCTGCAGTCCTTCCTCACAATGGACCACGAAGAATGGCAGCGGCTAGAGTAGGTTGGAATTTCAGTGTGCTGCCTTCGACGAAAATCTCAGCATGAGAGGCAGCCAAAAAAAAAAAAAAAAAAGCGCACAACCCTGACGGGGCATTCTCTGGAAATCACCCTCGCTGCAGGCTGCATCCTCAAAGCATTCCGAACGCAGATGCTGTAAAGTGCAAAAATCTTTCAACCACAGCGGTAATGGATGGGATGCAGTCTCGAGACATTTGCACGATGCCTGAAAAGAAGCAGCCACTCGGCCAGCTAGCACGTACACGGCAGAAAGCGCCAGATTTCTTCGCACGCCGCTTCGTAATGTGTACATGGGACACGCACGTACAAGGCACACGCGAAATACATACCACAAATACACGCAGTGAAGTGCTGAGCAGAACGGCCGTCCGCCCTCGCGTTCGCACACGCTCGCACGCGGAGCGGCCGGAGAAAGTCAATTAAGCGGCCGGATGCAGACTTGTTCATCTCCTATCGTAATGAATAGAATATGCCATCGCTCCCGCAATCCATCGGATGCGGAAATCTTGGCGTACGTGTGGCTCGCGCCGGCAAGATGGCGCCTCCCCGACAGGCAAGCAAGCGCGATCGCAACCTCACCCAATACACGAGCGGACGTCACCCAACTCACCCAACGAAGCTTCCAGCCATTCGAGCGCGGGTCTTTTTGCCTTGGGAGCGTGGGGAGCGAGCAGTAAAACGAATTACCGGATACGAATTGGATTTCGCTGATCAGCAAGAGTTCTCCGGGGAAGTACAGGTGCATCTTGATGAACCGAGCCAGTCTTTTCTTCAGGTTCACCTCCAGGAATCGAGGATGCTCCAGCGCGTCGTCCGCAGGGTACATGGCCGTGACCGGATGCCGATCATAGAAGCGACCTCCGATGCTGAAGTAAGTCTGCACCTTGGAGAAAAGCTAAGAGACACGTGGGACCAACAAGCACATCCATTTATCACCTTCGCTCCGTGGGAAAACATGTTACTCGTATGGAGGGACAGTGAGGTGAACTCCCTGACGCTCTCGAAAGCGAAAGTTATCTCAACGGGTTTCGAGATCACCTTGGAGTCGTTACGCCAGCCTACCCACTCATAGCCTAGATCATCTGTATAATGGGGGGGAAAGGGACGGCTGAAAATTCTCTAACCAGCATCAGTGTAAATGTCTTCCGGGCCAATTCGTCCGTCAGTGAGCTGACCCAAACCATTAACAAGGAAATTCCCTTTCATCTGCCCATCGTAAGTTTTGTCACTAACGTCGAGATCCTTGGAAATTTTCACGCCCTGCGGGATGGAGTAACTGACCAAGCCTTCTGAAATGATAGCAAAAGAACATTACCTCAATATCTGAATCTAATGTGTAATATTAAGAAGCACTTGGAATGATGTAATTGAACGTTAGTGGGAAAATTGGAAGTTCTTTGTGGGGGTCAATTTTAAAAAGACTCAATTAATGCAGCTCTTTTGCTGGCGGGATCTATCTGAGAATCACTTAGAAGCGCATAATTTCTCGAGGTCAGGACAGTTCTACTGGGAAAGTTCGCCGTTTGAACGCGAAAGATTTCAGCTGCCAACAAAATTAACGCCGCAGCTCGAGTAATCTCCTTTGGGCTCCAGGACCTCGTTCTAAGACAATGAGGAGGAAGATGAAAGAGTCCTCTTTGGTGCAGCAAAGGGAAGCGCAGCTTACTGCACGTGAGAAACGCATCCATCCTTCTTAGCAAATTATCGGAAAAAGGACTTCCAGGAACCAACGAAGGAACCTTTCAGCGGTGCATCTGTTTGGGGCGGCAACCACGCTGCATCACCAAGTGCCGTCTCCTTCCTGCACCGCCAATTCGCTCGGCGAGACTTTCTCTCTTTCCAAAAGCCTCTCCGGTGTGGATCTTGAATTCTTCACAGTCACCGCGGGCCGGCAGACGCGAAGCAGAGAGTTGTGCCCGATGCTTTGTTCCGGCGGCTGGAGCGTCCTCCGGCAAGAATCCTTTGTTGCACATCTCAGGACAAAGCGAACGCTTCCGAGCAGGTAATGGAACACATCTGACCTTTCTGACTGGCGGGAACGATCAAGCATTAGCGATTTCGAAACGACAGGATACAGCCGGACGCGTGCTTCTGAGCAAGCATGCAGCGGCTGCTGTGATTCAGGCATTGGTGGCGGGTGGACCACTCTAATAATCAGTCGGGTCTTTTAGAAGTTGCGAAGACCTCCACCTCTCCTTCACTAGCACGGCGTATGGTTGAACTCCGACGCGGAATTGTGCTTCGGATTGTACCTGCTGGATGTCGAAAGAACCCAATCTGCCAAAACTTAAATATCTGCTTCACTCATTTCGTTCGACATGTTTGAGGCGCCTTCAGCTCGAAGCTCGGAAGGCCAAAAAAAAAAAAAAAAGTCGGAGTGAGTGGGCAACAGTGCGGCAGCATTTTCAAAAGAGGCGGAATCCGAAAAAGGGATGAGAAGGACAAAAACACTCGAGAAACGAAAGGTGCAGCCACGGTGAGATCGAAGCAAAACATCAAAGCGAAGGAAGATGAAAAAATGGCAGAACGCACCCCCCGCTCGAAACTTCGTGTTTTTAACCGTTCCGTAGCAACGTGCCTGCGTTTCATAATAGCCAATGAGACAAAATGTCACCCAACGCCCTGCTCAGATACCGCTCCAGTTCAGGAAACACCAGAGGAACTCAAGGGAAATAGGAAAAGGAAAAAAATCGAAAGAGACTTTTAAAAGAGAGAGGGGAGAGGAAGGGGGAGGGAAGCAGAACGAGTGCAAAGTCCTTCGAAGATTCAAGTAGCTCTTACCAATTATGAGCGGGCGTCAGAAAATGGTACAGGTGAAAGAGAAAAGGGTGGCACGTTATGAGGCAGATTAAGCGGATGATTAAATGCGAAAAATTCCTTCTCGAGATGCGTACCGGATAAGCAGCGAGAGAAGGAAAGAACGATCAGCTCGATGAATGCACGAAGACCCATGCGCTCTGCCCAGTCTCCAAGAGTTCCAGTCTTGTTTGGACTGCCTCGAATGGGAGCTCCTAATGACGAAGGTGCCGGAGAGATGCTGAAAGAATCCGGCTGGCTACCAGATGCAGCCTTGAGCTGAGATTGAAGGAATCGAAAGATTGGAAGAATGGGCGAAGTTACGTCAGCAGGGCGTGCGAGGTGCCGGTGGCTGCCTCCACACGGCACCCGAATGGCGGCGGAAGAGCTTCGAAAGTTCAGCCGAAGCGTCCTCGGGGCTCGAGAGGCCGAAAGCTGTTCCTCCCGAGTCGGGATTCGCGGCCGACTCGAACCAGAGCGAGCAAGCTGATGCTGAAGACATTCGCCAACGGTCGGTCGGAGAGGCCGAGTCATCTGCGCAGAGACCCGTTTTGAAAATCTTGTCACCAAGTTCACAAAAAACGCCCTGCGGAAAGAGTTCTGCTCCCGGTGGGTGGTCAGGGAGGAAGTAAACGCAGCGCGGCGTGCATTCGACACAGGCGCTTTTGCCGGGATCAAAATGTTGAAAATGTTGACTTCGTAGGATGCAGTCGAAATAAAAAAAACAAAAATTACTTTGGATAATCAAAGAAAAGCAACCAAACTGCTGAACAGTAACACGAATTACAAAAGTAAAAATAATGAATGTGTATGTAGTAAATGATGACGATGCGATATAAAATTTCATCCGAGCTTCTTCACGGTTGCTTTTTCCCGTATTCTTCTTCTCAGGAGAAGAATGTCGCGAACAGGAAGACACACACTTTCGGAGCACTAAATGCGGCTAAATGGAATGGGTGGCCAATAACTTTGCCAACATCAAATTTTGGAACATCGAAATCTTCTCTTCTGCGTGCTCCATAGGAGCGTTCATGACGGTGCCCAGATCATGGTTCGTTTTCTCCTTCCGCCCATTCCATCATCCCAGAGTCGCTTGCTACATTTTCTCTTATGGAATCGAACGGTGTTGCAGTGGGTATATATGTATCATCTTCACCAGCAAAATAGCCGATCGGTAAATTCAACTCAGTTTCTTCAGCTGGTGAGCACAGATGCTTAAAAGCACTTACAATGACGCTCTTTCGAATTTCATTCCGCAACTCTACTGCCATACGAGCCACATCGTTTGGTGCTATTTAAAGCAACGGAAATATCATCATCTCGAGATGCCAGTGTCATCAACAAGTGCTTGCCGCAACGGACTTTGGAAGATTTGACTACGTGCTGGTCGGGTGGTTGCAGGTAAGAGGTCATATTCGGGGACGAAAATGAGATTTTGAGATTTTTTCAGTTGTCAGATTTTCAAACACAGCACTTTTGGCTTCGTTCCCTTCTCGATTTCACGCAAAATATCCAACTTTTCATCGGAATAGTTAGTGAATTTCTCTTATTTTTCCCCCATCTTTAACGTGGTCGAAAAAAAAGTTTTTTCTATCGAATGACGGAAGACTTAAAATGCTGACTATATTAAGGGTTGCTCATGTCAAAAGTTTCTTCTATCAAAGGTGACTATATAGAACGTGCGCTGTAATTCGGATGGAAGCTCTGTATCGAACTGCTTTAGAATGCACTGCATTTGTGTGTGTAGGTGGATAGATAGATGGACACAGATAGAAGACAGACCGCAGATGTTTTCATGCTTTGGTCCTCCTTTGGGGAGGAAGTTCCCCTTCCACATCTCTTCTTGAGATATCCGATCGTCTTGCACTGCCCGTAATGCTTGGGCTTCCCCACGCACCACAGATCGACAAATCCACTGCCGATTTGCAGTTTGTAGGGAACTGCGCGTCCCTCGCGTGCAGTCACGCGTGCTGCAGCTAACCCACTGAAGGCTTCTTCGAATGCGAAGCCGTTGGACTTCTTCCACAGCGCGTGGTCAGTGTTTCCCAGAGCGCTGCAGACGGCATCGAGCGACCCACCGTGTAAGGAAGAGGAGCTTTCGCATTGGTAGTGGGCAAAGAAGAAGAGCAGTTGGAAAGCAGAGATCTGAAAAAAAAAAAAAAAAAAAAAAAAACCACCGACAGTGCAGCGGAGCTCTTTTCCTCTCTTTCCTTGGAAGTGGTACACGACTTCATCAACTGGCAACCGAGGACTGTACGACGGAAAGCCGATCGATAATGGAATGGGACGCGGCGGAAAATGGTTTCCATCGCCCCCGGCGACCGTTCTGCGATTCATATGCAAGCGATCACTCGAAATTCGCGCACGGGAGGGGAGGGAAACGCACTTTTTGCGCACTGCTCCGCTCTGGAAGGATCGCTGAGGCGAGCGAAACCGAAAGGCGAAAGCCGTTTGGATACGCTGAACTGCAAATCCAATTATGCGCAGTGGCAGCTTTACGTGGCAGCATACCACGATGGCATCGCTGCTACGAGGGAAGCAAACCGGTGGCATAAGGGCTTTGCGGGGCCGTCCTGCGCTGCCCGACCGACACAGGAAAACATTGTCCGCCGGATCAGGAGAACATCCCGAACAAGATCGAGCCACAGGTGCGACGGATCGGGGTTGTTCCCGACGCCGCCGCAACCTTTCCCTTCGGGCAGAACGCGATCCTCGCGATCCTTTCGGCTTCGCTTTCCCCGAACGCTGCCTGGGAGGAAACCCACGGCCCTGAGAGCAGTGAGGAAAGCGCCGTAACCGGGAACATTTGCTCCCTGACACGCGAACCTCGGGAGTAAAACCCTAAGGCTCCGGGAACAGAAAACCCTTCGCATCCCGGGAAACCTTGCTGAAACCGTTCGTCAATTGACGGAAGCCACACGCGCTCCAAGCGACCAGCGGAACAAAATTCCTGCAGAGTTCCGCAGAGTCGAGGTGTGCCAAAGGTCCCTTTCGAGGGGACCCTTTGCATCTTCAGGAAGAAAAAATTAACGATCACCGTCCGGAACATCCAATTAAGGGGAAAAAAAAGAGAACAAAAACACACACACACACACACACACATTGCGCGGAGATTAACTGAAACGATTTTTCTAAATGATTTTGCATGAGAGCGAGAATCCTGGTCTCGCGTCCGTTATGAGAACCTCCAACATGAGCTCGCTTCATATCTGACTAATGCTATATTACCATCTAAGAATTCTTGTTTCCTGCTCTCCTATGCAAGGGAAAATGGTCCATCATCAGTGATTGTCAATTACATTTTAGGAGGGTTCGTAGTCAGTCGTATAATTCTTCTAGATGTGATAGATATTCTTTGGGTTTCCCAAAGACTTCGTGCGCATTAATTTTTTTTTTTTTGATAGCATTACCCCGACGGGAACGGCAACTATAATGCATCCTAATTCGCGGAAAGTCTGGCTCTGGACGAATCTTCATCAGATGTGTCATTCCGAAACTTCAGCAGAGTCAGGCAGGACAACGAATTCCTCCTTGAAACTCGGGACTATTTCTCCATCCGTGACTCCTTTTAGAGCACAGCTGGTCCGGGAAGTGGTTCGGAATGCGACCGGGCTGCTCAAGTGTGCTCTGCTCACCTCGTCGAAGCTGCGTGCGAACCGTGACACCTCTTTCTTTATCTTTCCTGCTCATCTCGATCGCTTCACGTCGAACTCCGAGGTGCAAGAAACCCTCAGAAAATCACTCGAGCAGCCACTCTGCCAGCTAGACCCACGGTTTCTGCGAGGAAGCTGCTCTCGTGACAACCCTGTGCTTCTGACGGACGCGGCTGCTGAGCCTGAATCAACCAGTAATCGACTCACCAATAGCGTAACCGGCAACACAGTAATGCCCTGGAGTCCCTCTACAGATCGGAACGGGGAGCCAGGAAATCAATGCTCACAGTTTTGATGACAGGAACAAAAGAGCCGACTTCAGAAATCCAGGAGCCTGCGACGCAGAGAACCCTTTATGAGTTTCTTAAAACCACCTCAGGAAGTCGAAAAGAAGGCTATATAACGCTGGCTTTGCTGAAATTCCATGCTGAAAGGAATCGTAACGATCCCAGGACCAGAATTGTCTTCGACCATCGACGAAGCGGGGCTGGGTTCTTCGTGTGTGTTCTGCCTGAACTAATCTGGGTGGCCGATGATCGCCAAAGACGTCTTCTGAGAAACCCGGAGTTTGCCACTGTCTTCCGCACAACAACAGACTTGCCGCGCACCTCTCCTACATTTTCTCAGAAGCAAAAGGAGCCCGGAAATCTTCTTGTGGGTGCTTCGTTGGAAATTCAGCACTCGTGCAAAGCACCTCGGGGCCTCGGTGTTACCATCCCGCCTGGTGTTTCTCCGTGGCCGAGTTTGTGAAATCCCCAGTGACCTTCACGTTTCGTCATCATTCCCGCTGCTTCCGTCTGAGGAAATGCACGATAGACACGGCCAGGCATCCTTTTATAAAGGAAAAGCAAAGAGTTCCGCCAAAAGTCAAAACTTTCTTGTGAAGTTGGCTCTCCTGTCTCTTCGAAAATCATTCCAATGATCTATTCGCGTCTTCCTTTTTCCTGCAAAACTCGAAAAACAAAAAAAAAAAGCCGCACTCTGATCGATCTCTGGTGCGACTGTGCTTCATTTCTCTTGTCTCCCCGGCAGCCAGGTTTCCAGAGTGGGCATTACGAAGTCTTGCTGTCCACTTTTCCGCAGTCGCGTGCAAGTGCCTCCTTCGGCTGTCACACACACCGAATGCTAAAGTTCGATACTTTTCTATCGCACCCAGGACAATGTCCTATTGAAGCCGCCCTTGATCCTCCTCATCGCAAAGATGGGAAAAATCAAGGACGTTCTTTTCTTCAGATCGTGTGGGTTGCACTCAGCAGGGACATTTGTCTTCAGCGCTCTGAGGTACCGCCTCCTCCTCCTCTCGAACTCCGGCCGCCCGAATCTCGAGTACCGAATCTTGGGCGAACAGCCTTTGACCCATACGCATGCGAACTCTCAGAAGGATGAGAAAAAACTTCTTTCTGCTCCCAATTACGGCAAGCTTCCTTCCTCTGATGGGTTATAACAAAGATGCAACATCCATTCCAGCTCTTTGTCTCGCTGTAAATAAAGCGAATAAGTCGACAAAACCAAGGTAGGAGAGACGCCCTGCATATAAATTCTAAACGAGCTACCCACGCAGACAGATATTCCGGATTAGAAATCAATGAACGTTACCAGAAAAATAGGTGATGAAGAAGGAAATGTCTGCATCACACGGAAAATAAAACTTCTTCCCGAATGCCTCCAACACTCGTCCTTGGCCAGGGCGACGCTGCATCAATTCGAATTTCAAGAGCGACTCAGCAAGGGAAATCCAGAAATAGGGAAAGCGTGTGTCTCGGGCGTATCCGCGCCCCATGAGCAGGTCCGAAAAACTCCCATCCCCAAGATTCGAATCCACGGATGAATGCGATACGTGCAGTGTCGGAGGAAACGGCAGCGTATCTACATAAACGCACAAAAAAAAGACGTGCGTAAAGACTGCTGATGAGGAAATTCAACTAAGATAAAAAGACGCATTTGTGCCAGCTTATGCAAATCCGGCGGGCGAGATAATTAGCACGTAGGCAGAAGGCGCAAGAGTTTTCGAGCCTTCCGAAGCCGAACTTTCGTAAGGATTTTTCGATTATAGGAAAAGGTGCAGACAGACGCGAGCCTGCCTGCGTTCGACACGCTAAGAAGGGAGAAATCACCTAGGCGATCCGTGGGACACGTCTTCATGAGGGACCTCTGTCTGACGATACGCCGGAGATGCGAAAAAGGGGATTCCATTTCCCTGCTCACTTTGCTTTTTGTTTTTGTTTACATGCTGTATTTCTCTTGAATTCTATGTTGTCGGTATCTTGAGTGTTCTCCTGATGACATCGCAAAGGATGGCCCACTTTCGGCAGAGGACTTGTGTGCGCCGTTTTCCCTTTGCCGATTACCTTCCGCGCTCTTTATGGATGGGCGATAGCTCTGCAAGTCGCCCAGAGAACCTCTGTTTTGCTGGGGTGCGACCTCCGAACGTCTGCCCACCTCTAAGAGCTCAAGATTCGAAGACGCTTTATTCTTCGTTGCATGCGTCGACGAAGGCTGAGCTTGTAGAGGAACCGGAAGTGAAGGGTGACAAAAGAGCGCAGCGCGCTACGCTCTGGATATTTCATAGAAGTGACCGCCAGGAGCTCCGGGACCAACCCGAAGACCCTGGTGTCGAATTTTCGCACAAGAACTTTCCGTATAAATCGTCGCGCCTTTAGCAGAGCTCCAGCATCGTGATCGAGAAGAGCTTCTCACTGATCCGTTCGTTTCGTTCGCTTGCTCTTCTTCCACCTTCTCTGTCTGCTCGACCATCTTGATGTCGCGTCGACGAACGCGTGCTTTTGCCCTGAACCACCGTCCGTGGCTGCGTTCGCGAAGCAGAGAGCACTTCTTGTTCACCCCTCGAAATGACGCGGATGGCTCGTGGAAGGCGATGAAGCCTTTTCGCAGTGAAAACGGAAGAATCTTCCTTAGTCGAATATCTGATTAAGTCTGTTTTTCTCTTCTTCTTCTTCGCCCTCTTTTTTCTCTCTCAAAAGTGTGTTGTCTCATGCTGTGCTGTGTCAGAGAGCAAACTCTGGAGCAGTTCAGTCGGCGCGGCAAGCGTCTTCTACCGGATCCCCCTGACTATTTTGCAAACCCATTTTGCGCGCTCAAGAGGTTTATGGCTGCGTGTTCCTGAAAGCACGGAACGAGTTCTGGAACACTAAGGCCATTAGGGGGCGATTCGGCCGCGAGGTATTAAAGCAGCCATGTGGCAACGATGGGAGAGCTCGAAATCTCCCAGTACGAGGAAATGCAACTTGATGGTCTCTATATCCCGCTGGCAACGGTCCTCTGCAGGGAAACGCGCGCGCGCGTCTGCTTATAGGAAATGCCCCCGTCGAATGGCTCCTGCAATCAGCTTCACGACATGCATCCGCATCATTGGGATCCGTGTTCTGCCCATCTGCGACAGAACCGGAAAGCTCAATGCCTCGAGATCTTAACGACTGCGCTTCTTAGAGACACTGAAGCTTTTTTTTAAAAAAATCAAAATCAAAAGACAAAAGAGAGAGAGAGGAAAATGGCGCACTGAAAAGGCAGTGCGGAGGATTTACCTGAAAACTTGCATCCATGAAGTTCCACTCTGAGGCAGATCGTTCTGGGATGGATGCTGTGGGGAACAAACCGAATCTTCGTCGCTATCAGCGGTGGGTCCAGCCTCTGCTTGTTCGCCAGATAAGTATTGGCGTTCCCTTCCAGAACCTGGAACGAGGAGATTGGGCATGTCACTAAGGCGGAGTCCCGCGTGCGCCAACAGGGCCGCGGACGCGCGTCGTGTGAATCACCTTCTGGTGGATCCCGCCGTGTCATGCGAGCACCTGTACGGGCGCCCCTGCATGAGGGGATCCATTCCGACCTCTCCTTCGGAATCGGCAGATATAAATCCTCCGGGAAAACAATCGCATCCTTCCCGCTCTTGTGATGAACACGCGCGGTTGCCGAGGCGCGCCGATAACCATCTCGGTCGTCACTCGCGTCGTCGTTTCGCTCACGCGTTCACTAAATCATGAATCAGTCATTATCGCCAGCGTGAGGAGAGGCGTCCCGCGACCGTCGCCGCCGCCTGAGGGAACGCGCGCACCCGCGTCAGCAGAAACGCTAGAGAGCTATCCCGTGGCTTCAGAAACACCTACGAAGAATCTGCTGATCGATACTCTCGCTCGGGATTCCTAGGCCGATAACACAAACAGCCAGATGAAAGGAGGGAACTCCATCCAGCGCGAAGCGTTGCCACAGGTAACGCCACACCGCTTGTGATTTCGAGAAAACGGAACGCCGTCGAGTGTGTGAACGCCCCGGTTGTCCGGTCGCTCCGAAATCGGGATGGCCAAGCGGACCGAAATCGTCAGCGCGGGTAACCCCCCTCCCCTCCCTCCCCGGCTGGCGAGTTGCGTCACCGCCGCTGATTCGTACGGAGGGGGAAGAGGGGGAGAGAGAGTCGTCACCTGCCTCGAAACTCGGCGTGCGCCGGATGCGCGCGGCAGATGACGATGCACGCAGATCGCCGACTCGAGAGGAGGCGGCAGGCACCCCTTCGGTCGCGGAAGCGACGGCAGCGCAGGAGGAAGCGGCCGGTCCAGAGCCGAGGACGAGCCGGGCGCCTCCGCAGGCAACGTCCACCCTTCCCCTCCTTCCCGCGGACTGCTGACGACGGCGGGGAATCGAGAGAGAACGCCCGGACCCTCCCTGGGCAGCGCGTTCGGAGGAGGCCGCAGCGCTCGGGAAGGCCCCAAAAAGAAAAAACAAAACACATTCGCGACGGCGAGGTCGCTCGCGGCGGTGGTCGTCTCCGCTTCGCCTTCCGCGTTCCGTCCAGGAGAATCCCATGCTCCGAGACTGCTTTCTCCTTCCCTGGGAGCCGGGAAATTTCCCTCCCCTCACCGGGCGCGGCAGCGGCCAAAGGTCGTCCGCTTCCCCCGTTCTTCCGGAGGGAAGAGGGGCAGCGGGAGGAAGCCGTGCCCTCTGGAACAAGCGGTGCACTTGCCTCTGAGTTCCTCCGGTCGCGGTAACACCTCCAGGCAGAAAATCCAGGGCGGAAGTACTCCAGGCGGTAGTGTTCAGCGTATTCCTGCCCTTGCCCGTTCCCGAACCTCCCCTGAGTCTGAACGGATGTGATCACGTGAATCCCGCTCAGTTGCACTTCCAGGTATTCGTACACGTTCTCGGCGATCTGGTTGAGCGGACACCAGGCTCCGCCGTTCCTGTCCTGGTTCAACCTGAAAAGAAGGGAGTCCTGAAAGAGATCCCTAGATCGCCGCCATGCGGCCTCCTGGCGCCTAGCAACCAACCGGAGGGGGGGGAAGGAGGGAGAAGGAATCATGTGAACTTTTCGCTCGGAGGGAGCGGGCAGGGACGGAGGGAAAGAGGAAGCAACCGGTGACCGGAGGCACCAACGGAGAAAGTGGCGGTGCCTCCTGCAGGCGGACCTTGCGACCCCGGTTCCTCCCGAGCGGGGGAACGCGAAATGGCCCTCCCTTCCTCCGCCCGAGTGAAAAAGCGGGTCTAGCGGAGAGCGCTTTCCGCGACCTCCGCCGCCGCTGCCCGACCGGGCGCTCCTCGGGAGATGGCTCTGCAAGGCACCACCCGAGACCGTTCGTTGAGAGTGCTGCACGCCTCGAGGCGTCAGTGCAAAAGCCGAAGGATTCTTCGCTCGTTCCCATAGCCGAGCAGCTACTGGAATGAACCACAGCGAACCCCGGGATGCGATTCAGGAAAATGGCACCCCGATGTGCGCACACATCCCGCTCGTTCGGGTCGCCCAGCGATGGCCTGCTGGCGGAGGAAGGTCGAGCAGCCGACCCTGACCAGGTGGCGTGCATTGGTACGCTCGCAGAGTTCCTCCGCTGCTACACGACTAGGAAGACCACAGAGAGGAGCGGCAGGCAGCATCTCCGATGATCGGGGTTGGGGGCGAAGGCCGCTGCCGCAGGACCCCTCGCGCGGGTTCGTCCCAACAAAGAACCTCGTCCCTCATCGTACAAACTTCAGTGTACACATATTCCCCCTTCTCTCGCTGATCTTCGCTCTCGGAGAGCGCGAGCGGGAAAGCGCCCGAGGCTCGAGGTAGTCAAAACAGGTTGAAAGCGTGGCGGGTACGAGCAGGGGACGGCGCTATTCTTCCGACGATTCCTAGCTCTGGGAGGGAGGGACGATCAGGATGGGAGGATGGAGGGAAGAAGATGCGATGCCGTGCGACTTGTTCAGAGGATCACCTCGCATCAGCTGACGTCGAGAGTGTTTCCATCCGTGGGCCCCAGGAGGAGGGGTAAGTGCGGGTAAGACAGCTGGACCTGCCATGTTTCTCCCCTCCCCCCCCCATTTTTTTTCTCATCCATTCCTTTCATTTTTCTTGGCTTCTTCTTCTTGTTTGTTTGTTTGTTTTCCTTCCACGATTCCCGAACTTCTCCAGGGCCAAACCTCGCAGCGAACCGGGAAGATGCGCATTCCCACCCATGCTGTTTGTGTACGAAGCAGCGCCTCCTCCGCACCCGCGTTCCGACCGTGTTGAGAAGACCCGCGAAAACAAGCTGATGACATTCAAATCGCTTTGGTACTTAATTGGATCCAAACTGGATAAACGCTCCCGCGCTCCCCTGCTCTCCGAAACCGCTCCGAGTTGCAGATGATTAATGGGACCAGAGGATTGCAAACAGCAGCTGCAATCATTAACATAAATTAGCGCGAGAAGAACCGTAGCCGACGGGAACGTACCCACCGCTTCGTGAGGACACCATGGGTCCCGGTTCCACTCCCGAAAAATGGACTGGGTTCCAGCTGCCACCCGCGCGGAAGTGCGATCAAAGCGTCCCGATGGCCTAGCCGCGAGGGTCCTCAGCATGCACGGCGGCGTTGCCGCCTGTGGCCATCGAGGAGCGGACGGGATGGGACCTTTGGCACAGAGGGGCGGCCGATCCGATGGGGGGAGGAGTCGCGAGCTGCTTGAAAATGGTCGACGGAAACGCCGTGAGAGAGCCTCCCTCCGTGCACACGCCGTCTGTAGAAGAGGATCTTTCTCGATTGGGATGGAATGTAGAAGAGTCTCTCCATGACACTCTTTTCCCTCTCCGATCTCCGCAAACGGAATCACTGGAAGGTTCGAAAGGCCTGGGGATCCGCGAACCCTTCCTGAAAACCTAGCCACAGCTACCAGCCGATTGAGCTGAAGGAATTTCGGCGCATGTGGATCCTCGAACGTGGCAGAGGCCTTTGAACATTCGTGCGTCACCGATAGAGGACGAGGGTCGGTTCCAGCTTTCGAACCACTATGCTTTTCCTTCCCTTCTTCCTCCACTTCCACTCTCTTCTTCCCTTCCTTTTCCTCCTTCATTCTCCATTCTCCTTTCTTCCTCCCTTCCTCCTCCTCCTCCTTTCTTTTCCATTCTCCTCCTCCTTCCTTCCCTATTGTCCTCCTCCTTCCTCCTCCTCCCATCCTCTCCTCATTCTCCTGCCTTCCACCTCCTCCCTTTCTTTTCATACTTCCGTCCTCATTCTCCTTCCTTCCTCCTTCTTTCACAAAGCAGCTCGCTTGAAGGAATCGCGCCATCACCTGCCCATCGCCACGCGGTCGGTCGCTTGCCCGCTTTGGATGCCCCCGAAGAGCATGCGTTTCTGGCGAGGCAAACTCCTCCTTCCCTCCCCCTTCCACGGGAAGCTGCATCCTCCGCGCTGTGTACCCGAAGTGTCATTACCTAGATTTATGCGGGGATTCGCCCTGGATTCCATTTTCCGCGGCTTCCATTAGCTGTAAGCACGGCGTCGCCAAAGGAACTGCGCTCGCACAAGGGGGAAGCCGATCGCATCCCACGGTAACCAAGGCCAGAGGAGCAGGACGCCATGCATTTCCACCACCAACCCTCCTCTCCCTCCTCCTCTTTCCCTCATCGAGCCTCCGGAGGGAGGGAAGCTTTCAAGGAGCAGCAAAAGCCCGCAAGCGCCGAGGAGCGCCACCAACGCACAGAGCCCTCTGTCGAGAAGCGCCCGCCAAGATGGAGGCGGCGGCGGCCGTGGGAGAGGAAGGAGTCCCTCCCAAGGGGGCGATGTGGTCGTCTCTTCCCTCCAGCAGTACTATCCTGGCAGCGAAAGCGCGCCTTCTGCATCCTATTCGTGACGTTTCGGAGCCGCCACTCCGGAGCGGCCAGAGAGGAGAGAGAAACCCGAAGCCGCATCGGGCACGGGGAGATTTCCAGGAACAAGGGCGAGTAATCCATACGGGCACTCGGATGAGAAGGAAGATGCAACTCTTTTCGTCTCCGCACCTCTTCGCACGAGATGTAACAGGAGATGTGCGATCGCAGCTTCCCGCAACCACGTAGGCGCTTAGAGACGTTCGCGTCTCGACGGACGCGGGCCGCGGCGAAACGGGTCCGCCTCGCGCGGGAAAGCGGGAGGAGATGGAAAGGGGAGGGAAGGCGAAGCGGTCTCTCCCTGATGTAAGGAAGTGGAAGAAAAGCAGAAGGCGGGGAGGAGAGTTGGGAGGCGGGAAACCCAGCAACCATCTGGGGCAGATGAACAACAACGACACCTCCTGGACCGGTAGGGGAAGGACCATGAAGTGTCACTGCCCCTCGAGGTTTAGGTCACATAAGGTCTGACGCTACGGCGTCGTTGGGTTCCAGCTTTCTCAAAGTCGAGCAAGAGAAAGAGTCGAGGAGCACATTCCACCTCCAGCACACGCATGAGGGAGGATGGACGCGTTGCTCTTTTCAGTGACGGGAGTCGGAATACAGCGAACGCGCAAGATGAAGGATCTTCCGACCCAGTCGCAAAGGTTACGTGTCCTTCCCCTGCTCACTTTGGGCTCTTGTAGGCCGCTTTCCCTCTCCTCTCGAGATGAGACAAAGTCCGGAGCGGCGCATCTTTCCCGAGGGTAACTCCTCGCTCGCCGGGACAAGCGAATGCCTTCATCGCCCGGAGCCGGCGAGGACAAGTTGCCGGGGAGCCCGAGGGGCGCAGAGGAAGAGCCGACACGGCTAGCCTCCTCCCTGTAGGAGGAGAAGGGACTCCTCCTCTCCTGCGAATGCCATGCAGACCTTTCGCCTATGGACCGTTTCCGACGTGAAGCAGACCGCCAGGGCACCTCGTGGGGTCTGAACGAAGGTTGCCATGGCATCGCACCGTGGAGAGAGCGACTGCGGTTTCTGAGATTCCTTCGTCGTTCTTCTCGATTCCTCCTCTGCGACCCCAGAGGGAAAGACAACCGGATAAGGATGACTTTGGACAAAGCATGCCGTTGCCAATGCGACCGAAGTCTTCCTCCTACGCTCGTTCCCATGTCCTGCCGGATCCGGAGCCAAACCTCCGCAGCCACTGGCAAGGATGTGACTTGCCGTCCGCCCCCGGTCCAGGAAGGATGGGACTCGACAATGGGCGGGAGAGGAGGGGGTGAAAAAAGGAAGGACTCGCTCGAGGGGATGCGAGGGCGCGCTCGTTTTTTCCGCTGCTGGGCGAGAATCTCCCCAAGCGCTCCTGGAGGATGGTGCCCTCCGGCAACGTAGGACTCCCAGGAAGGACCTTCGGCAGCGCAGGGAGACGATCCTTCCCCTAGTCCCTCCGCAATAGGAGCTCTCTGGGCGGGAAGGAGCTGAAGGAGGTTTTCTCGTCAACGGAAAAAGGAGCGGACAGGCTCTTCTCCTTCACGGTCGAGACGCGCAGGGGGAGAAGGAAGAGCCGTGGGCGCACCCGAAGGAATGATCTCTCCTCCCCTTTGCCGACTTGAGGCACCTCATCTGTCATTCCCCTCCCTCTCTCCCGCCTACCTGGCATTTTGGGGTCCCACGCTGCCGCCGTCGAACGAAGAGCTCGCATTGAGGGAGCTGTCCGAGATGTGACCATCTTCCATGCCCAGGGCGCCGTCACATCCAGCTGAAACATCCCTCGTCACCCTGGGCTACTGGACGGGCCTCGGGGCGCGGCTCCCCACATTGGAGGAGGAGGCAGGAGCGCGAAAGAGGGAGGGAAAAGGGACAAGATGTGCGCCCTTGGGCCACCGCTGCTCCCGGCAGGCCGGCACCGGGGAGAAAGCCTAACCTGGGGGGGAGGGGGGGAGCACTGAAAGGGAGCAGGAAGTGGCGGATTCTTGAGCCGGCGACGCGACAGACCGCCAGCTGAGCCGGGAGGAAGGGAGGGAAGCGGAGTCACTGCAGGACGAGCCAGGAGCCGCAAGGAAGGGCACACCCCAGGGGACGCCGGAGATGCAGTGGGTGGTCGTGGATTCGAGACGGTGGGGTTGGCGAAAATCGGAAGCAGCAGCAGCCGCGGTGAGGACTCCACGAGCGGCGCAGAAGAGACCGGAATCCGGAACTACCTCCTGACACCCGCCTTTCCTCTCATCGCCCCTCTTACATGCAGCTCGCGAGCCAACTGGATCGGAAGATACCGCTCCTCAGGACCCTCTGTAGTGAGGAGGAACAACCCCCTCTCTTGGCGACGCGCCCCATTTTCGAAGCGCTGAAAGCTCTGCCATCTTTCCACTCTCTGAAGAGCGGAGGGTGCGATAGGGTAAGGTCACGGGAGGGAGGGAAAGGGTCACCATCTGAATCCACCACCACGAGGGTGTAGATGGGACCGGAGCTCCTTCCTCCCTTTACATCTCGCCGCCGTTCCCTCCTTCCTCCCCAGGGAGCGGTCCCTCCCTTGGGCGTTCCTGCGGCCCCGCTGGCGCGCACGGGGAAAGAGGAGGGCAGCCGTAGGACCGTCTCGGCAGGAGAAGGAAGCGATCTCGTGGTGCGACCTTGAGGAGGCGGCCCTTTGGGACGGCGGCTGGCTGAGGGAGTGAGCACTGGCGTCACGACGACGAGGGTGAAATGGGCGGAAGGGGGGAGCTAAGATTCCCGTGTTTCTCTCCAGCATCTCCTCACACCAGAAGCCCGCAGACGCCGTCCACAGAAGGAGTTTCCTCCCATTGACGCTCCAGGAGGGGGAAAAGGTAGAGCTCGGCAGCCCCGAAGGACGGCGAAAAGGAAACACTCCAGTGCTTGCGACCATCCTTCCCTGCCCGTGCTTTCGCTTTCTTGACTTAAGGAAATACTTCCCGAGAGAAGGGCCACAGGACCAAAGCATAATCCTCCCTTCCGCTGCGCGAAGCCCGGGGAGCATCACTTTCACTAATCTTCAGGGAGAACGAGGCGTTCTGAGTCCCCGAACTGCTTGCAGGATGGGATCTGCCGCCACCGCCGCTGCTTAAGGCGGCCGCTCTTTGAAGCGGATTCAAGTCCTCCTCCCTCTTCTTTCTCCTTCCTTCCTTTTCTCTTCCCCCTCCTTCCCTTCTCCTCACTTCCACCTCTTCCGTCTTCTGTGCACTTCCAATCGTGGCGTCCGACACCGCGTGTCCTCGCCTTGGCACGCACATTTCTCCTACCGGAGCGACAGAAGAACGCGGCTCCAGGGCAGACAGCGTAGTCGTAGCAGGCGGACGGGTCTGGAAGAGTCCCGGGAGGAAGGAGGAGCTGCCCGGCAGCACCTTCGACGTGCTCGGGCTGCCCGGGCGACTCGTGAGTCCTGGGGAAGAGAGACGTCTCCCCGCTGCCATCCGTCTTCCCCGATCCACGCGCCTTCCATCAGACCCCCCTTCAGCACAAGCCCGCTGGTCTGAGGACTCGGAGCCGCAATTGCTCGCAATCCCTCCCCTCTTCGGGAAGCTAGCGGGAGCTCGCACGGGGGGTCTCTCCCGGCTCACCACTGGGCGAGGCGCAGCGAGAGGGGAACTTCCTGCCCGCCACTGCGGCGAGCTGGGTCGCGCCCGGGAGAAACTTCCCGCAGGCTAAGAAATTCCACAAAGAAAAGGGGGAGAGTAGAAGGGCAGACGGATGGAGGCGGGGACTCCATTACCGAGCATCCCGCGTCTACCCTAGGATTCGGCCCGAAATGGGTCACATACGAGGAGGGTCGGCCCTAATGGCCCATTTGTTTGCTGTCGAGGGCTCGACCAGAGCTGCGGTGTTGCCCGAGTGCCTTTCGGAGGCGGAGCTCATTAGCCGGCCTTCCGGCCGCCGCGCGCCACTATCCTTCCCTCGCGAAGGCGGGCACGCCGCTTCTCTTCCGGCCGAAATCCGCTCCGGCGTGTCTTCGAGCCACGCCCCTCAGGCGGCCAACTGCTCCTGCGGTAACGACGGGCTACGCGCGACGGGCTGTCTGCAGCAGGGCCACCCGCCCCTCCCCTCCGGACCGCAGGCGGCACCGACGCGCGCGCAACTACTCGCCCCGCCGGCTCGGAGTCCTCCGGCGCCATCGCCCACGCAGAGAAGGCGCCATCTTCTTCGACGCGTTTCACGCTTGGAAAAGGGGCGGTGGGGAGATGGGGGAGCGAGAAGGTGGGAATAGGATAGGGAATAGGACGCGGTTCCTTTGGGAGGCAACCGGCTGGTCCTTCCTCGGACCGGAAACACTCCTCCCGGGAAGGAGTTCCCGGCTCGCCCCCTCTCGCAGCGGCCGCCAGGACGTCCGCTGCCGCCTTCCTCCACCTGACTGCGCCTGAAGGCTGGCAGCGCCTCCCTCGTTAAAAATGTACGGGGGAGCAGAGGCAGCGTCCCGAGAGGAGGGGTGAGGCGGAGGGCCAGCATCTCTGGATCTCCAGCTCGGCAAAATCCAGTCGATTCTCCCGAGCTGGCGGGGCGAGAAAGTTTATCTCGGGAATGGACCAGATTGGTTCGGGAGGCATCCCGGAGCGAACCGCGGAAGATGGATTGCGAGCGCAAAGAAATCCGGGAGGCATGGGATCACGGGAAGATTGCTTCCAGCCGGGCGGGCGGGAAAGGAGGAGGGAAACGAAGTAAGGGCGGCTCTTGGAAGGGGCGCGCGTTCTCGCTGACTGAGGAACGCCGAGGCACCCCCTCTCGGCAGGGAGGGACGCCGCCGGACGATGGCGCGACTCTGGGCCAGCCGAATCCGAGGACCCGGAGAGAGGCTGCAGGAGGAAATCTCGGGGACTACCCGAGGACGCCATCCTGGGAAGCAGCAGCCTCGTCACCTCCCGACCACTCCACCCCCGCTTCCTCTCTCTCGCTCCGGGAGATGGAGGTGGAGACGGACGGGCGCCGGGTTACATTTGCGAAGGGCGCCTTCTCGCTCTCTTGGGGGCCCGCCTTTCCCGACCTCCAGAAGAAGAGCGTGCATCCGAAGAGGCGTTGCCGCCGAGCTACCCTGGTCCTCCTCCTCTCCCTCTTATCCGCGTCCTGCATCACCTGCGGAAGATGACGACGCGCACGTCCACATGGACTCTTCTGAATCTTCATGTGCAGCCACCAGCGCCATCCTCCGGCTATAGACTCTTCCTGCCCTCCTTGGGCAAAGCTCTGGGATGCGGACCACGGTGCGCCTCGTTTCTTTGAAAGCGGAGAAGACGAGAGGCGTCACGATGGCGCATGTCAAGTCTCCGCTGCAGCCATCAGACACTCTCCCCCCCCCCCCGGACGTGCTGACAGTCAGAGCAGCTTTTTCGAGTTTGCCGCCCTGACCTCGTCCTTGTAGACCCGGGAAAGGGAGGGCATTGCGGACAGGATAACAGGCGACCCTTGCCCGCACGCGCTTCAGGAAAGGGCCTGAGGCGGTTCGGAGACCGCTTCCGCTCCCGAGGCGCCGCCGGGACGCGGGGGAAGCTGCCGCAAGGATCAACCGTCTTCCGTCGCGTTTCCCGCCCGCAGGGGGCAGCGGCACCAGCAGCAGCAAGGCACGTTCCAGCCAGGCGATTCCAGCTAAGGAGTGGGCAGGGGAGGGGGAGGACTGATTCATCCCCGGCTTGGTAACGATAGGCGCTTCCCGCGCCCGAGGCAGCAGTCCCTCGGGAAGGACAGCAGGAAACCGAAACGGCCGAAGAGATCGGCTCGCGGTCGCAACGGAGCCGAAGCGCCCCCCGCTGGCAGTCTGGAAACTGAGGCCCGGCAAAGTTCGGCAGCCGGCGGGGAACGGTGGCGGGACTTTCCCGACGCGCGCGAGCCTCACGCGCGGGTGGCCGGAGGAACGAGATTGAGCAGGGAGGCGGGTGGCAAGGCGGCTACCGCCCTGTCGAGGGCAGAAACCGGGCCGCAGAGGTGAGGGGGGACAGGAGCCAGGAGGTGAAGGAACGAGTGAACGGGAATTGGCGCAGGGGGCGAGAAAGAGAGAAAGAAGGGTGTGAAGAGGTAAGGGTACAGGAGGAGAAGGGGGAGGTAGACTTGGGGCGGATGAAGGGACACGGAAGGAATGCGAGCGCCCTCAGACGCGCTCTCCAAGAAGGATGCAGCTCCAGGCGGACGCCGAAGAGATGGAACACCGGAAAAACCGAGAGCAGGCGGGGTCGCTGGAGTCGCGCGAAAATTCCAGCGCACAAAGGGCGCGGGGGCGAGCGTCGGGGGGCGCGCGGTTGTTTATGGCCTCCGCCGAACGGGCAGGCGGCGGTCCTCGGCCAGGAACGGGAGGGAGGATGAGTTCTCAAAAGGAGCGCCGGCGGCGGCGGCGGCGGCGGCGAGCAACCACCGACCGACGCGGGTCGCCGGGGAAGTCACGACATTACGCGCACGGAGGGAGGCCGCGGGCGGAGGAGGAGGGGAAAAGCAGGCGGGTGTCTCCGCGCTTGGGAAGTGGCGCGCACCCTCCACAGCAAGCGGAGGAGGGAAAGGCGAAGGTAGCGAGGGAGGAGGAAGAGGAGCAGGAGGGAAGGAAGCGCAGACGAGCGAGAGAAAGCCCAGCTGTGCCGGATCCTCTCCATCCTCCTCGTCCTCTTATCCTCGCGCTCCTTTCGCACCCGTCTGCATCCCTAAAGTTCTCCTGTGTCTACGTTTCGTGTTTGCCACCGAGCCCAGGGTCTTCTCCCCGCTCTCCCTTTTTTTCTCTTTCTCCCACTGTCTCTCACTTTCTCCTTCTCTCCCTTTTTGTGCCTTCTTACTCCTCCTTCCTCCCCTCCTCCTCTCCCACATACACACAGCCATCAACGACCGACCGATAGTTCCCTCACGGCAGCGGCTCCAGCAGCTGCAGCATCCCGGGTTATCGATCACGTTCGTGACGCGACGCTTCGAGCGGTCCCGGCTCGCGCCGCCCCGAGGGAGATGAGGGTTTTCTTCCCATAGCAGTGCCTCCGGGTGGGCTGCCAAAGAGCTCCCTCTTTTCTCCACCGAGCCAGGGAAGGGAGAGGGCTGCAAGTCCCTTGGGCAGCGAGCTGGCCCTCGTCCTCGGAGGCCCCTCGCAACCCCGAACTCCTCATGGCTCCACTTCCCTCTACTTCCCTAAGCAGTTGCCATTTCCTCCCCTCCCTCGTCCGCGGAGGTGGGAGGGCAGACGTGACGCCTTTGCTGGACAGGAAGGGGGGGCGGAGGGGGACTGGCAACCGCGATGAGCAGCGCCCGAGGGCGATGATAGCTGAGGCCAGGTCGCGGGCGGAGAAGCCTCTTCGGCGGTCGAGACACACGGCTGCCGCAGCCAGGGGTGCCAGTGTCCCAGGGCAAGCGCGCGGGTTCTCGGGGAAAGACGCCGAGGACCGAGGGCGCGCGCCTAAGCCGGGTCAGGGGAAGGGAGGCTGGACTGCTGCAGGGAACTGCGCGGAGACGTGAAGTCGCCTCCTCCTCTTCCCTTGCCCCTGCCCCGAGGGGGGGGGGGCTCCTTCAACTCGTCTTCCCTTTTGCTCTGAGGAGGATCTTCCCTCTGCATCCGCTGAGGCGGCGCTGAACCGCCGCGCGGGAGGAGGAAGACGCGCGTAATCATGGAAACGCCTGCGCACGCCAGAGCCTGGAGGACGCCGAAAGGATGGAGGGGAAGGGGGGGGGAGGAAGAGCAGGAGGAAAGGGAAGGTCAGCTCCTCCCGATCGCCGTTGCCAGGGAAACAGCGGCAGTTCCCTGCAGAGAAGGGCAGGAAGGGTCGAGCGCCGCACCCCTTCGGGAGACCCCTGCCCCACCCCCACCTTCTTACCGAGCTCGACGGCAGTTGCGATCCCGGCGAGCAGCAGCCAGCAGCAAGCTGCGGCGGCGAGCAGCACGACGTTGCTGCCGCGGAGACGGCGCGAAGGCGCTCCCGCAGGCCGCTGCGGCCTGGGGGCCGCGGGAGATGATCCTGGAAAGCAGAGAAGCCGTCAGCGGGGCCGGTGGGAAGCGGGACGCTGGAAGGAAGGGCAGGGGCACGGGACGGATGGGGTCGGCACTGATAGAACGACGGGGGAACGGGAGGAGCGGAAGGGCGGTGGCGAGGCGAGAAGCAGGGAGGGCAGGATCCAGGAGCGGCGTGGCGTGAGATGGGGGGGGGGAACATATGCTCGAGAAGGGGAGGAGGGGAGGGCAGGAAGGACTCGGTAGGGTCCTCCGTCGGGACGGTCGGGTCTCCATCGCCAGGCAACGCGGATGGAGAGGTCTCCGTGGCGTCCTCTCCCTGCTGCCCTTTCTGCCTTTCTCGTTGCACGTTACGGAGGGAGTCCTCCAGGAACGGGTGGTGGAGGGCAGGGGGGCGGGAATGAGGTCTGTCTTCGTGGAGACCGGCCGAGGCGGGGGAGGGACGCGGTCGCTGCCGCCTTACCCGGCTCCAGGCTGCTGCCGTTGCTGTCGCCGCAACCCTCGAGGTCAGGGACGCGGCTCCTGCGGTCCAGATGCAGCTTCCGCGGTTCCCAGACTCCCGATCCGCAGGAGGGAGCCTCTGCCGGCGTGCCCACCACGCGGGGCCGGCGGCGACTTCCGCGCGACCGTGCGCTCGCGCACCTCCACGTCGTCAGGGGATACGCCTGCCTCCTCTGGACAGCACCACCACCAGCAGCGCACGCGCGCGCACTCGACCCCGCCGGGAGCGCACGCGCGACGCACACACTCGTAACAGCAGCAACCGGCAGCGGCGGCGGCGGCGGAGCGCTCGCGAATGGGAGGCGCGCGCGCCTTCCTCCCTCCCTTTATAGCCGCGCGCATGGCAGCTCTCGAGCGCAGGCGCGACCTCCAATCGCGCCGGGCGCCGGCAGAGGCGACGTCTCCCGGAGCGACGGCAGAGACCACTCGCAGGGCTCTCTGGACCCCCTCCCCGAGGGAGAGCGAGGAGGGAACCCCAACCGCGACCCCACGTGCGCTTCCCCTCCTCCCCTTCGTGAGCTACCATCTCTCAGCGTGGGACCATCCTCCGCCCGCTCCTCGGAGGGAAAGCTTTTTCGAAGGTCAGCGGCACCCGGGGGGGAGCGCGGTCGGCAAAAGTGCGGCGGGAGGCGCGGTCACTCCTCCTCCCGCCTTCCACGCGCTTCCCTCCAGCTTCGCCCTCGTCTCCAACAGCATGGGTCGTCGGCTCTTCCGCCGAACAGACTTGGCGGGGGAGGCGCGGCGGCAGAAACGGGGCGAAGTCAAACAGCTGGGATTGCTGCAGGGGTGTGATAGCGAGGGTCATGGCCAGGAGCAGGTGGCAGCAGCAGCAGCAGGCAGGAGAAGTGGGTTGGAGGTGGCGACCGCTTCGTAGATGCACCACCTCTATAGCTCTTCCGACACTTGCAATTAAGTGGAGATGGAGGGAGTCGAAAACGGCAGGGTTGTTGATGGCGGTGTCGGGGAGGAGGAGAAGGAGGGTATGACGGTGGCGGTGATGTTGCGGATGCTGAGGAGGCAAAGACTTCTCCAGAGTGACAGAATGACGTCTGCTTCGCGACAGGAATTTCAGGGGTGAAACGGATGGATTTTCTGGAGCCGCGCCGCATCACATCTCGTCCTCCTCCCTGGATCTCGTGGCCCGACAGTGGTTCCCTCCGGGAAGAAAGAAGCCTTCCAGAACGGGAGAGTGTAGACGCGCAGCCTTGAGGAGCGAGCGGACCTTTTTTTCGCTACGGACCTTTGCCCACGTTTCCAGCACTCCATTTCCGTGGACTATCACCCGAGGGAGCGGGAGTTTTGCGATAAGGATGTGCACCAGAGGCATTCTGGAGGCACAGCTTCCCCTTCCTGGGAGTCTGCCGGAGCTCCCAACCAGCCCGAAATCCCCTCCTCAGTGACATCCGGCACTCCCCAGGCAGCCGCTGCAGGTGGCGCTTCGTCCCCAAACGCGAAGGATGGCGGCTGACGTGGAAGACTGGGTGGCACCGAGGTCATGCACCCGCTCGCTGCCTTTCGTGGCTGCGACCCTTTCGTGGCTTCCTCAGCCATCTTGGCTGCGAGTAGAAGGCGGAGGGGAGGTCCAGAGTTGACCGAGATGGTTACTTCGATCTGCGCCGAGCTGCACTAGCAGCATCCGGGAGGAACGGAGAGCAAGCCTTCCAGGGAAGGAGTTGGGTCCACTTGAAGCTCCTCGATGGCCACTCGTGCCCAGTTGACCTTTTAGAGGGAGCCAGCAGAGAGCGAGAAGACGGTCACTGGTTCTTTCTTTTCTCTTCACAGAGCACCGGCTCCTGAGCCACCGTCGTCCCCAGGTCCGCCGCAGGCTTCTTCTGGGCTTCCCTTTAAGGGCGCGTTGACAGTCAGCACCATCAACAATTCCGTCGTTATTGTCTCCCTTCTCCTCCTCCTCCTCCTCCTCTCCACCACCACCACACAGTCAACAACCCCTTCATCGTCTCCTTTCTTCTGGGCTTCTCTTCCAGGACAGGCTGGCAGCAGGGACCTTCGAATGGAGATGGGCATTCCAGCTGCATCTGAGAGAACATCTTCCTCTCCTCTTGTCTGAAGCCCTGGACCGCTGTCCGGTCGCTCCTGGAAAGGGTTCGCCGTCTTGGAAGCTGCTTCCTCCTTACAGATTCTTCCATTCTGTCTCTCAACGGGAGCGCCCTGGACCAGTTCCTATTCCAGGAAAGCTTCCGCCCCTCGCCAATCGCCCTGCTGCAGCTGCGAGGTGGGAAGAGTCGCGTCCTCCGGGACCCCTCAGGGAGCATGCACCGACGAAGCAACCTGGCTGGCGGGGTCAGGAGCTCCCGACGGCGACGGAGCCCCAACCTTCCTCCCTGCTCCCATACGCGAGCGCGCGAGAGCTCTTCCTGACGAAGGAACCGAGTCCCTCATTACCGGGGGCGTTCCGCCGCTTCTGCCTCTGCCTCCTGGTCAGCGATCGGATGACGATCCGAAAGGTTCTAGAAAAGGAAGAGGAAGGCAGGAAGAGGGAAAGGAGGAGAAGAAGAGGAAAGGAGGGAGAGGAGAGAGACATAAGGAGAGACTAAAAGGAGAAGAAGAGAAGGAGAACCTTGCATCTGCATCTCCCTCTCGAGGGAGAGAGCGCGGGAGGAGGGAAGGGAAGAGGCAGGAGCCGGAGGAAAGGAGCACAAAGGCACCCACCCACCTCTCAGAGGCAGGGCAGCGGGCTCCGCATCGCCCTCTTCCTCTCTCTCCTCCTCCATCCTTCCTCTTCCTCTGTCACGCATCGCTCGTACCCTCATCAGCCACGAGATCTGGTCCCTCCAGTGTCGCGGGATCGCAATTTTTCCGAGAGGGCGTTCCCGGCAACAGGAGGAGGAGGGTAGTCGTTTCTTTTGGATGAGAGGCCGGCCAGCGGCCCATCGCGTGGAGACGTCGCTCGCCGATTGCCGCCCTGCAGGCCTCCTCCTCCTCGACCTGCGACCGCGGCTCTCTGCTTCTTAGGTGGATGCAGGCCTCGGAGGCGGATGCACCTGCCTCTGGTCACGGGACCGTTCTCCCTGAGCCCCGTCGGATGCTGTGGTCGAAAGAAAACCGGCATCTTCATTCCTCCTCCTCCCCTCGCACCTCTTTCCTTTCCCACGAGCCCACCTTTTTCCGGGTGCGGCCGGCCGCCTCCAGATGAGATGAGGAATCGAGAGCGAACCTTCTCGCTGTCAGCTCTCTTTCAGCCGCCGATGGCGATTTGACCTCTCTCCCGCTCCCACGTTCACCTTGCAATTTGGGCCCGGCGATCAGTCACGCGCGGGGTCAGAGTCGGACCTCCTTCCCGCGGGAGGAGGCGCACGGGGAAGTATCGGGTAAAACCTCGCTGACCAGGAGACAGAGGCAGAAGCGACGAAGTGCCCCTGGGGATTCGGAACTCGCCTCCCATGTCAAGAAGAGCGTGCGCGCGCACTTGCTCGCGTATAGGAGAAGGGGGGTTAGGGGATCAGGAAGCTCCGCTGCCAGAGGGGACTCCTGATTCTGCAAGCCAGATCGCCTCGGCGACGGACGCTCCCTGAGGAACCCTCAAGATGGGTGGGCGCTCCTTGGAAGATGCTCCGGAATACTCCGCCGCCCCTTCTACCGGAATCCTGTCTCCTCTCTCCCGGGAATCCCACGGATTTCGATCGGGATGTGGAATCTTTCCCTTCCTGCTCTAGGGAGTCCCCAGGAGCAGCCGCTTCCTCCTCCCAGCTTCCTGCTCTGCAGTCGTGCAGACTTGGCAGAATCTAACCGCTGAGACCTCAACCTCTGCCGGGGAAGGTTCGCGACCTGCGGGTCTTCCTGGAGAAGGAACCCTCCGAGAAGGAAGAGTGGCCCGTGGGGCCTTCCGCTTCGGCCGGAGCGGAGTTGCGAAGACGGGGAAACCGACAATCTTCGGGAATGCCAGGAGGGGTTGCACATCCTCCAGAGCGACTCCATCAGGCGGCTCCTGCAGCGCAGACTCTCCCTGCCTCTGGAACTCCCTCACGGAAGAGCCGTTCCCGGAACAAGCTCCCGAACTCCTCCCTGTCTATAAGGTGGGAGAGGAGCACCACGGGCGGGAGGCAGGGGAGGCTTTCTTCCCTCTGGCGCTGATCGGCTCCCATGAAATGGTTGCCGCTTCCTGGAGAGCAAGCAGGCCGCTCTTGAAGCCGACGAAGAACAAGGTGGGCGCGCGTTCCCCCCCACGAGACTTCGTCCGAGATCCCGGGATTGTCCTCTCGAGGAATCCCGAGCGGATCCTGAAGTCTGGGGAAAGAAAGGGGAACGAGGATTCCGAGGCGCTCCCACAGGTGAAACGGGTCGGTTGCGCCCCGTCAGAAGCGTCTCTGCTCCCCATGAGGTGGAGTTCAGGTGCTTTCAGGGCAGGGAGGGACGCCGCCTTGTCCCTGCCACTCGCCTGCGGCCACGGCAGATCCTTCGAAACCTTCCGTCTCCGCGGTCTGCAAAGGCCACGGAGGCCCGTCCCGAACTGGAGGCAGTGTGCCTGGAGGGTTCCCGATCCTGCAGCGGCGGGATTCGGTCGGGGAGAAGCAGAAGGCGCTGCCGAAGCAGCCTGTGCGGGAAAGGACGGAAGGAGGGGGGGGCTCCACCTGCTGGCCCGGAAGCGGTACCAGTTGCGGCCGAGGACCTGACTCTCGGGTTGAGAAGCCTGATTCTTCGCACCCTTGCGCCTTTACTCCCTCATCTTCACCGTCATCTTCTTCTCCCCACTTCTCCGCTGGCAAGCGCAAGGTGACACAAGGAGACGTCCTTAGATCGGCGCGCTCGCTCCCCTTCACAGAGGAAGGGGAAGGCGGTGCTGCGGAAGAAACTCCAGTGCCGCACGCAGCCCTGCCCTCTCCCTTTCCCGACACTCGGCGTGGAGGCCGAAGCTCCTGGGAATCTTTCACTATCCTCTCGTTTCCCGAAAGAATGAAGAAAACGAACTCTCCAGGTTCGCCTCCTCCTTCACCTCTTCGCTTCTTGGAGTCCGCATAGCCACTTCATCTTCGCGCTGGATCCCCACACTCCCATCCTTCTCATCTTACTCCTTTTCCTTTCTTCTTCCTCCCTCACTTATCTTTTTCCCTTCCTTCCTTCCTCTTCTTCTCCACTTCCTTCATGGACCATCACCCGAGAAAGAAGAGAAGAGGAAGCTCTTCTTCTCTTCTTTCTTCTCTCTCTCCCTTCCTCCTCTTCTAGAGCCTTTCGGATCGGCAGCCAATCACTGACACCTGTCCGGAGGTACCAAAGCATTCAGATGACCTTTCCGGACCAAGCGAAGATTCCTCCTCCCCCCCTTTCTGTTTCCGATTGTGTCCTCAGAGATGGCGGCCAGGACTTCGTCAGCGTGTCATTCCCGAGGGTAGAGGACCAGCCCCGGAATGGGTGGTCACTGTCTGCAAGCTGCAAGGGCTTGCCGCAGATACCGTTGCATCTTCTGCTCACCAGCAAGGAGATGCGAGACTTTGCCGGCAACCCTCTCTGTGGATGGCCCCACGACCGGCTGCGTTTTCATCTTCCTACGAAGGAGCTCGCACTGGTCACACGAGCAGCGCGTTGAAGGACCGAAGAAGCCCTTGGGCGAATCGGACGGTCCTAGAGACTTCCGGGAAGCAGTCTCTTCAGGGACCGACGTCCACGTGGTTGGATCGATCCACCACCAGGTGTACAAGGAGAAGCCGCTTGGAAAAAGCTGAATTCGCCGGTCCTCCGGTTTGCTGGGCCCATCAAAACCTGGCTGTTTTCCAACGAATCTTGCAATCTTCCCCCTTGAGCCCTTTCCCCCTGCAGGTGCCCGCTAGAGTGAACATTCTTTATTTTTTGGAAGCCGTGGGTGAGGACGGAGGAGCCGGCGGCGAGGCGTGTGGCACCGGCGTCCTTCTACACTCCAGAGAAGGCAGGACAGAACCCGAGAGGAGCTGCTTCACCCAGAGAGCGCTCCCCTTTGCGAAAGGCAGCTACGGAGGTGATCGGGACTGCGACGAGAGGGAATCTGCGGTAGGGTCCCTCATTTGGAGGAGCAAGAACTTCACGCTCGAAACCTGCGATGAACTTTCTTTTTCTCCCTCGTGTGTGTCCTCGTCCAGCACAGTGCAGATCTCGCAGCTGAGCTGCAGCGTCATCATGGCGCCTCCTCCTAGAACGAACGAGTGATCTCGAGCGGCTGGACGGTGGCGCCTTACGGACTGAATGAGGGGATGATGGCTCATCGGGTCGCCGAGGGCTCCACAGGCGAAGTCAAAGAGATACTGGACATGGGTTTCCTCTTGGATACAGAGAGGGAAGGCGCGGAGGCTGAAGATCAAGGGGCGAGGGAGAGGGGAGCTCACTCCCAACAGGAAGGGCGGAAAATCATGCTGTCACCGAGGAAGCCGAATTTTCGAAGTCGCAGCTCTTTGGCGAAGCCTCCGTCCGTGGAGTGGAAGCCACTCTCTTTCCGCATTTGCGGATGCTGAAGGCAAGTGCTGAGGATGTACGTCACGGACAGAAAAGACGGTGGGCGATTTGCCTTGGGCTGCTGAGGACGGGCGGGTGAGCGCTCACAAGGGAAAGAGATGCGGTTTTTTTGCAGTTCTTCCGATGGAGTTTTGATCTTAAAGCGTAGAAAATTCCGGATCGTTGAAAGGGATTTCGACCCGTAAGGGGTAATGAAGGCAAAGAAACGTACCGCTCCGTGTTCTTTCGAGGACATTCCTCCGGTTCAACTATCCTGGCCGCGGAACCGCCTTAGCGCGGGAGAGACGACGACTGCAGCGGAGACCGCTGCTTGCACGACAAGAGCAGCGAGTTGCTTCTGTCTCTCGATTTCCGGAGAGCCGAACCGGATCATGGAAGAACGCCCAAAAAAATTCTCTTTCGAATTGTCCTCCCCGGTGTTAGCTTGCGGCGAGGAAAAAGGTCAGGAGAAACCAATCCATCCAGTAGCACAGTCTCTGCAGCCGCGAGTGCTCGCACCATCAACCTTTCCCATCTGGCAGTTTCGCAATTATCATACTGTTCCAAAGATCCCGATGAAGACCAAGATCGGGGGTATTGATTTCCCCTCTCTTGATCATCTGGGTGTCTTCGTTCCCTTCTTCAGTCCGCTTCCATCCTGAAGGTCCCTGGTGTTCCTGGTGGATGGACACCAAATCAGACCCTTCCGTTCTTCGTTCAGCAATGACCCTCCCTGAGTCTGGCCGCAGTTCGCCTCGGGGGACCAGCACAATCAAAGGTTGCGATAACCGGACAGCTCCTGCACAGCTCTTGAACTGTGCATGGAATCTGCGCTGCTGCTACGGCAAAGAGGAAGCAGCTGGAAACTGCACTCTTGCAAAGATTCCTTGCTCTTGCAATGAGTAACAACTCTCTCTAGAAAAGGGGGCAAGACGATCTGATCTCTTCCCGCTGTGGGCGCTTTGCTCGTTCAAGGACTCACTTCAGACACGAAATGCCTCCTCTTATTGCTGGCAGTGGGCGGAACTCCCCCAGGATGCAGCTTTGCAGCCTGGATCGCATCTCCTACGAAGAAGAGGAGAAGAGCAGCACTGAGAAGAATCTGAACTCCTCTAGTTAAGGACGCTGGTAGGCAAACCTTCCTCTCATCCTAGGGGTCATCGTAGCTATACTGATCCCTTTGATCATCGTGATGCTCGTGGTTACTGTCAGAGGAGACTCAAAAATCAGAAGAGAGCGCCCAAGTGGCAGGAAGTTTCTTGCGACTTCATGTTCAAAAGACTGACGATTACCTGGTGCTGTAGACACTTTCTCTCTGCAGGGCACCGAGGAAAGAGTCCGCTGGAATGCCCATCCCTTGGCAACCATCTTGGAAGGCGAAAAAAGGGTAGGGGGTGAGGTGGATGGGGAAAGTTTCACTGGACCGTCTGATTGGAGCCGTGATGCCTCCCCGCGTAATACGAAGGTCCGAGCCACGTTCGGGGAGACGAGGACTGGAGGTGCCACTCCATCCCGCGTTGGGCGTGCGAGAACACCCAGCATACATTTCAGTCCTTCTTCTCTGGTAAGGACAGAGATCGGATTCCACGGGAGGTCCCGTCAGGGGAGTTCGGGGCAAAGACTCCACCCGATTTCCTTCGTCTCGAAAGACAGGCGAAAGAGGTCACCCCATCACCGAGGTACGACGAGAATGATGACGGAGTGGAGACTGGTGCGCCTACGCGCCTTTGAGAAAGGATTGTGGTCCTCGGTCCTCATTATCAGAGTGACCCATTACCATCCTTCGCGGCGGTGCTAGAGGATATTCTCCGACATGTGCAGAGAAATGGACGAAGGGCTGGCTCATTCGCCGGGTGGCCGTCCTACGGGTGAGTCACTCCGTGGCCATGCCAGATGTTGGGTGATGCTGTAGGATGCTGTAGGATCTTTTAAGCATGCAGCGTGGGCGCCTGCAGATCTCCCGTAGGAAGTCAGGTGGCTTCTGATTTTTATTTTTTTTTTCGGAAAGCAAATTCAGAGAAGAATCTGATCCCGTGCTCCCTGATAGCTGATCCATTCTCCAGACGGAGGGGATGATTTTGTAAGAGAGGATGGAAGGAAAGGGAGAACAAGCATCCTGAGAGAACCCAGTTTGCTCCTGGAGCACTAGCGAGAGGTCGCTGTATGTTTCCGACTCCTGCCTCTTGGAGAGCCGGATGCTCCTCTGTGGTACGCCTACGAAAGGATCCCAACTTTCCAGCTCACTCTCTCCTACGTCCACGAAGGGCACAGCCGAGCATGCTCAAAGAGGGAAGCGTCGTTTCCCTGCAACGCTTTTAGAGATGGGGACTTCAGGAATTGGCCACGCCAGGGTCCGAGGACTCGAAAAGACCGCAGGCAGCTTTCGAGGCGTGACGGTCTCAGGACGGCCCTCCTGAACTGCCCAGGCGATGGCGGAGGCCGAGATTTTCAGGAGATGGAGCGCGGCCCCGGTTTCCGAGGAGCAACCGAGAACCCGCGAGCAGCACGTTTTGTTTCCATTGGTGTTTCCATCCCTTAGCGCCGTGCCGCCGCGCTCCTGTCCTGCCCTCTGGTTCGCCTTCGTCCGCCGGTGCTCCCGCTGCCTCGCGTAGGGGGGAAGCTCAGATTTATTTCCCTTCAGGCTCAAATCTGCGCGAAAGATGAAAAATCGCTCGAAATCTTTCGCACCTTCCCTTTGAACTGCCGCCATCATTCACTCTTCGGATCCAGAATCGATTTTGTGCCTCGTGAGCATCCATCACGGACGCCGAAGCCGCGGATGGCTGCGCGGAAGAGACGACACTGGCTCCCGGCACAACAAGGAAGAAGAAACCAGTGAATTCATCTCACTCGGGAGCGAGGTGGTGGACCCGGCGACACGAGTTCCATTTTCCCCCGACGAGCTCCCCGCAGCGGTACCGATATCGTCATTCCCTTTTTCCTTCTCGTTCTTCACTCTCCTGGCGAAGAGGAGCGGGGCAGCGAGTTCGGCATCGGGTTCCGAACCAGGACGCCAGACGACGTTCCGCGTTCTGAAACGGGGGGACGTAGGGCGAGCGCTCCCAGGCAGGAGCGAGGGGAGGAGACGCAATGAGTCACTTCCTGGAGCACGCCCTTCCTCTCGCCAGTTCGCTCTTTCGACCTGTCGCTCCCGCGCCCCCCGAGAGCGTTGCTGCAAGGACGGAGGGCGAGGCTGTCGCCGCCGAAAACACCCGTCGCCGGCGGCGCAGGGGTCGCTCTCCCAGCGCAGCTTCCTTACGCCGCCTCTCTCCGTGACTTTGCCCATGCGCGAGCAAGCGAGCGGCGGAACGGAAGGGGGAAATCCCGAGGAAAAAACCCCTTTGAGTCACCGTCGGCCCCTGCGCGGGAGCTTCCGAGAACCGCTCGCGCGCTTCCCGGAAAGCGAAGCCTCCAGATATCCCGCATCCCGAAATATCGATTTCCGAGCACGCCGCTCCGAAACTCACGGTTAAGAGGGAGTCGCAGCAAACGGAGCGGCAAAGAGGAGGAAATGATTTTCAGAGACAGTCCTCCTCCCTTTGGTAGAGCATGGCCGAATGGATGGAAGATGCCCGCGCTGCCCGCCGTGTGGCCGTGGTCCCCGCGCGCGCTGCACCGGACGTCGTGGGTTCGAATCCCCACGGGATCGACGCCGAGAAATGGGGAATGTGTCTGGGTTTCGATTTCCCCCCGCAAAACGATGCTGAATGGCTGATTCGGGTGCGGCGGCACCGGTGGACACCCGATCACGCAGGGCGTTTATTTATAAAATCAACATACATGTCTGTGGCACGACGTTTGATCCTGCCACGTCACTTATAAATACGAGAAGGAACCTGAAGGGAACTGGCACGCAGGCCAGCGGGTTTGCTTCGGCAGCACAGGGGAAAGGGAGACAAACAAAAAAAATAAAATAAAACAAGAAACATACAGTCAAAAAATGAGGGGATTCAGGAAGGAATCACTGTTTGCTAGAGGGCATCCTCTGCACCCCTGTAAGGATGCCAGCAATTTCCTGTTTCAAGACTCCCAGATAAGGCCATCTTGACGCTGTTCTCATGAAGAGGACAGCAGAAATAGATGGCGTCCCTGTCGTTCTGGCCTCCTCTGAAGTTGCTCCATGCAACCACAGTCTCGACGCATGGGCAGCAAAGTGCTGCTGGGGATTCTGCCGGCGTGCGGGAGTCGCTCAGGAAGAGGCGTTTTCAAACGTCTCTGGAGTTACTGTTGGGGGTTCCAAGGGTCGCGACAAAGCGTTCCCAAAGGGGCCGGAGGGCAACACTAGGAGGTGAGGGAGGGATGGACGTGGTAGGACCACGCGTCCTGCCACAATTTGTGAGTTTGTTTTTAATTTTAAGAAACGTCACCGGCATGTCCGGGCGGAAATCGGAGGCAACCAGCGCGAGGGTTCTGTTCGGGGTTTGCTACCAAGGATCAGAGAGGAACAGAGCCCTTCCTCCAGAGCCCTTCCTGGGTTCATAGGGTGGCCCCCTCTCGGGGAACCTTCTTTCTTGGGCTGTTGACCCCAACTGTCTCAAGTGTGGAGAACGGGAATCCCTCCCGCACCTGCTCCTAGATTTTGTTGCCCTCTGACCCCTTTGGTTGTCTTACGCAACGGCCCTTGATGCACAGACAGACAGTTCCAGGTACGCGACGAAGCGCCTCTTCGTAGGCGGTTCTCTTTCGTCTGCCATACCCCCATCAGCTCTTTGCTGCTGACTACTCAAGGTTGTGGAGGTCTTGAGCCACGGGGGAGGAGGACGAGCGCGATGGGGACACCATCTGCTTCGCCCTGCGCCTCCTGCGGTCGGCAATAAGATGGCCCTTGGGCATACTCGGATGGAACTTGCCGGCATCCTGGAAAGGATGCCCTCCAGTAGGACGCTCTCCAGCACCGGATGATCCCTTCCCTTGCGCCTCAGAGTTTTCTTTTATTGATTGTTATTTTATTTTTATTTTTGTTCGCCCCTCCTCCCCTCCGCTGCCGAGGCGACCCTCGCCGGCCTGTATGCCGGTCACTCGGCGTGTTCCGAGCATTTTCGGACAATGTAGGGTCAATGGCCCTACACATGGATGTTTATTTTTTATAAAAAACGCTCCGGCGTGTCCGGGTGATAAACCCTATCATGAATAGTCACACACACTCTCGGGTGGCGTGGACAGTATTAAAGAGCTTTTTGAGCCCCCCCATAAGGAGGCGAACGGCTTTTTCAGAATTCCTTGAGAACCGAAAAGAAAAAAGAAAAAAATGAGCATCCAAACACTCAGATAACTGGCAAGCCGCATCCGCATCGCCCTGCTCAAGATTTGCGAACGGACCGCGATGTGCTGGTGACCCTCTGGAATGCCCATCAAGATTGCGCAGTATCGACCGCAGGTCTCGTTCCAGGGACATCTCGTCCTCTTGCGCTCCTGCTGGCGGCTACGAATCCGGGCGAGGCTCAATGCTACTGATCCGACGCCATCACGGGTTCGCTCTTTGCCTGTTCATTTCCTCCCTCTTCGGGGACTCCCCCACTGCGAGGGAAAGCCGCCACGGTTCTCGATTCCTCCGAAAAGGTGGGGTTGGGTGTGCCAGGTGCCTCGGTGGCAGGCAGATCCGCGGAAATCCTCCTTCGCAGCCAGTCTTCCCGTGTCTTCCGAGCATCCTAAAAACCCAAGAGCCCATCGGCGGGCTTAGCGGAACACTTCGCGGATGGGCTTTAGGTCAACGTTCGGCCCATATCTCTCCTTTGAGCCTTCAAATCCTCCGGAAGCAGAGGATGAGCAAACAAATGAAGATAAGAGAAATCTTCACAATGTGCGTGGGCCTGACAAGGAGAGAGGCAGCGTCCCCGCTTCCAATGCCAGATTGCTCGGGAAATCACCCGAGGGAACCCCGCTCCGAATTTTGAACTGTCGGAGCCGGTGCGCTTCTGCTGAGCGAGGTTTGTCACCCGGACATTTGTCGGAATATTTGTTCTAAAAATAGTAAAAATATAATGAAATGCTCCTATGGGGAACCGCTTGGTTCAACACGTCATTGCAACCTGTCAGCCACCGGTCTGTAGACCGGCGAGGTCCGTCTCCTCGGCGAAGAGAGAGAGAAGATCACAAACAAAAAAGATGGGAAAATGGGGAGATGTTTCCTGGGGAGGAAGGAAAGGGGGGGAGTGTAAGGGATCATTGTTCGCCTGGAGACGTCCTCTGCATCCTGTCCAGGATGCCAACAAGTTGTGTTCTCATGTTGCCCAGGTGAGGCCATCTGGATGCGGTCCTTAAAAAGATCCGTGCTCAGCGGACGGCGCCACTGCAATTCCGCTCTCTTCGTGCCGCGTTCGAGGCCGCCGCGATTCCGCGGACGCGGCAGAGAGCTGCAAGGGACGCGGCTAGCGGTAGATAGGAACCAACGAAGAGGAGCTTGAAAATTTCCCTGGGACCGCCTTTAGGAATATCTAGGATCGTCGACAGACGATCCCAGAGGGGTCGAAGGGCGGCGCAGCTCAGCAGAAGGTGCGGCAAGGTCTCTTTGTCGCCGGGCATCCACACTCCCCCGTGTCCAATGATGGAGTACTTTGCACGGAATTCCCTAATGCAACACCAGCTATGCCACCTCCTGCCACTTGAGGGGGAGGGTGCCATTGTCCCAACACGCTGGGGGCCACTCGACCTCCTGAGGAGGTATCGCGAGCAGCTCACCCCAGAATAGTCCTTTCTTCGGGACAATCGGGGTCGCAGGGTCCTCTAGCTATTGCGCAAGGTCAGACATCCTGCGGGGGGCATCCAAGAGTGGAGATTTCTTGGAAAAAGAATGATACGTAGCTTTGGAAGAAGGGGTGAGCGGAACAGCGTTGCTTCCTTCTCTTTTCCTTCCCTCCTTTTTTTCCCTTTTTTTCTCAGGTGTAAGTGTTGAAATCCGCTTAAGAATGCTCATCAGGATTTGAAATCGTCATGATGGGAGATGATGTTTACGTCCAGCCGTTGACAACGGGTAAGTAAGCTGAGCAACAGAGAAACCAATGGTGCGTTTTCCAAGCAGGCGACACTGATTTCTTCGCTTCCTACGGCGTGATGAATCCCGGTGGCGGGTGAGGGGAAGCTGCCCCAATCAGCCTATCACACCGTGGGCTGCGCGGCTGTTGCCGGGCGCATTCGCTGCTCTTCCCAGAGGGAGCACGAAAGAGCAAGACGATGCCTTTCTCGCGGTGGAGATGCTGGAGTTCACGGTCCAGCCCGCCCGAGCTGGTTCTGTCCGAGGAAATCTCGAAGGAAGGAAGGAAGATGGCTCTCTGCAGATGAACTTCCACCATCGTTTGTCAGGTGGACGGGATTCCCGGAAGAGTTCGCACGAGCTTCGAACGGGGATGTTCCTGGGCGCGGTGTTTTCCGGAACCGCTCGGACGGACTGCCGCTCACCCATGGCGTGTCGGTGTCTTCGCCGAGACCTCGGCACCAGCGGAACCAGGCGGGTTCTCGGCGAGCGGCTTCCGCGTCGAGTTCCACCCGTTGCGAATCTGACGAAGGCGCACACCTGAAAGGAGGCTCGCCGAACATCCATCAGAGAGTTTCCTGAGCAACACATGCGCGGCGAAATCACGCCTGGAAGCAAATCCAGAGCTCCCATAGGCATTTCGTGAGCGGCACGCAAGGAAGCTGTCGTCCCCCAACGGAAAAGTCTACCTGGTTCTGCACCAGGAAGTTTTCCATCCACTTTTTCCGGAGTACTCATTATTAAAAATTCATAAAAGTACACTAAAATGTTCAAATGTAGTGGAACACTTGGTTGCAACGCGTACTCGGAAATTGCCATGACCGGTACGTGGAGTGGCGAGGTCTGTTTTCACACCAACGGGGAAGGGAAAACCAGGAAAAACAAAAAGAAACAAGAAAAAAAGAGAAGAACGGATGGAAAGGTTTTACTGGAGAGGAGGAGAGGACCAAGGATGAGATCAGAATTCTCTGGGAGATGTTTTCGACATCCTGTCCAGGATACTGACAAGTTCTGTCCTAAGGTTACCCAGGTGGGGTCAACTCGAGGTGGTCCTCAGGAAGATCTGCGCTCAGTGGATGGTGTTCCTTTTGTTTCGTCCTCTTCTTCTGGCCATCCACGCCACCACGATCACCCGAAGACAGCAGAGTACTGCAAGGGACGCAGCTGGCGTCATTGTGGCACGCGCGAAGAGGCGTCTGAAAATGCCCCTGGGGCCCCCAATCGGGATTCCAAGGGTCGTCAAGAAGCGATCCCAAAGGGGACAAAGATCGGTCCAACAGCAGGTTTAGGAGGGTGTTTCCCTCTTCCCGCACTTGTCGCAATGAGCATCCACGCTTCCCCGTGTCCAGTGGCCAAGGCGCGCTTTGCACGGGATCCCTCCATGCAGTACCAGCAACGCCAACTCCTGCCACTTTAGGGGTTGGGTGCCGCTGTTCCAGCACTTTGGGGACCGCTTCACCTCCTCCGGAGGGATGTCCCGCAGCTCTCTCTAGCGTAGAAGTCTTTGGGGTGGGGCAGTCGGAGTTGCAGCGTCCGTAAGCCGATGAGTTGTCCAGGCGCACAGAAGTTTCTTCTTGCCTTGGATGCAGGACACCTATCACCTTGCCGGAAGGTTGCTATCCTTTGCATCTTTTAAGAAGAGCAACACTAGGGCAAGTGGGATAAACGAAGCCCACAGCGGGCAGCATGGGTTGCATACGATCTCCTGCAGCGGGTTTCGAGCGCATCTGCATCGCCGCAGGCAGGCACACTCCGCCTCCCACGAGCCATGGATCTTTCCCCATGCGGAGGCTGACTCCTGCAGCAAGGCAGTGCATTCCGCGGGGGGGCAGGCGATCCAGGTGTTTTCTTGCACCAAGGCAGCCATTTATCTTAACTGGAGGCTACAGTGCCTCAAACTGGCATGGTTGGCTACCAGGACCGAAGACCAGCAAGTAGCAAGTAAGCGTCAGCAAGTAGGACATGCGTTTGGTTAGTCCCCGCCTAATCCGAGCTGCTTAGGTCTTTCACCCGGTGTTTCCGGGACACTTTTGATACAATATAATAGTAAAAATGCATTCATGTGGTAGAAAACGTGGTCCTACCACGTGCGAGAAAGGAAACGCATGGAGCCTGCCAAATGACGGTACGCAGACCGGCGGGATCCACTTCCGAAGAAGGGAAAACCGAAAGCAAAAAGAAACAAAAAGCAAAAAGGGCGGAAAAGTTCTCGGGGGGGGGGAGGTGGGGCAATTTGAGGAAGGCATCACAGTTTGCTTCCAGGTGTCCTCTGCATTCTGTCCAGGATGCTGGAGAGATTGCTCTGGGTGTTCCCCAGGTGGGGTCATCTCGTGGCGGTCCTCGAGTAGATGGCGTCCCTATCATTCTGGCCTCTTCTTACTGCGTTCCAGCCTGCCGCTACCCGCGAAGGCAGTGGTGAACTCTGAGGAACGCGGGTGGCAGTGCATAGCGGCACGCACGAAGAGGCGTTTCAAAATGTTTCCAGGGGCCGCCCACCAGGATTCGAGGAGTCGAAGGTCAGCATAGTCTAGAAGCAGGTGAGCGGATGGGTCTCCCTCCCCCGAACCTGTCACAGTCTGCATCCACGTTTCATCGTGTCCAGTGGAGAAGACACGCTTTGCATGGGATTCTCCCATGCAAGACCAGCAACGCCAGCTCCTGCTACTCGAGGAGAAGGGGTTGGCGTTGCTGGCCTCGCACTGCGCTTAGGCAGGTCAGATCCATCTGCGCTTCCCTCGTCCCCTTCTCACTTCCTCTAAGCTGCTCTGAACGCTGCCGGATTGATCCAGGGAAGCTGGAATGCCAGGACGTCTTTCCCGCTCCGCGCGCCAGGGAGCCACTCTTTCAGGCGGCCCGCGAGGGCTTCGCCGAGGAAAATGACGCACCCGAGCGGTGGTGTCCTCAGCCGGCAGAGTCTGGACCCCAGAAAAAACGCCAATGACTGCAGACTCGGTCCCTGGACACCGCATTCTTCTTTCCTCGCTCCTCCCTTTAGGCAAGGCCTGCGAGTGGCGCCTTCACGGCGCCGTGCTCGTGGTGGAGCCAGCAAGTGGCGCTGCGAAAGAGTGCAAACTGGCGCCGTTTCGAAAGTCACGATCTCTGAGACGAAGTGTTGATTGATGGCGGTCGCTCCAGCAAAGAGTCCGCATCGTCCCAAAGCGCACCTCCTTGTTTGGGAAAAAGGGATTCGGGGTTTCTGGGTTGCCCACACCGGGTCCCGGCTCCACCACACTCCCACGTACACTTGTCGCAGGGCGCAGCTGCAGGACTCGAGATTCTTCGCCAGGGGCAACGACCAGGTCACCTCACTTGCTACGCCTTTTCCGAGCTTCCCAGAAGTAGCTGGGAGCCGTCTGTGCCGGTGCGAAAGCCTTGATCTCGAAGCAGGGCAAGAGCTGTGCTTGTGCCTAAGAACTTGGGGAACCATCTGGAATCACAACCCTTTCCCTAAGGGGATTCTGCTTGCATCCCATCAGCAATGTTTCTGACGTGTCGCCAGGGTCAAGCAAAGGCTCCCTCGTTATCGTGTGAGGTGCCCCACCCGCTCAGCGGGAGGATGCTTGAGGCGGCTCGAAACCCATGATGGTTGCTGCTCGCCCGCACAGGACGCACAGCTTCGCTGTTGTCAGAGTTCTTGTTCTGGAGACTTCTGGTCAATAAATACAGCTCACGTCCACAGGAAATGCGTCTTTTCGCGGGCTTGGCCGCAGGCGTCGCTTTCCTCGCTTCTCTGAGGAGAGAATCTTCAAACGCACGCCTGGCGAGGAACGGATGCTGCAACGGATGCTGCGTTCTCTCAAGCAGACATCACATCCTCGTTCCTCAGGCCGAATTCCGGCCGAGGCGAAACAAGCCGTGTTCCCTTTTGATCTCATCTTGATGGACAGGAAAATTTCTGAATGGTTCTCTCTAGAAAACAGCTCTCCACCTGAAATGCCAAGTGGCATTAGAGGCAAGAGATATTGCTCCAGAAACGGTTCTCCTCCTCCTGCTGGCAAGAGCATGCTTTCCACAATGGTAATTTGTGTGACTTCTGCTTCTCGAGAACTCTCTTGTTTTGGAGCAAATCTCCACGTCCTTCTCTTCAACTCACCCCCTCCTCCTTAATTTTTCCCCAGCAAAAACCGTGAATACATGATTTAACTAATGCTTGGAATCAACAGAAAACGAGGCTGGAGTGGAAATTCCTGAAAATTCGTCCGGAACCTTGCACCAGATATCTTTCTGCTTCTGGCATTTTGCGTTCTCACTGCTGGTCCCAGGGGCATGTCTCGGAAGACTCCAGACATCACCGGTGAAGGCGTTCTTGTTTTCCCATTCAGATATCACAAAGGGCATTTCGATCCAAAATCGAATCCGTGCTCTCCTGGGAGTTTCCTCGGTATCGGAATTGCCTCACGTCTGCGACGACGCCCCTCAAAGAGGTGCCGATCCTCGCGCTGCGATTTCAATTCATCGTCGGCTCATCCACAATGAATGAACGGAGGCGCCACAGTTCGCCGTTTCTGCCGCGCCTCCGCCTGTGGCCCAGCGGGCCTTTCGGAAGTCGCGCAAACTTTCGAACCGTTCGGGGTCATCACTCTTGCTTCCCCCCTTCCGAGTGTCACCACCACCCCAACCCAGAGCAGAGTAGGGTCACTGGACTTCTGCGTAATCGGGGTGCGGCTTCGCCCCGAAGCAAACGAAGGTCCGTGAAGCAACCAGACGCCAAGGGGTCAGGTGTGACAGCCTAAAAGCACCCCGTCTTAAGCATGCAGACATCTCTTTTTGGCTTGGGATTTCATGATTTGCACCAGATGCTGAGCTCGTCGCTTTGGGATTTCCTCGCCCCACAGATTCCGCACCCCAAAAGAAAGAGCTTTCAACCGGTGTTCCCTCCGACGCAACATTCTGTTGCGACACCTTGGAACCATGGACCCATCCGCCTTCCATAGCGCTTCTTCTGCTCTGAATTCTTCGATCCCTTTAAGAGTTTTCCTGTTTCCCGTGTTGGAACGCCGAACACCTCCTTGGGAACATTGTTGGTTATGAACTCTACGAAGAGACAACGCGGCCGTTATTGATTTTCGGGGAATTGTTATTCCTGCTTCTGTTTTGTCTTGGAACCGCTTTCCGGAGCTCCCTTTTTGCCGCTCTACACCTTTCCCATCTTTCTCTCCCTGAAAGAAATCAAGACTCCCTCCAGAGGTTTGTGAGACCCAAATGTTGCATTCCGTCCGGTCCAAGAAAGCTGCCGAAAGGGCTTCTTCCTCACCCATCTTCTCAGCTGCTCAACTAGCCTTCAGTCCCAAAGAAACGCACTTTCCTGGAAGGGACATCCCTCCGACTCCCCTTCCGTGCTTGCCGCTGAGCAGCAGGAGGCCCGACATCGATTTTGGGCGACCAACTCTCTTCGCGAGCGCACGGAGTTTGATTCACTGCCTGCAACACGCTCTCGGATTTCCTGCAAAGAATCCCTGCACTTTTCTCCTCTTTTGCGCTCTTCGTCATTCTTGGTCTCTTTGTTCTGCTGATCGTGCAACGAACCCTCTCGTTTCTTCCTCAACTCTTTCCATCTTTTCTTTTTTTTGTGTGTGTTCGTTCGTTTCCTTTTGAAATGCAGAGAGATGGAGGAAATGACGAGCACAATTTTGAAGTTCCTCTCTTTTCGTTTCCTCCGCCTCCTCCTCTTCCCTTCTTCCTCCTCTTCCTTCTTCTCCCTTCTTCCTCCTTCCTCATCTTCTTTCCCCTCCTGCCTCTGACACTACTATGACTACTTTCTTCTTCCCTCTCTCTCCTTCAACTCGTCTAGCTCACCTTCCCCCAGATACTGGCTCTTTGACCCCGCCTGACAAACTTGCAAAGCACCTGACATGATCAGGGAAAGGAGCTTTTAAAGAGAGGAATGTCCGTGTGAGGTGCACACATGGAAGCTTTGTTCCTTTCATGAAGAACGGCAGGATGGGAAGAAAAATGAGTGCCATTGCAGCAGTTAGTGGCAGCATCCATGCAAAAAAGCACACTTGACTCCACCTGCTGATTTCCGAGAATCCAGTCGATCCTACGAGGCGTTCTTCTTGAATCTCTTGGAGCTTCGAGGATCGAGCCATCAACGAGCAGCACCTACTGACACGACATCGATGGGGAGGCACACCAGTGCGTCCCTTCCCATCTCTCAAACCTGACGCCATCCAACTGTCTTGAACATGGGTGGTTACTCCTCGGTGGTCGAGAAGCACAACGGGAAAAACGGGGAAATCCACAGATTCGTTTCTTGGAACAGGATCCACAGTAGAAACCACAGGAATTCATTACTGAGTGGGGAAAGACTGGAAGCTTGGTATGAGACGTGGTATGGAGGAAGGAGACCAGCAGCAAACAGAAGCAGACAGGAGGACTGCGACGTGAGTCCGATGGTCACAGCATTCGAATAGTACTGGAAGCCAGGTTGAGAAAAGACAGTAAATCTTCAGTTCCCCTGATCTGCATCCTATGAAACCTGGTGATTGTGTTGGAGAAATCTGCTTCAGAGAACGTGGAAGAGTCAAGAGCAGGCTAGAACCTTGCACATGAATGTGCATTCATTTCTGTGCCTTCTCCTCTACCAGCATCTGTTGGCCAAAGCAAAAGAGCAGCTCATGCTTTGGGATGACTTCTCGAGGGTTCCGCGCGATTACTTGCGACGATGATTTTCGAAACTCCCATCCATAAGGAGGAATTCCTCCATGACGTTAGCAAGAACTTTGAAGCAGAATCACTTTATTTATGATTTCACATCCTAGATGACTCTCACAATCAATATGCAAACCTATCTTCATCCAGTCAAATTGCTATCAAAAACTTACTAACAGCAGCCTCCACGCACAAAGTGCACCCTCAGTCAAGATTTCCATTGCCTTAGTTTCCATCCTCATCAACCTTTCGAGACTCGCTCCATGTATTATTATTCCAATCATTTTCAAACCTCTTCGCGTACCTCTCCTTAGTCACCCCATCATGAATCTTAGGGCAACTCTTTTCCATCTACCACAGGTCCTCAGAAAGGACGGTTGCTTCATGCTTTTCGGCCTCTGAAGCATTCGAATTCTTTCTCAGATTCTCGGGTCCTCTGCGTGCCTGAAAATCTGAAAGGATTGTCAGCGATACTTTCGAACATGAATTCGCTCCTACAGAATTTCTCACGTCCAATAGGCATTGCGGCATTCCGAGCAGCTGACTCGAAGCACCATTCCCAAACCTCGATGGAATCTTGAACTTTCGAAACAGAGCTGATAATTCGCATGAATCGCGGACTTTCGTGACAACACGTGGTCTCTGGGACGTTTCGGACCCTCGAGGGCTGTCGAAACAGGTTACCATCGAGGAAAAGTATCTGAAATATGGCGACGCACCAATCTCATCTGAACATGCATTCTTATGTTATCTCAATCAGCTTCTGATGCTGCTTATCCGGATACTCGTGATCTGCAGTGTTCCCAGGCATAGCTCGTTGGCCGAGTTTGTCTTTTTCCCTTGCGGATCCATGCAGGGAGAGTCGAAAGTTCCCTACATGGAATGTTCCCCGGTCTGAAAGATTCCGTCGGTCCTGTGCAGCTATTAGCAGCTCCTCCTCTTCCCTTCCTCCTCCGCCTTTCCTCTTACTCCTCTGTTCCTCCTCCTGACTTCCTCCGGTTCTTATGAGTGGGTGTGCATCTCGGATTTCGTTCTGATCATTTCATCCGATGCCGCGTCGATCACGGCTTGTTTATCCGAAACAATCCCACTTGTGTGGTGTGTCTCCCTGCTCCTCCTTCCGCTGTTAGCCTGCTCTCAATAACCAGATGACACCTCGGTGTTTGAGACCATGTCACCGTGGCGGCATCCTCCTATTCCCAAAAATCACGTACTCCTGTTCAAGAGTACCACTTTAAAAAGTTACCTTACTTTTCTTATTTCGGGGAGATTTTTAGAGGTGCCGCTGGATTGAAAGAACGGGAGTAGACCACCTTTCATATCCTCCTACCTGCTCGCTTCATCTGTTGTTGGACAATGAATTGCGGCAGCCACCTTGCACCCTAGTTGACCCCGCACCTTGCACCCTGGTTCCGAGGATGCAGCCCAGGTAGGCTCCGGGGGAAGGAGTCCGTCCCTCTCGCTCTTGGGAGGGAGCCCTCCACCCTGGTTGTCTCTGAAGGGAACCTCCTCTTTGTTCTCTCCGGAAGGATCCACCGGAAAAGGACTGCTCTCTGCTTCTTCCTCGAAGGGAACCCGGGAAGGATTCACCTCCTGGAATTTCTTCTTTGGAGGGGAACCTCGAAGGACTCCTTGATTCCTGGAAGGACCTCCGCCGGATCGCACTCTTGGGCAAAGGGAGGTCCGAGTCCGTCTAAAGGACTTGTGTGCTCCGCGTCGGAACGGCGGCCTAGACTTCTAACGTTGGAGCGGATGTAGCTGCAGCCCCAGTTTCGTATATGGGCCCTCATGGCTAAATTTTGGAGCGCCACCTGGTTCCAGTCTGCACGTATCCTCGTTCAGTAAGCCACCGGAAGCGAGGGGCTCGCGTCCTTCCTTGAGCACCGTCCATGCAGTCTCATCCACGGCGGACTGCACCTTCGGCAGGTGGCCACGCTGGCCAGGAAGAACGGATGGATCCCGTGCCGCCCCGCGAACGGTAGTGCCTGGCTGGGAAGAGTTCGTACGTAGAAGAGGATCCAGGAACGAAGCGCGGAACACTTGCGACGTTTCCTGTACGCGTGCACCAACTGCACGCTGAGCTGCACAATTGAGCTGGAGATCCTGGAAGATGCCGTGGAGAGTGAGTGGGGAAGCAGAACCTCCCTCCCTGCCGTGCTGCCCTCCCTCAGAGACCGGCAGCAGCCTTACGGCTAGCTGGGAGGTCACTGAGAAAATCTCCGGAAGGAGGAAAGGACTGGGCTAGTGAACGAAGGGCCAGCTCCCCGATGCTGCGACCCCGAGTGCTCGACCTCGTGAACTTTTGCGCTGGGTTGTGCTACTGGGTATTCTGGAGGAAGACCTGCAGTGATCTTCGGTGCTAATGAACACCCGCACTCTCCCCTTGAAGTGTCAGGAGTCAACATTGATCCTGCTGCACTGGGGCCTCCTGCGCAACTCCCGCTGGCATCATTGGACACGGGTGTGTGGATCCAAACGGTGCTAGGTGCGGGGAGCGAGAATCCCTCTTACACATCCTAGAGGATTGTGTTGCCCTCTGGCCCCTTTGAGGACGCTTTTTCGGGACTCTTGGAACCCCCGGAGGCAACGCCAGAGACGTTTGAAAGCGCCTCTTCCTGCGCGACGTGCTCACGCCGGCAGCATCAATAGCAACACTCTGTTGCCCACGCGGCGGGATTGTGGCTGCATAGAGCAACGCCAGAGGAGGCCGGAACGACAGGGACGCCATCTAATTTGCTGTCCTCTTCATGAGGACAGCGTCAAGATGGCCTCATCTGGGAGTCTTGAAACGGGAACTTGCCGGCATCCTCACAAGGATGCAGAGGACATTCTCCAGAACACGGTCATCCCTTCCCGAATCCCCCATTCTTTGACTGAATTTTTCGTTTTCTGTTTCTCCTTAGTCTTCCTTTCCCTCTGCTGCCAAAGTGAAATCCGCTGGCCTGCATGCCAGTTCCCGGCAGGTTCCTTCTTGTATTTGTAAGTAACGTGGCAGGATCAAATGTCCTGACACAGACATGTATGTTGATTTTATAAATAAACGCCCGGCATGACCGGGTGTCCACTGATGCCGCCGCACCCGAATAGGCCATTCAGCATCGTCCTGCGGGGAGGAATCGAAACCCAGACGCGGTTCCAATTTGTCGGAGTCGACCCTTCCCCAGGTGGGTTTCGAACCCGCAACACATGGCGCCACGCGCGGAGACCGCAGTCGGACAACCGCCAAAGCGGCCCTACATCCTTGCGGGGTTGATGTCGGTCAGCCTGACTTTGGTTTTGGCACACATCCCCTAGACTCCCTCGTCTCATCTTCCAAGGGAACTGATTTCTTTCGGGAGTGCATCTTTGCTTCCCATGCGGTGACGCATCAGGGAAGTCACAGCAGCGAGTCCGGCATGAGCTCCTCCAGAGGATACCTGTCTCCTTGAAGCACGACCGACAAAGAGAGGATGATGGCGAGATGCTGAAAGATTCTCACTGCGCGGCGTTTCCGAACCGGTCACTGCGTCTCTCAATGAAATCAACTTCGGGGGTCCCGAAAGCAGCTACCTATGCAGGCAGCAGGAAACCTGTTATTTCAGATAAAAGATCACGTCCTGAGCGTTGGAGGAAAATCACGGGTTTGAGGCTGGAGCTATACGTGCTGCTGTGAGTTCTGCTGGCGTTTTATTCGAAGGTAGCCATCTGCTCATGACTGATCGTCAGTATCTGTAAACGGAGCAACCCGTCTTCAAATTTTAGGACTTTGCAATTGGATTCGTCTGGGTCTATAGAGGTTGCCGATGGACCAAAGAGCAGCTCGTTCTTCTAAAGATCAATCACTGCTACCGTCCTTGGTCCCAGTCGGTGGAATGAAAAGATGTGCTACTATCGGTTGCTCCTTGCAGTTGTTGGGTGAGGGAGGAGTCTCACACACAAGCAAACAAACACATACACGCATAGATAGATAGATGGGTCCGCAGCCGCCATTCTGTGAATCAACGCAAGGCTGCTTGTAGGCAGGCAGCCGCGATAGAATGCTCTACCTGTTGGCGCGAGAAAGCAGGTTTCAACTTCTCTTTCAGATGTCAGAAAGATGAGGCTGCGGCTTCGAGTGAATCTGCAGAGCGAGGGACTCGAGAGCCCACAATTTACGAACCGGCGCTTCGGCTGCTACGAAAAGCGAGGTCGCCGTCGTGCTCCGTGAGTTTCGAATGCACCCCGCGGGATCGCGCTGGTTCCCTATTCTGGTTCGGCAGCACTGGTGCAAGCCGGAAACCGGATGCCTTCTTTGACCGGCAGGGATTGGAAGTCGACCCTCCGTGGTCCTTCCGGGAACCAAGGTGTCCTTCGAGATTCCCCTCCGGTTGCGAAAATGGAGGCGTACCATGGAGCTGGTTGATGCCCTCCTCGGGGGATTCGACTCTCCAGTGTCCAGAAGCGCACCGCTGCCTTCGGGCAGCGCCCTTTAGGAAAATCTGAAAGCGTCCCTTCAGGGTTCACTTCGGAGGAGTGGGTTCAAGGAGCGGTTTCATGACGGGTGACGTTCGAAGAAGAAATTCAGGGATGGAGGAAAGAAAGAAGAAACCACAAGCTCCAGCGTGATCAGAGCGGAAAAGCAAAGTTGAGGCAATAGAATAGACAGCACTCCCCCTTGAACGCTCTGCAACTTGATCTCGGGGAAACCTCGCGAAAGTGTAGGTACTGCCCGCACTTCCTCACTAGAAGGTTTCGATTTGTTCCACTTCCTCTTCGTTTCGAGAGTTTTCTGATTTGGGTATCTACTGCAGGATCAGCCTTGCAAGGATCGCCTAGAGCCATCCCAACCACTGCTAAACTTCGATGTATTTCGTGGGCTGCTGTTTTGAATGTGTCCAGGGGCCACCTTCATAGGCGTCTCAGTAACCCGATCTATCCATCGTGAAGCTGCAAGGTGCGCGTTTCCATGCGGGATACTTGGCAGAAGAGCACGCCGCTAGCTCGAGAAATTTCTCAAAACGAGGAGGAGCAGCTCTTCTGCTTTCACTGTTGGACTCTTGAGCACAAGAATGCTGGAGCGAGATTTTGGACGGTGTGCTTTAGCGGTGCCGCCAACTGCCGCTGGAGATTTTGATATTGTGGATCATGATTTCAGCTGCCCACTTTGTTGAACATCCTCGCTTTTGAAACGGTTTTGTGTCTTCCGAGGGAAACCGACAGAAGAAGTCTGAGAATGGAAACGGCGCGTACTTACAGTGTGCAAGAAGTACGTCGTTAGGATGATTGAAAGCTGCTGTCTGCTCTCCGCTCCAGGCTCCTCTATCTCCACCGTCATTGTAGGAAAGGAAGATGAATTCCGTTGCCAAACTTTCCTCCCAGCCCGCGAATTTCTGACGAGGTATAACCGGAAAAATTCCTACTTTCCCTGTCTCCTATTCAAAAAGCACAGGTGTTTCCTGTGTTCCTCGAAAGGCAAAAGTGGGAGCTTTTTACTGGAGAAAGGCTCCTTCCATCGCATTAACATCCGCTGAATCCTCCCGTGTGACTGTTCGCTTGGAAACAGCAGTTCCGATAACAGTCGTTTGGTTGGAACGTTTTGAGGCAAGACAACGATAAGCCACGAGTGCGAAATTGAAATGAAAGATCCCGGGACACAAAGATAACTTTCCTCGGTTCAATTTCCGGTAATAAATTAAGTAACCGTCATCAACTGTAAATGTTAAAAACGGAAGTTTCAACTGTACATTAACCTTATCCTCAGCTATTTCAAAGCAATGCGCTTTCCTTCTTTTTTCTTTTTGATATAAAAAAAGGACTCCATTAGGAAAGTTTTGCGATTTGTCGTAGACGTTTTCGGAGGTCCATCTCTTGTGGAATTCCAAACCTCCTGTAGTCATTAAAGCCCTGGCGAGCAGGCACGTAACCATAGCGTTTTCTCATCGTTTCCAGTACTATAAAACTCACAGCTAAAGCAGTCCAGTTTTTTGCGTGCTTTGGAGTGCGCACTTGTTACGTCTCTTCATTTTCACCTTGTCCTTCCAGAGACTATTAAACGGCTCTTAATAGTTGCTTCCTCCAAGTCACTGTTAACCATTTGGGTGCGGAGGTCATCACATTGGAAGCTTCTGCGTTGACGACCTCTGTGGACGGAATGCTATCTCGCGTGCCGATCGAGGTACCCATTGACTACATAAAGTGCTGATGAAGTAACTGCTGCAACTGTTTATTTATACCATACTAAATAGAATTCTTGGTTTTCCAGAGATTCTCTGAAAAACCGAGCATACTTGGCCTATACAGACAGAATGTTGCTTACTGTCGCTGCTAAGGGTAATTTTATAAGAACGCAAGTATATATGTGCCCATCCCAAACACGAATGTTTAGTGTTGACTTACGTCGCGAGAGTACGGTAAAAAAGACATTTGCCGAACGCACATGTGAGTCCATATTCCACGCCGGTAATTTTCTACGAACCCATCTATGCGTCCATAGCACTCAAAGGGCTAAAAGCACTATTAAAAGTACCGTGGGGTGACCACCAATCATTGCAATACGAAAATGTTGAATTCTGCTCCCACTTAGATCGGGGTAAAAAAGAAAAAAGGAAAGAAAAAAGAAGACTTCGCAGTAATTTGGGGGGTGATACAAACCTGCAAATCCTTCTTTGCCGAGTTTCACCTTTCAGTTCCTCAGTTCCACTGCTAGTAAATAGGAAAATCAATGCGGACACGCAAACATCGGAATCATCAGAAGAACCGTATGGCATGAGAAGTTTGGCAGAATATGTAAAAATATCGGAATCTCGAAACTAATTCGTTTCCGAGTGTCTTTTTTTTTTTTTTTTTTGGATGAGAGATGTATTGTTTGTGAATACAGTGAGCAGCAGATAACTGGCGCTTCCATGCAGAGATGCGAAAGGACACGTCCATTAGATACTTTGATATGTCCATTATTTGTTCGGCAGGAAATTAAAGGTCTTGTTTTGTATCCAGCCAGACACCATTTCTTCCTGATATAAACGTATATGGTCCATTTGAAGCATCTGAATGGCTCCTCATCTGTTTGCACGGTAGCCGAAAAATTCTTGGGTATCCTTCGGAGATAAGAATGCAACTCATTTCTCAATGAAGGCAAGCAAGCAACAAGACCAGCATAGATGGAAGAGTTCGCCATCTTCCTGGAAAGGAATGCAAAATCAAATGGATATTGTGCAGAGCACAGCACCAGTATTTGATTTCGGAAAGTACGAGTAATCCAAAAAGATGGATTTAGGCGTTCAATTCGAGTTCAGAATAGACAATTATTCATTTGTATTCTAGGAAGAGAAGGAGAAAATCTGTGTCAGGCAGTGGAAACAGGTGGCTTTTCAGCGACTGCTCACGTGGTCTTTACAGACGATAGACGTAGCAGTCCTTCTAGCAACACGGATCGAAACACTCGCTGTAGAGCGAAGGTATTCTTCTTGTTCGTCTACGAATGTGGAAACAGGAAAACCAGAAGAGGCAGAAAACCATCTAGATGTGCGAAAGCCATGGTGACCTCAGCTCGGCATGATGTCAAAAAAGTCACAAGGCGAAGATGATGTGCCGCTTGATATGGATACAGGGTTACCCACATACGTTGCTACTTTTCCATTTCCACGACGAGATGGATGCGCCCGGAAGCACTCTGTCCTGATACTGCACCGTCGAACACCATCCCGAGCCTGCGAACGAACCATTTGCAAGACGAGGCATTTCGAAAACGCTTCCAGCACCTTCTAGAAGTCGCACACTGTCTCCGCACAGTTGCTAGGATATGCGCACAGCTCCATCACACACTGTTCTTAACGATGAGGAAGCCTGAAAAGATTGAAAACCTGCTCGCCAGGAACGAAATGAGACTTCGGCATCAAGAAATGCTTTCCATGTGTCTACTACAGCTTAGTCTAGTATTATCTCTGCATCATGCTTCCGAAATTTCTCTCCGCAGACAGCGTCACAGGAAAGATTGCTGAGACAGAGCACTCGTGTAAATGATGGCGTCTCATTCCGTAGCCGAGCGTTTCAGATAAACGTCCTGTGAGGAGGTTAAGGGTGCACTTTCAGTTTGAATTGCAAGAAAGTGAAATGCTGCGGTGCCCTCTAAGTGAATCTGCCTGACGACTCGATCGCCATTTTAATTATGGCAGGTCGTTGAAGTTGGGAAAAAAAAAAAAAAAAAAAAAGGAAGCCTACCTCCTCCTGAACATGTGAGAGAGGCCCCGTTCATGAAGTTTGATGAGATCTCGTTTAAGAATTGGAGTAGAAGTTGCGGGAACAGGAAGAACTAGGATCGTGCAAGTGGAGTTGCTGTGGAAGTGTGTGCTGAGCCTCGGGAACTTGAAGCTCTCAAATCTCGAAAACTCCTTCGAGTACCCTCGAGAAAAAAACAAAAAACGAAATCAATAAGTCCGAGATGATTTTATGTTTGAAAGAAAAAGAAAAAGCGGTTTGAGAAATGGAAGCTGAAAAGGAAAGAACGTTCAGAAAACTTGTGACTTTGATCGTCTTTGTGGTCTTGTTCCCATCTCCATCCCTAGCGTGCAGGCTCGCAGAAATTGAGGAAAACATGTCGAAATGCAAAAAATTATTTGGGCAGCTTCGATGCATGGCAAAAGTTCGGAATCATCAGACCAGGTTCTGGGATATCGGCGGGAACACGCGCAACGGTAAAAGTGAGTTAAGGAAAATGATATTGGTCTGTTAAGGGGAACCTCGGCGGCTGATGGAAAACAACCACGAGGAAGTTGGGGAAGTCGCTCAGCGCGCTTACGAGATTAAACTGTCATCAAATAATCTATCGTCCATTATCGTTAAGTGAAAGGCAAGCTATGGTTGAACCACCAGTTGGGTGCGACATCACGTTGCGAGCGGTCCAAGTTTTCCCACCACGTGCACGCCTCACAGAGCATCTTTTAGCTTTCCGGCCGTTCGGTCCGACTCAAATTGGAAGCTAATCTGGAGGGTGGCTACTAAGGAGCCAACCGAGTAGGATGGGGGCTTTTTATTGTCTTTCATAGGAGCTATCCAAATCCAATCCGACTCCTCATGGGTCTTTTGCCTTATCGAAAGCGAGTCGTATTTTCCCGAATATTGGATTCATGCATCGCTCATTAAATAAACGATAATCAAAGCTAAGCAAAAAAGATGGCTGAAAGAACCTGAATGCATTAAGGAGGATAATCCAGCTGGAACTCTGCACTGGTTGGAGCGGCTCTGATATGAGCAGCTCCTATGCAAAGGTATTCCTCAGCAAGTACTTCCGCAATTTTGCTTCAACGATCGAGTGGTCTCACCGCGAGTGGATCCAAAAGAAAAAAAAAAGACGAAATCTGTGGATCTCCTAACGAGGCCGCTTTAAGTGATACATGACGCAAAAGGAAAACGGTTCGGCATATTATTCGGCATCTGCAGTTTCTTATTCCGGCGCCATGATTTCGACGTTGCAGGCAGTTGGCTTTGGATTCGAGGACAAGAACGAATGCAGAGTAAGCCAAAGTTTCGTGCTGGTTCGAAGTGGATGCTGATCTTTGGCGACTCCATTCCCATTCCCAGCTACTGTGGCTACTAGCAGGCCTTCCTGATTCAGCGCTGCGGGCCTCCGCACACCCCAACATTCGTGCCTTCCAAAAAAAAAACATCATATCTTCTTTCTTTCTTTTTTTTCCTTTCCTTTTTTTCAGTTGGAAATCGAAGAAATTCAAGTCCGTTGGTGATGTTTTAATCTTTTCTGTTCGTCACTCCTTTTTAGTGATCGCTTTGTTCATCTCCCAAAGTTTCCAGTCGATGCAGATGCACTTCGTGCTCTCGAAATTGCAGCAGGTGAAGATGCAGGCAAAGACTTTTCAAAAGAGAGACAAAGCAGTTTTTGACTTTGGCACCTCTCTTTATGGGGGATTTCTCTCCTGCTGGGATTCCATTGCAATTGGTATGCAAATCCTTCGAGTCAACTGAGAACCGCGTGTTACTTATCTGGTCCTTCTCTGCGTGCCCGCGTTTCCGAATATCCTCCGCAGCATTATGCTGGTCGCATTCTCCATCTTCTGAGTTGTACTTCGGTTTACCCGCACTACTGCTGCAATATTCCGCTTATAGAAAGTCTCCGCCTTTTGGTAGTCTCCCTAGTAGGGTCGAGAAACTGCTGCTGGTAGGGCAGAACGGTTCCAAAGCAAACCATCCGTCTTCGCCCGCGACGAGGCAGTGCGTGTGAGTCACAAGCAGAGGTACGGAAGCTCTGGTACACCTTCCACTTGACCACCCAGCGTATACAGTTTAATGTCCGCTTTGGAGAGAGCGAGGCCAGTTCACCCCGTTCCTCGTAAGGCGCCCCTACTGACCCAGAACATAGACACGAACATCCCCTTACAGAAAGGAATCAATACAGAGGATTTGCACAAGAAGTCCTTTTGGAACTTCAGGCAACCGCGTATTCAAACTGGTATGTCACAAACTTTCTTCCAATACTGCAACTTCCAAATAGTATTCTTTCCATCATATGCATTCGTCCTCTTTCTCTCTCTCTGCCCGTCTCTGACATCAGTATGTCTTCGTCTAGATTGCGCCTGTTTAGTTTGCACTGAATAAATCAATTTGCTAATCCTCAGTTTGAAAAGCTGAGGATGTAAAACTGAGCCTTCCCTTCTTGAAGTGATGCATTATGAATCGCTCTCGTTCTTTGATCTAAAACTCTCGTGCGTGGCAAGATTTCGTACTTTGCAAATGTGAGACCTAAGCAAAGATGATTAGTGTGTCACGCGGAGGCGAGAAGCTGCAAAACGGATCCGAGGGAGGAATGCCACTCTGCGTTGTGAACGGGAGCAAACAAGCAAATTCACAGAAATTTTTCAAGCGCAAAGAAGTTCGAGGCTCCTCATCCAATAATCCAGACATGACCGTCGTATCCAAGGCTACAGGTTCCATGATCACAACCGAATCAGAGCTGGAGTGAAAAATTACCGGGAGCTCGCGCTGGTTTTCGCTGTTTAAGAACTTCCGGATTACTGGCAGGAAGTGTGGAACATTGGTGGGAATTCTCGTCTGCCCTAAAACCACAAGGATTCAGAAGAAACGGAGAAGGGATGCAGAGCTTTATCCTCCGGGTATGACAACTTGCAAGGGTGTAAGGGAATATCAACGTCGCATGACTCGATTCTGTTCTAAAGCAATTTCTAGAGTTCAGCAGTGCGCAGAGCATTCGTTCGAGTGACCGAGGCCACGTGTTGACTGAAGAACATAAGCTAAGGAATCAGTGGGGGGGTTGCATTGACCATAGAGTTCAGACCTCTATGAGAGCATCAATATCGGCATCGCTATTATCAAGCTATTATCAGTTGTCGTCCAGGCAGGGAAGAACCTGCAGGTAGAGTAAATCCTGGACTCCTGCTTTGGGTTATACCATTGCAAGGAACGAGTTCATCTCAAAGAAATCATCACAGCACAAAGGAGGGTATGGAAGGTTGGCTCCAGGACTTCTTCGGTTATTTTTAATTATATGCATTGCTGCTGACGTGCACAGACTCTCTTGTGAGGCAGTCTTTTTTTTTTATGTGGCGCAAGAAACTTATCGACTCCTTCCCTCCCCACCCCATTCGTCGAATTTCGAAAGCAGTCAAAACTCTGCTCCTGAAGTTTCCGATCCTCACTGAATCTGTCTATGTTTCTGATCTCGTTCGAAACTGCGATTCTTTCGAAGTTCCTCTCTTCGCATTCATCCTGAAGGATCCTGTTGCGTACCAAGGGGTGCACCCCCCTCCCCCTATTCGGACGGAATGCAGCAACGCAACTGCGTCCCAAAACTAAGCTCCATAGCTTTCGTGTGATTTACCGTATCCGCAGAGCAATGTGTGACACTTTCGCTGATTTCGTGCACACTTCGTACATTCGAGACGATAGCTGCTTTGGAACAAAGCTATCATAAGATCATGAAGCTGCTCGACCAGTCCTTCCGCAGCACTCAATGAAGCTGATGGCATGGGAGTCATCATTTATTCTCAGTCCAACTAAGCAAATGGCAAAGAAAACAAATGAATTTGATGTTTTTTTTTCCATAACTGAAAAACTAAAATAAAATACAGCAGCAAGTGCAAATCATATAGAAACGGAACTTCTTGCATTACGTATTGAAGAAGAATCGTTCTCGTGAGCGTACATTCCAAATTCTGTGGCACTCAAAAATGCAGTTATGTTTTTGTTTTTCTATTCATCTGTTCCCCCCCCCCCATTTTCAAGTGATAACTTTTGAAGGAGGAAAAAGGCGTGCTTTTGCTTTCTTGCAAGTACATTTAGCAAAAGTGCCCTGTCGAGCTCAAACGAATGCTCACCAACAACTTATAGGAAGGTTTGAATGTGGATTGAGTGTGGGTGTGTGCAATGAACAATTTCCGCCAATTAATGCTTTACTTCATGAATTTTTCATTTAAATTGCTAATGAATATGAAGCTCGTGAGGTGAGCAATAACTGGGAATCCCATCTCCACGACAGCGACATTGAAGTCATTAAATAATGTTTCTTTAAACCTATTTTCGAGGAGCATCTCAAAATTAAGGGCCTATCGGACATAAAGAAAGGATAAACAAGAGGAACAAAAGTGTATTGGTGGTTCGAAACACGTACACCCCCGTGTCATTTTTCCACGTAGTCACCACCATTTTTGCCCAAAGGCTTTTGACACCGCAGAACGAGCTTTTTGAAACCCTCTGCATGAAATCCCGTCGCCTGGGAGTTCAGCAGCACTGCAGTTTTCCACTCCTCACTCTCCCCCTCGAATCGTTGAGCCACTTCTGGAGGTGCAGGAAGACTTGGTGGTCACTGGACAGGACTGTAAGGTGGATGATCAAAAAGTTCCCATTTGAATTTCTGAATTGTCTGGAATGTGAGGACAGCAGTGCGTGGGATCAAAAGGGTGTGTGCTTTTGGCCTGGGACAACCACCACTTCTCAAGTCTAAGCAGCTTTGAAGGTGTTTCACCTTCAAAGCCGCGGAGTGCCACTCAGAACCGACGACGTGGAATGCTGAGATCAGCAATTGCTCTTCTCCACGACAACGCGCGCCTTGGCAACACATGCCGTTCACCCATTCCAGACAACTCGGAAATTCAGATGGGAACTTTTTGATCGCTCAGTCCTGACCTCGCCCCCGGTGACTACCACGTCTTCCTGCAGCTTCAGAAGTGGCTCGACGATTCGAGGGGGAGAGTGAGGAGTGGAAAACTGCAGTGCTGCTGAACTCCCAGGCGACGGGATTTCATGCAGAGGGTTTCAAAAAGCTCGTTCTGCGGTGTCAAAAGCCTTTGGGCAAAAATGGTGGTGACTACGTGGAAAAATGACACGGGGGTGTACGTGTTTCGAACCACCAATACGCCTTTGTTCCTCTTGTTTGTTGTTCTGTCTTTATGTCCGATAGGCCCTTACTTTTGAGATGGGCCTCGTAGAAGAAAGCGGATAGAAGAGGATGCGTGTGTGTATATGCACACGCGCGTCTCTTGATTTCTCCTCGTGTCAGCACTGTGCTGGAATTTAGCAACCAAAGTGGACGATCAAGCCGAAATGGCGCTTGCGTAAGCTCACGAGCAAGTACCGAATAGGTGTCGAATCTTTCCGAAGAAAGGAAATGTGTGGTCCTTTTGTATTTTCTGCGTTTGAAAGAAGAGCGAATTTTTCTTTTTCCTTTTTTTTTCCCCCTCCCTCCGAAAGACTGCAGGATAGTTTTAAGTGTAATGCTAACCCAAAAAAGGTGAAGTAAAAAAGATAGGATGACTGACCTCATAGGAAACAAAAATCTCCAGTGTCATCTATGAAGAGTAGCAAATGGGTTCCGCCCTTGCTGAACTCCGCTGCACTTTACTTGGAACGAAAATGAAAGCTAGTTGAACGTGGATTTTGATTCGGCTTGGAAAAAAAAAAAAGACTTGTACATACAGCTTTTCAAAAAGTCCCTACAGAAAGCTCTTGCCTATTTCTCGCCAGATGTGACTGAATGTGGAAAACAGAGGTCACAGGAATCTCCGTTTGGGATAACACGAAAGCCCTCGCGGTTTTCCTTCTCGTGCATCCTTGATTGAATTTCTGCTTTTTTGTTTGGTAATGACGTTATCGGACACTGCGCCTTGCTTTTTAATTTTCCAACATTGCTTCGTAATGTTAGCATATGAGTGCATGGGAAGATTCTCTAATTTTCTCATCAAATTCGTAGTCTTCGGAGCCATCGGTGTCTATCGATCTTGCCTCCACCCCAAAATGTTAAGGAAATGCAATGTGAAAACATCCGAGCATTTTCATTTGGAACTTCAGGCTTGACAGTTCCAGGCAAGATTAGAAAGATCACATTTGAAAGATGCTGAACCTCAACATTCTTTAACAGAGAACATCTCTACGGACCATCAAAGAAAAAAGCATTTGGTAACTCGAGACTGAGCCACAGCTTTGTTTCATAAACAAAAAATACTGTGGCAAGAAGAGAAAAATTTAGAATGGTATTTGCAACAACGATAGTACAAAAAACCATCATAAATATACATGAAATAGGGAGTTTGGGAACAATATGATCATTAAGGAACCTCTGGCCGAGTTTGAATCGAAAACGAAATCATCAAAATGTCATCGCTTGCGGATGTGCCAACCAAACAAGATTCTTGACTGTCTAACATAATTCAGAGAGACACAGGAGTTATAAATTACATGTGAGGAACAATGGCGACCACAGACGATTCTTTCCTTCGGAGGCTGATTTCGTTTTTTGTTTTATCCGAGAACAGTGCAAAGTCCTGTTTAACCAAAAGAGCATATCCTTACCCTGTCCCCTGCTAAGCTAACAAATTCAATGCAACATTCGGAAAAAAATAGAAACTTCGGAAGCAGGAATCAGAATAGTAAGTTCTTGAACAGAATTACCAGACGTTTCATTTGTTTTCGCATTAATGGTGCAGCAGTGAAAAGCACATAAATGGTTCTTAAGAATGAAAGCCTAAATACGCAAAGGAGCAGGGAGAACTGAGAACTACAATTATGAAGCAGTTCAGAATGTGTATTGACACTAAGTTTTATAGTCGAAAGTCTTCAAACGACTGAAGAGTATGTTGTGGACTGATGACGCTAATAGAAATAAATGAGAATATGCACACTCACTGATGAATATTTCCGTGCATTCGTAAACCGACCATAAAGGCGCACCTTATATATGTGATTACTGTTGTACAGGAGTCGTACGACGAAATGCTCATCTTGTACTATACCCATTCTCAGCATTGTATGGGACACGATTGCAAAAAGAATGCGTTTCACGGAACAAGCATTTTTTATTCCCATTAGAAATTGGTCCGATAATTTGTGTTATTCATCTTAATAAAGAAATTAGGCAGGGAGTGATTAGCGCGAATAATCCGACCATTGAAACAGCCTCATCGTTCGAATTCGCTCGATTTGAATACACAATTACACGTGAAAATATGGAATTGGTTCCAGCTTAATAGAGAAAGATTTGAAGGATAAGTTTTTATGTGCTCGTTAAGTGAATAGTGCAGCAGAAAGCTCAAGGATAACCTGCGTGCAACCTAAAACTTCCTGTTAATAAAGTCACGGGACAGTTGCAGAGAGCAAAATGAAAACAGAAAAATTCTACATCCTATCCATGAGCGCAACCTTACGCAGACGAAAATATCGTCATTGCTTTTGGGAACATTGGAGCCACGCAGCCTCTTTTCCTGTTCTTCAAATCTGCATGCGTGGTTTGTAGACGCAGAGTGCCTCATCAAATTTACATCCCATCAAATTTTTGTGCTCTGATGCAAGAACAAGCATCTTCCCTTTGAAACTCCCAGTGCTTTACATATACATATATATACGAAAATATCTCTTCGTATATATATATATATACGAAGAGATAATGCCCTTGTCAATTTTCTTGGGGCGCAGTAATTAAAACAAATCATGAAAAGTAATGGAGATTACGACAGGCACATGCATATGCGAAGACAAAAACAAAAACAAATGCGAGTGGAAAGCGGTGTGAAAGTCTCTAACGGGGACCTGGCACTCTTGACTGCGCATGCGTCAGCTTGACAGCCCACTGACTTTTGCTTTGCGTTCAACGCGATCCGCATTCCTGCAAAAACGCGCTCTGAATCCAATCCGCTCTCGTCGAAGTCACCCCGTCATGCACGGGTTGCCTTCCTGACCTCGTGCGTGTTCTAAGCTGCGTCAGTTTGACATGCGAGTTCTGTGGCCATCAGGGGCATGGCAATCCCCACTCCATGGCTGCTCGCACGCACCCTCCAGCTAGAGGGTCCAGCAGCAGGGCATCGTGCCAGGGTGACCGCCCTGCACTCTCTGCACGGGCGCGTTCCGTCCAGGACGAAACCTTCGAGGACACAATGTCGGCATTGCTCGCTCGGAAGTTCTCACTGGTCCAGGAAGATGGGCGCTGCGTGCCCGTAAGCTACCTGCGGGACCACGAAGCGCCTGTCGGTTTTGCGACGGCTGACGCATCGACGCGCAGCACGCCGCCGCCTCCCTACCGTGGAGAGCTCTCGAGGAACGCCTGCTTCAAGCCGGGAGGCGATAGACTAACATCCCCAAGGCACGGACGGAGGACGCCTCTTTGTAGCCGTACCAGGAAAACGTCTCCAAGATCTCCCGAAGACACGCATGTATGGTGATCCAGTCCGTCACGTTAGGCCACTTTTACGTACGGAGTGCATTCGCCGTGAGAACACGTCAAATTTTTCGTACACACAGTGTTTGCCTTGTTTACAGGAAGCTGAATGGTTCGCGTGTGCAATGGAGCGCACAATAGGAATAGGAATTCTGTGTACGTACCGTTTGCATACATACGCTAGGTCTCCAGGGCACTTTCCTCGCCCTTCGCGTGCCAACTTTCGGACGGGCACCTTCCAGGAGACTCGCAGCGCGCGCCATCTAGGCGAGAGTCTGGGAACCACCTTCGGAAAACCCAGCTGTGCACATGCAGCTGATCAACCAAGCAGCTCTGCAGTCAGGTCATATCCTGGAGAAAAAGAAAACTGATCCTGAAAATCGTTCTCGTGGTACCGGCAATTTGATTAGGGGTCGCTCGCCCGGTAGGGGAAGGAGATTTGGTCCGGAGCGGGGGATTCGCCACCCCGCCCGCCTCCGCGCCACCTCTGAGCAGCGACCTCCGTGATCCGACAAGAAGCGGCATCTTCTCCGAGGGTATACGGGAGATCCTCCTTGTTCCTTCGGCCTGAGAGCCACCTACGGCCTTCCTGGGGACCGGGGAAGGAGACGGGTCTCCGCGAGCAGAGAGCAGCAGCAGCAAGGCATCCCCCAGGAAGCAGAAAGCGGCGGGAAATGGAAGGGACTTGTACGGTGGCAGGAAGAGCTTCCAGGAGGACTCGTTCCGCCCCGCCCACCCTCCTCTTCCCTTTGAAGGTAGTGGGACTGCCGTGCAACGAGGACATCTGCGGCCTTCGAAGAGGACGGACGGACGGAAGGGAAGGTCCTTCACCGACCTCCGGCTCATTTGCGCAGCTAGAGTGATCCGGGAGATCCTCGGCAGAGCAGGCGCGAGCCTTCCCGACCCGGGTCTTCGACCCGGACGCACCGCCCCTTTTCGACCCGAGAGAACGCCCCACGAGGTGCCTTGACCCTTAGGGTTTATTTTCCTTTTCCCGGGAGCGGCAGCTGTTTTGGGAGGTCACTCGGTAGAGGTCTCCATGTCCTCGAAGGCCACCGTTCCATTCATGGCCTTGCCGTACTCGGCCAGGGTCTCCAGGGCGGCGGCGATTTTTCCCTGGTCGTCGGAGCTGGAGCTGAGCCACGTCACCATGGCCGAGGACGTCTTCACTGGAAGCAGAGAACGTTTGCCGGCTGCTGCTCCGGAAGCGAAGGAGGAGGAGAAGGCCACCATGGGCCACTGAGCCCTTCCCCTGTTCCGACTCCACCCCCCCCTCCATCCTTCTGAGAAAGGGGGAAGTGAAAGGTTCTACCCGGAAGTGAGTTCACTTCCGGGTGGAACCTCCGGACCGGCCGGCGGGTGGCAGCAGCGGGCACGAAGGGAACGAACCTTCCCCTGGCCGCGCGTGGGGAAGGAAGCCTCTCTCCCCTTGAGGAGGCCCTAGTTCCTCTTCTCCTTAACCGAGCACTCGCCGGCGCGCCCCTCAACGTCGAGGGGGCGGGAAAAGCAAGGCGCCACGATCCCCTCCCGAGAATCAGCTCAGACCCTCACCAGTCTGCTTCTTCCTCCGGGTCTCCTCGTGGAAGAGACCCTAAAGGGAAAAATTGGCCCCTTCTAGGGACCCTTCCCTTCTCCCTTTCGGAGGTGACCCACCGGGAGGTGATAGCGAGCGAAGGAAGGGAAATCGGGCCACGCCGCCGCAAGCACCTCTGGTCGCCTCTCCCGTCCCTGCGTGTCGCTCGAACCCCTCCCAGAACACTCACTGAACTGCTGATAGGTGTGGTGCCGCGTGGGTATGGTAGCCAAGGACCAGGCGTTTCAGAAGCTGAAGAGTTTCCTGACGTCCTGGTTCCAAAACTGCAAGAAGAACCTGAGGAGCATCCCACTTATCTGGCAGCACCCCTGCATGGTCTTGGGATCCGCCTACCTGTGATGGAAAGAGGGCTGGGAGCAGTAGAGCTGCAGGCTGCGAAGGCTGTTGGAGATGTTCCTGATGAGGACGTTCCCGTGGTCGTAAAATATTTCTACGTAGTTGCCCGAGCAGCCCCCGTACTTGACCTTCTTCCCCAGGCAGCGGCTGATGCTGTGGCAGATCCCCTCGATCTTATGGCGGACTTCCTCGATCACAAGGTCGGCGCCCTTGGCTACGCAGAAAGGAGGGGACCTCCTTCCTGGAGGAGGAGGAGACTCCTCAGCATGCGGTCTCCGGGGAAACGGGAAGTGTTCCTCTTCGACTTGGAGAGCGGGAGGGGGGAAGACGGTCCTTTGGGTAGGGGAGGGAGAAGGAGGCAGGCATGCTCTCCGTGTTGCTGGAGAGGCTTCCTTGGCTTTCTTGTAGAGATGTTGAGATGTCCAAGAGAACAGCTTGGATGCCGGATATCTTCAGGGGAAACCAAGAGGCTTTATGAAATGCCTCCATCTGGAGGATCATCGGCATGCCTTCCACTTTGTCACGATCATCCCAGCCTGGAACTGCTTGTGGCTCTCTGAACTCAGCAAGTGCTCCCTTCGTCTGAGAGAGGAGCCACTGCTCGGACCTTCGTCGTTCGGGAACAGCTCAGGACTGCTACTTCCCTCCCCCGTGAGCGACGTGCCGTAAGCCTCCAGCGCCGCATCACCCGCTGCAGAAGTTCCTCCCGAGTCTCCTCGCCCGGCTTCTTCGCCACGCGGCAGCCACCGCTCATCCGACGCCGTTACCCGCCACCCCACGTCGCCCCAAACAACCCATGAACAGGAGCGGAAAGGCAGACTCCCTGAATCACAGTGCCGCAAGCCGAACGAGTCCTCAGACGAGGCTGACGGTCGTCGAGTGGACCTCCCCTTCCCCTCCCACTCTTTCCCTTCATCTCTTATCCACTCCTTCCACATCCACTCTTTATCGTTTCTTTTTATATATTTCCGGTTGTTTGGTTGTTGCTTTTGTTCCCTCCGGCAGTGGACACTCGGCTTCCCCATGGAGAGTGTGGCATCGAACCTTTCCGTTTGACCGCCGTCACATGGCCCGCGTGGCGGCCAGCTGCCTCGGTCCCCACGCGCGGCACCAAGCGTCACGAGTTCGAGTCCCACCCGGGGAAAGAACGACTCTGAGAATGGGGGCTGAGTCATGGGCTTCGATTTCCCTCCACAGGGCGGCGCTGACTGGCCTGAAGGTTTCGGGTGCGACACTGGATGATGCCGAGAAGGAACCTGCCGGGAACTGGCACGCAGGCTAGCGGGTTTCACTTCGGCAGCAGATGGGAAGGGGAGACAAAGGAGAAACAGGAAACGAAAACTGCAGTCAAAGAATGGGGGATTCGGGAAGAAATCACCGTGTTCTGGAGGATGTCCTCTGCATTTTTGTAAGGATGCCGGCAAGTTCCCGTTTCAATACTCCCAGATGAGGCAATCTTGACGCTGTCCTCATGAAGAGGACAGCAAATTAGACGGCGTTCCTGTCGTTCTAGCCTCCTCTGAAGTTGCTCCATGCAACCACAGTCTCGACGCGTGGGCAGCAAAGTGCTGCTGGGGATGCTGCCGGCGTGAGGGCGTCACGCAGGAAGAGGCGCTTTACAACGTCTCTAGCGTTGCCACCGGGGGTTCGAAGGGTGGCAGCAAAGCGTCCCCAAAGGAGCCGGAGGGCAACACAGTCCTCTAGGAGGTGTGGGAGGGATTCTTGCTCCCCGCACCTCTCACAGTTTGGGTTCAGTGTGCCGGCGGGCGTTGCACGGGAGACCCCAGTGCAGCAGCATCAACGCCGACTCCTGACACTTTAAGGGGAGGGTGCGGGTGTTCATAAGCTCCGGGGGCCACTGCAGGTCTTCCTTCGGAATACCTAGTAGTACGTTCCAAGCAAAGTCCACATATAGAGAAAACAAATGCGGGTGCGGCACTGGTGGAAGCCGGAAACCCCCGGACGCCCCCATTGACTGACCGGGATTTGGATCCGACCTTCCCGGGTCCTTCCGGGAGTCGAGGATGCCTTCGGAGCTTCCCTCCGGCTGTGAAAGTGGAGCAATGCTCCCCTCGGGAGAGATTCTCCATCGCGTACCGTGGAGCTGGTTGATACCCCTTCGATGGTTGTTGCTTCTTCAAAGTGTGAAGACGCACGCTACTCTTTTCGGGGAGCGCCCTTCAGAGAGAAATCGGGAAGTGTCCCTTCGAGACCCTCTTCAGAGGAGGAAACCAGGAGCGGATCCCTTTCGAGTTCCCTTCGGAGAAGAAAATGAGGAGCAGTCCCCCCCGGCGTTCCCTTCGGAGGCAAATAAGGTGGAGGGTTCCCTTCAGGATCCCCCACCAAGCGCAAGAGAAGAATGGACCCCTTCCTTTAGAGCCTTCCTGGATTCATAGGGTGGTCCCCTCCCGGGGTACCCCCTGACTTGAAGAGAGTCACGACATGCACACCTGTGGATCAGCGTTAAAGAGCTTCCTGAGCTTCTAGGGGAACGATGATTCCTGAGTACTCAGCGCGCTTTTCCGTCGATGCTCCCACCCGCGCTGAATTCGAAAAAATCGTCCGTGCGCAGTTTTGGGGCGCCTTTTCTTCCAGACTTTCATGAGCTTCTTGAAAATTACCCGAGGGAAAAAGGGATCATGCGACTTAATTGATCGATGGATGGATGAAAAGATCCCATGCCGCTCGTGCAGAGAGTGAGGGTCGGTTTGCGATTCGAATACTCCGCCCCCATGTGTTTTCCCGCCTCTTCCTTCTATGGACGGCTCTTGGGGGTGGTGTTCACTGTACAGACAATGCGATCTGACTCGTCCCCGCACCAAACGCAACCTTTCTCAACGCATCGTCCGAAGTCCCGTATCTGTTGTTCGCATGTGTCGTTCGTGTTGGCGCACTAGGAAACACGTTCGCGTGCATGTGCTTAACGAAAATCACGGAACTGCTTTCTTCCGCGCAAGTCTTTCTGAAGCGAGACAAACCAGCATGGATGACGTTGGTCGCAGATCACCTTCTGATGACCATCGGCATCGCGATCCAACTCCAAGCCGAGTCACAGTATATTGGAATGGCAAATTTTATTTTTACTATTATTATTGTCATCATTATCGTTAAGAATTTCGAGCATCCGTTTCTCCCCGGCAGCCCACTCTCTCCTCCACCGTTTCCAAGATGAGTGGCCGAAACATTGCATTCGGTTGGACTTTCGGTTCTCCACTTTGCGAGTACGTCTGACGTCGGAGTCCAAGGCGTATGCTGCTGCAGAGTTTCTCAGGTTGCCGTTTCTGCAAACGTTTCAGCGCTGGAAAAGTGAAAGAACAAAGCGAATTGGGAAGAATCCCTTTGCTTTCGTGTGTTTTTCCTTTTCCTTTTTTTGAGTGTTTGGGCACTTGCTCGGCAGGAGTCGAAGCGACATGGAATGTGTACAATGTGTAATTCCGTCCAAGCGTATGGATACGCAGCAGCTACGATCGCACCACAACCGTTCTCGTGATGCTGCTTTGCACGGCCGCACACAGCCATCATGCTCCGCGGTCCACATCCGCCTACAGCAGCTTAGTAGCTTAGCAGCGTGAGGGAGTTTGTCAAAGCAGCAAACAATAAGCTTGGACTGGATCCCCTTTCGGGAAAGGAGTCCTGCTTTCTTCCTACCTTTCATCTCATCATAAATCAGGTATCTGGAATGGGCATTTCTGGGCTGCTTTCTCGTGGAGAAACAGGCATCCTGCGCAACTAGATGAATTGAGAGGAGAATGCACAGTATAAAAATAAAAATAAGAATGGACAGTAACATTCAAGGTGAAATTAAAAGGCATGGCACAGGAAAGCAAGAGGAAAACACCACTTTCAATAGGGTGAAGTCTGAATCTGAAGACTTTCCAAAAGTTATTAAAAGTTTGACTTGTAAGGATCCCAGGAAAACTGTCCGGTGTGTTTAAAAGGAAGTGGGCATCGAAGAGTTTGACTCCAGCACGTAGCACTAGCCTGGAACGAAAAACAGCGATCTTAGCGATGAATAAGAAAAAGCACATAACTGGCGGTAAACAGCAGAAATCTACACTGACGTTCAGCTCCAGAGGAAGACCGACTAAGATCTATTCTGCTGTGTTTCATTATGCTCTAGAACCAGAGAGCCCTTTCCGATGAGCAGATGATACCTGCATAAGTTGAAAGGTGACCACTGCAGCATATTTCGGAAGTTGAGCTCGACAGATGAAGGCTGCAGCTAAGTTCTGCGCTTAATTATAACTGCAGATAGGAATTCTGCCTTCAAAGTGGTCACATTGAAATACCGTGGCTCCAACTGTAGAGAGGTCATGTCTGATTTCCTTGGTCTGCATTGCTTTTCCAATGGTGTAAACTGAAACTTGAGGGCATGCTTTCTCCCATGGTAGTCTCGATATCATTGTAGTTATGGTTACTGATTTCCTTTCTTTTCCTATGTCTTTTTCTAATCGGTTCCCTAATTTCACTTAAAACGTGCAAATTAAAGCGAATTTTCAAGGTTTCCATGGAGTTGCCGGATCTTAAAAAAGAATACATAGAGTTTATTGAGGAAAACCTTGAGCACGTGCATTATCATAGGCGGGGAAGGTGACTGAGCCGTGATTATTGCTAGTTGAAAACTTTACCCAATACCCCGCCAAGGCAGTGCGTAAAACCACTGCCACGGCAATTTTTGTGTGCCCCGAGAGGGCAAGTGAATATTGGAAAAGACAGTGAGTGCGCAGCCCAGGACTACCCCCACCGCCTGCAGCAGCAGCAGCAGTGACAGGGAGTCCAAGGTGGAGGACTCGCGACCCTCTCCGGCGGTCGTGCAGCAACCCGCCGCCAGGATGCAGCATGGAGCGACGGCAGGAGCGGCGAGGCCGGAGAATCCGCAGCCCTTGGAGGTAGGGCAAGGATGTTGTTCTGGCGCGACGGCGGCGGCGGCGGCGTCCCCGGCGACGGCGGTCGCCGGAGCGACGGGGGGGCCCGTAGGCCCGCCCGTTGCTAGTGACGCGACGCCATATTGCTCGGTGGCTGCGACCATGGGGCGGCCACCGGCGTTTTCATATGCGGCGGTGACGGCTGGGACGGCAACCACCCAGTCGCAGAAGTTTGGAAAGCCCGAGTCCGGGTCGATTAGGAACGTGGAAGAGCCGATAGTGCAGTTAGGCCCGAACGTGAAGCCGGTCACGTTCAAGACGGGCTTGATAAGGATGCACAACGTCAGGGAGGTGTACCTGGCGTTGTACAAACAACAAGTGGATTTCGACCGCCTGCAGGCGATCATACCCAGCACAATGGGATTCACAGTTTACATCGACTGTGAAAACATTAGGGAGGCCCTGATCGAACAGGGAATCAACATACAGGGAAAGATGGTGTGTGGGATCGGCGAAATGCAGTACACCACCATCTTTTTAAGTGGCATTGGTCCAATGACCACACAAAAGGTTGTGTGGACATATTTGATGCAATACGGGGAGGTGCTGGAAATCAATTTCCACAACATCTCCGGAAAAATCTTTTCCGGAAATGCGATGGCCAAAATGAAGATCAAGGAGGAGGCCAGATTCCTGGGACCGTGCATATCGACGGGGATTCGCAGGAGGTCTTCGTGCGATACAGGCTGTAGCCAGTGTTCTGCAATGGCTTCAAAAACTTTGGCCATCGACAGAGCGTGTGCCCCCGGTCCAGGTGCTTCCGCTGTGGGAAGCAGGGCCATCAGGTGCGGGGCTGCAACATGCCCGAAGTCTGCTCCTTTTGTAAGCAGCCGGGGCATGGGAAGTGGTGCTGCCCTGAGTATGCAAGCTATAGGACGTGCGCGGGCAATCCCCCGTGAGGGAGAGGGTGTTGGCAGAGGTTATAAAACCTCAAAGGCCGATCAAGCAGAGGAAGGCGAAGGAGGCCGCTCCCGTTTCGGAGGACGGCTTCACAACAGTAGGGAAAGGCGGCAAGAGGAGGATGCTCGTTAGGGAGCAGGAATCCTCCTCGCAGGCCGTAGAGCAGGTTGGCGTGCCAGAAGGCGAATCTATGGAGGTGAGCGAAGCCTTTCCGGCTTCTCAGGAGGCAGAACAGCTCACCGAACAGGTGGTGAAGCTAACGGAGGCGATCAGCCAGGGGCCGAAGGCGGTACAACAGGAGCAACTCCTGACTGGTATCTGCGAGACACAAGAGCACATCAACAATCTGGTAGATGGAGGGGAGAGCGAAGAGCTTGAAGCCCAGCTTTTCGAGGTCAAGGCAGCATACTGTGCGAAGGTCAGTCTGGAGACCCTACCGCACAGAGTAGTTGCCAAGATCGAACGTACCGCGGAAGAACAAGAATACACTGACGCAACTGGCACGGAAAGCGATGCCGGAAGCGAAAAGACAGCTTCTGCGACGGGAAGACTGCAAAGGTCTCCCCGCCAAAAGAAGCTACGAAAGGCCAAAAAATAAAACCCTTCTATGGCCTCGTCCTTGTCGACCGCCAGGAGACTGAACATCGCCTCCTGGAATGTTAATGGAATTCAAGACCCGGTGCGAAGAAGAAGAATAGTGCGGCACATCAAGCACTACGACATCGTGTGCCTGCAAGAAACCCACGAGATGGGGCAGCAGATCATCCTGGAGTTGGAAAGACGATTGAACGTCCAACTGTTAACCAGCGAGGGGCAGAGGTACATGATGGGGGTGGCAATCGCCATCAAGAACGAGCTTGCCGCCACCATCCTGGAAGTCTTCTGTCCCGTACCTGGAAGAATCATCGTCTCACGATTGTCCTGGTCCGCGAACGTTCCTCTCTTCCTGGTGAACGTTTACGGGCCTCACCAACTTAAGCAGAAGTGCGCGGAGGTGCTTCATGAAGCCCTTCGGCAGAAAGTTGCTGCAAAGGACATCGTCATCATCGTTGGGGATTTCAACATCCTGGATGAAGTCATCTATTCCCGGGACGTCAGAGGCAGAGAGGCGTATCGGCGGCTATCCGACGAGTTCGGACTGCTGTGGCTAACAGCGAGCCACAAGCCGATCGATCACGTCCTCTACAGCTCCGACATAGGGAACCGAGTCCTCGGTTTTCGCGACACGCTCCACTCAGTGTCCGACCACCCGTTGATGAGGTTCACCCTGAGGACTGAAAATCCTCGACGGAAGAAGGCACCAAGGGCGGCGATCATCAGCATGCCCGCATGGTTTGAAACGCATCCGCACCATCAAGATCTGATGGAGGCGATTCTGCAAACAACCATCAGCAGAGTCGCCGACTGGGATAGCCTAAAGCATCGAATCCATCTATTCTGCAACATGCAGTTTGGCGACAAGAGGCTGAGGCAGGAGGCGTACCGCGAGCTCAACATCCAAGATCGCTCCCTCTCTAAGTACTGGCAACAGTATGAGAGTCGATACGTCTTCAAGAACGTAAAGAGTGCAGTTGGCGTACTGGAGAAGAAGAATCTGGCGACAGACATCTTCAGCATCCAGTACACAGATCAGACAAGACACACGTCGGAGGACATCGCAGAAGCCTTCCATAGGCATTGTGCGGAACAATTCCGACGCAGACATCTGTGTGAAGCCTACCAGCAAAGTCTTCTGAGGCATCTCGAAAAAAGAATAGACGACAAGAGCAAGATGATGCTGGAAGAAGATATCTCCGAGGAAGAAGTGAAAGCTGCGTTCCAGGAACTTCGCAAGGATGTGGCAGCAGGTCCTGATAGTATTCCCATCACACACTATCAGAGGTATCTGCATGCCTACCGGCGACTGTTCCACCAGCTGACACTATGCATCAAAGAAGAAGGAAGACTATCCGCATCCTTCTACGAGAGTCGGATGAGATTGCTGCCGAAAGGAGGTGACCTAACCCAGATCACCCAATGGAGGCCAATCTCGATCCTGAACTCCGATGCTAAGTGGTTAGCGAAGATCTGGGCCAACCGCTTAGGCAAGGTCATGCCGCGGCTGATCTCTCCCGTCCAGACGTGTGCGGTGCCCAGGTCACACATGTTGGACAATGTCAAGTGTGCCCAAGCTACCATAGTTCTTAGCCGATATATCGGCGAGAACTTGGTGCTGGGTTTCACTGACATGGAGAAAGCCTTCGATACGGTAGACCATGTGATGCTGCTGAAGATTCTAGGAAGACTGGGCCTCCCGGAATACTTCAGCAACTTCGTCAGGATGATACTGCAAGAACAACAGTTCCGCATCAAGATCAATGGAGAAGCGACAGCAGCCATTAGGATGGAACGCGGAGTCCGCCAGGGCGACGCGCTAAGTCCAATGCTGTTTGTCATCTACATGGAGACCCTCTCATCGTTCATCGAGAGAACTGGGTACCTCCGAGGAATTACTTTGGACAAGCAAAAGCTCACCCATCTGGCCTACGCAGACGATCTCTTCTTCTTTCTTAAAGGGGAGAGAGATCAGCGAGGGTTTCTGCATGTGGTGGAGCTCATGGAAAAAGGACTGGGCCTCAAGATCAATGCCCAAAAAAGCCAGCTTTTGCCCGTCGGAATTCTGGACCTCTCAACACGCATGAGGGAAGGATTCCGTACGGTGTAACAAATCAAGTACCTGGGTATCCACATTGGCGATGCTTCGTCATCCAATTATTGTGGAAGGAAATCCTGGGGAAAACAGCAGAAGAGGGAGCGAAGTACACCCGCTCGGACTTGGGCAGAAGCAGAGGGCCAATCTTTGGAATGAAGTACTCCTTCCGAAGATGCGACCTTCTGCAAAATGTCTACAGACACCAAGCGAGAAGTGGAAAAGCTGCAGAGGAATCAGCCAAGAGTACGCCTTAAGCCACTCTGTCGTCCTAAGGAGGAAGGAGGAACCGGGATGAAGTCGCCTGCACACGCCGTGAGCTTCATGGACGTGCGACAAATCCTGGAGATGTCTTCCAACTGGGACGACTGGCCGTACGCAGCGCACAGGGCATACTCGTTGTTGTTGAACAACTCGAGGGGCCTGATGACTGCGCTCGTCGGCAGAGTCGGCAAATGGTCAACCATCGACCCAACATAGCGACGGAAACAACAGTTGGTCAAGAAGGAAGGACTGAAGATCATCCCGAAGAGCAAAGAACTCTGGCAGGAGGAATCCATCCTGGTAATCCCTTGGATGCTCCCCGTGAGGGATGACACGAGGAGCTGGATACGCCAGCGGTCCGGAGTTACTTTGAAAGAGATAGAATCATGGAAGCGACAACGATACCTGCATCATTTCCAGGTACTTCGTTACGTTGCAAGAATATCTGGCAGCTTCACACTGAAGACCCGCGAAGTCTGGAAGAATCACCACAACCTCGCGTGGTCCAGAGTGACGAAGAGGAACATACGCCAGCTAATCACGGAGTCTACAGGCATCAGTGCCCTCCAAGATGCTGCCGACCGCTACGCTAGTAGTGGATTCAATCCACTAGCGATTGGGACGGTGCTCTGGAGGAGTGACTTGCCACTAGACACGCAGGACAACCTCTTCATGTTCTTCCATGGGGGACTCCTGTGTGGCACCAGAATGAAGCTCTTCATGGGAAAAAGAGAAGATGAGATCTGCAGAGCATGTGGAGGAATAGACTCAAGACGCCACGTCCTGACCTGCCCCACATTGCAAGCCGAGTGGACAACCCTGAAAAGGGTCATCGGGCTGCCCATGCCTCGACCATGGACGTTCTGGCAGGGATGTCCCAGGGAACTGGAACGGTTCTCCGCTACAATCCCATGGTAAGAGTGACCATCGCCCTTTTCATCACCGCCATCCTTGTGCGGTGGTGGAAGATGAAAACCACGAGGACGACCATATCTCCACTGGAAATCCTGAAAAGGCTCATCCAGAAGGAGATTGGAATCCGGAACTGCGGACAAATGCAAGCATGGAACTACCGACACATCCTGAGAAGGATCGAAGAAAGTACCCAAGCCCAAGCGAATCCAAGGTAAAGGTGAGCAGTGAACTTCAGCAAAAGTGAAAGTGGGAAAAAAGTGCTTACATTTGTATGAATGTGATTGTAGAGTGAATGCTTTTATAGGAAAATGAATTTACCCCACCCCTTGTGGGACCTGGAGAAAATAGAGTTTATTGGGTTCCGGGTAATGGAGTAAATTGTTATAGATGGAAGGAGATGAAACTGTTCAGGATATATTGCTTGCTGTAGATGGATTAACACGTCTGAAGTTAAACATACTGAAACATTCATTCATAGATATGATAATGCAACCAGTTTGCTCCTTCCTTTCTTACTGGCCATGAAATGCATGACATAAGAGTGTGTGCACGAAGTTCTTTCTAGAAAGGGCTTAATGACTGCCCACCAGTGTTTAATGAGGTGTCGATGTCGAGGGATGAAAAGAAAGGGATGCTGATAAGTTAGAATAAAATCAAATAAAATTGTAGTGCACCACTTTTATTTCTTTATTTTTTATGAGTCTTAATCAAATAGTTCTTATCTTAATCAAAGTTCCAGGATTTTATCAATTTGATCAATCACAACATATTTCATATTGAAATGTTTGATGTATTCTTCTCCTTATCAGATGGTTTCACACATTGAAATAACACTGAGATCAATCTTCTGTGTCTAGTTTGATAATACTGATTGGAGGTCTGATTTCATATTCTGTTGCACTTTGCTTCAGCATATTTCAGAATATTGTAGTAATCATGGAGTCCTGAAATGGTGGCATTTATTGTTTGAAACAGTATCAGAAATACCAATAGTTTACGGCCATGAGATTTTTGTAATGATGAAATGATTGTACATCCTTGCATGGGGATAAAAAATCTGTCTTTCGTCACTTGCACTTAGGCTATTAATGATAAGTAAGGCAATTAAAATTAGAATCTCATGTTTGGGTTTCTAATTTTTTGAGATAACCGAATTTGCCAAATGCCGATGATGTGAATCGATCCAGTGGGGATTTTATTTTGTTCTCTTTAACCAAAGTTATTTCTAAAACTTCTGGGAAAATATGATAGTTGCCTTGACATTTGTAATTGAGAAAAAAACAAACCTGACTGCAGAAGATCTTAGACAGCTACACAATTTTTTTGTGATTTTGAAATGTCCGAGAAAAGAGTGGAAGGAATTTGTATACAATGCTCCTTGAAAATCATGTTACGAAGGGTTCTTAATTGCAATGCTATTGGAATCATTAGATGTTATCATTCTTACGGAACAGTGAAAACCCTTTTAGAACAGCGGAATATGAAGAAACAAATGCAAAGTAGGATTGGGAAAAGGAAACAATTTGCTTTGAAGCTATCATCACTGTGATTGCGAGTTATTTTTTTAACCTTTATCCATGTACTTGTAGTAACTTGAGGTATTTGCCTAATTAAGGATGCTCATTTGTTAATCTTGCCTTTTATGGATATCTAGATATGAAGCAAAAGACCGAGATAATTTGATTTACCCTAAGAAAATAACATCCAGATAAGTTTGGTTCTATCTTTCAGCAGAGCAAAGTAAAAACGTTCTCGATAATTTCTTCTTTGTCCTTTGAGAGCAGAAAAATGAACTGTAAAACTAAGGACAAATGTAGTTAATTTTTTATTAATACAGTTAAATAACCAAATTCATGAGTACAAGAATTCGGCGTTATGTCCATCAAGATAAAAATAAGATAAGAATTGTATTATTAAAATATGAGGATTAGTTAACTTAAATGGTTGAAAATATTCTAATGAAAGTTCGAATAATTCGGGTAATCTGCAATGCTCTTTAGATTTAATTTGCTTATACTTTTACGGGAAGGAATTCTATTTGATTTTCAGGAATGAATGTGTAAAGATGCTTTCCTTCTAATGTTGTTTCAGCCATGACCTGTTCAGTCTACTTAAAGCAGAAAATTCACCTGAACAAGTTCAAAATGTACACAAGTAAGACGTCTACAGCTGTTCTTTTTGATAATTTGAGAACCCGACAGGAAAGGAGGGAGGAATGTGGTCATACTATAAGTACTTTTAGCAGGGCGGTAGAGAATGAAAAATTGCCAGAAGTCCCCATTGGTTCTATTAATTTACGATTGCCTGTCCTCCATCCGACGTTAATATAGCAAGCAGAACGGATCTGCATTCAGGATTTGAAATTACCCGGGAAGTATACAGAATTGAGTGATAAAATTGAAACAGAAAGATGCCTTGCAGAAATCAGCTTGTGGGAAGATGGAAATGTTTGATTTTTCAATTTAAAAGAGCTTTTTAATTGTTTCCCAGATGGCTCCAAATGGTGTCTCGTGGTGGTGTGGTTTGGTCAGACTCAAAAGACCTCTCCATATCTTCCACTGCGGTCAAATCACTTTCATTCTTGGTAGGAGTTTTTGTCAAATATTCTTCAGCTTGGTTGGCTCTTTTAGATTACATTTTAGAAAAGCTAACCATTAAGAAAGAGACATCGTTCGAGCATTATTGATGGATGCTAACACATCCAAAGGTGATCTTGATGATACAGAGCAGGTACAATCTAGTGACCAGGTGGAGCAGTGAAACAGTTTTGCAACAAATGCAAAACGTAAGGCAGTTGGATTAGGTAATCACTAATGTTATATAGATGTGACTTTACAGCTATGCTATCATCCTGTCAACGGTGGAATGTCTTTCTGTTTAAAGAAACTCTGGTGAAAATGGTGAAGAACCAATCAAAACGGATATTTTCGGACAAGTAGCAGTAGAACAGTCAACACGTTCTAAGGTTTATGGTCACAAGACAAACCAACATGCTTGAATTCAGTTCCGTAACAGTGTCTACAGCCAATGAGGATGAGATTGAAGTACGAAAAGTGGCAGATCCGTACACTAGCAGTGCAAGGGTGACGAAGAAGCGGTTAGAACACAAGGTCATTAAAAAACGAAAAAAAGCGGATATTCAAGGAAAATATTGATCTTCACAGGGAACGGATTCGCATTGAAGGAACGCTCATTGTTCATCCATGCAGTAAAATTCTGGAACCGCGAGTTAGAGTTTAACCTTCACTTAATTCTCCCACTCAATCTTATGGAAAGTAAGATATCACTTCCCATTTGTTTGCAAATGCAATTGTTTGTGTGTCTCATTTACACACTGATTACGTAAACCTGACATGCATTTGAGATGCCATGGTGCAGAGACTTTTTTCTCCGTTGCTTAGTTACCTTTTCTCCCGATTACAGATCCTGGTTCAACTCTGGTGCATATGATCCCCTTAAGTGTTTTAAATTTCGAAGCATAAGACACTGAAGGTTAATCATGATTTCCCTTAATCTAAGCATAGCAGACTAGTTTTGTCGACATTGCATGAGAATATTGTGAAGATTGGTGAAAAATTCAAAACATAGTATAAGCGTGTTGCAGAAATGTTGGTGCTGACGGCAAAGGCCGACCTGCGAAACCAACACTAATGAAAGAGCGACCCGAACATTCTATTTACTACCTTATGATGGAGAGCTTTGGCCCGTATATAAATGACTCGATACAAAATTGAGCTGTGTTTTTCATGATACTATCACACGAGCATGCGTTATTTTTATCTTCCATGTCTCAGCTTTTCCATGTTTCAGCATCCCATTCTAATACGCGATTTCTACTTTTCGTTCTATGTCGTTCATTATTGCAACTTTATTTTTTTTCCCGCTTTGGGAAATTGCATACATAATGTAAAGTATTTTATTTGCATTGTAAATTTCAAAAGCTTTCATTGTGTTGAATAAACTGTCCCGATGGCAGTAATAAAATTTAAAAACACCACAGCGTCTTGTTTCTAGATACCAAGTTTTACTTGACTGATTTACTTGATTTAGATTTAAAGGAAAAGGAAACACTGTAGTACTAACTTAATTTTTTAATTTAAATTATTTATTTTAATAATTCCACAATTATTAACCTGATTTTAAACAGTTTTGCTGAATAAAACAGTAGCCATTGGACATTTACACTCTTTGAAAATGAAATCTCATAAAAATAAGCACAGACATATCCTTCAAAATGTTTCGGTAAATGCATTGCAAAATTTGAGAAATGTTGACAAAACTGATAACCTTCGAATTCATATTTTGTCAGGTTTCAAGCTTTAATTCGGTCTGTGTAACTCTTGAATACACGATAGCAATATGTCAGTTTAGTGAGAACCGTTTAGACCTAATTTCTTGAGTATATGTGCGTTATACAAACTTTTCTGAACTCACTATAGTGGCCATCGAAAAAAGATGTGTACACATAGCGTTGCTATAAATATCAAATAGAAGAATTACAACCTAATTGTAAACACACTGCACAGAGAATCGAAACTTTACTAATGCTCAATCGCATTCCTAAAAGAGCTTACATCCAAACGTTGGAGGATAGTTCAAAATTATAGGAAAAAAAATTCAGCGACTTTCATTTCCAAAAGCTGGAAGACTGGTGTCTTCTGAAACAACCTAGCTTCAATTTGCGGGTTTGGATCCGAAATGAAGGCTAGATAGTTTTAGAAAATACAAAGTAACTACAGAATTATTTAATCTGATGAGTTCTATGCTTAATGTAGTGTAATTACCTATAGTACTGATAAATTAATTAAAAAAAAATTATTTGGAGATGAGATTGAAATTTGCAAAGTATGTATAACAGCGTAGACAATGTACTGGCACTCGGACATGCTGTGACGAGAATCGTGCATCAATTGTTACATTGCATTATAAGTTTGAGCTTTGCAAGCTGTGAGATTGTGGCATCGTCGTTCCTCTGGACCAAGTATAGTCCTGAGAACGGATATGGTTGTTCAGTGGATGACGTGTTTCCATAATATTTTCATACTCACAATGTGCATTTTTCTTTACATTACAGTACAACAAGTACAATGACAGGCATTTTGCAATAAGTGTTGCTATGTTCCCTACAGCTAATAGCATGGTTAAGTGTTTTGCATATGAATGTTGTTGGGACGGATTTTCAGTTTGGATGCTTTTTGTGGTTAGAACGTGTCATGAATCACTCATCGCAAATTCGGAAGCAAAGTTAATAGAGAATAGGCTCTTTGAGATGAGATGCAAGCAGTCTAGAAAACAGTTCTGCATTTTTTTGAAGGAGGAAAGCATCCAGCATAACTGTTTTAACGAATAAACGAACTTTTACATCTGTCAATTTATTGAAAATAAATGATTTCATCATTTGCATAAACTGGAAAGATGGAATGGTTGGAGGGTTGATTTGGTCGGCATTTTCGTATTTATTTCAAATTATTCAATTAATATTACTGTAAAACAACTTTTAACTTTCGTCAGTTTTTAGTGAAAATGGATTCGATGTCGACTGGGAAAAATAGCTTCAAAAACAAATGTATAATCCAATTGAATTTATTCCAAAACCTGATAATAATCCTAATAAAGAGTGTGTTTTGAACGAAACCAAAAGCATGTAATCGTAAAAGTAATACACACTATATCTATCTGTGCAAAATTTATAGTGATCAGTTCATGTTGGGGTTTAACATTGAATTTAAGCACGCTTGAACGAGGTTGTGATGTTGCTTATATACCTTTATTCTGATTAGTTTATCAACTTCGACAATTAGTGAATGGATAACTGTGGTATCCCTGTTTATTGAAAATAATCCCATAAGCTGCAATGTAAAGCACATAAATTCAAGTGACCTCAGAACACAAAGCTGATACATTTTATGTGCGTCAGAATCTCGACGTCTACGAAAAGCTAATTCGCGATTGTTAAATTCGAATTTTTGTAAGATTTCTTGCCGTGAATCATGTTTTCTGGAATACCGTCATAATTTGATGTGCTGTTTCATATACCAATCAAGATCTATGTTTTGCCACACGAAATTACCTAATGCAATTAGTAAAACACCCGGATTACTAGACATCCGAAAACTTTTATTAACTTTATCCAGCATGTTTTCTGGGCAGCATTCAAGAAATTCAGTTACAACGTATCATAATCATACGGCAATTGATGCAGCCATAGCAAAAGTAGGTTTAATGATGTCTTTGAGTATTGAATTTATCGTAATACATTTCAGTATTTAGAAACTTCGCACAGTATTACATTAGTGAATAGTCTATGTAACTGTTTGAAAATACGTACAATTGAAAGCTGCATAAATATTTTAACGCGTGTGCGCATGCATGGTCAGCACAAAGAATCAAATTGCATCGATAAAAAAATACTTGGAGCTTTTTTCATTTTTATGCCCTTGTTGAATTCAGGAACATAAATAAAGCAAATATTTTAGGAATATAGATGTAGCTTGTGTCTAATATTTATTTGCGCTACTTTAGGATTTAGCATACTTTCAAAACTGTTCATTCTGTATGTACATATGCACAAATAGTAAGCGTAAGATGCATGTATCTGCATACATGTAAATCTTCGGAGGATTCGATTTTTGAAAAACTCAATCCTTTTAAAACTCTCTGTTGTTTTTGTATGCATTTCTCTGTTCTAAAAAAGTTACTATTTGTCAGCTTATTTTGAAGCTTTTTTGTTTACTTGTTTCAAAATTTTTTTATTAGAAGATCTTCACATGTACTCATATTTGAACACTCATAAATGCTTAACAATTGCAGTCATCTGTGCGGCTTACCCCATCAGCTGTCCTTTATTCAGGAAGAAGTGCAGATGAAACTCATATTTTGGTCAGTTGAATACAACTTTGTTTTTTCTTTTCATGGTTAAAAGCAGTTTTAGAGAAGTGCTCAGTATCTTCATCATGAGCTACCAGTTCGTATCGCTCATCAAGTAGAAGCATTTCGCTTGCTACCTTTTATCGTTGGTTGCCATCCTTCAATTTCATTCGTCCATGATTTGTACATACGAACATTTCATAATATCAATGATTTTCCTCCAATACAAAATAACGAAGATGAGGTGAAATTTCAAAGAATATTGCAAGATTTCTTGGATGATCATAAAGATGTTGTGTTTCAACTTGCTGATGGATTTCGTCAGAGCAAAAAACATCTAAAGGTAGTAGAAGTTGCAGTGAACATAGTTTTCTATCAATATTTTCAGGAAGAAAAGATCTTGTCAGATTTCTTGGACAATGTATTATCATCCCGTTTAGGTATGCGTATGCTAGTACTGCATCATACATGGCTGAAAGAACAATTGGTGAGATTATACAACAAATTTCACTCATTTTGTTGATAGCCCGATCGTGTAGGTATTATTAATGTATCTTTCAAGATACATGATTTAGTGAGTAAATGGTGTAACTTTGTTTATGATCAATGCATTCAGTGCTATGGAAAAGCACCTGCATTTAAGCTTTCAGGACATATAAATGCCATTTTCCCTTACATCGATATTCCATTAGATTATATTATTCCTGAATTATTGAAGAATGCAGCTAGGTAAAGAAGCATTGTTTTCATACATGATTAATTAAGCATTAGTGCAACCATGGAACACTCTGTCCAGGCTCACGGAAATACAATACCAGATGTGTTTGTCACAGTAGCCAATAATAATACTGACTTTGTTGTCAGGTATTTGTGTACACTTTTATATATATATATATATATATACATGTATTTCATTTTAACGTGAATCAGAATTTCTGATAGAGGAGGAGGAATTGGTCACGATTTGATAAATGAAGTCATGAAATATAATTTTTCTACTTCAAAACAAAGAACAGGTCAGGATAGAGGTCTTTTATGTGATTTCATTGAGAGCCCTTCTGATCTTAAAATGCATGGGTAATACATTGATGCTAACGATTTAAACAATTGTTATCATAAATTGATCTTAAAGGTATGGATTTGGATTACCTTCTTCACGAGCATTTGCTGAATACCTGGGAGGAAGTTTGCAACTGTACTCCATGCAAGGAATTGGTACAGATGTGTACTTGCGTCTTCCTCATATCCACCAAAACTCTAAGTTTCTTATTTGAGATGAAGCTTTACTTGCTTTTATTTATAAATTTGAAAGAAATGCTTGCTGGTCTGCCTTTCATGGCCCTGTCATGGTGCTATGGATCAAAAAGAAACGGCTGAAAGCTGGCCTTGTAATTGTAGATGGAACATTATTTCAGTCCATTGAGGATTGAATTCAAATAAAATTACTAATAATGTGCTTGCTGTCTTCACTGATTTGAATTTCTGGGAAGACAATTATTTTATGAGCTTCTAGAATTTGTGTAATATTGCATTGTAAGCAACTGAAGTGACTTGTAGCAGTAAAAGAAGATTACGTTGAGATTTAGCAGTCTTGTTCCAGGTAAATAGTTGTGCAGGATTGGAGTATTCCTTCTGGAACATAGCTTACAATTCACTTCCGCTCATAGATCCGTAAGATTAAACAAGAAATCGAGAGGAAAGCATGAGTGGTTTCGAAAGTAGTATCACACACCGAGAAAGTTCGTTTCCTTTCTTGAAAATAGAAGCACTTCCTCAACACTTTTGAATCAGTGATCATTTTATTCATCACAAACTCATTCCCGGGGAAGGCTATTTTTTCCGGATTCTGGATGTGAAGGGAAAAGCTGGACCGCGAGCGGCATAGACAAATCCGTGAATGAATTTCTTGGAACGTCTTACGTTGATTAGGACGATACGGGAGAGACAGGTAGAAGACAAGAGCCACTGGTACAAGTCACTTATAGCAGTGTTTCCCGTCTTGCTGCGAGGTTTTAGTGACGTCTTTCGTCGACCCAAGTCAGAAGGTGACTAGGTATTCCTAGGGATACATCATGCTCACCGTAGTCTAAAGATGACTAAAGAGCATGCCTTTTTCCAAACATGTACTTTCCAGACTTGCATCTGTGAGACTTTTAGGACATCTGCTTGAGTTCGATCTCCGGAATGTACACAAAGTGTGCTCACTCATAAATTCCTCTTCTAAGGTGAAATTGTATTACTTCCACATAGGCGGACTGGGAAACAGAAAGCCTGAAGTACTTCAGGCTCTCAGCATCGAATGAAGCTCGATGGATGGAGTCGTTTTATCAGTCCTCAATCGGCTCGCTTCTCCATAAGTCTGGGCCCTCTAACCCTATTCATTTTTGTGAACGCATGACTCCGAAGAAATGCGCTGGATCCAACCGAAAGATGTATTTGAAAGCTTCTTGCCTACGTTGGCGTGATGTTTTCGATTGTTTGAAAAGCATTTTCTTATTATGAAATACGATATTGTGTATTGATCACAGTATTCAAACATCTGTTATGGCTGTTATCGTTTGTTTTCTTCTTTGAGCAGCTCGTGTTTTTTGTAATGTCTCACATCGTTATTTTTTTATGAAGAATAATAATTATGAATAGGAAATTTTAAAGCGAATGAAGATTCCCAATTATTGTGCAGCTCTCGAATACTTTGAGATCCGTGCTTTGAGAAAGCCTGTTGCCTTCAGTTCGATGTATTTGTCCTTTGTGAATTCAGCTTATTAAACACCATTTCGTAGCATGTTGTTGCAATGATCGGATGAATATTGGTAGTAGATAATCCCTAATTTTGTCATGATCATCACCATAAAAAGTGTGTGCAGCAAGACGAAAGAAAGCAGACAGCCAGCTTTTGAGGCCTAAGAGCAAGTACATTGCGAAAATCCAAAATGCTTCGTGACATGAATTGCAGTTCATAGTATCAAATAAAACTTATTTTTAAATCTTCTATTTGAGGTTTCTGGAAATAACGTATTCTGGAAGTTGGATTTGTAACACACAAAAAACGCGAGTTTCACCAGACGAGACTCGAAGAGCCTTGTAAGCCCTGCTTTTGGAAGCGCCAAACTCGATCGACTTGTTTGCGATCAGTTGGAGGAGGGTGGTAGCCGATGGTATGGTGGTGCTTGTAACGCGGGTGAACTGCACCTGGCTCCTTGGGGCTGCCGGTTCGTTCTCGTTTGGTCATGTTTTCCGGAGGATAAGTTTCGATTAAAGAGTGAATAATGACGGAGGAGGATCCAGGAAAAGTAGCCGACCATTTGGTGGCGTGCACTAAAGAGAAACAATATCTCAAAAAGGGGGATGGTTTGCGTAGATTCCGGATGAATCTGCGTACCGCTCCCGGACTTTGTCCGAATACAAAAAAGAAATATTCGGATTGTAAGCCTGATTGCGAGAATGAGAACAGAGTGAAAATAAGTTCCAATACATCAGCTGGTATCAATTTCCTGGACAAAATAAAAAGGTGTAATGAAATCTTGCAATACGTCAAGTGTGATGTGCACGAAAACAAATCATTCCCTAGGGTACCAGACGTGCATAAGGTAATTTCCAATTATCGTAGCATGTGAAAGTCGTGGTGCTTTAATTTAGGCAATCTTAATCTTATTGAGTATTTAAATTTTAAAAATTCGAGACAGCTTAAATGAACGGTTGAGTTGAGTTATTTTAGTTGAATTGCGGTGAAAATGAAAGAATTAGCTGGTAGGTTTACGATCCATCACACAAAAAATTATGATTTCAGAAAGAAAAAGCAGAACTAGCGGTGTTTGAAAAATTAGAAGAAATTGTTGAACATTCAAGTTTTAATTCTAGTTCTTCGAAAGTTCATAATCTGATATACTTAAGTAAGTCTGCCAACTCAAATGATATCACCTCTACGCCTACAAAAAATAAGCATTCGGAGTTTTTGTTGACTCCGGTTATTAGCCCAATTAAATCTTATCCGAGTTCACCTGATGATCACAGTGCCCATGATGTACAAGAGAGAAGCAGCAGAGCTGATTCGAACTCCGATTGGGAAACAGATATTGAAGAAATATCGATGGAAGTTGGAAAATCAGCTGCCGTTTGTGTTCAGGAATGTGATCCCATGGATCAACTGGGCAAACCATTAAAAGACATTCCTTTGAAACAACAACTGTCTCCAGAAGAATCATGCATCAGAAATGAAGTCAAGCATCCAGCTCATCTGCATGATCAAAAAGATAATAATCAACCTGTACACATGCGAACACTTTTTCAATCAAACCAAGGTGGCATTCTTCCAGATGAGCATTCGGATTTGATTGTGCATCTGAATAACTTGTTTAACAGTATGGAAAATAAGATATCTGACGAACCAAAAGAGGGCATGCATGCTGGAAAGACACTCCTGTGTACATCTCATTCAGGGAAGACTAAGGTCCAAAATGCAGCATCTGGCAAGAAAGGCATTCTGCAAGCAAGGCAGACTTCACTGCTTTCTTCTCCTCATCAGAAAAACAGCAGATCGGGGTCCTTTAAAAAACTCAAAGTTGCTGGCAAGCATCAAGTGAATTTTTGTCCTGAAGCCGCAAACCGGAAGAAGGCAGAAAGTCTAGAGAGTGAAAAAACAAAAGAAAAAAGTGAAACCTGCGTAAAGACTGGGAGGCAATTTTGCATTGAAAATGAATCCGACTTGAGGAAACATATTGAACAACTGCAGAAACTCTCCGAGGCAATACAAAATCAGAGACAACAATTTGAGCAACATATGGTAGTGGAAAAGCGGCGTATGCTCCAGATAGTGTTGTCTGAACAAAATCGTGTCAAGTTGGAACGGATAGCTCTGGAAAACGATAAAGCAAGGTTTCGGAACCAGAAAGCCATGAAGGAGAGTGAGAGAATCTGTGCACTGACAGCCAAGGTTATTATGCTTCCGATATATTCTATTTATTTAAGCTTTCGCAGATTGAACAACTTGAGAAACAACTGAAAGCTAAAGATAGGCAAAATTCCTTGAGTCGCTTGAAATTGCAAGAGAAGATCAAAACTCTTGAAAGACAGAATCAAATTCTGAAAGAAGTAGGTAATTCTTCAGTCAACAAAGAAGCACCACAGGTTAGTGGAGATCAGTGAGTAGTATTAGCAACCAAATGTTGCAGGGAAAGCAACAGCATAAAGCAGGGTTCAGCTTTAATAGGCTGAATACAAAGTTAAGCAAATTTGTAAAAGAGAACAAAATGGCTATTTTGGAGAAGCCAGTTCAAGCTGTCACACATTTTAGCAGCGAGATTGTTATTTGTGAAGTTTGTCCTCAAAAGTCCATATCAGAAAGTATATACCAACTAGATCAACACAATGCAGCATTGCAGAAAACAGAAGGATGCCTTGGCACTAATGATGCAGATAAGATTACTTCAGCACTGATATGCAGCAAACCGCCACCTGAATCTACCTCCGCTGCAAATAAGGATGCGATTTCCACATCTGTTCAGGTGTGTGACTTAATGCAAGATAATCCAAGAAGTCAGTTAGCAGGTGAAAGTGACACGCAAACACCTCAACTGGTTGTTGGGAGCAGAAATTCACAGGATGAGCCACATGCATCGGTGATTGAAGACTGCTTGAAACATCAGTCTGAAGATGCTGAAGAATTAATGAAACCAGAAGTCATAGAAGATGAATTACCGGTTTTGAGAAACAGACAGCTGCATATGCTTCCCAAAGGAGGATTTGTCGTTTCTGGAAAAACGAATAAAGAATGTCGCATCCTGTTTCCCAATGGGGATGTGGAGGAGCATTTGGATAATGGGACTGTTGTCTATCTCCATGCTGCAGCTCAAGTAAAACACACTACTTATCCCAACGGCATTCAGTTTGTAGAATTCAGTAGGTAAGTTTTTTTTCTCTTTTTTTCTCTATTCCCTTAGATTCTAGTGGTCAGAAGGAATACCACTGTCCAGATGGTAAAATCATAATAACATTTCCTGACGGTCATCAGCGAATTATTTATTCGAATCGTTCAGAAGAGATCAGACTTCCTGACGGTACTCATGTAGAGAAGAAAGCAGACGGCACAAGAACAGTGGTGTTTCCTGATGGTTTGAAAGAATTTAAGTCGCAGAATTTCAAGGTAGTTCTCGATCTCCACTAGGAATCAATGAATGTGTTGATTTAGAAATGGTTGTATCCAGACGGCACTATCAAGTATGTGTATCATGACGGCCAACAAGAAACTCACTATTCCGATGGCTGCGTTCAAGTTTGCAACAAGGATGGTCAATTATTACTGGATTTTCATGCTTGAATGAATAGTGTTCTTCTATTTGCAAAGATTTCAGTGGTTATTACTCTTTATCAGAAATCAAGGCTGCATCATGTAATTTGATGTGGCTCATGTGAAATCGAGCATGCGTAATGCCTCCTTTTTTATTTAGATATATGTATTTATATACGTGTTTTGTACAGTCAGTGTCAAGCACATTTCCCTATCGTAGTTTGCATTTTGAGCATGCTTTTCTTGCAGGTTGATTGAAGAGCTTTCATTTTCATGGCTTATAGGACTCGTGACTAATGTTTGCCATCTCCTCCAGTTATTTAAAATAGCATGAGAAAACAGGTTGTTAATATTTTTCCAGGATATACATGATAGAGTTGAAATACCCAACAAAAGTTAGATTAGGAAACAGCATGCAGAGAAAAAGTTTGATGAGAACTATTTGGGGATCATCGATGGAAACGTGGCATATGCTGGAGATTGCCAGTCAAGAAAAGCCTTGTTGCTAACGTGGAAATATCAAAGCTTCATCAAAATATCAAATCATGGAAAAATGACATATCCAAGACAACGTTTATTTTTGATTTCTGGTGGAACATGGACTATTGCAAGTTTTCTGGCTAGCCAGGTCTTTTCCAAATGTAGCAAATTCCCAGTTTGCTCTCAATGCAGGTTTCTTTATGGTAGAATTTCTTGCAGCTGATCAGATTTTGCATCCGTTAAATTAGAAAGCAGGCACGATTTGCGGTACGAGAATGCCATTGTTTCACTCATGGTTGCATGATTTGCTGATTGCTGTAGAAGATGAGACTTTCTGTGTTTCATGTTGAACTTACCATTCTCACAACACTTGACTGAATATGACTTTGTTCCTTTTTGTTAGTTGAGTAGGTGTATCGTATTGAGAATCAAGTAGTAGAAATCAGTTACTTGTAATTGCATATTCGTGTGCGCATTTTCCATTCCATCAGGTGTTGGATGTTGGATTTTTGAATTGATTCTGCAACTTCAGAGTTTGCGAGATTGGCTGTTCTCCGTTGATGAAGTCGGACTTTGGACGCCAGCCTCCCTTACGGAATCTCGGGTTCGAATTGACAAACGGAATTCAAGCCAAGCATTTGGCGTTCGTGAGCATCGTTGACGTCTCTACGAAGTGTGTGCGTTTCGTAGGAAACGGCTAAAGACTCGAGAGCTATGTCGAGGAGTTTCAACTTCAGTGTTTCGTGCTGCCAATCGGGACTTTGGTCATGCGCCATTCATAGTGTATCTTAAAAAAGAAGCCGGTTCTCCGTGAATAAATGCTTTCCTTTCCAATTTTTGGTGTTGAAATCTTTTAAATTGTATCTCGAAAGAAACCCTCAGGCCCGTTGCATGTATGCAGCCTTCTCGTGGCCGCTTCCTTGGTGCTATGCAGTACTAGGATCAAGAGTACTGGAGCTTTGATACAGTACAAATACAAAGTATTTCTTTTACGGTAAAGGCATTCTCGAAAGCCGATTGGAAGCTTGGTTTCAAAACTGCTTATGCCCCTTAAGCCATATGTTGGGACAGTGATTTCACTGGCTTTCAAATGGAAAAAGTTTAAAAAAAGAGCAGCCAGGTAGTATTTGGAATCCGAACATGGAATGAAAGTTTCGTTTTTTTCTTGTAAAGAAAAGAAAATTATGTCACATCCATTTTTTTGGCTCATCACTTGCAGAAGACACTAGAATGAAAACAATCAGCCGTAGTAAAAGACAAGTTTTTAAGTATTGTAGAAACTAGACGACATGATAGAGATAAGGTTTAAGCCATACAGCAAATTTCTGTTGAATAAAATTTTAGCAACCTCGACCAAAACCTACGCATGAATTCAGACAACGGAATCGTAGTGTACTGTTTTTCTGGAGAAGTCTTTTTTGTGGCAAGCATTTAATTCCGAATAGTCTGCTATGATAAAATAGAAAATGTTATCTCAAGATTGCGGAGAAACCTGGTAACCGTGTTCGAGGTTTTGTAAATCTGAATACCATGCAACCTCTGATTTGAAGGTGATTATCAGAAACAGCTTATCTCTTCGGCCCAACTATCTAAAGAAATCTTGTTAGGAATAATTCATGAGAGATTTCTATCGATTATTTTTGATTCTTCTTATTTTTTGACCACCGCCAATGTCCAGGCTATTACTTGAACGTTTGCAGGCCCCTCCGCTGTTCGGTTACTCTCGCAGGTACAATAGCTTCGCTACTTCTTTGGGAGACAGTTCTTAATGATATCCTAGCAGTTCTACCAGCTCCTCAGCATCCCCTAGGCATCCCTTAAGCCTCTTTCAATTTAAAAGAAAGCGTCCTTTGGACAATTCAACGCGAAAGAACTTCTCGGTCTCGCGGACCGGAGAATTCGGGACGAGCAATTTTGGAATCATTTGTATGCTGAATTCGGAACTATGGAAGATGCCCGGACTGGTTGAGAAATCAACGTGTTTTGTTTTTTCTTACGTGATAAGATGTATTAAGAACTGCTCGAGAATTCTGGATGCACGACGTGGCTTAATTAAGAAAGAGCATCGGACGAACAGTTGCCAAACAATTCCTTCTGGTTTCTCACTGTTACCAACTTATCACTTTTACAATGTGAAACCGGTACACCGTACCGTAAATATCAATACAGAATACCGTCAATTTACTCCCAATTAATGAACAAGATTTTCGTAAGCGACGAAGATAGGCAGATGTAGCGGCAAGATAGGCAGAAGCACAACGCAGACGGTTAGCGTCAAGCAAATGCAATGCATGCAAAAAGCTGCACCCTTCGTCAGCATTTTGAGCACTGTGATATTTGCAAGGAGATGTATTTATGTTACAGAAAGCTAACAAGAGAACTGCAAATCTCGGGACAGACAGGAAAGGAACTCGAGAAGTGGCGCCTCATGGATGAAAAATCATTCAGCAAATAGTAGTAGCAAATGACTTGAACGAACTGTCCTATTTACGAAACTACAAACTAGCTTGCAAAGATAACAAGAATCTGGAAAAAGGTTTCAAGGTTTCCATTCAAGGCGATTTCATTGAAAATGCGTGCAAAAAGAACGAGCGAAAGAGAAACGTGCTGCTGTGCATTTCACTTTTACACAAAACTTGTATGAAGCTGGTACTGGCAAAAGGTTGCGCGAAAGATCGAAAAGATGTAGAAGGCCAGCACGCACAAGGAAAAATAGAAATGGAACACGGCTGGAAAAGATGCAACGCAAAATGAGGAAAACTCTGCAAATTGCTGAAAGTTGACCGAGTGCTGCTATACCAACGTGGCAGCGTTTTCCCTATCTGAACTGAACGAGTCCTCAGCAGCCTGCGGGGGTGAAACTGTACCAGAAACACGGGAAGCCTGGTCATTCTTTAACTTGTAGAGATGACGTTCGAAATATCAACTCGATGCACTTCCCGTTTAAGCGCAATTGAAGAAGGCATTTCAAGTTTCGACATTTCTTGAATCAAAAGCAACAGCCACCACGGCATCCAACGTGTTTGCCGTTATGGGGTGCTGCTGCAAAAACCAAATGCATTTTGCTTCCAAAAGCAGAAAATAAAAGTGGCGATGAAATCATGAACACGGAAATAAGCATCCGAAGAATAAAAATTGACTCGATGCTCGTAAAATGAGGCAAAAACTCTATGACACTCTGCATTTTTATTCTGCATCCGATTTCACAGTAACCGTAGTAACAAACTTGGATACAATCTTAGCGCATGCAAAGATTGAATGCATCAGGGCGTACGCATTGGCGGGTTGGGGATTCAGCGAACACCCTTTATTACTCTTACTAGGTGAGGGAGAAAACTGAATTCGTGGTCAGATCAATCGATTCATCGTGAAATTCGACTTTTCTAAATTTCTAATTTTGCTTGTCAATGGACCAGTCTTGTCACATTTTCCTGATTGACATATAAAGTCATTAAATGGATCACCTCGGTAAAAAACTTGCAACCGATGCTGGATCATGAAAAAACGTGATAGGTACTTTGTGTGACAGATCGTATTTCCGATTGCATAGGCTACGTTTTGTGCATGATTTGATCCTATTTGCAGTTACTTGTGGTTCTGTTCAGTGTTGTGCAAAAAACTGTAGCCTGCAGGAATTGCTGATCTCTGATAACACCCTGGGGTGCCACAGATACTGACAAGAATCAATGGTTGCAGCAATGAATTTTGTATGTTAATGTTTCCAGATGATGGCGTCTTAGAATCTTCGGAATAATCCGAGGTAATAAAAAATCAAGAACTGGAAATGTCCGAAAGACTAAAAATGTCATATTATTTAATGATATCACATTCATCAAGATGGTCTGCTTCATCATCATCATCATCAAGCTTTGGCAGAATTAGAAGGTTAAAAACATATCATCGTCATCCTACCTGCTCCCCTAAGAGAATCAACCTTTTTCTGTATGAAATCAGCTTAGACTCCTGATCCGAGAGCAAGATCAGCAAATCTTCTTGATCGGTTTTCAATTTCTCAATTTCCTGCCTAGCCGTTTGCAATTCTTTGAACAAATCCGGTTGATCTACAAGAAAAACATATATATTCTATTCATTCGAGGAACATGCTCTTTTATTACCTTTTTCAGGTTGAACCTCCCCGCTTGTGAGATTCTGCTGGGATTGCAGTGTTTGTTGTAGCTGCTCATACTTACACTATCAAACTACTATAGGGAAAAAGAAATCATAGTAAAACCACCTTACTTGTAAAGATGCATTCTTTTGTTGAAGAATATCCACTTTTTCTTGCAATTGGTTAATCTGCTCATCTTTGTTCTGCAAAGTTATTTCTAACTGCTGCCGAATGCCATCTTCCTCTGGAGTAGGAGAACTGTTACCAGCAAGGTCACAAACTGAGGTCAGCGTCCTCAACAAAGTGGCTGAAATCTGCTTCTCACCAATCTTTTAGGCACAGATTATACCTTCAAGCATCCTAAAAAATTTGCAGAACTCGTGGTCAAAGAGTAGCTGTGTAGAATGTGGATAGTGGAGTTGTGGTTGCTTGTGAGCCTGGTTATATAATTCATGTTTGGAAACTGCTGATAATTTCGTAAGAAATGTCTCTAAACCAACACGTTTCTCAATAAGCTGTGCCAGACTACACCTCGTAAATGCTGCAACTGTATTGTTATTAAAATGCACACATAGGGCCAACAAGAGAGCACACAGTCCTTGGCAAACAATATCGAGCTCATCTGAACAGTCTTGGATTGAAACTTGTGCCATCAAATAAGAGACGGTAATGTAATGCCTCTTTTATATATATATATATATATATGTATATATTGTATAGTCAATGTCAAGCACATTTCCCTATCGTAGTTTGAATTTGGAGCGTGCTTTTCTTGCAGGTTCATTGAGGATTTTTTGTTTTAATGGCGTAGAGGACTCATGACTAATGCTTTAAATCTTCTCTAGTTTGTTGGAATCGAATTTTGGAGAATTCGAATATTCGAATTTAACAAACATGTTCGTTCTTTTGGAAGTCCATCGCACCCATGTAGAAGCCGTCCAGAGCTGTGACCGCTTCCAAACAGTCCCAGAAGGACCTGAAGCAGGAACGCAGCTTCCAAAACCGGTGGTTGCATTTGATACAGAACTTTAGGAAATACGCAGAGGAGGAGGAGGAGCAAGAGCAGGAAAGGAAGAGGTCCCTCCCGCTTTAGGTCTCGCGGGATCACCTCGTGCCCGAGGGCAAGTCCCACTGCAGATGGATGGTCTCCGCGGGCGGCTCCCCGATGGAGAGGAACCCGGCCAAGTGCGCCAGCGACTCGGACGCCATTCCCGAGATGCTGCCCTTGAGGACGAGGGCCGCCCGCAGGCCAAATGCGGGCGGGCACCTCACCGCGTGCTTCTCGGGCAGGAAGCAGGAGTTCCCCGACCCGAAGCTCGTGGCAGCAGCCCAAAAGAAGGGAGACTCGCGGCTGCCCAGGAACCGGCCGCTCTCCAGGTACCCCTCCAGGGACGTGGTCCGGCTGATGGGCCACCTGGACGAGCTCTCCAACGGGATGCCGCTGCTGTACTCGTTCTGGAAGAGAGGCCTCTTCGTAGCCAAGGGAGCCGGCCCCTTGATCGAGGGCATCCGACACGAGATCGAGGGATCTGCAGCAGCATCAGCTGCTGCCTGGAGAAGAAGCCCAAGTACGGGGACTGCTCGGGCAACTACGTAGACATATTCAACGACCACAGGAACATCCTCATCGGGAACATCTCCAGCAGCCTCCGCAACCTGCAGCTCTACTGCTCCCAGCCCTCTTTCCACCACAAGGAGGCGGATCCCAAGACAATGTAGGTGTGCCGCCAGATATGGGGATGCTCCTCAGGTTCTTCGTGCAGTTCTGGAACAAGGACGTCAGGAAACCCTGCAGCTTCTGAGACGCCTGGTCCCAGGCTACCATACCCACTCGGCGTCAGACCTACCAGCAGTTCAGTGAGTGTTCTGGGAGGGGCTCGAGCGACGCGCAAGGACGGGAGCGGCCGCCGGAGGCGCTTGCCGCGGCGTGGCCCTGGCCGGCTTCTGCATGGGTCGAATCTGCTTCTGCCTTCTGCTCTGTAACAGAACCTTCGTTGGCTCCTCGTAACGGCCACCTCGAAAATTCGGATATTAGAAAATTCGAATCCAACAAACGCGAATTGCTCACCTCACGTGCTGCATATTCACTAGCAATTAAAATGAAAAATTCATGAAATAAGCATTAAATTTGGAATGTACGCTCACGAGGACGATTCTTCTTCAATACGTAATGCAAGAAGTTCCGTTTCTATATGATTTGCACTTGCTGCTGTATTTTATTTTAGTTTTTCAGTTATGGAAAAAAAAACATCAAATTCATTTGTTTTCTTTGCCATTTACTTAGTTGGACTGAGAATAAATGATGACTCCCATGCCATCAGCTTCATTGAGTGCTGCGGAAGGACTGGTCGAGCAGCTTCATGATCTTATGATAGCTTTGTTCCAAAGCAGCTATCGTCTCGAATGTACGAAGTGTGCACGAAATCAGCGAAAGTGTCACACATTGCTCTGCGGATACGGTAAATCACACGAAAGCTATGGAGCTTAGTTTTGGGACGCAGTTGCGTTGCTGCATTCCGTCCGAATAGGGGGAGGGGGGTGCACCCCTTGGTACGCAACAGGATCCTTCAGGATGAATGCGAAGAGAGGAACTTCGAAAGAATCGCAGTTTCGAACGAGATCAGAAACATAGACAGATTCAGTGAGGATCGGAAACTTCAGGAGCAGAGTTTTGACTGCTTTCGAAATTCGACGAATGGGGTGGGGAGGGAAGGAGTCGATAAGTTTCTTGCGCCACATAAAAAAAAAAGACTGCCTCACAAGAGAGTCTGTGCACGTCAGCAGCAATGCATATAATTAAAAATAACCGAAGAAGTCCTGGAGCCAACCTTCCATACCCTCCTTTGTGCTGTGATGATTTCTTTGAGATGAACTCGTTCCTTGCAATGGTATAACCCAAAGCAGGAGTCCAGGATTTACTCTACCTGCAGGTTCTTCCCTGCCTGGACGACAACTGATAATAGCTTGATAATAGCGATGCCGATATTGATGCTCTCATAGAGGTCTGAACTCTATGGTCAATGCAACCCCCCCACTGATTCCTTAGCTTATGTTCTTCAGTCAACACGTGGCCTCGGTCACTCGAACGAATGCTCTGCGCACTGCTGAACTCTAGAAATTGCTTTAGAACAGAATCGAGTCATGCGACGTTGATATTCCCTTACACCCTTGCAAGTTGTCATACCCGGAGGATAAAGCTCTGCATCCCTTCTCCGTTTCTTCTGAATCCTTGTGGTTTTAGTTGGAGAGGTCACGCTGACTTGTTAGAAAAGTTCGGAGAAGCTCCCCAAAACTAGTTCGCTCTTCAGAAGAAAGCTCACTGCTTCAGAGAAGGAGAGCGAAAAATTCAAATACAGAGAGGAAGAAGGTATGAAGTATGCAAGGAATCAACAGAAGAGACAGGTCCTGAGGTCCTGAGGGAACTGGGCTTTCCGGAATATTTTTACGACCACGTGGAGAAGAATATCAAGAAACAGTTCTTCAAGACGATCATCAATTGGCAAGACATGGCCGTCATCGTGATGGAAAAGGGAAACCGACAAGGATACGACCTCATTCGGATGCTGTTCATGGTGTACATGAAGGCGGCTTCGTCGCTGGTCCACAGCGGCGGTCGCCTCCATTTAATACGTTTTCACGACGACAGACTGACGCACGGGCCGTATGCAGACGATCTGCTCTTTCCCTTGAAAGACGAAAGGGATCAACATGCTTTCTTGAAAAGAGGCCCAGGTTTGATGAACTCCGTGCTATTGCCCATCAGAATCCTGGACCTCTCCGTGTTACGGAAGGAGAGATTCCGAACAGAGGGCAAGATCAAGTACCTGCTAATCCACGTCGGCGACGCCTTGTCTTGGCAACAGGTATGAAAGCAAATCCTGGAGAAAACGAGAAAAGGTGCTGTGAAGAACGCCCTACTCGACCTCTCCATGATGCAGAGGGCAAACCCGTGGAACGGAGTCCTCCTTCCAAGGTGCTTTTTGGAGCGAACTTCTGCTCTGGAGACGGACGGACGAGCAAAGAGGTAGAACCACTGCTGCGGAGAATACTTTGAAAGGAATCCAAGCCTCGGGTCAATCTAAGCTCCTGTGTTGACTGTCAGAGAAAGGAGGGACAGGGACGAAGTATCTGGAGCGATCAGAAAATCTTCAAAACTTGCAATTTTTGTTTCTTGAATTCATCATTGTTACATCTGCAGAATCATTCTCGCTGGCTCTTTCTTTTTTTCCTTTATGATTGATGATTTGCTGTTGATTTGACAATGGACTGGATCTTGGGTTGTCCTTTATTATGTATTGGATGGGGTCGCTTGCATCGTCGGGTTCATGCCCCAGTCTGTGCGTCAAGTGGATGTCCCTACTTTCCCTGATGCGGCACGATATGGCCAATTTTCGTAACTCTCTGGCGCCATTTCCTTTTATTCCTAGTAGTCTCAGAAAAGCAACATTTTTGGCATCCCACGATCCTAAAGCTCCTACGATGGAGACCTGCATGATGGCTGTTCTGTCGGTCTGGCTATTGCTTTGGATCAAATTTTCCTATTTTTCCTCTTTCTTTTGTGGTGCTTCAGCGTTTCCCTTGCCTTAGAATGGGCAAATGACGTCCACTACATTTCACTTTCCGCACTTTTCAAAGATGAGATTTGGCTTTAACCGGGAGTCCACTCCAGGCTCCCTTTGGTCCGCTGATATGAGCTTGCATCCTCCTACCTTTGTGGCGGCTGCTTGCAGTCTCAGCACGATAGCATTATGTCGAGAGATGTACATCGGGAAATGCTCGACGCAACGATTTCATGTGTGCGGTAATGTTTCTTCCCGAGAGTTGGATCTTCGGCACAGGCGATCGGGTGGTAATCTTCTTGCTGCTTCTCTAATTGGCAGGACAGCTTTGTGGCGTGCATGAAGCGACAACCCACGAATAGAAGGCGGTCATCTGAAGTGAAGAAGTCGCTGCAATCCTTGTGTAGTCCAACGCAGTTAATAGCTTTCCCTTGGTTCCGATGATTTTTATCACGGAAAGCCACATCTTATTTCGTTGGATTGTTCGGAAGTTGGCCGCGAATTTCTTCCTAGCCGTACTATCTAACACCACTCCATGAATTTGCACTTTCGGTCCACCATCTTTGAAATCTAATATGGCCTTGGTGCGCTTGGAAGCTTGCTTGGCAGTAGTCTACAAGCTCTTGATGTCTACCGCTGCTTCTTTCAAACTTCCCGTTGCATCCTCCTGAAAGAAATCGACCGGTTTCTTCGTCTGTGGGTGGTTGGAGTATTTTCTTCGCTACGCTTCACGCAAAGATTCTCCGGCGAGACTTCTTACAATTTTGTGTGGCGATGTTCAAAGCTTGCAACAGCTATTCACGATGAAGTTGTCAGCTGCATCGGATAGCCTCAAGAACCCAAGGCAACCTTTTTTCCGGTCACCGTAAATGTGTTCGTTTGCGGAGGAAGACGAAGTATTTCCTTTACTAGCAGTCTTATCTTGATGTCTGGATATTTCCAATCCGATTCCGGGTCCATCCCTAGCCTCTCGAAGTGGATGAGGCTAGGGAAGAAAAATACTTTAAGCGCATCCAACTTCTGCCACGGTGACAGTTCGGATGATAAAAAATTTTCTGCTTTTGTAAGGATGTCTTCTTTGGTTGTTTGCTTGTTGAAGATCTCGATTCCGAATGGCTTTCCAAGGTACTTGTAGGCTTCCGGAGGTTCCGTGTTCGCAATGAGACCCTTCTTGAGCTGAGTCTCCATTTGCTTCAAGCCTTTTGGCGTTTCCCCTCGGTAGAATTGTGTTGTGCACTTTGTGGGGTTGATGGTGAGTCCGATTCTTTCTGATATTGATTCCATGTGACATATTCGCTTTTTGAATTCTTCTTCGGTGTCCGCAAGGATCACCAGGTCATCTGCGCAGGCCTGTCTTCACCGTGAGATTCTTTGAATGTTCTAATTACCGGCTCTAAGGACCATATGAAGACCGAGGACCTCAGCGGGCATCCTTGCTTGACTCCTCTTCGTAGTTTTCGTAGTCTTGTGACCCCGACTCCACTTGGATCAACGTCGTGCTGTGTTCATATAGGTCTTGAATGAGCGTAACGAACTGCTCACCTACTCCTGTTTCCTTAAGAGTTCCTAGCAGAAACTAGCGCGAGGTATTTCCAAATGCGTTTGTAAGATCAATGAAGACTTGTCCCAGGCCTTTGCGATATCTTCTCGCTTGATCCAAACGTGTCTGTAGGATGAGGTTTTGATCGAGCACTACATCAAATAGCACGAAACTTTTCTGCTGGAGGCAAATAATCTCAATGGTTATAAGCCATTCTTTAATTCTTGGAAGGTATTTCGCGTACACTCCATGGATGCTGTTGCCAATGGAGATCGGTCACTAGTCTGCCATTTCCTGAAGTGTATTTCCTGGCTTCGGGAGCAGAACGGTTTTTGTGCACTTCCAGGTGGATATTGTGTTCTTCGTTCTCAATGATATGTTGAATATCCCCTTCGCAGCTGGGAACCACTTTTCTCCATCCTGTGCATGTGATTCCATCCGTTCCTGGGCTGGAGTTTTCTGCTTCCCTCAGGAGATTGGCCACCTACTTAGTGGAGAAAAGAGTCATATTCACAGGAGAGGTCTCTTCTTTTCTTTCTAATAATGTTTTCCACCAGTTCTTTGTTCGCTGTTTTGGGAATTTCCAGTTCCTGATGAAAGTAGTCCTCTACTTTTTGGGTGTCGTGTGAGCACATGGCATTTTTCTGTTCTACTATCGTTCTTATCTCGCTCCTTCTATTCATGTTGTATAAATTTGCAATAGCTTCTTTATTTAGAGGCTTTATCACGAATTTCCTCTTGAACGGTTTCGGCTCTTTCACTTTTAGGATGATTTTTACTGGTGATGTTACATTTTCGTTGCTGAAGCTGAGAATTTTGTGGCAGTCGTCTCGTCTAGCTCTCTACGCACTTGACATCAAAATACCCAGGGGAAAGCATTCCTGTTTCTACGATGGGAATTCCCACCGGAAGATCCCTCAAGGGCAGTCCCTCGCAGAATGGTATGGGCACTTCGCATCCATCCTCCAGACATGATGGCCGCGTGCGTGCTCCGAAAGGAAAGGAAGTGAAAATCCGTATTGGGGAGAAAAGGAACAGCACGTCGTCACCTGGACGCACAGTGGTGAGTGGCAGGACTGCAAGCAAGAGGACACCCATGTGCACCGATTCACAATAACCTTTCAGAGTTCGAGATGCGAGACACCAAATGAGGAAATGGGCCTAAACCTGCTAGGTTTGGACAGCACTTTCCAAACAGTGCTCGTTTTCGTTTTCTCTTGAGCCTGTTCCTCGTACTCCACTCTGTCCACTTCACTCTATGGTACGTAGAACTTGGTTTCTCCACTGCATCTGTTCATCATTAGTTCTGCAAGGCGATGCTCCTCCAACGCATATCAAACATTCATCTTCATCCCCGTCATCTTTGTCCAAGAAACGATCCGATTCGCAACCACCGCACGCTGCTGAAGAAGGAACAGCTAAAGAAGAACTTTTGCCCGCGTGTGTAGCTGAACCACATTATGTACCTCTGCAAAATGCATGTGGGCGCTAATTTTCTATTCTTTCGCGAATTTCACCATTCGATTAGCAGAGAAACCCAATTGATGGAATGGATTCGACTATAATGAGCATCATCACACTTTCTCAAAGTTGAACGTCTTTCCTTTCTTTAGTTCTGTATCCATCGGAAAGCGAGAACCTGGAATTTATGCTTTCAAACTGATCACTGCGTTCCGCCTAAATTCCTTTTTCATCTGCTTCCCTCCGTCAAGAAAAGGAGCTTCCATCAGCAACACGCGATCCTTTCATGGGGAATTCTCGAATTCGTTCCAGAATGGACACGTGAATCATGAGAAGCATTTTGGACGTAGCTCGTTGATTGCAAATACAACATTTGAAATGATGTGCCTGTGAAGTGGAGGATTCTACAGAAAGTCTGACTTTCAGAAATGGAAGTGGCTGTAAAGACAAAGAGGAGTGGATTTCAGCTGAGGTAGGAACAGATGAGAAACTCATCCACAGTGCGCCTATGCGGAAGCGAATTTTAATTTTCCATTGGATAATTTCTTTCCTCGTGGTAAATTCCACGGTGTGCAATAAAATCCAATGAAAAAAATAAACGAATCACATTGCAAAAGAAGGACACTTGGGTATGAAGGTAATTCACAATCCAGGAGAGCCTGCATTAGAAAGTTCCGCTTCTGTGTGATTTTCTTCGAAACACATGGACAAGGAAGGCGCTTGGCTCCAAACATGGAGCCGATTCCGCATAACAAAGTTCTGAAATCACCGAGAAGGTGCAAGAAAAGTTTCCTGCCGCAGGACGCGACCAAGGAGGTACTCAGCAACCGATCCGGCTTGTTTGTCGTTCTGTGAGACCACCGATTTCAGAATGCAAAGATCAGCCTTTTGCTGGGGTCTCATTGACACACCGCATTAGAAAACACCAGGGAGCAACTTTCCTGCGTATCCATTTCCACGGAAAGGATGAAGCATTCCGTTTCTGGCATCGCGATACATTCCGCAAAACCACAAGGGGTAATCCGTGTGGCACCCCTGCAATTGGGAAGCACCTCCTTTTGCTGATTCTTCCGATTCCCTCCGAATATTCTTCCGTTTTTGTTTATCCTGAGACAAAAAAAAGAAACGGTTTTCCCACAAAAAGGGACGATGAGATGACTGCAAAATTTCCATTCACGTTTCTCGAGGAAATCCTTTATGTTTGCAGTGCGTTCGCTCTCTCCGAAGATTCGAGTACAGGAAAAGTGTCTTACACGAGTCAACAGGAACGCAAGACATTTGGATCCTTCCCGGCCTATCCAACGTCTCGACTGGTGGCGCCGTGCAACATCTGCACAAGGATGCAGCGTTCCGTTTGGTGTGAGAACCCTGTTCATGTACGCAAGCTGGGAAATTTATCCTGCAGGATAGCCAAAGACAAGACAGCATTTTCGTAAACTTTATTCCTTCCTTCCCCTCGTCCCAAACACTGCGCAACCTGCTCCTGCGTCATGTATACCTGGAGACTTCACTGCTTCTCCGCCATCGAAGATATGCAGTGAGCCTAGCAAGCAGCCATGAAACAACTCTGAAATGCTGCTTGTGTTTATTTCTTGCATTTTGCCAGACCCCTCTGCTTTCGTTTCTCTGTTCCTTCGCAATGAGGACAGGACCACATCTTCCATCATTTTCTTCTGCTTGCAAAATGGGAAGCAAGCCATGCTTCTCCGTGATTTGACCTTTTTGTTCAAGGCCTTGCTTTCTTCAGCATCTTTATTCCATTCCTTAAAAGCACCGGTTCCTGCAGCTCCTTACTAGCAACTCATGCCCTCCTTGGTTTGCAGTCAAAATGTGCGATGGGTTTGGCCTATTCTGACTTTCGGGAGGTTCGCCTCCATGAAACGCAGCGGCATTTGCTTGTGGCCAATTGCAGCTCAGCACAATTCAAGGATAGATGTGGCTCAACCTGAAAGACGTGTACAAGCCATTGATCACTATCTGTGAACACATCTGCACCACACAGTTTGACAAGTTCTTGAAAAAGTTGCATCCATCCTACTGCTGCTTGGCTTTCCTTGTGGATACGCTTTGCTGCCCAACTTTCTATTCAAGTTGATGATACCGAAACACTTCGAAAATTCCTTTGGGGTACGATAGCGTGTGTTTCGGAATCGCAAAGGATCAAAATCGCTTTCGGGTTGGCTTCCGAAGCGAATCCCGAGTCCCGGATTCACAGGGATACGAGTCACTTCCTGATTGATTTCGGAATCCCGTAGTAGGTTCCCCATTCACAAGCAATGCAAGCAATTGTGTTTCGCAATGGATTGCGAAGCGGTACGATACTTCGGGTTGCGATTCTCTCGAGGAAGTACGCGGGTTAGCCGACTACACGTCAGCACAGCTTCCTTTCGTGAGAACAAATCTCAGTTGCTACGCCTCACCTTCGAAGACTGCAGCAGCGCGGGTAAGTTGGAGCGCTGAAGGTGACAGCGCTGACGTGCACGTAACGAAGCACCCTCCTTGCACCCATCACGACCTGTCTCTGTCTGCCCTGCTCCAGTCCCATCGGCAGACACGGCCATATTCCTTGCCGGATGGAAGCGGAGCTAAGTAGGATTTTCCCTGATTTCCGAGTTGGTTTACTGTTGTTCTCCAGGCTTCTGGAACTCGACGAAATTCTTCCAAAATGTGAAGCATTTTGGTTAGCAGCTCTTCCTCTGGATCTACACTTCTTCCAGCATCCATCTTCTGCAGAGGAGTGGTTTTCGGCACTCCACAGTATCGTCGCTTCGTCCTCTTGGGTAACTGGAGATAAGTGTTTTGGAGATGCTGCCACCCTTCTTCTCAGAGGTATCTTCTAGGAAAGCTCTCTGTCGGATGTGTGTTCCACTTGCGAATTTCTTTTCCAAATGCACTTCTACCATCTCAACCACCAACTTCCAAATGTGGTCCTACTGACCTCGAATTGCTCTTCTTCTGTTCATATTGTGCAATTTCTGGATTGAGGATTTGTCGTTCAGATCAATGCTTGCCTTCTTTCCTTTCATTTTTCCTGTTCTTACTTTGAGCATTTCTTGAATGTTCGTTTTCCTACGCTGATATGCCTCATGCAGGTCCTCCTAGCGAGGCGTGACCCCATTCAGCTTGGAATGAAGTACCCCTTTTCACTTATGAAGATGAATTCCCCCTTTCCTGAACTTGAAAGAATAGTTCCGTTTCCATATCCATTTTCCTTTTTCTACCTCTGGGTTCCCCGATGCTTCGAATTGTTTCGATTTTGCTCGCAGCGTCCAGTGGTTGTTCTCTTTCGCTCTCCTCACCAACCGTGTCTGGGTGATGACCACCCACAGGAAACGCGGAATCACGCCACTCTTTGCAGTCGATGTAAGTAGACTGTAGTTGCTCATTTTTCGTGTCTTCCTTTAGTTGATCTTCAATCAGAGGGTTTATAATTGCTTCCAGATTGCCAAAAAATCCGCCTTCTTCTCTTTCCTTCATTAGGTGCACCTCGCCCACTATTGTTACTAACGTGTTTTCTTCCTTCTCCTCTTCCTTCTTTTCCGCTGCTTCTCAAGCATTTTGTCTTTGGAATCCTTTTCGAAGTATCAATGCACGGAACGTCCACGGACGCCATGTTCTGTCCGTTGTCAGGTTGCAGCCTCTCAGCTCATTCATGATAGCTGCGCGTACGCGGTGCTCCAGTCATATCTCTGCAGCCCACGTCGTGAGCGAAACCGACAGCCAGTCGCAGAATGCAGACAATCTTCTCTCTCCATACGAAAGCCAAGGAGTGCAGAAGAGCGAAAGGTGACCCAAGTGGACACAAAACTGTGAAGTATAGTGCAGAGTTTTCCTGCAACGAGTTATGTGAATGCAAGCATCAGAAATAACGCATAGATGTTGGAGGTGGTCAAACACTTATCGTTTTTCCATTCATTTACTGAAGCGTCATTCTCGTGAACCCAATCAGGGAACCCGTCGTTCCAGACACGGAAGAAGGTGCCTAAGGAAGTCTCTCCTCTTTCCAACAGCAGCGACGCTTTAAAGATGACCAAAAAATATTTCTCTATTGTGTTGTATAACGGGTGGAAAGTGAGTTCTCTAGGTGAGTAAGGAAATGCCAAATGTTGTTCACTTTGAAGGTATAAACTTGGTTTCTTATGCGTGCTTCACAATAACTGGTTGCCAGGAGCAATTCGAGTCAACTGTTGATGGTCTAGGAAAAGAATATGATACAGTGGTGCCTCCTCCTTCGAACGCTTCCAACTTCGAGCCTTGCAGAGCTCCAACGCTAAGATTGGATCCGGAGCTCGAACTATGGTTCGGATTCTGGATGTTGACACAAATTGGCATGGGAAACAAATTACATAACGTATGTCACTTATATGCATGCACACAGCAGTGGCAAGCGCTGGTGGTACGGCGTAGACGCGTTGCATCTGCCTGCAAGTGAGGCCAAGTGAACACGGGCTGCAATCCCCCGCCTACGTACATAGAGATGATGCAATGTACCTTTGCCATACCTTCCCCACTTCCCACTGCAGTGTTCATCTCCCCTTGCACTACGCACCACGGGGATTGCGTAAGACGTACGTGTGATGCACGCTTCCCTTGATTTTCGATATCTTTTTCTTCATTAACCATGGCATCCGAAAGAACGACACGTGGAAGAAAGGTTGCAGAGTCGGCAATTGGAATGGAAAAAAAAATCACCGTGAAAGAAGAAAGTGGTACATGTTAATTTCAAACTGTTTGGCAATGTTTAAAATGCCAAAGCCAACGATAAGATAAACATTCCCAAGAACAAGGGTGCAACAAGAGCAAGGGTTGTGGCTGAAGGTGCGACACGCTTGACCTCGAGGAAGTCACACGTTATTGAAGAGATGGAAAAATTCCTTTTGGTGTGGACACATGAGAAGAGAATAGCTGGTGACATCATCACCGAGAGAATCAGATGTGAGGAAGCCCAGCATCTGCATGGTGAACTCAAGAAACGCACACTTGAAACCGGTACTGAAAGTGAGGAGCTTAAACGAAGTGCAGGCTCATTCGATCAATTCCAAAAAGGATCAGCAGCGCAGTGATGCATTGCGAAGCTGCGAGGGCCAACTTTGAGGAAGCCAACTATTTTGCAAGATGATTTAAGGAGTTTCTATACAGTAAAGGATTTGCACCTCAACAAGATTGCAATCGTGATCAAACAGGTCTTATATGGAAAGGAATGCCCAGGAGGACCTATATTACAAAAGAAGAAAAGAGGGCACAGGGGCAAAAACCAAGATGAAAGATGCGTTCACCTTGTCTCTCTGTGGTAAAGCTAGTGGGCCTTGCAAGATAGAGCCATTGCTCGTTCGCCATTTTAAAAATCCACGCACGTTTGGAAAGAGCAGTGTTGTGAAGAGCAGCTTGGAAGTTTCGTGGACGGCCTACCCGAAGGCGTGAGTTAACCGACAGTTTTCCACCGAGTGGATTCATGAAGAATTTCCTCCTGCGGCGAGTGCTTCACTGAAACAAACCTTCTCTTCAAAGTTCTTCGAGTGAGGGACAACGCTCCTTCTCATCCCCCGATTTTAGAACAACATTCAGTGGGTGAATCTAGTTTGATCAACATGAAGTTTTTGCTGGTCAATACCACTTCTCTCTTACAGCTCATGGACCAGCAAGCCATTTCAAACTTTTGTTCTCGCGCCCCACTTCCCATTCGCTCCGTAGTGCTTTTGGTGCTTTTACTCTTTGTCTTTTCCGGTGACTGCGGAGCGTCACCAAAGTTCCCTGGCTCATTCCTCCCGTTTAGGCTTTTCTTTTTGTTTGTATTCCCCTCCTCCCCCATCCGTTCAGGACCTTCCGTTTTCCTGGCCTGCGTGCCAGTGGTGTATCTCCGTTGCTGGTTTTCTGTAGTCTTTGGCTGGAAACAACTGTTTCCAGCTGGTTTATGTCAATAAACGTCCCGGCGTGACCGCGTAAGAAATTTCAAACTTGAAAAAACTGTTCACTAAGACCATGTTTTAAAGATGCTTGGAAAATAACCAGTGACTCAGAACTCACTCTTAAGGAATTTCGTAAGGAGCATTACAGCATCCTTCACTGCTTAAGGATCATCAATATGGCATGGAAGCAGTGGAATTTTTTGCTTGGAAAATATTCTGGTCAGATCGCATTTCCTTCAGAGAAATAGAGAGTTCTGAAGAAGAGTCTATCGAAAATGAAATTTTGTGTATAAGTAGAGCAATGGGATTCCAGGTGAGGATGCACAGGAGATTAATTCCTGACCACCATACCGAACTCGGCACAGAACGACTTCAACATCTCCACGATCAACAACAAAAAGAAGTGGGAGAAGAAATTTTCTTGCAAGAGGAGGGCGTCAAGGGATGCATTTTCAGTTCCGACCTTGAAGCATTGCTCTCTGTTTGGTCCAGAGCACAAGCCATTGTGGAAAATTGACACTCTGATAATACAGTGGTTACCAAGAAGATCAACTTGTTTGATGATAATTTGTTAGGAAAACATCGAAAAAAGTCCTCAGAGTCAAACAGCATTAGAGAAATTCTTCTCTGGAGACAAAAAAAAAAAGGGACCAACAAAAAGGGTACGTGAAAGAATATGTCGGCGTTGCGGAACGGAGGATGAGACCAGTGTCTCGCCCTCCATGATACGAATCGAGAAATCGCAGAGTTCCAGGAAGCACCTCCAGCCTAAAACCAGACCTGGTTTTAGAAAAACGTGACCGAATAAGTGTGCTGGACATCTCCTGCCTATTCGAAAATGGAAAGGAGACGTTCACCGCAGCCAGGAAGATCAAAGAAGCCAGATGCTAAGATGTCGCAATGGAACTCGGAAACACTGGAAAACAAACCAAAGTGCATGCGATCCTTATCGGCTCACTTGGAGCATGGGATCCTGGAAACGAAGAGGTACTCCAATACGTTGGAATTCCATAAAAGAAGCTTGTGAAACTAAGGCAACGGATGGTAGCCACCCGCATCCGCTCTTCAAGTAGCATATAAGCAACGCACGTAAAAAGGACAAACGCAGCCCAACCAGATGACCCTCCGGAAGACAGCACCGAAGAACCGTGAAAGACACAGAGAAAACAACAACCGCAGAAGATTCTCTTGAGCCATTCTTGTTGGTTGGAGTGCACGGGCTGGCGGAAGCAGAGTTTACTTCGAGCTCGTGTGCTTGGTCACTTCTTTCGTGCCCTACGAAACGGCATGCTTGGCCAGTTCCCCGGGCAGCAGCAGGCGCACCGCCGTCTGCATACCGCCGTCTCCCCGCTGGTGATGGTGGTGAGCTTGTTGTAGTGCGACAGGCGGGACGCTTCTGCAACGATGTGCTCGGAGATGTCGTTCACGAAGCTGCTCATGATCGACATGGCCTTGCTGGAGATGCCCGTGTCCGGGTGCACCTGCTTCAACACTTTGTGGATGTAGATGGAGTAAGTCTCCTCCTTCCTCTTCCGCTTCTTCTTCTTGTCCCCCTTCGTGATGTTCTTCACCGCCTTCCAGACCAGACTTCACCCCTACCAGACTTCGGAGCCATTTCGAATCCTCACGGCAGTGCCACTCACTGCACCCTTCAGACAGTGAAGAGAGCAAAAAAAGAGCGAACCAACATCCTCCACTCCGGCTAAGATGCAGAAAGGAGGCACCTAGAAACACATTTCCATCTTTGTGATTTTCATTTTGGAAAATAATTTCCCATTTTTACGTTTATGTTCCCATAATACAAATTCCCAAAATAAATCGAAAATTATTCTGTTCAATTTTTTGAGGTTTCTGGAACGAATTCAATACGGAGTCATAATTTAACAGAAATTCGATTCCTTCGTCCACAGATCAATTATATAAGAATGTAATTGCAACTTCAAAGGAATCGTTGGGGTGCAAAAATGGGGTGCAAAATGCCAAATAAAGTGCAAAAACTGCATGTTTTAGCTAAAGCTGAGCAAAATACTTTGTCAGCACATTCAATCTGAGCAGCAGAGGAAATTTTGTACAGTCTCAGCTGATGCAGATTTTACAGCAATGGGTTATGGAGTTATCTTGTAATCATTTTGTGTGACTTGTTTGCCAGCAAAATTGCAATTGGTGTATCAGCATCAAGTAATTGCCTGTTTAAAAGTAATGAGTCAAATGAAGTGGGAGGAATTGAATTTTGAACGGACCTATTGCAATCCTATACAACACGTGATTACAAGATAATTTCGATGTTTTTATCAAAATCTCAGCATCACGGAGATTGAAAAGATGAATTGAAGAAATGAATAAAGAAATGATTTCAAATCAACCAATTGAAGAGGCTGCAAGTCTTCAACCTTAATAAGAAATATTAGGTGATCATCGTGAACGAAAATCTAATGTTTTCAAAAAATCACTTGATGACGTCGGAAAAGTAGCAACAAAAATTGAAACGTCAGCAAACTCAGGCAGTGTTCTTACTGATAGTGCAGGTAAATTTGATGACTGAGATCAAATCACTTGTATTTTTCAAAGTGGTGACCTTACTATTCTGGACGCTCTTCCATCAACGGGGGATATGCGTTTCGCATTAAAGTTCGCTTTTGATCGTGCTGGGAAAAAAGCTGATCTTTCAGGGGGGATTTTTTCCAGTATGAATTCATCAGGTGTTAAAGGATTCGAGATAGATGAGCAGTCATCCGGTAGTGTTGGTGATCAAGTTAGTTTAATCTATGCACCATGAGCTAGTTTTGGTTCAAATATTGCTGAAATGTCTGGCCGTGGTTTTGGCCAAACTGGAGGAACAGTTGACAAATGAGAAAGCTTTGAAGGTTTCAAAGTGGAAATTGGATTTCAAGCATTTCAACGTGTTCTTCATAGAGTGAATGTTGCAATGTTGCAATCAAGCGATATTGTTCCAGTAGGGAAAGAGGTTTATGCCCTAAGAAGTGCTACTGCAACTGTGAATCGAATTCCATGAATTGCTGCAAGTATCCTGTGCAAGAAAATTGCCAGTGTAGTGAAGTCCAGGTGGGTAGTGAAGGAATTGTTTTCGATGCTCAGTGTGGAATGGTGCATTTACGAAATCAGTCTCTGAAGCAAAGCAACTAGATTACGTTATGCTTGGAATTGCAAAACATTTATATAAAAAAATTACAGCTCAAATTACTAATATGGATCAACCATTGGGTGGGGGCTATTGGTAGCGCAATCGAAATCCAGGAAGTTGTGAAAACTTTGCAGGGGAGTGGATCTGAGGATTCCCATAGTATTGTGTGTGAATCAGGGGCACCAAGTTTGTGTTAGGGTGAAAAATAGAATGATTTGGATGAAGCATTTCAAGCATCTGAAGCTGGATGGAAAACAAAAGAACCACTAGAATATTTAATGGAGTTCCTTAAAGAACAGGTTGGCGATTTATCTTTGATAGATCCTATGGATAATCTTGATTTCATGTTAAATACCAAAAAGAGAATTGAACTTCAAGGTAAAACCACAGGTAATGTGGAAATAGTTGATGCTAGTGAAATTGGATTGTTAGCAGTTCGTTTATTTGCTAACAGAAACACAAAAGAACAGGCAATTGATCAGATGGCTGAAATTCATCTAAATAGAAAAAATGGTAGAAAAGTTGAAGCCGGTGAAGTACTTATGGCATTATATGCCAATGGTCATAGAGGTGAACCACTTTATGATTGGACGGAAAAAACCTTGCATACTTCATCAAATCCACCAAAACCTGTGAAATTACTATATGCAATAGTTCAATAAACTAATTAGTTTATTTATATCAAAATTTCAGTAACATTAAATAGAGAGGGCAATGGGAGCAACAATCTGTCTGTTCACAGGGGCCACTGGATGGCCTGCGATGCAGGGGGTCTCCGGAAACGGAAGATTCCAAGGTTGGGTAGGCGAGGATAGTGAATTCACACATCCCTCCACTTGGCACGCCAATTGCAACTCGGGATCTCGGGTGGGGAGAGAAGGGCTTGGTGGGGAGGCTTATTCTCTGTGGGGAGCCAACGAAAAAAAGGGGGAGATGGCATGCAGCGGATTGACCCACCAGGAGGAAGGGAGTGCTCCTGTAGAAGAAAAATGCTTGAAATGATGTGCTGTCCAGCTGTCGGTTTTCCGCATACCCACTCCATCCACGAGGGCAGTGGAAGCAAAAACATTACGTCAGCCTATGCATGCAAATGCTGATCCAAAATTCCAGTGTTCGTCTTCCACGAAAAAAGGGCTTCCGAAGACATAATGTTTTTTTCTTCCTTTTCTTTTTTTGTTGGTTTTCCTTTCTTTTCTTTTTTTCTTTTATTTATTTATTTTGTTTCGCGACCAGAAATTTTTCGGACCAGGATGTTGGAAAAAACATTGCGATGTTTCGCTTCAAAACCTACAGGGATGCTCAATTGAGAATAACATGAGCATGGTGGCTCAGTTGCAGGTTACACTTTTGTTCAACATCCCATTCACACCCACCATCATTGGAAATCGACACAAAACGAAGACATGACGTTGATGACTGGAGATTCAAAGGGCTTACGGGACATTGCGTTCCCCGGAGAAAAAAAAGGACAAAAACAAAGGAATCTGAGGCAAGCGGGATGGCAATCCTTCGTGAACAAAATTGAGGTGCACAAGAATATAAATCTTCGGGGAAATCGACCGGAAAAAATTTCGATGCATCACCGTGGTTTGGGGGGATGGGGGGTATTTCCGAACGTTTTCGAGGGGAAGGATTGCTTCTAGAAAGAGCGGCGGGAGCGAAAGCGGGTGGTCGAAGTGGTTCGATCGGCGGATCTGCTTGATCGATCGAGCAGTCTAACGAAGGTTCCAACAGTTCGGAATCGCCTACCTTGTCGACAGGTTGCTGTCCTCTTCCTGTCTTGAGGGACGCACTTGGGTTCTACAAGTTCCAGTGGTGGAAAGAAGGTTTTTTTTTTCCTTCCTGACTTCGAAGCCCTCCTTTCAAATCGCATGGACTTCGTCCGTGGTGGTGCACAGCACTTTTCTTCGGCACGCAGGGCATTTTCAGTCCACACTTGTGGAATTTGTGTTTAGAAACTTGGAAATAATTGGGTGTGGCATATTTGGTTTCTATGGTTTTTCACCCGGATATGCCGGGGCATTTATCATTAAAATTTTCAGAAAATGAAATCTTATAATGAAGTCTTGAGGTTCATCGAGGGATAAAACGTGGTTCTGCCTGTCTTGAACACTTGTCTTTACCAGCCCTCAGGCTTTTGAAGTCCTCTTCGCTGACAAGGGGGAGGGGAAAATCACAAAAAAGAAAAAACAAAAAAAAACAAAAACGGGAGGAAAGGGCAATGTTTTACGGAAAGAAGGAGGAATGGAAGAGATCGCAGATCGCCGGAAGGGGTCCTCTGCATCCGACTTTGGATGCAAACAAGTGCCGGTCGTGATGTCCTCAGCCGGAGCCATCGGGAAGCCTTCTCCATAGAGATAACTGCCCAGTGAATGACATTCCGGCTGTTGTGACCTCTCCTAGACACAGTCCATTTGTCCAGGACTCCGCGTATGCAGCAGAGGGCTGCTACAAGCGGCTGCTGGTAAAGCGTGCCGCGTCAGGAGGCGACAGAAAATGACCTTTGAATTTGACCCAGAGGTATGTTCAGAATCGACGACACTCGATTCCACATGAATCGGAGGGCGACACATTCGATGATTAGGTGCGGGAGGATCCCGTTCCCCGCACTCTCCACAATTGGCATCTACACTTTCACGGGTCCAATGGGAGAGGCGTGCTCTGCAAAGGAGTCCCCAATACAGCGCAAGCAGCGCCGTCTCCCGCCAATTCAAGGGGAGGGTGCCATTGTTCCAATGCTCTGGGGCTCATTTCACCTGCTCTGGAGGTATGCCGAGGAGCTCACCCCAGCGCGCAAGTCCCTTAGGCGGGACACTCGGGGTTGCAGCGTCCGCTAGTTCTCGAGATTTCTACGCCTTCGAGAGTTCTTTCGTGCATTCAATAATGCAGAACACTTCCCGCGATGCCTCTTGCTGGACGTCCCTAGCGTTCTTGAGTAAGGGCAGCAGTGGGGCAAAGAGCTGGAGAAGCTCACAGAAGTTTCCGTGGGCTGGAAACGACCTCCAGCAGGAGCTGTCCAGCGTACCTGCCTCTACGGAAGCAGGAGTAGTCCAGATCGCTGGAGCCGTTCATCTTTGCCCACGTGGAAACTGTCTTTTAAAGCTAGGTGGTCGAGTTCTCGGAGAGGCAGTAGATCCACATATTTTGTCTCACCAGAGCAAAGAAGTCACGCAACTTAAAACCACAATGGTTCGGACTGCGGTCGTTAGCCACAAGGATCGAGGTCAATCCGTTGCAGCCAGTTGCCTCTTAGGAAAGAGGCGTGTTGAGGAGCACCATGGCGCTCAGTGTGAGTGGGTGACTGCAGAATGAAGAATGCAAAGCTTGGAAGTCAATTTCAGCTTCCAACATACAATCACGTGATACATGATGGTTTGGTTCTGGAATCCTGATGGGTTCAAGCTTCGAATTTAAAGTAGGTTCATGCATTCAGGTAAGGTAGACCGCTGAAAAGCGAAATGTGGCTACTATTGATTTCCGAGTGATGCTGTGCCTATGAGGTTTACATTCAGGAGATAGGGAGACCCATAGGTCAGTTTGTGTATAGCCACGAATTTTATTCGTTGTCCCGTTCGTTCCTTAGGCAATGCTGAAACATGCATGCAGAGTGAGTGTGAAGAGGAGAATCAGCGTAATAGAGAATGAAACATAGTTTCGATATCGAAATTGAGAAACGAAAAGAAGTCAGGGAAACCTGGATAGAAGACAATTCTTTGAGGAAGAAGTGGAGTGGTCGAGTCATTACCTCAAGCAGCAGGGTCTTGGAATTTTTTTCGTCCAATGAAGCTGAGGAGTAGGCCTTGCGTAATGATTCTCTGATGATGAATAAAAATTGGTTTGCTGAAAACATGCGTGATTATTGAACGATAATTTGATTGGGATGCGAGTGATTTCTCTTCCGTTGTTGCGGATGCAGCACAGCGTTGCTAGTGACTGAGAAGAGCAGTGGGCCGTGTGTCTTGAACCTGAGGATGGTGGAGCTGAATGAATGAATGGCCTCATTTCGAAAGAAGTGTATGCATTCTTTGGTCTCTTCTCTCATGTCTTGCACAAAGTTGCTAGGAAAGAGGTGGTGCTTCTTGCCGTACAGTGGAAATTTATTTGCACGATGTATGCTAGAAGATGATCGCAGTTATAGGATGAGGAAGGGGAATAGGTATGGGACACCTGTGTGGTGTCCGCATCAAAAGCAAGATGGAGGCAATGAAGTGAGAATTTGAGATAAAGAGTCAGATAAGGCAAGCAATCGAGTGAAGACCATGGAATGTTACCTCAACAAAAGGAATGATGTAACGGGGAATTTAATGAGGAAACATTCTCACGAATAAGGGACAAATAGGGAAGGTCATGATTAGGGAAGTCGAAGACAGAGGAACGCCTTCTTTGAAAAAAACGAAACACGGGCTTTTGTAATTTCACTGCAATATTCGCTTACAAGAAACAAATTGTGTTGAGGAGGGGTGCAGCTAGGGTGTGTAGTGTGGTTTCATCAAGACAGTTTGAGGAAAAGTCGAAAAGAATACCGAGTAAAGTTGGTCCCTGGTGTCTACTGTGCTCTTCCGTGACCCTTGCTGAGCCGAGTGCTTTTGTTGAAAGTGTGTGCATCTTTGGAAAGTCGTCTGGCCAACGCACACGACCGAAAGGTGTGCCGTTGCCGCGTACGAATGCATATACCAAGGGCTGTGCAGGGATGACTGGTTTGCGCGAAGCTGGGCTGCACATGCCACTCCGCGTCCTTTCCCTCATGAAAAGGGGGGTTCTTCAAGGCTGGTCGTGCACCACCGCTCCTGCGATCCGCGTGAAAGTCACCGAGATGCCTTCTGTGGCACTCCGTATTCCAGTTCTACCCGCGTCAGCCAGCCAGCTTCTTCACTCGAAGATACATTCAGACTGTTTGCGCGAGGTGGTGGCGCTGACCTCACTCCCATTTCCGTCTCAGTCCAACTTTTCAAAAAGGCATTGTCCCATCTGTAAGGATGTTTCCCCCCTTTTGTTCGCTTCCCGTTTCCGTGTTTCCGAAGTTCCATTGGCACACTTTCCACGCAGAGAACTTCCTTCGTTGCGATTGCGAATGTCAGCACTCGGCGTGGCACCTCTATCAGCGAATGTGAGGAGACTTCATCAGAATGTTCGTTTTCATGGTTGAAATCACCGATTCGGGAAGGATTCAGATGATTCTCTGCTGATTTCTGATATCATATTGGCACAATTCGGACAAATTGGACTGTCTTGTCTCGCCTCCACAATCATGTTAAGAAACGATTCGAGGTACCTGGAATCAAAGTACCATTGACGTGTACTTTCACCCTCCAAGTAGCTGGTTCAATTTGTACCGAGTTCAATCGGAAATCACACAGTGGAGAGGAAAGAAACAGCCTCTCTCTTCTTGCAAGTGTGCCCGGAGACATCGACCTGACAGCATCTTTCACACACTGAAAACGTCCTTGAAACTCGTGGGGAAGGTTTCGTTTCGCATGAATTTCTTTTCTAGCAATTCCCGATGTTTTTCATAGCAGAAATCGGACAGGCCCGGAATCCATATTTCTTATGAAAAGTAGGTTGAATTCAAAGACTTCTGAGGGAAACTAATGATTCCAACTGTAAAAGAAGAAAAGTTTGTGAGAACTGGTGCTTTAGAGTTCCACCTCCATGAAAGCATCTTCCATTCCACATCCTATTTTTCAATCAAAACAAGTCGGTTATTCTCCGATTAAGGGAAATCATAATTAATCTGAAAAAATGTTTGTTCAATTAGAATTTTCTCAAGTCCAACAAGGGTGGGGTGAATTTATTTTCTTTAATTTTTTTTTTTTTTCATTCACACTACAATCTCATTGATACAAATTGCGCAAAAACTGCACTTCACTTTCAGTGTTCACTTGAAGTCTGCTTCTTTGGGTCTCTGAAAAGTTCACTGCACTCAATCACCTGGGTATCGTTTGGGCCTAGATTCTTCCTCCAATCCTTCTCAGGATGTGTCGGTAGTTCCAGGCCTGCACTCGTCCGCAGATTCTGATGCCGGTCTCCGTCTGGATGAACCCCTTCAGGATGTGCAGTGGAGATATGGTGGTCCTCGTGGTCTTCATCTTCCACCACCGCACAATAATGGCAGTGATGAAAAGGGCGATGGTCACTCTTACCATGAGGTTATAGTGGGGAACCGTTCCAGTTCCCTGGGATATCCCTGCCAAAACCTTCATGATTGAGGCGGTGGATAGCCCGATGACCCTTTACAGGGCATGCAGGTAACCGTTGATAGTGTGTGATGGGAATACTATCAGGGTTCGCTGCCACATCCTTGCGAAGGTCCTTAGACGCAGCTTTCGCTTCTTCTTCGGAGATTTCCTCTTCCAGCATCTTTCGATTCTTTTCCTCGACTCTTCTTTCCAGATGTTTCAAGAAACTATTTTGGTATGACTTGCACAGATGTCTGCGTCGGAAGTGTTCTACGTAGTGCCTTTGGAAGGCTTCGGTGATATCCTCCGACGTGTGCCTGGCGCGACCATCGTACAAGATGCAGAAGATATCTGTTGTCAGATTCTTCTTCTCCAGCACGCCGACTTCTCCCTTGATGTTTTGGAAGACGTACCGACTCTCGTAATCTTGCCAGTACTCCGAGAGGGAGCGATTTTGGATGTTCAGCTCCCGGTACGCTTCCTGCCTCAATTTCTTGTCACCGAACTGCATGTTACAGAAGAGGTGGACTCAGTGTTTCAAGCTATCCCAGTCGGCGACTCTGCTGATGGTAGTCAACTGCAGAATCGCCTCTATAAGCTCTTGGTGATCAGGTAGCATTTCGAACTAGGCGGACATGCTGATGGCAACCCTCGCCTTCTTTTGGCGAGGGTTTTCAGTCCTCGGGGAAAACCTCATCAACGGGTGGTCGGACACTGAGTGGAGCGTGTCGCGAAAACCGAGGACTCGGTTCCCTATGTCGGAGCTGTAGAGGACGTGATCGATCGGTTTGTGGCTGGCTGTTAGCCATAGCAGTCCGAACTCGTCGGGCAGCCGCCCATACGCCGTCCTGGGAACAATGTCCCGGGAATAGACGACTTCATCCGGGATGTTGAAGTCCCCAACGATGATGACGATGTCCTTCGGTGCGATCTTTTGTCGGAAGGCTTCGTGAAGCGTCTCCGCGCACCGATTCTTGTATTGGTGGGGTCCGTAAACATTCACCAGGAACAGGTGAACGTTTGCGGACCAGGACAATCGTAAGACGATGACTCTTCCAGGTACGGGACAGAAGGTTTCCAGGATGGCGGCGGCGAGCTCGTTCTTGATTGAGATCGCCACCCCCATGGTGTACGTATGTCCATCGCTGGTGAACAGTTGGACGTTCAATCGCCTTTCCAAGTCAAAGCTGATTTGCTGCCCCATCACGTGGGTTTCTTTTAGGCACAGGATGTCGTAGTGCGCGATGTTCCGCACTATTCTTCTCCTTCTTGCTCTTCTGGTCTTGAAGTCCATTAACATTCCAGGAGGCGATGTTTAGTCTCCTGGCGGTGGACAAGGACGAGGCCATCAAGGGGGTTCATTTCTTGCCCTTTCTGAGCTTCTTCTGTCGGGGAGACCGTTGTAGTCTTTCCGAGGAAGAAGAAGCGGGCTTCTCGCTACTGGCATTGCTCTCCGTGCCGGTTTGGTCTGTCATGTCTTGTTCTTCCATCGAGCGTTCGGCCCTGGCTACCACCTTGCGCGGGAGGGTCTCCGAGTTGACCGTCGCGCAGTAAACTGCCTTCACCTCGAAAAGCTTGGTCTCCAGTTTTTTGCGCTTGCATGCCTCCACCGACTGACTTATGTCCTCCTGGAGCTCGCAGATGCGAGTCAGGATTTGCTCCTGCTGCACCGCGGTCGATTCCTGGCGTTGAAGGGTGCGCCGGTGAGCGCTCGGGTAAGAAGAGAAACTGGGGTCTCCTCAAGGGGAGGAGGCTTCCTTCCCCACGTGCAGCCAGAGGCAGGTTCGTTCCCTCCGCGCCCGCTGCTGCCACCTGCCGGCTGGTCCGGAAGTTCCACCCGAAAGTGAACTCACTTCCGGGTAGAACCCTTTACTTCCCCCTTTCTCAGAAGGATAGAGGGGGGGTGGAGTCGGAACAGGGGAAGGGCGCGGTGGCCCATGGTGGCCTCCTCCTCCTCCTCAGATTCCGGAGCAGCAGCCGGCAAACGTTCTCTGCTTCCAGTGAAGACGTCCTCGGCCATGGTGACGTGGCTCAGCTCCAGCTCCGACGACCAGGGAAAAAGCGCTGCCGCCCTGGAGACCCTGGCCGAGTACGGCAAGTTCATGAACAGAACGGTGGCCTTCGAGGACACGGAGGCCCTCACGGAGTGACCTCCTAGAACGGCTACCGCTCCCGGGCAAAAGAAAATGAGATTTGAGGACGGTCGGACGGAAGGTAAGGTCCAGTAACCTACCAGCATTCAAGCTGTCAGGACATGTAAATGCCATTTCCCTTACATCGATATTCCATTAGATTAGATTATTCCTGAATTATTGAAGAATACAGCTAGGTAAAGAAGCATTGTTTTCATACATGATTAATTAAGCATTAGTGCAACCATGGAACACTCTGTCCAGGCTCACGGAAATACAATACCAGATGTGTTTGTCACAGTAGCCAATAATAATACTGACTCTGTTGTCAGGTATTTGTGTACACTTTTATATATATATATATATATATACATGTATTTCATTTTAACGTGAATCAGAATTTCTGATAGAGGAGGAGGAATTGGTCACGATTTGATAAATGAAGTCATGAAATATAATTTTTCTACTTCAAAACAAAGAACAGGTCAGGATAGAGGTCTTTTATGTGATTTCATTGAGAGCCCTTCTGATCTTAAAATGCATGGGTAATACATTGATGCTAACGATTTAAACAATTGTTATCATAAATTGATCTTAAAGGTATGGATTTGGATTACCTTCTTCACGAGCATTTGCTGAATACCTGGGAGGAAGTTTGCAACTGTACTCCATGCAAGGAATTGGTACAGATGTGTACTTGCGTCTTCCTCATATCCACCAAAACTCTAAGTTTCTTATTTGAGATGAAGCTTTACTTGCTTTTATTTATAAATTTGAAAGAAATGCTTGCTGGTCTGCCTTTCATGGCCCTGTCATGGTGCTATGGATCAAAAAGAAACGGCTGAAAGCTGGCCTTGTAATTGTAGATGGAACATTATTTCAGTCCATTGAGGATTGAATTCAAATAAAATTACTAATAATGTGCTTGCTGTCTTCACTGATTTGAATTTCTGGGAAGACAATTATTTTATGAGCTTCTAGAATTTGTGTAATATTGCATTGTAAGCAACTGAAGTGACTTGTAGCAGTAAAAGAAGATTACGTTGAGATTTAGCAGTCTTGTTCCAGGTAAATAGTTGTGCAGGATTGGAGTATTCCTTCTGGAACATAGCTTACAATTCACTTCCGCTCATAGATCCGTAAGATTAAACAAGAAATCGAGAGGAAAGCATGAGTGGTTTCGAAAGTAGTATCACACACCGAGAAAGTTCGTTTCCTTTCTTGAAAATAGAAGCACTTCCTCAACACTTTTGAATCAGTGATCATTTTATTCATCACAAACTCATTCCCGGGGAAGGCTATTTTTTCCGGATTCTGGATGTGAAGGGAAAAGCTGGACCGCGAGCGGCATAGACAAATCCGTGAATGAATTTCTTGGAACGTCTTACGTTGATTAGGACGATACGGGAGAGACAGGTAGAAGACAAGAGCCACTGGTACAAGTCACTTATAGCAGTGTTTCCCGTCTTGCTGCGAGGTTTTAGTGACGTCTTTCGTCGACCCAAGTCAGAAGGTGACTAGGTATTCCTAGGGATACATCATGCTCACCGTAGTCTAAAGATGACTAAAGAGCATGCCTTTTTCCAAACATGTACTTTCCAGACTTGCATCTGTGAGACTTTTAGGACATCTGCTTGAGTTCGATCTCCGGAATGTACACAAAGTGTGCTCACTCATAAATTCCTCTTCTAAGGTGAAATTGTATTACTTCCACATAGGCGGACTGGGAAACAGAAAGCCTGAAGTACTTCAGGCTCTCAGCATCGAATGAAGCTCGATGGATGGAGTCGTTTTATCAGTCCTCAATCGGCTCGCTTCTCCATAAGTCTGGGCCCTCTAACCCTATTCATTTTTGTGAACGCATGACTCCGAAGAAATGCGCTGGATCCAACCGAAAGATGTATTTGAAAGCTTCTTGCCTACGTTGGCGTGATGTTTTCGATTGTTTGAAAAGCATTTTCTTATTATGAAATACGATATTGTGTATTGATCACAGTATTCAAACATCTGTTATGGCTGTTATCGTTTGTTTTCTTCTTTGAGCAGCTCGTGTTTTTTGTAATGTCTCACATCGTTATTTTTTTATGAAGAATAATAATTATGAATAGGAAATTTTAAAGCGAATGAAGATTCCCAATTATTGTGCAGCTCTCGAATACTTTGAGATCCGTGCTTTGAGAAAGCCTGTTGCCTTCAGTTCGATGTATTTGTCCTTTGTGAATTCAGCTTATTAAACACCATTTCGTAGCATGTTGTTGCAATGATCGGATGAATATTGGTAGTAGATAATCCCTAATTTTGTCATGATCATCACCATAAAAAGTGTGTGCAGCAAGACGAAAGAAAGCAGACAGCCAGCTTTTGAGGCCTAAGAGCAAGTACATTGCGAAAATCCAAAATGCTTCGTGACATGAATTGCAGTTCATAGTATCAAATAAAACTTATTTTTAAATCTTCTATTTGAGGTTTCTGGAAATAACGTATTCTGGAAGTTGGATTTGTAACACACAAAAAACGCGAGTTTCACCAGACGAGACTCGAAGAGCCTTGTAAGCCCTGCTTTTGGAAGCGCCAAACTCGATCGACTTGTTTGCGATCAGTTGGAGGAGGGTGGTAGCCGATGGTATGGTGGTGCTTGTAACGCGGGTGAACTGCACCTGGCTCCTTGGGGCTGCCGGTTCGTTCTCGTTTGGTCATGTTTTCCGGAGGATAAGTTTCGATTAAAGAGTGAATAATGACGGAGGAGGATCCAGGAAAAGTAGCCGACCATTTGGTGGCGTGCACTAAAGAGAAACAATATCTCAAAAAGGGGGATGGTTTGCGTAGATTCCGGATGAATCTGCGTACCGCTCCCGGACTTTGTCCGAATACAAAAAAGAAATATTCGGATTGTAAGCCTGATTGCGAGAATGAGAACAGAGTGAAAATAAGTTCCAATACATCAGCTGGTATCAATTTCCTGGACAAAATAAAAAGGTGTAATGAAATCTTGCAATACGTCAAGTGTGATGTGCACGAAAACAAATCATTCCCTAGGGTACCAGACGTGCATAAGGTAATTTCCAATTATCGTAGCATGTGAAAGTCGTGGTGCTTTAATTTAGGCAATCTTAATCTTATTGAGTATTTAAATTTTAAAAATTCGAGACAGCTTAAATGAACGGTTGAGTTGAGTTATTTTAGTTGAATTGCGGTGAAAATGAAAGAATTAGCTGGTAGGTTTACGATCCATCACACAAAAAATTATGATTTCAGAAAGAAAAAGCAGAACTAGCGGTGTTTGAAAAATTAGAAGAAATTGTTGAACATTCAAGTTTTAATTCTAGTTCTTCGAAAGTTCATAATCTGATATACTTAAGTAAGTCTGCCAACTCAAATGATATCACCTCTACGCCTACAAAAAATAAGCATTCGGAGTTTTTGTTGACTCCGGTTATTAGCCCAATTAAATCTTATCCGAGTTCACCTGATGATCACAGTGCCCATGATGTACAAGAGAGAAGCAGCAGAGCTGATTCGAACTCCGATTGGGAAACAGATATTGAAGAAATATCGATGGAAGTTGGAAAATCAGCTGCCGTTTGTGTTCAGGAATGTGATCCCATGGATCAACTGGGCAAACCATTAAAAGACATTCCTTTGAAACAACAACTGTCTCCAGAAGAATCATGCATCAGAAATGAAGTCAAGCATCCAGCTCATCTGCATGATCAAAAAGATAATAATCAACCTGTACACATGCGAACACTTTTTCAATCAAACCAAGGTGGCATTCTTCCAGATGAGCATTCGGATTTGATTGTGCATCTGAATAACTTGTTTAACAGTATGGAAAATAAGATATCTGACGAACCAAAAGAGGGCATGCATGCTGGAAAGACACTCCTGTGTACATCTCATTCAGGGAAGACTAAGGTCCAAAATGCAGCATCTGGCAAGAAAGGCATTCTGCAAGCAAGGCAGACTTCACTGCTTTCTTCTCCTCATCAGAAAAACAGCAGATCGGGGTCCTTTAAAAAACTCAAAGTTGCTGGCAAGCATCAAGTGAATTTTTGTCCTGAAGCCACAAACCGGAAGAAGGCAGAAAGTCTAGAGAGTGAAAAAACAAAAGAAAAAAGTGAAACCTGCGTAAAGACTGGGAGGCAATTTTGCATTGAAAATGAGTCCGACTTGAGGAAACATATTGAACAACTGCAGAAACTCTCCGAGGCAATACAAAATCAGAGACAACAATTTGAGCAACATATGGTAGTGGAAAAGCGGCGTATGCTCCAGATAGTGTTGTCTGAACAAAATCGTGTCAAGTTGGAACGGATAGCTCTGGAAAACGATAAAGCAAGGTTTCGGAACCAGAAAGCCATGAAGGAGAGTGAGAGAATCTGTGCACTGACAGCCAAGGTTATTATGCTTCCGATATATTCTATTTATTTAAGCTTTCGCAGATTGAACAACTTGAGAAACAACTGAAAGCTAAAGATAGGCAAAATTCCTTGAGTCGCTTGAAATTGCAAGAGAAGATCAAAACTCTTGAAAGACAGAATCAAATTCTGAAAGAAGTAGGTAATTCTTCAGTCAACAAAGAAGCACCACAGGTTAGTGGAGATCAGTGAGTAGTATTAGCAACCAAATGTTGCAGGGAAAGCAACAGCATAAAGCAGGGTTCAGCTTTAATAGGCTGAATACAAAGTTAAGCAAATTTGTAAAAGAGAACAAAATGGCTATTTTGGAGAAGCCAGTTCAAGCTGTCACACATTTTAGCAGCGAGATTGTTATTTGTGAAGTTTGTCCTCAAAAGTCCATATCAGAAAGTATATACCAACTAGATCAACACAATGCAGCATTGCAGAAAACAGAAGGATGCCTTGGCACTAATGATGCAGATAAGATTACTTCAGCACTGATATGCAGCAAACCGCCACCTGAATCTACCTCCGCTGCAAATAAGGATGCGATTTCCACATCTGTTCAGGTGTGTGACTTAATGCAAGATAATCCAAGAAGTCAGTTAGCAGGTGAAAGTGACACGCAAACACCTCAACTGGTTGTTGGGAGCAGAAATTCACAGGATGAGCCACATGCATCGGTGATTGAAGACTGCTTGAAACATCAGTCTGAAGATGCTGAAGAATTAATGAAACCAGAAGTCATAGAAGATGAATTACCGGTTTTGAGAAACAGACAGCTGCATATGCTTCCCAAAGGAGGATTTGTCGTTTCTGGAAAAACGAATAAAGAATGTCGCATCCTGTTTCCCAATGGGGATGTGGAGGAGCATTTGGATAATGGGACTGTTGTCTATCTCCATGCTGCAGCTCAAGTAAAACACACTACTTATCCCAACGGCATTCAGTTTGTAGAATTCAGTAGGTAAGTTTTTTTTCTCTTTTTTTCTCTATTCCCTTAGATTCTAGTGGTCAGAAGGAATACCACTGTCCAGATGGTAAAATCATAATAACATTTCCTGACGGTCATCAGCGAATTATTTATTCGAATCGTTCAGAAGAGATCAGACTTCCTGACGGTACTCATGTAGAGAAGAAAGCAGACGGCACAAGAACAGTGGTGTTTCCTGATGGTTTGAAAGAATTTAAGTCGCAGAATTTCAAGGTAGTTCTCGATCTCCACTAGGAATCAATGAATGTGTTGATTTAGAAATGGTTGTATCCAGACGGCACTATCAAGTATGTGTATCATGACGGCCAACAAGAAACTCACTATTCCGATGGCTGCGTTCAAGTTTGCAACAAGGATGGTCAATTATTACTGGATTTTCATGCTTGAATGAATAGTGTTCTTCTATTTGCAAAGATTTCAGTGGTTATTACTCTTTATCAGAAATCAAGGCTGCATCATGTAATTTGATGTGGCTCATGTGAAATCGAGCATGCGTAATGCCTCCTTTTTTATTTAGATATATGTATTTATATACGTGTTTTGTACAGTCAGTGTCAAGCACATTTCCCTATCGTAGTTTGCATTTTGAGCATGCTTTTCTTGCAGGTTGATTGAAGAGCTTTCATTTTCATGGCTTATAGGACTCGTGACTAATGTTTGCCATCTCCTCCAGTTATTTAAAATAGCATGAGAAAACAGGTTGTTAATATTTTTCCAGGATATACATGATAGAGTTGAAATACCCAACAAAAGTTAGATTAGGAAACAGCATGCAGAGAAAAAGTTTGATGAGAACTATTTGGGGATCATCGATGGAAACGTGGCATATGCTGGAGATTGCCAGTCAAGAAAAGCCTTGTTGCTAACGTGGAAATATCAAAGCTTCATCAAAATATCAAATCATGGAAAAATGACATATCCAAGACAACGTTTATTTTTGATTTCTGGTGGAACATGGACTATTGCAAGTTTTCTAGCTAGCCAGGTCTTTTCCAAATGTAGCAAATTCCCAGTTTGCTCTCAATGCAGGTTTCTTTATGGTAGAATTTCTTGCAGCTGATCAGATTTTGCATCCGTTAAATTAGAAAGCAGGCACGATTTGCGGTACGAGAATGCCATTGTTTCACTCATGGTTGCATGATTTGCTGATTGCTGTAGAAGATGAGACTTTCTGTGTTTCATGTTGAACTTACCATTCTCACAACACTTGACTGAATATGACTTTGTTCCTTTTTGTTAGTTGAGTAGGTGTATCGTATTGAGAATCAAGTAGTAGAAATCAGTTACTTGTAATTGCATATTCGTGTGCGCATTTTCCATTCCATCAGGTGTTGGATGTTGGATTTTTGAATTGATTCTGCAACTTCAGAGTTTGCGAGATTGGCTGTTCTCCGTTGATGAAGTCGGACTTTGGACGCCAGCCTCCCTTACGGAATCTCGGGTTCGAATTGACAAACGGAATTCAAGCCAAGCATTTGGCGTTCGTGAGCATCGTTGACGTCTCTACGAAGTGTGTGCGTTTCGTAGGAAACGGCTAAAGACTCGAGAGCCATGTCGAGGAGTTTCAACTTCAGTGTTTCGTGCTGCCAATCGGAACTTTGGTCATGCGCCATTCATAGTGTATCTTAAAAAAGAAGCCGGTTCTCCGTGAATAAATGCTTTCCTTTCCAATTTTTGGTGTTGAAATCTTTTAAATTGTATCTCGAAAGAAACCCTCAGGCCCGTTGCATGTATGCAGCCTTCTCGTGGCCGCTTCCTTGGTGCTATGCAGTACTAGGATCAAGAGTACTGGAGCTTTGATACAGTACAAATACAAAGTATTTCTTTTACGGTAAAGGCATTCTCGAAAGCCGATTGGAAGCTTGGTTTCAAAACTGCTTATGCCCCTTAAGCCATATGTTGGGACAGTGATTTCACTGGCTTTCAAATGGAAAAACTTTAAAAAAAGAGCAGCCAGGTAGTATTTGGAATCCGAACATGGAATGAAAGTTTCGTTTTTTTCTTGTAAAGAAAAGAAAATTATGTCACATCCATTTTTTTGGCTCATCACTTGCAGAAGACACTAGAATGAAAACAATCAGCCGTAGTAAAAGACAAGTTTTTAAGTATTGTAGAAACTAGACGACATGATAGAGATAAGGTTTAAGCCATACAGCAAATTTCTGTTGAATAAAATTTTAGCAACCTCGACCAAAACCTACGCATGAATTCAGACAACGGAATCGTAGTGTACTGTTTTTCTGGAGAAGTCTTTTTTGTGGCAAGCATTTAATTCCGAATAGTCTGCTATGATAAAATAGAAAATGTTATCTCAAGATTGCGGAGAAACCTGGTAACCGTGTTCGAGGTTTTGTAAATCTGAATACCATGCAACCTCTGATTTGAAGGTGATTATCAGAAACAGCTTATCTCTTCGGCCCAACTATCTAAAGAAATCTTGTTAGGAATAATTCATGAGAAATTTCTATCGATTATTTTTGATTCTTCTTATTTTTTGACCACCGCCAATGTCCAGGCTATTACTTGAACGTTTGCAGGCCCCTCCGCTGTTCGGTTACTCTCGCAGGTACAATAGCTTCGCTACTTCTTTGGGAGACAGTTCTTAATGATATCCTAGCAGTTCTATCAGCTCCTCAGCATCCCCTAGGCATCCCTTAAGCCTCTGTCAATTTAAAAGAAAGCGTCCTTTGGACAATTCAACGCGAAAGAACTTCTCGGTCTTGCGGACCGGAGAATTCGGGACGAGCAATTTTCGAATCATTTGTATGCTGAATTCGGAACTATGGAAGATGCCCGGACTGGTTGAGAAATCAACGTGTTTTGTTTTTTCTTACGTGATAAGATGTATTAAGAACTGCTCGAGAATTCTGGATGCACGACGTGGCTTAATTAAGAAAGAGCATCGGACGAACAGTTGCCAAACAATTCCTTCTGGTTTCTCACTGTTACCAACTTATCACTTTTACAATGTGAAACCGGTACACCGTACCGTAAATATCAATACAGAATACCGTCAATTTACTCCCAATTAATGAACAAGATTTTCGTAAGCGACGAAGATAGGCAGATGTAGCGGCAAGATAGGCAGAAGCACCACGCAGACGGTTAGCGTCAAGCAAATGCAATGCATGCAAAAAGCTGCACCCTTCGTCAGCATTTTGAGCACTGTGATATTTGCAAGGAGATGTATTTATGTTACAGAAAGCTAACAAGAGAACTGCAAATCTCGGGACAGACAGGAAAGGAACTCGAGAAGTGGCGCCTCATGGATGAAAAATCATTCAGCAAATAGTAGTAGCAAATGACTTGAACGAACTGTCCTATTTACGAAACTACAAACTAGCTTGCAAAGATAACAAGAATCTGGAAAAAGGTTTCAAGGTTTCCATTCAAGGCGATTTCATTGAAAATGCGTGCAAAAAGAACGAGCGAAAGAGAAACGTGCTGCTGTGCATTTCACTTTTACACAAAACTTGTATGAAGCTGGTACTGGCAAAAGGTTGCGCGAAAGATCGAAAAGATGTAGAAGGCCAGCACGCACAAGGAAAAATAGAAATGGAACACGGCTGGAAAAGATGCAACGCAAAATGAGGAAAACTCTGCAAATTGCTGAAAGTTGACCGAGTGCTGCTATACCAACGTGGCAGCGTTTTCCCTATCTGACCTGAACGAGTCCTCAGCAGCCTGCGGGGGTGAAACTGTACCAGAAACACGGGAAGCCTGGTCATTCTTTAACTTGTAGAGATGACGTTCGAAATATCAACTCGATGCACTTCCCGTTTAAGCGCAATTGAAGAAGGCATTTCAAGTTTCGACATTTCTTGAATCAAAAGCAACAGCCACCACGGCATCCAACGTGTTTGCCGTTATGGGGTGCTGCTGCAAAAACCAAATGCATTTTGCTTCCAAAAGCAGAAAATAAAAGTGGCGATGAAATCATGAACACGGAAATAAGCATCCGAAGAATAAAAATTGACTCGATGCTCGTAAAATGAGGCAAAAACTCTATGACACTCTGCATTTTTATTCTGCATCCGATTTCACAGTAACAGTAGTAACAAACTTGGATACAATCTTAGCGCATGCAAAGATTGAATGCATCAGGGCGTACGCATTGGCGGGTTGGGGATTCAGCGAACACCCTTTATTACTCTTACTAGGTGAGGGAGAAAACTGAATTCGTGGTCAGATCAATCGACTCATCGTGAAATTCGACTTTTCTAAATTTCTAATTTTGCTTGTCAATGGACCAGTCTTGTCACATTTTCCTGATTGACATATAAAGTCATTAAATGGATCACCTCGGTAAAAAACTTGCAACCGATGCTGGATCATGAAAAAACGTGATAGGTACTTTGTGTGACAGATCGTATTTCCGATTGCATAGGCTACGTTTTGTGTATGATTTGATCCTATTTGCAGTTACTTGTGGTTCTGTTCAGTGTTGTGCAAAAAACTGTAGCCTGCAGGAATTGCTGATCTCTGATAACACCCTGGGGTGCCACAGATACTGACAAGAATCAATGGTTGCAGCAATGAATTTTGTATGTTAATGTTTCCAGATGATGGCGTCTTAAAATCCTCGGAATAATCCGAGGTAATAAAAAATCAAGAACTGGAAATGTCCGAAAGACTAAAAATGTCATATTATTTAATGATATCACATTCATCAAGATGGTCTGCTTCATCATCATCATCATCAAGCTTTGGCAGAATTAGAAGGTTAAAAACATATCATCGTCATCCTACCTGCTCCCCTAAGAGAATCAACCTTTTTCTGTATGAAATCAGCTTAGACTCCTGATCCGAGAGCAAGATCAGCAAATCTTCTTGATCGGTTTTCAATTTCTCAATTTCCTGCCTAGCTGTTTGCAATTCTTTGAACAAATCCGGTTGATCTACAAGAAAAACATATATATTCTATTCATTCGAGGAACATGCTCTTTTATTACCTTTTTCAGGTTGAACCTCCCCGCTTGTGTGATTCTGCTGGGATTGCAGTGTTTGTTGTAGCTGCTCATACTTACACTATCAAACTACTATAGGGAAAAAGAAATCATAGTAAAACCACCTTACTTGTAAAGATGCATTCTTTTGTTGAAGAATATCCACTTTTTCTTGCAATTGGTTAATCTGCTCATCTTTGTTCTGCAAAGTTATTTCTAACTGCTGCCGAATGCCATCTTCCTCTGGAGTAGGAGAACTGTTACCAGCAAGGTCACAAACTGAGGTCAGCGTCCTCAACAAAGTGGCTGAAATCTGCTTCTCACCAATCTTTTAGGCACAGATTATACCTTCAAGCATCCTAAAAAATTTGCAGAACTCGTGGTCAAAGAGTAGCTGTGTAGAATGTGGATAGTGGAGTTGTGGTTGCTTGTGAGCCTGGTTATATAATTCATGTTTGGAAACTGCTGATAATTTCGTAAGAAATGTCTCTAAACCAACACGTTTCTCAATAAGCTGTGCCAGACTACACCTCGTAAATGCTGCAACTGTATTGTTATTAAAATGCACACATAGGGCCAACAAGAGAGCACACAGTCCTTGGCAAACAATATCGAGCTCATCTGAACAGTCTTGGATTGAAACTTGTGCCATCAAATAAGAGATGGCATGAGGAAGAGTAAGAAAATGACTGACTGCTACTGGGCAGCATGCCAACCAAGAAGACAGGAGCATCAATATGCCAACTCGTGGCTGGACATGATTGACCTGTAACAAACACAATTTATTGCCTTCTAAAGGATGGCACACCTTAATAAGCAATGCTAAACATTGTTGCAACAGAGATATCGATGGCTGATTATAACTGGTGGCCAACTGAACCCGAAGCAGCTCTTCCTTCTGTGCAACATTGTCTAACAATACATGGGACAATGCTACAGCTGCCAACCATTTAGACAAGGGATCAGAACTAAAGAGACCACGGCAAAGCAGCTGTCCTTCCGTAACTGCAGCCACTGAATATCGATGCTTGTTAAAAAATGGCCAAAAGGTAGCTTTCAATACCTTCAGCAGATGCAGGAAGGAGAGTTTGAACGATCTTTTGTTGCCCTTTCTTATTGTGATATAAAAAGCACTGGAAACAATAAAGAATGGCGCAACGCCTTGTTGATACTTGTGTTTCATTTACCATAGACATCAGAAGCACAATAATCAGTGGCCTACATACTAGAAATCACAAATGCAGTAAACAAAAAGTATTTGTCACCTTGGTGGTGTAGATGGTGCAACCATTCCATCAAAATAATCCTGATTTGTTTCGTTGTTCCTCATTATTTCTCCTACAGCACAAATAGTTTCATCCAGAATGTCCACAGGAACATCATTAGAAGTAAGGACACGACATAGAGTGCCCAATAGCTGACTATTATGCATGGCAACCTGACAGCAAGATGTGACCTGAGTTGGATTTGCAGGGGATACCAAGGTACGAATCACCTACAATGAATTCCAATTATCCACACAATAATTTGTCCTCACACTGTGAATCTTTATTGTGAATATCTGATGCTCCTTTTGGTATTTCAATTATTATCTACCTGCAGCATGTGCAATACATTGGATACCCTCTGAGAAGGCCATCCTAGATTACATTCTGAGCTGGAGGTCCACTCAAAAAATGGAGCCAATTTGCAGATAAAATTTCCTGCAGCAGATGAGACAATAGACTATACTCCATCTTTCAACAATTACCTTCATGAAAGAAACTATGATTAGAAATATTGTGCTTAAGTAGGTTTAACAATACTAGAAGACAGTCCTCCACCACGATACCACCTTCTGAATAACCTTCATTCTGCAATACATCCAGTAATCTTTCAAAGCCATTCTCAAAGGCTACAATCTTTTGGATATTAGCATTTCCTTTAGTGAGTTCATGAAGGAGAACTAAAGTCTGGAACATGGAAACAGTAGCAGATACAAAATACAGGGCACATACAAGCATATCACACAATACCAACAATGAATTCAAAATAAAATTAAAACAAGTTGCATCAAAATCTTTATCTGAATTTTAGCATGATTCTTCATCATTCATATCATATCATGATTCTTAAACATTGACATTCAAATGACACTTATGCATGAACATGAAACCACTTTAGGTTATCACGAAAAACCAAAAACTTTACAAGAAAACATGAGATTACTGTTTCATATAGTACTGAAAGTGTCGCTTACATCATTTCTTATTACTTCACAGCTGTCAGATAACATGTCCATCAACTTGGAAATTCCCATTGGGTTGATTAAAACACACTGTTGAAGCTCTTTACTTCTAATAAATTCAGAAAATTGCAAGAAATGATTAATGGCATAATCTTCTCACTTATTTTTTAGGAGATTTGTTAGAAGCTTAAGAGCAGGCCATCTCACATAGAAATCATAATTATCCAGTGCATTTAAAATAACATTAACATTCTTTATTTTCTTGATAAATATTTCTGTGAATTCTTCACCAAGAGTTGGATATACTTTCCCAGATTTCTGAGCTTGTATTTCCACTGACAGTACAAGTTCATAGAAAAAATAAAAGGAGTTTAAAAATTTTTTTACATTCTTCATCATGAAGTTGTGGGCTGGTTATATTACATAACGTTGTCAAGGCATAATTTGAAATTGCAGCATCATTAAAGTCTTGTTCTAGTACTTGTATCATGGTATCCATTCCTTTTGCTCCAACTTCAACACGGTATCGTTTAGAAAGTGACTGCAAAATACAGCATAGCATTCCTATATTGCAAATTCGATATATAAACAAATTAACAATCATAAATTTGAAACCAGTGATAACAAAACAAAGTGTTTAAGTGTAGGATTTTTGTAAAAAGAGAAGGAAATAAAGTTAATAAGACAACTGTTTCAGTCAATAAAAGTAAAATACAACTTCATTTCCAGCTCAGACTATCTGTAACATAAATTCAATCGCATTTTTTTGAATTACCTTAACTGCTCTACATGCATCCCGTCGATCCTCCAGCAAAGTAGAAGACTGGATGCGATCAATCAATCTTTCAACCTTTAGGGAGAAAAACATTTTAATATTTTTTTCTATTGAAATGACATAGTATATCTGTTCTTACTGTTTCAGCATCCTTTGTTCCATTCAAGGAAGCTTGTGATCCTAGAACAGATTTAATTCCACTACGGATCAAATCCATTCTGGCAAAGTTTTTGCATTAAATAATTCATCTGCGTTTGTTTTACTTTCAAAACACTGAACTTGAAATAATTCAAATATGCAAAAGTATTAAATGGGATTAGGATTTACATGGTTTTCTACTGAATTTTAATTCCACGAATTCAGTGATTTCATTACTAAAAAAATCCAAATCCTGAAATACAGCCTACATGAGCATTGCTGCATATCTTTTTATCCGTGTGAAATTCGGTTTTAGTTAAGGGTGATTCATTTCTACGAAGTGCTTTAAATGAAAAGGCAGCATCTCGAATTTATTCCTTTGTGATGTATTACAAAGGAATAAATTGAAGGTTTAAGTACTCTTTAGGCAAATCCATGTATGACTAAATTAATTACTGAAACTGCTTTGCCTTGAAAATTTTCAACGCAAAGAAATCATGAATCTTTCTGATGCTCAATTCCAATGCTGAAACTTAGACTCTTTGGTATTAAAAAACCTAGTTTCACTACGTAGACTACCTTTTGTACTAATGAACTCTACTAATTACAGAGTACCGCGAAATACAAGCAACCAAAATAAGGAAACTCTGAAATAATTTCCAAATGTAACTTTTCGATTGGGATGCATACATCAATACCTAATGAACTTCATTTCTAAGATTTGAATACGTTGGTTTCAGTTCAGAAAATGAAAAACCTCTGGCATACTGATTGTGCAACAAAACATTTATTGCCCAAAATGAATAAAGGAATCAAATAATAATCATTTTTGCATTAATGTTTCTGCCTACTGTTGTCACTCCTCCGTTATTACGCAAGGTACAACTTGTGTTATGTCCAGGATTTCAAGAACCCCTTTAAAATTCTCCAGAGTACAAAAACATCGTAAGTAAACGATACCCTTAGGATATTTCCATAATTCATTAAAGAAATTTCGCTCCAGTGAAGATACATAACTGAGAATGAATAACTTTTGGAATACATCTTCAAAACTTCTCTATTTCCCATTTAAATGGGTACTACGCCCATTAAGAACGAATAAATACTATAAACGATCAGTTTACTCGAATTCTGTCCCAGAAAACCCGAAAAAGGGGAGTATTAAACGCACACGTAAGCAACGAGATAAGCGGATCAATTCGCACGTGAACAGCAAATCCACACACGCTACACATCAGCATGGTTAGCCAAATGTTCGACACCGCATCAACAGGGTGCCAGCCACATTTTTCCCTAACTCACCACTTGCCCCATTGCCTACGTCCACTACCCTATAAGAGAGCGGGTATGTTTCGCTTGTTTATCTATAGATACGGCTATTTTTGCACGTAATGCATAAACAGATGCTGTTATGAGATTTTCTGGCATTATTGTGCTTTGATTTTTTCTCGTGCAAACATAGCATATGCAATGATTACAATAATTCGTATTCATGGCAGATTCCTGCAGCCTACTCAAATGCCACATCCTTGCTTTCTATGGATAAAGCTATGAGAAATAGCAACTTGACAATTTAAGGATTCAATAAACTTACAAATAACTGGATATCGAACTGCATCAAAATGTAAAATTATGTATAATCAAATAACTTAATTACTATTTTAGTACTTTACAGAATTAATTAATTGAATGAATTTAATATCACAAAGTGGCAATGGTCCCTCATTAGTAGAACATTGATATTTCTTAAAGGGCTGTAAAATGTTGTCAAATATGTTTAATAGTTGAACTGAGTTATCACCATGTACGCTAACATGACGTGAATTTACTCCAAAATTAGACAGGGGCCTTATCTAATCTCTAGTCATGAATAATATTCACTTGACAGTTATGCAAACATATTTAGAAGTTTTCGTGGAATGTAATGCTTTTGCACTTTACTTAGAAAATAAGTATCTGTCACCTACATTTTAGATTTATTTAGTGCTTTATTTTTTTGTTTTCCATATTTTGTTTTCGAAGGTGAATATTAAAAAGACCATAATCACATAACTGTGGAGGAAGAGGAAAAGCGACTCAGAAAACGAAAATCAACGAAATCTGACATCCACATTTACTGCAAACGAATCAAACAACCGAGAAAACATACTTCTAAGCAAATATCCAGTACATTTCCCACTTAATCACACCATACCTTGGAGATAGCCTAGTTCTTTCTGCTTGTTTCATTAGTAGGTTTGCAATATTTTCCTCCCTCTCCATGGATGAATTCCTTACGAAATTACAAAAAGAAAGATGAGAAAGAGTTATTGAGACATGAAAACTTCTGCAAGATTCTGCAATCCTGTTTTTGCTCTGAAAACCATCATGGAAACAAATTCCTTACTATTCCTTACAAATTCCCTACAATCCCTTATCATCTCGTAAAAAAATTAGTAATGTATTATCCAATGATGTTTGTTGGAAATTTATATGCATTACTGTCATAGAATGAAATGAATTTTTGAATCCTCATTTCTTTAATCATAATTACTAGAAGTTAAGATTCTGTATGACCTATGTAGGAAGTTGCTGTTTTTTCTTTTTTTCACTTCATTATTGCTGATTCGAATAGTAAAGGTCTGCTTTGATTTGCTTTTTATTTTGTAGCAATGTTCTTCCACAGTAAGCTTCCTATTTCTCTGATTCTTCGATCCTTTGAATTGTCTGCTGTGTTTGTATTTTTTCGATTCACTCCTTTTAATCAATCTTATCGGGTTCTTCTTAACTCAGTTTTCTGTTTACATTGGGCTTCCAGAACCGCTTAATTTGTGAATCCCATCAACCATAACACCCGTCATCACATAGGCTATCAGTTTTTCCATTGCTGTGTTCAATGTATTATATCCTCATTCGGTGCTTGTGCATATTCCTTTTCGGTTTACCTTTAGAGATCTAAGAACTATATCAGCATCCATCATTTTTTCCCGAAGTTTAAGCTGTCGTCACTTTCACGAGTGTTTCGGCATCTCGGCTTTCCTAAGGCAGAGGAATGCTTTTATTCACTAATTTCTCTGTGAGCATAATAAACATCTCTTGGTGATCATATGCATTTCAGTCCTTATTGTTCTGTGCGTGTGAATTAGAGATTGAAATTTCTGATATGTTTCTGGCCGCATCTTATCTGAACGGAAACCGGTCCTGTCTGCTGAATACTATTTGATAGGATCGTCAGATTCCCAAGTTCCAGTATTAATCCTGATTAGAGGATTTTTCATTATTTTGCTCCGCATCGTTTCAGTTCTATTCTTTTTCTATGAACTTTTATAACAACTTTTTCGTCACATTTTTGAGGTCACACCTCTGGTACACTTCAAGTATCTAGGCACCTAAGTACTCTTCAAGCTGTTGTATTAAGTATTAACAGATCTCGATGTTGTCATTGGATCTGATGGACTGACCCTGGTATCAGGCTAAACAGTGAATTCCTCCTATGCTCTGGATCGTTTGCACTTAATTTTTCTCGCTCATACTTTGATGGGTAGTACTGCTGTCTTAATTTTCCTTTGTCCAGAAATAAAGGGGAAAAAATAAAGAATGCATAAGCAGAAAGGTATTTTATTATATTTCATGCCATTTTATCTCTTTTCTTCTCTAAGAAAGCTCCGATGAAATGTCCTCTCTGATCAACGTTCCTCTTTATGGCTGCAGTTTTTCTCTAAAGTATTGGAGAACCCTCTACATGCCGAGTTCTCAACTGACGCAGATTTTTAAAGCTCACCGAATGATGTCAGTTTCTACTCTGACTTCAAATATCAGGAATCTAGAGTGCTCCTGAATCTCTTGAACCGGCAGAATGTTTTTTCCTTTTCGTCTGAGGGCGGAGTTGGAACTCCTTTGAGGCTCCAGACGAATCTTGTGTTTCCTAGGCTGGAGGTTTATCATCATTCTTGAGCAGGGATGGTGTGAGATTTTCAGATCTGGTTTTGGTTGATTCCGATTTGTTTACTCCCATAGCCCTTCAAGGCTCTTCCATTCTTTGTTCCTTTGTTATCTTTGTTTATTTTCATAATTACCTCGCCAGTGCTTATTCTGTTGTTGGCTATCTAGCATCAGTCAACCTTGCTGAGGAACGTTGTTTTATAACATCAGTTATTACATTCCGAAGCAGAAAAATGGTTCTTTAGGTTTTTGTGCTGCGTGCTTGTTTCCTCGACAAACGAAGTCTGGAAGCTATTTGCTGTTTTCCGCCCTTGCTTCATTGCTCCTGGTTCACCATAAAACAAAGTAGCTGCCTCATGGAACGTCTGACGGAATCGCTCATGAATTCTTCAAATTCATTCACACAGCCTAAAAGTAAAGGTGTGCTTTCATTTTTCTATCGCTCCCCACGCCCACAGAGCCTTTCTGCCGAACTCCTATCACTTTGTTCTCGCATGTTCTGCAGCCTATTTCTCGGCAACTCACTCATACTCTCTCCTATCAATGGAGGGATGTTGCAGACGCAAGTTCTTGATGACACCATTTATTGTGTATTTCTCTTTTGTAATATTTACAGACATTTTTAATAGAAGGTGCTGCACTGTGTATTCAAACAAAAATGGGTGGCCAGCAGGTATCAGAAGAGGAGAAGTTGATACAAATTTTGAAAGTGTTTTGTTTATAGCAGGTGCACCATCGTCCATGCTTAGAAACCCGTGAGTGTGTGGCACCATTAAGATTTATGTTCCCTTATGCTCCTTTACCACTGCTTCTGGGATTTTGGCAGCATTCCGACTCCATTCGCTGAGAAGGGTTACCTAGGATTGTCGAACTGTCGACGTATGCATGCGATCTTCTTGTCATGAACCGACACCCTGACGTCTGCGCTGTCCGTACCGGCAAGACAGTGGCGCTTGATAGACTCCCACATCAGAAAGAGAACAGAAATTGACAAAAAGCGAAAAATTAAAGATTGCTCCTCAAAGCAGGGAACTCTGTCTCGAGGAGCTGGCCATGATCATTCGGGCTGTTTATCAGAGTCCCGTTGGCCATGCAAGATTGGTTCTGGAGCAGGAAGGAACTGTCCATTGCAGAATTCGAACCATTCATCCATCCCCACGAAAGAAGAGTGTTGGAAGTACAAGCGCCAGCTGCAAGAGGTGGATGACCCATCGGACCCACGATTTCTGGCATTACCAGGACTCACAGAGAATCAGTGTCAACCCTCGAGCACTGGAGGAACGCATTTGGCAGGAGACCACCGCAGAGGAAGCTCTCAAAACGACGTGAGAAAGGCTTGAACAAATCTCCCCTAAACCCACGGGCCCTAGGGGAAGTCCTTTCGAGACCTGAAGTGCCGTCAGAGATCCAGGACCGTCTCCTGATGCTTTATCACGGAGGGATTCTATGTGGCACAAGGATTCGATGGCGGAGACTGTCTCGTATGAGGACGCTTGAAGGTCCACTCCATATGTACACCTGCAGAATCCTCCCAAAGATTGGAGAGTGTTCAAGCAAACAACGAATCCTCTGCCTGACCGGTCGGACATCCAAGGACTCTTCCGAGGAGAAGGAGTGTTTCTCTGCGTTAAGGGTTATTCTGGCCTTTTTCATAAGAAACACTCTCAACCGGAGGACAAAGCTTCGAGGTGATGTGCAGGTCCCAGATACCCATTCCCAAATCTTGATGGGACTCTTCAGGACGGAAATAGGCATTCATAACTGCCAGCATGAACTTCCAGGTACGCCCTGCAAAGAATACGGAGAGCAGAGAAAGAAGTCAGTGCAAGGCTTGAATGGTCACACGCTAGGAGAAGGAATTCCCTCCCCTTCCCTACTCCTTCTCCAACACTTCCCTACCCACCCACATCAACCGCATATCACAATCTCCTACTCCCCATAGTCTGAGGAGTCCCACAAACTCTGTCGAAAAAGAGTGGAGGGTCTCAAAAGACTTTTTTTTATTTCGAACGGTTGCCACCAAACAGGTCCACGTAAAAGGAAAGAATAAAATTCGCCCTACTTGCGAGTCGAACTAGGGAAGAAGGTAGGGGGGAGGAATCCTCACGTTCTGTTCCTGTTGAAGGTACCTTCAACAGAGTCTCGAATCATTCGCTTCTCTTCTTGCATTTCAATTCCGCTTGCTACTTCTCGCTCCAGGAGATCATGGTGCATCCCACGAAGTGGGGGTGGGCAGGACGAACTTCCCTTGCCGCGGCGCTGCCTTTCCTGAGGAAGCATCTCAGCAGCAGCAACCTACCGGCAAAGTGAGAAGTCTTCTGCGAGATTTCATTCAGAAGCAGGACGCTTATTGGTTGGACCACGGCCAGATAACCGACACTGCGACCCCAAGTCTTTAGCCCAAAAGGACTTGTGCGTTGGAGAGACCTGCTGAGCGTTTCCCGTGAGGATCTCGAGTGGCCCCCAGCGCTCCTGAAGAACCCACACCCTCTCTCTCAAGTGGTGGGAGTCAACGCTTCTGCTGTTGCACTGGGGCCTCCTATGCAACGTGTGCCATCTCTGGACCCTGAGGTTGTGTGGACCCGAATTGCAGCAGGTGTGGGGAACGGGAAGCCTTCCCGCACGTGCTTGTGGACTGTGTTGCCCTGCGACCGTTATGGAAACGCTTTGCAGCGACGACCCTTCGGACCCCATGTGGAAACCTCAGTGGCGAACTGAGACCCTTCTTCGTGCGCGACGCACTGCCACCGGCCGCATCTCTTGCAGCGCTTTGCGGCCTACACGGGATTATTACTCCAGTGGAGGAGGAAGCGGCAGGAACGCCATCCACTCCACCCTACGTTTTTTACGGACGGCAATGAGATGATCTCACTCGCAGAATAGGAGAGATGAACTTGCCAGCATCCTGGAAACGAAGCAGAGGACGGCTTCCAGCAGGCCGTGATCCCTTACTGTGCCCCCCAGAGCTTATTATAATATATACATGTATTATATGGATGATGGAAATCCTTTTGGGTTCTTTTCTGTTTTCGCTGTTTTCCCTTCAGCTTTTTTTTGGTTCGCTGAGTACCTTAGGAACCGTCGCGCTCCTGGCTGGCGATACTCACGCAGCTCTTTGATGCCGTTCCACACCACCCGAGGGTACGTGTGATTCTTCAGGATAGAAGGTGCTCCGGAAAGGAGCTACTCTATGAATCCCGGAAGGGCTCGGGATCCGTTCCTCTCACGCCTGGGGAAGGATCCCAGGAAGGAACCTCCAACCTGGGTGTCTCCGAAGAAAACTTTGAAAGGAAATCTTCCTTATTCTCTTTGGAAGGACCCCCGGAGGGGACCGCTCCACTGTTTCTTCTCCGATGGAAACCTGGAAAGGATCCGCTACTAGGAATTTATTCGGAGGGAACCCTCAAGGGCACTGCTCTCTGTTTCTTCCTTCTCTGAAGAGAACCCCGAAGGGAGCTTCCGAATTTTCTGGGAAGGGGTCTCCCTGAAGGGAGCGGCACGCTTTCCTGTACTCTGGAGGTACCATACCAGCTCCATAATACGAGATAGAGGGTCTATCGGTACAAGGGGGGAGGGACTGCTCCTTTGCACAACCGGGGGGTACCCCCACGCCATGATTCAGTCTCCTGGAAGGACCCGGGAGGGTAGACTCTCAATCTCGGCCGCTCATCGGGAGCATTCAGTTTGAACCGCTACCGGCTCCTCACCCGAATAGAAGCCAACCAGCGTCATTTTGCAGGAGGAACTCGAGCGCACCCCCATTTCTCGGCATCGATTCTTTCCGAGGATTGGAACTCGCGACGCTTGGTGGTGCCACGCGCGGAGACCGTAACCATGTGGCCTCAGACGCGGGTTTTCGACGCCATGCTCTCCGGTCTGCGCAGCATCGGACGCCCGGCAAGCTGTGCAAATGAGAGAACTTGATAGGGCCAATGGTCCTCTTATTGCAATGCGTATTACTTCCAATAAACGCCCCGGAGCGGTCCTGGGTGTAAATCAACTCAGCTTGCAGGCTGCCGCGGTTCTCGATGCTTCCCGCGCTGGTAACCTTGCTTCTCTCGACGAGACGTACGTGGGTGGCAGCATAGTGAGGGGAAAGACAACCCCTTTCTGGCATCACTGGATGTCACACAGGCCCGTGATGGCAAGCGAGCAATGACCTTGGAGTTGTTTGATCTAGATAGCGGAAAAGGTAGGGAAACGCTCCCCTCCCCCTTCCCCGAGGGCGCTTCCACACCAGAAGCGGAGCCCACCGAGTCCTCCGACTGAAGATGCAGCGGTGCGGCACACGAGCCCCGCGCGCACCTCCCGCTGCCGTTCCGCCAGCGTTCCAAGAGCTCCCGGTCCCGCTCCGCTCCTGCCTTCCCGAGTTTTCCCCCCCGCGCGCTCACAAGTCTCCCGAACGGCTTGCCGCTTTTCTGCGCCACACGAGATTGGAACGCCCAAACGAATGTGCGAGTGCGCCCTTGAGTTTCTTCTGTTCGGAAAATTCTGGAATGGAGACGTCTTTGGCGAGGCATGAAAACTGAAGGGGACACCCTGATGTCCACGTGCGGAGATGCGACACAACCATCATCATCAGCTGTGGATTTCTTTCGGCGAATGCGAGCAGCCGCCAAATGGCTCCGGATCGCAATGAGTTTCCGGAAGTGGAGGCGGCGCTACTGTGGATCTCCAGGCATTTTTGGAAGACGCCTTGGCCTCGGCGCGCGTGCAGGAAAAACCGGGGGCAGCAGCGACTTACAGAAGCCTCTCCACGACTTCCCCCAGCCATTCCTTGCGCAGGGGCTACCTCTGCGCTCTCAGCATCATGGCGGTTTCGGCGCACGCGCGCGGCTGGGAGAGTAGGCATCCTCCTCCTCCCTTCCTCCTCCAGGGGCGGAAATCGCACGTATCGCTCGGAGCAAGAGATCTTGCATTTTCCGGGCTCCTCGGGAGAGGGACGACGGGGCCATCAGCGTTTTCGACACAGACCGAGCAGGAAACACGGTCCCATATGATGACCACTGCTGGCGCTGCCCGGTGAATCTCCTCCTCACGCCTGGGGTGTGTGGAACCCAACCGTTCCCAGGGAGAAGGACGATGGCGTGGTTACGGCGAGCTGCCCTCACGAGGACCGCGCGGTTCAGTCTGCATCCGCCCCGTCAAAGACGCTTTCACTCGCGAGGAGGGAGTGTGACGAGAAGGGGAGCAGCCGAACCGTGGGTGCTTAGCGGGGCTCCGGGAGGGGTCGGAAAGGGAGGCCCAGGGATCGGAGAGACTGCAGAAAAAACGGCGCACATGTTTGCGGTCGCGCAGCAAGTGGTCTCCACGCGTGACGCCGAGAGTCGCTAGTTCGAATCCCGCCCGGGGAAGGGTCGACGTCGAGAAATGAGAAGTTCGCCGTGGATTTCGCGTCTCCCTGCCCCGCAGGACGACACTGGTTGGCCTGCAGGTTGCGGATGAGGAAGTGCTAGAAGCCGGATGCCCCCGTAGGCTGGCTGTGATTGGAAGCTGACTTCCCGGGTCCTTCCAAGAATCAGGGAATTCTTCGGGTTCCCCTCCGATTGGTAAAGATGGAGCTGATTGATCGATGGTCTCTCCAGAGTTCCGAGAAGCGCGCCGCTCCCTTCGGGAAGCCGACCCTTCATAGGAATTTGGAAGCGCCGAACCCTCGGGGTTCTCTTCAGAGATGGACAGGGAGCGGCCATCTCGCGGGTGCCCTTTCGAGAAGAAACGGGGAGCGGACTCCCTCCGTGGCATCCCTTCAGAGACAACCAGGGTGAAGGGTTCCCTTCGGTGTTCCTCCCAAGCGTGAGAGAAAGGAACGGACTCCTTCCTCCGGAGTCCCTTCCTGGATTCATGGGGTGGTCCCTCCGTGGTTGCCCCCCAACTTGAGGAGTTACCACACGCACCCTCAGGTGGAGTGGGCGGCGTCGAAGAGCTTCGTGAGCGATCCCTAAGGAGGCAATCGGTTCTTGAACCCTCTGAAAGAAGAGATGGTTTCTTTGGAGGGCCTGTCCTCGAGGAAAGGCGTAGCCGGACGCGTGCAGGGCGCTGTCGATCTGCTCTCTGGTCTTTTGAGGATGTTGCGGGCATTCATCGCGCCCACATATCCTCCCGAGTGATGGCGGATGCTCGCACTTGCAAGGACCACGCGCGCTTAAAAAGATCAAGCTTCCAGCCACTCTGTGTTGGTTGTTCCGCGTCCCCGCGTGCCATCCTCCAACCCAGACTGTTTTGCTCGTCGCCTTGCATCGGCACCGCCGGTTCGAACACCGCTGCGCGCCTCTGGGAAGGGGGAACCTCCCCCTTCCTTTCGGGAGCCTTCATCTGCTAAAACTACTCTTCGTTTCCTCCTTCACCTTCCCTAAAGCCGAGAAGAACGCCCACAAGCGGCGTGAGGCACGCGGAAGGGAACGTGGAAGCAACGCCACCACTTCGACGCGGCTCGCTACGCATGTGAGTACAGAGAAGGCCGGAATCGAAAAAATCCACAGCATGGAGAGTGGGCATGGACATTTCATCCCTATCTTTCCAAAATAAAAAGTCTTCCTCCGAGGAAGAAGTGGCCGTTGATCCGTAGCGAGCGTCTGCTACGCCTGCAGCGTTCCGATGGAGCGGAATGTCGCCTCCTGACACGAGTTTCGCCGCTTTCCATGGAAACGGGTGACGAGCGAGCAAAGCTCCGAGCGCGTGTGCGGAGTTATCTGAAAATGGAGACGAGTCGAGCACACAAAACAACTAAGGAACCGGACTTCCGCATAAATTCCTTGTGATAAGGGCTTTTTCGTGAGGAGCAGTTGAATCCTTTGGAGGATCCCGGCCATAATTTGAATTAGAACGACGGCGAGTCGTTACAGTCGCTGCGATAGGCTCCCGAGGATGTTCACCGGGAGAGTGCATGCGGGGGTAACAACCTGAATCTTCCGGATCGGAAAAGGAAAGTTTGTTCTCCCGATGATGAGTCCGCAATGCCAGCAGGCCCTCCGAAACGGAGGAGGGGGCTCAGTTTCGCAACGAATGGCGCGTTTCGGCGTCTTCACTCGCTCGTCCTGTTACCAAGGGGAAGCCAGCGCATGGTGCAGATCAGAGATGAGACGAGATTGAGATTCTGCAAACGGTGAATCGGGTTGCCACAGCGGTTGCGAAACGAAAGATCTGCATTCCTGGGCACCCTCGGAACACACCCGCAGTGCCAGGCGCTTCATCCCTACGCAGCTCCTCCTTTCCCCCCCCCCCCCCCTCCCGCGTGTTTTCCCACGACAAACCTTGGGACGGTGCATTCGGCGGCAGGGTGGCACGAGTTGGCCCATCCTATAAGAACTGCCCCCGTAACCACGACGACCCACACACGTACGCCGACGACGGAGTGCCCCGCCCGCTGAAGCGGCGGCAGTGATTTTTGCGCATCAGCGCGCCTTAAGAATTCAGGTCCAGCAGCGGAGACTGGCCTCCACATGTCAGACTCGTGGTTCCCTGCCGAGGCTGCGGACGTCCCGCGGGTGCTTCGTATGGGGCGACGGCGGTATGTGCGCCTTGCACTCGCTCGCAGCGCCGCGCTGCGAAAAACACCGTGCGTACTGTGTCCGAGAGCTGGGGCAGAGACACCGTAGTGAAAGTGAGTGTGTGCTGGAAAAGTGGTGTTTCTTCTCTTTTTCCTCTTTGGTCCTGGAGGCCAGTGACGGAAGAGATGAACGATCGTGCGATCCAAGTGACTTGTCGTTCTCCTGCATTCCGGAATTCCGCTGCTTTCGTTCTCTCGAGCCAGGGACGCGTGTGAAACGTTTTGCGTTCATCCGCGTTCGTGGTGTTTGCGGAAAGGGAGGCACTCCCTGGGAACAACGCCAGCCGCATCCTCCGAAGCACAGCAGGAGGATGCGCCTCTCGCCCGTGCCGGGGGTCGCCCTGGTCGGGTTTCTCTGGGGGGACACGCAGAAACCGCGCGCTCCGGATGGAAGACGGCGAGGTCGCTCTGTCCAGATGAAAGGGAAAGTGGGAAGGAAGATGCTCGCACCAGAGCTTTTCAAATACGCGGGAGGGAGGGGACCACTTGGTCTTCTGTTTCAGACTTGTATGGTTTGTAGCGAGTTGAAATTGTAAAAAAGGAGAGATCTTCTGGAAGCGAATCTCGATTTCGCCCATCTTCGCTTGAAGATGTCGGCTGGACTGCTTTTCGGATCCTTGGCGCTCAGCCTGGTGCACCTGTGTGCGCCCTCTCTGTATACGAATTGCTCCGATAATGGAGGAACCATCTACGACTATTCTCTAAAATCCCTTATCGGAGATGAAACCTTGAACATGTCCGACTACCGGGGCAAGGTAGAGAGGACGCCCCTGCGCTTTCTCAGGTGCCTCTTGCACCCCTCTTGTTTCTTCTAGACTCTTCTGCTGGTCAACGTAGCCACATACTGAGATCTGTATCGCCAGTACTACGGCATGAACGAGCTTCACGACACACTGAAAGATCAAGGATTTTCCATCATCGGCATCCCGTGCAACAATTTTGGTTGGGTAAGCACTCGGCTGGGGTTCTGTGGCGTGTTTGGGGTGATGGCCGTCCTCTGGATTGGTGATGGCGTGGCGGCTGTTTCCCGAAAATGCGCGGTCGCGCTTTGACACCGAGGAGGTCATCAGCAGACCCCCGCGTGTGATCGCGGATCCCGTACGGAAGCTGCGGCACGCGACAACGCGGATCGATCGCTCCCGTTGACCGCTGGTGGATCCACAGATGACCTGAGCTATACGGAGCAGGGTCAGTTCAGCTGCCTTCCAGCGCCAACACGGACGCACGAGTGGTCAAGTGGGCCGAATTCCGTTCCAGCCCCATTTTCGTGAACGGAACAGCGCAAGATTTTCCAACTACGAGAACGGTAGCGCCGAAACGATGGATTCGCTTAGAATTCATTGAATGTCAACAAAACTCTTAACCAAAACGGGAAAAGAAAAAAATTCTTCAAGTTCAAAAATCAGTAAACGTTTTTAACTTCTTCCCCATTCCACCCCACCCCTTTTTTTTTGGAATGAAATAGATATTTGAAATATGCTTTTGTTGTAACGTGTAATCTTCTTTATATCTTTTAGAAGTGCGTAACCTATAGGGACCACATAACGCGGATTGCTGCAACGCGTAAGGTGTCCGCTTTGTTGTATGGGTGTACCTAAACGTTTCTTTTGAGGCATCACTTAAGCAATAAGGGAAGTGGCCTTTGGTTTCACGTTCTGTTCGTGTCTTCGGCTGCATCGATTCGTCACTGACTCTGGTGAGAGGAAGCTGGAACCGAAGTCTTTGCTTTGTTCCGAAAGCAAAGGCATCTTCCTTCTACTTCCTGTGTTTGAGCGCTTCCCAGGGACTTCCGAGAAGATAGGTGGTGGGTTGCATTTGTCAGAGCTCGTCTAAGGGGAAAGAACTTCCGGTTCGTGTTCTTCTGTTCGCTTCCAGTTGACCGCGCCTCATGAAGTTGATGCTCGAGCGGGCAGCAGTTGGAAGCAACGGCTGCCCGCCTTGGAATCGACAGCTCCCTGTAACGCAGGAGGAGTACCCCGGTCACGGAAAATTACTCCAGGGCGCGTTGCGTCCCGGTGCAGTAAATGGATAGCTTGGGAGCTGTCGTGCCGCGGGACCAGATACGTTGCAGCCGCTGTGGACTGCATCCAAACAGCGATTCTGACAGTTCATAAATTGCGTTCTCGCGGCTGGTGCAGGTCTTCTCCATCTCCGCCCACGAAATCTTGCAACTCCCCAGATGACGAGCGCTCCCCGTCCTCGTTTGCGGCTCCGTCAAGTAGCAGACGGCGTCAACCCGTTCGCTCGTTGGCTGCGTCGCACCTCCCGAACAGACGGCGTTCGCTGGCGAACGCGGTCGCAGCGGGGGTACCCTGGGTCTTTCGAGAACGAATTCCTCAGGCCGGCGTGCACCCTGTCCTCCCAGGGGAAGAGCTGAATCTTCGTCGTTCTCAGCGGGATCCACCGTTTTGTTTTCATGAACTTTTTATTTTTATTTCATTTTTTTTTTTTTAGAGATTTTACGGATTCGCATAGAAATTAGAAAATAACCTCATGCTCCCAACGAGATGCGAACTTTGACCGCGGCTTGGAGATGTCCTCTAAGCATGAGACTCAAACAAACAAAATTGAGAGTAATGGGAGCGTAACGAGGTTATCCTTCAGGAATAACTTTTTATACGCGGACTCCTGCAGTTTTGCCGAGATTCTTGTCGATCGTGCATCCAAGTGGTCTGTCTCCTTACGATTGCAACGGCTTGTTGACGTGTTTTCAAAGTACACACCCTGACACTGCCTTCATCTGTTTGCTTATTCCAGCAAGAACCCGCCTTCGATGGCCAAAGCTTGCTAAATGGGCTCCAATTCGTTCAGCCAGGTGCTGGATTTCTACCACACTTTCCGATGTCGGCGAAAATCGAAGTCAATGGTGAAAACGAACATCCTCTGTACACCTTTCTCAAGGTAAGAGAGATTCCATGCTGGTGTTTGACAAACCATGCTTGGTACCCCTTCCGTCTGGCCGAACGGTTCGCTGCGACAGTGGAAAAGAGTGAAATGCTCTCTTTGTGAGTCCTACATTAACCAGAAAGTCTTGTATCAGTCCCCCTCCTCTTTCTTCTGCTCTTTGGTTTCTGTCAGGGAGTTTGCGTAAACAAAATTACTTTCGCGCCGCCAACGCGCACAGGACAGTTTTTGCTCAGGATGGAAAATGGGTCATTCACGCGGCAGTTGAATGATCTCTGTTGAGCTGAAAGCCTGGATCCAATTCAGCGGAACTGCATTCTCTTCAGCAATTCTCGTTCTTCGTTAGGAACTTCTTTCGCTGCGGTGGCAAACAAAAGACTGCGCTGGAAGATGGCGGAAGATTTTCAGTTACTTCCAGTTCTTTTTTTTTTGTTGCATGGATGCCTTAAATCGGATTCGAGATTTCCGAAGGCACTCTTAACTGTTGAAAGAAGCTCCTCACTTCCAGCTTGAATAGGCTTGCGAAGTATTTTTGTTTTTTGGATTGTTCTTTTGAAAATCAGCGCAGATTTTGGCGTAAGCTTCTTCCTTTGAGAGTCGCGCTCTTGGTAACTCGAGACTTGCGGCACTTGAGCGATCGAACGGCGAATGCTCGCTCCTCCTATCTCCAACGAGGAAAGGAAAAAAGAAATTTCCAGTTTCCCCTAGAAACGGGTTTTCTTTTGCGTGTGCTGGCTCGAAAAAATCCTCCACGTTTATCACCGGAAAGAAAGGAAGCATCCTCAGTGGAGGAGCCGCCGAAAAATCGCTTCCTTTCGGTTTCTTCTTTGGATTATTCCGATCCAGAAATCCATTGCCATCATCTCACGTCTCCACCCTCCTTCCATGGTGACTGGAAAATCTCATGCATCTCCTCCAGAGCAGTCGTTCCGTTCGCGTTTTTCCATCTTCTCCAAAGGTCACCTTCATTGCCAACTGCCGCAGATGCGTTTGCTGTTGCTGCTTCTTCGCATCCGTCTCGTTCTGTTGCGCAGACTTGTCTTCCATTCCAAGAATTTCCTCTCCCCGCCCTCTCGTATCCTTTCCGCTCACTCTTCGATGCTCATTTGTACACTGCAGCATGCCATGCCACTCCTCATCTTGGTATGCGATCGGATCCTGGCACTACCCATAACTCCTAGCATTTGCATACCCCCTTCTCCCCGAAAACATTTGTTACGAAAGATTTTAGGCGGGTGCAGGGTTTTTATTGGTCCCGCAGGATGAGCTCTGTTTACGGAAAACAACTTCAGCTCTTTTTAATGACTTCATCAGCTACGTGGACCAGGGGTGTGAATCCCGCGAGAGATTCTCTCTGAGAAGCAGGCACGTTTCTTTCCCAGGAAGCTTGGAATGCTCGGACGGTTCGAGTCATCGCTTCTGCCGGCTGAGCGCCGTGAGCGTCTGATGAAGCGCGTGGGAGGGACCCACCCGCCAGTCAACAGGCAGATGGCCTGCCGCAGCTCGAATGTACGCAGTTACCTTGCGGCGAAGTAGGAAAAGTCACCCTTGACCGTTTCCTTGCCACTCCATGCCTTTCGCGAAGAGGCCCCCAGTTTTGCGTCTCCGTTTCGATGTAGGGTGCGCTGGGCAACCATCGAAGATTCTCTTTCCCGCTTTTGGTGAACTCGAAAAGAGTGAAACCGGAAGGTGAGGATCGATTACTTAGAGGACCCGGTAGCCTAATGCCGATGCACGGCTTTGAAAAAGCCGGCTGAAAAAGTCGGCTACGCACTCTTTCGAGATCAGTGCGCATCCTTGATATCTGGGGTCCTTTGAAAAGGGTTTCATCATTTCAGTCGTTCTCAGTTGGGCTGGAAATGGAAAAGTCTTTCGGTCGAAGTAGCTGTTTCGAGAGAAACCTGCAGGCCCGAAGACGGCAAGCATTGGTGACACCTTCTTCGTTCAGTGAGTGAAACCTAACGAGGACATGTCAGCATCCCCTAGAGGGGACTTGCCTTAGCCCATGCTCTTCCGTGGCGATCGTTTCATTTGCGCAGCGGCAGAAGACCCGTGATTTCAGAAGCTCCTCGTCTCCCTGATGGAGGGAGACGAGGCGGAAGAGAAGTTCCTGGGAGTCAGCTTCCCCAGTCCGAATAAGGAAAGACATCGTTCACTTCCGGTTGACCACGCGAGAAGAGGATAAACCGACAAAATTTCGGAGCGAAACTGTGGAGGCGCATTCGAACACATGGCTGAAGTTTTTCTTGCGAGTCACTACCGAAATCTGTCGTGCCTCGTGGTGCGTTGCGAACTGCGCTGTGGTCACAAAGATCGTCTTGCTCGGCGCGCGGCTCCGTTCGTTCTCTGATGGTAGCTGGGCGTCGAAAGCTGAGGAATGATCCCAAGTGCTCAAAAGATTTTTGGATATTTCAGCATATTTAAGAAAATGATAATAATGCTTTAAAAAAAAAACAATTAATACCTGAATATTTTCTGCTTTACTACATATATGTATATCTTCCCTCTCCCCTCTCCTAGAGTTCCTGCCCTCGTCCAAGATTGCAGTTTGCAGATAGCAAGCGACTCAACTACAAGCCTATTCGACAAACTGATGTTGCATGGAATTTTGAAAAGTTCCTCATAGATGGGAAGGGGAAACCCATCAGAAGATTCGATCCAAGATTCGTTCCGCGAAATGCCGAGGAGCACATCCGTCATTTACTGTCAACTTCGTAGTCTGGTCCTTCCCTTTCGCATCAGCATCTTCAGAGATGTGAAGCAATTGTTTCAAACCCAAAGCTTAGGAGAACTTTTGCTGAAGAGTAACGATGCGAGAGAGATTTTTCTCTTTCGCATCTGCGAACTGGAGATGATTTGATGCAGCTGTCGCTGTTTCTCACTTCTAGTTGATTTTGTTTTCATTCCCAAATATAGAAGCTTTCCAAATACACAGCCTTGTTTTTTGTGTGTTCCTTTCAGTGCAGCACATGATTCCTGTTAGAATCCATCTTGTGTAAATGCCATGTACTCAAAGACAATCCGGCTTGCAAAAAGAAGCTGGCATGAGATCGGTCTTTGCGACTTTCCATTCAATGGAAATTCCTGGAATATGAAAGTAGCATTTAACTTTCAGTGAACTGCAACCAACGTTTCTTTCTCCAAGAAGACGCAAGAGGAAGAAAATGATAACACACTTGCAGAAAATGGTTGCCTGTAACAACATATTTTGCCTTTAGAAGGCGTTCCTTCTTTCCAGCTGTGTTGAGGACTCGAAACTGCCGTCGCATTAACCGATTCATTTCTCTTTTTGCAAGTGTGAACACATTCTATTTTACCCCTGCGTGCCACACCCTTCTTATCCGTATTTCATTCTGCTGCCCTTCGCTTCGTATATTACAATCCAAGATTCAACGTGTAATCACTTCTGTTTCAATTCATTCTTCTTTCCTCTTGAAGCAATGGTAACGCGGTTGCCATAGGAAGAAACAAGCGCTTTCTTAAGGCTCGTTGTAAAGGAAAGTTAATCTCCTTGTCGGGAAGGTATTCAATTTGGAAAACAGAACTCGTTCTGTCCTGGAGAAATATAACGCAGCCGTACAATGCTGAATTTCCTTCTCAGCTACGTAAAGTCTCGTGGCTGCAGCAAACGACTGGCCGAACTCTTCTCACCGCCTTAGCAATTTTCTCTCAGATGTGATTGCCGCGAAAGTTCAGCTGCAATTCTTTCTCCCTCCTTCGGAAAAATTCCTCCACTTCCGGAGGTGTCGAGAAGGTGATACTTGAAGATTCTTGATTGAACCGGACACCCAAAAAATACGCTGTATTACGTGGGCACGTGTGGATATTTGTTCATAGTATTAATAATTTTCATTTACACTGATAGGTTGCATTGTAAATGAGTGCTCGTTTTCCTTTAAAGATTCGCTTCCAGGAAAAAGTGCTCACATTCGGGCCAACACGATTAGTTTTGAACCTTTTCGGAAAGTCTCAGATTGTTAGGGTGTTGTTTCGGGAGTTTATCTACACGACATGGGAAGCACGTTCTCGGAAACGCATTTCTTGAAATAATTCAATGGCTGTGTTTCCGTTTCCCGTGAAGAAAGATCCGAAAGAATTCCGGGTATCCAGCTTTCTTTTATATTCAAACGGCTGCTAGTAGAATACGAATGGTTATTGCCCCATGCTACGAAGTGCACCATGACAAGACAATGGAGATGCACTCCAGAGATTAACAACTGTTGCAATCATCTAATTGGGTTTCCGCCCGTGAATCTGCGGAATTTCTATTGCAGTGATGATTCTCAGCTAACCAGTCCATCGCAGCAGGCTGAGTCTGTAGATCGTTCCTCTTTGCCCGACAGGCGTTCGTGAAATTGCATGGCAGAATTTCGTTAAAGAATGCTGTTCGAACAGTCGACCCGCCGAAGGAATCTAAGGTTAAACGTGCTCAAGTGGTAGCTTTACTGCATCCGCCACTTAGTGATTGACATCCCTAATCTAATGCACCTCACATGCATCACGAACCATCCGCTTCTAACAGTTATTCGCATAGTTGGGATTGAATTTTGCCTGCTTAATTATTCTTTTGCCATTTCTTAGGAACATCAGTCGACAGCCGGTAGCTATTCGCAACCAATCACTTTAAGCATCCTAAATGAAAACCACTTGAGAGAAATGGGCCAGTTACAAGTTGAACACACATTAAATATGGAGAAGAGAAAAAAAAAAAAAAAAATGAGAACTTGATGATCACGTCGACTGGTAAAAAGTGATCTCAAGTCCTGAATGATTCTGAGTGAGAATTTTCAAACGAGCTAAACACAAGTGCAAACATACACAGACACGCTATCTGAGAGCATTAACTCTGTTTCCACAGGAAGTTGAAAAAAATGCTCTCCTTAAAATCAGCGCTGGTGACTTCCTATTGTCTGGGATCTCCAGTTTTCTTTTTCCAAGAAATCACATGTTCTCTTGGCTTCCATTCATGCAGATATCTTCGAGACATTTGCATCCGAATGCATCTTTCCAATATTTCACCAACTGAAAAACTCCTACAGAGAGAAAGAACTTGAATGCTTACTCACTCTTGAGGTGCAGCATGTAGCTTGGTGAAGAATTCCATGACTGAGGAAGAAGTGAGGTGAGGAAGCAAATAAAAGATTCGACTGTAATGACAAATCCATATTTGTCTATGTTTGCTAGTCATACTCGTTTACAGCTGCTTTCCTCCTATCATTGCTGGCAGAGTTAAAGCTTCTTCGTCGTGTTCACTGCTAGTAAAATCTGATCCACTAATGGGAAACGCACTTCATGTAGATTGACCAACATCAAACATAATCAAAACACATCAGTACAGAGGTCAATGCAAACTGTGCAACTGGCTCAGCGAGAGGGTTTCATTTAAAAAAAAAAAAAAAAAAAAACATATTGGCATAAGAGAACGCACGTTTCTTTGAAAATGGCGTTTTCATATTTTGAAGATTGGACGATCCTTGAATTCATTCCAAGATTTACTGGGTTTTCCCAAGTCCTATTCGTGTAGATGCATCTAAGCATCCAAAAATTCCCTATGTCACTATGTGAACATCTCGTGCTTCCAATCGTAAAGATAATGGAAAATAAAAGGCATCGACTTTAAGTGGAAACAGCACCTACAAAAAACACCATTTTAAAAGATGAAGTTGTCTTCGTGTCAGTGCGTTTACTGTTGACCTTCCTCAGAAAGACATGGGGGAGGAACGAAGATTTAACATGTGAACCGTCTGTATAATCCAATGGATATTATAAATAGTGCCAACGTATCAAACAGGCTCGATACATTACAGGAGCACATTCGAAATACAATGAGGAATTTCTACTTATCGCTTTGCACCGTTCATGCACTACTTTTGAGAGGAAACAATTCCTCAACATATTCCTCTATAGCTGTTCAGCACCATGATGTGAATTATACACCAAGATTTGCTACCATTCTAGATGAGCTCCAAATCAGACTGAATGCTTTTCTTGATTGAAGTACTCTAATTATTTTTATATACGCAAAGAATGCATAAGCGAAGAAACAAATCTCATTTAAAAGTTCGGAATGCTTCTTCTCTAAAAGCTCATAAAAAGAAACGAATGTTCGAGCTGCACGAATTGCTTGGAGCTGTGGCTCCAAGCAATTCGTGCAGCTCGAACAAATGGAAGGAAAGCAACAGTCTCTTGTAAAATTTCTTCTCGCTCAACAAGATTGCCATGTGGATAAAACCAGAGATATCCTAATTCAGGACATATCGGGATATTTATTTGTGCGAGACAACGGGACGAGAAGCTTAAGGTTTTCATCGTCCCTTTTTCTTGCAGGTGGCAATTAAACGAAGATATCCAAGCATGCCTGTTTCCGTATTCTTACTTGAAGTAAGTCTCACTGAGAAGGAACCAATTTTTTTTTTTTCTCGTTAAAAGAGAAAAACTCAAGTCCGCCTTCATCCAACATATATTTTCTAGTAAGAACATCCTACGAGGAATGTAAATGCTTCTTGTGTGGAACACTTCAGATGCGTCCTCAGAAAGGGTTCACATGGAAAGGAAACAGACCGTGCTTTACCAAGCTTTCAATTTACAGTACGAGTTCGGTAAGAATGCAAGTTCATGATTTATATGTTGGAAATCAGTTAGTGCAACAGAACAGTTAGCATAACAGATAGTGCGTTTCATCCTAAAGAGCTGATTGGAGCCGAAATCAGTTTAATTAGTAGTGTTTTGTATCAATTTCTTATTTATGGAAAACGAAATGAACCTTTGTTGGTCGCCACGAAAGGCAGTTCTCTCTGAAAATTCCAAGATGAAATTCATGCCCACTTTAGCGATGGTTTGGTATGGTTTTTCGTTAAGGATGTCTTTTCCCCCCTTGAAAGTAAGCACTTTCTTCTTGGTAGGAAATGGGAGGAAAAGAAGGAAAACGAGAGATTGAATAAGAAACGGCAAAAGTTTTCTTTTTCTTTTTTTTTTTAGCTTCATGTATTCGAAGTTTCCCTCCAGCCTTGAAGCCTGGATCATATGAAGTACTTTCTGAGAAATGAGCTTAATTCTACATTTTTGGCATTCCTTTTGTGTACTTTTTACTTTGTGATGAGTGCATGTTTGTTCTTGTTACCATCGGCTGTTTAAGCATGAAGGGTTTCGATCTTTTTAAATGTAAGTTCCGGAGTTCATCTTTACAAATTATAAGTTCTTGTGAATTCTTGTTTCGAGAATACTTGATTTATAGTTACTTGAAAGAGTGTTTGAATGATCTCCTAAACAAAATGCCCGTAATGTGTTCTTGAAATACGTGAGAAACCAGCTATTGCACATTGCAGTAATTTCGATTTGGAAGTATACTGACAAGAAGGACGATGCACACCATCGGAAAGAACGAAGCTTTGGGAACACTGACTTCAGCATGGAGAGTAACCAGGTGCGTTGTTTGGCTGTGTGCATGACAAAACCGTGGGTTGGATTTTGTTAATGAGTTTAAGAGCACTACCTGGAACATGTTCACTGGATGAATTAGTAAATATGAAGTAATATCCATGGCAAGAATGAATGGTGATGGCATGTACAGTTGTCAGGACAGCTCACTAGAGAGCAAATCGGAAAACAATGGGTATGCCATTTGGAATGTTTATTAATTTTTTTTTCATTCATTTTCATTTTAGAAAGTTTATTTCGGGAACCTGTAAAAAATGCCATAAGGAGGATACGCAATGCTTTATGAACCCGAAAACATCACGGTGCTTATGTAGGTGAGTGCCATATGTAATAGAACATGTGATCCAGAAGTAATGCGTAGAACTCATGTTGCAGTACATGAGTATTTCATTTTCTATTTCAAGCAACAGAACGATTTTACGAAAGTCCTGTTTGCATCTATTATAAGCCCCGAAGCTTTCAAAGCTTCTCAAAATGTTATTACAATCGAAACTGATTGGCACTTTTAAGAGTAGAGCACAACTTTTTGACAGCAACTGTTGAAATGCATTTATTTGGAAAAACGAATAGATTTTTTCATATTGAAATGTATCGTGAAGAATATATAGAATTGCAGCATTTAAGTTCATATTGTTCTCTGTATGGTTATGTTTGCCTAATTTTGGGGAAAGCTTCTCAAAATGTTATTACAGATAGTCCTTTGGTAATATGTTTTGGAAGTATGAATGAGACTTTCACAAATAACAATTATATGAAACGTGTCTAATGTCTTAAATCAGGATTTTATGCTTTTATAACTACCAAAGACTTTGAAGAATAATTTTTAGTATATTTTCAGAGGTTGCTACGAATCGTATTTTGTGCATAAGTTTCGTGCCACTATTGGAAAGTCAAAATTATGTAGTTATAACAAAAAAGTACTCATTGCATACTCAGGAAGTTTAAGTTCTGCAGTGCTTCTTCATCTTTTAAAAGATGAAATTGCCGAGCTTTCGCAAAAACGTTTTATGTTTAACATTGTGGTATTACATATTTCTGGTAAGAAAGTGATTGCTTGATTGAACCACATTGCCCACTTACAATATTTTTAGAACCAGTGTTCAATGGGTGCACTAAAGATTCTGAGGAGCAAAGACTTTTATCAGTCAAAGAAGTCTTAAAAACGCCCTTGGGATTATCTGTGGAATGTTTTGTGACATTTTTGGAAAAATATTTTGATTTATCTCAGTTGATAATTAGATGGGATGACAAAAGTATTGATGAAGCTGCCTTTTATAACCAGCTCAAAAACACAGAAAAGGTTGCAAAACTTTTGGATAGTGTGGCAGATCCCTCAGCAAGGCATGATCTTCTGATGCATCTTAGGTGACAAATATTGCAGTAAAATTGAAATATTACTTGAGCTGTTCAGAAGAAATATGCTGGTTACTGTTGCAAGCTATCTTCATTGTGACTATGTTTTTCTTTCCAATACTCAGGATGACTTGGCATCTTTGTTTCTTTCAAATTTGATTCTGGGTCGAGGATCACAAAGCACATATGATTGTGTAAGCGAACTGTTATTATTGCAATCAATGTAATTGTGTAGGCATTTATGGATACACGCTATAGTCCCATTGTGTTGCTCAATCCTCTATGTGACATCAGCAAGGAAGAATTGTTTGCATATGCTTCACTCTGGAATTGGCAGCCAAACCATCCAGTGCCACCTGTAAGAATTTGAGTATTCTTCCGTGTTTTTTAAGCAAAGTACTTTGTGGTGACTCAGGAGGGAACTGTACAAAGATTAACTGTAGATTTCATCTGTGAGTTGGCATCTTTTTTTCCAACAGTTTCCTCTACAGTCTGTGGAACTGTAAATAAGTTACTCCAAACTGGTGTCAATTTACAACAAAAGTGTATTATCTGTCAGGTAAATCATACGAGTTGATTTTTTTTGTAGTGTGTTAACTTGCTTGCAGTTAGAGGTGAAGGAAAATAGAAGCACATCTATACGAGAAGATGACTGTCCCACGTTCAAATGTCTATGCAGAAAAGAAAATGCGTATATTGCATGTAGTCAGTTGTGTGATATTTGCCAGAACTTATTTGGTGTGCAGGTATGTTCTTTTGGGCATGCACTATTGTTAACATTTCACCTAACAGGTGTTAGTCTTGCTGCCTCCTGTTGACATACATGCTAGGTACTGGTATCAACAGCAACAAATGAAGCAAGAAATACAGGAATTTCTACTTTGATGTAAAATGCTGAACCAGTTCATTTTAATATCATATTTTTCATGTAGTGGCATTTATCCAAGCCCTCTACAAAAGAACTTGCAGTATTTGCATCGCGAGAACACAACACAGTAAAATGTTCAATAAATGCCCCAAGGAATGATTAGCCATTTGCCAGTGTGTGATGCTACCTAACTTGAGGATGGAAGAATAAGAAGAGTACGCAATCGAAACTGATTGGCACTTTTAAGAGTAGAGCACAACTTTTTGACAGCAACTGTTGAAATGCATTTATTTGGAAAAACGAATAGATTTTTTCATATTGAAATGTATCGTGAAGAATATATAGAATTGCAGCATTTAAGTTCATATTGTTCTCTGTATGGTCATGTTTGCCTAATTTTGGGGAAACGTTCCGGGTTACACCGTTATTTTTGCTGCGAACTTGACCATTTGTCGTGCTTGTTTTTATTTTTCAAAACGAATTGGATGTTACAGAGAAACTTTCAAATCTGCTGATCGCACGTCCTTTTAAGCCGCCTTGAAGACGTCAGTCCGCAGAAAATGGAATCCGATTCCAATTGCGTACTTTCAGAGGCGCCTAAGTACAGAGATACGTTGGCGAAGTCTGACCGTTTTAACGACCTCTTACGCCAAGGCAGCAGCGGCACCCCACCTTTCAGTATTACCATTTGCGAGTCGCCCTGTGATCGAGTGGCCGTGACGAAAATCGCTTGCTCGGCAAAAGTACCGTGAAAAAGCAACACCCGTAAACGAAGGTTCAGAAAAGAGGGGACATTATGAAAAACGAATCGTCTGGTATTTATATTGTAAGCTCGGGTCGTTGATTTGCATGTAGGTCGTGTGTGTTTTTGCATCAGGTTTGCATATTTCGTGTGCCCATTCACTCAGGTGGTTTCGGCACACCAGAAATACTGGCAAGGATAAGTTATGGTGTTATTTATTCCCGATACACATCATTGTATGTTTTTTTTTTTTTTTTTTTTTTCATATACCACATGTAAACACCAGATATGTGGAAAAGACCTTCCGGGTCTTTTCTACTCTGTAATTTATTCTTCTACATGCAATGTGCACAATTCCAGAAATAGTGTTGTTTTCTGGTGTACCCTGGTATTTGCAGGCCGGGTGCAGAAGCATGCGGCCGAATGATACCCGTTCTGTTTTTGGAATCACTGTAAAATAATGAAAGGATTACGACTGCAGCACTCGGTCGCGGCACGTGGCACACGGCGAGCCACTTATGGAATCTTCCATGGAAGGAATACTGCCAGTGGCGCTCGAAAGCTCCTGCTGGTCGCAGCCGAGCGTTGCCGGGATAGGCTGGCGCGCCCCAAGTAGCTCACACTGTGCTTCGGAGGGAACGGTTCGGCCAGTGGCTGGCAAGTCCTCCCTCCAGAGGGTTCTCGTGGTCGACTGATGAGCAGTTTCGTCCTCCAAGTGCGGGAGTAGGACGTCCTCGCACGTAGAGCAGCAGGGTACCTCTCGTTTGCATGCCGAGATGCATCCAGGGGAACCTGGGACGCTTCTTGAAAACTCCGGTGCTCGTTGTTCATTGCTTCGAGCTCGGTCAGGCTCTCCTAGAGAAAGAAGTCCACCCTTAAAGATGGAGGGCTTACTCCCCCCACCACAACCGATGGTGGCCGGTGCCTCTGAAACTTCCGCTGCTGCCTCGCTGTCGGGGAGTGCGCTTTTACCTTAGCAGTCGGCTCCCCTGCTGCCTGAGACAGGCGCACCTCCATGGAGACATCGGGCGGTTGCAGTTCCCCTGAAGGACTGTCTTCTCGAGCCCGTGTCGTCCACACTTGCAGACAGTGTCTTCTGCCCCCTTGCACTGAGCGTAAAGGGTGAGCACAAGGCAGAGCTCGGTGGCGTTGGCTACGGGTCCGCCGTTCGACGCCACTGTTCAGCGCCTAAGAAGAACGAAAGAGGGAAAAGAACCGAAGGCGGATTGGCATCGAGGTTCATGAGAAGTGCTCGAGGACTGGAACCAAGGAGGCAGCGCTGTCTACGACCGCAGTCTTCAGACCGATGGTCTGAAGACTCCCTGCGAGAAGAAGAGAGCCAACTTTCAAAGAACAAGAACGGCGTTCAGTGAGAAGGGGAATTCTGAAACGTGCACTCGAGAAACGGTGTCCATGCAGAGGAAGGATCTCCAGCATGACCATCCGACTTTTTCCGTCTGCCGTCCTCTTCCTTGGACTGTCCTCCTGCGGCCCTGCCACCATTTCACCTCAAAATGCGTGGATCTCAAAGAGTCAGGTTGCTGGCCTTAAAAGCACATAAAAACAGCACGCATCTCAGTCCCGATAAGGGCAGTGGACAGATGAGCACGTGTGTTTCTATAGTAACCGAGAGAAGATACGCCTCTCCTGTCTGAGACCGAAATCCATTAAATCCAGAGGAAATTCGGAGGCTGGACGGGGCTTACGTTCGAGAGAGGAATGAGAAGTGGCGTCTACAATAACCAGGCGTTGGTAAATCTGATTTGCTGTTAGGGGAGTAAAAAAGATCAGGGCTGAAGGAAGCGGGAAGAACGGTTTTTCGAGTTCTTCCGGGAGTAGCGCGAGCGATTTCCTAGCCGAGATCGGGCATGTAGTCCTCAGTGTTCTCAGAGAAGGAAAACCGGAAGCAAAGTCAGAGGCACCTGGGACGGCAGGAGAATCTCGAGTTTTGCCACGTCATCGATCTGGTAGATCCCGGACAACATCCACTGGATCGGCAGCAGATTGAAAAGTGGCTTTTTTTTTTTTTTTTATACAAGATCCTGGAAACGAGCAAAACCTCAGGAAGAAAGCGCCAGTGAGGGCACATTTCGCGCCTTCCCAGGAAGACCAGACGGAGGTCGGAAAATTTTGGACGTAGGGGACGTGTCCAGCTGTGCACCTGCTGGACCACAATCTCCTGGTGGAACCGTTTTCCCGAAAATAAGGAGGGGGGGATGCCCAAGCTGGACTTGCCGGAGGAACTGAGTCAACTGTGGGGATCATGGAAAGAGAACGGAGAGTCCGTCGAGTCATGGAGGCTGGAAACCCCAGAGACAAAGGGCCATAGAGGATCAGAGACGTCACTTCCATCACCTATTTTTCTCAGGATCTCATGCTGCGATAACTGCACCCGGGGTGTCACAAGAAAGAGCCTTCCAGCATTCCGGAAAGGACACGGAGGACAACAAGGAGGTCACTGTGATTCGTCCCTCAAGTTTCCTGAAGCTCTTGCTGTTGTTTGAGTATTTGTTTATTGTTTTTATTCCTTTCATCTCCTCGCGCGGTTCTCTGACTGTAAGCTGCTCGCTAGCAGCATGCCACTTGGACTTTCACCAATGTAGTGGGATCGGACGAGGAGGTCATTTCCCCAGGAGATTGTTGAACGCCTGTGCTGAGTCACATCCGTGCTACGCCCCCACTGAAGGCGAAGCTACGAAGTGTTCTCGACGTGGAGTCATTTCGGGAGGTGTCCCGTAGTAACGGGCTCCAACGAACGTCTTCGGAATTCAAAGGATGATCCAACCGCGAAAAGGCGATGAGAGTCGTCTGAAGGGCCGCCCCCCGAAGGAAGCGGCGCACTCCTTCACACCCTGGAGAGGTATCAATCAAACAGCCCCACCGAACGTCACGGAGGGTCCCCCTACGAAGGGAGGGGATAACTCCCTTTTCACTAAACCGGAGGGGAACCCCTAAGGGAACCGGCTGCTTGATTCCTGGAAGGAATCCCGGAGGGTGAACTTCCAATATCCCGGGCGGTAAGCGGGAGCATACGAAGCCCATTGGCCAACCAGCGCCATCCTGCGGGGAAGGAGGGAAGTGGAGAGGACTCGACCCTCAATTTCTCGGCATCGATCCTCCTCGTAGGGATTCGAACCCGCAACTCTTGGTGCCCCGCGCGGAGACCAGCAGCCACGCGGCTGCCAACGCGGGCAGGGCTCCTGCATTCCTGGGCCGGACCCACAAAACTCGGTGTCGTATTCCGGCCTTCATTGCAACAACTTACAAGGCGCATTGGAGAAGTAAGGGCCGATCGGATATAAAGGAAGAACAAATAAGAGAAACGAAAATATGTATCAGTGGTTCCAAACACATACATACACCCCATGCCATTTTTCTACGTAGTCACCACTTTTTTCCAGAACACTTTGAATGTTGTGGAAGAAGCTTTTTTAAACCCTCTGCTTGAAATCTCGCCGCATGGGAGTTCAGCCACTTCTTGAGGTGCAGTAAGACGTAATACTCAGTGGGCGCGAGATCAGGGCTGGGTGATCAAAAAGTTCCCATTTGAGTTTCTGATTGTCTGGAATGTGCGGACAGCATGTGTTGCCAAGGCGCGCATTGTCATGAAGGAGAAGAAAAATTCCTGATCTTAGCATTTCACGTCGTCGGTTCTGAATGGCACGCCGCAGCTTTGAAAGTGTTTCACAGCAGACTTGCGAAGTGGTTGTTCCAGTCTCCATAAAGTCCACCAGAAGCACACATCCCTTTTGGTCTCACGCACTGCTGTCCGCACATTCTAGATAATTCAGAAATTCTGATGGAAGCTTTTTGATCATCCACCTTACAGTCCCGCTCAGTGACCACCATGTCTTCCTTCCTACAGCTCCAGAAGTGGCTGAACGATTCGAGGGGGAAAGTGAGGAGTTGAAAACTGCGGTCCAAGGAGCCATCAAGAGGGAGATAGGGATCCAGAACTGCGGCAGGAAACTCGTCTGGATGTGCCGTCACATATCGAAGAAGATGGGACTCTGCCCAAGCGGTCCCATGCTTTGAGCCTGGCTAAGCAGAGTCCCTATCCCCAGTGACCCTATCCGAAAAAAAACAAACCGAATGTGGCGTCATCTGGACAACACCGAACAAAACAGTGAGATGAATGAATGCGTGTGAGATGCCGAGAATGATGGAACTGTACGGTATTTTCGTTAAATAAATTCACCAACCCTCCGCCGGTTGGACTGGGGGATGCTGCAAGAATTCCTAAGCCAGACGGAACGCCCTTCCTCTGAATATGATGATGTCGCACAAGCAGGAGGAAATCTGTGTATCCTGACGAGGGAACTGCCAAGATCCATCTTGGATACTGCTCGGGAATGAAGAAGATGCATGAAGGATGAAAACATTCGAAAAAATCTTGATTCCCCCAGCAGCTGGATGTATTCAGATGGAGGCCGATATCGATTGGAGGCTGCACGTACGGATTCTATGAGAAACGCGCTTCCCTCAGGTTTGGAGAATGGTTCGTGTATAAGGAAATTATTCCTCTTCCTCCTCACATCGTTGGGGTACTCGAACCGAACTCCTTCCTCTGGAGCAGATCGGATGAGACTAAGAGGGAACTGGAAGCTTTGTTTTCATTGACTTGGGCGGTGCCTTCGGGTCAGGTCCTCGATGAACTTCTTTCTGCAGGGTGCCACGAGAGGGAGAGGAGCCTACAATTCGGGACGCTGTTCCGGAGCACGCACGGAAATCGAGCGGGATCCTCGATCTTCAAGAGACGTGCCGATTCGGAGAGGAGCCGCGAGGGATGCCCTGTGAATTCTAGCGCTCTTTACCCCCGGATGAGAAGCCTGTCCTTCCTCCGCCCCGGGCGCATGAAGTTTCATGGAGAAGACTGCGTTCTGGCTCACGCAGATGCGCTGGTCTTTTTCGCGGAATCTGAACAGGAATCGCGAGACGTTCGAGGCTCCGAGGCTGGGCTAGGAATCCACCAATCCCGGCATGTGTGTGTTCGCCCTTGCTCTTCGCGTCAGCGTAGCCAGACGCCTTACAAACAGCCACGTTTTTCAGATAACAAAGAGCCTTTCATTATCTTCACGCCTGCCACGTCTTTGAGTATCTGTGAAAGCTGGTTGGTCCGAGAGCGCTCCCTAGAGACCCACCCAAGCATCGGTTGCTGATGGAAGCAGCTGGCCTATCTTGGGTTGCGCCCCCCTCGTGGCAGAAAATGGGTGTCACGGTCAAAACCTTCCACCTCCCTGGTCTGGTGTTGGTGAGTAGGGTCTTTGCCAACTCCGACGTAAGAAAACCACGTCAAGAGCTCTCCTGACGGGGCAGACAGAGAGCGTCTTTGCTCCGACGGGGAGAGAGGATGCCGTGGTCTCCCCGAGTCGCCGTCGACGGCTGCTTCAAGCCATCGATACCGCCCCAGATCCAAAGGCTGGAAATTCAGCTGGAGTACCCCCCAAGGTGTATTTGGGAGGAAAGCAATATGACGACTTTGAGGGATTTGCTTCTGGATCGATCACTGGAGATTCTGAGCACCTTAGAGAGGTTATAAGGGGTCAGCGGGGACGGTGATGGCGATGCGAGACTCCAGTCGACCACGGGCAACCTGGATCTCTGAGGGTGAAATGCCGATAGGAAATCTGACCTCCGGTCGACACGGGGAGGAATCTCGCAGCTCGCCATCAAGCTCAGAGGATGACAAGTCCGCGTTGGCAACCGCTGGCAAGCGATCTCCGCGCGAGGCACCGAGCATCGTGGGTTCGAATTCCACCCGGAGGAGGGTCGACGCCGAGAACAGAGGTTTCGAGTTCCTTCTTCCCTTTCCGCAGGATGATACTGAATGGCTCATTCGGGTGCGGCGGCACAGGGTGATACCCGGTGACTCCGGGGCATTTATTTATAAAATACACACACATGTCTGTGGCAGGACGTTTGATCCTGCCACGCTACTCATAACTACGAGAAGGAACCTGAAGGGAACTGGCATGCAGGCCAGCGGACTTCTCTTCGGCAGAAGAGGGGAAGGGGAGACAAACGAAAGAAAAACATAAAACGAAAACTGCAGTCAAAGAATGAGGCTTCGGAGAGGATCACCGTGTTCTGGAGGATGTCCTCTGCATCCTTGTAAGGATGCCGGCAAGTTAGTGTTTCAAGACTTCCAAATGGGGCCATCTTGGAGCTGTCCTCATGAAGAAGACAGCAAATTAGATGGCGTCCCTGTCGTTCCGGCCTCCTCTGGCGTTGCTCTATGCAGCCACGATCCCGCCGCGTGGGCAACAGAGTGTTGCTATTGATGCTGCCGGCGTGAGGACGTCGCGCAGGAAGAGGAGCTTTCAAATGTATCTGGCGTTGCCTCCGGAGGTTCCAAGAGTCCCGGAAAAGCGTCCCCAAAGGGCCAGAGGGCAACACAATCCTCTAGGATGTGTAAGAAGGATTCCCGCTCCCCGCACCGTTTGGATCCACACACACCCGTGTCCAATGATGCCAGCGGGCGTTGCGCAGGAGGCCCCAGTGCAGCAGGATCAATGTTGACTCCTGACACTTCAAGGGGAGAGTGCGGGTGTTCATTAGCACCGAAGATCACTGCAGGTCTTCCTCCAGAATACCCAGTAGCACAACCCAGCGCAAAAGTTCACGAGGTCGAGCACTCGGGGTCGCAGCATCGGGGAGCTGGCCCTTCGTTCACTAGCCCAGTCCTTTCCTCCTTCCGGAGATTTTCTCAGTGACCTCCCAGCTAGCCGTAAGGCTGCTGCCGGTCTCTGAGGGAGGGCAGCACGGCAGGGAGGGAGGTTCTGCTTCCCCACTCACTCTCCACGGCATCTTCCAGGATCTCCAGCTCAATTGTGCAGCTCAGCGTGCAGTTGGTGCACGCGTACAGGAAACGTCGCAAGTGTTCCGCGCTTCGTTCCTGGATCCTCTTCTACGTGCGAACTCTTCCCAGCCAGGCACTACCGTTCGCGGGGCGGCACGGGATCCATCCGTTCTTCCTGGCCAGCGTGGCCACCTGCCGAAGGTGCAGTCCACCGTGGATGAGACTGCATGGACGGTGCTCAAGGAAGGACGCGAGCCGCTCATTTCCGGTGGCTCGCTGAACGATGAGACGTGCAGACTGGAACCAGGTGGCACTCCAAAGGTTTGCCGCGAGGGCGAGTGTCTGAAGCTGGAGCTTTAGCTCCATCAGCTGCAGAGTCAGGAGGAGGCCTGGGCCACCTTCCCGGAGCGTAGCACACTAGCCTTTGAGGCGAACTCGGGCCTTCCTTTGCCCCAGAGGGCGATCTGATGGATGTCCTTTGTCTGCTTTTTAATGCTGCACTCTTACAAGCCGGAAACCGGATCCCCCATTGACCAGATGGGATTGGAAGTCGACCCTCAGGGTTTTTTCCAGGAATCAAGGAGTCCTTCGGGGTTCCCCTCCGGCTGCGAAAATGGAGGCATACCACTGGTTGATGCCCTACTTGCGGGGTCGCCTCTCCATAGCGTCAAGAAGTGCACTGCTCCCTTCCGGGAGCGACCCTTCAGGGAAATCGGGAAGCGCCCCTTCGGCGTTCTCTTTAGAACACCAACAAGGAGGGTGGGAGGACCCCTTCTCCAGCCTTCCTCCGGAGACAGAGAGGATAGAGGGCTCCCTCCGGGGTGCCCTCCCAAGCGCGAGAGCAACGGACTCCTTCCTCCCGAGCCACTCTTGGATTCGTTAGGTGGGTCCCAACTTGAAGAGCATCCGTGGCTTCCTGTGGGCCACTCGCCGCAATTTGTGGCACGCCAGGAGACAGCGCTACTCTGACGAGGAGTCCACCTGCCCCACAGAAGGGATCCTCCGGCCCTCACATGAGAAAGCCGCCGCTTGCCGCGACTCCATGAACGACCTTACAGAGCGAGTGACTCATTCCTCCATTTCAGAGATCCGTCTCTTTGGGTTACGCGACTGCCCTCTAGCACCGCTCGGTCCAAACTCCACGATTAGTTGAGCCGACTTACTCGAGATGGCAGCGCTGGGGACGGGACAAAGGGACACTAACAGATGAGATGGAAAATGTCAGATGACATTTACGCTCATAAGACGCAAAAGCAAACAGCCGGAAAGGAGAAGCAAAAAAAAAATCCGACTCCAGAGAGAAACCTTAATAATTAACCCGGTAAAGCACGGTCCCTGAGCATGGATGAAGCCCGGTTCCTCGGATCGAGTTTCGGAAAGGACATTTCGAAAAATGAAACCCGGAGAAAGCGATTCAAAAGAACCTCGAGTCATATCGGCAGGAGGACTCATGCGAACCCAGGGCTCGCGGGTTCTCCATGGCCGACATGGACGGCGACGTTCCTGGAGCTCGGTTGGACGCGGCGTGCGTCTTCTAGTTACCAATGTCACCACCGTCAACGACCGCTTTCTGCGAATGTGCCGTTCAGGTGGGAAACGCCACGCTCTTTGATATCGCGCTCTTGAGAAAGTCGAAATTTTGCTCTTGAGGCTCCTATTCAGGTTTCATTCGCAATCCAGATAGAAAGATACTGGTACCTTGAAAATCTTTGATTTCCCTGTTTCTCTCAATCCAAAAGGGATCCTTCACCAATCTGCCTTGAATTTTCTTCTCTCTCTCGCTCTCTCTCTCTCCTTTTTTTTCATTCTCTCGTTCTTTGGTTATTTTTACATGTACGTCTTTCAGGAAACTTGTGTTTGTACGAAACGTCACAGCTCAGTTCCCTGGTTCTGTCGGAACTTGGGGGCAGAAGTTTACTGGGCGCCTCCGATGCACCACACGAGGATCGAGCTCTCTAGACAGGCTAGGCTGTCGCACCACACGGGGGAGGGACAAACCGGAAAGCTGGAACCGTGGCTGCAGAGCATCGAAATGAGAGGTCTGCCGGCTTCCATCTATGGCGCCATCCTATGAGTGTGCTCTGTTGCTTCGACAGTCGCCCAGTCCACATCGATCGGTTGCCTCGGAACTTCAGCTCTTGCTCATCTTAACATGGCATTCGAGGCTTCTTTGTACGTCTCAAACTCGACAAGAGAGCGTAAGCCTTGAGGAATCCATTTCGACGGTCCACGGCCAGAACGTGAATTTGTCATCTGCCCGTATTCACTGAATTTCTCCTGGATCTCGTCTTTCTGTACTTCCTCAGGGACTCCGGTCGCAAAACGAGATCCCTCCTTCCACGGAGCGCTGAGGACCAGGCAGGTCATCATCGTCCACTCATAAAGATTTGGGATTCACTCCTATTTTTGCGGAGCTGCCCAACCCAAATCGTCAACCCTTTCGACGCCACAGTATGCAAAAGATGTCAGTTGTCACCGTTATGTTTATCTTCCAATTATCCCACAGCGTGTCTTCACAGTCATTTGCCCAGATAGCGGCCCCAAGTTGCCAGGTGTGGGTGTGCAATCCGTTGACAAAGTTCGGTGGACCCACGGTGAGCGTTTCACCCCAAGTGACCCACTGAAGAGACTGTTGCGCTGGAATGAGCTTCTGGGCATCCCACATGAAGTCCTCGAGTGGTCCCCAGCGCTGAAGGACAGCCGGACCCTCCCCTGAAGTGACAGGAGTCGGCATTTCTGCTGCTGCACTGAAGCCTCCTCATCAACGCCCGCCTATCTCACTGGACCTGGGGGGCTGTGGACCCCGACTGTGACAAGTGCGGGGAATGGGAATCCCAGCTCCCGCACCTGCTCGTAGACTGTATTGCTTCTGGCCCCTGTGGTTGAGTTATGCAACGGCCCTTGGTGCACCGACGGACAACCTCAAGCATGTGTTGAGGCGCCTCTTCATGAGCGATGAGCTATATATATATATATTTTTTTTTATTTTTGTTTGCTCCCTCCCCCCTCCGTCGCCGAGAGGCGAACCTTGCTTGGCGACTTGAAGGATTTCGACAGGAACCTCAGTTTTCGGAAATCAATTCCTGGGAGCCTTCGGTTCTCGGTAGTCCCGAACATTTTCAAACGTTGTGGGGGTCGACGGCCCTACACCTGTTTGTTTATTATTTTTATAACAAACGCTCCGGTGCTGCCAGGTGAGCATTTCCGGAGGCAGCACGCTCCAGAAACACAGCAGCCACGCAAAAACAACCTGAGCCTAGCAAGGCCGTGCTAGAGAGCTTGGGTCCAATCTTGAGATGCCGCTGCCGGGCACCTTTTCCCTTCTTCCGCCTCAGGCCCGTCCACGCCCAAAGCAGGAAACGGGACTCCCGCGAGGGGACGCGCTCGCGCGGCAATCTCGCCTTCCCGATTCGGAAGAAGCTGCTCCAAGTACCGAAGGGCATCCCCATCTTATCCGCATCCGTCTCCTTTGTCGCGAGAACACGCTGCCTCGGATAACCAGCCTGCTCGTACCAGAGGAAGAAAACTCAAAAGAAAAAAAAAAAAAAAACTCGCGGAGTTGCACGTACTCGGTGAATTTCTTCCGCCTTTTCCTCGAATCCCATGCTGCTATGGGAACGCGTTTGCACGAGCGCGTAAACGAACAACACGAACGCCAGCAAAACCACATTCTGGAACTTCTTATTAGGAGAATTCATGTCTTATCAATAGTTGCTACCTTTTGTCCGGACATGCGCACGCCGCCCGTGAGTACGCGGCCTGCTGGAAGAGCTGTCCGCTCGAAGCATTAGGCGTTCATCTCTTCTGTGATATGTATAGCTTGAGGACGAAGTGAATCTCCTGACTGCAGGTATTCCTTTGTTGTGTGTCGATTGTGTTTTCATTTCGGTCCGTCTTCCCGGACCGCAGCCTCCACGCAGGATGATCTGTCGCAATTGATTGCTCCCGCGTTCTTGGTGCACATGCAGCACGCATTACGATTTCCATCGAAACGAACGGGCAGCCGTGCCGCTGCCGTTGTTTTTCCCCTCCCTTTCCCTTGGTGGGGAAGGGGAACGGGAAGACGGGGAGTTTGATTTTCGCTCTTCGTTGGAATTTGGCTTGAAAAGCAAGCGCGAGTCGGAACGAGGACGACTAATCTCGCAGACCGTTATATTAGCTTCCCCGTCTCCCCCCTACTGCTGCTCGCCCTGCTGAGACGCCCGTATCCTGGAATTTCGTTTGGGGGGAGGAAGGGGGGGGGGGGGAAGAGAATCCTTTAAACACGGTAGCAGTCCCGATTCTGAGGGCGTACTCTTCCGCCGTCGATCCCATCCGGGGTTAGGTTCCTCGCGTTTTGACGCGTCCCCAGGATCCCAAGGATTTCGACAGGAACGTCAGTTTTCGGAAATCAATTCCTGGGAGCCTCCGGTTCTCGGCCATTCCAGCAAAGAGAAAGTAGAAGAACGCGGTTTTATTTTTATTTTTTTTTCTACCCGTTTTAGAGAGAAAGCTCAAAGGTTCGGTAATTGTTTTCACTCGTGTGCTGCCGAAGAATCGATGCTAAAGAATTCAGGGAAGTGAAGTGAAGCGGTTGCTCTGTAGCTGGAAACTAAGATGGCAGCAATTAAAGCCGTGCGCTTTCGCTCCCTCCATCTGCGGGTACGCGTTCAGAGAAGTCCAAGGGAACACCATCTTCATGTCCGCAGGTGTTTCTTCCGAGTTCCCATTTCATTTGTTTTTGTTCTTCCTGCATCGTCCCGAAATCAACAGCTTCGTGCGTGTGTGTGTGTGTGTGTGTGTGTGTGTTTCCATGATGCTCGCCACGGAAAGTGCTTCGAGTCGAAATGATGAGTGGACAAAAGGGAGTTTTCGGAAAGTGTGCTTTCGCTATGGAAAATCAATCATCGCAAAGATTTTCGAGTGACTGCACTTCCCTTCCCCTCCTCCTCCCGGTGGAATGGGATACGTCAGCTCGAATTTTACAAGACGGGATCGTCGTCGACAGATGCGGTCCCCATCTCCCGCCATCCGTGCAGGTGGACAAGAAGTGTCCATTCTGTGTGTGTGTGTGTGCTCGCTGACTTCCTTCCTTCCTTTCACAGGTAGCCGTGGGATTCGGGGGAACGAAAGGGTCGCACTCATTAGGTTTGCTCGCCTTCAATTACCAGAGTGATGAGTTTTGAGATTCGATATTGCGTTCTGCTGGAAGCTCGACTTGCCGCATGTTCAGTTATTAACCCCCCCCCCCCCCTAAAAAAAAAAAAAAGAGGAAAAGGGGGGGGGAGGGGAACTCTCCCCGACTTGGATTATGATCGATTCCCATCTTACGTAGACGCGCACTTGAAATCACAGATTGCGAACACGGAAACATCAGGAATTATCCTCGTGGCTCGTTCCTCATCCCACTTTCGCAACTCCGGGAGTCCTCTTTGCCCTCCGCCTTGCCCACCGCACTTTGCTTTTCACTCCGTCGGAAGCTTTTTTTTTTTTTTTTTTTTTTTCCCCCTTTGAATTATCTGAGCGATTTTCCAAAGGATGCTGGAAATCGCTCGAATCACTCATTGTCCCGGAAGGAGGCGGTGATTTAAGAGGGACACGTTGATTTTTTTTTTTTTTTCTTTCTCTCCCTCTCTCCTTCCTTCTTTCTTTCAATGCCATTTTACGAATTTAAATACTTTCCGGGGCCTGAATCCGAGGGAGTTTTGCTTCTCGTTGCTACGATTCGACGACATGCGGAGCGTCCTCACGGCGAGATCCGCGGTCGCCACCGAGGAGACACGTAGTAGAGTGGTCCTTCCGAGGGATGTCACCGTGTGTGGGGGCGGGGGGAAGGAGGAAAGAACACGAGTTATTCGTCTTGCAGTAGTAAGCTCCCGGTCCTGAATTCGTAGGCGGTTGTTGAGTGTGTTTGTGCACCTGCGTTGACGCATGCAAATCAAAAGGCGAGGGAAGGGGGGGGGGGGGGGTCTATGTGTGCTCCTCCTCGACTCCAGAAACGATTTCTTGGGAAGGTCTGTGTGTGCTCCTGACGCCGACGCCTGCTTTCCCGTGAGGTGCGGCGCCCTCCTCCCTCCAAATAAAAAAAAAAAAAAAAAGATTGAAAAATTAACAGGTGAAACAGAATGAAAATGGTGGGGAGCAGTTTTATTGGTGCCTGCGCATCAACAGAACGCATTTCTTCAGGATATTTACGGCAAAAAAACGATGCTTTCTGTGGAGGTTTATAGTAATTCATCATCTTCCTTCCACCATTTTTTTCCCCCATAATTCTCCCTTCCCTCCTACTTTCATTGGAGATTAGAAAATCATACGTCTGGAACAGTATCCAGAATTTCGATCCTTCAATAAGGAGTCAGAAAAGAAGGGAGAAAAAAAAAAAAAATTTTCCTATCAGATTTCGCAGCTCGCGTCATAAATTCGAAATTAGGCTCCATCTCTGGGATGCGCAGAATTAAATGTTGCACGAATCTTTCTGATGGATGTCACACTCCCAACTTTAATATTTCGGACAAACGGCGTTCACAAAAAATCGAAGCATCGTTTCCAGGATTCTTCCCGAACGTCCTCCCCCGCTGAGGTTCCTGCAGACGAACGAGGGATCGCCTCGGTTCCCATTCTTCGGCAGTCTTCTCTTTCCCTAAGAAAGGTCCATTCGGCTGCGACGTGCAATCCGTTTGCAACTTATCGCAGGCATTCTTTTGTTTCGCACCGGTGGAAAGTCCTGTTCCGTGTTTTGAGTCCCAAATAATTAATGAAAAAAGGCCATAAATCATTGAGAATTGCAAGTTGTCATGTCGCAACTTCTAATAGAATCGATCCTAATGATGGATGGAAATGGCAAGAAAGCACGTACTTACAATTCCATGTTTGTTCACTGTTGCTATCAGCTGTTATCAAAAGTTTCGGTTACATGCTCGCTGCGAAGATTGAAACTCCTCCCCCATCTCAGAAACCTGGCAGAATTCGAGCTCGAGGGAGGGAAAAAAAAAAAAAAAAGATACCCCCCCCCCCTCCTCCGAATAAAAAACAAAGCAACTTTCAGTCACTATAAAGCTGAGATCAGTTCTTCACCGAATCGACAGATCGAGGCACTGGGCCGTGAGTTAAAGTTCATAGTCCGGAAAACTTTGAAACGAATTACAGCCGCCCTACGAATTCCGTCTCGTTGTAATGAGTACGGAAACTTTGGGGGGGGGGGGGGGAGGTTTGTGAAGGAAGAACACTGTGTGGCTTATTGCAGTGAAATGACCAAGGAGAAAACAAGCTTTTGCGACTGCTTCCAGGAGCATTACTCACGATCGATTCATTCGAGAGAGCCAACGCTTCTTGCTTCAAGATGATTATTTTTAATCAAGCAATCGATGGCCGTAGACGGATTTGTTTCACGAGCTCGTAAGAAGCATTTTCTTTTTCTTTTTTTTCCAAAAAAAAAAAAAACTCCTGCACGGGTTCTTCGAATGCCCGTAGCAGGTTAAAGCGATGTGACACAGCGTGATGCTGACTTCCCCACGAACGAACTGAGCGCCTTGGGTGTCCCCAGCCACCAGTCAAAGCAACAAATAATAAGAGATGGCACAGTCCTTCGTGCGGATGCTGCGGAGCTCGAAACGGCAGGGCCTACAGGTTACCCCTTGATTTTGCTATGCGCTGTTCTGTGTCAACAATGCGGTATCTGAGGGTCACCCAGGCAACGTGCCGTGTTGTTTGCTGTGATGATCGGTTTCTTTGCGGTCTTCAGGGAAACGGACGGTTTGTCCCATTGTTGGGTTTGCTTCGTGAGGTTGTCGCCTGGCGTAGGCTACGGTGCACGTGTTCGATGCAGTTCGCAAGCACGAAGTAAACCTCGCAAACTAAAGGGATCCAAAAGGGAAAAAGGAAAGATCGCTTTACAATCGGTTGCATTAGGTTAGGTTTTTTTTTTTTTTTTTTCCTGCTTCTTCCCGGAAAGCATCCAGCTCCTTGATTCGGGGATTTACTTGCCTTTGCCTGCGACATCGATGAGAAGTTCAATCGCAGTATTCGAGAACCAGTAGCCGATGCTAGGGTGACGGACGGCCACGGTCGTAACCTTTCAAGATCACACATGTTGTAGGAAGCAGAGGAAAGAAATATATATATGTACATATACATAAAGCAGTGCTTTTGCTTCTTGAGGAACCCATCTCATACATGTATGCCATGTGGAGAAGAAAAGAAAAAAAAAAAACGAATACATCCATCTGCAATGGGGTGCCTACGTGAGAAACGGTCGTCGACCACAGGCCTCTGCAAGCATCCTGTACTTTCTCACGGTGGAGCTTTCAGGACTTTACTTCTGGACTCTTAGCGTGGAAAACAGAAAGCAGGCATCCTGGTCTCAGGAAACCGGGGTTGTGTTCGGGATGAGTGAAATCCGTCGGGAAAAGGGGAGGGGGAGGGAGAGGAGGCGAATTGATTTCCTTTTCCCCCACCCTTCCCCCTTCCCTGATTTCGCTGGCCGTCGTCTTCTCGCCTGGCGAAACTCGTGGAGTGAAACCTCTGTGTCTCCCGCAAGTGACCACTCTCTCTTCTGATCTATCACAATGCCCTGGGGAGCACTAAATTCAAGAAAGCGGTGGCCGTGCTGTCACGGAGGTAAGCGTCTGACTGCACCTTCGCGCCTCCGCCGACCTCCCTTGAGCTGGTCAACTTGCCGATGAGAGGTGGCCAACCGCGAATCCCCTCCGACCGAGGTCTGCACGTCTCCCAATACATGCAGCCTTTCCGTGCTTATCAACTGCACCGCCATGCATTCACCTGCGTGCTCGTCCCCAAAGAGACGCGCCGAAAAGTGCTCCCGCGCCTCACTCTTCATTTCTGTGCAAACTGCATCCGTCGCTTTGGAGACCGAGAAAAGACGTTGAGTCCCGTTTCTCATGGCCTCGTGTCTAGCGATTCATGTCAGCTACTTTGCTTTCATGTAATCCTCCTCCTCTCCCCTCTCCCCTCCTTTTTTTTTCTTTCTTGTCAGCAATGCATGTCGTTGACAAATGACGTTCTTCCAAGCGCTCATTACCATAAACTACTCAATGCACCTAATTTAGAAGACTGCGATTCGCTGATTTTGGAAATGAGCACCAGAGAAACGCTCGAGCTCTTTCTTTCCGGGAACCTCTTCTCTTAGATTACAGCTCTGCAACATCCATAGCCAGGGTTAACAATTTGGGTTGTCCCCGTGGTACCTGAAAGCGAGGTGCTCGATCTCGGAGTGAAGGGGGATGGATAAGGGTATTCGATTTCCAGGTGTTTCGAAGGTTGGAATATGCGAGAGGTGACGACAGCTTTTTCATCTGCGATCATTCGTCAAGGTCTTCGGTAGGAGTGGGAAGGAATTCGTTCGACAGGCCGCGGGTTGAGTGAATCGGGACTCGTTTTTTTTTTTTTCTTCTTCAAATTCAATTTGAACGGCCCTACGCATCTCAGCGAGCTGGTTCCCTCCTCCGCCCCGGGAGTGGATTAAAGTACGTTAGTCCTTAATTAAGTGCTGGTTCGAGTTCGGAGAGGATTGTTTTCCATGGAAATCACCTCTTGAAATTTTAATGGGAATAAATAAACGTCAGCGAGCAAACAATCCGCATCTGCAGCTGAACACTTAATGCTGTTAGAAGGGAACGGTGATCAAATAGGATACCTTTCGTCCCCGTTCCTCAAGATCTCCTAGCACGCATGAGGAAGAGTGCATACTTAGCAGAATAGTACAACTTGCACTGAGGAAAAGCAGCCTCGAAGATCTTTGCACATCTGGAAGGGAAGAAAAAAAAAAAAAAAAACACGGAGGAGCGTTTTTTACTACTTGTTGAAATCCCATTGTTGGATGTATTACTTACCACTCGCGATGCCTGGCAAAGAAGACTGGCAACTCTGTGCATGAAAGATTTTGCTGGTATCCAACGCAGAGCCCGGTGGATTGCTCGCTTCTCATTTTCGTTTGCGTAAGTACTTTACCGCGGTGCTGCCTTCCTTTTTCCCGACTCCCCACCTGGATTCCCAGTTTCGCGCAAGCACCGTCCTTCTGCCCTGAGCACTCCTGCTTCACGGCGCTCACTTGGCTCCTTGGTCCTTTCATCTGCGCCCAGGTGACTCGTTTACGTGGTAATTGCAAACATAAGAAGCTTTCTTCTGCCGGTTCTGTTCTTTCTTGTGAATGAGCACTTTGCTGTGTGTTGTTGCTGTTGAATGCAGTCCTAAACTCCTTGCTGGGATTCAAGCATGTGCCCATTTTTCCACAAGTTGTACAAGAGAGGGCCCTCGTTATTCGTGTGGCGGGAAGGTAGGGTCGAGCTTACGATCAAAGGGAAGGCTCAGGGTTGGGTGACCATGATTGTCGGATGCAGATCCTGGGGGCGGCTGTGCCTAGCGAAGAAACTAATAGGAAAGCCTCTTCATGAAACCGAGGAAAAGAATGAATGCCTCCATTGTGGTGTTAAGAGAACCTGGAGCGGATGGAATGCCTTCGTTCGCTTTCGGTAGGAGGTGCTGCTGCTGATCGAATATTTTTTGAAGAGGAAGGAAAAGAGGATTTTGGGAAGTGTATTTTTTGAGGTGGAAGGAAAAGGTCAGGTGAGAGATCGTCACGGGTTTCCGAGCAACAGACAACGAGATGGACGAGAGACGTGCATCATGCAGCAGCAATAAATGCTATGCTGGCAATGTGATGGAGAAAGAGTAAATAAAAGAGTTCGGTTTCATTAGCAGTGGATCATAGGGCACCCTCGTCCCACTCTCCCCAATCGCACATCCGTGCTTGGTTAAATGGGCTCTCGCTGCCATCCCCACAGATTCCGTCAGGTTGTGGAGATTCACGACGGGGCTCACATGTAGGTGCGGCGTGGGGGATAGGGCAGACTGTGAATTCCAGCTTTGCTCCGGCCACAGATGCCGTTTCGGGATCCTCGCGCAAGGTTGCCTGGGGTGCATTCGACCAGTGGCATCATTAAATTATGGAGTCAACCGGTTCCTCGATAGAGCACGCGGTACGCGAAAAAGCATTCCGTCCACAGTGGCCGCAGCCGCGACTCGCGTGCCGCCGTCAACACAGACACCTTCGAATCTGATGAGCTCCGCACCCAAAGGGTTGATGATGGAAGGTCATCTTGCAGGCAAAAGTGAGAAAACACAGTTCAGAGAGATACGGCGTCTTTGCTTCAAACACCTTTCCAACTTCGGAAGGTGACCTTGTCTATGTTGCTTTTTGAATTAGCAGTTGCATCAGGAGCATCTCGACTGCGTGCCCTATTGATAAGTCTTCTCTCCCCCTCTCACTCCCTTTCTATGTGTGTATTTGTGTGTGTTTGCGTGTGTGGGCGGGCATGTACATATGTGCATCGACAATCCATCTCACACCTCATCTTCTGGCACCACCTTTCCAGAGGTACTAAATGTCTCATTCTCGAACATTCGCGATTTTTCAAGAAATCAATTTTTCAATCACGTCGTCCATGTGCACTCTCGACAGTGACATTCAGCATTCATGCTGTAAAACAGTAATAGTGTCATAAAAATGAATGCATAAATGCCTGCATGTATCTTTTGCAGGAATGTGATCTCATCCGGTAATCAGTATGTTATTAAAATTTTGGATATCATGTGTTTCAGGTTTCCATCATGTATCAGAATGTTTATAGCAAGTAGACATGATCATAGCAACGGCAGGAAAGCTCTCATTCTTCTATATGTCTTCGTAACAGCATTTGTAGTATTTGTGCCTATTCATTTTCGTAACACATATGCACGTGACAGTGCCACCGTCGCATCACAAACCAATGGTAGGGAAGCAGCTAGACCAGAAGGAACCAGTTTGCCCAGAATGGCTCGCCATTTACCAAAGTGCATCATCATTGGTGCTCGAAAATGTGGAACGCGTGCCCTTCTCGAGATGCTGAGTTTGCATCCACAGATTCGCAAGGTTGATTCGGAAGTGCACTATTTCGACAAAGAAGACAACTACAGACAGGGTTTCGAATGGTACAGGAAAAGGATGCCTTATTCTTCCGACAATCAGATGACCATCGAGAAAACTCCGAGCTATTTCGTGACTCCGGAGGCGCCGCAAAGGATCCATGCTTTCAACAGGTCCATTCTGCTCATACTCATCGTTCGCGACCCCGTGGAAAGACTTGTGTCGGATTATGCGCAAGTGGCCGAAGCGAAGCTGCAGAAAGGCCTCAACTTTGAGAAATTCGAACGCATGGTCCTGAACGGAGCCGGTTCCGTAAACACGGAATACAAAGCTGTACAGATTTCGATTTACGTCCGGTACTTAGCGCTGTGGTTGAATTTCTTCCCTCTGTCGCAGCTTCACATAGTCAACGGAGACAAACTTATATCCGACCCTTATGAAGAAGTTCACAAAGTCGAAAAATTCCTGGGACTCGATCATCAGATCGCCAGAGAAAATTTCTCTTTCAACGAGACAAAAGGTTTCTACTGCTTGAAGAACAAAGCTGGTGAGAGATGTTTGTCAAAGAAAAAGGGGAGGAAGCACCCACTCGTGGATACGAACGTTTTCAGGGAGCTGCGAAAATTCTACGTCGCATACAATGAAGAATTCTATGAAATAGCTAAGCAAAATTTTTCTTGGGCCACCGAGTAGTTTTCCAAACGATGCATTCCTACACTATTCCAACAGCAGATGAAATTCTTAAGTTATTGTTAAATGTTAGAATGTTTGTTTGTACACACGTTATTAGTTACTCCTGTTGAGCATTTCCCATTGAAAGTGATAGATCTATTTTGTAAATTATTTCGTAATCTTAATCCTCGCATATCTTTTCGCGCGAACGCTGCTTCTTTTAACTTATTTCAGCAAGACGTCAGTTTTCAAGATTCCTCCTTCTATGTACCATTCTCTGTATGATGCCGTTGCCCCCTTCACGTATATGCATGATGAGTATCTTTTCTGTGATACTTGAAAGTTCTTAAGGCATGTTAAAATCACCTCTGGGTTTCCCTTGGTTTGGAAGAACTGTTTAACTTAATATTTCATTTCTGTAAATACCACCCGACTACCTCTTTGCGTTTTCGTTATCTGACCACTGTCTAGAAAAGTGTTCTTTATTTTTATAAAAGAAGACATTTTCCATTTTTCTAAACATATATCGTGCGTTATAATAATAACTGAAACATATCTCTTCACATATCATAGCATAAGTATTAAATAATTATTAATAAAAATCTTATGATGTTATATAGTTTCATTATCTGTTGATACACTTCGTTACATTTTTCAATCTTAGAATGTGTTTATAAATTTTTCATCGGTGCAATAAAATGTGTACATTCAACGTATAAAGTGTCAGCTGTCTTGTGGTGAACCATTTTCAAGCTGCTCTATTTTTTGCATGCAATTCTACCCATCCAGCCCAAAACTCTAATGTGTGTCCCATAAATAGTGAGAAGTCACTCTATTTCTTTTGATACATTTTGATCGTGATGTTAGTGTGCAATAAAAGAATTCATCCACAAATGCATTTAAATTCATTCCCGAGCTTAATGGCCGTCAGTGAAACAGTGCACCCTCCATTGCACACCCTGAGGTGCGCTTCCGGGATACGGCGGGTTTCATGATGGTGGAGATGCATCCTTTCCAGCGGGCTCGATGGTGATGCAAAGCACGTCCAAAGACCGCGGTACTGTTAACTATGATAGATAATTTAATGAGCGATGAGAGCGTCTTCCACTCCACATTCCGAACATCGAGAGCACAAAATGCTCAGGGCTATTCGAGAAACAACATGGTAAGGCAGGAGGGAGGCGCTCGTAGCAATAGGTCCATGCGAGCAGCTCACGGATGCCCATCAGCGTAATCATCACTCCCATCGGACTGCCCAGTAGGAAAAAGTCTAAAAGTTCTGGTGCTTCGCTCCTCCGAGCGGTTATTCGATATTTCGAAGACTTCGAGATAACTCAAGCCGCATCGACTGATTCAGTATGCTTTGGGGGAATTCTTAAAACGGATCAGTGAAATCATCACAAATGATAAGCTTGGAAACGCGAAATCACAAAGTCAATAATTTTTACCTGTTAGTCACAGAAACGATCTCTTAAAACAGCATGTCGAGCACCTTATCTATCACGGAACTGTTCTCGGAGCTCACCCACCAGAAGCTATAGCCATATGGTCCCTAGCTCTGCCTCACATCAAACTTATTCTTGTTATGCCCCATAGTAGTTCGTATTAATCATACCTGCTGCCTACTAGGCCGCGGAACACGAAGCTCTCTAAGAGACCACGCGTCGCAATCGGTACGAAGAGAACGCATGGTGACGAAAGCGAGTTCCAAGCACGCCTTTGGACAAAATCCAAAGGAGTCCTTGGTCCATGCTGAATTCCTGCTGAGGATGTTTGGAACACCCGCATGGCTGACGCACCTATTTCGACGCGATGGCTGCGAAGAATAGTCCAGCTGGGCATCCGATCGGAAAAAACGAGCTGTTTTTCAAGAACGCCACGACCTCAGATCTATTTAGAAAAAGGATCGCTACTTATTACTGCATATAATAGGAGTAACCTGGAATTCCCCAAAGAATCGTCAGACGTGATCTAGTTCCACTATTTAACAGCAAATATTCCATTAAAAATTTTACATGAATTCCATCATATCTCACATCATCTGCTGGATTCGGTGTGGCAGATGCTCTTATCAATTTGTTTAATCACCTCTTTTCGAAATCTCTCGGGAATTCAAATAAACATATCAGCGAAAACGGAGTCGACCTTCTGTCCCCTCATGCAGCTGGGGATTGCAAGGAGTTACTTCATCATTCAACCCCGTCATACGTGTGTTATTTTTTAACAAATCCTCATTTCTGGTAATGAAATTTATTGACTCATTTCCAACGATGTCCAGTCGAGCGTACTATTGGCAGATGTGGTCGAAACAGAAATAAAGCAGCTTATCTTATCATGAAAGATAAGACTATTGCTATATACTTATCAGATTTATTTTCTGGTTACAAGAAGGCAGGATCAGCAGGTACGAGCATGTTTTCCTTGGATTCCTCAGTGCAATGAGCTACAAGACTAAACGCAACACGGAGATTCTGACTTCGAAGCTGCGAAAGTTGTGGCTTTTGCAAGAAAAGAACTTGCGTTCAAAGTGGAAGCATAAGCTGTTGACATTGCTCGAGTTAGTGCTACCAATCTTGTTCTTTGCGTCACTAATACTGATCAAAAGCTTGCCTGGAAGCTCGTTTTCCGGAAAGATAATTGCGAACGATACCATATTTCCTCCGGAGAATTTCTCAGTTTTGATCGAAAGCTTTAAATCTGAGGTACGAGAGGATGGAGTCTGGCTGTACACACCAAAAAGCAGTTTCACAGACGAACTTATGGCATGTATCGCTGATGCTCTAAAGCTTCGGAATGCAGGTAAGGAGGTCTTTTGTTTTGCTTTCTCTCTCATTTTTCAAAAAGACTTGCAACCTACCCTGGATTTTTCAATTTTGGGGGAAACAGCAAGTTAGTCGATCAGTTCCGACTACACGTACAGATTGAAGGGAAACGTTACTCAGAGATTATCAACATCTACTTAATCCAGGGTTAAATTTCCACGTTCCAATACTCACAAGAGTTTGAAAACTAGTATTCGAAAACCGCTCTTTCTCTTCCTCTGCATTCAAGACATTTCGAGAATTTAAACGCGACGATGATTGGACTAGGGAAAATTAAGGATACAAGATTGCAAAGAATAACAAATAAACTACACTAAGTTCAGAAAAATGTTTAAAACTTTCGCGAAAATATAAAAAAGAGAAAAAAATTCAGTGCTAAAGAGTTTGATCGACTAGAAACGTGGTGATTCTCAAAAAAAAAAAAAAACTTGATTACTGAATCCTTCCAATCTTGAGTGAAAGAAATGAGAAATTGAAATCAGAGGTTTTGTGCAGGAACAAATGCTTTTAAACTCCTCACAGTGATAAGAATGTGGCGACCCTGGTCTGCGACTTCGAACAATGGTGATTACCCATTAAAGTTAAACAGTCCCATGTAATATGACTTATGGCTTGGCTCTGTGTCCACTCATATTCTTACAATTATAAAGGAAATTCATTTCATTGTGTTGTCTCATTTTTTCGATTTCAAGAGTTTTTCATATTTTCAGACCGTCGGTGATAAATCGCGTGATGAAAAACTTCAGCTATTGAACATACGAAAATCCAAGTAGAAGTTAATATCTATACATATAATACGTACTTAGAAAGATCGTGCATCATTTACTGTAACAGCTTTCACATGAGTGAATTATTTTTGGAGAAAAGAAAAGACAATCCAAATAACATAAATCAGATATTATACGACGTTACTATAAGAAATTACAAATTCTGATGAAAACTCTACTTCCGGGTTTGAGAGTATTCCTTGTCGATTTCCATTAGGATAGTTTTTCCATGATAAAAGTAATGCTACAACATAACCATATAAATCGAGACGAATGTTGGGTTTCTTGCATAAAGTGTTTATGATTCAGGATTTAGTTAGAGATACTAAAGGATTATCCAAGGGATTGATGAACCGACAACAGCAATAGAGCTTCACATGTTTTGCCGTAGGGAATCAACTGACTTCTTGTAATCAAAATCAATGAGCGTGGAAATGTGCGAGAAAATGTATTGAAATAAAAACAGCAGAGTTTTGTTGATGAAGTGATTGTGTTCTCTAGGTTAAGAAAGTGTATCGCCAAGATAAAGTGATATTTTGAATCAAAAATTGCATCACAAATAAAAGCGTTATCCAAAGAATATTAGTCTCGAATGTCAATCAGGGAAAGGAAAGCATTTTAGTATTTTCTAATGCTCACTATATCGACCGCCAGTGAACTGAAGACCATTACTTTACAATCTATATCTCAAAGAGTTGTATTTAAGTAACACACAAACAAAGAATTCTAGAAGGAATACTCAAACTGCATTGTAGAATGGCACAATCATTAAAGCTTTCGAATTAAGTAAGGATTTTATTCAAAGAACTCGTTAATTTTGTTATGCTCAGCGAAGTTGCAATGCCATCTAGTAGCAAAAAACGTTGCTAGAAAATAAAGGAAAACAAAAACAAAAGTAACCAGAAGAAAATACGAATCGAATTACAGAAGATTCATGATTGGTACAAGTGATGAAAGCATATAAGAATCCTATAGTAATTGAATTTTAATAAAAACTGTTTGTGCAATCTAGCCACGTCAAAGACAGTACGCCTAATTATGGTGTACAATGCTTCCACTCAATTATGATTCTAGTTACAACTTTTAAGTATAGTATCTCTAGAGTTTTTACATGTCCTTGCATAGTTATAACGACTCTATGTATTTATTTTAGATGAAAAAGAATTATGGTTTAAGTAAAGATTTTTTGTTGTTGTAATTCTGCTGATGTGCGCTCAAGTATCACTGCTACTGTCAGTGCGAGGTAGTCAAATTTGGAAAGTCTGATTTCTAGAGCGAGTTTTTCATGTACGTAAAAACAAACCGAACACGCAAGGCACTTGATCAGCTATTCTTCTGAACAGTATTTCTGTAGACGTTTTTGAATTTAAACTGTCTTGGTATGAAGATAAAGTTGATATCAGAAAAGTACATTTGTAATTCGATACAAATTTATCTTTACTATCAATAATATTACAAAGCTGCATTTTATGAACGCCAAAACATATCTGCAAATGCTAAATGACGAAAATCAAAGGAAATACTATGAACTATGAATGGGCACCAAAAAGCCGGTCGTATGAAATTGTGCATGCCCCCATGAAGAAGGAAGATAGGGTTATTTTCAGTTGTATCCTGGTTTATTCAATAGAATTACGCAGATTTTATTTATAATTCTTATTTGCTCACTCAGATACAATGAAAGACTGGACGATTTTATTGGTTCAACCTCTAACCAAGAAACAGGTTTTAGAAGTTTTAGAATGGCATGGGAAAAAAATACATCTAACCTTTCAAAAATACATATTAGAAATGTTGGTTGATTCATTAAAGTGATCCAAAATTTTTGATCCCAAGGGAAAATAACTGTTTTGTCGAGGAATTGATGAATTTTTAAGCCATGCTTATAAGTCTTTTTATCAGTACTATAAAAAAAGTAATATACGTATGTTTGTTTAAGTGTTCCTTGGGGTGGATAATGAAGAAGAAATTGTTCGAAGGTCTATGGAAAACAACTCTTTGCAAGGTCCTTTATATGGTGGTGTGGTTTTCCAAAAAGCATCTGAAGGACCAAAAGTTCTTTCATATCACCTCCGGACAAAGGCCTTATGGGAGACTGAACTGCAGTTTCCCAGATTTCAGCTTTCAGGGCCATCAGTCTTTAGTATGTATTGTTCTATCCATGTTATGGTTTGTTCTGCTTTATTACCAGTGTTTCTTGTTCTTAATGCTTATATTTTTTAGATAAGTACATTTACTTAGCACACACTGGAGTGGATTTTTTACAAATGCAACACCTCATTGATCATTCTTTCATAAGTCTTTTGAAAGCACGAAAGAAAAACAACTCAACATGTTCAGCTGAATTGGAAAATGAAATTAACAACCCGGTATCTCCTTTTTATTGTAAAATGATGATTTGTTTGTAGACTTTTATGTTTACAATTTAATTCTCGACATCAAAGCTGTGTCTTGTAAATATTTGTATTTATTGTTAGAAGGGCAAAATCGCATTCAGATAGAGATTTTCTGATTGTTCTAGTGCTGATTGCATATGTCAAAGCGATCTTCAAATTTAATGTAAAAGTATGGAAAATCTGAAAATATTTGTCATATTTAGAAAAATAAAGGTTTCTAAATTTGACAGAGCTCAACTGAAGCATTTAATTATTTTATTCCATCTCATCAGCAAAGTCAAACATTAAAAGATCACAAGAATTATTTCTGACAGTATTTCTATATCAATATTCGAAGGAATAAAAAAGAATCAGAGAGTCCTTTATTTTTTGCAGTACAAACAGTCTAACTTTGGTTTTATTTGAATGGATGTAAGACAGATGTGAAAAATGCTGAAACTACCAGTGTTTGGTAACAGCACTTTGATTTGCACAGAATCAATGCAGTTACCTGTTCTTAAGTCAATTGTAGAATACAGCATTTTGTAATGACATACACATTTGTTTATATGAGGCTGATGTTTTTTTTATCTTTATTAACCATATTTTCGAAACAGACTTGAAAATTTGATTGCACTTTCATAATTGTATTCAAATAAAATTTTAAATGGATCTTTGAAAACAAATTTTGCATTGCTTTTTAGCCAGAATACCTTCTGCAAGGTTTTCCATATCCACCATATTTTGAAGCTTCTGGAGAAACTATGCTTTTTGGAATTTTCATTCCATCTTTACTACTATTTTCATTGTTGATTCTGGTGCCTAATTTACATTTGTGTATGGTGAAAGAAAAACTAACTGGTGTGAAAGTAAGGTTTTTCTCTTTATTATTTAAGTGTTATATTTGCTTATCTAGGAATTAATGAGACTCATGGGCATGTCAAGATGGCTATATTGGTTATCCTGGTTTCTGAGTGCTCTGGCTAATTTCATAATCCTCACCTTGATTTTAACTTTTATCTTATGTGCTTCATTCATAAGTTCAGGTGCCATCATAGATAAATCTGATCCAAGTTTAATTTTCTTGTTGCTTTTTGTCTTTGGACTTTCCTTCATCAGTTTTTGTTTCTTCACAACGACTTTGTTTAGTAAACGTAAGTATAAAAAATAGTTATAATTGCTAATGCTTCATTTCAGCACAGCTTACAATTCCAGTTTGCTTCATTTTATTATTAGTCTTCTTCAATGTTCCAAATGCTATGTTGAAGATCCCACAGTCAGATAGTTCTCCTCTTTCTCATGCTGCATGCATGTTATTGTGTATCATTCCTACAGTTGCACCTGTATTTAGCTTCAAAATCATTGCTCAGCTAGAAGCATCAGGTGAAAAAATTTAATTATATTTTTTTTGCATTTTTTTAGATGTTTTTTAGGCATTGGCATCCATTGGATGAATATATACGAGTATACTGATCCTAAAAATCCTATCTCATTTTCTGAAACATTGTTGATGATGATTGTGAGTTCCATACTTTTTGCATTGCTCACTTGGTATATGGACTGTGTTCGACCAGGTCGATTTGGAGTGGCATATCCCTGGTATTTTCCAATTCAGGTTCTTTTTATTTTCTGTTATTTTCTGTAGAAGGTTTAGTGTATTTTCAGTGTTCAGGATAATTTTTGAAAGACATTACTGATGTTCCCATTTATGTGAATTTATTAACATTTTTTATTTATGTGAATTTTAAAACTGAAATTACTAAATCCAAAATATGCAGACACTTTTGAATTTCGATGCATGATATGAATTGCAAAACAGAATTTATTAATATTAAGTAATTCCACAAATGCACAACTGTTAGTAATTTCCTTGACAATTAAAACAAATATTCAGACTTTTGGTTCTCATTAATTCATGGTATTTAAAAGGATTTTTTGAAGCCTTCTAACAGAAATGCAGTGAACGTTGTGTTGCTAGCAAGGGAAAAAAATGGAAATTCAAATTTATGATTAAATTTGCAAATGTAAGATTTTGCATTTTTTTAAAGTGTTAAAGTTTAGCAAAAAGTCCTTGATTAGAAAGCTGTCTATAGCAATACTTTTGGTAGGATGCTTTTAAGAAAAATGTCACTTTCTCTTTTAAGAAAAAGCAATCTACCGAAAATGTTGTTATATGTAACTTTCTGATCAAGGACTCTTCATACAGAAATTAATGAAATTTATTTTTTCTTTTACTTTATCTTATAGGGTAATCTGCACTTTGTTCGGTAATGCTATAGTACGTAAACTAAATGGTCTACAGACTACAAAATTCATGATTTTTCCTTTCATTTTTCTGAAATAGTAGAGGGGAAACTTGGATTGAGGTGGTAGAGATTTCTTGCTAGCTTTGATGTAATAACTTGTGCCCAAGTCTTCAAAACAGATCAGAGCTAGCAAAAAAGAATGAAAGGCAAAATACAAAGGGTGGAAAAGTAATAAATTAGCTGGAAAAAAGATGTCCGTTTTATCAATGTCCGATGTCCGTACTTTTTCTGGTTAATTTCCAGAATGACTTGATATTTTGTTCAAAACTCAATAATCATTAGAATGCAGTTGAGAGGGAAATGTGACAACAAGCCCTGGGGTTGCAGTGCAAAAACTGAGACAGTTACTGGGGCAAAATTGAGCCATTTCTGCTGCTTAGGAAATTTTTACTTTTGGAAGCAAAATGCTTATAATGAACCATTATTTCATTACAGTACTTAGAAGGAACAGGGAATTGTGATGTGAGTGAGAAACCTTTCCTATCATAGTTAATCGCTTTTATTTATTTTGCTGTGAAGGAATCATCCTTGTGAACTTTTTTATTTAAGTGATACAAGGTTTAAATTTGCGTTTTACTATTACATTCACAAGTTAAGGAGATAGAAGAAGCATGTTCTTAATTCCGCATAATTTGGCTTAATTTTGAAACCCCGTACTATTGAATTTGTTGTGATAACAAACATCAAAATAATACTTAAGGCAAAATTTCATTCAGCTAGTATTTAAGGAAAAATGCTGAATTTTGTTCTTGAAATCTTATGAACACAAAGAAAGTAGTATAGTTTTGAAAATGGATTAAATTATGTTGATTGCATGGGATCAATATCAGCATATCTTTCAGCTTTATAGAAATGAGCTATTTGTACATGAAACTTAATGGATAAATGCTACAGCAAAGTAGATTAATTATAAGTGTGTGTGCATCTGCTAGTGAAGTATGCTGCATCATTTACTCAGCTCATACTTTGATCCAAAGCAAAAGAAATTCAGCTACCGAATGAAGGCAGAGAAGATGAAGGCAAAATCGCCTTTAGTGTTGCTTCATTGGAAAAGAATACGGCCCAGATCATTTCTCATTGTACGAAATATTGTCTTCATAATGTTTCGTAAGTTACTCAAGTTTTTTACATTCATGTTGAGGCATGTGTTTTATCATACAGGAGTTTTCAAGCTACATTACACACAAAAAAAAAACTATACCCTTGAAACATGTTCCAAGTTGATTGGAGCTGAGTTTGAATGAGCATGATCAAATTGTCCTGACCACAGTTGTTTTACGGTTTTTGACATCATGGTTTTTTGTAATAGAAAGCGAAAAAAAACCTGAAATGTACATGCTACATGAAAGCAAAAAGATCTGTTATCTAAGTAAATGTGAAATGAATGAGCATTTAATTATCCATCTCATAAAGTTTTTTTCTGTTGCTCATTATTATTTCATTCATTTGCCTACAGTTTCTGGGGAACTTATATATCATAATTCCGACAAGAAAAAATTAGTTTTGTTGTTCTTCTTGCAAATTTCTGCTTACTATAGTAATTGTAACACAGTACCCACGTTGTACTGTAATCAGAAACCAGGACAATGGAATTGTCTCCTTATATGTATTTGGATGCAGTTGGAGTTGTTTAGAACTCAGATAGAAAGCTATTGAATATCAATTGTTCAAAGACTAGAGATATTGAATTGAAAAATGGTGACTTGAAAAATGACTGTTCATGCTAGAGAGAAGTCTTATGCTTATGTCTTAGTGCTGATCTAAGGTTTTGGTTCAAAAGACTTGTCAAGAATTCATGACAAGTCCCAGGTTTACAGTGCACAATAAGCTGAGACTGGTGCAAACTTGGGCTTCATTGCACATCCAAACCCACTCATAAATTTTAGAGCTCATCTCAAAAGAAAAATTTCCTTTGATGATTCACATAAAGGATTTATATTTTTATGTTGCGTGTGTATTTTATGAATTGGTAACTTTATTGATTTAAGGTATGAATCTTGTATGCAATGTTCCATTGCATACAAGATGAACAATGAAAAGTTGTGGAAAAAGTGTGCTCGATTGAAGCATTATTCAAATAACTTTGGTACAAAATTAGTAACGTATTTTGCAGTTTTGCATGAGAAATCTTCCATATGCAGAATTAGATTTTAAATGATTTAATAATTTGGGAATTTTATGCTGTAACTCGCACTTATTCTTGTCATGTTACATTACTTGTGCCTAAGGATCTCACCCTGAAAATAAAGATCCTGTAAGAGTTGTATTTAAAAACGTGTAAAATGAAGTCAAAGCCAAATGCGTCTCTTTGCAAGTGTTTACTTGTAAAGTGTTCAGGCCTTTCTGCGTTATATTTTTCCCCTTTTTTTTCTAAACAAATGGATTCTGTTTTGTATTTGCAATTTCATTTGATGTTATTTTGTTTGACCAATTAGTTTATGCAATAGCCAATGGTAAATAAAGTTAGAACTTTATTGTTTCTTTAGATGTGTTGTATATCAAGTAAATCGAATAATTCAATCATCGAGAGTCCGCTTCCATATATTTCCACCGATTTTCAAGAAAAAGAACCTGTTGGCTTGAAACCAGGCATTCAGATTAAAAATCTCCGTAAAGAATATCATGCAAAAGAAGGACATACAGTAGCTGTTGATCGCATCAATATGAATGCCTATTTTGGTCACATTTCCGTCCTTTTAGGCCACAATGGTGCCGGAAAAACTACTACTATTTCGGTTTTGACAGGTTAAATATCATGCGTGTCTAATGGATTTCATTTACATTTGCTTAGGAATGACTTCTGCTACAAGTGGAACAGTGATCATTGATGGATTGAATATTCATTCCAGCATGGAAGAAATCCGAACTAAGCTTGGGTTGTGTCCTCAGCACAGCATGCTGTTTTCCGAGTTGTCTGTTTATGAGCATTTTGTTCTATTTGCAAGGGTAAAAATTAACTTGTTGGTTATTTATATCGGACTGTTTGTGTATTTGCGTTGGCTTGGATATTTGTTAATGTTTATTTTGTTTAGCTGAAAGGCTTGCCCCGTTCTTCAGCCATTTCTGAAGCAGACAGCTATCTAAAGAGTCTGGAGCTTGAATACAAGCGTGATACAGTAGTAGGAAAGCTATCTGGGGGTATGAAACGCAAGTTATCTTTGGGAATTGCACTCATTGGGGGATCCGAAGTAAGTAGAGATGTAACAAGTGGACTTTAAAACAGTATGACTCTTTCCAAAAGATAGTCATTTTGGATGAACCTACATCTGGTATGGATCCGGAAGCACGTAGAGTTGTTTGGGATATTCTAAAGGTTGGAAGGAGAAGAAAAAATATTCAAATGAATACATTGTACTTGAATTGCGAAAACTGAGTTTTTTATGAAACTGCTCTAGCATTTTCGTTTTCTTTTTTCAGAGAGAACGTATGCGGCGCACCATTCTCTTGACTACGCATTATATGGAGGAAGCAGATATCCTAGGAGACAGGATCATAATAATGACTTCCGGACGCATCTGCTGTATGGGCTCCCCTATGTTTTTGAAAGAAAAGTTTGGTAGTTACCTTACTTGCTCGAGCTTTAATTTTCCACTTACAACCTTACGTAGGTGCTGGCTACAATCTCTCAATCATTAAGGATGCGCAGTGTGATTCAAGGCGTATCCTTGAATTTGTCTCTGAGTATGTTTCTGATGCTAGTTTGCTTAGAGAAATAAGTAAAGAAATGGAAATATGCCTTCCTTTTGGAAGCAAAAATAGCTTTTCATCCCTTTTTGATGCTTTGAAAAGGGAAAAGGATGCTCTCCGTATCGAAAGCTTTGGTGTACATCTGACAACAATGGAAGAAGTGTTTCAAAGGTAATCTTAGGACACAGGAGATTTTCCCCATTTCTTCTTCATGTTTCTTAGAATTTCCGACATGGAAGGCTATGCAGAAAACCCATTGCCGAAATCCACCGAGTTTTGCAATCCAGTGCTGCTTGAAATTGGCAGCACAAAGGAAGCACCATGCGTGATACAGAAAGGTGAAGATGAAGTATAAAGTTCTGCAGTGTGTTCTGGAACGAATACGTTTGCTACGACATTTCTTTCACTGGAATTTTCAAAGTTTGATCATTCGTATTTGCTTTTGCCTTCCCATGAATTTTTCGGCCACGTTGTGCACGCTGTTCATCTATTGTAACTTGGCGGATAGTTTTCCCTCGAGGGGATCATGTCGAGGCCCCATCTACATCAGTGGAAGTTGTGGATTTGTCATTTGGGATAGGGAGCCCATGGTCTTCCTTTCGGATGTATCGTTTGATTCAAAATTCAAAGTGATCATTTAGATATGAGGTCTAAAGTGAAAAAAGGAAGGGAAAGGAGTAGACAGGGGAAAGAAGCACGGAGTTTTCGTTCACACAACTTTTGGGAAGCTTTGTTGTTGATCTCAATATTCCGCAGAAATTCATTTTGCTTTCTCTGCAGCAAAGGCGAAAACCGCGGTAGCAGAAGGAGCTTCTCACAGTGTCCCTTCTGAAGAAAATGTCTGTCCCGTCTCACAGGTTGCCTCGAGTGAAAATTAAGCAAATAGCCGCGAAGCACCCGATTCTTAGAGTGCATCACTGATGGAACCGCAGCGTTTCAAATTCGAGGACTTTCTGTGGGGCGACCGGAGCTTGTGGAACGTAAAAAGTGTGTCCTAAGGGATTAGCTGCTCTTGCACTGATAGTTTGGTCCGAACGAATTGAACCGCCAACATTTTCTTCGTGGGGTTCTCTTCTCCCTCTTTTTCCTTGCTTGCACGGAAGTCTGCTTCATAGAGGCACAAGTTTTGGTAGCACAGTCTGTCTCCCTTATGTCCATTTTTCGTTTTGTAGAACCAGACTTTCCAAATCTCTAAATTCGAAATCAAATTCCCTTTCGTGTGGATTGCGATCACTATGTGGAAGGAAAGAGATCATGAATGCGAAATGAATCCAAAAAAAATACACAAGCCCATACTTGTATCTGTGTACTTGATTGTGCTTTATGTAAAGTGCCCTTATTGTTTCTCGTAGACTCCTTTCGAAACAGCGGTCTCAGACTCCTCATTCAGCAGTCCAAAGCTTTACTATGGAAAAGAGCTTTATGCAATTTTCGCAAACCGTGGCTTCTGTTTGGTCAGGTACATATTTATAACGTTTGTTTTTATTTGTATTACTGATCTAATTTTCTTTTTCAAGATAGCAATGCCCGTGCTACTTACCTGTCTCGCATTCGTTTTGGTCAATTCAACCATCCGAGCAAACAATTCAAAGGAGAAGCTCCTCACCTTAGAATTAAGGAACCTTCCTACCAAAACGTTTAGTGTGATTAGTTGCCAAACTGCAAACGATACAAAATGCAGACAGTCGTATCGTGAAGCACATGGAAACGATCTCAACGAAATACAAGACTCTGGCAGCAATATTATCGGATTTCTTTTAAATGCAAGCAAGAGGTCTTTGGAAAGGTATCGTGAGAGTTACATTATAGGAGCAGAATTCAGAAATGGTGCAATTACCTCTCTGTACAATACCCTTGCATTGCATTCACTCCCTATTTCCATGAATAAAATCAATGTGGCTACTCTTATATCAGAAGTAGGATCAGGCTATATGATAAAAGCTGCCAACCATCCTTTGCCTTTGGAAGTTCAGGTGTTAATCGGATTTCTTTGAATATTTTTTTGTAAATTCTGTTCCTCACCTCAAAGTCAGGTGGCTTTGGTAATCGGCAACTCCTAGGAATAACATTCAATAGTTTGGTTATCATGGGCTTGGCTTTTAGTACTGCCACTTATCTTGTGGCACCACATAACGAGAGAACATCTAAAGCCAAACAGTTGCAGCTGATGAGCGGCGTAAGTTTGTCTTTTTTTCCTTGTTTGGTATTTTGATTCCCTGGATTCAGGTGTCACCCTTAGTTTATTGGTTGATGAGTTTTATTTGGGATTTTCTCATTTATAACGCAATTGCTGCATTGATGATGATAATCTTTGCCTTAATGGATTTCAATGCATTCTTCCTTTCAGACGCATTAGGTAAGATGGGAAAAAAGAAAAAAAATTCGTACATTTTCTTTCGTATATAGCGGTGGTATACCTCGTCCTTTTCCTGTACGGAATTTGCGTTATTAACTTCGCTTATTTATTCAGCTATCTTTTCAAATCATCGAGTGCTTCCTACACAGTTTTTGCCGTCGTCAACTATGTTTCAGGTAAGTTTCCTTTGGTATACGCAAGTTTAAGTGGGCCCTTACCAAGGTTTTTTATTTATCTTCGTGCTCTTCCTGTTCCAAAGCACTGGAAGTGACAGTCTTGAGAGTGCGTCAGACAAGTTATCTTGGGTCTTCGATTTCTTTCCCAGCTTCCCTGTGGCCCAAAGTATCATTCAGATCCTCAACATAATTGATGACAAAAAGAAATGTGCCCAAAGCAAAGCATTTCTTCAGCAAAATTTGTGCGTACAGAGTAGTGCAACCGGAAACTCTTGGGAGAAACTTCAGGCTTGTTCAGGTATGTGTTATTACATTCGAGAGCGCTTTAACCCATTATCCAGAAACTTTCTCAAAAAAGAACGTTGACTGTCTTCAGTCGTACTTCGGCTGGGAAGGAGACCAAATCAACTGGAGACTCATGTTTCTCGTTTTCGATACAGTTATTATTTTAACCGTTATTTTCATCATTGAAAAGAAATTGGTATCGTCTTGGTGGATTAGATTGAGGACCAAAATTACCAAGGGTTTCAAAGAGGATCTTCCTGAAGACATCAAGAATGAGACTGCTAGAATAAAGCGGCTATTAGCAAATGGTAAGATTTTAGAACGGAAGATTCCTTACTTGGTAATGACTCCACCAGGGACCGTTAAAAACAACACTGAAAACGTTCTGATTGTCGATGACTTGACGAAGGTTTTCAAGGATTTTGTGGCAGTAAAGAGTCTTTCCTTTGGAGTGTATTCTGGAGAGTGTTTCGGACTGTTGGGGATAAATGGAGCCGGCAAGACGACAACATTCAAGATGTTAACAGGGGACGAAGTGATGAGTAGCGGAGAAGCAATTTTAAATGGCGTCTCCATCCACAAGAACCGAAAACAGGTCGGTTGTTGCCATCCAGTTTGCTCTCAACTCATTCGAACGCTTCAGTACCTCAGGCAAATTGGATACTGCCCACAGTATGATCCGTTGATCGACAACTTGACAGGAAGGGAGCTGCTGAACCTGTTCGCGGATCTGTACGGCTACTCCCCCAAACTGAGGGACGGTCACGTGCGCCGCCTCATCCACTTTCTGGGTGAGCAGGTGCAGGAAGGAGTTGCGATTTTCCCGTCGTCAGATTTAGCAAAATATGCCGACGTTCAGTGCCAGTATTACAGTGGCGGGAACAAACGGAAACTGAGCTTGGGTGTGGCTCTCGTTAGCGATCCCCTCCTGATTTTTCTGGACGAGCCCACTTGTGGAGTGGATCCGGTGTCACGGAGGAAGATGTGGAGGATCTTCGAAAGCATCAAGAAGCAGGGTCGTTCCATCGTGCTTACCAGCCACGGGTAGATCCTTTCCCGTGGTGCAGTCCGGGGTAACCGAGTCTTCAGGATGGATGAATGCGAAATGCTTTGTGACCGTATTGTGATAATGGTCGACGGTCAGCTGCAATGCATCGGATCCAGCCAATACTTGAAACAGAGGTACGGGCAGAAATACACGGTAGAAATCAAGCTGAAGCAGATGCGTGAAGAGAGGAAGGAAAGCTTCAAAAGGTTCTTCGCATCATTCTTTCCGTTAGCGTACCTCACCGACTCCAACGAGGTGAGACGGGGGCGAGCGTATCCGACGTAACCTCTCCTTTCCCGTAGACCTATCTGCGCTATCACATATCTACTCTGGAAGCATCGTGGGACAAGATATTTTCCATTTTGGAAAGCGTATGCAACAGCTACCACGAGGTGGAGGACTATTCGGCAACGGAGACCACTCTGGAAGAGGTGTTTCTTTCCTTTGCCCATCATAAACAGTGTTTGAGCGAACAGAGTTGGCTTTAGAGTGCTTTGCTTCCGATGCAGGCGGATGCAGTGTTCCGTGGGAACTCGAAAATAAAACCAACTGATCGCGTGCTCTCGTCTGCGTCGGGTCGTTCCCAGGAATCGTCCGCCACGTGTGGCGAAGCACTGGTGGCACGCGGGACCCTTGCGGATTCGTCCGACCCCCGCACGTGTCTCTTGCAGCGAGGTGCCCTCTCCAGTGCGTCCGCAGGCTCCCCCACGCCGAACATCCTCTCTGGGAGCAGCAGCAGCAGCAGCGGTTTAGAGGCTGCAACTTTACAGGATCATGTGGCGAGGATCTCCCACCGGCCACCTTTCTGGCGAAACGAAGGCAAACGGGGGACGATGGCGATGTTGACTTTCCGTTTGGCCACAGCACGGCGCACCGGTAGGCCGCTGCTTTCTACTACTACTACTACTACTACTACTGCAGAGAGGAAACAAAAGCAGCTGCGATGTCTTCCCCGAACGAAGAAGTGTGCACCCTATCTATAATTCCGGGCAGGAACCGTGATTTAGTAAATCTCAACACGCCATCCATGACGGCGTGCACCACCAACCGTAGTGGCAGTCCAACTAGTGGTGCTGCACCGCACCTTTCAGAGGACAACAGCCTTCCCGGTTTCCTGCACAACCTTTCCAGCTTCCTTCGCGTGCAGTTCGCGAGTCGGCCCATCCCTTCTTCACCTTCGCAACGAAGCTGCGTTCGTTTTCGCCGTCCTCGTGTGCACATCTTGCTTTTTTCGTTTTTTTGTATCTCAAGGCCTTGGGGTAATTGTCAGCCTCTTTTGGGAGGAGGAATCGTCTTTAAGGGATGCAGGAGGATATCGAACGATGGGGGTAAAATTCGAACTCGATCACGGAATTCTTCGAGATACACAGGGAAGGATTCTGCGATCCGAGAGCAGGAAGAGTGTTATCGGAAAAACCGCATGCTCCCTTTCGTCTCGGTACTGTGTGTATGCACCCGAGTGAAGCGCACATGAGGAGGCCTTGTTTCGTGTGCTCCCTGACTGCCCACTGTCCAGTTCTCGGTGGATGGGGAGGACAAGAGACAGCGAGCGACTATGCGGATTGTTCTGAAGGTGAAGACTGCACATCGTAGCGGGCGGATGACGACTGCTCGTGTGGAAGGGTGACCCATCCCGAGTCCAAGAAAGAGGACTGGATGGAGGGAAGCAGGCTGGTTTTGAGGGTGTCGGAGGGGCGTGCGGACCTACTGCGGATGCACGCAGGAGGCATGCAGGAAAGAGACCGCAGCAATTCCAGCAGCACTTGTGAAACACAGACCGAACCCGACCTTTCCATTGCCAATCCTGGATGCCGACGCGGGCACACCTATCTGTAAGGAAGTCCAGGGAGCGAGAGCCCATGGGTTCTCGTCCCTATTGGGACACCTTGAGAGTAGGTCGCGACTCTTCTCGGGGTTTCGGTCAGTCCGTGGGTGCGCGCTAGCGATCGCTTCGGTTCGGGCGACCAGCTGTCGGCCAGAGGCTTCTTCCGGGGAGCCTTCCGAGACGGCGACCGGATCCTGCGCTGCCCTGAAGGTGGTGGCTGCGATTTGCATGGATTGACTGCATGGGAGGTGCTCCTACCCCTACCCCCCCCCCCCCCATCTTCCCGTCGGAATTCCCGGAGGTGTGTCGTTCCGGGTCTCCGGCGCATTCCCCACTGCGAACCCGGGAACGGACGGTTCCGTCAGCACGTATCCCCTGAAGAAGCGATAAAGGAAGAGGGGAAGAAGAGGAACGGGAGGGCGAGCGCGCACTCTTCCCAACGCGGCCTCGAGGGCAGGATGCGCTCCTGACAGCCGGAGGGTGCCAGCGTGGGGGCGTGCACGAGCCCTCTGGAGTTCCCATTGCTCCGAAAGGCCCGAGGCTGAAGAAGAAGACGTCCGTGGACCGCGGCACACTCCTTCCCAGTAACCCCACCCCTTCCAACCGGGATAAGTTCCCCTCACTTCCTGCCCCGTTCCTGTGTGCTCGCGGCCGGGAGCTGCGGCGAGAGACTCGGGATGGTCCAATCTGACCCCAGGGCGGGAAGACGAGGAGGAGGAGGAGAAGTGGGGGACGAAGGGGATGGGGGGGAAGGAAAAGGAAGCTGAGCAACCCCGTGGGAGGGGGGGAACCTTTGCGACCTTCCTTCCAACCGTCTCGCGTCCGCCTTTCCTGCCTCCCCCAGGTGAGCCTCGCCGGAGCCCGTTGCCGAGCAACCGCGAAGGAAGGAATCTGCGCTTCGGGCGGGCCCCTCCCTCTGCTCCGTCCGCGGACACGTCCGCGTCCTCCTCCGGGAGGATTCTTTGAAAGAGGCGTTCCTCATGCAGGAGACGCAAGGAGGTTGCGCTCCCGGAAGAGGAGACATCGTCCTGCTGCGCGGTCCGAACCGGACGCTCCTGGAGCAGTGGGAGAAAGTGGTGGGCTGCGGTGACATCCGCGTGGTCTCCGGGAAGGAGGGCGCGGCAGTGAAGCTGAGCAGTCCCAACGTCTGCGAAACGTACCTGCGTATCCCGCCCAGGAGATCGGTGCGCAAGCTGGGCATCTGCCTGCCCTTCCTACACATCGTCGTCCGAGGCGTGGGCAAGCAGTTCGCGTTCCAGGCGGAGGTGAGGTGGAAGGGGAAAGGCGGGACGTGGAGGGAGGCCCTCGAGACGGGCGCGCTTTCCGCACTGGGTACCTGAGGGGGAAATCGCCCTCCTCCCCTTCCCATAGGGGTCAGAAAAAAGGAGACGGGTAGGGGAAATCACCCGCCACGAGGTCCCTTGCCCTTTCTGATGCGGGTTCTCGGGGGGACGCTTTCAGGGGGACCTGGACTCCACAGCGAGGAGCGGGAAGAGGGAGGAATCGGGTCCGCACGGGAGCGGCGATTTCCCTGCCCGCGCGCCTCTCTCCCTGGAGTGCACGGACTCCCGTGGAGGCAGCAGCGGACCCGATTCGCTTGTTTGTTTCCCGCCGTCCCCTACGTCTCCTCTCTGAAAGAGTCGTTGGGCGACTCTTTCAGAGAGGGCACTCGGAGGAACTTCAGAGAAGGCTCTCCGCCTCCTGAGGAGCTCTCCGGGGCGCACCCTCCTTCCGCCCTCCCTTCCGCGCTCGCAAGAGCGACGGGGAGTGGCCGAGCTCCCTCGCAGCGCAGCACAGCCCCGGGGAAGTCGACCTTTCCTCTCCTTTCCCCGCAGGTTCGGGACCACGCGGGGGTCGTGCGGCGCATCCGGGCGGCGACGTACCGGCGGCGGTTCACGGCGAGCACGTGGGTGGCCGCCATGCCCCTGGTAATGGACGACGGATGGAACTGCCTCCACATGGACCTAGCGGAGATCGTCCGGAGGTACCCCTCCCTCTCCCTCGGTCCCTTCTGAGATGAGGGAGCTCCCTTCCAGAGTGTATGGCACCAGGTACGAGGAGCTCGTGGCGCTGCAGGTCCACGCCGGCTGCCTTCTACGCCTGGTGGTGCTGTCCGACGTGTGCCGCTGGGGATGCCCGCCTCCACCGCCGCGGAACGAGCGCACTTCCCCCCCCGGAGACCGGCCGAAGCAGGACGGGGAGGAAGAGCCACCCGCCGACAATACACGCTAGTCCTGAGGCTGCCTCCTTCAACCCTCCACGCGGGAGGACTCTGGACGGACGGGGAGGGGGGGGGGGCGATCGAGGATCCCCACGCACGGCGGCGGCGGCCGAGCGAGCGCTCGAGACACTGCGCCGGCGCCTCCGCCACCCGGTCGTTTCGTTCCGGGGCGGCACTTGGAGCCTCTCCGGACTGCTCTCTTTCCCTCTGGACGACCGCCTGCGGGGCTCCGGGACGCTCTTGTCCCGCCTCAGCCATCAAGCCCGCAGAGTTCCTTCCACTCCCGCGAACACCTCGAGCGCAGCCGGAACCTCTCTGGAAGAGGAGCAGGAAGGCTGGGAACAGTCGTTCCCTCTCTGCCCCCCTTTCCCCTCCCTTCCTCCCCAAGGCAAAGAGGAGTGTCGCCTGCTGCGTAGAGTCTGTGGCTCAGAGTCTCAGCTGCGCGCCTGCGCCGCGGCCACCCACCCACCCTGCCGGTGCCCACGGATGGACGGCTCACGGCCGGCTGCCTCGTGAGGCCAACAATGGCAGAGAGAGAGAGGGGGGGTGGGGTAGGCATTCGAGAACGGATGGAAGGGGGCCGTGCAGTGCGAGAGGACCGACTGGCACGTGCGCGCGCACGGCATGGCCTTTCCGAAGCGGCTCAGTCTTCCCTCTGGAGCGGACAGCCCCTCCTCCAGACCCCATTCTCCGCCCCCCCTCCTCTCCCTCCCGGGACGGGGGACCAGGACCCCGCCGCCGTCCATAGTCGTGATTCCCCCCCAGGACGCGGTCCTGGACAGAAAGCTGCGGGAGATGCGGGCGGCGCTGGACGCCTTCTCGGCCGTCTCCCAGGAGATCGTCGACGACTTCGGTCGGTCCCGCGTGGGCAGGCGCCACGTTTCCGCAGATACCCTGGCTTTCATACTGCCCCCCGTCGGTGAGCGCAGGGATTCCGACCCAGACGTGTATGCGCCGCTGCATGGGAGAGCAGGCTCCTCAAGGCTGCGCTAGAGGCACTGCTGAAGGCCGAGCGAAAAGGGCGGGAAAACTCGGAGGCCGCCTTGAACTCCGCCATGGACCCAGAAGGACTATTCTGTGCCGCGCTCTCCTCGAGCGATCCTGTGATGGAGCGAGCGTCTGGCAGCGGTGGCGGCGGCGGCTGGAAACCTTGTCAACTCGGAGCGGAGCGGAAATCTCGCTCGGGGTGGCATCATCTCCGAATAAACGGACTCTTGATCGCTCCGTTTCTAGGCGCGAGAGGTGAGGAGGGGAGGGGCGATAAGGAGGAAGAGGAGAAAGGTTCCTTCTGTCGGCAACGGTGATCTCTGAAGACGCGCCGCTTGACCCAGATCGCGGCGAACGGCGGTCGAGCGAGTTTTTGCTCGGCGATGTCGTTCGCGGGCGCCAAAGAGATCTCCAGGAAGCCACAAGCACAACACCGGGAAATTCGAAGGAGGACATCCCCTGAGGCCGTGGCGCCCCAGGCAGCGAGGACGATGCGCAGCGTCAGCCGCCCAACAGATCCAGTACTGACGAAGGACATCTGGGAACCATCCCTGACGAAGACCACGGCAGAGCGAGGGTGCCAGAAATCCGGGCAGCTTCCTCCCACTTCGGAGACGGGAACATCCCGTGGGAAGGGCGTTGTCAGGCCGGAGAGAAGGAAGTGAAGTTATCGTCGGTCTCGTCGCCCGGGCGGCTTCGGAGTTGCCGTGTAGCCAGTTCCACGCTCCTCTCGCCGCCGACGGACGCGCAGCTTCGACCCTTAGAGGCGCCACGGGTGGAAAAAGATAAAAGGGTGATCCTTGCCCGTCTCCTGAAAGGCTGCGCGCATCCCGAAGCTGTCAAAGACTCGCGCTCTCCGGGGAACGAACGCACCGACCGCGGACTGAACAGCGTTCGTTTCAGGATGGGAAAAGCGGCAAGCATGTCAGCTGCGAGGAGGGAGAGGGGGGGGGGGGAGAGGCAAGTGGTCTTCTCAGCGCCTCGAGCCTTGACGCTGACGTTCACGCTGCTGCGTAAGCACTTCCTCTGATGCGTTTTCTCTTTAGCGTAGTCTCTCTCCCATCGATCTGCGCCTGCTGCTTGGCACGCCGGACGAGTGCAGAAAAAGAAGGCACCTCCACTGTTTGCATGTCCGGTGACACGGTAACATGCTTGGAGGATCTCTGCACTCTGTGCGCTGCAGAGGGTCCTCGGTGGTCACATAAGAACTACAGGACTCCCGCTAGCCGATGACCAACATGGCTCCGCTTCGATCTTTGGCTCCTCTTGCTTCACGCATGCACCCGCTGCTTCTGTGCTTGTGCTAGATAAGCGGAGTGCCTCCATTCAGCATCCTCCTGCCCAGCCATCCATCAGAAAACTTCCGAGAGCACAGGAACAAGGGTGCTTCACCCTTTGTTCGTCCTTCTCTTCCCCCTCGCTTTCGACAAAATGTCGCGCCGGGCGGGCGTCCATTGCGTGGCACTTGCGGGAAGATGTCACGTTCTCAGATTCCTCAAGGCTTTCTGGGCTTACCCTCGAGGCCTGTCAGCCGGAACCAATTCCACTCAGCTGCTTGCTGAACTTTCCGACCGGCCAGATGTCGAAACCAAGCACTCTGGATTCTCCAACGCCTCCGGCTCACAACAGAATCCTGGTTGTTTCTAAGCTTGACCTTCCCCTTTACCAAGCTGCCGGATGTGAGGAGAGAAGCCATCTTCTCATGCCCGAATCGTCCTCCGGAGTGTGGGTGTTTGTTCCGGTTCCAGTTGCGCCTCATTATCCTTGAGAAACGGACAGATCGACGACGTGGACTCGAAGATACGGGCGTCCATTCCCCCGATCCGTGTTTCTGACACATGTGGACGGATCCTCTTGGAGGCCATGTGCCGTCCTGTGCCTTTACCCTTCGTGTTCCTCCCCCTCCCCCGCAAAGGCATCCGCTCCGCCTGCTGTCTCTCCGCGGATTCAGTCGGCGAGCGCAAATATAAGTGGGGTCCGGCGCGCTGTGTCTGTCCCCGCTGCTGCGTGACGTCACACTGCAAGGCCGGCTATCGAACATGTGTTGGGATCAGCGGACTTGGCTTCCTTGGCTAGAAGCACTAAAGTGGACCTTCAAGCGAAAAGAGCAGCACCCCATTCCGAATCCTCGTCACGTGACAAAGTGATGGCTTGCTCGCCGAGCCGAGTGCTCCAGGCGTGATCGGCTCGGAACGTGGCATCTGCCCAAGAAGACACGAGAAGAATCACGTCTACTTGAAGTGCGCAACTTCGGATGGCGAACGCTGCATTCTCTGCAACTCTCTCAAGGGTGTGTTGACGGGATGCGTGCGTCTTGCAATCTCCAAAGTCAAAAACTGAGTCCTCGGATGAAGCATGGGGTGGGCTTCCCAATGATGTGGTGCCCCGGAGACTAATAGAGAACCTTTTTTTCTCTCTCTCTCTCTCTCTTGGTGCAGAAATTTTCCCGTAGAAGGCGTATTGGCACGGATGAGGCGGAGACGTGGGAGATTCATCAAGAATATCAGCATTTCCCTGAATGCTTTCTCGTTTTCGAACGAAGCTTGAAATATGGAAAATACAAAACTCGAATAGTCAATCTTCTTTTGTATCCTTCGAGAAAAAGTCCCAAATGAGCGTTTCTGAAGGCAAAAAAAAAAAAAATTCAGCTGAATCACCAACAGCTCATGATAAAAGCATGTAGCAAAAAGAGGGGGTGAGCGAGAGAGCGGGCAGCATCCCTGCGTGGATTCCTTCTTTGCAGAATTGCAACGGATAAATGAGCTCAAGAAAAGGAGGAGAGAGTGAAAGAGAGAGGAAAAAGGCTGGATTCATCGATGGAAATCAGCAATTCAGTGAAGCACCGCACCCACCCACCTGTCATTGATTCTTCTGTCATTGTACAGCATTTGTCTTAGCACCATAATAACCTTAATGTATTGGATAGTCCTTGTATTAACAGAACTGGACATTTTATCGGTAAGGATGAAGAGCAAAAAAAATTTTCCCGTATCAGTGGGCGATGGATGCACTGCTCAGATGCCAATCCCTTTTTTCATTTCACAAAATTTGTGCGCAATTAATCGGTTTGTCTCCAAGAATGGCATTCCTATTTGAAAACAAAAATAATTAGTTGCAACGATTAAGTTGCAATTACAGCAAGGGTCTGATGAGGTGTCCCTCCGTACTCAACACACACGGAATGCGTTGTACCTCGATTTGGTGCGGGAAGGAGCTAAGGGATACATAACACGGGCAATCCCTCTAGATGAACATCAGATAGCCGGAAGGCATTGGCTGTGTGCTTCACATTTTTAAACTGTTACCTAACAAACAGCATATGTACTGTGCTTCGTTTCTCATTTTCACATACGAAAAATTTCATTCAAGCACTCAAAGGCGTTTCGGCGAGTCTAATCAATATCAGTCACCACGCTTGTTTCTTTCTTTCTTTCTTTCTTTTTTTTTAAAAAAAAAAGATTAAAAACAAAATCAAAACGGGACAACACCGGCAACAAGAACAACAACAACCACAGCTTTCTAACACTGAGATATACGTCTTTCGTTCCGAGCAAATACTAAGAACGAAAAATAAGCACTTCTTCCGTATCTACTAGGAGGCATTCTCCCAAATAAACATTGGTTGCTATGCAACTGTCCTTGATAGGGTAAAGGCGATGCATTTGTGGAACGAACGACCGATTTTTGTGAGTTATGTACACGTATGTATGTATGTAAACTTTGCTCAACAGAAGGCAGTTAGTCGAATTGATTGCATTAGTCGACGGTAAATCGATAATTCCAATTACTTAATTTACTAACATAGAAATGTCCCATGCCTTTTATAACGAATTGTGGAAAGAGGTCATGCATGATTTGCAAATTCAGCTGCAAAGAGAAAATCTGCTACGAGAGACTTTTATCGATAATGAGATGAGAAATGTGTTGCGCATTTTGGGTGTGCTCTATATCGGCTATATCTGTTGTCTACGCAAATTAGATCAGTGCTACGATCAAATTGTCCATCCTCAAAAGCGGCTTCTTCTTCGCCGCTTGCTGGATGCTGTCATCGGCAGGATGCTAGAACTAAAGCAAGAAATGACGAATGTCGATGTTAGTGAAATACAGTGCTTTGACAATCTACTTCAAGACTTGAAAATGACACCCAAAGATATTGAAATCCCTGTACCAAAGTATTATTACTTTGAAGCACAAGAGGCATGCCGGGAAAGGGAGGCTTACATGGAAAAAGTTCTCGAGAAACTGAAGCATCCAGAACTCCCCAAATCATCACAAATGACTAAAGAAGAAGCCGTCAGGCTTATTCAGATAACTGAAAGAGCAAGACAAGGCAGACTCCGAGCAAAAGCTATGAAGGCTTTCCGTGAACAGCAAAAAATGAGCTCCGTGCAGACAAGAGTCTCTATCAAACTGACTCCGGATGAAGCTGCAATTTGCATCCAGAAGTTCTGGCGAGGTTATCTGGCTCGAAAAGCTGTGAACGACCAAAGACGTGAGGAGATGATATTGTTTGGTGTACTTCCATCTCAGACAGCTACGTCGCCCGAAGAAATCGAGTTTCTGAAATTTCAGAGAAGGAAGCAACAAGCCCTTCACCGAGCAGAATACGAAGAAGCTCTTTCCCGGATCGAAAAGGAAATAAGAGCTCAGGAGTCACAGGATATGAAAGAAGAATTGCAGGATAAAATCAGAGAATGGTACTTGGATCAAATGAATACCACTGGTTTCCTTCCGGACTTCCCGTCCGAGGAAGTCGGAGGCTCCATGAGTCTTTTTCAATACCCTAAGTTACTAGAAGAGGAAGAAGAATCCACACATGAAAAAATAACCAAAAAGGAGAAGAAGAGAGATGAAAACAACTATGTCATGGAAACGTCAAAATTGCTTCCATTGCTAGAGAAAGCTTGTCAGGAATACCGCAGGAAGTGGAAAATCTATGACGACCACCTCAATCAGCTACAGAAAACCGATGAAGACATGATTCGTCACGATAAAAGAGTATTACTTTGGAGGGAAATACGTGATCAAGTAGATGTTACTATGAGGACGGAGCTGGAGAATTTGAAAGATGCCCTCGAGCGGGGAAAAAACAGAAAGTCACTGAAGAAGCCCAAGCTGAAGAAAAAGGCTAAGAAAAAAGTCATTGTCAAAGGTAAGAAAAGGCGCCGGGACAAGGATTTGACTCCTGACAGGAGTTTCGAATCTTTATTTGAGGAGCTTATCGACAACGGAATCATCAAACCTTATAGAAAGGTGTTCACAAGTGACACTCTGGGTGACGCTCGATACGTGTTTAACAACTCTCAAAACCGGCACAAAGAGGCATTGCCTTCTGCCGGAGACATACGGAGAGTTGTGATGGAGTATGGCATCCTACCCCTTGGGTCAAGTGCAGTGCATGAAGCATCCCCTTACACGAAATCTGTTCTTTTCGTGGGACCCAAGGATTGCGGGAAGCACATGTGGGTAAATGTAATCTGCACGGAGACTGGAGCAATACTATTCGATCTGACAGCTTCAAATATTGCAGGAAAGTATCCTGGGAAAGCGGGTTTGCAGATGCTCGTCCATCTCGTAAACAAAGTCTCTCGTTTAACCCAGCCTGCAGTAATACTCATCAACAACGCTGAGAAAACCTTCATGAAAAAAGTCCCTCACTCCGATCGCACGGAACCGAAACGTCTGAAGAAGGATCTCCCTCGGATTGTGAAAGCCATCGGTCCTCAAGACCGGATTCTGATCGTCGGATTGAGCTCTGCTCCTTGGATTGCTGATTCCAAAAGCTTGAACCAAACCTACCAAAGAACAATTCTCATCCCCAAGCCTGATTACAGTTTACGTCATTTGTTTTGGAAAAAGGTTTTGACTGATAAATTGACAGATGGTGTCCTGTCTTCAATGGACTTTTCGTCATTATCTAAGATAAGTGACGGCTATTCTTTAGAAGCTATAAGACAAAGTGTCGAAGAAGTGCTGAGTGCGAAGCGAATCAAAGAGCTTCCCAAAAAGCCACTTACTCTTGGCGAACTCGTCTCCCCTTTAAGTAAAGCTACACCGATCCATAAAGACGAGGAGGAAGCGTTTCTCAAATGGTACAAGACTAAGTCAGCAATGGGGAAAAAAAGAAATAAACTAGAAGCGGAAGAGGCTGCAAACAGAGTATCCGCTACTGATGCCCTAAGAGGAAGAAGTAGGATAAAACAAGCACTCGTGAAACAAAGGCAAACAAGGACCACGAAGAAGGCGTAATGGCTGGAAAAGAGTCGTGAAGAAATTCATGAGGGGGGGGGGGACTACTTTTTGAAGAGTGTGGTATGTCCCCCCTTTTTTTTCGTAGCAGTAGATGTCTAACTTTCACCAGCAACTTTCACCAGAAGCCTCAATGACCTCATGGATCGGCTGTAGCATACACAGATCAACAACGATGCAACCATACATCGATGCCGATTATTCCTTGTGGCAAATAAAAGGGATGTGAATGAGAACCTGAGGTTAATTTGGCAACCACCGATAAGCATAACGCCTGACGTTGCGAAAACGCAGAACCAACGGAACGCATTCCTCGAGAGAGCAGAGCAGCAATGAATGCTCCTCCGTTCATGTGGATCGTGCGCACCTGACTCGTTTCGAAAGCCTCGGTGCGATCCGTGGCTGGCTGGCTGCGAGCAGACAGGAGCTGGAGTCGGGGATTTTTCTGAAGGAGTGGATTTCGAGCTGCAGAATGGGGGGAAGGGAGAGAAGGGGGAAGCCTTTGGATACGAGAGCTTCCCTGGAGGTTCGTTGGCGACGCAGGCCAAGGACCACCCAAGTGCGGAGCGATTTAGCAGGAGCCAGGACAGGAAGTGACGGAAACGTCGTCGGTTGGAATCCGGGCCGGCAGAGGGAAGTCGACGCTCTCGGTTTCCCGAGGTCTCCCAGCAGAAGCTGACCAACCTTTGGTCCCGCGCAGGTGGCAGCCAGGATGGTGGTGGAATGGTGGAAAAGGGAAGGAGGAATGTGGTCGACGGGGCTCAGCGGGCAAGAGGGACTGCGCGGCAGCAGCGAGCCGGCCATAAATGCTGGATCCAGGGAGCATATGGCGGCGAGGAAGAAACAAGCCTCGGGGCGCGACAACGCTACTGCGCGCGCGCTTCCTGTGCTCCGCCTCATCATCCCCCACCCTTCCTTTCCTCCCCCCGCTGTCCCTCTTTCTCTGCCCTGCTCCCCGGAACAGTCGTCTCGCGAATGTGGCGGAAGTGGCGAAAGGAAGCGGGGGATGAGGCGGTGGGGCGGGGAGACTGTGCGCGCGCGCGGTCCGCTGTTTCCGTCTCATGTGCATGCGCTCGCATGGGACGGAAACAGCGGAACAGCAGCGACGGTGACGCTCGAGAAAGGAGGTGTTTCTCGAGCGCTGCACCTGTCCGCGCAGCCGTGCAGACGCTGCACAGATGTTGCCCCAGATGTGCAGTCTCTCGCGCGGCGACCTGCGCTCCCTGCTCGGACAGGGTTCGGTGAAGGTTCTGCTCCCCAATCCGCGTGGCGCGGCGACGCGGCCTCCCTGAGAGCGCTTTCAGCGTTCGTCCGTCTGGAGGCGTCCGAGCTCCGCCCACGGTCTTCGCCCCGGCAGCGGCCCCTCCATCGCTGCCGTCTGGGGCGAGGGGCGTTTACCTATGCGCTCTCACCCTGAAAGGGCTCTCCCTCTCACCCTTCTCTTCCGTAGCTTGCGAGAGATTCGGCACCCAGGGTGGGAGGCGCCCGCGGGCGTGGAGAGCATGGACCCCGGGCTCCGACCGTGGAGCCGACTTGTCCGGAGCGGACCTCGGTCGGATGGAGGAGGAGCGATGCGTTCGTTCGGAGCCCCTCCCAAGAAGGTGGCTGAGAGGCCATGACACGGGCGGGCGGATGTCTTACCACGCCTCCGCCACTCCCCACGGTGCCATCCGCACTCCCTACCGCGCGATGTCTCCGATGTTCCACCGGCCCGGAGGCTAGAAGATTGCGTGCATCTTCCGTCTCCATCGGGCTCCAGCATCCCCCCCTTCTTTCCTTTCCGTGCTCTCCAGAGGGATGGCAAGCATGGGTGCTCGGGAGAAGGCGTGCGTATCGTGCAGGGATGCCCGGAGAAGGCGCGCGCGTCGCTGCTCTTTTCAGTAACCCCTTGGGCCACGATCTCTGGAGCGGCTCTCGGGACCTATTCCTCGCGCGCACGCGCGCGCTTCGTTTTCCCCTGCCAAACTGTTCCACGCGGTACCGAGGGGAGCCACACTGCGACTACGGGACGACGGCCGCCGGTCTCTCCCGTGAACGAGTGGGCGCCTCCCACACGCGAGCTCACCCAGCGGTTTACGCGAGATACACCCCTGGACTCTTGAGGACCACGCGTCCTCCTTCTTCCCCCCGTCTCCTGGAGAAGGCAGTGCGACGGGGAGAAGAACCCCATGAGAAGATTCCGTGCCCCCAGGGTATCCTCCAAGGGGAGATCCCCGCCTCCAGCTGGCCCGCCGCTTTCGCGCGCTGATCAGGGGCGCTTGGAGCACACCCCGGATCAGCACAGAGCAGAGGCTGCCGCCACTTTGCTGGTGCTGGGCGAAGGTCTCTCTCAGCACGCAGAGTGGCCAACGACCAGTGCGGCCCCGACACAGAGAGTGCGTCAGACGTGTGGCGGCGTCGTGCCGTCGTAAGGAAATTCATGGGCGAAAAAAAAAATTAAAAATGCTTTCTGAAGAGTGTGGTGCGTCCCCTCCTTTTTTTTCCCTTCGTGGTAATGAGTGCGGCAGAGAGTAAAACCCTCCTCTTTTAGACTCGCTTGCGCCCTTCCGAGGTTCCAGCCTCCCCCTCCACCTCTTTCCTCCTACAGCCCAAAAGAAGTCCTGCCCAACGGAAGGGACTGCGTGCGCGGGTATGATGTCGCCTCCAAACTTGCGCCTCCACGGTCATGAGACGGGCGCCCGCGGCTAGTCGATTGGAACGCCACTGCCCTCTCGTGTAGCGGAGCGTAGGAGGAAGGCCAGCGGCAGTAACGGCGGCAGCAGCATGGCGGGGCACGAACGATCGATGGAAGATGGCGAAGGCAGATGACGTCCTCGAGGGGAGGAGGAAGGGGGGCTTGATCGAGGAGCTGCTCCTCCGACCTTCGCCTGGAAACGGGAGAGGAAAAGGAACGGATGAGAGGGGAGAAGATAGACGGGCTCTGCCTTCCGCCTCTCTCTGCGACAGGAGGCTACGAGAGAAGACCTGGCGAGAATGATTCTGCAGGACGATGGCCACTAACTTTGCGGGGGGGAAGGAAGGGGAGCTCTCTCTTCCTCCCGTATCCACCCGCGCTCCAGCGCCGGCGCGCGCCTTCTCCCGGCCGCCGTCCAGCGCAACTCCAGACGAACCACGGGAGGGGGGGGGGGGGAACCAACTGATCCAACCGACCTAAACCTCCCCGGCTGCCGAGAAAGGCCGCGCACATGGAGGCATGCAAACGGCTGCCTGGGAGGAAGCCAGCAGGATTTGCTGACCCCTGGGAAACGACGTAGTCGAAGAGTCCTCTCTCCTGCCTGCCCCATGGCGACACGCCTCCTCTGGCATCCCTCCGGGTATGCAGGCGCAGTCAGTTTTTTTCCGCTCGTCCCTGACTGATAGGGGGAATCAGGCACCAGCCGTCGGGTGGGCATCAAGCCTGACGGAGGCGAACCACCGCTGCAGGAGTCTCGTGTGGCCAGAGGCAGTCGTGTCCGCGGCGTTTCAGGTCGGTTGCCAGCACCCCTGACGGTTTCTTTCAACAATGCTGGCGATGGGTCCGGCTGGCCTTAAGTTGCCGCAGCATCTGCGGTCCGTGTGTTGCCATATGACGATCTCAAAGCCACGCCCACCCACAAGGATCCCCTCTTCCCAGACTGCCCTGACTTCCCCCTCCTCTCATCCCTTGTGGGCCTGCAGTGACTCAGCAGGAAAGGGGATGAGTCAAGAGGCTCTGAAAGACTTCGCCTATTACATCCGCAGGTCTCTTTTGCAGCAGAACGCCCAGCAATAACAGGAATCTCGAAAGGAGCTCGCGTACGTCTCCAACGTCGTCTCCGCCTCGAGACCCTGGTCCTACACAGTTGAACCGGGAATCCTCGGAGACACCATTCCCTTCTCCCTTTCCCGAGTAAAGCCCTGCGAACCATCCCTCCGCGAAAGAAGTCCTAGAATCCCTGTTCGCTCTCTCCTTCTGAAGAACTCCTTCCTTCGGAGGTGGAGCTCTGCCATCCACGCAGCCGAGGCTGCCTAGGTCAGCAGAGCAAGTCGGACGAAGACCTTCTTGCTCTGCTGACCTCGTCCCAATGCGCGTTTTCGACAAACCGATCCCTTCCCGTACGCTGGCAGCGCGGCGTTCTCCGCAGTCCACGCAGCCAGTCTCCGACAGGTGGCACCAGGACCCCTCGGTCCGGAGATTGCGCTGCCAGGGGAAGGGAAACGCGTGTGTCTCGTCCTGTCGTTTCCGCCAACCCTCAGCTTTCGTTTGCTGCGCTGCTTCTTTCTCGAGACGCTCTTTTCGAAGATCCAGCAGAGATGGGAAGGTCATCTCCTCATAAGTTCAGACGCGTCATGACTACGACGTTTCAGGACAAGAAGGTCCGACGCAGAATCTCGTTCATGAGCAGAGGGAGCGTCCTGCAGAAGCACTCGGTCATCGTCCTGGCAGGCGATGACCGAGTGCGTCTCCGCCTGAGATCTAGACAAGATATCCGGCAGCGTGCCTTTGGGCTCTCCTCCTTCCCAATGCCTTTGATCTTCGCGGTTCCACAGAAGGCAGTTCTGATGCTCTCTGAGCCTGAGGGAAGGAAGAACAGTCGTGTTCAAAGGAGTGGGTGGGCTATGCTGCTCGAGATCTGCATCGATTCGGTTCCTCTTTCCCTCTTTCGACGGCGCTCTCATCCCCCTTTTGATTTCGCAATCATCCTCTACGCCTAGATTCGAAACCTCTTCTGGGAGAAAGCTGATCATCATCAGCAGCAGCATCGTCTACTCCCGACTCCAGAGCTGTTGCTTCTATGGTGAAAGGCCCAGACAACGTGGGAGAGAGCCTGGCTGATCATCTCAAGCCTTGCGTTTCATTAAGATATCCTGGCAGCTCCTCCTTGGCCAGCAGCGGCTCTTCACACTCAGGGAGCGCTTTTTTTCCCTCCCCCATCCCCAGCTAGCTCTCCTTCCCCCTCGTGCGGAGGAAACTAGGATGAAGATGCTACCCTTGCTGCACATCAGACTTCTCCAGCGAACAGGCGGCGAAGAGCTATCCAGCCAAAACATGGGTTCCATTAATGGAGAGGAACGTCAATTCAGCAAGCCGAAGAGTCTACGAGGCTTCGTTTGAGGGCGGAACAAGACAGTAGAAAACGGGTCGATTCGGCGTGAGCCATGCAACAACGGTGTCAGCAAGCCGCCATGATCGCCGAGCGGCAGCATTACCTCAGGAGAGGAGCATTTGCAGCGCAATGCTCCATCCTTTTACGCGGTTGCATCATTCCATGCACCGCACCCGTGCCTCGCTCTTGCTTCTTACGTGCGCTCGTACGCACACATGTACACATGGGATCGCAAGGCACGCAAGCGTTCGCAAGGTGGTCCCGATCCAAACGAACTCTGGTGGTACTCCGGGACTCGTCTCTTGAATATCGCCACGGTCCGCGAAATCTTTTCAAACTGCTTTTTGTTTGCATCGCTATCCGGAGGCACGAGGAAGGGACGACTCGTGAGCCGAGAATAAAGGGAGCTAGCTGCCCACGAGATATCCGCCGCCCGTCTTTTGATTTTCCGTTCATTGGTCGGTCTCGCCGCCGCGTAGTTCAGGTCACACCCGTAGTGACGGCAACGGGCATGCGACCACTATCAAAGTGGTAGTTACGTTGCTCCTATGAGGCGGAAACAATGACGGTTCTCTCTCGCAGTTTCTCGCGCGACATGCAGAAGTGAACCAAACTCGTCTCGAGGTCTCTCCATTTTCCCTCTGTGTAGCGAAGCCAGCGCTTGAACCATGTGGAAGCTGCAGAAGAAGCAGAAAAAAGTAAGGAACTGCATGCCTGTGTTTACGCGAAAGGGAGGGCGGATCGGTTTCGGAAAGGGAGATGCTTGTGACGGTGGCACCCGTTCCTCTGCGCAATCTGCTTATCAGGAGGAATTCTGATCCACGGATAATTTTTCCGTCTTGGCTTGCCGAAAATCGCGCGACCGATCTCGGCTTTGTCAGATGTTCATAGCAAATGTCAGTTCGTTTTTCGCTCCGCAGGACTGCGATGAAGGGGGAGGAGGTCGTGATAACCGCTCGATATTTTCGCCTCCCCACGAGCATCTCGACGCTGAAAGCAACGAACGGATCGCCATCCAACGCTCCCGCCCATCCGAAGGCTTTCGTCACGACAGACGATATTACTGGAAGCAAATAGTGATGAGGACGGCGGGTCGTCCTGAGGTTCCAGGCAGATCATCACATAGGTGTAAATGCGAACACGCCGCAAGCAGGAGGCCTCCGTGCAAAGCGGGGATGCTGCACGCCGAGTGCTCGCTGCGCGTTTTTGGCTCGCCGCCACAAGTCCGTGTGCATTGAGCTTAGCTCCTTTTACTCAGCACCAATATCGATTAATCCAAAGGTTTCGACGCGCTCCCAAGTGTGACCATCGCTGCTGCCATGGAAATCAGAGCCGAAAGGTGGAAACTGCGCTGACGGCAATAACAGTGCATAGCGACATCCGACCAGAGTTGCGGCTCTTTGTCTCTTTGCAACTGCCTTCGATTTCTAGTCTGATAGATTCGGAGACCTGAATTGCCTGGTGGATTTGGTTTCCTGCCTCTCCTTGAACTCTCCGCAGCGCCAAAGATTGAGAATGGAGCTTTCCTGTGATGAAGAAGAAACCGGAAGGACAACCTTCTAACTTGACGTTTCGAGCTACTAAACTTGCCATTCTCACAGTCACGTCTGGTACATGTGGTGAAAAAAAATCGTACATGGAAGAAGAGGGCATTGACAGTGTAATGGGAAACGATTTCGTGTTCTAACCAAGTAAGAACGGGCTTTGGGATAGAGATAAGGGCAGAGATTCTTCTACTCTACTTTAGATGAAGAAGTCGCCTATCCCCATGTGAAATGAATCATTCTCATAAACGTGGAGAATGTGTATTCTTCCCCCCTTTCTCACACACAGATAGTTCTATTCGTTTTTCCAGCTCAGCTTTTGACGCATGGTGTGAGCGCACCACGACCCTCGCTCTGATAAAGAACCCGTGGTTAAGGACGAAAACCTGAAGTTACGCCGAAGCGAACATTCATTCACCCAGTACTGGAACGTGGTCCACGGGTGCAATCGAGAATACACACAACTCGTCTCCTTCAGGATAGTTCTTCGTTATGCCATCAACGGTCGTGAGGATACTCATTGGCGACCCGAGAAGACCCAAACTTTCCACGCCATCTGTGACCAATGAACTGTCTTGGAACCCGTCTCAGTGCTTCAAACTGCCATCTTCACTTTTGAAACGAAGTAGGCTCTCAGCTTTGTTTCTGAGAATCAAGCTAAGAACGCAATCGTTCTTAGTTTGCTCTCAGAGAAAGTTTTTGGTGAGATCCATGGTGGAAATGGAACGTTGTAGTGGGTCTGGATTCGCAGCAGTGATAGTCAGTCTCTCTTCCTTTTTGCTATGGAAGGAGAGTGCATCGAGATGAGTGGCTTGAGAATATTTCAGTCCTCGCTGCGCTAGGATAAATTCTGAGCTAGCAATCTTCTGTGACGCAACTTGGAATGAGGCAAGAACTTCTCCTCCGCTGAAACTTTTGGTGTCTGAAACTCAATTTGAATAGCAGCACTTTACAAACATGTGGCGCTCAAGGAAATAATGTATTGCGCAATTTTATTATCAGCATATTTAGTAAATAGCACATTGACGTATTGTTAGTAGAAGACGCTGTATACGCGATACTCGATACGTCAGCACATCTTTTAATCAATTCCTCGTTTCAGTAACAGCAAACAGAAATTCATAAAGCTCGAACCCAAGGTGTGCTATCTAACCAAAGCAAGCGAGTTCACCCAACAAGGAGAACTCTCGAAAGCCTATTTCACGTTTTTCTTTTAGGAAAAAGCAAGTATTCTGAACTCAGCTAGCTCATATACTGCAAACACACTTCTGAATTATCCCTTTTGGTAATTCTTGAAATCTCCTACATACTGACGGATCTTGTTTTCTCGATTCAGATTCAAAATGAATCCAAGTTCTCGATCCAAACTCTGCCAAATGAATTCAAATTGAAAAGGTCACTAAGTCATTCTTTTTAGGAGGGCAGGGGTCCCTGAATGCAATGAATTTCTGTTTCGAAATGTATCGTAGAGTCTATTACTGATCCTCTGTAGTTCCAGCTCAGCCGAAACTCTTGAATTAAGTTTTCGCAGCTTTGCTTCGATTGAGACTTTCCGGCAATCAAACACTTCAAGTAAAACCATTACGATCCAGTGAGAAATATGCATTTTCAAATTTTGCAACTCACTCTTTGGCCTCTATAGCGCTTTACTTGACCTCCTACTCATTATGCATCAGAGATAACAAGGTGAATTTTTTTCTTTTTTTGTTTCAAACCTCTTGTTTGTCTTGAGCATTGCAGTTCGGCGATCTGGTAAAATGATTTTTTATCTGATTGTTTTGCGATCGGAATGATAGGTTATAGTGAGTGGGCACTATTGCAAGGAGCTCCAGAGCTGCAAAAGTGCACCTGCCAACGGCAGATTATCTCGAAGAATTTTCTGAGTTAAAAACAATGATGAGACCTTTATTTAATAAAGGAAGAAAAGGATAAGCAAACCCAGAAAACTTATAAAATTTCCTCCAAAATGTTTATGAAATACTTGAATAATTTACTACCATGGGCAGGTAAATTCATACTTCATACGGCCTTTTCTAAATTATCGAAAATCAGTGGTTGTAACTTTCATAGAAACGTTGCGAAAGCTGAGGTCACACTCCCCGAAGCCCTATTGGAAATTTTAAGTGTAGCGCGGATGAGCCGGTCCAGTTTACCAGATGCCTGCGTCCAGACACACATATGCGATTAACAGTGGGCGAACCAAATCCATTAGCAGTAAGTGATTGCGGGTCTGCTTGTTCGATAGGTTCCAAGTCCTCCTTTGATTGTATGGAAAAAATAATAATTCCTTATCCTAAAAAGTCGAATCGAAAAATGCAATCAGCAGAGTATGACTTTTTTAAAAGATATTCAGAACACACACATATGTGCGAATGTATATGACTGATTACATGATTCTCTGATTCTTTGTCGAAATCATGAACGCATTTTATAGCTGTGAACTATGTACAACTTGTATCTGATAACTACTGGAGCCTGAAGCAGTAGTTCTTGTTGAGAATGTTTTGTACATTATCTTGGCTAAAATTAATCCTCATTAATGATGTGCTATGCGATGAACGATTTTGAACATTATGTTTCAAAACCAAAAAAGTGTTACTTCTCGCTGCTATCCGTGGGAACAAAGTTTCCATCTCAGTTCAGTAACTTTATTGTGTCGACTGTTCCGTTTTATATTGCAAAAAGTTGGTACATGCAGTTCTTTCCATATTAACCGGAGAAGTCTTTCTCTCCCCTGTAAAGCAAATGCTGCCCAACTTCATCTTTTGTACTTCTTCCTGTGCAGATTCCTTCTTTTTTGAGAGGACAGGCACAGAGTTTCTAATTATTCCACCGTCATATTTATAACTACTATAGACTTGATGATCCCTCAAGATCACCTTTTGCCTACTTAGCAGTAGAGAATCCTATCTGATTTTACCTAAAGTTGTGCCAGAATCCGCTCCTTAATCAAAGCTCCTTTCTGGAGCATCGCGCAAACAACTTCTGAATCACGCACCAGTTTTACAGCCTCAACATGAAAGAACGACTTACCTACTGTTTTGTTGTCTTCTCTTTACCTTTTTGCATTACACTTCCACGTTTTCTTAAGATTATGTCGCAGCCTAGGATACTGTGCAAGAACTCTCCGCACATACAAAAAGATCCCTTCGATTTCATTCTATGGTTTCATCTATCCGTGATTCTCCCATCCTCCCTTAAATTCTACGAAGACGAACTCTTTGCCCGTAGGTATGGGTATGGGTAGCTCCTCTTTTTTTAAATAGTGGTAACGCTTCATCTAAATTAGGTGACTCATAAATAGCCAGCCATTAGAATAGTTTGCTTGACGCATCAAGAACCATACTTTCAGGCCTGATTTGCAGAGGAGGAAGGGTGGGAAAGGGAGAAAAAGAGAAAATCGAGCCTTTTGTAATTGCAATGAAGGATTCTGGAATACTCCCTGGTACAAAAAGGACAGCTTCCCAGAAATTCCGATATAAAATAAAGTGACCGTTCTCTCCCGATTACTGCACATAATTGAAAAGTGCTTTCCGGGACGAAGAGGACGCAGCGCTACGGAATAAGCGGGCGCTGTCTCCTACACTCTGACGTCGTTGAAGAGGGTAGGCACGTCACCCAAAATCACATATGAACACGATTACCGAAATGATTTGAGCCCATGTCTCGCGAACTCAGTAGTATTCTTCCTAACGTTCTAACAATCTCATAAAAGACATACACATCGTCACCATCATCATCATCGTCATCACAAAAAGAAGTCTTACCATTATTTCACCTCTTTCCAGTGTTCCATTTGAGGTTAAGACTTTCACTTTTGAAAACTTTCGAAAACTGAATATTCCATAAAGATTGCTGCTTTGTCTTGTGATTTGAAAAACTCATAATGTACTCTGTTGTATTTATTTACTTTTCTTGCTTTGCAAAAACAAAAATAAAAGCAGATAGTAGACTTATTCTATAAGAGAATTCTATAAGAGACTATATTCTATAAGAGAACGTTTTTTAAATGAAAATTGGAAACGTGGTTGAATATCAGGAAAAGTAAATAAGTGTATTTGCCATTTGTCTTTGTTCTTGTTGTTTCTGTTAACTTTGCTTTCCCTTCATTCATTTCATAGAGTCGTAATCTTAATGTTCTTACATTTTTCCCACGCTGAACCTTCCGCTCCTATAAATAGCAGAAATTCCAGAAGTCTCCCGTTCATATTTTAAAACTGTAGCACGGTTAATATCCATGGTGTCGACACGGTTCCCTTTCACTATTTTGTTCCATCGATTGCTGCCTGCGATTTTGTTCATCAATTCATTCTTTCGAGTGTCTGACATGCAATCCCTCTCAGCTGAGAATCCTTCCTTACTCTCCCGGCAACCTGGTTCTTCAAAATCAGCAACTTTGAACCACTCTGTCTCCCGGGTGTTGCATCCCTCTCTCTTCTGTGGGAATCCCTCTCTCCCACAGAAGCAGTTTTCTTGTTTTTCCCTTCGCGCTTTCTGATTTGCCTTTTCGTCCGCACCTGAATTTTGCCTTTGGGATCTTCAAGAATTCCTCTGCGCATAGTACGTGTACGGTGTTTTGCAATGCAGCTTCCCTGAGATCTTTGTGCAATTATCGAAACTTTGAAGCATGATATAATTAATGCTTTTATCCTCACTAATTGAGTCAGAGCTCTAACAAATAGTATTTCCGCGTACTGTAAAAAAAAAAAAAAAAAAAGCAAAAAAAAGTTTCCCATGAGGCCAAAAAAAAAAAAAAAATCATCAGCATGCATTTCAACCATCTGTTTTTTTTTTTTTTCTTTGTCGCTGCGAGAAAAGCTCAGTATTTTTATTTATTTTCTGGAGGGGCCAAATCCTCGCTTTTCAGGATTATTTTGTCTGTAGTCACCAAAGTTTTGCCTTAATTGCTGCATTGCTTTTAAGAGGTTGTGCAGGTATGATGTTTTTATTCAGGGACTTTGAAATGCGATCTCTGCGTTTCGTGAATGAATCGAAAATAAGAACGTACGAAAATTTAGTAACGAACACGGAACAGAACACTGAAGGAAGAGAGAAAGCTGAGTCTTCAGATTAAAGGAGAAGGAGAAGAGAAATCAGGTGGGCATTTTCCGCCTGTTTCATCAGCTGCATTCATCGCCGAAATTCGTATCCACACGCGTCAAGTATATTGAAGCACCCCGTTTTACCAAAGTGCAGTGTCTATCTTAAATGTGGATTAAGGCAGGAAAGCTTGTCTTTGCCGATCGCCATGAGCGTCCAGAAGCGTCTTGTGATTGTGGTGGTTTCGGCAGCTCACTCGTCAGCCACTTTCGACCTAGTTTTATAAGTGCGGCAGGAACGGCAACTGGGAGCCATCCGAGATGAGGCTTCATTATCGAAACCTTTTGCACTTACAGAGTCAAGTGGCCGGATCTTCCAGTCATGAAAACATCTGATTTCCAACGCGAACGAAGGGGAAAACTCATAATTTGACCGGTTCGGAACTTTCGCGTTATTGAGCGACACAGATTGAACAGGGAAGCAGAACTTCAAAAGGAATTTCAGGAACCTTAGCCTCGTCCCGATCCTCGCAAAATCGAAGGCTGCTCGATAGTAATGACAGAGAGAATTACGGGACGTGAGGAACAGATAGCCAGTCTGCTTGACGAGAGAATAGAAGAATTCCATTGAGAAGTAGTTTTCCTCATTTTGACTGATTCCGTGAACAGTTTGGTTTCCATAAATCACTAAATCTTGCAGATCTTACTCATGAACGTTGGCAAATCACTTCCAGTATTTCTTGCACTCCCGGAACTACGGTAGTTTTGCATTAATACTGATGCATTGAAAAAAAAAAAATGTATCCTAAAGATTGCGAATAATTTAACACCAAGGAGCAACTTCCTCGCTCTCTCCTGTGTTCACGGATAGTGATAATATGACAGCATAAATGTAGTAATGCAGCAATGAAAAGCGATACCATGAAGGAAATTAAAAAACAAGTTGAAATTTTGAACAGGCATTTTACCGGTGTTAGATTAATGATTCTTTGCATGCGGTAATGTCGCATTCATAATAATTAGTATCTCATTAGTTCGAATTAATATGATCAAAATAAAACTTGATGAAACATCGTTTTGGTTCCACGACTGATTTATGATGCAAACATCATGTTAATCCACATGAACATATAGATTCACTTGTAGAAAATAAGCCATTATTATCGATACTGTAGAAAAAGCCGCTGTTTGCAGTTTGCACGAACCTATGCTCACAATTCATAAAAAATAGTGTGTTGTCCAATCTAGAAGATATCAGAGGTTGTAACAAGCTACAAGCAACATCTGTACTCAAGAGACAATTTCTAAAGGCAGGTCAAAAACAAAGTAATTACCGTTGCGCGAATCCTGCTTTTTTTTGTTGTTGTTGTTGCTGACGTTCTTCGAAATATTTATATGGTAGAGAATTTTTGGATGAATCTTTAGGAGTCGATTCTTTCCCTTTTCCTCCTCCCCCCCTCCTTCTTTTTTTTTTAGAGTTGGTAAAAGAAGGCTCGAAAAATAAATAATGTAAACCTAATCAGGCGTGGAGAAGGAACACCATTTTGCTCATTATCTTTCACAAACTAGTAATGACACTGCATCACACTGCATCTGTGTCCATAAAATAGCTACTGAGAGTGTCGGATTTCCGTTCCCGGTTCCCCGTGCAAAAATTTCCGTGAAAGCATGCTGCACGCTGTGAACAATGGAGTTTCACGGTTACCATGCGAACATGTCAACAGGGATCGGGCCTGAGCCGTGCATTGTTGCCTGCAAACTGTTGCGTCCCCTGGCTGAGAACTAGGCCGCCGCCATTACCTAACTGCAGCTTACTTTTTGCAGAAGAGTTGCTTCATAAGGAGGGAAAAAACTTCGTGCTTGCAAAAACAGTCTTTTCCAACTTTTCCCCACCGAAATGCATTTGTGTAGTCAGGGAAAAAAGTCTCTCTCTCTCTCTCTTTTTGAGACGATACACATTCTTGCTTCCCGTATGTTGCAAACCTTGAATAGTTATCATCAATCCCAGAGTATTCCCGGATTCTCGCTTCGCTTGATTCAGGTTCAAGGTTAGACAAAGCGCGTGCGGTGCTAGGACGTGGTGGTTCTTCCCAATGCTGCCTGTCCTTGCAAAGCCACTTACTGAACGCGAGGTGTTCTCCACGTGGACTCTGGGATTCACTTTTGCAGGTCTGCCATTTGGAAACCTCAAACGCAAAGATCAGCTTCGATATTTCCACCCAAAGGGGCGAATCGAAACGTTCTATGGAATCCTCACGTATGAAGGAAATACTCCGAGTGGAGCATACGAAACGAAAAGCTTTGTGATGGCAGAATCGTCTCTGTCTGGTATTTTTTTCAAAGAAAAATCAGTTTCCTTCGCTCCGTCCAATTCTTCTGACCCTTACCAGCTCGCTCTGTGTTCGTTGTTCCTTTTGTCTGGCACGTCTTCCTACATCTGCACGTTTCTTTTCCTCCCTTCCCCTCCCTCTTTTAGCATCGCTGTGTAATTCTCTGACGCCGAGGACGACGTTAATGGCAAAAAAAGGAAAAAACAAATATGTTCATTGATATGTTCATGTAATTCAAAAATTGGTTGCTCATTGATATGTGCATACAAAGCGGAAAGAAACCAGAGAAGGGAGGGGGAGGGAGGGAGAAGAAGAAGAAAAAGAAGAAGAAGAGAGGGAAGGGGGGGGGGGGGAAACGGAGACTGCTGATTAATTTTTCTCTTCGCCTCTCCGTCTTGTCTGAGGCGGCAGCAGTGCTCCCTGTACATGCGCAGGAGCCAACTCGCTCCTAGAAAGCTGAGCAAACGCATGTGCTGTCTTCTCCTGTCTATGCAATGCACTCCTGGCGATGCTGATAGCGATGCAATCCGAGTTCTTCAGTGGATGCGAGTATGCGAACACGGTTTTGCATGTCGTGTAGGGAATCCAGTCGGAGGTCGTGTGGCAAGTCTTATGCTCGCTCCAGTGCATTGCGGGAAAGGTGCGACCAGTCTTTGCGAACCGCCGTGTTGATTTGCTTCTATTCGTTTTAACATTCAAAACTGATCGACGCAGTATTAGGGTCTTCTCGAAAATTCGTTACCCTACTCTTTGGAGCAGGTGAGCATTTGCCGTTTCTGAAAATCTGTGCAGATATGTACATGTATGTATGTGGGTGCATGCATATGTGAGGATGTATGTATATGCGTACGTACATATATATATATATATATATATATATGTATGTGTGTGTGTGCGTGTGTGTGTGTGTATGTATGTATGTGCTTCTTGGTTCGTTCGTTTTATTTTTTTTTTTCAGAATCTTCGTAGGGGATGCTTTTTTAACGTGATTTCGTAGCTTAGCATACAGCTCTTCGCCGAAGTGTTAACTTCGAGCCCAAAATCGAGAGGACTGACTTTCTTCTTTCGTTCTCTTTGTCGATGCCGTTGAACACTTCCGATGGGTGCACCACCCGTTCGGTGCCATCCGCCGTTGGTTTCGATCTTTGCTTTATCTTCCCGTTCTACCAGCATCCAAGGCTTTCAGGTGGTGTTTGGGATGTTTCCGACTCGTCCATGATGTTGGTGTGCAAGTGAATAGGTCCAGTTTTTTCTGCCTTCGAAGTGTCGGAACATTTCAGTGCATTTTGAGTTTTTGCATGTCGAATGACCACACCTAGGCACGGTACAGGAGCACCGTGTCGAGAAGAGCACTTTGGTTTGTTTACGTAAACTGCTGAAAGCAATAAGCTGTAAAAGGAAGAGAGAAAAGGAACGGAATGTGCGCGACGAGATTGTGTTTTTTTTCCATGGTATTGATGCGGAGTTGCAGTTAGCGGCCGGCAGGCGTGCGTATGTATTCCGATTACGAAATTTCTGTTGTATCGCTTGCGGTGCATAATGGAAGCTCGCGAAGCTGCTGCGATATTTTTCCTCCTCTTCTTCTTCTTCCTCTCGTGTTTCGTGGATATCCCGACAGCTTTCACGGCTTCCTGCAGCAGAGGAACGATTCCGCTGCTGCAGACGTGGTGCGTTTTGTGCCCGCGCGCGTGTCGACGAGGTTTGCTGCCTCCTCCATATGTTCTGCTTACACAATGAATGAGATACGAAGAGGGGGAAACAAAAAAGCATGCGAGACCGATACGAACAACTTTTGAATATCTGAATGCCAAGTTCATGAAAGTTCCGTGCCGGAATGCCTTGCATTATTATTATTCCGATTTTATCTGTCGGTCCGTTGGGGGATGAAAGTGAAACAAAGCCACGGAAATCGACGTCCCATAGAAGCTGTGGTAATGTTCTCCATCCGAAACCGTCGCGTCGCTGCCAGCAGAATGTTTTCATCCTTTCCCTCTCAAGTCGGCGAGTTGTCGAGTCCTATCCTGGATCGCGCATGGATTAGCCTTTCACGAAAATTCGTGTACAATAGTCCGCAGGTACTGCGAAGTACGCGGATTAAATTTCGTTACTGGTGTGTATGTCTTTCATCAATTCGGCAGATGCAGCAGAATTGTTTTTCCTGAACTCAAACGGCACCGAAAGTGAAATGAAAAGTTAATCTCTCTTCGTAAAAGTCAAAAGTACCTCTTAGTCGGAGGTTTCTAGGAGGGATTTCCTTCCCCCCCCCCCCCGTTTTCATTTGAAAATCAGATCATTAGGGCATTCCTCCTTCCCGTCCGATTTTGCGACTGTAGGAACACCATTAAAAGAATTGCATGTGAATTTCCGACTGCGGCGGTCTCTCGAAGGAAGAATTCCTTGCAGCGGAAAAAAGATCAGTTTGTGATCACTTCAGGAACAAAAAGTCCTCGCGCAGCGTTCCGCTTTGTAAGTTACAATTTCAGTTCAGAATTTCCCTGTTCGGTTTCCATGCCATTGATTGATCCGAAAGGGAAAAAAATGAAGATGAACGGCAGTCCAGAAAACATCGAATCAACGATCGTTTATTTGTCGTTGTCATGGAGAGCGGATCTGCATTCTGTAACGAGCACGTGCTTTTCGCTTTGATCCTGTTTGAAATTCACTGCTGCACGCAGGAACAGTGATAAACTATCACTCTGCCTCAGCAACACTCCTCAGTTATTAAAACGAATTGTGCTCAGGACTGTTTCGTTAAATCGAAGAACCAATGGGAAGCAATGCCTGTAATTTGTGCGTGCTCTTACACTACATAAACGTCCTCGGAGGTAAATAAAGAATCCCCAACTACGGTCGATTTCATTGCCTTCCCCTTGAATTCATGGATTCGCCATGACGTATGCCATATGAGATATCAACATTGCGGAAATTCGGTGTTTACAACCCAATTTCGGGATACACGATCTATTTGTCGATCTTTCGAGACGACGTGAGCCAGTCGGCTAAACTTCAAGAAAGCGGTCAGGAGCTTATCACTTCCCTGATTGGGAGGTGCGAGCGGAAAGTACGATGGACCATTCAGTGTGACGTCATCTTTTTTCTTTTTCGTGTGTTTGTTGCCATCTCGCTCACCACATGCAGAAACCGCGCGGTCTCAGGTCGAGTGAACGCAGTAAGCGCGATGGAAAATTTTTCTCCTCTTCCTCTGGCTGCAAGTACCCTCGATTAATCGATGGAAGCTGAAAATCGAATTGGCATCCCTCTCCCCCCCTCCCCCTCCCCTGTGAAAAATTCCGGGACCCACACTTTACACCCATTCTTCCGGCGAAACGAAACGCCACAAGCAACAAGAACAAGCAAGCAAGATGTTGAGTTTTGCTCCAGCAGGAACGAATGCATATCCACTTTGAACGCCTAAACTCACCACGTGCACGATTCGAATCCGCACAGAGTCTTATTCGATGTTCCCATCGCTCTGAAGAGTTCGTCCTTCTCCTGCACGATTCCCGCTTATTGGAATTCGCTTTCAGTATGGGGAGTTTTCTGTATCACTCTGCAGGCTTTTCGTAAATCAGTGCGGTTTGAGGTGTTTCTCTCCTGTCCTCCCCGAATGCCGGCATGCGTTTTCCGAAAAGAACTCCCCCAAGCCAGCAAAGCGTTACCATCTCTGGCGGACGGCAGCAGCAGCAGCAGTGTATTCGGGATTCATCCGGTTGATGTGCATGTGCACGAAGCCGATCGGTCTTCTTGAACCTGGTTTTGCGAATCCTCATCTTTTTAATCTCGTGTGCCTGGCGATGAGTAGCCCTCGTTCGTTGCTGCGTTCATTGAACGAGTAAAAAAGAAAAAGAAAAATCGGCGAAACAAGATGGATGCGCCGAAAGAAATGTGGCTCCACGGGTTTTCGGATCTGGGATGAGGTGGCACGAAACTGATCCAGGGAGGACAGAAAAAAAAAAAAAAAAAAAACATGGATGATCCGTTTTACAGATCGGCTCTGGATCCCATGAAGGACTGGACCGGAAAGCACTGCGTCGATTGTTTCAGCGCTATCCCTAAAAGCATTGTTTGCACTGATTGTTTGCTGCCGCTTTGCGAACAACCAACAGTGCGTTTGGAGAACTGCAGGTGCGGTAGTCGTCACCCCATGCAGGCGATCAGAGGATTTCGCAACCCGTAAGATGAATCAAATCTCCGCTTGGGGTCCGCTGCTTCCGAGCTGAGCAAAGACGTAGAATCCCCCGCAAGATCGTAGATCCTGCCTAACTTTGCCCGGTACTCGCTCCCCTGCCTTCCCTCACCGTTCTGCCGCAGTTTCCACCTCCGGCGCCCGCCCCCACCCCCGAAGCGAGCACGTCCCACACGACGAGCGCGATCGATTAAAGCAGTGTCCCTTCTCCCGACTGTTTACACTCTTCCGAGTTTTGTTCCCGTAGTTCGTCTCATTTACAAGTGAAATCATCCCCGTACCGCTGCAGGCATGGCAAAACGCCAGAACCAACGCAAGCAGAATGCTTCCAAGTAAAAACGAATTGATCAGGAGGTGCTGATCGGATGCTGGTCGCCCAGCAGCAGAAACGCGAACTGTGTGGCGTTCTCTCTCCGGGGATGCTGGCAAACATGGGTCGGCGGTGCACCCCTATGCTGAGAGCTCGCATTCACTGTTTAGTAACTGTCCCCCATGATGAAGCAATAAGCCTTTGTTTGGTTGGTTGCAAAGTGTGCTTTTCAGTGTTTCTGTTCCAGATTGCTTTTTGTTTGAATGCTGTATGCAGAGAAATGTCTACAAAGGACGAATTAGGTGAAATGGAACAGTTTAATGCTGGTGAAGCAGATGTCACAGCAGAGCAGCAAGTCCATCGCAGAAGGCAACCATCCAAAGGATCGAAGAATAGTACAGACGTGCAAGAGAACGAAGCATCCCAACATTTTTCTCCTCAATTAGTCTGGAGGAATATCATTGTTTTTGTCTATTTACACTTGGCAGCACTGTACGGTCTTATTCTTGGCATCTGGCAAGCATGCTCTTTAACTTGGCTTTGGGGTGAGCAATATTGTTCTGTGATCAATGAAAAGTGTGTACTGTGGTTTTGTCAATCGTACGTTGATGGAGATAACTATCGTAACAGTAATGCAATTTTCCTGCATCCGAAAGTAACCATCACAGCAGGCTGTGCCTTTTCTGTTAGAGAAACGTCTCCCGGTGCTGAGTTTTACACGTTTCCCATTTACATGTCCGTTTTATAAAGCTTTTGTTCAGTAACGGAATTTGCAGCTGCGTTGGTTTTTGGTTTTGGGTGGCTGCAGGATCGATAGGAAGTGTGTGCTGAAAGAATGCATGCAGCCGTAAAGCATCTGTCCGAACAGTTTTTCCGCCGGTGGCGGATTCCGTCCATCTTGGTGTATGCTTCCACGAGAAACCTTTGTTTTACGAATGTTTTGTGCATTTCAGTTTTCCTCACTCGGCGTGTGAATTCGAAAGAATCTTCAAGTGACGCGCAGTACGGAATCTCAATCGCATTTCATCTGCTTTCATGCTGGGTGCATCTTGTTTACGATGGAACCGGACGTGCTGGGATTCCCTGTGAATCCACAAAGCCGATGGATCCAGCGGCAGATGCGCACATGAATTTAGATTTTAGAATCGCACATGCTCTTATTTCCGGCAAGCTTTTTGTAGAGCGATTTCTCTTTTCCACCGTTGTTGCGCACACCGTATTTTGCTTTAACCCTTTATGATGTTACTGAAACGACGCCAAACATATTGCACTGTGATTGCAATTTCAGTTTCATTTGCACGATCGTAATGCGATATGTGACGAAAAATTAGGGCAAGATTATCGAAATCCGGTTGAAAAAAAAAAAATGTGAGGAAACCTTTTTTTTTTTTTTTTTTTTTTTCTCCCCTTTTAGTTGGATTTTTTGGGGTATGCAGCGGCTTAGGAATCACTGCTGGAGCACATCGGCTGTGGTCTCACAGATCCTATAAAGCCAAGCTACCTCTAAGAATTATTCTTGGTGTATTTAATACGATAGCCCTACAGGTAATCCTTCGATTTTTTGCAATATAAATCCTGTATTTTACATCATAATTATGCTCCACATTTTCTTACAGCTTATAAGTATTTTTTTTTCTGAAGAATGACATATTCGAATGGTCAAGGGATCATCGAGTCCATCATAAGTTTAGCGAAACAGATGCTGATCCTCACAATGCCAAAAGAGGATTTTTTTTTGCTCACATGGGCTGGTTGCTTCAGAAGAAGCATCCAGATGTTATCAAAAAGGGAAGAACTGTGTCTGTAGACGATCTTCTTGAAGATCCAGTCGTTTTTTTCCAGAGAAGGTAGTTGTGTATGTTTCAGAGTGTTCAGATTGATTTTGTACGTGTTTACGATGGTAGGATTCCCTCCCGTTTCTATCTTCGATTGTCTTCCTTCTAAACCAAGTGGGAGATCGATTTTACGATCAGGCACCTCGGCGAAACACCTCGTAGAGGAAAAGGCAAAGAAACGAAAAGAAAGAAAGGCAAAAGATCGTCATTTCGAGGAGATCGTTCCGTGTTCCCAGCGATCCTGCATCCTCGGCGTCCTCGCATTTCGTTCGATGCCCCCTTTTCTCTCGCGCCCACGGAAAGTTACCTCCGCCTCCCTCCCCATCTTCGCTCCCGTTGCCCGGATTTCGAATCTGCTTGCACGTGTGCCTTCGGAATGATCTTGGCCAAGTAGATATTTTATCCGAGTACTTTTTCTTCTTAAATGCAGAAAACCTTTTTACGAAACTGTCTTTCTTGGAATTAGAGAGGAAGAAGAAGAAAAAAAGCTCGACTTTGTTAATTAGCATGGCTTATTTTCTCCATGGGGAGGAGGAAAAAAAAAAAAAAAAAAAAAAAAAAAAAAAAAGGAGATTAACTGAGATAAAATGTTTTCTTGACTCACTTGAGACCCTCTCGAGATCGTGACGTAAAAGCTTTTCGTTACGTCGTTTCCTGAAATTCTACTTTTAACAGACAACCCACCCGTATTTCATGAACTTTGAAGAGTTGTAGTAAAAATAAGACTTCGTGTATGTTGCCAATTATGTTTGTTCTGTTGTCAATGAAATGTTTACTGCTACTGCCAGAATTGAATATGAATGTTGAATTTATGATAATTTCTGGGTTTCCAGGTATTATCTCCCATTAGTGGTTCTGTTGTCAGTAATTATCCCCACGTACGCTCCCATTACTCTGTGGGGAGAAACTTTGAAGACGTCATTCCACTTCTGTTTCTGTTTCCGCTATGTTCTCACGCTTCACATGACATGGCTGGTCAATAGTGCTGCACACTTATGGGGAAACAAACCTTATAATAAGTAAGTTACTTTTTTCAGCTCGACGTGCGTGCTGCTGCTGCTGCTGCATTTCTCTGCGGATGCGGCAAATCGATTGCCTGAACCCGGAAAGAGATTTTTCCGCGTTGTTTTCTGCCCGTTCACTCCCGAGACTTCGGTGGGCCAGGAAATGAGTTGCGTTTGCGAGAAACGGAAAGCGTGCCCCACTTCCTGCCGCGTTCCACCCCGTGTTGCGCAGGCGCCCTGTTGTTACGTGTGTCTAATTGGGGAGGGAAGGGGCCGTTGGGGACGGGCGTTGCCGTGCACGGATTCACACTCGGAGCAACGATGCAGCCGAGAACCGCCCTCACTACAAGGGGTCGCCTACCGGTTGGCGGCACTTCTTCGTTGATTCCGTTTTCCGACTGTATTCGTAAATGTGCACAATGACGAAGGTGTTGCCAAGGTACGTCTCAGGCAGCGTATCTTTTTCCTCCAGGAAACCTTCCAGATAGAACAGCAGTGGTTTGCTTTTGTCTTTTTTTTTTTTTAAAAAAAAAAAATAGCAGTCAGGAAATTTCTGTATAGTACGTGTAAGATATGACCTTTTGCAAAACCAGGTACACACCCTTTTCCAATAGTACGTGTTTTCGTGGAAACGCGAAGTTGCCGCTAGAAGGAAGAAGCCTCCGCTCCTTCATTCGAGCGGAATCTCACATTGCTTTCGCCTTTACGAATGCTGCCAGAAAATGAAACCTTCCATCCCGAACTTGCCGAGTGATGTTGGTCGATACCGAATCCCTTGTTGTCAAAGTGCATTTTTCTCTTTTCCCGTTTTCGTCCTAGGTGCAGGTTTACGGAAGGAGCTTACTTCCGATACGGCTCCGAGTAATCTGTCACTGGGGGGGAGGCGGATTTTTCCTGTTATTTCCTGTTGTGCTTTTCCCTTCTTCCTAACCTGGGATGCAACTCGCACATGCGTGTAAGAAACGCAGTTCTTAGCAATCGGCTCAACATGCATTCACGACAGCTGACTTGCATTAGCAATCAGAAAGGCTTCTTGCATTTGATTCGTGTTTGTCTTCCATGTGTGTGCACGTTTACACACGGAATTCGTAGTTAACTCTTCGCGTGTGTTGGTGGTGTGCACGTTGGTGCATCACAAAGACCAAGCCATATATGCATACGCATACGTACGCTTGCGTAAACTTATAACACATGTGTGTGTAAACTTCATTCAGTGTTCCCACCTCTCTCAGCTTTTTTGATGGATGTAAGAAAGGGATCACATCCAGCCACGAAAAGGAATAACTCGTGTTGGAAGCGCCTTCTGAAAGGGCGAAATTTCCTGAGCACGTTGATTCCGAAAACTAACGAATTCCTTAAGAGCTTTGTGCGAAAGAAACACCTCACAACCAGAATATAAATTTTTCCTTCCGTTTCTTGTCTAAGGGTGGTCGCGTGGAAGACTCAAGTGAGTTTATCGGATTCCAGTTTAGTCACCTATACTTTATGCTATAATTTGTACCTTCCCATACACATAACTACACTTATTAATACAATAATCATACACACCTCATAAGAAATCATTTGAGCTACCGAACGCACTACACCAACATACCTATAGTTATTATTTCTTACCCATCCACTCATCAGCATTCCATATATCCTTCTAGCCCAATAACACACAGACAACGTTAAACCCATTATTCCCTTATTTCAATCTTTCCTTATCTTTTTCGCGTTTTTCCTACTTAGATTTCGGTGGTAATGGGAGGGCCAAAAGGCACGTCTCGTTCATAAAGTGTCTATGTGTTTTTTTAAAAAAAGTGATTCCATATGAAGGTGGTAGGAAAACTCTGAAAGAAAACCTTCTGACATTTGGTGCACATATGTTAGCTTCAAAATTGCTGACAGAAAAAAAAAAACATCAAATGGTTTCGTAGTGGTGTTTTTCATGTGAAAAGAATCCCTAGAGAGCACACTCTCCCTCTGTTGCTTTCCATTTCCCTCTTTCTATCAACGTGTAATTTCTATTCTAAACATTCAATAAAGATTAGATTTGCATTCAACTGTGCACTTTCGTTTCCCCTTATTTTTTTTTTTTTTCTTTTTTTTAGCCGTCATCGTAATAATTTCTCATTTTCTTAAACTTTCCGATTTCAAAAATCTTTTGGATCACTTTATGCTTGCTTTGGTTGTCTACTGATGGTTGTGAAGCCGTTAGAAATTTGTCATTTTTAAGGGACGTCATTTGTACGTGTTCCAGTGCCTTTTGTTAATTTTCCCAGTGCTTGCCGTTCCTGCACAAGAAATGCCAGAGTGGCATTCGAAAACACTTTTTCCAAAGCATTTCTTATTCTGATACGTTTCTATTTTTAGTCTGTGACGTGCACCTACTAATATTCCTTTTACGTAGTTCCGTTATTTTCCGAAAACAAGAATATGCTCTAGAATAACGTATATGCATCAGATCCTGCCTCTGCATTTTCTGATCGCAGCTGCATTCGAATCGGAGTCCCTGGACCAACTGGGATGCAATTAAAAACGATAATATCATGAAAGTGTCAAAATCAAAAACGATATCGCCAAGACATTGCTTCTAACACTAGGTTCCAGAAAGTTCCACGAGTTGACCGAGAGTTATTTTTTATCTGTGGACACAAAAGGTATTGGGAAAGGGTATCCCTTTATCCCTTGGGTACCTTTCTCTTCATTTCAACATCACTATTACTCCATATAAAATTACCAAACCATGAAGATGAATTCTTCATTCAGTCGGCATTTTTCGTTTTTCCTTACCCAATTCCTCTAAATAGTTTAACGGACTGATGGAGCCGACGAATTCATTTCGTCCCACGCTTTCCTGGTTTTGTACTCAGCCAGTCAGCAGTGCAACACGGAGGTCGAGCTTTTCCTCGAAGTTGAGGAAAGAAAGCGCGTCGTTCTCTTTGTAAACCATGGAAAAAAAAGACCTCTTGGCCCGATCGCCAGACGGCCTTTTGCTTTCATTGAAGGGAAAAGTGATGCTGGCTGTTGTTACCATCATTCCCAGTATGGCCCTCCCCATCTCCGTCTCGCAAAAGTGGTGTCGGTTTTCTTTCTCAGCGCTGCTCAAGAGATTCCGTATTAGAAGGATCCTATCACTTGTCGACACTTTACGGACGGAAGTGAAGCATAGCTTTGCTCGGGCAAAAGACGTCCCCGTTTGTCGCCTTTTTTGTTCAGGAAACCGCGCTCTTGAAGTTTCTTATTACCTCGTATTTCAAACCCCTCTTTCTATCAGCTACAAGTTTCATCAACTTCTCCTTTCAAGAAGTAGTAGAATAATAGCGGGAAAACCAACCACCATCCAGCGACGGTGGGTGTTTTTGCTGCGCCAGCGCTTGAGAGTTGCGCCTCATCATCGTGCGTTGTTTTCTGCCGAGCTCTCCTCTGCGGCAACCATAAATAGCTGTGGCGGGCGCAGTCGCCACCGAATGGGCCAACTTTGCGTGCGTTCGGTGCGGTGCACGAAACACGAAGTGTAAGTGCATCGTGCGAGACGCTCTCCGGCGGAAAATGGAAATTCTCTCCAAGACATCGGTGAAATTCCACACATTGAAGAAGTAGCAGAACGAAAAACCCCTTCGCGTTCCGCACCATGCATTCGGGTCACACTCGCTAATTTCATCCGTGACCCAACGCTTGATCCACCTTGGCATCTGTTGATTTCGGATTTTCGCGGCGTCTTGCCCCTGTGGCCCTACATCTTTTGGGTCTGCATCGTTCTGGTCAGCCGTTTCCGAGTCCTGTTGAAAGACACCCGTCTGCTGCACAAGAAGCGGCGGATGCAAAGTACCATCCGTCTCCCAGGCTGATGTGCATGATCTCCTCGAACCGCTGTTGCAGGGAGGTTCTCGTGCTTTCCATCCGGCAGCCTTCCGATCCCGTGAACCCGTCACACGTTATTCCACTGCTTCACTTGCGTTTGTTTGATGCACGCTTCTCCATTAGGTTTGGATCACGAAAGGCAAAAGCAGATCTGGGGGGAAGGGGGAAGACCCTTGCGAATGTCATTTTCTTTTTTTCTTTTTTTTTTAAAAAAAAAAAAAAAAAAGGCTGTATGTCATACCATCACTCACTGCCTCTAGTTTGTTGCCTCATCGGATTCAGAATGATGGGAATGAAGCGGATCGACTGTGTTAGCATAAACTCTGTTACTAACCATGTCGTTCTAAGGTACGAAATTTGCATGCAGAACGTTATTTTGTTTCCTTTTCAGATACATCAATCCATCGGAAAATTATGGAGTTGCCATTTGTGCCATAGGAGAAGGGTGGCATAATTATCATCACTGTTTTCCTTGGGACTATAAAACTGCGGAGTTGGGCAGCTATGCTCTTAACATTACGACCGGATTCATTGACCTTTTCGCCAAAATCGGGTGGGCTTACGATTTGCGAACGACTGCCTCGAGTATGATATCTCGTTGTGCAGAGCAAAAGGGTGATGGAACTCACGCTTTATACAAACCAAAGTCTTCGAATTCTCAGCAGTCGATCCCTACTGTCTGATGAAAATATATTGCTACGTTGTGGAACTTTTGATTTGTCACGAAAAAAAGTGTGAAAGAACATTTGGGGAAACACAGTTTTCAGTGCCAGCTTTTTTGGTTTCCTTTTCCACCGAAGGAAAGGCTTACTCTATTTTTTCAACAAACTCTCCACATGAATTCTACAGTTCTCCGGACCAACAAAAGACCGCATACATTACTGGCTGAGTATCGGAACAGAGTTTATGGGAAGATATGTTTCTTCCTCATTGCGTCATCGGTATATCGACTTTCCAAGCCGATGTATCTCAGCTTCGGGAGTGTTCCTGCCCCGGACTCACAGGCGGACTTTGGCGCGCCTAACACATACACTACGGACTTTGGAATCTCGTACTTGGGATAAAGCTGTAGAGTAAACAAATAATGACTGATTGCAAAAGGAGCGAGGACTGTAGGACTCGGTTGTGCGTTTGCTCGTCTGAACCAGTTTAAAAATATCCACGCACCACTCCAGGTCCTTTTCATCCAAAAGGGTATTCGGAGCGACCAGATAATTAACATGCCTAACAGGAAAATCTACTTATACTGATCCAAATAAACATTACTGAAGGTATACACGGAAATGTGTACAGTGTGTCCAAAATTCTTGGGACTGATGCTTCAATTTCTTGCACCTGCTTCCACGTTTGGGAAAAGTTGACTGCTGGGAATTACTGGTCAATTATCTATGTTCTGTTACTTCAGATGTTTGACTAATCATCCGAAGTATTTAACAGAACGTCACATGAGGCTACTCTTTTCACCGAATGAGCAAACAAAGTCTTCCTTTATCTCTCAGGACACTTGAGATTAGACATTTTTCCTAAAGAGACAGAGGAAAACTGTGAGTGGGATAAATGAAAAAGAAATAGCTTACGCCTGAGGCGTAACATTCTAACAGCTAGCGACATAACGAACAGTGACTCTTTTTCCAATGCCTTTAAGATCTTCAACCACCATTAAGGAAAGAAATGATGCATCAGCTCCAGTGAAAATAGCAAAAAGTCATCTGTTTTGGGGGCTAGTTGCAGTTTTCCACGGAAACTGATTCAAAGTGATTATGGCCGATCGTCACTATTGCACAAGAAGCCAGAGAAGCTTCTTTTCCCCCCCTTCCGGCGACGTCGTTTCTTTGCAGCTTGAGTGGAAACACTGGAATCTCTGAAAGACCGAGCTATTCTTCGGCTTGTGAGTTTGTGGCCAGCTTACGCCCAAGCTGTCGGTAGTGGCAATGGCAAATGATGACTTCGGCCTCTTTTCAAAAAAACAATCGCTTCAATCGTTCCAGTTTGCTATGGTGGGAAGAATTCGAATGTGTCGGATGGGAACATTCGGCGTATTTGGGGCCATTCAGCAATGCGTAAAAACGCTCGGGTCGAATGCAGTGCGCACCAAGAATGTTCCTTTCACCAAAACGAACCAAGGAAAGAAAAATTTCCAGTCGAGTGTGAAGTGCCAAATGGATCTTTTCTGACCAGCTGGGTGCCATCGGCAAACAACCTTTCTTCCCGAAACTTCGCATAAATCCACCTGTTCCGCAAAACCGTGGAGAGGGAGTGTTTGCGAAGATGGGTCCGAAATAGAAGTAGCCTTGGGTCGTATTCCAGATAACTTCGAAGGATTCTCCATCACCACAACGCCGAAAGATGATGCTAGCCCTCCCGAACCCTTGACCTCCGTTGGACTTTGCACAGAACATACCAAGAAGCATGAGATGAGATTTGACGACACCCATGGGCTCAAGTATTGCCGATGGACTTGAGCATGGCTTGGTAGATAAGAACTCTAATGTCGAGAGGTACCGGCGAGGATGCAAGGCTGGAAGACGCGCACAAAAAAGTTTGCTGTCGGCATTTCGAACTTACGAATAGAGCTCTGGCGCTCGAAGACCGACTGAACTGGCGGTTTGCACCGTCGTTGCCATCGGAGCCTCCGCTCCGGTTCATGGTGCACTCAGTGTTTCCTATCTCAAAACGCTACAGGTGAAAGTGCTGTTGCATGGAACCGTGGGTTAGATATGAACTTTTTTTCTGGTGTTCGTTCGTAAGCAAACCGTGTGGACACAATCTATAAATCACATTGATCTTCATAAACTTCCTTGGAATCCACGTGGGAACGTTTCCTGGGCGGTTTCGCGTAAGTGTCCAACACGACAGCGCTGCGCCCTGCAACGAGGATGGAGTTCGGATCTTGAGCTACCTGAGCTGACTGCCGCTTGCCTGCTTTCCTTTTCCTAGGTGTATGGGAATACCGATGCAGTCCATTGGGACAATATTCCAACAAACAGGATAGAGCCCCATCTGCGCGGAAAACAGTCAGTGAATGCACTCTGGTGGGATCATCTTGGGTGTTATGAGAAAAAATCTGTACGGAAAGAAACACACACACAAGAAGAAAGCAAATGCACCGACTGAGCACGGTAGTCGCACGACACCTGTTCGAACGGCCGCCTTTGATGTGGCACACTCAGCCACGGAAGTCCTCCTTTGCCGTGTCAGGTGTGCATCGGAGGTAGTGTCAGCCACCCCCGGTGCATGAGTGACACACCGCAAACTTCAAGCGCCCACACACTCGAGTAGCACCGTGGTGCTCGAGAGCGACCCAGTGGTAACTTCCAGGATGTCCGTGTAGCTCTGAGAAAACATAAGACCTCAGTCCCTTCTGTTCTGCTGTTTGCATGAGTGCGCTTTCGGCGATCCAAAAAGCTACACGGCCGAGAGGCACTTCCCACATCTAAGCCATGGTCGGATGCAAGCTCGAGGCTGCGGCTTGTGCGAGAAGAACTTCCTGCTGCTGAAGCCGTATTGTTTCGACGGTGGAGCCGCTCCAGGAACAGCCAGACAGCCCCCCTCACCACCTTGCAAATCGCATCCCAATCACGGAATTCGCAACGGCACGAGAACTCAGATGGCAGTGGCCATAACAGAAGGTTCAGCAGGAGGAGGTCCTTCTTATGTTCTCAGAGGCGTACGGCCATCCTGGAAGTTGCCACTGCCCGCTCCTGAACGCCACGATGCTACTTCGCACCTCTTCAGCATCCCGGCGCTGGACGGGCGAACGAATTCGGAACGAGGAGCAATTGCACCGAACGACTTTTCCCTCTTTCTTGCCCCTCGGTTCGAAACAGTCCTCTTCGGTTCCCACGGCTCTTCGGTATTAAGCGTTAATGGAAGAAGCGTCGCTACGCATTCTCGTTGTCCCCTCAACATTCATGGACAACCCAAGGAAGCTTTCCTGCTCGGGGTTTTCCACCGAGGCACGGCAACTGCGTATCGATCCGGGTACTTTTCAGACTGCACGCGCACATCCAGACGGCGAGCGATCGGCCCGCAACGCGTCGCCCTCCCGCTCGAACAGGGGAGTCTCCAGGCACGCTCTGATTGGCAGCTGTTTCTCCCGAAGAGCACGAAAGCTGCTGGAATGCTGGAAGAGCATCGCTGCCACCCTCGTGCGCGGTCTCAAGAGAGCGGCGAGAGCGCCACCCGACTGCGTCCGGCCGGCCGGCCGTTGCGTCCAGGCCCTGGCGGCGGGACGGGAGTTTTCCCGAGAGCGGTGAACAAAACAAAAGAAAGGGGCGCCCGGCAGCTTGCAGACCGCTCCCAACGAACGGCTGCCGAGTGTCTCGAGACGAGCACGTCCGCATCCGCAAGAGCGTTTCCAGGCTCCCCAGTCGCTCCTCACGGCTTGGCCACCGGCACGCGCGCTTAGAGGATCCTCCGGAGGGAAAACTCGGTGGCGGCGAGCTGACAGACGATGCGCGCTGCCATGTCGGCTCCCCTCTGGCCTTCGGTTAGCGATGGACTGCGCACCCCTCCTCGAGTCGAACACTTCGTTAGAGGCAGCAAAGCCGGCGGCCATTCGCTTCCGACCCCTCTGCCGCAAGAAAACAAAAAAAGAGGCGACAGAATCCAAGAGGAGGGATGCAGAAGGATGTAGGATGATCGGAAAGGTGCGCGCGCACGCGTTCTTTCCGCGCGTTCAGCTGGATCTTCTCGCGAGCGATTCTACACGCCGGAAGCGCTGGTCTGCGCGCGCGCCGTGAGCCGAGACGGGGGGGGGGGGAGGGACCGTGGGGGAGCGGGTCGCTTCCCGCGTCGCACCGAGGCGACAGCTTGTCTTCTCGGAAAAGCTCTCTTCCGGAGGAGAGGCGGCGCACCTCCGCCGCCGCCGCTCCGCGCGCCCGTCGATCCGAAAGGGACCAGACGGAACACGTGCGTGCTTCTTCCCTGCATGTCTGGCAGAGCCCTCTCCATCGCGGTCGAAGGACCTTGAGACCTCGGTCAGCCCTGCGGAGCAGGTCGGGGCCTTCGATCCTTCGGATGCGATTCTGTTTGAGTTTCTCCTGCCCTTTTCGCCCCTCGAGGCATCTCTCGAGCGCGTGTGCCCCCTTCCCGACGGAAAGCCAAGCAACGGTGCGGACTCCCTCCGCCCCAACAGACACGCGCCTCCGGAGGTGGGTTCGCCTTCCTCCTCGCTACCGGTGGCGCGGTCGGAGCGACGAGCCTTCCGCAAGAAGCTCCCCGCCCATCCGTCGTCGGGGCGTGTCAGTCCCGCGGTGCCCTGCGCGTGCGCAGGGGAGAGGTCGGGCCCGCGTGCCATCTCGGCACGCGCCGCGGACATCAAACCGACCGCATGACTTTTCAACCGACTGCAGGAGTGGCGCTGGTGCTGTTGCCGACTCCGCGTCGGCGACGTCGTCGTCCGGGAGGCCCTCCCTCCTTCCGTGGGACGTCGCCGGCCTTCGGCCAGGACTGCCTTTGGACCTGTCCCGAGACTCCTGCTGCAGCCGAGCGCTTTCACAGCCGCCCAAGCCGGCCGTCGCTCCCCGTTTGGCGCTGCTGTCGTCTTCCACGCCTCCGCCGGCGTGCGCGCTGCGCAGAGGTCGATCTGCATCCACGTGCTCGGCTTCGAGCCGCCTCCTGCTGGACCACTCCGCCGCCGATCTCCGATCCGCTTCGCGCGGAGGAGTTTCGCAAGATCCGACGGTCTCCCGTCTCCGTGGGAAGGGAGAGAGAATCCCTCACCGCCGTTTCCGGAACGCGACTGGGGAGGGGGAAAAAGGAAGGAGCCGGGAGAGGTAAGGGGAGGAGGGCGGTACTGGACGAAAGGGCAACACCCGTGGGGTGCCATCCCCGAGGGGGGACTCCTGCGAGCCAACAAGCTTCCCCGGAGACGGGTTCTCGGGAGTTTCGCTCCGTCGCCTGCCAGGGGGCTCGTCCCGCCATCCCGGGGAGCCGTCCCCGCACATGTGGGTCGCCGCCGCGGTGAGGCGCCGTCAGCGCCTCCCCTCCACCTCAATCCCTGGTGGGAAGAAGAGAGTTAAAAAAAAGGAAAGAAAAAGGCGTGCCACAGACGAGACGAAGCACAGCGACGGGGAAGCGGGAAGGAGCTGGGTGAAGAAGAAAAAAAAAAAAAAGACCCGGAGTTGCCAGGCGACCAATTGAAAAGTGCGCCGTCCTCGCCGCCGCCAAGTTTCCCGTTCCGCGTGCCCTCTTCCCTCGTCCGGCGTAGTGTTTAATTTTAATTATGAAAAAAATTGAATTAGGAATTATTAAAAATTTTGCTTATATGCGTACCAGCAGTAGCGGTTAAACGAAAAAGTTAAATTAATATTAATATTTTATTTATTTGAAATAAAATTTTTGGTTTTATATTTAAGTATTAATTTTTAATACTCGGCGCGGAGTGTCCGCTCGGCTGGGAAAGAGGGGGAAGGGGGAGGGGATCATTTTTTTTTTTTTTTTTTTTGTCCAGAGGGACTTCCGTGCGGCGGTGACGTCATCACCGACCGTCCGCATGGAAGAGGGGACCGCACCTCTGCCGCCTGTCTCAGCACCAGAGGTCGGCACGGATCGTTTCCGGACGGCCCGCCCTCGCCGCCGTCCCTTTCGCTCGGGTTCCCCTAGGTGGGCCGACATCGCCATCTCGCGAGATCGCCGGCCGTCTCACGTCCTCCAAAAAAACCTGCGCCGCTGTTGCCGGCGCCGCCGCGGACTGAGTCCACCCCTACACAAGGAGCGAACTGTCGGAAACGAGCGTGAGGCTCCATCGCAGCTGCGATCCACGATCACCTGTGGAAGCTGCCGCTGCGCGTGGCTCCCCCCCCCCCCCCCTTCCAACGAGGATTCCCCCCTCCTCATTGGGGGCCTTGCAAGGCTGGGAGGCGCTCAGGGCGCATTGGCCATCACTACCGCCCCCGCGTGAGGGTCCGTAGATTCCCCGTGTGGAAGGGTTGTGAGAGCCCAGAAGAGCCGCCGCTTGGGGAAAGGAGCTCCATCCTAGTCGGTGGCGGAGGGAAGGGTCGTCCGAGGTGCCATGTGGATCGCTGGTTTCGTTTTCTTACTTTCTAGGAAGATGGCGGGCAGATGATCCTCCCGCGCCTTTGGCACTGCTGTCCCTCACCACCGGAGTGACCCACAGGTATCTTCGACTGGCACAGGAGCAAGGATCCGTCTAACGTCTGTGGTCTCTTCTCCCTCCCTCTCCCTAACCGCGGAAGCTCCTCGATCGTCCTGCCATCTCGGAGAAAATCTGGAAACTGCGAGGCTTCGGCGTGAGAGAACGCTTCCGGTTTGAGCCCCGAAGCCGCAGTCTTCTCGAGGGGCGGCAAGGACAGGCGATGTGCTCCCTCCCTCCTACTGAGGACCTGAGCACGTCGCGGACCTCGGCAGCTTCCCGCTGGGAGAGCGGCAACAGCGTCCGAGAAACAGCGCGTTCGCCCGAACGGGATCTCTTCCGGTCCTTGATGAAGAGTCAGTCTCAAGTACCTCATCATGGAGCAAAAAGGAGGAAGGACGGAGTGCAGGCTGCACGGGCTCCTTTCAGGAATTCTTCCGGAATCTGCTAAAGGAACTCTGGACCCCGCGAGAGCGCTCCAGAGAGAGGGCGCGCACGTGCTGCGGCATCTGCGGGTTTCCCGCCGACTCCCTTAGCGTCCTTGAACTCCCCATCTCAGGAAGCGATCCTGTTTTCTGTGGGCGGAGCCACGCGGGGGCCGCGCGAGAAGGCGCGCGGATGAGTTTCCTCACTCCCCACAGAACGACGGGAGGACCAGCCGACGCGATGCTTCCCCGCGCCACAAGGCAGTGGTCGTCTCTTCTCGCCCAAATGGCCTGGAGGCAATCCGTTCCGCGCCGCGAGTGACCTGGGAACTTGGCGGACTTTTCGCAACTCTTGCGCAAGAGTTTCCTGGATCCATCCGTCGAAGCAGGTCGAGCCTCCCGCGGAGCAACGCTGCAGGGCAAAGCCTGCCTTTCCTCTTTATTGGACAAAGGCGGAAACGGTCACTCAGGACCACTTTTTTCCGAGCTCTACGTACGCTCGAGCATCAAGACAAACAGCGTAGAAAACAAACAAAAGACGGTTCCGAGCTCGCGGTGCCGCGGCACCTTCCCGAGCCTCTTGTGATGTCACGAAACCTCTCTCCCTTCACCTACTCGCGAGCCCCCCCGACGTCTCCTTCGAGGAACGGCTTTCGGACCCGCTCTCTGCTGTTTGCGCTCACGGAGCCGAAGCCGTTCTCTTCGGACCCCCGTGCTGGCGCGGTCGCCGGCTAGCAAGCATCGTCCCCGAGAGCTGAAGTACCGCCCTACGTCCGCATAGCGACGGCGACGGGACCCGTAGTCGCCGGAAAATTCTCCTGCCGAGTTCTTCCAATCGTAAACTGCCGAGATGTATCGGAAGATACGGGCACTTCATTTGTTTATTTTGATCCCCTCCCTGCTGTGCCCGGCAAACCTGCCTCCCGAGGCCTCATCAGCGGTGAAGACCGCGCGCGTCTCTGCATCTCTCTGTCCCTCCCTCTCTCTCTTTTTTTGCGCCCGTTTCGCCAACCACAACGCCCGAACGCCAGGCGGCCGAGCACACGCAGCGAGCGATGTGGCACGCACGCAGCGCGTGCGACGCCGAGCAGCGGCGGAGCACCGGTGCGATTCCGGAACGGGAGCAGCAATCGCCAAGAGATCCAAAGGAGCCAAAGGAGAGTTGGACGAAAGGGAAACGACAGCTCCGCACTGGGAACGGCTCCGCTCCTCATGGGAACCGAACACGAAAGTCGGCAAGCGGATCAGAGCAGGGAAGCGTTCCTTCTTCTTCCCGGCTGATTGCTGCGTCTGCAGATGCAAAAAGCTGTTCGGCCATGTTGGCGAAAACACCCAACGTGGTGGGCGTGCGCCACCGCCGCAACGGATTCGAGCGACTTCCAGCCTTCCTATGAGGAGCCCCCCCCCCCCGCTATCATTGCGCATCCGGCGCTGCAAAACGCGCGCCCCGCACGGCATTTCGCTCGCGAGGAAGGACGGTTTCCTGAAGCACAGGGATACCAGATTACCAGTTATTATTTTTAATCGACTCGGATCGATCCCTTCACACTGCTTCCCTAAATAACCACTAAGAGTTTTGGCGTATATATTTTCCCCACCACGAGCTCCTGAAATCCCAGTTCAATTCCTTTCGCTATCTTTTATTGTTCCCCCCCCCCCTTTAGAATCGAATGCGATATCTAAAATTCAGTATAATTTGAATCCAAGACCAATGCGAAATCTCAGCAACCATCATTAATGAAAAGCACGAAGGATCTTTTTGTTTCTCTGTCCGTGGACTTCCTTTTTCTTTAGCTGGCCAGTTGACCTACTTCATCATTTTTCCTTTTTAAAAGTGTCTGCCTTCGTAAGAGAAATCAGCTTCAAATAGCTTCTTTTTTTTTTCTTTTTTTTTTGGGCTCTCTGCATGTTTGCTCACTTTGGTGCGAAGATGTTCAGCGTTCGATGTTTCAAGGCTTCTTCTTCGCTTTGCATGGACCTGGGTTGGGCCACGGTTTTGTGGCATTCTTTAGAGATTGGAATTTGAGCACAAGAATCAAGGATTCATTTACAGAGATGATCCTCGAAAGGAGGTGGGAATCTGAGTAAACTTTCTCCCCGGTTCTCCTGGCCGGCAGAAACTAAAAACGATGTCCGCGATGCTCTAAAGGTTCCATTGCGTCACCAATTTAGAGAAAAATGGGCAGGCGGGCACGCTGCAGCTGGGTTGAGTTATGTGCCATTCGTTTCCTTTTCTTTTCTTTCTTTCTTTTGTTTTTTGTTTTTTTTTTCCCCCCCCCCTCTCCTGGCCCGAATTGTGTAACAGATTGCATAGTAGCCCTCTGATGCCGTTCGCAACGGGAGCATTGAGTACAGCGAGGTTTCGAGACGGAGGCAGTTCCATGGCAACGAGCTGCGTACTTTTTCTTCTCGACGAAGGTCCGAGCGGGCGATTTTCCGACATTCCCGATGCTTCCACGGAAGCGCAGCGGCGCATCCCTTCCCTCCTGTGGCTTTCCTCTCCGGGCAACGCATCGCGACGAAAGAGGCCGCTGCTATTTCTAAGAGACCCAAAGCCTGCTGGATATTATTTTTTCCACCTGCTGCTTTCGGGTTCCCCGTCTTCAGAGCCAGAAGAAAAGGGAGAGAGGCAGGATGGGTTGCCACTGGAGTTCGTTCCCCGCCTGTCTTTAGGCAGAATCGAACATTCCACTCCTCCGACAGAGCAGTCCGAAGTCCGTCGTGGCTTGGTGTTTCGCGAATGGGTATTCCTGTGGCCCCTCGCCTTCCCGGTGGCACCTGCGTGGAACCAGCGCGCGTTCGGCGCTCCAGAAAAAGGCGCCTTTCCCCCCGCGAAAGAACTGGAACCTGGATCCGTTGGCTATTGCCTAGACGGCGTCGGCCCGGTGGGCGAAATTCGGTTCGTTCGCCGTCGAGGCGATCGACTCGCGGGATGCGGTACGAATGGGAGGAGGAGGGACGGCTGCTAGACGCGATCGATGGCCGCCCAAGAAGCGGCCTTCGGTAGTACTCGGTGGTTCCCCGTCGGGGCTCAGCTGTGCGCGTCTCGTTCTCATTCCGCCGTCGACTGCCCGGTGACCCGAACGCACGTAGCCCGGTTTCTGGCGGCGTCCATGCGGAGCACATCCACTGCCGATCCGGCCGGACCTCCTCCGCGCGGCTTCCCCGACCTTCGTTCGCTTTTTGCCGACCTCTTCGAGATTGTTCGAGATGGTGTCGACCGGCGGCGGCGTTCTTGGCGAAAGCGCCCTTGGCACGATGCTCGAGAATGCCGAGCGGGGAGGCGCATGGAGCAGTGCGTTCCGGGCAGGCGACCGTGGTCGCCCCACTCTGCCCCTGCCTGCACGCAAGAGAAGCCACCGCCGTGGCCCAGGAAAGCCCGCCCATCCTGCGCGATCCCGGCCGCCTGGCAACCCCGGAGGCTGGAGCTCCGCGTGCGCGGAAACGGCGGCGCGAAATCCAGCCGCCCGCTTCTCCAAGGGCGGCCGGCCTCTCTGGATCGACCACTGCGAAGGAAACGGGGTGGGAGGGGGGAGCAGGCGGAGAGAACGGAAACTCCGGCGAGACGACGGGAAGGGCTTCCCCGCTTAACGACCGGAGCGCTTTCGAGGATCGGCAGGCAGGAATGCGTCGGCGTGAGCGTGGCGACGACCCCCCATCATTCGAAAACGAATTTCGCCGGATCCGGTGAATCAAGCCGTTTCCACAGTCGGCATCGGGTGTAAAAAGGGCGATCTCGCCCTCTGGCGATCCAGGAGGGGGGGAGGGGGGTGGAAGAGAGTAGGCGCGCGCGTGCGGGCGGCTGCCCGTCACGCAAGCGCGACCAGCCGGGCCCGCCGTGGAACGCGCGCGCCCCTCGTCCGGGGAAAGGGAAGTCCCAAGTGTTGCACGAGAGCTGCGGAGGCGATCCAGGCGCAGCGCCGCCCACCCGGGGAGAGAGAAAATCCCGCCACGTCGCAATCGCCTCGGTTTTCCATGGGAGGGGGGAGGGGAGGCAACAACAACAACGATGGAGGGAGGGGAAGAGGAAACTCGGCAGCAGCTTCGCCCCAGCCGTCGCTCGCACGAAGCGCACGAAGCGCGCGCGCGCTTCGTCCGCGGCTCCCTCAACCGCATGGCAGGCAAGCAAGAGGAGCAGCAGCGCTGGAAGGCGAAGGCAGAGAGAGAGAGAGAGAGGGGGGAGGGGGGCGACGGCAGCAGCGGCACCGAGCGGACGCGCGAGCAAGCGCTGCTCTTCTTTTCTTTTTTTTGCTTGCGGTGCCGAAGCATGCCAAAGTAGCACACACTTTCGCGGTCCGCAGCGCTCTCTTCACTCGCAGAGGCACGCGCACACACAAAAAGAAGTCATTCCCTCCCTCCTCCTCCTCCCTTTTTTATGGCTCGCCGCGCATGTCCGGGAGAAAGCGCTAGCGGCGAGAGGAATGCGCGTCCCCCCCCCCTCCCCTTCACGTAAACAAGATCCGCACTGCGAGCGGCGGAAGCCGGGTCGCGCCTGCGCGCTTATCGTGGGTCGCGCTCTCTTCCGGTCTATTGGCGGAGGCGGCGCAGCACAGCCGCAGCCAGCAGGACGAGCGCGTGCCCGCGCTCCTGGCTGTGCACCCGAGTGCGCCAGGGCGCTTATTCAATGTAAAAAATACATTTACAAAGTTCGTGGAAGGACCGGTGGTCCAGGCACGTCATTTCACAAGGAGCCTGACGGGTTGCCTGTAAGCAGACCGGTGAGGTTCGCCTCGACAGCAGCAGAATGGTGGCAACAAAGAAAGAAAGAAAAGAAAATCAATAAACCTGGTGGGGGGGGAGGGAGGTCACCTTCTTCTGGGAGAGGTCCTCTGCATCCTTTCGAGGATTCTGGCATGAAAAGTTCTCTCTGCATAATTTTCAGGTGGGGTCATCTTGTTGCCGTCCTCAGGAAGCGGACGGCGAAGTGGATGTGGCACTCCTGTCGCTCGGTCCTCATCTTGAGTCGCTCTAGGCAGCGACGATCCCAGCGTAGGCAGGAGGGAGCTGCTAGCGAAGCTACGGGCCGAAAGACGTCGCGTACAAGGAAGGGTCTTGAAGCATCCCTGGGGTTGCCTTCGGGATTCCCAGGGTCACGGCAAGACATTCCCAGAGGAGCCGGAGGAGAACGCAATCCACAAGCAGGTGCGGAAGGGATTCGGGCCCCCGCACCTGCCACAGCTCGAGCTCACCCCTCACCCCCTCGTGTCCAGTGATCCCGGTGCAGCAGCAGCAGCAGCGCCGACTATTTCCACTTCATTGGGAGTCTCGAAGAGCACTGGGGGCTACTGCGGATCTTCCCTCTGAACATCCAGCAGCCAGTCGTCCCAGCGTAGAAGCCGTCGGGGTGGCGCCCTCGGGGTCGCAGAGTCTGTTAGCTGGCCCGCGCGCTGTCCTCCCGCCTCGTTGCTCCCGGGTCGCCCGGGGAATCCAGCAGGAGCCGCCTCCCTGCGGGAGACGTGCTGTCGTCGCGCAACCCCCGCGCTCGCTTCCTCTTGGGAGCGCCTTTCCTTCTTTGGAAGGGTGCGCTGCTGGAATCCCGGAGACGCCCGGGCTGCCGAGGTCCCGGAGCGCCTTTGAAAGGGGGAAGGAAGATGGGACCCTCCCTAGATGCGGTGAAAGCATCCCCGGATCGCACGCTCCTCCCGGACTTCCACGCCTTTGGAAAGCAGCCAAGGAACGGAGTGAGGGGGGGGGGAGATTGCGTCACCGAGGAAACGCACGCTCTGCTTATCCGGAAGGGTACCAGCATCTCCGGTGCGGAATCGATAGAAGCGGCTCTGGCAGAAATCGGAAACTGCATCTGATGCTACACCGATGCATAAGGGGAAACGGAGTGCCACTCGATTCGGTCACCATGGCGACGAGACTAGCGCGACGAACGACGCTTCCAAACATTTATCAGTGAGCCCAATAAAACCATCCTCTTGGTTTATCATCTCTGCGATATGATTAAAAAAAAAAATGCTACATAACAGATCACATAAATGCATTCCTTGGATTTTCGGTGCATTGATAGAATCTGCAGCACTGCAGTTGTGGAATCTCACAATCTCTTCCACTGCAGTCGTTATTGACCGATCCTCGCTTTCGTGTGTCTCTGGTCCCGCCGTTGCGGAATCCATTTCCTCCGTTGTCCTGTTTGGCAGGTGGCAGATTCTCTTAAACACAGAGCGAGAAGGAATCCTCTGGTACCTTATTCCGAGAAGGAATCCTCTCGCTCTGTAAAAACACACACACAGCAACAACAACAGCAGCAGCAGCCTTCCCGACCCTCTTGATCTTTAACGCGTGCATCTGAGCTGCCGATCGACCGAACTCAGGCTTCCGTGGAGGCTGTGAAAGGAAACGGATTGCATGCAACGCATCCTCTTCTCTTCATTCCTTACGGAGCGATCCATCAGTAGCAGGAGCCGATTTTCGCCGCTACCAAGGTCCTGGAGACTTGATCGGAACACCACCAATTCATACAAGTCTTTCCTCCCTACTTTTTAATATCCACTATTTGTATAAGAGTACCTAATTCTATTCTATTAATAACAATAGCTTATTAAAAATTAATATTTAAATATAAAACCAAAAATTTTCATTTTAAATTAATAAAACCTCAATATTAATTTAACTCTTACGTTTACTCATTAACTCTTTACGCTACTGCTGGCACGCATATTAACAAAATTTTAAATAATTACTAATTCAATTTTTTTATAATTAAAATTAAATACTACATATTTTATTTTTAAAATTTATATATACTTCATTATTTCAACCAGAAGCCTTTTCGCCAGAAGTGGCGAAGCACATCTGCGAAGGCAGCTCTCCTGGAAAACTCAGCTTCATGCAACCTCCACCTGCCTGCTGAGAGAGCCTCTCTTGATTCGGCTGAAATCTAAATCGTTGCTCGTGGAGCAGGAACGGTCTTCTTCCAAGAGGCCTGTGTCATTTTATACCAACGCCTTGCTATGGATTCGGGGAGGAGTTTTCGATAGCCATTCAGCTTTATTGCCTTCAGAGGCACAAACAAAGAGGAACACGCGACGATGCACGATCCTTCTGTCCGTGTTCCGGTCCCGGATTCCATGATTCACAAAGCCTCGAATGCACCACGATCTCTCCTACGTGAAGCAGGGGGCTCCTATCGAATCTGGGAGGAACAGACCAATCACCCTCTTCTCTTTGTTCCCTTTCGGAGCGGTCCATCAGCAGCATGCGCCGATTTTCGCCGCTACCAAGGTCTCACCGACCTGGTCGGAAAACTTTCTGCCGGTCCAAAGCTGCCGTTTGCTTCCAAAGTCTTGGTGAAGGCCACCGGTGGTGGTCCATACCCTTCTTGTCGTCGTCTTTTGCTTAGATAGACCAGATGCACAAGAGTCCAGCGTTGCACCCCGGATGGTTAACCGATGGTTCGCGACAACAACCAACATGAATAAGATAGTTCTGCAAGGCTCATTTCCAAAACCTTGGTCGAACGCGTCTTTTTGCTTTGATCTGCTCTTTGTTTGGAAGAGAGCAAATGAATCTGAGGAAAAAATAAATAAAGTCAAAAGCGACATGTTCCATCAGAAATGTCGAAAGAATCAAACGAAGAGGGACTAACTTTAGGAGCAAGGTATCCTAAAGACGAATAATCTCTAAAAGGGGTTAGAAGGGGTGGACTCGGCAGCTGAATTCTTGTCCAGCATCCTCCATGTAATTCGGGTGTGTCGATTTGCATGCATTTCGATGCATAATATACAGGGCCAAGATTCAGCGCGTTCATCCAGGTTGTGAGAGGAGAGCAGTTCCCCCTCTCACAACCCGGATGTACTTGTTGACAAGAACTGTAAATAGCGTGAAGAGATGAGCATCTTCACAAGACGAACGCCTTTTTTTCCCGAGAACCCTCATCTACTGGAAATCTGCGATCTGCTGTTTTCATCTGTTTTATCAGAGAGTGCGTAGGGTTTACGTGTGTTAATAGCTTGACGACGGGAGCAACGGTTTCCAGGAGCAAAAGATAACCCGATTTTCTACCAAATGGTCGTTTAAGGTGGCTCAAGAACGTTCGTTTCTTACCGGCAAACTCAGGAACCTAATGAAACTTATCAGAAACAGTAGTTCTCTGCCTCCGCATCTGCAGGATCTAACTGTGCGGAGTGAACGTCGTGAGCAAGAGCGAGGAGAACAGATTGAAAGACTGGAGCAGAAGCAGCAGAGGAAATCGAGTTTGGAGTCACTGGACTACACGGATACCATATGCCACTGCGTGCCCCTTGAGACTCATCGGTGGTATCCACATTGAAATTAAGAATGAAATTAAGCTCGAAATTTGGGACTGGCATCAGTCCCACTCTGATCACTTTCATTATGAGAAAAGTGACCAAGAGGTGCCATCTGCTGAAAAACTGAGTTCCGATACGAAGGAGTATTATTTCTTAGCTGTTTCCGGCTTAGCAATCAAAGTTGACCATTCGAGAACTCATTCTTCCTGGCGCACCTCCGTGTGCTGAACCGGGGAGAAAGGGCAATTCTGAACAATCCGCCGACGCTTCGCTTTTCCTGCTCTGCAAAGATGGAGCCAGAAAAGCGATCTGAATACGTCTTCCGCATTGGAGATCTTTCGAAGCTTGAACAGAAATTTGAAAGAGCCATTAGAACGGAGTCTGGAGACTCCTGATGGCGAGTGGCAGCTGTTTCACCGCTTTCCTATGGTTTCTTTGCTTTCACTGGCGTTAGTTGAAAGAGCGAGGGAGGACAAATGAAACTTCCAAGGAATGGGAAAAAAATTCTTGTGGTGGAAAGAGCTCATGGCTACGACAGCTCCGGGCGTACAGACTCTTACAAATTAGAAGAGAGTGCGTTATCATGCAGCTGGTAATAGCTAGAAGCGTTCGCTGCTTGCGAATTGCCTGAGGTCACTCGAAGATTGTTTACCTGATATACATTGCTTTTTTCAGCCCTCATCTGATACGATTGGTATGTTAAGATTTGCTCTACGCTTTGATTTCGAATGCAACTGCAAGCAATGATGGTTGCACTCCCTTGAAAATGGGCTGGCGTTGCCAGTAGTGCATTTCGACAGCGCCTGCTAATCATTCCTCTGTCGAGTTTGTGCAGTTTCTAATCTTGGAATGAAAATCCATCTTACAAACCAAGTTTTCTAGAAAATGCATTTTTCTCGTAAGAATTGTCAAAATATTCTTACCGAGCTTCTCAGTTTGGAGAACAAAAAATGGGAACTTAATTGACGTGTTGCTTCTAAGAGTAGACAATCTTATCCACCTAGATTCCTATTTTGATGATGCTAATTTTTGTATTTAAAATTGCATTTGTTAAAACAATTTGTTTGTCTTTTTCTTCAAGTTGATGCACCGTTTCGTCCACTATCCTCTATCCTAAAAAAATAGACGAAGGAAAAAACAAATTACAGAGCTTCTTTTGTTTCTTCTCCTTTTGTTCTCCAGAGATCGAATGTCCATTAGGAAGGTTCATGTGGTTAACCCTTAGTCCATCTTCAGATCCATCGTGATTCTCTGCAGAAATGCAACCTGTTCTTTGTAGAGGTGAAATAAGTACGTCAAGGCTTCCGGTCACCATGCAAGATCACTGACCATCTTCCATAGCTGGTTTAATTAGGAAAGAAGTTTCATGAACGTTTTGTCTGCCGAAATTGTAATGCACTGGGAGTGTCGGCTCGTCAGAGCTTCTCTTTCGGTGCAATTGAGAAATCACGCATCAATGCACAATACTCAATGTTTCTCGGAACGTTAAAAGTATTGTAAACTTCGTATTCGGTTTTGCAGTATTTAAGTCATGTACTTTCTTTCGTCAAGTCCCCGGTTCTGCATTGTACAGCTGCTTGCAGAGCTGCCCATGAAGAACCCTGGTCAATCATGAAGAGAGTGTGGGCTGTACCTCACAGTAAATAAAGAGTTTCCGATCTCTTTCGGTGGGGAAGAGAGCACAGCATCACACGAAACCATGAATTTTAAAAATGCTTGAAAAAAGTTACAGTTTTGATTTCGTTTGCAATAAGGTTCAGGTACTGGGTGGAGCTGAGGTAGAAAGAGGTGATGTGCATCACTTGTTGCACTTTTCAGGAAATCTTTTAAAATCTTGTCAAATAGGTTGAAGAGGCCGGTGTGAGGAGAATAGGCTCGACTAAGTGATGTAAACTTCAGATTTTGAATTTACATGCTTCTGCAAAGAAACCATTTCGTAATTAGTTTCAATGATTAGATAACGGAAATGTGTTTTGATTGCGTCTGTTTGGTTTTTCAATGTTGCCAATCTGTAAAATTCAGTTACCTGAATAAATGATATTGCACCATATTTCTAGTGTGTGTAATTTTGTTTTTGTTTGTATTCTACAGTCAACATTTTAAAAAGGAATTTTCAATCATGGTATTTTTATTTTGGAGGTATTCTCAATGGAAAGTTGCAGTCCAGGCAAATTCAGAAGGTTGGTTATTGATCATTAACATTAACAAACTCTTTTATATTTCCAAGTGCAGTAAACTTATGTTTGCTTACTGATTTGGATAATAATGAAACCTGTATAATCTACATGTTTTTCTGTTACCAAAGGGAACATTTTCAGATACAAGGAAGAATCCTCACCAATGATGGTAATGTATGGATTTGAACTCATTTTCTCAGTGATGCAATGTCTTTATTCTTAAAATCCAATCTTAAAAGTGGTTGGATTTACTGATATCCAGTCCAAAACCAGTCCCATGACTGTTTGCAGAAGGCTTACTTGGTGGTTTCTAAGACTTCTTTAAAAAAGTGCTAATTTGCATTACCTGATGTTCGCCAGATATGTATGTGGAGTAATCCACATGCATGTTAGTTTGTTCTGCTTCTTGCAGTTTCATAAGATTTTATTTCTTTGTATCAATAAACGGACTAATCTAAGAGATTATTTTAATGTATGTTCAGTACTGAAGTATGTGTATTGACATCAGATTTTTAGATATTTGAACATATTTCTCAGGAATCAACAGTGCTTTCAGTGTGTACAAAATGATGATCACCATGCTTCCTTAAAATCTATTGAGAGAGAGTTAATTTGTAGGTCTTGTTGTTGCACAGGTTTATCACTAAATACAAACCAAATGCCCCATCTTTTGAGTGATTTCTTCATGTCTATGCGGAAAAAAAACAGATAACTTGGAATAAGTTTTATCATGAATTGCAATGGTTGGATCAGTCATTCTCAATGCAGAGTATTCTGTGCTTCTAAAGCATGAAAAGTTCTAATTTCCTGATTCTCATCTAATAACAATTCTATAATAAAGTTTTATTCTCATTGTGAAATGTTTGTTAAAGTAATGTATTTTGGCATTATCCCATTTTTTGTCAAGGTTTTTGATGCTGAAGATAAAGAAACAAGTGCACATCTTGGAACAGCAGTCAGAATATTTGAAGCATGAATTTAATTTGCAGGGCATTTCAAGGATTCAAAAGATGTATGTCTTTTGGCCCCAAATGGGCATAACTGAGTAACTGCTGATATGCTTTGCCTTACTGTAACATTGGAAATTAAATATGCATCTCCCTGATTTTGATGCTTTTCAGGAAAATGAATTGAAGAAAGATAGGTCAATCTACGGCAGTTTATTTACATTGCTTATTTTTGCCATAACTTTCTGTTGAAACTTGTGTGAAAAACACTTTTGGTAAAACCTCATTGCCCATTTGTGCACCTATAAGAGGCATGCTTCCAGATTCTCGTAATATGTTTCCAAGATAGGTACTTTCAGAAATAATTAGTCTTGTGATCAAAACAGTTCTCTGTAAGCACATACAGTTTGTTTTCTTAATATCTTGTGAGTATTGTTGATTGATTCTGTGATTCCTTCAATGTCAAATTGTTTGAATAGTGCATTTTTGAGTTGTATGCACATCAAGAAGAAACACAATAACATGTGAAATTATTCAGAATATTTTTGTTCGAAATTGCAGAGTTGTTAGATATTCAAATAAATGTATATGGGGTGATTTGGTGTGCAGATTACAATGAAGCCTTTTACTATTATCAGAGTTTCAGATATATGTAGATGTTTTTCGATATAGGTGCCCTCTAGCTTGTGGAGAGCATCTGTACTCCAACTGAAGGACAGAATTTAAGGAATGAATTGAGCGTTCTTCTGTATTTTGTACACATCATGGTACTAATTTCTTTCATGGAACATAAAGAGTGATGCAAAGTTGATTCGAGTTGAATGTTATACAACAAGGATCTCAAAATCTTGACTAAGTTATATCCATTGTAGGTAATGAAGTGAAGCAAGTTTTGTTAAACATTTCATGCATCAACAAAAAGAAACATACATGCACGTATTGCAGTGGAGAAGTGTATTTCTGCATTAGCTCAATATCATTTTTCATTGTTGCAACTAAAATGAAATTTAGAAACATACTTACATATTGATATCTCTAGTAAAATGGGGCAGAGTGAATGATTCAGTGATGCTGATTTTGAAAATGTCATGAAACACGATTGTGCAAGAAAGGCTGCAAGAATTTGGTTATGATTTCCTCTTTTGTTTAAATCAGTTCCCTGCTAATGTACTTGGTTGATCATAGGGGTAGACTTGTGTCAGCAAAATCCTTATATGGACACCTGATTATGCATGTTATATGCAAACATAATCTTCTTACATCAATTCATTCTGGTTGATTGGATAGCAGACAGTGGAAATAGTTGTTTCCTCCAAAGACAGATCAAAAGGTCAAAAGATAGGTCAAAAGATCGCAAACATCAAATGTTGTTTGGAGGTTGGTGCATTGGTAAACGGATTTAAGTGTCAAGTTTTACTGTATATGGAGTCAGGGTACAAACATTCTTTGAACTTACGGAGACTTAAACTGATTTGTGGACTTAAAACATCTATTGTGTGTCATCAGTAGAATGGAAAGTAATGTAAATATAGTTTTGTTTATAAGTAACTTAAATGCAAGATGTCTTATCTTTTACATTGTATGTTATAAATTGTAATACTGAATTGGTAGTTCATCTATTTGAGATCTTGAGATTTTGACTTGTTCATCTATAGCTCTTTAAGGTTTAAGTGTACCAAATCTGTTATGGTAATCATACTCTATTGTATTTCTGGAGAATGATGTCAAGCTAACAGTAGATCGAAAATTGTCTTTGTTTATTGATAAATGAGAGCTACTGTTTGCAGCTATATTATCAGTTGTTATGGCATTTTAAATCTAATGCTTTAATGATTCAATTATTTACAAATTATTTTGACTGTTTTATTGACTCCTGTTTCTTTTGACCAGTGAAATAACTTTAAACTGAGTGAAGCTCCTAGGTCACAACCCAAGACTGAAGTACTCGAACAGAAGTATGTTACATTCAGAGTTGACCTGCACAAAGTATGCAACTTGCAGAACTGTAATTTTTGTTTCTGCCAGATAACAGGAATGGTGTTGGCACTCTTGTCTTGAATAAGGTCAAATTTAACCCATGGTTCAGTCAATGAAAACAGCCGTATCCTACATCATAACTGCTTTGTTTGAGTGCATGCTCAGAGTTTTTTTCTTTTTCAAGGGCTTATTTTTAGAATTTGCTACGGCTGACTACACGTTACGGTACGATATACCATAGCGGTACAGGGGCCCCAAATGCCCTGCCACTAGATCCCAAAATACAAGCATATTATGTGACGTATAAATTTTACGTTTGAGACATGAAGACTGCAACAAAAATTCGCGCAACGTACGTCTTTATCTTTTTATTCCTATTTTTCCATCATATATAAAATGCTTGGTTGGTTGGTTATGGCGGAAAAAATAGAATTGCCTGTTAAACTTGAAAGTCTACTGTGGGTTAAAGGTGAAATCAATTCCTGGTTTTTTAAGAAACAAAGGAAATGGAAAACAATCAAGAACTGTATCGTCAATGCAATTCATTGTATTTCCAGCAATATTTTCGTGATTGTTCGATCAGGGTTTTGCATAAAAATAAATGGCATTTGATTTCATTTCCATTTCTTCTCGACGAAGGGCCTGAAGATTTCTATGGACAGATCCCCCCCTCGACAGTGATTTGAGCTGCCGGTGTCCAAAAGTGGCCAAAACTTTGCATAGACAATTAGACAATCCTCGATCACGGCTTGAGTACGTATAAGGTCGTTCCGAGCCTTTTTCAGATTAATAACAGATTGGTTAAGATTGTCAATTTTTGGCATTCAAATTGTTTTTGTGTCTTCATTAAAGGTGTTCCTAAAATCTGAAGAATATGTAGGTGCACTTGTTTGCTTAGTATTTTTGTGTTTTCAGTTGTCTTGTATAATTTCAAGTGTTTTGAAATAATACTTTGCTTTAGAAAGCATTCATTTCGTCAAATTAATGGATACTCGAAAGTAGCAAAATAGTCGATCTGGCAGTCACGTTCACCAAGCGTCTCGTGCCTATTGGAGATGGCATCTTCAATTCAGTTTAAGACATTCTCCACGAAGCTGTTATTACTGGAAGGGGCATATGAGATATCTGTGTAGCCAAAGGAGCTGCTGTCACTCTTTTTTTTATTACTTCTGCATTTTTCATCCACGCGGACGAAAGCGGCAAAGCATTTTTGCAGCACCAAGGTTGAAGCACAAAGTGTCCCACTCTCAATAGAGTACAATACTTCCATTATTTTGAATTCCAGCAGCTGTCCAGTAGTGCAGCAGAATAAAGACTTGGAAGAATTATGTTTCTTCATTTTTTTTTTTAAGCTGCCATAATGTTCTTCTAATTTCTTCCTTAACATTTCATAATTCTCAAGTGGCTCCGGAAATTTCATAATGTCTATTACATCCAATGGCAATACGTACACTGCAAGAGAAATACCAGATTATATATAATATACACATTTGAGGTCACCTTACTTGTTTCCGAGTGTCAGCTGTTTGCCTGAGACAAATTCATCATCCCTGCAATTATTCCTACCATCGTTAATTTCACGTTCATCTTCAGATAACTATGGCAGACTCTCGAAAATATGACAAACTCTCGGAATTTGCATCTTACGTTTCGATACCTCAGCATTTTCGATTCCGGGGAAGCAGTTGTTTGGCTCACAAAGAATTCGTTCCAACATCGAAGGACGCTGTGCTCCACGTGTTTTCGAAATATGGACCAACCTTTTGACATCATTCCCGGCCTGCTTCTCAACATCGCAACTTTCCGGATTCTCTAAACATTTTCTGAACATTTGCTTCTCAAATCAGTTATTGCAATCTTGTAGCAAGACCTGAGTCGAGTGAATTCCTTTTTACTTGCCGAAGTGTTCTTTTCATTTTGTCATTACTATCTCAGCTTTTTTCTCAACAGAAGGCACATTTCCTCTTTTAATCATAAACTGGCATTTCTTCGTTTCATGACTTGAATTGAAAAATTTTATTAAAAAACATTAATGGAAAACATGAATATTGAAAAACATGAATGTTAATCTTTAGATGTTTATTTCAAAAAAACATGAATTTTATCCTGCAGCCAATAGCATTTACAGCTACTGATAGCATGCAAGTGCTTTTCACCATTTTTGCCAAGACTTTTCGCCAAGTTGATGTAATCTGATTGAAGTCGGAAAAATTCCAGCATTGTCAGAAACTTTTTTCTGATTCTTCAGAATGGACGGCATGTAAAAAATTTCCTGAAGAGTTTTTAGTGTTTCATTATATTTGTCATTACGATGAATCCAGGAATGTGATAGTTGAATTGCTACCAAGGTTTCATTTCGAACTAGCTTGTTTGAAGTTCTTATATTCCATTGCATCGTAAATGAAATCATGTTTATTCTAGAAGAGTCTGATCATCTCAAGGATGCTTCGTTAAAAAGGATCTCATCTTCGAGGCAGTAATAGTGAGGAGAATAGGCAAGAGGATGTGAACCCGGAGGGCTTCACACTTCATGATTTTACACCATATGATGGTTAAGCTAGTCGGTCTTACGGTCATAAAACTGTATCGATTTTATTCAAGATATGTAAAACCATCATTAAATCCAAATGTTTTGGTAGAGTTCAGTTTCTCATCTTAATGCTTTGCAACGTATTGGATAATGTACTGATCTTTGCTTAATTGAGTACACTCAATCGTTCGGAAGCCGAGCTTAATCTAATTATTTTCATTTACTGAATTTGAATTATTGTGAAATTCTGATTGCTTTTCTCAATCACGAAAAGGTTTCCAATTATTAGTTCTTTTTATAGCAGAAATGTATCCTTGATAATCCTGTTTTTTCAGTGAGTGGATTCAATGAGCGGAGTGCGTCTTTATAAGTTTTATAAGTACTTCAGATGATTTTTTTTTTTTTTTTATCTTTAGTTTTCAGTTTCTGCATCTATTTGAACTCAGTATCTGCAATTTTTAAAATTCGTGCGATACTCTGCATCTTCACAAACTAAAGTTCATTTTCAATTTCTTTCCCAAGATATAGTTACATGTATAAAACACCACTTTGATGCAAATTAGTTGGTTAAATAATACTTCATTGATTAAATACATTTCGTTAATATGCTTATGTGATTTATGGTACACATCAATATCTACCGTTCCATGAACTTTTTACAAGATCATTTGATAGATAACTATAACGCCGTGTTTCCAATCCACAAAGTGCTGTGGCAAATGCGAAGGCTTCCTGTGCGGCCGTGAGAAGGAGAAACGTTTCAGTCTGCTCTCATAGATGACTCTGCGCACTCTCTTTAGAATACAACGCACGAGTACGGCTGGCTCACGAGACCAAGGGATGTGTAATCGATCGGACATGTTGCAGACCGCTCCCCAAAATTGTCCCGAGGATCAGAACCGCAGATCTCGCTCCAACTGATCGCAAGGTGCTTCCAGGCATCGTGTTCGGTGCTGACGGCATTTCCTCCAGACGTCCCGGAAACCATTTTAAGCAAGGAGCGAAAGGAGCGATCGACTTGAAATGCAAGAACCACTGTTCTCGGATTTCAAGCAACCCACTGCGACGGGAGCGAAGTTTTTGTTTTGTTCTGTCAATCTGACACACACTGGACCCTGCGAGTTCTCGACCATTCCGAGAGCCAGCTTTCCCGTGAATCTTCCGGTGTAGTTTGCAGCCCTTCGAGCGCGCACGTGATCCGGGCATTCCTCTACATGGACCCTTGATGCAATTCCTGATCAGCGCGTTCGATTTCAGTCAGTTATGTTTCAGAACGATGCCTGGAAGCCAAGCCAAGCTCAAGCTTACGCTTTATGTCAAATGGCTTGAGCTTTTCAGCTTTGACCATGGTGACTTTCGTTGATTCGATTTCAACCAAACTTGGTGCTCCCACTTCCAGGCATCGTTAGTCATGGTCCTCGATTTTACTGCATCTTCGGAAGTTGCCTGTGGGCACCGAATTATCTCTGGAGTTATTTTGAGCCGGCATATCCGTCGCGTTAAGCATTTTGATCACAATATTGTGTGGTGTCCGAGTTTCGGTCCACCTGAGAGTGATGATGGGTAAGGTACCCAGCTTGCATCCGCTGCTCCGCGAAGGAAAAGGAAAACGACACGAAAAAAAAAAGAAAGAAACGAAACGAAATCCATCCGCAACTGCTGAAGGATTTTATTCCACCTCTAACAACAGACCTGCCTTCTGAACTGCTTGGTGATCCCACAATTAGAACTGCCTATTAGAGGAGGAGAAAAAATAAATTATTACTGTAACCAGCGAGTTAGGGGCACGGCTGAAGATAAGAATATCAATCGCGACAGAGAGAACACTCAAGGAAACACTCCATTTTCCGTCGTGAGAGCTGCCCGATAAGATTGCGAGTGCTCGGAAGGACTCAGATGCTGAAGCGCGACTGGTGTGTTCGATAAACATTCCATGGGCTACCGAGAGGTCAAACATCGCTGTAGCAGCGTTTCCATCAGAGATGCGAACTGACTGAAATCGAACGTGCTCAGAGCTGCATGATTTCCTAATTTGTAAGGGAGAGACCGAAAAAGAAAAGGTCCATTTTTTGAAAGCTCTCCGTTATCTTCTCCACTCTGCAGCCCGAGTTGCACTACAAACAGCGACTTTCCCGAGCCGATGCGCGTTCTTCTTCAAGAAAAAGTGGATTCTCCCTCAGAGTCGTCGATGATCGAGAGCGCCCTCGCCTTTTTTCGAAAGTCCAGAAAGACAACCGAGGGTAGCTGCTTCGAGAGGCTGGGACTGGATGCCAAACTAGGTAACAGCTTTCCGATCTCCAGAGTCTCCTCTAGAAATCCGTAGCGAACAGCCTTTCCAAAAAGAATGACTCTTTCCAAAAAGAAGCACAGCATCTCCTCCAAAGGATCCAGACACGGGAGGAACAACGTTTAAGGATGAGTCCCTCAGAACTGTTTCCACTGCCGATGAAAGAGAACAGCACGCTCACGATGCAGCCAAACTGACTATTCGTCACTTGAGATCTCCGTATCGGAGCGGCTGTGTGCTTGCCGCTGACAAGAGTGGGGCGCACGTGGAAACGAATCGGCTCGACTGATATTCCCTATCGGTGGAGGCAGATGGTCAGTTAACTCCATCCGACTGTGAGGAGGAGGTGGAGCTGTTTCTTTTCTTTTCTTTTCTTTTTTTGGAAAGCAAAAGCAAAACGCGCCGCTTCGCTTCGGGCAGAGTCCCACCGTGGGGAGCGTCTGCAGCACAAACGAACCGCAGTTCGCCCGAGCATCAGTTGGGAGCTTAACGTTGGAATCATGCCTGCATAAGGTTGTTGTCTAGGAAACATTCAGGGCTGCTTCCTTGCTTGTTGTGCATCAATAGCTGCTCAGCCAGCGCTGCTTCGCTTCCTTCAGTTTCTAAAGAACAAAGATTTAGATGCTAACAACTAAATAACCATCATTCTGGTTATTTAGTTGGCAGACGACCTCGATTGCAACCGTACAAGAGCGGGAGAGAGCTCACTGGCCATTCCAGCCTCAAGCGCTTACACATGGAATGAAAAATTACGCACATCTTCAGGTCTCTTCCAGTGCGTCTTTTATCAGGTTCTTTAAGCAAACAAAAGCAAACAAAAAGGTCCCCATTTTGATTGGAAGTCCTTGATACTCTTCTCCAGATGTTCGAGGTGTCTCTTTCCAGTGTGACCTTCGCAAAGCATGAATTTTTCCGGCAGTTTTCGGATCCAGAGTGTGCAGCAGGAGTTATGGAGATGTGCAAGTTGCGCTATTTACCATTCCCTTGTGACAAATTCTGCTGATACTGATGTCTTTCTAGAGACCATCACATTTCCTTCTGGAAGTTGTCTCTAATGATTTCTTTCTATCTCCCTTTCATTGGTTGGATGACAAGAAGGACTTTCAGGATCGAGAAACTGCACCTTCCTTCCTTTGGAGTGTTCATGCTAACGAAAAGTCACCATGCAGCAACGGTCATTCCTCATTCAGGTCTGTTGGATGCAGCAATGGAGTCTGCCCAGGGGGAAAGAGCAGTTTTGACACTTTCCGATTTGCGCTGGGGTAAGGGATGAATCCCTTTCACGTCACCCTGCAGTCGCAGGATGACGGACGGAAGGGACTTGCTCCTGGCAATGTCCAGATGTCTTCTTGACAGCTGTTCTACTTCATGCTGTGATCTTCCCCTTCGCGGCAACAGCCGCACTCGAATGCACTTCAGACAAATCTTCAGAAAGCCCTCCTCCTTGTTTCTAGTGATGATGATGATTCTTGGTAATGATCACAGCGATTCTTTATAGAGATAGGTGAAAAAGCAGCAGTCCCCTCGTATTTGAAATCATCTGCTGACGTGCTCCTTTTCCTTTGAACCGATCTCTTTAAAGATCCACACCGCCACCTAGCTGTTTCGGTTCGCGCACCCGCAACAGTGGACATGGATGCTGCCATCCAAGGGACTGTTTCTCCCTGCACGAGCTCCGAACCTCAGAGTCAAAGCGCAGCGGCTGCCATTCCTCGACAGAGGGTCTCCAGATGGCTGTGAGCAATCCGGACGAGAAGGGAATTCCTGGAGAGGGAGGCTTGGTCTTTTGGTTCCCCCTCGCAGTGTCCCAGAAGTGAGTTTTGTGTCATCAGAGGGACGTGGACTTTCTCCTGCACCCAGAGAGCTCCGTGATCCTGAGTGGGCCGACGGTTCTCGCAGAGCCGAGGAACTACCACTTTTCCCCACTGAGCTCACAGACGCCAGTGCGGGCTGCACGAAAGTCTCGCAAAACAAAGTCAGCTTTCGATGAGGACCGTTCCGCGCCATCTGCCTGAAGATCTACGCAGTCCGTTTCCGATTTCATCAGCGAAGGTTCTTCCCCCTACTTCTATCTTTTTTTTTTGAGCACGCGCGCGCGCTCACCGGACGGGAGGTGAAACTGTTAGCGCAAAGGCTGACGAAGATGAGCAGGCTGGAAATTAAGTCAGGACCCTCCTTTTTTGCTTCGTCAGCTCCTATTTCTTTCTGGAGGGAACGCTCTTGACCGTCAAGCTGCTTTCGTCCCAGCGGCTTCTCGTATTTAACCCTGTGAGTGCTGTGGATGCATCCATGGCTTCGGCGAAAATTATCGGCGTGGACTATGGACTCACACTCGTTTGGTACATGGTTTTACCTTACGTACGCGACACGAGTTCACACTATCAATGTTTGAGATGGACACATCCACTTGCGTTCTTACAATTACCTTAGCAACGAGAGTAAACGAAATTCTATTTATACCGGCGAAGTATCCTCGTTTTTTCTCGGTGTATAGAACTTATTATATTGTTTTTTATCTTTGTGATATCTTAAAAATGTAGATGAATTATTGATTTATGCGAATCATAATTCTAATTTTTTAATAATATGTGTTTGGGAAAAATGAAACAAAAAAAAACTCAATGTGGTGTAAATAAGCAATTATAATATTCACTTTAATCAGCACTTTATAAAGTCAGTCGGTAGCTCCATGGAGTACGCGGTACGCGAAGAAGCAGTCCGTCCACAGAGGTCGCACCTGCGGCTCGCTTGCCGTCAGCACAGAACGTCTCAATCTGATGAGGTCCGCACCCAAAGGGTTCAACTGGGCGCCTTACTTAGCCCTGTTTCCAGGAAGGAGGCTCCGCGACCCGACAGACCTCGATCCAGCAAAGGCATTCAATAAACGATGGCTCACAGGGGCAGGCAGTCGGACGGAGAAGGGAATCCCGAACTTCGAAGGGTCGTGGAAGTATCTGCTGCTTGTCAAGTGAACAGACTCGCGATGAAACCACATCACAGTCTCGTGAGCACCTAATCAACGCACAAAACGGAAGGCGGGTTGCAGGCAGACCTGGAGATGAAGTAGGACGACATGGTTACGAGAGCTGGAGCCTGCTCTTTGTGTAGAAAACGCAACCTGCTCTTTCACGGACTCTCGATGAATATCTCGTCTTCGGAGGTGCAGGAAATGAGCGAATGTCGAGCGCTTGTTAAGGGTAAGTTGGAATCGCAGCTTACGCTTGATGGCGCACTGCGGCTCTCTTAAGTTATCTAGGAAGTGTAGCGCAGACGGTGCAATCTTAAGCTGTGCTGCCTGTGACAAGCAGAGCAGAACTTTTGAGGTTCCCGAGAGGCAGTCGAAAGAACGGATACCGCAACTTGCTGGCTCTCGTATCTACGCGAAACTGGGGAGAAAGATGCGGTATTGACCCGCCGGGGTCCTTCCAGGAATCAAGGAGCCCTTCGGGGTTCCCCTCCTCCGGTTGTGAAAATGGAGCACTCCTACCCCTCGCGGGGGACCATGGAGCTGGTTGATACCCCCTCGGGTGTTTTGGCTCTCCAGATTGTCAAGAAGTTCTCAGCTCCTTTCGGAAAGCGCCCTTTAGGGGAGGAAACGAGGAGCAGTTCCCTCGAGGGAGAAATTCCAGGAGCGGAGCCTTTCCGGGTTTCCTCCGGAGAAGAATTGAGGAGCGGCTTCCTTCGAGGGACCCCTCCGAAAAGAATGAGGAAGAGGTGGTTCCCTACCATGCGTAAAAGAGGAACGGACTGCTTCTTCGGGAGCCTTCCGAGATTAGGGTGGGTCCTTATGAGGTTTACTCCCTATAACTAGAAGAGTTATAGGCACCCTCGAGTAGGGTGGACAGTGCTGAAGAGTTTCGCGAGCCATCCCTTCGAACGGTTCTTTCAGCACTCCTTGAGACCCCCCCCCCCCCCCCCAAAAAAAAAAAAAAAAAAAATGCTGGAAGGAAAACAGCGAAAACAGAAGAAAGATGTGGAGTCTGGGTGGTGGTTCGATCAATAGAAACTTAGACACTTAGAAGCTGGGAAAGGAAATCATCTTTTTAATCAGTCCCCTCTTAAGCTCCAAGCAGCATCTCGCTTTTCTCGTCTTTCACTTTCGGTTCTTTCCGGGCCCTACCGTGCGCGGAAAGTCACCGAGGATCCTCTGCAATCCCGGAATTTCCCGCATGATTATCTCACTGCGAATGTGCGCAAGGCGTCCAGCACTGCACGCGACGGGACGAAGTGTGCAATCACAAGGAAACCGAAGTCCTCCCTCTAGAGAGCTGCCAAGCTGGACTGAGCGATTGGTTACGAGCAATGGGAAGCGGGCCTCAGGAGACTCTGTGGTGCCCACGTCCCAACGCTCACTGGGGACGAGAAGCAGTTTAGGAAAACGCACATCGCGAACAGGAGGATCGCAGCGTTCCTCGTCCTCCTCATTACAGGGCAGCTCGGAGACTGAGAGGAGAGGAGATGACAAACCGGCTTCGTCTGAGTTCGGAAATTACAGGGAAGCATCCACTCTTTACGAAAACTGCCGCGCTCCCGTTTGTCCAGCGGCCACTCGTTGCCACGAAACCGAACGTAGCAGGAAGCTTTGAGAGGAAAGTGAAATGCCGACATCACCAGGAAAGGCCACATGGGAACGGCTGCAAATCCGTTTCTGCGGGAACTGTCGACAGCACAGCGGGTCCAGCGTTATGATTGCATCCTCGCTCAAGCCCGCGGCTGCTGATTTACCACCTGGGCTTCGAACTGAGCTCTCCAAAAACGATAGAGGTCCAGTAGAGGTTTCCCGGCATCTTGTTCTCCTGGAGGAGGCTATCCGTCCAGCAGATGCTGGTTGATCTCAACGACTGTCAGGACACAAAATTCGCTACAGTCCGTACGAAGCAATTCATCTGATCGGTATATGTAAGGCAGGCGAGAGGAGCCAGAATACCAGAGCGATGTTCCATTTTATTGGTTTCTCGTCTAACCATGGCCTAGTGAGAGATACTAACAGACAACGGCACACATGGGAGGCTGGTAACCTAGGTGAGGATTTTTTTTCCCTGAAGCTCGAAAGAGAAGAATGATGCAATCACTCTTGTTCTCAAGCGCTGTTTCTGGTCGTGAGTTGTTGACACAGGCGAGATGTGTCGAAATGATTGCACCCAGAAAGTGAGCTCTGGCAATGTTCTTCCACGGACGATTCTTCCAGCTTCCACGATCCTCCGAAAAGGTACGGAGCTCCGTACCTTTTTCGGGAGATGGAATGGCTTCCCTGCAAAAAAAGAAAAAGAAACGGACCCGAGTCCCTTTTTGGCTGAAGGAGGTTCTTGAGAAATGTTTAGGTCCGCAGACTCGGAGCTCGTGTCCATTCTTGTTCCTCATCCTTTTTAGCTGTGATTTGCGAGGGCTGGGAGCATTACAGTTGTCTTTGGCGAATCGTGTGTGAGAGCAAAATGTCTGCGCCTCGTTCTGGACCTCCATAACAACCGGAAATGGAATCGGATATTGCGTTGCTGCTCACCAATGCTCGCGTTTCCCGATTTTTGTGCAGGCTGATAATTTGTTTTCGAGTTATTCCGAGTGAAAATAACTCTCGAAGTCATCTTCGTTTCCTACGCAAGATGTGATAGGAAGTGGCGGGTTTGGGTCATCAGAGTTTTGCAGGCAAATCTTGCACCGTTTTCCACGTTGCCGCCTCTGATCCGAGTCCGACATTCTGTGGATCGTTCTTTGTGCCCGTGTGCTCTGGAAAGTGGTGGTGGAATGCACAGTCTTTTGACGCGTGAAAGAAATCCCTGATTGGGTGCTCTTCGGACCGAAATGCCCAGGAGGCTGAGATCCGCTGGGATGGGTGGGTGCATGAGGCATTTACAGGGCTGAGGAGCAGCCGTAGAAGTCCAGTGCTCTGTTCCTCTCTGGGCTGTTCCGATAGAGAGACGGAAAGCGAAGCCGAGTTGACATGCTGCTGCTGTTAGGCGAGCAAAAAGGGGAACAGCAGCATCTCCTTTGGTCCTCAGAAAACGTTGCAAATAAAGAAATAACGTCCTTTGCTGGAGAGGTATCTGATTTCAAAGAGGAAAGGCCGCAAGACTGTGCAGTCTTTCCTTTCCCAAGCCTCCGTGGATGAATGAAACATCCGAAATCTCCATACATAGTCAGTACCTTTGAGGATAGTCTTCCGAAATTCATTTGCAATGCATACCTGCTTTTCACACTGTGAGCAGAGCAGCGTAAAATCCATCCCGCCGACGATTAAAATTTAGACCTGGTCTCGTCAAGCTTACCGCCATTTCATCGAACAATTCAAGAATTAATGGAAATCAAGGAAATGACCTTGGATTTCAGTATCTTTCAGGCACTTCTGATCATTATTTTGCGCGTCATTTGTGTAGCAGTTGGTATAATAAGAGTGTTTTCTGTCCAATCGTTTTCGCGCTTCCCAGCATCCGTTTGCTCACAATGACTTTTAAGCTTCCTCAGTTTAGGTAAACGCACTCAGTTCTCTTAGCGAATGCAATCAGAGTTTCGGACAGAATAAGGTGAAAAACCAATTTTTTTTTCCAGTACCTAGCGCTATGTATAAGCTGGATGCTCAGCAGATTTTGTTTTCAATGAGGAGTCATCTCCTGGCGTTTTTTGCTATCACCGCAGCTTTTACACAGTTGTCGTTAGATGTCAGTGAATCACCCTTGGTAACGTGTTCCATTCTCACGTCGAGTCCAGGGCAGCAACCACAAGGCGCTACCACAGAACTTTCGTCCAGGTTTCATTCTATTTTCATTAGCTAAAATGTTGATATCTGAAGCTAGGGTTTTATTTTCGTTTCTCTACTGGCCATTTGCTTTCTTCTTGAAGTCAGATTCCATTTACGTGCATATCGGGCACGTCTGCGTCAGCCCACACCTTGAGGACAGCTAAGAAATCCTTCTCGGAAAAGACTGAATAGCAGTTTCGTAAACCACAAAACTCTTACTGAAATGAAATAGGGCGGAGAGAAGCCATTTTGGATGGCTTGCTTCCACGGTTCGTTCTCCCGCCGAGAACTCTCTCCACTTTTGGATTTTTGATCCTAATAGTCTTCTAAGATGCGTATCTACGGCAAAATAAATGCTTAAGGAACAAAGGTCGAGTACGTAATTTCTGATCAAACATAAAGAAATCTTTCTTAAGAATCTCTAACACGTTTTTGTCGCTGCTCAAGTGAATTGCTGCTGCGGTGTGCATCTCATAAATTCATCGGCAACTCCATTGCAATTCTTTTGGCAGCACGGAGGAAAAGAACAAAACCACACACACCCACCCACACACACACACAAACCGGAAGCAAAAACAAAAGAAAAAGGAGAAAAATCAACTTGTATAAGTCCTTTCCTGTACACTTGGATTCCGAGGCGTCTTCTGAGCTTCTCATGGTTCCCATAGCCTTCACTTCTACGATCCTATTACGTGTTTTTTTTTGCGTGTGTGTTTGCGTGTATAAACGCAAAAACCCTAATATACGGCTACGAAAATGATTTCAAGCTATATGCTGCTTATGTAGAATACATACCATAATTACAACATACACTAATATTCATTTGTATAGGAATATCAATTACAATTAGAAACTGCACTGCATTATTTCTATCATGTGTATGCATTAAATTACAATATTATAAATAATACAGTGTAATATTACGTATGTGTTAACGTGCATATTGTGCATACATAACACATTTCTTGGAATAACAAATTTCGTCGATGCATATGATAAGAAACACATTTACAAACCATTGGATTTGTAAACCATTTAATGTGCCTCTTTATTACTACTAAAGTGTTTTTATAACACTGACGATATTATCAACCGAAAACAGAGTGTAATGAAATGAAATGGATGCCCCCTGCTGGATCTTACATGACTGATTATGAATAGGTACATCCAGGACAAGAACATCAGCAGACTTTCAACGGCACGGGCTATTTTGAGACAATCAGACCAAGACATTCTTCAAATGGTAATTTTTGCATTATCTGACGGTCTTCCCGATACATATTTAAGCAGAGTATAGCATTCATTTGAGCTAGGAGGCGTCTTAGAGATACGAGATTAGCTTGCGGCCCGAGAAGCGAAACTCCTCCCATGCAGATAGATGAATTAAAGATCGAAAACTTTGCAGGCTGTTCCATCTTGGAGATTGTGTATCGCATTCAGATCCTGTTGTGATCGGCTACATTTGGAGCATTTTTCATGGACCCTCCCACCGCGTGACAAGGAGAAGAGCATCAGCGCAAGGGGACTTGCGCTCCCTCATTCCCACATGTCCATATTTCAAGTCCACTGTTTTATCAGGAAAGGTCACGTTTATCAAAATGCAAGTTAAACATGAGAGTGTTTGGGCTCCAAGCGCTCAGCATCCAATCGGTAGACTGCCACTTTTCATAACTTCCCAGGACAAGAGCAATTTCTCAATTATGTTCGAGAAGGCACTGCAGAAGCCCTTGGCAGTGCTTTTTCTGTTGCCACGCTCCGCTGCAACCATACGGCCAGAAGCGCTCATTTAATACTCGTAGCAGTCGCTGGGCGCTCCGATGAGTCGGATGCGTTCCCGAGGATACCAATCGAATGCGGGCGCCAGTGCTAAGTGCGGGACGCACACAGCGAATGATGTGTGCCCAAAGCGGGGTAGCTCTAAGGAGCAGGGCTTCCTCCGGTCTTCACGTAGATCGGACGCATTTTCATTTTGTCCCCCTTTGCGGGAAGAACCCTCCTCTCTGGTCTGCTGCGGCCTCTCAGCTGGCCCGTTCCGGGCAGAAATCTTCCTCGGAGGTGCTGCCGGCCGCCGCCCGCTTTCTGAGCGGCTGACGACGGGGACCGAGCACTTTCCTGGTTCCGCAAGCGCTCACGACGTCCTCCCTGCCGCGTCATGCCTTGCAGGCGCAAGTGCAGCGAAGGGAGGTCACCCACATGGCTGCCGCCTACACGAGGACGGCTGCTAGGTGGCCTCACCTGCAAGAGGAGGAGGAATTCTAGGCAGAGACCGCCGGCATCCAGAGCCGGTCTTAAAAGGAAGGAACGGCCGACACCAGTAGACTGTGTCCCCACCTACCTTTTGTTGATTTATTTTTCGTTCCCTCCCATCCGTTCCGGACTTTTCCCCGATTTTTCTGCGCCAGAAGGAACAAAACTAGTCAAAGACCCGGGTCTCCACCTTCCCCATTTTATTATTCGTTTACTGTTCCCTCCCCATCCGTTCCCGACTTGTAGATGTCCCGACCTGCGTGTCGGTGGGTCTTCTCCTTGAACTTGCTTTGTTTTCGGTTGGGAACCGAGTTCCCAACTGGTTTACCCTTTATGAAAAAAATGTTCCCGCTAGTGACATCGGCATGGAAGGGAAGCGTGAAAGGATGGCTTCGGGTTCCTCGACGGTATTGCGTTCTTCGCCTCTCTCAATCAGTCTTCGTTCTTTCTCATTCGCGCCCTGCGCGCACAACGAATGATGCCGGCCCGGGGGAGAGAACCCACACTTTCTCAGAGCCCGGAAAGAGAGAGAGGAAGTGCACCGGGTAGGGAAGAGGTGCTCCCTCGTGATCAGATCTAGCGAAGTTTCGTGGTGTAGGCTTTGCTGGGTCCGATCCTGCAGGATTGAACAGCGAAAGGGAGGGGCGAACAACGGGAGGGAGCTCCCCTAACAGGGACTTCCCTGCTTAGGAGCCGGAGCGAAATGCAGCAGCCTGCTTTCTACTTCTCTGGCTAGAGGTCGCCTCCGGATCCCGAAACAAGGATGCAGAGGCAACAGCCAACCAACCTGTGAGCGCATTGGGTGACTTCCGACGGTGGTGCCCGCAGGAGCTCTGGTCTGCGCTGCTTCTTCGTTTTGGGGGTTACCGATGCCAACGGGAAGCAGCAAGAGGATCCTTGCGGTGGCGCCGGCTTTCAGTAGAAGCCAGCTCCGTGGGAAGAGAAGGAACTACGGGACAGAAGTGAATTCTCGGAATAGCAAAAAGAAAAAAAAAATCAGGAAATAGGAGGACTAGCTGAAGGTAGCTTCCTTTTCTCGGAACCTCATTCTTCTCAACCAACGAGCAGCTGCACGCAGTTCCATGAGGAGTCAGCGGAGAATCATCACCACAGAGGACCACTTGGCGCCGCATGCCATCAAACGCGTCGAGGCGTTTTCGTGGGCTTAGTTTGAGTGCACCCCCAACCACTTTAACGGTGGAGTGCATGTGCATGTGTTGATTCCACCGCAAGCACATCGCCTCTGTCGATTCTCTCTACCGGATGCAGAAAACCTGATCTGTATCAGCCATCATGGGAGCTATCAGCTTCTGGAGTTCTGAGCGTCTCAAGCTGCGATTCAACACACAGAAGCCGTAGGCACCCCATGTGAGGGGGACACTGATTCTCATGAGGTTTCGGATGCCCTCCGTTCATCAGATCATTAGGATTTTGGATCATCTTGATTCTCTTCGTGATAGATGTAGAGGCAAGAGTTGTCACCCGTAGATTTGCAACTGTAAGCTCTTTTGGTAAGGTCAGCGTCCGTATGGGAAGAACAGTAGATGGAGCTCGAAACCAAATCTGAGCATAAAGTGCAAGTGGTCATCGTGATATCCGAGAACCGAATGAGGTTCACAGGATGGCAGAGAAGCGTTCGCTACACACAGCCCTGCCTAGAGATAAGCCCGAACCTACCTCGAAAGGGGGAAGTTCAGAGTTTCCAGTGACCAAAGTGGGACCTGGGAACACACGCTGAGAGCGTGACACTTCGTGAGAGAGTGTATGGGTGGACGTTGAAAGAGGGCTGCTTTGTTGACCAATGGGAATTGGATTGGGGGGAAGGGTAGAAAGTGACAGAGGTCCAGGAAGAGGTGAATGTTGTCGTATTTTAGAAAAGCGGAAGGGCACAATACTGGAATTCGAGAGATAGGGCGAAAATTTATGAAAAAGTCACAGCAGTCGAAGGTTCTTGTGCCTTTAAAGCACAAGAACTTGCGACTCTTATTCTCTGGAGGACTTGGAAGGATTTCCTACTTGGGTCCTTCTATTCCTGTGCAGGATGTTGACCTTTGGAAATCTTTGAATGTGCACAGGGACCTTGAGTTGAGCTCTGCTCGTCGTCGAAGTAGAAAGACATGTGATTCAAGAGCTCGCTTCTTGAGACGCGGGGAAAACGGTTCCAGATGACAGATGGGTTGGCTAAACCCGATTCGAAAGAGCAGCAGCAGTTTTGAAATGTGCAGCTTCGAAAGGAAGTTCTGCTTCAGTGTTCCCTATTCATGATTCGTCATCGTTCGCTTAACTTCCATGTGTGAAGCAGGGAGAAGTACTTAGTAACCGGAAAGAAAGCTGACAGTGCGTCATTTCATGCCTTTCCCTTCTTGGGGTCGCGGTCTTGGAACGCGTGCAATCAAGATCTACCGAATTTCCCTGCCAAAGTGAAGGAAAGCGTGTTGAAAGGTTTATTTATTTTTTTCCCCCCTCCTCCTTCTCTTCTTCTTTTAAAATATTGCAAAATTACGCAGATTAAAATGGTAGACCCCAAAATGCCAGTAAGAGAGCTGGAAATAAGAGGGTGGAAAGTTCCCACGACGGAAATAATACTGGAATTCGAGAGATAGGGCGAAAATTTATGGAAGAGTCACAGCAGTCGAGGGTTCTTGCGCCTTTAAAGCACAAGAACTTGCGACTCTTATTCTCTGGAGGACTTGGAAGGATTTCTTACTTGTGTCCTTCTATTCCTGTACGAGTTGCTGACTCCTGGAATTCTTTGCGTCTGCATAGGGACCTTGGGTTGAGCTTTGCTCGTCGTCGAAGTAGAAAGCGTTAAAAGTGGTACTGCCGTCTCAGATCCGCGCTGCTGATCTCATACCCATGAGAAGTATATCCTCTTCCTTGAAACACTATCGTTAGCTCACCCTTGTAAATTTGCCATTTCCATTTTCCTTCTGAGCTTCTTCGACTCATTCGGACGCCCAGTGCTTTCCTGCCTTTTCCACAAATCTCAGATCTTTAAGGTTGTTTCTTCCCTTCTTCTGGATCGCAGGATCTGACCTATCTGGCTCACATTTCCGTGGAGTCCTCTTTTTGGAAGCTTCAGCGCTCACGAGATGCCTTCCACGCCGTATCTTCTAGGGAATATTTCGCGTCAGTTTATAATTTCATGAAGCATTTCAGATCGCCTGATCCAGCTTCCGTGTTCGCCGGCTTGTTGTCATTTCAATGCTCGAAATAAATTGGGATAACAGCATTTCTAAATCCGTCTCTTGTTGAGTGGAGAAGATGAACACGCAGTACAGTTTCTCCGCTATACCGAAAGTTCAACACGTTCGAGAGACGTAAATGGATGAAGCGTATTCTCCACGCTATTTGCTCTCGCTTACAGACGTCCTTCAAGAGCGCACTCTCTGGAGCACATGACACGATGCTGTTCAAGTGGCTTGGGCTCTTTTCACCAAACAAAGTGTTTCCCGCGTGTACCTGACTGTGTATCGCATACACATCCAGGTACATTTGCGAGATGCATAGGGCGGAGGAGCATCAGCGGTTTACACCTTGCTGACTATCCGCCATTCCAGGAAGTAATTCGGTAATTGGTTATTCGCCAGCGATAATCTGTAACCTCAACGACTCCTCAAGGTCACAGTTAAAGGTCTGGTGATGGTTCTTTGGCGAGCGGGAAACCTGATCCGAGAAGGTTGTGGTTTGCCTACTCTAAACATTTGCTCAGGAAGATCAGTCGTAATTCAAGCCGTGTCTTTTTTACGTGTGCCTGAAGCAAAAAGGAAGAGCACATCACAACAGTGTCGAGATCACGCTTCTATGCGTAACAGACAGTAGATTCGGGACTCTAATAGAAAAAAATAAAAAAAAACTGGTTTGAACTGAATCAAGCGGGGAGATGAAATTCCATCCAAGAATCCACCCCAATAGGTCAAGAACGACTCTCGTATCAGCTCTCGAAATGAGACGACCCTGTCCCCGGAACAGGTTCGTCAGTAGCCCGGAATCAGCATAGTTTTGTCCCTAAATTGCTTTCTTGGGGTGTTTGCTTTGCCTCCCTTTTTTCCTTTTTCCCCTCTCTCCTCCTGGGTAGCGGAGCCTTCAGCCCTTGGAACAAGACAAGAGATGCATGTTCGGCAGATTAGGAGGTGCACGTTCGGTTCCTGTTATCCGTGCAGGTGTCAAGAACATTCTCAGAGCGCGCTTATCTCACCGCTGACTTCTTTGTTAAGGATTCTTCTCTGGAAGGCACATCATCACGAGATGCTGCAAAGGGGAGCAGAGCTCAAGTAGCCCATCCCAGAGTACCATATTCCGCAAAATCGCTACTCGCTGAGATGTCCTTCTTTCTAGCGCTCGGCATCGTTTTTTCCGCAGAGGCGTAATCAGACGAGGAACTTCTTCGAGACACCTAAGGGTACTCCGAAAGAACTGCCGAAGATTTTCCCACTCCTTAAGTGAGACCCCTTGGATCCACAGAGGACACAACAGTAGCGTTCGGCTATTTTTTGAAGATTTAAGTTTAGACGAAGGTCGGGCACACCCGCAAAAAGCGTGTGCAATCGTATGCGTTCTACATATGTTGTTGACGGCTTCAGACTTTTTGTTCCACCCTTGGCACACGTTTCTAATTCCCCATCGCTTTTCATTTAACGTCACGGTGCTTTTTTTGTTTATCGTCGAGAAAATGATCAACGGAAAGTCGAAGATGCATGCGAATCAAAATCTAATTGATCAAAATCTTGTCGAAGCCTCTCGTGTTTTCTCTCCTGCAGATGTTCTTCTTGTCTTTGCGGCCCATCGTGTGTATGTGTTCTCCTTCTTAGGACTTATTATTTCTGTCATTATCAAGTGCAGTTCCACTTTTCCGTGTCGATATTATCGGCAGCAGATACTCTGCAATGGGAGCTGCTTCCCTGAGATCGTTATCAAGCACTGTTTTGTTCCTTGGCAAACATTCCGTTGTTTCGTCACCTCAGCCACACGATTCAGTTTTCAAAACAGTTTTGCCGCTCCCCAGGGACCGCTCTTAACGAGGAAGAAAAAAGAGAACAAACCCGGAAAAGCGGTTTCGACCGTAACCAAGAAACGGCGAAATGAATGGAATATGGAGAAAATATGACGTTGCGTACACGGAAGGAAGCTGCTGCTTCTCATACGTGGTTTCCATAGGAAACTGAAATCACAGTCTGTTTCTTCAGCCCTCCATCAAGGAAATGGGAACACCACGTCGCACGACTTGTGTTTGCGCTTTTAAAAGACACGGAGGAGCCGAGGTTTATTTATTGCTTTAGGGGAAAAAGTTACTTTCTGTATTAAGGATGTGGCTTAATTTGTACTATATGGAACATTCAAATGAAGCTCCAAATACAAACTGAGCTAAGTACATGTATACGCTCAGTGCCATGAGGCAAACATCACGATATCGTATTCTCCGTGTGATATTCCCGGGTAATTAATGTGCAGGCTATGAAGAGTGAGTGATGAAAAAAAAACAAAAACAAAGGAAACACAGGAAGAAGTGAAAAACGCACATTATTCTATTCGCTCATATTATTATTTATTCTGTCATAAGGTTCAAAAGTATAAGCGGTTCACGTAATTGAGTTTAAAGCTTAAAGCAAAGCAGTGGATAAAAAATTCATATTCCTTTTCACGTAGTTAAGCACATGTGTGATAACAAGTTACTCGAAAGCATGAGAAATCGTTTTAGTGAATGAAAATTCTAGGAAAAAGACAAAGGCGAAATAAAATAAGAGATCAGTACATAAAAGAGGTTTGAAGCATTCGTAATCGGAGCAACAGGTCCAAACGAATCGCACGTCGATGAAAGAACATTAGAAATCCCCACATTAGAAATAATAGATATTAATGCTTGTTATTTGCAAGCATGGTAGTTCTTCTTGTGAGAATTATTGCTTTAAGGATGAAATCATCTTAAACATTTATTAGAATTGCAGTGCCTGAATTTCGAAGTGATTCGCGATCTTTGACGTTATCTCTGATGTGCGATATCTAAGTATATTGCAGCTCAATGATTTATTAGTGCCTCCTACTACAAGCTCAGAGCAACATCTCCTGATGTCAAAGAATAGGAACGAAAGCTTCCGTTGGAACAGCAGCACGATGATGCAATGTCGTTTCACTCCCATCATTCAAGATGCAGAAAGCAGTCAGAACCGATCAGAACGGCCAGATGATGCGTCATTCCCAATTTAAGCGAACCTTCTTGCATCTTATTTCCCTCCCCCTCCCCCCTTCATAAGCCGTAGAAGCTCTTGGATTCTCGAGTCCTGATAGCCCCAACTCTCGTACCACGAGTGATGCCTCCCCACTCATTCTGTACATGATGGCATCTAAAACAGAGCTATAGACTCCAACAGCATGAGAAATTCAGCACCAGATGACAGATGACAATTGCTATCAATCTAGCAGTAGATTTTCGTCGATGATCGGGGAACTGGAATAGGCGGCGAGACGATCTACTACCCAGTACTCATTAGGAGTCAGGCAATGTCAAAGTGTCCGTTATGTATTGGATCTGAGGAATCCGCTTTGTAACGAGTCACTCTTCGTAGTAAATTGCAGTAGAGCTTCGGGCAGAGTTCCCTGGGAGCATCAGAGCTTCCGGAGGTTGAAAAGTTGAAAAAACGAAATGAAAAGATTCTTTCCCGCCGCCCGAAGCACTGCTTGTTCTTTAGTAGTAGTTGTCATTAAAGCACGCCTACGTGGAAGTGCGATTTCGTGGTCGAAAACTCTGAAACTCGAAGGTTTCTCTGACTGTTCCCCTGACTTTTCCAGTTGGCACGGGCCGAGACCGAATTCGTGCCCCCCAAATGCATGAGCTCTGGTTACAAAGCTTCAGGGCAGTGGGAGCTGCAAAGGGTCGCTAAGAGGAGACCACTTTTCAGCGGCACCAGTCCTAGTACCTAGAAAGAAAATTCGTTCCTGAACCAAAAGGATCATCTGAGCGAATTTCTGCGGAATCCTGTGAATTGCAAGGTAGCCACTGCGGTTATTCGCATTGGTTGATTTGTCTCAGTAGCTGTTCCTCGCAGATTTTGCGTCGATGTCCCCCGGGCAATCCATCCAATCTCTTTCTCGGTGAATACTTGATCGGTTCTTTCGGCTTCATTCTGCTGATGCTCTCCCTGTTTCCTACGATCTGTGGTTGGATGGCAAGCAAGCAGCTTAGAGAGGTAAGCTAGAGTCAGGTGATAAAGCGAAGTAAACGGAATCTCTTCTATTCTCTTCTACTTTTTCCTGGAAGATAAGTTCATCTGTTCCTTGGACACGCTCCTCGTGAAAGCAAATGTCGTCGATCCCAGCACTTCTGTCAAGAGCGGCGGTTGCCCGAGGAATGGTTTCACTCGTACTTCCTTCTTACAAAAAAATCCTGCTTCACACAGAATTCACCCGCGCCTGCAGCCACGTTCTGAAAAATGCGCGTGTTGAAGATTTGGGTACGTCACCGAGTAGGAAACTGTGCCTCCACGAGATGCTCTCAAACAGTTCAGTAATAATCAATAATGATGAGCAGTAATCATCGTTAAAGCTGGAAAGCACTTTTAAGTCCGCCATTTAGGCGAGCCAGAAGCCAAGTAGCCAACCAAATACTCTCGACCGCGCTGCTGAAGAGCAATCACCGTTGCTAAAGCTTTCTCTGGTTGATGTCGGACCTGATCTGCTACTGGATGATCTTTCAGTTATTCAGTTATGTTTGTTCACACGATGCCTTGAAGTGATCAATTCCGATATTTAATTGGTGAAAACTTCAGTGATTGGAGTCATGAGTTCATCCCGTTTCTACAGATTTCTATAGTTCGAGTTTCGGATAATGGAACAGGTCAGCAATTGCAAGTCAATGAAAGTTGCCGTAGGCAGTTTTTTTTTTTTCTTTTTTTTTCTTACTCATTTTGAGCATTTCATCGTTGATCGTTCAGAAAGTAAGAGCCACGCAGTATCTCAAGAATGAATCCCTAATGATGCTCGCACATTAGAGCGGATAGAAAAAAATCATCAGCTGTTTCAAATACCGACTCTGGAGAGACCAACAAGTTCATAGGTCCTAATAATTTCCACAACCACAAAAATGCCCTAGGAAAAACGATGCATGTTAAAACTGACGGCACATGGTCTCACCGATTGTACTTTAATCACCAAGACAGTAAAATAGGTAGTCACGTGAGCTTCTAATGCATTCTTTGTGGAAGTTAGAATAATGAGTGGTTCCGCAATAAATATTGGAGCATCGCAACGTAAGTTTCATTATGGGGGCAAATCAACGACCTGCAGTACCAAGTAGGAAAGAATTCACTTCCCTTGGAAGAAAAAAAACAACAGCAACAGCATGGACGGAAGGCCAAAACGAAATCGGTGAAACAGAAAAGCTGACAGAAACACGAGAAACAAATAGAAACTGCCCTCCACGATGAACCTGTATGGAACTTTGGGGAGTTTAGAAAAAAAAAAAAAAAAAAGAACACCCTCGGAGAAAATGCAATTCATCTTACTCCAGGCTACGATTCGCATCTTCAAGAGTGCAAATCTTAGCCCAGGTCATGAATTTAAGAGCCGACTGATGAATCGCTGATTTCGGGAGAGCGGCGTGATTTCCCGGCCGGAAACCTGAAAGGGACCTCAAAAATGACCTGAAATCGGCTCTCTATGAGTGCAGCGGACCGCTCGAAATGCCTATCAGACCATTCGTAGGCTGTGAGGTCGCAAGACAAGAGGGGATTAAGCATTTGAAACCTTTGGGGTTTACGTCCTTGTCGTTATCGAATAGCCGAAGAACTTGCAAGTTGTCATGAACACCAGTTGGGTTTTCCGTCACCGGCAAGTAGCTGACCACTGGAGATGTTCGCTTAGAAGAAACTTTTCCTTGCAGCCAAAGGAAGCACTTTGGCTTTGAAGTGGTGAGATCTCGAGGCTCCATTCTGACCAAGAAACGAGCTTGGGAAGACTACTGAGATAGGGGTTCGTGGTTCCCTTGAAAAGTTTCCCTGCACACCTGTGTGCTTTGGAATCCATTGGTGATCGGTTCTATGATTAGACGTTGGCACGCTAAGGGCACTCGAGAAAAACAAGTGGGGATAAACAAGATTTGATCGGAAGAGGAAAATTTCAAAAGAATGGTTTCATTCTTTTATCCCAATGCGGAGCTCCACGACAAAGGAGTACACCGTTTTAGATGAGTAATTGGGATGTTGGAAACGCAATTTGGGGCTCTTTCGGGAGAAGAGTCTCAGGTGGATGATCTGGCTGTGCAATTTTCACCCTCGATACATTAGACACCGAGAGATAGTCCAACTTTTGCATTCTTTTCTGTCTGGAACTGACAACTGGTGCTAGAATTCTCATCAAGGACAAACTATTTTTAGATTTCTAAAAATAAAATTCCTTTTCTACGGAAATCTTCCGATAGATCGATCGCTTGCTCGTAAGCACTTCGGGAGCATTTTCTTCTCCTTCTTCTTCTAAACCAAGGATGCTTGGTGACTGATCACAGAATTGATCGAATGTGATCTTTCCGTCCCACCAAGATAAACAGCGATTCCCCTTCCCCCCCCCCCCCCACTTAGGGGAGAGGAGGGAGAGCCGAATGTCGCAAGGCTTCGTAGCTCGCAACCGAATCCCAACCAGTCGAATGCCAATGTCTTCAGGCATAGGTGGTCCCGGAACGAGCTTTGATGTAGTCAGTGCTTTTTATGCCTTGCGTTCTGCCGGAGCTGATGATGTTTGCAGTCTGACGGTCAATAAAGTTTGGCGGCGTGCTTTCGGCCAGCTATGCAACGAGGGCACCTCTCAAGTGATCATGGAGTGCTGTTGCCTCTGCAATCGGAGGAATTTCCAGTTCCTCGCTGTTGTTTCATTGCCCAGCACGCACGCGCGGTCGCCCTGCATTGCTCTCTCGACGTGCATCGCAACTTTTCAGATCGCATGAATTTCTTCGAGACCGAATCCAAAGCTTTCCTTCCTTTGCGCTTTTCCTGTGTTTCAAATCGGCCACTTTGAAAGTCGATGGAGATTTGGCAATACCACGTGATGGATTGCCTTCGGAGAATTCCAAAGGTGCTTCGATGGATTTTCGCACCAGGTGACACCGACTTGATAAATAGTGATGAGTTCCATTTTCCACTGAGACATGGAAAATACGTTTCCGCATTCAGAAGATCTTTGGATGTGGGAGATGCGTTCCCATTCCTTTCGGATTCGGTGAATGGCTGCGGTGGAAACGCGTTTTCGGTAGTGATTCATGGGGCGCGCTTTTTCGGAACCCGAAGTCACGGAGATGGGCAGCGTAGTCAATTCTGCTCCTTTTTATTATTTTCCTCGCCGTTCGTAGCCTAGAGCTTAAAGCCGCTCGAAGCAAGCATGCCTGCAACATCATTTCTCTCGTTTTCTATCTCCCTGTCACAACGCCGTTCCTATTTTTGAGCCAGGAGGAGTCGCAAACGAGCGCCACTTTGTGAGATGGAAAGAAATCACAAATTACGAGGAAGAAGTGGTGGTTTCCTTCTGGTCGCACCAAGTTTTGCGAATCCGTCGCCTTGGGAAACGTGCGGTGACTACCCACCGCAGCACCACAGCCCTCTCGATGTGCGTGTGTGTTTATGGATGCTCTTGAGGGATGTTTATGCGCGCAGTTGGGGTTGCGTTTTTTGCATTCCCAGCTGCGTATCCAAGCAACTCGAAATACCCACGAGATTGGTTGGCGAGCTCTCACCCGCCCTCATTCCTCCCGAGCGATTATTCACCACAGGTCGGCCGCATTCCCGTTCCAGAATCGCCTGCTCTGCATGATGTGGTGATGAATTCGTACGTGTTTACGTGCGTGCACGCGAGAGTGGTTTCCTCTCTCTCTCTCTCTCTCTTTTCCGAAAAAGAAGAAAAAGTCGCCGTCATGTTGCATTGGGGTGGTTCATGGGAAAAATCAGTCAGAAGCGTCTCTCCGGGAAACGCACACCCGCACAAGGTGGGGTTTGCCGACGGCTTTTGAAACGCGCCACGACACCGCAGTCGAAGGAAGTTGTCACTCGAAAGGTGGACGCGCCACTCGCCGAAGGAAGCGTGTTTCGTGTTGGGATAAGAGCGGAAAAAAAAAAAAAAAAAAAAAAGGGGGGAAGGGGCCAAGAGGTGGAGGACCGAGCGGCTCGTGAACGCGAATCCGTGAGGAGATGGGGAAAATGGGAAACGCAACACGCCAAAAAGCAAAAAGCCATGAAAAGCGAAAACGCGAGGTGGGTGGGGGAGGAAATTCCCAAAGCAACCACCACGCTCGCTTCACTTCTCGCGCTCGCTGCTTCGCGGCTGCCTGCCGTGGCAACCGCCACAACCGCTTCTTTGCCTCTCTTCCCCTTTTCGGGCGCGCGCCCGCACCCGTCCTGCGTCGCAAGGAAGCCCGTCGCCATGGAGGTGCGTTCCGCGCTCCGCCTGGTCCCCTTTTGCTTTCTGCTTCGGCGGGCCTCTCTGCTCGGGGTGCTCGCTGGGGTGCGCTCTCGGGGACAGGGGCGGGATGGGGGATCGTGGTATCTCGCGGGGGAAGTGCCGACGTTCCGACTCCCCGCGAGGTCAGCCGCCGGCGCGGTTAAACCGTCCCTCCCCACAAGCCCTCTGCGCTTTCAAGGGAAGCTTCGTAGGAGAAAGCGGAGGGGAAAGAAGGGCTCCCCGCCTCCCTGGCGACGCGGAACCGGTCCGTGGCGACCGATGGGCGGCTACTCACCACGCGACGGCGGGGTCCAGCGCGCATCTACGACTTCGCAAGGCCCTGTTGTCGAGGAGACGGAGGTAGCGCGGACAACCGCATCCGAAATCCCCCCCCTCCTCCTCCTCGCCACGTTCCTGCCATTTTCTCGTCGGTCCCGCTCTGCGTATTAGCCCGCGGGTCGTCCCGGGTCTATGTGCTGTCTCTCGGCTCTCCTTCCTCGCCTTGCACCCCACCGTGAGCGACCTGGGAGTGCCTCGCGCCCGAGGAGCTCCCTGCAGGCCGGTCTGAGCCCTTTTCCAGCCTCCGAGCTCCTCACGGACCCTGGAAGGAAGAGCGGGGAAGCTGGAGTGCCAGACTCTGCGTGGCGGAGGGTCACTCCGAGCCATCGCCATTGACGACGGGCTTGAGGGATGAAGGGTCCACCTCGGCCCCACCAGAAAGGGCAGCCTCGTGGGAAAGTGCGGAACCCCGAGAGGGGGTGGCTTCCTCCTCACCCCCTCTCGGGGACGCGAGGGAGTTCCTTACAGAGGTCTCTGGGCTCCTCTCGACGCCCTTCTGCACCGTGGATTTTCCTCGACCCAGAAGAGAGCCTATGGGGGAGGGGGAAGGGAAGGCAAGATGGCGCCTAAGCCAGGGGGAAACAGTCAGAGGGCACCCCCTTTTTACTTCGGGACCGTTACCGTATCCCCTTCCTTCCCTTTCCTCTTCACAGAGCCGTAGCGCCAGCTGATCTCTCACTCTGGGTCCGGGGGCCGCTCGCCTTCGAGTGCGCTGGGAATTCAGGCGGCAGGGTGAGGCTGCTGACCTTCGCCTCGCCTGAGGGCTGCCTCTGGAGTTGGACAGGGCGGGAGGCTGAATTCCACCGAGATCGCTGCATTACCCGGAGGCGCCCTTCTGAGGGACCGTCAAGCGGAGACTGAGAGGAGATGCGGGTGCTTGGGCTGCTCAGAGCAGGAGAAGTAGCCCCAGGACTCGGAAGGGGCCCGGCGTGTTTTACTCCCCCCCCTTGTTGTTCCGGACGCCCTCCCTCCCTCCCTATCGTGGCGGCGGCCGGTGGAGAAACCATGGCAACCACCACTCCTCCGGCGGCAGCGCAAGCGTGCGCACTCTGGCCGGCGATGCGCCTCCAGCGCGCGCTATCCCTCCGGGGCGCCAGCCGGGGCACTGCCGGCTGCGTCTGAGGTAAGGGCCTGCATGCAGGTTGGATCCAGGGGGCGTCGCGCTCCCGGACACACCCTCGTCCTTGCCTCGAGCGGGATGCCGCCGCGCGTCTCCGGATCCAGCATCCCTGGGAACGATCTGGCCCGACCCGGCCAGTCGTCTAAACCAGTCGATCCAGAAGCCACACAAGAGAGGCTGGGCTTTCCTGGGTCAGGGGAGGACCCCTCCATTCCCCTCCGGGAAGTTGCCGGGAGGCAGATTCAGGGTACTTCGCTCCGGAAGCGTCCGCCCGGTCTGCGTGAGCGCTACCGGACACTCTACCTCAGGACCCCTCTGGAAACCGGTACCTCCCTCCGACAACGGACCAGTGTCCAGGGAAACCCCCGGGGGGAAGAAAAAAAGGGCCATCTGACGCGGCTCCGAATTTTTGGGCTGCTGGAGGAGGAAGGTCCTTGCCTTCCTCGGAACGGGGAGCCCAGGGAGACGGCAGCACGGTGGTAGATTCGAGCACATGGTTGCCCTTCCCCTTCGTGCCCCAGAAGGGTCTGCTCCCTTCTGGGGCACGAAGGACCAGGAGCCATCCTGGAGAGCAGCCGACTCTCGACGTCATCCTATCCAGTCCTTGCCCCTTGCCCTCCGAGCGGGAGATGGACGGGAAGCGCTCTATAGGCAGGCGCAAAGAGTGAGCCGGTCAAGGAGAGCCCGACAGAGGCCTCCAGGTGCGCACGGAGAGCGGTGGGAGAGAGGGAGAGACGGGAGACTGTCCCTCTCCGAGAAGCCCTACAGGCTCCTCCCCTTTCGTGCCATGCCAAAGGGACCGCCTGCGAGGCAGCTGCCCTTCTCCTATCTTACTTCTTACCTCCGGGAAGGAGTCCCGGCAGGGTAGGAGAGGTGGACCTCCAGGGCTCCCACTCGCTCTGCAGGGAATGCTGCGGCGGGAGGCAACTTTCGATCTCCAAGAGGAAGCACCCGAGGCAGTGGAGCCACGTCACTCAAGGGACCTGAACGGAGGCGTGTAGCAAGGCGAGGGTGGCGGACGACCGAGGTGGTCCATGGTGTGGGGGGAAGCTGCAGCGAGGGCGGCTCGAAAGCCTCGCACGGAGTCGGCGGTGCTCTCTGGCGGATCCTCCTTCCGCGTTTCGGGACGCGCGCTGTTGCCTGCCTTCGTCCGGGAGCAGCGCTGAAAAATCCCATACTCCCGGGGGCGAGGACAGCCGCAGGTCAGGAAAACGATCTCTCAGGAAGAACGCTTTCCTGGAGGAGCAGCCGCGTCCCCTTCCACCCGGTCTCGTATCTTCTCCTGACGTCATCGCGGATTGGCGCACTCGCTCTCCGGGAGCCGGATGCCCCTGTCCCTCCTTCCTCCCTGGTCAGGAGGGCCATTTCCGTGGGTATCGTCGATCGGTGACGAGGGACACGGTTCGGAGAGTCTGCGGGCAGATCGGTGGGACGGGCCGCAGGGGGGGGGCACCTCAGTGAGGGGTGTCAGACATTCCAAAACGCTGCGGTACGCCTCTGGGTCGCCTGAGAATCGAGCAGAAAAAGGGGGCCCCTCGAACCCTGCCCACCCAGGTCGAGAGCTGCGTTTCTAGAGCCTTCCTCGCTCTGAGATTGCCCGGACGGGTCCGACGCGCCCGCCATGTTCTCCCCTTCCCAAGCGAGGCGAGGATCCTGTCAGGAGTCGAGGGAGTCCGTTGCGCATCGCCCCGAGGCGACCTTAGAGTTCTCCTTCCCTCCTCCCAGTGGGACTTCCTGCGGCGGAATCCTCTGGCGGGAGCGGCGTGCGTGCATGTGCCCGGCGCGAGGCACTTCCGGCGTCCATGCGCCATCCGTGTTCCTTAAGGAGTCCCCTTGCCTGCCTTTCTCCTGGGTCCATCATTTTCCTCCGTTTTCGTGGAAGGAGAAGCTCCTATCCTCTCTTGCAGCCTCCATCGTTTCTCGTGCCTCTGAGGTTTTGCGGAGGAATGCAGAAGCAGCTAAAAGAGCGCAGTGGGGTAGAAAGTCGAGCAGGAGTAGGTGGATGAGTGGAGTAGGAAGAGTAGGAGTAAAGGTTGAAGCCCCCTTCAATAGCAATAGTGGTGGAGTAAAGGAGGAAGCGGTCGAGTGGAGCAGGAGGGGAGGAATAGTGGGGTCATGAGAAGGGGGAGGAAGAGGGAAGCATTCGACCGATCTCTCGATCTCCTTCCGTTCTTCCCCATCGGTCACGGAGTTCAAAGTCGCTGAGCAGGAGGCGTGGGTCGAGCAAGAGATCGAGTCTTTCCAGTCCTGTTTTTCCTCCCTTTGAAGCGTACTCACCGCGGGGCCGCTACCACCTGGAGATAGGGTGGTGGCTTTTCCGCACCTCTCCTAAGACCGTCGGGCAAGTTGCAGGAGCCGTCCTCTCTGCTAGGCTTTTCTGGAGCCGTTCACAGAGGGCCTAGGACCTATAGTTGCCACGTGCAGTGCCACCCTCTCTTTTCTAAGCGCTTCACTCCTTCGTCCACGCTTTGGCTACCGTCAGGAAAGAAGGCGCCGCCAGTCTTTGCTGCATCTCAGCAGAGGTGTCAGGTCATTTGAGCGACCGGGCATCTCTGCTGGACTCTCGGGCTTTTTTAAGGCGAGTTCCTGGGGCGCCGCAGTTTTGAGGACCTCGAAGGAGGGATCGCTCGCGAAGAGGACAGCAGGACTGCGGGAGTCTCCGCAGACAAAGATGGGATTCCCCGGACTGCCGCGAAGGGTCCAGCTCGCCTGCACGCGAGTAGGTCCTGAACGGGACCTACGGCAATCCGTGACAGGTGGAGGGATTCCAGATGGGTTGGAGGGATGCAGAGATTCCTTCGTGAGAGGGATTTTCCGGGATGACTCGTAAGGTGGCACTTTCTGGGGATCGAAGCGAGGAGGAGGAGGAGGGCAGCTTCCGCCCGAGGTTTCGTCCGCTCATGGGCGTTGGCTCCGGAATGGGACACATCTTCCGTCTTTATGACCTTGGTGTACCGGAGGCGGAGCTGAACCAGGTGCTCATGCGTAGGGCTGAACTTTCGCTTTTTCCCAGATTCCTCGGCGTTCCAGACTCCCCCCACTTGTGAGCAGACCTCGCGATGAACAGTCCCTTCTCCTTGTCTCGGAACGCCTCGAAGCTTGGCAGGAACGCCTCGGGGGGCGTCGACACAGTGGGTCATTCCCCAAATATCGCCAGAAGGTCACGGCAGGAGAGGAGACTCCTGGTTGCCGAAGGTCTCGGCGTGGAGACCGGAGCTTTCCGCACTGCGCCGACCGTTTCTTTCTTTGGAGCGCGTCTCCTGGAGGCGGGGCGGCACCTCGGTCGCCTGCTCCTAGTTGGTGCCCTCCTGAACTCGTGCCAAGCGTGCCTCCTGCCGTGCCGGCCCGTGCTGACGATCCCCTCATCCTCCTCCCCATGTCAACTCCAGAAGCGTCGCTCGAGGGTTTCGAGTTGACCTCGCGGCGCGGCGCTGGCGCGCGCGCAAACGGGACGAATCGTCCGCCCGTCCTATTGGCGCGGCGTGGACTGGGCGGGCCAGACGGAACCCGCTTGGGGATCTCTGCACTTTGGAACTTTAAGCATCTCGGAGCACCGTTTGGGGACTTCCTCCCCCCTCGCGAAGGGCGTGGTCCAGCTGTATCCAGAAAGCTCTTGGCCCATTCCAGGATGGCGAGGTTCTCCTGACGGAAGGAGCCGAGGCTTCGTGGTCCCCATCCTCCGCATCCTGCTCTTTGCTCCTCCCCTTCGGTTGTGTGAAGAAGCGGACCAGAGACCTCCTGGGGGGAAGTCCGCTAGTGAACGCAGAGATCCCGGGTCCGCTTGAAGGGCTCGTGCTCCGCGTCGGGATGGTCTCGACCTCCTGGAGCTGGAGCAGATGCAACGCCAGTGCAGAAGACCGGCACCGACTCAGGAGCACTCCCGCTGACCTCCCTTCCGGCCCTTCGATTCCCTCCCGCCCCACGATGCAAGATGGGTGGGTCCCATGCGGTGCTGCAAGGTGGAAGGTTCGCCTCGAGGACCCCGCCAAAGGATGCGGCGTCCCCATGCTCAAGACGGCCTGCCAGACAACCGCAGTCTGGGTGCGCCACTGGAGTCTTCCTGCGCGCGACATCCTTCTGGGACGGGCAAGTGGTCGGTTGCTGGGGAGCGGCGTTCCCGCTGGCTCGCAGCCTAGACCGGCTGGAGCCTTGCAGGTTCCCTCCGAGAAGGCCCCCGCGAGCTACCACGCATGCCCGCCGGAGGCAGTCTCCGCGACCGACCCCAGGTTGGTTCGAACCTCCCACGACCTAGGGACGGTCTCCCAGGAGGGATCCGACGAAGCATCCCCTTCTTTCTCACTACAGGAGAGGAGCGAAAGCTGCCTGTGGGAGGGGCGGGCGGGAGTCCTCCGCAGCCAGAGTCACGTACGAAGCCCCAGGGGCCTGCGGATTGACGCAGAAACCCTTCGCGTCCGCAATACAGGGCCGCTCCTCTGGGCGGGCGGATCTTCCGCATGGTCTATCCTCTCCTCGTGGATGGCTGCCTCCCTCGAGAGGGAGGGAGCAGTGGCTTCGCGCGCTGGGGTTTCTCGAGCAACCGGAAGAAGTGTTTCCGCTCCCGCTCCTCTGGCGATCGCAGCGAGCCCCCGGGGGCGGCTGCCTCGCAGCGAAGGTGTCCCGGAGGTGCCTACGCTCCGCGCGCGGAGGGCTTCCACCTTCCTTCGTGGTTGCGAGAAGGCTGTGGCCTCCCCTGCGACCCCCGTGCGTACAATGTCCCTTGCGCCACCTCCGCGTTGATGAGGGACGCGGCAAAATGGGATCTCGCCGCCAGAGGAAGGGGCGAAGGAGGGCACGGTCTGCGGAAGCAGCCGGCAACCCCTTACTTTCCCCCATTTTCCTTATTTTTCTGCTTCCTGACTCCGGCACTCCCTCAGGGGTGACGTCCCGCTCTGCGTGTTCCTCAACCTCGGAAAGGAAATGGCGTGGCGCAATTAGCGTGGCACTGGAAGTGGGTGCTCCGACTATCGCGGCCGCAAACACACCGCATCGGGCTCCTCAGCCACTCCTCTATCTGAAAAAGGAAAGAGGCGGCGACCTCCGGGCCGCCTCTTGGAGCAGAGGCACTTCCAAGAGTCATCCCTTCCTCTCGGAGGGACATTGCCGAGGAACTCGGCCGAACCTTCTAGAAGTCCTGGGCCGGAAGGGTGACGGGGACTCCCTCGTTGTCCCTCTGGCGGAGGGATGCAAGACCAAGAGAGCAAGAGAGCAAGAGACACCAAGAGAGCCAGCTCTCTTGGTGTCGGAGGGGGGAGCTCCCGTCCATCGGAAATGCGGGACGTCGGGATTTCACCTCCCACCGCGTCAAGGGGGACGGGAGCTCCCCCATACGCAGGGGGACGGGAGCAGGCTGCCTGCAGAAGCACCTTCGCGACAAGGGAGGAGGAGACGCGATGTCCGGCTGCGGGAAAGGGAAGCAGAAAGGGGAGCAGAAAGGGCGGCTGCGAGGAGCAGAGGGCCGAGCTCGCTCCTCCCGAGCATGTGGGCCCCCTCGCCGGCTCCTTCATGCCTCAGGGGGCGGCTCTGCCCCTGGAAGCGGCCAGGAGAGGCCTCAGAGTTCGAAGGTAGGAAGCACCTTCCTTCTCCAAATGGCGAGGGGATAGGTCGCCCAAAAGGTTGAGTCCTTCCTCATCCGAGACGCCCCTCAGGAGGGGGGGCGGCGACTCGTAGGATCCGGTAAGCTCGCTCTCCAGGTCGCCTGGGCACTCTCTTTCGGGGCTTCCCTCGTTGATCCGAGAAAGGTTTCCGGGAGTCGAGACATAGGTCACCTGCATGGAGCGCCAGGGGGCATGCGCGTCGGGATCAGTGGCAAGGGACGGGTCAAGGGAAACCCGGAGACGCGGGTCGGTCTGCAGAGGGGGAGATGTGGGTGTTATCGGAGGGACCCCTGAACAGCGGCGGTGCTCTCGAGGATCCTCTTCTTCCTCTCCCTTTTATCGTCCGGAGCTCTCGGCGGCACGTGGCACACGCCGAGTGCTCTGGGCGAGGGAGCGCCTGCTCCAGAGCACGTCCTCTCCTTTATGAGCCCGAGTCCACCCCACCCCAAAGTCTCCCTCCTCCGAGACCGAGAAGACCTCGAAGAAAACCTTCTGAAGCGTCCACGGGAGGGCGGGAAAAGCCACCAAGAGGGGGTCGACCCTCATCCGGAGTTGAAGACCCCGCGCGCGAAAGCGAACTGTTCTCCAGAGGCACCCCCGGGGCCCGCGGGTCAGGAGGGCGCTTCTCCGTTTGCCTCCCCACCGCGGTCAGCGGGCCGCGCGCGTCGGGTGTTCGGGGAGTCTCGTGACGCGGAATGTTCGGGAAGAGCAGCGGCCCCTGCGGCCTTGGAGAGCGTTCCCGGCTCTTCGAGCGTCCCAGCACCTTCCTGGCTGGGGAAACTGTGAGCGCGGATCCTGCGGAACCTCGCGCGCGCCTGGTACCTCCCCCTCACGCCCTGGGCCGCGGGAAGAGAAGCCTCCCTTCCCGCGAGTTCCCGGAAAGAGTCAGGAGCGCCTCCCTGACTTTGCGGGAAGGGCGGCCAAGGGCAGAGCTCTGGCGCGCCCCTCAGCCGAGTCTCTCCGTCCCCTCCGCGAGTGCAGGAGAAGCTTCGCTCTCCCACTTTCATCTCGAAGGACGGCTGGCAGGACCTCTCACCCTCCCGAAGCTCCTCCCCCTTCCGTTCCTCCGTGGAGACTGCCACGAGCTCCCCGTTCCCACCGCCTTCCTTCCACCGGGTTACGCGCAGCTCCCCGCCCCGGGATGCTGCCGCTCCCTGAGGCTCACCGTCTCGTCTGAAGGGATCTCCCGTCGCAGGCTTCATCCGACGCCCGCAGCCCTTTTGCGGCACGCGCCACTCCCGCCCAAGAACTCCTCTCCTGGAGTCGGCGGCAGTCGAATCGGGACGGGGGGATGACACATCTTGGTGCTGCCGGGTGACCGTTCCAGAGCAGGCAGCCCCCTAGCCGAGGGCAAGCAACGCCTCGGGGCGCCCTGGCTGTCAAAGCTCATTCACCGCGGTCGTCGTCGATGATCATGGAAAGAAAGCAAGCAGACAGGAGAGAAGGGGAGGAGGAGAAGGAAAGAAAGAGGAGGAAGGAAGGAAGCAGGGAAGAAGGAAGGGAGGAATGAGGAAGAGGAGGAAAAGGACGTCGACTGCCCGAGGCCACCTGCCCGGATTTCCTGTTCGTCACCCTCCGGAGTGCTTGGCGGATCGTTCCTGGGTACGCATCCCGGCATCCACCAGAACCGGAACGGTGCACAGATCTTCCTGGGAGTGGGTTCTGCCATTCCATCCGCCCTTCCTCGACTTCCCTGTCTTCCCTCGGGGGCTGATCCCGAATCACTTCCCAAATCTTGCGGCATCTTCCCCTCTCAAGCAGGGAGTATCTGACCTGGCTCTGTACTTCCCTCCCCCTCCTGTCCCCTCTGTCTCGGGACCCTGGGCCGGGGATCGTGGTCCTACGAGGATGGACACCCTCTCGAAACCAGGAAGACGTGGTCTCGCTCTTCGGGAGGACGCCTGCTGGGAGGGCGGAGACTCCTTTACCTCAGGCGGCAGGATTCTGGAGGCGGTCTTGTGGTCCACGTGGCCCTTTGGAGTTCATACGCCCCGTGGACCTTCCCCAGGTGCACGTAGCCGGTCGGATGCCAGTCCTTTGACTCGGGGGGTTCCCTTTTTCCTCGGGTTTCCTCGTCGGAGGTCCTGCCTTCCATAAAGGCAGGGATACCAGTCAAAAGCCGCTGAAATCTCGCAACTTCTTTTAGCCTGGCTGCTGCCTAAAACGGCGGCGCGTCCTTGACCACGAGATTCGTCCCCGCGGAGGTGACCTCAGGCCACTGTCTTCCGTAACCCGTGTCCGGAGTCCCTTGGTCGGGAGATGTCGCCTCGGACGGGGCTGCTGTGCTTTCAGAAACCACCCCAGGCACTGGGGACGGCCCTCTTCTTCTCATCTGGCTCGGAGGTCGCGTTGCTGAGGGGGCGCGCGCCCTGAGGCATCGTCCTGTCCCTTCATCCTGGTCTCCGTCCCCTCTTCCCCTTTTTGCCCTTTCCCCACAGGTGCCTTCCGGGAAACGCGCCGGGAGACTTTCCCTGGAGGGCTCCCCGCTCGGGAGGTCGCTGCTGTCGTCCGGAGAAGCGACGGGTCGGTCGCTCCTTCGGCTGTCTCGCCTGCCGCGGAGGGTGGCGAGCTGGCAACAGGGCGCGCCACGGATCGCAGGGGGCCTCGAAAATCCCTTCTCCACCGGATTCTTCGGGAACCCGGAAGCGGAAGTTTGGCGCCGCTCCTCCTGCTCCTCGGGAGGGGAGGGTGGAGGAAAAAAAAAAAACTTCTTCGGGAGAATCTGCTCCGCAGGGACCGCGGCTCCGTTGCTCTCCGCTCCCCCTTCCGAGGGTCGAAGGTCGCGCGCAACCAGGGCATTCCCACCTCCCCAGGGAAAAGCTGCAACCTCATCTCCGGTCATCCTGCCTCCTCTCTCTTCTCCCCTCCCTCGAAACCCGTGATCAAAGCTGCGGCGACGTGCGCTCGAGATGAAGCTCGAAGCGTCGGGATTGTGCCCCCCCCCCCCCATCCCGCCCCACCAAAGTGGGGGGAAGGAGGAAAGGGGAAGGAAAGACAAGCCGACGTAAGAAGTTCGATGATCTCGGGGTGGAGGCGGCGGCGGCGGCGGGTCTCCGAGCGCAGCAGCTCGTTGACCCGCGAAGGCCTTGCATCTCCTTCCCACACCTTCCATCTGCTTTCTCGCTCTCTTCCCTTTGGTCCATCTATTTATCTGAGAGTGACTGAACGAACTGCTGCCGACTCGCCCTTTCTCTGGCTCGCGGAGGCTGCTGCCACCCCGAGATTCTCTCGTTCACCCTCCCCGTCCCTCTTTCTCCCTCCTCCTTCTCCTTCCTCATGCCCTTTTCCGGTCACTCTGGAAAGGGATGACCGGCTGCTGCCGGCAGCCTCGCCGAGAGGGTGCAGATGGGCGCTCTCCTCCTCGCTCCTCTGATCGCATACAGGCACCCACGCCGTGCGGAACTTTGCGTCTTTCAGCCCCCCTAAGAGATTCCGAGCTCGGGTGGAGGAGGAGGGAGGGCAGCGGGTCCGACCGCGTCCGCCGAACGCACGGGGTGTCTCGTTCTCTCCCTTCCCCATCACTCGAAGCGCACCTGACTGCCAAGGCACAGCGACCCCTGTTGCTAGGGGAGACGCCCTGGTGGGACTGAAAGATGCTCGTCGTCGCAGGTCTTTTTCCCTACTTTTCGGTCCCCCCAAGCGCTCGAGGACTGTCGTCCTACCTCGCGCTTTGACTGGATGGTAGGGCCTCCACGTGCAGCCATGCACGCGAGGCGAGGCCGGATGGGAGGTGGGAAAGGGGAGCCAGACCTGGATGCTGCTGGTCGAAGGAGCGTCCGGCTTGGCGCCCTCGAGGAGGCGTTCGAACCCGCCACGCCAGCGGCCACGCGCGTGGACGCCCTGGCCACACGGCCGCCGCCAGCGCGGTCCGAGTGGCCTTCTTTCTTTCTTTTTTCCATCGGCGAGCTCTTGCGCCAACGTGGCGGCGGCCACCACAGGGTCGCTCCCACGCTTGCCTCAGGGCTCCGTTTTCCGACACGAATTCGACCGACATCGAAGAGGAGAGGCGGCCGCTCTGGGAGCAAGGAGAGAAATGCCCGAGCGCGCTCGCGGGTTCTTCCCTGAAGGGCGTTCGCGGTGGGGCGCAGGGCGAGCCAAGAAGGTCGTGCCGCTGCTGCGTGGGGCGGGTCCCATTTCGAGGGGGAGGAGCCATCGATCCGACTTGCGCGCGCGCGCGCCTACGTGTGCGACCCTACGCAACGCGTGTCTGCGCGCGCGTGAAACTCATCCACCTGTGCTCGTGGCCATGGCCACCGTCCGTTCTGTCGACGTGGCCACGTTCTTGTGGCCACGCCTCCTTACCTGTTCTTTCAGGGAAGAAAGGACCTGAAAGAAGTCCCATGGGACTCAATTCCGTGACCTTCACGGCCGAAACCTGCCTCTCCTCGTTTCGAAGAACCTGGGGCCACCCCGCGACCCAAGCCCGCGGCGCGGCCGTGTGGCTGCGGTGGCACCGAACGTCGCGGGTTCGAGTCCCGCCGGGGAAGGGTCGATGCCGGAGTCTCGAGTCCCCCCCGCAAGATGACCCTGGTTGGTTTCGGCGCGGCGGCACTGGTGGAAGCCGCAAACCCCCGGACACTCCCCCGACGAGTGGCCGGAATTGGAATTTGACCCTACGTGCGGTCCATTCGGTGATCCCTTACAAGCGTGAGAGGAATGTAATCCTTCCTCCGGAGTCCCTTCATGGATTCATAGGGTGGTCCCACCGTAGTTACCCTCCAACTTGAGGAGTTACCGCATGCACCTTCGGGCGGCGTGGGCGGCGTCAAAGAGCTTCGTGGGCTACCCCTAAGGAGCTTCTTCAGCACTTGGTTACACTTCCTCCTCCCCTTAAAAAGAAGGATGCTCTTCGCCTGCCCCTCCCTGAATGCACCCTCTTCGACTCGCGCGCTTCCAGCACCGCACCCCCGCTCAGCTGCCAGAGGCTAGGAGGCACCCGCGGAGCTTCAGCGTCTCCTCCCCTCTCTCTGCGTGTTTCTGGCATCCCAGTGCGGAGTGAGGGAAGGGGTAGAGGAATTCCCTAACTGTCTCTGGCACTAGGCGGATAGGAATTTTCCAGTTCCCGCGGTTTAGTTTTCGGGGAAAGGGGGAGGAAGCAGGACCGATCAGGAAGACACGCCCCAGGACTCGCCTCGAGGAAGGATGAGTGAGGGGTGAAAGACAAAACCCCAAAATCCGGGCTCCGCTCAAGCCGAGATGCCCGTTCTTCCTCGCTCCTTACCGATTCAGCACGCTCCGCGGCGCCTCCTCCCGAAAGCGGAGGGCCCGACGACATCCGGGACTGCCACCTCCCCTCCGCGCGACAAATGGCACCATTTCTTCCTCCCAGAGGAAGATCATTCTGGAGCTACTTCCGGCTACACGTTCCCCTCGGCTTCAGTGGCGCTCTCGGGACGGTCGCGCCGGCAAACCACGGGAGTGTCCTTCTGGGCGAAGCGCTCTCCAGCAGGCAGACGAGGAGACGTGTGTCGTCACCTGGGAGCTAACCTTCGTCCCTGGCCTCCTCATGAACTAAGGACGGCAGAACATGACGTGGCCTCTGAGGGAACACCCGGTTTCGTGGGTGTTCCCTCAGGGGAGCCGAAGTGGCAGCACCGTCCAACTTTGTCCTTGGCACCCCTGACAGGAGTGCTGGGAGATGCTTCCCGAACGGCGGGATCGTCACGACACACCGTGGAGCACACGCGCACGGCGTCCGCGTACCGCTGCGACCTGCCTCTTCTCTGGCGTGCGCGCCAGCGTAAGCGTGGCGAAATCCAGGTCGCGCGGTCGGGGCGGCCGCACGTGGTGGCGAACCCGAGCGTCACCAAGGCGGCAGCGTATTCTACCAGTATCCCAGAGCCGGGCTCGAGGTAGATGGCTCAGGGCATCGCCAAGTGTCCTGCAAAGAGAGCGCGCGCCTGCTTCCCTGAAACTCAAGAGCCTTCGGACGGGCGAAGAAGCTGCGGCGCGCGAAGTCACATCCAGAGGAGAGGGAAGGAGTGACGGCGTATCCGATGGTGCTGTTCTCTCTTTGCATTCGAGTCCGGCCACGCGAGTCGCATTTCTCAATCCTCTAGCGCCATGGAGGTCTCTTCGGAACCAGGTGCGCGCACGTGCTCGAAGAGCTGCAGAAGGCGAGGCGCGGGAGAGCGGCGCTGCTGCTGCTGCTCATCGGGGGTGGCGCGCGTGCCAAAGAGAGGCCTCTTCGGAGGCGCACTGATCAACGGCGCGGCTTTCCGAACGCAGTGCGGCAACGTAGTGCCCGGCGTGCGCTCCCTCTCGAGTTTGGCGGTACGGAAGACAGCAGGACCACTTGACAGTTTGACGTCAACGATAGGACCGTTCGATAGTTTCTCTCGGTCCTTCCTCAGAACCAGACAGTGGTCGTTCTGATCCGTATTTCGGGGAGGCCGCCCGCCGATTCCTTGTGTGGTCCAGCTACGCAGGGCCAGGCTGGGCGCCCGCTTTCTTTCAGAACGAACGAAATCTTGATCCTTTTTTTAAAACGTAGGAGCCCGTAGTCTTTTGCATCCGAAGGAAATTGTTTCCGAGCCAGGAGAAAGAAAAAGGAATCTCGGGATCAAAGTGCGTGGCCGAAACTGCTCTCTGCGAACGCCAGGTAGCAGCAGCGAGGAGTCCGTGGAACTCATAGGAGTGCGCGTCCCTTTTCGTGCTCACGTGTTGTTCCCTGAAGGGACAGGACTCGTGCGCCTGCCACTTTTCCTCCCTCATCTCTGTCGTTGCCTTCCCCATGTCCCCTGTGCCTTAGGTGATCCTGAACCGGCATGAATCGGGAGCGCTCCTCCCTTCCAAACAGAGGGGAACGAAGGGAGAAGCGAGGAATTTGTGAGGCGAGGAAGGCAGTGAAAAGGAATTCATGTCTTCTGGAAGCTTCCTGAAGAAGTGTAGGTTCCCGAATCGGTTGTTCTATGTGGCCGCGATTCACGGATGTTGGTCTGGCGGTTTGAACCATCGTGGAGGTTTCAGGAACTCTTTTTTTCCTTCTTTACCTCCAGCCCGTGCAACGTTATTGCTTTTCCATTCTTGTGGTACCTCTGCGGGGGTTTGGAAAGAGCAGCACATATGCCCCGAGATCACAATGAGATGATACCGTTAACTGACCAGTGGTGCCGTCTCAGGAGGAAAAAGCGATCGCTGCTATCGCCTGCACTGCTGAAGAAACTGCTACCATCTCCTTATGTATCTCTTTCGCCTCCCCATCGCAAAGTCAAGTTCTTCCCCCTCCCCGGTCGTTTCTTCGCCGTATTCCGGCAGCCACCACCCTGCCGTCGCCAGGCTCCGGCGTCGAGGAAGCACTCTCCGTATCTTTTCGAAAGCATGCCACATCCTTCTCCCCAACAACGAGTGACTCAGGGTTCGTTTTCCCCCTTTCTTGCTATGGCGCTGCTCCTACCGGGACGCCAGCAGCTTGGAGAGGGAGGAGATGTTGAAACGTCGCTTCCCGATGCGCCGCCGTCTCTTTGAAAGTGTGTTGTCTGGAGCAACCAGACAGGCTCGATTTCGTCAGCGCCCAGTGTGCCCTCCAAGTTCAGAGGCAGCTCGATAAGCCGTCTTTGAGACCGGCGTCCGTCAGCGTGCCTGCCTTTCGCCCGTGGTCTTGAGATTTAATTAAGTCACCACATTTCTATCTTCTCTCCCGTTCAGTCGTGACACTGAAATCAGGAGCACCGGTAGCAATTTATCCAGCTTTTGACATCACACACCGTTGGCCGGAATTCGATTACTACGTGATCAAGAAAACCAGCGTCGTAGTAGAACTGCTAGGAGACCGTTTAACTTGCACTCCTTTTTAATTTTTGATCAGGACCGATGCTGCCGCTGCTTTGGTATTCCTAAGAAGAAGAAAAAAAACACACGCACATACACAGCTCCTTTGTTTCTGGAGCCTCGGTTGTTGAAATGCACCCTAATCCGCAGCAAAGCTTTTTCGAAACCTCAGGATTGCGTTGGTTTGATCGCTTTTTTTTTTTCTTTTTTCCCTCAACACCTGGGCACGCTGTTCTGACTAACGCAACGAAAGCACTCATCCTCGCTCTCTGTCTAGGTTAGTCATTGGAAGAGCAGCCTGCACCAAGGAGGTGGGTACTGTTTTTGATTCAGAGCTGTCTTCTTGGCAGGGCACCCGCTGGATCGAAAGCCAGTCAAGCAGGCTGCCTTCGAAAAGACCAGTTAGTCACTCGATGTCTCACCACGGAAGCTACCAGCAAGCTGGAGAGTTGGTTTGCACCTCAGCCATGAATCGAAAACAACGGTCATGATATACCAGCACGAGATAGGTGGCGGGGTACGGAGCTGTTTCCGATCATATGGGGCGGGACCATTCGTTCTGACTCAGAATTTGCACCGGAGGACTGCGAGATTTCACGTTACGAAATGAAGCGTGCGATTAGCCACATATGGATTTTGTTAGCTGTTTTTTATTCCCCCCATCCCCTCTCCAGGACGAAACCGAATCAAGGCTATGCGGTGCACTCCGCACAGTACGGAGTGGCATGCACTCTGGAATTACCCGGGGCCTGGAATCCCCATTCGCTCATTACACCTAAACGTGCTCAGTGTTGCATCAGGGCCACCGATCTGCCTTTGACTCCAAAACACTTCAGGATCACAGCGAGTTTCGTGGGGCGTTGATTTCTGTAATGGCGCATCCTCTTTACGGATAAACGATGGCTCGTCGCCGAAGCAACACTACAGGAAGAATCTCAATAAGTGTGTCTTCTTTTCTTGTCGGAAAAAACCACCTGCCTTTGCACTTTTTTTTTTTTTCTTCTCTTGGCTCACGCTATTTCGAATGAGTTGGCGGACAGTGGTCTTCGGGCGGTCTTCCACGTGTCCAGATACGGTTATTCAAACAGAGATTACAGATCCTTGACCCAAGCAACTTTGCTTTTCAGAGAGTGTCTCTTAATGGCTCATTCTGAACATCAGTGTTCTTCGTAGGTGGATGTCGTTGCAGTGGTTACTGTTTTGTTATTTTGTTTATAAAAAGGCGCTCTTCATTGATTTCTACTCGATTGTTCATTGGATCATTGGATCGTCACCATCATTGTATTCAATTCACTTAGCAGCTGACTTGCATTCCAAAAAAAGCATCAGACTCGGAACAGATGGTTACGTGACAGACACGAAAAGTGCTCCACAGTGTTTGACCTTTTGGATCTCATTTCGAGCAAATGGAAGCCGTCGGTAAGAAGGTCGACAAGTTTGCCTCTCTGCTTCTGGTAAAAGAAAATTCGGCCACAGAAAGTAAGAGCTGAGCATTCCATCATCTGCCGATGGGGCTCACTCTTCGCAGAACCTGCGCGACAACACCCAACGGGGCTGTTCCTACACGCTAGCCCGCCCCGAACGCAGCTCTGCTCAGCCTCGGCGCGGTCCGGAAGATACCGTTCGCGTCTCAGGGGTTCCTGGGCTGACGCGCAGGCACCAGCCAATGCATCATCCGGACCGATGTGGTAGCTTGAATCTTCCCTTTGGAATTTCAGAAACACGGAGGATCTTGTTGGTGGCCTTGAGAAGCCGCTACTGTGCTTTCGCACGTTCGCGTCTTGTGACCTGCGATTTTCGCAGAGGATTAGCCGCGAGAGATCTCCGCGGCGCGAGGTCTTCATCCTGAGGGCGTGTTTAGATCATCGAACGGTATTGTCTCCAGTTCCCCAGGAATGTCAATGGTCAATGGCTGGGTGCAAGCTGGATCCACCGGAAAAAAGCGCACACAAATGAAGATTTGGAGCAGCCAGATGAGAATGGACGGCCGAAGAAGGGCAAACGTCGGCATAAAAGCTTTTCCCCGAACGTAATTTTTTCCGGGATCCCCGAAATCCAGAATGCTCGGTGCTTTTGCAAGCAAACTGCAACTTCAGGGGATGAATGAAATCCACGCGCCCCATCCAACACGTTAGCAGGCCAAATGCACGTCGGTCGGAGGCTGGTCAGGTGCTCCGTTTGCGAGCGCAGTGGGAGTCGCTCTTCTCTCCCTGGTGTGCGTGTAGTGGGACTCTCTGGGCCCACACGCAGAGCGTTCCATCTGGTGAGAGGATTGGAGGCAGGGCTTGTCAGAGGAGGGGAGAAGGAAAAGCCCCGAGATAGCTTGTTCTGGGGTCAGCCAGCCTCTCGAGGAAACGTGCCGCTTCGACACACGCGCGTGCGGGCCGATGTATATCCCCATATTTCCCGGAACTCTGGGAGCGTCCGTGGACCCCACCTGCTCGCCTGAGCGCGTGCTGTGCCACTGATTCGTGACCGGGAAGTGGATTGCTTGGGGAGCAAATGCCGCAGCTTCATCTGAAGAGGATGGAAAAAGCAGATGCGAGGGGAGAGGCTTTTTCCGAAAGTGGAATTGTTTTCCTAGGTACGCGAGTTCCTCCTGGGTCCTTCCAGGGAATGCCGAGTCGATGGCAGAGCTGGCTGCTGCTGCTCCTCCTTCCTGCTGCAGGGTGCGCAAGGGCTCTTGCAGACTCCTCTGCCCAACTTTGGAGGAGACGCCGCCTTTCCACAGCTCTCACCAAGTTCCCTCAGGTTCCTTCGGTCACTATGAGATCCCTGAAGTTACTCATGGTGATGGGCTTCGTCTTCGAGCTCCTCTCGAGCAGTTGTGCCGAACCAAGAACTCAAAGTCTTCAGCCACGCCGATGGAGGAAAACCGGGCGTTCCTCCTCGTCTGCCTGCTCTGGAATCCGAAACGCTTCCTGAGGAGGTCCGGTGGGATAATTCGAAGTCTCTAGATCTTCTCAGATGCTCAAACGGGAGGACTGACTCTGCCCCTCGTCCATCTTCGCGTTGAGAGGCATTCAGAAAGATGGCCGAAAACAAAGCACCAAAAAGGTGCACATCTCAGAGTGTGTACGCCTCGTGCTTGGTATCTACCGTAAGAACCTCCTACCAGAACCTTGCAGGATGCATCAGACAGTCACGAATCGAATCTCCATTTTTTTTTTTTTTTTTTTCAGTCCTCTGCCTTAAGTGCCGGGCAGTCGGCGCGTCCATCCTCTCCCTCCTACGAGTGACCCTTTGGAAGCGTTGCGTTGGCCGGTCCGCGTGCGCTCGCAAACTGCTGCACGGCGGCGCCCCAGAGCTGTGCATCCCTCTGACCCACCCCGCGGTCTTCTCCGAGGTTTGCTCCGGCATCGGATGGTCCGAGAACCTGTTGCCGACCGTTCCCATCCCCGACCCTTGACCTCTGACCGTCGATTCCTTTTCTCTTTCGCTCCGTTCTTCTCGCGGTTACGCTACTTACGTGCTCCTAGTCCCCTCTGCCAGACACCCAGCCCTCTTCGTTCTCGGATCGAGTTCTTCCGCTTCCACAGAGACCGCACGGTCTTCTTTCGGCCCTCTAGGCAATTCCTTGGAAGCATCCTGCTTGTCTGCCGCTTGGGAGTGCCGCGACGCAAGAGACTTTCTGAGTCTTCCTACGTGATCCTTCTTCTCCCCCCGCTTGTGCCCAATGACACCGTCAGTCATCCCCAGCTCGCCGAGGAAGGCAGACGCTCCTCTTCTTAAGGCCACTCCTTGTTTTCCCTTCCTTCATGTTCTTGAGGTTCCCGAACGAAAGGACTCGGTCTCGAGCACAACTGCGAGCACTCGTGTCCTAGGTAAAAGCCGGTGTAGGGAGCCGTCTCCATGGTTTCTGAAGGCTTTCGCAGAGATGCTGCTGCCACTGTCCGGCTCCTCTTACCCTATCCTGAGCTCACTGACGTTTCTTCTTGTTCAGTGACATTGCTTCGAAGCTCGGATGACTCACTCCCTCCCTTGCCCCCTGCGAGGGGTGTCCATGAGCCATCGGTCCCGGAGAGACTCAGCTCATGGGTCGCCACCATCGGGAGTGGCCAAGGAGGCGCATGGTTCGTTAGTTCCTTCTGCCTCCGAGCTTCCAGAAGGCGCGGCTGCGCCTCGACCCTTCGGCTGCCGGCGGGAAAGCTCTGAGAGTCGACGGGGCATCTGGGCAAGCGGGGCGACGGTCACAACCTCCTTTCAGGAAAGCGTTTTTGGGGAGAGGGAGGTGCGCGGCAACGTGGGCGCACGAGGCTGTCGGTCAGGGCAGGGACAAGGCGTGCTCACGCGCGACAGGATCCTAAGACGATCGTCCCCTGCCTTGTGACTTCTGTGACCTTCCTCCGCTGCTCCGTCGGGTGCCTGCGGAGCCTCCAGCAGCGCCCCCTTCTGCGCGATCTCGTCCACGTGCTGCCGCTTCCTCTGTGGACCAGGAAACGGCCGGCTTCCGCTTCCGTCATCTTCTGTGCCCTCCCGGAAGGTGAAAGGAAAGGGGTAGGGTGAGTGGGGAGGAGAAGCTTCAGTACCCCCTACCCTCCCTTCGCGAAAGGAGGGTAGGGGATGCCTGCCAGGATGTTTTTGCCAGCACCACCTGCCAGGATGTTGTACCTCCTTTGGGATTGGGTCCATCCCTCTCTCCACGAGCACCGTTGGCCAGTCCACTGGACTTTTATGACCTCTGACCTTGAGTCGGACCTGTTTGAGAACGCTCCTGAACTCCTCTCGACGTCTCCGGTGGCTCACTTGAGCGCCTTCGTCTCCGTCGCCCACAGAGCCGTGAGGCGATCGTACTAAATGGCGCTTCTCGCCGATCTTCCCAGGGTCGCTGTGGAGACCGTCCCCTTCTCTTTGCTGAAGTGGAGGGAGAGCGGGAGACGCCTTGTTCTCTCGCTCTGGTTTCTTTTCCCACTCACCCTCGCTTCCGTCGCTTTGGCAACAGATGGATGTTCGTCAAAGATCCTAGAGGAGACTCTAGGGGTAGACGCAGCATGATCTTAAGGGGGATAAGCTAAGGAGGAGTCTGGAGAGGTGACCCCCTCCGTTTTTCCGCAGGGAAGGCTCTCCTGATCTTCCTCCGACGGCAGAGCAAGAGAGGACAGGAAGGAGGAAGGAATGAGAGGAAGAGCAAGAGGAGGAGGACCTCAGTCGTCGTGTCAGCAAGTGGCCCCATCTCGAGGTCAACAACAAGGACAACATCGCCGGTACAGAGGGTAGCCTTAGGTGTGTAAGGACTCTGGGAATCCCAGTCAACGGGATGCCCAGAGTCCCCCTGATTCTCCCCTCCCCCACAACCGTGCGCAATTTTTTTTTCTGTGCTTTCGTCCATCGTCCCCTCCTTGCGCAGTTACCCCCACGCACCCCCTCGAGTGTGGCGCTGCGTGCGCACTTCCTTCCACTATCTATTGTCCCTTGCCTGGAAGTGTCGCTGCTTCCTTCTTTGTTGCACGTCTTTGGTACTTTTCAAAGGTCACGAACCCCTCGTTTCCTGAAGGGACGCTTTCCCTGTTCTTCCTTCTCTTCGTCCTCCTCGTCTTCCTGCTGCCTTCTGGTGGGACGAGGCGCCGGGCTGGAGGCTCGAGCGAGAGGATGCCATGCTGGCTCTCCCGGGAGCGCTCCAGAAAGGTGCCGTCGTCCCGCTTGCGGGTTTGCCGCTGGGGAGAGGCCGAGGTCGCGGCGGAATGCCCTGGTAAGGGGGAGCTGAACTGACCGGTGTGACGTCAAGCACGATCGAGTCGCCGCTGTTCCCACGCGCAGGAGTAGGGAAAACAGCCGATCTTCCACCCTCCGCCAAAGCAGGAGCGAGAAGAACGGGGAGCCAGGGGAGGAGGAGGAGGAAGGATGAGCGACCACTTCCGTTTAGGAGCATCCCCAGATCGGTGCGCCCCTCGCTTGCGAGCTCCTCATCTGATGCTGAGCTCCGCGCAGGTGCTGCCATCTTCTGACGCCACAGTGTCCGTGTCCGTGAACACAGTTTTCTGGCCCCGAATCCCGAGAAAGTAGTCGCTCGGGAGAGAGAAGCGACTCTCTACGATCTCTACGAAAGAGGACGCCTGGAACGCTCCGGCAGGATGCGCAGGATCACCTCGATCCTACCGCATCTCTCAGACCAGGTCCTGCCGGCGCCTACGGAGCGGGAATCCCCAGTGAGAGGGGAGCGTCAGAGTGAGCCGGAGAGCGAGGGGCCACCCCGGGCCACACAGGAGGATCTGAGGAAGCGCAGCGCACCCCTTCCCGCTCGGTGCATCGCTCTCCAGGGGATGCGTGAGACGAGGGAACGACCTATCGCCTTCCTTCCGCCCAGTTCTCTCTCCTGTAGCTGGCTGTAGTCCTCCCGTCCCTTGGCGTGCCAGACGGTCGAACCGATTGGCTCCCTGGCCGCCTCAGAAGATCACACAGAGGACTGCGGGTCAGGACCCCGGATACGGGAAGCGGGAGTAGCTTCCGGGAAGGAAGGGAGAGGATCGAGAGTCAGGGCTTGACCGTCCGGGAAATCATAGAAATGGAAGAAGCATCCTCCTCCCTTTCCCACCTGCTCGCTCCACAGAAGCGTCCCCACGGAGGTGTCCGCGGAAACCAGGAAAGGAACATCCTGCAAGAAGGACCGGGCCGGAACCGGGAGCTGCCTCCGTGGCAACGGGCGGAAGGCCACGAAGACCGGTAGTCTCGTGGTCGTCCACGCCCGCCCCGGCAGGGAGGGGCGCTGCTTGGCGTCTCTACTGGATCAGCGATCGCCGCCTCCGAACGTGCGGCCCCATCCCTCCCGTGAGAAAGCAGGGACGCTACACCGGACCCAGGAAGGACAGCGGTTCGGGAGGCCCTCCGGAAAGTAAGAAGGCGGAGTGCCCCAAGGCAGGCGGAGGGAGGCCGAAGTGTGAGGGCGGGCGGTGGTAGCGGCTGCGGTGGCGGCCCCCAGGAACCACATCCCAGGCCCAAGGGCGCTTGCGCAAGCCGAGGCCGGCTGTTGCGCCAGCCGGACCAGCCCCACCGGCAGGCGGAGCTTCAAGCCTTTCGCCAAGGGCGGCGGGCAGTGTTTGCGCAACGCTTACCACTCGTGCGCTCCGCAGTGGTCCGGAAGGGGGGAGGGATCGCAGCCCCTCTCCCCACGCTCGGCGACGACACTTTCGGGGGTGCACTGGGACGCCGTTCGGCGAGCGCCACTCCCTGGCACGCAGGCGGCCTCGTCACGGAGGGCGACGCGGAGCCAAAGGTGCCCCTTTCGATCCGGAGGCGCTGCTTCCGCCACACACTTTTCGACAGGGAGAACCTTCCGTCCAAGTGATCCCTTCCCTCTTCCCGCGGGTTCGACCTTCCCAGACCGAACACCGAGCATCCCTGGCCGGAGGGATCACAGGGCTGGAGAGGGCCGTGCCTACATATGCAGCAGGAAGGGAACCTCAGATCCCCTCTTCTCCCGTGGACAATATAAAGGGAAGGGATGCTGTCCAGGGGCGTCCCAGGGGGCCGGCGGCGGGAAGGAAGCTTCTCTTTCCCAGCTCTGGGCTCCAGCAGCGGAGGCTGAGGAGAGACCAAGGGACGTCTGGGGGTTCTTCTCATTGAGGAATTTGTGGAGAAGGGAGTGCTCGGGGAAGGGGGAAGTCCTCTGGATGCCTTCTTCCTCCCCGGAAACCCTGGTGCTCCCCATCCGGCACCCCTGAGACGACCTTTCGTCGGGATTCTGGGCTGCCGAGCCCCACCGTCGGGAACGCCCTTGGCAGGAATGAGAGGTCATCTGCGGAGTCCTGGGTCATCCTCGCATCACTACCGCGTCCGCCACTTTCCCGTGTCTGTGGACACCGTCAGCAGCCAGGGTCTTTCGCCTGGGTCTACCATCCAATCCCAGGAATGACCGGGAGCAGATTGGGAGCTTCTGAAGCCATTCGCCGGAGGTCTTGGCGCTCCCACCCCGGTGACATCGGAATCTTCCTCTCCCGGTGGGAACGTCCCCCCCCCAGGAAAGAGCATCACGGACTCCGGCCGTGACCTCGACCTTTCATCCAGATGAGGGTCGAAGAATACGGCAGAAGGGAGACTCCGCGGAGCTTCCACTTGCGGTCTTCTGGGGCGTCACAGTTCATCCGCATGCCCGAAGGGTCTGCCCTTCTTCCTGAGAGCTCCTCAGGCGCTTCCGGGAAGGAGGTGCTTCCTGGATCCGGAGAAGGCCCGTCGCGCTTCCTTTGAGGGGCTGATGGACCCGCGACCGCCGCTGACCACCGGAGCCATCTTCGACCGTTCTCTCCCTCCTCCGTGACTCAGGCGGGCGCTCTGCTGCCGGAGGGAAATCTCCGGAGGTGGGTCCTCGGCCCGTTCCCTGGCGACTGGAACGGTTCGACCCCTCTCTCCAGGGGTGGGGAAACTGCGTCCATTTCGGGAAGCTGCGGGAATGCTCCTTCTCGAAGGGAGGGGGGAGCATCATGGGAAGCCCTGGCGTTTCCAGTGCGGCCTTGCCTCATTCTCCCGTAGCCAGGGAGACGACCCGACCGGAGATGGGGCGCTGAGGCAAAGACTCCGGACGGAGCGCCGGGAAGAGAGCGGTCTCTCATCTTTCCCTGCTGGAGGCTGCGACCATTCGCAGCGAGAGATCCCGGGAGCGGCGATCCACACGCCTTCCCGGTGCTCAGGCAGACGGCGCCGGCTCACTCCGAGCTCCTCCCGGGAGATCTCGTCGGGGTGGTCAGCGACGGGGCCCGCTCCGCGCACGCGTCCTGAATCCGGAGATTCGCTTCCTGCCGGACTTCCGTCTCGGTTGTCGGGAAGCGCCTCTGGAGTAAGTTGCCCCCCAGGCAGACTCCGGGGGTTCCCTCCACTTCCTTTCGCTAGCCCCAACGGTGTCCGTCCCGTGACCGGGGTCGCTGCCGGTTCTGCGACCCGCGGTTGCGCTGATGCTGACCAGCAGGCACCCCAGCGAGGAGGAGGGAGAAGAGTCAGCGGGCGGCACCTTGCTTGAACCTTCCTCCCCCTCGTAGCCCCTGAGGGCCACCCCCTGGAATGGACGCTGCCTTGCCGGAGCCGCTTCCCCAGCGCGGAGTGGCGGCCCCAGGACGTTTACAGGGGGAGGAGAGGACCAGCTCGGCGGTCACAGACGCAAGGTACGCCGCCCTCCGAGCTGTCCATCCCCCTAGACCCCTCCGTAAGAGGGTGATTCTCTCGGAGGATCCTGAGGAGTAGGGTCATCCGCAGCCTCCGTCTCCCCCTCCCCCGACGGAGCGCGTGTGGGCGGAGTCCGAACGTGGGTCGCCCCTGCCTGCGGGGCAGCACTTTTTCTCCCCCGGAAAGGGCCAGCGACCCCTGCTCCTGCAGAAGGCGAGGGCAGTGCTGCCCCCGTACCCCAGCAGGTTTCCGTCGAGTAGGCGACCGGTGAGCCCTCAGGGGCGAACGGACCCGGGGGGAGCACCCTCGGAGAATTCGGCGGGAATGACAGGTCTCTCGCAGAGCCCTGGGTTATCATCGCACCACCACCTCGCTCACCGCTTTCTCGAGTCCGTGGCGACCATCAGCAGCAGCCGGGATCTTCCTCCTGTTTTCCGGAACTCAGCGCGCTTCAGCGGCGCAGGCAGAGGGCCGTCCGTCCCCCAGGAATGGCCGGGAGGCGCCGCAAGTCGAGGGCCCGTCCCTGCCACAGCCTCCGGCACGTGCAGAAGGGTTCCCCACGATTCCCTGATGGCTCTCCCCGCGTAGGTGCAGTGCTACTTCTCGCTCTGAGGGGAGGTTCCAGCGGTAAGATGACGGCATTCCGGCAGCCGAGGGCGACCGCTGCTGGAAGCCGTCGGGGCGGTCTCAAAGTTCCCGTGTGGAATTCCGGGAAAGACGTCCCGCCTCCTCGGATCCCGGTCGGGGTCACGGGAAGCTCCGCGGCACGCCCTCCCTACCTGATGATGGGATCGAGAGGAGCACGGAGGGCCACTGGCGCCACTTCCCGAGAGCGCGCTCTCCGCCCCAGCTTCTTCCTTTCCGGGGCTGAGCCGCCGGCCGCGCCGCTCTCCTCTTCCCCACGGTTTCCTGGCTGCGCCGTTAGTCCGTCCCCGGTCAATAGCCATGCAAGGACTCGCGGGTGATCCCATGCTAAAGGGGAGCTGGTGGTTCCTTGGCCGGCCTCCCAGCACCGACGAGGGGTGCCCCGGATGACCCTTCTCTCAGCCGCCTTCTCCCCGCAGAGACGGGAGCGGGAGGAGCTGCGCGGTCTCGCCTTCAGAGCTTCCGCCCTACCCCCGAAAGCTCTGTCAAGGCCGGTGCCCTCCTGGTGGCTGGAGGGCGGCAGCGCCTCCCGCTTCCTGGCAAGGCGAGACACTCACGACTTCGGACGCCCTGAGCTTCTCGAGAGGAGCGTGGCTTCCAGCTTCCACCTCTTCCCGACAACGTTCGAAGGAGGTGGCGACCGAATCCATTCCTTGCCCTGTTCACGGGCTCTTCGACGGTCTCGAAGACAGCAAGAGCCGCCGGCAGAGGCCGCACCCACCGACCCTCCCGGAAGGCCTTAGGCAGGAAGGTTCAGAGTCCCTGGTTTCGGGGGGCAACCGTGCTAGGGGGCCAACTCCTCGCTCCGCAGGATTGCCTTTTCCGCCTCTGGCAAGGGTCTCCGTCCGGGGGGGAGGAATGTCCCGTTTCGCCCCGACCGGGACGGAGAAGTCGGGCACGCGCCGCAACTTTTTGCCCGTTTCCGGCGGCGCCTGCCGCTGCGAGCGGCAACACGAACCGGCCAGAGGGATGAGCCTTTGCCTCCCTCCCGCCCCAGGGAATGGTCAGCGACCTTCGAGGCGCTGTTCTAGATGACCCCCAGGAGGGAGCAGGTCTCCTCGTCGTGATTCGTCCCTCCACCCACCTCTTCCTTCCTGCCACCTGTCTCTCTCTCTCTCGCTCTCCACTCTCCCCTTCGGCGGCGAGCAGCGAAGACTCACCCCGCCTGCTATTCCCAGCCACACTGTGGCTCCGAGTGCGAAAATTTTGCGCTACACACAGGCCACCGCCGGCCGTGGGGGTGCGACCGCGTAGCTTCCGGCCGCTGGAGAGGAGGGGAGAGAGACCGTGCGTAGGTCTCCCTTCCCGACACCTCCTCGACCCGATGCGCGGAGGCGTTGCTGCCGGGTCTCGGGTGGTAGTGGCGACCATCAACGGTGCCAGAGGGCCGAGCAGGGAGGATGGAAGCCTTCGGGACACCCTCCAGAGGCGACTCTGCCGCCGCCGCCGCCGCGCAAAGTCTCTGTCCTCCAAAGTCAGCAGGCGGCGGGTGTGCCAGTCGGGCAGCTCCCTGGAAGCGGTTCGCTCGCGGCGAAAAAGAAGGAGTGGGCGGCCGAAGTCCCTGCTCTAGTGCCAACAAAAATCCTTCCGTTTATTCAACGAAAACAAAAGACATGCAAACGTGCTCCAGGGAGCTTGTCGTGACCAAGTGATACGATGTGCCCTTGGGCACCACCACCAAGTTACAGGAGGAGGAGGAAGAGGAGCGGAGGGAAGTTGTGTTCTCTGTCCGTCCCCTCCTCCCACTAGCTCCGAGCTTTCTCTCCAGACCGCTCTAGTGGGAAGACAACGGGGACGGAAGCGGGGCAAACGAGGTCGCCGAGCACGGCTTTACCAGTAGTGGTCGAACTCTTCGGGCATCCTGGACTGGTTCCGCTGCTGCTTGCTCTGCCTCTCGTCCGACCTCTCGATGACGAAGTTCTTGTTCCCGTTGTTGTCCCAGAATTCCTGGCGCTCGCAGCAGAAGCGCACGCAGAACTCGACGCGCTGGACGACGCGGTTGCGGGGGATTAGTACGGAGAACCGGAAGAGGTCGAAGCCGTCCAGCTGGGCGGGGCACGAGTACTCGCAGTAGGTGTCTTCGTAGGAGCGCCACCCGTCGAAGGTGCACCTGACGCACACGGACTTCTCGTAGGCCAGGTTGCGCACCTGGACGCAACCCGTCAGCGCGTCACTGATGCGGACTTCGGTCAGCTGGACTGTGCTGGTCGGATTGGGAACAAGCATTCGGAAGGCGCCCGTCCACTTCCAGAGCCGTGGAGAAGCGTGGTGCTGCTGCTGCTGCTGCTGCTGCCGCCTGCCGTCCGCCTTGCGGTCGTCAGACCCGGGCATCCACTTGACCTGGGTCAGCTGCAGCCCTCTCTCGTCGGCGAACGAGACGCGCCGCTTGCTCTTCTGCCGGATGCAGCAGGCGCTGATGCTCCCATTCCCGCCGCCGCTGCCGGTGCTGCAGGGACCAAGCAGGGAGTAGCTCCTGATGCCGAGGGTGATCAGGCCGGGCTTAGCCTGTGGCGTCTTCAGCACGAAGGGGAGCTGGCGGCGGGTCGGCAGGGTGTCCAGGACGGCGAAGCGGTCAAGGAACCCTTCGTCCAGCATGGTCCGCTGGTGCGGCAGCGTAGGAGGAGGATGGAACAGTTGCACGTTCACAGGCATGCCGATCGGGCTGGAACACCTGGGGGCACTGCACGGGAGAGGGTCCACCACTCTCAAGGGAGGGAAAAAGGGGGCACGGGGCCGGTGGAGAGGGGGGACGCTGGGGGATAGGGGAGGAAGGGGGATGGCGAGACCTACCTTTTCCTATGCGCAGCAGCAGGGGCTCAGGTACCTCTCGCGAAGTAGGGCACGCTGCCCAGCTCGTGTCACCTCAGGGTGCATGTCATCGCCTGAAAGAACACATGAGTGGTTTCACGACTAAGGGCGATACACGCCAGGGCGTGTGTGTGCTGCTGTTCCACCTTCCCACCCCTCTTCCTCGTGTGGGTTCCTCCCCGCCGCAGAGGCGCATTCGTCCGCATCGATCCCGTCTCGCCGTCGGGGGGAGTGGGGGGCCAGCGCCACCCGCGCGAGACGACCGACCGACCACACCAACCCGTACGCGCAGCCGCGCGGGATGCGAGTGCGGGCGCTCTCCGAGCAACGCGTGGGTAGCGGCGTCGGCCGCAACGGCACAAGCGCGCAGCAGAGCGCGACGCCCGAAACCGCGCACAGCACGTGCCCATCACGTGAACGGGAGTGCCTCGTTGTCGGGCCGGTTTCCTGAGTGGAGGATCAGAAGGGAAGGAGGGGGGAGGGGAAGAAGAGGGAGCACCACCAACCACCCCTGCGCGAAGGGTCCGCACGTGCCTGCTCGAGGAACCACCACCCAACCGCTCTCTCCTGGCCCAAGCCGCCGTCTCCGGTAGGTTCTGCCTCGCGCGCGGCGTCCGACGACGGCGATCCGCACCCATCCACCCACACGCCCCATGCGGCCCGTGTGAGCACCCGACGATGCACGCGTCGCACGTGCGGACCGCCGCCCATCGTCCCCGTCCCAGGCTGCTGCTGCGCTGCCACCGCCACTGGCTCGCGCGCACGCACACACCCGCGCTACACCCCCGGTCCGCTGTCGCTACCGTACTCTCCTTCCCTTCTCCCTTTTTTTTTTTTTTTTTCTTCCTTTTCCGGGAGCGAAAACTCTCCGTTATCCTCCCTCGCGCACGCTGCGCCTTCCCTTGGGAAGGTCGTTGAGGGCGATCTGTTTTTACGGCACGGAGCCCGCTCGCAGCGAACGGCAGAGGGCGCGGTGTTTGCGCGCAACGCGTCCAACGGGGAGTATTTATACACGTCTCCTTCTCTCGTTGCTGCGGAAAAGGACACGGGACAATGGAAGGGGAACCGGGAAAAAGCAGGGATGGGGAGGAAGGGGAGTGCCCGCGGTCGCGCCGCCAAGCCGGCGGCTGTCCGCTGCTTGCTGGCTCGTTCCCACGAAGTGTCCGGACGTAACCAACCCACGTGAAGGGTGAAAGCTCCCCACACCACACCCGTCCACCCCCACCAGCGGACTCTGCCAGCCCAGTGTCTCACGGGACTCCTCCAAGTTAAGCGACTTCGCGGGAGGCGCTTCACTTCATCGCGTCGGACGCACTTTTTCCATGAATTCGAGCACGAAGTGACCTTTCGAGACTCGACCTTTCCTCCAGGAAAAGCCGGACCTCTCTCACTCCTTGACCTCGCAGAGAGACCACCGATGACGTCACTCTCCACTGGTTCACGATCCTTCTTCTTTTTTTTCTTTTTCAGCCCTCCCTTCCCCGGATCCATGGAGGAACGTCGCGGGACACCGGACGACGGACACTCGTAACCCACCCGGCCCATCCACTCGGCCCCCGAGACACACACGCATGCCGAGACTCTCCCGGGGACGGAAAGAAAAAAAAAAAAAATCCACCCCAGAGAAGGGCGCGAGCGCACCTTCCCCACACCAGGACGCATTCCACGAGACGTTCCCTCAACGCGTGCTCTGGCGAAACACGGCGCGGCGGACTGCTTGCAAACTCACGTGCCCGGAGGAGGAGGTCGTTCAGGAAGCTGCGGCGGCGGTGGCGTCAGTGGATCCCGCGCCGGAGCCTACCGGGAAGGAGGAGCCCATGGCTGCATTCAGCCAACCTCCCCGCGGGATCGCAGCGCACTGCCGCGTCTCCGCGGCCGCGAGCCTCTCGCGGCGGCCAGGAGAGGGCGGCACTTTGCCCGCCGCGCTGCGCCGCCGCGGCGCGGCTCCGCGCGCGCGCGCGCACCCTCTCTGGGGCGTCTGCGCACTCCCGACGTCCCCCGGAACGCGCGTACCAAGGTTCTCGCGGGAGAAAACGACCCCCTTTCCGATTAGGGGGACGCGGGCAGCAATGCGGGGAAGCCCTCTGGCGATGTCAGAGGATACCTGCTCCTTCGTGTGTCTGTGCGTGCGTGAGTGCGGGCGTGCTTGTGAGAGGAGGCAGCTGACGTAAATAGGGGAACCTTGGAGACGGGAGGCTGCAGCGGACCTTGAGGTGGTGATGGGAGAGAACGCGCCTTTCTTCCCGCGCGAATTTCGACGTCCACCGGAAAGAAAAGAGGACGCACGCAAGAAGGGAAGAAAACTTTCCGGCAACGCTCTCCCCCCCCCTTCCTCCCTGCGACGCCAACAGGTCGCAGGCCACTCGTCCACGACGACCTCGGTGGTGGCGATTCTCCCTCCCTCCCCCTCCCCCGAGTTGCAGCCGAAACAACGACGACGACGAGTCGGGTGTGCTTGAAACACCCAGGGGTACTTGGCAAAGCCTCAGCGGATCCGTTCCAGCCGCGCCTTGGTCATCCGGGAGAGGGCGTTCCGACCCGCGAGTGTGCTCGCTGTGGGCGCTTGCGGAACTCTTTCGCCACATCTCGAAGGTCCGGAAACGGATTCCCTACTCTTCCTGGGGTCTTTTTTCCTCCAGTAGATCCGCCGAAAGGGGCACCTGTCGCTCCACGGTTCACCCCCCATCGCGACGGGGTTGATCTCAGGCGCCTTTTTCATCCGCTGACGGAATGTCCAGCTTTGGACAGCGACGCATCGCAAGCTCGGGAAAAGGCTGCGGTGCCCAAACCACTCGTGCAAGGGACCGTGGGGGAGGGGGGGGGAGTTCCGCGGTGCTCGGTCTGGGGGAAACGCCCGGCGTTGTGACCGGGGGCACCCTCGACGTTAGTGGGGCCCCAGGTGGCAGACGCGAAGACAACGATGGACACGACGGCGAAGCGTTTCCCGCGGGAAGGGACAGGGGTGTGTTCCCGGGGGCGACTGCTGCTAGGGGTGACCCGTGCAGGTCGCGGGCCAACTGCACGTGGCCGCGATCGCACGAACGAAGCGGAAACGCTGCTGGAAGGCGGAGCCGCTCGTCCATTTGGTACGACCACCACGCACGCGCATTCCCATTACACGTGCTCAAAACGTAAGCTTCGTCATGCTAGTTCGAGGTCGACGAGGCTCGTTTCGTCGGACTGCACGTGCTCCATCTCCCGGCTGAGGCGGAAAACAAAACACGATACGGATTCTGAGGGGGGGGGGGGGGGGGGAAGAGAGGGGAGGGAACACCGCGTGAAGCAAAAGTCGGAGCCCGAACACTTGTTGGGAACGTTCCGACGTTTTTAATTCATGAGATGACCAGGAGCTCCCACATGCGAACGAATGTTCCCACGAAAGAACTCATGAGGCGAGCGGTGAAAGTTCGAGCAGTGGAAAAAAGGAGCTCTCCGCGTGCTTCTACGAGAAGTGCGAGGATTCCAAGGTGGCCCTAGTGTGACTGGGAGACCGCGGCCTGAGAGCTGATACAGATCTCTGCCACAAAGAACCAGGCAAATGCGCAGATGCACACCTTACAAAAAAGACGTCGGCATGCGAAGCGCACGTGAACAGGAGCAAGAGGCAATGCGTGCCTCCCGCGAGTGCGGGCAGAGAGCGGCAGACGGCGCTCCACGTCGTCGTCCAACAATGCGGCCGGTCGCACTTTCGCTTTCGAAATGGCTTCCCCTTCGCCCGTCCACCGACCGACACGGGCGCTTGCGACGGACAGAGATCGCAGCCGCAGGGCAACGCTTCCTTCCCCTCCGGAGAGGCATCCCGTTTCCCGGGATCCTGCGCGTGTCTCCGCATGGACCGCGCGCAGATGCCCCCTTCCTCCTCCTCCGGAGATCGCGGAGAGGCCGCCCCCCGTCTTCAGGGCTGGCACGCACTCCATAGGGAAACAGGGGAAGGAAGGAAGGATGGAAACTTCGGAGTGCGCGCGCTCGAGGGGAGGCTGCAAGAGCGGAAGTGCCGCTGCAGCCTGCCGTCGCCTTCCCGGACCGAGCACCCATCGTGCGCGGCCTCGGAGGGGGGCAGGAAAGAGGGGGGAAGGAACGTCCCCTGCTGGACTCTTCCCGCCTTCCCCTGGACCCTCTTTCGCCTTTCCCTCCATCCGCTCTCTTCTCCGCTACCGCCTCTTCCCTGAGCCCGCCCGCCCCTCGCTGGTTTCCCCTCCCACGCCGCCACCCGCGCTGCGAGCAAGAGCAGCAGCAGCAGCGGCAGAGACCTCGTCCCGGCTGACTTGGCGGCTTCCCGCGAACGCACCGACGGAGACGGGGGAGAGAGGAGAGAAGGTGGAGGACGAAGAAGAACTCCCGAGAGGGACTCCCGGGAACGGGAGCGGATCCATCCGGTCCCGCTGTTGCTAGGAGCCCAGAGGTCGTTGCTCCGGCAGCTCGTGTTCCCGCTCGCTGCCGGGAGAGGCTCGTCCTGCCGACCTTTCCAGCGCTTCTCCTCCAGGAGAGCGCGCCGGGATCACCTCGCCGTCCTCCCTTCTCCTCTCCTCGGTTGCTAGGAAACGGATCGGAGTGATGGCCGTCCGGACACGATTCCCTCGTGTCACCTGGACGGCTACTGCTTCTTCACAGGCTTCTTCGCTCACGGCCAGAGGACCCGCAAAGCGTCGGGAGCTGCTACGCGCAAGTCCTGGATCCAGGCGCCGTCCTCCCCGCATCTCCCACCAGCCGCCGCTTCCCACCGTTGCCGTGGCAGCAAACAACGCCACCGCGCACCCATCGCGATCTCGTGAGGGAAACCCCCGCGGGGGCGTCGCCTCGGTCGCGACCCAGGGACTCCGGATCGCGCGCTTGCGCCAAGGTCACCCCTTGCGCGACCTTGGCGGAGCCAGGAGGAATGCCTGCGGAGTCTTCCTCCCTCCCGAGGTCGCATCGCGTCTCCCCAGTCACGAGGACCTATCTTGCCCCCTCGGCGGCAGACCCTTCTCTGGTCCGGCGCCGCCCCGATGGGCGACCTTCCGCCCAGAAGGACGCGCCTGTCGCCCTCTCCGATGGTGGTGGCAGAGGGCCCGCCTTTCCCGCCGGCAGCGCTACCGGCAAGAGTAACGAACGACCTTGCCTGCCGCAGCACGGCCTGCGGGGTCTCGACCTCTGTCCGCGCACCGCCGCCGGTGGCCCTTTCCTCCCAGCTTTTCCGCTCTGCTCCCCCCCCCCGCCGTGGTTCGGGGTCGGCGGAGGGTGAGGGCTCTCCCCGCAAGGTGCCGCCACACGCCCCCGGTCCGAGGCCTCGTGCGCAGCCTCCGCCTCCTTTCTTCTCGAGGAGGGTCACGCAGACACCACTCTAAAGGCTTCTTGAGCGCTGTGGCAGGGAGGGATCCTCTTCGTGAGACGCCTCTGGCCCGACCGCAGCATCCCCACCAGGGGACGGGAAGGAAGCTGGTCTCGGGGGTGGTCTGCCGCTTCCGGGCGAGGAGAGTCGCCTGACCCACCGCGGGCGTGCAGCCGAAGGGGAGGGGGGAGGATTCGTCGCCCCCGCATTCACCGTGGAGAGCGATTGAGGCACCGAAAACCACGTGGCCGTGGTGGCGGAACGCCGTCCTGATGGGCGGGGCGGGGCCGCGATGGCGCACGCGGACGCCCGACGCGCCATCACCCGCTGGGAGAGGAACGTGGGCAGCACTCCCTCCGAGCGTTGCTCACTGGGGCGGACTTTCATCCCGCGCCTTTCCTGGAGCTGCTCCTCGCACCGGGAAGGAACAGACCGCTGACCCGAGGCCTCCCCATCCACCCCCGAATCCGCGCGAGGGCGAGTGCCGGAAGCCCTGCGACTCTGCTCCCCCCTCTACCTCTTTCGGGCGCTCTCGCCCGCCTCGCGTCCATCTTTCTGGGATGGGCGCCGTTACAGGAAGCTGTGCCAAGGCAGACTCGTGTCCCGAACGCGCCTCTCCACAACCGGACAGCGGAGGCGCCCACCGTGATGCGATGGGGCGAATCAGAACTGGAAGAGAGCCCGAGGCTACCCGGGCATCCCGTGCGCTCGTGTGCTGCCGAGGGACGGGTGCCTTCTCCACGTTGGCGTGGGTCGCCTCACGCGGGTCCCCCCCTTTCCCCTGAGCGCAAGCAAAAGGAACGTGCATGCGTCGGGCTGGCAGAGCAGCTTCTACGACGCTCGCCGGCCCGCTCCGTGGTCTCGCGAAAACCACCTTGTCCTTCTCATTCTTCTCCTCCTGCCCAGGCAAGACGGAAGCCTTCTTTTTCACCTTGTGGGCGAAGAGGGGGAGGGAGGAAAGGATGGCGGGAAAGGGAAAATGAGGCCGCCGAAATCGGGGAGGGCCGCTCCCGATGGGTCGCATCAGCAAGGTGCGTTCCTCGGGAACACCGCGCGCAGCTGGAAACACTTCGCTGAGGTGTAACGGGGTCGAGGTGGTCAGAAGGGTCGCACCGGTCCCGGACAGAGACGTGCAGCCCTGCGACCTCGATTTCATGGCGTCCTCTAAAACGGAGCGGAGGTCGGAAGAAAACCAAGGCGGGTGAGAGAGCGAGCGTGGAGATGGAAGTCTTCTGGGACTCCTTTCCCCCTCCCTCCCTCCCCCTCCTCGCAGCGCCGGAGGTCGCGTCGTCGCTCGTCCCCTCTCCGGGAGGAGGCGGTTACTTCGATCTCCGCGTCACTCGCCGATCGGCTCCGGGCGTTCTCGGTGAATCGCCGGCTGTCGCCATCGCCAGGATGGATGCCACGGTGAGGACCTCGGACCCGCGTGCCCCCATTTTCGATAGGGTGGATGGAACCCCGGACTCCTGGCGACGGTCCCGGCGTGGAACCCGGTTGCACGCCGTTTCCCTGCGTGCCACCCTGAGCGGACAGAGTGCTCCCCCTCGGTCTAGCGAGCTGCGGAGCGCCGGTTGCTTAGGAGCGCCCGGGGAGAGATTCCTTGCCGAGGATTTTTTTTTTTTTTTTTCGAATGGTGCCCCAATAAACCGACTGCGCGAGCATCGCACCGATGTGCCACGTCAAACCCGGGTACAGCTGCAACGATACGTGCAAAAAAGTCAAAGGGATGTTTTCAGCTATCCCACCGCTTCTTGGGATTCCTCCGTTTAGAGCAGTTGGCGTGTCCTTTTGCGGCCTTCCTGTGCTGCGAAATTTTGCAATGCCTTACGCGGCTGTTGGACGACTTCCCTCTCCCTTCCCCCCACCCGAGGCGCCTTCGTCTTCGAGAGGAGGGGAGGTGAAATGAACACTGCTGCGTCGTTTCCATCATTTTGGCTTTCCAGACTTTGGGAGAAGCATGCCGGTGACGTCATGAACCTTAAAGCTCGTTTACCAAAACGAAACTATGTCGACGGACACTTTACTGCTCGCACCGAAGCTGCTGTCATAGATTTCCCCCCCTCATATTCTGTTCCCAGTTCCCTTCTTGAAACCCAACGAGGTCAATTGCACCATTCGAAGATTAAAGTTTGGATCCACAAATGAAAGGCTGCCCTGCCTCTTGCCGATGACCTTAACGGCATGTCTCTACTCGGGTGGAAATTTCGCGCGCCGAAACCCAAAGGGATAAAGTAGCTGGAAGAAAAATAAAAAATCTGACTTCTGTAATCCCCTGCTTCATAGGACATTCAACTGACAATCTCTAAAGACTTCTTGAAAGATGCCCTGAGCAGAATGAACTAAAGAGAAACGGAAAGAAAGCAGATATTTTGCGTCAAGAGTCGAATATAGAATTCCTTTTTGCATGTTTCCATTTTTTTTTGTTTTTTGTTTTTCTCGACTGCCAAAATCTTCTCTGGTTAATCGAAGGAAGCCAAAAAATCCCTCGGAAACTTCCACGTGTTTGCATCGATGCCTCTTGCGCCAGCTTGCAATACCCTGCTAGTCACTTACGTTGCACCTTCCCCACCTTTCTTCCATTAAACAGTAGATTACACACACCGACAAGACAAAAACAGCACGAATACAAATGTACGAAACAGCACGGTACAGACATCGTGAATCTCTTTATCTTCCCATCCTCCAGTGTGTGAAGCAGCACACTTCGCAAACCTCCCTGAAGCTCTCCTTCCGTGTCTAGCTAATTTTCCTTCCTGCTTACATGACGGAGCAGAGTGTTATCTTCGAAAAATCACTAGCGGATGGCGACCTGTAATAAATGATTGCCTGCTACGCTTTATCCCTGTCGGACACAACCCTTGTACATCCCATTTATCCTTTTGCAACTATGGTTTCTTCTGCTGTAGGTGTATCACGATGAAGGCTCACGTACACAAGAGAGTAAAAGCAAGAAACGCAAGAGGAGTCTAATAACACGGGTTAGTTCTTCCACTTCCAGGGAGCAAGTCCATGTTTGATGAGGAATCGTGCGGGAAGGTTGGGATAGATTTCGGAGTACCACAGCATGAGAAAGCGGCTTCTGCCAGACAGCTTTTGCGAGAGCTGAAGAAAAGCACACTAACGAAACAACCCCCAGGAATGAGAAGACCTCGCAAAACAAGACAGAAGTGTGAAAAGACACGCCCTCCAAAGATACCTTCGTGCAAGTGTGTTCATTGAGTTCGTGCCTGCATGAATCGAGTTCCATCACACATGCACAGCGACCTTCAACTCATCCTCATAAGGCGAGCAGTATTTAATGAGCTGTCGGCGAGGACATCTATGACAATCGTGGCGTGAACTTTTTGACGTGGAGTGCAAAGATTCCCCCTTGAATTTGTCACGAAGAATGTGGCCAGACGAAGGAACCAACCAGGGGCCCCGACATGGAGATGCCGTTTTCCAGAGTCGTCCTTGCGCTCCGCTTTACCGGATTGCTAGGAGACCTTTCTCACCGTGCATGTCATACTGAAGTATTCGCCAGCCGGAAAACTCGCACAGACTCTCGAATCACGACGAATGTGGGGAAAAAAACGGAAATAACGAAGAGCACGAGGTCGTTCATTGATCATGTTCCATCGGAAGAATTACAGGACAGGATGCTTCCAGTAATGAAATGATAGATCTCTTGCTACTGGAAGTGGTGACAAGAACAAATCCGTCGATAACTGCAAGAAATGGCTTGTCTTTTGAAACCTCGTTTCGGTGAAATTGTGCAACGGATTGCCGGACTAGCGCTAATATTTTTTTCTAAAACCCACACACGAATCGATTTTGTGGATCATGATGGGTTTATTATTTTCTGATCCAGAATTTCTTGCTCAGAAATGTTCGAGCTACGTGGTTCTCTGAAATACAGCACTCCATCCATTCACACTGGACTCTCAATTACTGAAATTAATCGTTGATTCTATCAATGGTTAATAATTAATGTGTTTATTCCTACATCCGTGTGCATCAACCCACAATATCCCTAACATTGCACGTGAAGGTGAAGAAAACTGTAGGCGTTTTTCAACACTTTGTTCGCTACAGATGCAAAGGAAATACGAAGGACCATTACTCTCAAAGCAGTTCTTGAAATCGAATCTCTCGTGTTACGTCGTTGCAAAGCTTTTCACAACTTTACTTCTGAGGTACGAGGGTCCCAGGAAAGAGATTTCGATCGATAAAGGAACATTGCGGTCATATCGTTCCTCTGTACAAGCAATCGCTAAAGCATGCAAAGTGCCAGGGGAAACTGAATCAAACTCTCGTAGCATTCCCTGCATCACACTGTGATTCCGACATGACATCTATTGGTTTCATTGGGCGAGAGCTTCTTTCTCGCACTTCATTAAAGAACACATCACATAGTACGTTTGCATATTTTCCTAGAGTCATGCAACAGAAGGGAAATCGTGGCAACGGGATATATATCGAATCATCTTCGGATCCACAAACGCAGCAGCCCAGTCAGTCATCCAACTCGTTCAGAAAACCAGTCGGTCATTTGATCACTGCCGCGTGGTACGTTTATTTCCGTAGGTTCTGTATAAACACCTGAACTGTTTCCGTATAAGTGTTTATTCTGTTCACACGTCAGGCATTCAATCTGGAGTTTGTTTTTTTCGGCGCAAAACGAGGCAACATCGCAGGGGTCAGCCTGTACTTGGGAAAAAGCGCATTTTGCACTGCACATTAAAAAAAAATAATGATAAAATATCCACAATTTTCGTAACAGCTAAAATGGTATTTACGAAATTTCATTCTTCGAAGTATTCTTATTCAAAGTATTTCTCCCTCATCCCTCTTTCTTTATCCCAACGTCCACCTTGCTGAAGTCATTTTAAAGCTGAATTTCAGGAAAAAATTAACTTGCAGATCACATAAGCTTTTATTTACAAGCTTACTTCGAACGAGAATAACACGAAATGCAGCACCATTGGGTTTACCGAAAACATTTACAACATATGCAAGCGAATGCACGCAAGTGAATTGATAACGGGGTATCTGATCCGGAGCAAAACTGCCTGCTGGAAAAAAAGCTACTAGGTCTGATGAAGAAAAACTTCGACGATTTGGAATAATTTGATGAAAATCGTTTCACTTACTGTTTTCTTAGAGATAAATTCGTTTTCCCGATATCATGGTTACGTGGCAAAAGTCCCGTGCATGTCCTTTTGACGAGTTTGCTCACCTAGATAAATATCTAATTTTTTTGTTTTATCAAACTCTCTTAATGATTGTGACGGGTGCAGAAATTCCAGATGACTTCAGCATTCACCGTCAATGTATTCCAGAATAACATCGACGTATTCTTTGACTTTCACTCTATTGATTTTCAGGGACCCTGATTCTGAAACTGCGTTTGATATTCTCGACGCATTACTCTTAACCTTCCATTTTACTGATCTTCCTAAATCTACGCTATTTTTCGACTCCTAAAATACGAATGCTTACTCGACAATTCCATCATTTCTCAGAAGTATTTCATGGCACACAATAACATGATTCCTCTTCTCTCTCTGTCTGTCAAGTCCAGATTTTATCTTAGTTCATACATTGAAAAATTTTTCGCTTCCCAATTCCCGAAATGCAATGCGGTTCTTCGAAATCAATCTGTCACGTGAAGATGAACTTCAAAGTGCAAACATAAGACAGTAAATACAAAAGCAAATTATCTAAGCGTAAAAACGGGGGCAACACTGGATGGCTACGCCAAGCTTGTGGAAGAAATCAGGACTGTAACGAAGTAACTGAAAATGCAAAATTCTTTTTCAATACACCAGAACATATAACCAATCCGTGCATCAAGAGTGAGTGCTCAAGTAGAAATACGCCAATACAAAGAACTGGAGGTACACAGAGTTTACTTTCACTACCACCTATTTTATTTGATTGTGGATACAATGCACACGATTGCACCTTCTGAAATCTCCGCAAATATTCCTCGCGAAGAAGTATGTCCGTCAACGACCGACCTTGTTCACCTAGGTTCAAGTTTCCAACAACAAATTTCGCTTCCACTTTATACAGTATTCGTACGATTTGCTGACCAAAGCAACAGCTAACAAGTGGGTTGCAACTAGTGCAAATACAGAGATTCGTACACTTTTGAAGTACGCCTTGCTTACTTTAAAAGTAAACAAGGCGTACTTCAAAAATGACGAGGCACTTTCCAAATCTCGGCATTTTCGAAGAAATACCGCAGCACTTCTAGGATACACGCACTCCATCAAGGACACCGATGTTTCAAAATGAGGAACGCTACGATCCGAAGATGGTTTGGTTTCCTTTCAGCAGCCCCCCAGGCCGCAAGTAATTGCGCGCATCTGCAGGGTGTTCTGGTCGTCGTAAAAGTTCTCACCTTCAAGGAGGTGAACTTTTCATGTGCCATTCAGTACTTGGACGTATCAATGACCGTGATATGTGGTGTACAGGGCTACCGTATTCGTGTTCAAGAATCGCTTGCTCCAAGTACCCTTGTGTGACTTGTCGAAAATGCAATCACCACGGCAAATTTACCGAAAAATCCCAAGCAGGGGTGACGCAGCTGAAAGAAAACACCCTGAAAATCGGTCTACGTCGAGGACGTTTTGTAAATTCAGCAGTTACGGACATTGCACAAATTTTCGAAATTTTCATTGCGGCAAACAGATCATTGCCTGTCACAAAAAAAGGAGTTTAAACCCTGCAAGAAAAAACTGTGCAAATGTGTACATACAAACAATTTATATGTACACTACGAAATCAAAAACACTTCAAAAATAAAAACTTTCTGTTTATCAACAGCAAACAATTATTTTGCTTGTCAAACATGCAAATTCTCTTCAGATTTTGTAGGATGCATTTCTTTTTTCATATTTGTCGAATGCCTGGAATTTAATCTGTAATTGCTTTTTTGTTCTTCCCATCACTTCCATTATGATCTTCCACTCTGCCAATCTAGCAAACTGGTATTATCACACATCGGATTCTTGTTCAACTTTGTTTCCAGTGCATTTGATACCGTTTTTTAATAATGGAGTTCCTTTTCCTGGGCCTAAAATAATCCAAACACGCACGCAAAAATAAAGCACACCAACTCTATTACTGGTAATGTTAGAAATGCAATTACAAAGAATGGATAGACTTTAACTGTCAGTGATGGTGTAGCACACAAGATAAGCAGAACTCCAAGAGAAATAGGATAATGCACATGGTATAAGCAAACCTAGAAACCAGGCTAAGAAATATGTGAAAGGCATACCAATCCAAGTAAATCATGTTTGAACACTTTAAGGCTAAGCAGATCACATCAAAATACAAAATGGAACAACAATGATGCAATGAAAACATTTATGAGATCATATCCCTAGAAGTGACTGGGAATAGTTAATTTCTCAGCAATAAAGCATTAAAATTTTTCTAGGCTGCATGAGTCAAGGAAAGAACCCTGACAAGGCAATACACTGTATTCTACACTTGTGGTAAGTCCATATCACATTTTGGAGAACTGTCAATGAAAACATTACCAAATAGTTTTAGCAGTTTCAAAACAAGTAGCTAATTCACAAGAGTCCAAATTTAGTCAATTACAGCAAAAATGAGTATATTCTATGGAATACTATGAACAATGTGAACTAGTTGTAAACATAAAACCAATGATCAATCAAAGTTTTGATTTGCTTACTATACAAGTAACTGAATATATTAGAATGCCTGAATGAACAATAAGATAACACTGAATATATTAGAACTGAATGACAATTAATAGTCACTGAATTTTTTTTGTTTTCATGAAAATCCTTTAGCACCAACAACAATTTACAAACAGAAACCAAACAGATTCCAAAATTGTTCTGCGTAAACAAACATAGTATTTCATAATGATGATTGCTATGCAACAAAAGTTGAAGGATCATTACGTAAATAATTCATTTGGGTACTAGGCAGAACACAGCAGAAGAATTTAGCATCTGGAAAGCTTACCTAAAACTCGAGCCCTTAATGTAATTTTTAGCACAACTAGTGGTGATAGATTAAGTTCAAAATTTTCTTCAACTGCTTTTTCTTGATTGGCAAAATATTGAATAGAAATATCAAAACAAGAGCTTTCTGCTACAAAATCAAAATGCAAAAGCTTCAGCTGAGGGCTTAAGTCTACATTATTATATCCAGAAGGATTGACTATTGTATCTGAATTCTGCAAGCAGCTACATGGTAACTGGAAAGTAATTTTGTAATCATGTAGGTATTGGAGGAATCCAAGATTCACTAAAAACTCATTCTCAGCAGTCTTTTCGGGTTTAATGTAATTATGATCTACATCAGCTTCTGGGAAATGCACATGCAATCCAGGATCTGTGAACAGATAAAAAAAACTTGGTTCCGATTTCCCCTCAAATACCTCTCTTATGATTTTCCATCACTTATGCTAAATCCTAATTATTCATATACCAATTAAGTATTTTTTTTTCCTAATTCATTAATTGCAATCAAATACACTATCATTTTCCGAAGTAGGGAACGCGACATCTCTATTCACCATCGCTCCACTGAGTTTCCTCCATTCTGAGCACACGAACGGGGCCCTGGAAAATTGCTTTCTTGAGAACCATTACCCTGTCCAGGTGACCACCCCTCGGCACTTGTACAAACAAAAATACCCATTAGCAGCACGAGAGCGAAACTGAACTCGAGCTCGTGCGAGTGCAACGGGTGCGGCGAGCAAGGCGAGAACCGTAAAGCTAGAAAAACCCGTTTTTTGTGTCGCAAATCACCGCGCGAGGATCCCCCTCCCCCGGGACGCCACCGTGTCCCCCGCACTCGAACAACACGCAGCGTGCACCCCGCGTGCCCGATGCGCACACCGCCGGTGTTTGCACAACAACAGAGCTGCGGATGTTCGCGGCAGCCGACGCCGCTCGGGCGAAGTCGGCCCGGCGCACTGCGTTGGGGGGTTCGAGCACAGCCGAACACGGTGTCGGGGAACACACTCGCGTTCCTCGGCGCGCAGAAGAATCAAACACACGCAGAATGGTGCAGCACGGAAGACGCTCGCTCGGAAGAAAAGCGTCGGTCAGAAGATTGGGAGTGGCAACCATGGAACACCATGGTCGTGCCGGATCGTGCACCGCGGTGAAGCAAGCAGCAGCCCTCCAACAGCAGGTGATTTTCTTGGCTGTAACATCCAGAAGACGTTCACCCCCCTCCCCCCCCCCCCCCCCGGCGTGAAATGGGACGATCATGGCTCAAAGTGCATGGAGCCCGTCCGGCGGGACGGGAGCTCATGGGGAAACCCGGCGACAGAACATGAGGCTGCAAATTGCATTGGAGGGGGCAACACATCTACCCTTTCGATACCAGGACAGTCATTATTCACTCCGAAATTCCACTGCTCTGGAAAAAGGAATGGTGTGCCCATAGCATCACAACTGAAAACCATGACCGGAACAAAATCAACATGATGAGCGGTGAGTCTCACATCGAGGTTTTATGTGCTGAACCCAAGAGTTCAGTTCACAGCTTGCACACTTCAGAATCACGCGACTGGGGGCAGATCTTCAACTCGATCGACTCGGCAGAACCTTCGCTCAAGATGAAAAGGCAAGCGACAGTTTTCCATCTTGTACATCCAGAGAGAAACCGAATTTCCAACGGTCTCGTGCAAGGTGTCTTCGGATATCTGCTCAGGAAAGCAGGAGAAGCATCGGAAAAAACGCGAATCCCCATTCTGAGTCACCTGATTACGACATACTTGAGAAACACCTCCACCCAACCCGATGACAGGAAATTTCATTGAAGTGACAACATTCTCAATGAATAGGACTTCGGTGAATCGATTCAAGCAACGAAAACTCGCCATTGCAGCTGACTTTCCAAGTTGTAAGGCATCGCGAGGCGTATAGAGAACTTACTAGGCAATCACATTTTGCAATTCAGCATTCTTGGAATATCAAAGTATATATTTACATCATGGATACTGAGTGTACTCTATCTTTTTTCAGCCATTTTTGTTCTTACTGTGTGAATGAATAATGACTAGAATTCTCCTAAGTGCTAATATGAATTCTTCAGAATTAGTATCAGCATTTAGAAGTCCTCACAATACTTTACAACTTCTAAGAAACCTGTAACAAACATTCAAGCTATGCTTTATTCAGAAAATATTAAACGTAGTACCAGGAAAAATTTGGATCTGGCACTCCACGGGAAAAGTTAAATGCCGTCGTTCATTTCTGATGCAGGAACACGAAATTTCGAAGATTCCGCCTCGTTCTCAGGTGGTAATCCCTTCTACATCCGTGTTTGTGCACCGCAGGAGGAGAAAATGGAGAATTGGTCTTCCTATTTGCAAAAGGTGCAACTAATCAACCAAGTGAAAGTCAACTGCATTGGCGAGTTTTCGGGAATGCACCATGGTTGTTCCTTTTTAATAGGAGTAGGGAAGAATGCGCAGGATATAAATAGATAGCGAGGGAACTTAATTACTCTCTTGTGAAAGTACGGAAACAAGTCATTCTCAATAAAAATGTCAAGTAAACAAATGAGAAAACGAAGTCTTTACCAAGCAACGAGAACCAGCAACTTGCACTTTCCGTATGAACAAAGGCAATTTGATTTATGGAGATTTTTCCTTCCTTTGAAATACAATATATATATATATATATGCTTGCATTTATGCCAAGGAGCAACAGCGTAACTTTCAATGTACATCTACATCAAACCTATGACACAATTTTGCAAAATTGTTGTAAAGCATTCAAAGGGAATGAATTCTGAATCCAAGGATAGAGACGTGCAAAGCAAGATTTTCAACCTCGATGGGTGTGTGTGTTCCAAGCTGCCAGAAATTATTCAAAAATTGTCAAAATCGCACATAAAAGCTTTCACGAAAAGGAAATCCTGTGAACAGAGGACGAATACTTTTTTAAAGAAGATTCTTCTGTATACGTGACCGAGATTCTTTTGATGTTTCCAGATTTGAAAAGAATACATGATCCAAAATGCAGTTGGAATGGAAATGCAAGTGTTTGGCTATGCAGATGTCACTCTGCAGGCAAAGACAATAAATAACACTACCCCTCTGTGAAATTTTCTGCCAACTGAACGAGTTGGTAATTTCTGCTGTGCTTTGACGAAAAACGGAATGCATTGTGGAGCATTCCTTATTACTGTATCTCCGTTTCTCAATAAATAGGATACTACGGATAATGTATCCGTTTCGTTGTTCTCGCCCTGAAGATGCGACCAAAGGAATTTTGTCCAAAATCCGAAAACAAATGTTTTGGTCGTTGCCATTTACTTAGTTCGTGAAAATATTTGCAGAATTCGAGGAGAATGCAAAAAGATCCATTCATGAAGGATTCTTGTGGAAAAAGACATTGATGTACTGCCATGTCCGTCTAACTGCGGATACTAAAATTTTAGATCGTGTTTACAGGTAATAAACACACACATCCTCATCAACGATCAGTGGAAAGCCTGAAAGTCTGAAGATTGAATGAGAGGGAAAGTGTGCCTATTAATAGAAACTGGTTGCCTGGATCTTGCCTTTAGAATCTACCTTCTTTGGTAAAGCTCCTGAGGGTGAATCCTCGTTAAAAAAGAGCTATCCTTATGTCTTAGAGAGCTAACATGTCATAGTTATTTTTTGAAAACGGATTCTTTACTTGGAAGTGTGGGTAATAAAAGTTTCTTCCAAAAAAAAAAGTCAGTTTTAATAATATTTAGAAGATTCAAGAGGAGATATAACAGATAAAAGGGGGAACAAGAAAATTACATGAAATATACCATATGCTGGACTGGTAAGACCCGTGAGACGCATACGAAACTCTCATGGAAAACGTCTAACTGTACTTGAATAAATGCTGCTGTAACAAAAACTGAATAACAACTGTACATTTCCATGAATTTCGTTTCACAAGTACTTATATGAAAGCGAAGTTTATTTTTTGCTTATGTGGACTTTTTCCTTGGATGCAAACCGACGTATGAATTTTGGAATATAATCACTGGAATACATGGCACGAAGTTTGCACATCACTGCTCTCTCTGATATTCAAGGCAATTGAGCAATGTAAGACAAAGAAACAGATCGCAAGGGGTGTGTCACAAAGATGTGTGCAGTTACGTGTCGACCAGAGACCACGTTCCTGAAGTCAGCTTTTGCATCCGCAGCCAAACTGAACAAAAGCTGCTTGCAAGACTTTTGGCTGACCCGGAAAATTGGTATGCGGACGAAAACTACCACGAAACACTGCTGACCAAAATCTTTCTCCTGTCTTCCATGTATATTAATAGGTTCTGTGTTTCTACTTCGGAAAAGTTGAAGACGCGATCTGAGGTCTGATGCATGCGTGCACTCTGTGGAATGTTTTCTTAAGGATTCTCCAGCAAACATCCCCCCTTAATCTCTAGTTGTTCAAAGAGTTTCTAAAGCTAGAACTTTAGCAACTCGCGACTATGGAGTGATTGCATCAGTTTGCCACTGCTGACTTCGGCATTGGGAGCAGCAGGTGCAAGTTTATTTCTTGAGTTCCGTTTTAGTGGCAGGTGATGGTAGTCGCAGATGCTGTTCCGTGTTTGAGAACACGTCTTTAATGATTTTGCCTTACCTCAGAGCATCTGCGTTCAAAGGAGCTATGTATCAGATTAAATATACCTTGTTTTATCATTTTTTTGAAAATTTATGCGCCTAAATAGGTCAGTTTGATGGCTAATCCTAGGCATGTCTCACTCTCCTTTGTTATTCACACAGATCTGTACGTGTATGAGATGTTACATTTTGTGCAGCTGTAGATCTAGCATTTCCTGTCGCTCAAATAAAAACTAAGGCATTCCATACAAAGTAGTGCATTTGCAGTGTATTTGCACTACAATGTATGTTTGTATTATACATTAGCAATGTATAGTAGAAACGTAAAGATCATGGCAACTTGATGAAACAGCCATATTTTTTGATATAGTCACCCTTTCGACTAATGATGAGAGGGATCTTTCCATTTCCGTTATGATCATCCGCAGGAGAATGGAGGAACGTTATGGGATGATTGGAGGCAATTTTCTGATTGGTGCTCAAGAACGTGATCAGATAACCTGATCGAAATTGTTCCACACCAAATCTTGCGCATCTTGAAACAAAACTAGTGATCCGATGTAATTCAATTTACTTGCATCTGAAGTTCCTCCTGCTGATACGGAAAGAATGAGCCTGTAGATGGCATCGGTCTCCTCCTCCCCGGACAACTGAAATTCTCCCACGTGGTGGCAAATAAGTGGAATTGCTGGCGCTGGGAAGTCACTTTTATCGATCCCTCAACGACGACTCACGCTGTGGTTCAGAAAACCAGCGAGGTGATTTATGTTTCTGGACGTTCGCGAAATCACAATTCAGCATCCTTAAGATATTGATTGCAGGATGCTGTCGTTGGAAGCGGAAAGTGCCTCACTTCCATGTTTCCAGATATTTTCGTGCGCTCACTCCAATATTAGCGTCGTTAGAAGCACTCGGAACACCAGGCTCGTGTCTTTTGTCCCAGTAAAGGTGCACGATATTTCCGATGATGACTGACGTGTTCGGGATAGGTCCATTGAACTTCGGGTTCGCTCATCACTACAGACATGGATTCCTCTTTTTCTCATAAACTTTCGGACTTGAGAGAAGAGTTCGATCTGGAGTAGCATCTTGAGATCCAGGAATTGAGACTGTTGTTGACATCCCTTGCAGCAGTGTGTGCCTCCCTGCCAGATAACTGCTCACGAACCGGGAGAACTGAACCCCTTAATATGCAGGACAGCAAGCAGATTCAACATCGAGCAGGCAGACTGGTGGGGCCAGCAGACTTGAGATTCTTTAGTTCTGGACCTCTGTTTGATTACTGCCTTTTATTAGTTCCAGGGTTAGGTAGAGGAAGACGTTCGCTGGCGTTCTTTCGTTTCTTCCTAACTTAGGGTTCCACGGGCCATTCCTTGGTCGACAGGTCTCTCAGCAGTGAAATTAGGTAGCTGCACCGAGTACTCTTTTGCTGCCATCCAAACACGCCATAATCCTTTTTCTCAAGATCCCCTTTGACGATTTCTGTCCCATCTGCCGATTTTTACTGGAAATGAGCAGGATGGAGACGTGGAATCACTAGCCGTTGGTAAGCGCTCCGACTGCCTCTCTGCATGACCGGCTTCTCGGACCAGCCCACCTGATGAGGATCTGTGGTGTGCCCATACTTTTGTAACATCCCCTTCGGGTTACGCGATGCGCCTTTACTGTTCCCGTCAGGCACCCGTCAGGAAACTTTAGCTCTTCTTCCAGTGTAGCTATGGTTCCGCATTTCCCACGTCTGACCCCCTGCTCCACGGTTGGCGCAGAGACATTAGAAACTCTATCTCTTGGCCATAATCAACAGACAAAGGCTGTGTAAGGATTGGTTCATTCATTGTTTGTGCAACACAGTCGCATTTGTACCTTTTCAGGCGACTTCATTCCTACAATCCTCATCTTTCTGGGATGCAGACTCGTTACATGGAAAGTGTCCGTGGAGAGAGGAAGCGGGATCTGCTCTCCCGCATTTCCATGCTTCACCCAGATGACGCTCCCACGATTCCCGAGTTCTGGAAACCAGTAGAAGGCAAATGAAGCCGCAAAAGTCCAACAAAGCTGTCCTGCTGGTCGTCGGAGGAATCTCTAAAAGTTTCAAGAGTTTCTTAAGCTCGGTTAGCAAGCTGTTCAATTCGCATTCCACGGACTTTCATTCGATACCAAAGTCACCAGCGATTGACATGATGTGTGTTTAATTATTGCAAAACATGTGTATTTCGTCTAATTATTGCATCCTTTAAAATGAGAGCCTTGTGGAGAACAATTAAATGTGCAGAACAATTAAAGAAGCATGCTGAGCTCACTGAACTCCTAACGCCTTTCGAGATTTTGATGCTTAAAGCTGTTTTAGAAAACCATCGGTTAACACGGACTGACCAAGGACCAAACATAAAGTGGGAAAACGAACAATTTGAAGTAACTCTATGTAAACACAAGTGCTACTTTCGTGTGTATATAGATATAATTTGAATCCTGCTTTCGTTGGTTGCTGTCTCTTTTGCAGTGGCTGTATCTGCTTTGGATCCGCGTCTGAGTCCTGAACAAACTTTCCGAGATGAGATGTGGGCCCTCTTTGCTGTCCGTGTTCAAGGTCTGTTTTCTTGTTCTGCCGATTTTCTTGAGTATTTTTTTTTTTTAAAGAAAAAAAAAAAAACGAGGAACACCCACCCACATCTCACTAGTAGGCACTACGCAAAGACTGACATTCGAATATCCTGATTTTAGTATCCGGCTGGGTTCCTTCTTTTCTCAATAGCTTACAGTCCTTTTTTTGTGTGCTTCCAAACAGAAGCTTTCTTTCGCGATTTGTGTTTTTTGTTTTAGCATCATGCATCTTTTTGTTAACTGCCCTCTCTTAGATGGTCCACTAAGTCACGATTGTCGCCGCCCACTCTTCAAGAGAGTCGGCTGTCGTTCCACACCGAAGAACTCTCCGAGTTGCACCATACTTAGAGCAGCCAGAATCTTACCTAAGAAGATTTATCAGTTTCTAGTTTTTTGTTTTTGTTTTCCAAGTGGTAGTAGATGCCTAACTTTCAGTTGTTGAGTACGTTCCTCGTTGCAATTAGGAAGTCTTTTTCTAATTTAGGAGAGTGATAACGATAACGGAACCCTGAAAAATGGGTGATCTTTTACGTCGCTGAGCATGTGCTTAAGAGTGGTAGAAACTTCCAGAATTCTCTGTTTGGTTGCTTTCAGTGAAGCGTTCGTGAATTTCTTCTACAGCGTGAAACATCTAAGGAACGAAACATCTTGAGCTTCATTACAAAAGCAGCATTGGTTTCGTGCAATGCATTGGGATGTGCACGTAGAGGGTCCTCGCATTCACATTATTATCTGGATTTGGGTTCGAGTTGCATGTGTATCAGACATGATCGTACGTAATACCTAAGCCCATTATTCATTCGAGTCGAGTATCCCATCATAGCTATACCGAAAGTTCCTCTATCTGAAATATGAAATGGGATTTTGGGTAGTCCCTCGAAGTCCACGTGTTCTCGCTTTTTCCTTAGGTGCGAAAATCTTTTCATTGCTTCCTCCACCCCCTAACTGGTTTCTTGTGAATGAGAGTTTTTGTAGATCCCTGTGCATGGCAATGATGTGATCCACTGCAATGTGATTCGTATTTGGTCACTTTCGCATGGCATCAGATATTGTGACAACACGTAGTGTGCTTTGACATGGAGTGTCAGTTTCACACTAAAGTTAGCCAGAAGTACTCTCCTTTGCGCTTCGGAACAAACATCCCTTATAAGAAACCTAATTTGCAATTCAACCTGATGATTTCGAAATGAACTTGCTTAGTTTAGATCTTCAAACTATAGAGATATTGTTTAACTACATTTGATCTCATATTTGTGCTACACACATACATTTATTGCTAGCATAACTGTCTGGTTGTTACATATCTCACGAATGACGTGCACAGAACCAACTGCAATTTATCAATTTATAACACACTTCAATATAAAATTGCTAATAGGTGTTTGCACATTTCTTACCAATAAATTTTCGGGTTTCTCGACAATCAGCAATTCAAACTTACAGTAAAAGATGAGAACAAATGCATGTAGTAAGCAAGCCATTATAGTGAGCGATAACCTACGATCGACTACAGGATAACAAATGGATAGCATACTTCAGTATGATGATCTGTTATACCATTTGTCTTTAGTATTTTCATTCCTGAAATACGAGAAATCTGCAGACCTGAGATTGTCTTTTCGAATACATGCATCGCTATAAGTATAAAATGCATGTGTATGAAGTCTGTGTATGCAAGTTTTATTTCTCCATGGTTTTTTTCACCCCATTTTTTCATCAGTTTCGTTTTCGCGGTTTATACATGTAAGCGTACCATCAACTATTACACTGTGTAGTAATTGAATTATGAAAGTATTCAATCTTCAGATGATGAAGATGGTGGTCGAGTGACAAAATTAATTTATTCAAACTCCAGCATGTGAAATGGAACCTGAAGATAAAATAATTCTTATGAATTTGCTATAATAAAGAATAAAAATTCTTAAGAAAATTAACTTGAGAGTTTTAATACCTCCGAAGTGACAGGTACGTGAATTAGTAATAAATATGTGCATTTCTGAGACAACTTAGTAAATCTGTGAAAGCAAAAGCCCTCAAACACAATGAAGCATTATTGACGTTTCCATTGACAAAGAAACTGGCACAGGTTTCCGGTATTTGCAATATTATGTAGTAAGCTTCCATTATTTATGTTAGCCTAAGAAAAATTAGGCTTATCTTAGACTCCTTTTCATTTCAATCTACATAGTCTGCCAACGTCCCTTTAGCTGTAATTTCACAGACTTTCAACATATTTTACTCCGTTTTTTACTTTCCAAAACATTCAGTAATAATCGTTTTGGGGCTCGATGATTGTTATCGGACCATTTCAATTTCTTAAGCATACACGCAAACTTATTGTTCTTTTAGCGTTCATGCTTTAAAAACAATGTGTTCTTCTTAATATCTTATCTTCTTGTATTTGGCATCATACTACGCTTTCAAACGTTTTCAAACATAAAAACTAAATTTTAGCGATGCTCAGATAATACTTTCATACTATGCATAACAAATGGACCATATTCAGCATCGAAAATTAATTTTTAATTAAAGTGAAGGATAAACAATTGAATTTGAATTCATGTGGTTTTGGTGTTTCGAAATTCCAGTAGGTATACTCTCAAAAAAGAGCAGCCCATAATAAAAAATGCATTTGTAATCTGTTTGGTATCAGCGATAATGCTTGATTTCTTCCTTCGTATTTTGTTAATTTTATGATTTGGCAAAGTGAAGTACAAAAGCAACATTATGACTACTTAGACTCTTGGTATCCCTGTACTTCATATTTGATTATTTTCGTAACTGCCAATCAACTAAATAAAGCTCGAGGTTTTGCCCTGAGATTTTTATAATCTGTCGCAAATACAGCAAATTTATGCGTACACAAGATCATCTGCATATTTCAAAACAGCAACAACCCACCAAGAAATTCCTGTGTAATGTTTTAAATATCGTGACCGAGTCGAGATTGCATCGAATTGGACATTGCGTATGACATGCTATCGTTTATATTCAGGATTTCCAGGTGAAAATTTTAGTTTCATTTGTGGTTACGTAAAAGATCGTATGTGAGACTTGAATTTTATACTTGTATTTTTGAGTGATTGAAGTTGCTCAATCTTGATTGTATAGACAGAAATAATGAAAGTTTCAATATATGCATAGTAATGCCCACATTTACATGTTTTAGGTTTGTATTGGGTACGCTTTATCCCGTTTATTCTTCTTGTAAAACTCTTCATAATAAAAATTCAAAAGAACATGTGAGTTTAAGTTTCTTCACAAAATTTATATGTACATGTTTGTTTCAAGTAATTGTCTATATGTTATTGTAAAAAAAAAAAAAAAAAAACACTCATGATGTGAAATGAATTCTAATTTAGATTTCATTGGAAAGATATTCAGGTAGGATCAAAGTTAGATCTTGATGTTTTAAATTGAACATTTTTAGTTTTGCTTCAAATGAAGACAGTTTATGCTTCGAAAATTTTGAATTATAGTATATTGATTCCTCGCTATTTTGTAGGTGAAATGGATGATGTATTGGGTTGTAATCGGTATATTCAATGTAATTGAATATTCCGGAGATATCTTGTTAAGTTTCTGGTAAGTCACTGTGTTTTACTAAAATACATGCAATGTTTTCAAGGTTTCCTTTCTATCATGAAATAAAATTTTTTTGCATTTTATGGCTTTTAGTCCCTGACAAGAAAGGAGCATGTTATTTATATCGCTCTTACATACAGCCATGGTTTCTCAAACATGAACATGTAAGAGTAATTCATTTAGAAATGATTATTATTTAAAAATCAGAGTATAGATGAAGTGTTGTGTGCCTCCAAGAAACATGGTATTCCCATTTTAATGAATGGAATTAGGCAAGGGACTGCATTGCTTGGAACCCTGATTTACAAATTCTTTGCCAAGGTAATAACAAAAAATGTCAATAGAATGAACTAGATAGCAACATAGTCATTTTATAAAGCATGTGGATAATTAATGATGATGAGCATTAATTGTTTGTAGGTCATAAATAATATTCTATGCACTACCTATCTCTAGAGTGATATGGAGGGTGTTACTTCTCTTCTGACTAAAGGAAATGATTGGAGACTAGCTGATTTATGGTCACAGCTGGCTTATATTACCTCGGGGAACAAAACATTGACCATCAAAAAGTCAAATGCAGAGATTTCCAGTCCATCACATACAGAGCATTCTGCTGAAGGTATGCTCTTTATAAGTAACTTCTGATATTTGAAATGTTTATCTAGAATATTACATTACTAGCAGCAAGAGTGATTTGGAAGAAGTGTATGTTTTAAGAAAACCTACCAAAAAGACAAAAAAGATACCAAAATCTTTGCAGCAATCTCCATGTACTTTCAATAATTTCTGCCATGAGACAGACCAAGCATTTGTCATTAATGGAGCACAAAGGTTGGTAGGGAATTTCATTGCAAGTAATGTCTTTTCTCCCATTTTTAGTAGTAATGAAAGCAATGCAAGTTTCAATGTAAGAAGACGTACAGCTTCTGCTAAAGTAAGCAATTAATGGTGTAATATTTCCAACTCTCCTAAAGTCATTATATCATTTATTGATATTGACATCAAATTGCATTTTGTTTGTTCTTCTGCTCTTATGATTTTAACTTTGTTTAGTCATAAGCAATGATTCAATATTTTCATTTTTAATAGGAAATAGAATAGTGCTTTCATATCAAGCGTCAGTTGAATTAAGTATGGTTAGAAAATGTTCATGGTTGGTGTGTATCATGTAAAACATTTATGTCTATGTATTAAATTGTAATTTAATATGTGATTTATTATGATGTTGCATGAGATTTGATTTTTAGCATATGTTACAGGGATTAATTTCAATATCACCATGGTTCAGATTGTTTTACTATGAAAGCAATGATGGTGTAATTTTCAGGACTTCTCCATAATGTTGTTATAGAGTAAATTTTATAGAAAAGGTATTGATCTTTTATTCAAATAGCAACCAAAGAGGTATTGATAAAGAGAGATTTGGTGACAAATGTTGACAAAGGACAGACAAAATATTGTAATTTGTATAGAGAATCTATAGTAGTTCTCTATTCTCTATAGAATTCCTTTTAGTGCACAAGTTTTAAATTGAACAGCAATGGGATTTACACTTTGTTTTCTTGAAGAATGCTTTTACAAAATTCTTATTTAACATATTACCTGCCTTATTCCATACTTTTATCAGTTTGGACGAACAGCATTTGATTATTTGGTGGCTTTTGTATATTTTAGGATTTAAAATCTGGTGTATTGTAAGGCAGTATTTCTTCCGATATTTCTTTTACTGTTAATTATTTTTCATTTTTCCTAGTTTTTGTTTTGTTTTATACCAGTTACTATTGTAAGAAAAGCAGCCTTTATTTGTGTGGTTATTGCTAACTCATTTTATGAGATTACTTGATAGTGATTTTTATCGTATATGTTGTCAATATCCTTTGGATCACCTATATGATAGAAAAACTTCAGGCATGCATGTATCTGTGCTGATTTAGTTCTTACAAATGATCTGGCACAATTTTGTTATGAACTTGCTTGTGTTGCTGAAAAAGAAGAAATTAGAAATTTTGCCTACATGGTGCATATATTTTCTTCATGCCCTTCAGTTACGTAGTTCATAAATGCTAAATCTTATTAATTTTATTAGATACAGTTGGCCTTGAAATTGTTTTTTTTTTTTGACAGAACTTGTTTTAGATACATGTTAAAATTATTTAGAACTTTTGGTTTTTGTTCTGTTTCTCCAGTTATATGTTTTTCAGAACTGTTTATTTTTTTGAGAATTGTTTTTGGAATTTCATTGTCAGTGGCATTTCATTGAATGTGCTTTCAAAAGTTAGTAAGCCTTTCAGAATATTCCGAGAAAGATGAAGGATATGAAGCGCATATCCTGCATCTTATTTTTTATATGTTATAGAATGCAGCATAAACCTGTATGTTCATAATTCTTGATTTTTTTCTTTTCAAAACAGAGCAAAGAACTACCGAATACGAGGAAGAAACGTGTAACCAAACGTACGAAACAGTAGAAAAGAAGGTATGTTGCATTCTATTTATGTTGAGTAGTTTTCACAAGAGTTTTTGGAATGGCAACAAATTATTCTCATTTTTAACATTTAACTGCTACTATTACTGTCAACTACAATATACGTAATTTTGATTATATTATTTCTGTCATGCTCACCAATTATGTGGAAATTTTGCACCATATTTGCATTGAAAGCATTAATTGGAATTTTGGCATTCTTCTTATTTCAGAATTTGTGTGATTCATTCTTTTACTCCGAAAAAGTTTCTCTGTGATAGCTGTTTGATGGTGATTTATGATGGAGTGCCTTTTTGAGTTCTCAGCATAATGCGTCGCTCTACATCTCTTTCCATGATGCAAATCTTGCAAGTTTTTTGTGGAATGAATTCAGCAACTTGAGCTTCCTAATAATCATGCCTATATATTCGTTTGATGATGATGACTTATTTCTCAAAAATAACAATCCTATTCGAAGATGTAAAATTCATCGGTAACTGAAAATCACCGTACAGAATTTTTTGAATAAAAAATCAGCATTCAGCTTCTGTGGCATGACATTTTAGGGGTTTCTAATCCATCCTGTTTGTCATTTTACGTGCGTTTTGCCAGTTCCGCTCCCCATCCACAGGTCGCTCCGAATGTCCCCAGAGAAGGTGGTAGAACCCGTTCGAGAGGAACCCTTGTCTCCGTGGGAGCAACCGCCTTCCCGGACGATCCTCCGCAAAAGGACCGTTTTTTTTCGTCCTCCCTTTTTTTTTTTCCTTCCTCTCCTGCCCTTCCCTCCCCTTCCCCTGTTTCCCTGACGCTCGGTACGACCTCGGTGTCGTCGCACAGATGCTGCAGAGATCTTCGGGGGGTGGCCGTGGTAAACTCCTTCGAGGGTGGCTTGCGGGTAGGCGGAAGATTCCTCGGAAAGGGGGGAGAGGGTAGCTCCGCCTGGCGTCCCTCCTTCGTTCTGGAATCCTTCCGCGCCCATTTCCTGTCCGTTCCCGGCCTTCCTCCCTGCCTCCTCCCGGGGAAGCAAGCAGAGAAACCACGCCCTCTCATTCTAGGCAACGAAGCGCAAGGAGGGAGGGAGCGACATCCCAGCTCTCCCGAGTGCAATCGTTGGAAAGTCCATTGTGCCAAGGACCCCACCCATCCTCCCCCGTTGGACGCCCTCGGGTAGCTCCGCCGCATCATAGGCGTGGACTGCGCAGGAATGAGGTGCGAAAGTAGCATGAGGGTGCTCCAACACCACGAGGTTTCCTCCTCCTCCCTCCGGTACCTTCGCGATACCTCATGGGGTCGCAGGAACTTGCCGGGCTGTCCGAAGAAGCGAAGACCGCAGGGCAGCAACCTCGCAATCGGGCAGGGCTCTCCCCGGCTGGGCGGGAGGGAGAAGAGGCGTTGTGGGACCAGCAGTGCCGCATTCGCAAGAGCGGGCCTAGATCCAGTTTCCTTCGGCTCCCTTCCGTCCTCTGATCGTTGCGCGAGGGCTCCATCCGAGCGATTGGACGTTCCCCGGAATGGAGTTGGCGGGGGCGGACGGCACGGAAAACCTAACCCTACCTCTGAGTCTCCACGGGATGCAGGCGAGCGTTTTCCGGGAGGGGGACAGGGCGCGAGCACGGCAAAGCTTCAGCCACCCGACTGAGGTGGCGAAGACTTGTCGAGCGATGCGCGCCATCACGACTGGACGAGGGGGAGGTATAATGCAGAAGTGCGCCAGAGCTGGCAGGGCTCTCCCCGCTCAATAGGGACCCTTTTTCTCAGTAAAAACAATCGTCAGATCTTATTATACCATATTCATATTTCATTAATCAATTATTAATCAATGAAGTATTTCTATTTGATATCTTATATTTAACATGACGATTGCAATAATATCTTGAGTGATTTTGAAAGGTGTGCTTTGGTTGATGTTTGAACTATTAATAATTAATATTCTATAATATAGTATGGAATGGGAGATGAAACTGAAATTTCTTAATTTATAGGTTTTACATATATATACACAAATATGTAATTTCATAGAAAGGGCTGAATAAAGGGTTTTAATTGTGTATGAGTTTAGATATAATGATAAGTTAAACTTTTTGTTCTCAAAGATATTTGTTGTGATTAGATAATTGGCATTCGAATTTTTAGAGTTTTTACAAAAATCAAAAGAAAATATCAAGAAGTAGTTTGATGAGAACATTTTGACGACTATGGGGAAGGATTCCTGAAGTGCTTAAATGCAAATTATTTCAATCGGTATAATTATCGAACTGACATTGCATAGACATGTGTATTAAATATTGCTTGTGCTTTTAGCTGTTAGTAATAAGTTTTATGTACGATTCATCATGAGTTTGTGCAATGTAATGTATGTAAATTTTAGAAAGCATTCGTAAATGTAAATAGTATTTAATTTTGATTATCAAAGGAAATTCTGCTGATGGCTGCCCGCAGTTGTGGTTAAACACGAGAGTTTTGGAAATTGTAGGCTTAACATGCAGGTGTTATAAGCATTCAAAGCTGTAGTTCATAAAGTAGAGTGAGGTACCCTAGTATGGATAATGGAGAATGGGTAGATGTTGAAAGGGACTTACACAATTGACGGTGATGGGAATCATCAAGGAGAGCTTGCTCAATAATTGATTGATGATCCGCGGGGAACTCACCTTTCTTTGTACATCGCTGTCTTGATCATCCGTCAGCAATTAATTTTCCTAACGAAGGGCAGTTGAGGGTTCCAGTCTGGATGCAGCATGAGGAGGCACGCACGAGTGGAATTTTATCTTAAGAGAGTGTTTAACTGTGAATCAGCTAATGAAGTCGAGTACAAATCGCCCGGCGGGGCGGACGCCGCGGAACCGTGGCGGCGGGTGCTCCCTTCCCCCTTTGCATGGCAGTTTCAGGGAAGGGAGGTAACGGCTCGCGGTCTTCGGGCGCTGTCGAAAGACCCCCGCAGAGGAAGGAGATTCCCTTCGAGGTTGGAGGGTTGGAGGTGCAATCCCCCCCGTCCGGGGAGGATTTCTCCTCAAGCGTGAGGGGAACGGACTCCGAGCCCTTCCTGGATTCATAGGGCGGACCCCCCCCATCCCGGGGTGCCCCCTATCCTGAAGAATTACACACACCCCTGCAGGCTGCCGCGGGCGGAGGGGCGTGGAAACAAAACTGTGTTTAATGTTCAAAAAGAGCCACGTGCGCCGCGAGGCACGCGACCGGCTCTGAGGTACTTAGCGAACCGAAAAGAAAGAAAACTCTTAAAAAAAAAAAGCTGGAAGGAAAACAGTGAAGACAGAAGAAAAAAGAAGAACCCAAGGATTTCCATCGTCCTAGGCCAATAGTAACGATCTCCTCGTGGGGGTCGCTACTAGCCTTTTTTTTTTTTAAAAAAAAAAGACCCCCGGAGATGGCGTCCTTCGAACGAACCCTCCCCCCTGGAAGGTGGAGTTGGCTGTTGCGGCCTTTGCGCCGAGTAGGGGAGTAGCGGAATGGTGGGCGCAGTAGCCAGGAAGGGGCTGGAAGCTGCTGAGGGAGAATACCGATAGCCTGTCGGGGGAGGGGGGGAATCACAGGTGCGACGTGATCTCCGTTTCCGCTCCTGGCAAGGCACAGAGCGAAACCTCCCCCGGTCCAATGGAGTGGGATGCTAACCTTCAGCATCCTGACACGGTGCCACCGAGTCTCTGAGTGGGATCCTGGACCTCGCAGTTTCCCACAAGTTTTCCCACAGGAGGCGTTGCCCCACTGCCAGATGGGGCCGGAGGAGGGATGGCAACGAAGACGCCCCAAATGACGGTCACTGCGTCTCTTTGTCGGTTACAGTGAGGCTGTATCTGCTTCGGCGGTACATATACTAAAATTGGAACGATACGGTGAGCCTACCGAGTCATGGGGTGGCGCTGCGTGCTTCCACTCGCGCTTGCGGCGCGGCAACGGTGCGTGCGCACAACGCACGCGGCGGCGTTCTCTCTCCGGTCGCTCCGGGTGCGTTTTGCTATACTGCAGTGAAAACACTTCCTCCCCTCCCCAAAGGAATAGGCCAAGGAGAAGAGGGAAGCCGCTCGTGGCTTATCTCAGGATCGGGTCGGGCAGGGAGGCGGCGATTAGTAACATTACGAAAGCGAAGGATCCTTGCCGTGGCACAACGCTCTGCGTCCGGGCAACGTCCGTTCTCATCTGCTACATCGGAGTTCCCGGACCAGTCCGGTCAACGAGATCTCGTGGATGAAGCTCAGCAGCACTGCAGCCACCGCAGCGGGGGGGGGGGGGGGGGGGAGAGGGGAGCCGTTTTGCAAAAATTCTTTCCAACAGTTCCTCCAGGTCACCCTCCGGGTGGGAAAGAGTGCTCGCCACCACCCACTTCCACCCGCTTGCTGGATGCCCGTACATTCCAGAAGCATGCATGCGCAGGGAACATTCCTGCAGCCCTCATCGACCGTACCCTGGGGCTATCGCAGCCGCCATCCTCGTGCGTTTGCTCCGGAGATCTCGGCGCAAGAATAGGTTCTCGTTCCTACCTCGGGCGGAGCGTCGAGACTGAGCACATCGCTTCTCGGCCTTTTGGCTACGATCAAAGTGGACTGTGAGTTCCCCCGGGTGACGCCCCAGGAGATTTGCCCAGCTCCCGAGCCTCCTAGCCCGGGTGCACATCATGCCTCCCACTGCTAGAGTGCCGGGTGTTCACTTGTTCACGAGTGCTGATCTTCAGCAGCGGCAGAGCGGACGACTTCCCGTTCCGCCATTTGAGTGCTAAGAAGAAAAGTGAAGAAACTGTTACATCTTCCATCGAGAGTTGTAAACCGGTTCCTTTATGGAAAACGAAGGATGGGGTGCCTAGGCTTGATGCGACTTTCAGATGAAGCTGATTCCTTCATCATTGATAGCCGTTTTAAGCTGTTGACATCAGCGGATACCGCTGTCAAGCATCTTGACCAATGTTCTCTTCGAGAAGTGGTTCATAAAAAACTTCTGCAACCACCTTCGGAAGAAGATTTTAAAAGATTCTTGACTGGTGATACTTCCGCTGGTCAAGCGAAGGTATCCCGGAAGCACTATAAGGCGCTTCAATTACCTGCTAGTGAGCATCTCTAATCGGATCCGATCCAGTCTCCTTGTCCACTCCCTACCGACGGAGACGACCATGGATTCCGGCCCCTCGACCATCATGCCCGCTTCCCCATCAATAGAGGAACCTTTCGAGCTTGTTCGCATAGGTCGGACGGCTCAGCAGGAGAAAGTCAATCGATCTCATGGACTTCCAAGGACGGCAGGCATGTACAGTTGGGGAAGGTAGGGACGCCGGAGTCACCTGTTCGCCTTCAACATCAGTTCGAAGTCTAAGCTGAAGAGAAGGATTGGGCTCTTATTGAGTTTTCTTTTTTTGGTCCGCTAAGCACTCAAGCACCGTTCGTCGCCTAGCGGCTCACGGAGCTCTTTAACGCTGTTCTACGCCATCCGAGGGTGTATGTGGTAACTCTTCAAGTTAGGGGGTGCCCTGGGAGAGGACCACCCTATGAATCCAGGAAGGGCCCTCGGGAAAGGAGTCCCGGCACCCTGGAACGAGCTCCAGCGTCACGTTACGGTAGGGAGCGCCTCCCCGGAATGTGTCAGCTACGGTGCGATCGAATCGCTCTGGTGCTCTCTGCCGACTGCGTGGACGGCTGCTACGTCTCACTCCTCCTCGCAAGTGCATCTCTCGTCTGCCTCCCGCGACCTCAGCGTCTTGCTGCATCCGCGGCATCCTCCCTCGAACCACAGCAACCCCAACGGGAAGCCACCTACTCCGCTGCTTCCTCCACGAAGAAGGCTTGCAGGTGGTCCCATCTGAAAACACAAGTCATCAGAGAGATCGCCTCCATCTTGCAGCAGCTTTAGGAAGGAAGCAGGAATCTCTGTGACCCCGCCCAGTGACCTCTATCATTTATTTATTTGTGTGTCCTCCTGTCTTTCTCCTAAGCTCCTAAGAAAATGTTGCTAAGAAATTCTTTCGCGAACCCCCCCCCCAAATGAACCTCTTACGCTGCTTTGTTTCTTCTCCTTTTGAACCACAAGAAACTTGGTTCCCTGTATGCGCATCTTCTTTTTTTATATATATATAAATAAACTCCCGGCCTAATCGGGAGAACCCCCTTTCCTCCCGAACACATTAAAAGAATAGCGCCTGAAACTTGGGGATCTGTTGCACCGTCAGCAGTGTTCCCACAATCCAGTGAGCAAGATCTTCTTGCGAAATTCACGTCTGGTGTCCCGAAGGCGCCCGATCTGCCCATGTGCTCGGCTACGGAACGGAGGAAATTCATCCCATGAACCCGGAGTGGTCTTCTGATTCCAAACTTCCAAGGAGTCTTCGAATGAGTGTGGCTTCATCCAAGCCCTTTTCCTGAATGTGGAGAAGGAGCATTAGGGAATTTCTTCTCTGCCAGAGCCGCTGTTGATCTCTTCCATCATCTTGAGTGAACTGCATTGCCTTGCTTCAGGAGTCGCTCGTCTCCGCATGGGGGAAGATCCATGGCGTGAGTGAGGCAGAGTACGCCTGCCTGCAGCGAGGCCTCAATGCTCGCAAGCCGCTAGAGGAGATCGTCCGCAACCCGCAGAAGATGCTGCGGGTCCCGTCTACCCTCCTTGCCCCAGTACTGCTCTCTCTCAGGGACGCAAGGGGTAGCGTCATCCTGGCGAGTTGGGAAGTAACGTGCTGCATAGCAGCAAAGACTAAACTTCTGGGACGTGGACAACTCGGGAGGTCACGGACGCTGTGACCTTGAGTGTCCCACCCCACGGAATTCTACGCTAGAGATGACTGCTCGCAATCCCTCCGGAGGACGTGAATTGGCTCCCCAGCGTGCTGGAACCCCTCAAACGGAAGGAGTTGGCGTTGCTGATGGTGCAAGGGGGAATCGCATGCAAAGCGCACCTTCACCATTGGACACGGGAGTGTGGACGCTAAGTGCAACAGGTGCGGAAAGAAGGAGATCCTCCCGCACCTGCTGTTGGACTGTGCTGCCCTCTGACCCTTTCGCGACGATCCTAGGAATCCCGGCGGGCAGCTCCAGGGACATTTGGAAAAGCCTTTTCGAGCGTGCCGCTCTGCCGAGCCTCCAGCTACGTCCCTAGAAGTTCTGTGCTGCGTCTGCGGAATCGTGGCATCCTGGAACGCGGGAAGGAGACAAGAATGATAGGGATGCCTCCACTGGTCGCGGATCTTCCTGAGAACCGCTTCCCGGTGGCCCCACCTGGGCGTTATCCCAACATCCTGAACAGGATGCAGAGGGCACCTGGTGAAGTACCGTGATCCCTTCCTTGGTTCCTCTCCCCCCTTCCCGTGTATAATTTCCCCTCCCCTGTTTTGTTTGTTTATTTTTGTGTGTGTGTTTTTGTTTTCCCCTCCCCAACGCTGCTGAAGAGGACCACGCCAGTCTGCGTACCGCTCTTGGGTAGGTTCATTGAGAGTGGCAGAGCCAACGTTCTACCACCAAAATGTATTTTTATTACGTAACGTAAGAAATGCCCCGACAAAACCGGGTGAAAATAATCCTAGGCCAATAGTAAGGATCTCTTCGTGGGCTCGCTACTGACCTTTAAAAAAAATAAATGAAGGACCATCCTTGTTAGTGCGAGGTGGCCAACTCTACTGACCTCATCAAAACGCACTCCACTCACTTTGTCTCGGAGGCAAGGACGCAGTAGGAAGGAGATACCTCTTCAGTACGTCCTTGAGCGATACTTGAAATACAGCGTGCGGCTTTGCGAGCCTTCAAATTTTCGATCCCCTTGGCCGAGATCAAGTGGATCTTCTACAGGAATGCAGAGTAGCTGCTATGCAGCAGCGTCCGATGTGCTTGCAACCTTTCGCACGCGCGCGTACGACTGCACCCAAACACCAGTCCACCACCACCACCACAGATAGACAGCTAGACCGGCCATCTGCTGCTCAGACACACGATCCGTTCCGATGACTACCGAACCATCACCACCCGAGACCCCGCAAACAAGGAAATTTGAGGATCTTTGGAATGCTTCACTAGTCTCAGAGTCCTCACGCTGTGTAAAGGGGTCCTCCCCCCTTTGAAACAGGTGGGTGGTTCTTGGATGGATACGAACTCGTGCAGAAATGTGAAGCAGTGATGCTCTTTTGGTCTCCGGCGTGGAAGCAGTCAACGGTGCTCTTTCAAAGTAAGCAGGTCAGCTACACCCAAGAATCGAAGCTGATGAATCTACTTCTGAACGCTGACTTCGGTCTTCACAGCTACTTTTCTTTAGGGAGCGACAATCACGGAAGTATGGCAAGCAGCATCGCCATGGTAGCTGCCCCATCACATGAAAAAAAGAAAGGAAACGTCCTCTTCTGGGCTCAAGACAGAAAATTCTGATGCTGAAAGCACCTCGATGGTATTTCAAAATGAAATGGAACGATGAAAAGATGCAAATGCGACTTCACGCCAGAGTTACGCACTCAGAACAAGCAGTGGCATCTGTGAGCGTGAACCACCTCTCGATAGCGTCATTCTCCTATTATTATTAGGAAACTCGCATTCGCAAATCAGGATCACGTCAATGACTTTGAAAGGTATTTGCTGAGGTCGCTGTTTGAGTTCTCAAAACAACGAGATTCCTTGGTGCAGCAACCTTCAGAAAGAGAAAAAGTGCATACATGAGATTCTTTTCCTCCTTGCACGCACTGCGGATCACAGGGAAAATTTAGCGAGACGATTGTGTTTCCGGTGACCGTGCTGCCACCAGAGCTATGCAACAAAAATGTTTTTGCATCCCATGGTCAACATCCCATTTCCAATTGGAGTTTTCAGTACTTGCTGCATGAACTGAAGAAATATCAAGTCGCTCGATTCTTAAACGGTGGGAGGGTGCATAAAAGCCAAGCACGTTGGCATGGTGGATGTCGCCATGATGAGAAGAGTGCTTTCCTTCCGTTCGTTCATGATATCGAGGCTCCAGATGTCTTTCATCTTCCCCTTCTTACACGGAACTTTTGGATTGATCTGGCGATCCCACTGCCTCTCGCACTGAGATGTGAAGGATGTGACCTGCTCTGGAATGTACGTTAGCACTTCTTGCTTGGCCCCGTTCTGCACTTCACCTCCTTGAGGACTTCCCTTTAATAGACTGCTACTCCCTCACAAGAAACTTCGTATTCGGGGAATTCGTCGAACAAACGCATGGCATAGAGAAGCGTCGGATTTCGAGAGACTGCTGCCTCTCGAGCAAAAAAAAGGCCAAGAGAACAAATCGAGCCCGAAGGACCGGAGCTGAGGTTGCGGAATGGTTTATCGAAGAAGCAAAATCTATGAAGCTCCGAGTGAGGAGGGTGAGTGAACTGAAACTCACTGGCTGAAGGGAAGAGCGCCTAAGAGGAGTAACTGCGCGCGTTCGCAGAGCCTCAGGGAAATCACAGCGGTTTCCGCATCCTGGCCAAATTCCATACAAGAAACCACTGCAGTGTGGAAGTTCCGATCGGGGAACGCGGGAGGGGCCGTCTGCATGCCGTGGATGGAATTATGGGAAGATCCACGGCTGTTCCCACCCCATCTGCGACAACATCAGTCCGGACGTCTACATGGGGACATAAAGGGATGTCGTTGGACAAGTCGTGCAGTGGGATGGGAAGGGTCCATAGCGCCCTGAGTTTGTCCGTATCTACGATTCCCCCACAGGAAACCACTGGATGACTGTGAGTGGACCAGGTAACATGCTTACGGGGCTCCGCATAAGAAGCGTTCTCACGATTTTCCAGGTGGAGCTCCTTCCAGAGCCTCGATGCTCTGGAACTTTCAATTCAGGAATCATCTGGGTCCATTGACTGCCGGATACGAGAAACGATAGATCCATCCCAGGGATGCATGAGAGATCGCCGTGACCAGCTCACTTGGAGCAATAACCTTTTCCCCTTTGAAATCATTGTGGTCCGTGCTTTTCAAGGGATGCGGCCGTGCTCGTCTTCGCGTGCAATAGGGAGCTCCCCACGTCCTGCTTCGGAATAGAAGCGAAGCGGACGACTACTACGTTCACCTCTGCGTTCCGCGGAAAGGCTATAGGCATCCTCCAGAGATACGCATCGAAAACCGGCTTCAGTTATGGAAACCCGGGCGTTAACCGGGTGTTGGATAAGGAGCGCCACGGCCACGAATCCAGCTGGTGGCTTGTGTGGCACACGAGGGAGTCTCTACCGAAACTTCTGTGAACCGAAGCGGACGGGGACGTCCATGGCGATCAGCACGACCGGAGCAGGGAAAACGCCATAGAGTCTCGAGTGCAGCTGGAAGTCGGGTTTCGGGATTTTTGCCATCGTGCCTGCGACTCGCGGGGAGCAATGCCTGGAATCTGGAATTCGCTCGCGTTTCTGTATCAAAAGTGCACGCGTGTACCACTGTGCAATGTTTTCAAGCAGTCGCCTTCAAAAAACGGAACCTATTGGGAAGGCACCTAAAGATGGAAGTTACCCAGAGATGGACATGAAATTCCGAAAGAAAAATGGAAATGACCTCTATAATACCATGTTAAATGAAGGAAACTTAGCAAAATCTTTCTGAAAAAAAGGCTTTTCACTAACTCAGCATCGTCAGGGCTCAACAGCAAGTACGAAAAGTAATAAAAAAGTAGCATTCTTACCAACGAAAGGTAACCAAAGAATCATCTTCAAAGAATCGGCTTAAACGGAGCAAAAAACAAAACTGCATTATACTGCAGTTGTTTCTACATGTAGAAGATTCCAAGAGAATGGAAACAAGATAATATAAAGACAAACTCGGAGTTATGCTCACTGAAAGTGGTCATAAAAAAACAACAACAGTTAAACTTTGAAATGTTCGATTTTGTTCACACAATCTCATTTTTTTACACTTCATGTTCCCCATATATTAAATTATAAAGATATATGTGACGGCTACCACCTATGACAGTTACCACACTGTTTTAAGATGTACTGTTTGTTATCATGTACCGAAATATACTCCTACTAATAATAAGTATTAGTATGATTGAGAATGTTTACCCAACTGATTTGTACAGGTCTTTGGTATCTGGTTACAAAGATCCAAAGGCTTCTCGATCATGCAGAGACCATACATGAGCAGTCCTGTTAAGTTTTAGACCTACAATTCGCGGAGGGGCTGCCTCCCATGGAATGTAGGTCTGCTTACGTAAACCTAGGTCTGGGAAGTCGCCTTCTACCCCCCCGGAGTTCTGCCCCTTCTCTCATAACTGGAGCACTTACACTGCTGGAATGAAAGCTCACTATTCTTCGTGGTAATAACCGAGAAGGCACCACAGGTTGATATCGGGGAGAAATCAATCGGTGCTATACTGAAGATCGAACACGGTCTGGATGACAGTCTACCAAACGACCAAATCCCATTCGGTACAAACTCATACCCTGCTTTGTTTCGAGAGTGGGTCCACACGGGGCAATTACCAGTGGCCTAAAGCTACTTTTTCATGAAGTTGCTTGAATCCAAAAACCATACAAACAGAGACGGCTTTCTACAAAGTGCACAGCACAAAATTCAACACGGAACACGCGGTTGAAAGCATTTAAATGTTTTCACGAGCTCAACACTGCATGCCTCAATATGTGACTGCCGAGGGCAGGCGTCACATTCAAACATTATACGACCCAACAAACATACTGACTGCTCTTCCGTATGCAAAATTCTCGTAGTTCTGATGCAAACAGTGCATCAGAAATACGAGAGTCAACACCACTACAGGCAGTCTGAGTATTAATGATGGCAAAACAGTGAAGGTCCAATCAAACATTAAAAAAAAAAAAAAAATGTGCGACGAATAAATGCCTCAGGAAATTTTCAGAGAATACTATTCACCAGTAGCAACGAGCTTTCCTTAATTAAGGTGATAATCAACTAATTCGTGATGGAGAAATCGGAGGCCAATCTGCTAATCACATGCTGTATGCAATTCTTGTAGACGTTGTCATCCTAAAAACAGTAGTCGATCAACATGAGGTTCTGCTTATTTCACAAAGCATTCTCTATTGCCGGCTTGCAAAATCACGTTTTATCAGAAACAGATGAAGTTTATGTTGCTTGGTTGAACTTATTGAGTGGTGCTTACTAAAATAATGGCGCTCCCGTTTTCAATTAATTCCGCATAGATTTTTCACTGGGATCATGTAAAATACTTGAACGGCCTAAGCTGAAGTTGACCCACACTAGTATTGGGGCGAAATGCTCATAATTATTCAAACAAAATGTTTGAAACCTAATTGCCAACACATGCAATGCAAGACATTAAAAAAACAGCCAATAATTCTATTAATAATGCTGGATAAGGGCAGTTGCGAAATCTGTGTCCCGTTATCATCATCATCATCATCGCTGAAGTCTGATATGAGTCTTTATTGTTAAGTTATAATCACTGACTATACATATTTCTACTGACAGCTATTCAACAAAAACACAAATAAACTTAGCTTAATAAACTAAAGCCATGATTTTATTATTACCTTACTTATAACTACAAAAGATCATAGGAATTCCGGGAAAACAAGCTATTCTTTCCACTGAACATATGTGATTGATTAAACAATCCAACACTGCTGGACGATGGCAGGTACTGGACTGTGTGGCAGCAGATAGACACTGATCAAACACTTAACAGTTTTTAATGAAAACTGTTTTCAAAAAATGAAGCCATCGCTGCTTAATAGTTCTATAATCAACTTTAAGTCTGAAACAAAATGTTGATATGTTGTACTAAAGATCTTGGTTTAATATCATGCTGCATACCATCTTGTTTTAGATGCATACCTGTTTTTGTACCTGTTTTTATTGTGGCAGTAATATATTACAACATGGACAGGATTCCTAAGGAAATAAGCAACGCATGCTGCAAGAAACAACATACTCCAGATAATCAGTCTTCATAACACTTTGATAGTTGGGCTTTGCTGAAATCAAAACCAGGATGCTGACTAACAGTCAATTACTAGTGCAGTTTTCCAATGTCACCTCGATTTGATAGCGTTCCAAATCTAACTTTCTCCTCATCTGATGAAAAACCCAGGCATCTGGATGATATGCATCTTCCAAGAGACTTTCCCATATGCGGTCTTTTGTGTGGGAATCAGCTTTGCTGAGGACAATACGTAATATTTTGCCATCCTCCACAGTCCAGATACATTCATCAACCAACACCATCCCTTTTAGCTTTCCCTGACAGAATATCTGAACTCTGACTCACTGGCTGTCTTACTTCGAAAATCGTATTCCCAGCAATAGTGCATGAAATGAGTGCTGGCTTGATCTGCACAGACACTTGCTTGCTAGTTGTATTTTCAGGCATCTGCACCTCTATACATACTTCTCCAACAGTTTGCCACCATAATCCCCATGGCGTTGCACATGGTACTATGCCACTTTGCTCATCAAAATGTGATAAAGAGTCACTCATGTTCAACAATGTATTAGACCTAAAAAACTCAGACTTAAATGGCTTTATTGACCACATGCCATGCTCTCAAGAACTGTCCCCAAATAATGCACACAACCCTACATCTTGTGCCATATTTTCTTTTAACAACAAATCCGAAATTTCTTTTGGAGGCTTCACTAAAGGAGGTACTTCAAAAGTTGGTTTGATATCACAGTACAAATTACTGATGCTGTTACGTACCACCTGAAAAAAAAAGAATGATTCCTATACCAAGATCATCATGACTGATTTACTGGTTGCACAATGTTGCGGAGCAAATCCTTGGCTACACGCATTCCCTTCATGCAACCATGCGTGCGTTTTGCTAGACATGTATCTAGTTGCTGTACATTGCTTTCTTCGCAACCTGGAAGCTGGAGCAAAAGCTGAGAAAGATTGGAATGCTTAGGTCGAAGCAATTCATAGATATGCATTGCCAGATTAAGTAGGCTGCTGTAGTTGGCTTCATGCTGGCCATGCTGCTCAATGCCTATAAGTGCTTGCAGTAACAAGCTCCTTGCTTCCTCTGAAGTGAGCATTTTATTATCAGATAACCAGGAAACAATTGGACTGGCTAGAGCACATGCTTTCAGAGACGCCTGCGCATCTGGCCAATGCAGGATTCTAAAAAAACAGAATTCATACACTTTCAGCAGCTGACTTACTTAAAAATGCTGCTGATGATCACAGGATATAAACTGGCATTATGTAATACACCGCTGCCCAGATCACTAAGTGACACACCTACTCCTACTGTCATGCCAGTTTCATCAGTATCTTCTTCCATTGCATCCGGATTTTGTTCTTGCACATTCACTGGTTTACACATCAGACACTTCAACACATCCAAATATTCTCTGGTTAATAGTCTGTTGAGGTGATCTTGTAAGACTTCCTGTAGGATGCTAGTGGGTAACCCTGCTCAGCTGCTCATGTCTTTACCTGTGTTTCCAGAGTTTCATTTTGAAAGCCTTGACTACAGTTAAGCTGCTCCCATCGGCTAGCTAATCTCTGGAATACTATGTAACTGAAACATATATGATCTGCCTGAAATGAAACTCACCTAGGGGCAGCACAACACAAAGCGTAGGTATCAACACAGAAGCATGATATGAAGGTGGACAACATGTAATAAAAGGCTTCAGGAACAGCCGTACTAGAGAGCGAAAACGATAATCAGGAACGTAATTGCTTGTAGAAAACAGGCATGTAAGGGCAGGAACAATTCCCACCATTCCATATAAACTAGCACTGAGTTGGGAGCACCAGGATGCCAACAAATGATAGCAAGACTCATGCAAATTGGCAAGGAATAGTTGCATTTTTTCTTGGGGCGAATGCTGACGCAGGTGATCAGTATCAGCTACAGTATTAAACATGCCCAAGATGCTCGAACGCTCGCCTTCTGTTAGTTTCAGTACAGCACTGTAATCTGGAGACATACGAGCAAGGCTTTCTGGTAGCCATAAATTATGCAAAGTGTGCAGCAACATAAAAATTGGTGCAAACAGAGGCAAGACATGTGTCACTGCTGGATGCCAAAAAACACCATTGCACAAATAGCCTCCCTGTTCTGCAATGTCAGGATCAGCAGGCCAGCAACATCTTTTCATCACAGCCAGCAGAAGAGCAACACAATAACTGAGTTGAGCACGATTTCGGGAGCAAGTCTCCTGGCAAGGATCACTTGTATCCTTATCCAGACCAACAAATGTCAAAAACGAAGGTACTGACTGCAAGACCAATTGTAGTTTCACTAACTGTTCCCTAGAGGGCTCCAGAATTTCAGATATAAATGTAGCTTGTTCATTAAAATTGGCTATTCCATTACTGAGAAGAAGCAAAGCTTCCAGCAAAGTCACTTGTTCCAGGTAAGAAAGTTGCTCTGGATCTAAAAGGAGCTGGTGAACAGTAGCACATAGTGAATGAAATGCACTGAACATGAGTTGCTGGTGCCTGATGCATGCCTTCACTAGCAAAGAACATGCATGGCGACGTACATTTTTCACATGTCGATTGCCTTTAGTCAACTGAACACCAGCTGGTCCACCATGGACTACAGCTGCAAATACTTTGTCCAATACAGGTGTCAGCCAATGTGGTCTTAGGTTTATCAAGCATAGCACAGCTGACAAACAGGACAGGAATGCAGACAGAATCAATGCATCTGCTGTATGAAAACTAAGAAGTGTTTCCAGAAAATGGAAGGCCTGATCCAGCATAGAATTTGTTGGTGATGACATCAAAATTTTGGGGAAGGTGTGCTCTAAATATTGGCCTAAACCTTCCCAATGGACATAAACAGATGAAGTGTACGTAGTTGGGGTTTGAGAGTTCTCTTGGTCCAAAGCTAACACTGCTTGTAATATGCGGTCTGCATAACTCAGTGACTTTTCTGGAACTAAAGAAGAAGCAATACGAAGACATGCACAGAAATCAGTACGTGCTTTATGAAAAAATGCTAAACATTCTTCATCTGAATCAAAGTCAGCAGCTGCATACACATTAACATGCTTAGAAGATGTAGACAGACCTTCCCGCAAGATCTTGCTGTAAGATGCTTCAAGGATTGCTACTAATGCAGATTCCTGTAAAAATGTAATTTGTGATAATTTGGAACTATTCAATAGATTAGTCCAGAATAGTACTGCATGGTAACTGATCACTAAACTTGGGTGGCTAAGCAACTGAAGCATAATTGTCAAGTACACAGGCAGTGTGGATGGTAAAACAAAGTCCTCATCCTTCTGCCAAACTACACACAAGTGTTCTCCAAGTAAAGAAAACATTTGAGCTAGCTTCTTTAATGACTGATAAGCAGAATCTTCATTGGAATGAGAGCATGATAGGACAGCTTGCTCTAACTGGGATAGTAAATCCTCTTGGAACATAAAAAGAAGCTGCTTTCTTTCATTCACTTTGCCCTTTCGACTGACCACTTGGAATAAACAATTAGCCAAAGAAAGACGAAGACCTTTTTGATGTAACCAGCAGCACAGGGATTTCACCAAATGATTATCATTGGCAACCAAGTGATTAATTGGTGACCATTCTATAAAAGTTTGAAGGGTCTGAAGAGTCACCTAGAGGACAAATTGATGTGTGGACAAATACACTACTTAGTCTCACTTCACAAACGTGTATTGTGGAGGCCTCAAAAACCGAAGCATGAGTATTGAGTAAGTCCACGAAAAATCGAATTAATGTTGGAAGAGCAGCAATCAGAGCCATATATAAGTTCCTACGTCTCTGGCTATTGTCCACAGTCTATCCAAATCAATGTATCTGGTAACCACCAGCACATCCTACCTGCAATATTGCTACATCTTCGGCAAGTCGAAGAAACACTAGCAGAACCAGTTCTGTTTGCAATCCTCCTTGTTTGCACAAAGTACTCAAATCAGTAAACAGTGAAGGCCAATTGCTAGGCCATTCCCATTTTATCACTTCAACTACCACACGAGATATGGCATCTTTTATGAAAGTTTCTTCTTCCAGAACACTCTTAACATCCATCTGTATCAGTTCCAATGATCTATTCTTCTCATATCAAAGAAGTATAACAATCTACACTATCTGTTTCCACTAACCTTTAACTCATTTCTTTGCTGTTGACTGAAATGCATCCAATGATTTCGAATTGCATCTTGAATAGTTTGTAATCCAAAATGGCGAACAACTGCTTTTTGATGAGATTGACACAACAAGAACCCACAATCCAAGTACGTGACCAGTGGGGTTTCCTTCTTAAAAAAATTAAGAAAAATGAAATGATATCCAGTATGAAGTTCATGTACTTCTAGATGAAGATAAGAGACATTCAATCATAAAAAGAATTTGCAGAATCACAAAAATCCAATTACTTGTGTAAATACCAAGGTTATATGTATTTGGAAGTAATGTTTTATAAAAGCACTAAAATTGCACATTTCTGATACATTGCCAAAATTATGAGCAAAGCAAACTTGGTTTGTCATCTACAGTGCTGAACTTGTGATAGCATCCAATTCATATATCAATGTGCATTTTATGACAGTTCAAAATATCAATTGCAATTTTTATGTTATGACCTTATAACAAGCATTTTCTTCTAATTTGACACAGTTGGCGATTGCTGTTTAGAATTATTGCATATTTATTCATATTCAATACTGATGCAAATAAATTTACATTTATTTCTTGTTAAGTTTCCTGTTAAGTCAGAAATGAATTAAGTTAAGTCAGAAAGAATTTTCTTTTATCATGTGATGATGCAATGGAAATATTTCAGACTTACACAAAGGTCACTGATTGATTATCTTTCACTACTTTAACAAAAAAATTTGGATCTATACTTTTCGATTATGTTTCCAAAAATTACTAATTAATACAAATTATTCATTACTTTGTACTTTCAGTTTTTCCGAATTCTGTGCTTGCATTCATAATACTTTATAGTAATTACATCTTAGGAATGAATGCCTTGATTTGCTTGATTTAAAGGCAGAAGATATAGAGACAGAAAATCTACTGCAACATGTTTTTGCGATCTCCTAAAATACCCACCAATTGTGCATGATCATTCTTTTTGAATATGTTCATTATATGAAACAAGCTTTCAAAATCATCCACAAAACCAAGTATTCCACGTCCTATTTTCATACATTAAATGATTATGTAAAATAAAACTTCGATATTCCAAGAATGGCAAAAATCACTAAGACTATTCCTACTAATGCTGACATACCCAAAATGGAGGAAAAGCTTCCTTCTACTATTCATAAGCTCAAGAACCTTTAAGAAGGTCTGAAACTTAATAAGCACACATATTGGAATCTTTCTCTCAATGACTTATTTTGTTTTGCATATTAGATCCTGGATTGGAGACTACCAAATTTAAACCCAACTACCTTTCAACAGCAGTAAGCATTCAGCAGCCACACTATAAGTTACACAAACAGTATAAACGAGAACTCCATAAACTAGGAAGAAATTTCAATTTGGTGTATTAAATGTGAATCCTCAAACATAAAATACAAGCAGTGTTTACTTTGAGAGACTAATAGAATCCAAATAATTTAAATGAGTGAAAATCACTTCATTCCTTCCCACAGCACATTGGTTGCAAGAATGTTTCAAGAACCTTGTGCCTATTTCCACACCAATTTCTGTCAAAAGACAAGGTCCAACATAACATATACACTACAATGCCACTGATTTATTAATCACAACTAGACACTTAATCACAATCTTATGACAAGACATATGCATGGAAACTATTTGTATATACACATAATAAACAGAAAACCAAGTAGTTCATCAGATATCTGAATATGAAGCAGAACTATTTGTTTGATGGAACAAAGCATCAAAATATGGTTATAAGCCAAAATACTGACTTTCATCAATATACTGAAATAAATACCACTAAAATTTTCACAGTATTAGAAAATGCAATTCTTACTAGGTGGACTGTTGCAACAAATGAAATGTCTCAACCTTAAAGAACAAAATCCAAACTTTGGTTCCTATTCACAGTACTCTTCTGAAAAGTTTCAATTTTACACACATTTCAATTTTCATGCAACAATGAAATATTGCATAGTACTTCACTATTGCATGAAAAATAGGAAGTATTGATATGTACGTGTATTTTGTTCCCTGTAACCACTCTGCTAGTTTGCTCACTAGCACTACAATTCTGAGAATGATAATCTTGAAAATAAAATCTAGACTGAAATGAATTGTTAATTTCAAATAAAAACTTGAGATAGTTTTGAAGACAGACTTTACTCACATGCCTTTAAATAAAAATGATACTATATCAACCATGAAAAATACACTGAATGCAGACGATTATGTTCAGCTTTTATGAACTATTGTATTCCCTGATACTGTTGTAACAGACCACTGAAAACCACTCAATTCCAAAAGCACATGTTGAATGTTTGTTGCAAATACGTAATCTTACAAGAATTTCAAGATAAACCACATGCAGAAAGCATCATGTCACAATCTCATGATCATCAAGAAAGAAAACAAGTCACTGACACTTTGATATTTTCAAGAGATCCAGAGAATAGAACATATGAATGAATAGAAGACATAAAAACACAGAATAAAAACATAAATAAGTATTCAATAGTCTATTGTCTCCTGAACAGAAAGCTAAACTTTAAATTCTTGCAAAACAATAGGGAGTATATATACACATTAACTGCTGGTATATCAAATTCTGTTTTTTTTTGCTTTTCTTGTCCAATAACTCTTTAACTCCCAACTAAATCTTGGCTAGTCTGCAATCCAAAGTGACCAATAACAATTAAAACACTAATTTCTGCAATTTCTTGGTAACATGCGTGGATGGGTTTCGCTCAGACAAAAATCTTCATCTACAAGTTCGTCGTTACTTGGTTCGGTTGCGACAATACAACTGCTGCAATCTTTCAAAGTGGATACCTGTATTCTATCAGTTCTATTTCTTTTTAAACCAAATTACCATTAAGAATGACGATTAGCAAACTGAGAAACTAACAAGCCGTTTATGAGAATTTACAACTCTCAAAAGAAAACTGGTATAAAAATTTGGTTTGCGATTCTACCTAAATTCATAATGACTCATGCTGTCAGAATTGATGCAGTTTGTTTAAGCAAAATCCACTTATTATCTAATGAAATCTTGTAAATAAATACCTTGAACTTTTCGGAAAACTCATATGCGTCTGCGCGTTTCTTTGACTCACTAGAAGGATCCATTATGCATTCTACTGATGCAACTAATTTTTCACACAAATACGTGACTGTTAACATAATCATTGCTAAATTAGAAAATTTGGAAGCAAAGTTATGATATACAGATGAGATTCAGTTTTCTTTTACTTGTTACATCAATTTTATCACCATCCACACAACTTTTCCTGATTCTGACAGCATTTTCTTACTTTCCATTTTCGCTAAATGAGATCACAATTTCCATCCAATTACACCATAGCACCACACTAACATGGCTACCAGGTTTGCATTCGAGAGCAAGTCCAATGGATGAATTCAAGTATTAAACATTCACTACATATTAATGCGGAGTATTGATCTCATATGGGAATTATTCGTTACTAATCTTTCGAATACGGAATCATAAATTTCAAAATTTGCAATTTCTAGGATATGTATCCATAGATTTACTATTCATTATAATTATTACAGTGAGATTCAGAAACTGCTGAATTTTTTATAAACTAAAGACTCCTTCAAGTATTCCACTAGAATTAAAATGTTCAGAAATTTGTGCTCGCATTAAGCGTTTACCCTTTCAAATGCATGTCATGTATATTGTAATTCATTCAGTTTAAAAGAGAAACCATTGCATCTTTATTTTTTATTGACATGCTTTGATCAAAACTTGTTTTGTGATCCTACTTTGCCTATAACTTAACTTTGATAGTTGAAAACAAACAATTTCAACATTCATATTACTTTCCGTGTCATATCAATGAAATTTCTTTTCAGAAATTGTACGGAAACATAACTTTGCCAAAATGCATAGAACTTCCAAAGTAAATCCAATATTTAATGCATATGAAAAAGAAAATAGGGTTTTCATTATTAGAAATAGAGCATAAATTAAATCAGTTGTTCATAATCTTAGCATTCATATACGGAATTTCGAAACTCTAGCCCTGGAATTAGAACCTTACGGCTATGCTCTTTCGGGACCGTTGTTATGTATTTCTGTTCTCATTGGATTAAGATGATAAATATTAATACCTTTGAAATTGTACGCATAATTTGATGAGAAGAAGATCAAGGGTCAAATAATCTTCGTTTAGAGATTAGCCATCTACTTTTTGTATGGGCCTTATCAACCTACTTTTTAGTTGATTCGATTTAGTTTAAACTTAGCTTCGAGTGTTTAAAATATTATAAAAAGAATACCTTTAACATGCTGAGACGCATGGATGTTTGGTAAAATCCCTCTTCATTTCAGTCATTTTTTTTTTGAAAGTGAATTTCACCTTTTTTTTTTTGTTTTTTTGTCTTCATATCATTTGGTTTACAGAATTTCTATTTTCTTTGATTCATATTAATAAAAAAAATCAGTATTTCGGACTTCGTATCTGGATCGAATCTTCTCCCTGATGCTTATTATAGTTATTTTTTATCTTTGGACGCAAATCTTCCATAAATTCATTTTGAATCAATAATCTCGAACTAAATAGCTCTTGGTACCTGCAAATTTGATTAACATTTCAGCTTCAGTGAATAATAAAATTTGTGAGCATTTGAAAATTCGGACATCTGTTGGAAAAGTTTTCTAAACGATTCGTTTCATAAATAAGTTCAGTGAAAACACAGCGCATATTTATTGGATTACTGAAAGCAGCGGTGCATCCCAATATTCGTAAAAACAACTTCAGCGAATACATACACCTAAAGCAATCTTTCCTAATCAAGAACAGAAATAAATTATGACTGACTTTTCTTCATTTCATGTCGGTCTAAATTAGGTAGTTGCTCGAGACACGAATGTATACCAAGAGGAACAAATATTAGATAAAGATTAAGTTGGAAATAAAGAATTTTCTTTTGTGTGTATGTGCGTCATATAAGCTGTTCCGTATGAAAATATAAGAATAAAGCAACAGATGGTTCTTGTTCTGCGTTCTTGGTGTACTTTGTGGTTGAACGTTTTTGTAGTTTGAAATTGTTGCAGGGGAGATCCCAGTGCAGCACCAGCAGCTCCGACCTAATGGCGAAGTCGTGGAGCACCAGCTGGTGCCAACCAGCACGATACCTGGTTCCGCGACCCAGCGGCTGCGCGACACTGTCTACCTTCCTAGCGCGCCACAAACATCGGTACCTGTTCCACTGCGGACTGGAGCTTTGGCGAGTGGTCAAGCTGACCAAGATGAACACCTGGATCTCCTGCCGGCCCGCGAACGGCACTACTTGGTTGCAGGAAAGCCTTCGCACATGGACTCAGTAGGAGGAAGCGAGCCCGGAGTTGCGGCAGCGATTGCTGCACTCCTTTTACAGCAGCAGCTCGCTGCAGGACATCATCGTGGAGCCCGCATCGAGTGCGTGAGCTGAGAGGACCCTCCTAGGCGCGGCTCTGCCCTACCTTAGGGAACACCTGGGCAGTAGTCAGCAGGCCAATCGGGAGGTCCGATGCAGAATCTCGTGAAGAGAGAGAGAACAAGGTGGTTGGACCACGGGCCAGCTAACTGACTCTGCGACCCCAAGTGCCCCACCGAAAGGACTATCGCGCTGGGGCGAGCTGCTGAGCATCCCGCTGGATGTACTCGAGTGGTCCCCAGTGCTGAGGAAGACCCGGGCCCTCCCCCTGAAATGGCAGGAGTCGGCGTTTCTGGTGTTGCATTGGGGACTCCCCAGCAACGCCCGCCCAGATCTCCCTGGAACAGGGGATCAGCCGGGACAACGGCAGATTGGGGAGAGGAACTGCTCCCGGCATCCGCCACACCTCACGCGGCTGGCTCTTTGGAGTCGAGAAGCATTGCCTCGTGCTCCGAGGAGCATCGGAATCGTTCCCGGCATCAAGCTCGCGCATGCCAAGTTTCGGCTTGCGCGCAGCTCATGGTTGCCCCGGGACTTGGCGCACTTTTGCGCTGCCGTCGGACTCGACGTCGGAGTATGAGCGCTGAGCGCGTGACAGGTGTTTCGTCTGCTTTTTTTGTTGGTGGCAGCCTAATGCTGTTTCCGCGTGAGCGAAGGTTGCCGCCGGCGCCAAAGCCGCTTTCACAGCCTCAGCGTCAACCGCTTCCCTCTCGCAGCGGGCGATAGCGAAGGCGCTGTTCATTAACGCGGCCGCGGCTGTAGCTTTTTGCTGCGCCTTTGGCGCGCGGGGCTTCCCTCAAAGTCCAGCTGTCCGTGCCCACTGTGTAATGCTGTTTTAGTAGATCCAAAAAGGCAGTGCTTTGAAGACCAATTTTTCACATAAGTGTCAAACTTAATTCCGAGTTAATGAACAGAAGCTTTGATGGGAGCAAACGAACTGACATCCTCTTTTGCTACACTCTGATATCAGCAAATTCATCTTTCACATTCTGATGAATGTATCAATTATCGGCTCGATTCCACTAATTTCCTTACCGAAATGTCAGATTTGCATCCCTTTCCTAACGAGAAAGTATCCTCATCACCGAGAAAACTCAAACATGCAAGTTCACCTTTCTCTAAGAAAAACTCAAGTGACTGCAATGGCAGTGTACTCATACTCTAGAAATTGCTATCCGCTTCGGAAAAACGGAGAAGAGACAAGCAATCCGTTGACTAGTTAGGGATGCACAAAAAACTTGCACAAAACCAACTACTTTCAGCGTTTCTATGTTCAGAGGAACTCATAGTCCTATAGAGTTGCTGTTTAGAAAACTGGAGAGCTTCACGTAGAAGCAAACACCTACAGCATCGTAGGATTTTCGAATACTCGAAACCATAATTGTAACTATATGCTGTCGTATACTATTATGATAAACAAAATTAGTATTTAACTTCAATAATTGCACTATATAACGATTCCTACATCATGCAAAGGGAGAGGGCAGCTGATAAGCATGAAGGATAACAAATGTCAAATATGCTCGCGATGTTGAGCCTTGAGGGATGCAGAAATCGTTCGAGTCTCTTTCAAAAATTCCTTTCATTTATATTCCACTTTGTTTCCGTTTACAATAATTCCGTAACATATCCAATCCACCTCATTTCCAGTATTTAAATTGCAGTTTGATAGCCATCTGATCTTCTAATCGGCATGCACGGCATTCTGCTAGCACTTTTTGCAGAAGCACAGCGATGTATATGCAAATCACTTGTACACGGAGTCGGACCAGAAAGTTCATTGTGTCGAAACTGATGGATACATCTGTTTCGGATCTCCTTCGAAGATCGGACAGCGAGTCACCGACTCGGATCCCTCGCCCACTGTGACGTTCGTGCCCCTCACAAGATGCTTCGGGCCGCCGCATACAAAACAGCCCATTCGGCTCAGCATATCCGAAGGAATCATCCACCAGAAAGAAATTGGGACTTTCTCCAAGAGAATTCCAGAGCGCCCCTTTTCGTCCCCGTCAGTCCTAGTTTTCGGGTGCCGCCCGAATCGGAACATCAAGCGATCGAGTGAATCGACTTCCAGAAAGCGATACAGAACGCCATTTTTCGCGATTCGATGCTCCTAGGAAGCAGATCCCCTGACGGTGACATCTAGGCCAGGCTGTTCATCGCAGTCCCCTCTGCACCGGCGATGGACGCGGAGAATATCAATTGAGCCTGAGTTAAGAAAGATCTTGAAACGAGAGATGAGAGGCCCAGATTGCGATTGAAGTTAGATCCTTGCTGCCGATACGCGAGAAGAACATAGTAAACAAACGAAGAATCGCATCTTCCAGGTCCGATAGCAACGGAGGCGGGCATTGCCTTTGCACATTCCGATTTGGTAGAGAGGGGATTTTCCGCGTGATTCGGCTAAGCAGAGCAACGCACACATACATCCTGGTGGAAGCAGCGAGTCGGCCGGTGAGTTGCAACCGCATCAAAGACCAGGAAGACGACAGAGCAGACTCGCAACCAAGGAAGCTGTCGCGACTGCCGCGGCGACCAAGACAAAAGCGCGTTCTCGACCCCCGTGCAAAACACGGGAGGATGCAACTTGAATCGGTTCCTCTTTTTCGGGACGATACGCATCAGGATGAAGGTGTGCGTGGAATCTTTAATAAGTCCGTGCCCTTCTTATTTCTGAATGCAAACTGGAATCGCGCATTTCGGTGTATCAGATGGAAAAAAACGAGCGATGCTGTTATCCTTCCTTATGCCCGATTGTAAGCGTTGCTAGGGTGTGCGAAGACTTCTACGCACACGCACATACACGTCGCCATCCTCCACGATCCCTGAAGGTGCATCCTCGTCGATCGCAAAGGAACGGATTCCACGTGCAGCCCGCCTCGGTTCGGAAGAGCACACGCTGGCCGAGAGAGCGCACTCGCCAGCGGACAGCTTCTAGATCCTTCGGTGAACCCTGCACGGCTGCGTGCCACCAGTTGGTGGTGCAGAGGCGTTTCGGTTTGCTCGGTTTCTTGCAAGGAAGTCGAGGCTTGCACAGGCTTGGAAGGGAATTGGCAAGTTGCGTGTACAAGTGCTTGGGACGGTTGCTCTGCAGAGATGTCTCGCACGGTGCCAAGGGCAGTGTCGTCTTTTCATCTTCGATGTGCTCCAGCAGCACGAGCGCAGCTGGTGTGCGCGCACACTCTTCTGCCGGATCCCGCATTCGTACAGAGCGACAAGACAGCGATGACACCGTTCAGCGCGATGTCCCTTACGCAGCTGGCTCGGTCGGCCCGATCGAGCCATTCGCGTCCACGGTCTGCGTTGTCCTCCATGCCTTTCGCTACGTGGCCGGGGAATTCCACGTTGGCCCCTCGTTGTCCATGGACACTGGGCCGGACCACTCGAGCCCTAAACGGCGTTCTCTCCACAGTCCTCTCCTTAACGAACAGCTCCCTTTTCCGCAAAGAGCTATCACACCGGAATCTCCAGTGCGCAGCAGCTCCGTTCACTATGCTCAGCTGCCGTCACGTTTGACCTTTGCCGTCCGGAGCGGTTTGCCTTCGTAGAAGAGAAGGATTGCTCGTTTGGAACGTCAAACTTCGACGAACTCGGAAATCTCGAGTGATGTCGACGTCATGCAGCACGGCTGACGAAGGCAAGTCGAGTTACCACTATGCCATAAGAGAAACGCATCGACGGGCCGTCGCCCGGGCAAGTTGATTGGTTTTTTCAGGTCGCTCGTTGGCCTCCCTGGCATCCGCGTGCGAGATGCACTGACGTATCCGAGAGCGAAGCTGCAGGAATGTCTTTTTTGCTAATCTACTCGCATAACGCATACAAATTTCCTCTTTGAAAATTGCGCAAACATCGACTACTGCACGGACAAAGTCAAAGATGTCCACTCTGTTTATTCTTGCTGGAGTACTACCGAGTGTGTGCTTGCGACCTCCGGTTGTTTGGATGCATCGGTGGTGAGCTGCATCCTTGAATGAGACACGGTGAAAGGAGGAACGAGAACACATCGTGTACTTCTGCTGTGGCTGCAGAGCGCGCGTCTCAGCGGTGCCATGGCACGCCTGAGCGAGGCAGAATGCAGCTCCGGGCTGGAAAAATGCCCGGAAACCCCGTCCAAAGTCGTTGGTGGTGGATTCTTGAGGACTGCGCGATGAGCAAAGCGCCTTGGCGCACGGAGCTTCCTGTGCTTCATGAGCTCCCGTGTCTTGCGAGTCCGTTCCGTTAGCCGGGAGCTATGGATGCCGTGATAGCGATGGATCTGTTCTCTCAGCAGAAGGTGATGCGGGAATCCGGAGCTTGTCAAAACGAAAGATTGACGTCATGCTTCGTTCTGCCCTTATTGGATGCTGCGGATTTCTGGTAGAAGTTCGCCCACAACACGCCTGATGTCGCGACAGCGCGCGAACTCGCCGTCGTAGCCGCGCTGCCGATGCAAATGGAAAGCTGCGTGTGCATTCCGAACAGCCTGTCTTCCTGGCCCCACCGATTCTTGCAGTTTCTTAACGCTTCTTTGCACACGCCACGGAGCCAGAAGGAACAAAAGGAAAAACGCTTTTGCCTAGCAAAGCGTGCAACCTTGCAGGAATCGATTGCAAGGACGAGACCGTTGTCACGGAGGGTTGCTTCAGCTCCAGCGAACCGAAGCAGGTAGCGTATTCAAGGAAAGAGGGGTCGAAGCCGAGCATGTTCGCATCCTTCTGCAGCTTTGGTTCCCGCGTAGAAGAGTGAAGCCGTTTTCTTCCGTGATGCCGCAGCGAATCTCTGAGGTGACTCTCTGGACTGTTGAAGAAAGCAGGAAGACCGTCCTCGAGTGGATTAGGGTTCCGCGTTTGCGAATCGAGTTCTGGAACGGTCGATGGACATCAGGCGGAGACTTGACGAAAGTGTCGAGAGAGCATTTTTCTCGCGTTGTCGTTCCCTTTCTGTTCCTGGTGGATTTCCCTCCTAGCCGTTCTTCCTCCAGAGGCGAAGAAAAAGCTTTATCCGCAAGGATTGTTCCTGCATGACTGCGGAAAGAGCGGAGGGATCGTGCGGAAGAGTGCAGTCGGAAGGGGCTGAGCTGATGTCAAGCAATCGGAACGACACGAAAAGAAACGAACCCCCGTCGAACAGTCTTCCCCGCTGGAAGGACGAAAGCTTCCGCTCGCAGTCGGTTCGCGAAACTGCTGGTGCGCTTTTTTGTTTCGGGCGTGGGCTGCGTTGGAGGTTGGCGCGCACTTCATCCCGGCGTGCTTCCCTCGTGTCTTCAGCTTCCCTTTCCCGTCGGTGAACTTCCTGTGGAGGCCCGTGTCAAGAGGCGAACATCAGGAAGCAAAGAGTCATCGCAGAAGATGCTCTGCCAGGAATTGTAGTTTCCAGCGACGAGAGAGCGCGGTAGCCTTTCCTTTCCTTCGCTCTCTCGGTATGAATTTTATTATGCCGACGATCACTCTTCAAGACGTGCTCGTGAAGCTTCGTGAGACGGGAGAATGGTCCAGGCAGCCGACGCAACGAAGCGCTCGGTCCTGCACGGAATCTGCTCACAACCGGCAAGCTTTCGTTGCCATGTGCTGAAGGCATATGGCAACGAAAAGGCTCTGTGGAAGCATTGCTCACATCTGCGACACTTCTTGCACACCAGTATTTACTGGAAAGTTCCCAGTTGAGGGAATGAAGCTTATCGAAAGACGACTGTAGTCGATTGCTCCTCCACTGGCGTTCAGAGAATCTCTCGCATCAATCTCTGGTTGGTGGCTGCAACAGTATGAAGTACTTGTAGAAAGTTGAACATAACGTTCTTATGGCGCAGTTTGTTCATTGGGAAACTTTTGGTCTTTCATAATAGTTTCGGTAGTAATTAAGTAATCTGTTTTAAAACTCTTCGGTTTGGCGTTTTTCACGTTTCATTCCTAATGGAAAAGGCTAACTTAGAGGAATGTCGGAACAGTCATATATGGCAAGCCGAAAATTTCTCGGTGGTTTCAGTGTCTACCAACATCAAGTCTTCGAGCGGTTGGAAAAACGGAAAATAATATAGAACAGAGATATTTTTCAATGAAGATATAGATAGCTATTTCGTTTTTATCTGTGTTAAATGGCACTGGAAATTGTGAACTGGATTTTCGCCACTATGGAAAGAAATGAGTGCTGATTGCTGGAGTATTCGTAAATATAATTTTGGGTTTGAAGTTGAATTTGTGGATTCAGAATGACAACTCTGTCGTTTCAGATTCTGTAAAGACTAGCTTTGATGATGCTTTTTCGAAATCGTCCCGATGTAACTTTGTACTATACTTGCTTGAGAATTCGACCAGGACAAGTGTGTCACCTAATATGTTAAAATGCGGTTTTGCATTGCTTTATGACATTTCAGTAGCCTGCTTTTTCAGTATGTGTTTTATGATTGTAGAAATAACTTTTAATTTTCACTTCGCGTCCCACCGCATCTTGCACTGATGATTTGCGGACAGATTTCACTCAGCTTGCAGGAACCATCTGCAGAAGATTTCAGAATAGTTATGATTCACACAATCCATATCAAGGCCATCCACTGTTTTTTAATCTTACCGTTTTTTCCGGATTCAAGTGTATTTTGCTGCTGGTTTCCAATGTGGGTAGCAACCAGGAAAGCTTGACATTATTCTCTGTGTTGATCAACTACTCTTCATTATTCATTTGGGCACTCTAAATATTCCTGAAAATCGAAGTTACTGCTTCGGCTCTGCATACTCGAGCCTAGCATTCATGTGCTGATACATTCGCTATCTGTTCTTCATTTAACGAGTACATAAGTATGCTGTTTTGGTATATATTCAATATTCTTGTACATTTAGATAGGAGGAAAGTAATGTCTCGAAAGCGAGCAATCCGTTTGCATTTTTACATGCACACCTACAATCGTCTGCTCTCCAAACTATCAGGCAATCAGAAAAGCTCAGATCTTGGAAGGCACGGAAATGGTTTCTTGAGAGGTAGATAAATTTTTAGTGTGCTTTTCGAAGACCAGAGATCGTAAAATCAGTTTGCTTGCGGAAACATAATCTTAGATTGACGATTGAAAAAAACTGCACTGGCGGCATTTTTTCTTGTATTCTGAACCAAACCTTAACAAAGATTTTTTTCCTACGTGGGTCATACAGGTCATTAGAATACCTGACCACCTGCACGGGATCTGGGATTTCCATGCGACACATGGAACAAGATACCCTTTTTCGGAAGGGATCAGTCCTTCCATGTACGCCTTTGACATCGTCTTCGCCTTGTGCCCTTCAGATACGCAAAGGTGTTTGCCATTTGGTTGTTTCGTTTGCCCAGTCTTCAGGCAAGACTGCCCGATTGCATCTTCCAGTTGATGGTGCAGTCGTCATGACGAACACGAGTTTTTTCTTGTGGTGTGTAATCTTGCTAAACATATCCATGCGCAATGGGAAAAGAAACGTCGAACTGTGTCGGAAACCGTCGTGGCAGCCGTCATGTTAAATTACGATCTACGAACGCATCGTCAGTAACCTGCGTCATGAAAACCGTTCTATTAAATATTTCCCAGTAAACAGACATGAATGAGAAAAATGAACCAGATATCAAGGCCGGAAGTCATTTTTCCAAAATCAGGGTCTTCAACGCATGGAATATGTAACATCAGCTGACATCATTTTAATGCATCTCAGGAATCATTTCAAATCGGATCTACATTTCTTTTATTACCTTTTGTTTCCTTTGTTGCTTTCTTTCTTTTTAAAGGGAAAGAAAGTGAAATGTGTTCCCTTTTTTCGAGGAGCTTCTCATAGAACTTTTTCCACTTACTCTTCCAGGTGTTTCTAAGCAGTATTACTGTGTTCGATTCGAGCAATGATGCATCTCGTAGTTAGTATGAAAGGCTTTTTTTAAAAAAAAAAAAAAAAAAAAAAAAAATACGATCACGATAAAAAGTGCATCTGCATAGATAAAATCATATTGCGTTTGCAAATACACCTTGGAGTCTATCATGTGCAAAGAACTGTGTTTGTAGAAATTAAGGTTCGTTTGAGCTCATCTTTTCAGTCGGTCCGAATTTTCGACGCGAGGTGTTTCAACAAAGTTGGAGTCCTGGATGTCATCTTTTCTCCTATATATGCTCTAGGAGAAGTCCATTTGGTCTGTACGAGAGTACAGTTGACGTGAGTACAACATTTGTACCTTACCACTCCGGTTAAGAAGGACGTCTTTCCAAAGGGTCTCCCAGCTGCATAGCAATTCCCGATTTCTCTGTCTTGAAGCCACATTCGCTGTGATCTTTTATGCCATTATTTTCTTCCGTCTGCTTTTCGTGTGCAGCCCAAACGTGCTTAGTTCTGAAGCAGGATTCGGAATTTCCAGTGCTTGTAATAGTCCCTTCCTGTGAGTGCTAAGGTTACGCTGGCAGGGAATGCCCAAAAGTAAAACGATGGCTTCGACAGGTTGCATCGTTTGTCCGAATCTGTTCAAACCAGTCCTCTTTCATTGAAGGAACATCTCGTTCTCGCGAAACATGTGCGTTCCACGTCTTAGGTATTTCTCAACGGCGTGTTTTGAAATAGACAATTCATCCTTGTCTGCAAGTCTGGCTACATACAGTCATCTTGCGTGTGTGCATGCAGAAGCATATGCGTATGTATTCCGTGCTGAACTAGTAATCCTGTATAAGTAGCATCTCTTCAAATACTGGAAGAGACACCCCGAAATGATCCGCACAAATGTTTTCCTTAGTTTTCCATTCTTACTTGATATTGGAAATTCCATCTGAAATCGGACGGAAGGATCGAACTTTGTTTCGATGCTTCGCGTTTTGATCATTTTTGATTCGAGTTTTCCGGACTTGCAGTGTTACTTGAAGAGCGATAGAAGTTACCGATTTGCGCAAGTAATCCGTTTTGAACGTTCGTTCTTTTGGTATGAGTTGGGAAAGCAAACCCCCTGCAAAGGTAAGGCGGATGCAAGGTCAAGTGGAAGTGGAATTTCCTTTTTATTGTGAGCTGAGCACTTGATACACTTTTCTGCTTTCCACATTCGGATTTGAACACTTGCACCTTTCCACCTGAGGAGACGAATCTTTTCAACTTTCGCCTCGGGCTGTGTTTTTGAAATCCGCTTCTGTGGGGACTATGCTGAATTTCCAGAAGTACCGTTCCAACGCTTCCTGGGTTTAACCGACCAACAACCCCATTAGAGAATCAGACTGCACACCTCCCGGCCACAGATCGATGATTTTCATTTCGTCTTTGATCATTCTGATTCCATGGTTCCCAATTGCTGGTGTCTTTTTCGAGCATTTTAGAACCCGAAAATGTGGCTGGGAGAGTAACTTAAAGGACTCAGGTCGCACTTCTAGTTAGAGCAGTCAGTGTTTTTCCTGACATCACAAGAATGCAAAGAACACAAGATATGAAGACGACCTCACGTTTGATGATTCTTCGAAAAAGAAGAGAAAAAACAAGAAAAGCACACCCGTCCCTGAAAGCACCATAACTTGTTTTACACATTTCTACAGACAGAGTTGTTTTAAAGAGCATTCCAGATGCTGAGCACTCCTTCTAGTTGCAAAGCGTTCTGGAAAACGATCCAGAAGAACCATCCTGCATAACCACCCTCTCGTCTTTCAATCACATGTCCTTCAGGGTATCTCTTAATAGTCTGTCTTCTCGCCTTGTGATTCTTCAAGGTTTCCTATCCTGGTTCTGTGATTCTCTGAGAGCCTAGGAACTTCATGTGAACGGCAACCCTTGCTAGAGAAAAATGCTATGGATCTCTGTGAACTACGGTAACGAATTCGGAAGCTGGGTAGCAGATTCAGAGGACATGAAGCTGATGCAGAAAGCCTGCAGAATGAGATACAGGTTTTCTCAATGTCGGTCTCCATTTTTCGAAACGCATCCCAATCTGTTTCGCAACCACCCGTGCCTCTCCGACCGGTCTTTTCGGATTGTTTTACTTTTCTCTCCCAAGAACATACGGCCACCAGGATCTTCCCAGTCTCCGTGATGGCTCTCTTTTTTCGCCTTTAGTTGTGTAAACCTTTCTGACACTTCATCCTTACTCATGGTGAGCTCTCGATGAGCTCATCTCCACTTTCAAGATCTTCGAGGAAGTGCAGCGCTTGGCATGCTCTATTTCCTTGATACGCTTCTGACTGTTACAAAATCATAGGCCATGCTTCGGCCTTTCAAGCCAACCCTCTTTGGTAACCCAAGTAGCGCTTGGATGATGGCTTCTGCCTTGCAATTAGAGTTCAAATTATTATGCAGCTCTTGTCGAAAGATAGCCTCTCCAGCATAAAGAGGACAATATTTTAAGCTTTGTTTCAAATCTGCTTGATGCTATCACATGATAGACGGCAGATGCACTCTGTGTACGCTGAGACCACTTAAACGGTGAAAAAGGTCAGCAGATCCCTTCCGTTAAAAGTATGAACGTCTTTCGGGGAAAATAGCCATCAGTTCTCCTTAAGAGGAAAGCCATCTAGTTCCCTGCTTGCAAAGGAAACCGTGCAGGCGTGTTCTAGGAGTTGGAGAAATGCCCAGAAAGCCCGGTGTGACAGCTCTTTCCTCTGGTTCCGTTGCTTCATCTTGCTGCAACTGTCACACGCTTATCCTGATTTGGCAGCCGAAATTCTGGATCGACTCGTCTGTAGCCGCCGGCCTGGTAATCCAACTCAGCAGCCATCACATCGAAGAAATCGCTATCTGCTGGTTCAGTAAAAGTAAAAGAGGCAAACAAATGGGGCCACAGCGTCGGTATTTCGAGCCCATCATCACTTTTAAGGAAAATTATCTTTCTACAAATTCTCCATGGAGTTCTGTTTTACGCTGCATGCACGCATCACATTTCCGAATGCCACTTCGGTTCAAGCACGGTCGAAAGAGACTGGCTGCTCCTTCTCCCCTTTCCTTCGTTCGTCCCTCTGAGAACGGACAGTCACAGCAGCAGCAACAGCTATCCTTGGACTTCTTGAAGGGTACAAGAAGAACCCAGGATATATCTGCTCTGGCTCTTTCTCTCCGACTACACGTGTTCGGAAGAGTGGACTAGCCTGAGCATAGAGTGAATAAAAAGGAAAAGCTTCTCCATCTCTGTGAACTCGCCGCTTAAAAGATGGCCATTGCCTAGAGCGCTGTTCACATGCTCAAGCCTTCTTTTCTATGCCCATGTACGGTATAACAGACCAGAGGAGAGCTTGCGAACGATGCAGTTTCCCAGGCACGCCGACATTTAGTATGGCTTTACGGGCGCTGGCCAGGGAAAGTTCGCGGTGGTTACCATAGCGCTCAGGCAAACATTCAGGTACAGATTTCCCCGCATCCATCCTTTTCTCCATCCAACCCACCTTCTTTTTCTGGAATTCAGAGCAAGACGTTCAGCGTTCATACAGCCTCATGGCAAGAAAGAGATCTCGGCCGCTTTCCAAAAGAACCGCCTCTTCATCTGGGCCATGTGAGGTTGTTTCAAGGTCATCCATCCTAGCTTTTCTCTTGATTTTCCAGAAGTTAGAAAAGACCTCCGTCCCTTGGAAAGGCTTCTTCACTCTCCCTGAATTTCTGGATGCTCGGTCTTGTATCGGATTTCCGAAAATCTGGAAAGAGGCCGACCATCCTGTGACAAAACCCCGGAGCGATTTCCATCCTGAAGACGCGATAGTCCTGTCGGCCGACGATCCAATTCCGAGATTTGTCTTCAATTCCATCTCACGATGTTTCTTCTTGTATAAACCTCCTATAAAAAAAGGCTGCCGTTTATAATAACACGTGGACTGGAGATGTACACTGATGTATATATATACATACACAATGACGTACATCACACATAGATATATATAGATATATATATATATACGAATTTAGACATATCGAATTTTAAAACATAAAAAGTAACGGTAGCAATTAAAAGTAGTGGGGGGAGGGATGAAAAGCCAGCAAATCGAAAAACCAGAAAGAAAATTTTCCATTTCATTTTCCTGTCATCATTTTGAAAACCATCAGCAAATGAATTTTTTTCAGGAAGCGACGAATTCTATTTTCGGGATTTCGATTGTATGATGAATATATATGTTTATAATTTCATATTCATATACTCATTGCATATATATTTCTTATATGTGCACATGCCTATTAATATATATGATAAATATAAACACATATATATTTTTTAATCTTCCCTATATATATTACTAATATATCCTGATACACCTGATCAATTACGTCAATAAATATGCATGTTAAAATAGATTTGTATCTTAATCTGTATATGAATATATGGTGTGTACATAATTTTTTCTAGTCTATTTATTAATCTATTTAATGAACATATGTATTTTTTTTTAAGATCTTTCGGGATTTTGATCGATCACGATCTTGATTTTCGGGATGTTGAACCAAACCCTGTCCGGGCAGATCTCTCAATTGCTGCATCCGTTCATGCAAGAGATGACGGAGCACCTTCCACTTAAGCGCTGATTCCGTAGCTCCTAGTACCGATATCCGTGTCTCTTACATGACATGCGCCACGAGCCTTTCCTGTGGAGCTTTGAGCCAGCCACCCTCTAAGGGTAGTACGCATCCAGATCGGGCACTAACAGGGCCAGAAACCGACTGGAAGCCTCTGGTGCTCTGTAAGCTTGAAGAGCCCGTTTGAGGGAACTGACTCTTAGGGAAAGGAAACGAATAGCGTGAATGGCCTTAGAGAATGTTCTCTGTAGGTCTCGACTCTTACAACTGCTGGTTTGGTCTATCTGGAGCAAGTGTGCTCGGGAATGGTTGTTCTTGCAAAGACTTCCTCAGAGCGGTGTCGTCCGGAAACCCACCTTCCACGTCGAGAGGGTCTTGGCTTTCGGTCGCGATGGCTCTCCGGGCCATCCTTGGCGATTTTCGTATTGGGATTTCTTAGTGGAAACCATCTGCTTGTTCCCCTGAAGTTTCTGAAAAGCGTTCGGGGAATCCTTTGGCTAGCGTCAGAGCTTCCCCACTCGTTCTCTTCGCGTGTCTAAAAGTACCTGAGAATTTTCACCCTATCCCTGCTCCTTGCTGAGCACCATCGCGCCCGGTTTCGACACGGCCGATTGGTAACGATGTTCCGGGGATCCCCCAGTTTGTTTTTCTGTCAGCACCCGGGATCTAATCTTGCTGAGTCTTTTCCTCCTAGAGGGAAAAAGGCTCATTCTGAACGAACAGAAAGATCCACTGTCCACTGATAAAGCTGATCATCTTGAGTTTTCTTGCTTGGAGCAGGTTATTGCCTTTCTCTTCGAATATTTCTTATCTTGCATCCAACCTAGCGGGAACCTGATTTTCCGTGTTCTCTGCTGCTTTTTTCCTTTACCGTGAGAGAGAGGGGGAGAGACAGAGAGACGAATGCCGAATAACCGAACGCGTCTAAATGAAAAGCAAAGGAGAGGAGGATGAAGTGAAAAAGGCGCGAGCGTGGTTCCGTGTTCGAGTAAGCGTGGCGTTTCTTTTTTTTTTTTCGATGGACCTTTTTTTTTTCCCGGACGGATCCTCTATATACACTCTATACGGTTTGGGTTTGCGCGGCAGCGATAGTGCGCTAGCCAATGTTGACGAGAAACCGGCCTTCTTTCTTTCTTTCATTTTTTTCCACGCAATGAAAGCATCCCATTTCCAGCAATTCTAGTGATCCGGTGTTTGTTTTGTGAACCGGTGAGGTGCCGTCTTTTTCAAGATGAGCGAAAGCACAAAGGAGCTGGTCAGGTTGCCTTGGGCAGTCAAGATCTGCTACGGATTGGGGCACGTGATGAACGATCTCATGGCGACCATGTGGTTCTCCTATCTGCTCCTCTACATCATACACATAATCCAGGTAAGGCAATTGACGCACGAGTGAGGAAGTGCATCCTTCATCACTTTCGCAGCTCTCGGAATTTCTGGCCGGTATCCTGTTGCTTTTCGGGCAGGTCGTCGATGCCGCCGCCACCCCATTAGTAGGAATAGAGTCCGATCACGGACATTGGAAACTGAAGCTGTGGAAGATAGAACTGGACAATCGCAAGATCTGGTATTTGTTAGGTGATTCCCGTTTGATTTTTCTCTGTCAGATAAGTCGGAAAGTTGTTTGGTAGGAGGTCATCCTTCAAAATTTCCATCCATTTGACAATGGTGCAAGAGCAATAACATCCGCGAACATGAATCGGTTATTGCGTTAAAAAGGGGGAGAGTGAAAGTCTCAGGATGCGATGGAGCCTCCTTTTCAGTGAACGAAGGTTGCTGCGCGCTTAGGCGAAAGCCGTGCTGTCCGATCCTTTTTTCTTCTTTCTTTCGCTACGGTCTTTCGCTTTGGCCGCGAGATCTGCCACATGGAGCGATCGGCACCTTATAGGAGCCAGCATCCTCTCCAGGTTAAGACCACCAAAGAGACAGAAGGGCGAGTCGCAAAAAAGGGAAAAAAGGAGGAGAAGAGGGAAAAATGCTGCTGAAGTAGCAAACTCGTCGGTTCGTCGCTCATCGAATACGAATGCTGTGCCAATCCCTCCTGAGAAGGTGAAAATAGAGATGCCAAGAAAAGGAATGTGGGATCGGCAACGAAAAGGTGGGGCAGTAGCGTTCTGCGGACGAGCGCTGCACCAGGAACGGGAGAAGTGCAATCTGTGTGCGGCTGGGGAAACCTAGGGAGGCGAACTGGAGGAAGTGCACGCTGGCTGGAAGTGGACCATGGAAGAGAAACTTTTGTGACTACGACGAAGCCGACATCCTCGATGATGAGGCAAAAAGCATCCGCATACCAACTCGCAGGGATTTCTAGTGCTGCGGAAAGTAAGAAATTGGCATTAGAGAACAAAGATCAAGAAAACATCTGAAGTTTACGGTTTACGGACGCATCTCCTGTAACCCATCATCGAAGGATGCGCACGTTGGATGGAAGCTGTCGCTTGTGCGATGAACTCATCCGCAAGGAGGAGGGTTGCCAGCTCCGATAAAATCAGGATTTCGTCCCTTGCAGGGAAGAGAACAGGACGTGCTTTTCTAGATCTGAGATCACTTTTGAGACCTCCGAAAGATTCCCAGCAAGAATTCACCAAATAATGAAGTGCAAAGCAGGGATGATCTCCCACAGCTTCCACTGCTTCCTCTTCCTGTTCATCATCGTCGTTGCTGGCGGAAGGATGGTCCTCAGTGGGTTTTATAGGAGAGGGAGGGCTCAATCTTGAGGTGAGGGCTTTCTCGTGCGGGTTCACCTTCCGTTCCGGGCACGCGGCGAGCGACCGAGCCGCTCGGTTCGCCGCGGCGCGTTTTGACGCCTCGCGTCGCTGCGGGGTCGTGGAAACGTTCGACTCTTTCGCCCGGCACTGGAGACTTCCCGATTCTGCTAAGCATGGCCCGATTGACCTTTGTCCGTTGAATCAGGGTCGGGGATTGGTCTTCTGACGGTCTGACTGTTTGATCTACGTTCGATCGTTTGAAGAGTGGCTTAGCTGGTGCTCCCAGAACCAGTGATCGGGGCTGTGGCTGTCACCTGAGCATCTTTTGTTGAATTCTTTTGCGTGTTTAGTCTGCTCTCATTCTCGAGCACTTCTGAACGCGTCGGGAGCACTCCTAAGAGGGCAGGTAACGTTCTGGATGACACGCTTACGTCGTGTGACCGAGAGAGTTTTCGAACAGGTTCCGTCTTCCGAGAGAACGGAGGGATTGCGCAGAAAGGGGGGACACGCATCAGCATCTTCACTTCCTGTTCGTCTTCTTGTCCTTCCATGTATGCAAGGTTGTGAGGTCACTTCCAGAGAACCTTCACCGACCCGGATGTGGGCAGACCGGTTGGCACGGGGCGAAGGTTGGTCGCTCCTGCACCAACGTGCTCAGCAATTGCAAGAGGGCGGAGCAGAACGCCAAAGTGAACATCAGGAAGGAGAAAGATCTCTTTTTTTTTTTTTTTTTTCCGAGTAAAAATAAAATTGTGAATTTTTACTCGGAAAATAATAATAAAAAAGAAAGGAGCTGCCGATCCTGGACTTCGCGTTCCAAGAGATAGGCAACGGCTCGCCGGAGGCGCATGATGATGGAGTAGATCTGGAGCTCATCTGAACGTCTCCTCCAATCCTCCTTCTCCTCCACGCAGTTCTATAGTTCCAGACGAAACGCCAGTGACTTACCCGGAAGAAGGTGCGATGAGTTTCATCAGCTGCAGGAGCTTTTCCTCTTTGGGAGTCTCCTCTGCTGGCGACGGAGCCCTTGCAGACTCCCAAATGGAGATTCTTGCGTCTTTGCTCGTTTCGACAGACGGGCGTTGCCGGTGAGGAGCTCGAAAACAGGCCGTTCAGATTTTCGCTCCACATCTGCGCCCTTCGGAAGAGAGGGGACAGAGGATCTGTCTCTATTCCGGAGCGTCCAAGATTTTCACATCCAAAGGCGTTGTCAGCGTTAGTCTTGAGAAGCGGGAAAGCGACGCCCCTGGAAGAGGAAGCCCCATTTCTTGAGATGCGCATCTTTGAAAGGCGTGGTTTCCGCGGCGGTCGCAGGACGATCCAATGCAAAGCAGGAGATGCGCAGAGACGCCGAGAGAGAGAAACCTCGTCCCCGGGAGGTTTCCGGAGTCACACGAAATTCGCCATCGGGAAAAACCGAGGTTTTCGCAAAGATCAGGCTCCAAAGGTCAAAGTAGCCTGAGAGAGCCAACCGGAGGCAGTGAGCGATGCCTACACGCGTCCTCTCGACCGGAGGATCTCTTCCTGAGAACTTGAAGAGGCATGTGCTCCGCCCGCGTGAGGATTTAACGAGAGCGGTGCGTCTCCCGGAAACCCACTTAGGCTGAAGGGGTTTCCCCGATCACCAATAGGAGGGGCACTGCCGTGGGGACGGGGACAGGGAGATAGGAGGGTGGGAGCCACTGCACCTTTCCTGATTTCGCATCTCGCGAAGATGCGGACCTTCCGCGCAATTCTCCGGGGAACCTTCCATATTCCGTGGTGGTCTCGATCCTCATCCCTTCTGCCCTCCGCTTCCCGAGAGCGAAGGCAGGGAATTTCGAAAGGCTTCCCCCGGTTCTCCACATCGTCCTTCCCATGGAACGTCTTCCTCGCACCTTGCAGCAAGGTGGTGCGAGGCTTTCTCCTCCCCCCTTCCCTCCCTCTAGGGGAAAACGAGATTTGCTAGAGAGAGAGAAATCCCGACGAGTTTTCTCCATCCCTTTTTTCCTTTTCGCTGCCGAACCCCCAACTCCCAAGGCAGAATTCGGCTAGGAGACGTGGAGGGAAGGGGAGAACCGGAGTCTCAGGAATCGGAGGAAGGAACACCCTCACGCACGCACGCATGCGATGATTTCCGCTTGTCTTCCCAGGAACGCTGCTCTGCTTGTTCTCCTTCCCCTTCATCTTCGTGATGTGCCCAGCTCAAAGGAAGGACCAGCCGATAATCCTGATGGCGTACCTCATCCCCTTGATCTTCCTCTTCCAGATCGGATGGGCTTCCGTCCAGGTGTCGCACATGGCTCTCAATACGGAGCTGACCTACAACAAGAAGGAGAGGGAGACCCTTAATCTGATCAGGTACGGAGGAGACAGCAGAGAGAGAGAGAAAGAGAGAGAGAGAGGAGGGGTCCCGTCCATTTTCGCTTTTTCATTTTATGTATTTTGCTGCTGGCATTTCCTCCCTCCCCCCCTCTCTCTCTCTCCTTCTTTTTTATCTTTCTAGCGGCGTCCATCTCGGCATCTGTTGGCCTGCCAACCTCTCGTTCGGCTTACGGGGGAGAGGAAGGGGGGCGATGGGAACCTTCGAGGAAAGCTCAGAGGAGGAGTCCCTCGTTGGCCAGTCTAGGGGTGACGCAAGCCGCCGAGCTCTCTGCACAAGACGCCCTCGCAACGCAGACTTCCCTGACGTAAGCTGCGGAGGGTTTGGAATCACCGTGGGTTGCATCTGGGCTTTCGAGCGCGTACGCACTTGCGAGAGCAGACGTGCGGTTCGCACGTTGCGGCATGCGTGGGAAGAAAAAGGCAAAAGGGGGAGCGGTGGAACGGGACGGAAAAGAGAGGAACGGAAACGATCTCTCGGCAGTTCGACTCATGAACGTCGTCTTTCTCGATCCCAACTCCTCTTCCTGCAACCCTCCTCCAGGATTGAGTTCACCACCGTCCGCTTCCCTCACTGCCCTCACGGCGAGACCTGGAACGGCGGTCACTCCCCATCGGCAGCAGCAGCTGCGCGCCACTCTTGGGCATCACCGACGGAGACGGAATCTCGGGACGAAAGCGACCATGAGCCGGGTGACATTCCCCAAGCCTAGGCGGGGCAGGGTTCGGCGATGGGCTCTTCCCCGTTCGCTAGCCGTTTCTAGGGAAATCCTTGGTTGGTTTCCTTTCCTCCGCTCCGTAACATGCTCCGTACCCCCGCCTGATGTGACGTCGACGGAAAGGAAAACAATCAACAAAAAAAGCGCCGGGATTTTTCGTCTCCGCGGCGCCCCGAAGCCGAATGGGAGAAGAGGAAAGAGAGCGGATGGTGTGTCGACGGTCTTGCGAAAGGAGGCTCGGCTGCACCGCGTTCGGCTGCCGACGCGGAGGACTTTAGAGACGGGCGTAACGCGAGAGTTCGATCACGCGCTGCAAGCGGGAGCCCTTCCGCATGATCCAAACCGGGAAGGAAGTGCCTGAGGTGTAGGCGCCTGCCGTCCACTTCCCTCCGCTGTCCCATCTCGAGACTCAGGTCATCCCCTGTTTCTGACCCTCGCCGAGAAACCTCGCATCTTTCTCCGAGAGAAAAGAAAGAGGTTGTCCTCCGCCCCTCGGCTTCTCTCGAGATCGATCCTCCTTTGGTCCTCACCGCGTTCCGGACGCGATGCAGCGCTCAAGCGTTTCGTGCGGCGTCCCCGGTGCAGCTGACCCTTGAAAGGCACTGCGGAACGGAAACCGAGATCCCGTGGGGATCCACGAGGTCCCGGAAGCGCCGAGCAAACCGAGAAAGTAGGTGCTGCGGTGACCTTCCGTGCTTCGACATCCTCAGCCGCCAAGGTTCGAAAAGGTCGTTTGGGTTCCAACAACTTCGAATGGGCGCTAGGAGCAACAGCTGGGGCAGAGGTTCTTCGCGCCTCCAGGCCGCGAAAACTCTGCAGTGCCGCGTGTCGACAGATGTGAGGACTTCCGGAAGGACTCGCGGAGGCTACCGGCGATTGAGTCTCAAGAACGAGTAAAAGAAAGCGAACACTGGGGGAGCTGGGGGATGCTCCTCGCAGTGGCTGTGTTTCCCTGACCTTCCTCTGAAGGAAAATCCTCAACATCCGCGAGCCCTGTTCCATCCCCGTTCGGCTGCCGCTTGTCTTCCCAGGACCGCTGCTCTGCTCTCCCGTGTGATCGGGCGGTTCCTCCAGAAGGTTTCAAGTGAGGCCCGTCGGGTGGATTTATTCGAAACTCGCTCGACTCCCTCTCTAGCGAAACAGTACCATTCCTCTGAACGTTCCCTGGATCCAGAGGAATATTTTTTTTTTCTTCATGGGAGAACGCATGCGATGAATTTGCGGTTTCCTGAAGATCCCTCCACCGAACTTTCTCGAACCTGATGCTAAAGAGAACCTAAATTACAAAATTATTTTTTTGTTTGTTTGTCGAAGGCAAAAAAGAAAAAAGAAATCTCCATAATCGCGGTGGTAATTGGACCTGCGGCTAGTGACTCTGCTTCGCCAAAAAGGGAAGAGTGTTTCGGCAGAGCACAGAAATTCGCGCGCTGTTATCTGCTCTTTAAAGGAGGGAACGGGGAAGAGAATGTCAGCCGAGGAGATCTGGAATCCGCGCCAACTCATGTTTCTTTCTCTTTAGAAACTTGTTCACGTTCGTGAGTGCGATCTTCGTGTATATCGTGGGCTGGATTGTGTTTAGCGGGGTCGACATCGTGTCCTCCGAGGGAATGCCAAGCGAGAAAAAGGAAACGCAGAACTTCCGAGTAAGTTTATGCTGATCGAAAGAACGCAAAGAAGAAGGAAAAGAAAGACAAAGTCTTTGCTTTCTCTTGCAGCAGCTGATGCTCATCTCTCTTCTCTCTCGGCTCCTCCTCCTCTTCCTCCTCTTCCATTCCTTCTTTTCTCTAGCACTTTCTCGGCTTCTGGGTAGGCACGTGGACCGATTTCCCATGCATATCATCCCTCGATTCCACTCCTCACCATTTGCGCTTGCATTTGATGAGTCTCTTTCGCGGCTCCCGAGCGAAAAATTCTAGAGGATTCCTGAGAACGCCGGTAATGTCCCTGTTTTGCAGCTCAGGTGCGTCCGGCGCACAACGTGGCTTCCATCTGAATGCAAGCAAGCAAGTAAACAAGTGCGCTGCTATTCCCTAATGCAGACTGCCTCCATCTTCAATCTCGTGTTTTTTGTTTTTTCTTCTTTTTTCTAGCGTCTTGTTTTTGGTTTCTCCAGCCTGGATGCGCGATGAGAGAACAAAAATTCCCTGCAGCCTGCACTCGTGCCTTGCTCGGGAGTTCTCCTCGGCGCCAGCGACCGGATGCCTCCTTGTGGTTCCACGCTTTTCAGCCCGAGCCACGGAGGTTTTTCGAGTCATCCGACTGTTTTCGGATTCTTGCACCTCCTGATGGAGTTCTCTGTCTTTCCCTCCGGAAAATTAAGAATCTCGTTCCATCTCCTCCTATTCCCTCATCTATTCTGCAGCCATGGCCCGAGCAGCTGGTCGCGTGAGGGTCTGGGACGGAAGTTCGAGGAGGTCGAAACGCGTAGCTGCGAAATCCGCCGAAAGCTTTTTTTTTTTTTCCCCGGTCCAGATGAACAGGAAGAACAGAAGCGCAGGTAGTCGCCTTTTGCGCTAGCTGGTGAATCAGAGGAGTCCTCCCCTGGCAGCTGCGAGTGCGCGGGCTGACGATTCTTCGACCCCACCTTTTCGCTCCGCGCAAAGCAGAAGTTACCTTTCGTGTTCCGATTCCGCGTCCCAACACGATAGGCGGTAAGAGTTTTCTTCTTGTGGACCATCCGTGCAGGGAGAGATGAGAGGCCGGACCGAGTCGCGTTCCTTCGCAGAATTAATCTGCCTCTCTCCAGCCAAATCCCCTCCCCCCCCCCTGCACACTTCTCCAACCCATTCCGCCTGTGGCGTTTAGGTGGTTTGCTTTTCGTCATCGTGATGCATGGATGATGCGGAAGTGCCCGTAGGTAGGCGTCAGCTGCGGGGGAAGGGCGCTCCTGACGTTCATCACGTTGGTAGCTCAGCAACGCTCCAAACACACTCTGCACAGTCAGAAGCGAGCAGCAGCGGTTCACCCCCTCTCAGACGGTGGATTCGTCGGAAAAAGCTCTCTGGAGGATGTTGCCGAGCCGCGGACTTTTCTTTAGCTTCCAGTGGTCGTTCCCTTCCCGCGTCCTTGGCCTTGACCTGTCGGACCCGCTCCGTAGTGAAAATGTCCACCTCGTTGCCTTCAGCACGCAATCCGCTAGCAGACCAGAATGGTCACTGCGCAGATGCATAACGCATCCCTCACTGCACCTGCGTCTGACGTGCTTGCTCTCGCGCATTCGCTCCCCGCGTTTACAACGCAATGTGGCTGCAGCTTCCGGCGTCGGCATGGCCAGTTGGTTCTCTTTCTGAGGATCCGCATGCGAGGAAAAAGACAGCTCTCCGGCTGCTCCTGCTCGCTCCCCAGCTTCAAGTTGGCGCTCCTTCCCTGGATGGGAGGGTCTCCCTGGGAAACGCACTTTCCACTTGCTTCCACCATCCTCCCTGCTGCACGCCCGCCGCCTTCCTCGCGGCTTCGAAAAGACCCACCCCTTCTCGTGGATTCCTCCCACGTTCCCACCGATGATGCAGTGGGTTGCGCCACCGTCTGCGAAGGGGGGGGAGCGAGGGCAGGACCGCGCTGACCTCTGCACCAGTCCAGTTTTCTCACGTGTGACGCTCCGGTACATTTCCCACCATGGAGATCCCCTGCCCCCTTCCCGAAATCATGGTGGAGGTGACGAAGCCAGCGCAGATCTTCAGCAAGGATCTCCTGGTCACGAATCTCTGGAGGCTCTTCGCCGATGGCATCGTGGGCAGGCAGGGACTCAGGAGTCTCCCCGTGGTCTGATCTCCCCCCTCCCCCTTCCTAAGGAACACACTGTTGACGAAGAAAATGCCCCTGGGGGGTGGGGGGACAGAATCATGAGACGGCGCTTCCTCTTTGGCTCCCTGCAGCGTCCCTTCGAGACGGAACTCGCAGCGGCAGCAGCAAGCAGTAGGCAAGCGGGAAGCTTTGCCGTCGCGACCTCTTCGTCGCTTGCGTTTTCCTCGCAATGGACGCCTCCTGCCTGAGCTGGCTCTTTCAGCACCGCTTAGCCCCTGCTTCCTCATCTTCCGGTTCCATCCGGAAGTAAATGCCGGTTTTTTTTTCTTTTTTCTTCCTCCCGTACCGTTCAGGCTTCCTCTTCGGTTTGCCCGTTTCTGATAAGATGTCTCTCTTCTCCCCGCTAAGGTCATCTCTGGCATCGTCACTTGCGTGGGATGTATTACGAGTCTTCTCTTCCTGATTGGAACCCACAACAGGTCACTGCCGGAAGAAGATCCAGTGAGTGAGGGAGGCCCCAGGAATGCAGAGGAAAAGCTCATCACAAAACGCTCTTGGATGAAGAATCCTGCCTTCTACCAGGTAAAAGAGTTTGCTGGCACCGGGGCCGACCTCCTCTTTTCCTCTCCTCCTTCCTGAACCCCTTCGAAGGCAAAGCGTTCCATGGAAAAATCCCACTCTGCCTAAACGGTTGAACTCACAGGGATCTCTTTAAAAAGTGAAAAAAGTCAAGCATTCTTTTAACAGGAACACTCGTTTACAACAAGAAAAGGGCGATTTTTTGATAAATCCGTTGACCGATTGGCCCGTGTGGCAGAAACGGGCCTACGACATTTGGGATTCCATCCGGCTTCTAGTAGCCATTTTTACATATGATTTTTACATATGCATTTACATCATATTATAAGTAATAAACATACATGTTTATTATGTTTACTATGTACGTTGTAATGTATGCATACGCAATGAATATATATGAAATGAATTTATAAATATCGAATTTTAAAACATGAAAGATGGCGGCAGTTAAAAGTAGTGGGGGGATGAAAAGTCAGCAAATCAAAAAAACAAAAGGAAATTTTCATTTTCCTGCCGTTATTTTAAAATGAATCTTTTTCAGGAAGCGACGAATTCTATTTTCGGGATTTCGATCGTATAATGAATATATATGTTTGTAATTTCATATTTATATACTCATTGCATATATATTTCTTATATGTGTACATACCTATTAATATATATGATAAATATAAACACATATATATTTTTTAATCTTCCCTATATATATTACTAATATATCCTGATACACCTGATCAATTACGTCAATAAATATGCATGTTAAAATAGATCTGCATATTAATGTATATATATGAATATATATATCAGTATACATAAAAGGTGTGTACATTTATTTTTTATAATCTTGAGAATAATTGATCTGAATATTAATTTATATATCAATATACGTTTATAATGCTTATGTATCAACTTACATGATGAATATATGCATTGATTTTTTATAATCTTTATAATATATATAATAAAAACATCAACATATATGATAAAATATAAGTATATATAATAAAAGTAAATATATGTAATGAATATATCATCCCTGTGCCTTGATTATATATCATAATATTATATTAATGATATGCGTACGAATAAAGTTTATGAAATATATATGTTAAAATATTTTAATAATACGTATGTTAATAAATATTATTAAATATGTACGTTAAAATAAATTTTTTTCTCAATCTCTGTATAAATTTTTATCTTAATCTCTGTATATATGTATATTAATATATTTAAAAAGCAAATGTGTTTCTTTTTAAGATAGTTCGGGATTTTGATCGTCGCTGCTAAATTTGATGCGTCAGTTAGCGTATATAAATTTTTAAAAGCTTGCCGATATTAGTGGTATTTAGCTCTAATTGTAAGAATAATTTGAACTGGCAATTGCTAAAAGCTTTGCGAATTATATGCCAAGTGTTGTGGCTAAACGTGGGAATTTGCTTAATGTGAGAGCTCCTTGATAAGGGTATTACATGCAGGTGTTTTAAGGAGTTGAGTCGTTGTTAATATAGCAGAATAAGTACCGATAATGAATAATCAAGGCAAGGGGATGATGACCTGCATGATTTGGCATTAGAGAGCAAGGGAAAACAGGTTTCCAGCGAGACCCTTCCATCCAGGAAAGGAACGGCGCTTAGAGCCTCGGAGAGAAGCAACCGGAGAGCTGTCTCGATCGTTTTCGGGCTGCAGAGGAAGTTTGCTTGGTAATTAATTAATAATTTCCGAGGATTTTTAATGTTTGTAGATCGTTCTCTAGATTTTTTAGGCGTAATGTTCTTAAAAAAGGGTACTTAAAAGTTCCAATCAAGATGCGAAATGAGAAGGAATACAGCGAACCACGATATGTTTTCACATCGAAAATGTAACATAATTTTACACTGAAATAGGATTTAAGGGTGTAAATGTGCCTGAGAAGAGCGGATTGAATAATGAAAATCAGTGAGTGCAACTTGCTAGTCGCTCTGGTCCCGGTGTCCTCTACTATGCCCGTCTCTGATACCGTAGCGTAGAAGAGGTGCAGGATGGTGCATCTAGGCAAGGGGGTTGAGATTGTGTTGAGGCAGGAAATCATCTCCATGCTGGTGATAATGACGAGTTGACTTTTCTGCCTGTTTCATTGAGTGAGTGACACCACAACTATGGTGAATATTAATTGCAATTCTTGTATAAGATTTTCACTTGTGTCGGTTGCCATGATCAAGAAACTGGACGAAGAACAGCACACGGTTCATCCATCAATAAGATGGTCGGCTTCACTGCAGTTGAGCGAGCAATTCGTGGCCTCTGCTGTTGACCGCCTGAGCGAGCAATTCAGCTCACGATACTGCAACCTGTTCTTTGATTGTTCCCGTGGGCCGACTTTGGCCCAACTGCCTCTCACCACTTCAGCGGCGGACCGCTCCCAGTTGTATGTATGACGCTTACTCAAACTGGTAAAGGTACGCGCCGTACATGCAAGCCGAAATGGAAAACGTCAACACCAGAGCAATAGGGAAGATTGTGCTCAGGTGCAACGACGGTCGGCAGGACGATTTTAGACGGAAAGGAGTGCGTTTGCTTCATCTCTGAAGGAATGCTCTGCTCGAGCGATGGCGAACAGATCGCCATAAAGTTGGTCTTGATAGGAAGGAGGAAGATTTATTCGCGGAATTATTAGCTGCTCATCCGGAGCTCACGTTTTTTTTTTTTTTTTTAAAACCCTCTGAGTGCTATGGACGCATATAGGCGTCCGACGAAAACTGTCAGCGTTCGCTATGCACGCATCTATGTGTCTGGCAAATACATCTGTTTTTTTTTTTTTTTTACCTTCTACTGGCGACGTAAGTGGACACGATCCATGTTTGATATGGATGCATGAACTTACCCTCTTACAATTCCCTTAGCAACGGCAGTAAACAAAATTCTATTTCTATCGACTAACTATTGTCGGTTTTTCAGAGTCACGTCTTTCGCCGATGAACGGTCGTGATCTCTGCAGCTGCCTAGCATAATATTATAGTTGTGCCGTGTATAATTGATTATATTGTACCATGCCCAAACAAATTATTGATTTCATTGGAATTATAGTTCCAATTTTTAAATAAATAATATATATTTGGGAAAAGTGAAAATATTTTGTTTAATGTGATGTAAACAAGCAATTACAATATTCACTTTAATCAGCACTTTATAAACGATCGAGCACACCTCGATCGAGTACGCGTTACGCGAAATAGCATTCCGTCCAACTGCGACTCGTGTGCCGTCCACACGTTTCAATCTGAGCTCCGCAGCCACAGAGGCTGAAAAACAACTGGAATGCACGACGACAACGAGACTGATCGATCGATACGAAAAGCACCGTCTTTGTCGTTCAAACTAAGCTTCGCACTGCACCGAGTGTCACTCTTCCGAGCCAAGTCCGGGTTTGGTTATCGGGTCGCCCGGCTTCCGATCAGCAGGGGGTTTGGAGAGTTCCTCTCACCCAGAGCAGCATCCTCAGTCTTTCGTGAGATGTAGCGACTCGTCCAGGCCGGGGATTCGGCCACAGCTCCTAATGCCTTAGTCCTTCCGAATGAGTCCTTCGTTCCTCTTTCCATCTCATTTCCATGGCAGCTGTAGTCTTTCCTGATCTCCACATCTTTGTTCTTCCTGTCACAATGCTTAGGATGGAGAGGGCGATCACCGCACGTACCGTGGGATAGTATCGGGAAACGTTGTCGCCGTCCTCAAACAATCCCTTGGGATTGTCCTCCTTGAGCTCGCCTGCAGCTCCTGACTCCGCCTTCAACGCTGCTCGGTCCTGGCGCAGCGTTGAACGTGAAGCTGAGTTTCCTGGGACCCCCACACGCATTGAAGAAATCCTGAATGTTGGGCCCGTCCAGTATTTGATCCCGGAACCACTTAGGATTTTTCTGTGGTAAAAAAAAAAAGGCATAAGGAGGCCATCCTCGGTGTCCGGTGGCAGGTGACTTTTCCAGATCGCCTTTCGCAGGTTTGAGCTGCGGGTTCCGTAAATTCTGGAAGCCACTGCAAAGTTCCCGCAGGCTCTCCCTTGTTACTCTGTACCACACGTGGTCGTTTCGGTCCTCGCGCGTGCGAGCAACTTATCAACATGAGATGCTTCTGCACATGAGCCCGATCGCGTGGCGCTGGCTCTGCGAAGCAGTGCCTCTCGTCAGAGCAGTGCCGCTGCTGCTTCCTCAGATGAGCCTGGTCTCGCTGCTTTCCGTTATCGCTCCTCGGCCTCTTGGCCGAGATCAAAGGGGCAGTTGACCCTCAGAGTGGCAGTGGCGAACCGATTGGACAGTCACGGAGGATGGCACTGAGGCGGGTAAATAGGACGAAAGTGCGAGGGCGTGACATCAATCGAGAGACGGCAGAAGAGCTGAGGATCATGAAAAGGCACCGCCTCGGAGAACCGGCGTTGAACTCGACGTCTTCCGGACGAACTCCTGTGGTGGACGGAAGGGGAGAAGAAGCTAGTGAGTGGCTCCCAGGGTGCGTAGACCGGACTGCTGACGAACCTGTGCGTGCAGACCCGACCCAAGTTCCGGAGAGAATTCACAACCACGGGACATCCCTCGTCAGATGAGGACGCCTTATCGGACGTGCGCGAACAGCTCCAGAGCGCTCGCCCAAGGCAGAGCGCGCGCGCGTCCGCATGACCTGCGTCGACGTCCGCCAGATGGCGGCGGCAAGCCTCTGGCGCTCGAGCGGAGAAGGATCGCTCTTGCAGCTTTCCCGCAACTGCCACTGGCACACAGAAGGAGGGGGAGCCCTCCTTCTGTTGAGCGCCCGGGCGCTCCGGGTCGGGTCCTCTGAGAAGACGCTCCCGAATAAACACCCCCCCACTTCTCCATTAAAAAAAAACAAAAACAAAACACCTTGCAGAGGTTCGCTGCTGCTAGAGCGCTGAACAACCCTGATGGTGTTTTATTCAGAGGTCGAATGCCAGACATCCTCGGAAACTCCTTTCTGTGATCCGGATTCCTCCGCCGCGCCGGACGCAGCTGGGCTCCGCGACTGCTCTTGGTTCCCAAGAGCAGTCGGTGGCGTTGGGGCGCATTCTAAGGCCGCATTCTGGGCTCGCAGTGGCTGCCGCTGCCCCTCCGGCGCCGTGGAGTGGATCTGCTTAGCCACAGCCGCACGGATCTTCGGAGCAAGGATGCGACCTTCGAATCTGGCCACCAAGGGGCGGTCCGCGGAAGTGAGCATTAGAGAACGGGTCAGCCCAAGATTTTCCCCGCCTGCAGGCCGTCGCAGCAATATCCTGGGGGCCTTCCGTCCAGGTCGAGCGTCCATCGACGCTGATGGAGTCGCGAGTGCCACCGCAGTTTCGCCTCTGACCAACGAAGAATTTCGGTCATCCTCCCAGGGCTCTCCCGGGAAATTCTCGGGGATGCGCTGTCAGCCTAAGCGCGAACCGAAGACCGTTCGCCTCCTCCCCGCTAGGTGGCAGGCCCATCTTCGGTACTGAATCCGGCACCTGCTACAGGGTGTTCAGCTGTGAATGGTCACAGGAGTCACCTCCCTCCTGAACCAACAATAGCCACTCGCCTTGCAGGTCACGTCGAATCTGTTCATTTATTCCTCAGCCCCTTGCGAGAGAGCGGATACGATCCGGTCTTCTCCACCCTCCTCCTCCCTTGAAGACGCTTCCGATACCCTCGCGCGCAGGCGGTGACGCATGCGCAGCACTCCCGCTCGCCCTCGCCGAACGGCCTGCGGGAGTGACCGATACGACATGCTTGGAGCGAAGAATGGGGAGAACTGCGGTTCGAAAGCGGAGCTCCCCTTCTTCCTCTTCCCTGCATCCGAGCTTTCGGGTTTCGAGGGGGCGGCTTCCACTTCGCTCCAGTGATTCCCCTGGAGGGGGCGAGGCTCTCCGGACCAAAGGGGAGGCGCGTCGTGGCGTCAGAGAAGTGGCGCGAACCGGGCGGAGAGAAACTGGAGTGGGGCGCAGACGGGAGGAGCTCTGGAAGGAACCGGAAGCAGCAGCAGCACGCAGCGGTCAGCTCCTCCTCGGTTCACCCGGCGGCTCGCTTCGCTTGGAACGTGCTCCCGTCGCACCTCCCCAAGCGTGAGAAGAGGGCGCTTCCGAAAGCAACGGAGTCTTCCGGAGAGGGGAGTGCCCGGAACCACGGAAGGCAGGATGGGGTGGGATCTTAGGGGATCCCGGAGTTCCAACGGGCAGTGCAAGGGGACCGAGGGTCTCCTGCCCTGGCCTCGTAGATGACAGCGGTCTTTCCTTCTCGGGAGGTTTCCGACCTACGGAAAACGCTCGAGACTGATCCGCATCTCTCCCTATTCGAGGTGGCGTTGGTGTACGCGTGCAGCAGGATGTTCGGAATACTGGCCCAGATTTACATCCCTCTATACCTGACCTCAGCGTTCAGAGAGCAGAAGGTAAGTACTGCAATCAGAGCCATCGGCCTGACATTTGCATTCACCTTCTTCCCCGGTGAGTGGAGTGGGTGATCCCGAGGGGTGCATGCTGGGTGCCTTCCCTGTTCCCAGAACATCCACATGGCGGGAGGGGATTTTGAAGGACTCGCGACTTCGTTTCTTCACTGTCCCTACCGCCTCTCTCTCTCTCTCTTTCTCTCTCTCTCCTGCCCAAGAAGGAAACTCCAGATCGAACTTTGGGGTTGCATTCCCGAAACTTATCCAGCGGGACTCCTCACGTGTACACAATGAAACGTTCCAACCGGGAACTCTTCGTTGGCACCGAGGGTCGAGCTGTGCTGAGGAACGCTTGCGACCTCGGAGAAGCTTGCGGTTTCCAGAAACTGCACTTCCGGTGAGCTCCTGCTTCCGGCTCGGTTCTTGTATTGGAGCTGGCGACGACTAGCCTTGAAACTGGTAGACGTCAACGTCGAAGCCAATGAGGGGTGCGAGTGGTCGAATGGTGGTGTGGCATTCCACTCTGATGATGACCGCGACGCCGCCGACGGTGGAATTCGTGCCGGCAACTGTGACGAATCGCAAGCCGGGGTGTGTGGTTGTTTGTGAAGTTTTCTTTCGTACCAAGCGGACTTGGTACGAAAGAGATCCTCACCGCATAACCACGTACAGCACTTCCAAAATGCACAACAGATGAAGGGAAGCAGACAGGAACCTCATGAGTTGGCGATGGCCCCAATGGCGACGACTGGGTGTGATCGAGGGAGATGAAGCGCGATAAATTCGTCTTTTTCACCTGAATCCTGGCTATCCTGGCTAAATAGAGGCAAGCGGTCTTCCGAATGACTGTTCTCTAATGTTCCACCATTGAGGATGCAGCCTATGAAGATGAAAAAATGAGATACGAAGCGATGATATTTTGCAAGGTACCTGAGTACTTCCCTGATTAGAGTCACTCAGGTGGATGAACACGGAGGCAGGATGTAAATGTAAGGATTTCCAAACTGCATCGACCAGGAAATTTTTTGGCGGAACGATAACTTGGACGGTCAATCCTTCAACGTAGATTGCAATCAGATTTTTGAATCATATCCACAATCCAGTGCCCTCAGCTGCAAGGTAGAAAGAGACCACAGAATCCAGGGAGGAGATCAAGGCGAGTAAGTTTCGGAAGCGTGTGCTTTTTCTGCGTGACATGGCCAGTTAGAAGTAGATGCTCCTCTCTGCAGAAAAGGGTATGAAAAAACAAAAGGTGAGCAAAGAGCAGATTTCATCTGATGGTTCCTCTACGATCAGAGATGCCCGTCGAATGCAGTGGTCACAGCTGCCAGTGAGCTAATAAGTGCTAGTGAGCATCGATAAGAAATAAAGCACGACTGAACGGTATTTCATTTAGACAGGTATCTTGCCAGACTGGTATCGGTGGCTATAATCTCAACTCAGACGGCAATGATGCCATCCTCCTTAAAATAAGCGAGTGATACCAAACGGCTGAACGAGTTGACACTAGAAGTGCAGATGAATACATTTAACTAAGAGAGAAGTGTGTGTCTGTGTTTTTTTTAACGAGTAAGAAAGAGAATACCAAATAAGCAGAGTTTGAAAGGAGAAAAGTTTTACGGGTTTCAGATTTTAGCCAAGAGATTTCGGTATTCAAGCTGGACTCTGCTTCTCGAATGTAAGAAGACACAAGCAATTTCACTCATTGCTGAAGTAATTAATAACTTTGCAGCACGGATGAGAGAAATACTGGGTAAAAAACGTTCTACGTGCGTCAACAGATTTTATACTTCACTGGAAAACCACCATCGGTTTTGAGAGAATAGCAGAAATTTTGGAACTTGGGCTCTTCATCGGATTTAGTGGAAAACGTAGATGAATCCAATGAAGAATCGAGACCACTGATGTCTAATCTAATATCGAATTAAGTGAATAGGATTAAGTGAAGAGGATCATTCGTATTGGGAGACCTCAGATGGATGCAGGAGTTTCTAAACTCGATGTTGAACGAGATATCCAAAAGAGTGGACAATCAAGAATGGTCAGCTTAATTGGATATCCTACATCCAACTGAACTACTACATAAAATTGAATCGAGAAAGTGATCCAGCATGCTGTAATCTATCATCGTATATTAAAATTAACAGATGGTTGCATTCTGTTCTGAATCTGTTTGAAAATAACTCTTAACTCATTGGAATAATTGAAACGAAAGCCCTTGGTGATCAAGAGTATATGTGCAGCATTCACGGATTGGAGACAAACCGATTGCGTTGTAAAAGTATTGACTATGATGTAGATTGAAGAAAAAAAACATTCTAGTTTATTGTCATCCGAACATGAAGTCCATCCCCAAAAGGAATGATTCAGCCTATTCTCATTAAAGGGATCTTCAATAAGGTGGATATGAAAAGTTCTCCTAGCGGATGAAGACTTAAAACCACTTAGTGAGTGATCAGCAATGGAACATGGGATGTGAAATAGGTGATCACTCTAGCCTCGATAAATGAAAGGGGACGAAGAGGTAGTAAGGAGGAGGGAAATGAGGTGGAATGGGAATCCTATTTTTCGTACGTTGTTTAATTGGAGAAGCTGCTGCCAACAGTGATTAGCAAAGGGTTGTCCTATGATGCAGCGTGACGCAAGTGATCTGTTACGAGATGCAGACATAATTGCAGTTGTTACTTCTTGTCAAGAGTTTACTAGGGATCGGAACGAAGTTTTGGAGCATGGTCCATGTTGAGAAATTGGAATGAGATTGTGTGACTTGTAGGTGAAATGGCTGGTGTGATGGGAATTTCCCCTGAAATGTGTAGATAATTGCATCAGAATGCAGATTGTCTATTTGCTGACCGATGACTCCGGGGCTGACGGTTCACTGGATCACTGGAATAACTTGGTACATGAGGAGCGAGATTTTCCAGCTCCAATTTGCACGATTTCGTGTTGGTGTTTAGTCGCCACCGGCTAAATGCCTTTTGAGACATATCAGATGTGCTGACTGTCTTGTGCAAGGATTTCAGGTAGTGAATGACAAGCAGGAAAAAGGTCGACTGCGAATCATAGGGATCAATCTCACGATCTGAATCCCTCTTCGTTCCAGAATAGTTCCATGTCTTGCAGTGATCGATCATTTTTTCTTTTTCTTGGTCCATTTTTCTGATACTTTTTCTGATATCTTCAGATTCTCTCTTCTTTATCCAAATAAATCTGCCTTTCATCCACGAAAAACTTTATCGCCGTTCGCGTTGGCTTTGAGGATCCACAAAATCATGCCTTTTTTTAAGCTTTAGATTTTAAGCAGAGTGAGATGAGAACGAACGGGATGAGCAGAAAAGAAGAACGAGTATGATAAGTTTTTTTTTTTTTTTTTCTATTAGTCCAATTGATGGGAGGATGTAAACAACCAGTGGAGATCTGCTGAAGGAAAATTACGTTTAAAAAAAAAAAACACTTTTTAAAAACGGTTGACTGAGGATCGGAAGAGGAGTGGAAATGAAGAGAACAGTAGTTTCTTGGTCGTGATTCCCTGTGACCGAGAGACTGGATCATAAGATGCATGGTCAAGACCGTTTTGATTCTGAACGTATATGCGAGGCGTCTGAGAATGGAGGAAGAGAATGAGGCTTTAGTTCCAAGTAAAAGGGATCTATTCTTCTACAAATCGTTTGATGAGAACTCGAGAAAGTAAAGGTGCATAATTCACGTGGGAGATTAAAGAAGAGGTAATAAAAGGGAATTTTGCTGATGTTCTGGTTTCCTTCCTGGAAGATTGGTTGCCACGTGTTTGGAACTTTAATTGTTTTGAAAAATTCCTGTTGCATTTTTCCTTTAAAAATGCCTTCCTTCCCCTTTAAGAAAACTTTCACTTTACTGCGATTTCGTTTTGTTCCTACTTATCCATCCTTCCATTTCATTTTTCGAGTTCTTCAGATCCTTGTTTCTTCTCTGTATGCGGCGCAGGCAACTTTGCCTGAAGGATTCCTCGCGACAAGGACAATTCTATCATTTTCTCTTGGGCACCAGGAAAACTCGATTCAACACCCATGTGTGCATGAATGTAAACCTGTGCTTCTAACCATAAAGCTGCCTCATCCATGTTTCAGAGCCAAATAGCCACCACACCACTGGTGATGAATTTAAGTAGCTTCATCGCCTCCTTAGTGCTCATGAAATTCCTGACAAATTTGTTGGGAAATGCTGTAAGTACTCACTGTTCATTGTTCTTGTGGCATCAGTAAGAATGGTGACTTGCTGCTAAGTTATTTTCTATACCGAGTTGCCAAGTCCAAGTGCGATTCATAGAGCCGGCTGTTGAGAATGCCGTGAACGAAAGTGGGAGTGTCTGCCAGCGTAGGCAAAGCATGCGTTAGCCGGGGCACGAACGAAGTTGCCACCAGAGACTGGAACCAACTCTGGGAAGGGGTATGTTCTAGAAGAGCGTTCAAGATGACACACGCTCATGTAGTTAGCCACAGCACACACTTCTGTCGATGAGCTCAGGGCTCAATCACAATCTTTGCGCTCAAGTCAGGTCGGAGACCCTTTCCAAATCTGACAAACTCAAATAAAACAAACCTTCGAGTAGGGAAAATAGAAAACAATATGCAGTGATTTCAGTATTAAGATTCGGAAAGGGTTGTTTGTGGCACTTCTGGCACCGTTTCAGTACCTCGCTTCAGGGTTCCATTGTGGTTTCATTCGTTTGCGAAAACAAAAAAACCCTTCCTTCTGAGAAAATTCTTTACTGCTCAGCAGGAAACTGGAGTCCCGTGATTTCTTTCAAGTGAAATATTCCGGATCCATTCTGCGAATGTTCCAAGAAGAGTGCAGCGGTGAACAAAAGTTTTCGCGATCAACAGCGAAACGAAAACTTTGAAGATGTATGAAGGTTTCCTCCGGAATTCGTTTGAGACACCCCTTCATCCTCGTCTTTGATGTGCTTCATCATCTGAAGTGCCCGAACGGAATCGTCAGTTGTTAGTCACACAAAATAATAATGCACACATGGCGATCAGTGTCCACACGTGCTTGAAAAATAGGAACGAGCATGCCTTCCGGGAATAAAAACTCGCTCCTTTGTTTTGGGTTCAAGGAGTTGTGATGACCTCAAAGGATGGAAACGAACGTGGGAACCTTCACTTCAAAACGAGATCCACAAAACATTGCACAAGCGGGCTGAAGGCCAACATTGTGTTACTAAAAGAGCCGTAATTATTATTTCAACTCTTTTCCTGGAAACCAACGACGACGTCGTAGAGGGGGCTCTTGTTACTCGGAGGGACTTTGGCACTGCGAAGGTGCCCACGCGCGTTGCAGTTTATCGTCGCTAAACGAAAGCATGCAGAAGTCGCTCTTACCCCACAGATACACAGAAAGTAATTTGTGTCCTCTCAGTCGTGAAAGGATGGATCTGTTGCATAAAGGACGTTTTGTGCTTTCTTAAGACCAAAATCTACCGTAAAGAAGGTCTTCATAGCAAAAACGAATTGTGCTATTCGCAACTATTCGTAAGACTCCTGAATAATCAGATGATTTTCGAACAAGGTTTCTTTATTCTACTAGATCAACAAAAATTCTCTGCTTACAAATGGATGGATATGAGTTCTCTACAGTTCGTTTTCATAGGAGCATTCACTGCATTCGTTAAAAAATGCAGGTGCTGATATCATGAGTTCATTATACATACGTATAAAAAATGCACTCTAGAAATTTGGCGTTCAAGAATCAGCCAACTGCATACACAAATACATAGTGCATACTGAATTCTCATTTGCTTTAATTTTTCTGTAAATTCCTCCATGTACTCCAGTACCATCTCTTGCGACAGACACGAAAAAAGCAATGTATGGGAATCGTTCTTGACTTCCGCCCTGGCTCACGTGGTGTCATCTAGGTGTGCCCTTTCAACCAGTCACTTCAGCTTCAGTGACACTCTTCACAGCACGACAAACAGGCATGATTTTTCTGCACTGGAAGCAGATCTCAGCGATTCGAATGACCACTGCCAAGCGGTTCTGCACAGAGAACGACCTGGCAGCAGGCAACATTCATCTTTGAATGCTTCAAAATTTTCTTCAAAATGTTCACTCGTTTTTTTAGCTTTTGCATCTTTTAGAATATTATATAGAAGGACGGTTTTGACTGTTGATGAAATTTTCTTATAGCATCTATCCGATTAATGTGCCGTTTTCTTTCGAAGATGACTTTTCTTCTGGGAACGATTTTCGGCATGGCAAGCGTCCTCTGGATGTTGAATGAAAGTACGGGAGTCTACATATCCAACAGCCTCTATGGGATGACTGCTCTCATTGGACTCGCTTTTATGATAATGCAAGTTTCTAGTCTAGCATTTGTCCCTGTGCTCATCGGGAGGCAAACGGTAAGAACTGAACTTAATGACCTCCATTTATTTTTCTTACTTATTTGATCACGCAATACTCTGCAATTGTGTGTGTGTGTTTTTTTGTTTGTTTTTTGTCCAAATGTTCCTGTTTTCAGACTGTTTCTTTTTTCTTTCATCATGTCGCAGCCGATCTAAGATTAGTAGATTATTTGCTCAGCATCCACCTTCTCCTTTCTAGTTTATTCAATGTTTTTTTTTTTTTTCCAGTTCGAAACGGAAACTGTAACCTCCGTGCTTTTATAACGGTGTTACAGCTTTACGATATTTGTCTGAGCTCATCAACTCACCTGCAAAAGTTTACATTCCGACGTCAGTGCTCTCACACCACTCTGATTTTCGCACTGAACTTTCGAATACGAAATTATTTGAACATTCCATTTTGAATGATCCGAGGACAGGAACGGAATTGGAGGAAGAGAACCACATTCGTTCCTTCCTCCATTCTTCTGTTTTTGCTTACGGATTCGCGTATCGTTGACGTTTCCATATTTGCCATTTCCATTTGCTTGCTCTAAGCTGCCCATGTTGACAGTTCCAAAGAAACCCATGCGTTTTTCGGCTGTTCAACTGCTCCCGATGTAACCAACTCTGTGTTTGTATGCTTCGGAACAGTGACCGAAAGTAATGCTCTGGTGTTCCTGAAAAGGGGATGCTACCAGAACAAGGGAAGCAAGAGGAATTCGTGAGGCGCCAATGTTTCAACATGATAAAACAGCGTTGAAAATAGGATGATTGGAACGATCTCCCTCTTCAAAGGCAAAACAACGAAACGCCGATTTCACTGTAAACTCAAAATTATTGTGATGCAAACAGATGCAGATAGGCGCGCCTGCTGGACATGCTTTTAGAGAATTACTGCATCGATAGGTGCAAAGAAGATTTGCAAAAGATTGATTAACTGAATTGTTCGCTGAATTCGATGATTTGTTAATCTCCTCAATGATTAACGACTAAGAACTAAAGGGAAGTAATCTTGGACAAATGTGGTCACCTCATCAATAGATCTAATTCACATCGAAGTTAATACTGGAAACTATGCCCTTTCAGAAAATCAGAACTAGTCAGGAAAAAAATCTCAAAAGTAACATGCACTGCAAAATTAGGTGAATTTGCAAAAGCAAAGCAGGATGAAAAAAAAAAAATCCTTTCTGTACATCATCCCGTGCATCATTAGATTGTAATGACAGTAGATGATCTCACCAGAGTAATAGCTACCATGGCGACTTCTGTGCAGGCGTTCATTTCAAGTCAAATAAGGATGTTCGTTGGAATGACACGAAGCAAAACTCATTAAATGACCATCTTTTCGTTGCAAAATATCCTTCTTTTTACTCGACAAACTTTGAAGCACTCCAAGTGACCCTTATTACACCTACGAAGGTGTTTGAAATTCGAATCTGGAAAGAACCATAACCTGACGAATCACAAATATCAGCGAGCATTTATTAGAGACAGACGAAAGCTTTTTTTCTGATTTCGTGACAGGGGGACAATTTGAGTTGCTCAGAATCCAGTGGCACGAAGCGAAGAGATGAGAGATGCAAGCGAAACACACAACTGTGGATGTACAACTCCGACCAGTTTCCTGGAATCCATTCAGAGGAAAAGAGAATTCCAACATCGTTTCAGATGCGTCGGAGGCGCATCCACTGAGAATATAGAGCATGGCGTGGAAAAAAAACACTGCAGTCTAGTTAACGGTAGGATACACGTAAGATAAGAACATTGGACCGGGCTAGCCGCCGTGAAAGCAAGCAAGAACTGCATCCCTGACATCAATCTTATCGTCAAGTAGCAGGAGGACCAACCTCTGAAAAATTTCGTTCGAGCTTCTCCGACACCAACGGATGCACTGCGGGGAAACAGAAAATCGGATTCAAAATGAGATGAGTGATATCCCACTGTAAATTACATCGTATGCAGTTTTCCTCAATTATTTTGCATTTTAATTGTCCACAGTCCATCTTTAAATCAAAATTATGATTTCTATGCCGCGCGTGGATTCTCGGTAAAATCACCTTCACATATCCCACATCACATTCACAAAATGTGGAAAACATGCATTTCATATCCTAATCCAAACACCGGCGGTCGCAGACGGTCGATCAGCAGGATCTTTCGAACAGCCTCAACTAATCGGCCCTTTGAGTCTATCTCTAAGTTGCATGATGTTAATTTTAAATCTGCTTTAATTTACCCTGACATCAAAAATGATTTATTTATACAAAGTGCAAGCTCCTACGTATACACAACCTACTTAACTTACCTGCATGCAATTACGACGCGGAATATTCGTGTATACATAAGGTTTCTAATATTTGTAGAATTCCTTCTATACGGTTGCATGAAGAATTCCAATTCCTACGATTCACATGAATCACGATTTACCAGAAAGGAAACGGAAATGTCTCATCACGCATCCGTTGGCATTAGCAGAGCCCAGCTTTCATCTGAGGTCTCTCCATATTTGGTGATTCCAGTTTTACAAACGTTGATTCTGCAGGAATTCGGGCAATTTTCCATTTTTCGAATAGGTTGCTCAACATTCTCTCCTTCTCATTTTCTTATTCTTGATAAAAAATAACTTCGTGTTAAAACTGGTTTCTTAGACTGTAGACTTGAAAGAATCAAATGCAAGGGGTCATAATGTTAACTTTCTTCCAAGCCAGTTCTTATAAATATAACATGATTCCAGCAACACAGCGCTTTTGTTTACGGATGCATCACCTTTGCAGACAAAATGATCAGTGGTATACTAGTAACCGCCATTCAAGCAGGAATAAAGTACGTATATAGTTTTATCAACAATGAACATCTGTATTCAGTACGGAATGGGCGGATGCAACCAAACGAGATTACTATCTATATGTTCTTCTGTTTGGAATGGGGATTCCCATCTTAGTATCTTACATCCCTATGTTTCTCTTATCAAGAGGACCCCTACTTTCAGGTGAATATATTTTAGAACACATTAAGAGTTTAAAGTATTTTCTTTCAGAGTTTAAATGTGAGCATTTCTTGAAAGAATGGATAAGAATACTGTGTTGCAGAAAAAAGCAAATTTCTACTGAAAGTACAGCAGCACAGACTTCATGATAGATACACACAAATAGGTATACATATATATATATATATAATGTAATTTACAACACAGAATGCATATTCTTTAAAAAAAGACTAATTCAAATTTATTAATATGCAAATACGATTATGGGTTGGTATTCTTTCACAAGTTGGAGTTTTACCCTTTCCTAGTGCATATTTTTTCTGACTGATCATGCACCGAACTGATAATTCTGATTCAGCAAAAATATTTGAAATGAAAATAGTGGTTTCATCATAAATACCTTAATATTTTATAGCACAACATACATTACTATCTCTACACATAAGTCACCCTCTCAATAGATGTCTTGCAAGAATTCAATTTCATACCATAGTACAAAAATTTTTGCAACAGGAGAACCACTTTTGCATTGCATTGTGCACCATTTTCGCACTATGAAAATGGCTTTACTAAAGACTCTTGCTTTGTATAGGTCACATCCACTTGGTATAAGGTCTGATTAACATAACTTTGGATATTTCCTTTTTTACTGATTAGCATCATTTCTTACCACATTTTCTGCACTTTGCAATCATTTCGATGAGCTGTAAGATGAGTCATAATCAACTACTTTCTAGGGATATTATGCAACTGCTGAATTCCTTGGAATTGTATGACGAGGAAATTTGGTTTGCATCATAAAGAAACGAAGCACTTCATGGCAGTACAGGCATTCTCATTTCAGCTGCCCTCATAGTTCCCCAGAACTTTGCATACAATTGAAGCATTCTGATAGTTCATCTTAACTTTAGTTCATCTTAACTTCTTGCAATCTGACAAAATTTTATCTACCACCAAGGCCAGCAGTTTTTTAGATTCTAATAATCTCAGGTGTCATTACTGTACTTTATTAATTCAGGAATTTACAAAAACAAAACTAGAGATCACTGAGTGCTGATTCTCCAAATCAGAGATTAACAAAAAATGCAGCTTTTAGAATTAGCGATTTTAGTTTCAAGTTTAGTAAAAATTTTAGTAAAGTTTCAAGTCTTGCTGATACAGGCAATTATTCTAATTTCCAATAGGAAGTTTTTAGTACAACAGTCACAAAAAAATTACATTCAACATAAAGATTTATCACTTCATGGAAGTGAAGTTGTTTTATTTGAAATTTTGACTTTTGATTACCATCCACAAAAACACATTTTTTCTTTCTCCTTACATGCATCTTAGATAGGAAAATTATCTTGGCATAGACCACCTTCAAGCTAGAAATTTAACTGTCCATTCCGGTAATAGTTAGCTAAAGAAATGATTCTTTTGAATTCTTTGAAGGATCTTTGCTTCAAATGTACCTTATGCATATCTTGAGTTCTATTTAATGGAAGTTCACATCTTGAAAAATAAATTGAGGATAAGAAGTAAACTTCCTGTCTGTAATTGGCATATGCTATCAAATTCTGTCAAAAAGTAACACAAGTTTGATAGATCATTGCTTTCTTTCAGTATGTTTTCTGACCAAAACATTAGATGCTGGTGATCACTGCAAGTTGCCTTGCATTTGAAAACAATATTTTTTTTGAATTACATTGCAACAACCAACTCGTTATGAATCAGACTTGTGAATCTCATTTCACAAGCCTTAGAACATATATGAATTATGTTGTAATATTCACTACTTGATATGCTTTAGGAAATCCAAAGTACCAAACCAAGTTAATACTGAATCATTAAGATACACATCGAGTTGAAGAGCATGCTTAGGTTAATTCAGCATGTAAATTAGGTATTCCATTCTGTTCCTTGTTCAACACGATGATATCCTAATATGGGGGTAAAAATGGTTAAAACAGAATGACGCTGAGGTAGTAATGCCTTCTCATCAGAAATAGCGGTTCCTAGATAATAAAGCTGGATTCCTCAATAACTGATGTGCACAAAGAGCTGAAGATACTAACAAAGATCAAATTAAGTCTTCAAAAAAACTTGCAGCTGCATGATGTATTTATTTAATAGATCCTAATGTCAGTAAACTCTAATTTGGGACTACACCTAACAATATTTGAACACTTCTGCTATCTACGATAATTTAATTCACATGACACCACATGACTCATCAAAATCAACCAAATCACTGCATTCTGGGAAATAATCATCTGGTCACTGAGAATGAAATAGTATGAAATCATTTGAAGATTGTTGATTCTCTCCTAACTATTGAATCAAATTTTCCATTCAGTATACCATCTCCAGGCACCTACAATGCTGGTACAATTTAGTTGAAAATGTTTAATTAAAAAGACTGTAAACAAAAGCAACATGATGCAATACATTTATCTTATGATGAACTTTTTTCTCCAAACATGGGTTGTGATAACAACCCTAAGTAATGTACAAAGATTTGATACTATGCATACAAAAGAAAGTCTTGAAATATGGAAGTGAGGCTTTCCATGGCTACGAATTTATTAAAACGAATCTTTAACAATGGGTGTTTCCTTGTGGAAAACATATTCTTGAGATCTTTAGCAACAGTCTGCAATGTGAAAAATCAATAAATACACTAAAGAGTTTTCTGGAGAATGAAATTCAAGCTGCAAACTAGCTCAAGGCTCCAAATCTTATAACTGAAAACTCTAAATTAGTTTATACTCGTTTTCCGACATGCTACTGCATTCATATTTACAAGCATGCTGAATAAAACTCAGTGAAGCAAGATGCCAAATTGGATTGCTAACATCGTTCTCTATTTATTATCCCATTTAGAACAAAACATCATGGATAAGATTAATTACTTTTTGAAAGATTTCCAATATTTCAAGAGGAGCTTCTCAAATTTCTTACTACAGGCAGCAAATACATTTGACATTTGAACCCTCTTTTTCACAATCACACAAGTCCCACTGGCATGCTTTCATTTTGAACAATTAGGTATTATATAAATTTTGTGCTAGTTCTTTGATAATAAATTCTAACCTATACCTTCAAACTATGTTACTTAGGCATGATGGTTACTGGTGCTATCCACAGCTGGCTTGGCTTAGCAAATCAAATGGCTTCCTAAGGTGCCAAAAACATATTTTTAATCTGAAATGTAACCAAGTTCTTTATACACTTCACATTAGGAACATGGATATGAGAAAAATTTTCATGAACTAACCCTCTCCCTGAATTAGAACGGTTTAATAAATTAATCCTGTCAGAAACTCTAGGCTGATAAAATTGGGCCTCACTCATTCAGATTTTACTATGAACCTCAAACCAGCCCTGAGATTACGTGACGAACACTTTTCATCAATAACAAAGATATATAAAATGCCATCATTAAAATCACCAAAATGAACTCGAAATCAACAAAAAAACAATTTGAAACTGATTGTTCAAAGTATTTGCATTTTTGGTTATTGGATAAACATTATACTTTGCAACTGACATAAGCAGCTTTTGTGGTCTTTTTTCTTTTCAGTTCTGACTTCTCATTATAGACTAACAGAAATGAAAATACCACTGAATTCCATGATTTCAAATATGTACTCATGATCTCTTTAGGAATGCATTTAATATACTATAATTTACAAACTTGATTGTGAAACCTAATGAAATTGGAAGCAACAGCTGATCAGTATGTCTTGCAATTGTACTGTGATATTGCCAACTCCAAGAAAACAAAAAACCAGCAAATTCCTTATTTCAAAACAGTAATGTCGTGTTCATGTGAAAGTATACACATTCTGAAACTGCCAATTAAATAATGAACAAATAAACTGCTCACCTACAAAAACAAAACAGAATAACGTTCCAAACCTGTAAAGTTGTACCAAGCTTCTACAAATCACTGATGCTTACTAGAGACTACTTTTGAGAGATGAGTATTACTGAACACATAACTACACATCATATATGAAAAGTAGGTGACTGGCATATAAAAAAATAAAGTCGAGTAAGATACATAAGAAAAAAACTGCATCTTCCATGTTTCTTGAATCTGCATCTATGCAGTGCATCATAATTATCAATCATTAGTTATTAGATGCAGCTAAGGCACAATACGGATTCTGTGATATATAAGTTGGCATCCTGGAATTTCTTAAGAATGTTTTGAAGCTTGTTATTTTGAAAGACAAATTTTGGCTTGAATACTGTTTAAGATGAACTCTGACTAAAGCAATAATGCACCATGATGGCTGTAAACACATAAATGCTGAGATCTCTCCAGAGTTGTGCACCAAAAACAATTCCATACTCAACAGATTTTACATGTTTTTGTGGTAGTCCACATAACATAAATACTGTGGACCACATTTGCAAACCTGAAGACTTTGGAATGCTTTGTGCATGAATGTCCAGCATCCAAAAACTTGCTTGAAACAGTAAAAATGGAACAGCATGCATCTGAAACAAAAGTATATCACAACACCAGTATATGGAAACCAACAAGCTAATACAGAACAAGCTAATATCAGAATTAGCAATTGCTTTGGATTAGGTTTTGGATTTTAGATTTCTTTTAAATTTAAACAGAATTAAGAAAACAATGTGCACATATAATTCTAGCTGTAGAAATGAAATTCATGGCAATGCATCAATATGAATACCTGAATTCACAACTCAGTTAAAAATTGGTGACTATTACAGTCAATAATGAGACAATTAATACAGGAATTATGATGATAGAACATTGAGTTTATAATTCCTTGATATCAAGGAAATCAAAAGAATTCTACAAAAACATTTTGGGAGAAACAGATCAGTTCACAACATACATGAATTCAAAACCCACTGCAATAACAATTAGTAAATCCTAAATCATTGACTGAACTTCTAAGATAGCTAAAATAGTCAAGTCTCTTCGAAACTTCCATGCAAAAGATTACTACAAATGTTCTCAAGTAATATGTTCACTCTAAATCCATTTTGAATGCAAGGAATATATTCATTTGTTCATATTCAGAGTCCTACAACTGATGAATTCAGAAGCTATGAACTCAATTTATTCAAAATCTTCGCAACACAATCTACATATATGGTGTTAGCAGATTCAAATACTGCTTTTGCCCATATAACAAACATATTTAACCGATTATATCTTAATTTCTGACGGAAAAGAGCTTTTTATGGCCATATGAGAAAAGGCTTTCTGGTGTTTCTAATTGAAAAAGAATGCTTCAACTATTTGAAATTCAGTCATATAGTGAAAAAGTAGATAACAACACATCAAGTGTCAAAAACTAATACTGCATTCATTACAAAAAAAAATGATCACAAATCATCAATTGTGCATAGTTCTTGGTAGTCTGAAATTAATAAATCGAAATTTTCTAACATATGGCTACAGGAAGCTAACAATAAATAAATAACTTCATAAACAAATGCAAAAATCAGTGAAATCAAAATGAATATTACTATGAATCTATGGATATATTTAACAATTTGTGAAACAACATTCATCCTTTTAATGTTCAGAACATATACCTCCATAAAATCATTCAAGAACTTGAATTCAAAGGCCAGCTGCACAACTGCTGCTATCAGAATTAGCGATATAAGTCTCCTTTTGAATAGACTGATGTTGAATGATGTTGAAAAATCAAGTGGAGTTTCATTTGTACTTGCTAAACGAAAAATATCATGATCATTGTTCAAAACAGTAGTATTTTTCTCAAGCACTGGCTCCTTTTCATATGTAAGAGAATTTTTGCATGTGAAATTTTCTTTCTGACACAAAGTTTCACCAATGCCAAATGGACTTCTTGTACAACTGTAATCTAAAAAATATTTGTTAAGAATACTTTAATATAGATATATATATGTATATAATTACATCACTGAATTTAAATCTGCTGATTCTTTGTGTGTAGATAACAAACAGTCAAAAATCAATAAACAAAGATTCACCAATTGATTTGGAATGATCTCCACAAAGTTTCAAGAGTCTTGCTTCAGAATTTCTTAAGATTTTTGTTCTACGTTGCTGCCTCCTTCTTTCTAATTCTTCATTTTCTGCAATACTATTTTCCAAACAATCTACAGACATTGTGTCAACTCCAAGTTTGCAGTGATAATGGAATGGAAATACCTTATGAGGTTGAGGTTATGGCTAAGGATACAGTTATTTCTGGTTATACAATTGCACAACGTACTTAAACCAAAGTTTCTACATATTAGTACAAGCATCCATATATCCCAAACTTATACCCCACACACAAAAAGAACACAGTAACATGCATCATTCATTTTCAACAAACAAACAGGCTATTTAAATGCAGCATCATCAGAAAGCAAATCAAAAGTTCACCCGCATTTTTAAGTTTATAGTCTTTTCTAATTTATAAAGCAATGTATAAAGCTGAAAATACATGGTTTAAAAATTATTTTGGATTACGAAACTGGCATTCCTTTAGCTTTTAACAATTTTTGTTACGGAATTGTTATGATCATATTTTTCAAATTTTTCAATAATTCAAGTAGTTTGATCTCTATTTTTCCACATTTACTCATTACAAGGCAACATTTACAGCACATTCACGGCAGCGAGCAATACACATACTTTCTTTACTAGAGCTGGCTGAAGACTTACAAAGTAAAAGATCGCCAAGAACTAATTTGCATTTACGGGTGCATAAATGCCTCACAGCTTGACGAAATTAAAAAAATATGAGTACAAAAAGATCCACATTACGTTTCCTTAATTAACACGATCATCCTGTTCCGTTATTAAGATAATAAAAATATTGAATCTTTTGCACTTATCGTAGCTCTGAAAGTACTCAGTTGTTAGACTTTTAAAAATATAAATGCTCTTTTGTTTCTTGAATTTCATGGTATTTTATGGACTATTCGAGATGACTCATAATCCAAGCTTCAACTGATGTGAAAGAAGAATTTTTTTCTAAAATTGGTAATTTTAGGGCATTTTAGGAATATAAACAATAGGAAGCAATAGGAAGAACAAAAAAAAAGTTCAGTACAAAACACTAAACAAGCTTTGAAACTACAATCTTCTTAAGAGGAAAATTTTTTCTGAATGGATGCAGATACAGAATAAGAAAAAAAAAATCTGATTCAAGACTGGAATATTTGTTATTAAAAAGTGATCAGAAGAGTGTTCCCGAAGAGTGTTTGAAATTCAACTTTCGGAGCTTCAGACATCCACCTTTGTAGAACTTTTTTTTCAAAGCCTAGAAAACGATTTGGTGGAGTATGCTAATACTTATATGCAAGGAAATGTAGAAATTCGCGCTTTATTTATTAAAACTGGCACCGCCTCGTGGCTAAATTTAAGTATTGTACATCTTACTAATAATCTGCAAGTTCTATCGATCAGATGTAAATCAGAAAAAAAAAAACCTTTTGAAAGCAAAGATTCTATGAAAACTCTTAAGAACAAGCCTACAAGTTGAATTCCAATTAACAGCAATTGATTGTCTTGAAGAAAATAAAGCTGAAAGTTATGAATATTTGAGTTCGATTTAAAATTTAAAATCTCGTTAATGCACAGTTCTGTATGATGTCTTCGAAGTTATTAGATTCAAGATTTAATTATTTTGGTTTGATAATTCTCTTAATGAAGGCACATTTTACTTATTGCACAGTCAACGGTTTCCAGATATTTCAAAATCAGTTTAATTAATGGCTTCTGTAAGATATTCGGTGGAAACTTTTAAAATCTTTATTTTGTTTTCATTTTCAAGAAACCAACTGTACATCGACATACGCAATTTTCTTTGGAGGTTAATGTCTGCGCAACTATTGATATGCATCATTTTCTTTTTGATCCAATCTAGTGTTAGTTGATCATCATATCATTTGCATTTTCTTTTTGATCCAATCTAGTGTTAGCTGATCATCATATCATTTGCATTTTCTTTTTGATCCAATCTAGTGTTAGCTGGTCATCATATCATTTGCATTTTCTTTTTGATCCAATCTAGTGTTAGCTGGTCATCATATCATTTGCATTTTCTTTTTGATCCAATCTAGTGTTAGCTGGTCATCATATCATTTGCATTTTCTTTTATGGTATGCTCCTCTATCTATAACGTCCATCTCTTCATTTCCGTATCTCTGAAAGCACACAGTGAGGAAAACAGAGGGGAAGAGAAATGAAGACAATCACATCAATACTATTCTTTCGGGAGAGAGCCTTTTCCTCATGATTCATCAGCAAGAATAGAATTTTAGTTTGGAAGAAATGAAGCGTGAAGGAGGCCGTGCAAAATCGAAGACAGATAGTGATGAAATAGATTTTTCTCAGCCGATGAAGAATTTAGGAGAGAGTAGATGGAAGTCGAACCTGGTTTTTGTTTACGATTGTATTCAGATATAATCACTATAAACAATATTCTCTTCTAACAAGTGCTCGTGTCGCTGAGTTCACCACGCTTCGGTTTTTGGAATGCAGATTTGGGGCTCTTGGATCTAATAGATTGCATCTGCAAATTTTTTTCTGGCATTTCTGCATTTGGGGACTGTAATCCTGGTGCACTCCTGCTCGTAAGGTGCATGGATGGTAATGTATAGCAAAACAAGGTTTTCCTTTTTCATTTGCTTAAGAACTGGTGTTTGGCGTCTTTCTGCAATGACTATATACGATTGTCCTGACCAAATAATAAGGCCTCGAAGTACTTTTTTTTATTTTCACCCGGTCACGCTGGGACGTTTATTGCCAAAAAAATATTTATAAAAAAAAAGAGTCATATACAAGATAAAAAATGCCTTCCTTCATAGTGACTTTACATCACCACTACGAAGGGAGATGCCTCGGAGGCACTGCTTCTCGTGAGCAGCTCCCCAATGAGCTCCGCAAAGGAGTGGGGGAAGGAGTAAACAAAAACAAAAAAAACACTAAAGTTCAGTTTAAAATGTTGGGAGGGGGGGGGGGGAGGAAACTATCGCAGACTTCTTCCTGGTGTCCTCCGCATCCTCTGGAGGATATAGGAAACTTTCTCCTTTTGTTGGCAGATATGCGGCCATCTTGTCTCCTTCCTCATGAAGGAGCAGACGATTGAGATAACCTAACCGTCCGACTGGCCTCTTTCGGCGCGGCTTTTCTCGCCGCTACGATCCCATGAAGGCAGTGCAGAGCTGCAAGGGGAGCTGCAGGCGACATCCAGTCGCACACGAAGAGGCACCACAAGACCTCTCTGCCATCGTCCATCGGGAGAAGGAGGGCCGCAGAGAGCGTTCCTATACAATCAGGAGGGCAACAACACAATCCAACAACAGGTGCGGGAAGGTTTCCCGTTTCCCACACCTGGCACAGTCGGGGGCCGCACTACCCCTCGTGCAGTGGTGGACTCGTGCGTTGAACGGGATCTCCCGTTGCAACAACTGCGATGTAGAGTCCTGGGGGAAGCGTGGAAGATGAAGGAAAGGAAAAGGGAAGCGTGGGAAGAGTGGAGCTGTCCACAAACACCGGGCGGGTCTGCACCTCTTCTGAGGGAATGTCCAGAAGCTCCGCCCAGCGAAGAATTTCTCTGGGGAGGATGGTGGAGGTACATGCGTCAGCCAGTTGACGCGCCGTCCAGCATCGCATCTGCTTCTTTCCTCGCTATCTCGCAGGATATTTCCCATCTCGCAAGGCCATCTCTGTTACCACTTTGCTGGATTGTGTTGAGTAGGGCTGCAAGAGGGGTGTTGAGTGTCCAGGTGGTCTTCCTTGGGCAGTCCATGATTTCCTGCAACGAGCAGCGAGCGTGGTTCGAGGATCGCAGACATCGCAATGGCTCCGGACTCGTGCCGTTTCTTTTCGTCCACGCCTGACCAGTTTCCTGTTTCCAGGCAATACAGTTGGCGGAGCAGCAGGAAATCCACCTGTTCTCCTGGATCGAGGCGACCAGGCGAGGCGACCTCTCTGACCATGCACGAGGAACGGCGATCCCTTACGGGTATTGGAAACCGCAACTCTTGGCAAGAAGAGGTTCTTCTGACGTAGAAGATAGAAATGCACGAAGGTACCAGGGTCGTAATTTTTTTTTCGTATCAGTAGGGAGATTATGCAAAGTATGTTCACGAAGAACACAGACCGATGTAAGGGAGCCTCCGCCATCTCAGCTAAATACCTCAAGAGCCATGGTACGAGACGGAGGGTACATCAGTACGAGGTGGGAGCCTTTCCTCCATAACCCCCATTCCTTGATCCTGTTTCCTGGAAGGACCCGGAGGGTCGACTCCCATTGTCCTTGTCCTCATCGAGGGCATCCGGTTTGAACCGCTACCAGTGTCTCACCCGAAGGCAGGCCAACCAGCGTCATCTTGCAGGAGGAACTCGAACCCACGACGCACCCCCCATCTCTCGGCGTCGAATCTTGACGAGGATTCGAACTCGCGACGCTTGGTGGTGCCACGCGCGGACATCGCCACCATCGCCACAGTCTTTCCCAGGTTCCGCACGTTCTGCTCTCTCTCATGGTTCCATGGAAATGCTCGTTCCAAATGAACGTTTGTGGTATCCATGAATGCAATGCATAGGCTCTGTGTGCTGATCGTCTAGCATGACCGAGTTCAGCGTCTAGCCACACGATTTGTTCTGGGCCTCCATTGTGTGAGAGTACTTGCCTTTGTTCGGAGTCATGGGCAGTGATCTCTTCGCGGATTTGAGCTATCAAAAGACCGTTTTGCTTTAAGAGCCAGTTAGAGTGACCAATTTTAAAATGTCTGCCGACTTATGACTGCACAAAGCTTTGCTTAGCTTTGTAACCAACTAATGAATGATCACAGTCATTGGTGAGATTTAAGAACGGGATGATGGACACTTTCTCAACAACTTTCAATTCTCACTCGTATGCCTAGTTTGGGCACTCAGAACATGTTGGTTCTGTCCATGTTCTGAAACGATCTAAAACAAACAAAAGGTAAAAAAAAAAAAAAAAAAGGCCAAGAACAGAAAAAGGAGGAAAACCAACTTACCCACGTATGGCTGACACCAATTGTCCAAAGCGTTCATGATATTGCTGATACCTTTTGATGGCTCCCAGTTTTTGATCCACATTCCTGTTCGTTCAGTATTTTCTCCGTCGTCCCATTCCGAGAAAAACAAATCAAGGATGAGCATTTACAATGGCAATGCCGTCAACATCCGGCGAGCCCTGTTTTGTGAATTCATTGGGATGCTGAGCGGGAAAGTAACTGATGCTGCATCCTTCTCATCGAACACAATGGCAAGTGAGCAGCAAGAAAGCTGTCACTCATCCGTTGCCACTTTAATTGAAAGAATAGCTATTATTCCCAAAGGTAACTGAAAGTCTTCTGCGAAGAACTGTTTCAGCCTGCAGTACTGTTCTTCTACTTTGTCTTTAAGGTGACTGTGATCCTTAAACTGCAGCGACTGGATCCGTTTACGAATATGTGGGAAGAAAGCATTCGTTTTTTTTTTTTTTGTTCCATGTATAACTTGTTGAAGAGATGAAAGCTTTCTACCTCATATTCTGATGAGGTAGAAAGCTTTCATCTTTTTCAATCCTGCTATGAAACACCCAGATTGTATCTTTGATCTTTTCAAAAATGAGTAAAGATGGACTTTGTGATGCTGCAGTGCCTCTCTTACAGGCAACGTTGGATATCATTGATCGATGAAATTCATCGCTGCACCCACTCCTGGTAACTGCCATTGAAATCTGCAGCAGAGAAATTGATGCCAAGCCAACGCAACTCAAATCCTGATTTTGAGCCACGCCCCATAAGTCAAACTGGAGGCTGAAGTGATCTCCAGTGGCCTCGAAGTAAAATTGAAAAAATTCCGCGTGTAGAGAATCCTTCAGTAAGGGAAAAAAAGAAGAGGAAAAAAAAAACTGGACACGCAAAACAAGAGATATCTTGGATTTTTATTTTCCAAATTTTCAAGAGATCACGGCGAACAGCAAATCTCAACCAGATACGCACTGAGCGTATGTTAATGTTGTCAGGTTTCTCTTGTGGTGGATGTCTATGTGGCACGTTTTGTTGATATTTGTGCTGCAGTTGTACAGAACTTCCATGGTGTGAAGATTCGATTTCACAATTATGTTTTGCACTTTTGTGAGGTTGCATCCTTTAATCAAAGGAACCAAGATGGTGTCTGTCTTGTGCAGCAGCTGCTGGGCGACTTCGAAGAGTTTCTGAGGATAGAAGAAAACTATTGTGTGAGGAAAAAAAAAAAAAAATCAATGATTTCGAAGCAGAGTAAAACAAAAGATCGTGATTCCAGATTGTCAATCACGATTTGGTGCGGTATGGAATGTACTCTGTTGACGTACTTGCACGCGCAACATCCACGAACTGATTCCGATAAAGAACGTTGAATCCAAGGTCTGCCCATCGAAGAGATCCCCAAAGATGTCAGATAGCATGTGCCATAAATGCAAAGATCCCTTTTTGAACAGAGCACAGCATCAAGGGGGGATGCGAAGATGTCGATCTTGCACCTTTTGGTAGAAGGCGAATTTTTAGAGAGCACTGTATTTGGTGCGAGTCCCTCGCTCCTCTCGTCGGGCCAGAGTTCCTTTTTTTACGAGGGTAGACCGAAGAGTGAGGGCGGATCATGTGCAACACGAGCCCCACGCCACACAGCCCTGCCACTTCGCCATGCCACATCACGCGGCTTACGCCAGGAACGCAGCGTCGACACACGTAGTCGGCAGCTGCACTCAAGTCTGCACTGCACACCCGTAAGGTCGACACTCACTCGGGCTCAGCTTCTCTCAATCTCACCAGAACCGTTCGTCCCCCTAGGGGGGTTGGGGGGTGAAGGGGGGGATAAATTTCGAACGATCATTCGAGGATGTTTCCGTCGCAAGTTTACCCACGTCCATTTGCAGCTGCTGCAAGTACACACAGAGACACTGCAAGTACTCTTTTAAACACTGCCCATGCCACCGGAGGGTGCGTGTCACTCTTCAATTCAAAGGAGGTGCCACGAGAGGGGACCACCCTGTGAATCCAGGAAGGACTCTGGAGGAAGGAAGGACCCCGGAGGGAGTCGACTCCCGATCCCCGCCATTCATCGGGAGACCATCCAGGTTCCACCGGCGCCGCGCCCGAAGCCTGCGGGTCAACCAGCGCCATCCTGCGGAGGGAGCATCGAAACCCACGCCCCACCCCCCATTTCTCTGGAGTCGATCCTTCCCCGGGCAGGATGCGGAGCCTGGACGCGTGGCTCCACGAGCGGAGACCACGTAGCCACGTAGCAGCCAACGGCGGTCGTCTCGCCGTTGATGAGCATGCTGAACTGATTTTTGCGGTGAGAAGGGCCTCAGGTTCAAGCGAAACGATGGTTGGCTCAATGAAGAAGAAGAAAGTGTCAAAGAGCGTCATGCAATTCCTGGAAAAGTTAGAGGAGTAGAAGGCTGGAAATTTTGCATCAGGAAGCTTGCGGAACGATGCCAGAATGCATTAGAGCAGCCATACCCGATCTACGGTCCTCCAAGCTTCCATATGCGGCCATATCATTCACAGCCATCAAGAACTTTTCTTCAGCTTCTGATGGTCGGGCAGCAATCGTTTTTATCGAAGGCAAAAATCCACGAGCGGTCGGCATCTGCACGAACAGTGCTCTCGCGGGTTGTCGTTTGTTTGTGTGTTTCGTGATTTTGTGCAGCAAAGTTGTTGCGTACGGTTCCGTTTCTCGTCGTTTCCAGTGGTCAGTGTACGAGGAAAGAATACGGTCTGTGCTCAGCTCGCCACAATGAAAAAAGGCACTCATTTACATCCATATCTTTCAGATTTTTTTTTGCATAAAACATATGAATGTAAAAGAAAATTTCTATTGTGTTTAAATTTGCAGAATTAATTAAAATGTATCAGTGTATAAACTTTTTTACAAGATTATATTATAATATATAGCGTACTATATACAGCCTGCATAATGCTGCAAACTTATGTACGTGGGCCGAGAAGAGAAGAAAAAAGGTAGCGTATGACTGCTTTAGAGGAACCTCGAGCCATTTATGAGTAGAGCATAGTAGTAAGAGAAAGTTCCTCTGTTTTTTTTTTTTTTTTTTTAAGGACGTATCAGTGCTAAAATTCTTGCAAATTTCTTCTTTCTACAAGGCAAAAAAAAAAAAAAAAAAATGGGAAATGACTTTTCTTCGAGTCACATTGCTGATTTTCAAAGTCAGCAACTTTCATCCTCAAATAGATTTTTGAAGAACGATAGATCTATCTGTATGTCTTCCCTCTTTCGATAATGATTACAACCATTATTCCAATGACGTTCTTTGACGAAGGGCAAGAGTGTCGTGTTGATGAACCAGCAACTCGCAATGGTCGACTGAGAAATCTGGGAAGAGCACGTGCTGTGCTTTGCATCTCACAAGCATGATGATGTCTTGCGACCTATGATGAATACCGTACAAAGGAAACAGACATGTATGTACATCTATGAGGAAACGGATTGAGCTCCATCCAATCGGTCACTACAGAAGCATATCACGATGAAACATCAGTTCGAAGCTTCACACATCGTACTTCAGAGTCACATCTGAAAATCTGAAAGACATTCCTAATTGCCGTATATGATTCTTCTTCTTCGAAAAAACCAAAAAAAAATGATGCTAGGGCATCTGGATTTATGCCCGTTATTTGTTGGGCATGCCTTCTTAGTTTGTATCTTGGAAGAATAGTATAGTCCAAATGTTTCAGATTTGTTCTTTCAGTTGTCCTAGAGCTCTTTTCGGTTAATTTTGATTACATATACATATTTTTTTTCGCCTTTGCAGACTCCACCACGAACAAAATTCAAGACGACGGCATCCTTCCTCTTAGAAGCGGGGAAAAAAAAAAAAAAAATCTTCGCGGTGCATCCTCGCTCTGTCACATTCGAAAAGCGGAAAACGTTCCTTCGCCCATTTTTCCTCTGAAGATTTCAGTTTGCTGCAACAGCGCCTGCCTTGAGCTCCGATAGCGCCTCGCAGAAATTCAATTTGCTTTGGCTTCAGGATCTCTGAAAGCAGATGTTTGTTTTGTCCCAATTTTCCATAAGAGTTTTCGCTCCTGCGAAGATCTGTTTGTGGTGCAGAAGAGGGGGGGCCTCATAAAAATAACGAGGGAATCCTAAGATTCTCTCGTTATTTGTGAAGGCTCGAGGGCAAGTGTTACGACGATCAGGTGGTGTGGCATGAGGGCAAAAGCATGAACGAGCAAAAGTCAAATTGTGGAAAATACAAAAACGGATTACCAGAAATAGAAGAAATTCAAAGCCAAAGTGATTATTCGTAATAATAAGCTGAATTGCAGGGATAGAAGGTTTACGAGATTTTAAGGGAAGTGTTTGAACCAAAACGCTGAAGGCTTCGTGATGGTAAGATTCCCAAATTCACGAGCACCCCAGAGGGAGCCATTTCCAGTTCTCAGGAATGGTACGGTACTCACTGGCGTGAAGAGTCGAAGGCTCACGTTGCACCGATTCATTTTCCAAAAAAACTCCATATCGATCGTGGAACGACTGTTTCTTTCTGCGCTCTTCGGGCCCATGCATACACCGCTTGGATTTCGAAAGGACAGAAAATTGAAATCTGTTCTCTTCAAAGACACGGAGAAGGAGAAGAGGAATCACCACTTCACCACTGCGGTGGTCCCTAAGCAAATAGGCCGATACATTCCAATTCTGTTTGATGGATTTCCTACAGGAAAAAAAAAAAAAAAAAAAAACTCATCTCAGCCGTTCCTCCTTCCTTTCACGTTGGTATGAGGACATTTTTGTGCGAAGACTTGGTTGATGGAAGATAAAGTAAGTATATCTGCTTCGTTCAACTCTGCTCGAGAACTCGGTGGCAACGATTCATAGATTTTCTTATCCTGTTTCCTCCACGATAGGTGAGGTCCTCTTCGCTCGCAACCAAGGAAAGATGCACTGCTAGTAGGGGAAAAAAGAATGTTCGTTCATTTCGGATGATGCCGAAACAGATGAATTTATGGCAAGAACAGTTAACACTGCATTTTCTTATGTCTTCGATGTCCAAGCCGACTGTGACTCACACTGATAATAGCCGTAACACGCCTTCCTCATAAATCACAAAAAGATTGCTAGGTTGAGTTATGTAACATTTTGCAGGGTTTCAGCTTCTACCCCTCTGTTTTGTTTTGTTTTTTCGTTTTTTATGCCGCATTGGAAACTGGAATTCTTGCAGTTTAAACTGGAATTCTTGTACTGCATTCATCTTGGATTGCTAGCTGTCTTGAAACCTACGTTCAAAATCAAGATCTTCATCAGAATTCGCAATTAATCTTCATCTTTGTTGAAACACTGTCAAATACTTAGTCGTTCTTTATATGAAGTCATTACGAGAGTTTATTGAAGACTTTTGATGCGAATGTGATGGCTGACCATCGTGGCACAGCATCCAGAGCGAAACCATCATAAAGTCTGACAACTAATAGAATGCACTTCCATCTTGTAGTGATGCAAAAGAGCACGGAAGTCTTTTGCATGGAAAGCCGATCTTCAACCGGAGTCGACGAAGGAGTTGTGACAGTATTTTGACATCGTAAACTTCCAGTCCCGAATTCCAGCCTTTTGCTTTATGATTTTCTACTCTCGCCCATTATATAGTCCCACATGCTCGTATTTCGAAAAAAGACACAAGATGAGGGTTGGACAAAGATCGAGGTCCGTGCGACCATTTCTCACGTGCCATATGGTAGATATGGTTCGTTCAAGTTTCCGTCACAAGTTTGCACACGTCCACTTGCAGCTGCTGCAAGTTCACACAGAGCTCAGGTTTTTTTAAGTCTAAGAGAGTGTTTGTTTTGGCGGGAACATAAAGCCTCAGATAAAAAACAGCTGCAGGATAACTTGAGCTTTCAAAATTATGAAATTTTTGCTGTGTTCCATCTTCCGTCCTAAGTTTACACTGGCGTTTTGGTAGATGACTGCCTCCTAATCATTTTTTTTTTTTTTTTTGCGTACTTTACTTCTAATGAGTCACAAAACCAAGATCTGGGGAAACGGTCATCAGAAGAAACATTCCATCCTCATATAGACAAATATCTATGGTCGACGAAGCGAATATTGCGGAGGATGATCTATGAATGTCCGAGCGTTCGATTCAGGGAACCGATCCTGATGGGATGAAGTTTTCTTAATTTTGGAACAGTGCTTTCCTTCTTTTCTCAGTGGATGCTAAATGAAATTACGGAAGATGTCTTCGGCTTGAGCACATTTGCAAAGCAGTAGACGATGTGTGTGCTGAGTATTCCTTCTGGCATAACTGTGTCCATATGCTTTAAAAGTGCTCGAGGAAAACACTGGGTGGGAATTGCATGAAAAATATCGAAATTTCTCAAGACGTTCTTCACAGTTTGAACGGTGTTGAAAAGTGAACCTCAGCCATTTTAGATCTGTGATGCCGAAAATAAACATGCAGAAATTAGCGTCAATAAATGACTTTCAGAGCATCCTACATTCAATGAAATCATGCTGTAAGAAGTCGACAATCTCCTTTTGGAGTATCCCTCATCAAGACGAAGAAAGCTATTTCTAAACTGAGAGGACATAGGTGAAAATGCATGTCAATGAGGATACTAAAAGACAGTTCAGTTCCTCGTACTTTTTCCGTTTCCTCATAAATGAAATTGTACAGCAGCTCTGATAAATAATCAGCTACGGGAGGTGATAAATTGTGTACGAACGAAAAGCTATGAAGTAGTGAAGATCAAACCGTTGCGCAAGAACATCAAGGGGGTGTGAAGAACAGTTTGTACAGTATCTTGTAATTTCGAAAATTTACAATTGAAAAGCTCATGAGTACCACGAGCCAATAGTTCCCTTCATTATCCCTTGAACGACAGTCCATGTCCTGTTCGTCTCCAGCAGGGAAAACAAATTACTTTACGGACCATAGTAAGAAAAAGTCCTGCCAACATTCAGAAACCGATGGCTGAGGAAAAAATTTCCATCCTACGATTAGCAGTTGACACAAATATCGGCCTTCAACGAAACTTTGGCGCGAATCAGCGTGAGAAAGCCATTTAGAGGTGAGATTCGGATAATTCAAAATGGTCTCTGTGTTACTCGCAAATGACTATAATCTCCGGTTTTCCACGACGTTCTCGCCATTCCGTATAAAGAAGTGAAGGGAAGATAATTAAAAAGATAATTAACAAGTTGTTTAGAATTTAAAGTTTAGAGTCTGTAAAACTATTCGTAACGCCTTAACCAAATCTGATACGCATAATTCTTAAACTTCACCAACTCTAAGAGAAATAGGCACTTTGGTTGAGGAATTCATACGAATTCGGGGATGAGTGTTTTTGTCGCGCCCCTTACAGCCTCTACAAAAATCAAGTTTAAAGAATAGACGATTAGCTCCTCTCTAATGGATTCAGCCTAAAACAGAAGCTGAGCAACGCAGACTTGCTCTGAGAAGAGACAGTTGCTGAGAAGAGATCTAACAGAAGTGCCTACAAATCGATGGAATCGAAGACTCTCTGGTGCTCCTACAATCATCAGAATGCTCACTTCGAACTGCGTTGCTCTCATCCGCCGAATCCGTTGCGTCTCCTCTCCACCTTACCCTCCTCGGAAGATGTTTGCTCTGATTATCCTTAGCGGGCATCCTCCCCAAGTCGTCGAAGCTACCACGAGATGGCTTTGTAAATACGAACGTTTCGTGGGCGCTGGGCGTCTTTCGTAGAAAATGGGGAAAGAATCGTGTGGTCAACCTCCGTGATCGGAGAAGCTCGCAATGGTTCCACAAATATATGTAACTCACGAAAACAGAATTTTCTACTTCTGAATTTTTCTTCTTCAAAACCAGAATGCAGAATGCTAAGCAATTACGATAACTGCAACAAATTCTTGATACTCTCAGTAATACTCTCAGTTCAGAATAGCACAAACGGACACTCTGAGATGCAAACCGTTCGACAGTCCAGACATACACGAAAATTCTCATCCCTGCTCTTTCACGGATCAGCAAATGCTCGCCACAATGCTAAAGTGAATCGAAGCCTCAGATGGATGTGGAGAGCATTTGAGACTTATTGGTGTCGAACGTAATCCACGTATGGCCTTTCGCACGAAACTTATAAGTCCCCGAAGCTGCTCACATCGGGGCCAGATAGAGGAATCGGAAACTGCCATGTTCTGAAAAGAATTTAATGGTCGTTTCCTCATAAGAAACGTTGATTCTTTCATTTAAACTGTAAATTAAATTACAAAAGTATATAAATTCCATATTAAGAACAGACTCTTCATTTTCTGGAAAATACCCTTTCCTCTCTTCAGTTCTCCAAAAATTTTTCCCCTATATCATGATTTCCTTTTGAAAAAAATATTGATGTTTATTCGGTTACCTCGGTTTCTGCATACATCCCAACAAATAGAAGGAAACAGTAAAGAATAACCTTCTTCATGATTAGATCCAGAAATATGGGAAAGATTCATAAATTTGAGGTCCTAGCTGCAATCGACAGCAAGCTGACAAGAATCTACACCACATACACCACCGAATGGTACTCACATGCGATCGATCCATTTCGCATCCACTATTTAAATTGCAGCTTGATAGCCATCTGATCCTCTAATCGGCATGCACGGCATTCTGCTAGCACTTTTTGCAGAAGCACAGCGATGTATATGCAAATCACTTGTACACGGAGTCGGACCAGAAAGTCCATTGTGTCGAAACTGATGGATACATCTGTTTCGGATCTCCTTCGAAGATCGGACAGCGAGTCACCGACTCGGATCCCTCGCCCACTGTGACGTTCGTGCCCCTCACAAGATGCTTCGGGCCGCCGCATCCAAAACAGCCCATTCGGCTCAGCATCTCCGAAGGAATCATCCACCAGAAAGAAATTGGGACTTTCTCCAAGAGAATTCCAGAGCGCCCCTTTTCGTCCCCGTCAGTCCTAGTTTTCGGGTGCCGCCCGAATCGGAACATCAAGCGATCGAGTGAATCGACTTCCAGAAAGCGATACAGAACGCCATTTTTCGCGATTCGATGCTCCTAGGAAGCAGATCCCCTGACGGTGACATCTAGGCCAGGCTGTTCATCGCAGTCCCCTCTGCACCGGCGATGGACGCGGAGAATATCAATTGAGCCTGAGTTAAGAAAGATCTTGAAACGAGAGATGAGAGGCCCAGATTGCGATTGAAGTTAGATCCTTGCTGCCGATACGCGAGAAGAACATAGTAAACAAACGAAGAATCGCATCTTCCAGGTCCGATAGCAACGGAGGCGGGCATTGCCTTTGCACATTCCGATTTGGTAGAGAGGGGATTTTCCGCGTGATTCGGCTAAGCAGAGCAACGCACACATACATCCTGGTGGAAGCAGCGAGTCGGCCGGTGAGTTGCAACCGCATCAAAGACCAGGAAGACGACAGAGCAGACTCGCAACCAAGGAAGCTGTCGCGACTGCCGCGGCGACCAAGACAAAAGCGCGTTCTCGACCCCCGTGCAAAACACGGGAGGATGCAACTTGAATCGGTTCCTCTTTTTCGGGACGATACGCATCAGGATGAAGGTGTGCGTGGAATCTTTAATAAGTCCGTGCCCTTCTTATTTCTGAATGCAAACTGGAATCGCGCATTTCGGTGTATCAGATGGAAAAAAACGAGCGATGCTGTTATCCTTCCTTATGCCCGATTGTAAGCGTTGCTAGGGTGTGCGAAGACTTCTACGCACACGCACATACACGTCGCCATCCTCCACGATCCCTGAAGGTGCATCCTCGTCGATCGCAAAGGAACGGATTCCACGTGCAGCCCGCCTCGGTTCGGAAGAGCACACGCTGGCCGAGAGAGCGCACTCGCCAGCGGACAGCTTCTAGATCCTTCGGTGAACCCTGCACGGCTGCGTGCCACCAGTTGGTGGTGCAGAGGCGTTTCGGTTTGCTCGGTTTCTTGCAAGGAAGTCGAGGCTTGCACAGGCTTGGAAGGGAATTGGCAAGTTGCGTGTACAAGTGCTTGGGACGGTTGCTCTGCAGAGATGTCTCGCACGGTGCCAAGGGCAGTGTCGTCTTTTCATCTTCGATGTGCTCCAGCAGCACGAGCGCAGCTGGTGTGTGCGCACACTCTTCTGCCGGATCCCGCATTCGTACAGAGCGACAAGACAGCGATGACACCGTTCAGCGCGATGTCCCTTACGCAGCTGGCTCGGTCGGCCCGATCGAGCCATTCGCGTCCACGGTCTGCGTTGTCCTCCATGCCTTTCGCTACGTGGCCGGGGAATTCCACGTTGGCCCCTCGTTGTCCATGGACACTGGGCCGGACCACTCGAGCCCTAAACGGCGTTCTCTCCACAGTCCTCTCCTTAACGAACAGCTCCCTTTTCCGCAAAGAGCTATCACACCGGAATCTCCAGTGCGCAGCAGCTCCGTTCACTATGCTCAGCTGCCGTCACGTTTGACCTTTGCCGTCCGGAGCGGTTTGCCTTCGTAGAAGAGAAGGATTGCTCGTTTGGAACGTCAAACTTCGACGAACTCGGAAATCTCGAGTGATGTCGACGTCATGCAGCACGGCTGACGAAGGCAAGTCGAGTTACCACTATGCCATAAGAGAAACGCATCGACGGGCAGTCGCCCGGGCAAGTTGATTGGTTTTTTCAGGTCGCTCGTTGGCCTCCCTGGCATCCGCGTGCGAGATGCACTGACGTATCCGAGAGCGAAGCTGCAGGAATGTCTTTTTTGCTAATCTACTCGCATAACGCATACAAATTTCCTCTTTGAAAATTGCGCAAACATCGACTACTGCACGGACAAAGTCAAAGATGTCCACTCTGTTTATTCTTGCTGGAGTACTACCGAGTGTGTGCTTGCGACCTCCGGTTGTTTGGATGCATCGGTGGTGAGCTGCATCCTTGAATGAGATACGGTGAAAGGAGGAACGAGAACACATCGTGTACTTCTGCTGTGGCTGCAGAGCGCGCGTCTCAGCGGTGCCATGGCACGCCTGAGCGAGGCAGAATGCAGCTCCGGGCTGGAAAAATGCCCGGAAACCCCGTCCAAAGTCGTTGGTGGTGGATTCTTGAGGACTGCGCGATGAGCAAAGCGCCTTGGCGCACGGAGCTTCCTGTGCTTCATGAGCTCCCGTGTCTTGCGAGTCCGTTCCGTTAGCCGGGAGCTATGGATGCCGTGATAGCGATGGATCTGTTCTCTCAGCAGAAGGTGATGCGGGAATCCGGAGCTTGTCAAAACGAAAGATTGACGTCATGCTTCGTTCTGCCCTTATTGGATGCTGCGGATTTCTGGTAGAAGTTCGCCCACAACACGCCTGATGTCGCGACAGCGCGCGAACTCGCCGTCGTAGCCGCGCTGCCGATGCAAATGGAAAGCTGCGTGTGCATTCCGAACAGCCTGTCTTCCTGGCCCCACCGATTCTTGCAGTTTCTTAACGCTTCTTTGCACACGCCACGGAGCCAGAAGGAACAAAAGGAAAAACGCTTTTGCCTAGCAAAGCGTGCAACCTTGCAGGAATCGATTGCAAGGACGAGACCGTTGTCACGGAGGGTTGCTTCAGCTCCAGCGAACCGAAGCAGGTAGCGTATTCAAGGAAAGAGGGGTCGAAGCCGAGCATGTTCGCATCCTTCTGCAGCTTTGGTTCCCGCGTAGAAGAGTGAAGCCGTTTTCTTCCGTGATGCCGCAGCGAATCTCTGAGGTGACTCTCTGGACTGTTGAAGAAAGCAGGAAGACCGTCCTCGAGTGGATTAGGGTTCCGCGTTTGCGAATCGAGTTCTGGAACGGTCGATGGACATCAGGCGGAGACTTGACGAAAGTGTCGAGAGAGCATTTTTCTCGCGTTGTCGTTCCCTTTCTGTTCCTGGTGGATTTCCCTCCTAGCCGTTCTTCCTCCAGAGGCGAAGAAAAAGCTTTATCCGCAAGGATTGTTCCTGCATGACTGCGGAAAGAGCGGAGGGATCGTGCGGAAGAGTGCAGTCGGAAGGGGCTGAGCTGATGTCAAGCAATCGGAACGACACGAAAAGAAACGAACCCCCGTCGAACAGTCTTCCCCGCTGGAAGGACGAAAGCTTCCGCTCGCAGTCGGTTCGCGAAACTGCTGGTGCGCTTTTTTGTTTCGGGCGTGGGCTGCGTTGGAGGTTGGCGCGCACTTCATCCCGGCGTGCTTCCCTCGTGTCTTCAGCTTCCCTTTCCCGTCGGTGAACTTCCTGTGGAGGCCCGTGTCAAGAGGCGAACATCAGGAAGCAAAGAGTCATCGCAGAAGATGCTCTGCCAGGAATTGTAGTTTCCAGCGACGAGAGAGCGCGGTAGCCTTTCCTTTCCTTCGCTCTCTCGGTATGAATTTTATTATGCCGACGATCACTCTTCAAGACGTGCTCGTGAAGCTTCGTGAGACGGGAGAATGGTCCAGGCAGCCGACGCAACGAAGCGCTCGGTCCTGCACGGAATCTGCTCACAACCGGCAAGCTTTCGTTGCCATGTGCTGAAGGCATATGGCAACGAAAAGGCTCTGTGGAAGCATTGCTCACATCTGCGACACTTCTTGCACACCAGTATTTACTGGAAAGTTCCCAGTTGAGGGAATGAAGCTTATCGAAAGACGACTGTAGTCGATTGCTCCTCCACTGGCGTCTGGAGACTTTCTTGTATCAGGCTAATGGCTCGAGTGATACAAATATTCTTCATTATTCTTCATGCTAATTTCTCATTAGGGAAACTGAGTTTGTTTCTAAGATTAGTTCTGGATTTGAGGTGTTCGAAATCAGAGTTCCTTTTTTTGTTACGAGAAAAAAAAACACGCTGGGCCTCATTTCACTTGTCAGTTTGGAGATGTCTTCGTATGTTTTGTTTTCATTAGGCACAATGTTCTTCCTGAATGAAAAGGAAACGTCCTGTGGAAGAGAATGGAACTTAATGACACTGTAAAAGAAACCATGAGAGGCTGAATTACAGCTTGGATAGTCGTGGGGTGTTGGATCCTGGGAGCCATTACCATTATTCCTCTCGTGTTTGATGGAATTCTCTATTTTTCTCCTTTTGCATTTCATCCCTGTATTATGCGCTGTGTGTGTACACCACTTACGAGGGTGCGAAGGGTTTTGTGGCTTTAGGTTTTAAGTGCCTTGACTCTTCTGTCGGGCGGCCAGGCTGTGAGGAGCAGAGCTCTGATGGAAATGGCGTGCTATTGCAACATCTAACATTTCGCTCTTTTCAGATCATGCTCTTTGTCTCCAGTGGCTGTTCCGTCTTTCTTTCTTTTGGCTTATTGGGTAAGCTCCATTAATAATAAAAGTTGACTTTCGATGCCATTTTTCCTTCTTTTCATCACCAGAAGTATTCACTGAAGCTATAGATGACCACTGCAACTTCAGAGAGCTGCATTTCACTTTCTTATGGCTCGTGTTGTATGTTCTCTTCTGTTCACGTATGTTTCGCTGTTCTGGAAGACTGTTTCCATCAAAGAGAGTACGAACTTTAGAATTTGCAGGCAAAACCATGAATGGGTCCGTGATCTTTTGTGACCAGATTTTTTTTTTCTCTGTCAGCATCTGTCTGGTTTTGTTCCTTTGCTTTCTTTTAAGTGTTTCATGTGTGTGTGTGTGTTTTTTCGTTCTAGATCGCCACCAGCCGCATACAAACTTTGCGCTCTTGGGTTCCATCGATGGGTGGTACCCTGCAGGTACCAAGGTCAAATGAAGCGGTATCCGCTGGGAAACTTGTTGGCCGGGAAGCGTAACTGCGCATCGGTACGGTATAATGCATTCATGCTGCTTTCGTGTGCACCAATTAAAAGTTCCCTTTTTAGCGCCTGTTCCTCGTTGATTGTGATCGTACCAACTCAGCTCAGCTTCCGCTTTTCGCCACCAGATAACAGCCTATGCAGCAACGCGAAACATGCAAAAATTAACCAGAGATTGCACAACCAGACCCTAATTTGTGAAAGTCGCCCTCAATCCCTTCAGCTCATTGTGCCTCCATTCCTCCTTTAGCAACAGGAATAAGACTTCACTTTTGCTTATCGATAGGGACATTTGCATTATAAGTTCCACACAATTAATATATCACATGCATAATGAACTGTAGGTATATTCTCATTCGTAGGTATTCTCGTTCTCATTTGTAGGTATTTCTGCATGTGCATGCATATATAAATGCATGTTTCTGTATATTGGTAAGTATGAATCGCTCATTAATCCATATACAATCTTAATGAATCAAACCTATTATTATGTAGTGTGGTCTTTCTCACACGTATACACGTACGACATACATACATATGGTACGTTCAGGAAGTACAGACGAATTTACCTTTGTGCTTCATACTTTTTGATTCAAGAAGTGTCCGTGAATATACCCGTATGTTGTGACATCCTGCATCCCTAAGGATAAAGACTCTTTCCGCCACACCGGATGCCCAGTGAATCCGCGTAGCTCGGAATCTCCTCAGAACTTTCCCGAACGGCTCCGGCCCAGCACGCAAACGGCAGTGCCATCTATTATCGCCTCACTAAAGCTCTGGCGAGCGGCAGCCGCGTTCGTCTCCCTCCCACGCTCGAGCGAGTCGCGCAATCCGATTTACCGCGGCACGCTGTAGCGATCCGTCCGAGGAGGAGGAGGGAGGAGGGGGGGGGGGGAATCGTCCTTTACGATGAAATTCTCCGGAAGGAGTGACCAGGTGACGTACGTGCGCCTCTCCCATGAAATGCAGCCTGCGACGACCGCATCTCAGGGGCGTCCCGCACAGGAACGGCCTTGTTCGACCGGAAAGGCTCGCGCGTGCGCACGACCCATCCGCGGGCGAACCGAACGGGTCTGGAAGAGCGTCCTGGGCGCGGAGACCCACGTTCGGAGGATCCTCTCGGGCGGAGCAGGGCCGGGCGTGAGGTGGGAAGCTTCGGAGGGGTCCTGTCCGTCCCGAAGGAACCGTCCGCCCCGATAGGGACCGGCCCAGGAAGACCCAAGGGACGCGCGTGCTCTGCACCAAGGAGTGCTCCCCCACTTGCCTCTGCTCTCCCTCTACGGCCCTCCCCCACCGCCTTCCTTCGACCGGGAGCCCCGTCCGCCAACTTCTCCACCCTCGCCGGAAGGCAAGGGTGGGACTCCTCCCTCGCCCCTCCCGTCCCCCCTTCCGCCGCTGGCAACAGCAGCTGACCCGAGAGACTACGGACGCTCGCTCCGAAGACCTTTATTGAGGTGCCTCGCCATGTTCCTTACGCGACCGGGACCGTCGCTCCTCCGAGCAGCGGCGGAAGAGGGGGGAAAGAGCAGCGGCGGTGGGGAAAGGGGGAATGACCCCTACGCCCTCCACAGCTTGCGCGCCTCAACGCTTCCACCCCACGACGGGGGAGGCGGAAAAGAGACCGCGTCCGCCGCAAGACGGCGGACAACTCGGGTGCTGCCGCCGGCGGCGGGCAGGAAGGGCAGAACGAGGGTCCGGCACTTCCCGAGGCCCTCTGTCCCCACCCAGGGATGGGGACAAGGCTGGAGCAGGGCCAGTTCCGACGAGCGGAGCAACAGAAGCTCCAGCGCCTCTTCCTGAGGCAGGCAGGTCAGCCGGAGGGGGTCCGTCCGAAAGGCCGGGAGCCGGCCGTTCCCACAGGCGCGCATCCCTGCACCCACGCAGCCTTCCGGGAGGGGAACCGCTCCGTAAGGGCACGTCCGGGGAGAGCAGGAGAGCACTCCCCTGTCCCCGAGAGTCCAGACATGGAGAGGAGGGCAGGGCCCCCGGGAGAAGAGGGCGTGGCAGCGACCTTCCCCATCGGGGGCGTGACCTTCGGCACAGCGGCAGACGGTGTCCCCGTGGGCGTCGACGTAGGCCCGGCTGTGCGGCCCGGCGCAAAGGGCGGGGTCGAGAACGTGGTGGCACATCCGAGACTCCACCGAGTAGACGGTTCTTCCGGGACAGACCTTCGGGGCGCAGACCGCCTGCCCGGTCGCCCGGTCCGCGAGCAGCCAGCGGCCCTCAGCGCAGGGGGTCAGCAGCCGGAGGCACCTGCCACCCGCCGACGGCACCTGGTTCCGCGGACACCTGTCCCCGGTCCGTCTGGAGAGGACGCGTGGGGCGGCAGGGGAGACGGACCCCAGGAGGTCGATCGCCGACGTCCGCAGGACGCGCCGCTCGGCGGCGTCCCCTTCTTCCTCCGGTCCCTCTCCTTTTCGGAACTTTTGGATCAGCGCCGGGAGGCATGCCGTGGTGGTTCCAACGAGGATGATGGTCGTCAGGATGGATGCCACGTTGATGTCGTCCCCCAGCCGGTTGCTGGTCGCATTGGTCGGGGTCTCCGCCGCAGCCGCCATCTGATGCTTCGCCAGGCGGAGGTCCCTGACGTACACCCTCGTCGTCACGTCCACAGCGACCACCGACAAGCCCAGTAGCACTGAGCAGATGGAGGACATCGCGGACGCCGCTCCCAGAGGCCACTGCGGACGCCCCTCGCCCTCCGAGCGCGTTAAATACCCTCCCTCCTCCGAGTCTCCGCTGCCCGCTGAGCGTGAAGGCCCGCATCCGCAGGAAGGGCGGCGGCGGGACGGGGAGGACGGGTCTCGGGGTTGCGCGCGCGCTTCCGCACTCGATATGTCTCCCTGTCAGCGGAGCCGAAGGACTCAGGAGCCAAGATCTCTGCCGCGTGACCCGGGCCTTCGGAGAGCGTGGGGGAGTTGCGGGCGAGCTAGGGAGGGGCTCTGGACGGCAGGAGTAAGGGCTCGAGTGTTCTCCGGTTCCTTGTGAGAGGAGAAGGAGCATCAGCACAAGAAGAACAAAAAGAAGCTCAAGAAGAGGAAGCACTAGAAGAAGAAAAGCTGCCTCATGTCTCCAAGATGCTCAGGTCCTAGTGGTATCCTGCAAATCACCTCTGATTTCTTTTCTCTGCATTCAGTGTCCTCGTTGTCTCGTATTTCTCCCTTTCCCCCTCTCCTCTTCCCCCTCTTCATCGTTTCAATTGCCATCATCACCATTCGCTTACTTCCCTGTGATCCAAATCTCGAGCTCTCACCAAGCTGGAACCGAGGTCCGTGCTTGATTTCTCGGGACACGAGGAATGCGAGCGGGTCGGAGGAACTTGGGGCGAGGACGAGGGGGAGCAGCTCCGCAGGTGTCCTTCCGGTTGAAGATGAGCGCATGCTCCGTGTTCTCTTTTGCAAGAGACCAGGACTTCCGGAAAGGTGGGATCGATGAGCTGAATGACGAGCAACGACAGCAATGGCAGTGAGGACGGTGGATGGTGGGGGGAGGAGGAGCAAGACGAAGAGGAGGGACCGATGGCAGACCACCGGGAATATTTCGATTTGGCGCTTGCGAAAGGCGCCAACTCCGCTTCGTGGTGGACCGCAAAAGAATGGGGTGCCCAAGGAGCGCAATGAGCGCAGAATGGGGCAGAGGAGGAGGAGAGGGCTGGAAAAAGGGGAATGTCCCTGGAATCCTTGGAAACTCTAACAGGAGCGGGATGGAACCCGATGGAAAGGCAGCCATCACACTTCAGCTGCTCGTCCCCTCAGGCTGCCATTCTCCTCTGGAGTCCAGGAACCACGTGATCCTGACGTGCTTTCTCCACTGCCCTCATGATCCTTTTTTTGTCGACTCTTCCTTGGCGTCTTCAGCTGTTAAGGGTAAAGGAGGACTCGTCTGTGAGAGACCCTTTTCCTCGTCCGGAATGAGCACCCTCGCGCGTAGAGTGTCGTTGCGCACTGGACTGAGAGGAGCGCACAAGCGGTGACCACCTGCCGCCAGTCGCCGGAATTGGAAGAGGCTAAGCAACCTCTTGGATTCCGAAGGCGTTCCTGTGCTGCCTCTACTGCGGAGGACAGCACTCGCGGGTGCGAAACCCACGGTTCTGCCGACATGGTCCAGGGGTCCGAACTCTCTGAATCTTCCGTTTTGTGGTTCCGGGGAAGTTTGTAGATGGGAAAGGGGAGGGAACCATAAATATGGAAAAGAGGGAAGGTGGCACTGCAACGAGAAGTACCGGAAGTGATGTTTGGCAGCCCTCAGGGGCGATGAACGAAGGGAATGAAGGCACATAGATGTCAGGAAGTCATTAAGAGCATCCCAACCTCCAAATACCCGCCGACAATGCGGAGGCTTCCGTCTTGCGACGCTGTCATTTCCAGCTAGGGTTGGTCCTCGGAATGGGGAGCCTGAGTCTCTAGCCCTACCAGTGACCAGGGGATTCTTTCCACCACGTTTTCCGTCTAGCATCTTCGTCTCCCTGGATTGGAGCGTGTGGGGACGCACCGTTCCCTTCCTGCTGCTCTCAATCCACAGATCAAGGATCCTCAGTTCTCCTAGCACTTCCTCGCTTGCCGGATTCCATGATCCCAAGCATACCGAGATGATAGGATGCTGGAGCTGCTCTTTCAGGCGCGGAGCTTATCCTCGGCATCGAACTACATTTCTTTCTCTGTCTTTGCTCCCCTGATGCCTCGGAAGAAGGTGGCATCCACTCTTTTTGCTTTTGGTCAGCCTGGGGCATCGAATCCGATCTCAGTTTGGAAACCTGTTGCAAGCACAGCTTGATCGGAGGCCACCAGAGCTCACTTTGCTTGCTCAACATTCCTGATCGGAGCTACCAGTCTGTTGTGCCCACCACGTCTGCCGACGGCGGTTCATTCGTCCTGGATGGGGCGGTTGAGGACGAGGAACCCTTCTTTTCCCTGCCGCTCCACAAAACTTCAAGCACCAAGATCGTCGTCCCACTGACTAGAACCTCGGAGGTGAACTCAGCCTCACCGGTTACGAATGACTCTTTTCGCTTCTTCCTGCAGCCCTACCACAAACTTTTACCTACTGGTTTGACCTCCGGTGGGAAAGACAGTGAGAGAAAAGCAATCGCACCAGCTTTCCAGACGAAGAATCAACCTTTCGGCCCGGAGCTTCGTTCCCTCTTCCGGCAAGTCCAGGCCTTAGGAGCTGCCACATTCCGACCACTAGGATGGATCACGCTTCTCGTGGAGGGACTTGCTTCTCAAGGAGAATGAGGTTGGCTAAAGAAGAGCTTTGGAAACCTACGATCCGCAAAGTGCACAGTACATCTCGATTAGGTACAGCTGACTAAACTTGTAACTGAACTCTGAACAGAAAATCAACAGAGGCATCTCGGGGAAAGCCAAAGAAAAAAAAAGGGAAGGGAAGTGGGAGGGAAAGCAGTCTTAATCCACCAGCAACTACCGAAACAAAGGATGGATTTGCGGCAGTAGAAGAAATCGAGAGGACGAAGACGGGAGCAGGTCGTTGCTATGAATCTTGAGTGCGCGGAACCGAGCTCAGCTCAGGAGGAAGCAGAATCGCTGCAATCCAGGAAGATTGACATGAGAATTCGAAGTACCAGAATCTCCCATCAAGATCTCAATTCCAATGCATCGCTGCTTCGAAAGAATGGAATGGAATAAGGATCCCCTCCCACGAGGACATATTCATAAGGATGGGAATATCAACGTGGCAGAATTCTGGGGAAAACTTTGCTGAAGATTGTCAAATGAGCGTCGCGCAAGGCCACGGCCTTGCGCGACGCTCTTCACGAAGAGGGCAGTCGCCAGGATAACGGAGTGCGTGAGTGATTTCAGCTGTTTCAGAATGACGAGTTCCTGATGGCAGTGTTCGAGGAAACTGCCGCGTGGAGGGCAGTCGTTCAGCGGAATGACAGATTGGGACTGTTACGGTCCATGAAGAATTAGGGCAGTCATTCGGTGTGCTTCCAAGGAAAATTGGCTTCTGGAACAATTTTTTCAGCCTCAGGATCGCCCTCACGTCGGCAGACTGCGGTGATCGATTGAGCTGCTTCGCGGATCGGGGAGGAGAAGTTCTTTCTCTCAGCTTTGCGTGCTAGTTTTCTCCCGCTGGAAGCCATGCGCTCTTTGCCTCGGGTTCTTCTTCCGACCTCCTTGCAGCTCCTCTTGAAGCAACATCAGGCACGGCAACTCCCGCACGTGCCTTCAAAACGTTTTTGACGGTGAACTCCATCCCTCGAGTTTTGCACGCGTTGAGGGATCCTCATCAGGCTGAGCGCTCTGACGCCAGGATCAGGACACCAGGATCGCGCTGACAGCCCCTTGGGAAAAAGGGGGCATTGTCTCGCAGCACTGCTGCATCCTTTCTCGAGGCAGGAGACATCCCTTTCGGTTATCCTTGCACGCACGGGTGGAGGGATCCCCTGCAAACCTCGCATGCGCTGCTCACAGATTCAGTCGCTGTTGCCATTCGTCTCATCGCAAGTGGTCATTCCATTGCTGGGAGCCTGAAAGAACGGGAAGATTCTATGTCTCTCACAGGAGACTGGGAGAAAATGAAAAAGCGAATCTCTGAAACCAGAAGGATTTTTTAGGATCTACTCCATCCTTACTGCATTCTCCACAGTACAGTTCACTCTAGTACCCCCAGCATTGATACAATCAATGTCTTGGCCTGCTCTCAAGTTGCCTATTGATTCGGCTTATATCCATCGTACATTCCATCCTTCAGTGTAGAATATATGGAAAAACATTGGAATTGTTCCGCGGTGACAGGAAGACTCGTATCGCTGAAGCTCGCCTTGCACCTGCCCATGAATAGGGAGCAACAAAAGATTGCCAAGATCTAACCTCAAACAAGCAATGTATAAAAAATCAAATCTCGTGACCAAATGCTCCCAGCATCCGGTCTTTACCGCTTTGCGTTCCAGTATTCTCTTTCCTCGTACAGCCACGATGTCCGCTGAGGCCGCTAGCAGCTCAAGATGGAAAGATGCCTTCCCTCCTGAGGAAGCGGAGAACCAAAGGAAAATTGGCTCACTCGTGGAGCTCCAATTTTTCCTGGACTGCGAAGGTTAGTTGCCCGTTCTAACGGAAGGATGCGCTGCCAATGGATGACGACCGACGGCTGAGACACGAGCCGAGATCCTCACCGATAGATCAGTTTCCTGCTTTCACGTGGTGCTTATTCCATACGCAAGGAGCTGCCGAACCTCTGAAAATGAGGAAGCAAGCGTAATCGGCTCCATTCAAACCATCTGTGAGGTGCCAGAATCTCTTCCCATGCTGCCCTTTGCATCCGAAGACCCACAATCAATCGCACCGTTCTCAAAGTCTGTTTGTCTTCTCAGCCTTCAGAGTCTCGCTGGAGCTTTTTCCACTACCAACAAGATCGGCTACAACGGCGGATCCGGGTTGGGTCAAGCCTAGACCCTTCTGCGAGAGCCATTGCAGCGACCGCCGGAACACGCGTGGAACGCGAGCAAGGAACGACTCTGTTCCGACGGTCCTCACCCATTCACCTCCAGGGCTTCTGAAGGTGAGATATTACGCACTTCGTAGAGGATTCCGAATTCCCTGGCTGCCACCGTCTTGCCTCCTACAGCAGCAGCCAGCAACAGCTTTCATGGAAGCCAATGTGCTCCGCGTTGGGTGCGCAGCGACCACAACGTTTTGATTCCTCCTTCAGAGTCGCTCCCTAAATGGTGGCGCTCATGGATCCAGCAAGCTGGCCTTCCCTCCCATTCAATTTTGAGAAGTCGAGGTCATCTTTAGGCCCCGAGGAAAAATGTCTGAGTCTTAACTGTTTACTCGCAAGTAAGTAGGGCCACTGCCTTTCCTCAGTTCCATTTCTTTGCCATCCCAGGGTTCGTGGAGACTCCCACTTGCTCTTGGAAAGTTCGGCATTAAACCATCATTAAACCTGAAGAAAAAACTGCTGGAAGTGGTGAAAGGGACCTGCCGAAATCTCATCACCAGAGCCCTTGGGGCTCGTGAACGGTGGCGATGGAATATCTGAATCTGTGTGTTGGTTTTACCCCCCTAAAAACAAATGAAACATGTTCCCAGTTATTAATAGCACATCATCTGTCCGTACATAACTTTGAATTTATGTACAAAGAAAATAACATTCTTGGAGCTCCTCCCTCATTTTGCTTATTCAAGCTTATAGATAAATTACCTCCCTAGGAATTTAACCTTGCCATTGTTGTTTCATTCAAAATGTCAGAAGCTATTAAGTTTCAAGGATTGGATTAATCTTCAGATAGCAAAGAAATTGTCTCAAGAAACTTTGAGCGAAGTGGCTCAAAAAAGAATCTGCGAAACCCCAACAGATGAGGACTTGGGGGAATTCATGACGGGGACTTCATCCGGGAAAATCAACACAACGCAAGCAACGACATCGAGAGTCTTCTGTCAAAAGGAAGAAAGGACTCGAGAAGAACAAAAGTCCGCTGAAAAATCAACGATGGAGAACCCAACAACGGTTGACGGCGTCATCTTCAGCAGCAGCACGGGGAGGAAGATTTTTTGGCGTGAGTGCTCTGCAGAGAGACCACGCATGGCAATCCCTAGTCCAAAAACACATCAGCCAAGGGAAGACCATGAGGTGTGTGGGCATGCACCACTCCTCAAGCCTCCTCACCAACGAAAGCCACCTGAGATTCCAGGACAACAAATTCATCCACGCAGCCAAACTAAACGTCCTACCAGTCAGGGCTGGACCAAGAATGAAACCAGAAGAACGCAAACGTCGCCGCAGTTTGACAGAAGAGGGGGAACGTTGTCTCACATACTAAACAGTTGCAAGAGGCACTTTCCTCTGTCCATGGCACTTCACAAGGAGATTCAAGAGATGATCAACAAGGCCGTGGTGGATGGAGAGAAATGAACCCTAGTGTCCAGCAACCAGAGAGTTCCAAGAACAAATTCCCTCCTAAAACCGGATTTAGTCATGGATAAAGGGAACCAGGTATTCGTGCTGGACGTCTGCCGCCCATACGAAAATGGAAGGGAGGAGTTCAGCACAGCCAGAAGAAGCAAAGAAGGAATATACAAGGAGGTAGCTCTAAAGCTGGGAGAGAGGGAAAGCAATGCAAGGTACGTGCATTCATCTTTGGCTCTCTGGAAGCTTGGGATCCAGGAAATGAGAAAGTACTGCATGATCTAGGAATTCCGAAGAAGCAATTCTGGAAATGAGACACCAGATGGTGGCTTCGTGCATCCAGTACCAAAGCGATATCTATGCAGCCCATGTCGCACGGAAAGGCGACAACTAGCCGGAGAACCCCAGCAGTGTGCTCTTACCACATGGAAGCCAGGAAGCTGAGAAAGCACCATAAAGAGGGGCGGAGAGCGCCCCAAGTGAACAGTCGAGCAACTACGAAAGAATGTCCAGAGCTCCCCTGTAACCAGTTTGTAACTGCAAATATAAGCAATAAAGTTTTCCAATAGGGAATTAATAGACATCCAATCAGCAATTAAGTACATATAACTAAATAAGAACTAAATAAGAACGAATGATTTAAAAGATACAGAGTGGCGTAAAGAATTTGTATAAAAAGAGAAAGGATGGTAACTCAAGATTGTGAAGTACTAGCTGGTTTACTTCGGGTTTTCGATCCTCATAGCAAATTTTTTACGTCTTGAAAACTGCAACGACAAATAATTCTTTCATTTATATCCATGCTGCATTTGCTGCTAAAGTGAATCTCGGTTCTCCAGGATAAGGGAAATAGGTACTGGGATAATTTTCGAAGTTGCGGAAGAAAGGATCCGCACTTCTGCGGTCTTGTTCTGAACTCGAGAATTCCGAGTCAAAATCTTTCCAAACTTGGCTCTAGTACTTTCCAAATGTGCTTCATTGATTTCATGTAGTATGGAGGTTCGGTGGTTTCTTCCTGGCGGTTTGTACAAAATACGAAACTCGAGGAGCGAAGTGAGAAGCCATGAGCTTTTCCTAGATGTCATGCAGGCACTCCGTGCATTATTTTTTTCTTGTCCACTCAATGAAAAGGTTCTCTTCTTTCAATAGATTTTGATACAAGAATGGTAAGTACCGGAACTTCTTCTCAAGATCTCAGTTCCGATGCATCACTTCATCAGAAGGCGAAAGTTGGAATAAGGGACACCAGGGTATATCATAAGGATGACGGAAAAGGTGAGCTCCCGCTCTCCACGTGTCGTTCCCTGCAATCATGACCCGTTGGTTTCGCTTTCTGCTTATCTTTAGGGAACATTAGCGCGGAAGCACCCTAGGGGAAATTTCGCTGAAGATTGTCAAATGAGCGTCGCTCAAAGCTGCGGATGGTCTTCATGAAGAGGGCAGTCGCCAGTATTTGGAAAGACTCTTTGGCTCTGTTCCGAGACGCCAAACACGGACGCAGGTGTCAGGAAGAATAAAGCCTGCAGTTGCGTGGATGACCGTGGCGTCCGCGTCGAGGAATCGGAGTCTGCGCCACCCTGATCCCGACAGTTTTTCAGGCGTTCGATCGGCTGTGAAGGCTAGAGTTCCTCCTTCCACGGAACTGATGCCCTGGATATGTATTTATTTTTGTGTATTTACTGTCCCTTTCCTCTCTGTCATTCCGGAACTGACCTCTGGGACTTGGTTGCACTTATGATGGGCGCTCTTCCTCTTCCTCCCTTCCTCCTCACGGTCTTTCATTCTGCCGATCATCTCTGCTCTCTCTTACGCAGCGGAAGATCCCTAGCAAGGAAGCAGCTGGTAATCCAGAAGCAGGCCCGTGGGGGTGATATACTTTGGGGATTGAGGTGCCCCTGCACGGTCGAGTAATGTGGCGCGGTCGGGAGGTTAAAGGCACTTCATAGGTGCGGGTTCGAATCAAACTGCCATCAGTGCAAGCGGAAAGCCATTCCCAGTCGCAAACCCTGGAAAACCAGAAGCACTTTGAGGCTGGTCCAACATGCCGTCCTTTTTTCGAATTGCTCACCCTACACAAACTCACGCGCGCGCGCACGCTTCGCCCTCTCAAGTGTTGCCCACGGCACGCGCGCATGGGACAGGAAAACTCTTTTCGGCACTCCAGAAAGTCCTAGATCTCCTCAGAGCTATTTATGTGACAGAGAGCATGACCTCCGCTCGAGAAGGCAAATGAGATGTCTTTCCTAGCTGCTCGGCTCTTCCCTGGGGAAGAATAAAGCCGCTCTCTGGTCGAGCTGAAGGTTCGCTTCGGAGGTAGAGGTCACTTCTTTTCGAGCGCAGATAACCGCGCTGCGTAGCCACGGGGCGGGCCTCCGTCTTTGGAAGGAGGCCAGTTCATCCCTGGTGGCGGCGGATGGTTCCGGTGGGACATCTTCACGATCGGACAAAGCGTTAGGAAGAAGAGGGAGGAGAAGAAGCCATTAAGATCATGCAAAGCGGGACCGGTGGCGGGAATTAGTGATTGACGGTGACGTAGGAGCACCTGCTCGAGACTGTCTTCGTCGACGCCCACCCTCGTGAACTCCCCGCTTGGGTGATGATTCGCCTCGACCTCAAAGGGAGGACAGAGACTCGTGACGAACGGAAGACACCCAGCGCTGCGTGTTGCAGCTTCCACGCTACTCCTTGCCTCCTTTGCTGACCGCCCGATGCCCTTGCGAGCCTCGAAAGAGAAGAGGCGTCCTGGGCCGGCAGTCAGAAGGGGTGTGCTTGTCTTGCCCGCTGGCTCGGGGAGAAAAGGCGAGGAGGACGAAGAGCACTGCATGGGCGCCGGACTCTGGGTCTCTTCTCCGCCGGGCCTCCTCCAAACCACCCTCCTTCAGGAGCGTTCGGCGGGTCTGGCTGGATGGCGTTTCGTTCGAGACGTGAGGAATCCGTGGAGAAAACGGATAGACTTTCCCCGCAGCTTCCTTCGCCATCTTCTCCATTTCTTCAGCTCTCCTCGCTGCTGAAGAAGAGCTGATGCACGACGGATGTTGGGGGGTGGACGGGGAGTGACGGGGGCCTCGTTGTGTGGGTTGTCCACCTTGGTTCCAAATCCCAGGAACTCCTCAGGGGCCAGGATTTCTTGTTACCGCTCTTCCAGGGTCAGAACCACTGAAAGTTGAAAGAAAGGAAACTCTTCCTTAATCGTACACCCCAAAAGAAGAGGAGATGAAATGCTCCCGGTCGCTGGGAAACATTCGTAGCTCCTCTGAAACGGACGGGGGATGCTCCAGAAGTTCGTTCGTTGTTTGCTCCTTCCAAATCTTCTGCTGAGTTCATCCGGAGCAAAGCGGAGGAGAACGGAATGCGGCCTCGTAAAGAGGTGGCCCGAGGCCACATTCTTTTTCTCAAGAAGGACGAACGGAAGGGTCACGTGGAGAAGCACTCGACGAGGAGAAGAGGAACCCGTAATCGTTCCGGATGGAGCTGAGATCCACCCACCAGAAGGAAGGTCATCCCTGTCGCTTCAAGATGGCACCCACCCAGTCGCCGCAACGGCCAATGGCCCACGTCGACCTGCCATGTGCTCTGCGCGCGCCTTGGAGCTCTCTCAGAGCCAGCATCTGGGCACGGTCCGAAGAGCTTCTCGCCTGAGTCTTGCCGACGCGCCGACGCATCTCACGTGGGCCGTCATTTCCGAAAGACCCACGGTGTCAACTACGAGGAACTGCAGAGCGAGAACCCCCCGCCATTTCCGCACGCCCGCACGAGGGAGGGAGAGCGCGGCCAATCTCGGCAGCTCACGGCACCGGAAACGGGACCGCGCATTCAGGCAACCATGGCCAGAACAAGAAGTAGGACCGCGTTGGCTGCGTTCTCTGCGTGCGGTACCAAGTGCCGCGGGTTGAATCCCGCCTGGGAAAGGATGGACGCCGAGATGGGGGTACGTCGTGATTTTGAGTTCTGTTTCTGTTCGAACGGAAGACCGGAGGCCGGGAAGTTTACGCGGGCGACGTCCCTGGAGGAGTCCCCTTCCCCCTCGGGATGACGCTCGTTGGCCTATTCGGGTGCGGCACTGGTGGGAAGCCGGATGTCTCTGTTTACTGACCGTGATGGACTCTCCAGGGTACTTCGAGTACTCCATCTCGTACCATGGAGCTGGTGGATCGATACCTCTCCAGAGTGTCAAGAAGAGCTCTGCTTCCTTCGGGGAGAATCCGTTCAGAGAAATTCGGAAGCGTCCCATCGGGGCTCCCTTCAGAGGAGCAAGAGCAGGGAGTGGTTCCGTTGCGGATTCCCTTCGGAGAAGAAACGAGGAACGGCCCCCACAAACCGGGGGTCCCTCCGGAGAGAATAAGAGAGAGGTTCCTTACGTAAGATAGGAACGGACCCCTTCCTCCGTAGCCTTCCTATATCCACAGACTGGTCCCCTCCTGGGGTGTCCCTATCCTGAAAGGTTAACGCGCACCCTCGGGTGACATGGAACAGCGTCAAAGAGCTTTGTGAGCGGCCTCTATGGAGGCGAGGAGTTTGTCAGCACTCGGCCAACCAAAAAGGAAAAAAGGAAGAAAAAAGCTGGAAGGAAGCAGCGAAACAGAAGAATCCCGAAAGGATTTCCAGCATCCTAGGTGGAAACTATTGGGGGCGTGGACAAGTTGGTAAGTGACGGACTCTGCGACCGTGAGTGTCCCACTCCACGGGCTGCCACGCTGGGGAGAGCTGCTCGACATCCCTCCAGAGGAGGTGAAGTGGCCTCCAGCGTGCTGGAACAGTGGCTCCCTCTCTCTCAAGTGGCAGGAGTCGGCGTTACTGGTGTTGCATGCGGGAATCCCGCGCAAAGCGCGCCTTCACCACTGGACACGGGGAAGCGTGGACGCTCGGTGCTGCAGATGACGGGAAGGAGACCTTCCCGCACCTGCTGGTGGATTGCGCTGCCTTCTCACCCCTTTTGGAACTTGCTGGCATCCTTACAAGGATGCAGAGGATACCCACCAGCACATAGTGATCACTTCTCGATCCTCCCCCTCCCTCAATTTTTGGTAATTTTTTTGTTTTATTTTTCTTTTTTTTTGTCTCCCTTCCCCTGTACTGCCGTGGCGAACCTCGTCGGCCTGCGAGCCGGTTCTCGACAGGTTCTTCCTGTACATTTTGTAAAGTGGCAGGATCACGTATCCTGCCACTGACGTCTAAGTTTTATTTTTAATAAATAAACTCTCCGGCGTGACTGGGTGTCAATCCTACCCCTTTGTGGTCGCTTCGCAATGATATTAGGAGCCCCGGCCGTAGGGGCATTTTCAGACGCCTCTTCGTGCTCGGTGACGCACTGCCGCCAGCCTCGTCCCTCGCAGCTCCCTGCGTGTCTGCGGAATCGTGGCAGCCTGGAACGCAAGAAGAACAGATCAAACTAGCAGAGACGCCACCCACTGAGAGGCAATCTTATTTAAGACCGCTTCCCGATGGCCTCAACTGCGACAAACTAAAACAGAACTTGTCAGCATCCAGAACAGGATGCAGAGGACATCTCCAGGAGAACAGTGATCCCTCCCCCTTCGCCGCTGGAGAGGTCTGCGTACTGGTTTTTGGCAAGTCCTTCGCGCGTGGTAGAATCGAGTGTTCTACTACGAACTTGTAATATTGACGACTTTTACTATAATTTTTTATAATAAATGTCCTGGAAAATCCTGGTAAAAATCTGGGCGTTAACCGGACAGAACTTGCCAGCATCCCGAATAGGATGCAGAGGACGCCTGGCAGCATGCTATGATCCTTTCCTCGGTCCTCCCCCTTCTCCGTGTATAATTTCCCCTCCCCTGTTTTTGTGTGTTTATTTTTTTTGTATTTTTGCTTCCGCTTCCCCCACGATGCCGCAGCGGACCTCACCGGTCTGCTCACCGCTCCTCCGTCGGTTCATCGCACGTGATAGAACCAACGGTTCTATCACGTGCGATGTGGCCACTGATGTGGTAGAACCGTTGTTCGTGCACACCAGTGTACTTTTATTGCTTTATGTAATAAAGGCCCCCGCAAAACCGGGTTATAATCACCCCGGGCCAATAGTAGCAAACTCGCCGTGAGATCGCTATGGGCCTTTTTTTTTTAAAAAAAAAACAAAAAAAACAAAATAGGAACTTAGTAGGTAGATTGCTGGAATCGCGCATGCCCACATCATGATATGGAAAAAGTGACTTGCTATTTCAGAGCGGGATTCCCCTTCTCCGGGAACGGATGCGTTTGCATTGCATCCAGAGCCACCTCTCATTCCTGTCTCCGAAAGACTTCCACAGGAAAACGGGAATTGGAATGTTATTCAACAGAGCTGTTCCCGAATATGCCGCCTCGCAACCACATTCGGGAACCTCCCGGCTCCCTTCTTAACGAGGGATCCGCTCTTACAGAGTTCCTTTGCCAAAGGCCTGGTGGCTTCCGACGCAGAGGACTGTTTCTCTGTTTGCTTGGGGCCCAGCCACACGGAAGGGAGAGGAACTGGCTTCTTCAGCCTCCGCCTCTTTCCGGGCTCTCTCGAACCGTCTGGCGCCTCGTGCAGAAGTAACTAGAATGCACTCTCTTCGTGCTGCCCAGTCCACCGCTTGCGTGCGTGCGAGAGCCCTGCCGTCCGAGCCCACACTCTTCCTGTGTGACGTGTAGCTGACGCAAGGCAGATCCCGTAACTGGCGCCGCTCGATTGGGATACTACCACTGTCACACGGAGGAACCACTTCCTGGTGGTGGCGCTTGACGTGTTTGGTTCAAAATCCCGAAAGACCTTGAAAATAAATGCATACATTTATTGTATCAGTTAACATATATTCATATATGCACACATTAATATATATTATAAAGATTTGACATGCATATTTATTATAATATACATATTTACTATAAAATAAATATGCACATTTATTTTGGCACACATATTTATTAACATTTATTAACATATATTATTAAAGTAATCGATAATATGTATTAATTTATCATTCATATGCATATTTAAGACTATAGACATAACAATTATGAACTTCGATCACCACCGCCTCTGAAAGTGTTTATTATATGCACTAGCGCATATATATATACATATATAATGAGCATGTATTAAACAAATATGCAAATATCGAATTTAAAAAGATCAGAAATAATGGTGGCAATTAAAACTAGTAGAAAAAAAAAAACAGAAATTTGCATTTGATTTTCCTGCCATTTCCAACACTCAATAAATAAAACTTTTTAAGTAAATGACGAATTCGATTTGCGGGATTTTGGTCGGTACCCGCGCTCGACGGCCGAAAGGTAAAATAAATCGTTTTGCTTTACCTTTCGGGTATGAAACGAAACGTTTATCTTTTTTTTTTGCTTCCAGTGGCGTACAAGCATAACCAGAAATCTCCTCGAGAAGCATTGCTGCACCCGGTGGTCACTTCGACATTTCTGAGAAGTGTTTCATTTGTCAGCACCGGCGAACGGATTCCATGCAAAAGAGGGCATCAGAAGGACGATCTCTATAACATCAGATGAATTACCTAAGACAGACAAAGACATTCGGACACGACTAGAAGCAGCAGTGCACTTGTATCTTGACACCTGTCGCATCGGCGATAGAAGGAGGGGAAAAAAACAGCATCGCTCATGGAGAACGGAGAGACCTCGAAGAGGATCTTTCTTCAAGACCCGCCAAATCTCTCTTTCGGGAACTTGCTGTCTAACGAGGATTCTCTCTAGTTGAACTTTGCCTCTCGTTCACAAGACCTGGATGCCACAGGAGGAAGGACCAACGCTCTTTTTTTTTTGTTCGTTTGTGCACAAAGAATCGACCTTTTCGAACGACTCGTTTTCCGGAGTTTCTGCAAACGATCGCGTCTTTGACCTCTTAACCGTCTCTTCGATGATGCTGATCGAAAGGGAAAAAAAAAACATGTTGAAACTCTCCATAAGGACAACAGGAGGGTGAAGTGATCACCTGGGAGAACGTACGGAGTCTGCAACGCCAGGAAACAAGAGATGTGACGGGACCGCAGAAGCAAGGCAGTGGTCCGTGATCAGGGCCGCATGATTTTCAACGAAGAATCCGATGCGGGCGAGGTTCAAGAGCGCGCCTTCTCAGAGCAAGCACGTTTGAACTTCGGGCAAGACGCTTTCATCAAAGGCATCAGGGAATCGGAAGGGAGGACCAGCGGCAACTTCTTCGACCACCACCGCCTCTGAAAGTGTGTCATTAGGATAGTGTTCCGGAAGACCACGAATGCACACGAAGAAGTCAGCCAGACCCTTTGAAAGAATTCCACAAGGAGATGTGCGCGGCATTACCGCAACTGATCGCATCTCCGTCGCTGTGACGCGTTAGCCGAACGGTTCTGTTTGCTCTGCTCTGATCTCATTCCCGGATGGTGCTGCTTCCGCCGATCGCAACTGTTGCTCGATGCATGTGCTACTTACCTCCCGCCGGTCTTCATTCGGCTTCGTTTTTTCAGTAGCAGCCGCTCACGAAGAGCGCAAGCGCTCGTCTCGCTTCCAAAATCCGTGAGTTCCGAACTCGTCTTTCCGAGTGAAGTGAAGGAAATTCTCCCGATGGGATTTCTGGAAGAGCGGCTGGAGGAGCGTCGCCAGGGAGGGGAGGAGGAGGGACTTCCGTTCCGGGAACGCAGTAGAACCAGGCGTGGTTCGTTGGAAGTTCCTCGAGAGCGAGGCGCCCTTGAGCTTCGCCCCGGGGTTCAAACAAAAGGTCGCACGACCACCAAGTATGCGTTGTCAGAGTGCGAGCGGAAGAGTCTCCAAGGGAGGAGATTCCGCTGGTCTGAGAAATTCAGGTGGTTCCTGTTCTAGCTGTTTTCCTTTTCTTTCTTTCTTTTATCTTTCTTTTCCAAGTTCATCGTAAGAAACCCTCTGTTTCAGATGTGCTTCACATCCACAGATATGTAGATCAGCGACACAGCTCAAAGGAATGTTCTGGTTGCTTGGCGCTGCGGTGAGTCTCACAAATGCGGCTCGCCGCTCCGACTCGCCTCAAGGAGGAAGGAAGGATCGGCCGGTCTTGCACGGAGGCTTCCTTCGTATCAGATTGGCACCTCCCTCTCCCCCTTTCATGTAACACTCGAGAAGAAAAGAAAGAAAAGAATGAAAGATAAGGAGGAAAAGAGATGCGATGATAATCCCGTTGCGGATAGGAAGGAGCGGGAGAAAGACTGACCGCTATACGGAGATGAAAACGAGCCTGGGAATCCAAGCGCCGGACTCTCCTTCTCCGCCATGACAAATTCCATTTCCCAATGGATGAGAAGAATTGCGCTCGGATTCGCGGGGAGGAGCCTCGTCCCGGGTGAAGAGCCAGCCCGAGAAATATCTCCTTGGCGTTCAGTGTTTCTCTCAGGGCAGCAGTTCCATCGGGACGTGGCTGATTCGACCCAAGCGACACCGAGGAATCCGTATTCTCATTCTTCTCCTCCCCTTCCTCCCCCAGCAGCGGCAGCAGTAGCAGCAGTCCGATTGCCGGTTCGGGGAGGCGAACCCGCAGGAGACGGGCCGAGCACTGGCCGGGCTACAGGAACGGTGGGACCAGAGGCGTCCTGTGAGGCACGGCACGGCGAGAAGCTGATGGCGCAGAACGTTTCTTTTTTCCTGCGGACGGCGACTTGGACATGCCCTCGAGAAACCCGGCACCGTCTTGGTTACCAGGAGCGAGACTTCGGCGACCGATTCAAGAGGGAAACTCCGGCCGCCTCGCTCTTGCGAATCCCTTCGCAAGGTGGCAACCGCAGAGATGACAATCGAGGTGGCCCGGGGTCACCATCCGACTACCCGATGACATCTGCAGCGCGCTCCAGGCCCCTCGCGCAGATCATTTTCGAACACGGGTCCTCGGAGTTTCCTCCCCTTCCGCCCCGACGCCCTATCTTTGAAGCGCTCGAGCGCAGGCATCAGGGGGATTTTGCTGCTGAAGATCCTCTCGAGAGGGGGAGGGAATTGCCGGGATACAGAGGAACGAGCGTACAGCGGCACCGGTACCAGCCTACGCGCGCGATAGACACCTGCGCGTCTCCGACAGGAGATCGCGGAGGAACTGGATGAGAGGAATTTCAAGAGGAGAGGCCTCGACGGAAAGCGGTCCATCCTCTTCCTCCCCGGTCTCGGCTCGGAAGAGATGCCATCGCTGCGGGAATGCGACCTGCCCTCCACTGAACGTGCACCGCCACCTCAGCATCCGGAGGAAGGAACTGTTGGAGGCTAACTTCGCCGACGAGGTCACCTGCACCTCCTCCTCTGCGGAGATCCCTGGCCTCTCGTCGGATCCCCCGGGAAGAGGCGAAGCGACCGGAGAGCTCGAGGACTCATCCGAAGACGGATGGGAACGGAACGACCGCTGACGCATCCTCAGAGAACCATGGCCTCGGAATGCCCAGGCTGGCTCTGCCCCCTTCCCCTCCCTTCCCGAGCAGGAAGCGTCCGAAGGAACGGGTCGGTACGGAAGAGACAGGGAAGGAGCCGGGAAAGGGTGCGGACGAAGGTCACCGTCCCGTCCCGTCAGAGAGCGTCGGCGCGCCTCCTGCCAGCCGTCGGGAGAAGCTTCAGAGGGAACCGTCCCGACTGTGGGAAAACGAAGGAGAGACCTCCCTCGCTTTCCCACCATTCCCGAGGGAGGAGGACGGGTAGCAACGCTTGCTGGGGAGGGGAGCGCCGGCGTGCGTGCACCGGGGGGAAGACAGCAGCCTCTCCTGGGAGCTCCTGGAATGCTCGGTCTTCGCGTCTCCGCCCCGGGAGCAAGCTCGCGCCGCGGTCCCCCGCGACCAGAAGAGGACAAGGTCCAGATCGCGTGCGCGCAGTCCAGAAGAGGCGAGCGCGGCACGTCTCCTCGCCCAATAAGAAAAAAGGAGAGGAGGGTTCAGAGGATGAGCCCCTCGCTTCCTCCCTTGCTCTCCAACCTTCTCTCCCTTCCGTCCCTGCCACTGCGGCAGGCGGCCGGAGACATTATTTCCCGGAACCCTCCTTCCCTCCCCTCCCTGGGCAGAGACCGCAGCCACTCACGCGGAACCTGCGACCCCGGAGCCGCTCGCACAGCCCCGCACAGCAGCTACCTGCCTCCGGGCTCTTTCTAGGTCGGAGCACGGCTGCCGAAAATAGCAAAATAGCATAACCTTTGGGAGGGAGGGATCGAGGAGGCGGAGGCGGCTTTTATCGCACGGGCGGACCGCCCGAGGGAACGACCACAGCGAGCTACTTTCGGCGCGCCCTCTCGCAGGTGACCCGACGGGTTGTCTCAGGGAGACATCGCCGGCCGCCCCGCTACAGGTGCTGCTGCTACTCCACAACGATCCCAGAACTCGACCGGGGGGTGGAGAGGGCAGTCGCAAGAAGAAAGTGATTTTCATTCCCCCACCCTTGTTCCTACCTTTCTCCCCTCTCCTGCTGCCGGCCTGCTGCATCTCGAGGAAGGAAGGGAAAGGGAGCGACCGCCGTTTCTCTTGGCCTTCGCGCCACCACAAGAGAAAAGAAGAGAACGTTCTGGGGAAAGAGATCAACGCGAAAGACGGATGCTGGAATCATGCGATGCCCTCCGGAGGGCGGCCCGAGTCCTGCGATGAAGGAATGGAAGGGCGAGAGGAGGAGGGGAGAAGGCGAGAACCAGGAGTCCCGCCCGTATCCCAAAGAGACAGTGTCGCGCCGGGGCGCAGACAGGGAAGCCGCGTCAGAAAGAACTGGCGGCTCTCTAACTGGCGGAGGAGGTGGGAGCGTGAGTCCGGAAACGCTCCGGCCGCCGGGTGAGCCTCAGGGGCGGGGACGCGCGCGGGAACCACAGCGGAGGACCGAGGCGACCGGTCGGACTCGCTTCCGTGGACGAGTGGGTGTGCTCGCCGCCGCAGGAGTCCGCCACCACGAACAGTCTTCTTCGCCCCGTGGCGGCAGTTTTCTTGCTGCGTTCTCCGCCGACGCAACCATCACACTTGAGCTCAAGGACAAGGAGACTCCCGGCGTCCAAGTGCGATGGCGGGGGTGTCTCCTCGTCCCTTGAGCTCTGCGCCTCGTGGCGGGCAGCTCTTGAAGAAGATAATCTACAGCACCTCAACCAGCTCGCCATTCCAAGTCCCCCCGAACCCGAACCGCTATGCTGAGCTCTGCGGGGAGTAACACCGACCGCCAGGAGGGTTGTTCGGATTGCATCCTGTGAACAGGGAGAAGGCGCTCGGATTCATTTTTTAATGAGGATGCTGAAGGACACAAATCTTGGAGGGGAAAAGGGGGGGAGGAGGAAGAAAGTGCTCCTCCTCTTCTCCCAAAGCGAAAGATCCCGAGCGTCACGAACGAGAAGCATCTCTATGTAGCCTTCGGGGAATTCTGCTCGGGATGTTCCTGCCGCGTGCCGGTACTTCCGTTGAGTGTTGTCAAAACCTCGATGTGTCGAACCGCTTACTGGTAGCCCTTCTCGATGGAGGAGATCCAGAATTGGAGGACGCTTCCCTCCGCTAGCGAGTTTGGCTCCATCCAATGAAGGGAACACAATGGGCGATTGTTCGTCGGATGCACCATTACCTCTTGCATTAGAAAAAAAAAAAAAAACCCTCTAGCGGTCTGGAAAACGCTTTAGAGCAGCACTTACAATGCTGTTGAAAAGGGAGACTTCGTAAGTTACTGCAGCGGCACTGTTTTCTCTCTCCCTCTCCCTGCTTTCTTTTCTGGTCCAAACTGGCCCCTTGAACCCACTCGACGTTGCTAACTGGTTCCATGGAGGCTTGACGAGAACACCCACTCGACTCAAGGGGGATTCCATCTTGGAGGACAAGAAAACGTGAGCCACTTGGATAACCCCTGGAATGTGCGACGCTCTTTTAATCATCCTAAAGCATCCGAGAGACTACTTTGGAAACTCGCACTGGTCGTTCAGAGATTAAGGGACCGAGAACGTCGAGGAACGACTTCCGTGAGAGTCTCCCAGTCAGGAGGATGAATTCGGTGACCGTGGAAATAACCCCAGCAGTGTTCGTTCCGAAACTCACACCGACCACACTCCTCTCAGCTAAGCCGTGGCTGATGCCAGGTAACGCGGCTTTGAGTCGCGTGAGCTCGGTGGCAGTCCAGGTAGATGGGCGCGCTGGGCACCTTGCTTTCGAATGCGGCACCGGCACCCCAAATGAAGCGCGCGTCCTAATCAGCCTCCACTGGCTGAAGGCAGTCTGAGTTTGAAAGTGATTCAACTCTTGCTGGAGTTCCATCGATTCCATCGATTCTTTGCGGGAGATTTTTGAGGGTCAGCATTCAAGCAGATTTTCGGGGCAATCATTTTTCGTGGGGAGCGAGGAACATCGCTGAAGCTCAGCCAATGAGGAATGGACAGAAAGATTTTCTGGTCATTTAAACAGAACAACGGACAACGTCAGTGATGGGTGCTTCCGTCATTCGAAACCCTCAGCGAGCGGCCGAATAATCCTCATAAAGAATCTGGGTGGATTCAAACTCAAGCCGGAGGAAGAATGGGGGGATGGGGGAAGGAACAGTTTCCCTTGTGGAAGTTCATGCCGTCCAGCACCAAACTGCTAGTTTATCACAACTGGCACTCCTTGGATTTTCGGTGGGCTCACTGAAATTGATCTCCACAGAAACTTCTGTTGAACCGGTTTGTTGGCGTCGCAAAGCAAATCCAGATGCTCACTGCCGGCGCTACCGACAACCAGTGCTCATCTCACTGTGTAAGAGAGATGCGGTGAAATGACTCTTTCCCTTTATTCTCGCTGATTTCTCGTTTATTGTCTCTCTCTTCTCAGGGGAAATGTATGACAGATGCGGGTTCGATCCGGAGATGTTTGATCAGTTCGTTCATTTATGCTTCAGTGAGCCTCCGATTCGTTTAATGGTGATGCTGATCCACGAATGGACCGAGTCATCCGTTTCCTCGTCCCCCTTATCGAAAACTGTTGCAGTAAACATTCAGAGAGGAACGCAGGTCAGATACAGTTGCACTCGAGGTTCGTAGGGAGCAGGGGCTAGTAGTAACCCAGAATTCGCGATTCTGCGTGAGAAAAGGCATACATCATATGGGAGCAGCTGAGATCTATGTCTCCTCGAGTGAATCCTGGTGGGCATCTGGTCACCTTCTCAGAATCGGTGCACGTTCCCTCGAAAGTGAACAGTTTCTGTTCCTCACACTGAAACTTTGGGTCCGTAGGTGGTCCAGGAGTGGGAAAGCCTTGATACGGCACCACGAATTCTCTGCACTTCCAGTTGAACTCAGTCCGCGCTCCAGGCAGGCATGGCAACAAAAGGGAGGTTTCCTTCCCTATAGAGTAACCAAAGTCTGCCGCCCCCTTGCTGTATTTTCTTTCGAATTCGAATATTCTTCGGGAAGCGGCAGATCCCCCGCAAAGTGGCTGCTGAAGTTCGATATTGAAACCCAGCTGCAGTCCTTCTTCGCAGATCTCTTCGCTTCCAAGTGGCGCGCATGATCCCTTCAGCGCAACGCTGAGCGGACCACAAGGAGAAAGAGAGCACGTGGGTCTTCCAATCTCGTCTAGAAGCCAAGTATTACCTGGGGGACATGGGCCTTGGGAAAACAATAGATGGCACTCTCCTGTGTGGTCAGGTATATAACCTTCGTAGCAGGCGCACACTGTGTACCCGAAAGCAGTAACGTACGCTCTCTGGTTGGTGCCGTTGCAAATGTTCTTGTCAAACACGTCGTAACACCTCTGAAAGACCTCTGAGAACACAGTGCCTTCCGGGCACACTCGCGGCACACACTTCGCTTTCCTAGTTTCCCACTCCACGACCAGCCACCGGTCCTCCGAGCATTCGGAAGTTATGGGCAGGCACAATCCAAACGAGGACAGAATTTGATCGCGAGGGCACCCATCGGGGAAGTCATCCACTCCTTGGAAAGGAAGAGGTGTCCTGGCGATGGAAGGTATGAAGAGAGCATGGATGATTGGAATGGTTTCCTCCAGCAACGAAGCAGCAGCAGGGGACGGAAACTGCATGCTCTCAGGAACCGTTCCAGGCACCTCAGTTCGGGATGCCTGCAAGCAGGATATCAAGGTTCCTGTTATCGTTAAAGCTGTGTACAAAGAAGCCTGCAGGGTCGACGATCCTGGAATGAAGCCTTGGGCTCCTTGAAAGGTGCTGTTCACTCTCAAATTCTGCACATCATTAACCGCTGTCTTTATTATCAGGGCAAAGGACACCACAGACATCCCCACCATCAAAGGGCATACCACTGACTGTCCCAAAGATGTCTGCGTCTCAAACTCTTCTTCCATAACACTCTTCTTGCTTATGTTGATTGAAGTAGCTGCGCGCACTGAAACCCCGCCGTGGTGATTAACCGAAAAATCAAATCAATACTGAACATTTTAGCGTAAGACATTTTTTTTTCTTTTGCCTGCCCACTGCCCGAGGCCTGCGATTTCAGTCAGCGCTTTTTTTTTTGTCTGTAAATGATGATAACAGTAACGCAATGATTGGTCAGTTTGACGCATTTGAAAACGTTTCAAAAGAGAAAGAGCGCGAAAAAAAAAAAAAAAAAAAAAAAACAAATGAGGATGAGTGTTCCAGCTGAATCATCTGCCTTAATGAGAACACACACACAAAAAAAGATCCGTAAAATTACACCAGTGGTAATAACAGAGTGGGAAGATTCTCACCGGCTCTGATGGAAGACGACACGGGCAAGCAGATGGTTTCCGACAACGATGCGATGCGACAAAAAATCGCTGCAAATTTGCAAGCGTCCACCCCCCGAACAACCCTACCCTACCTTCTGTGCCGGTGACGAACGGTTCGAAAGCTTCGAGTGTGCTTCACTACATAACGTGGAAAAAGTCGGATGAAAATGCACGGTGCGGCAGGAATTTTTCTTGTCGTGACTGTACACGAGCAAGGCTTCACAGCGGACGGCATACCCCGAAGAAACTGGTTTGCCTTGTAAAAGGGAAACGCGCGCACAGACACGCAGCTAATTCGGCAGCGGACCTGAATTTCGAAAAGTAAGGCAGCCGCTGAAGAATTCGCAACTCTCATTCAAAGGTAGAGGGAATAACACTTGTGCTCTAAAAAAATCCCGGAGGACCGGCCACTGTGAAACCAACGTTTACTGATTGTTCTTTGCACTCCCAGGCTCCGAAAAACAAGTGCAATGCTATCTGCATCCCGGAGGACAGTAAGCAGTAAGCGATGAGGCTGCTGGCTAGTTGATTTTTTATGATCACAACCTCCTTTGCGCAGGTGCCTTTGAAAATAAAAGCACCTGAGTTTCAAGGTTTCATTGCTTGCTCGGGTGATCGATCAAGCCTCCGAATTCGGATAGTTTTCTTACCCCTCAGTGTGACCGCACTACTCATTGGACGTGGTGCTGATGCGGCAGACTCAGTAACGCAGCTCTTGGAAGATTGGATTCCGTTTTTCATACTCCCATCCATATGTCATCCACATGGTGAATCCATTTCCCAGTCATTCGGTCGTTCAATCTCCACGAAATGTCGACCGTTAGCAGTGGATTTCTTCCAGGAAGTCATGTGGCCACGGGAAACCACCACCCTTCCTCCAATAATGAGTGAATGTGATCCGCAGTAAACCTCTCCCATTTTGTGATAGGGGAAGATTCGATGACTCATTGAGGACAGCACATTGAGGTGAGATTCAGATCGGTAGTCGAGCGGAACTTGTTCAGTGGCATAAAAAGGTGATGAAGGTTCGAGTCATGTTCATATTCGCTAGTGGAGGGGGTAGAAAGAGGCATGAGAGGGACGAAAAGCTGGAGCTCCATTTTTAGCAACACAGAGAGTATAGAGGAGGGAAATGCCAAATCTTTTTGACTAGAAGAGTTACTGAAACGAGTTGCGCAGAGCCCCGCATCGAGAGATCCATATAAATCGTCATACCAATAACAGGCAATCTTGAATGCAGATATTGAAAAAAAAATATGCAGCCAGAGAGATGGAAGGTACAGATCCAAGGGGTGAGGGCATACAATCCACGTAAGAAAGAAGGAATGCTGACGAAATGAACCTGAGGATCAACGCACACTTTTCATTTTTCATTTTCTTTCCTTATTTTTTTCCCCAAGCCCATCTTATCGTGGTCGTTGTCTCCATATGAAGATAAACGCACTGAGAAGGGCTAAAAGATGTTTGGAACGCATCTTCCCTCCCCTTCCTCCCTCCCTCTTTGAGCGAGTTCCACTTGACACGTTTTCTTCTTGGTCGCTGCTTTTAGAGAACCAAACCTTTTTGTTGTCTGAAGATTCGAATTTGGATAGGTACGTAGTGCACGGATAGGTACGTCGAGAGACCAAGTGGCAAGATGTGAACTGGGACACCCAACTGTTGGAGGTGTAGGGAAAGGAATGGAATGACTTTTGCTGCTCTGATGCAGAGTTTGCAAACGCATGAGGCTGTATTTCAGGATTGTATGCCAGATATCTTTATCGGTTCCCATGGCAGGAAAAACAGCTCGTGGCTGCCAAGGACTGGTCCGCACTGCAGTGCTCAAATACTTTGCACCGCTTGCGAAGGGGAATGCATCGATCTCTTCGTGCCGTGCAGGACATTTCCACTTTTCCGACGAATCGAACTGTGGAAAAGTCACCTGTGCTTTGTTTTTACTCTTGACAGCTGCTCTTGCGCTTCTTCGATAGTCATTGGCCTTCCACAGGTCCCCTTTATAAACTCAAGTGTTGAGGTCCTTTAGTCTTCATCACAGTGTTCATCGACCTCTTTCCTCTGTTCTGTCACAGAGAAACACCCCTTGTTCACTTGGGGAAAAGGGGAGGGAATAAACAATTTTATCTTTCCGAAATCGGGTTGAAGGATATCAGAAACAGGATTCCTGGACCAAAATTTGAAAAAGCCTTGTGTGTTTTTCTTTCTTTCTTCTTTCATCCAAGGAGCAAGCCTTCATGTGCTAGAAAAGAAATGTCTCAGACTGGGAAGAAAGGGATTTCAAAGAGGTTGTAATGCCGGCAGAATCTGGTCGATGGACTGCGCCTGCCACACGAACGGCAAGAGGAAAAGGAAAAAGCGATTGACAAACCCAGAAGGAGCGAAACCTTCAGGTCCTTCCAAGGACTCTGGAGTTGTTCCTTGACGCCAAAGGTGACCGACACGATATTTTGCAGTCAGACGGAAGAGGAACAAGCCAAACAACACAACTTGGGCAGAGTTCGCTTCTGGTCCCAGAGGAAACAGGAAATGCATTAACAGATTTCAAGGGAATCACGTGATTCCAGAAAAAGAGAAGTCAGTGCTTCAACAGCTCCGAACATCGGTGTGATTTCTGCGTTTTCCACGCTAGAGTTGCAATTAGGCCACACTAGCAGTTCTCTGCGTAATGGAACTGCTTCCGTTCCCGTTACTTTCAGCTCCACAGCAGCCCAGTACTGATGAAACCTGAAATACCAATCCGAAGACGCATCACTTCCGATGAGTTTGGCAAACACCTGTTCTCAGCACTTGAAGTAATTAATAAGATAGAGGTAGTAATAGTGCGGGTATTGATGTGAGAGCTGAGATTTTTCTTCAGCTATTAGCAAGCTCGAGACAAAGGCAAGAAGGTTGACTGTTCAGGCAAAGTTCACATCTGTTCCAACAAGTGCAACAGGCGGATAATCTTTTCGGGATTTTGGTGAGGGGGTTCAAATCGATGCAATAACGCTAAGACACCAAAAGAAGATAGATGCATGAGGCTTTGAGATGTTTCTAGAGCAAATGCCATGAGTATTTGGTGAGGCTTTATCCCGATGGGGAAAAAATAAAACAAAACACCGTAGAAGTCTCCATTCTTGTAGCGAATTTTTGTCAACCTCTGAATTCCTGGCTTGGATTTGGATCTCTTTAGTGCTTGTAATGACTGGTATGAATGTCTCGGTAACATATTGCCTCGAGAACCATTCGCTCCATATCCTCTGCATTGCCTTGAGGGATTCCCATTCACGGAGGAAAGGCGAATATCGCGAAGCATCCTCGTATAATGGGGATCGGTACCGATGGGAATTCTCCGTATTCTTTTTGAGCCTTTCTTTTCGGCCATTCGGCTAGAAGGCTCCTAAAAGAAGCGTGGTTCCTGAATTTATACGCACAGTCCATCACGCAGCCAGAGCCAAATTCGGCTCCTCGTTCCATCAACCCCTTCCGATCCTTTTCTCTTGCTCTTTCCGCCCAGTTTCTCAATCGAGAAGAGGTGATCTTCACGGTGTTCCATCGAATCACCAGTAAAGGGTGATATGTAGTGTATTGGCTCTTTCTCTCTCTCTCTCTCTTTTTTTCTTCAGAAGGAAGCCGGAGGAGAGAAAGAGGGAGACAAGTTGAAAATAAAACGTGAGTTCAGAAAAGGGATCAAAACTGCGCACTTGGAGAAGAACGGAATCACATAAGAGAAAGTCATTCCAAGTGGCCGCACTTATACGATGGTTCATGTTTCATCTGAGCGTTTTCGAAATCCTATTTAAACAATATGTGTGCTATAGGTGTATCAATTCGGCTTTTTCTTCTGCTTCTTAAGACTTTCGCGCAGATATCATCGAACGTCAGAAAATCCAATGATACGCGAATGGCCGTAATAAATGGTTCTTCTCAAAATCTGGTTGTTTGCTGATGACAATTGTGTAAGAATAGTGTAAGAATTTTGTAGCTAGTCGTTCACGATCTTTCGATGACGGAGCAGTTTATCTCTTGACTAGCAACAAGCATTCGAAAACGCAGTGGAAAGGGAGTTGGATTAAGTCAAAACATCAACAGTGACGAAATACTTGCATTAAATACTCACTGCGTTAAATCAAAACAAAAGAGAAAAATGCCGTCGTAACAAACGATTATACTTATGACGCAGTTTTATCGAATGCAAAACTGAACATTAAGTTGGTATTGTCCTACGATCACGGATGCAACTTTGCTTTTAATTGGTTTACTTTTGAGAAGAAAGGAGTGGTTAAAGCAGTGATTGGATGCAAAACTTGTTTTGCATCCAATCTGCTTCTCGCAGTTACTGCAGCCCTCAGGAAAACGGAATAAGCTGTAAGACATTCCCTGCATGAGTTATCTTCTCAACACTTCAGGTTATGAGTGCCCATTCTTTAGAACGACCACGAGAGACATGTTAAACCCCGGCAGAATTTTCCTGATATCCTCTCTTATAAAGTTCGGAATTTTCAGTACGTTTGTGATGATTACTCCGGAATTATGTAAACTTCTTGTGGATTTCTGTTTGCTGCAGTGGGCAGTGGGCATGCAATGAACGCATTCTATTTTCTCGCGATTGATTTCCGACACCTAAAAAGATTTTAAACATCACCGATAGGTGGACAAAGTGATAGTTTTCTTCTAGGATAGAAACTGAGGACTTTCAATTGAACTTATTAAAGACAAATCCACGCAACTAATTTGGAACAGTTCATCACGAAAACATGATCCCAGTGAAAGCGAAGCAACTCGTGTGATTACAGTAACAAGATATAAGCACTTGTAAATTATGTAACACTTCAGCATATATTATAAAATTATAATCATAGAGGATTCTTCAGGATTCACGATTTTTCTCCATCTCAGTTCGCTCCTGGGGTGGTTTTAATATAATTGTGCGTAATTATAATGAATTAACGACCCACGGTTTTGGTGTAGACGCTGGTTGTAGTAAGTTGAAGACGGTTCATGTTTCCATAGTAGTTCATTCACCAAAAATTTGGGGATAATGAGCGATTAGAAACAACCAGCAATTTCAGGAAAAGCGGGGAAAAGGTGTCTGTTAAATTTGATAAAGACATTTCAGTTGTTGCAAAAAAGCAAGGAAAAACGTTTGAATTAACCTAAACCTCTTTCCATTACGTTTTCGAATGTTTATCGCTGATTTATCTTTCTAACTAGCGTCTCCATCTGATTTTGGTTTTCGATTCACGACTTTTGTGACTTCTACTTTATTCAAACATTTCGTTCAGATCTCAGGGAAAAGCCCAATCCCATTTTGACCAACCTCCAGAACACCGCTGCAGAGCATCGATTCCTCCTTTTTGAAAAGAAGCAGCGAGAACGGGATTTTCGATGTTGGTTGCTAGGCATGCTCAGCATCGAGAGCATCGAACTCAGTAAAACTGAATTCAATCCACTCTGCCGTCCAGTATCTTTGTATGCTCATAATCTACAGCCTTGACAGAAAATTTTGTTTTTCAATTCATCTGCGAAGATTTCCTCATATTCACTTTGGGAATCTTAGACTTGATTTTAAATGGAGTGCACACTGAAATGAGTGCCCATTTTTCTGTCTCTACGTGGCCTCTGATATGAGATTGCAAAAACACTCTGATGAATTGATTTTAAATACAAATGACCTGCTTTCCAGTTTTCTTTATGAAATTTCTAATTCAATTCAAATATCCCATCTGCAATCTCTTTAGCTTGCATTCGATAGACGTTGATACCCAGCTCCTAAATCAATCACATTCCCAAATCATTTACGCTACATTCACAGTCCAATTATTTCGGAGAATTGAGGCTTTTCGTCTCTGTCAACATTTATCCTTTTGACTGCCTTTAATGTACCGGAAAAAGTTGATAATAACGGATCCTTAAGGAAGATGTTACGTGGTGCTTGATATAAGCCTACTAAATCTTTTAAATGGTACAAGAGCACGTAATAGTGTGGGAGAACAGCACCATTTCTCACATACTCGATAACAGTAGCACATTTTGTGTTTTCAGTTTTATTTGGACATACTTCTGATACCTTGTGAAGAAGAATCCTATCGAAACTCAATATACTGGCTGTTTCATACCCACACGGTTTCACATTTACAAGTATTTGGGTCACTTGTTTTTCTTACTTGAAGCGTGATCTGAAATGGAAAATCCCATAGGCTTCCGGTTATCTTTTGATAGCTTTCCCTCTTCCACATCCATCTGGATCACTCAAGTATTCATCTACTAATGTGGTTTGGGGTTAACTCTTTTGATACTTCAAAACAAACACCGAATCGTTTTCCTGTGTATAAAATCATGCACCCTTTTTGGCTTACGTTTTTTCATGGACTGATATAAATAAGTAGGTGTATTTACTTCACTCATTTGCCTTCACACTTGCATAATTAACAGCAAATTCGGAACTTTCCCAGGCTCCCCGTTTGATTGTTTCTCGATTCTTTCTATTATCTTCACTAATTCTCTCATTCTCATACTGAAGCAGGCTTTAGCATGGATAATCTAGTAAAAACTGAAACTTGCTTCATAGAACCTTTCAATTTCAGACTCCATTGTGACCGTTTGGTATTAAAGCACTGAACATGGTTTTCGAACTTGCCCTGTTTCTTCACAATTTCAGAAAATCTTCTTGACCGTTTTGCTTAAAATTATATTTTCAACATGACTTTCTCGTATGTGAACTAAAAATGTGCTTTTTCTCGCCCAAAATATTCAACATTCTCTGAATCATATTCTGAGAATTTCAGATCGGATCATCCATTTCTTCACGGCTCTTAAGGTGTAGAAACACAAATGAACGATGAGGTCATGACATTGCTTTGACAGTTTGCAGCTCCTAAGAAACTCAAGTACCTTTCGTTCACTTCCAAAACTGATAGCACAACCGTGAAGCGAATTCTAGTTCTTAACATCTTAGGCCCGTTGAAAACATAATGTCTACCGTTCTATTTGCTAGGAAAATTAAGAACCAAGAGTACGAATCTGATAGGCTAACAAGATAACAGAACTCTATTCCGCGCCAAAAGTGAATGCTCGAAACGTTTTCCCATTCAACGTTTTTTGGACTTGGAGGCAGTTTCAATCACAACCAAGGCTGGTTAGACGAGACACTGGTTAGGTCGCTTCTTAGAAAACTCGATTGCTTCTATCAAAAACCGAAACCACAACATCGCTAGTTTTGTCTATGAAAACCAAGTGATCGTGGGACTACAATAGCAAAAACGAAGTTTTTTCCCCTTGGTAGATAAGTAGACCGTTCGATATTTGTTACATACTTTTACACATTGCATACATGAACATTCGAAAGAGGAACGTGCACTGTCATGCAGAAATGTAACATTTCAACATCAGATGGACTGGTCCATGTTGCAATAAGTACTGTTAAAACAGTTTTACAATTAAAAGTCCGATCCACAGAATTAAGTGCACAAACTCCTTACCGAGTTACGTTACAACAGTTGGATCATTTTAACAACATGATGGCGATTCCACACCTTCGATATTCTCCAATTTTCACGCCTAGTGCTGTTAAAAAGTTTAAAGAATTCTTTGGGGAAAAAGTATGGTCAACAAACTATTTATGATTAGTGAACACTATTTTTTAACTGAACGAGCAGTCAATTCCAACATGCTGAGCAGAGGTAATACAGAACATGCAAGAGCATGTGCTGTGTATCTGTCAGACCATTTGTCAGTGGCTTCAAGCAAACATCCTAATGGCCTTGCTTGTTTTTCCACATGCCTTATGCTATTTATCATATTATGTGCTCCAGTTCCTGAATGGCCCCATTTCCACCAAGCTATTTGTTTTCTGAACCAAGCTTGATTTCAAAAATATGTACTATTGTCCGTTTTGTGAATCATTCCAATAGTATGCCATACCTAATTTTGCACACATAAAACAAACCTACACAGTGAAGAGTACAAGCATTTGAACTCTTCAAATTTGCACATAAGAAATCGTGACCTTCCCTAATTACTGTATAAATTTGCATTTTGCCCCTAATTTGAATCTTATATATTATTCAATGCGGTTCCTTGATGGAATTTTAACAAGATTTTCTTTCACCAAATAAAGGAGCTCAGTTAGAGGGCAGAACCTGAAGTCCTCTGCCCTGAAACATCATTGTTGATGCCAATGACATCAGCAATGAAAGCAATGGCAGAAACATCATTTTCAAGATACCATTGAACAACCAAGAATTTGCACTCACTTTAACATTTTTCTGTTTTTTTTTTTTTCTGGAAAATTTTGACCGAACTATTAGATTGTCAAATGCATTCATGTGCACTATCACTAGATATTCTCCAACAATTAAACAGGGAACACACACTTGACCAACATGCTATCAACATTGGTTGAAAGTTGAATAACCAGTTTCAGTTGGTAAACAACTGATGTAACAGTAACACAGACAAGAAATATGCGTGTCGAAGTTTTTTTTTAAAAAAGAAAACCTAAAAACTTCTGAAACACCCTTGGCTCACTTATCCTATCTTCTTAGATAAATTTGATAGCATCCAGGCTTGAGCCTAGATTCAAAAATTGGGCAAATAAATCTTTATACAACCAACTTTTCAAGGAATTGATTGCTACGTATTTCCATTTATGTGAGTGCTTGTCTTATGGCAAAGAGCATCCAGCTGACTACTACTCCAAGATGCAATGAATACCAAAAGCTAGGATAAAGAATTCACATGCAGTGAACATGCAAACTGTTTAATACCCGGAAATCCTCAAAGACACTTTCTAAATTTAGCATACCTTTCTTAATGCATAAAACGCTGAATAAAGCAATGCTTACAATGCAAATATAACAAAACACACAATACACCATCTAGTAACAATTATGCACCGGAAATGAAGTCCCATTGTAACTAATTGGGAACAATAATCTGCAACAACATTCGCGAATTATATGAATTATAAAAGATGTAGTTATTATAGAAGTTGCAGAATTGAACACAACAAAATATGCGATCTCTCATCCAATCAGTTGGATATCAAGAATGGCTGCAATTCTCCTTGTGTTTTTCAAAACAGAGTTTCAAGTTGGCTTATGGAGGTCTATTGTATTTTTGTGACTACGCTGAATGAAACGTAGCAGATTAAGCATAGCAGCTGGTGTGACACCAGGTATACGCGAGGCAGCAGCCATCTACAGCATGAATCTGTTAACACATTTCATATCTATTGCTTACCGTAAGAGGACGTGCCTGACTAAACTTCTCACGCATTTCTGAACTAAAATTTATGTCAGAGCTGAAAACCAGAAATGGAAGCAAAGAATACCAATGTACTTGCCTATTATAGTCAAGATCATCAGGAAGAATTAACTGCTCATGCTGGCGCACTTCCATGACTTCTTCTTGCTGAGCCTTAACAGAATCAGCATACAATGCTTCAACCTTCAGTCGCCAAGCTAGACTTGGCTGAGCAGCTAAATCAGCAAGTCCAGGATCAATACAGGTCAAATGAGACAAAAGAACCTCATCTCCATGCATCCCAAGGAACTCAAAAAGGCTATTTTTTGATCATTAAGGCCTTATAAACTCAAAATCCTTACCTTTTTCCAGAAGTTGAAGAGCCCAAAGGAAGACCAAGCTTTTCTCTTAGTTGGACTACTTTACCCTTCACTTGCTTTAACCTCATTATACCCTCTCTAAGTGCATCTCTCTGAACACAAAATCTATGATAGCGTGCATCTGACACACATCCTGCCTGGAAACCTAGGCTTGCTTAGTTTCACACTGCTCTTGGTACTCACCTTTTTCTGTCAGGCGGAGATCAGCATTGTCAGGTCTCAGCAACAAACGAAACTCAGCCCTGCTGGTGAACATTCTATAGGGTTCATTGGTTCCCAATGTAGTTAGGTCAGAAACCAACACACCAATATAGCTTTCAGTGCGATCTAATACAAAAGCAGGTTGACTCTGAACTTTGAGGGCAGCATTAATGCCAGCCAAAATTCCCTGGGCAGCTGCCTCCTCATATCCAGTAGTCCCATTTATTTGTCCAGCCAAAAATAGTCCTGATACAGCTCTTGTCTCCAGAGTGTCCTTGAGTTGCTGTGGATTCAAATAATCATATTCTACTCCATAGCCTACATAAAAAATATATACAGGGATTTCAGCAAAAAGCTTTACCAGGGCATGCCATTTCTGCATTCTCCAGACCATGAATAAGACGAATAATTTCTGTTTGGATTGATGAAGAAAAAGTGCATGACATGCCCTGTGGGTACATAAGAGGACTATCAAAGCCTTCTGGCTCCAGCCAGATTTGGTGTTTCCGTCCACTGAATCTGCAAAACATTTTGTCAAAACCTTACAGTATGAAAGAAAAGTATTTAACCTAAGCACACGAGATTCTAAAGAAGGACAATAGCGAACTCCCTGTATTTCTTCTTGAACATGGCGATTCTCATGCAGATGAGCATGTACAATCTGTTCTACATGCTCATTAGTGTGTGTAAGATAGCAAGGAAGCTGTTGATCAGGCTAAAAAAGTGTCTCTTCAACATCACTACATACAAGTCTAAATAGCCTTAACTCACCTCCAGCCACACCCTATCATGAAGAAAAGAAAATGGCACAGGATGAGAATCTCCACCAAGAGCTATAAGTTTATCCGTGCTGATGCTATGTTTGTAGATCCTTGGAGGTGTCCCTAAAAACAGTCGATCTTTATTCCTATTCAAATTACCAATAGACTTTACCTGTTTTCAAACGCCCCAACTTAAAACCCAACTTATCCAAGGTGTGAGCCAGGGCAATAGAAGGGGCATCACCTAAACGTCCAGCAGGAGAAGTTTCTAATCCTATATTAATTTGCCCTCTCAGAAATGTTCCTGTAGTCAAGATAACTGCATGAGATTGAAATATGTTTCCACCCCCTAATAAAAGTTTTGAATTTATTAGAGCCACTTTATTAACATACCTAACTGAACTCCACAGCAAAATTTTTTGTCAGATTCAGATATTAGTAGATCTTCTACTTCTCCTTCAACTACTTTTAAATTGGGTGTCCTCTCAAATAACTCAGCTTGAAGATTCTTTTTATATAATGTTCTATCAATCTGAGCTCTAAGACCCCAAACAGCAGGTCCTTTACTTCTATTTAACACCTGATTTGAGTTTTCACAATTTCTATTAAACTGCTTTTTCTTCTAACCTTGTATTGTAGTCCAGATATGTCACATATACGTCCACAAATGCCATCCAGTGCATCAATTTCTCGTATAAGATGACCTTTCCCAATGCCACCAAAAGAAGGATTGCAAGACATTTGCCCTAATTACATGGCATACACTAGTGACCTTTATGTTGTCACTCACCTATAGTCTTGAGATTCTGTGTCACCAGAAGTGTACTGCAGCCCATCCTACTTGATGCTGCAGCAGCTTCTGTGCCAGCATGACCACCTCCAACAACAATCACATCAAACTGTTTTTTCTCCTTACTATGCAGGTATCGATGAAGTGATACCGTATTTCTTTTCCAAGAACCAAATATTCTTTTAAGTCTCATTTCAATAATTAAATACAAAAAATAATTCTTTCATCATTGTAGATTTAATAATAACCAATTATAAAATGAGTATAAACTACCTGAAGAAGCATTCAATAAACAATTAATCATGTCTTCATCACATACTTAAAGCTCAACAATATTATCTGATAATAAATAAGTGTAATACTATATGTGATACTCATTCCAAAATGCAACAAATACACAAAATCCCTAATCTTGTTTTACTAAGTCATATACTTAGTAAAATAATTATATGATTATAGAACAGCGAATATCATAAATCTTTTCTGTCGGATGCAGTATACTCATCTAACTCATGGGGATTTGAGTACGCTTCCTCTGAACAGCAACCTAAAAACTAGTTTTAGCCTTCCAAAGGCAGTAAGGTCAAAAAAGGGAAAATCATTGAATAGAAGAACTTATAAAAGAACTATATATTCAAAAGAGTTGTCATACGAAAGGTTTACGCTAGGATTGTTTTAAATCACAATGTGCCTTGGTTTCGAAACCGAAGTGTGATATCACTCTCCAGTTTCGAAATGCAACACACCGTAACAAGATTTGCAACTGGGGGAAACGGGATACGTTGTGCGAAAATTCCCCAGCACGCTCCACTCTTTCAGAGGGAAAAAATGAAATGCAAGGGGAAAAAAATCACCGAAAGAACGGGCATAAATGGGCATTACGACCATCAGCTACACTTCACCCTGCGGCAAACGAATGCAAGGTGATCATTGCGTGGATTTCGCATTTCTCATTTTTCGTGTGGTTCCGTTTTATTCCCCCTCGAATGATGATTTTTCCGAATGATTTTTTTTTCCTCAATCATCAACTGAATCCACATTTATCTTACAGTCAGTCAATTTAATATTAACAGATAAAAATGGACTCTGAGGTTGGCAATTCCATATCCAAAGGTGTGGTATTCACGGAATTTTTGGTTATTGGCTCTCTTGAAAAGAAAACCTCTTTTACCAAAGAATAAAAAGCTGAGTTTCGTAATTGAACCACATTTTTATGGTTACCTTTTGTTTGCCCACACTGATAAGTACATCACTATTCGAAGCATTATCCTGAAAAGAAACAAGAGTTTCTTCGAGGGGACCACTATAAATTCGGTGGTTGGTTTTTCAATTTCACTCATTTCACCATTCAGTTTACTTAACTCATTTGCTTCCTTCATTACTTCCTGTGATTATACGAAGTTAGCTGCACAAGCTAATGAAAAATTGAAAGGATATATGGCGTTTTTTCATGGAATCTTTTCCAAATATAGTTGTACACATTTTTTTCTTGTTGGATACTTTCTTTGAATTTGGCAATGATAAAGATTTCCATACTGAAAATGTCTTTGCTTGCCTCTGCTTACTTGTAGTTTAACAAAACGATTGTATATACGCTTCATTTGTCATTGAAATCCTTATGTAAAGTGAATTTTCCTTGTAATTATTGACAAATATTTTGTATTGATTGAAAATCCTAATTCTCTGCATACACAACATGTAAATTGCAAATTTTCATCAAACTTCACAAGGATTATTCTTCAAAAAAAATCTCAAATGTTTTTTTGAATCTCTGGAAATCCAAACCGTTTTTATTACTGACAGAATGATTTCAAACTATACTACAGGATGTTACTTCAAAATGATTGCTGTTTGAAAATAATCTTAGAGTCAAAACAATTTTCCGAAGTTTTTCCAAACAGGTTCTCAGCATTACAGTTCCAATATAAACAGAATTAACTTCGGAAAGCACTTTTTTTTTTTACTTATAGAATAGAAATTCAGGCAATTTCCACCTAATATATGGAGCAGAATTTCGCTACATTTGTCTTGCTCGTTCAAATTAGAAAGATGAATTCTCAAATGAATTGTTTTAAATAAATTTTTTGATGATTTGTTGCTTTGGAACATTTTAGGCTGCACTTCGTTCTGTAGCAAAGCCATGGAACAAATTGTAAGTCTTTCTTGGTTGTCTGTTCCTTCTCGACTTTCTAATCTCCAGAATTTATTTCATAATTTTTCTCTTCACGCTTATCGTAATTCGTTAGCGCTTTTATTTCTTCAGAACCCAGAAATTTGTTGTTTTCATAGAAGTATTGCATTTGATCACTTTGGTTTCTTGAATTCCTAAAAGTGACTCGAAATGTAAATGTTGAAAGCAAATTTCATGTTATCAGCCTGTATGTGTGTGTGTGTGTTTCCAAATTTTTTCAAAAATTTACAACTTGAAACTCCAACTAAACGATGACCATGGATTAAGAAGTCTGAAAGATCTGAAACATAGTTATTGTTTATCCATCTAAATCACTATAACTATTACAAGCAATAAACTGTGCAAAATCACTTGTTTAATTGTTCTCTACTTTAGTAAAGTAAAAAAATACATCTGTAGTTTTGAGTTCATCATTTGGTAAATAAATGTTTGGAATGGTAAGAAAAAAAATTCGTTAGTTCATCTTTCTATTGATGACCTCTGCCTGTACATGCATCACAAATGGTTCTATTGACTTTTAATGAGATCACAAAGCTAAAAAAAATACTATATTTTGATGAATATGATGAAAAAATTCTGGTTCACTATAAACTTTAAGTTAGAATCAAGTGTAATGAAAATACACAGTAAAACCCCATTATTAATGAAAAATCCAATAAAACAATTTCCGAGTGCATGAATATTGAATGATCAAAGCATGAACTTTCCAGCAAGTGACTAGCAACATTCGAAGGAACATGAAGAACTCCAAATGGCTGAAAATCTAACAACCAGCAAACACAAAAGTTCTCGCTCAAAATGTTTTCTTCAGAACTGAGCTTTTTCCCAAGTAACGACGATTCCTATTCATCGTCTCCCTTGTTCACAATAGTAATCAAAATGATTCATCCTATTTTACATAAGAAATCAGAAAAAAATGCAAGATGTGTTCGCTTTCTTGAAAGTCAAAGAATCTGATGGTTCTGTTGCAAAGATAATTTCGAAAATGCAAATACAAATTTGTATGAAACTTAATAAAAGGGCTTGTTTCTTACAACTCTTTTTCCAACAAACGGTTTTATTTCGGAAGTAAAATTTTCAATTCATCCCAATCATCTTTGCTAAGAAATCAGATCTAAAGCAACTTAGATGAAAACAGTTACTCGAAATCAAGGAAAATAGCAGACACTCTTTTGGAGAATGTGAGTATTGAAAATTTCCTGTGGGAACCAACATTTGACCAAGCCTGTCAGATAGATCGAATATAGATTACGCATGCTACGACTTATTGCAATGCCGCTAAAGTACTTAAAGCGATTAATTTCATATATCTGAAAGCTATGGCCATTTTTTTGTTGAAACAATTGGGTTATTTGTCTGTTTGTTTTTTGGTTTGACGATTGTGACTAGGATAGAAAGGAATAGAACTTGGAAAATTTAAACGCAGAGATCATAGTAAAGGAGACCCTTGAGATGCATGCAGAGTCAGAATACACTTCGATACTGTATGAACTAAGAAATTATTAAATTCATTTCAAGTAGCTATGCATCTATTTCTGTATTTATTGGAACAAATGACACTTGCATAAATTTTAAAGTTTTAATAACTAAATATTAAAAGTGAAAGTGATACATTATATTAATTGATACTGAAATATGGGCTTAATCTGATGAGTTGCATATAGTTATTCTGCTTTCAAAAATATTAACAGCAATAAAGGTTTTCATAAAGTAAATGTATTAGTTTTGAATAAAGAGATTAGTTTTTTATTGGAAAAAAAATCCGCACTTCCCATACTGCTGGATCACTTGGGAATCTGGCAATCCTAGTTATATCTCATGCAAATAGAGATTGTGTCGTTAGTACTTGGTGTCCAAAACTGATTTGATTTCGTCTTATTTTTCTACAATCATAATCCCGGTATGCATCCAAATAACAGAATGTTATGTGTGATGATACTGACCTTAATGACGTTAGCGATGTGAAAATCGCATACTGCACAGGTCTATCTGCCAAGTTTGTTTATTCTACACGTCGTATTTCACTGAAAGTTTCTGGGCAAACCAAAGAACCTAAACTGCAGGTGTTTTTCATCTAGGTTTCCCTTATCTTTCATAAACCTGACAGTATTTTGGGGTTTTCGTTTTGAAACAAGCAAAACGCCAAGTTCAGTTTAGCACATGACATTTAAGATTGCATAGTACTTCTTAAAACAAGGAAAAAAAAAAAAAAACATACAATTGAACTCGTCAGCATGAAACTGATTTAAAGTTTGTGTTCAATATGTTTTTTATTAAACTTTTGTCACGGCTAAGTCATACAATGAAAACATTTGATATTCTGGCATAGCAAAATTGTGATTTTAGCGATATAAAATATTTGAACAGCTAATAGATGTGAAGCCCAATTGCCGAACACTGATTACATGGCATTAAAAGGAGCACAAACAACAAGAAGTATCTGGTATCAGGTTGTAAGCAAGCATATCCAGATCTTTATAATGTTGGATATGCACTAAACTTTATAAGGGCTGAGCAAATTAGGTAAATTCTGAGTATTCATCAGACCCTCTTTTTGGGCCCAATCAAATAGGGCTTGATGGCAGAAAATATACTGCTCTCCATTCTGCACACTATAAGCACGTTGTGCTCGGACAGTTTCTACTACTTGCCGCACACTAACAGAACATCCATTTTGCATTTGCTGGATACAAGCATCCACAGTGCAAAATGTACCTGTTCTTCCCACACCTGCACTACAATGCACTATGATTGGGCAGGGTTCCACCTCTTTTAATAATGAAGTTCGCAAAGTGTGCACATGCTTCCAAAAATCCAAAAATGCTGTAGTAGAACTTGGAACACCATAATCTGGCCATGAATGGTATTGAAAATGATGAACAATGCGTACCTTTTCCTTATTGTGCACATGAAGGGATGTTACTGTATAATCCTTATGTGATTCCAGCCCACAGTTGGCAATCAGCAAAGAACCATACCTCCTGAATTCACTTTCCTTTTCAGGCCAGTATGAAACTCCTTTGATGCATCCTAGCTCAATAAGACGTGTCATCATCACTATAATGTGCACTTCATGATGCCACACCATCAACCAGAAATCTTCAATGGTACTGGGAAGAGGTGCCTGTGTGCAGATATATTTTGCTGTTGGAGCTTCATGAATCTGAACATGATTGGCATGGATGTACACATCATTTGGAAGTTCCACTCTAGTATGATCATAACATGGCACATCTTTGTAACGATTTTTGGCAGCATTAGAAGGCAAATTGAATGCCAAGGTTGAAGCAGACTGATCATGTAGCTTGATTCCTTCATATTCCTCCAAAAGTTCTTGGCGTCTTTTGGGTGTGATTTGCAACATGAACTCTTGCCAGGAAACTGGTGTTGATGTGGAAACACTTAGGCACTGTTTAAGCCAATGTTTATGATTATGTTGGCAAATGCCTCCCAAAGAGATAGGTAATGCCTCTGCATTAAGATGATGGTGTACACTGGCAGTATTAACGGTGAAGACACGTTTCCGAAGTTTCTCACGAAGGAACAAGCGTAGAAGATGGAATGGAGCATGAAACCAAAGAGGAGGTTGCACAACTAGCACCTTACGCAATCGAGCAGGATAAGCACCCTAAGAAGCATGTTTTGAGAGCAATGAATTATAACTTACCTGAAGTAAAGTGAGTACTTTATGGCTAAGTTCATAGTCAAAATTGGCAAAGCCAGCACCACGCATATCATATACAAACACTACACCTTCTTGCTGTACCTTAGGTTCAACAAGCACAACATCCAGTTGGTATACTAAAGACTGCAAAATCACTTGGCGAGAGGATTTGGGGGGATGGTGTAAACTGGCAGTGAACAAGACTACAGGGCCTCCCTTAAGTCCAGTGGGCTCCTGCATTCTAACTTTTGGCACAACCATCTGACCATTTCCTTACCAATATGGTCAGTTTGCCTGATTCCAATTCTTCTTGCAATGGAGAGGAATTGGGATCAATGTGCAACAGTCCTTCTCGTTTGCACATGGTCTGGTGTTTGGCATACAATTCTAGACTACTTGTGATTTGGAATTTTCGAGCCATAAGAAAGCGTAATGCTTTGCTATGTGGAACATCACCAAAACCTTGGCACTGGAGCTGTGAATGAAACTCCTGTAAGATCTGTACAAATATTAGGGATTGATAGCATTTTGTGCTTTATACTTTTTGCTCTTCCTCCGTGAGGTGGTACATGGCTATTTTTTGTGTATCATAGTAACTTTTTCACAATTTTATATTTTACAAGCTTTTAATGGTCCAGGCATCAAGTGTCCTCTCCTGAAGGTCCCTTCATTACATTTGCAAATTTTTTCATATTTGTGACTCACTTGATTTTGCTAATTTTTCAAATACTTATTGCACATTTTCCTGGTTTCGAGGCGAACTCCGTTTTAGAAATAGAATTTAGCACAAATTCTGATTTCTAAATCACATCATTATGGTACTGGGTAGCAAAAATGCTTTCTGTCAATTAGTGATAAGTTTTTATTGGTAAGATAATTTACTCAATTTTGCTGATATACATCCACGGCTAATTTACTTTCGGCTAGGTTACTTAATACCGTTAAAATTCGATAACGCATTTTCTTTGGCCTATAATTTATGGATCGCAAAAAACACCGATTGTCGACAAACTTCTGGGGTTACATTGCATTGCAAATTTACGAGCATTACACTAGTTTCTATGGCAACCTGTTTACTTCTGAGCTATTCTCTCAAGAACAATGACTTCTAGTAAGAAGTTGGAAAATCTGAGAAAACGAGAAGACCAAATACGAAACCTTCAGAGTTTTAACAAGCAGCAACAACGAGAACATATTTTTCAGGAATGGCAAAGAGTTACAGATAAAAATTATGACTTCCGTCAACAACGAGCTTCAGCATCAGAACAACAAAACATAACATTTTTCAAGAAACAACTTACTGAAAGACGTGAAAGGTATGATCTTTTTAAAATAGCTTTCGTAAGTAGTGTAGCAAGCATTGCAAGCCTCAAAATAGCATGTGTTGCTTTTACCAGGCAAATTACCCGTGCCGAGAGTTTCAGAAAAATTATGTAATGATACACATCAGTTTAGTCATACGAATTCTTTAGAGTGCAAGTGAATTTTATGTAAATAAAAGTGTTTAAATACATGCTGTTTTGCCGAAATAACTGCTTTAATCAGCAAACTACACTTGATTTTTTTGGCTAATCAAAGCAGAAAACCAACTTTAAGTGTAATTGTTATATAATAGTCCGCAGAAAAAGCTAAGAATTGCATCAATGCAGTTTCTTTCCTTATTTACACATATCATCTGTATCTAATTCGTGGATGGTTTCAAAATGAAAAGAATCATGTGCAATTTGCCATTGTTCTCTAGTATACAGGAATTCCAATAAGAAGTCTCTTTTGTGTGAAAATTATGCTTCATGTTTTCCAACTCCAGTTGAGTTGCTAGAATTTTCTGTAAATTGTCTGTGGATTCTAGGTTAATATATTTTTTTCTCATTGTCTGTGGATTCTAGGTTAATATATATATTTAATATAATATATTTTTTCTATGTCAGAGAACTCTTTTTTAAAAAAACAGAAATCAAGTATGTTATACGAACTGATTTCCATGTCGTTCCAGTAATATTTGGAACCACATGTTATGGAGTTTGATCACTGCGTTAGCTTTTGCTTATGTTTTCGAAATATTTATGCCTACAAAAAAAAAGTAAATTTCTTGCCAATAAGTTGCCAAAGCACAATACGAACAAATCTTCCTATTTTAGTTCTGTTTTAGTCAGAGTTCCAATGTACAATACGTATTTTAATGGTCATCTTTCAAACACGTTAAAAAAGCCATTTCAAACAAATAAAGTGTTGGTCTTTGAGTTGAAAAATTACATTATGCATTGAGAGCTTGGGTGCACAAATGAATAGAAATGCTTTTTTTTTTTCTGTATATGTGAAAATGCTTTTTATTTGCTTACTGCATAAATTCCAACTTGATCTTGATGACTATACTAGACTGAATATTTTTAAAAAGCAAATCTACCGACTTGTGATAGATATAATTTTAATTCCACTAAACTTGCTTGAAAGATGTAACGTGCTTGCACGGTACTTAGGAACCTTACTCAGTTTGTTATTTACCTCAGTTCTGTTTAATAATGATTTTTTTTCTTTTCTTCATTAGATTTCTTTGTAGGTAGGTATACTTTGGATTGTAGATAACGCGAGTACGTGTTTTCCCTTTCATTTTCTCCTAATTAAAAATAATAATAATGATTAGTCTTCATTTGATATTCCATTACTTGGCCATCGTTTAGGTTTTAACGTTGATGGCGCCATGTTATTAATTATGCTTTTTTAGTCTCAGAATTTCAAAATTAACTTCTTAGTTTATATTCCTAATTAGGCAAACATAGCATTGGAATACTGTAGCTTCTTACCTGAAGTTTATTCATTAATATATTCGTAGTTTTATTGGGGTTAATTTTCAAGGATAAACAGAATTGCCAAGTGTTTAATCTTGAAAAGTCTTATATAATCTCCTACCTATTATGTCCACGTACTTAAAGTTAGAATTACACGTTATTGACGTTTATTTACTCTTTGGTTAGTCATTCGTTCATGAATATATAAAAGTCTTTTTTCCAGGAGATATGGAATCTACTTCTTTCAATGCTTTCATTTCAGATATTCGTTATCTCATATTTATACTTAATTCAATTGCTTTGGTATTTAGCTGCTTGCAGATGATGATGTTTTCTCATAGAAGATTAGTTTTGAGTTAGACTTAGATTTTCACATCGAAATATGAACTCAATGTTTAACGTGTGTATCAATGTTTTCAAAATCTGAACGCATTTTTTCCCCAAATTGCTTAAAGCGTTACATTTTAGTGTTGCTCAGATCGATCGCTTTAGTTTAGTCGATAAGAATCTTCCATGAAACCATTGTGAATAACTATTTCAGTTGTAACCATGTTTGCATCAACTCCAAAAGTTTTGCAAAGCTTGATTTTGGATAAACTAATTTATTATTTTGCATACTTCTCAAGAGATACGTAACTCTTATTTAGAGTCAGCATGTTCACATCAATCGGATGACTGGATATTTGATTAATTCTTTACTAGCTATATTTTTTTAATCAGCTTTTTGTTTTCTGTATTCCTTAATTTTTCTTAGGCTACCAAAGCTTAGCCTTTTCATATCAGGAATTTATTGGTTGATAACCATTAATTGCTGAAACAATGAGACCATTACTCTGTTATCAAGTATTCATGCAAGACATTGCATATATGTATTACAGCACACATAGCTGCATGATGCCATTAAAATGCTAAGACATTTCTTTTTAATACGAAGTGCTCCAGACTTTTATTTCATTTGTGCATGTTTCCGTATGTTTCTTAGCAAGATGATATACATTTTCTCCATTTGAAAATTATATTTTTGGTTTCCAACTGATGGAAATAACTTTATTCATACTTATATTCACTAATTTCAAAAAAACGTAATATCCTGAATTTCTACGAAATCAGACTTCGAGAGCTACTAAAGTGCGAAGAACGTTTACTGCGGAGTGAACTAGCTGCTATGAAACATCCTACTCAAGATATCATCAAGTCACGTCTGCAAAGATTGCGGGAACAACGCTTACGGTTGGCACAAGGTTTCTTAAAAAAGTGAGTAACACTTACAGCACATAAATAAATTGTTTCCAGACCACAAGATCCCTGTATTTTGGATTCTGAAAGGATACGCAAGGAACTTGATCATCAGCTAACAGAAAAACAGAAATTACAGGATGAAGACCGTCAATTGGATGAATTATATAGACAAATGACGTTACAAGAGGAAGAGCAGATGGTACATATATGGCAAGATAAAGTACCACATGATGGCTTTTGCAATTCAGTTACAACATGAAAAGGAGCAAAAACAGGAACACATACAAAAAAAACTCAAAATGAGGGAGGAGTACGAACAGTATGCACGCTCAAAACAAGTAAAAAAGAAGCAAGCAGTGGATGAAAAGGAGCATGAAGGTAAGCTTCTTTAACAAACTGACAACAAAATCAGTCAGGAACTTGCAGATGAGTGAATATTAAATAAAATTCTTTTGTGTGGAACAGCTGGACAAATAGTTTTCAGCAGGAACTATCATTATGGGAGCAAATACTACAACAAAGTCCTTCCCTCTACCTATTTTTGACGTATTCTCCTTTTACTACCAAACCTAATATTCATCCAACTGGCCAGAAAAGTGAGCTAGGTTTTCAAAAACAGACAAGAAAAGAAAAAGATATAAAAAGGAAGAACTGGCACATGGTGACATCTTGCATGTTCACCTTGAACCACATGTTCACCTTCAACAACAAAATCTCAGCAGAAAAAACTCCCCTCGTTATAAAGAGAGCAACAATTTCTGCTCGTCACCTATTTTCCAAAGCATACTAACATGCTTTGAAAATAAGAGCACATTTTTACTGATCATTCAAAACTGGCTGGAAACATGTTGAGTTCATCAAAAGCAGGTCCTGATACATTTTGGTCCAACATTTGCAGCATATCATGCAGCTCATGAGGCTGGCCAGGAGTTGGCTGACCACCTTCATTGCCTGTATTTGCTGCTGCTTGCCACTGCCAGAGACTGCTAGTGGGATAGCGTGGCCCATCTAACTGGGCATAAGTGGGTGCTCCTGATGGAGATCTACTTGTTGGGCTCATTCCACTGTAAGGGTACCCTTCTGCCTATGAGAACATCGTTTTGGGATTTTAATTTTAAAAAATCAATCTACCTGTCTCACAGGGGCCTGAGGCCATGAGCCCTGCACTGGAGGGGTGGAAGGCTTACTTGTGCGTGATAAATGTTGTGTTTGTTGCAAACTGGCTGGAACAGGAGAGTAGTTACTGGCTTCATAGGTGGGATAAAGAGCAGAAGGAGGTGGAGGAGCTAATCCACGTGGTGGAACCAATAATGGAGATGCATAAGAGTCTCTAGTGCGCAGGCTATAGTCAACTGAATATTGTGACAAATGGTCTGTAACTGGTGCTTCATTTCCTGGATGACTAGCAGAAGACCTTCAGTGGTTCTTAACCCACTGGTTTTCCCACTTACTTTATAGCACTATTAGTACACACCACATACTCCAGATCATCAGTATATGGATTCAGAAAAGCAAAGGATGAAGTGCGCAGCCATACCCATTCACGAGATTTGGTGCGCAATCTGTACATCATAGATACTACTTGTCCTTTCAGTTTCACCACTTGTTCCAGACTGTCTTTATAATGAACCAGGTCCTCAGTATGCACCAGATCAAAGAACGGTTTGCCTAATAATTCTTGAGGTGCATACCCCAATAAGGGAAGTACTCTATGATCCACAAAAGTACATTTGCCATCAGCACTATGTCGAGAGATAAACTCTGAGGCAAAAGAAGAAAGCTGTTTCATTGAAGTATACCATTTACCTGGATTAGTGCTGGAACCTAACAAGTCACTGCTGCTAGGAGTAGATGTAACCTGTAGGCGTCCAATGGCAACCAAACAAGAATGGCTATTGACTCCATGGGGATCTTCTTCAGCACTTCGATCCAAAGGGATACCAGTTGGAGGCCAGTTCTTGATGTACCCAGTGCAGTGCACTATGGCATAAGTATGGCCATCTGTAGCTGGACCCAGTGTACGGCGATGATGTAAGCGTGCCCAGCTGCCTGTGCCTTCAGGTTGGATGTTACCCATGCGCAAACGACAAATAAAACCCCGTCTTGAACCCATGCATAGTCGAATAGATGCTGCTGAACATATGAATGGAGAATCCCATTGAATTTTCTTACATTGATGGCCTTCTTTTTTAACAGTCCCTGTCTTTAAATCTAAAATCCTGCCTGATCCTGGAGATTCCTGAGTGCTCAACTGCTCTCTCATCTTCTCTAAATCATCTGGATGTAGATAATCATAAATGTTGGCTCCAAACATCTCATTCTATGTAATAAGCAGTAATCTAAGCTTTGCATGTCACAGCTTGTAACATACCTGTGACTGGCCCAAGACTGGTGTCACTGAGTCTGAGACATAAATAATACGCCCTGAATCGCAGCCAACAACAAATAAGAAGCCATCAGCCGCTTCCAAAATTAGGTGTTTTAACTCTTGGTCAGTTAAAAATGAAGGCTTGTAGGTGCCTTCTGGAGTTGTACTGCCAGTGCCACGTAGTGCTTTCATGTGTGCAACAGCCATGCGCAAAATAGTAAGTTTATCAGGCTTGCGAGCTAATGCACTGCATGTGGGCACCATGTCTGACAGCTCAGTGATATATGCAGTCATCTTATTACGACGACGGCGCTCAATTTCACAATGGTTTTCCCTGGCAAAACGTTCCTTTTCTTGCATGCTGTCCTCTGTCTCCATCAGATGCACCACACAGAGATTGGCATAAGCTGGACACAATCAACATATATGTGTCTGATATGCATTGTGAAGACCATCCAAACATACAACAATTTTCCAAGTCTATTCTTCTGAAGTTGAGTTATCAAAAATTCGCATCCACAGCCTGGAGAAAAACCAAAATAACCTAAACAAGTTTTTTATACTTTTTGATTTTCTATTTTTCAGTAACTTACAATCTCATGTACAAAACAGCAAAATCATACTACAGGAGTATTAATATGCATCATTTACATTCTATTAGCAAAATGACACAACACTTTACATTATGCTTACATCATCATGTGCATACCAAAGTAACAAACTTCCTTTGAATACATAAATTGCCAAAGGGAAAACAAGCAAAAACAAGTTACTTGGTAGTTGTCACCCAATAGCTGTAAGAATAATGTATATATATTTGTTTGTTATCAAAAGAAGACGCCAATTCATCCAAAGCTGAATGTTCAACATGTCAACTAGAGTTATTCCAATAATTTCTAGATCAAAAATGGAAACCATTTTGAAATTCTGATCAGGGTTGGATGAATGTGTGGAAAAATGAAATAAGACAGCTGAATAAATAAAACCCTTGAATGCATGTAATGAAAACCTGTAAAATGAATTCATTGAATTATGATACAATAAACTGAACTTCAAAACTGTGCTCTCTTTAAAATTGGGAGGAAATGAATACTCTTTAATACAATAAGAGTATAATTTTTCATTTTGATCCAGTTCATGGTTAATAAATTAATAGGTTAACTTATTAACCCATCTCATTAACCTATTAATAGGATGTTAAAATCGAACAATCCAGCTGCTAGTTAGACAAATGTTGTTTCACGTTGTTTATTATATAATTCCAGGGTGCTAGCTATTACAGTATACTCTTCAGTTAAATTTTATGTTTTTGAGTATTTACCATTACTACATATTTATCATTCCATCATTTCAATTATACAAAATCACAATTTGCATCATTTCCACTTGAAATTAGATAATAAATCTGCAACTAATTTTTGGGCACAAATGTATTCATTAGTTATTAAATTCATACAAAGAAATAAATAAAAAAAAAACTAATTCTTTCAATAATGACATTTTAAAATAATTCTTGCCAAATAAAATATGGAAAGCTTCCATACATGAATAGCAAAATACTTGCATTCACAAATCATAACGTTTTGCAAGTGCCCACAAAAATACCAAAAGGTAAATGTTCTTTTCAAATCTGTGTGACAAACTTAGAATATCAATAGTTACAAATTATCACTACACATTCTACGTCAAAAAAAAGTCTGTGAAGATGCTTTCTCACATCGAATTAAAGTCAACAACTTAATCACTTTAATATTTAACATGTGCCGAAAACATCTACTACACTAATAATTTAACAAAACACCTACCTTTATCAACAACTGGGCAAAGCTTTCATTACGCATGTCATTTTTGGTATTTAACACGACTACGAATATCCTTATTGCTATTCAATTCTTCATAAAAACATAAAATCTAAATAAAAACATGCACCGAAATCCAACTACAAGGTTCCTATAACGTAAAGAACCGGTCGCGAGTTATAAACACGGGAATGGTGCACAAGGATGATCATTGCATGCAATGAAATAACTATGTCGTTAGCTGCTGTTTGGTGACTTTCTCGAAATATGTTTGAATATTCTCACACAAACTATCACTAACCGTAAACGAAATCTGTGCAATTCTCGTTTACTTGGGTGAATACGATGACGACATCGCATGCGGTAAACATGTTTTCCGTGGTTTAACGTTACGTTCATACGTTACATATTACATGGATAAGTGACATTTCACTCCTCAAAAAGCAAGGTATGTGCAATAAACATGCCTAAAAGATTCCCCATGCTTTGAATGTTACGGAGAATTCAAGTGTAGTGGCTGGCAATCACGTTTATCATTATGACTTTCGGTGTTGCTTTTCGTTAAATATTTGTCTGTAAAACCGATTCGATCATTCCTCAGCAAACTAACGCAGAGAAGCAGGTGTCATCTGAAACTTTTGGAATCCTGTTTGTAAGTGAAGAATTAATTTGGCATGCAAACAAAAAAGTGTTGCATAAAAGCATCTCAAAAAACAGGAACAGAGAGAATCGTACTTGGGATTGCCACCTGTCCAGTTTTAATCAGGATTGCCTAGCTTTCATCATTTGTTCCTTGCCTCAATTATTTCACAAGTGCTTCGTATATTTACATCACAGTGTTCTTTTGTTTTTCATTTTTTCATTCTTCTTCTAAACTGAACATTGTATAAGCATTTGTTTTTCTTACTATTGAGATTTTTCTTTACAGGAATGCATTTTTTTATTAGAACACATTATTTTCAAGTGATAATAACACTGTTTTAAAATAAGCATAATAGTGTATTAAAACGAAATAAATATTAAGATCAATAAGATTTTTAAAAATATTGACATCAAGATTCTTATTAAAATAATTTTAGTTTTATTGTCTGTCATTGACATTATCTGGTGGGAATTATGCGCCCTAAATATATTAATTAGAAATACTGAGGTATGGTCGCGAGTCTTATACCAGTGCTTGGTTACAGTCGGATCCTAAAATTTATTTTTTGTTTTCAAGTGTTACGAATCTTTGTCCTTTGTTTTCTTTTAAGATGTGATTTATTTCTGAGTTCAAACATATTCTTCCAGGCTTTTCAAAGAGAGAGCGCTCATGGAGAGAACAAACTTTATGCTCTGTGTCCATCATGTCCAAAGTAGCAGAAAACAGTCCTCGATTTAGACATCTAGTTTCATGCAATTTACATTAGACACTGTTTCTACTTTTGTTCCTCTGAAAGAAGGTTGTGTCTGCATCTCGTTTCAAAGGAACTGTAGCGGAATTTCGTCGCGGGTGTTTTCACCGCATAAGTGTGAAGCAGGTGACAGAAATCTTTGGCAATGTGAATGCCATCAAACGGAGTTTCTTTCTATTCTATTCAGAATTAGAAGTTTTCGCGGTGTTGTTACCCTTATATCGTCCGCGTCAGTTTCATATCATCTCTTTATGAATCAGTGGATTGTAAGAAATGAAATCTCGACATGCTGCTACCGAAAGATAGTTTCATCTGTTGTTCCACTTTCATAAGAATGTGACATTCGAAAAGCTGATAATTTGTTGTCCATAAGGAAATAGAAGAGCGAAGATTTCACATGTCTGTGCCCAACAACTGCCACTTCACTTGTGGGTTTGTGATATTTCTGAAGACTGGAATCCATTCAACACGCTTTCAGGAAACCACACTTCTGGATAGATTGTAGCTTCCATTGGAAATCCCTACTTTTCCAACAACACCCAGTCACAGTCAATGAATCAAACTGTTTTTCTGACTTAAGCTATGGATATATTGGGATTTCCGATAGCAAGTGGGTTTACATGACCAAAACAACGTTGTCGCATCAACTTGCAGCACAGTGAAAATTAAATGCATTCTTTGATTCTGCATTTACGGTCCTCATCCGTCATCTTTTCCATCTCATGCACATAGGGCAGTAATTATATACATATTAGATCTACGGTTGCTGCTGAGCGGCCAATAGGAAGTCGACCATTGTATGAAATCCTCTAAGATGATGGGATGGCTCGAATGCAAATTACTGCTTTACGATCCTATCACTATTCTTTTATCTCTCTCCCAGCTATCACCGTTATCTGCTAATTTAGAATACTGTTTTAAAATGAAGACAGTGAGCATCTTATCCTATTAAAATATAACGCTCATAAATCCAACAAATAATTAATAGGTTGCATTGCATAATACTTTGCATTTTATTTTGTTGTCATGATTCCATTGATTCTATGATTTTACTGTTTCGCATGCTTCAGCCTCTTTTTAATTGCTGTGGTTGGGTCCTTTTAATTGCTATGCACCTGACGCACGCGCAGAGACCTTCGAATCAGTCCAACTCTTTTGCTTGTCTTAAACACGTATGTATCGCATGTGCACCTATATTTATCGTCTCATGTGTGTATTTTTAATCTTATCTTACATGCATATTGTTCTTTTTTAGCATATTCGATAGATAATTGAAATCTTTCTTACTTCCCTAACGGTGTTCGACTTTTAAATCTTTATAGCTTCGATCTCAGTCATAGATATGAACCAAAACTACTGATAGATAACGTCATGAGAGAAGTCAACCTGTAAGGATGCTTCTTGTGATCCGAGAATGATAGAGAAGCTTTTATATTGCATTATTGTTAAAGGCATTCAAGATGGAGAACCTAGTTGATTAATTCAACCTGATTACACCATTGTACTGCCATTGCAAATGGACACCGGCAGGATATTTGATTTAACTAAATTATCGTGCCACTGTGGACAGCGAGAAGATAATTCAGAGTAAAACGAAACATCATTGGATGCTGTTAATATTCTCTGCATAATCGATGGCGACTCAAAAAGAATTTACGTTACTAGCAAAGGTTCCATTTTCTGATAGACATCAAAAAACGGCGATTTATTTTCATTGTTGGAATCGCTGGAACACGCCATCCTCCGGGATTTCCAAACAGTGTCAATCCGATGAGTGAAGTTTGTTGTGTTTTATCTAATAGTTCAAAAAGATGTCTCGTGGAATTCTCTTGTGAACGTTCCGGAACATGCCCAAGGGGATCCCTGATGCGATTTCCAACCTTACATCAGATATGAGATGTGCTGATCATGCTAATCATTAAGGATTGCTCGAGAGATGCTCAACTGAAGGTCTGATCAGAGGATCCTCATTCTATCATTTCCTCTGGATTCGTAGCAGGGGGTGGAATGGTACTGCACTGGCAATCCTGGGTTGCCACTTCTTGATTCGCTGATGCACACCGTGAAATAGCTCAGAGACTCCGTATTGTGAGAGTACGCAAACTAAAATGTAATACATGAGAACAGTTACGGAATAAATGTCGTCACTCCTCATGTAGAGCTCAAGAGAGTCTACGGAGCATTTTTAGCACGTTTGGAAGGCGCTGGTGGAAACCTTAAGATGCTCACTGGTTAAGCAATTTTGGGGGGTGTTCACCGAGTACCTCAAGAACAGTCGCTCACCTGACAGCTCACGTAGCACTTTAACGCTGTCCACGCCACCCGAGGAGTGTAATCCTTCAAGATAGTGGGTACCCCGGGAGGAAAACCATCCTATGAATCCAGGAAGGACTCCAGAGAAGGGAATCCGTTCCTCTCACTCTGGGAAGGAATCCCCGAAGTGAACCCTCCACCCTGGCTGTCGCCGAAGGAAACCCCGAAGGGAATCTCTTTCCTTATTCTCTCTGGAGGGATCCCCGGAGGGGATTGCTCCATTTTTCTTCTCCTAAGGGAAACTGGAACGGATCCGCTAGTAGGAATTTCATTTCCGGAGGGAACTTGCAAATGAATCGCTTCTTGTTTTCCTCCTCTGAAAAGAACCCCGAAGGGACCGAATTTTCTTTTCTCAGAAGGACGCTCCCCGAAGGGAGCGGCTCGCTTCTCTGCACTCTGGAGATGCCAAACCAGCTCCATGGTACGAGACAGAGGGTCCATCCACGAGGGGGAAGGGACGGCTCCTTTGCAGAACCGGAGGGAAACCCCCACTCCTTGATTCTGTTTCCTGGAAGGACCGGAGGGCGACTCCCAATCCTGGCCACTCATCGAAGGCATCCGGTTCGAACCGCTACCAGTGCTGCACCTAGGCCAACCAGCGTCATCTTGCAGGTAAAACTCTAACACACGACTCACCCCCCATCTCTGGGCGTCGATTCTTGCCGGGTATTGGAACCCGCGACTCTTGGTGCCGCAAGCGGAGACCTCAACACCGTGGCCTCCGACACGGGTTAAGCTATTAAGCCACCACCTATTTTTCCTTTCATTCAAGTATGCCCTGTTCGTACGCATTGCATTGGTTTGCCCTTCGATTCAAGCGGAATGCGAAAGTCTTCTAAACCACCATTCGTAGCTTCTGATCTGAAATATCTGCTGCCCATCCAGGAGTATTTTCAAAACTGGAGAGCTTAGGACGATGAAGCACGTTCGCATCCAAGTTGCCCACGCATGTCCACATCGTCATCTATGAGTCCTGATGAATTTTACTCATTTCATATCCAGCGTGTGGTTTGCTCGTGGAACTCACCCGGTCCAGGTGCACAGAATCCGATCGAAATTCCGACACGGGTATTGTGGAAGACAGTTGAGCCACCGTGCTTGCAGAGAAGGTTGATTGTTGCCTCTTGTCTTCCTGCGCTGCTCCTAAAACCTGCTTCCCATATTGATTGCATCTCAAGAAATACAATGAGACTCGTTTGAGCGGTATTGTAGAGATGGCCCCTTTCTTCCGTTTTTAGAGAGCCAGCTGGACATCTCTGTAATGAGGAGAATTCCTTGTGTCACAGTGGCTGTCTGTTGCTACAATCTCGTTTCCCGTATTTCCTACACTAAAAATTTCCATTTAAATCCAACGGTTCTGGTCCCCTGCCTCGTGTTGAAACCTGGAAAGCATGACAGCATCCAGGGAAAGCTGGAAAGTGAAGCTCGCAACAAGATCAGCTGATGCATTTTTTCTTTTTCTTCGGGACGCTGCCAAGTGCTCACTCATTGTATTGGGTATCTTGAAGCATGCTAAGGCAATCAGCAAGATCAAGATTTTACAGATCAAGGCGTTCCAAACCGAATCATCCACTAATAGTGGATTTTTTTAATAGATTTACCGCATTTAGCTACAATCATTTTATGGAACCACACAAGTAGGATGCAATTCTCCCGGTAGAAACTTGCAGCTGCTCCAAAGCATTCATGTCCTCGGGTAACGGAAATTTGAACGGTTGCAAGATGGACGCTGCAGAAGGACGTAGCATGCTTCGAGGTCCCTGTATCGGCCAAGATAGGGAACTGTATCCGAGATCTTATTCCAATACACTCAAACAACGGATGTTGCGTGTGGCTGTAGCAAAGAGTACGATGACGTTTCCCATTTGGGTCGGGTCCTCGGCCGCGCTCAGACCTTCTTGGTCATGTCCGATAAATCCTGGAACAGAATGGTCGGAAAAGCACCTACATTCAAAGATTTCTTGTTTACCTGATTTTCAGAGACGCTGCTGCTATGGCACTCTTTTGAATCTCGAAGGACACGGACTCAGTTTGATAGATGCTTCCAAGGTAGGAGAAAAAGAAAGCGCTTGGAGAGTAACCATAAAGGGAATGCCAAAAAAAAAAAAAAAATTTCCTCTTCTTGACGTGAGATGAATGGCGAATTTGTTCGGGCCCAAGACACTGGGCTATATGGTGGGATAAAACGGATTGCGTCAGGTGCTCTGAGCTAAAGGTTCCGCGTGTGTCGGAAAAAAAAAAAGGCAGACTCGTCCTTAGCCGTTCCCGAGTTTGTGAGTTCACGTTACCATAGAGAAGCAGTGAATGGGTTCGTCCCGAGAGACTCCACTATCTTCGGAAACCTTCTTCGGATTCTGATGGAGGAAGACCACAAAAAGACCTTTCTTGTTTGCTTGCATTCCATCTTCAGCAAACTTCACTCGACACTGTAAGGCGCTACATCAAAAATTCTGAGCATCCTTTGTTTCCACCAGTCACCTGCCCATCACTAACTTTGAATCCTCCCCACGAACTGCGTATTCTTTCGTTCATCCATTTCTTGTGACTCTCTGCCTCCTCACTCAAGCAATCAGCCCTTTCGAGGGATGGAACTGTGCCTGGGCGTATTCTCTGCTTGTAACTATTCAAGCCAGAAGCTTTCTTCCTTCCACATGGCATGTCCAGTTATTTTAAGAATCTTTCCTACGCAACAGGGTTGCAAAATTTTCCGCCACCGGGGAAATGTCGCGCGAAGAACACACACCTTCAGAAGTATCCTGCTCCTTTAATTGCCTCTCTTTCTGATTCCCTTCGTAACGTCCTCGTCACCCGGCTGTGCGGAGGCATTGATCTCTTACAGTGAGCACACAGATGATAAGCCGCAGCAGGACTCCTGGCCCTACCACGTCCAGGTTCTCTCGGGAGCGGACTGAGATGCCGGCACTTCGATAGGCAAAGTTCGCCCTTGCAGCAGAGGAAGGGGGAGGAGAGGGAAGAGGTGGGAACAAACGAAAGGAAAACAAAGTAATAAATAAATGAATACAAAGAAGGAAACCTTCATGGGGGTTTCGGGATGGGGTTACAGTCTGTGGTGGGGGGTCCTCTGCATCCTTTGAAGGATTCGCTTGGAGATCCCCCGCGGGTGGGATAGTTAAAGCAGCCCGTCGGAGGACTTCTGACCAGCAGGAGCTTGGTGGCGGCCTCTTTCGAAAGGACAGTGTCCAGGGTGGCAAGTCTCCCTTGACGGAACGGGCCGCGTCATGGAACACATTCGTGGATCTCCCTCTTCCGCCCCCTGCTTTTCGTCTGCCCTGCCTCCGAGAGATGTGGAAAGGCGAACCGAGGATTTCCTACGGAGAGCCCTTCGGACCCGCAGGAAGGTGTTGAAAGACATGACTGCTCTGTGTCGGGATGGAAGACTGGACCCTCTGAAGCTGGAGCGAATGGAGCTTCAACTCCCGGAGAAGTATCGAAGCCTCTTCTGGGTGCGTTCCTGCTCGAGTCGTTAGTCGAGTAGCCGACTTTCATCTTTCCTCGCGTGCAACATCCCCAGCGTGTGCCGATGAGGAGACGTCAGCTCCGGTCATTGGCGAAGGAGAACGTCTAGATCTTCGCCTGGATCCTCTACAGCCACCGGATTGTCTCTTCGATTGCTGTGAGCGGCCGGAACTTGGCGAGGAAGAATTTCATTTCACAAATACATGATCACAACGCATCCTTTCAGATGCTGTGATGTGCACAACCTGATCGCGCTCCGCATTTGTCAGGAAATGTCGACAATACGAGGATGCTCACAAGCATCCAAGTTTACCACCACTCTTATGTTTCCTATGATCCTTGAAGCAACGTTTAGTGTAAGGTTACGTACAAAGTTACGTTTGTCTGAAATGTCCTGCTTTGCGAGCATTTGGTACACGGAGGGGACATTGGAATGTACCGTTCCACTGCCGCTGTTTGCCAGATGGCTTAACGGTGTCTACGATAATGTGTGTCAGTCCTTTGGTGAAGTCTGCATCTGAAGGGTTTGTCACCGCAAAGTTCTGTGGTTAAGACGTTGCTGGTGACCAAGAATGTTCAGAACTCCTGGACAGAGGCACAGACCCGCCGAAGTGCTGCCGGACGGATTCGTAGGTGAAGCGGTCAACGCGTCAGTGTTGAGAGAAGTGGTGATGAATCGACGTTACGGAGGGTAGGTGCCGCAACCTTTCAGATGCATAAGCAAAAGTCAGTCTCTGTGTCCTGAAATGGGTTCCTTTGGCTAATCTGACAAAGATAATCATGGATTGATTATGACAAAGTGATGCTTAATTTAATAATTACTCGAAGTATCATTTATCCCTTTGAGTGCTGTGGACGCATATATGCGTCTGGCAAATGTTTTTATCTTGTACACGCGGCATAAGTAACACTATCCATGTTTGAGGTGGACACATACGCTTATTTTCTTATAATTCCCTTAGAAACGACAGTATACAAACTTCAATGTATATCGGCTGACAGTTCTCGGTTTTTCATCTCTCTGAATGCCGAGAATAACATAATGTCCTAGTTGCGCCGTATATGAGCGATTTTATTGTACCACACCCAAACGAATTATTGGAATTATAGTTATAATTTTAAAATAAATAAAATATATTTGGGCAAAATGGAGACATTCTATGTAATGCGGTGTCAACAAACAATTATAACAGTAACTTTCTGTAGCAGCACTTTCTGTAGTCAGTCGGTGCCTCGATGGAGCGCGCGAAGAAGCAGTCCGTCCAACTGCGACTGACGTCAACATGGAACGTTTCAATCTGATGAGCTCCGCACCCAAAGGGTTAAGGAAAATTAAGGTATTGTTTCATGTAGCTAACACGAGTTTGATTCGATAAATCTGATGCTTATTCATCTTCAAAGTCTAAAACGGAGTTTTATTTGTTGTGTAGATCACATGAAGTCAACTTTTCGAAATGCTGAGCATCCGATATGCCTCGCATCGCTTGAGGTGGAAGCCACTCTTATTGCTAAGACTGTTTCCGAAAGGAGCTCCGAGTGGACATGCTTTCTCACCCGAAGTTTTGGATTCTTTTCTTTTTGTTTGTTCTATTTCTGGATTTCTCTAAGGCCACCTCCGTTCGTTTGCTGATTCCATCGCACTACCCTTGAAAGCTCGTAGAAAGGCACACGCAGAGAGATCGAAGAAAGATGCGGGCTGTTTCGTCGTGTGCAAGTCTGCGGGTAAGAGTGGTGTAAAACTCTATTTCCCATTGTTTTTTTTTTTTTAAACAAAAAATTCTTACATCGGGTAGCAGTTTCTTCTAATCCAAGGGCTCTTTGTCAAGCTCTAAATAAAGGATGTTACAACTCTAGAAAACCACATGTACCACTCACTTGAATGAATCCACGTGGTGCGTTTAAAAGGAAAAATATTTTCTCGTTATAGTTTCCGCATGGTTAAATGCTATTTCTAATTAATGCATTGTGACTACTTAAGACTCTTTACTTCTACATGTGTAAAAACAAAAAACAAACAAAAAAGCTGTCAGGTTTCCTTTGTTTCCGATTTTAGGACTCGCGAGCCTCGATGCCTGGAATTGGCCTCTTCGTTGCTGACTCCTTTTGCCTAGTAGCTGGGAACAGTTGCATAAGTGGAAATTCTATACGGGTTTGCCATCTCTCTGTGATAAGCAACCGTCGTGATTACGTCTTTCTCAAAGCAATAGGTGCTGATAAATGAATCAGAAAACTTGCAGCTGAAGCAAGTGCGACTCCAGCCATCCTAATTTCCTTCGCACCTGCCCGGTGACAGCTTGCAGAGCTTGCGTATCCCGTCAGGGAGCTAGTGAGCTGCAATGCAGCCAGTCCGAGGGTGTTTGTTGTGTAGCTGCCTTGCGTTTTAGAGAGCCAGTTTCCTCACAGCCGTCTCAAGTTCTTGGCTGAAGGTGATGGGAAACGTCCTTCGTCCATTCTTGGAAAAAGGTTCGTGGCATGCCGAATTCTATATTTTGGCGTTCCTAGAATCGAGATTCCTAAGTCAGAGTTGAGATGCTGCTAAATTGCGCGGCGGGCGAGATTTGAGACTCCGGCATCATTTGCGAAATGGGGACACCTTGCAAGCATGAGGAAGGGGAACCATTGCACTCTGGCAGACATATCCTAACGCCTGTTCCGACTCTGCACGTGTTGAAACATAGAAATCACCCTTGTTTGGTTACTAACACTTGGTATCATAATTCAGAAAATGCAAAGTGTTAACACATGTGTATGTTTTACGGCACCATATAAGTGTACGTGTACGTGTGTGTGTTTTTCTCTCTGTACCTAGAATTTTATTTGGCGATCAGTAATCGATTGTGTTTCGTTAAGAGAGAGAGAGAGAAAAAAACAAATTTCCGTGTTGGATGACGTGAAAACGATCGATTTGAATCGCGATGATGCAAACACACTGCAATCCAGCGAATCACTGTTATACCTGGTTTACTGTCTTGCCTCTCTAGATAGCATTTCTGTGAAGAAAGATTGCAACCAATCTCGGAAGTGCGCCACATTGCATCTAAGTGCTTTGGTTGCATCGCCCACGATCTGGCAGTGATTTTGCCGAGAGGGATCCGACGGCTACGGAAGCTCACAGCTCCCACTCCTTCTCGAAAGAATATTTGCCACGTCCGTAGATCAAGAGAGCCACAGATGCAGCAAGTAGGAAATTATTTCTGCAGATAAAAAACAGTTTCTGCAGATGGCACGGATGGATTTTTTTTCCCTTCTTACAAGGAGGGAACAAAAGTTGTTACTAAGTTTCCCGTGAGAAAAAAATTCCCGTTTCGCTCTGAAGATGCATGTTTTTGCCGAGCGCTATTTTGGCTTATAAGCGTGGGATGTTTGGGAAAGACACACACATCACTTCTCTGAGCGACCTTGGACCTATGGTGATACCGGCACCTTGTCTTCTGAAATCAGCGAGATCAGGAGCTCTGTGTTTGCAGTGTACGAATTTTCCCGCGACTGCTGCTAGTCTCGACCCTAAACTCCACGATGCCGTTGCTCTTCAGGCGCTCGTTGGAACGAATCCCAGCTGGTGCCGTCCATCCCAGAGAGGGCACATCTTTTCCCGAAATTTGTCATGCACATCCCTTGGCCATGTTTCCGCATCTCTCTGTCGTTGTTGTTGGTCCTTGGAAGTTCTGCCAGTTCAATCTTCCAGTCTGGCGTGCCTTCGATTCTTATTGTATCCGGACGTTTATTGACTGCTCACACATGCCGTGAATGGAGGTGGAGGGCGGAACAGATATTTCCACAATTTTCTCTCAACTCGTCTTCAGTGTTTGCACGTCGCAGACCATTACACACGGCTCCTCCCGTGAAAGAAAGAAAACGAGCCGAAAAGAAGCCCCTGTTAGAAGGGTTGCACAGTAGAGGGAGCATCCAAAGGGCTCAGAGAGTTGAAGATGATGCGTCTGCAATAGGAGGAAGTGAAGAGAGCAGAGCAACCCGAGTGCACTTGTTACGAGAGATTCCTTATGCTACCGGTTAGGAACGCTTGCCCCGGACGACGGCTCGCCAGATTCTCAGAGCGTAGGATCTCCGTCTCGTCACGGCCGGGGAATCAAGAAACGAAAACAAAACGGGAACAGCCAGGCACACTTTTCAACGTCATCTGCTACGTGTCATCTCTGCCGTCTTTGTTTCCCATCTCCATTTCGGTGCAATGTATGCTAGAGAACCGATCTCTGCTCCCACGCGTCTTGTTTGGATTCCTGGCAGGTTGCAGTATCATGCAGAGATGAAAAACCGAACTGATTTCCACACCATCTGAACGCAGAGGCTTCTCCAATATGAAGATCCGCTCTTCATCCCAGAAATGAAAAAGAGATCCTGCATTCCTAAACGCCGAGAGCTCTTACGGGGGAGAAAGGGGATTCTTGCGGCTGGCTCCGGTGATTGACGGGGGCCGTTGCAACCCAACCTCCCTATCCATCGCCATAAGTGGATCTGAGGATGCGTTGTCTTTCCGCCGCCCAGAAGCAAGGCGGTACCGTTTGGCCTTTCGCCTGAAAATGCTGTCTCCTTCCTCCCCCATCCTTCCCCCAATCTACAATCAGTTTCGCCCTCTCCTCCTTCCATTGACTTTTCTGCTCTGTAGGATGTAGTTTCATCTCTGCTCTACTGGTGATCTCGAACCCCACCACTTCTCCCTGCGCCATCTGCCCACACTCTGGTGACCCGCTTCCTTTTCCCCATCGCGAGTGCGTGGTGTCGGTCGAGCGCAGATCCGAGTGTTACCCAGCGAATCAAGGGGTTCCCGAATGAGACCAAGGGCTAGTCGCGGATGCTGCTGCTAGTCTCATCCCCGAATCACTCTGGAGCTCTCTTCCATTCCTTTTCCAGTTCCTTCCTTTGATCGGGTTTCAGCATCCTCTTACAAAACTCTCCTTTCTTAGGTGTGCGTTACCTCCCGCTCTGGCTCGCCTGCTTCCTTCTCTTCTTTTCCTTTCCTCCCCCTTTTTTCTCCTTCTTGGGTGCCACACAGCGGCCATTCGTGTTCGGGTCTCTTCACTCCTCCCAAGCTGCACTGCGCGAAGAGTCTTCCTCACGGTGGCGGGAAGCTGCCCCAACTTCTCGGCTGCATCCCGAGTTCTCTTTCGATTATGGAGCGATCTGTAAATTTCTGAGGATGAACTGACGTTTCTCGTCCACTCATACCGACCAGGGACCAGCGGGCTCTCATTCCCTGGGGCGCGTGGTGGGCGGGAGCTGAAGGGGGTGAGCGGGATCGACTTGGATGGGAGCAAACTGCCGATGTTTCTCCAGATGAGGAGCTGATCTAGCCCTGGGACGCTTGGACTCGGGATTGCATCTGCTTCTTAGATCTTCTTGATCGAACACGCGTGCTCCTGCGAGGGTCTTGGATGATCCGAGAACTGCCGAGCCAGGAACCGAAATGGGAAGGAATGACCAAGCTTCCTCGCAAAGGGAGTGCACTCCTGCATTTTCTGGTACCATGTTCCGTCAGGTATGCAACAGACCCCTTTCTGCTCTCAGAAACAGCACGCCGTCAGTCGGTTCCAATTCCCGGTGCTTTCTCTGGTTGCGCCGCCGTCCTGCCTGACGCCGCGTCGACGTTCTAAAGGCGGCGAAAGCGCTGTGCGTCCCGCGATCCTCTCCTTCCTGCAAGTTCTTGCAGTGAAGCATCTTGCTATATCCTCGATCTAGAGAATCACTCGCGTCAGATACTTCTCTTTAGCACTGAATTGGAATCGTGATGACGTTCTGCTCACTTCTGCCGACGACGCGGCAGCGGACTCTGACTGCTCATACATCTTTCCGGATTCTGATTTGTGATGCCAAAATCTTTGATTTCGAGGTTATGGTGACCATCTCAGCAAGCCTGGCTATACTGCCGATGGGGTTATCCGAAGGATACACATCGCCTGCTATCGCATCCATGAGTGACTTTGGCACGAAAACATTTCCTCGCATCACGGAAGAGGAAGCGTCATGGATCGGAAGCCTGCCCTATTTCGGAGCCTTTTTTGGCTCCCTGCTTCATACTTGGTATTCTAGATTGGGTCCTAAGAGAGCGATGTGTCTTGTTTTGCCGCCTCGGATGCTCTCCTGGATGTGTATCTGTTTTGCACCCCATATCACATGGGTTTTGGTCGGAAGATTTATTTTCGGCATCACAATAGGGATGGTTGCTATCGTATCCATCATCTACTTGACCGAGGTCACCGAACCTCACATAAGAGGAAATCTCACCTCCATTCTGCTTCTAGCTGTTAACCTCGGATTGATGGCAACATTCATAGCAGGTAAGGTGCTTCAGAAAAACCGGGCCCTTTTATATTTTTAGGAAAATATCTGTCTTGGAGGTCCCTCGCTTGGTTCTGCGCTCTTGTGAACGTTATCTCGTCCATACCCATATTTCTGGTAGTGGAATCCCCCAAATATTTCGCCATCCAGAAGCGCTATTCAGAAGCCGAGTATGCCATCAGGTGGTTGAAAGGTCCTTTGGAAGAGAAGGAAGTTTCTGAGCTTATCGAGTCTTATCAGTCAAAGAAAGTTGCAGTCGAAGAGCAAGTGAGCCTGTTCCGGTACAGTGTCCTACGTCCAATCACAATATTGCTGGTGTTCCTGCTGCTGCAACGTTTCAGCGGATATTTTAGCATTATTTTGTACGCTGTTTCCTTTTTCCGAGATATGGGCTTGTCGATAGATGAACACGACAGTGCTATTTTTTTGAGTGTCCTGCAGGTCGTAGCATCGATACCCTCAGCATTCCTGATGGACAGCTTAGGGAGGAAAGTCATCGGGATAATTTCCTATGGAGTCATGAGCGTTTGCTATGTTGTCATGGGTATTTACCTGATACTATCTGCGATCTCACCAAACTTACCGTTCAATTGGATACCGATGCTTATGCTGTTGAGCATAATAAGTTTGTTTTCAATAGGGCCTGGACCGCTGAAGTTCGTTTTGGTAGGGGATTTATTACCACCGTCGTGTCAGAATGTATGCTCTGTTATCGTTGGAAGCTGGCTTTGGATCACCTTATTTCTGAGTGCGAAGATTTACTTCGACTTGAGAAACGCTTTCGGCCTTCCAGGAATCTGTTTCTTTTTCGCCAGTACATGTCTGATTGCAAGTGTTTTCCATGGTTTAGTTATTCCAGAAATCAAAACAGAGCAACAGCGCATTTCTTCAGGTATCAACGACAGTAGTTTTGGTACCTTCAAAGATTAAGGTGGCTGCTAGCCGAACACAACAGACTTATTCAAGTGGTTATCCACATTCAAGGGCTATTCACACGAAGTGAGGATTTAGTAAACAAGAGCAGGCAGTTTGCCAGAGTTTCATAAAGTCAGGTTATTCTCCATTTAAGTAAGACAAAAGAAAGTGGATCGAAGATTGAGCTGAAAGAAACGAAATAAAGAAATGACTATTTTGTTTAAGTGTGAATTCCTCCAATCTTTGCTTTGAACTAAGGGAAAAATTCCTTAACACTACTGTCATCGTCATCATTCAGAGTTGTACTGTTTCTCATAGGGAGGTCGTCGCGCATCACTTCTAAACAATTCTATTTTTTTGTCTTTTAGGCTCATTATTTCGCAAAAATGAAACTTTCGTTTGTATAATGTGATTCTGCAATTAAAGAAAGCACCTACTTAGTATCCATGTATGCAGCTGAAGAGTTGAGAGTGAGACAATATGTTTAGTTGTTTGTTCACATACCAGAGGCCAACCGAAGCACAGATGCATTACTGGATACATTACTACAAAGATGATTGTTCCTACATCATCTGGCTGTGGAACTGGATTTGTACTTTCGAATTTTGAACTAATCATTTTTCAACATGCTCATATGTGTTCAGTGCTATATGATTCGCTCATTAGATCGACTGATTCTTCGTGATCCATGGAAGGGTGAAGATTATTAACATGTAGAATTAATCTAGCAGCAGGTTCAGTGGCAAAAAAGACTCTGACATGTTTTATTTCTATTCTCACAGACGCCTTGATTCTCAGAAAAGTTTGCAACACGTACGTTCCGCAAGTAGATTTCTCCGACCCAGTACAACGAGTTCATTTGTGTAATCCAAAAAGGACCGGAGATATGCATAAGCTAAATGAAAATGCAAGGATATAAGGGAAGCTTATCAGTATCCATTTAGATGCTTGTTTCGGCTCTTCACAAACTTTCGCCTGTAGACAAAAAAAAAAAAAAAAACTTTTATCTCCACGCATACAAAGAATCTTGCGCCTCCATTTCTCTGCTTTGAAGATGTTTGTCTGTTTGTTAGCTCATCTTTGATTATGCCATAGGGAGAGAGGTTGCATGGTGTCAACCAGATTTTTATGTTGGGTGTGGCGAAAGTCTCGAACTTAAATTCCTCCAGCATCTGAGTCGTACCTTTAGGACCTTGAAGCATCTCAGCATCATATAGTAAGGTTATTAAATCAAAAAGCTTTCTCCAGCTTTTGGATAGAATCACTGATCTCGTTTCATTTCTTGATCTTTTCCTGTATCGGGTAATGCAAATGATCTCTTCTTTAGGATGAAATGAGTTATCACCGACCCACTGGAATTCCAGACGATAGCTAAGGTTATCTTCACCGGCACTAGTTGGGTGTAAATATTTGGGGCATCTGAGCTATCTTTTGTTCATGGAATGGAGATGATGGATCCACCATGCATGCTTATCTTCTTTAGAAATCTCTCTTCTCCATTTTTAGATTGTTCAGATACAGTTGTGTTTGTACGTCATTTTACATTCTTCGTGAGCTTGTTCTTTGTCCATCCCATGACGAATTGGATATTCTTGTATTCAAGGCATTGAGAGCAAACAAATGTCGAGTTCTCACAATATCGAACACAGATGTCGTTTCTGATAAAGAAATCTGCACATTTCATATTGCCGCCTGTTGCAAATGCTTGATGCCGTCTCGATCTTCAATCCTTATGATCCTCTATCTTTCTGAACCTTCGATCCTTCTATCCTTTATGCTATGGTCCATCTCAAGCAGTTTGCCAGCTTCGTGGCATTTTCACCAATTGAAACAACTCTGGTGTGTTAACTTCCCCCCTCTAGAAATATTCTCTGAAAGCATCCCTTCGGAGTTTGCAGAGAGCATAGCTGCTCCTTACTCTCTCATGGTTCAATCTGAAAAGAGAGAGTTCGGCTTTTATGTGCAGAATTAACAAGACACCACAGAGAACTAGTTTGCATTTTCATGACAAATGACGTCAAGGTTGCGTCCAACAATCCGTCTACTTGTTTGCTTCTGTAAGAGATGGTGCCAAGATGGTGTGTCTGCTCTGCTGATCATCATCGCACTGAAAATCTTCAGTCTATCTGAAAAGTCAATTATTGAATGAGATACTGTCGGAATTATTTTAATTTCAATACGTGCATCTTAGCAAGGGAATATAAACAGACAAATAAAATGGAGGAGTTTTCACTCCTGCTTTTTCTCTTTTCTAGTGATTTTCGAGTTTTCTTGCAGTATGAGAGGTGGCCCATCCAATGTTTGCAGCACACAGACTGGGATTACTTCATGTCCGAGCACATCACTTGCTTTTCTGGTGCGCTCAACCTGCGACCTGGGTACTGTTATCATTCTCAACACTTCACCATTTTTCTGATCTCAGGATCCCAGACCTCCAACTGTGACCGTTCCTTTAATAGATGGAACACTTTTTGAGGCAAGCTGGAGAGCCAATCCCAATCCCATCACTAGCTCCCCTTCTTCTTCCTTGCCTCTTTTAGCACCACTAATGGATGGTTTCAAAGGTAAGCTACGTCTGACATGAGTACATTCCTTCCTCCCCGGAGCACTAGATCCTGCTTTTGCGCTGAATCCGTTCCCGTAATATTCTGGTTGGTTCAGAGCAGCTTTCTTAATCCGGATCACAGTTTCGTGATGATGGTCTGGTTGCTGATTCATTTGTTGCAGACAATGCCTAGTCGTTCCTCCCATCTTTTGCACCACCTGCATGAGAGCTGAACACCGTCTCAGGTAGAAGATTCCCGCAAAGGTAAAAGGTTGAAGTTCCTCTGCATCCATAATCAGCACAATCGAAGATGTTCTCTGCAGAACAGGAAATATCAACTAATTTACATGCAGTTCTACCGAAGCATCATGTGTATATAAATGCCGATACACTCAAACACCAATTTCTCTAAATTTCTGCGAGAAGGGGGTACGGGTTGGTGTCTTGTCAACAGCCCAAATAACACTTGTTCTTCAAACTGGATGCATTTCAATATTCCAGATGGCTGAAAATCATTACTTACGGGTTTGTCAAAAAGAAAACGACTAACATCCTTGCATCTATAATAACTGAGGTAGCAAGAAGGAGACCACGCAGGAACAACTTATTAACAGAATAATAAGAGAGACAGATTTGAACACTTTTTTCTGTTGGCTTTCAAGTAGATTCAATTAAAATCCAGCATAAGAAATGGTGAAATCATTGTTCATAGTGGAAGTTGTAACTATTTTTCATCCATAATTTGGTTGAACCTACAGACTGAGGATTACTAGTTCTAAAATAAAATTTAGGTTTTGCGAATCTCGGATCTCCTGATACGTTTCTCCTTTTTCCCCCTTTCTTCTTTTCTACCTTTCCACTCAAGTTCTGTAAAAATTTTTCAGAAGCCGATATTTCGAAACCAGAGGGTAGTTTGAGTTTGAAGTTTTCTTTCTAAGCATCCACAATTTTGAAAAGCACAAATAAGGGATCTCACATGCAAGCATGTGATCAGTGCATCTCCATTGAGATCGTAGCTTTTTTTTTTACAGTGATCACTCGAGGAACACGCATTTATCGAAGACTCAGTTATTGAGATAAGCAATAAAACTCCGATACTTGAAAATTCAATGCCTAATAATTTTACAATGCACTTCTACAAAGAATACTAAATGTATTCTGCTTACTGCAGTGAAATGGAATGCTAAAGTGTTCCATGCAATGCACTTTTCACCTTATTGTGAGCTTAATGTGTATCAAGTCATGATTATGAATTATCATTAAAGCATGTAGAGAGCTTACCGGAACTTTTGCCGCATTGATTTGAAGGGCTTTATTTTCTATTTGCAGCCTGCTTTTAAATTATGAAAAGCGGAAGTGGGTACAGCTACTGTAATGTTGAGAGATTTCTAGCTATAAATAATGAAAACAAAGTAGCAAGGATGTAATAAGATAGGTGTTTCAATAGCAAAGCACATTAAAGCTAAATAGCATAAAGCGAATAAGATGAGATGTCGAGATTAACAATCTGATTGGCAAAAAGTTCGGTGTTCCTTCGAATAAATGAAAAAAAATTAAAATGGAACTTGGACATGATTCGTAAGAAAAAATGTGCTTTTCCCTTCATTTATGGGACTTTGAACGGCCTCATAGATCTCTCACTATATATTTTAAATATTGAGGACACAAAATTATAGCTTTGTTGATATTATTATCCCTCTGCTTTCCAAATCTGAGTCATAAACCCAGTGCTAGAAAAGACAGAATTAAGACTCGTCCTACTAGTTCTGGATGATAAAAAAATCTTTACAAAACAAGATTTTGGAAAATTGTTTTCCCGACATTATGGATGGTATAATAACCAAGAGATATTCCAATTGGTGACTAACCGTGTTCCTTTTAAAGATGTTCAAGAATCGTCAATTTTACTGACAAGTCAAAAACAAGAAATAAACTCAGCTAATTTCTTTTTGACTTAATTCTGTGGAAAATTCTTATTGAAATTGTAGCTGTATGCGACAGTCTTTGGCAATTTCTGCAAAAATTTCTATATTAGGAAAAAGAATATGCAATTACCTGTTTTTTCTTATGGTATCATCTTTTAGAATAATACGATTATGATTTTATCTCTATTTGAGTAATATTGCTTGATTCTTTTAGTTTCCTTTCTGTTTCCTTTATCGTATTATTCTTCATTAGTATTTATCATAGGATTGTTGCAATAAAAAGTTGTAAGAGAAGTATTGTCACCTTGTTATGTAAATATTGAATTGTGTATTCTATGTACAACTGTATCTTTATTTTTGTTTATATAAAACTGCAGTATTTATTCGTTAACATGGCATGCATGTCTCATAAAGTACAACAAAGTGCATGAGCACTGAAACGGTGCGCCAATATTTGGAGGGATCTCGGCGAACGGACGCATGTCGCATAAAAGAAAATCCGATTCTCAAGACAAGAAAAGAAAAAAACATGCTAAACATGAAAGAGAAAGATTTCATGGAGAGTTTAGACATGTGGAGGACAAAGAATTTTCGTTTGAGAAACATGTTTTCGAATTGGACAGAATGTTTTTTGGTGATAGCGATATTATAAAAAAAGGAACAGATACTTATGTAGAATTTTGGAAATTTTTAAAAAAGTATGTTGATATTCAAAACAAAGCCCCCAGAAAAGTTTCAGTTAATGATTTTTGTGAAGCACATAAGGAATTAGGAATATCGGGCATCTATTCACAGATGCACTTAATCTGTTTTCGGATCGAAATGGACAAACTGGACGACTTATACGATCGCTTGCCTCCAATGGAATCCTGGGAAAAAAGGAAACTCATTTCCAAGCAGAAGGTTCAGGAATTCCAGCAAGTTTTGCATATGTTTGTCAATTTTCTTCAAAAAGAAAAATTTATCAAAATGAAGAAATTAAGGGAATTTCAAATGCACTTACCCATAGCTGCATTCCGGTTTGTTATCCCTTCACATATGTATGTGAATCTGCAAGCTTTCTTACAGGAAACAAATTCTCAATACAGTCAGCAATCACCAAGTCATGATTCTTGCTGGAGACACTGGGTGTGGAAAGAGTACCCAGCTTCCTCAGTTTTTATTGAATGCAGGCTTTGAATTTATTGGTAGGAGACTTTGTCATTCATAAAACCTCTTCTCTTAGCTTGTACACAACCACGGAGACTTGCCTGCATCTCATTGTCTAAACGGGTAGCATTGGAAACATTGAATGAATTCGGTTCCAGGGTGGGCTATCAAATTCGTTTTGAAAGGCGACGCACACCTCACACGAAAATATTATTTTTAACTGAAGGCTTGCTGCTGCGTCAGGTAGATGGATTGACTTTATACAAAAACCAAGTGACCTTTAGGTGGCCATGGATCCCATGCTATCCACTTATAAGGTGATTGTATTAGATGAAATTCATGAGCGTCACCTATTTGGTGATTTTCTCATTGGAGTGATCAAATGTCTTATACAACAACGTGATGATCTTAAGGTGATTCTTATGTCAGCCACCATTAATGTTCAGCTGCTACATGACTATTTTCATGGGAATGCACCAATAATTCAGGTTTGTATGGTTTAGTGATTTACAAAAATTGGCAAAATTAGATCCCTGGACGTTTGTTTCCCATCTCTGTGAAATACCTTCCACTACAGTTAAGTGAACGCACTGGTCGTATGGAACGATTGAACCCTGCTCCATATGTGCGAATACTACAGCATATTGATAATAATTACCCTTCTTCAGAGAGAGGCGATTTACTTATTTTCCTCAGTGGTCTGCAAGAGATTCAGTCAGTGGCAGATGCTGCTCGGGATTATGCTCAGACACGTTCTAACTGGATTATACTGCTCTTACACAGTTCACTCTCCCTGGCTGAACAGGATCGAGTTTTTGATTTTGCTCCTGAGGGTGTTCGAAAATGCATCTTATCTACAAATATTGCTGAAACCTCACTCACTATTGATGGAATTCGCTTTGTTGTGGATAGTGGAAAAGTGAAAGAAATGAGTTATGATGCAGCTTTTCGAATGCAGAGACTCAAAGAATTCTGGATTAGCCAGGCAAGTGCTGAACAGAGGAAAGGACGTGCAGGTAAAATTTGAGTAAAAAATTCAGGGCAATTTATTGTATTTTAGGACGCACGGGACCTGGTGTTTGCTTTCGTATATACTCAGAATCTGAATATGATGCTTTATCCTCCTTTTCCACTCCAGAAATACTCAGAGTACCTCTGGATTCTCTTATTCTACAGATGCTCTCTATGGGTCTGCCTGATGTTCGTCAGTTTCCTTTTCTAGATGCTCCTTCCCTGGAATCCTTAGAAAATTCTATCACATCTCTCAAAGAACAGGTTTTTGCAATTTTTCCAAAGAATCCTTACACAGTATATCTCAGGGTGCTTTAAATGAAAAGGAGATCTTAACTCCAATGGGAGAGATGCTTTCTCATCTTCCTGTGGATGTACCTATTGGCAAAATGCTCATCAATGGCTGTCTCTTCCATCAAATGACACCAGCATTGATCCTAGCAGCAGCTCTTAGTGTCCAGTCTCCTTTTACTAATAGGAGTTATCGTGATTCTGATTGTGTGGTAAGATCAAGATCTTGGAAAGAGTGTGTTATTGCAACCCAATAGGCACTACGTACTCAGCTAGAATCCAATTTAGGTGATCCCTTTAGCCTATTAACAGCTTTCACTGCCTGGATGGAGGAAAAGGTGAATGATAATGGCAACAGTCGCAACTGGTGTAAGCATCGTGGACTAGAAGAACAGCGCTTTTATGAAATGGTGAAACTGCAGGCTCAGTTCCAACAGGTCCTCAAGGAAGCAAAGTTGCTTCAAGATAATGATTTTGGATCCGAAATGTCAGGGGCAGAACGATCACTGCGACATGGAGAACTTAAAATGTTACGTGGTCTAAAGCGGAAATTCCATTCAGTTGCTCAGCATCAGCGAAAAGTGTTAAAAGTAGATGATGGTAGTACAGATCCTCTTGCTTTTGAGGATGGCAATGCAGAAGATATTGATATTCGAGATGTGGAGTTTCGCTTGAAAAATGATACTATGCAAGTACATGAGCTCTTGGAAAGAAGCCGTACTAGCAGTTTTCGAGAAGTGACATTGCTTAAAGTGGTAGTCACTAGTAGCCTTTATCCACACTTAGCTGTGGCTGATAATCACAACTCTTATCGTTCTGGGTCAGATCAGTTTTTTCATACTCGTGCTAAACCATTCACACTCCTCCATCCTATGGGAGTTTATGCCAACAATCCTGAGATGCTTCAACCACAGGAATGTCAGCAACATGATGAAGATCCTCTGCATCCTTTAAGCAGCCAACACCAGTTGCTGGTATATGTGTATGTAAGGTGGGAATCCAATTGAGTGCATGCTATGAAATAACAGATCACTCCTGGAGACTACAAAACCATATCTTATGAACTCTATGCGAGTGCCAGCAGCACAGACACTTCTCTTATTTAGTCATGTGCTTGAAACTGATCATCAAATGACACAAGTGGCTTGTGATCAGTGGCTACTTTTGGAATTTAAAAATTATCAAGAGGGTCAGATATTCTTAGCCAAGGCTCTGGAATTACGTAGCCTTTGGGAAAAGTTACTCAAGGGCAAACTAGAAGAACACCCACAAAAAGAAATGGCCATCCTAGAAACACGCCTTTGTAATGGACTCATTCATTTTTATCACACACTAGAAGCTTCATATCGACTGAAGCGCCTTTTAGCTGCTGATTTGAAAACTATGTATGCTGGTCCTTCATATCAAGACAGTTATGTTACTGAAAATCCTTTGTTTCCTGAGTTCGTGCCCCAAAGAGATTCTATGAAAGGAGGCGTGTTGCTTTCAACATATTTAACTTATGGATGGTGAGTGTGATATAGGTTTTGTGCTATGTGAGGCTTGCTGTAGCTTACCTAACAGAGATTCTATTGGAGCATTGGAACTGTGGCCATGCCCCAATTGTGGTCAAGAGTTGGGTGCTGTGGCACTGGAAGACATTGCTCATTTAGCATCATGTCACAAAGATCGTTTTGGTAAGTATCTTCTTGATAATTGTATTTAAATAAGTTTTGTTGTTTCTTGCAGATCATGTTTCTAGTGGTACTGACAATCCAAATAAGAAGTCATATTTTTGTCAGAACTGTAAACAGGAATTGAAACTAACACTGGCAGAAATTTTGCGTCATAAAAAACTGCACAACAATAAAACTTGAAGTTTTTGTCTATATTGATACTTTAATGCACATAAGCATTCAGGGACAAATGAAAGTTTTTTAAATTGGAAAGGGAAGGCTTATATAATTACAAAGATTCCTTAAAGGGAAAAATATAATAGATGGTGTAGGTATCGTGGATCTAGAATAGATACTGTTCTCAAGTTCAATAGCTCATGTTAAAACAATTCATTGTTTCATACAACTGTGCCAGACTTTAAGCACAAAAGCAGATGGTAGTATGTTAAGGTTCATGTCATGTATGCATACACTCGTTCACTTTTGATAACTAAGTCCCTGCTTCTAATTGTTTGTACCAACCTTCCAAAAAAAAACTTTGTGACTATAATTTTACACATCATCTATGAAAAGAAATGCCTTATGTTTCCCTTTATGTTCACAGCAAATAGCATGTCTATTTTTTTTTCCCCTTTCCATGTTCAATGTTTGCCCCTTTAGCCCTTTTTTTCTTCTTCAAATAACTGCATTTCATTGATTTTGTGCAAGCTGTACTTCCAAATTGAGTAACTTGTATTTCCAAGTTATAGTTGTGAGTATTCCCAAGTTACTCAACCTGCCCGTTACCAAGAAACCGAGAGAAACGAGGAAAACCACTTTACAGATCGAAGAAAGCGACACTCGATGTTGTACTTCGGTGAGACGTACGGACCGCTTGGTTTAGGACTGTTTTCATCGGACCCGGCCAAAAAACAGATTGCGGCGAAACAGATCGCAGCAGTGGATTACCGATTATCGCCTTGGTTACGTCGGATGGCATGAGAATCTTCTCTGGTCTGGTGCATCAACCATTGAGAATTTTCAAGAAGGTGTAATATATTTTTTTCAATAATAATAATATCAAATAAAGAAATCTATCTACATACCAGCAAGAATGGCCAACGAGAAATTATACGCTGGTAAATCAACGGAGTCAGTCTATCCAATCTGCATAAAAAACGAGCTTAGCTTTGCTCTTGACAGCTTATTCAAACTGTTAACAATTCTGAAACATAATATTCATCAGCAGTACAATGTTCACTCCAAAGGACTTGCATTAGGTGATGGCAAAACAGTTACTAGTACTGTGAACACATGAAGATTTAAGAGGAAGAATACGGAATTTCAGCCGGTGGTGCAAACGATGCAGATTGCAAGCACTGCTTGCGCCACCAGCTGTAGGTAAGCAAGATCCCGAAGAGCAGAGCCTCGGCTAGGAGATTGGCAGGATGGTGACTCAGAAGTGGAGATGGTGAATAATCCCCACGGATCGTCCTCACTCCAATATTCGTACAAAACGAAAATCTCAATCTGGCTCAATCTGGCAAACATTATCGAGTTCTTGCTCCACACGTTCCTAGAATCAGCCTGCACCCGAAACTGCTTTGTGGGTGGTGCGCTTCCGCGATGTTGCAACAACCACGTTCCTACTCGTGCTACACAGCACCTTGTCACGCACGCAAAGGCGCCAAAGCAGCAAAAGACGTACAGCTTTCATTGTCAAACCCATGCATACTCCACCCTTTTCGTCGAGGTCAAGGGAAGTACTTCGTATCTTGTGTGTCATTTCAGGACGGCGTCTTAAATGCCAGAATCGCGTACGCCAAATAGCACGAGTCCGGCACGAGCTGGTCGCCACCACAAGGACAGAAAAAAAGCCAAGGTTTCCTTCCTTTCATGCCCCCAGGTACAGATAATGAGGGCAACCTGGAACAAGTCCGCCTTAATTCCGGGGCACGAAGTTGGACCGGCTTCCAGAGCCGCGATCGCAACGCTAGGCGCCAGCACAAGCAAGCGAGAAATCGTAAACTGGCACGCTGAACAACTGTTGCCATTCCGAAGCGTGATCTTGGTTTACGTGCCATTCGATCCCCGAGGCGTCATTAGACTAATCTCTTGCCTGACTGTGTGCTCATCAACGAAATGAAATGTCGGGATAGGTTGCGTTAGCATGTTTGAGGAACGAATACGCAACGTGAACGCATAATCGCGATTTGGTGATTATGACAGAACCGCTCCCCAATCTGTCGTGCTCCCGGCTGATGCCTCGCCGGACGAGGCCAGGAACGCGTCGCCATGTCCGCAGCAGTAATGCGCGGGCTCGCATCTTGTCACGCCCGCGTGGCCTGTTGAAACGTCAACTGCAAGACGCCAAGAAGAGGCACTTGGTAGGTAACGTCTTGCGCGACTTCGATCTGGTCCTGCTGCAGGAGATCCACGCCATCTCCGAACAATAAGCGACCGATCTTGCAGGTCGCGCAGGCGGGACGTTCCATTGGCGGCAAGGCTCCCAGAATACCTGCAGAGTAGCATTCCTTGTTCGGAGTAGGGTGGCAGAAGCGGTGCGAAACGTTTGTTTTGACGTTGACACCCGATCAAGCCGGAGAATTTATTTGAAAATTCTACCTGGAACAATCTGGTACGGAGCTCCAGTACGGCCAATCAGTCGGTGGACCTGCCGGGTCGTCAGTACGTCAGTACTGACGGGACCGCTCTTGGCAGCGAAGGGGGATTGGGAGAGAACAAAAAACAAAAATAAAATGAAAGAAGAAAGAAGAAATCACTCTGGAGGGGAAGGGAAGGGATCACGACCCTCAGGAGGAGGGTTCATCCTTCGCAGGATCCTGGCGAGGTCCTTCCGGAATAACCTCAGGTGGGGCCATCGGAGGCTATTCCCAGAAAGCGAACTGCGTATTCGACGACGTCTATTTGGTTGCTTCCTCCTGTATCGCCGCCGCTCCAGGCAGCTACAATCCCGCGGATGCAGCAAAGTGCTGCCAAGGCTGCGGCTGGCTGCAGGACGTCCCTCACGAAGAGGAGGCGCATGACGTCCCTAGGGGTGCTGCCACTGCGCAACCGGAGGGTCTCGGCTAACCGTTTCCAAAGGGGTCGGAGGGCAATACAGTCTACTAACAGGTGCGGGAGGGATTCCCGCTCCCCACACCGGGCACAGTTTGCGTTCACACTTCCCCCTGTGCAGTGTGCGGGGAGAAGGAATCCCTCCCCCATCTGTTAGTGGACTGCGCTGCCCTCCGGCCCTTGTGGGAACGTTTTGCTACGAACCTCTCAATGCCGGTAGGCAGCACCCCCAGAGACGTTATGAGACTCCTCTTCGTGCGACACGCCCTGACACCAGCCTCAGCCCTGGCAGCACTTTGCTGCCTCCGAGGGATTGTGGCCGCGTGGAGCACAGCCAACAGAGGAAGCAGCGACAGGGATCCCATCGTACACGCTGGTCGATACCTGCGAATCGCGATCGGCTGGTCCCATCTGGGAACAATGAAGAGGGACCTCGAGGGCATCCTCGAAAGGATGGTCTCTTCCTCCAGCGGGCTGTGATCCCTTCCCGGCCCTCCAAATAGTTTCTTTTCGTTTATTTCTTTTATTTTTCTTTTCGTTTTTACCCCCTACCCCCTCCGCTGCCAAGGAGAGTCAAGCCGGCCTGCGAGCCGGCTTCCCGGCAGGTCCAAAGAACTATTGGCCGTAGCGGGGCCTCGTACCGCGAAAACAAAGTGTTTAGGAATAAACGCCCCGGCGTGACCGGGTAAAAACTTCCCCGTGTCGTTCTAGGGAGCGGACGTGGTTTCGCATCGCTCCACGGACTGGTCAGTGGGAAGCTTTTCGTTGGTTGTATGGTGTGTGGGAGCACCGGTGTCCCATGGCAGAAATGCCTGAGGACACCGCGATGGAAGTTGGAGGAGGAGAAGCGACATGCACTCCTCCACCAATGAAAGTGGGGGCATCTGCCCCCACGGAATCCGGGGCACTTGCCCCATCGGAATCGGGGGCAACCGCCCCTTCGCGACCCTCTTCGCCATTGGCGAGGAGTTGAAGTGACGTCGTTGCTGCACCATCCCCGGCTGCAGTGGCGGAGCAGACTGCCTACAAGGACAGCGGCTACAAGCCGTCTCTAATCTATAAGGTAGGCAGTGTGTTTGATGAAAAAATTGCACGCTCTTTCGAAATGGAGCTGCAAAGGCTGAACGTGAGGGAGGAAGACCTTTTAGGCCTATCCGTCCTTAGTGGGGCCAGCGAGTTGAGCTGACATGCAAAGAGGCAAGTCTGGCGCAGCGACTGCTGAACACCCCTATTACGGAGGACGGCCACAGGATCTTCCCTGTGACGGAGGACCGCTCCGTCGTGGTCCACCTCACGGGCGTATCACTCCGAATGGACAAAACCAGCGTCCATGAGGAGCTGTCGAAGCATAGTAGTGTGCACGCGTATTGGGCCAAACCCAATGTCTTCCGAACGTACGGAAGGCTATTCAGTGGGATGGCCGCAGCCCGCGTCACCCTACCAGAGCATGGTGGGCTTCCCCACAAACTGAATATCGGCGAAGAAAAAGTCGATGTTTGGTACGTGGGTAAGCCCAAGTATTGTGGCCATTGCGATGCTACAGGGTATCTAAAAAAGCGGTGCCCTAACATCCAATGCCACTTATGTGGAAATAAGGGCCACATCCGTAAGGTGTGCCCAAGAAGAGAAATCCCGTCCCCATCCGCTGCCAAAAAGGCAAAGGGGAAACGCACGGGAGAGACGCATACACAGAAACAGGCTGTAAACACCCAGATGCCAGTCCCTAAGCCCTCACAGCAAACGTCGGTTGAGAACACTCCCGACGACGCTGGTGACGGCGAAGGCTGGCAGACGGTACAGCCACGAAGAAATCCCTGGAGTCCCGAACGAAACGCGGTGAAAACAAAAACGCAGCGCGAAAAACCGTGCCGCGAAAAGCTCCGCGCGTGTTCGGTAAAATTAGAACGTGTGCAGTCACCCGATGCCGCCGCCGGGGGAGCAATCCCCCCCCTCGCGTCCGCCGAAGCCGCGACGGTCGATGGTGAACCCTCTGGCGAAACAGAGGGGGAACCGCGCGCCACGCTCGACGCGATCGAGGAGGCCGCTTTCCAGCAGGCGGTGGAAGAACTCACGGCTGAACTGCAAGGCCGTGAAAAGAACTCGCGAAAAGCCTTGCGAAGGACGGCCGCGAGGAAGGTTCCGGAGGCAGGTGAGGCCGATCCGGACGTCGAAAGTGCGTCCTCTTCAGCGAAGGCGTCACCAAAGAAGACGGGACGGAAGTCTCAGAATCCCAGGAGGCGCATCCGGATCAATAAGGAGGCGGATGAATCGGCCCCCGAGGGGGAAGCCGGCAGCGTGGGAAGCGAGGGTGGGAATATCTCATTCCCCGACACCGTGCAGCTAGCGACCCCCATGGAGGAGGATGTACAGGTGGGTGAACCCCTACTTCCTCTGCAAGGCCCCGACGACGATTCGTCCTCCATGGAGGAGGGAGAAGCGGTGCGCGACGCACCCCCTCCTCCTAGCGTCCCGCCCGACAAGGTGGCGGGAGCCCCATTGCCAATTTCCCAGGATTAACACCTGGACTCGCCTGTCGCCGTAGGATACGCGTAGCCTGCTGGAACGTCAACGGGCTGCGCGATGACGGCAACAGGCGGGACACGGCCGACATCCTGCGTGACTTCGACCTGGCACTCCTGCAGGAGATCCACGTGATCACCGCGGAGAACGCCCAGGAGATCGAAAGGATCGCAGGGGGTCGTCTATTTTGGCAATGCGGCGCTCGCAACACCTGTGGCGTCGCGTTTTTTATGAAGCCAGCAGTCGCTTCCTTCGTCAAGGACGTACGATTCGACAAGGACAGTCGGGTTGGCCAGCTTATCCTTAGGTGGTCCGACTCGATCGACCTTGTCGTGACTAATGTGTACGCTCCGAGCGGAGGACGCGGGTACGGGGAACGTTCCCGGTTCCTCGAAACCCTGAAGCGCGACTGGCTGGCGGATACAAACGTACGCAAGGCACATCTGATCGGTGGGGATTTCAACATCCGCCTGCTCTCAGGTGTGCCTTGCAGGCAAAAAGACGCAACCAACGAGTTGTGCGCCGCTATGCGTACGCGCAACTTGCTGGGGGACCTACCGGAAATGGCCCAAAGCGTAGACCACGTCTTCCTTGACGCCGACCTGTGCCCATGGGTCGGCAGACGAGGGAAACTTCCGTCGACGCTATCGGACCACTTCCGGTTGATGATCAAAATTATGCCACGCGACAAAGGACCACCATCCAGGGCGTGGCGTATGCCAGGGGACTGGACGCGCATCTCCGGTGCGGCGGAACATCTCCGTCAGTTCCTGAGAGGCGTCATCCTCCGCAACCTCGGAGATTGGGACCGCATGAAGGTCTCGGTCCGCGAGTTCTGCGAGGATTTCACTTTGCACCGCCTGCCTCGGGGATTTGGAGTTGCCACCCGGGTACGCCCGGGGCGTTTATTAATAAAAAACTCTACAATTGCGGTACCAGGCCCCGCTCACGGCCTTATGCACGGGACCTACCGGGACGCCGGAACGCAGCCCGGCGTGGCACTCTCCGGCAGCGAAAGGGGATGGGGAAAAAACAAAAGTAAAAATAAAAACGCAAACAAACAAAAGAGGTTGGAGGGCAGGGAAGGGATCACTGTTCGCTGAGAGGAGGGCCCATCCGTTGAAGGAAGCCCTCGAGGTCCATTCGTATGTTCCCCAGTTGGGGCCATCCAGCAGCTCTCCGCAAGAAGCGTTGGGCATATGGGATGACATCCCTCGCGTGTTGACCCACTCCTTCCTTGTTGGTGTCGCTCCATGCCGCCACGATGCCTCGGACGCAGCACAAGGCTGCGATGGCTGCGGCTGGCTGCAGGGCGTCCTTCACGAAGAGGGGCCGAAAAACGTCTCTAGGGGAACTGCCCGTAGGGAGACCGAGGGTCGTCCCAAACCGTTCCCAAAGGGGACGGAGGGCAGCACAGTCCACAATAAGGTGGGAGAGCGATTCCCGCTCTCCGCACCTGACACACGCAGGATCCACAACTCCTCTTGTCCAGTGGGAGCGGCGTGCGTTGCAGGGTAAACCCCAATGCAACAACAGCAACGCCGACTCTTTCCACTTAAGGGGCAGGATCCTGGATTCCTGAAGAAGCAGGGGCCACTTCAGCACATCCGTAGGGATGACCAGCAGCTCGCCCCATCTTCTTAGTCCTCGCGGCTGGACGCTCGGGGTCGTGGCGTCCGCCAGTTGACCCATGGTCCAGCCGCTCATTCTCTTCTCCCGTCCCTCGATGCAGCAGGAGACTTGCCACCTTGGCGTCCGACTGCTGTAAAGCGCCCTCCTCAGGAAGGGCAGCGCCGTAGCCAAGCAAGTTGTCTCTGCCCACGTGCTTCTACCTGGATTCTCCAGGAAATTCCTCAGAGTGCAGCGGGCGTAGAGGCCGCATCGGAGACGATTCCACGTTACGTGGCTTCTCTGGTTCACCACTGCCCAGGTTCCGATGTTCTCCTCCAGCCAGGCGGAGGAGTCGGCGGGGCAGCAAACCATCCAGCTGTTCTCCATGGCCAACGATGCCATGCGCCCGAGCTGTAGGCCGCATCTTCTGATCTTCCGGCCGGGGCACACAAGAAAAGACGAAAGTCCCTCGCACCGGGACACACGACTGGCGAGAAGGCTAGCCGGAATGCACCACGGGGTGCTCCACATCTTCGCTGCGATGGCGAGGGTACGCCAAGAGGAGTTGCTGGTCTACACAGTCGAACGCTTTGCAGAGGTCGACGGCGACCGCTAAGGCTCCCGGCGTTCCATCGTGCCTTGAACACCGCCGCTTACCTTTGGCAGCGGCGATTTCGGCTGCCTGGCTCTGCTTCGCCACGCGCTGCTGCAACTCGAACCATGTTCGCGCGAAGAAGAGATTCGCTTCCATCGACCGCCCCGGAACAGCATACGTCTGCTCCGGACTTACCAAGGACTCCGCGATTCTCCCCAGCCGCGCGACCCATAGCTTGGAGAACAACTTGACGTCCGAATTCACCAAAGAGATCGGACGCCAGTTGCTGAGGTGGCGCAAATCACCGCCTTTCGGCAGGAGACGCACCTTTGCTGAGCGGAAAGAAGCGGGAACATCTCCCGTCTCACGCATCAGCGACGGTTGCGTACGGACGTGCTTTTGCGTCGCTCCGCGGTAGATTGGCTCTTGCGTGTTTTTGTTCTGCTGTGCTTCTGTGCTGCAATGGGAGCCAAGAAGAACATCAGCCGCAAGAAGGGAACGCCACCTGCTCCTCAAATGGCTGCTTCGGCTGCCAGCAAGGAGCCTCTGTCCTCGCCGACGGCGAAGACATTCGCCCAGGTCGCTGCCCTCGCGGCTACGATGGGACCTTCGCCCGACAGCTCTGAGCTTCAGGCGTATGTAGCAAATGGCTACACGTCTGCACTCAGGTATAAGGTAAGTGTCCTTATGCCTGAGCGGGTTGGGCGCGAGTTTGGCCAGGAACTCCAACGGATTGGAGTTCAAAAAGGCCAACTGGAGTCCATCATGCCCATGAGTGGGTGCGACTACTGGGAGATGTCCAGTAAGGACGCTCTCCTTACGCAGCGTTTGCTGCACACGCCGCTGCTCATTCGTGGGCAGGAAATACTCTTCACCACTACGGATCAGTCGTTCGTTGTCCGGCTGAGTGGACTGAGCAAGGGCCTTTCGGACCGACAGGTCGTGGAGGCCCTTGAAAAATTCGCTACCGTCCACGCGCTTTGGAGACTGCCAAACCCTGCTGAAGGGTTCGAAGACCACCACAGCGGGCTCGCGCAAGTGCGAGTGACGATGACGGATCGCCGTGCAATGCCCACGCGACTGCAGGTGGATGGAATGACCGTCCGCCTGTGGTTTGCCGGGCAAACGCGTGTATGCGCGGAATGCGGGCAGGAGGGTCACCGCATTACGAAGTGTCCCTCGGCCGCTTGCCGTTACTGCAACGAGCACGGGCACACTAAAGGAACGTGCCCGGAGCTCCTTTTAAAAAACGAAAAGCGCAGGAACGAATCGCGTTCCGCATCGCGGAATAATCGCCGCGAATCGAGAGAAAGAAACATCAAAGCTTCAAAAAGCGTTGCGAAAACCGCGACCACGCACGTGCAAAAAACTGTTTCTCGCCCCCACAAAGAAGGGGTGAAAAACACAAAAAAACTCGTCGCGGCAAAGCCTCCGGCTATCGACCCGAAGGAAGCTCGCAAAGAATGCGACCTTTCTACGAGACCTCGCAGCCAATTGTTGAATGCAGGAGACATTGTGCCGAAGGTCAAAAAGCTTCCTACTGTCGGCATCACGACCGCGAAGCCTCGTACCAAGGCCCCGACGAGCGGCGCGGAATGCGGTCGGTCGCCCGATAAGGGAAAAACGCGCCCGCGGGCAAAGAACACCGCGCCGTCTGAAGCTACCGCGGCCAAGGTGCCCCAGGCACCGAGTGCCGCGAAGAAACAGCCGGCAAACCCGCAGTCCTCGCGCTCTGACGCAGCGCCTACTGCGGCCAAGGAAGCAACTGCTAGGGCGAGCACAACCGCTACAGCAGTGCCCCCAACGGTCGCAAAGGCAACGCACGAACACTCCGATCTGGAAGAGGCAGCGCCTCTCGCGATCGCAAAAAAGTTGCTTACGCCTGCGTGGAGGCAGCACTCCAAGAGGCAGCCAAGGCAACGCCTCTTACATCCGTGGAAGCAGCGCCATCTCAGGATGGCAAAGATAACTGCGACGCGAAGGAAGACGGCTGGATGCAGGTGAGAAAGATCATTAGAAAGAAACCATCAAGGTCTTCGCAGCTCTGTGTGAAGGTGAGTGGGCGAATCAAACCCGCGAAACCTTCCCAGAAAAAGATTGCGATTCTTTCCTCCTGCGCAGTCGTCCTCTCGCGGATGGAGCGGGAAGCTGCTGCTGCGGCTAAAAGGACGAAAGTCCCAGCCGCAGTAGCAGAATGCGCTAGGAAACAGGCAGCGAACGATTTTCCTAATTCCGGGAAACAGCAGCAACGCCTGGCAAGCCCTCGACTGTCGGATTCTGATCCAGAGTCCGACAGAAAGAGCACACAGCGCGACAACCGTTCGAAACCGCGCAATCGCCTCCCGAAGACCCGCAAGCGCGTGGTTGCTGAGGAGGAACTGTTGCTGGGGAGCAAAGAGGAGGAAAAGGACCTCACCTCTGAGCTACCGGCAACAAGCAGTGCGGCTTCGAATGGAGATTTCCAGTCTCTGAGATCGACCGCTCTGTCTCGTGACCACTCGCCGGACAAGGCGAGAAATCTGTGCTCACCTTCCCAGCCTTAATGCAGGAAGTCGCCTCTTTTCGTCGATTCAGCGTAGCCTGTTGGAACGTCAATGGGCTGCGCAGGGACGGAAAGAGGCGCGACGTGTCAGACACCCTGCGGCATTTCGATTTGGCGATACTTCAGGAGATGCATTACATCTCCGATGCGGAGGTTGCCGAAATCGAACAGCGCGCGGGTGGCACTCTGTACTGGCGAGAAGGTTCTGCACAATCGTGCGGAGTCGGTTTTCTCGTCAATAGTAGGATGGCGGGAGCGGTGCGCAGCGTTCGATTCGACCAGGAAGGGCGAATGGGCAAACTTGTACTCAAGTGGTCAGATTCAATCGACCTCGTCCTGACGAACGTCTACGCGCCGAGCGGCTTTCATCTGCGCGCCGAAAGAATCGAGTTCTTCGATGTGCTGGAGAGCCAATGGCTCAGGAACTCCGGAGCCAGAGTGACACATCTCGTCGCAGGGACTTCAACGTCCACCTGCTTTCCAACTAAACGAGGTCCCTGGCGGATCGGTCGCGGGTGAAAGAGGCATGCGCGTCGGTGCACGCGCGTAACTTGGAAGCCGGCGAGCCTGGACTGGAAAGGTGCGTGGATCACGTCCACCTCGATGAACACCTACTCTCACGAGTGGGAAGGAGAGGGAGGGCGCCGTCCACGTTATGGGACCATGATAGGCTGGAGTTCGAGCTACTCCCGCCGGGCAAGGGACCTCCGAACAATGTTTGGAGGATGCCGGCGGATTGGCTCAGTCATCCGGAGGCGGCGGAGCATCTTCGCCAGTTCCTTCGCGGCTTTGCCATCCGGCAGCTCGCAGACTGGGAACATCTTAAAAGATCGGTTCGTGAGTTTTGCGACCGGTTCCCCCTGCACCTGCTACCACGCGGCTTCGGGGAAGGCGTGGCCAATAGAAGAGCATTTATGCAGGCGCGCACCTTTTCGAGACGTGCGGAAGTTTGGCAACTCGCAGAGTACAAGGCGAGGGCCAAGCGCCAGGTCTGGCAGTCTGGAGCGGCTATTCTGCTCGACGACCAAGGCCGGGAATGCACGGCTCCTGCCGAAGTGCGGCGAGCACTAAAGCGTCACTTCTCCTTGCTGTACGCTAATTTCCCGACGGAAAGAGTCCTCTCCGAACTACTTTTGCCGCGGGCTGCACATGGCATCGGCGAGGAGGAACGCGCTCGTCTCGACGAGCCCTTCACGTTGGAGGAAGTTTCTTCCACCATCGCAGGACTCAAGAGACGGAAGACGCCAGGTGAGAACGGGCTGACCGCGGAGTTCAATCAGAGCTTCGCGGCGGAACTCGCCCCACTGGTGCTCAGAATCTAGACGCTGATGTGGGTGACCGGCGATGTCCCTTCTTCCTTCCGCTCAGCGAGGGTGCGTCTCCTTCCGAAAGGAGGGGATCTGCGCCCACTCAACAACTGGCGTCCGTTCACATTATGGAATACGGGCGTCAAGTTGTTTTCGAAGCTGTGGGTCACGCGCTTAGGGAAAGTCGCGGAGTCCGTGGTAAGCCCGGAGCAGTCTTACGCTGTAGCGGGTAGATCCATGGATGCGAACCTTCTTTTCGCGCGCACCTGGTAGCAGCTTCAAGAGCGCGTTGCGGCGGATAGCCGAACAGCGGCAAGACCTTCTGCCGACTGCGTGCTCCAGTGCGGACGGACGGAAGAAAGGCTGGGAGTCTTGGCACTAGCAGTAAATTTGCACAAAGCATTCAACTGCGTAAACCAGGAACTCCTCTTAAAGCTCCTGGAGCGTCTTGGGCTTCCGAATCATCTTCTCCTGTACTTGCGCTCCTGCTGGCGCCACGCGATTATCAACTTGTATTTCAGTGGCTCCCGTGTGTACGGAGTGGCCGTGCGCAGAGGCATCAGACAGGGCGACAGCTTAATCCCGTTGCTCTTCAGCATCTACTTTGAGTTGGTGCTAAAAGCGTACAGGCTGACGCTGGCCGTCCTGCCCAGCGCCTCTCCGTGCACTCCGTCCGCGGCAGCATACGCCGACGACCTTCTGCTTCTGTTGCCCATGTCTACTCGGCCGGACTCGGTCCAAGACTTCTTCGAGCTGATCCGTCGTGAAGCGGGCATGAGCGTTAACAGGGCGAAGTGCTCCGTCGTGCCGGTGGGTGCGTCGTGGGAGGGACAGGCCGACTGGATCCGCCTGGGGATCCCCACGGTCAGGTACTTCAAGTACCTTGGCGTACCGTTGGGCGACTTCTGCTCGTCTGAATCGTGGTCGGCCTGTCTTCAAAAGGCAGAGATGGCTATAGGCCCGTTCCTGTGAGGCAAGTTCGTCTTGCCGGAAAGGGCGTGCATATGGAACACTTTACTTGCCCTCCTCCTCCGCCCCTTATTTTTTGTTTGCCCGCCTCCCTATGTGGTTAAACTCCGGGCGCAGCGTCTCCTACGTAAGGTCTTGTGGGGCGCTGTGCGATCCAGGGTTCGCCTCAAAGATTTGGTGGCGCCATGCCAGGACGCAGGCCTGGGCATCTTGACCATCCAGAAGATTGGACTGCAAGTGCAGTTCCGGCTTCTATACCTATGTGGGAAATTGTGGTCTAGTCACTGGTGTGCTCCGGCTCGCCATATTCTCCAGCGATGTGTCAGCAGTGCAGGATTGCTTTCGTTGCTGCCGCGCAACCTTCGCCGGAGAACTGGATTTGGCTACCCACTGAGGCACTTGTCCTCGTTGCTGTTAGCTCATTCCTGGATTTCCTGCCGCCCCTCCAATTGGAATGCTTGGCAGCAGGAAGCTCTGGAGCACTGGACGTTTACTTTGGATGTGCGCCCAGAGCAACTGCGACCCTTACAGGGCCTCTTACGCAAACCGCTAGGAGTGATCCTACAGGACTGGTCGCTTTGGTCCCGGATAGTCGTCTCACCCATCGCCGCAGCGCTGTCTGCTCTCAAGGCAAACAACGATAGTAGTCAACCGGCAAGGTGGGAGTTCTTCTGCAGCATTGCAGGAGTGAGAAGACTGTTGAGCGGCTGCAGAACGAGCGTGTTGGTAGACGCTGCCACTCCTCGTTACCTGGAAAAGGGACTTCTTTGTTGGAGTGAGGTTCTCGGATTACTCCCCGAAGATCTCGTGGTCCCTTCCTTGTGTGTGGACAGCTCAGTGTTCCCGCTTCGATTGAAACAGGATGTTCTTCTTTTTCTGCACTGGGGATTCCAGTGCAATAAGCGCAGAAACTTGGTTACAGGGGGAGTCGTCTCCCCGAACTGCCTCAGGTGCAGGGCGGTAAAATCGCTTACGCACCTGCTCCTTGAGTGTAATGACTTGCAGGTGTTATAACGGAGACTTGCTTCGGCACTTAATCGTCCTCAGAACACTGCCACAGACCTGCTTCGGCACTTAATCGTCCTCAGAACACTGCCACAGACCTGCTTCGACGCTTCTTCAGCAAAGACGGACTGGATAAAGGCGCTGTTACCGCAACAATGGGCTCCTCCGCATACAACGAGGAGTAGTAGCGCTTGACTACGCGATGTACTTCGGCTGCAGCCGAACATTCCTGGGTAGCGTCATCGAGCAGACAAGCCGCTCCAGACTGCCTAACCTGGCGCTCGGCCCTGGCCTTGTACTCCGCCAGACGCCGAACGTCCGGGCATCGGGAGAAGGTACGCGCCTGCAGATAGGATCTGCTGTTCGCGACACCCTCCCCGAAGCCGCGGGGCAGCAGGTGCAAAGGGAACCGGCAGCAGAACTCGCGGACCGATCTTTTCAGATCGTCCCAGTCCTCGAGTTCACGGATGGCGAAGCCCCGGAGGTGTTGGCGAAGATGCTCCGCCGCCTCCGAATTGCTAAGCCAGTCGGCCGGCAGCCTCCAGACATTCATTGGAGGCCCTTTGCCAGGCGGGAGGAACTCGAACTCCAGTCTCGGATGATCCGGAATCGCGGACAGCGGGCGCCCTCTCCGACCTACTCTTGAGAGCAGGTGTTCATCGAGGAACGCATGGTCCGGCGATCTCTCCATCCCGGGCTCACCAGCAAGCAAGTTTTGCACGCACACGGACGCGCATACCTCGCTCACCAGTTTCTTCTCCCTCAAGCGGCATCTCTCCTCTGTTAGCAGGTGGACGTTGAAGTCTCCTGCAAGGAGGTGCGCCACGTTAGGGCCGGAGTCAGCGAGCCAGCGGCTGCGCAGGCCACACAGGAATGCAAGTGGTGGAGCGTATTCCCGACCGCTGCGAAAAAGAACTCGCCGCTGCTGACGACAACCCCTCTGTTGACTCTGTCAACAGCGAGGGGAGCGAGCCGGCGGCGGCGTCCGTCATCGACACCACCATCGATGACATAGCCTTCGCGCGAGCCACGGAAGAGCTGGCAGCCTCGTTGCAGCCAGAGCCCTCCAAGGCTAACAAGAAGGCCGTGAGGCGTCCGGCCTCCCCTCAAGAGTCCTCCACTACCGACCCCGAGGTGGAGGCCGGAAGCGCAGCCTCCGTTTCCACGGCACCATGCAAGAAGTCTGGAAGTAAGTCCACAAAGCCAAGAAAGCTGGTCTCCCCCGTCGAAGGGGAAAAGATGGCTTCCGCAAGCGAGGGTGCCATGAGCGTGGGAAACTCTCGGGAACCATCGCCCGAGAGACTCCCACGGACGGACACGGAGGGGATAGAGGGGGTGGAGGCCGAACAGGTGCCTCAGGTGAATGAGAAGGCCGAAACCCCCATGGACATCCCGCCTGCCTCGCAAGAGGTGGGCTCCCCCACACCTTAATCTTCCCAGAAGTAATGCCGGCAATCTCCTCCCGCCGTCGTCTGCGCATCGCCGTTTGGAACGTGAACGGCATGACAGACGCCGGGAGGAGTCGAGACATCGCCGCCCTTCTGGAGTCCTACGACCTTGCGCTGCTGCAGGAGATCCATGTGATCTCTGCACAACAAGCGCAAGAGATCGAACGGATCTCCAGAGGGCGGCAGAGGTACAGGTGTGGGAGACCGAAAAGTTGCGGTGTCGTCTACCTGCTTCGGACAGCCGTCGAGGCCGCGGCTAGGGGCGTGCGGTTCGACGATCACGGTCGTGTCGGCCAGCGGACTCTCAGGTGGTCCGACTCGATAGATCTGATCGTCACGAACGTGTACGCACCGAGCGGCAAGGACCTGATGACCAGGAGGGCGAGGATTTTCCTTGCCCTCCGGCGAGACTGGCTGACCGAAGCAGGCGTGCGGAATGCCCATCTGCTTGCAGGCGATTTCAACGTTTGCCTGAAACCAGATGGCAAAATCCCGAGCGTGACCTGGTCAACGAGGTGTGCATGGCGGTGCACACCTGTAATTTGTTAGCCAGTGCACCGGGGATGGAAGACAACATCGATCACGTGTTCCTTGACGAGCACCTGTGCACTCGTGTGAGCAGGCGCTGCAAGTTACCGTGCGAGTTGTCCGACCATCGACCAATCGTGATTGAAATCCATCCGCGCGACAGGGGCCCCCCCTCGTCAGCGTGGCGTCTCCCAGGGGACTGGCTGAAGCTCCCGAACGCGGCGGAACATCTCCGCAAGTTCATACGGAGCTTCAGGCTGCGAACACTCAAGGATTGGGACCGCTTCAAACGGGCGGTCCAGGAGTTCTGCGACCAGTTCCCTCTGCACAGCCTACCTACGGGTTTTGGGACCGGGGTCCGTAACGAACGAGCCTACCTGCAAGCCCGTCATTACGCCAGGACCCCCGACATCCGCAGGCTGGCGGAATACAGAGCGGGAGCCGAGAGGTAAGCCTGGCAGTCCGGATCGGCCACGTGCTGGACGATCAGGGCTAGGAGCACTCGGCACCTGCCCAAATCCGCGGCCTGCTGCGGAGTTACTACTCCTCCCTGTATGCCAAGGCACCTTCGGAGAGGAACGACTCACGACTCCTGCTTCCGGAAGGCGCTCCAGCGATCGGGGAGGAGCAGAGAAAGACCCTCGACGAGCCTTTCACGATGGAGGAGATCCTCTCGGCCATCGGAAAGCTCATGGGGCGCAAGGCTCCAGGGGAGGACGGCCTGCCCGCGGAGTTTTACCAAACTTTCGCGGCTGAGCTTACCCCCTGGTACAGCAAGTCACCTTGCTGATACGCGAGACAGGTGACGTTCCCGCCTCGTTTCGTTCGGCAACGGTTTGGCTCCTCCCTAAGGGAGGAGATCTGAGGAGCATAAACAACTGGCGTCCCATCACAATAGTGAATGCGGACGCCAAGTTGCTAGCAAAGGTTTGGGCAGAGCGTCTGGGACGGGTTGCCAACATTTTCATCAGCCCGGAACAGACATATGCTGCTCCCGTGCGAAGCATGGAGGCGAACCTGTTCCACGCTTTCACCTGGCTAGAGCCTAAACATGAAAGGAGCTTGGTGCGCAGCCGGAATTCCGGTGCGTGCGTTGGCAAGGGGTTGGATGGTCGGGTGGGGGAGGGAGCCCTTGGGGTCGCAATCAACTTGCGGAAAGCATTCGATTGCGTGGACCAGAATCTCCTTCTGGAGCTTCTGGAACGCTTGGGCTTCTCGGCCTCATTAGTGGCCTATCTGCGCTCCTGCTGGCGCGACGCGCTCATCAACGTTACTTTCAGCGGGCAGACCGTGCACGGCGTGCCGGTGCGGCGTGGGATCCGGCAGGGAGACAGCCTGAGCCCCTTGCTCTTCAGTACCTACTTTGAGCTGGTACTGAGAGCGTACAGGGGAACTCTGGCGCACCTGCCGCACGACTGTGCCGGTACGCCGGCCGTTTCAGCGTACGGGGACGACCTTCTGCTGCTGCTTCCTATGTCCACCCCGGCTGCGGCGGTCGAGGAGTTCTTCGACCTGCTGCATCGGGGAACCGGACTTACGGTGAACAGGGCGAAGTCGTCCGTGATGCCAGTTGGTGCGGCGTGGGCAGGGCAGCAGGACTGGGTCCGTTTGGGGATCCCCACGGTGAGGTACTTCAAGTACCTTGGTGTGCCGTTGGGGGACTACTACCCTTCGGAAGCGTGGTCCTGCTGCCTGCAAAAAGTAGAGACGGCGATCGGCCCGTTCCGAGGCGGCAGGTTTTTCCTGCCTGAACGGGCCGCGGTTTGGAACACGTTCGCGGCTCCTCTCCTCCGCCCCCTGCTTTTTGTTTGCCCCCCCACAGAGAGGATTAAAAAGCGGACAAAGGACCTCCTCCGTATCGCCCTTTGGGGCAACGGGAGGGCCCGAGTCCGCTTAAAGGACTTGTGCGCTCCTCGTCGGGACGGTGGTCTGGGCCTCCTGACGCTGGAGCGGCTGGAGCTTCAGCTCCAGTTCCGATTGTCGGCACTCGTTCCAGAGTTGTGGTGCACCTGTTGGTGCGTCCCTGCACGTCTCCTTCTCCAGCAAGCCACCGGCAAGACGGGACTGACGTCGTTTCTTGCACTCCGTCGCCGCGTCAACCGATGCGGACTCCAGCTACGGAGGGTGGCTGCGCTGTATCGGAAAAACCCAGGATTGCTCACCTGTCGCCCTTTGAACGGTAGTGCCTGGTTGCAGGAAACCGTTCGAACGTGGGGACAGTTCGGCATGCAACGCTCCCAACAGGAACGAAGGTTCCTGTTTGGGGGTTACAGAAGTTGCACGCTCCGCGAGATCCTGGAGGATCCAAAGAAGAGAGCGTGGGCAGGAAGAACCCCCCTCGCTGCTGCGCTGCCCTCCCTGATGGAAGATCTGGACAGCGATGTTGCGGCGAAGTTGGAGGTTTCAGTTCCAATCTCCAAAAAGGAGAAGAAGATAGGAGAGTGGAAGACGAGCCAGTTAACAGACGCTGCGTCCCCGAGTACGCCTCCCAATGGACTTCTGCGCTGGGGCGCGCTGCTCGATATTCCCATTGAACATCTGAAGTGGCCCCCGGTGCTCATGAACACTTCCGCCCTCCCCTTAAAATGGCAGAAGTCGGCTCTCCTGTTGCAGCACTGGGGACTCCCCTGCAACGCCCGCCGACACCACTGGACCTGGGGAGCGGTGGACCCCAATTGCGTCAGGTGTGGGGAACGGGAGTCCCTCCCCCACCTGCTAGTGGATTGCGTTGCCCTTCGGCCCCTTTGGTTTCGCTTTGCCGCGGCCATCGGAATCCTCTGCGGCAATTCCAGGGACGCACTGAAAGCCCTCTTCGTTGCCGACGCCCTTCGGCCAGCGGCCTCGTTAGCAGCTTTGTGCTGCCTACGCGGGATCGTTACCGCTTGGAGCAAGGCTACGGGAGGACAACGCGACCAGGGTGTCATCCATCCAGCCTCCCAGTTCCTGAGCAAAGCGTCCCGATGGCCCCACCTGGATCCAGGAATACAGAAGGAGCTTGCCGGCATCCTGCAAAGGATGCAACAGCCCCACCAGCAACTGTGATCCCTTCCCTTACCCTCCCAAGTTTTCTTTTCTTTTTTGTTTTGTTTTTTGTTTTTCCCCCTTCCTCCTGCTGCCGTGGTGGACCGTACAGGTCTGCGATCCGGTGACCCGGCAGGCTCTGTGTTTCTTCGTGCGTGGCTGGAGCAATGGTCCAGTCACCGCACGTCTTTGTAAATGTTTATTTTACAATTAACGCTCCGTCGAAATCCGGGTGAAAATCGATCTGCATAAAGCATTCGAGTGTGTCGACCAGAGGCTCCTCCTGGAGCTCCTGGAACGCTTGGGCTTCCCGGTCTCTTTGCTGACCTACCTGCGATCCTGCTGGCGCGACGCGCTCATCCAGATCTTTTTCAGTGGACACACCATGCACGGCGTACCGGTGCTACGCGGCATACGGGAGGGAGATAGCCTGACTCGCTTGCTCTTCAGTACCTACTTCGAGTTGGTACTGAGAGCGTACAGGGAAACTCTAGCGCACCTGCCGCGCGACTATCCCGGTACGCCCGCGGTGTCAGCATATGCGGACGACCTACTGCTGCTGCTCCCTATGTCCACCCCGGCATCGGCGGTCGAGGAGTTCTTCGACCTGCTAAGTCGGGGAACCGGGCTTGAGGTTAACAGGGCGATGTCATCTGTCATGGCAATCGGTGTGGCGTGGGCAGGGCAGCCGGACTGGGTCCGTTTGGGGATACCCACGGTATGGTACTTCAAGTACCTCGGTGTACCGTTGGGTGATTATCTCCCTTCGGATGCGTGGTCCAGCTGCCTTCAAAAGGTAGAGACGGCGATCGGCCCGTTCCAAGGCCGCAGGTTTTTCCTGCCGGAACGGGCCGCGGTGTGGAACGCATTCGCTTCTCCCCTCCTCCGTTCCCTGCTTTTTGTTTGTCCCCCCACCCCAGAAACTAAAAAGCGGACGAAGGACCTCCTAAGGATTGCGCTGTGGGGTAATGGGAGGGCCCGAGTCCGCCTTGAGGACTTGAGCGCTCCGCGTCGGGACGGCGGTCTCGGCCTCCTGACGCTAGAGCGGCTGGAGCTCCAGCTCCAGTTTCGGTTACTCGCCCTAGTGGCGAAATATTGGAGTAGCAGTTGGTGCGAGCCCGAACGTCTCCTCGTCGAGCAGGCTACAGGCAAGGTGGGACTGTCTTCCTTCCTTGCGCTCCGTCGTCGCCGCCAAGTCGGTCACTGCTGGTTGCAGCTACCGAGAGTGGCTGATCTGATGAGGAAGAACGCAGGATGGCTCTGCTGTCGCCCCGTTGACGGACCTGCATGGCTGCAGGAAACGGTTCAGACGTGGGCAAGGAGCGACAAGCAACGCACCCAAGAAAAGCAGAGACAATTCTTCGCCCGTAATGACCGCCTCACGCTCCGGGAGATCCTGGAGAACCCCCAAAAACGAGCGTAGGCAAGAAAAACTCCCCTCCTTGCAATGCTGTTTTTGTTCGCGGAACATTTAAACGGCAACACTGCTGCGAAATGGGATGTTTACGTTAAAATCTCCGGTACGGAGACAAAGATCGGGGAATGGAAAACGGGAATTCTCTGCGATACAGCGTCCCGGACTACCACCGCTATTGGACTTTTGCGCTGGGGAGAGCTGCTAAATGTACCGCGGTAACAATTGAAGTGGCCCCCGGTGCTGATGAACACCTCCACCCTCCCCTTAAAATGGCAGGAGTCGGCGCTATTGTTGCTGCATTGGGGACTCCCCTGCAACGCCCGCCGACACCATTGGACCTGAGGAGCGGTGAGCCCTAATTGTGCGAGGTGTGGAGAACGGGAGTTCCTCACTCACCTCCTTTTGGATTGTGTGGCTGTTCGGCTCCTTTGGAACCGTTTTGCCGCGGCAATCGGTAACCCCTGTGGCAACCCCAGAGACGCAACCAGATCCCTCTTCGTTTGCGACGCCCTTCGGCCCTCGGCCGCGTTAGCAGCTCTGTGCTGCTTTCGCGGGATCATCGCTGCATGGAGCAAAGCAACGGGAGGACCTCGCGATAGGGGTGCCGTCCAGTGCGCAGCCGAAATTATGCGGACGGCGACAGGATGGACCCATCTGGATTCAAACATCCAAAAACAGCTTGCCGGCATCTTGCAAAGGATGTAACGGCCCCACAGCAGACTGTGATCCCTTCCCGTGCCCCTCAGATCTTGATTTTATATATTTCTGTTTTTTTTGTTTTATTTTTTGTTTTGTCCTTGGCCCCTCTGCTGTCGTGGTGGAGCGTGCCGGAATACGAACCGGTGACCCGGCAGGCTTAATTTTGTATACCAGTACGTGGTCGGACCACCTGGTCAGCCACCAACGTTTGTTTTATTCTAAAGAATAAACGCCCCGGCGCAACCGGGTGAAAATCGAGTTCACGGATGGCGAAGCCCCGGAGGTGTTGGCGAAGATGCTCCGCCGCCTCCGAATTGCTAAACCAGTCGGCCGGCAACCCTTAGACATTCATCGGAGGCCCTTTGCCAGGCGGGAGGAGCTCGAATTCCAGTCTGGGATGATCCGGAATCGCGGACAGCGGGCGCCCTCTCCGACCTACTCTTGAGAGCAGGTGTTCATCGAGGAACGCATGGTCCGGCGATCTCTCCATCCCGGGCTCACCAGCAAGCAAGTTTTGCACGCACACGGACGCGCATACCTCGCTCACCAGTTTCTTCTCCCTCAAGCGGCATCTCTCCTCTGTTAGCAGGTGGACGTTGAAGTCTCCTGCAAGGAGGTGCGCCACGTTAGGGCCGGAGTCAGCGAGCCAGCGGCTGCGCAGGCCACCCAGGAATGCAAGTCGCAGGGCGTAATGCCGGTCGCCGCTCTGCGCGTAGATGTTCGTAACGAACAGGTCGATCGATTCGGACCACTTGAGGACAAGTTGGCCCACACGACCTTCCTCGTCGAAACAAACGTTCCGCACCGTCTCCGCCACCCTGCCTCGGACGAGGAACGCGACTCCACACGTGTGGGCGGAGCCTTGCCGCCAGTGTAGCGTCCCGCCCGCGCACTCTTCCAGATCCGATGCCTGCAGTTTGGAGATGCTATGTATCTCCTGCAGCAGCACCAGATCGAACGCGCGCAAAGCGTTGGCAACCATCCGACTTTTGTCAGCATCACGTAGCCCGTTGACATTCCAACAGGCCACGCTGACTCGACGAGCGGACGCGAGTCCACGCATCACTGCTGCGGACATGACGGCGTGCTCCTCGCCCAGTCCGGCGAGAAGTCAGCTGGTAGGAGAGCGGATTGGGAAGCGGAATCGCTCCATTTCGCCGCCACATCGCGCCCAGCTGAGTCCTAAGAGCCGAGGATCATCGCCTCGGTCTCCGTGCAGGAACCGGAACCGCATCCGGCAACAGGATCGTGCTTTCGCACTTTAGCCCGGCGCGCTACCGGCTTACCCCGGGATGCGCGCCCCATTTGTTTGCACTCGGACTCCACCTCGGATTCCGAGTACCTGGCGCGAGACTGACGTTTTGCCAGTCTCTTTTTGTTTCGGCAGGTGGAGGCTTGCCCTGCCCGCGAGGAAGTTGTCGCAGTCGCCAACGCAGCTTCCGGAGCTTTGGCTTCCGCAGCCGCTCTCTCGCGCGAAGCGACAGAGACAGAGCACGCAGCCGTAGTGCGTACCTGGGTACGCACCTTCTTCGCCGTGCTTCTCTTTTGCCTCCCACCCACCTTAAGGATGGGGAATATTGAAGGGTCAACCTTCTTCTTCCCCTTTGTGGGCGTCCTGGAGACGCGACTACAGCCCGCGTCGGGGACGCTTTCCTGGGAGGACGACGCCTCCCTCAATTGTTTGGCCGGAGATGCCGGCTCACGTTTCGCGCTAGCGGCGGGAGACGGCTCCGTCCCCGTTACGCACTGCACCTGCTCCTTAGCCGATGCGGGCGAAACGGCGGTCATTGCCGTCGTCCCGCGAGGCGCTATTGCAGCCTTCGCTGCTCGTGCCTTCGGCGTGGAAGACGTGATCTCCACCGCCGTAAGAGGAGAGTGCCGTTCAGAGGCAGCTCCGAGGGTTACCGCGCACGGTTTCCCGTGTGCTCCGCTGGACGCGCAAGCGGACGCGGACGGTTCACCAGCCTTGATTGAGTGCGTGCCCGCACTCTTAGGCTGCTTCGGAGGGGGCGATTTGCCCCCAGGGCGACGTGGCAACTTTCCCGTCTGCGCGGCTGTCTGGGATGGTGGCTTCCCTGAAGCAACCGCGCCCTTTTTCGCAGAACCACCACTCGAAGATGCCCCGCCCTTCGCGCCCGATTTCTCCCGTGGCACAACGGGGGATCTTTTCGGGGCGGACGGGGTAGATTGTTGGCGGCTTTTCGCCTGCTTCTTTCTCTTCAGCTCGGCGCACTCTTTGATGGAGTGGCCAAGCTGTTTACAATAGCGGCAGTTGCGTGAAGGGCACGTCCACGGACGGTGGCCCTCTGCACCGCAAATGCCGCAAGTCGGTCGCTGACCGGCAAATTTAAGGTGGACGATCGCATCGCCCACCTGAAAGTGCGGAGGCATTTGCCTCCTATCCGCCATGGTGACACGCGCCATGGAAAGTCTGCTGTAAAGAGATGCAATCCTTTTGATCGGATTGTCTGCTCTCCACAGCGCGTGCACCGTGGCGAATGCACTAAGTGCAGCGACGAGCACGCGATCGGGCGTGTCCTGGACGGCGGACAATCGGACCACGAACGACTGGTCCATGGCCGACGGGACGACTACCTTCCCGCAGATATTTAGCGGGGTTCGGAGAAGGCTCTGGACTAGGGATGCCTCTTTGCAGTCCACCTTCCAGTGTCCGAGCGCGTTAACCGGCATGACGGCCAGGAGGTCGTCCTGTCGGTCCCCGACGCGCAAAAGCTCATCCCATAGATTTTCTCCGACCCCGTCGGAGATCGCAGCACTCACCGGATAGCAGAGCGCAGACTTGTAGCCATGGGCCGCATATGCCTGCAGCTCCGCTTCGTCGGGCGGTGCTCCGTTGGCTGCCGCCGCCTTGACGACGGCGGCGAAGCTTCTCGCCGGTGGCGAGACACAAGAATCAGAGGCGGAGCGGACATCTGGAGTAGAGTCTCTACTGCCAGTAGCAGCCTCCACATCCATCTTTTGCTGCAGGGCCTCCGTGAAAATTCCAGTGGACGCACTCGAGCACACTTCACACAAGAAGACGGAAAGGAATCACGCTCGAGGAGCAACACAGAACAGGTCCGTGCGGCCGTTGTCGTGGAGCGTATTCCCGACAGCTGCGAGAAAGAACTCGCCGCTACCGACGACAACCCCTCTGTTGACTCTGTCAACAGCGAGGGGAGCGAGCCGGCGGCGGCGTCCGTCATCGACACTACCATCGATGACGTAGCCTTCGCGCGAGCCACGGAGGATCTGGCAGCCTCGTTGCAGCCAGCAACCTCCACGGCCAGTTGGAGGACGTGTTTTTCCTTCACTCCTCAAAGGGTAGTAGGAAAGCGCTTTCTTGTGTGTGGTGTTTTGTGTACATCGTCGATGTCCAATGGTCACGACGCCAGAGGACACCGCGATAGAGGTGGGAGTGGGGGAGGCTAGTTCGCCCCCACAGCCTACTGGAGCAGGGGCAGCCGCCCCGGAATCATCCCCGGCCACGCCGAGGACATGGAGCGCCATGGTGGCCGCGCCCAGCGCAGAAGCCATGGCGGAGATGGCCGCATACAAGGCCTCCGGGTACAAGCCATCGCTTGTCTACCAGGTAGGCAACTTGTTCGACGGCCGGACAGCGCGCGCCTTCGGCATAGCGTTGAAGGACGCGAACGTTAATGAGAAGGATCTGGACGGCCTCTCCGTCCTCGGCGGCGGGCAGCGGGTCGAGGTGGTCTGCAAAGATGTCACCTTGGCTCACCGCCTAATCCATGCGCCGCTGAACGTAGACGGCCGCAAGATCCTGCCAGTATCAATGGACCGCTCCGTGGTGGACCACATGACTGGCATCACCAGCCGCATGACGCGGTCAGCGGTTGGTGAGGAATTGCGGAAATACGGTGAGGTGCACGTACTGTGGCCGAAACCCTCCATTTTCGATTGCCATGACAGATGACTTCGCCCTGTTAACCTCAAGCCCGGTTCCCCGACTTAGCAGGTCGAAGAACTCCTCGACCGCCGATGCCGGGGTGGACATAGGGAGCAGCAGCAGTAGGTCGTCCGCATATGCTGACACCGCGGGCGTACCGGGATAGTCGCGCGGCAGGTGCGCTAGAGTTTCCCTGTACGCTCTCAGTACCAACTCGAAGTAGGTACTGAAGAGCAAGCGAGTCATGCTGTCTCCCTGCCGTATGCCGCGTTGCACCGGTACGCCGTGCATGGTGTGTCCACTGAAAAAGATCTGGATGACCGCGTCGCGCCAGCAGGATCGCAGGTAGGTCAGCAAAGAGACCGGGAAGCCCAAGCGTTCCAGGAGCTCCAGGAGGAGCCTCTGGTCGACACACTCGAATGCTTTATGCAAATCGATTTTCACCCGGATTTCGACGGAGCGTTAATTGTAAAATAAACATTTACAAAGACGTGCGGTGACTGGACCATTGTTCCAGCCACGCACGAAGAAACACAGAGCCTGCCGGGTCACCGGATCGCAGACCAATACGGTCCACCACGGCAGCAGGAGGAAGGGGAAAAAACAAAAAACAAAACAAAAAAGAAAAGAAAACTTGGGAGGGTAAGGGAAGGGATCACAGTTGCTGGTGGGGCCGTTGCATCCTTTGCAGGATGCCGGCAAGCTCCTTGTGTATTCCTGGATCCAGGTGGGGCCATCGGGACGCTTTGCTCAGGAACTGGGAGGCTGGCTGGATGGCACCCTGGTCGCGTTATCCTCCCGTAGCCTTGCTCCAAGCGGTGACGATCCCGCGTAGGCAGCACAAAGCTGCTAACGAGGCCGCTGGCCGAAGGGCGTCGGCAACGAAGAGGGCTTTCAGTGCGTCCCTGGAATTGCCGCAGAGTATTCCGATGGCCGCGGCAAAGAGGAACCAAAGGGGCCGAAGGGCAACACAATCCACAAGCAGGTGGGGGAGGGACTCCCGTTCCCCACACCTGACGCAATTGGGGTCCACCGCTCCCCAGGTCCAGTGGTGTCGGCGGGCGTTGCAGGGGAGTCCCCAGTGCTGCAACAGGAGAGCCGACTTCTGCCATTTTAAGGGGAGGGCGGAAGTGTTCATGAGCACCGGGGGCCACTTCAGATGTTCAATGGGAATATCGAGCAGCGCGCCCCAGCGCAGAAGTCCATTGGGAGGCGTACTCGGGGACGCAGCGTCTGTTAACTGGCTCGTCTTCCACTCTCCTATCTTCTTCTCCTTTTTGGAGATTGGAACTGAAACCTCCAACTTCGCCGCAACATCGCTGTCCAGATCTTCCATCAGGGAGGGCAGCGCAGCAGCGAGGGGGGTTCTTCCTGCCCACGCTCTCTTCTTTGGATCCTCCAGGATCTCGCGGAGCGTGCAACTTCTGTAACCCCCAAACAGGAACCTTCGTTCCTGTTGGGAGCGTTGCATGTTGAACTGTCCCCACGTTCGAACGGTTTCCTGCAACCAGGTACTACCGTTGAAAGGGCGACAGGTGAGCAATCCTGGGTTTTTCCGATACAGCGCAGCCACCCTCCGTAGCTGGAGTTCGCATCGGTTGACGCGGCGACGGAGTGCAAGAAACGACGTCAGTCCCGTCTTGCCGGTGGCTTGCTGGAGGAGGAGACGTTCAGGGACGCACCAACAGGTGCACCACAACTCTGGAACAAGTGCCGACATTTGGAACTGGAGCTGAAGCTCCAGTCGCTCCAGCGTCAGGAGGCCCAGACCACCGTCCCGACGAGGAGCGCACAAGTCCTTTAAGCGGACTCGGGCCCTCCCGTTGCCTCAAAGGGCGATACGGAGGAGGTCCTTTGTCCGCTTTTTGATCCTCTCTGTGGGGGGAAAAACGAAAAGCAGGGGGCGGAGGAGAGGAGCCGCGAACGTGTTCCAAACCACGGCCCGTTCAGGCAGGAAAAACCTGCCGCCTCGGAACGGGCCGATCGCCGTCTCTACTTTTTTCAGGCAGCAGGACCACGCTTCCGAAGGGGAGTAGTCCCCCAACAGTACACCATGGTACTTGAAGTACATCACCGTGGGGATCCCCAAACAGACCCAGTCCTGCTACCCTGCCCACGCCACACCAACTGGCATCACGGAGGACTTCGCTCTGTTCACCGTAAGTCCGGTTCCCCGATGCAGCAGGTCGAAGAACTCCTCGACTGCCGAAGCCGGGATGGACATAGGGAGCAGCAGCAGAAGGTCGTCCGCGTACGCTGAAACGGCCGGCGTACCGGCACAGTCGCGCGGCAGGTGCGCCAGAGTTCCCCTGTACGCTCTCAGTACCAACTCAACGTAGGTACTGAAGAGCAAGGGGCTCAGGCTGTCTCCCTGCCGGATCTCACGCCGCACCGGCACGCTGTGCACGATCTGCCCGCTGAAAGTAACATTGATGAGCGCGTCGCGCCAGCTGGAGCGCAGATAGGCCACTAATAAGGCCGGGAAGCCCAAGCGTTCCAGAAGCTCCAGAAGGAGATTCTGGTCGACGCAATCGAATGCTTTTCGCAAGTCGATTGCGACCGCAAGGGCTCCCTCCCCTACCCGACCATCCAACCCCTTGCCGGCGCACGCACCGGAATTCCGACTGCGCACCAAGCTCCTTTCATGTTGGAGCTCTTGCCAGGTGGAAGCGTGGTACAGGTTCGCCTCTATGCTTCGCCCTGGAACAGCATATGTCTGTTCCGGGCTGATGAAGATGTTGGCAACCCGTGCAAGATGCTCTGCCCAAACCTTTGCTAGCAACTTGGCGTCCGCATTCACTATTGTGATGGGACGCCAGTTGTTCATGCTCCTCAGATCTCCTCCCTAAGGGAGGAGCCGCACCTTTGCCGAACGAAACGAGGCGGGAACGTCACCTGTCTCGCGTATCAGCAAGGTGAGTTGCTGTACCAGGTGGGTAAGCTCAGCCGCGAAAGTATGATAAAACTCCGCGGCAGGCCATCCTTCCCTGGAGCCTTTCTCCTCTTGAGCTTTCCGATGGCCGAGAGGATCTCGTCCATCGTGAAAGGCTCGTCGAGGGTCTTTCTCTGCTCCTCCCCGATCGCTAAAGCGCCTTCCGGAAGTAGGAGTCGTGAGACGTTCCTCTCCGGAGGTGCCCTGGGATACAGGGAAGAGTAGTAACTCCGCAGCAGGCCGCGGATTTGGGCAGGTGCCGAGTGCTCCTGGCCCTGATCGTCCAGTAAGCTGGCCGATCCGGACTGCCAGGCTTGCCTCTCGGCTCCCGCTTTGTATTTCGCCAGCCTGCGGATATCGGGGGTCCTGGCGTAACGACGGGCCTGTAAATAGGCTCCTTTGTTACGGACCCCGGTCCCAAAACCCGTAGCTAGGCGGTGCAGAGGGAACCGGTCGCAGAACTCCTAAACCGACCGCTTGAAGCGGTCCCAATCCTGGAGTGTCCGCCTCCTGAAGCTCCGTATGAACGTGCATACATATTCCACCGCGTCCTGGACCTTCAGCCAGTCCCTGGGAGACGCCACGCTTACGAGGGGGGGCCCCTGTCGCGCGGAGGGATCTAGAGAACTTTCGGGCGATGGTCGGACAGCTCGCGCGGTAACTTGCAGCGCCTGCTCACGCGAGGGCATAGGTGCTCGTCAAGAAACTCGTGGTCGATGCTTTCTTCCATCCCCGGTGCACTGGCCAACAAATTACAGGTGTGCACCGCCATGCACACCTCGTTGACCGGGTCACGCTCGGGATTCTGCCCATCTGGTTTCAGGCGAACGTTGAAATCGCCTGCAACCAGATGGGCATTCCGCACGCCTGCTTCGGTCAGCCAGTGTCGCCGGAGGGCTAGGAAAAACTCTTTCCTCGCCCTGCTGTTCATCAGGTCCTTGCCGCTCGGTGCGTACACGTTCGTGACGATCAGATCGATCGAGTCGGACCACCTGAGTGTCAGCTGGCTAACACGACCGTGATCGTCGAACCGCACGCCCCGAGCCGCGGCCTCGACGGCTGGCCGAAGCAAGTAGGCAACACCGCAACTTTTCGGTCTCCCACACCTGTACCATAGCCGCCCTCCGGAGATCCGTTCGATCTCTTGCGCTCGTACAGTGCAGACGTGTTTCTGCGTCTATCCGCGCCAAGGA